>CM040424.1:151643612-156443612 GCA_022702705.1 Papilionanthe hookeriana x Papilionanthe teres
TCAACGTGGTTTCTTACCTCGACAATGGACAAAAGGTCGATCACAACGTTTTGAAAAATTATGGAATAACTCCGGTCGTCCACCCGATTCAAAGTATGGACTCGGATTCGGCATGGTAGGATCGGTTGACGATGCCGAATTTTGCTTGGTTGTCACTTGCGAGTCTAATGAAAACTGCATGGAAACTACGGACGAACTCGAAGATTTACAAATTGGAGATGCTCCACCGAATTCGAAGAAGAAATTAAATCTCTGATAGATGAGTTAACGGAAGTTAACTTGGGTACTAGCGAAGAGCCTAGACCTACCTTTGTTAGCTCCTTACTCGATAAAGAAGACTCCGAAGAAATAATCAAGTTATTAATGGAATTTAAAGACTGTTTTGCTTGGAACTACGATGAAATGCCGGGATTAGCTCCGAGGTCGCGATCCATAAGCTAGGAGTGGATCCTACTACGTCCCGGTCGGACAAGGTCCCGGAAGAATGCATCTAGAAATCGAAACAACAAGTCATAGCCGAAGTTAAAAATCTAATAGACGCTAAATTTGTCCGTGAAGAACAATACCCAACTTGGTTAGCCAATGTGGTGCCAGTCAGAAAGAAGAATGGTCAGATCAGAATTTGTGTGGACTTCAGAGATTTAAACAAGGCATGTCCAAAGGATGAATTCCCTTTACCGATCCCAGAACTAATGATCGACATTGCTTCAACGCATGAGATATTCTCATTCATGGATGGATCTTCAGGATACAACCAGATAAAAATGGCTCCAGAAGATGAAAAGCTTACAGCATTCGAACGCCGATCGGAGTATTTTGCTTACACGAGTGATGCCATTCGGATCGAAGAACGCGAGGAGCAACCTACCGAAGAGCAATGACAAGAATTTTTGATGATCTCATCAATAATCAAGTCGAATGCTACGTGGACGATGTGGTCATCGAAAGCAAAGTAAAGGAAAACCACCTGTATGATTTGAGAATTGTTTTCGAACGATTAAGACAATTTAACCTTAAGATGAATCCCTTAAAATGCACCTTCGGCGTCACCTCCGGGAAATTCTTAGGATTCATTGTCCGACATCGTGGAATTGAAATCGACCCTGAAAAGATTAAAGCTATCTTAGAAATGCCGCCTCCCAAAACCTTAAAACAACTATGATCTTTTCAAGGGAAGCTGGCATATCTTCGACGCTTTATCTCAAACTTATCAGGTAGGTGTCAGCCTTTCTCGGCACTAGTTAAAAAGGACGCCAAATTTATTTGGGAAGAGAAATGCAAGAAGGCCTTCGAGGACATTAAACAATATTTAATGACACCTCCTGTCTTAGCGAGCCCCGGCCTCGGGTAGACCGCGATACTTTACACCGCGGCTTTAGACGACTCTCTCGGAGCACTGTTAGCCAGAGTCGATGATAAGGGTAAAGAAAATGCTCTTTACTACTTAAGCCGTCGTTTACTTCCGACAGAAGTAAGGTATCCCGCAATTGAAAAGCATTGTTTGGCCCTGATCTTCGCCGCTCAAAAGCTCAGACACTACATGCTTTCTCATAAGGTCAACTTGATCTCGAAATTTAATCCATTGCAATACTTGATGTCCCGTCCAACGCTTTCCTGCAGACTTGCCAGGTGGTCAATGATATTATTGCAATTCGATATAACTTTCGTGCCTCTTCGTGCCGTAAAGGGACAAGTCTTAGCAGACTTCCTCGTAGCACACCCTTTGCCGGTAGAATCTCCCCTCAATGACGATTTGCCAGATGAACAAATAATGAGCCTAGAAGACCCTGACGATCGACATTGGGAATTATATTTCGACGGAGCATCTTCAGCACACAAAGACGAAGAATCGCAAGTGATAGTGCCCGTAAGGCGAGAATCGGGCTAATCTTTATAACACCGGAGCGGGGGATGTTAAGATACTCCTACCACTTAACGAACCATGTACAAACAACGAAGCAGAATACGAAGCCCTCATAACGGGATCGGAATTAACTATTTAAATGGGGATAACGGACATCAACATCTACGGGGATTCACGGTTAATCATTCAACGGATCGCTCGGACGATACATGAACTTTTAAACCAAGACTCGAGCAATACTTCCAGGTATGCCATACGATTGTTGGAAAAGATTCCGAATGTGACGATTTACAAAATTCCCGGAAAAGAAAATGCTTTAGCGGATGCGTTAGCTCGCCTCGCAAAAGAATTTGCTCGTTTGCAAGATGAGTCGGTGGAAGTATCGGTTCACGGACGTCGGAGTCCTGTCACAACTCGACATAGATACAATACACAAATCGAAAAAGAAGAAGAATCGGTTGCAACAATGACGATGAAAACACGAGAAGATCGGCGACGGCCATTAATAGACTACTGCGCAAACGAGAAAGCTACCGGACGATAGGTCGCCGGGCCATCGAATCGAGAAAGAACTATGTCTTACGCATTAATAAATAACACATTGTACAGAAGGTCTTTTGATCAAATGTGGCTAAGGTGCCTAAGCGGGTCCGAGGCCCGTGAAATTGTTAAAGAGGTGCATTCAGGACTCTGTGGCGCTCACTAGTCGGGTCCGAAGATGAAAATGAAAATTAAAAGACTAGGCTATTATTGGCCCTCGATGATGACCGACTGCATGAAAATCGCCAAGAGCTGTCACCAACGCCAAGTGCACGGAGTGGTTCTACACCAACCTCGAAATGTACTGCACCCGACAATTGCGTCGTGGCCATTTGAATGTTGGGGCACAGATATAGTGGGTCCGATAGAACCACCATCTTCAAAAGAACATCGCTTCATTCTTGCGGCTACGGATTACTTTTCCAAGTGGGCGAGCCGGTTCCACTTAGAGAAGTGAAAGCACACCACGTGCTACGGCTTTTCAAGAACCAAGTTGTCTACCGTTTCGGAGTGCCGCGCAAGATTATCTCGGATAATGGGTCAGCATTCAGAAGCACGCAAATCAACAATTTTGTCAGGAGACACGGAATCGACTGGCGATACTCAACAATTTACTACCCAAGAGCAAACGGCCTCGCTGAGGCTTTTAATAAAACCCTCGTTCAAATTTTAAAGAAAACTTTGGACGATAATAAGAGAAATTGGCACGAGAAGTTGTTAGAAGCCTTATGGGCCTACCGGACAACCTTCGAACTCCTACTCAAGCTACACCTTACGCTCCGGTGTATGGGTCCGAGGCAAGTGTTACCTTTAGAGGTTCGGCTTCCTTCACTCAGAATTGCAGTTGCAAACAAGATCACGACGGAAGAGAATGCCAAATTACGACTAGAAGAATTAGAAAGCCTGGAAGGGAAAAGACTTGCAGCGCAACAGAATTTAGAACTATACCAAGCTAAGATGGTTCGAGCCCATGACAAACTGGTCCGCCCAAGAACCTTCAAAGTTGGTGACTTAGTTCTCGTTCTCAAGAGACCTATTCTTGCACACCGCAAGATAGGAGGAAAATTTGAACCCACTTGGGAAGGACCGTTTGTGGTTGAAGCGAGTATACTCGGGAGGTTCCTACCGGCTAGTGAATTGCCGGGGAGAACGACTTATGCTTCCGATCAACGGACGATACTTGAAAAAGTATTACGCTACCTGATGTTTCGAAGGAATGAATTCTTCATCCCTAAGAAACACGGGGGAAGTAATTACTTATGATTGGGTCCGAACCCAAAAAATAATAAAATGTGCTAAAATAAATAAAATCATGATAATAAGTTTTCCTTATTTTCTTTTCCAAATCAAAATCTCTTCCCTGATCTTATCCTACTTCATTCCAGTTAAATTTGAAAATATAAAAAAATATATATATAAAAAATGTGTCTTTAATAAACATTTTCTTAATGTTCTTGTTCTTAGTACAGCCCCTAATCCTTTTTCTTGTCTTTTCGCAGGGAAATGTCGAACGGGCGGTTGGTCCTGAACTTTAAGAATGGCGTAAGCCTTGTACTCGATGAAAAGAGGGTGAAAGATGGAGCGATAATCTAGATTGACTCGGATTTCGCACCAGCGAGCCTACGAGTACGAGGAAAGTGACCGGGTCCCGGCTGATCGAGAAGAACCGCCCGGCGAGACGGTGATGAAAGTGGTTGGCCCAAGCCACCAATCCGAA
The DNA here is from genome assembly GCA_022702705.1 of Papilionanthe hookeriana x Papilionanthe teres. Lineage (NCBI taxonomy): Eukaryota > Viridiplantae > Streptophyta > Magnoliopsida > Asparagales > Orchidaceae > Papilionanthe > Papilionanthe hookeriana x Papilionanthe teres. The sequence continues at coordinate 151,647,734 of CM040424.1, forward strand.
GCAACGAAGAAAAGAAAGGCAAACACCGAAGAAGACAAGAAAATGAAGTCTCGTAGTCGCTACGGCGAGGGCGAAGCTTATCAGCGCCGCGCCCACAGACATTCAAGAAGTTCGAAGAGCTACTCTCACAGCAACGCAACGAAGAAATAAGAATCGTCGTATTCATAAGATGTTAACAAAACTAGCTGCGGACCAGCGCGACGAGACAGTTGCTAATGCCAGTACATACACTTCAAGGACACCGGTTCACCAGGAACCTGAAGAAAGGTGGCCAGCTCCTAGGATAATAGAAAGGACCAGGGAAATCTCACAAAGACCAGAAGAAAGAAGACTACCACGCCACCGGATAGAACCACCAGTAATGCATGACCTTGTTGCAGAAGCAACCCCGGGGGATGTCCCGACGGACATCATCCCCGAGGAGCCGAGGTATGCAGGAGAACGTGAAGGGATTGAACCGTATATCCCACAATATGTCACCAGGCCTCGCCATCTGCAGATCATTCCGGAATACGAGCTGGAGAGAATGCAGAATGTTGAAAAGAAAACCTTTGAATACTTCAAGAGAATTAGAGCGCAGAAGAATCAATATACTAGAGGGCCTCGAGCTACATACGGACGTATTCTCGCAGTATGAACAACAGAAGAATCATGGATTGCATCCGGGATTTGAAAAGAATGGGCCGAGCGAGGCCGCCCGAGGAAAACACATACTCGTAACCCCGGAGATGGATGCCGGGGAAGGGAAGAATCACAATACAATGTGGATGCTCGTTACAACTTTGCGGAGGACAGGAAGGAAAACCCACCGGGAATACTCGTCATGGGCAAGTGGATCCGATGCCATTAGTCATCAAGAGAATGGTAAAGAGATTGATAACATGGAGGGTACCGCGGCAGATTGCATACCCAATAGTTGCATTATCAACATCTACAAGCGAGGTGATCGCATACCCCCACACATAGATCACCACGACTTTGTCGGACCTTTCGCACGGCCTCTTTCCCGAACGAGTGTAACATCATGTTCGGATCCGACCTCCGGATAGCGAGCCCGTGTGAATTCCGAGGGCCGGTGAAGATACCTTTACCGGTAGGTTCCTTCATGATACCGAAGGGCAACGGAGCGAGATATCGCTAAGCATTGCATACCGGGAGTACCGAGTTAAGCGGATCTCGGTTACTTTCGAAGGATGGACGACAGGAAGACACCTTACCATTTCCGCACGGACCGGAGCTAGAGAGCCTCCGGCCTTACGAGCCGTGAGCTACATGGAAAATATCACACCTCCAATGTACATCCATGCGGCATCCTTGCCAAGGATGGCTTGGAAGGTGATGTTATTGACCATGTACCCCACTATTCAGACATGGATTTTTGACAGATGCTTCTTTTGATGGATCGATGAAGATCATACATAGTCCGTTTTGAGTCTACATGGATTGTATGAAATATATGCCAGTTCAAGTTGTATGATGTATCTTCGACATGATTGGAATGAAAGTGACCATGTCACATTTTTGGCCTTCACCTCCTTTGTGCAAATTGACTGGGAAACGCCATTAAAGTTAAATGAACTTTGAACAAAGAACAGAAAAGAAATAAAAATAAAAAATAAAAAAAACTTCCCTTAAAAAATCTAAAAATGACGAACACCAAATTCACGTGAACATTAAATAAACGATAAAATAAAATTTGAATCATTAAAAGACAAACAAAATGAACATAAATTTCAAATCAAATCTTAAATCAAATTTCAATCGAATTCAAACTCATCCTTCCAAATTTCAAATTCAATCAACTCAAATCTCAAATCAAATTCTCGATCAAATTTCAAATCCAATCTCGATCAAATTTCAAATTTGATCTTCCAAATTTCAAATCAAATCTAAATCAAATTTCGAATTCAAGCTTTCCAAATTTCAAATCAAATTTCAAATCAAATTTCAAATCAAATTTCAATCGATTTCAAATTCAATCTTCCAAATCTGAAATCCAATCTGTTCTACTCTCTCCCTTGTCTGGGATGGAAGTGGTTGATTCCATTGACACGGATCGAATCTGATGGCGAGGAATTGTATCTAATCCAAACCAAAGAACTTTCGATCAACTCTTTTGGATGGGATATGTAGCATCTACATATTCCCTCCTAATCTATTTCCTTCCATGAAAGTCTCTTACAGCCTTTCATGAAATTCTCGAAACACCAAAATTTCACACTTCTCAAATCAACACTACAAATCTTTGCAAAATCAAATACATCAAAATCAAATTCTTGGGGTTGAGGATTTTACATCCGAGACTGCATTGCTTTAGGTTCTTTCCCTATCGCAATGAAATACATCAAAATCAAACTTTTGGGTCGAGGATTTTACATCCGAGACTGCATTGCTTTAGGATCCTTTCCCTATCGCAATTAAATACATCAAATTCAAACTTTTTGGAGTTGACGATTTTACATCCGAGACTGCATTGCTTTAGGATCCTTTCCCTATCGCAATGAAATACGTCAAATTCAAACTTTTGGAGTTGAGGATTTTACATCCGAGACTGCATTGCTTTAGGATCCTTTCCCTATCGCAATGAAATACATCAAATTCAAACTTTTGGAGTTGAGGGTTTTACATCCGAGACTGCATTGCTTTAGGATTCTTTCCCTATCGCAATGAAATACATCAAAATCAAATTCTTGGGGTTGAGGATTTTACATCCGAGACTGCATTGCTTTAGGTTCTTTCCCTATCGCAATGAAATACATAAAAATCAAACTTTTGGGTCGAGGATTTTACATCCGAGACTGCATTGCTTTAGGATCTTTTCCCTATCGCAATGAAATACATCAAATTCAAACTTTTTGGAGTTGAGAATTTTACATCCGAGACTGCATTGCTTTAGGATCCCTTCCCTATCGCAATGAAATACGTCAAATTCAAACTTTTGGAGTTGAGGATTTTACATCCGAGATTGCATTGCTTTAGGATCCTTTCCCTATCGCAATGAAATATGTCAAATTCAAACTTTTGGAGTTGAGGATTTTACATCCGAGACTGCATTGCTTTAGGATCCTTTCCCTATCGCAATGAAATACATCAAATTCAAACTTTTGGAGTTGAGGATTTTACATCCGAGACCGCATTGCTTTAGGATCCTTTCCCTATCGCAATGAAATACATCAAATTCAAACTTTTGGAGTTGAGGATTTTACATCCGAGACTGCATTGCTTTAGGATCCTTTCCCTATCGCAATGAAATACATCAAATTCAGACTTTTGGGTTGAGGATTTTACATCCGAGACTGCATTGCTTTAGGATTCTTTCCCTATTGCGATGAAATACATCCAAATCAAACTTTTGGGGTTGAGGATTTTACATCCGAGACTGCATTGCTTTAGGATTCTTTCCCTATTGCAATGAAATACATCAAAATCAAACTCTTGAGGTTAAGGATTTTACATCCAATACTGCATTACTCTGAGATCTCTCCTTATTGTAATGATTCAATCCAATCGATTCAAATTTCTTTTGAGGTTGAAGATGTTACATCTAAAACCACAAAATTCCAATTTTCATTTCAAATCAAATCCCTTCAAATTAATTTTTGACAAACTTCAATCTAAATTGAAACTCCAAATTGAAATCTAAACTCACACATCGAAACTTAAATTGAAACAAAATAAAATCTAAATTGAAATTTCCCCAGATCATGTGATTTGGAATTCACCTTCTTTTCCTTTCCCCAGCGAGAGTTCAGCAATCTCCAGTTTAAGAGATATGCTTGACACTCCCCAACGGAAACTTTTCCACTTCGTCCTAAGTTTGTCACTTGGACATCTGTGTTGGTTTTGTTGATCGCTTCGGTCAACGCCAATACGCGCGGTGTGCTTGTTTAGCTCACCACACCTATTGGGGGTCCATTTGTTGACCTCATTTTTGATGAGGTCTTCTCTTCTTCTTTTTAGTACTTAGGATCTAGCCTTAGAGCTTTTCCTTTCGATCGTCTTAGAGGACTAGAATCGGGACCCACCACCTAGAATTTCAAACCACTTCTTAACTCCCTGCAAACTCCACAAACTTGACTATAGACCCCTAATAACCTAGAGGGTTGAAATCAAATGTGGAAGTTTAAAGGATGGGTTCCTATAGGACTCTTTGGCCTTAGGACTGCCTTGGGTGGCCTGGTCTGGTGAGGGGGCTGACTTACACACACACTACACTCATACACTACACTTTCACAAACCTCCTAAAACCACACCCATACCTAACTTGATCTCCTGACTCATGAAGGTGATTCACATGGATGGTCCTTAACCCCTAAGCCCTTGGTTAAGAGAGTTAGGAACAACATAGTGAATGCCTCAAATGGGTCCCTTCATGGTTCATATGGGCTTGATGTGGCTTCATGGCTCAACCAAAATGATTTCATTCCACTCAAATTTACCCAATCTTCAATTTTCCAAATCTTCAATTTTCCAAATTTTCAATTTTCCAAATTTTCAATTTTCCAAATTTTCAATTTTTGACACCCGGGACCCTACACCCGCCTAACTTACCCAAAACCCATGAAATTTCCCAAATTTTTCAAAATCACCTAAATTACCCAAAATTCCCCAAAATCAATCCCAAACATTTCCACATCACTCAAATTGATCATCCATACCCAAAAACACCAAAAATTCCAAAAATACCTCCCAATACCCTCCAAATACCCAAAATACCCCTCTTGACCCAAAAATCCAAAAATTCAGACAATTCCCAAAAAATTCCAGAAAATCCCAAATATTCCCAATTTCATTTTGTTCAACTACACCATGGGCCAATTTTGTCAATTTACCCTACTTTTGGCAAAACCCCCAATCGACCCATTTTAACCCTAAGTGAACCCAATGTCAAACCAAACTCTATCCAATTGACCCAAATTCTGGTCCAATTCAATTCTAAACTTCAATTCAACATTCCCAACACCAATCTAGATCAAATCCAAGTCCAATTTGATTGACATTTGGATCCAATTTCACTTTTGGCCTTAAAGCCCAATTTGGACCCATGACCCAAACCTAACCCAAACTCACCCAATTCAACTCCAATTAACCCCAAATCTTTTCTAAATCTTCCTTAGCATCCCCACAAGCAAAACACTAACATGATTTGCCCAAAATTTAGACCCAAACCCAACTCAAATTCAACCCAAAGCTAAAAGGCCCAATTTCGACCTAAACCCAAACCTAACCCAAATGAGCCCAAACCCCAAAATCAAAGCCCAACCAAAGTCAAAACCTCTTTGAAACACTTCCATAGACATTTCCCAACATTAATTTTACTTCAATTTCAATCCTAGCCCAACATTGGCCCAAGTTAGCCTAATTTGACATATATTGGCCCATTCACCAAAGGAGCCCAAATTCAACCCAATTCAAACCCAAATCACCCCCAATTTGCTTCAAGTCACTCATGACACATCCATGAGCTAAATCCAACAATTATTTGGCCCAAGCCTTTACCAAAATTTCATCCCAAAATCCATTTTAAAATTCAAAAGCCCACTTTCCTAAACCATCTTAAAAGCCCATCTAAAACCATTTCAAAAAGCCCAAAATCTACCCTAAAGCCCACATGACATCTCCACTTGCCATCCACTTAATAAAAGCCATTCCCTAAGTTCTAATCCCATCATCAAATAATTCCAAATCAAGCCTCATGCCAAATCACCCCTAAATACCAAAATTTTTCTTAAATCTATTTCCATGAAATTGACTCCACTTTTCCCAAGCCAAAGGTGAGTCATGCAAGCCATGGACAAGCCACATGAAGCCATGGAAGGCTTGACATGTGATCAAGCCATTAATGGCAAAAGGAGGGCCCCCTATCCTAATCCTTCTTAAACCCTTTTTTACCTTAAGCATGTCACACACTAAACCATCCTTAGCCACCTCATCATGGATGGAGACCACACCATTCTCTCTTGGCTGACCCAAGTGATCCTTTTCAGCCCAAGACCAGGCCTTGGGTGGTGAACCTAGCCCAAAACCATGGGTTGACCCATTTGAACCCAAAATGGTCTTCCCCCCATTCCATTTCAATCCAAGCTCTTTACACATGGCATTTGCCAATTGCTTCGCACCAAGTCCCGACCACGACCCACCCGACCTCGAGGGTGACCCATGCCGGCCGGCCGGCCACCGAGCCGCCGGAAAACACCATGGCCGAGAGTTCACATGTGAGCCAACTTTGGAATTCTCCCTCGCTGAGCCGCCCCATCACCAGCTGGCCATCAGTAGATGTTCTTCTCTTGCCAAGAGCAGCCGATCCCAAGCCCTAACTCTCCCCGGGAGGCCCTCCACCCTCTCCTATTTAAACACCACCCCTCTCGGCCATGAGAGGTGCTGAAAACAAACCTTAAGGAAACTCGCCAAAATTGTTCCGTACTACTCCCCATACACGAAGCACTTGATCCCCACCGAAATCGCCCCCGCCATTTCTTCTCCGCGAGCTCAATTTTAGAGTTGAAATCCAAGCCCAAAACCAGGACACTTCTCCACGGTGAGCCAATCCCCAAATTGATTGGTTCTACACCTTCATTAGCACCGAGGGAAGGTGTCCACCAACAAAAGCCCCATCTCCGAGCCACCCAGTTGCTCCAGCCCTCCAAGCTTTGTGATCGGCCGTGGTCGAAATCCTACCTGAGCAATTCACTGGACCGGGAGACTTCATCCGGAGCTTCGTCGGGATCCAATCGAAGGTGAAACAACCCTCGGATCGAAGCCACACTTCTCCGAGCAAAGGTATGGCCTCACTCTTCTTCCCGAGCTTCTGAACATTCTCCATTTCTATTGCATAAATTTCATCCCACATAAACCGTATGGATGTGTTCGTCTTCTTAAGATGAATCCATAGAGCATAAGAACACGAAAATCCATCGAGTATCGAGTGAGATCTTATGGATTTAGTGTGGACGGCTCTCGGGTGAGGACGCTCGGGGACGATGAACGGATGTCGTCCATTCAATACACGCGCGGACGGACGGCTCGGATGGCGTCGGACCGGAAGATGGTACGTGAACCGCGGGGCCCGGGCCGCCGACTCAAGCGGCGGCGTCGAATGGAAGCGCGACGCGTGTGCGTTCGGAGATGCCGAGGATGACGCGGCGCCGACTCGGATAAATAGAAAATTAGGGGTATTTTCTATTTATTTAATTCCCTAAACTTTGAAAATTCATAACTTTGTGTAGGAAAATCATAAAAATAAAATAAAAATACCCTCTCGCTCGGTGAACGAGAGGAGAATAACGTGGAAAAGAAATTATTTAATTTCATCAAGTATTTTATTTTTGATAATTTATTTACTCTCTCGCATATTTTTAATTCTCCATGCATGTATACAATTCACCATGGCATGAGACCATAGAGGCTTTAAGCCTCCGAATTTGGGAACATTCCCCGAATTTTCCAAAGTCGAGGCCATCCCTATGAAAAGTTATTGATTTTTCAAATTCATATTACTCGTTTTGAGTATTTTAATTCCAATAAATAGCATGTTGTGAAATAAATTCTAGGAAAATTTGGTGATGTTCCTTATGACCGGAGGACCCTAGGAAAAATAGGTTTTGAGTTAGTTCATTTAAAACAACCCTAATTGGCTTAAACACCCAAAATCGATCCCTAATTAATTAGAGCTAACCATACATCAAATTGACTTGAAATCAATTCTCCACTGACCTTTAGGATCAGAGGAACCCACCATAAAAATTTGAGGTCAATTGGACTTGGTTAGCCCTACCAAATGGGTTGATTGAGCCATTTAGCCATTTTGAACTTTAAAAATTCATAACTTTCAAAATATTTTTCAAAAATTCACCAAATTGGTTTTGGAGCCTCTCTGATATTAGGAGAATTTAAGAAAATTAAAATTTTAATTTTCTAAAAAAGTTGATTTTTAATATTATTTTAATATTTTTAATAATTAAAAAATAATAAAAATCACAAAAATAATAAAATTCACCAAAATGTCACATTTTGAATTTTAATCACTTAGGAACAAACCCCATATTTTTCTTAGGTTTATTTAATGAAATAATAAATTTTAAAGCCCTAGGGTAATTTTAAAATTAAAAAAATGTATTTTCTAGCATTTTCACTAAAATAATTATAATAAATCATAGAAAAATCAAAAAATTGCAAAAATTGGTTCTCTGATTTCCTTGATATCAGAGAGATTTTTAAAAAATATAAAATTCATTTTTCAACATTTATTTTATTTTTAAATTAATTAACACTCCAAAACTTAAAATAATTATAATAAAAATAATATAATTCAAAAAATCACCAAAATTGGTTCAAGTGGTCCTCTGGTCATTAGCAATGTCCCCTAATTTTCTTAAGGACAGAAAATTTTCCTTGGTAATGTTATTAAATTTTCCTTGGAAATCTCTATTTTCTACCAAAAATAATTATATAAATAAATTAAATACAGAAAAATCACATTTTCTCCTCTCATGTCTTTATTGACATATGAGTGAAGTCACATAAAAATTTCAAGTTCATTTGAGTTCAATTTAGTGAGTTATGAAATTATTAAGCTTAAAGGGTAAAGTGATAATTAAAATTTTAATCCTTAATTAAAACTTTAGGTTTAATAAAAAAATTAACAAGTAAAATATTTGATCCTAATCTGATTTGGATGATTGAAATTTAAATAATTAAAGGGTAGAAATCCATTAAGCAATTTAAAATAATTAAACCTTAATTAAATAATTGATTAAATTTGGAAGAATAATAAAATTGGAATTATTAAAATAGGGATATTATTAAGAAAAGATTTATTCTTTAATTTAAAAATCCCTAAATTAATTATCTCATTAATATTCAATTTTTAATTAAAATGATAACTCAAATTTAAAACATTAAAAGACTTAATCATTAAACTAAAATTAAATTATTAAACTCTTTTAAAATTTCAATTAAAATTAAAAATAAAATTAAATTAAAAATTAAATTAAATTAAGTAAATTAAATTGAATTAAATTAAATTAAATTAAATCAAAATTAAAAGTTGAATTAAATTAAAGATTAAATTAAATTAAATTAAATTAATAAATTAAATTAAATTAAATGAATTAAATTAAATTAAATTAAATTAAATAAATAAAATCAAATTAAGTTAAGTTAAATCAAATTAAAGATTAAATTAAATGAATAAATTAAATTAAATTGAATTAAATTAAATTAAATTAAAATAAATTAAATTAAATCAAATTAAATTAAAATTAAATCAAATCAAACTAAATTAAGTTAACATCAAACCAAACTAAATTGAATAGAATTAAATTAAATTAAATTAAATTAAATTAAATTAAGTCGAATTAAATATAACATCACCAAAGACATAAAGAATTCAAAATAAATTAAAAATAACTTGAACACTATTCCAAATTTAAACCCATTAATTGAAATTAAACTAAATCACAAACCATTCGAACACCAATTTACCCTCGAAAGCTTTAGTTATCATAACTCCTAAACGTAATATTAAATGAAATGTTACTTCACTTATAGGATATTCAAATGTCCTAGTTCACTGAGCAAGATAACAACAAAACTTGAAATTCTCTGACGATTAATTCATTTGTATAATTAAATTCATTTGGACTTAAACACTCTAGTAATATTGAAAAGATGTTTAAGATTCTTCTTAAACACTTTCTTAATATGATAGGATGTTTATAAGAACAATTGAATTTAATTGCTCTTTGATGAAGAAAATCGTCTTCAAACAAAAACACAAGGAACCTAGACGTCATAGGAAATGACTAGCTATAGGATTAGGAACTTGGTAGAAAACCATAACCCTTACCTTAGCTTTACCTAGAACTTGCTTAAATATTCTAATTGTGTTTTAAGTGCAGCTTGGGATGACGGGAAGACCCTCCAGGTACGCTTTTATTTTATTGCAATTTACTTTCTTGCAATTTACATTATTGCAATTTATTTAACCGCATTGCGCTTACTTTTCTTGCATGATAACAATTGTTGCATGAAAACCCACACCTTTAGGATAGTCCCTAAAACTGAAACCAAAACTAAGTTAAAAGTCATCGCAAGATAAAATTCACCGCCACAACATTTCAAAATATAAAACAACTCAAAATTTAATCACAAACAGTAACACAAAACTACAATTACAACTAAATTAAAACGTCCTGTTGGATGATCGGGAATACCTCGGATGATGTAACCTACGTGTTGCTAACGGGATTTCCCACGGTCTAAATGAAAGTGTGGAACTCATTCAGTTGAGTTTAGCAAATTCATATGGACTAAGTGAATCCGATAAAAATAATGATGCCGGAAGGATGGAACCGTGGGATCTTAACCGATGTCGTTATAATCAACTTTAAGATTTGTTTTAATTAAAACATAAAAAACACTTGGAAATTAAGATTTCTCTAAACCAAAACACTTTTCTCATCTCTTGATTTATGACTTCTAAAACTAAACCTCTCGCAACAACAAGGAGCTCGGAGCATGGTGGGCAGCACGGCCATTGTCATCAGCAAAACTCGAGTCTACTTCAGCAAAACTTTCCTAGAATTAAATAACAAAGCCATAGGACTTCGAGGTAGTTTGCCTAGTGCAACATAAATCCTCAACTCTTTGTTAGGCATTTGCATTGCAAATTAAGCCCTAACCGGTCATAGGATTCCGAGGTAGTCGTCTGACACGACATAAACCCTCACATCTTCGAGGCTATTTGTATGATTCTGTCATATAAATATAAGCCCTAATTAATTAAAATTGGCAAGATTAAAACATTAAATAAACATTAGGATTTTCCTAAATCTAAGCCAAACAATAGGATAGTCGGGAAATTACCGAAGTTCACTTCGAATCTGTGATTTCTCCTACTTTTCTTCCTTTGAATTCCCAAAACAAAATATTCCAAATTTGATCCATTCCCTATCGAAATTCCAAAATTCAATCCTTTCGAGAACTTAAACATCGAAATTCTTGAGAGCAGAATTATTGATTATTATCGAGAGTTTTCTTAGGTGATTCCCGTCACTTAAGATGTAATTAACTATAGGGGCTTGCCCTTATAGGAATTTTAAAGAACCCAGGTAATATAAACCCTGTTTAATGCTTTCATATTAAGCAGGGGAATTTGTCGGCTTATAAAATTGGTTCGCAGACCAAACGGATGTCACAAATCTTCTAGTTTATTTAATCGAGCCCCACCATCAAGCAGTGTGTCTATCCTTAGGGATAGATATACGGTTTGTGGTGCGGTGCTCGTTTATATAAACTATTTGGGATGTGAGATCGGTTTGATTTCATATCTTAAAATCTTCAAATTTAAAATTATTTTTAAAATCAAATACTACTTTTCAAATTATTTATTTAAATTAAATTAAAAATTCGCCGACAACTTCTGTTAGGCGACCCCTTTTCAAAATAAAACACACAACCTAAAAATATGCCGACACTGGAGTCACACAGCGTAGAGTTTCAGTCACATTTTGCAGGACATATGAGGATAAAGTACCCTACGGATATGAGCCAGACCCAGACATGGAGAGCCTTCGGCCACTGAAGCTGTGAGAAGTTGCACCTCTAAGTGTGCGCGAGGGTACTTCCATCCCGAAGAGAAACGTAGGAGGTTAGTGATGCACCAAAAATTATTTTTCATATATATTTTGTACTTATTTTTTGTGATATTGTACTTTAAAGAAAGTATTTTTCATGTTTTGCTACAGGTATGATGATTTTAGGCAATTGGAACAAAAAGAAGCAAAAAGGAATGAATTTGGAGCGAAAGACAGGCAAAAAAAATGATTTGATTTTCAAGCGTCGACGACACATTTTTCCAGAGAGCCCAAGTAATTAAGCGCAATAGGATGTTGACGGCGTCCAATGTCTGTGGTGGCCAAATTCAATGATTTAGACGACATTTAGAGGGATTTTTTAAGCATCTCTTGGGGAAATCATCCCTAGGCTATTTTAACTTGATTTTGGCACCAGAAAAAGAGAGGCGAGTGTTTAGTATTAAGTGTTGTATTATGAGGGATTCTTCTCAAAAAAGTTGTAGGAGGAGAGAGAATATGAGATATTGTTTCTTCCCTACTATTCCAAGAGAGACTTGTGTGTAGTTGTAAATAGAGAAGGAGATTCAAAGGAACTTTAAGAGATTTACTCGGGGAAAAAATTAAGATAATTTGTATTTACTTCTTATTTTTTGTTTGAGATTGATTTTATATATAAAATCTTTATTTTCTTGTATCTTCCCCGTGAGTTCTGACTAGAATTCTCTGTCTTTCTCATTGCAATGATATATGGGGAATTGATGGTTTAGATTGGATGTGTCATATAACTGTTAAGCAACTGTGATGATTTTTTACTTCATTCATCATTTACTACTCGATCTGGCCAATTGAATTGTTAAAATATGTTGTGAAATATACGATCCGAAAAGACTATGCTTTCAATAATAAAAGTAAAGAAAATTTTGTTAATATTTTCAAATCTTTGTTTTGTCAAATATTTCCCTCCGTAAAAAACTGCTAAGCTTAAAAACGATATTACATCTTTCTATTAGTTTGAAGGTGAAACAATATATGAAGCTTTGGAAAGATTTAACGATCTCCTTAGGAAGTGCCCGCATAGTGTTTTGCCATATTGGTTAATAAATCAAAAATTTTATAATGGATTAGTGGGATCTCTTAGATCGATCATTGACACTGCTGCTGGTGGATCTTTAATGTTAACACCTTTTGATGAGACATATTCTTAATTTAAGATATTGCTACAAATAATTTTCAATGGCCCTCTAAATGGGTAAATCCAAAAATAGCTAGTATTCATGGTTTTGATGCAATATCTATGTTGGCTTCTTAAATTGCTGCGATTTCAAAAAATGGATTAATTTGGAATGAATTATTCTCAAACACCTTAGGTGTTAGAGGAGAATACATTGGAACAAATAGTAGATTCTAAATCATATTATGAGACTTAGAATGCCATAAATAATAGACCCAAAAATTCTTATTCTAATTATTATAATCCTGGTTAGAAAAATCACCTAAACTTAAACTGGAATAATAACACTGCTACATTAATCTGTAGTGGGGAAACAATTCTATAAACCTATTGGAGAATTTAAACAACCAGAGAAACATTAGTTATAGACCTTCTTATCCTCTAGGTTTCAATAGTAGACCGCAATTTAAGGAAAAGAAGTTCTCTATGGAAGAATTGATATTGAACATAGGTAATCAATTACAAAGTCAAGGGAACCAATTACAAAATTAAGGAGCTGCTATTAAAAATATTGAAAAACAATTAGAACATATTGCTTTTGCACTTAGAAATAGACCTTTAAGAACTTTACCTAGTAATGTTGACTTAACACAAAAGATCAAAATAAAGAACAAATTAAGGCTACACAGTTAAGAAGTGGAAAAAAATTAGAATCAAGAGTGCAAACAGATTTTGAAACTGAAAAAGAGAAGATGGAAACTGAAAAACATAATGATAATATATACCTTGATATAGAATATCCGCTTAAATCGATGAAAATTACAGTTGAAAGACCATCACCTTCATTTTCTCAAAGATTGAAGCAAAAAATAGAGATAAACAATTATCAAAATTCTTATAATCTTTAAAATATTAACAGTAAACATTCTCTTTGTTGAAGACTTAGAACAAATGCCTAATTATATGAAGTTTATCAAAAATATACTGAATAAGAAATGGAACTTTACAGGTAATGAGACTGTTGCACTAAGTAAAGAGTGTAGCACAATTATTCAGGAAAAGCTTCCTAAGAAACTCAAAGATCCCGGTAGCTTTACTATACCTTGTACTATTGGAGAAAATTTTTCTGAAGAGCATTATGTGATCTGGGAGCCAGCATTAATCTCATGCCTCTATCAACTTTTAAAAGGTTAGGAATATGAGAAATTTCCCCTACTTCAATAACTCTTCAGTCAGCTGATCCTTCTGTTATTTATCCTAAAGAAATTGTTGAAGATGTTTTAGTAAAGGTTGATAAATGTATCTTCCCTGCAGATTTTATTGTTTTAGATATGGAGGAAGATAAAAAAATTTCTATCATTTTGGGAAGATCATTCCTTGCAACTGAAAGAGATATGATAGATGTTCAAAAATGAGAAGTAACTATGAGAGTTAATGATCACGAGGTGACATTCAATATACCAAAAGCTATGAAATTCCCTGCAACAGAAAAAGATGATGAATGCTTTCGAATTGACATTTGTGACTACTTAAAAGATGAGCATTTTAAGGAAAAGTTTAAAGAAAAAAGGAACAAGAATATTTGAAATGTGAGGATGAAAATGAAATGGAAGATAATTATGATGAAATGGATAATGTGGAACTGGATTTTGTTTATGAAGGATTTAATATATTGGATATTACAAAATATGATAATAAAAGTCTAATATCATCTATCATAAAACCTCCTGAACCTGAGATAAAAATATGATACACCTAATATATATAGTGATTTGAAATACATTTCTGTACCTATTTTTGATGATATTTCATATTAATGGAAGGTATATTTGTGTTTTCTTATAGATATCATTAAAATGACTGACTATAATGAAAGGAGCAAAAAAGAATCAAATTTTGAGCAAAACTTGAAAACTGAAAAATTTGACCTGAGGCGGCTAAGTGTCGGACCCTCGGTGCATAGGCGCGGTAATTAAAAAATATGAATTAAATTAAATTTGGCGTCATTTTCAAAGGATGATACAACTTTTGTTGGTAACATCCTTAACTTCTTTAGGGGGCAGATTTGAATGAAGAAATGCATTCTTTGGTGGATACATTGAATCTGGACATGTTTTGAAGAGATACCAAGGCACCTTTTGAAAAATTTTAAAAAGAAAACTTGAAAATCAAAAAATGGTTGTTGTTGGAGGGTGTGATGAGTGTTAAGAGTAAAGTTTATGTTAGAGAGTTATTGAGAGTACACATTTCCACTTCACCACTTTTATTATTAATTGTATCTAGTTTTTATTAAGAATAGAATAGAGATTCGGAATCAACGAAGTTGGGCGTTAACCTTTATTGAATCTTGTAAAGGGAAAGCAAAGTTTCAAAGGAACTTCAAGAGTCTTGTGGAGAAAATTTTCAGATAAGAGTTTATCTTGTTTTACATTTGGTTTTAAAGTACAACTTGTTGTGTCTTCACTATGATTTCTACTTTCAAATGAAGTTGAGATTGTGTTTACTCCATGAATTATGAGTAGTTTTCTTTATCTTTTTTCCTTTTAAATGATGAAGTAATTAAATTATGGAAAGAAATTGTGTGAAGTACAGGATTTCAATGTTGGAAGAAGTTGTGATGATTCACTACCATGCACTTCATTTACCACTTGATTTGGCCAATTAAGAAGTTAAAATTTATTGTGAGAACATGTAAGAACCAATGTGGTATTATCTGAATCAACAATTAGAAAGAATCACATGCAATTGTATAGGAGAGAATTGTAGTCCATATGGTTGGGTGTAAATAAATAGAAAGATGTTATTAATAAGAAATAAATTTAGATGACTTTAGAGTGACAGGCTAAAGTCCCCTAATTTGGTTAGATGTTTTAAATTTTGTTATGTGATGTTAGCCCTCGGGTGGAGAGAATAGAGGGAACTCTAGAGTGAGAGCTAGTATCTTCCCTGCCTAACCCATCTACATGATTTCAAAACTTCAAATTAACCAATGTTCTTTATAGAACCAAGTAAGGTAAAGAATATAATTACTTCTATTTGGCACAATACACTTAGATACTTCGACAACGAAATTTCATATTTATTACTGATTTATTGAACGACAAAAAAGATATTTAATTCTCATTTGCTTTCATACTTTTTTATAATTGTGATAATTTTAGTTGTTTGCTTTACTTTTTATTTAGAAAATACCAAAAACAAATTTAAAAACTTCATATCTTAAAACATACTTTACAAAACTATTTTAAAAAGTAAAAAGTTATTTTTCTTATTTCTTTAAAATTTTAGACATTTCTTTGTGGGTTTGATATCTCGGGGCTTAATCAAAAAGTCTTATATTCTTGATAAACAATATGTATACTTGTGTAGTATCTCATATTATAAAATATTTAAAATATATTTCTTGTTTGCTTCAGAGTCATGTTTTGGCATCTATTGCAAAGAAAGAGATAATATCATTGGACTGAAATATAAAGTGAAAAATGTAACCATACCTATCTGGCGGAGTCAAGTTTTTAGCGTCGTTCCGGGGATGTTAATTAAAATATCATTTAAAGAAAAATTAAGAAAAATTAAGTTTTTACTTTTCATTATTTTTGTTAGTGTGTTTTATTTTTTTTTTTTTGTTAATTGTGTATGCGTAGTTCAGGTTCTGAGGGACTTGTGTCTTACGATTCTGAATTAGAGAGAATTATCAAAAAAAATAAAAAAATTTAAAAAGACAGAAAAAGATAAAAATATTCAAGAAAAGACAAATCAAGATAATCAAAATGTTGAAATCCATCAAGAATTTAAACCTTTAAGAGATTATGCTAACCCTATAGTGGATGAACTTCATGGTAGTATTTAATACCCTGATATAGCTGCTAATTCATTTGAACTTAAACCTGCTATTACCCTGATGGTATCTAATAATTAGTTTAGGGGAGCAATAACTGAATATCATAATTTACATCTTGCCAATTTTCTAGAATTGTACACGACTTTTAAATACGATGGTGTTTCGGACGATGTTATTAGACTTAGACATTTTCTTTTCTCACTGAGGGATAAAGCTAAGAATTGGTTAAATTCGTTAGCACCCGGATCTATCAGAACTTGGGGTGATTTAGCACAAAAATTCCTTGTTAAATATTTTCCACCATCGAAGATTGCAAAGCTTAGAAAAGATATTACATGTTTTTGTCAGTTTGAAGGGGAATCTATAATTGAAACGTGGGAACATTTTAAAGAACTCCTAAGAAAGTGTTGACATCATTCGATACCAGATTGGTTAATAATTCAAACCTTTTACAATGGATTATTAGGATCACTTAGATTTATTATCGATGTCACTGCTGGTGGTTCATTGATGTCTAAACAGTATGTTGATGCTTATGCCTTAATTAAAGAAATGGTTACTAATAATTTTCAATGGCCTTCTGAAACGTTAAATTCTAAAAAGGTAGCCAAAATTCATGAAAATGATGCTTTTGCGATGCTAGTAAATCAAGTTGTTGCAATTTCAAGGAAGATAGATCAATTTGGGATGAATTTTTCTCAGCCAACTTCCATGATTGAAGAAAATTCAATAGGCCAAATGGTTGATTCTCAAACTTCATCAGAAATCTTGAATGTCATAAGTAAGCCTAATAACTCATATTCCAATTATTATAACCCAAGTTGGAAATATCATCCAAACTTTAACTGGAATAACAATAATCGGGGTGGTAGTAATAAAAAATGGGGAACAACCAAGTAAACCCTTTAGGAAACTGGAACAACCAAGGGAATAATAATTATAGACCAAGCTATCCTCCAGGTTTTAACAATACTTCAAAGTTTAAGGAGAAGAAGTTATCTATTGAAGAAGTGGTGTTACAAATGAGAAATCAATTACAAAGTCAAGAAGCTACAATCAGAAATATTGAGAATCAATTGGGACAGATTGCCAAATCATCAAGTAATAGATCCCAAGGAACGCTTTCTAATAATACTGAAGTAAATCCAAGAGACAAGTATAAAGAGCAAGTACAAGCTATTCAGTCGAGAAGTGGAAGAGGGTTGGAAGGTAGAGTTCAAAAAGAGATTGAAGTAGAGAAAGGAGAGAATGAAAATCAAAAGAGGACGCTCCGAAAGGTTTGGAAAGACCTATTTCTCCACCTAAGGTTGATTTGGAAAATCAATCACCTCCATTTCCTCAGAGATTTCGACAATAAAAATTGGATAAGCAATTTTCAAAATTCTTGGAGATATTTAAGAAGCTTACAATCAATATTCCATTTGTTGAAGCCTTAGAACAAATATCAAGCTATGTAAAATTTATGAAGGATATTCTCAACAGAAAGAAGAAGTTCGAAGATAATGAGACTGTTGCACTTAGTGAAGAATGCAGCGCTATAATTCAGAGAAAGCTTCCTGAAAAGATTAAAGATCCTGGAAGTTTTACAATCCCATGTGCAATCGGAGACAGATTTTTTGGAAAAGCTTTATGTGATTTGAGCGCAAGCATTAACCTTATGCCATTATCAATATTCAAAAGAATGGGATTAGGAGAAATAACTCCAACTACTGTAACTCTGTAATTAGTTGATCGTTTTATCATATATCCTAAAAGAGTTATAGAAGATGTTTTGGTGAAAGTGGATTAATTTATCTTTCATGTTGATTTCATTGTGTTGGATATGATGGAAGATAAAGAGATACCCATAATTTTAGGGAGACCTTTCCTAGCCACGAGTAGAGCGATGATAGATGTGCAAAAAGGGGAATTGACGATGCAAGTTAATGATCAAACTATTACATTCAATATTTCAAAGTCAATGAAATATCCTACAAGAGGTAAAGATGATGAATGTTATAGGATAGATGTTATCAAATGTTTGAGTGAATGTCATTTCAAATCAACTTATGAAGAGAAATCGAAACACAAGAAAGAAGAGGAATTACAAGTTTCTGAAGATTTTCATGAGGAAGATTTAAATTATGTTCATGAAATTTTTAAAATGTTGGACATGACTGAAAAAGATGAATCTTTTGGCCCATCAATTGAAAAACCTCGTGAACTTGATTTAAAGATGCTTCCTAATCATTTAAATGATATCATTTTAGGTGATTCCTCAACTTTGTTAGTTATAATTTCCTCTCAATTAATTGAAAGAGAAGCAGAGAGTTTGCTTGAAATTTTAAAGAAATATAAGAAATCCTTTGGATGGACAATAGCTGAAATTAAAGGAATCAGTCCTTCAATTTGTATGCATAGAATCCTTATGAAGGATAATTGCAAATCTCGGGCTGATCCTCAAAGGAGATTAAATCCTATCATGAAAGAAGTTGTTAAGAAAGAAATTTTAAAGTGGTTGGATGATGAAATTATCTACCCTATTTCAGATAGTGCATGAGTTTGTCCTATTCACTATGTACCTAAGAAAGGAGGAGTTACTATGACTGTGAATGAAAAGAATGAAATAATATCAGTAAGACAGGTTAGAGGGTGGCAAATATGCATTAATTATAGAAAATTAAACCTTACCACCAGGAAATACCATTTTCCACTTCCTTTTCTAGATTAGATGTTGGATAGACTGGTTGGGCATAAATATTTTTGTTTTCTGGATGGATATATTGGTTACCACCAAATTCAAATTGCTTCTGAGGATCAAGAGAAAATCACGTTTACCAGTCCTTATGGTACATTTGCTTTTAGAAGAATGTCATTTGGTTTATGTAATGTCCCTGCTACATTTCAGAGATGTATGATGGCAATTTTCTGTGATTTAATAGAAAAATGAATTGAAGTTTTTATGGATGAATTTTCAGTGTTTGTAATTTCAATTGAATCATGTTTAGAACATCTATCTAAAGTTCTGAAATGCTGTAAAGAAACTAATTTGGTCTTTAATTGGGAGAAATGCCAATTTATGGTAGCAGGAGGAATTGTTTTGGGACATTGTATATCATAAAATAGTATGGAAGTAGATCCTGCAAAAATTTAAGTGATCTCTAATTTACCTTGCCCTACTAATGTAAGGGGAATTAGAAGTTTTCTGGGATATGCTGGATTTTACAGGAGTTATATTAAAAACTTTTCATAAATTTCAAAGTCTTTATGTCGTTTACTCGAAAAAGATGTGATTTTTAATTTTGATAATGTTTCCTAAAAGCTTTTGAAACTTTAAAAGAAAAATTAATCACTACACCTGTTATAGTTTCACCTAATTGAGAAAAATCTTTTGAAATAATGTGTAATGCTAGTGATTATGCTATTAGAGTTGTTGTAGATCAGAAATATGATAAGATTTTCAAAGCAATTTATTATGCTAGTAAAACTCTTAATGAAGCTTAAATTAATTATACAACTGAGAAAGAGTTATTAGCTATAGTATTTGTCTTTGATAAATTCATATTATATTTAATTGGAACTAAATGTATGGTGCATACTGATCATTCAGTTATTCATTATTTAATGAAGAAGAAGAATGCAAAACCAAGATTGATTAGATGGATTTTTCATTTGCAAGATTTTGATTTCGAGATAGTAGTTAGGAAGGGTGCTGATAATCAAATTGTTGATCATCTGTCCAGGATTGAAATTGAAAAATCTCTCTGTGATGCTAAAGAAATTAATGAAAATTTTCCTGATGAAAAGTTGTTCTCTGTTAATGAGTGTTGTGTTTCATAGTATGCTGAGATTGTAAATTTTTTTGTCAGTGATATTTTACTCTATGGTTGACATACTAGGAGAAGAAAAATTTCTATTTGAAGCTAAGACTTATTTTTGGGATGGTCCATTTTATATAAACAATGAAAGGAATTGATTATTTGAAGATGTGTGCTTTTAGAAGAAACTTATGAAATTATTCAAAAATGTCATAATTCTGATTATGAGGGACATTTTGGAGTTAGTAAAACAGCATATAAAATATTACAATCTGGATTTTATTGGCCTACAATTTTTAATGATGTTAATGTTTATATTAAAATTTGTGATCGATGTCAACGTGTAGGCAATATTTGTATAAGAAATGAGATGCCCCTCAATTATATGTTGAAAGTTGAAATATTTGACTTTTGGGGATTAGTTTTCATGAGACCATTTATACCATCTTTCAAAAATATATATATTTTGATAGCAGTAGACTATATCTAAATGGATAGAAGTTGTTGCTTTACCTCGATGTGATGCTAAAATGTTACAAAGTTTTTAAATAAGAATATATTTTAGAGATTTGGAATACAAAGAGTAATCATAACTTATGGGGGAAGTCATTTTAGAAATGTGATTATGGAGAAGTTAGCAAAGAAATATCACATTAATCGTCACACTGCTACTGCTTATCATCCGCAGACAAGTGATTTGGTTGAATTATCCAATCGTGAAATTAAAAGAATATTAGAAAAGACTGTTAATTCAAATAAAAAAGATTGGTCAATTAAATTGGATTATGCTTTGTGGGCCTATAGGATTGCCTACAAAATTCCTATAGGAATGTCCCCATATAGGCTAATTTTTTTAAAAACTTATCATTTACCAATTAAACTTGAGTATAAAACATATTGGGCTATTAAAGAGTTCAATTATAATTTGAAAGATGTTGGAGAAAGGAGATTATTGTAATTAAATGAGCTTGAAGAGATAATGAATGAATCTTATGAAAATGCTAAGATTTATAAAGAAAAGATTAAGTTGTGGCATGATCGAATGATTCTTACTAAAAATCTTGAGCCAAGGCAAAAAGTTTTACTATATAATGCTAGATTGAGAATTTTTGCTGGAAAACTTAAGTCCAGGTGGATGGGCCCATTTATTGTGATGAAAGTTTATTCATATGGAGCTGTGGATATTAAAGATCCTAAGACTGGAAAAATATTTAAAAAAACGGTCATAGACTTAAACCTTACTTTTCAGTCGATCAATCTAAACCTGATGAGAATCTGATTTTGGGTCACTCAGAATAAGCTCTGGGTATGTCAGGCTGATGACATTAAACCAAGCGCTTTGTGAGAGGCAACTCATATTTATCGATATGTTTTGCTTTATGTTTACTTTGTGTGTTATTATTTGGTTCGATTTGAGAAATGTGGTAGCATTTTGGACTTTTTATATTATAGTAGTGCTTATTTGAGCTTATTTGATAAATTAGAGTCAGAATGAAGTTTTTGACGTTTGGCAAAACTGTGCAAAAATGTGCACTAGCAGCTATGAGCCGCTGGTTAGCGCATAGGCGTCATAGTTATAAAAAATGTGAAAAATGATGGAGATTGGAATTAAATTAAGTGTGGTTATATGTGTATTTAGTGTTTTAAGTGTGGGTTTTTTAAAATTTTTTGTGTTTGTTGCACTTTACATGTGTTTGCTACATCTCAATGACATAAATTTGTATTTAAATTACATGTGTTTAAACTTATGTATTGTGGACTTTCATCCAAAATGTTTAGATAAAAAATTGTAGTTTGTATTAAGTGTGTTTTGATATTTAAGTAATATAAGTTTTTGTTTCTATGAGATTTGTGTGGACTCATTGGAGAATAAAGTGTACTTTTGAAGTATTAGAAGAGTTTATGGGTAGAAATAATTATTTGATGTGATTAAAGGTGATTAACTCAGATTTTTAATGGAATTAACTTAATTGCCAAAATCTGGGCACTGGCGGCTAAGCGACAAACCAACGGCGCATAATCCCCAGATTTCGCCGCTAAGCGCCTATGCCTCACGCATAGTTGCTGGTTTGCAAAAATCGATTTTCTGCAGTTAAAAACTCGAAATTTGTCATTTTTAACGCCCTCATCACCTTCAATCTCTCAATTTGGCGAATAGGAGCCTAGGGCATCATCATATTAGATCATTTTAGAGTCGATTTCTTTGAAATTTGTTGGATTTGAATTTCTTAAGGTACGATCACTACAACTAAGTAAAAATTTTTTATTTTCACCATGTATTTTGAGCAAATTATTGAGAATTTTGAAAATCACTATTCATTGTGAACATTTGAGGAAAAGCATGAGAAATTTCTTGGATTTAGTAGAGTTTGTCATTGGAAGTTGAGTTAACAAGTTTAGTTTAAATTTGGAATTTATGGTGAATTTTTTGTAAATTTTTAGAAATGGCTCCAAAGTCGAAGCGATCGAGAGAGAATGCGAAATTTGATTCCAACAAATTTGTCAGTTCTCGGGCAGAGAATTGTTACGTCGATGCACTCGCATCGCGGAAATTGATTCCAGGATGAGTTTTTAGCAAGTCAGGAGGAGATACTAAGGAGATAATTGCTAGAAGGAATTGAGAAAGATAATGTTGCTTCTCCGCTATTGCAGTTGTTTCTGTGGTGAGAAAATTCTATGCTAACTTGCCAGCAGCTGAAGAAAATTTGGTAAAGATTAGTGGGCAACAAGAGGATTTTTCACTTACAGTAATTAATACTTTTTATCGATTACCTCCTGTGATATTTTGTTTTTATGTGAATTATCATCCTTCTAAGGGAGAGTTAGATAAGATAATGTCTTCTCTTATTGATGGAAGAGGTTTATGGAAGATTACAAATGAATGAAGAGTGAATTTTCAAGCCTTTAAGTTGAATGTCACTTCAAAGGCATGGCATTACTTCATCTCATCTAAGCTTCTGCCTTTAAGTCATGTCAGTGAAGTTACAAGGGAGAGAACTGTTATGAACCATTGCATTCAGCAGGAAATGTCTTTAGATATTGGAGCTATTATTTTTTATTATATTATGAACTGTGTCAGAGCTGCTGCTACTGCAGGTATGGGATTTCCTTCACTAATTCACTCGATTTGTGTGCAGTTTGGTGTTAAGTCTTAAACATGGGAAGAGGTTCTTCAGCCACTTAGACCTATTACCAGTGTAAACGTGAGCACTTACACTGTACATTGAGAAATTGGTTGGAAAGGAGGATTTGTTAGAGCTTCCAGTGCATCTGCTTCTGCTGCTTCTAGTTCTCGTGCTTCTACTGCACATGCATCATCCTCCAGAGATTCATAAACTAGATTATTACAAAAGATTTTGAAGAAGGTGAGCCTTACCAGAGAGCATGTTAGAGATATGGATGGAAAAATAAAGAATATTGAGAGGTATATTCAGAAACATGATGATTATGAGGAGAAATATCATCAGTACATGGATAGACTAATTAGAGATCATAGTGCTGAGATACTTGCTCATCCTTTTTATATACCTTATGTTTCATCTAGAGATTGGAATGAGAGAGATGGTGATGATGAGGATGATGAGTAGGATTTGATTTTTTTTGTGTTGTTGAGTTTGTTATGTTTGTATTTGTGTTGTATGATGTATGGATTTTTATTTGTTGTTGTGTTTTGATATGAACTCTGATGTTGTGTAGATTATAGTTAGACTATTTCTTTTATGCACATTTAGATGTTTTATGTTGTAATATGTGATGTGTTTGTGGTAGTAAATGTTTCTACTGTTTGAGTTTTTAGTAGTGTTTAATTTAATTTCTATAAATATTAGAAAAATTTAGAACACTATTAGAAACCACTATTTATATAGCATGTTTAAACTTTTCAAAATTTGCTACCATTTATTTTCTAGTATGTTGTAATTTGTGTTATGTTAAGGTATGTATTTGCTTTGAAAACCTACACTATTGTAGAAGTCCTTTGAAAATTTAAAATTTCTATTTTATGAAAAACTGAATTCGATTTATTGTTTACTTCTATTTTTAAATTGTTATACTTGCATATTTAGAATATTAAGATTCTTGCAAGCATGTTATTCTAGTTTTTTAATTTTTACCCATGTATCATTTTTATGCTTAAATATTTTATCCTAATTAAAAATTAATGTTTAAGGAGAATTTAAAAATAAATTTTCAAAAACTTAAATTTTATTTGTTCTCAAAAATACTTAAATAAAATTTGATTTTTTATTAAAAATAATTATGTATATGAAGTTATATTAGGGAAGCAAAATTTTGGATATAGAACTTGAGTAAAAGAATTTGATTAAAATTTATAGTGATGATGAAAAATCTAAAGTTAAAACTTTTTTAGTAAAGAAATGTTAAAGATAGTTAAACTATCTTTAGTAAGAAGTTTTGTATTTTTGAATAAATATAAGATTTAACTTTTATTTTTCAAAGATTAAATCTCTTTTATTGAGAAATAATTTTCAACACTTTTATTATGATATTTAAGTGAAGGATATATATATCAAACCTTTGTTGTAAATGAAAGGGTATAATTCAAAATCATTAAAAGTCCATCCAGATACAGTAATCCTTGTCTTATAAAAAGAGAAATGAAAAAGAAAAAAAAGAAAAAGAGAGAAAAATAGTATGTAAAAAGGAAGGGGAAGCTTTAGGATTTAATGACCTAATCAAAAATTGGTTCCATACCTAAAGTTTAAAATATAAGTTCTGAGAAAATTTAAAGCTTAAGGTTATAATATAGTAAGTAAAAATATTTCTAAATGAAAATTTTTAAGTGAAGAAGATGAAATGCTTGAATCTTATATTTTAAAAAATCTATAAGTATTTCTGAATTAGATAAAAACTAATATTTTTTATTATCATTTACTTAAGAACCTTCTAAACTTTAAGTTGATCTCATTCACTAATTTTTTTGTAAATTGGACTATTTCATTTATAGAACAAAATTTTGAAACCTTCCTAAAGAAACTCATTTACATAATTTGCATGTTAAGATTTTCTATGTGATTAAGTGTCACTTGAGGACAAATAACATTTTAAGTTTAGGGGATTTTGATACACCTAAAATATATAATTTTTTTAAATAGTTTTTATACCTATTTTTGATAATATTGCACTTTAATGGAGATGTATTTATGTTTTTTTTCTAGGTATGATTAAAATGACTGACTATGATGAAAGAAGCAAAAGAGGATCAAATTTGGAGCAAATTTTGAAGAATAAAAAATTTGACTTGTGTCGGCTAAGCGCTGAACTCTTGGCGCATAGGCGTGACAATTAAAAAATACGAATTAAATCAAATTTAGTGTCATTTTCAAGGGGTGTTTGAAGCAACTTTTGATGGTAACATCCTTAACTTCTTTTAAGCGGCAGATTTGAATGAAGAGATACATTCTTTGGTGGATACATTGAATCTGGACATGATTTGAAGAGACACTCAGGCACCTTTTAAAAAATTTTAAAAAGAAGACTTGAAGATCAGAAGAATGATTATTGTTGGAGGGTGTGATTAGTGTTAAGATTAAAGTTTATGTTAGAGAGTTATTAAGGCTCGTTTAGCGCAATGTAACTGTATCTTTCGTGAAATTGCTCATGAGGAAGCAATGCGTGGAAACTGTCTCGTCCGTTTAGTGCAATATTAAAACAATATGTGGAGCAGCTGTTTCAGGAAAAATGACAATCCTGCCCCTGTTTTGTAAAACTGTTTAAAACAGAACTGTTATAATAATATTTTAAACACTTCTGAAACAGAATTTAACTTCGAAACAGTTCAACAATTCAGATGCCCAACTAACTCAATAATGAGTACCGAAAGTGATAAAAGAAAAGGAAAAATACCACAATTCGTGAAATCATTACATCTTCACCATAAGAATTTAAAGTTTTGTTTGTCTACGAATATAGTATAAGGTCACTCAAAAAGTCATATATTAACATTTCTTTTATTTTGGTATCCATTCTCATCATTTTCATAATATTGAGACTTATGTACATCATAAAGTAGCTATTTATCAAGTCATAACTTTTGAAAGAATATGGTTCACAATATAAATAAAAATCAGAAAATTTATTCATTAAGAACTTTATTGCAGATGGTTTCATTGTGTCCATGATATGAGGTTTAATTTTGAGTTTGAATCATAGAACCAGACATGTATTCATTGGAGTATTATGGTTGTCCTAAATGTTTTGTATATAATATAATAATTAAAATATGCGTTTAATCAAGACATTTGCCTGTATCAATTAGCTATTTGTGGTTACTGCAGCTTCAACTGGCCGCAAGCAAATTTATGATGCCAATTTCAAGAAAATAAGTAACAAAATCTCCCCTTAGGCTGAGGAGTATATAATACTGGAGTGGAATCATTTATAAAATGAAATCTGTCGCCAAGGCCAAGGCCAAGGCCGGTTGAGAGGATGGAGCAATGGGGAAGTACACATTCATATGACCTCGTTTGCAGAGTTGTGGGCCGAAGAAGTTATACAGCCCCATCTATGATTTGTGCAAAATTATTGTTCATCAGCAAAATTAGTTGTGGGTCCGATTCTTCTAGTGGCAATTAGCAGCTTCTGCTCTCCCATCTCATAAATGGAAGCAAGAAAAACAAAACATTATTCAAATTCCTTAAATCAAAGCTATCCAATAAAGGTCGTGCGTATCTCTCCGATTAAACTCTGCAATAATTCCAGCAATGAAACCACCGCAATAATTCCAGCAACATGGAATTCCAGCTAGTTTACTTGGCTATGGAATAGACAAGAAATTTAAGCATAAATCTGGAATGAAACAACACATTCATATAAAGCAAGAACTCGGTGTTCAATATTTCAAGAATATCATTTGCAATTCATAAATCTTCTTATGCAAGCTTGTCAGTGCTTTGAACATACAAAAACCATACCACTGGAGCTCAAACATACCAATCTCTTTCTTCAAAATCTGAAATAAAAGAGTAATAGCAGCATTTTAATAGTAAGATTTACATACGTACCACTCAATTTATATGAATTTACATATCTAACACCTAAACATCAATTTAAAAGAGCATTCAAATTTAATTACAAAGTTGCGTCCTCTACAACACAAAAAAAAACGAACTTATCAAAGAGCTAATAGCACCTTTAAAATTAAAAAATTATCTCAGTTATCAATTACCCAAATCGTTCCAACATCTTAAGCTCATTAGCATTTATCAGTAGACATGATGTGAATGAGCATTTGCATGTGGACCTGGACGGGCAACCAAACATATCATAACCAAATTAGCATTTCTATCTCATTTAAAAGACTGCATATTACAACAAATCATATGCTAAACCTAAATAAAACTCAAACTTAAAATAATAGAATGCAGAACATAATTATTATAGAAATTGAAAAAATGTGATCAAATTGTTGGAATTTAGGATTGATAGCTAAAAGTTAGACACTGAGAAAATAGTAATGCCAAATAAATAAATACTAACTAGTTTTCAAATCAGTAATGAACAAAATAGATGATTCTTTTTTTTTTTTTTTTTTTTTGCTTCACACATCCAAACAAAATAGATGACTGGTTTTCAAGCTTGAAGTTTAGCTCATTGAATTAACCTTGGGACAAAGACAGACCCACTATCTCATCAGTAATTCGTTCCATCAGCTCTGCCATCTCGCCTGCACCTTCACCATCTACGGTACAGTTGGTGGAAGTCTCATTATCTTCTTGTGGCAAAGACTGACCTACACGATACTCAAATGCTTCTGTGGGCACATGTTCTTGATCCTCTTCTGCCAAACAGAAGTCGATATCACTACAAGAATTATGTCTCCTAATGTAATTGTGGAGAGTCATTGTAGCAAGCACAATCTGCACATGTTTCGAGAACTTGTAAGGAGGCATATCACGCAATATCACCCATTTTTTTCCACACCGAACGTCCTCTCAATGATACCACGTAACGATGAATGTCGTTTATTAAACATTTCCTTTCTGCGCTCGTGTAACGTTCGTTGGCACGTGCGAAGTCTGGAATGTGGTATCTTGTATCGGGAAATGGCTTTAAATACCCTCGCTGTAATGGGTAACCAGCATCGACTAAGTAGTATTTCCCTGATGAAAATATTAATTAGTATTGAGATTCGTTTTACGGATACAATGATGTCATTCCCGAGCGTACCTGCAGGTGGATGTGGAAAGTTCTTATCAGGATCCGGCGTCGCAGATTTAAAAACTCGACTGTCATGTGCGCTGCCTTCCCAACCAGTCATAACAAAAGTAAAGCACATGTTAAAGTCACAGACGGCCATTACATTTTGGGTAGGGCTCCCACAACGACCGATAAATGCGACCTTGTCATTATTTGAGATACGTGCGTCAACATGTGTTCCATCAATTGCACCGATACAGTCCTGGTTAAGTTAATGTTAGATTTAACTTTAAATAAATTAACTATACCACATCCAAGAAAAATACCTTGAAAAAGGGCATATATCGCGCATCTTGTGATATCTCAGTGGGTGTCCGCTCGAACCTATAATCCGAGGGTCTGAAGATATGAGAGGATAGGCTAACAAGTGCGCTCAATCCGATTGAGAAGTATCTGCTTATTGTTTCGGAGTGCTGAAATCGCTCCATCGCTCCTCGCATAGACTGATTTTGAGATAATATAAACAGTGTTATTGCGAGCACCTCCCGTGCAGAGGTTCTCAAAGATCCATTAAGTCCATGAGCTCTCACGAGTAATTCCAGAAGATCGATAAATACCGTCTGACTCATCCGAAACATATTACTGAATCTTGTAGGGTGCCCCGCAAGTAACTCTCCAACCCATTTGTCGCCAAAGTATGAAGATGTCATGCATGGCGATCGATCAATGTATGAGTTGTAGTACTCGTACATTGTACACATTACAGTCAAAAACATCCCTCTGCGCATTCTTCTGCGTGAATCCATTTGGACCGATATCTGTTTGCATGAAATTACAAGTGCATCAAATTAGAAAGACACAACAAATTTTGCATGAAATTACAAAAATCAAAGTTTGCATGAAATTAGAAAGGTACATCCTAGTTTGTAAGAAATTAGAAAAGGAGAAGAATACATGAAGTTTGAAAGGTACAATGTAGTTTGCATGAAATTAGAAAAGGAGAAATTGCATGAAATTAGAAAGGTAAATCATAGTTCACACATACAACTCTAGGGAAGAAAAAGAAAAGTAGTGCAGCATAAATATTGTCACGAAAACTATAAAACATCTCAAATGTTCAATCAATCGCGAAAACGCCGAATATATCCCACTCTGCGGGAAGTCGGCATCTTAACAAAAAGATCTCTACGGATCGGATCCTCAATCAGTTCTATTGCAAACAGGTATAAATTTTCATCCATATAAATTTCAGCTGTAGTGTTTAGAATTTCAAGTGCCTCCTCAATGGTGGTTGAATTCGAAGGTTGACATTCCGCTTTGAAACAAGAACCGCCTCGGATAACTCTTTTCGAGTAAAGAAGCACCGAATTTCGTTTATCAACCCTCGGACGTTTCGAACGAATAGTGGTTTCAAATTCGTTCGATTCGTGCTAGGGACGTCGATGAAATCAATCGAATCTCCGGGGTTCCCAAATTCACGGCATTGCCAAGAAACCCTGCCTCGCTCGGCCGCATGCGAAGTTTCCGTTGCAACCACCCCTCGAACATGCGGTCAAGTTTTTCCTCGAATTCGGGCTCAATTCCGGATAGCTTAAACTTCTTCAGCGGGCACCACCTACATTGAAATTGATAAACAATTAAGAATAAACTATATATTGAAAGAACAATTAAATTAAATAGCAATGCTCACCGTAAGTCTTTCAGATCCATCATTCCTCGAGTGCAGAATCTGTTCGTTTCACTCGGATCCCAACCGAGACCAGTAAATCCTCTTTTCGAGTCCTTCCAAATTTTTCGATCCTTCTTTAGTTGGTCCCACTTGTTTTTCAGTTGCACCTTCTCATAATCCCTGCCAGTGTTTTCTCGAAAATTCCTGACAATATTTTCCCAACCTTCCTTACTGAAACAAGTCGAAGGCCTATTTCCACGATCAATTTCTTTAATGCAGATATCGCAAAATATTATTTTGATATCCTTTTCCCACAATGCAGGTGTAGCAACCTCTCTAGGTTTAGTGGTCATGTTAATACTATCACAGAACAAAGTCAAGAAACACAAAACTAAATACAATTAGACATTAGAAAGATGATAGAATAAATAACATCAGGAACGACGATAAGGTGGTGTGTGTAAACGTAAGCGCCAACCATTCATATTTTGCAACATCCTCAACCGAATAATATGGTGAAAAAACCCAAAGTAAGCACAAAAGTACGAGGAATGAAAAATGACCGTTAAAAGCCACCACATAACAAAAAGAAGCGAGTTTCCGACCGATCCCTAAAATAAAGCTTCATAAGTAACAGAATGCTTAGCGAGTTGCTTGCGGAGCACCGATCAATTCTTGATACATCACCATCATTATTAGAGGATAAAATGACTCGAGGATGCCAAAATGTCAAGTGTTCTCAACAATCATCATGAAATCATGATGCTTTGCATCGCAGAGTAAAGCGCACTTCCAAGTGCACATTTAAAGACATTGGCTAAACTAGAAGAAATTCAATTGGTTTAATAAATAAAATAGTAATGCAATAAGCCTTCATGCTTCGATTTGTAAAATCACCAACACCACTAAGTATGGAATTTCATTACAAACTAATATAGAGCTCAAAACAATTACTCGAGAGTTGAACTTTTCCCATAGCACTAAAAAACTACATCTGCAAGCAATGTTATAAAAGATATTATATGAAAGGACTACAATCCAATAAGAAAAACAAAATGAGAAGCCGGGAACAAAATGAGGGCTTGGTTAAAAATCAAATCCACAAAATTAAGACAAATAAAGAAGCATTCGATTGGTCATGGCAGCAATGATTGCTAAGAATAATTAGACCAGCCTAAGAACCCACATCATCACCATATAAATTTTATTAATGGTAAGACAACATGGTTAAATTCATGAGTTCGCCATACTAAGACCGGCAACATATAAATTTTATTCAAGAGTTCACCATACTAAGATCGGCAAAAAGCGATAATTAATGATCCGTTTAAATATGTATATCGTAAATCCTAGTGAGGATAAATTCTATGCTCGGTTTGACATGAAATCTAGCTAAATTGCCCACTATAAACTTACAACAACAATCCTAATTTCATAAGGTTGCCTCTCCCCTTCCATTCTACCCGATTTCCGGAAATACACTACGACAACAAAAGAGGCAAGGAAATCATCACAAAAGCTTGCAAGTCATCGACGAGGACCACGCAAATGGATGATGGAGAAGAGGAGTTTACGAGAAAAATTTGCATAAAAAATGTGAAGCCCCTTCAAACCAATAAAAACCCACCGCAATCGAATTTTGCAAATCAAAGATTAAAATTAAAGCCAACGCTCGGTTAAAAATCGAATTTTCTCGGGTTCCTTTTTTCCTCGCATTCCTTTGGCGGTAGTGGATTTGGCAGTTCAAATCGGCGGCGGAGGTGGCGGAGTTGAAGCTCAGGGTGTTGGGAATATGATTACCGGCGAGATGAGATGTGCGGGAGAAGTTGAAGCTGAAGGCTTCGATCGAAGGGAGACAGAAGGAAGAGAACACGAGGAACAGGAAGTAAAAGAAATGGCTCACCGAGAAGGAGAGGCTTACGTAGCTCGGAGACGAGATCACCGAACGAGATGGGCCGAGAGCTCCAAGGTCTCGGCCGCGAAGGTGAGCGAGCGACGATGGAAGAACTGCCAGGGCCGCACGAGCGGTTGGAGGGAAAAATGGCGCCGAAGGTAGGAGTAGGAAGCGCGCGGAGCATTTTGGCATTTACCGCAGGCGAAAGCTGAGGCCGCGGGGTCGATCCCGTGGTCCGCTTTTCGCCTGCTTCGCCTTCCTCACGCCGCGAAGTTGCACGCCAAACACGTAATTTTTACGCTCCGGAGCCTCGCCGCGCGAAATAAGTCGCGCCAAACGAAGCCTAAGAGTACACATTTCCACTTCACCACTTTTATTATCAATTGTATCTAGTTTTTATTAAGAGTAGAATAGAGATTCAGAGTCAACAAAGTTGGGTGCCAACCTCTATTGTATCTTCTAAAAGGAAAGAAAAGTTTCAAAGGAACTTCAAGAGTCTTGTGGACAGGATTTTTAGGTTAGTGTTTATCTTGTTTTACATTTAGTTTTAAAGTACGACTTGTTGTGTTTTCACTATGATTTCTACTTTTAAATCAAGTTGTGATTGTGTTTTCTCCATGAATTCTGAGTAATTTTTTTTATCTTTTTTCTCTTAAATGATGAAGTAATTAAATTATGGAAAAGAAATTGTGTGAAGTACAGGATTTCAATGTTGGAAGAAGTTGTGATGATTCACTACATTGCACTTTATTTACCTCTTGATTTGGCCAATTAAGATGTTAAAATTTGTTGTGAGAACATGTAAGAACCAATGCAGTATTGTCTCAATCAACGATTAGAAAAAATCACATGCAATTGTATGGGTGAGAATTGTAGTTCATATGGTTGGGTGCAAATAAATAGGAAGATGTGTTTTTAATGGGGAGTATAATTAGAAGACTTTAGAGTGACAGACTAAAGCCCCTTAATTTGGTTTGGTGTTTCAAGTTTTGTTATGTGATGTTATCCCCCAGGTGAAGGGAATAGAGGGAACTCTAGAGTGAGAGCTAGTATCTTCCCTGCCTAACCCATCTACATGATTTCAAAACTTCAAATTAATCAATGTTTTTTATAGAACCAAGTAAGGGTAAAAAATATAATTGCTTCTATTTGACACAACACACTTAGATACTTTCACAATATACTGATTCATTGAAAGAGGAAAATATATTTTATTCTATTTTGCTTTCATACTATTTTATAGTTGTGTTAACTTTAGTTGTTTGTTTTACTTTTTATTCAAAAAATATCAAAAACTAATTTGAAAAACTTTATATCTTAAAACATATTTTATAAAATCATTTTAAAAAGTAAAAAAAAAAATTTCTTATTTCTTTAAAATGTTAGACATTTCCCTATAGGTTTGATATCTCGAGGCTTAATCAAAAAGTCACATATTACTTGATAAACGATACTATACTTGCGTAGTATCTCATATTATAAAATAATTAAAATAGATTTCTTATTTGTTTCAGAGTCAAGTTTTTGGCATCTGTTGCAAAGAAAGAGATAATATCATTGGAAAAAAATATAAACTGAAAAACGTAAGGGTAAATATTCGAGGATCAAAACACTTCCTAACCATTTGAAGTATGTGTTCTTAGGATAATTATCTACATTAACAGTTATTGTATCCTCAAATGTGAATGATTTACAATAGCAGAAATTACTAGATACATTGAAAAGATACAAAAAAAGATTTTAATTGATCTTTAGCTGATATTAAAGGAATCAGTCCTTCAATCTGTATGCATAGAATTTTATTGGATGAATAACATAAAATTAAAGCTGATCCGCAAAGGAGATTAAATCCATTGATGAAAAAATCAGTAACGAAAGAAATTTTAAAATAGTTGGATACTAGAATTATATATCCTATTTCAAATAGTGCGTGGGTAGGTCTGATTCATTGTGTTCCTGAGAAAGTCCGAGTGACTGTTGAGACGAATGAAAGAATTGAATTATTAACCACGAGACAAGTAAATGGTTGGTGAATATGTATTGATTATAGAAAATTAAATGTCATCACTAAGAAAGCTCACTTTCTTTTACCTTTTCTAAACCAAATGTTGGATAACCTTGCTGGGCATAAATATTTTTGCTTTTTAGATGGATATACCGGCTATCATCAAATACCAATTGCTCCTAATGATCAAGAAAATAGAACATTTACTAGTCCTTACGGAACATTTACTTTTCGACGAATGCCCTTTAAATTATGTAACGCACCTACAACATTTCAAAGATGTATGATGTCAATTTTCAGTAATATGATTGATAATGGAGTAAAAGTTTTTATGGTTGATTTTTCCATATTTAGAACTTCATTTGAGACTTGCTTAAATAATTTAGAAAAATTTTTCAAGTTATTCGAAAAAACAAATTTAATTCTAAATTGGAAGAAATATCAATTTATGGTTGTAGGAGGAATTGTGCTTGGGCATAAAATTTCTGAATATGGTACCCTGCAAAGATTCAAATCATCACGAAGATACCACCTCCAACTACAATAAGAGGGGTTAGAAGTTTTTTAGGACATGTTGGCTTTTACAGGCGTTATTATATTAAAGATTTTTCAAAAATTACTAAGCCACTGTGCCAACTTTTGGAAAAATATAAGAAATTTGATTTTAATGAAGAATACTTAAATGTCTTTGAATTATTGAAAGAAAAATTAATCAATACCCCTATAATAGTTTCACCTGATTGGGAGAAACCATTTGAGCTTATGTGTGATGCTAGTGATTATGCAATTGAAGCTATTTGAAGACAAATGTATGATAAAATTTTTAAAGTTATACTATACTAGTAAAACTCTTAATGAAACTCAAATTAATTATACAACTATTGAAAGAGAGTTATTAGCATTGTATATGCTTTTGAAAAATTTAGGTCGTACTTAATTGGAACTAAATGTGTAGTGCATACAGACCATTCTGATATCAAATATTTAATGCAAAGAATGTTGCTAAACTAAGATTGATCATATGGGTACTTC
Source organism: Papilionanthe hookeriana x Papilionanthe teres (assembly GCA_022702705.1). Lineage (NCBI taxonomy): Eukaryota > Viridiplantae > Streptophyta > Magnoliopsida > Asparagales > Orchidaceae > Papilionanthe > Papilionanthe hookeriana x Papilionanthe teres. The sequence goes on from CM040424.1 coordinate 151,682,876, forward strand.
TAATGCAAGAATTTAACTTCGTGATAGTGGATAGAAAATGATCTGGCAATCAAATAGCTGATCATTTATCTAGGCTGGAACAACATGAATTATTTAATTATGAAGATGAAATCACAGAAACGTTTCCTGATGAACAACTTTATAATATTAGGGAATGAAATTTGTCGTGGTATGCTGATATTGTGAACTATATTGTAAGTGATATTTTACCACCTGAATTACCAAAGCAACAATAGAAAAATTTGTGTGTGATTCAAAATTTTATTTTTAGGAGGACCCATATTTATATAAACAATGTAACGATCTAGTTATTAGAAAATGTATGCCTTATGAAGAAGTTGAACTAATTATTCAGAGATGCCATGATTCTGAATTTGGGGGACATTTTGGAACTGACAAAACTGCACATAAGATTTTACAATCTGAATTCTATTGGACTACTCTTTCTAGGATTGTTAATAGATATATTAAAACATGTGATCAATGTCAGCGAGTACGTAATATTTCTAGAAGAAATGAAATGCCCTTAAATTTTACATTGGAAGTTGAAATATTTTATGTATGGGGATAAGATTTTATGGGACCACTTATTCCTTGATTTATTAAATATTTTGAAATACTTTGAGCATCACATCTAGGTAAAGCTATGGCTTCAATCCATTTTGATACATAATCCACTACAATCAATATATATATATATCTATATTGATTGTAGTGGATTATGTATCAAAATGGATTGAAGCCATAGCTTTACCTAGATGTGATGCTCAAAGTGTTTCAAAATATTTAATAAAAAATACTTTTACAAGATATGGAATTCTGACAGCTATTATTACTGATGGTGGATCTCATTTTAAAAATAATCTGATTCAGAGATTGACTGAAAAATATAATATTATGCATAGAATCTCAACTACTTATCATCTCCATACAAGTGGTTTAGCTGAAGTATCTAATTACAAAATTAAACAAATTTTGGAGAAATCTGTAAATCTACATAAATTAAATTGGTCTGCAATATTAGATACTGCATTCTAGGCATATAGAACTGCTTATAAAACTCCTATAGAAATATCTCTTTATAGACTGATTTTTTTAAAATAACTTGTCATTTACCAATTAAATTGAAACATAAAGCATATTGGGCGATTAAAGAGTTCAGTATCAATTTAAAGGATGCTGGTGAGAAGAGATTATTACAACTTAATGAATTGGAAGAAATTAGAAATGATTTTTATGATAATGAAAGAATTTATAAAGAGAAAATGAAGATATGACATGATCAGAATATTATAAGAAAGAGATTTAAACCTGGACAAGGAGTTTTCTTATATAATACAAGGTTGAAATTATTTCCTGGAAAACTAAAGTTTAGGTGGATAGGACCTTTTACTGTTATAAAAGTTTACTGGTTTACAGCTGTTGATATTGAAGATCCTACAACTAGAAAAATATTTAAAGTTAATGGGTATCGATGAAAACCATATTTTGAGGGCTCACTACCAAGTTTTAAATAAGTCTTAATGTTAAGTTATCCTGAATGAAACTATTATTTTTCGGGCTGACGACATTAAACTATGCACTTTATGGGAGACAACCCATAATTATCTGTGTCGTTTAGTTTGTTTTAATTTGGTTGAAGGTTATATTATTATTAGATAGTTCTATTTATAAGTCATACTCACTCATAAATATTCTAAATTATGTTAATTATTGAATTGTATTGAAGGTTCAGAGTTTATTTGAACAAAAACATTGTTGGAGCAAAATTGTGCTCTGTCGCCGTCGGCGCAAGAATAATATTTATGCTTACGTATTATATATGAATTTATAATTTTCTTATGATATCTCTTTCTTTACAGCGATGCCAAAAACTTGATGTCAATGCAAATAAAAGTTCTAATTATTATTATAAAATAGGATTCTACGCGAGTATATGTATCGTTATCAAGTAATAAAGGACTTTCTGATTAAGCCCCAAGATATCAAACTCATAGAGAAAATATGTAATTTTTTTTTAAAGAAAGAAAATAGAAAAATAACTTTTTACATTTTAATAAAGATCATATCGAAACTAAAGATAATATTTAGGAAAGATCTAATTTTTATAATTTAAAATAAAAGTAAACAACTACTTTAACTAGATTTTTTTAAGATGAAAGCAAATGCAAATAAAATATTTTTTTCCTATTGTGGAAGTATCTAAAATGTGTTGTGTCAAATATGAGCAATTATATTCTTTACCCTTACTAGAGATGCTATAAAAAAAACAAAGGTTAATCTAATGTTTTAGTAATCTTGAAGAAGGGCTAGGCAGGAAAGATACCAGCTCTCACTCTAGAGTTTCCTCTTCTCTCTCCACGTGAGGGCTAACATCATGTATCAAGACATAAAATAAAAAATAGAATTAGGAGTTTTAGTCTGTCACTCTAAAGTCCTCTAATTCTATACCCATCAAAGTATATCTCCCAATTTATTTACACTCAACCATATGGATAACAATCTCACCTATATAATCTTATGTGATTCTTACCAATTGTTGACTAAGACAATACCATATCGGTTCTTACATGTTCTCACAACATATATTAACATCTTAATTGGTCAAATTAATAAGTAAATAAAGTGCAAGGTTTTGAATCATTACAACTTCTTCCAACATTGATTTCGTATACTTCACACAATATCCATCAATCTCTTAATTACTTCATCATTTTAACAAGAAATATTAGAAAACTACTCAGAATTCATGGAGAAAGTACAATCACAACTTGATTTAAAAGTAGAAATCATAGTAAAAACACAAAAAGTCTTAATTAAAAACCAAATGTAATAACAAAGATAAAGACCTATCTGAAAATCCTCTCCACCAAAACCTTAAAGTTGCTTTAAAAACTTTGTTTTTTCTTAAAAATTCAGGTAATTCATCTTTGAGCAGTCCTAATCCCTACCACTTAATTGATAAGTGAACTTGTAAGTAGTATCTGACTTTTGGAAGTGTAGTATCTGCATTTAGTATCTGAATAATTACCAAAAAATCATCATTAAGTTGGGCAGTCCTAATTTCTATCAATTAAGTGATAAGTGAGCTTGTAAGTAGTATCTAAACTTTTGGAAGTGTAGTATATGCATGTAGTATCTGAATTTTGGATTGAAGGTGTGGTGTGTTTGTATGTGGTATATGATGTATAATATGTGGTGTAGTGTTTGATGTGTAATATTTTTGATCTGTTGTTTGATGTGTGATATTTGATTTGTGATGTTTGATGTGTGATGTTTGATTTGTGATGTTTGATGCTTAATGTTTAGTGTTTGGTATGTAGTATTTGGTGTGTGGTGTTTGATGTGCTATGTTTAATGTGCAAGTATAACATTTATTGTGCAAGTGTGCAGGTATAGTATCTGCTATTGTGCAGATGTAGTATTTGTTATTGTGAAGGTGTAGTATTTGTTGTCGTTCAAATGTAGTATATGTTATTCGTTCACAAATTTCTTAAGGTTAGGGATCAAATTACCAACAACACAAAGGGATAACTGATTACTGATTTAGAATTTTCAGCTATAAAAGCATGATATATAATTTTGTGCATCATTGTCTTTGCCCTGCATGTCCAACTTATAAGCCACTTTAAAATTTTATATGCATATCCAACAATTTAAGTATCTTGTCATCAATACTTTAGAACAAGATGAATTCCCTGAATTTTCAATAATATACAAACTTGCTGCTCTTCTACATGAAGCTTAGTTGGTACCATCATGCCCAAAAAAATGCCTTTATACATTGTAATTTAGGTTCTAAAATAAACAATGAGGAATATTCAGATGTTTTACATTTATAGCTTTAAAGCTTACTAAAAAAAAAAAAAAACCGTTTATATCTTCAAAAAATTCATGACAGCTAAATACAACAAGGGTGGAATCGAATACTTTCAATACAAAAGAGAATAAAATAAATGACATTGTCCATGGCAAACTTCAAGTTAAAGCTATAAGAACAATGCTGAGAAGGACTTCAACCATCCGAAGAAGATTCAATATCAGAATTGAACCTTAAAACAGCCAAGGCATCAAGATTATAACTTATTTCATCATACTTGAAAATTTTACATACATATCAGTTAAAACTGTACACAATAGATGGATATCACATGCCAACCAATGAACCTGTTTTTTATATCATGAGCTAAAAGGATATGGTACAAGTTCAGTTTGACAAATTATAAAAAATTAATGTAAATATGTATGAAATTTTCTTTGAGACAAATAAATGTATTTGACAAATAAATGTAATGAGACAAATAAATGTAAAGCAAACGATACTCAAATATTTGATGGGTGAATACAAAAAAAATTAATATAATATGTATGAAATTTTCTTTGATTAAAGCCATTGGCATTTAATCAGAATTAATACCGTAGGGCTTACCACTCCAACCCTGAAACCATTTTTATTATTAGCTTTAAACTTATTTAATTCGTGAGATGATCTTAATTTTCCAACTTCAGGTACACCCGCATATCAAAGCAATTCCATTAAAGGATTCAATTTCATGTATGTGCAACTTATCAGGAGAGCAGAATATGGAATAAGCTTAACTCATAATTCCTATACAATGAATTACATAAAGCCAACTACGCATATCTAGCAAAAAGGGAATAATATAGGAGTTTTGAACAATAAAACCAAATGCTTATTATGAAAATGCTAAATCGTCTTAAGGCAAGCTACAACAATATTCCCAAATTCTTGGAAAGGAAAGCCATCAGAACTTTAATTTAAAAAAAAAACATTAGGTGTATTACATACAATCTTTCCATGCATAGAAATAATATCAGAGATAGATTGTTGCTTTTTTTATTGTTTCATCCCGTGAATGTACAAAGGATTCTACAAATATACCACTCAATTCTCAAATATCCACATATTTAGTTTCTCACTTCTTTATTATCTAAATCTTGTATACCATGTCAAGAGCACTATCCTGTCACCATAGAATCCACTTCCATGTATAAATCAAGTGGTATGTATATAAAGAACTGAAGTTGAGAAGTTAAATAGTGAATATGAAAGAATTAAGTGGTATATATGTAAATCTCATAAGAAAAAATAATAAAATAAAAAAGAGGCAAAGCTTCCATTATTTGCATATTCGTACAATATATTCGACTGTGTCAATGTAAGGGAAGTAGGATTCTTTATATGATGAATCATGAATATTCATGGTAAAAGAATAGGAATGTGTGAGCTGCAGAAATTGAATTAAGAGATCAGCCATTATTAGAATAGTTAACATCAACTTAAAACAAGTGTTCAAGTAATTGCTCAACTATCTCAAAACCTTATATTCATAAGATTGTGAGACAAATGTATATACTCAATACAAAAGAAGCCATCAAATTGAGTTCCAACAAACGAATAATGAATCCAGTAATTAGAAGTTGACTCCAATAACTGAAAGCAGGCTCAGCTGTGGAATCCAACTTTAGCACATGAATGTATTTATATTCAACAATTAAAAAAGTCTCAAACATCTTTTCTTAGGGCAAAGATGCAAAAGAATTCAAAGCCTCATCAGATCAACCATCTCCATTCATAGGATATCAGCAAAAAATATTTGAACTTCAAATTGAGTCTCAACAAAAGCTAGGTTGAGGTGAATGCCACTCAAGTAAACAAATAACAACTATCTAAAGAATACTTGTCAAGTGAGCAGGTTAAAGGGCAACTGCCAATAATAATCTTCCAAACACTTGCAAAAGAAAGAGATCATCAAAAGTATAAATGCCATAAACGTCTCCAACTACTCTCAATACTCGAAAACAAAGGCATAGAAAATAATATACAATCATACGTACACAAGAATCATTTGGTTCCCTAACCAAATCAGAAGCAAGTAACGACGAAGGTCCAAGAGAGGGAAGATGGGGAACCAACGCAATGTCTTGTCAAAACAGTGTGTATGCAGAACTTGTATATATTTCAGATGCCAAAAATTAAGATTAGATATCTTCTTAATAGTGATGCGAAGTTTTTGACTATTCCTAATAAGTACTTCATTTAAAAGATTTTTGCATTGCATGGAATCCATGAACCAAAGGCCATGACCAGACCCAAAGAAAGAGGACTAAGCCATCTTAACTGAACAAAGAAAACTAATCCACTATACAAAATGAGAATTCCATGCTATGAATGAGGATTATCATGAACATAAGAATGTCTCATAAATTCCCCAGTTAAAACAAAACATAAAATCCATTCATAATCTGTACCAGTTAAATCAATTTTGGAAGAAAGAAGTTCCCTACAATTATATAAAAACTTTCACTAAACAGCTAGGCTTCATTAATTAATCAAAAAGAAGGGAGAAAGAAGAACTTACAAAAATCTTAAGTCTTAATGGAAGTAAACGAACAAACACTCTAAATCAAAGCAAAAAATCGCCAGCCCTAAACTCCCCCCCCATAAGGTGTATTTATAAACGAGAAAGAAATTTTACCGACGAAGCTACTTGAGCGGGAGAAAAATGTTACCAGGAAAGCTACCGGTGGCCGGAGCTCCGTTAGGGCACAAGAAGAAGAAGAAGAGAAACCGGCTGAGCCGGTCAAGCGAGGAGGAGGAGGAAGCTTCGAGAGAGGAGACATGAGAGGGAATTCGCGGCATGGAGGCGTGAGAGCCCTCATAGGTTTTCGTTGGTGACCTCACCGAATGGGAGAGATGAGGCTTCATATGCATGACTTTTTTTTTATTCAAAACAATTTTTTTTAATTTTAATATTATTATCATAGTCATATTTACCAATTTACGCACAACTCGAACTAATTCGGAACCCTATCAAAATATATGTCCTTCCTGGCTAAAATCATTGTTTTGGACGCACCGATCATGTGGGAAAATGGCTTTATTTTGCCCCTATCGAGATCATATAACGAGCAAATTAATGACCGGTCATCGCCTAAACAACAACCATAGTTAAACACATTGCTCGTGGTGGCAAAAAGTCAAACGTCGCACAGCATAGGGTCCACCTATGGCTTTCAAATCCCTATAGGAACACAACAAAAGCTTCAATATGTCGGCTTTAATCGACTCAGCTAGATGTTGAGGATTTAGAACCGTCCATATGAAACTTCAAGAAGAGAATAGATGGCTTGAATTTCTAAGTATTATGGGTCCCAGTCTAATCCTCTAAGAGAGTCCAAAATAGAAAAACCTTTGGGCTAGATCCAAGGCTTTATGGAGAGGGGAAAGAAAGACCTCAAAAATGAGGGCAACAATCATAAGAACTGTTAAACATTGTTTTCTCTTGATCCTTAGAAGAAATTTGTATTTGGTGATAACAAGTATATTCATCCAGAAAATAAATTATTTATGCCCATCTAGTCTATCCAACATTTGATCAAGAAAGGGTAGTAGAAAATGATCTTTTCTGGTAGTAAGATTTAATTTTCTACGATTATTGCATATTCACCATCTTGTATCTTGTCTTGTTAGTATTATTTCATTCTTTTTATTAATAGTTACAATTACTCTTTTCTTAGGAACACAGTGAATAGAACTAACCCATGTACTATCTGAAATAGGATAAATAATTCTAACATCTAACCACTTTAAAATTTCTTTCTTAACAACTTCTTTCATAATAGGATCTAATCTCCTTTGAGGATCAGCCCTAGGTTTGCAGTTTTCTTCCATAGCTGAGCCTGCTTTGAGGATCTAGAATTTGGTCTAATGAATTATTTTCAATCATTGAAATTGTTTAAAAAAAATTCATTCTAAAGTAGTTTATCTTCCTTGAAATTGCAGCTGCTTGATTTGCTAACATTGCAAACGCATCAGATTCATGAATATTGGCTACCTTCTTAGGATTTACCCTCTCAGAAGGCCTTTGAAAACTATTTATAGTCATTTCTTCAATTAAAGCATAAGCGTCATTATACAGTTTAAACATCAATGAACTACCTACAGCAGCATCGATAATAGATATATGAGATTCTACTAATCCATTATAAAAAGTTTAAATTATTAACCAATCTGGTATCGAATGACGTGGACACTTTCAAGAGATCATTAAAACGTTGCCATGTTTCATAAATTGATTTCCCTTCAAATTGAAAAAAGATGTATAATAATTTCTGTACTTTGCAGTCTTTGATAGTGGAAAATATTTAGCAAGGAACTTTTGTGTTAAATCACCCCCAGTTCTGCTAGATCGGGATGCTAACGAATTTAGCAACATCTTAGCTTTATCCCCCAATGAGAAAGGAAAAAGTCTAAGTCTAATAGCATCATCCAAAACACCATCATATTTAAATGTAGCACACAATTCTAGAAAATTAGCAAGATGTAAATCTGAATCCTTAATTTATGCTCCCCCAAACTGATTATTAGATATCATCTGGATAATATCAGGTTTAAGTTTAAATGGATTAGCTGCTACAAAAGGATTTTGAATACTACCATGAAGTTCATCTACTATAGGGTTAGCATAATCTCTTAAAGGTCTAAATTCTTGATCGATTTTAGTATATTGATTATTTTGATTTGCATTTCTTAAATATTTTTTAAATTTTTCTAATTTTTCTAATAGTAAGGTTTAAGTCCATACACTATTATAAATCAAAATAAAAACAATAACATACATAAAAATAACACAACAGTTTCCTAAAATAAATCTAAAAAGTTTAAATAAGACTTTAAAAAGTAAAAATTAGTTTTTCTGAAAATTCTCTTCAAATATTATTTTAACTATTTTTTCCCCAACAATGGCACTAAAAACTTGATCCTTAATATTTATGTTTATGTTTTATATATGAATTTGTACTTCTTTTAATGATATATGTTTCTTTACAACAAAGCCTAAAACTCGATGTCAATGCAGAGTTTTAATTATTATTATAAAATGGGATTCTACTCAAGTAAATGTATCATTATCAAGTATATAAAATTTTCTAATTATGCCCCGAGATATCGAACCCAAAGAAAAAAATGTGTAAAATTTTTTTAAAAAGAAAGGAAACAAAAAATAACTTTTTACTGTTTAATAAAGATCTTACCCAAACTAAAGATAATATTCTATGAAAGAGAATTTGATTATTTTTGGTGATTTTTATAATTTAAAATAAGAGTAAAAAACTACTTTAACTAGATTTTTGTGAGATGAAAGCAAATGCAAATAAAATATATTTTTCCTTATTATGAATCAGTAACAAGACATAGAATTATGTTTTAGAAGTTTCTAATATGTGTTGTGCCAAATAAGAGTAATTATATTCTTTACCCTTACTATAGATGCTATAAAGAATATAGGTTAATCTAATGTTTTAGTAATCTTGAAGACGGGCTATGCAAGAAAGATACTAGCTATCACCCTAGAGTTTCATCATCTCCCTCCAAAAAATAGCTAACATCATGTATCAAGACATAAAACAATAAATTGAATTTGGAGTTTTAGTCTGCCACTCTAAAGTCCTCTAAATCTACACCCATCAAAGTATATCTCCCAATTTATTTGCACTCAACCATATGGACTACATTCTCACCCATATAATCTCATGTAATTCTTACCAATTATTGACTAAGACAATACCATACTGGTTCTTACATGTTCTCACAACATATATTAACATCTTAATTGGCCAAATCAAGAAAAAAATGAAGGGCAAGGTTTTGAATCATCACAACTTCCTCCAACATTGATTTCCTATAATTCACACAAAATCCATCTATATCTTAATTACTTCATCATTTTAAGGAAAAAGATAAAGAAAAATACTCAGAATTCATGGAGAAAATACAATAATAACTTAGTTTAAAAGTAGAACTTATAGTGAAAACACAAGAAGTCTTTAGTAAAAACCAAATGTAATAAAAAAGATAAATACTTATCTGAAAATCCTCTCCAACAAACTCTTGAAGTTCCTTTAAAAAATTTTCTTTTCCTTATAATATTTCTTAGAAGGTGGTGCCTGATATACCTAAAATATATAATATTTTTAAGTACATTTTTATACCTAGGTATTTTTGTGTTTTTCTTGCAGCTATTATTAAAATGAGTGACTATGGTGAAAGTAGCAATAAAGGATCAAATTTGGAGCAAAAATTGAAAGGTGTGAAAAATTGGCCCCAAGCGCCTAAGCGCCGGACCATTGGCGCATAGGCGCCACAGTTAAAGTGACAAATTTTATTTGATTTTGGCACAAATTTGAAGGGGTTTTTGAAGCATATTTTGGTTTAAACTTCAGTAACCTCCCATCAGTGCCAAAACTCATTTAAAATTTAAACGGATGGATGCATTCTTGATGGATACATTGAATCTATACACATTTTAAAGAGACACCAAGGCACCTTTTGGAAATTTTAAAAGAAGACTTGAGATCAGAAAAAGGGTTATTGTTGGAGGGTGTGATTAGTGTTAAAACTTAATTTTATGTTAGAAAGTTATTGAGAGCACACATTTCCACTTCACCACTTTTTATTATCAATTGTATCTAGTTTTTATTAAGAGTAGTATAGAGATTTGGAGTCAACAGAGTTGGGCACCAACCTCTTATTTCTTTTAAGGGGAAAGCAAAGTTTTAAAGGAACTTCAAGAGTCTTGTGAGAGAATTTTCCAATAAGTATTTAACTTTGTTTTAAATGTGGTTTTAAAGTAAAACTTGTGTTTTCACTATGATTTCTATTTTTAAATCAAGTTGTGATTGTATATTCTCCATAGATTCTGAGTAGTTTTCTTTATTTTTTTCTCTTTAAATGATGAAGTAATTAAATTATGGAAGGAAGTTATGTAAGGTATAGGAATTCAATGTTGGAAGAAGTTGTGATGATTCACTACCTTGCACTAAATTTACTTCTTCATTTGAGCAATTAAATGTTAAAATTTGTTGGGAGATTATGTAAGATCCATTGCGGTATTGCCTCAATCAATAAATGGAAAGAATCACATGCAATTGTATGGATGAGAATTGTAGTCCATATGGTTGGGTGCAAATAAATAGGATAATATGCTTATAATGGGAGTATAATTATAGAACTTTAGATTGACAGGCTAAAGCACCCTAACCAATGTTCTTTATATAACCAAGTAAGGGTAAATAATATAATTACTTTTATTTGGCACAACACATTTTAGATACATCATAATAAAATTCCATAATTATTATAGATTCATTGAAAGAGGAAAAATTTTTTTTATTCTTATTTGCTTTCATACTAATTTATAGTTGTGTTAACTTTAGTTGTTTACTTTACTTTTTATTCAAAAAAAATACCAAAAACTATTTTAAAAAACTTTATATTTTAAAACATACTTTACAAATTCATTTTAAAAAAAGTAAAAAGTTATTTTTCTTATTTTTTTAAAATTTTAGACATTTCCCTGTGGGTTTGATATCTCGGGGCTTAATCAAAAATTCCTATATTACTTGATAAACGATATGTATACTTGGGTAGTACCTCATATTATAAATAATTAAAATATATCTCTTATTTGCTTCTGAATCAGGTTTTTGGTACTGTTGCAAATAAAGAGATAATATCATTGGAAAGAAATATAAAATGAAAATCGTAAGCATAAATATTTAGGGATCAGTGCTCAACTCTAAGGACTCCAAATCCCTCTTCTAATCCTAATACAAACTATAGTGAAGTAAGTAGAAATGTTGAAGTGGAGTGGTGTGTTACTAAAAACTCTCCTACAAAATAAACATAAACCACACACCCTCCAACAACAACCATTTTCTGAATTCCATGCCTTCCTTTTATAATTTTCTAGTAGGTACCTTCAAGTCTCTTCAAATTATCTAGATTCAACGAATCCTCCAAGAGATGCATCCATTCAAGAGTAATTTAAATTAATTTTTGCGCCAATAGGAAGTTACCCACATTTGTACTAAGAGATGCCTCAAAAACCCCTTCATAATGACATCAAAAATTAAATAATTTCTTTAAAATAACTGTCGCGCATAAGCGCGAGGTCTGGGCGCTTAGCGTGAGGCTTCTGACATGTAAGCTCCAGGTTTGGGCGCATAGCCGCGAGGCTTTGGCGCGTAAGCTTGGGTCCAAACGCTTAGCAGTCACAGATCAATTTTGCACCTTTCTTCATTTAGCTCCAAATTTGGTTATTTTTCACTCCTTTTATCACAATCATCCTTTTAATCATAGCTGCAAGAAATATCCACAAAATACCTTTCATTAAAGTGCAATATCATCAAAAATAGGTATAAAAATGTGTATAAAAATACTATATATTTTAGGTGTATCAGGCGCAGAAGGTGAGATTTTCTAGAGAGCAAATTAAAATTTCAGAGCTTGGGTGTAGACGGCTGCTTATCCAGTGTCGATGGCGCTGAAGGCTAAATAGCAGTTTTTTTGAGTTTCAAATGGCGAAATTTAGCAGTTTTGAGCTAGAGTTTCACCCCTATAACTCCCCAAACTCATTTCAAAACTCATTAACTCCAGAAAAATGAAAGGCTAGTTCCAAATTTTGTATTCCATGGCTTCCAACATCTTAGAATCTCCAAGATTTAGAGTTTTCAACAGAAGGAAGTTTGTCAGTTTCAAGGCACGACGACTTTGCGACAAAGTCCTTATAAAGAGGATGAGTATCAAGGAAAGAGGCTTTGCCAATCAAGGTATGAATGTTTCTAGTACTTGAGTAGAAGAAATTATGATGTCGAGACGTTGGGAAGTGTCTTGTTATACTACTATCGCAGTAGTCATTCTTATGGTTAAGAAATTTTATGCAAATCTTCATAGAATAAACTAAGGAGTTGTCTATGTGCAAGATAGGTGGAAATAATTCACTCCTTTCAAGATTAATGAACTTTATATGATAGATAATTTGCCAATCTACTTGTACCAATTTTGTCCCTATGAGAGACAATATAAATGAAATCTATCGATATTTGACGGATGAAGGAAAAGATTAGGAGATAAGAGATGATGGGTATGTTAATTTCTCTAATACCTTATTGAATCCTGTGTTGAAGTAATAAAATTTATTTATATCTTCGAAATTGCTCCCGACCATGCAAATTCATAAAGTGACAGAAGAAAGTGCAATATTGAATTACTGGATTCAATCAATAAGACCTATTGATATTGGCACCATAATTGTGAAATCTATTTTGGGTTTGGTTATGCATGGATCAAACTTTGGTTTAGGACATCCTTCTACTATATTTCTTCTCTACAATCAGTCATAAGTATAATATGAAAGTTGGGAATAAGTGCTTCTCCCTTGGAAGTTTATGGATCCAACTAATATTTATGACTGTCCAGCAACAGTGGAAGAAAATGATCTGAGCATAACTGTAGACCAACCATCTTAGATTTTACTACCAGCTCAGCCTCGTTTTCCTAAAAATTCATAGTTGATTCTCAGGAAGATCCAAAAACTGGAGAAAGAGGTACAAAATCTAATCGATGCAATTAACAGAGTATCTGAATTATTTGATCACCTAAATTGAAGGATGAATGAACAATTCAATTCGATCATACCGGACTTATGGAAGAAGGGTTGATACGATTGATGAAGAAAAAGACTTGGATTGAAGAGGATTAGACTGATGAATTCTTGTATCAACCCTTCAACAATTTGTTTATGCACCACCAATTCATATGAGATATCAGAGAAGATAACAGTAACATTGATGAGGATTAGTGATTCTCTATTTTATCTACTTTATTTAGTATTTGGACTTTATTTGCTTGAGTTTGATTGGTATTTGGCTTGCTTATGGTGTGATTTCAGATTTATTATGCTTGAGATTTGATTTTATGTTATGTTTTCAGTGTTAGTGTGTTGTGGTTTGATTGCAATCTTGAATTATTGATGCAGTAGAAAGACTTATATGTGTAAGGTTGTAATTGTGGATTATATATATATATAAGTGATGTTTTGAGTTGTTTGTAGAATATTTATTTTATTTCATCACTTAATTATGAATATAGATGCTTAAAAAGGCTAATTAGATGTCATCATAACTTTAAAATGATCGAAATCATAAAATTTTAAAAAATCCTGAAAATCAGTATGGCGCCAAGGATGCCCAAAACCTGAAACTTATCCTATATGTTTTAAACTTTGGATTTTGAGCCTTTGACCGCATTTGACCATCTTTAACCTATAGCAAAGGCCGAATAACTCTAATAAGACTTGTTTGCATCTGGATTTAAGGCTATTTAGAAGCGTTTTGAGGTTAGATCTCGTCTTCTCTTGGTAAGAGCTCGACTTTAAACTAAAAATTATTTGTTTTCATCAAGGAAATCTCCTACATTAGAGAAATCCAAAAATTTAGGGGTTTTGAAGAAAACTTTGAGAAAATCCAGGGTGAAATGCTCTTACTTATTATATTTGACTTTGGAGACTTTACATTGTGATTTTGGAATTTAATGGAATTTATTTACAAATTTTCTAGAAAATTTTGATATGGCTCCAAAGATGTTTAAGGGAAAGAGGAAGGTTGATTTTAATAAAAGAAAATTTATGAATATCAAAGCATATTATTACTTCAATTCTACACTCCGAAGAAAAATGTGTATACAAGATCGAGGATTTGAAAATCTGGGTGGAGTTGCGGAGCAGGTGATTGCTGAATGGAATTGGAAAAATTTCTATTATTTTTCTATCGATGTTGTTGCTGATGTAGTCCATGACTTTTATGCTAACTTGAGTGATGGCATCCGTAGCCATGTCAGAGATTTTCTCGGTGTCGATGTCAATGTCATTGTTTGGAGTCGCCACTCTTTTTATTTACAATATTGCCTTAATCTTCAATAAATCTTATTTCTTTGGATCCCATAGAAAGATCCTAAGATAGTAAGAAATTTGAAGAAAATAAGGGCTAATAAGATAGAAAACAATAAAAAAAGAGATGTCAGTGCTAATCTCTATAAAAAAATTCTAGAATGTTTTATCCTAGAAGTTTAATATAAGGATAATGGAATTTTTATAACCAGAGATTTCTAGATGTAACATCTATCTCAAGTTCTTTAAATCTCCTATAAGAGGAAACTCCTATAATTAATTACATCTTAGAAAACTATGATTGTTTAAGAAAACTTCTGATTAATGACTAAGAGTAATATGTCGTACTACCCTAAAAGTTTGATTTTGTCAGTTTTGTGTTCTTATTTTGTTTGTTGTCATTTTTAATTGTTTTGTCAATGTCATTATTTTATTGTCTTGAAATTTGTCATTTGATTAGGTGGCTATCCTAAAAATTTTAGGTTTAATAACTATCCTAAAAGTTCTAGGTTTTATTTTTTTCTTAGTTTTATTATTTTAAAGTTACTTGTTTCATTTCATTTTGTCAATGTCATTTTTTTATGTCATTGTGATTTTGTTTTGTTTTGTTGTCATTTGTCCCGTCTCCAGAATGTCGTCCTGCAAAACAGAGTTAGAACACCTGATCCCAAAATATTTATGCTTACTATTAAGATAGGAAATTTATGATTTATAATATGGGATACTACGCAAGTATACGTATCATTTATGAAGTAATATAGGACTTTCTGATTAAGCCCCGAGATATCAAACCCACAAGAAAATGTCTAAAACTTTAAAGAAATAAGAAAAAATAACTTTTTACTTTTTCAAATGATTTTTGTAAAGTATGTTTTAAGATACAAAGTTTGAAAAGTTGTTTTTAGTATTTTTAATAAAAAGTTAAGCAGCAAATTAAAATTATCAATACTCTAAACACAATATAAAAGCTATAAGAAACAAATATCTCTTTCTTTCTTCAATGAATCAGTAATAATTATGGATATTTTTGTTTTGGAAGTATTTAAATGTATTGTGCCAAATAGGAGCAATTATATTATTTACCCTTACTTGGTTCTGTAAAGAAAATTGGTTAATTTAAAATTTTGAAATTTTTTAGATGGGTTAAGCAGGGAAGATAATAGCTCTCACTCTAGTGTTCCATCTATTCCCTCCACCTGGGGGCTAGCATCTCATAACAAAATTTAAAATAATAAACCAAATCAGGGGGCTTTAGCCTCTCACTCTAAAGTCCTCTAATTTTACTCCCCAATAAAACATATATCCCTATATATTTGCATTCAATCATATGGACTACAATTCCTACCCATATAATTTCATGTGATTCTTTCCAATTGCTGATTGAGACAATACAACATTTGTTCTTACATAATCTCACAAAAAATTTTAACATCTTAATTGGCTACATCAAGATGCAAATTAAGTACAAGGAATTGAATCATCACAATTTCTTTCAGCATTAAACACTTATACTTTCCATAACATACTTCCATAATTTAACTACTTCATCATCTAAGAAAGAAAAAGATAAAGTAAACTACTCTGATTTCATGGACAGAAACACAAACACAATTAGATTTGAAAGCATATACCATAATGAAAATACAACAAATCTTACTTAAAAACAAAGTGTAAAAACAAAGATAAATACTTATCTAAAAATCCTCTCCACAAGACTCTGGAAGTTCCTATGAAATTTTGCTTTCCACAATAAAACTCTACAAAGGTTGGTTCCCAACTCTAATGACTCAAATACAAACTTTAGACTTCAATAAAAACTAGATACAAGGATGAAAGAAAATTGGTGAGAAGAAGGCTTCACACTAACCCCATTTTCCTTTCTTACTCTCTACTCTCTACTAACAACTATAGAACTACACTACCCTAATTTTACACACTCTCCAGACTTCAAAAGACTCTCTAAAAAGACTCTAAATAAAGGCTCTCTGAAGGAACTCTCTAAAAAGAGAACTCTCTTACAAATTATGAGACTTCATTTTAAAAATTTTCTAAAAGGTGCCTTGGCGTCTCTTCAAATCATGTCCAGATTCAATGTATCCACCAAAAGATGCATCCCCTCAATCGATTATACTGCCCAAAATTAAGTTAAGGAAGTTATCACCAAATGTTGCTTCAAACACCCCTTGATAAAGGTGCTAAATTTGATTAAAATTCAATTTTTAACTGTGGCGCTTAAGCGCCAGCACTTTGGCACTTAAGCGCCAAAGGCCAAATTTTCAAACTTCATAATTTTACTCCAAATTTTATCCTTTTTCGCTCCTTCTATCATAATTAATCATTTTTATCATACATGCAAGAAAAACACAAAATACCTTCCATTAAGTGCAATATCATCAAAAATAGGTATAAATATGTGCATAAAAATACTATATATTTTAGGTGTATCAAAATCCCCCAAACAAAAAATGTTAGTTGTCCTCAAGTGACTATTAACCATATAAAAATTTTAACATGCAAATTCTGTAAATGAGTTTCTTAGGAAGGTTTTAAAATTTTGTTCTAGAAATGAAATAATCCAATTTTAAAAAAATTTAGCAAATAAGACCAACTTAATGTTTCGAAAGTTCTTAAGTAAAGGATAATGAAAATATAAGTTTCTATCTAATTCAGAAATAATTATAGATTTTTCAAAATATAGGATTGAAACATTTTATTTTTCTCACTTAAAAATTTTTAATTGAAAATAATTTTACTTACTATATTATAACCTTAAGTTTTAGATTTTCTCAAAACTCATATTTTAAACTTTAGGTATGGAACAAATTTTTGATTAGGACCTTAAATCCTTAAACGTCTCCTTCATTCTCACATTCTATTTTTCTCTCTTTCTTGTTCTTTTTTTTTCTTTTTCTTTTTTTTTATATAGCAAGAATTACTGTATATCGATAGGCCTTTAATGATTTTGGCCACCCTTCCATTTAAAATAAAGGTCTGACATATATCTTTCACTTAAAAATCATAATAATAGTGCTGAAAATTACTCCTCAATAAACGAAATTTAAGCTTTGAAAAATAAAAGTTAAGTGTTTTATTCATCCAAAAATATAACATTTCTTACTAAAGATAGTTTAACTAAATTTAACATTTCTTTATTAAGAAAATTTTAACTTCAAATTTTTCATTATTACTATAAATTTTAACTAAATTCTTTTATTCATTTCTATATTCAAAATTTTGTTTCCCTAATATAACTTCATATACATAATTATTTTCAATCAAAAACCAAATTTATTTTAAGTATTCTTAAGAACAAATAAAATTTTAGGTTTTTGAAAAAATTAGTTTTTAAAATCCCCCCAAACATTAATTTTTAATTAGGATAAAAACATTTAGGCATAAGAAATGATACATGAGTGAGAATTAAAAAATAAAATAACTTGCTTGCAGGAATTTCAATATCCTAAATATGTAAGTATAACAGTTAAAAAAAATAAGAGTAAAAAGAAACAAAATTCAGTTTTTCATAAAATAAAAACTTAAATAGACTTCTACAGTAGTGGAGGTTTTCAAAGCAAATACACACCAACTTAACATAACTAAAATCACAACAATACTAGATAATAACTAGTAGTAGATTTTGAAAAGTTTTAAACATGCAATTTTCAAATAGTGGTTTTTAATAGTGTTCTACATTTTCTAACAGATTTGGAATTAATTTACACTCTATTAAAAATTCAAACACTAAATACACATTAAAACATTTACTACCACACACATATCTTAAACTACAACATAAAACATTAATTTATCACATAAACATCTGAATGTGCATAAAAAGAAGTAGTCCAACTGTGCTATACACAATAAAAGAGTTCATATAACAAATACATCAAAAAAAAATTTAAACATCACATCACATATAAAAACATCAATTAAAAACATAAAAACACATAATAAATCACAAAACAAAACATACTCAACACAATTATCCTATTCATCATCCTCCTCATCATCATCTTCATTCCAGTCTCTGGGGAGCACTTAAGGTATATAATACGGATGAGGAGGCATCTCAGCACTGTGATCACCTCTAATCACTCTATCCATATACTGCTGATAATTCTCCTCATATTCATCATGTTTAACAATATACCTTTCAATATTATCCATTTTTCCATCCATATCTCTAACATGCTCTCGGGTAAGACTCACCTTCTTCAAAATCTTATTTAATAATCTAGTTTGTGAATCACTAGATGACGATGCTCGAGAAGTAGTGGCATGTGAAGTAAAAGCAGCAGAAGCAGAAGCAGTGGAAGCTCTAACAAATCCTCCTCTCCAGCCAAACTCTGAATGCACAGTGTAAGTGCCAACATTTACACGGGTAATAGGTCTCAATGGCTGAAGAACTTCCTCCCATGTTTCAAACTACACACCAGACTGCTCACAAATCGAATGAATTAAGGAAGGAAATCCATACCTGTCGAAGTAGCAGATCTGGTACAGTTCATCACATAATAAAAAATAATAGCCCCTATGTCAATAGGCTTTCCTTACTGAATACAATGGTTCAGAACAGGTCTCTTCCTCGTAACTTCACTAACATGACTTGAAGGCAACAATTTAGATGAGATAAAATAATGCCATGCCTTCGAAATGATGTTCAACTTAGAGGCCTGAAAATTTACTCTTCTTTCATTCGTTATCTTCGACAAACCTCTTCCATTAGTCAGAAAAGATATTATCTCATCTAATTCTCCCTCATTAGGATGATAATTAGCATAAAAACAAAATATTTCAGGAGGAAAGTGGCAGAAGACATTGATTATCCTAGGTAAAAAATGCACTTGTCCACCTCGAACCATCACCAAATTCTCTTCTGCTGCAGGTGAGTTCGCATAAAACTCTCTGACCATAGAAACAACAGCGACAACGAAGAAGTAATAGTAATTCTCCTTATTCCTTCTAGTAATCATCTCCTCAATAACTTCTCCTTGTTTACTAAACACACGTTAAGGAATCAATTTTCGTGACAATAGTGCGTTGACGTATCGATCCTCTGCTCTCGTACTAATAAACTTGTTGGAATCAAATCTTGCCTTCTCTTTCGAATGCTTCGACTTTGGAGCCATCTCTAAAAAAAATCGCAAAAATTTACCATAAATTCCAAAATCAAACCAAACTTGCTAATTTAACTTCTAATGGTAATTTCCACTAAATCGAAGCAATTTCTCATGCTTTTCCTCAAATTTCACCATAAATAGTGATTTTAAGATTTTTCAAAATTGTATTCAAAATACATGGTGAAAATAAAAAAAATTTTACTTAGGAGCAGTGCTCATACCTTAAGGAATTCAAATCTGACAAATTTCATTGAAATCGACTCTTAATTGACCCAACCTAAAGATGCTCTAAATCCTTTTTCACAATTTTGGGAGGTTGAAGGTGGTTGGAGGTGTTAAAAATGTCAATTTTGGGTTTTTAACTATAGAAAATTGATTTTCAAGAACCGACGCCTATGTGAGAGGCATACGACGCTTAGCAGCAAAATCTAGCGCTTAGGTGCCAGTGCAATGATTTTCACAATTAATTTAAAAGTGTACTAAACCTCTTGGTTAATCACCCTAAATCACTTTAAATAATCATTCCTCCCCCATAAACTTTTCTAATACTCCAAAGAAATTTAAATTTCCATCGATTCCAAATAAATTTCACACAAACACAAACTTACATTTAATTAAAAACAACCACACTTAATACAAACTAAAAATTTTTATCCAAAAACTTTAGATGAAATTTCCCAATACACAAAGATTCAAGCACATAAAAATAAACATAAATTTACAGCATTAAGATTTAACCAATACACATTAAAGTTCAATAAAAAAACACAAATATAAAACACTAGACACAAAACACTTAACACATAAAAACTACAACACTATAATACACTCAAATTTAATTCCAATCCACATTAGGTGGAATATATTTAGAATCACCATTAGTTCCATTTGAACCATCTGGAATATAAATATGATAAAACAGACGATGGTTGAAAACTCTCACATCTTCTTCTTCTAACCATTTGTTCTTCAGAAACATCACCTTATTCGCTTCTTCCACATGACTTGTATGACTGAATTGCATTTTAAGTTGCCATCCAATATGCGCTAAATGAGCATTAGTTTCATTTATCTTTGCTTAAATTGATTCCACATTGGCTTCAATCTTCGCAATCCTTTTTGCAATACCTTGAATACTAACTATTAGGAATCCGTTGAATAACTCTTGCACACTTTCACTAATAAACTTCTTCTTGTTGGATTCCTCCTTCTTCTTAATTTTCCTCTCTCAAGATGACATTTTTACACTTAAAATACTTTTCTTAAGACTCAGGAATGAAAATAGGAACTGGAGCATGTGTTTTTCTTAATTCAGGGCATTTTTATAGACATGAGAAGTACTAAAACCAACCCTAGACATTTTAAAAATTCAAAATAAATTCCAAAACCACTTCCCCATGATTTAGGCTTCTAGATCCTCATTTATCACATTTTTATAACTGCGGCACTTAAGCGCTAACCAGGTGGTGCTTAGCCATCAGTGCTCGTTTTAGCACAGGTCTGCCAAATGTCCAAATTTTTCATTATGGTTCCTTTAAGTCATCAATTAATGTGAAATAAACACCACTGTAACTTAATCACTCCAAAATACTACAACATAATCACGAAAATAAACCAAACAAAGCACACAAAACAAACATAAAGCAAAGCACACCAATAACTATGGGTTGCTTTTCACAAAGCGCTTGGTTTAATATCTTCAGCCTGACATACCCAAAACTTATTCTGAGTGACCCAACATCAGATTCTCATCAAGTTTAATTTGATCGACTGAAAAATAAGGTTTAAGTCTATGACCATTAACTTTGAATATTTTTTCAGTCTTAGGATCTTGAATATCCACAGCTCCATAAGAATAAACTTTTATCACAATAAATGGACCCATCCACTTGGACTTAAGTTTTCCAGCAAAAATTCTCAATTTGGCATTATTCAAAAAAACTTTTTTCCTGGCTCGAGATTTTTAGTAAGAATCTTTCGATGATGCCATAACATCATCTTCTCTTTATAAATCTAAGCATTTTCATAAGATTCATTCCTTATCTCTTTAGGCTCATTTAATTTTAGTAATCTCTTCTAAACAACATTCTTGAAATTATAATTGAACTCTTTAATAGCCCAATATGCTTTATGCTCAAGTTCAACAGGTAAATGACAAGCTTGTCCAAAAATTAGCTTATTTGGGGACATTCCTATAGGAGATCTGTAAGCATTCTTATAGGCCCACAAGGCATAATCCAGTTTGATTGACCAATCCTTTCCGTTTGGATTAACAATATTTTCCAATATTCTTTTAATTTCACGATTGGATAATTCAACCAAACCACTTTTTTGCGGATGATAAGCAGTAGCAATATGATAGTTAATATGATATTTCTTTACTAACTTCTCCATAATCACATTTCTAAAATGACTTCTCCTATCGGTTATGATTACTCTTGGTATTCTAAATCTGCAAAATATATTCTTTCTTAAAATCTTTGCAACATTTTAAGCATCATATTGAGGTAAAGCAATAGCTTCAATCCATTTGGAAACATAGTCTACTGCTATCAAAATATAATTTTTTTCAAAAGATGGTGTAAATGGTCCTATGAAATGTAATCCCCAAACATCGAATATTTCAACTTCCAATATATAATTGAGGGGCATCTCATTTCTTCTAAAAATATTGCCTACACGCTGGCAACGATCACAATTTTTAATATATGCATTAACATTAGTAAAAATTATAGGCTAATAAAATCCTGATTGTAAAGTTTTATAAGCAGTTCTATCAACTCCAAAATGTCCAACATAATCAGAATTATGATATTTTTGAATAATTTCATAAGATTCTTCTAAAAGTACACTTCGAATGATTAGATCATTTCCTTGTTTATATAAACATGGGTCATCCTAAAAGTAAGTTTTAGCATTAGATAAAAATTTCTTCCTCTCCTGGTATGTCAAACTATATGGTAAACTATCACTGGCAATAAAGTTTACAATGTCGGCATACCACGGAATACACCACTCATTAATACTGAACAATTTTTCATCAGGAAAATGTTCATTAATTTCTTCAGTATAACTGAGAGATTTTTCAGTTTCAAGGCTTGACAGATGATCAGCAATTTGATTATTAGCACCCTACCTATCAACTATTTCAAAATCAAATTCTTGCAGAAGAAGAATCCATTTAATCAATCTCATTTTCGCATTTTTCTTCTTCATTAAATATTTGATAGCAGAATGATCAGTATGCACCACAGATTTAGTTCCAATTAAATATGATCAAAATTTATCAAAAGCAAATACTATTGCTAATAACTCTTTCTCAGTAGTGGTATAATTAATTTGAGCTTCATTAAGAGTTTTACTAGCGTAGTAAATTACTTTGAAAATTTTATCATATTGCTAACTCGAAATAGCACCAATAGCATAATCATTAGCATTACACATTAATTCAAAAGGTCTTTTCCAATTTAGTGAAATTATAATACATGGAGTGATTAATTTTTCTTTTAATGTTTCAAAATCTTTTAGGCATTCATCATCAAAATAAAAAAATACATCCTTTTCCAATAAATGGCATAAGAGTCTTTTATGTAATGCCTGTAGAATCCAACATGTCCCAGAAAACTTCTAATTCCCCTTACATTAGTTGGGCAAGGTAAATTAGAGATAAGTTGAATTTTTGCAGGATCTACGTCAAAACCTTTTTCTGATATTCGATGTTTTAATACAATTCCTCCTGCTACCATAAATTAGCATTTTTCCCAATTAAGGACCAAATTAGTTTCTTCACAACATTTTAGAACTTTAGATAAATGTTCTAAACATGATTCAAATGAACTTCCAAACACTGAAAAGTCATCCATAAAAACTTCATTCCCTTTTTCAATTAAATCACATAAAATAGCCATAATACATCTCTGAAATATAGTAGATGCATTACATAAACCAAAAGGCATTCTTCTAAAAGCAAACGTACCATAAAGACTGGCAAACGTTGTTTTCTCTTGATCCTCAAGAGCAAATTAAATTTGGTGGTACCAAGTATATCCATCCAGAAAACAAAAGTATTTATGCCCAACCAGTCTATCCAACATCTGATCAAGAAATGGGAGTGGAAAATGAACTTTCCTTGTAGCAAGATTTAATTTTCTATAATCAATGCATATTTGCCACCTTGTAACTTGTCTTGTTGGTATAATCTCATTTTTCTCTTTAACAGTCACAGTTACTCATCCTTTCTTAGGAAAACATTGAATAGGACTAACCCATGCATTATCTGAAATAGGGTAGATAATCCCAACATCCAAACACTTTAAAATTTCTTTCTTAACAACATCTTTCATGATAAGATTTAATCTCCTTTGGGGCTCAGTGCGAGGTTTGCAATTATCTTCCATAATTATTCTATGCATACAAATTGAAGGACCGATTCCTTTAATATCAGCTATCGTCCATCCAAAGGCTTTCTTTTACTTCTTTAAAACTTCAAACAAACTCTCTTCTTCTTTTTTAGTTAATTGAGAGAAATTATCACTGGAAAAATTGAGGACTCACCTAAAAAAGTATACTTCAAATGATTAGGAAGCATCTTTAACTCAAGTTCAGGAGGTTTTTCAATTGATGGACCAAAAGATTCATCTTTTTCAGAAATGTCCAACAGTTCAAAATTTTCATGAACATAATTTAGATCTTCCTCATGAAAATCTTCAAAATGATGTAACTCCTCTTCTTGCTCATGTTCCAATTCTTCTCTTTCAGATTTCTCTTCATAAGTTGATTTGAAATGACATTCACTCAAATATTTGATAACATCCATCCTATAACATTCATCATCTTTTCCTCTCGCAGGATATTTCATTGATTTTGAAATGTTGAATGTAACAGTTTGATCATTAACTCTCATCGTTAATTCCTCTTTTTGCACATCTATCATTGCTCTGCCTGTGGCTAGGAAAGGTCTTCCCAAAATTATGGGTATCTCTTTATCTTCTTCCATATCCAGCATAATGAAATCAATAGGAAAGATAAAGTGATCCACTTTTACCAAAAACATCTTCTATAACTCCTTTAGGATATGTGATCGAACGATCTGCTAATTGCAGAGTTACGTAGTTGGAGTTATTTCTCCTAATCCTAGTCTTTTAAATATTGATAGAGACATAAGGTTAATGCTTGCACCCAATTCACATAAAGCTTTTCCATAAAATTTGTCTACAATTGCACATGAAATTGTGAAACTATCGGGATTTTTAAGCATTTCAAGAAGCTTCTTCTGAATTATTGCACTGCACTCCTCACTAAGTGCAACTGTCTCATTATCTTCAAACTTCCTTTTTCTATTGAGAATATCCTTCATTAATTTCACATAGCTTGGCATCTATTCTAAGGCTTCAACAAATGGAATGTTGATTGTAAGCTTCTTAGATATCTCGAAAACTTTGAAAATTGCTTATCCAACTTTTGTTGTCGAAGTCTTTGAGGAAATGAAGGTGGTGGTTTTTCTAAATCTTCCTTAAGTGGAGAAATATGTCTTTCCAAACCTTTCAGAGAGTCCTCTTTTGGTTCTTCAATCTCTTCTTTCTCTACTTCAATTTCTTTTTGAAGTCTACCTTCCAACTCTATTCTATTTCTCAGTTGAATTGCTTTTACATGCTCTTTATTCTTATCTCTTGGATTTACTTCAGTATCAGTATTACTGGGAAACATACCTTTGGATCTATTACTTAATGAATTGGCAATTTTTCCCAATTGATTCTCAATATTTCTAATTGTAGCTCCTTGACTTTGCAATTGATTTCACATTTGTAACACCACTTGTTCAATGGACGACTTCTTCTTCTTCTTATATTATGAAGCATTGTTAAAACCTGGATAATAGGTTGGTCTATAATTATTATTCCCTTGGTTGTTCCAGTTCCCCAATGTGTTTACTTGGTTGTTCCCCCATTGTTGATTACTACCACCCTGATTATTGATATCCTAGTTAAAGTTTGGATGGTTCTTTCAACCTGGGTTATAATATTTAGAATAAGGGTTATTTGGCTTACTTATAACATTCCAAGTTTCTGGTGAAGTATGAGAATCAACCATTTGACCTAATGCATTTTCCTCAATCATGGAAATTGGCTAAGAAAAACTCATCTCAAATTGGTCTATCTTCCTTAAAATTACAGCAACTTAATTTGTTAACATCGCAAAAGCATCATTTTCATGAATATTAGCTACCTTTTTAAGATTTATCCTTTCAGAAGGCAGTTGAAAATTTTTAGTAGCCATTTCTTCAATCAAAGCATAAGCATCAGTAAACTGTTTAGACATCAGTGATCCTCCTACAGTAGCATAAAAAATAAATCTAAGAGATCCAACTAATACATTATAAAAGGTTTGAATTATTAACCAATTTGGTATCGAATGATGCGGACTTTTTCTGAGGAGATCATTAAATTTTTCACATGCTTCATATATATATTCACCTTCAAACTGACATAAAGATGTGATATCATTTCTAAGCTTTGCAGTCTTTGATGGTGGAAAATATTTTGCAAGGAATCTTTGTGCTAAATCAACCTAAGTTCTGATAGATCCAGGTGCTAACAAATTTAACCATATCTTAGTTTTATCCCTTAGTGAGAAAGGAAAAAGTCTTAAGTCTAATAGCATCATCCAAAACACCATCATATTTAAAAGTAGCACACAACTCAAGAAAGTTAGCAAGATGTAAATTAGGATCTTCAATTGGTGCTCCCCCAAACTAATTATTAGACACCATTTGGATAGTAGCTTCTTTAAGCTTAAAGGAATTAGCAGCTACAATAGAGTGTTGAATACTACCATGAAGTTCATCCACTGTAGGGTTAACATATTCTCTTAAAGGTCTAAATTCTTGATGGATGACAACATTTTGATTTTGATGATTTGCCATTTCTTGAATATTTTTATCTTTTTCAGAATTTTTAATTTTTTTGATTTTTTTGATGGTTCTTTCTAATTCAAAATCATAAGGCACAAGTCTCTCAGACCCTGAAATACGAATACAATGATAAATAAAATAAAATAGAACACACTAAAAAAAACAAAAAAAAAACGTAAAAATTTTTAAATTTTTCTTAATTTTCCTTAAATGAAATTTTAATTAATGTCCCCAGGAACGGTGCCAAAAACTTGATCTTCTAATATTTATGCTTACGATTTAGATAGAAAATTTATGATTTATAATATGGGATATTATGTAAGTATACGTATCGTTTATCAAGTAATATAGGATATTCTGATTAAGCTCCGAGATATCGAACCCACAGGAATATGTCTAAAACTTTAAAGAAATAAGAAAAATAACTTTTTACTTTTTTAAATGATTTTTGTAAAGTATGTTTTAAGATACAAAGTTTGAAAAGTTGTTTTTGGTATTTACTCTAAACACGATATAAAAGCTATAAGAATCAAATATCTTTTTCCTTCTTCAATGAATCAGTAATAATTATGGATATTTTTGTTGTGGAAGTATTTAAATGTATTGTGCCAAATAGGAAGATTATATTCTTTACCCTTACTTGGTTCTATAAAGAAAATTGGTTAATTTAAAATTTTGAAATTTTATAGATGGGTTAAGCAGGGAAGATACCAGCTCTCACTCTAGAGTTCTCTCTATTCCCTCCACCTGGGGGCTAACATCTCATAACAAAATTTAAAATAACAAACCAAATTAGGGAGCTTTAGCCTGTCACTCAAAAGTTATCTAATTTTACTCCCCAATAAAACAAATCTCCCTATATATTTGCATTCAATCATATGGACTACAATTCTCACCCATATAATTGCATGTTATTTTTTCCAATTATTGATTGAGACAATCCCGCATTGGTTCTTACATGATCTAACAACAAATTTTAACATCTTAATAGGTCACGTCAAGAAGTAAATTAAGTACAAGGAATTGAATCATCTCAATTTCTTTCAACATTAAACCCTTATACTTTCCACAACATACTTTCATAATTTAATTACTTCATCATCTAAGAAAGAAAAAGATAAAGTAAACTACTCAGATTTCATGGAGAAAACACAAACACAGCTTGATTTGAAAGCATAAACCATAATGAAAACACAAAAAATCTTACTTAAAAATAAAGTGTAAAAACAAAGATAAATACTTATCTGAAAATCCTCTCCACATGACTCTGGAAGTTCTACTGAAATTTTGCTTTCACAATACAACTCTACAGAGGTTGGCATCCAACTCTGATGACTCAAACACAAACTTTAGACTTCAATAAAAACTATAGGATGAAAGAAAATATGTGAGAAGAAGGCTTCACAACAACCCCATTTTTCTTTCTTACTATCTACTCTCTACTAACAACTATAGAACAACGCTACACTAATTTCACACACTCTCCAGACTTCAAAAGACACTCTAGAAAGACTCTAAAAAAAGGCTCTCTAAAGGAACTCTTTAAAAAGAGAACTCTTTTGCAAATTATGAGGCTTCATTTTAATAATTTTCTAAAAGGTTCCTTGGTGACTTTTTAAATCATGTCCAGATTCAATGAATCCACCAAAAGATGCAACCCTTCAATCACATCTACCGCCCAAAGGAAGTTAAGGAAGTTACCACCAAAAGTTGCTTCAAACACCCCTTGAGAATGATGCCAAATTTGATTAAAATTTGATTTTTAAGCGTACCCGCGTAAGCGCCGACACTTTGGCGCTTAGGCGCTGGAGGCCAAAATTTTCAAACTTCATAATTTTGCTCCAAATTTGATCTTTTTTTGCACCTTCCATCATAATTAATCATTTTCATCATACCTGCAAGAAAAACATAAAATACCTTCCATTAAAGTGCAATATCATAAAAAATAGGTATAAAAATGTGCATAAATACACTATATATTTTAGGTGTATCAAAATCCCTCTAACTCAAAATGTTACTTGTTCTCAAGTGACCCTTAACCATATAAAAATTTTAACATGCATATTATGTAAATGAGTTTCTTAGGAAGGTTTCAAAATTTTTTTCTAGAAATGAAATAATCTAATATGGAAAAAGTTTTAGAAAATAAGACCAACTTAAAGTTTAGAAAGTTCATACGTAAAGGATAATGAAAATATAAGTTTCTATCTAATTCAGAAATACTTGTAAATTTTTCAAAATATAGGATTCAAACATCTTATTTTTCTCACTTAAAATTTTTTAATTGAAAATAATTTTACTTACTATATTATAACCTTAAGTTTTAGATTTTCTCAAAACTTATATTTTAAACTTTAGGTATGGAACCAATTTTTGATTAGGCCCTTAAATCCTCAAGATTCTCCTTCCTTTTCACATACTATTTTTCACTTTTTCTCTTTTTCTTTTTCTTTTATTTTTTTCTCTCTTTTTTTTTAATAAGGCAATGATTACTGTATCTGGATAGGCCTTTAATGATTTTGAATTCCACCCTTCCAATTAAAATAAAGGTCTGATATGTATCTTTCACTTAAAAATCATACTAATAGTGCTGAAAATTACTCCTCAATAAATCAAATTTAAACTTTGAAAAATAAAAGTTAAAAGTTCTATTCATCCAAAAATACAACATTTCTTACTAAATAAAGTTTAACTATATTTAACATTTCTTTATTAAGAAAATTTAAACTTCAAATTTTTCATTATTACTAAAAATTTTAACTAAATTCTTTTATTTATTTCTTTATTCAAAATTTTGTTTCCCTAATATAACTTCATATACATAATTATTTTCAATCAAAAACCAAAGTTATTTTAAGTATTCTTGAGAACAAATAAAATTTTAGGTTTTTAAAAAATTTAATTTTTAAAATCCCCCAAACTTTAATTTTTAATTAGGATAAAAACATTAAGCATAAGAAATGATACATGAGTGAGAATTAAAAGCTAAAATAACATGCTTGCAGGAATTTCAATATCCTAAATATGCAAGTATAACAGTTTAAAAAAACAGGAGTAAAAAGAAACTAAATTTAGTTTTTCAAAAAATAAAAATTTTAAAAGACTTCTACGGTAGTGAAAGTTTTCCAAGCAAATACACACCAGCTTAACATAACTAAACTTACAACAATACTAGATAATAACTTGTAGTAGATTTTGAAAAGTTTTATACATGCAATTTTCAAATAGTGGTTTTTAAAAGTGTTCTACATTTCCTAACAGATTTGGAATTAAATTACACTCTATTAAAAATTCAAACACTAAATACACATTAAAACATTTACTACCACACACATATCTGTTGACCTCATTTTTGATGAGGTCTTCTCTTCTTTTTTTAGTACTTAGGATCTAGCCTTAGGCTTTTCCTTTGACTATCTTAGAGGACTAGAATTGGGACCCACCACTTAGAAATTCAAACAACTTCTTAACTCCCTGCAAACTCCACAAACTTGACTATAGACCCCTAATCCCCTAGAGGGTTGAAATCAAATGTGGAAGTTTAAAGTATGGGTTCATATAAGACTCTTTGGCCTTAGGACTGCCCTGGGTGGCCTGGTCTGGTGAGGGCTGACTTACACATACACTACATTTATACCCTACACTTTTACACACCTTCACACACCTATACCCAACTTGAACCCCTGACTCATGAAAGTGATTCACATGGATGATCCTTAACCCCTAAGCCCTTGGTGAGAGGTCGAGAACAACATAGTGGATGCCTCAAATGAGTCCCTTCAAGGCTCATGTGGGCTTGATATGGCTTCATGGCTCAACAAAAATGATTTTATTCCACTTACATTTACCCAATCTTCAATTTTCCAAATTCAATTTTTGACCCCCGGGACCCTACACCCGCCTAGCCTACCCAAAACCCTTGAAATCCTCCAAAATTTCCAAATCACCCAAAATTCCTCAAAACCAATCCCAAACATTTCCACATTACCTAAATTGATCATTCATAGCCAAAAATACCAAAAAATCCAAAAATACCTCCCAATACCCTCCAAATACCCAAAATACCCCTCTTGACCCAAAAATCCAAAAATTCAGAAAATTCCCAAAAAATTCCAGAAAATTCCAAATATTCTTAATTTCATTTTTTTCAACTACACCATGGGCCAATTTTGTCAATTTACCCAACTTTTGTCAAAACCCCCAATTTGACCCATTTTAACCCTAAGTGAACCCAATGTCAAACCAAACCTACCCAATTGATATAAATTCTGGTCCAATTCAATTCTAAACTTCAATTCAACATTCCCAACACCAATCTAGACCAAATCCAAGTTCAATTTGATTGACATTTGGATCCAATTTCACTTTTGGCCTTAAGGCCCAATTTGGACCCATGACCCAAACCTAACCCAAACTCACCCAATTCAACTCCAATTAACCCCAAATATTTTCTAAACCTTCCCTAACATCCCTACAAACAAAACCTTAACATGATTTTCCCAAAATTTGGACCCAAACCCCACTCAAATCCAACCCAAAGCTAAAAGGCCCAATTTTGACCTAAACCCAAACCTAACCCAAATAAGCCCAAACCCCAAAATCAAAACCCAACCAAAGCCAAAACCTATTTGAAACACTCCCATAAACATTTCCAAACATTTATTTTACATCAATTTCAACCCTAGCCCAACATTGGCCCAAGTTAGCCCAATTTGACCTATATTGGCCCATTCACCATAAGAAGCCCACATTCAACCCAATTCAAACCCAAATCATTCCAAACTCATTTCAAATCACTCATGACACATCCATGAGCTAAACCCAACATTTTTTTGGCCCAATCCTTCACAAAATTCCCATCCATAAATCTATTTTTAAACCAAAAGCCCACTTACATGAAACCTTCCTAAAAGCCCAAATTTCATGCTAAAGCCCATATGACAAATTCTTCTCATCATACCCTTAATTAAAATCAATCCCTAAGTTTGAAATTCATCATGAAACCATTCCAAATTAAGCCCCATACAAATTCCCATCAAAATACCAAAATTTTTCTTAAATCCATTTCCATGAAATTAACTTAACTTTTCCCAAGCCAAAGATGAGCCATGAAGCCATGCATGAGCCACATGGAAGCCATGAGAGCCTCTTTACATGTCACCATGCCATTTTGGGCAAAAGGAGGAGACTCTTTCCTTAATTCCTAAAGGTGATTAACCACTCCCATGATTCCACTAAACCTTTCTTAAGCTTAATTGTACTTGGATGGTGACCCTTCCCCACTGATTAAGCTGACCTAAATCACTTTCTCTTCAGCCTAAACCAAGCCTTGGGTGGTGCACCTAGCCCAAATGGATGGGTTGACCAATTTGAGCCAAAATGAGCCCTCTCCCATTCCATTCTATTCCAAGCCTTTTACACATGGCATTTGCCAATTGCCTACACTAAACCCCATCCCTGACCCACCTGAACAAGATGGTGACGAGTGCCTGGCCGGCCAGCCACCAGGTCGCCGGAAAACACCACACCCGAGAGCTCACATGTGAGCCAACTTTGGAATTCCACCTTGCTGAGCTGCCCCATGCCCAATGGCCACCATGGCTGTTCTTCCCATGCCCGAGAGCAGCTGATCCCGACCTTTGGCCATCCCTGCGAGGCTCTCCAGCCACCTCTATTTAAACCCGACCCCCTCACGGCCATGGAGGAGAGTTGCACAAACCTTGCCGAAACTCTGCCAAAATTGTTCCAAACCCTACTCCATACTTAGAGCAGTTGATCCCCAGTGTCAATTTGCACTAATCCCCATCGACAAAATTCAATTTCTCAGCCGAAATTTCACCCAAAACCAGGACACTTTGCCACGGTGAGCCAATCCTCAAATTGACTGGTCCTACACCTTCACCGGACCAAGAGGAGAAGTTTCCCACCGAAAGCCCCATCTCCGGAGCCACCCGGTTGCTCCGGCCTCCAAGCTTTGTGATCGGGCCGTGGTCACTTTCATAGCTAGCCAATTCACCGGACCGGGAGACTTCATCTAGAGCTTCGTCGGGATCCGATCGAAGGTGACACAACCCTCAGATCGAAGCCACACTTCTCTGAGCAAAGGTATGGCCTCACTCTTCTTCCCGAGCTTCTAAACATTCTCCATTTTTATTGAGTCAATTTCATGCCACATAAACCGTATGGATGTATTCGTCTCTTCAAGACGAATCCATAGAGCACAAGAATATGAAAATTCGTTAAGTATTGAGTGAGATATTAGGGATTTAGTGTGGACGGCTCTCGGGTGAGGACGCTTGGGGACGATGAACGGATGCCGTTCATTTAATACACGCGCGGACAGACGGCCAGGATCGCGCCAGATGAGGAGACAGAACGATACAGCGGGTCCCCGGAGCGCTGAGTCGGATGGCGGCGTCGAATTAGAGAGCGCCACGCGGCATTTCAGAGCTGCCGAGGTTGACGCGGCGCCGCGTGGATAAATAGGAAATTAGGGTATTTTCTGATTTATTTAATTCCCTAAACTTCAAAAATCCATAACTTTGTGTAGAAAAATCAGAAAAATAAAATAAAAATACCCTCTTGCTCGGTGAACGAGAGGAGAATAATGTGGAAAAGAAATCATTTAATTTCATCAAGTATTTTATTTTTAATGATTTATTTACCTTCTGCATTCTTTTAATTCTCCATGCATATAGGAAATTCACCATGGCATGAGACCATAGGGCTTTGAAGCCTCTGAATTTGGGAACATTCCCTGAATTTTCCAAAGTCGAGGCCATCCTTATGAGAAGTTATTGATTTTTCAAATTCAAGTTGTCTGTTTTGAGTATTTTAAATCTAATAATTAGCATGTTGTGAAATAAATTCTAGGAAAATTTGGTGATGTCTCTTATGACCAGAGGGCCCTAGGAAAAATAGGTTTTGAATTAGTTTATTTAAAATAACCCTTATTGGCTTAAACACCCAAAATAGCTCCTTAATTAATTAGAGCTAATCATACATCAAATTGACTTGAAATTAATTCTCCACTGACCTTTAGGATCAGAGGAACCCACCATAAAAATTTGAAGTCAATTGGACTTGGTTAGCCCTACTAAATGGGTTGATTAAGCCATTTAATCAATTTGAATTTCAAAAATTCATAACTTTCAAAATACCTTTCAAAAATTCACCAAATTGGTTTTGGAGCCTCTCTGATATCAGCGGAATTTAAGAAAATTAAAATTTCAATTTTCTAAAAAAGTTGATTTTTTGATATTATTTTAATATTTTAATAATTAAAAAATAATAAAAATCATAAAAATAATAAAATAAACCAAAATGTCACATTTTGAATTTTAATCACTTGGGAACAAATCCCATATTTTTCTTAAGTCTATTTAATGAGATATTAAATTTTAAAGCCCTAAGGTAATTTTAAAATTAAAAATATATATATTTCTAGTATTTCCACTAAAATAATTTCAATAAATCATAGAAAAAACAGAAAATTGTAAAAATAGATTCTCTGATTTCCTTGATATTAGAGAGATTTTTGAAAAATATAAAATTAATTTTTCAACCTTTACTTAATTTTTAAATTAATTAATACTCCAAAACTTAAAATAATTATTATAAAAATAATATAATTCAAAAAATCACCAAAATTGGTCCAAGTGGTCCTCTGGTCATTAGAAATGTCTCATAATTTTCTTAAGGATAGAAACTTTCCCTTGGTCATGTTATTAAATTTTCCTTGGAAATCCATATTTTCTACCAAAAATAATTATATAAATAAATTAAATACAGAAAAATCACATTTTCTCCTCTCATGTCTTTATTGACATATGAGTGAAGTCACATAAAAATTTGAAGTTCATTTAAGCTCAATTTAGTGAGTTATGAAATTATTAAGCTTGAAGGGCAAAGTGGTAATTAAAATTTTAACCCTTAATTAAAACTTTAGGTTTAATAAAATTAACAATTAAAATATTTGATCTTAATCTGATTTGGATGATTGAAATTCAAATAATTAAAGGGTAGAAACCTACTAAATAATTTAAAAAAATTAAAATAAACTTTAATTAAATAATTGATTAAATTTGGAAGAATAATAAAGTTGGAATTATTAAATAGGGATATTATTAGGAAGAGATTTATTCTTTAATTTAAAAAATCCCTAAATTAATCATCTCAATAATATTCAACCCCCAATTAAAATGATAATTCAAATTTAAGTTTTAAAATGTTAAAGGACTTAATCATTAAAATTAAATTAAAAGTTAAATTATCAAACTCTTTTTAAATATTCAATTAAATTAAAATTAAAAATAAAATTAAATTAAAGATTAAATTAAATTAAATCAAACAAATTAAATAAATTAAATTAAATTAAATCAAATAAATTAAATTAAATTAAATTAAATTAAATTAAAACATATTAAATTAAATTAAATTAAATTAAATTAAATTAAATTAAAATAAAATAAAAAAATAAAATCAAATAAAATTAAAATTAAATTAAAAATTAAAATTAAATTAAAAATTAAAATTAAATTAAAAAATTAAAATAAAATTAAAATTAAAATTAAAATTAGAATTAAAAATTAAAATTAAATTAAAATTAAAACTAAATCAAATTAAATTAAATTAAAGTTAAATTAAATTGAATTAAATAACATCACCTAAGATATAAAGAAATTAAATATAAAGCAACTTGAATACTATTCCAAATTTAAATCCGATAACTGAAATTAAACTAAATCATAAACCATTCGAACACCAATTTGCCCTCGAAAATTTTGGTTATCATAACTCCTAAACAGAACATTAAATGAAATGTTACTTCACTTATAGGATATTCAAATATCCTAGTTCACTGAGTAAGATAACAAAACTTGAATTCTCGGACGATTAATTCATTTGGACTTAAAACAATTCAAGCAATATTGAAAAGATGTTTAAGATTCTTCTTAAGCACTTCCTCAATATGGTAGGATATTCATAAGAACAATTGAACTTAATTATTCTTTGATGAAGAAAATTGTCCTCAAACCAAAACACAAGAACCTAGACGTCATAGGAAATGACTAGCTATAGGATTAGGAACTTGGTAGAAAACCATAACCCTTCCCTTAGCTTTACCTAGGAACTTGCTTAAATATTCTAATTGTGTTTTAAGTGCAGCTTGGGATGACGGGAAGACCCTCCAGTGTACGCTTTTATTTTATTGCAATTTACCTTATTGCAATTTATTTAATCGCATTGCACTTACTTTTCTTGCATGATAAACAACTGTTGCATGAAAACCCACACCTTTAGGATAGTCCATAAAACTGAAACCAAAACTAAATTAAAAGTCATTGCAAGATAAATTCACCGCCACAACATTTCAAAATATAAAACAACTCAAAATTTAATCACAAACAGAACACAAAACTACAATTACAACTAAAATAAAACGTCCAGTTGGATGATCGGGAATACCTCGGATGATGTAACCTACGTGTTGCTAACGGGATTTCCCACGGTCTAAATGAAAGTGTGGAACTCATTGAGTTGAGTTTAGCAAATTCATCTGGACTAAGTGAATCCGATAAAAATAACGATGCCGGAAGGATGGAACCGTGGGATCTTAACCGGTGTTGTTATAATCAACTTTAAGATTTGTTTTAAATAAAACATAAAAAACACTTGGGAATTAAGATTTTCTCTAAACCAAAACACTTTTCTCATCTCCTGATTTATGACTTCTATAACTAAACCTTTGCAACAACAAGGAGCTCGGAACATGGTGGGCAGCACGGCCATAGTCATCGACAGAAACTCGAGTCTACTTCAGCAAAACTTTCCTAGAATTAAATAACCAAGCCATAGGATTTCGAGGTAGTTTGCCTAGTGCAACATAAATCCTCAACTCTTTGTTAGGCATTTGCATAGCAAATTAAGCCCTAACCGGTCTTAGGACTCCGAGGTAGTCGTCCGATACGACATAAACCCTCACATCTTCCAGGCTATTTAAATGATTTTATCATACAAATATAAGTCCTAATTAATTAAAATTTGCAAGATCAAAACATTAAATAAACATTAGGACTTTCCTGAATTCAAGCCAAACAATAGGATAGTCGGGAAATTACCGAAGTTCGCTTCGAATCTGTAATTTCTCCTACTTTTCCTCCTTTAAATTCCCAAAACAAAATGTTCCCAACTTGATCCATTCCCTATTGAAATTCTAAAATTCAATCCTTTGAAAACTTAAACTTTGAAATTATTGAGAGCAGAATTATTGATTATTATCGAGAGTTTTCTTAGGTGATTACCGTCACTTAAGATGTAATTAACTATAGGGGCTTGCCCTTATAGGGAATTTTAAAGAACCTGAGTAATATAAACCCCGTTTAATGTTTTCATATTAAGCGAGGGAATTTGTCGGCTTAAAAAATTGGTTCGCAGACCAAAGGGATGTCACAAATCTTTTAGTTTATTTAATCGAGCCCCATTATCAAGCAGTGTGTCTATTCTCCGGGATAGATACACGGTTTGTGGTGCGGTGCTCGTTTATGTGAACTATTTGGGATGTGAAATCAGTTTGATTTCATATCTTAAAATTTTCAAACTTAAAATCATTTTCAAAATCAAATGCTACTTTCTAAATTATATATATATATTTAAATCAAATTTAAAATATAAAATTCGCCGACAATTTCTGTTAGGCGACCCCTTTTCAAAAATAAGACACACAACCTAAAAAATATGCCGACAACTTCTGGCGACTCCGCTGGGGATAATTCCTCTCTCCATTTTAATAAGACAGATCTGCTTTCAAAAATCGGTAGTGTATCCATATTCCTAGTGGATCAAACTACCCTTCTTTCCGTTGGAATACTATGTTCATTTCTACCTTGAACAAGTATAGCCAACATTCTCTCGGATTTAGGAGCCATTGTTTAGACACCCCTAAACGAGAGGTTCCGAGATCCTTTTACCTCATTTCGAGGTGGGGTGGACCCCAATAGGTGTTAGTTTAGGAGTGATCCTTCGAGTCGAGAAGTCTTGCATAAGACTTTCTTTTCCTTTCCAACTCGAATCGATTCATTACCTTCTCTACACCTTTGAACATTCCGTTCTAAATAAACAAACCCTCTAATGAATGACTCTTTTAACAAATAACTCCTTCTTATAAATACATGAACAAGAATGTGTTCGGACTCTTTTCGATTCCTTTCTTTTCGTCCCGATGAGAAGAAGCATAACTTGGGATCGACAATCGAATATACCTCGCGAAATGGAAGCCCCAAAGCTGATTTTCTCCTTCACCAATGGACTGGACTTCGCTGTTTACAAGGATGAGCCCGACAATGGGATCATCCGGTTTGAACAAGGATTCGAGAACACAAATGTCAAGATCACCGACGTTTCCCTTTTCGCGCTGATAAACAAAGTATCTGAAGCTGAGAAGCCGCTGATCGAGTTCAACCTTAGGTCAACTCAAGAGTTTCCTCCCCTGCAAAAGATTCCAATTGAGAGGAGTACTCGTTGTCCACAAAAGGACTCGTTGTTGCTACCCTCACTAGTCTAGTTGTCTCTCGCACCTACCCCGGCTTCGCCAAATTAAAGGGGAAGGAAATCCGGAACTATGGTGAACTCGTTACCGTGGAGGGTACGGACCTTCTCGCGAGACCTTCGTTTTGAAATCGGGTCCGGCTTGAGAATTCCATCACTAACACGGACCCAAAGAAGGAACGAAGTAGGAAGATTTCCGGGAAGGCTAGAGCTGCTGAAGTCGCTTTCTTGGAAGAAATACCTGAGTACACACCACTACCTGAATACATACCATTGCCTGAAGATACACCCTTTTTGGAAGGAAGTAGATTCCACCCCCTTTCCGCCGTAGCTGACGAGGAAAATGTCCGTAAGATTGTTTCTACATTACCTCGACCCGCATACTACAGCGACAGCAGAAAGAAAAGGGCTAGGATCACACCATTTTCCCGACTACAGACTGTGATTGAGAAGTTAGCAAAGAAGGAAAAGTGCCCCGTATC
Source organism: Papilionanthe hookeriana x Papilionanthe teres (assembly GCA_022702705.1). Classification (NCBI taxonomy): domain Eukaryota; kingdom Viridiplantae; phylum Streptophyta; class Magnoliopsida; order Asparagales; family Orchidaceae; genus Papilionanthe; species Papilionanthe hookeriana x Papilionanthe teres. Next base: position 151,721,688 of record CM040424.1, read on the forward strand.
AGAAATTCTAAGAAGGATAGGGCGGGTGCCGACCAAATCCCGTCTTGGGCCACGAGTAGAACCCGCCATCGTTACGAAAAGCCAAATAAAAGGATGAAGGCTAGTCCGCCCGTCGTTGTTTCGGGGTTACGGATTAGGGAGGATACCACCTTCCAGGCATTTGGTTGACGGCACCATCCGGTCCTAGACCTCTGCTGCTAGAAGGATGGCATGGCGTCCCACTACTTGGACAACTAAGATTGAAACAACGGCTCGAGAAGGAAAGTCTCGTCGGGAGACTTGAATGCGAAGAAAGCGCCACCTGCGATAAAGGGGACTCATGAGAAGGGAACCCGACGGCCATCACACGACAAGCTGCAAGGATGCGCGAAAGGACCGCTAGAGGATGCTATGGAAAAGTTGAGGACTGATATTTGACGATTAGCAAAAGAAAGAGAAGAGAAATTCGGAGATGAGATTGATTCATCAGAGTTTATGGATGACGAGTATGCAGAAATTAACATGGTCGAAACACGAGCTTCGTCAGCTTCACAAGGTTCTCCCGCAGCCGTAGAAAGAGAGGAGCCGGAAGTAATGAGGAGGCAGCTTCAAGAGAAAGACGATACGATCGCCCAAATGGTGAAGAGGATGGAAGAGATGGTTGTAGCCCTAGCCACTCTCCAGAGTCAAGTGCAACCCCAAAGAGAGACACCCCCAGAGGTCATTCACATTGTAGACGGAGGAAAGGAGATTACGTTCGTCAACGGGAATGATCAGTTAAAGAAAGATACAACACAAAGCATGATTCCAGAAAAGGATATCAAGAGCTTGGTGGAACAGCAGGTGCGAGAAGCCTTAGCACAATCAAAGAGCGGGACATCCATTCGGACGGGTAGACCTTACCCCGAAGAATTCGACGCTATCCAATACCCGAAAGGCTTTGTACCACCTTTGTTCAAGACCTTTGATGGAACCAGGAACCCCTGACAGCATGTTGCACACTTTCGTGCCAGTTGTTGCAATGTCGGCTGGAGCGATGCATTACTCTTCCGACAATTCGTCAGCAGCCTGTCAGGGATCGCCTTTGATTGGCATGTAGAATTACCGAATGGTTCGGTAAAGACATTCTCAGAACTAGAGAACCTCTTCATCAAGCGATTTGCCGGAGCTCAGCACCACATCACTATAGGTGATTTAGTGGTAGAGAAGCAGAAGCCGAACGAAACTTTGGTGGATTACATACTTCGATGGAGGAACCTAAGTATGAAGTGTGAACCACAACTACAAGAACAGCATGCAGTCAGCATTTTACTTAAGAGCATTCACGGCCCGATTGCACTTCTCCTCAAGGGATTTACTATTAAGACTTTTGAGAAGTTGTTAAGCAAGGCCGGAAGCTTGCAAGAGGAGGCGAAGCAATTAAGTTTCGCCGATAAGACAGACAAGCAAAAGCCTGTGAATACTTTTGAAAAGAAATCCGGGATTGTTGCAGTAGTCGACAAAGGCAAGCAACCGATACAAATATCGTCCGAACGGCCGCAGCAACCTCAACAGAATTATCAACAACCTCGACCCAGCTATCAGTCATCTCAACAATATGAACAACCGTCTCGTCCGCAACGTACGTTAAGGGAGCTTCTGAGCGAGGAGTATCCGTTCAAGAATGAGGCGAGTGCCAAAATGTTCCACGGTCCGATGAAGACTCCGGATTTCCAATCGCCGGAGCCTAAGAGACCAGAAGAAGTCAACAAGAAAGGTGATCCCAACTTTTGCCCTTACCACCGGATGCTTGGACACAAGATAGAAGATTACATTACCTACAAAAGTTGGCTCAACGACAATCTTCGGAAAGGGAATATAACAATCCCGAAGGAGTACATGAAGGAACCCTAGAAAGGAGGTTCCGTCAATGTTGTCTCGACTGATCTCATTGCTCCGATAGATCCCTATGCGACTGATGATGGGTGGACCATAGCTTGGACAAGGTCTTCGAAAAAGATTTTGGATCACATCCAAACTGCTTCGGTGCAAGCCTCAATTCAGAGTTCGAAACTTGTCAAGTCGGCACTATCACTTGCGATAGAAGAACCACCTCAACAGGAGACGATTGAAGAGAAGAAGAAAATTGATGAAGAAGAGAAGACCGAGGCTTCTAAGGCTAGGCTAGGGGCTGCTTATCCTAGGATAGTTGTTTCGGATTCGGGGGAGAAATCCCTCGAACCTCTGACTCTGTATGATTATCTGCTCACTCCGGTGGGATCTTATAATGATAAGGGTTATGGTGTTGGCTACGTTTTGACTGTTTCTAACGATTACGTAACTAGCGACAATCCAGACATCGAATTCGTTACCAATGACAATTCTCAAATCATACACAATCTCGACGATCGCAATGACGAAGAAGACATCCATCAAGGAGGCTACGAGAGTTCAACGAAGCAACGAATCTATCTGCGAGTTTCGAGGAGCTCCGATCACAATAGAGTTAGAGCCTTCAGACTCTGAAGCTAATCCTGAAGAACCTGTCATTCCGATTCAGGAAGAAACACCAGCAAGCTCAACACTAGATTCAGAAGAAATTACAGAAGTTAACTTAAGAAGTGGAAAAGTTCTACCTCCGAGAATGGATCCAAAGGATAAAAAAAAGCAGGTGGTTGATCAAGAAGAACCAGGCCCTGCAGAAGAAATACCCATTCGAGAAGAAATCGAGACACATGGAAATAAAGTGGACTACAACGTGCTAGCCCATCTTAGGAAACTACCGGCCAAACTGAGCATCTACGACGCACTCATCTTATCAAAGGAGATGAGAGAAACTCTGATCAAGGCCTTACTTGATCCGAAAATTTGTTTGGCTCAAATGGCCTGAGATTCCTTAGATGAGGTTCGCTCGTTAAAGGAACAGCGAGGTGTTACCTTCACGGACAATGACCTACTACTTGGGACAGCAGATCACAAACGACTGTTGTACATTTCAGTTACAATTGAGAAGTTTACACTCTCTAGAGTATTGGTGGATCCAGGAGCATCAATCAATATAATGAGTCTTCGAACACTAGCATATTTGGAAATTGATGCTCGCGAGCTCCAAGCCGACAAAATGTTATTAAGAGGATTCAACCAGAAAGGAGAAAGAGCCCTCGGATCAATAATGCTACTAATGAAGACCGGTGACTTAGCAAAGACAACCGCAAAATTTCACATAATTGATTCAGAAACGTCGTTCAACGCTCTATTGGGCCGACCATGGATACATGAAAATAGGATGGTACCATCATCTCTACATCAGTGCATCAAATACTACGATGGAGGGGAACAGTGCATCAAAGGTGACTTACAACCATTCTCCGTACATGAAATTGGAATCCATGAAGATGCGGCTTATTATGCACCTCCGAAGAAAACAATCTTCTCCAGAGATACCATAACGAATGAAGCAAAGAAAGTTCGGGACAACGAAGAACTTGAAGTTCTAGTCCAACGATCACTCACCACTCCCTTACGGCGAGATGGTGAAGGTTTCTCCACAACTCGCATCCGAGGTCGAGGCCGGGGACGAGGTCGTGGCAGAGACGTTAGGACAGTTGGACAGAGGAAACCAGCCATCAATGTTGATTGGGAAGATAGTTATGAAGAAGAAAAAGAAATCAAGCAAGAAGCAGCGACAAAAAGTCGGAAGAATCCGCAATTCAGGATCTCGCTCGAAGATGAAGGGAATGAAGAATATAAATCGATGTATGAGAAGATTAACCACTATGTACTGTTGACCTCATTTTTGATGAGGTCTTCCCTTCTTCTTTTTAGTGCTTAGGATCTAGCCTTAGGCTTTTCCTTTGACTATCTTAGAGGACTAGACTTGGGACCCACATTTTAGAGATTTAAACCACTTCTAAACTCCCTGCAAACTCCACAAACTTGACTATAGACCCCTAATCACCTAGAGGGTTGAAATCAAATGTGGAAGTTTAAAGGATGAGTTCCTATAGGACTCTTTGGCCTTAGGGACCGCCACGGGTGGCTCAGTGTGGTGAAGGGGCTGACTTACACATACACTTACATACACACTACACTTACACACTACATTTCCACACACTTCCTAAAACCACACCCATACCCAACTTAACCTCCTGACTCATGTAGGTGATTCACATGGATGGTCCTTAACCCCTAAGCCCTTGGCAAGAGGGTTAGGAACAACATAGTGAATGCCTCAAATGAGTCCTTTCATGGCTCATATGGGCTTGAAATGGTTTCATGGCTCAACCAAAATGATCTCTTTCCACCTAGATTCACCCAATCTTCAATTTCCCAAATTTTCAATTTTTGACCCCCGGGACCCTACACCTACTAAACCTACCCAAAACCCTTGAAATTACCCAAATTTTTGCAAAATTTCCAAATTACCCAAAATTTTCCAAAATCAATCCCAAACATCTCCACATCACTCAAATTGATCATCCATACCCAAAAATACCAAAGATTCCAAAAATACCTCCCAATACCCTCCAAATACCCAAAATACCCTTCTTGGCCTAAAAAATCCAAAAATTCAGAAAATTCCCAGAAAATTCCAGAAAATCCTAAATATTCCCAATTTCATTTTGTCCAACTACACCATGGGCCAATTTTGTCAATTTACCCTACTTTTGTCAAAACCCCCAAATTGACCCATTTTAACCCAAAGTGAACCCAATGTTAAACCAAACATATCCAATTGACCCAAATTCTGGTCCAATTCAATTCTAAACTTCAATTCAACATTACCAATACCAATCTAGACCAAATTCAAGTCCAATTTGATTGACATTTGGATCCAATCTCACTTTTGACCTTAAAGCCCAATTTGGACCCATGACCCAAACTTAACCCAAACTCACCCAATTCAACTCCAATTAACCCCAAACCTTTTCTAAATCCTCCTTAACATCCCCACAAACAAAACCCTAGCATGATTTGCCCAAAATTTAGACCCAAGTCCCACTCAAACTCAACCCAAGGTCAAAAGGCCCATTTTTGACCTAAACCCAAACCTAACCCAAATTCAACCCAATTCAAATCCAAATCACCCCCAATTTGTTTCAAATCACTCATGACACATCCATGAGCTAAACCCAACAATTATTTGGCCCAACCTCTTTACAAAATTCCCATCCATAAATTCATTTTTAAACTTAAGGGCCCATTCCTTAAACCATTTTAAAAGCCCACTTCCACCAAATCCAAAACCCCAAAAAAATTCTTCCAAAGCCCATATGACATTTCCCCTCATCATACTTTCAATTAAAATCATCCCTAAGTCCTAAACCAATGATCAAATATTTCTAAATGAAGCTTCATCCAAATTTCCACCAAATTATCCAAAATCCTTAAAATCCTTTTTTATGAAATTGACCAAACTTTTTGCCAAGCCAAAGGTGAGCCATGAAGCCATGCATGAGCCACATGTGAGCCATGAGAGCTTTGGACACTCCACCATGCCATATTGGGTAAGAAGAGGGGGGGCTTTCCTTAATCCCTAAAGCTCATTAGCCTTAATCATGTTTCACCTAAACTTAAATTTAATCCAAATATATTTGGATGGAGACTTCTCCATGCCAAACCAGCTGATCCCTTTGATCCCCCACGGCATCCAAAGCCACCTTGAAGGGTGCACCAAGCCCAAATGGGTGGATTGACCCATTTAGACTCAAAACTAGCCATGCCCCATTCTACTTTGGATCAAAGCCTTTACACATGTCCATGGCCGATTGATTGCACTAAACCTCCAGCCCCGACCCACCCGACCTTGAGGGTGACCCATGCCTGGTCGGCCGGCCACCAGGCCGCCGGAAAACACCATGGCCGAGAGCTCACATGTGAGCCAACATTGAAATTCTCACTTGCTGAGCTGCCCCTTGCCTAGTGGTCACCATGGCTGTTCTTCTCCTCACCGGAGCAGCTGATCCCCAGCCCTAACTCCCCACAGGAGGCCCCCAGCCCAGCTCTATTTAAACTCCACCCTTCTCGGCCATGAGAGGAGAGAAGCATAAACCTTGCCAAAACTCTGCCAAAATTGTTCCAAACCCTTCTCCACCCTTAGAGCACTTGATCCCCAGTGAAATCCCCCTGCCATTTCTCCTCTGTAAGCTCAATTTCAGAGTTGAAATTCCACCCAAAACCAGGACACTTCTCCACGGTGAGCCAATTCCCAAATTGATTGGCTCTACACCTTCACCGGATCAAGAGAAGGTGTCCACCATCAAAAGCCCCATCTCCGGGCCACCCGGTTGCTCCAGCCTCCAAGCTTTGTGATCGGGCTTGGTCGAAATCATATCCGGACAATTCACTGGACCAGGAGACTTCATCCGGAGCTTGCTGGGACCCAATCGAAGGTGCAACGGCTCTCGGATTGAAGCCACACTTCTCCGAGCCAAGGTATGAGCTAACTCTTCATCCCGAGCTTCGGAGATTCTCCATTTCAAATGCTTTAATTTCAATGCATGTTAACCGTATAGATGTGTTCGTCTCTTCAAGACGAATCCATGGAGTATAAGAACGTAAAAATCCATTGAGAATCGAGTGAGATCTTAGGGATTTAGTATGGACGGCTCTCGGGTGAGAACACTTGGGGACGATGAACGGATGCCGTCCATTCAATACACGCGCGCACGGACGGCCGGGATCGCGTCGGACCGAGGAGACGGTACGAGAACCGCGGGGCCCGGGCCGCCGACTCGGGTGGCGGCGTCGAATGGGAGCGCGCCGCGTGGCCTTTCGGAGCCGCCGAGGATGCGCCGGCGCCGACTCGGATAAGTAGAAAATTAGGGATTTTCCGATTTATTTAATTCCCTAAACTTCAAAGATTCATATCTGCTGTGTAGGACAATCGGAAAAATAAAATAAAAATACCCTCTTGCTCGGTGAAGAGAGGAGAATAATGTGGAAAAGAAATCACTTAATTTCATCAAATATTTTATTTTTTATAATTTATTTACTCTCTGCATTGTTTTAATTCTCCATGCATGCATACAATTCACCATGGCATGAGACCATAGGGCTTTTGAAGCCTCTGAATTTGGGAACATTCCCTGAATTTTCCAAAGTCAGAGGTCATCCCTATGAGGAGTTCTTGATTTTTCAAGTTCAGATCACTGTTTTGAGTATTTTAATTCCAGTAAATAGCATATTGTGAAATAAATTCTAGGAAAATTTGGTGATGTTCCTTATGACCGAGAGAACCCTAGGAAAAATAGATTTTGGCTTAGTTCATTCAAAACAACCCTAATTGGCTTAAACACCCAAAATATGTCTTTAATTAATTAGAGTTAACCAGGCATCAAATTGACATGAAATCAATTCTCCACTGACCTTTAGGATCAGAGGAATCCGCCATAAAAATTTGAGGTCAATTGGACTTGGTTAGCCCCACTAATTGGGTTGATTAAGTCACTTAGCCATTTTAAACTTTAAAAATTCATAACTTTTAAAATACCTTTCAAAAATTCACCAAATTGGTTTTGGAGCCTCTCTGATATCAGGGGAATCTAAGAAAATTAAAATTTCAATTTTCTAAAAAAGTTGATTTTTAATAATATTTTAATATTTTTAATAATTAAAAAATAATAAAAATAACAAAAATAATAAAATTCACCAAAATGTCACATTTTGAATTTTAATCACTTAGGAACAAATCCCACATTTTTCTTAGGTCTATTTAGTGAGATATTGAATTTTAAAGCCCTAGGGTAATTTTAAAATTAAAAAAATGTATTTTCTAGCATTTTCACTAAAATAATTATAATAAATCATAGAAAAATCAGAAAATTGCAAAATTTGCTTCTCTGGTTTCCTTGATATCAGAGAGATTTTTGAAAAATATAAAATCCATTTTTCAACATTTATTTTATTTTTAAATTAATTAACACTCCAAAACTCAAAATAATTATAATAAAAATAATATAATTCAAAAAATCACCAAAATTGGTCCAAGTGCTTCTCTGGTCATTAGGAATGTCCCCTATTTTTCTTAAGGACAGAAACTTTCCTTTGGTCATGTTATCAAATTTTCCTTGAAAATCTCTATTTTCCACCAAAAATAATTATATAAATAAATTAAATACAGAAAAATCACATTTTCTCCTCTCATGTCTTTATTGACATATGAGTGAAGTCACATAAAAATTTCAAGTTCATTTGGGTTCAATTTAGTGAGTTATGAAATTATTAAGCTTAAGGGGTAAAATGGTAATTAAACTTTTAACCCTTAATTAAAACTTTAGGTTTAATAAAAAAATCAACAAGTAAAATATTTGATCTTAATCTGGTTTGGATGATTGAAATTTAAATAATTAAAGGGTAGAAACTCATTAAACAATTTTTAAAATGATTAAACTTTAATTAAATAAAAGATTAAATTTGGAAGAATAATAAAATTGGAATTATTAAAATAAGGGATATTTATTAGGAAGAGATTTATTCTTTAATTTAAAAATCCCTAAACTAATTATATCATTAATACTCAATTCTTAATTAAAATGATAACTCAAATGTAAAACATTAACGAGACTTAATTGAATTATTAAACTCTTTTAAAATTTCAATTAAAATTAAAAATAAAGTAAATTAAAATTAAATTAAAATTAAATCAAATTAAATTAAATAAAATAAAATTAAATTAAACTAAATTAAAATTAAATTAAATTAAATTAAATTAAATAATTAAATTAAATTAAATTAAACAATTAAATTAAATTAAATTAAATTAAATTAAATTAAATTAAATAATTAAATTAAATTAAATCAAATCAAATTAATTAAACATCAAATTAAATTAAATTAAATTAAAACTCAATTAAATTAAATTGAATTAAATATAACATCACCTAAGACATAAAAGAAATTAAATATAAAGCAACTTGAACACTATTCCAAATTTAAACTCTTTAACTTAAACCAAATCATTTGAATACTAATTTACCCTGAAAGCTTTGATTATTATAACTCCTAAATGAAACATTAAATGAAGTGCTACTTCACTCATAAGATATTCAAATGTCTTAATTCACTCAGGCAAGTTAACAAAACTTGAAAACCTCGGACGATTGATTCATTTATATAATTAAATTCATTTGGACTTAAAACAATCCTAAAAATATTGAAAAGATGTCGAAGATTCTTCTTAAGCACTTCCTCAATATGATAGGATATTTATAAGAATAATTGGACTTAATTGTTCTTTGATGAAGAAAATCGTCCTCAAACAAAAACACAAAGAACCTCAGACGTCATAGGAGATGACTAGCTATAGGATTAGGAATTTGGTAGAAAACCATAACCTTTCCCTTAGCTTTACCTAGGAACTTGCTTAAATATTCTAATTGTGTTTTAAGTGTAGCTTGGGATGACGGGAAGACCCTCCAGGTACGCTTTTATTTTATTGCAATTTACTTTCTCGCAATTTACCTTCTTGCAACTTACTTTATTGCAAATGCATTTATTTTTTTTTCTTGCATGATAAGACAACTGTTGCATGAAAACCCACACCATTAGGATAGTCCCTAAAACTGAAACCAAAACTAAGTTAAAAGTCATTGCAAGATAAAATTCACCGCCACAACATTTCAAAATATAAAACAACTCAAAATTTAATCACAAACTGAACACAAAACTACAATTGCAACTAAATTAAAACGTCCTGTTGGATGATCGGGAATACCTCGGATGATGTAACCTATGTGTTGCTAACGGGATTTCCCACGGTCTAAATGAAAGTGTGGAACTCATTCGGTTGAGTTTAGCAAATTCATCCGGACTAAGTGAATCCGATAAAAATAATGATGCCGGAAGGATGGAACCGTGGGATCTTAACCAGGTGTCGTTATAATCAACTTTAAGATTTGTTTTAATCAAAATACAAGAACACTTGGAAAATTAAGACTTCTCTAAACCAAAACACTTTTCTCATCCCCAGATTTATGATTTCTAAAACTAAATCTCTGCAACAACAAGGAGCTTGGAGCATGGTGGGCAGCACGGCCATCGTCGTCAGCAAAACTTGAACCTACTTCGACAAAACCTTCTTAGAATTAAACAACAAAGCCATAGGACTTCGAGGTAGCTTGCCTAGTGCAACATAAATCCTCAACCTCTTCGTTAGGCATTTGCATTGCAAATTAAGCCCTAACCGGTCTTAGGATTCCGAGGTAGTCGTCCGATATGACAATAAATCCTCACATCTTCCAGGCTATTTGTTTGATTTCATCATACAAATATAAGCCCTAATTAATTAAAATTGGCAAGATTGAAATACTAAATAAACATTAGGACTTTCCTAAATTCAAGCCAAACAATAGGATAGTCGGGAAATTACCGAAGTTCACTTCGAATCAGTGATTTCTCCTACCTTTCTTCCTTTGGATTCACAAAACAAAATGTTCCAAATTTGATCCATTCCCTATTGAAATTCCAAAATTCAATCTTTGAAAACGTTAAACTTTGAAATTCTTGAGAGCAGAATTATTGGTTATTATCGAGAGTTTTCTTAGGTGATTCCCGTCACTTAAGATGTAATTAACCATAGGGGCTTGCCCTTATAGGGAATTTTAAAGAACCTGAGTAATATAAACCCCGTTTAATACTTTCATATTAAGCAGGGGAATTTGTCGGCTTATAAAATTGGTTCGCGGACCAAACGGATGTCACAAAACTTCTAGTTTATTTGATCGAGCCCCACCCTCGAGCGATGTGTCTATCCTTAGGGATAGATACACGGTTTGTGGTGCGGTGCTCGTTTATATAAACTATTTGGGATGTGAGATCGGTTTAATCTCATATCTTAAAACTTTCAAATTTAAAATTATTTTCAAAGTCAAATACTACTTTCTAAATTATATATATATTTAAATCAAATTTAAAATTTAAATTCGCCGACAACTTCTGTTAGGCGACCCCCTTTTTCAAAATATCACACAACCTAAAAATAGTGCCGACATGTACATACTATGACCTTGACCCCGATCCATTCTAATAAGATCGAGGGTAAGGTGGTCAAAGAGGTACGTAGCGGCGATGCAAAGCCAATCAAATTCTACCGTGGTGCTCCTTCCTCCAAAACTGAAAATAATGTACAATTTGAAGATGTCACTTCATCAGAATTAATGGAATTACCTTTTGAGTGGTACTCTCCCTGTGTTCAAAATTTAATTCAGCGTGGTTTCTTACCTCAACAATGGACAAAAGGTCAATCACAACATTTTGAAAAGTTATGGAATAACTCCGGTCGTCCACCCATTTCAAAGCATGGTCTCGGATTCGGCACAGTAGGATCAGTTGACGATACTGAATTTTGCTTGGTTGTCACTTGCGAGTCTAATGAAAACTGCATGGAAACTACAGAAGAATTTGAAGATTTACAAATTAGAGATACACTCCACCAGAATTCGAAGAAGAGATTAAATCTACAATAGATGAGTTAACGGAAGTTAACTAAGGTACTAGCGAAGAGCCTAGACCTACCTTTGTTAGCTCCTTACTCAACAAAGAAGACTCCGAAGAAATAATCAAGTTATTAATGGAATTTAAAGACTGTTTTGCTTGGAGCTACGATGAGATGCCGGGATTAGCTCCGCAGGTCGCGAGTCCATAAGCTAGAGTGGATCCCCGCTTCGTTCCGACTCGTGCAAGGTCCCGGAAGAATGCGTTTAGAAATCGAACAACAAGTCATAACCGAAGTTAAAAAGCTAATAGACGCCAAATTTGTCCGTGAAGAACGAGTACCCGACTTGGTTAGCCAATGTGGTGCCGGTCGGGAAGAAGAATGGTCGGATCGAATTTGTGTGGACTTCGAGAGATTTAAACAAGGCATGTCCAAAGGATGAATTCCCTCTACTGATCCCAGAACTAATGATCGACATTGCTTCGACACATGAGATATTTTCATTCATGTATGGATCTTCAGGATACAACCAGATAAAAATGGCTCCAGAAGATAAAAAACTTACAGCATTCAGAACGCCGATCGGAGTATATTGCTACACAGTGATGCCATTCGGACTGAAGAACGCAGGAGAAACATACCAGAGAGCGATGACAAGAATTTTTGATGATCTCATCCACAATCAAGTCGAATGTTACGTGGACGATGTGGTCATCAAAAGCAAAGTAAAGGACAACCACTTGTATGATTTGAGAATTGTTTTCGAACGATTAAGACAATTTAACCTTAAGATGAATCCCTTAAAATGCGCCTTCGGCGTCACCTCCGGAAATTCTTAGGATTCGTTGTCCGACATCGTGGAATTGAAATCGACCCGGAAAAGATTAAAGCTATCTTAGAAATGCCGCCTCCCAAAACCTTAAAACAACTACGATCCTTTCAAGGGAAGCTAGCATATCTTCGACGCTTTATCTCGAACTTGTCAGGTAGGTGTCGGCCTTTCTCGGCACTAGTTAAAAAGGACACCAAATTTATTTGGGAAGAGAAATGCCGGAGGGCCTTCGAGGACATTAAACAATATTTAATGACACCTCCTGTCTTAGCGGCCCCGGTCTCGGGTAGACCGCTGATACTTTATACCGCGGCTTTAGACGACTCTCTCGGAGCCCTGTTAGCCCAGGTCAATGATGACGGTAAAGAAAATGTTCTTTACTACCTAAGCCATCATTTACTTCTGACGGAAGTAAGGTATCCCGCAATTGAAAAGCATTGTTTGGCCCTGATCTTCGCCGCTCAAAAGCTCAGGCACTACATGCTTTCTCATAAGGTCAACCTAATCTCGAAATTTAATCCATTGCTTATACTTGATGACTCGTCCAACGCTTTCCGACGGACTTGCCGGATGGTCAATGATATTATTGCAATTCGATATAACTTTCGTGCCTCTTCGAGCCGTAAAGGGACAAGTCCTAGCAGACTTCCTCGCAGCACACCCTTTGCCGGCAGAATCTCCTCTCAATGACGATCTGCCAGATGAACAAATAATGAATCTAGAAGACCCTGATGATCGACGTTGGGAATTATATTTCAAGGGAGCATCTTCAGCACACAAAGACGAAGAATCGCAAGTGATAGTGCCCGGTAAGGCAGGAATCGAATTAATCTTTATAACACCGGAGCGGGGGATGTTAAGATACTCCTACCACTTGACAGAACCGTGTACAAACAACGAAGCAGAATACGAAGCTCTCGTAACAGGACTGGAATTAACTATTCAAATGGGGATAACAGACATCAACATCTACGGGGATTCGCAGTTAATCATTCAACAGATCGCCGGACAATACAGAATTTTAAAGCCAAGACTCGATCAATACTTCCAGTATGCCATACAGCTGTTGGAACAAATTCTGAATGTGACAATCTACAAAATTCCCAGAAAAGAAAATGATTTAGCAGATGCGTTAGCTCACCTCGCAAAAGAATTTGCCTGTTTGCAAGATGAGTCAGTAGAAGTGTCGGTTCACGGACGTCAGGTCCTATCACAGCTCCACATAGACACAATACACAAATCAGAAAAAGAAGAAGAATCAGTTGCAACAGTGATGAAAAACACGGAAGATTGGCGACGGCCATTAATGAGACTACCCGCAAACAGGAAAACTACCGGACGATAGGTCATTAGCCCATCGGATCAAGAAAAGAACTCCGTCCTACGCATTAATAAACAACACGTTATACAGAAAGTCTTTCGATCAAATGTGGCTAAGATGCCTAAGCGGGTCCGAGGCCCGTGAAATTGTGAAAGAGGTGCATTCAGGACTCTGTGGCGCTCACCAGTCGGGTCCGAAGATGAAAATGAAAATTAAAAGACTAGGGTACTACTGGCCCTCGATGATGACCGATTGCATGAAAATCGCCAAGAGCTGTCACCAATGCCGAGTGCACGGAGTGGTTCTACACCAACCTCCAAATGTGCTACATCCAACAATTGCGTCGTGGCCATTTGAATGTTGGGGCACAGATATAGTGGGTCCAATAGAACCACCATCTTCAAAAGGACATCGTTTCATTCTTGCGGCTACAAATTACTTTTCCAAGTGGGCAGAGGCAGTTCCACTCAGAGAAGTTAAAGCACACCACGTGCTACAGTTTTTCAAGAACCAAGTTGTCTACCGTTTCGGAGTGCCGCGCGAGATCATCTCGGATAATGGGTCGGCATTCGAAGCACACAAATCAACAATTTTGTCGGGAGACACGGAATCGACCGGCGATATTCAACAATTTACTACCCAAGAGCAAACGGCACTAGTCGAGGCTTTTAATACAACTCTCGTTCAAATTTTAAAGAAAACCTTGGACGATAATAAGAGAAATTGGCACGAGAAGTTATTAGAAGCCTTATGGGCCTACGGACAACCTTCGAACTCCTACTCGAAGCTACACCTTACGCTCCGGTGTATGGGTCCGAGGCGAGTGTTACCTTTAGAGGTCCGGCTTCCTTCACTCGGAATTGCGATTGCAAACAAAATCACGACGAAGAGAATGCCAAATTACGACTAGAAGAATTGGAAAGCTCTGGAAGGGAAAAGAATTGCAGCGCAACGGAATTTAGAACTATACCAAGCTAAGATGGTTCGAAGCCCATGACAAGCCGGTCCGCCCGAGAACCTTCAAAGTTGGTGACTTAGTTCTCATCCTCAAAAGACCTATTCTTGCACACCGCAAGATAGGAGGAAAATTTGAACCCACTTGGGAAGGGCCGTTTGTGGTTGAAGCAATATACTCAGGAGGCTCCTACCAGCTTGTGAATTGCCAAGGAGAATGACATATGCTTCCGATCAATGGACGATACTTGAAGAAGTACTACGCTACCTGATGTTTCGAAGGAATGAATTTTTCATCTCTAGAAGCACGGGCGAAGTAGTTACTTATGACTGGGTCCGAACCCAAAAAATAATAAAAAATGTGTTAAAATAAATAAAATCATGATAATAAAGTCTTCCTTGTTCTCTCTTCCAAATAAAAATCTTTTCCCCGATCTTTTCCCACTTCACTCCTGTTGAATTTTAAAAAAAATATATATATACAAAAGAAAACTCTGTCTCTAATAAACTTTTTCTTAATGTTCTTGTTCTTAGTACAACCCCTGATCCTTTTCCTTGTCTTTTCGCAGGGAAATGTCGAACGGGCGGTTGGTCCCGAACTTTAGAAATGGCGTAAGCCTTGCACTCGACGAAAAGAGGGTGAAAGATGGAGCGATAATAGAGTTTGACTCGGACTTCGCACCAGGCAGGCCTACAATACGAGGAAAGTGACCGGGTCCCGTTGATCGAGAGGAACCGCCTGATCGGACGATGAATGAAAGTGGGTGGCCCAAGCCACCAACCCGGCAACAAGAAAAGGAAAACAAATGCCGAGGAGGATAAGAGAATCAAGTCGCATGGTCGCTACGGCGAGAGGGCGAGCTTGTCGATGCCGCGCCCACGGAAATTCGGGAAGTACGAAGAGATACTCTCACGACGAACTCGGCGAAGAAATAAAAATCGCCGTATCCGCAAGATGTTAACTAAACTAGCAGACGGACCGGCGCGACGAGGCGATCTCTACTACCGATGCATATACTTCGAGGATGCCGGTTCACCGGGAACCTAAAGAAAGGAGGCCGACTCCGAGGATAACGAAGAGACCGGGGAAATCTCAAGAAGATCGGAAAAGGAAGGCTACCACGCCACCGGATAGAACCACCGATAATGCATAACCTTGTTGCGGAAGCAACCCGGAGGATGTCCCGACGGACATCATCCCCGAGGAGCCGAGGTATGCAGGGAGAACGTGAAGGGATTGAACCGTATATCCCGCAGGTATGTCACCGGGCCTCGCCATTTGCAAATTATTCCGGAATACGAGTCGGAAAGAATGCGGAATGTCGAAAAGAAAACTTTTGAATACTTCGAGAGAATCGGAGGCGGGAGGATCAATATACTAGAAGGCCTCGAGCTACATACGGACGTGTTCTCGGAATACGAACAACAACAAATCGTGGATCGCATCCGGGATTTGAAAAGAATGGGTCGAGCGGGCCGCCTAAGAGAAAACACCTACTCGGAACTCCGGAGATGGATGCCGGGGAAAGGAAGAATT
This sequence comes from Papilionanthe hookeriana x Papilionanthe teres, assembly GCA_022702705.1. Classification (NCBI taxonomy): domain Eukaryota; kingdom Viridiplantae; phylum Streptophyta; class Magnoliopsida; order Asparagales; family Orchidaceae; genus Papilionanthe; species Papilionanthe hookeriana x Papilionanthe teres. The sequence goes on from CM040424.1 coordinate 151,737,724, forward strand.
ACAATACAATGCGGATCGTCGCTACAACTTCGCGAAGACGAGGAAGGGAAACCCACCGGGAATGCTCCGTCATGGCCAAGTGGATCCAATGCCATTGGTCATCAAAAGAATGGTGAAAAGATTGATAACATGGAGGGTACTGCCAGCAGATTGCATACCCAACAACTGCATTATTAACATCCACAAGCAGGGCGACTGCATACCCCCGCACATAGATCACCACGACTTTGTCAGACCTTTTTGCACAGTTTCTTTTCTGAACGAGTGTAATATCATGTTCGGATCTGACCTCCGGATAGCGAGCCCGGAGTGAGTTCCGAGGGCCGGTAAAGATACCATTATCGGTAGGTTCCGTCATGATGCGAAGGGCAACGGAGCGGATGTCGCTAAACATTGCATACCGGGAGTACCGAGTGAAGCGGATCTCGGTTACTTTCGGAAGGATGGATGACGGGAAGACACCTTACCACTTCCGATCGGACACGGAGCTAGAGAGCCTCCGGCCTTACGAGTCCGTGAGTTACATGGAAAATATCACACCTCCAACATACATCCATACGGCATCCTTGCCAAGGATGGCTTGGATGGTGATGTTATTGACCATGTACCTCACTATTCAGACATGGATTTCTAACAGATGCCTTTTTGGATGGATCGACAAAGATCATACATAGTCCGTTTTGAGTCTATATGGATTGTATGAGATGTATTCCGGATCGAGTTGTATGATGTATCTTCGACATGATTGGAATGAAAGTGACCATGTCACATTTTTGGCCTTCACCTCTTTTGTGCAAATTGACTGGGAAACGCCATTAAAGTTAAATGAACTTCGAACAAAGAACAGAAAAGAAACAAAAAAAAGAATAAAAGAAAACTTTCCTTAAAAATCTAAAAATGATGAACTCCAAATTCACATGAACATTAAATGAACGATAAAATAAATTTGAATCGTTAAAGGACAGACAAAATGAACACAAATTTTAAATCAATTTCAAATTCAATCTTTCCAAATTTCAAATCAAATTTTAAATCAAATTTCAAATTCAATCTTTCCAAATTTCAAACTCAATCTTCCAAATTTGAAATCCAATCCGTTCTACTCTTTCCCTTGTCTGGGATGGAAGCGGTTGATTCCATTGACACGGATCGAATCTGATGGCGAGGAATTATATCCAATCCAAACCAGCAACTCTCAATCAACTCTTTTGAACGGGGTATGTAGCACCTACATATTCCCTCTTAATCTATTTCCTTCCATGAAAGTCTTTTACAACTTTCATGAAATTCTCGAAACACCAAAATTCCACACTTTTTAAATCAACACTACAGATCTTTGCAAAGTCAATGACTATTCAAAATCAAACTTTTGGGGTTGAGGATTTTACATCCGAGACTGCATTGCTTTAGGATTCTTTCCCTATCGCAATGAAATACATCAAATTCAAACTTTTGGGGTTGAGGATTTTACATCCGAGATCGCATTGCCTTAGGATTCTTTCCCTATCGCAATGAAATACATCAAATTCAAACTTTTGGGGTTGAGGATTTTACATCCGAGACTGCATTGCTTTAGGATTCTTTCCCTATTTCAATGAAATACATCAAATTCAAACTTTTGGGTCGAGGATTCTACATCCGAGACTGCATTGCTTTAGGTTCTTTCCCTATCACAATGAAATACATCAAAATTCAAATTCTTAGGGTTGAGGATTTTACATCCGAGACTGCATTGCTTTATGGTCTTTCCCTATCGCAATGAAATACATCAAAATTCAAATTCTTGGGGTTGAGGATTTTACATCCGAGACTGCATTGCTTTAGGATTCTTTCCCTATCGCAATGAAATACATCAAATTCAAACTTTTGGGTTGAGGATTTTACATCTGAGACTGCATTGCTTTAGAATCCTTTCCCTACCGCAATGAAATACATCAAATTCAAACTTTTGGAGTTGAGGATTTTACATCCGAAACTGCATTGCTTTAGGATCCTTTCCCTATCGCAATGAAATACATCAAAATCAAACTTTTGGGGTTGAGGATTTTACATCCGAGACTGCATTGCTTTAGGATTCTTTCCCTATCGCAATGAAATACATCAAATTCAAACTTTTGGGTCGAGGATTCTACATTCGAGACTGCATTGCTTTAGGTTCTTTCCCTATCGCAATGAAATACATCAAAATTCAAATTCTTGGGGTCGAGGATTTTACATCCAAGACTGCATTGCTTTAGGATTCTTTCCCTATCGCAATGAAATACATCAAAAATCAAATTTTTGGGGTTGAGGATTTTACATCCAAAACTGCATTGCTTTAGGATTCTTTCCCTATCGCAATGAAATACATCAAATTCAAACTTTTGAGGTTGAGGATTTTACATCCAAGACTGCATTGCTTTAGATTCTTTCCCTATCGCAATGAAATACATCAAATTCAAATTCCTTGGGTTGAGGATTCTACATCTGAGACTCCATTGCTTTAGGATTCTTTCCCTATTGTGATGAAATACATCAAAATCAAACTCTTGAGGTTAAGGATTTTACATCCAATACCGCATTGCTCTGAGATCTCTCCTCATTGTAATGATTCAATCCAATCAATTCGATTTTCTTTTGAGGTTGAAGATGTTACATCTAAAACCACAAAATTCCAATTTTCATTTCAAGTTCAAATCCCTTCAAATTAATTTTAACAAAACTTCAATCTAAATTGAAACTCCAAACTAAAATCTAAGCTCACACATCAAAACATAAATTGAAACAAAATAAAATCTAAATTGAAATTCCCCCAGATCATGTGATTTGGGATTCACCTCCTTTTTCTTTCCCCAGCGAGAGTTCAGAGATCTCCAGTCTCAGAGATATACTTGACACTCCCCAGCGGAAACTCTTCTACTTTGTCCTAAGTTTGTCAATTGGACGTTTGTGTTGGTTTTGTTGATCGCTTCGGTCAACGACAATACGCGCGGTGTGCTCCGTCAGCTCACCACACCTACTGGGGGTCCATTTGTTGACCTCATTTTTGATGAGGTCTTCTCTTCTTCTTTTTAGTACTTAGGATCTAGCCTTAGGCTTTTCCTTTGACTATCTTAGAGGACTAGAATTGGGACCCACCACTTAGAAATTCAAACCACTTCTTAACTCCCTGCAAACTCCACAAACTCGACTATAGACCCCTAATCCCTGAGGGTTGAAATCAAATGTGGAAGTTTAAAGGATGGGTACCTATAAGACTCTTTGGCCTTAGGACTGCCCTGGGTGGCCTGGTCTGATGAGGGCTGACTTACACATACACTACATTTATACACTACACTTTTACACACCTTCACACACCTATACCCAACTTGACCCCCTGACTCATGAAAGTGATTCACATGGATGGTCATTAACCCCTAAGCCCTTGGCTAAGAGGGTTAGGAACAACATAGTGGATGCCTCAAATGAGTCCCTTCATGACTCATGTGGGCTTGATATGGCTTCATGGCTCAACCAAAACGATTTTATTCCACTTACATTTACCTAATCTTCAATTTTCCAAATTTTCAATTTTTGACCCCCGGGACCCTACACCCGCCTAGCCTACCCAAAACCTTTGAAATCCTCCAAAATTTCCAAATCACCAAAAATTCCTTAAAACCAATCCCAAACATTTCCACATTACCCAAATTGATCATTCATAGCCAAAAATACCTCCCAATACCCTCCAAATACCCAAAATACCCCTCTTGACCCAAAAATCCAAAAATTCAGAAAATTTCCAAAAAATTCCAAAAAATCCCAAATATTCCAAATTTCATTTTGTTCAACTACACCATGGGCCAATTTTGTCAATTTACACTACTTTTGTTAAAACCCCCAATTTGACCCATTTTAACCCTAAGTGAACCCAATGTCAAACCAAACCTAACCAATTGACCAAAATTCTGGTCCAATTCAATTCTAAACTTCAATTCAACATTCCCAACACCAATCTAGACCAAATCCAAGTTCAATTTGATTGACATTTGGATCCAATTTCACTTTTGGCCTTAGGGCCCAATTTGGACCCATGACCCAAACCTAACCCAAACTCACCCAATTCAACTCCAATTAACCCCAAATATTTTCTAAACCTTCCCTAACATCCCTACAAACAAAACCTTAACATGATTTGCCCAAAATTTGGACCCAAACCCACTCAAATCCAACCCAAAGCTAAAAGGCCCAATTTTGACCTAAACCCACACCTAACCCAAATAAGCCCAAACCCCAAAATCAAAACCCAACCAAAGCCAAAACCTCTTTGAAACACTCCCATAAACATTTCCCAACATTTATTTTACATCAATTTCAACACTAGCACAACATTGGCCCAAGTTAGCCAAATTTGACCTATATTGGCCCATTCACTAAAAGAAGCCCACATTCAACCCAATTCAAACCCAAATCATTCCAAACTCATTTCAAATCACTCATGACACATCCATGAGCTAAACCCAACATTTGTTTGGCCCAATCCTTCACAAAATTCCCATCCATAAATCTATTTTTAAACCAAAAGCCCACTTACATGAAACCTTCCTAAAAGCCCAAATTTCATGCTAAAGCCCATATGATAAATTCTTCTCATCATACCCTTAATTAAAATCAATCCCTAAGTTTGAAAATTCATCATGAAACCATTCCAAATTAAGCCCCATACAAATTCCCATCAAAATACCAAAATTTTTCTTAAATCCATTTCCATGAAATTGACTTAATTTTTCCCAAGCCAAAGATGAGCCATGAAGCCATGCATGAGCCACATGGAAGCCATGAGAGCCTCTTTACATGTCACCATGCCATTTTGGGCAAAAGGAGGAGACTCTTTCCTTAATTCCTAAAGGTGATTAACCACTCCCATGATTCCACTAAACCTTGCTTAAGCTTAATTGTACTTGGATGGTGACCCTTCCCCACTAATTAAGCTGACCTAAATCACTTTCTCTTTAGCCTAAACCAAGCCTTGGGTGGTGCACCTAGCCCAAATGGATGGGTTGACAAATTTGAGCCAAAATGAGCCCTCTCCCATTCCATTCTAATCCAAGCCTTTTACACATGGCATTTGCCAATTGCCTACACTAAACCCCAGCCACGACCCACCTGAACAAGATGGTGACCGGTGCACGGCCGGCCGAGCACCGGTGTCGCCGGAAAACACCACACCCGAGAGCTCACATGTGAGCCGACTTTGGAATTCCACCTTGCCGAGCCGCCCCATGCCCAATGGCCACCATGGCTGTTCTTCCCATGCCCGGAGCAGGCTGATCCCAACCCTTGGCCATCCCTGCGAGGCTCTCCGACCACCTCTATTTAAACCCGACCCCCTCACGGCCATGGAGGAGAGTTGCACAAACCTTGCCGAAACTCTGCCAAAATTGTTCCAAACCCTACTCCATACTTAGAGCAGTTGATCCCCAATGTCAATTTGCCCTAATCCCCACTGACAAAATCCAATTTCTCAACTGAAATTTCACCCAAAACCAGGACACTTTGCCACAGTGAGCCAATCTTCAAATTGAATAATCCTACACCTTCACTGGACCAAGAGGAGAAGTTTCCCACTGAAAGCCCCATCTCCAGGCCACCCAGTTGCTCCAGCCTCCAAGCTTTGTGATCGGCTGTGGTCACTTTCATAGCTAGGCAATTCACCAGACCAGACGGACGGCTCTCGGGGGAGGATGCTTGAGGACGATGAACGGATGCCGTTCATTTAATGCACGCGCAGACGGACGGCCAGGATCGCGCCGGATGAGGAGATGGAACGATACAGCGGGCCCCCGGAGCTCTGAGTCGGAAGGCGGCGTCGAATCAGAGAGCGCCACGCGGCGTTTCGGAGCTGCCGAGGTTGACACGGCGCCGCGTGGATAAATAGGAAATTAGGGTATTTTCTGATTTATTTAATTCCCTAAACTTCAAAAATCCATAACTTTGTGTAGAAAAATCAGAAAAATAAAATAAAAATACCCTCTTGCTCGGTGAACGGAGGAGAATAATGTGGAAAAGAAATCATTTAATTTCATCAAGTATTTTATTTTTAATGATTTATTTACCTTCCGCATTCTTTTAATTCTCCATGCATATAGGAAATTCACCATGGCATGAGACCATAGGGCTTTTAAAGCCTCTGAATTTGGGAACATTCCCTGAATTTACCAAAGTCAGAGGCCATCTCTATGAGAAGTTATTGATTTTTCAAATTCATGTTCCTGTTTTGAGTATTTTAAATCTAATAATTAGCATGTTGTGAAATAAATTCTAGGAAAATTTAGTGATGTCTCTTATAACTAGAGGACCCTAGGAAAAATAGGTTTTGAATTAGTTTATTTAAAATAACCCTAATTAGCTTAAACACCCAAAATAGCTCCTTAATTAATTAGAGCTAATCATACATCAAATTGACTTGAAATCAATTCTCCACTGACCTTTAGGATCAGAGGAACCCACCATAAAAATTTGATGTCAATTGGACTTGGTTAGCCCAACTAAATGGGTTGATTAAGCCATTTAATCAATTTGAATTTCAAAAATTCATAACTTTCAAAATACCTTTCGAAAATTCACCAAATTGGTTTTGGAACCGCTCTGATATCAGGGGAATTTAAGAAAATTAAAATTTCAATTTTCTAAAAAAGTTGATTTTTTGGTATTATTTTAATATTTTAATAATTAAAAAATAATAAAAATCATAAAAATAATAAAATTCACCAAAATGTCACATTTTGAATTTTAATGACTTGGGAATAAATCCCATATTTTTCTTAGGTCTATTTAATGAGATATTAAATTTTAAAGCCTTAAGGTAATTTTAAAATTAAAAATATATATATTTCTAGTATTTCCACTAAAATAATTCCAATAAATCAAAGAAAAATCAGAAAATTGTAAAAATTAATTCTCTAATTTCCTTGATATCAGAGAGATTTTTGAAAAATATAAAATTAATTTTTCAACCTTTACTTTATTTTTAAATTAATTAATACTCCAAAACTTAAAATAATTATAATAAAAATAATATAATTCAAAAAATCACCAAAATTGGTCCAAGTGGTCCTCTAGTCATTAGAAATGTCCCATAATTTTCTTAAGGACAGAAAATTTCCCTTGGTCGTGTTATTAAATTTTCCTTGGAAATCCCTATTTTCTACTAAAAATATCTATATAAATAAATTAAATACAGAAAAATCACATTTTCCCCTCTCATGTCTTTATTGACATATGAGTGAAGTCACATAAAAATTTCAAGTTCATTTAAGCTCAATTTAGTGAGTTATGAAATTATTAAGCTTGAAGGGCAAAGTGGTAATTAAAATTTTAACCCTTAATTAAAACTTTAGGTTTAATAAAATTAACAAGTAAAATATTTGATCTTAATCGATTTGGATGATTGAAATTCAAATAATTAAAGGGTAGAAACCTACTAAACAATTTGAAAAAAATTAAAATAAACTTTAATTAAATAATTGATTAAATTTGGATGAATAATAAAGTTGGAATTATTAAATAGGGATATTATTAGGAAGAGATTTATTCTTTAATTTAAAAAATCCCTAAATTAATCATCTTAATAATATTCAACCCCCAATTAAAATGATAATTCAAATTTAAGTTTTAAAATGTTAAAGGACTTAATCATTAAAATTAAATTAAAAGTTAAATTATCAAACTCTTTTTAAATTTTTAATTAAATTAAAATTAAAAATAAAATTAAATTAAAGATTAAATTAAATTAAATCAAACAAATTAAATAAATTAAATTAAATTAAATCAAATAAATTAAATTAAATTAAATTAAATTAAATTAAATTAAAATATATTAAATTAAATTAAATTAAATTAAATTAAATTAAATTAAATTAAAATAAAATAAAAATAAAATAAAATCAAATAAAATTAAAATTAAATTAAAAATTAAAATTAAATTAAAAAATTAAAATTAAATTAAAATTAAAATTAAAATTAGAATTAAAAATTAAAATTAAATTAAAATTAAAACTAAATCAAATTAAATTAAATTAAAGTTAAATTAAATTGAATTAAATAACATCACCTAAGACATAAAGAAATTAAATATAAAGCAACTTGAACACTATTCCAAATTTAAATCCGATAACTGAAATTAAACTAAATCACAAACCATTCGAACACCAATTTGCCCTCGAAAACTTTGGTTATCATAACTTCTAAACAGAACATTAAATGAAATGTTACTTCACTTATAGGATATTCAAATGTCCTAGTTCACTAAGCAAGATAACAAAACTTGAATTCTCGGACGATTAATTCATTTGTATAATTAAATTCATTTGGACTTAAAACAATTCAAGCAATATTGAAAAGATGTTTAAGATTCTTCTTAAGCACTTCCTCAATATGGTAGGATATTCATAAGAACAATTGAACTTAATTATTCTTTGATGAAGAAAATCGTCCTCAAACCAAAACACAAGAACCTAGACGTCATAGGAAATGACTAGCTATAGGATTAGGAACTTGGTAGAAAACCATAACCCTTTCCCTTAGATTTAACTAGGAACTTGCTTAAATATTCTAATTGTGTTTTAAGTGCAGCTTGGGATGACGGGAAGACCCTCCAGGCACGCTTTTATTTTATTGCAATTTACATTATTGCAATTTATTTAATCGCATTGCACTTACTTTTCTTGCATGATAAACAACTCGTTGCATGAAAACCCACACCTTTAGGATAGTCCCTAAAACTGAAACCAAAACTAAATTAAAAGTCATTGCAAGATAAAATTCACCGCCACAACATTTCAAAATATTAAACAACTCAAAATTTAATCACAAACAGAACACAAAACTACAATTACAACTAAATTAAAACGTCCAGTTGGATGATCGAGAATACCTCGGATGATGTAACCTACGTGTTGCTAACGGGATTTCCCACGGTCTAAATGAAAGTGTGGAACTCATTTAGTTGAGTTTAGCAAATTCATCTGGACTAAGTGAATCCGATAAAAATAACGATGCCGGAAGGATGGAACCGTGGGATCTTAACCGGTGTTGTTATAATCAACTTTAAGATTTATTTTAAATAAAACATAAAAAAACACTTGGGAATTAAGATTTTCTCTAAACCAAAACACTTTTCTCATCTCCTGATTTATGACTTCTATAACTAAACCTTTGCAACAACAAGGAGCTCAGAACATGGTGGGCAGCACGGCCATCGTCATCAGCAAAACCTGAGTCTACTTCAGCAAAACATTCCTAGAATTAAATTACCAAGCCATAGGATTTCGAGGTAGTTTGCCTAGTGCAACATAAATCCTCAACTCTTCGTTAGGCATTTGCATAGCAAATTAAGCCCTAACCGGTCTTAGGACTCCGAGGTAGTCGTCTGATACGACATAAACCCTCACATCTTCCAGGCTATTTGTATGATTTTATCATACAAATATAAGTCCTAATTAATTAAAATTGGCAAGATCAAAATATTAAATAAACATTAGGACTTTCCTGAATTCAAGCCAAACAATAGGATAGTCGGGAAATTACTGAAGTTCGCTTCGAATCTGTAATTTCTCCTACTTTTCGTCCTTTGAATTCCCAAAACAAAATGTTCCAAACTTGATCCATTCCCAATTGAAATTCCAAAATTCAATCCTTTGAAAACTTAAACTTTGAAATTCTTGAGAGCGAGAATTATTGATTATTATCGAGAGTTTTCTTAGGTGATTCCCGTCACTTAAGATGTAATTAACTATAGGGGCTTGCCCTTATAGGGAATTTTAAAGAACCCGAGTAATATAAACCCCGTTTAATGTTTTCATATTAAGCAGGGAATTTGTCGGCTTAAAAAATTGGTTCGCGGACCAAACGGATGTCACAAATCTTTTAGTTTATTTAATCGAGCCCCATTATCAAGCAGTGTGTCTATTCTCCGGGATAGATACATGGTTTGTGGTGCGGTGCTCGTTTATGTGAACTATTTGGGATGTGAAATCAGTTTGATTTCATATCTTAAAATTTTCAAACTTAAAATCATTTTCAAAATCAAATGCTACTTTCTAAATTATATATATATATATATATATTTAAATCAAATTTAAAATATAAAATTCGCCGACAATTTCTGTTAGGCGACCCCCTTTTCAAAAATAAGACACACAACCTAAAAAATATGCCGACAATATCACAAACTACAACATAAAACAATAAGTTATCACATAAATATCTGAATGTGCATAAAAAGAAATAGTCCAATTATGTTATACACAAAAAGTTAAACATCACATCACATATAAAAACATTAAATAAAAACATAACAACACATAAGAAATCACAAAACAATACAAACTTAACACAACAATCCTGATCATCATCCTCCTCCTCATCATCTTCATTCCAGTCTCTGGATGGCAAATAAGTTATATAATACGGATGAGAGGGCATCTCAGCACTGTGATCACCTCTAATCACTCTATCCATATACTGCTGATAATTCTCCTCATATTCATCATGTTTAATAATATACCTTTCAATATTATCCATTTTTCCATCCATATCTCTAACATGCTCTCGGGAAAGACTCGCCTTCTTCAAAATCTTCTTTAATAATCCAATCTGTGAATCACTAGATGATCATGCTCGAGAAGTAGTGGCATGTGAAGTAGAAGCAGCAGAAGCATAAGCAGTGGAAGCTCTAACAGATCCTCCTCTCCAGCCAAACTCTGAATGCACAGTATAAGTGCGAAAATTTACACTGGTAATAGGTTTCAATGGCTGAAGAACTTCCTCCCTTGTTTCAAACTTCAAACCAAACTGCTCACAAATCGAATTAATTAAGGTAGGAAATCCCATACCTGTAGTAGTAGCAGATTTGGGACAGTTTATCACATAATAAAAAATAATAGCCCTTATGTTAATAGGCTTTACTTTCAGAATACAATGGTTCAGATTAAGTCTCTCCCTCGTAACTTCACTAACATGACTTGAAGGCCACAGTTTAGATGAGATAAAATAATGTCATGCCTTTAAAATGGCATTCAACGTAGAGGCCTAAAAATTTACTCTTCTTTCATTCGGTATCTTCGACAAACCTCTTCCATTAGTCAGAACAGATATTATCTCATCTAATTCTCATTCAGTAGGATGATAATTAGCATAAAAACAAAACATTTCAGGAGGAAAGTGGTAGAAGACATTGATTACCCCAGGTTAAAAATGCACTTATTCACCTCAAACTCACCAAATTCTCTTCTGCTGCAGGAAAGTTCACATTTCTGCTGCAGGCAAGTTCACATAAAACTCTCTAACCATAGAAACAACAACGACAGCGGAGAAGTAACAGTAATTCTCCCAATTCCTTCTAGTAATCATCTCCTCAATAACTTCTCCTGGTTTACTAAACACACATTCAGGAATCAATTTTTGTGTCGATAGTGTGTCGACGTATCGATCCTCTTCTCTCGCACTAATAAACTTGTTGGAATCAAATCTTCCCTTCTCTTTCAAACGCTTCGACTTTGGACCCATCTCTAAAAAAAATTGCAAAATTTCACCATAAATTCCAAAATCAAACCAAACTTGCTAATTTAACTTCCAAATGTAATTTCCACTAAATCCAAGCAATTTCTCATGCTTTTCTTCAAATTTCACCATGAATAGTGATTTTAAAATTTTTCAAAAATGTATTCCAAATACATGGTGAAAATAAAAAAAATTTACTTAAGAGTAGTGCTCATACCTCAAAGAATTCAAATCTAACAAATCTCGTTGAAATCAGCTCTTAATTGACCCAACCTAAAGATGCCCTAAATCCTTTTTTGCAATTTTGAGAGCTTGAAGGTGACGGGAGGTGTTAAAAATGTCAATTTTCTGGTTTTTAACTATTGAAAACCGATTTTCATGAACCGGCGCCTATGCGCGAGGCATACGACACTTAGCAAAGAAATTTGGATCTTAAGCGCTGAAGTTCTGGCGCATAGGCGCCAGTGCCTTGATTTTCACAATTAATTTAAATGTGCACTAATCCTCCTGGTTAATCACCCTAAATCACTTTAAATAATCATTTCTCCCCCATAAACTTTTCTAATACTCCAAAGAAATTTAAATTTCCATCGATTCAAAACAAATTTCACACAAACACAAACTTACATTTAATTAAAAACAACCACACTTTATACAAACTAAAAATTTCTATCCAAACATTTTGGATGAAATCTCCCAATACATAAAGATTTAAGTACATAAAAATAAAGATAAATTTACATCATTAAGATGTAACAAACACACATTAAAGTTCAACAAAACACAAACATAAAACACTAGACACAAAACACTTAACACATAAAAACTACAACAATAGACTGCACTCAAATTTAATTCCATTCTCCATTAGGTGGAATATATCCAGAATCACCGTTAGTTCCATTTGAACCATCTGGAATGTAAATTTGATAAATGGTTTATGGTTGAAAACTCTCACTTCTTCTTCTTCTAACCATTTGTTCTTCAGAAACATCGCCTTATCCGCTTTTTCCACATGACTTATATGACTGATTTGCATTTTAAGTTGACATCCAATATGTACTAAATGAGTGTTAGTTTCATTTACATTTACTTCAATTAATTCCACATTGGCTTCAATCTTCTCAATCCTTTCTGCAATACATTGAATACTAACTGCTAGAAAACCGTTGAATAACTCTTGCGCACTTTCCCTAATAAACTTCTTCTTGTTGGATTCCTCCTTCTTAATTTCCCGCTCCCAAGAAGACATTTTTACACTTAAAATACTCTTCTTTAGACTCAGGAATGAAAATAGGAACTGGGGCAAGTGTTTCTCTTAATTCAGGGCCTTTTTATAGACATGGGAAGTACTAAAACCAAACCTAGACGTTTTGAAAATCCAAAATAACTTCCAAAACCACTTCGCCATGATTTAGGCTTCTAGATCCTCATTTATCACATTTTTCATAACTACGGCGCTTAAGCGCCAACCAGGCGGCGCTAAGCCGCTAGTGCTCATTTTAGCACAAGTCTGCCAAATGTCCAAAATTTTCATTTTGACTCCTTTAAGTCATCAATTAATGTCAAATAAACACCACTATAACCTAATCACTCCAAAATACTACCACATAATCATGAAAAAAAACCAAACAAAGCACACAAAGAAAACATAAAGCAAAGCACACCGATAACTATGGGTTGCTTGCCACAAAGCGCTTGGTTTAATGTCTTCAGCCTGACATACCCAGAACTTACTCTGAGTGACCCAACATCAGATTCTCATAGGGTTTAAGTTGATCGACTAAAAAATAAGGTTTAAGTCTATGACCATTAACTTTGAATATTTTTCCAGTCTTAGGATCTTGAATATTAGCAGCTTCATAAGAATAAACTTTTATCACAATAAATGGACCCATCCACTTGGACTTAAGTTTTCCTGCAATTTGGCATTATACAGTAAAACGTTTTATCCTGGCTCAAGATTATTAGTAAGAATCTTCCGATCATGCCATAACTTTATCTTCTCTTTATAAATCTTAGCATTTTCATAAGAATCTTTCCTTATCTCTTCAAGCTCATTTAATTGCAATAATCTCTTCTCAGCAACATCCTTCAATTTATAATTGAAATCTTTAATAGCCCAATATGCTTTATGCCCAAGTACAACAGGTAAATGATAAGTTTTTTAAAAAATTAGCCTCCAAGGGGACATTCTTATAGGAGTTCTGTAAGCAGTACTATAGGCCCAAAAAGCATAATCCAATTTGATTAACCAATCCTTTCTGTTTGGATTAACAGTCTTTTCCAATATTCTTTTAATTTCAAGATTGGATAATTCAACCAAACCTCTTGTCTGCGGATGAAAAGCAGTATCAATGCGATGGTTAATATGATATTTCTTTACTAACTTCTCCATAATTGCATTTCTAAAATGACTTCCCCCATAGGTTATGATTACTCTTCGTATTCCAAATCTGTAAAATATGTTCTTTTTTAAAAATTTTACAACACTTTGAGCATCACGTTGAGGTAATGCAATAGCTTCAATCAATTTGGATACATAGTCTATTGTTATCAAAATATAAATTTTTCTGAAAGATGGTGTAAATGGTCCCCTGAAATCTAATCCCCAAACATCAAATATTTCAACTTCCAACGTATAATCGAGGGGCATCTCATTTCTTCTAGAAATATTGCATACATCCTGACATTGATCACAATTTTTAAAATATGCATTAACATCTTTAAAAAATTTAGGCCAATAAAATCCAGATTGTAAAATTTTATAAGCAGTTCCATCAACTCCAAAATGTCCCCCATAATCAGAATTATGACATTTTTGAATAATATCATAAGTTTTTTCTAAAGGCACACATCTTCAAATGATCAGATCCTTTCCATATTTATATAAAAATGGGTCATCCCAAAAGTAAGTTTTAGCATCAGATAAAATTTTTTTCCTCTCCTGGCATGTCAAACCATATTGTAAAATAACATTGACAATAAAGTTTACAATGTTGACAAACCATTGAATATGCAACTCATTAATAGTGAACAATTTTTCATCAAGAAAATGTTCATTAATTTGTTCAGTGTCACTGCAAAATTTTTTAATTTCAAGCTTGGACAGATGATCAGTAATTTGATTATCAACACCCTTCCTATCTACTATCTCAAATCAAATTCTTGCAGAAGAAGAATCCATCTAATCAATCTTGGTTTCACATCTTTCTTCTTCATTAAATATTTGATAGTAGAATGATCAGTATGGACCACACATTTAGTTTCAATTAAATATGATTGAAATTTATCAAAAGTAAATACTATAGCTAATAACTCTTTCTCAGTAGTGGTATAGTTAATTTGAGCTTCATTAAGAGTTTTACTAACATAGTAAATTACTTTAAAAATTTTATCATATTTCTGACCCAAAAAAGCACCAATAGCATAATCACTAGCATCACACATTAATTCAAAAGGTTTTTCCCAATTTGGTGAAATTATAATAAGTGTAGTGATTAATTTTTTTTTAATGTTTCAAAAGCTTTTAGGCATTCATCATCAAAATAAAAAATTACATCCTTTTCCAATAAATGACATAAGGGTTTTGAAATTTTTGAAAAGTCTTTAATGCAACGCCTGTAGAATCTAGCATGTCCCAGAAAACTTCTAATTCCCCTTACATTAGTTGGACAAGGTAAATTACAGATAACTTGAGTTTTTGTAAGATCTACCTTCAAACCTTTTTCTGATATTTAATGTTCTAATACAATTCCTCCTGCTACTATAAATTGGCATTTTTCCTAATTAAGGACCAAATTTGTTTCTTTACAGCGTTTTAGAACTTTAGATAAATGTTCTAAACATGATTCCAATGAACATCCAAACACTGAAAAAGTCATCAATAAAAACTTCAATCCATTTTTATTTTAAATCACAGAAAATAGCCATCATACATATCTGAAATGTTGTAGGGGATTACATAAACCAAAAGGCATTCTTCTAAAAGAAAACGTACCATAAGGATTGGTGAACGTTGTTTTCTCTTGATCCTCAGAAGCAATTTGAATTTGGTGGTACCTGATGCAGACTTTTAATTATGCAAGAACATATGAACCCAAATTTATATATTTATAATGATTTTGTAAAGTCCAAACTTTAACGCAAGTATATGTATCGTATCAAGTAATACTGGGCTCTAATGGAGTCCTGGTTATCTATCCCACAAGGAAGAACGTTCCTTACAATAGATAACGTAATACTGAAATTCAATACTCAAATTGCAATTAAAGTTTAAGTTTACTTCTAGTAACAAGATGCAGAAAACAGTCCAGTTAAGAAAACCACAATTACTTATAATATCTTTAAACAAAATTAACTAACACACACACTAAGTTTTGTATTTGAAAGGTTTTGATATATATGAAAAAAATTTTTCCTCTTGCAACGAGTATATGATGTGTGAATGATATAGAATGATTATTTATTGTATTATGCCAAATAGGAGCATAAATGTTTCTTTACCCTCAAAAGAGTACCCCCTCTTCCAAGCATGAAAAGAACATTTACATATCCTAAGTTCATTCACTAAATCTCATGCTAGGCTGGGAGGATACCGGCTATTACTACGGAGCTCCCACTCACCCTTCACCTGGAGGCTAACCTTCGAGTTTAGTAACCAATCTTAGGACCAAATTTGGGATCTCAGCCTGTCACCCTTAAACCTCCAATTTGAAGCCCATCAAAACACATTTCCTTATTTATTTGCACTCAATTCCCATGAACTATGCAATTCATTCATGGACATTGAATGAATTCTTCATTATTATTGTAGGACACTCAATCCATTTGGATTTAATGTACAACAACAGATTTTAACAATTCAATTGGCCAGATCGAA
The DNA here is from genome assembly GCA_022702705.1 of Papilionanthe hookeriana x Papilionanthe teres. Classification (NCBI taxonomy): domain Eukaryota; kingdom Viridiplantae; phylum Streptophyta; class Magnoliopsida; order Asparagales; family Orchidaceae; genus Papilionanthe; species Papilionanthe hookeriana x Papilionanthe teres. Next base: position 151,754,126 of record CM040424.1, read on the forward strand.
AAGTAAATTAAGTTCAAAATGAAAAATCATCACAATTTCTTCAATACTTTAAAAACACTTCAAATCCACATCATCACATCATGACATCTCTATGCAAGAAGAAAGATAAAGGAGACTACTCAGAATTCATAGAGAAGACACAATAAAACATGAATTTTATATATAAAAAAAAATTCATACAAACCACAATAGCAAATAGAACTTATCTCTTTCTCTTCGCCAAGCAAATCCCTTAAAGTTCCTTTGAATCCTTTTCTCTCTTCTTTGCAACACTCAATTCCCTCTTTAGAATGGACAGGAAGAAGCAATCTCTCACTTCACTCCTTCTCCTTCACTCCTTAGAGAAGAATCCCTCTCAATATTCACTTCTACACTCTTCTCCTCCAAACCCTAACTCTAAACACATTTCTTCTCTCTTCCCCCCCTCACTTCCACACTCTCACCACCACTCTCTAATTTCGTCCAAAAACAGTTACATATATGTTATAAAAGAATTCCCAAGAGTTTCCTTAAGTATCCCTTCAAAAAGTCACCAACACTCTTCAATTTGGAATTACCACCGATGCTCTATCTTCAATTAATTGCTGAAGTCTCTGGATTTGGGCTGCGATGGTGCCCATTCAGGCGTTGGCGGTGCCAGAAGCTAGTTTCTTCCATTTTGCTCCTTTTTGCTCCAAATTTGTTCCTTTTTTGCTTCCTTTCACTCCAATCACCTAAAATCTTTATACCTGCAACAAATCATGAAAATACCTTTCTTTAAAGTGCAATATCACCAAAAATGGGTAAGATTATATAGAAAAAACATTATATATTTTTGGTGCATCAAAATCCCCCAAACTTAACTATTACTTGTCCTCAAGTAATCCTTTTACTACATAAATATATAACTCAAGGCAATGTACTTTTCACATGTAGAACACTAAAATTTTTCATTCAAAGGAATATATTGGTAAGACTATTAGAAAGAAATTCAGTAACTCAGGTCAACACTACAAGTATAAGAATATTTAACAATTAAGTCTAAGGGTTCTAATCTTCTATTTATTTTAAGATAAACCATAATTTGTCACATTAAGAGTGCCTCGAAAGACTATATGAAAAAGATGTTCATGTATACTTCATCAGAATGTAGGCCAATACTTTAAATATCAATTTAGAAATGAAATCAAGTTCTCCCTTTACGGTGACTCAAGTGAAGCCAATTTTTGATTAGGCATCTCGTCAAGCTTCTCCTCATAAATATTTTTCTTTCTTTTTCTTTTCTTTTTCTTCTTTCTTTTTTTTCTTTTTGGGATTGTTTTTCAATCCTTCTTTTCTTTTCTTTCTTTTTTTATGAGGATTACTATATCTGGATAGCTTTTAATGATTTTGAACTTCACTCTCCTCTTTCTAAAGTTCAAACTTGAAACACCTCCTTACTTTATAATTAGGTATGAGCTTTATTATTCATCATAAAGTAATAATCTCTTCTTAACACATAATACTTTAAGTCTCTTAACATTTCAAAAATACAGTTTTCTTTACCTGAAATAGTTAACTATAATCAAATCCTTTCATACCAAATATCTTACCCCTATAAAATTAACCTTTATTACTAAAAACTTTCATCCAATCCTTCCATAATATTCAACTGAAATAAAAAGTTTTAGTTATCTAAAGTGAGGTTCAACTGCCAGAAGTTTTGCTAATAATTTTTGAAAATATAATAATTAAGAAAAAATAAGAGTTAATATTTTTCTATCCTCCCCCAAACTTAAATTTTTCAATAAATTTGAAACAGTAGAGAGTAAAAGAAACTAACATTTTTGTGTCAGGATCTTGAAATCTTCAAAAGTTATTTGGTATTAGTCAAAATTTACAGCTAGCAGGTATGAAACAATTAGTAACAGTGATATAAAATTTTTAAACATTTGCAGGGTAAAGAGATATTAACTTTAAACATCTAAACATCCAACAAAACACCACAACTACTAAATAAACTATCGCAACACTACACATTTCATTTAACAATTTCAACTTTTCATCACAACACTACAGTACATCAACAAGCTCACACATCACATAGAAAGTAAATAACTACTACATCACAAAAACACAACACATAAAAAGAAAAATAGAAACAGAAACAGGCAAACTACCACTCTTCATCACCAGCTTCATCAGCAGGGCTAGCAGGACCAGGTCTAAACGGTTTATAGCTGGGGCAAGTAAGGAATATCACACCAGTCTCCCCTCTCATGAATCTGACCTGGGCGTCATGATAGGCAATATCATACTTAACTCTTCTTCTCATATAATCCTCATTCACATCACTTCTAGCCTCAAACAAATACATCCTACCATGGAGTCTATCCAAACTATCACTCTGTAATCTCAGCTGCTCCATAATATCGGACAATGTAGGGGGCTCAGATGTAGATGGAATGTCGTAGCTCGTAGTAGGAATATCAGTACTCCTACTCTCATCTCGTGCTCCCACAAGAGACTCATAAGTACGAATAATAGTCTTGGTAATCGGTCTCAGTGGTATAGCTACCTCTTCAGAAATGTTGAATTCTACTCCAAACTGTACACACAGGACATGAATCAGGGCAGGATGTCCTAATCCTCCAGTGGTCTCTCCTCTAACAATAGACTGAATGTTCTTGAAGACAATAGCTCAAATATCAATCTTCTTCATAGTCTGAATACAATAATTCAAAATTGCTCTATCCCTTGTAAATTCACTATGGTGAAAAGAAGGTACCAGTCTTTCAGAGATGAAATAGTGCCAGACTTTAGATGCAACATTTAACTTGGAAGCAAGGAGACTAATCATTTGTTTTTGACTCACTTTCCATTCCCCTTTTCTGTCTGTCAGAAAAGCAATCAATTCCTTCAAATTTCCTTCTCAGGTATCAAAATTTTCATATTCACATACAAAAGGTTCCCAAGTCCGATAAAATGCATTGATACGCTGAGGGGTAAATTCAACTATTTTTCCTCGAACTAACACATATTCTGCCTCAGTTCAGGGCACATTTGCATAGAAGTCTCTTACAACACCCAAAACAACATTTGCAGTAAAATAACAAAATCTTTCCCATTTCTACTTGGTAATTAACTGTTCAACAGATCCACCAGGATTGTCAAAAGCTCCATCCTGAATACACTTCTTATTGTAAATGTAAGAATTAAAACAAAATTGCGACTTGACATTAACAAAATTTTTCTTCAAAAATCCCAAAATTCCAATCTAACCAATTTGGGAGATTCTTATGATGAAAATTAAAAATTTTTAACTGAAAGTGAAGCTCTTACCAAGAAAAGTGTAGATCCGGTCTCAAAAATCCTTGAAATCACTTCAAATCCACAATCTAGCAAGCCCTAGTTCTTCAAAGTCACGAAAATGGAGGAGGAAGACGAAACCAAGGGAGAAATTCGCGGGTCCCAGGGTCAAAATCACGAAATATAAGGGTTTTAGCCTTTTCTGTAATAGGGCACAGGCGGCGCTCTATTTTTCAAATTAGCCAAAAGTCTCTGTATTTTGGCGCCGGCGGTGCCAGGGCAAAATTTTTCTGGGTCCAAAATTTTTTTTGTAATTTCAATCGTTTCGTCCTCCACAATGACATTTAATACTTCATTAAACATATATTTCGTCACACAAGCAATAACATACACAATTCTTACACAAACAACAAAAAAATCACTTCTATATATAAAATCCACATTACAACATAATCACTAACATGTTCATCAAATCAAATCAACAACCCTTAGATTTTTAGTGTTGCAAGTACACTACGATAAGAAAACACTAAAATCTAAGCACACACAACGAAATTAGGCATACTAAATCCAAATGCAAACTACAAAGCAAAGCAAAGCAAATACTAAACACACCAAACAAAACTAAGCAAAGCAAAGCAAACACATGTCAAGCAAGCAGAATCCAGTAGTCACTCCTCATCAGTCTTTGAACTATCTTCCTCTCTAATATCTCCAATAGATTGATGATGCACGAACAAATTCTAGAAGGGATGAAATGAGAATTCATCAGATAAATCCTCAGTAGTCACAACATTCTTCTTCATCAGATTAATCAAGCCCATTTCAATCTGACCAGTGTGATCAAATTGTTCCTTCATCCTTGATCCGCGATTTAAAATATACTTATATATGTAAGAATTTGACACCACTATTAGAAGATATAAATTCTCAACAACAGTGCCAAAAAATTGGTCTGGAGCGTGATTTTAATTTTAGTAACAATAAAATATTATAATCTTTTTATCGTAGAGTTACCTTTAAACGCAAGTATCCATATCACTCAAGTAATACAGGGCTCTAGTGGAGTCCTGGTTATCGATCCCACAGGGAAAAATATTAAAGCATATGTACTAGGATTATATAAACCAAGTTAAAATTACAACTAAATCGAATCTGCCTATCTGTCACTAATTTGCAATTGATAATAAAGTTCTTATATCTAAACTAGTTATACTAATAGATTACTAATACTACTAAAGTTAAGTTCAAACATACATATTAGCAAGAATTTTTTTCCTTTTTTAAGAAAATGATAATTAGAATTAGTCTTATATGTGTTGTGTCAAATAGGAGCATACATATTCTTTACCCTTTGGTCTAGGCATAAAGAACATTGACTAATCTTATGCTTGGTTACAAAATCTACGGCTAGGCTGGGAGGATACCGGCTCTCACTTCGGAGCTCCCACGTTCCCCTCACCTGATGGCTAACAATCTACACCTCAACACCCAAACGATAGGACCGAATTGAGGATTTTAGCCTGTTACTCTAAAATATCTAATTCTACATCCGATTAATATTATTTTTCTATTTATTTGCACTTCTCCTTTCAAGGATTTACCCGTCTACCTTTCAAAGAGAAATGTGATACATACTAGTTAAGAATTCTTAGCCCACGGTCAGGTCTTAAAAATTCTTCACAGATTTTAACAATACAAATGGCCAATTCGTATAGTAAAGTAAGTTTAGGCATAGTATCATCACAACTTCTTTATATTTTGTTTAATAGACTAATTCATTTAATCATTTCACAAAAACATCAAAATAAGGAGAAAGACATAACAACTACTCAGAATTCATGAAAAGGATGCAATAAAACTTGGATTTCATATAATAAAATAAAGTTCTACAAACTATAGTAAATAAACACTACTTATCTCAAATTCCTCCCTAAGCAAACTCCTTGAAGTTCCTCTGATTTTCTTCCTTTTTTATAGCACACAGAATTCTCCTTCGAAATAGCAATGCAGAAGAGATCTCTCACTTCCCTTCCACTCTTACAATCCCTCGAAGAATTCCTTACAAAATCTCTATTTGAACTCACTACTCACTAAATAACAACACTAATGACTCACTAATAGACTATTAAGAACACTTTGGACTCACTAGTAATCACATAAGAGACACCTTTTTCGGCCCAATTTGGTTCTTTTTAAAGTTGTAGAAGAGTCTCTAAGGGTTTTACGGGCACCCCTTCAAAAATAATCCACATTCGACGTATTTCTAGAAAGAACTGTCGATCCTACCATCGGCGTCCTCGAGCTCGCCGTCGGTGTCCTTCTAGAAATAGTACTTTTAAACATGCCCCACCATCAGCGGCCTCGATCTCCAGTGTCGGCAGCCTTCCTTGGAATTAATTCTAAACTCTTGAGAAAATCACGCCGTCATCGCCATCGACCTCGCCGTCGGCGCCCTAGGTCAATTTTGCAAAATTTTGTCTTTTTTGCTCCAAATTCGCTCCTTATTGCATATTTTTGCTCTTTTGTCCTTAAATCTTCATACCTGTAGAAAAACACCAAAAATACCCTTCTTTAATGTGCAATATCATCAAAATCAATATAACATAGGCATGAAAATCTTAACATTTTTTCCTTGGATCAAAATCCCCCAAACTTAACTATTACTTGTCCTCGAGTAATCATTAATACTACATAAAAGTTATGATTCATTGTGGTAAAGTTTTAATTCAAAAGTACTATAATTTTGATTTAAATAAATATTATAGTAAGAATACTTAGAAAGATTTTCCAATAATTAAATTAATTTTATAGGTATAAGGCTATCTTGTCATCAAGTTTAAGAATTCTAGTTTTCTATTCATTTCAAGAATGACTATATGTTGCAATATTAATTCACTTAGAGTATTCAGAAGATAGGAAATTCATGAAGAAACAATAAGTAAGAAACTAATCATAAATATAGGTTCAGAAATGCTTTTAGTTTTTCTTTTAGGTTAGTCTAAGTGGAGCCAATTTTTGATACAGTATATCCTCAAGCTTCTACTCACTTATTTTATTTTCTTTTTCTTTTCTTTTCTTTTCAGGGATTGTTTTTTCAATCCTTTTTCTTTTTCTTTTTTTTTCTTTTTCAAGTGAGGATTATTATATCTGGATACCCTGTTAATAATTTTGAACTTCACTCTTCTTTTCCTAAATTTGAAACTTTCAAACATTCTTTATCTTATATGTACTTCATAGTTTTTTACATTATTTGAATCCTAATCTTTTTTTTCTCAACTAAATTCATAAGATTCTTAATATTTCAAAATATAGTTTTCCTTACTTTAAATAGTTAACTATATTCTTATCCCCTTATACTAAATATCTTAATCTACAAAATTAATTTTTATTATAAAAAATATTTCTTTGAGTCTTTTACAATATTTAGATAAAATCTAAATATAGTTATCTAAATTAAATTTTATTACAAAAATCATAATAATAATTTTTGAAAATATATTATTTGAGAACATATAGTAGTTAAAATTTTTCTTCCTGCACCCAAACTTAAAGTTTTCTATAAATATAAATAGTACATGGGTGAAAGAAAATATCTAAATATAAAATTCATACCTTTGCACTTTATGCATTTTCTTTTTCTCTGAAATTTTTGCAGGTTATTTTCAAAATTTTAACTTCAATTGACCTGTAATATTAAAAACCTTTCTACACACATTACAGTTTAAAATTTGCTGGGGTAATAAAATTTTAAAACAAGTATATAAAACTAAACATCAAACAAAAACAACTAACTACACTACATAGGACATATGCATTTCACATCACATAACAAATAGTTTACTAATGTAAACTAAACAGTTCACAATTACAATTATATCTGAAAATAAAAATGCAAACAACCAAACTATCACATATCACAGAAAATAAAGCATAGCCCATCGAATACAATACATATGAAAGTACATCAAACAAGACAAACAAATAAATAAATACATCACATCACATATAAAATCTCAATCATCAAATTCCAATACAACGTCCTCATCACCCTGGTCAGCAGGAGGATTGGGCTGATACTGAGTATACCTGGGACACTCTAGAAAAGTCACATATGGCTCTCCTCGGTAGTATCTAGCCTGAGCATTGTAATAAGCCATCACAAAATTTGAACGCCTTTAAAGATACTCACTATCATGATCGTGTCTTCTCTCTAGCCCTTCAATCTTGTGATCAACTCTTTCCAGCTTTTCATCGAACTATTGAAAACTTTTCCTCTGTAGGGTCATGGCATTCATCAGATCATACAAAATAAGGGGACTAGAGGTAGGAGGGTCATAGCTAGTAAAAGGGATATCTCTACTAGTTGAAGGTTCTTTGCTCCTACTTCCTGATCTCCATTCTTCATGTGATGTATAAGTCTTAATATTTCCTTTACTAATGGGTCTCATAGGATAAACCCATTCCTCATTATCCCTTGCTTCAACTCCAGATAGTTGACAAAGTGCATAAATGAGGCCAGGATGCCTTAAATATCCACTTGTCTCACTCCTCGTAGTATGCATAATATTCTTATAGATTATTCTCCCCACATTATTGCTTCGGTTGTTCTGAATACAGAAATTCAGAATAGCTCTCTCTCTAGAGACTTCACTATGATGATAAGTCAATAGCAGAGTCGAACAGATGAAATAATGCCATGCCTTAGTAGTGGCATTCATCATGGACAATGGAAAGTTAATCCATTCATGATTTTTAATTTTCCAAACACCTTTCCCATCAGTGAGAAAGTCGATAACATCGTTCAACGGACCTTCCATTATTCCAAATGTTTCAAACTCGTTAGAAAAATAGTCGTGAAGCTTGTAAAAAGTGTTAATGTGATTAGCACTAAATTCAACAGAAAATCCCCTTACTTGGACTGGCACATCTTCAAGTTGGGTAAGATTTAATTAGAACTCTCTAAAAACTTCAAAAGCAGCCTTGTTGGTTGTACAACAAAAGTTCTCCCATCCTCTTTCTTTGATTACTCTTTCTACCTCTCCTCCAGGATTCTCCAAAACTTTATCTTGCATACACTTTTTACTTTTATAGACTCAATCATACCTCACTTGTGCCTTCGCATTAACGAATCGAGTTTCGTCAAATTCAAGTCTTCTCTTTTGTCTTAGAGCCATAGATCGATCTAACAAATCATTAAAATTCCAAACTAATCTCTAAAATAACAATAAAATGAGTTCTAAAGGGGGTTTAAAATAATCTAAATCAATTTCCATGAATTCCTTCCAAGTCTTTTCTTCACATTTTCAATTTTTCCAAAATTTCTTAATGTGGAAGAAATTCATGGTGAAAATAAAAAATTTTTACATAGAAGTGAAGCTCTTACCAAGGGAAGATGAAATTCGGTGTTAGATTTTGTTGAAATCGCTCTAAATCCAAGATCTCCTAAGCCCTATGTCGACTTTTTGGGTAAAAAGGGGAAGGAGATGATGAATAGTGACATTTGACCAGTCAAAATTGAGGTAAATAGGTAGTTTTCACGATAGCGTCGTCGGTGGGCTCGTTCGTGCTGTTGGCAAGCTCTATTGAATTAATTTCTATTCTTCTCGAGAAAATCGTGCCATCGACGGGCTCGAGCTCGCCGTCGGCGAGATTTTCAAAAATTGTTCATTTTTCAATTTTTGCGATTTCGATCAATTTTTAAGCCTCACCGTCATCCATTTGATCCTTTTTTATCATATATTTTATGTGATTAAGTGATGTATTAACACAAATAAATGTTCACACAATAAAACTTCACTTTTATATATTAAATCCAATTGTTTGCAACACATAATACATAACACACAAGAGTAGGTATTCTTTCAACCTAAATCCATCTAATCAGCGTCACAATCCAAACCACAACACTCAAAATGCTGAAAATAAACATTTCAAATTTAATCTCATCTATGCTGCGATTAAAAAGCAAACTAAAGAAATCAAACAAACACACAAACATATAAACATTGTTCAAATCAAACACAACATAATTAAGTCTACTACTCTTCAGAACTAGCGCTAGTCTCTCCTCTGATATCTCCCATTACTTGAAAGTGGACAAATAGGTTATAAAAAGATCGTAATGGGAATTCTTCAGTTGAATCTTCATCGATCAATCCCATCTTTCTCATCAATCATACGGAACTCGCTTCGAATTGTCCAGTATGATGAAAATGTTCTTTCATTCTCCAATCGATATGATCAAAAAAATCAGACATGTTGCTAACTGTACTCGTTAAGTTTTGTACCTGATTCTCCAGATTCTTAATTTTATGCAAGATCATCGATGTCTTGTCTACTACTAATGGTTGAAATGGAATAGAATTCTGTGATGCTTGATCCATAATCAAGCCTACATCACTCTCTCCATCAATGGCTGGGAACATCTGAGTTGGGTCTATGGTTTCCAAGGTAGGAGTATCTTCTCCCAAACTTCGTACGATGCTTGAAAAAAATTTTAAATTGAGAAAATTGTTGAAGGATGTCCAAGCTCTTGGGATGTTCCTTGAATTATCAAGCCATAAACAAATTTCACAATAATCGATCCAATATTAACGAGCCATCTCATTTGAATGTAGTAGTTCAAAATTGCACTTTCTTTCGTGACTTTGCCAATTTTCATCGTTGGTAATAACTTTGCAGGGATGAAAAGTGCCAATGTTTTGATACAGGATTTAAAAGTGTTGCAGAGAAACTAACATACACGTTCTCTCTAAATTCCAAGTCTTCGGTTTCGTCCGTCAAATATTGGTATATTTCATTCATCTTTCTCTCGTCGGCACGAAATTTAAATAATAAATAACTAGAATATTCTCAAGCATATACAACTCATTTATTCTTCCATAATTAAATGTAATCCACCTACCTAGCACATAAATGCTCCTTGGTTGATTCCATGTAAATTGGCGTAGAATTCTTTAACCACTGAAATGACTACTGCGGCAGTGGTGTAGCAAAACACTTCCCATCTTATCTGCACAATCATTTCTTCAATTGTTGAGAAAGGATTGCTTTGTCCTCTATTAACAAATCCTCCCTCTTTAATCAATCTTCTTATCGAGATTACCTTGTTGAAAAGTCGTTGCGCCTCCGCACTGACGAACTTTCTCCGGTTGTACACTCGAAATCTTGGGTTATCAATTGAATTGGAAGCAATTTGAGAAGGATTCGAGAAAGTATCCATTCATTTTTGGGATTTTGGAGTGATTAGGAATCGTCCATAAGAGTTTATAAAGGTCAAATTCGCTAAAAACTGCCAAAAATTGTCATTTTAAACATGAAAAACTGCCCACTTGCCGATCCTGCTGTCGGCGGCCTCGAAGGTGCCGTCGATGAGCCTTATGCAATTAAATACCAGGGCTCTTGGGAAAAATGCGCCTTTGGTGGCTTCAAGCGTGTCGTCGGCGCCTAGGCAAAAATTTGCATAAAAACGCTGCGGTCCAATACATTCCAAATTTTCTCTATAGATTCAAATTCTATGACAATCAAAGGGTAAATATGAGTAGTAGAACAAAATATTACTACAAATTAACAATAATTTCAAACAAACATACAACTATTAAAGATAACTATGGGTTGCCTCCCATAAAGCGCTTGGTTTAACGTCATCAGCCTGATCTATTTAGGTATTATTCAGGTTGACTGAGCATTAAAACCTCTTTAAAATTTGGTCTTTTACCTTCAAAATATGGTTTTAATCTATGTCCATTTACTTTAAATCTATTACCAGTCTTAGGATCATCAATTTTAATTGCTCCATAAGTATAAACTTGAGTTACAATAAAGGGTCCTAACCAACAAGACTTCAATTTCCCAGGAAATAATTTCAACCTTGTATTGTAAAGCAAAACTTCTTGCCCATGTTCAAAGTTCTTTCAGTTAATCTTCCGATCATGTCTTAACTTTAGTTTTTCCTTATAAATTCTATTGTTATTGTAAGATTCATTTCTTAATTCTTCTAATTCATTCAGTTGCAGCATTCTCTTCTCACCAGCATTTTTCAAATTATAATTGAATTCTTTAATTGCCCAATATGCTTTATGCTCCAATTCTACTAGTAAGTGACAAGTTTTTTCATTTATAAGTCTGTAAGGAGTCATACCAATAGGATTTTTATAAGCAGTCCTGTATGCCCATAATGTAGTATCTAGTCTAGCAAACCAATCTACTCTATTAAGATTTACAGTCTTTTCTAAAATTTGTTTGATCTCACGATTAGAAAGTTCAGCTAAACCACTGGTTTGAGGATGATAGGCAGTAGAGAATTTATGAACAATAATAAACTTTTCTGCCAATCTATGAATAGATTTATTCCTAAAATGGGATCCTACATCAGTGATAATCACTCTCGGCATACCGTATCTTATGAAATATTTTTCATTAAGAATTTTGAAACACTTTTAGTATCACAATGAGGTAAATCTTGTGCTTCAATCCCCTTTGATACATAATCAACCACAATTAAAATATATAGGTTCCTAAAAGAAGGAATAAATGGTCCCATGAAATCTAATCCCCAAACATCAAAAATCTTAACTTCTAATATGAAATTCAGAGGGTTTTTGTTTCTTCTAGATATATTACCTACTCGTTGATATCTATCACATGTTTTGATATATCTGTAAACCTCTCTAAAAAGAGTAGGCCGACAAAATCCAGCTTGTAAAATTTTATTTGCAGTTTTATCAATACCAAAATATCCTCCAAAATCAAAATCATGACATTTTTGAATAATCTGTTCAGTTTCTTCATAAGGCACACATCTCCTAATAATAAGGTCATTACATTATTTATATCAATATGGTTAATCCAAAAAATATGATTTTGAATCATAAACAAATTTTTTCTGTTGTTGCAATGTTAGCATAGGTGGCAAAATATCACTTACTTAATAATCTACTATATCAGCATACCAAGGTATTTTCCACTTATTAATATTATAAAGTAGTTCATCAAGGAAACTGTCTATTATTTCATTATCGGTGTTAGATATTTCATTATATTCTAGTCTCAATAAATGATCAGCAATTTGATTTTTAGTTCCTTTTCTATCAAGCACCACAAAATCAAATTCTTGCATTAAATGTACGCATCTAATTAATCTTGGTTTAGTATCCTTCTTTTGCATCAGATATTTCATAGTTGAATGATCAATATACACAATACATTTAGTTCCAATTAAATATAATCTAAATTTATCAGAAGCATATACAATAGCCAGTAACTCTTTTTCAGTAATTGTATAGTTAATTTGAGCATCATTAAGAGTTCTACTAGCATAGTATAACCTTAAAAATTTTGTCATATCTTTAACCAAGAACAGCTCCAATAGCATAATCACTAGCATCACACATTAGTTCGAACGGTCTCTCCCAGTCAGGTGAAACTATTACAGGTGCTGTGATTAATTTTTCCTTTAATAACTTAAAGACATTCAAGCATTCTTCAGTAAATTCAAATTTCTTGTCTTTTTCTAAAAGTTGGCATAGAAGTTTTGTAACTTTTGAAAAATCTTTAATATAGCGCCTGTAGAAACCAGAATGTCCAAGAAAACTTCTTACCCCTCTCAGTGTAGTAGGAGGTGGTAATTTAGCTATTACTTGAATTTTTGCATGGTCTACTTCTATGCCATTTTCTGAAATTTTATGTCCTAATACAATTCCTCCTGCAACTATAAATAGACATTTCTCCCAATTTAGAACTAAGTTAGTTTTTTCGCATAGCTCCAAAACTTTTTCAAGATGATTTAAGCATGCCTCAAATGATGTTCCAAACATAGAGAAATCATCCATAAATACTTCTATTCCATTGTCTATTAATTTACTAAAAATAGACATCATACATCTTTGGAATGTTGCAGGTGCATTACATAGTCCAAAAGGCATTCTTCTGAAAGCAAAAGTTCCATAAGGACTAGTAAAAGTGGTTTTCTCTTGATCCTCAGGAGCAATAGGTATTTGATGGTAACCAGTATATCCATCCAGATAACAATAGTACTTGTGTCCAGCAAGTCTATCCAGCATTTGGTCTAAGAAAGGAAGAAGAAAATGATCTTTCTGGGTGGCGGCATTTGTTCTCGATAGTCAATACAAATACGCCATCCAAAAACTTGTCTGATGGGTATTAATTCATCATTTTCATTTTCTTCAACAGTTATTCCTCCTTTCTTGGGAACACTATGAATTGGACTTACCCAAGTACTATCCGAAATAAGATATATAATTCTAGCATCTAACCATTTTAAAATCTCTTTTTTAACTACTTCTTTCACTATATGGTTCAGTTTCCTTTGAGGGTCAATTCTTGGTTATGTTCTTCATTTAATAAAATTATGTGCATACAAATCGAATGACTAATTCCTTTAATATTAGCTAGAGTCTAACCAAAAGCTTTTTTGTATTTTTTAATGTATCCATTAATTTTTGTTCTTGAATTTCATTTAAGTCTGAGTATACAATTACTAGTAATATTGATAACTCTCCTAAAATACATACTTTAAATGAATTGGAAGATTCTTTAATTCAAGTTCAGGGGGTTTTACAATAGGTAAAATTAATATTTCATTTTGTGGTGCAATTAAATTGAGCATTTCATATTTTTTCTTAATATAATCAGCTTCTTCACTTTCAATTTCTTCAAAATTATCTTTTTCTACATCTTCTTTTTCTTCAGAATTCTCTTTGAAATATTATTTTCTTAGATAATCACATATATCCATTCTAAAACATTCATCATCTTTTTCTATTGATAGATATTTCATTGACTTTGAGATGTTAAATGTTACTTCTTGATCATTTACTCTCATAGTCAATTGCCCTTTTTGAACGTCTATCATAGCTCTTCCTGTAGCTAGGAATGGTCATCCTAAAATGATTGAAATTTCTTTATCTTCTTCCATATCTAGAATGATAAAGTCCATAGGAAAAATAAACTTATCAACCTTGACAAAAACATCTTCTACAACTCCCTTAGGATGTGTAATAGATCGATCAACTAACTGTAGAGTTGCAGAAGTTGGTGATATCTCCCCAATTTCTAATCTTTTAAAAGTTGATAGAGGCATCAAATTTATGCTAGCTCCCAAATCACATAATGCTCGCCCATAAAATTTTTCACCAATACCACACGGGATAGTGAAACTACCAGGATATTTATGTTTTTTAGGAAGTTTTATCTGAATTATAGCACTACACTCTTCACTGAGTGCAACAATCTCATGATCTAGTAACTTCCTCTTTTTGTTGAGTATATCCTTCATAAATTTAACATAATCAGGTATTTGTTCTAAAGCTTCAACAAAAAAAATATTTATTGACTATTTTTTTAAAATGTCTAAGAATTTAGCAAATATTTTTCCTTTATCTTGTTGCTTTAATCTTTGAGGAAATGGTGGAGGTGGTTTTTCAACAGTAATTTTCATAGGTTTCAGAGGAAAATCAGGACATAAAATTTCGATTTCTCCTTCAGTTTCTTCTTTTTTCTTCTCAATTACAGTTTCTTTTTGAACTCTTATTTCCAATTCTTTTCCACTTCTTAATTAAATAGCCTTGATTTGTTCTTTTCCTTGATCTTTAGGATTTACTTCAACATTACTACATAAAGTTCCAACAGGTCTATTACTTAATGCAGAAGCAATTTGCCTAATTGGTTTTCTATGTTTTTAATAGCATTTCCTTGATTTTGTAATTGATTACCCATATTCAAAACTAATTCTTCCATAGACAACTTCTTCTCCTTAAATTATGAATTATTATAAAAACCTGGTGGATTAGAAGGTCTATAATTGGAATTACTTTGATTGTTTATATTTCCTAATGGGTTTACAGGATTGTTCCCCCACTGAGGATTAACATTATTATTTTGATTATTCCAATTAAAGTTTGGATGATTCTTCCAACCTGGATTATAATAGTTTGAATAAGGATTTTTTTGTCTATTATTTATAGCATTTATAGTTTCATATGAAGATTGAGCATCTAAGATTTGTCCTAATGAATTTTCTTCTAACACAAGAGGTGTTTGAGAATGATTCATTCCGTATTGATCTATTTTCTTTGAAAGAGCAGCAATTTGAGAAATTGTCATAGTTAAAGCATCAGAATCATGAATACTGCTACTCTCTTAGAATTCACCCTTTCAGCAGGCTATTGAAAGTTATTGTTAGCCAGTTCTTCTATTAACGCATAGGCTTCTTCAAAAGGTTTATACATTAGTGATCCACCAGCAGCAGCGTCTATTATAGATTTAAGACTTCGTGCTAATCCATTATAAAATGTTTGAATAATTAACCAATCTGGTAAACCATGATGTGTACATTTCCTAAGAAGTTCTTTAAATCTTTCCCAAGATTCATATATCGATTCTCCCTCATATTGACTGAAATAAGTGATATCGGTTCTAAGCTTACCAGTCTTAGATGGTGGAAAATATTTCGATAAGAATTTTTGTGAAAGTTCTCCCCAAGTTCTAATAGATCTAGGTGCTAACGAATTTAACCAAGTCTTAGCCTTATCCCTTAACAAAAAAGGAAAGTGTCAAAGTTTGACAGCATCATCCGACACTCTGTTGTATTTAAAAGTAGCACAAAGTTCTAAGAAACTTGCAAGATGTAAATTAGGATCTTCATTTGAAGTTCCACCAAATTTATTGTTTTGTACCATTTGGATAATTGTAGGTTTAAGCTCAAATGAATTAGCGGCTATATCAGGATTTTGGATGGTTAAGTGAATTTTATCTTATGTAGGGTTAGTGTAATCTCTTAATGGTCAAGATTGATATTCATTTTATATTCTTTGGTTGTTCATATTATTTTCCATTGTTTCAGAATTTATAGATTCTTTTCTCAGTTTTCTAATTCTCCTAATAGTGTGTTCTAATTCCAAATCGTAGGGTATAAGATTTTCAGAACCAAATTTACGCATACAATCAAAATCAGCTCACAATAAAACAATTAACTAAATAAGTTGCAATTCTATAAAGGTTTTCTAACAGTCCTAAATTTTCTGTTACTTTAATTATGTTTTCCCCGGCAACGACGCAAAAAACTTGATCCGCGATTTAAAATTTACTTATATATGTAAAATTTGACGCCACTATTAGAAGATATAAATTCTCAATAATAGTGCCAAAAACTTGATCAGGAGCTTAATTTTAATTTTTAGTAACAATAAAATATTATAATCTTTTTATCACAGAGTTACCTTTAAACGCAAGTATACGTATCACTCAAGTAATACAAAGATCTAGTGGAGTCATGGTTATCGATCCCACAGAGAAAAATATTAAAGCCTACGGACTAGGATTATATAAACCAAGTTAAAATTACAACTAAATCAAATCCGCCTATCTGTCACTAATATGCAATCGATAACAAAGTTCTTATTTCTAAACTAGTTCTACTAACAAATTACTAATACTACTAAAGTTAAGTTCAAACATATATATTAGCAAGAATCTTTCTCCTTTGTTAAGATATTTAAGTGAAATGATAATTAGAATTAGTTTTATATGTGTTGTGTCAAATAGGAGCATGCCTATTGTTTACCCTTTGGTCTAGGCATAAAGAACATTGACTAATCCTATGCTTAGTTACTGAATCAGTGGCTAGGCTGGGAGGATACCGGCTCTCACTTTCAGAGCTCCCACGTCCCCCTCGCCAGAGAGCTAACAATCAACACTTCATCACCGAAATGATTGGACTGAATTGAGGATTTTAGTCTGTCACTCTAAAATCTCCAATTCTACGTTCGATTAATATTATTTCCCTATTTATTTGCACTTCTCCTTTCAAGAATTTACTCGTATACCTTTCAAAGAGAGATGTAATACAAACTAGTTAAGAATTCTTAACCCACGGTTAGGTCTTAAAAATTCTTCAGAGATTTTAACAATACAAATGGCCAATTTGTATAGTAAAGTATGTTTAGGCATAGTATCATCACAACTTCTTTATATTTTGTTTAATAGACTAACTCATTTAATCATTTCACAAAAACATCAAAACAATGAGAAAGACAGAACAACTACTCAGAATTCATGGAAAGGATGCAATAGAACTTGGATTTCATATGATAAAGTAAAGTTCTACAAACTATAGTAAATAAACACTACTTATCTCAAATTCCTCCCCAATCAAACTCCTTGAAGTTCCTTTTGATTTCTTCCTTTCTTACAGCACACGGAATTCTCCTTCAAAATGGCAATGCAAAAGAGATCTCTCACTTCCCTTCCACTCTTACAATCCCTCAAAGAATTCCTCACAAAATATTTATTTGAACTCACTACTCACTAAATAATAACACTAATGACTCACTAATAGACTCTTAAGAAAACTTTGGACTCACTATTAATCACGTTGGAGACACATTTTTTGGCCCAATTTGGTTCTTTTTAAAGTTGTAGAAGAGTCTCTAAGGATTTTGCAGGCACCCCTTCGAAAATCGTCCACATTGAACGTATTTCTGGACAGAACCATCAATCAAGTCATCGGAGGCCTCGAGCTCGCCGTCAGCGGCCTTCTAGAAACAGTACTTTTAAACAGACCCCACCGTCGGCGGCCTCGATCTCTTCTATCGGCGGCCTTCCTTGGAATTAATTCTGAACTCTCGGGATAATCACGCCATCGGTACCATTGACCTCGTCGTCAGTGCCCTTGGTCAATTTTGCATAATTTGGTCCTTTTTTCTCCAAATTTGCTCATTTTTGCATATTTTTGCTCTTTTGTCCTTACATCTTCATACTTGCAGAAAAAAACAAAAAATACCCTTCTTTAAAGTGCAATATCATCAAAATCAATATAAAATAGGAATGTAAATCTTAACCTTTTTTGCTTGGGTCAATCCTCCAGTCTATGTAATCAAATAAATCAGAAATATTATTAATGGCATTCAAAACATTCTGTACCTCTTTTTCCAACTAATTGATTTTCTTCAGTATCACTCTGGAATTTTTAGGAAAGTAAGGCTGAATGGGTTGTGAAGTCTGAGTTGCTTGATTAGCAAGCAGATCCATATCACCTTCATCTCCTACTATTTGGTAATCATAAAGATTAGTTGGATCAATAGGCCTCCGGGGAAGAAGAACCTTTTCCCAACTCTCACACAGAACTTGTGATTGACTACACAACAAAAATATGGTGGACGGGTGTCCAAGCCTATATTTAGATCCATGAACTATCAATCCCAAAATAGATTTCATAATTATATTTCCAATATCAATTGGCCTTCCAGTTTGAACACAGAAATTTAAAGTAGAACTTTCCATGATTTCTTTTCTAATCTTTAAAGTTGGAAATAACTTCGCCGAAATAAAATAATGCCACTGATTTGACACTAGATTTAAAGATACAGAAGGGAAAATAATATATCAATTGTTTGTTACTTCCCAATCTTCATTTTCATCCATCAAATAACGATACACTTCATTCATATCATCACTTGTCGCATTAAAATTGGAATAGTGGCAGATAAGTACATTCTCAATCATAAAGAGATCATTAATTCTTGTAGGAGTGAATTGCACAAACTTACCTCACACATAGACGAATCCTTGGTTGATTTCGTGAAGATTTGCATAGAATTCCTTCATAACCGGAATGACTATGGCAGTGGTAGTGTAACATAGCACTTCCTAACACCTTTTCTTTATTATCTCTTCAACTCTTGCAGTAGGATTATCCATCAGTTGATTAATAAAGCCTCTTTCCGTGATAATCCTCCTCTTCATCATCACCTTGGTGAATAATCGCTGTGCCTTGAAACTGATAAACTTCAGTCGGTTGAAAAAGCGAGATCGAGGGGGTTCTATGGAGTAGGAATCCATGGGATGCGAATTGGGAAAGGAAGTTTTCATTTTTTTGGTGTTTAGAGGTTTAAAATGGTGTTTTGGGAGTTATAAGGAAGAAGATCCAGCTCAAAACCGCCAAAATTAAAATTTTAAACTCTAAAAATTGTCACCAGGATTTGGGCACTACCGGCACTCGATAGGGCGCCGGTGGCTCTCAAATCCTGAAATTCAGCATACTCTCTGTATTTGGGCGCCGGCGGCCCCAGTGGTCAAAAATTTCACCAAACTTCGTTTAGCCTGAAATATTTCAATATCTCAATTCGATCCAACATTTAGCAATTTTTAAAAGTATTTAGGAGCAATTAGGATTCTAAAATAACTATCTAAAAACACAACTACAACAAACAAGCAAACACACCACAAAGATACATATGAGTTGCCTCCCATAAAGCGCTTGTTTTAACGTCGTCAACTCAACAAACCATTTAGTTAATCGAGATGACTCAACATTAAAACCTCGTTGAAGTCAGGTTGAAACCTGTCAATGTAAGGCTTTAATCGATGCCCATTAACCTTAAAAATCTTTCCAGTATCAGGATCCTCAATATCAACAGCTCCAAAAGAATGAACTTTTACAACTGTAAAAGGTTCCAACCATCTAGACTTGAGCTTTCTAGGAAATAATTTCAGCCTTGTGTTGTATAACAAAACATTCTGTCCTTATTCAAATTTCTTTTTCAATATCTTCCGATCATGCCACAATTTCATTCTCTCTTTATAGATCCTGTCATTGTGATAAGATGCATTTCTAATTTCTTCCAATTCATTTAATTACATAAATCTCATCTCTCTAGCATTTTTCAAATTAAAATTCAACTCTTTTATTGCCTAATATGCTTTATTCTCAAATTCAACCGGTAAATTGCAAGTCTTACCAAACACTAGTCTATAAGTAGAAATTCCAATAGGGGTCTTAAAAGCAGTCCTATAAGCACATAATGCAGTATCTAATCAAGCAGACCAATCTAATTTGTGATTATCCACAATTTTCTCAAAAATTCTTTTAATTTCATGATTAAACACTTCTGCTATACCACTAGTCTGGGGATGATAAGCAGTAGAGATTATATGAATAATATTATATTTCTTAATCTATCTATTAATTTGATTATTCCTGAAAGGGGATCCACCATCAGTTATAATCACTCTAGGCATTCATATCTCACAAATATATTTTTCTTTAAAATTTTTGAAACACTCCGACCATCACATCTGGGTAAAGCAATAGCTTCAATCAATTTCAAGACATAATCAACTACAACCAGATATATAAATTCCCAAATGAAGGAGTAAATGGTCCAATAAAATCTAATCCCCATACATAAAAAATTTCAACTTCCAAATTATAGTTTAGAGGCATTTCATTTCTTCTAGAGATTTTACCTACTCTCTGACATCGATCAAATGATTTAATATATTTATGTACATCCTTAAAAAGAGTAGGCCAATAAAATCTTGATTCTAAAATCTTAAAAGCAGTTTTATCAACACCGAAATGACCTCCAAATTCAAAATCATAACATCGTTGAATAATTAAATTAGTTTCTTCCTGTGTCACACATCTCCTAATAATCAGATCATTACAGTGTTTATATAGATAGGTCTCATCCAAAAAATAAAATCTTGCATCATATTTAAACTTCTTTTGTTGTTGCCTTGTTAAATCAGGAGGTAAAATATCACTCATAATATAATTCACAATAAGAGCATACCAAGGCATATTTCTTCCCATAATAGTATAAAGTTGTTCATCAGGGAAAGTTTCTGTAACTTCCTTCTTAAATTCAAATAATTTATCATACTCTAATCTCGACAAATGATCAGCCATTTGGTTATCAGATTCCTTCAGATCAACTATCTTAAAATCAAATTTTTGCAGAAGAAGTATTCATCTAATCAATCTAGGTTTGACATCCTTCTTTTGCATTAAATATTTAATAGCCGAATGGTCTGTATGCACAATACTTTTAACTCTAATTGAATAAGGTCTAAACTTTTCAAAAGCAAATACTATAGCTAATAACTCTCTTTCAGTAGTGGTATAATTAATCTGAGCTTCATTAAGTGTTTTACTAGCATAGTAAATGACTTTGAAAACTTTATCATGCCTCTGCCCTAATGCTACTCTGATTTCATAATCACTAGCATCACACATAAGTTCCAATGGTTTCTCCCAATAAGATGAAACAATTATAGGTGCATTAATTAATTTATACACAAACATTCATCATTAAAATCAAATTTTCTATCATTTCTAGAAGTCAACACAAAGGTTTGGTAATTTTGGAAAAATCTTTAATATATGTCCTGTAAAATCCAGCGTGTCCTAAAAAACTCCTCACCTCTCTCACGGTAGTGGATGGTGGCAATCTCTCAATCACTCGAATTTTAGCAGGGTTGACCTCCATACCAAATTCATTAATTTTATGCCAAAGCACAATTTCTCCTGCAACCTAAAATTGACATTTCTCCCAATTCAGAACTAAATTTGTTTTCTCGCAAAGCTCCAAAACTTTTGCTAAATTTTCCAAACAGATTTCAAATGAAGCCCGGAATACAGAGAAATCATCCATGAAAACTTCTATTCCATTATCTATCATACTACTGAAGATAGACATCATACATCTCTGAAATATTACAGGTGCATTACACAGTCCAAAAGGCATTCTTTGAAAAGCAAAGGTTCTGTAAGGGCTATTAAATGTTGTCTTTTCTTGATCCTTAGAAGCAATAAGTATTTAATGATAACCAGTATATCCATCCGAAAGTAGTAGTACTTGTGTCCAGCAAGTCTATCAAACATTTGATCGAGAAACGGAAGAGGAAAGTGATCTTTTTGGGTGGCGGCATTTAATTTCCTATAGTCAATACAAATTCTCCATCCATTAATTTGTCTTGTGGGTATAATTTCAGTCCATTCATTCACTTCAACAGTTACTCCTCCCTCTTTCGGTACACAATGTATTGGACTCACCCAAGCACTATCTGAAATAGAATAAATATTTTCAGCATCCAGCCATTTTAAAGTCTCCTTCTTATCTACTTCTTTCATTATTGGATTCAATCTCCTCTGCGGATCAACTCTTGGTTTTTGTTCTTCATCTAATAAAATATTGTGCATACAAATCAAAGGACTGATTCCTTTAATATCTGTTAAAGTCCATCCAAAAGCCTTTTTGAATCTTTTTAAAATTTCTAACAATTTTTGCTCTTCATATTCGTTTAACTCCGAAGATACAATAACTGGTAGGGTAGATGATTCTCCTAAAATCATATACTTCCAATGATTATGGAGAATTTTCATCTCAGGTTTAGAAGGATTTATTATAGATGGAATTAAGCTTTTATCTCCACCTTCCATAGTGTCTAATACTTCAAATCTCTCCTGAACATACTCCAAATCTTCATTCTTCTTACTATCTGAATTTTCTTCATTTTCAATTCCTTCTTCAAACATATTTTCATACTCCGCTTCTTTTTCAAATATATATTTCAAAATGATCCTTTCTCAAATATCCACAGACCTCCATCCTAAAAATTCATCATCTTTTGCCATTGAGGGATACTTCATAAATTTTAAAATATTAAAGGTCACCTCTTGATCATTAACCTTCATAGTTAATTCTCCTTTCTGAACATCAATTACTGCTCTCCTAGTAGAATGGTCTTCCCAAAATGATTGGAATTTCATTATCTTCCTCCATATCAAGTACAATAAAATCCACAGGAAAGATAAATTTATCCACTTTCGTTAACATATCTTCCACCACTCCTTTAGGGTAAGTAATGGACGGATCGGTCAACTGAAGAGTCACAGATGTAGGAGAAATTTCTCCTATTCCCAAACTTTTGAAAGTTGATAAAGGCATAAGATTAATATTAGCTCCCAGATCACATAAGGCTCTTCCGAAAAAATTTTCACCTATAGCACACGGGATAGTGAAACTACCAAGATCTTTAAGTTTTTCTAAAAGCTTCTTCTGAATAATTACACTACACTCTTCTCTAAGTGCAACAGTTTCATGTTCTGTGAACTTTTTTTTTTCTTTTTGAGAATATCCTTCATAAACTTGGCATAGTCAGGCATCCGTTCTAATGCTTCAACAAAAGGAATATTCATCAATAATTTCTTAAGGATCTCCAAAAATTTTCCAAATATGTTATCCATGTTTTGTTGTTTCAATCTTTGAGGAAATGGAGGTGGTGGGTTTTCAACAGTAATCTTCATTGGTTCAAGAGGATATTCCATTTCTGGATAAATCTTGTTTGAACCTTTTTCAATATCCACCTTCTCTTTCTCTATCTCAACTTCTTTTTGTACTCTTTTCTCAAATTCCTTTCCACTCCTTAATTGAATAGCCTTAAGTTGTTCCTTGTTTTGATCTTTTGGATTGATCTAAACATTACTGGGAAGCGTTCCAAAAGGTCTATTATTAAGTGCAGTGAAAATATGCCCCAATTGATTTTCAATATTTTTCATCGCAACACCTTGAGCTTGTAATTGATTTCCTATATTCAGAATCATTTGTTCAGTAGCCTTAAATTGCGGGTTACTATTGAATCCAGGAGGATAAGAAGGTCTAAAATTGGTATTTCCTTGATTGTTTGAATTTCCAATTGGATTTATAGAACTGTTCCCCCATTGTGGGTTAACATTGACATTGTTATTATTCCAATTAAAATTTGGGTGATACTTCCAACCAGGATTATAATAATTTGAATAAGAATTATTAGGTCTATTAATACATTCAATGTCTTGTAAGGTGTTTGAGATTTTGTTATCTGTCCAAATGAATTTTCTTCTAACACTTGGGGTGGTTGAGAATAATTCATTCCATACTGATCTATTTTTTTAGAAAGGGCTGCAATTTGAGAAACTATCATAGCCATCATATCTGAATCATGAACACTAGCTACTCTCTTGGGATTTACCCATTCGGAGGGCCATTGAAAATTATTAGTAGCCATTTCTTCTATTAATGAGTATGCTTCATCAAAAGGTTTTGACATTAAAGATCCACCAACAACAACATCTATAATCGATCTCAATGATCCCATTAATCCATTGTAAAATGTTTGAATTATTAACCAGTCTGGTAAAGCATGATGTGGGCACTTCCTAAGAAGATCTTTAAATCTTTCTCAAGCTTCATACATTGATTCCCCTTCAAACTGACCAAAAGATGTGATATCATTTCTTAGCTTAACAGTCTTTGATGGAGGGAAATATTTTGATAGAAACTATTGAGAAAGTTCTCCCCAAGTTCTAATAGATCCAGGTGCTAACGAATTTAACCACGCCATAGCTTTATCCTTTAATGAAAAAGGAAAAAGTCTAAGTCTGACAACATCACTCATCACTCCGTCATATTTAAAAGTAGCACACAGTTCTAGAAAACTAGCGAGATGTAAATTTGGATCCTCTTTAGGTGTTCCTCCAAATTGATTATTTTGTACAATTTGGATAATAGCAGGTTTAAGCTCAAATGAATTAGCAACAGCATCAAGATTTTAAATAGTCACATGAATTTCATCTGCTGTTGGGTAAGCATAATCTCTTAAAAGTCTTAGCAAATTTCCAATATCATTTATATGATTATCTTAGTTATTCACCATTTCGCAACGATTCTCAGTTTGTTTTTGTTGTTTTTTAATTTTTTAATTGTACTCTCTAACTCTGAATCGTAAGGTATAAAACCTATAGATCCACTACTACGCATATAAAATCACACAAATACTCTAAAAAGTAAACAAACACACAATTACACACTACAAAGTAAAGGTTTTCAGTTGTTATATTATCAATAGATACCGTTTATACCTTCCCCGGAAACGACGCCAAAAACTTGATGTAGAATTTTAATTATGCAAGAACTTATGAACCCAAATTTATATATTTTTTATGATTTTTAAAGTCCAAACTTCAATGCAAGTATATGTATCGTATCAAGCAATATAGGGCTCTAATGGAGTCCTGGTTATCGATCCGACAGGGAAGGCACGTTCCTTACAATAGATAGCGTAATACTAAAATCCAATACTCAAATAGAAATTAAAGTTTAAATTTACTTCTACTAACAAGATGCAGAAAATAGTAACAGTTAAGAAAACCACAATTACTTCAAATATCTTTAAACAGAATTAACTAACACACACACTAAGCTTTGTATTTGAAAGGTTTTGATATATATGAAAAGTATCTTTCCTTTTGTAACGAGTATATGATGTGTGAATGATATAGAATGATTATTTATTTTATTGTGCCAAATAGGAGCATAAATGTTTCTTTACCCTCAAAAGAGTACCCCCTCTTCCAAGAATGAAAAAAACATTAAAATATCCTAAGTTCAGTCACTAAATCTAAGGCTAGGCTGGGAGGATACTGGTTGTCACTACAGAGCTCCCACTCACCCTTCACCTGAAGGCTAACCTTCAAGTATAGTTACCAATCTTAGGACCAAAGTGGGGATCTCAGCCTATCACCTTGAAACCTCTAATTTGAAGCCCATCAAAACACATTTCCCTATTTATTTGCACTCAATTCCCATGAACTACGCAATTCATTCATGGACATTGAATGGATTCTTCATTATTGTTGTAGAACACTCAATCACTTCGGAGTTAATGCACAACAATAGATTTTAACAATTTAATTAGCCAGATCGAAAAGTAAATTAAGTTTGAAATGAAAAATCATCACAATTTCTTCAATACTTTAAAAGCTCTTCAAATCCACATCATCACATCATCACATCTCTATGCAAGAAGAAAGACAAAGGAGACTACTCAGAATTCATAAAGAAGACACAATAAAACATGGATTTTATATATAAAAGAAAAGTCATACAAACCACAATAGCAAATACAACTTATATCTTTCTCTTCCCCAAGCAAATCCCTTGAAGTTCCTTTGAATCATTTTCTCTCTTCTTTGCAACACTCAATTTTCTCTTTAAAATGGAAAGAAAGAAGCAATCTCTCACTTTACTCCTTCTCCTTCACTCCTTAGAGAAGAATCCCTCTCAAATCTTCACTTCTACACACTTCTCTTCCCCTCACTTCCACACTCTCACCAGCACTCTCTAATTTCATCCAAAAATAGTTATATATATGTTAGAAATGAATTCCCAAGAGTTTCCTTAAGCGTCCGTTCAAAAAGTCGCCAAAACTCTTCAATTTTGAATTTCACTAACATAGGGTGCCGGCAGCGCTCGATAGGGCGCTGGCGGCCCTTGATATGGCACTGGCGGCGCTCAATAGGGTGTTGGTGGTGCTCTATCGTTAATTAATTACTGAAGTCTTTGGATTTGGGCACCGGCGGTGCCCACTCTGGCGCCGGCGGCGCCATAAGCTAGTTTCTTCCATTTTGCTCCTTTTTGCTCCAAATTCGTTCCTTGTTGCTTCCTTTCACTCCAATCACCTAAAATATTTATACCTGCAGTAAATCATGAAAAATACCTTTCTTTAAAGTGCAATATCACCAAAAATAGGTAAAAATATATATCAAAAATAGTATATATTTTTGGTGCATCAGTACCCAGTATATCCATCCAAAAAATAAAAGTATTTATGCCCAACCATTCTATCCATCATCTGATTCAGAAATAGGAGTGGAAAATGATCTTTCCTTGTAGCAAGATTTCATTTTTTTTATAATCAATTCATATTCACCACCCTGTAACTTGTCTTGTTGGTATAATCTAATTCTTCTCATTAACAGTCACAATTACTCCTCTTTTCTTAGGAACACAATGAATAGGATTAACCCATGTACTATCTGAAATAGGGTAGATAATCCCTACATCGAACCACTTTAAAATTTCTTTCTTAACAACATCTTTCATGATAAGATTTAATCTCCTTTGAGGATCAGTCTGAGTTTTTCAGTTGTCTTCCATAAGGATTCTATGCATACAAATTGAAGGACTAATTCCTATAATATCAGCTATCGTCCATCCAAAAGCTTTCTTGTACTTCTTCAAAACTTCAAACAAACTCTCTTCTTCTTTTTTAGTTAATTGAGAGGAAATTATCATTGGCAAAGTTGAGGAATCACCTAAAAAAGTATACTTCAAATGATCTGAAAACATCTTTAACTCAAGTTCAGGAGGTTTTTCAATTGATGGACCAAAAGATTCATCTTTTTCAATCATGTCCAACAGTTCAAAATTTTCAAAGTTGAGGACTCTCATGTTCCAATTCTTCTCTTTCAGATTTCACTTCATAAGTTAATTTGAAATGACATTCACTCAAATATTTGATAATATCCATCCTATTACATTCATCATCTTTAGCTCTTGCAGGATATTTAATTGATTTTGAAATGTTGAATGTAACTGTCTGATCATTAACTCTCATTATCAATTCCTCTTTTTGCACATCTATCATTGCTTTGCTTGTGGCTAAGAAAGATCTTCCCAAAATTATGGGTATCTCTTTATCTTCCTCCATATCTAGCATAATGAAATCAACAGAAAAGATAATTTGATCCACTTTTACCAAAACATCTTCTATAACTCCTTTAGGATATGTGATCGAATGATCTGCTAATTGCAGAGTTATAGTAGTTGGAGTTATTTCTCCTAATCCCAGTCTTTTAAATATTGATAGAGGCATAAGGTTAATGCTTGCACCCAAATCACATAAAGCTTTTCCATAAAATCTGTCTCTGATTGCACATGGAATTGTGAAACTACCAGGATCTTTAAGTTTTTCATGAAGCTTCTTTTGAATTATTGCACTGCACTCCTCACTAAGTGCAACTATCTCATTATCATCATACTTCCTTTTTCTGTTGAGAATATCCTTCATAAATTTCACATAGCTTAGCATCTGTTCTAAGGCTTCAATAAATGGAATGCTAATTGTAAGCTTCTTAAATATCTCCAAGAACTTTGAAAATTGCTTATCCAACTTTTGTTGTAGAAGTCTTTGAGGACATGGAGGTGGTGGTTTTTCCAAATCTTCCTTAAGTGGAGAAATAGGTCTTTCCAAACCTTTCGGAGCGTCCTCTTTTGGTTCTTCAATCTCCTTTTTCTCTACTTCAATTTATTTTTGAACTATACCTTCCAACTCTCTTCTACTTCTCAGTTGAATTGCTTTTACATGCTCTTTATTCTTATCTCTTGGATTTACATTAGTATTAAAAGGAAGCATACCTTGGGATCTATCACTTAATGAATTAGCAATTTGTCCCAATTGATTCTCAATATTTCTAATTGTAGCTCCTTGTCTTTGCAATTGATTTCCCATTTGTAACACCGCTTCTTCAATAGACAACTTCTTCTCCTTAAATTGTGAAGCATTGTTAAAACCTGGATGATAGGTTGGTTTATAATTATTATTTCCTTGGTTGTTCCAGTTCCCCAATGGGTTTACTTGGTTGTTCCCTCATTGTTGATTACTACCACCCTGATTATAGATATTTTAGTTAAAGTTTGGATGGTTCTTCCAACCTGGGTTATAATAATTAGAATAAGGGTTATTATGCTTACTTATAGCATTCAAAGTTTCTAGTGAAGTATGAGAATCAACCATTTGACCTAATGAATTTTCTTCAATCATAGCAATTGGCTGAGAAAAATTCATCCCAAATTGGTCTATCTTCCTTGAAATTGCAGCAACTTGATTTGCTAACTTCGCAAAAGCATCATTTTCATGAATATTAGCTACCTTTTGAGGATTTAACCTTTCAGAAGGCCAATGAAAAATTTTAGTAGTCATTTCTTCAATCAAAGCACAAGCATCAATAAACGTTTAGACATCAGTGATCCTCTTGCAGCAGCGTCGATAATAGATCTAAGAGATCCAACTAATCCATTATAAAAGGTTTGAATTATTAACCAATCTGGTATCGAATGATGTGGACATTTTCTGAGGAGATCTTTAAATTGTTCCCATGCCTCATATATAGATTCACCTTCAAACTGACAAAAAGATGTGATATCATTTCTATGCTTTGCAGTCTTTGATGGTGGAAAATATTTTGCAAGGAATTTTTGTGCTAAATCACCCCAAGTTCTGATAGATCCAGGTGCTAACGAATTTAACCTTATCTTAGCTTTATCCTTTAGTAAGAAAGGAAAAAATTTTAAGTCTAATAGCATCATTCGAAACACCATCATATTTAAAAGTAGCACACAACTCTAGAAAGTTGGCAAGATGTATATTAGGATCATCAGTTGGTGCTCCCCCAAACTGATTATTAGACACCATTTGAATAATAGTAGATTTAAGATCAAAGGAATTATCTCTAGTTGAAGGTATTTGAAATTTATAGAGGTCCAAAATTAAATCAAATCTGAAATTGAAATCAAATCGGATCGAGCCTCCTTCAAATTTGGAGGCTTGAAATTTATAGCTCCAAGATGAAGGTATTTCATATATTCATCCCCGAAGAGATTTCTGAGATTTGAAGTTTTTCACCAGATAATCCCCATTAAATACTTTCTCACTAAATTCTATGTTATGTTTTGAGACTATTGGCTCAGACAGTTGTGTTGGTTTTTTTGATCTCGTCCATCAATGCCAATACATGCGGTGTGCTTATCTAGCACACCACACATAATGGGAGTCCATTTGTTGATCTCACTTTTGTCGAGTCTAGTCTTTCTTTAGGAGCCTAGGATCTAGCCATAGGATTTCCTAGTGACTATCTCAAAGGACTAGTGATGGAACTTTCCACTAGAAATTCAAAATACTTCATTGCTTCACTTAGTTTCATATGCTTGCTACCAACCTCTAGCACTTAGTACGATGGAACCAAGCATAAGGAAACTCAAGAAGAGTCCCCTAGAGGATGATCAAGCCTTAGGAATAACCCTGGGTGGTTTGGTCTAGGTCAAGCTTGCACACACACACACACACTTGAACCTCACACTTTCACTCTTAACCCAAAACTCTAAAATAAACTTGCTCAACCTTGGTTCCTCATTCTTTTGGAAACTCATGTGGGTGGTGCCCTAAGCTTTTAGCTCTAGGCTAGGGTTTGGTTAAGACCAGCACATGGAGGATCCAAAATAGGATTTTTCTTTGGTCCATGGCTCAATTGGGTTAATATCATGATTTGCATTCTTAAATAATCCTAATTTCATCAAATTCCCAACTTTGAACCTTTTAGCAAACTTCACCAAAATTACCAAACTACCCCTACACCTTAATTTTTTCCAAAATTCCAAAAATTTTCCAAACTCTCAAATTTCCTTCAAAAATCATTTTAAAAAATTTCAAACCACTCAAATTGACCAAAATACTCCAAAATCCCCAAAATAACCCTAAAACCCCCTAAATTACCAAAATGCCCTTCATGCTCCAAAAATTCTAAAAATTCCCAAAATTTTCAAAATCATTCCAAATGTCCTTAAAACCAACTTGAACCACTCCATCAAGTGCAATTTGACCAAATTGACCCATTTTGACCAAAATCCCCAAATTACCCTTAAAGGCCCAAAATGCCAAATTCACCCTCAATTTCCACCAAAGTGACTTTAGTTTCCCATAATTTCAATTCCAAACTCAAATTCATCATCCCCAATCCCAATTGAAACCAAATATAAGACCAATTGAACCCAAATTCAAGTCCAATTGCAAGCCCAATCCAAAATCCCCAATTTAGTCATACCTTAAATTATCCTAAATTGAACCCCATAATCACATTAATTTCCCAAATTTGAATTCTGAATTCTTCATAACACTCCCCCAAATCAATTTGAACAATCAATTGACCCAAATTTAAACTCAAAGCTCACCCAAATCCATCCTAGACCAAAACCCAATTTTGACCAAAATCCCAAACCTCACCAAATTGAACTTCCTAACCCCAAAATCTCTACCTAATTAATCTCTAATTCTCTTCATAATAATCTCTTAAACCAATTAGAACCATCAATTGAACTAAGTCCAAACCCTAGCCCAATCCAAACCCAAGTCTAGTCCAAATGCCTTAAAATTGACCATGAGCCAAATTCCACCAAATTGGACCTCCAAATAGTTCAAAATTACCCAATTGGTAATGAAGAGATTGTGATGGTTTTTCATTTCGAACTTAATTTACTTTTCGATCTGACCAATTGAATTATTAAAATATATTGTTTAAAATTAACTCTGAAAGAATTTAGTGTCCTACAACAATAATGAAGAATCCATTCAATTTCCATGGATGAATTGCGTAGTTCATGGGAATTGAGTGCAAATAAATAGGGAAATGTGTTTTGATGGACTTCAAATTGGAGGTTTCGAGGTGACGGTCCGAGATCCCCAATTTGGTCCTAGGATTAGTAACTAAACTCGAAGGTTAGCCTTCAGGTTAAGGGTGAGTGGGAGCTCCGTAGTAACAGCTGGTATCCTCCCAGCCTAGCCTTAGATTTAGTGACTAAATTTAGGATATGTCAATGTTCTTTTCATTCTTGGAAGAGGGGGTACTCTTTTAAGGGTAAAGAAATATGTTTGCTCCTATTTGGCACAATACCATAGATAATCATTCCATATCATCCACACATCATATTCTCGTTGTAAAAGGAAAAATATATTTCTTATATATCAAAACCTTTCAAATATATAGCTTGGTGTGTGTCTATTAGTTAATTCTATTTTAAAAATATTAGAAGTAATTTTAGTTTGCTTAATTGTTACTATTTTTTGCATCTTGGTAGTAGAAGTAAACATTAAAATTTAATTGCAATTTGAGTATTGGAATTCAGTATTACATTATCTACTGTAAGACTTGTACCTTCCCTGTAGGATCGATAACCAGGACTCCATTAGAGCCCTGTATTACTTGATATGATACGTATACTTGCATTGAATGTTTGAACTTTACAAAATCATTAAAAATATATATAAATTTGAGTTCATAAGTTCTTGCATTATTAAAGCCCGCCACATCAAGTTTTTGACGTTGTTTCCTGGGAAGGAAGGAAATATAAGCAGTATTTACTGATAATATAGTAACTGAAAACTTTACTTTGTAGTGTGTAATTGTGTTTGTTTGTTTACGTTTTAAAGTATTTGTGTGATTTTATATGCATCATAATGAATCTATAGGTTTAGTACCTTACGATTCAGAGTTAGAGCGTTCTGTCAGAAAAATTAGAAAACAACAAAAATAAATTGAAAATCCTTGTGAAATGGTGAATAATCAAGATAATCAGAGAAATGATATTGGAAATTTACCAAGACCTTTAAGAAATTTGCCATTTGTCTCAAAATTTTCTATCAAAATTTTTCCCTCAATCAAAGACTGCTAAGTTAAGAAAGGATATTATATCTTTTAGTCAGTTTATAGGAGAATCAATATATGAATCTTGGGAGAGATTTAAAGATCTTCTTAGGAAGTGCCCACATCATGCTTTACCAGATTGGTTAATAATTCAAACATTTTATAATGGATTAGTGGGATCATTGAGATCAATTATAGATGTTGCTGGTGGTGGATCGTTAATGTCAAAACCTTTTAATGAAGCATACGCATTAATTGAAGAAATGACTGCTAATAATTTTCAATGGCCCTCTAAACGGGTAAATCCTAAAAGGTATTTAGTGTTCATGATTCGAATATGATGACTATGATAGTTTCTTAAATTACAATCCTTTCCAAGAAAATAGATCAGTACAAAATGAATTATTCTCAACCACCTCAAGTGTTAGACGAAAATTCATTTAGATAGATAACAAAATCTCAAACACCTTATGAGAATTTGTATGTTATTAATAGACCTAACAATCCTTATTCAAATTATTATAATCCTGGTTGGAGGAATCACTGAAATTTCAATTGGAATAATAGAAATACCAATGTTAATCCACATTGGGGGAACAATTTTATAAATCCAGTTGGAAATTTGAACAATCAAGGAAATACCAATTTTAGACCATCTTATCCTCCTGGATTTATTTGTAACCCGCAATTTAAGGATAAGAAGTCATCTGCTGAACCACTCCGCGCACTTAGCGTAATTTTAATTTTTTTTTGTAACGAGTATAAAATATATTCTTTAATCACAGAGTTATTATTCAACGCAAGTATACATATCGCTCAAGTAATACAAGGCTCTAGTGGAGTCATGGATATCGATCCCACAGAGAATATTTTGGAGGCTATGAAGTAGAATTATAGAAATCAATTCAGAATCACAATTTGGAAATCGAATTTTCCTATCTATCACTAATATGCAATCGAAAATAATATTAAGTTTTAATAAACTAGTTCTACTAACAGATAACTAATTCAACTAATAAAGTGAAGTTCAAATATATAAGTAAGAAACTTTCTCATTTGTTAAGAAATTTAAGTGAATGGATAATTAGAATTAATTTAAAAAGGTGTTGTGCCACATAGGAGCATACCTATTCTTTACCCTTTGGTCTAGGCATAAAGAATATTGACTAATTCTATGCTTAGTTACTGAATCTGCGGCTAGGCTGAGAGGATACTGGCTCTTACTTCGGAGCTCTCACGTTCTCCTCGCCTGAGGGCAAACATCAATACTTTAGCACCCAAACGATAGGACCGAATTGAGGATTTTAGTCTGTCACTCTAAAATCTCCAATTTTATGCCCGATGAATATTATTTCCCTATTTATTTACACCTTACTTCCAAGGACTTTGGCCTCCCTGAATCTCAGATGTAATCTTTACTTTAGTTGTTAAACTCAACATATTTTAACTAATCAATTGACTAGATTGAAAGTAAATTATGATTTAAGTAAAAGACTATCACAACTTCTTTAAACTTTTCTTGGCACACTAATTCAATTTACTATTTCACAAAAATATCAAAACAAGGAGAAACATAGAAAAACTACTCAGATTTCATGGAGAGGATACGATAAAACTTGGATTTTATATATAAAAAAAAAGTTTTACAAACTAAAATAAGTAAATGCAACTTATCTTAAATTCCTTCAAAAGCAAACTCCTTGAAGTTCCTCTGAATCTCTTCCTTTCTTTACAGTAAGCATAGTTCTCCTTCAAAACGACAATGAGGAAGAAATCTCTTACTTCCCTTCCACTCTTACAATCTCTCGAAGAATTTCTCACAAATATCACTATTTGAACTCACTAATTAACACTCCAGAAACTCTATGGACTCACTAGACTCACACACTTGACTCTCTAATGGATTAGATGGACATGTGGCGGACACAAATGGATGCTAGTAGACCCTTTTTTCGGCCCCAAATTGTTCCTTTTAAAGTAATTGAAGAGTTTCGAAAAGTTTTCCAAGCATCCCTTCAAAAATTGTCCACATTCGATGTACCTCATGAGAGAACCGTTGAGCTCGCCGTCGGCGGCCTCGAGCTCGATGTTGGTGGCCTTCTAGAATACTTAGCCTTGGACCCTTCTGCATAAGCCTCGCTGTCGGCGGCCTTGATCTCGCCGTCAACGGGCTCCCTTGTAACACATTCTGAACTCTCAGGAAAAATCCTCCGTTGGCGCCCTAGATCAACTGATTAATATTTAGCACAAAAACATGGGCTTAAATGGCAACTGGTTAATAAAATAATCCTGAATTCTCAGCCTTGGACCCTTCTGCATAATACTTAGCCTTAGCAACTGGTTCTATTAAAACATGGGCTTAAATGGCACAAAAATTCCTTGCTAAATATTTTCCTCCTTCTAAAACTGCTAAATTAAGAAATGATATTACTTCGTTTAGTCAATTTGACGGGGAGACAATATATGAAACTTGGGAAAGATTTAAAGAACTATTAAGAAAATGTCCTCATAATGCTTTACCTGATTGGTTAATTATTCAAACATTTTACAACGGATTAATTGGATCTTTAAAATCAATTATTGATGCTGCTGCTGGAGGTTCTTTAATGTCTAAATCATAGGAAGAAGCTTACACTTTAATTGAAGAAATGGCTAATAACAATTTTCAATGGCTTTCCGAAAGGATTAATCCTAAAAAGATGGCAAGTATTCACGATAATGAAGCCTTTTCTATCCTAGCTTCACAAGTAGAAGCAATGTCTAAAAAATTAGATAATTTTACAATTAATATTTCACATAATAACTCTGCTAATATTGAAGATGCTCAGACTATTGAAACTTTACAAGCTATTGCAAGTAAAAATAATACTTATTCAAATTATTATAATCTTGGGTGGAAAAATCATCCTAATTTTAACTGGAATAATTCACAACAACAATGGGGTAATAATCAATCTCATCCCACTGAAAATTGGAATAATCAAGTTAATCCAAATTATAAACCTCCTGGATTTAATAATCAACAGAAAAATTTATCAATAGAAGAATTAATTTTACAAATGAATAATCAATTACAAAATAAAAATACTGCTATTCATAATTTTGAAAATCAAATGGGGCAAATTGCTACTTTAATTAATAACAGACCTGTAGGAACACTTCCTAGTAATGTTGAAATTAATCCAAAGGAAACTGGAAAAGAACATGAACATGTTAAGACTGCAACTTAGAAGTGGAAAGGAATTAAAAGAAAGAATGCATAATGAAATTGAAAAAGAGTTTGAGGTTGAAGAGATTGAAAAACCTAAAGAAACTCTCTCTCCTAGTCAAGATCGATACATTATACCTATTAATGTGGAAGTTAAAAAACCACCACCTTTTCCTCAAAGACTTAAACAACAGAAACTTGATCATCAATTTTCTAAGTTCTTTGAATTTTTTAAGAAACTTACTATTAACATACCTTTTGCTGAAGCTTTGGAACAAATGCTAACTTATGCAAAATTTATGAAGGATATTTTAAGCAAGAAACGATAATTTGAAGCTTTTGAAACTGTTCCATTAAGTGAAGAATGTAGTGTAATAATTTAAAAGAAATTACCTGAAAAGCTTAAGAATCCTGGAAGTTTCACTATGCCCTGTGCTATTGGAGAAAAATTTTGTGGAAAAGCTTTATGTGATTTAGGAGCAAGTATTAATCTCATGCCATATTCTATCTTTTGAAGATTGGATTTAGGAGATATTACTCCCACCACTGTAATCCTTCAGTCAGCTGATAGATCTATCACTTATCCTAAAGGAGTTATAGAGGATGTCCTTGTTAAAGTGGATAAATTTATCTTCCCTGTAGATTTCATCGTACTTGATATGGAAGAAGATAAAGAGATACCTATTATTTTATGGAGACCTTTTCTAGCTACCAGACGAGCTATGATTGATGTACAAAAGGGAGAACTAACTATGAGAGTTAATGATCAAGAAATTAAATTCAATGTTCTTAAATCAATGAAGTACCCTGACAAAGAGAAATGTTATCGAATGGATATAATTGATTATTTAATTGAGAAACATTATTAAGAAAAATGTAAAGTCATTTCTGAAGAAAATTTTGAATTTTTAACTAATGAAAATGAAGAAGTAGAAGAAGAAGAGACTCATTTTATTAAAGATAACTGGGAAACTTTAGACATAACTCAAAATGATATACTTTTACCATCAATTAAAAAAGCCTCTGAACTGGAATTAAAAATGTTACCTTCACATTTAAAATATGCGTTTCTTCGAAATTCGTTAACTTTGCCTGTTATTATTTCTTTAGAACTGAGTAAAGATCAAGAAGAAAAACTACTAGGTGTGTTAAAGAATTATAAGAAAGCTTTTGCTTGGACTATTGCTGATATAAGAGGAATAAGCCCTTCCATTTGTATGCATAGAATTTTAATGGAAGAAAATTTTAAACCTACTTATTGAACCACAAAGAAGATTAAATCCTATCATGAAAGAGGTTGTTAAAAAAGAAATTGTTAAGTGGTTAGATGCTGGTATTATTTATCCTATTTCGGATAGTCAATGGGTAAGTCCTATTCATTGTGTTCCGAAGAAAGGAGGTGTAACTGTCATTGTGAATGATAAAAATGAACTAATTCCTACAAGACAAGTTACTAGATGGAGAATTTGTATTGACTATAGGAAATTAAATAAAGCCACTAGAAAGGATCATTTTCCTTTACCTTTCTTGGATCAAATGCTCGATAAATTAGCTGGACACCCATATTTCTATTTTCTGGATGGATATTCTGTTTATCATCAATTACTTATTGCTCCTGAGGACCAAGAAAAAACAACATTTACAAGTCCATATGGAACCTTTGCTTTTAGAAGAATGCCTTTTGGTTTATGTAATGCACCTGCAACTTTTCAAAGATGTATGATGTCAATATTTTGTGATTTGATTGACAAAGGAATTGAAATATTCATGGACGATTTTTTTAGTTTTTGGAACTTCTTTTGAATCTTGTTTGGAAAACATTTCCAAAGTTCTGAAAAGATGTGAAGAAACAAACTTAGTTCTTAACTGGGAAAAGTGTCAATTCATGGTCACAGAAGGCATTGTACTTGGTCACAAAGTTTCACAAAAAGGGATGGAAGTAGATCAAGCGAAAGTGAAAATTATTGTTGAATTGCAATCACCTACTACTGTTACTGATGTGAGAAGTTTTCTATGTCATGCTGGATTTTATAGAAGATATATAAATGATTTTTCTAAAATTGCTAAACCACTTTGTCATTTATTAGAAAAAGATGCGAAATTTGAATTTAACAAAGAATGTATTAATGCTTTTAATATTCTAAAAGAAACTAATAACTGCACCTATCATTGTTGCACCTAATTGGAATAAATCTTTTGAATTAATGTGTGATGCAAGTGATTTTGCAATTGGAGCTGTATTAGGACAAAAATATGAGAAGATTTTCAAAGTTGTATATTATGCTAGTAAAACTCTCACTAAAACACAAAGAAATTACACTACCACTGAGAAGGAGCTTCTAGCTATAGTATATGCCTTTGATAAATTTAGACCTTATCTTCTTGGTACTAAATGCATAGTTCATACTGATCATTCTGCTATTAAATATCTATAATCTAAGAAGGATTCTGAACCTAGACTGATATAATGGGTTTTACTTCTGCAAGAATTTGATTTTCATATAGTAGATAGAAAAGGAACTGAAAACCAAATTGCTGATCATTTGTCTAGAATTAAAAATGATATTATTTCGGAAGAAAATATAAATGAGAAATTTCCTGATGAATCTTTATATGTTATTCAAGGATGTAAAACATCTTGGTATGTTGATATTGTTAATTATTTAGTTAGCAATATTTTACCTTATGAATTGGATAACAAATTTATTAAGAAATTTAAATATGATGCTAAATCTTATATTTGGGAAGATCCTCATTTATTTAAAATTGGAAGAGATTCTATGATTCGAAGATGTGTACCTAATGAGAAAACTTTTGCTATTATTCAAAAATGTCATGATTCCGATTTTGGAGCACACTTTGGCATAGGTAAAACTGCATTTAAAATTTTAAATTCTGGATTTTATTAGCCTACCTTATTTAAAGATGTGAGACATTATGTGAAAGCATGTAATTGATGTTAAAGGATGAGAAATATATCTAAGAAGGATGAAATGCCTTTAAACTATATATTGGAAGTTGAAATTTTTGATATATGGGGTTTAGACTTATGGGACCATTTGTTCCATCATTTGGAAAAATTTATATTTTATTAGCAGTTGATTATGTTTCAAAATGGATTGAAGCTATTGCTTTACCAAACTGTGATTCCAAAAGTGTTTCTAAATTCTTAAAGAAAATGATATTTTCAAGATTTGGAATGCCTAAGGTAATTATCACTGATGGTGAAAGTCATTTCAGGATTGTAAGAATTCAATCATTACTACAAAAATTTAGAATCAAACATAGAATTGCAACTGCTTATCACCCACAAACAAGTTGAATGGCTGAAGTATCAAATAGAGAAATTAAAAGAATTTTAGAGAAGACTGTTAATCCTAAAAGAAGCGATTGGGTTGATAGACTTGATTCTGCATTATGGGCTTATAGAACAGCTTATAAGACACCAATCAGAATGTCACCCTACCGATTAATTTATGGTAAACATTGTCACTTACCTGTTGAACTTGAACATAAAGCTTATTGAGCGATAAAGGAGTTTAATTTTAATTTGAATAAAGCAGGAGAAAAGTGATTATTACAATTGAATGAGATGGAAGAGATAAGAAATGAATCATATGAAAATGCAAGGATTTATAAAGAGAAAATGAAGAGGTTACATGATAAGAAAATTTCAGGAAAAATTTTTGAGCTTGGACAAGAAGTATTACTATTTTATTCTCGTTTAAAACTTTTTCCTGAAAAATTAAGATTTAAATGGATTGGACCCTACATAATTGAGAAAGTATACCATTATGGAGCTGTGGATATTAAAGACCCCAAAACAGGAAAAATTTTTAAAGTAAATAGATTAAGATTGAAGCCTTATTTGGGAGATATTAAAATGATTTATAAAGAGGCTTATGAATTAAGTCAACCTGATTAAAGATTTACTTAAGTCGGGCTGATGACATTAAACCAAGCGCTTTGTGGGAGGCAACCCATAATTATCTTTTGTTTTGAGTGTTTTTATATTTCAATGTAAGGTTATGCCTCGATCTTGACTAATTTTATATTACTTTAGAAAAATTTCATGCTTATAAGTCTTTGTTGACTTAGGCTGAAGATTATTTGAAGTATGTAAGATTTAAAAATTGGATCACTCTATTCTAAATATGAGTAAAAAGGAGATCAAGTTAACCTTCATTATGATTGCTTACAATGTGTGTTATTGAGTCTAGATTACTCTTACCAGTATAATTTACCTATCTTAAAGAATGATACTTTGAAATTTGGCGGTTAGGCGAAACGGAGTTGAACATAGTTCCGACGCCTAGGCGCCAAGATTCGGCGCCTAAGCGCCCGAATTAAACTATGTATCAATAGGTCCGGCGCCTAAGAGACACGGTTACTGGGTCGTGCAAAAACCAAAAATTTTCAGTTTTTCACACGATTTTCACCTTTAAATCAACCCATTTTCATCCCTAACCATCAAGCAATCAAAGTTACGTCCATTACACTTCATTCTTGAGAGATTTGAGAAATGTTTGAAGAAATGGAAGGAAGAAATCATGGAGAAGAGGCTAGGGACAAGGTCTCAAAGGATCCTCAACCCTACTTCAATGGATTCATCCCGGTAAGTTTAGAGAAAATTTCTAGTCGTTTGGATAAGTTTGAAGCGGAGTTTAAAAGCATTAGAGATAACCTTCATGAGTTGTTTCATCAGATTGAACATCTAGAATGGCAAATGAAACTTCAATTTGATCATTTTGCGGCTTATCAAGATGCTCAAGTTGAAATCAATGCGAAGAACAAGTGGATTGACGAAAAGACGACTACTAATTTCCCGAGAGCGTTAGTGTTCTTTCAAAGCGGAATACACAATTTCCCTTGTGAAGATTAGAGTAATCTGGTAATGAGATAGTTATGATCTGGTTTGTTGAGTCATTGTATCGATTTAATGAATCGATTGTGTTTGTTTGTGTATTTGCTTTCATGTTCAATGTGTATTTTTTTTGCTTAAAAATTGTTGTGTTTGAGTGTGTATTAGGAACTTGAATCAAGAATGTTACTTATCTGGAATATTTTGAGCCAATATTGAAGATTATAAGTGAAATTTAGTGAAGTTTGATTTAAACTTTATGTTTGATTGATGGATTTAATATTTAATTTTTATTTTTTTTGGAAAATATTTTGGAAGTTAGAAACTGAATCCCTACTCTAATGTGAGTAATTGGAAGTTAAATTTATGAATTTTGGTGGAAAATTAAATTTAAAAATAATTTTTTTGTGAAAGGCGAGTCTGGCGCCTAGGCGCTAGAATTCGGCGCCTAAGCACCGGTTCGGCCTGTACCAAAAAATTTCTTAAATACCCCCAAAAGCCATTATTAACGCCTAAGCCTTCTTCTTCCTCCATTTTTCGTAAAATTAACTTTTAGAATCCATTTTTAGGTCAAAACATCAAGGATTTGAGCGCGAAACCACTCGATTTCTTCGTCTCAAGGTCAGATGTACACTTTAAACCATTTATTTTCAATTTTCACCATAGATTTCCCTAGGTTTTGCTAAGAACCAAAATTTTGAAAAACAAATTTGATTTATAGTGATTTCATTGGATTTTTAAACTTATTTTAAGTTTTCTAAACTTAAAAGAGTTTAAATTTTTTATTCCTAAATTTGTTCTTGTTTTCTTTCACGTTTAGATGACTCTGAAATCTAAACGCGGGAAGGCACGAGATAACTTTGATAGCAGCAAATTTTCTACTGCGGCTACGCATTTTCAATTCCACGAATTTGCAACTTCGAGAAAGTTCAATTCAGAATGAAGTTTCTATCATTTGCGAGAAATGATTGAAAACATTATCGTTGCACACAATTGGCAACGATTCTGTTATTTCACTATTGTTGTTATTATCCCTATAGTTCGAGAGTTTTATGCGAATTTTCTGGATGCCGAAGATTATGAAGTTTTTGTCAGAGGTGTCAGAGTAGGTTTTAATCCTGAAAGAATCGATGTATTTTATGGCCTGCCACTGACTATAGAGTTCTATTATTCTGGATTATCTCCATCCGAGGGAGATTTGGATATGATCATTGCATATTTGACTAATGGTATTGGATCTTGGAAGATCAGGAACAGAAAAAGGGTAAACTTCAAATCCTCCAAATTAAATGGTATTTCTAAAGCATGGCACTATTTTATTTCTGCAAGATTGTTACCTTCCAACCACCTGAGTGAAGTGACTAGAGATCGAGTGATCTTAAACTATTGCATTCAGGAAAGGAAGCCTATTGATGTCGGTAGTATTATTTATGATTTTGTGGATTCTACTGCGAGATCCAGCACTTCTGTTGAACTAGGATTCCCATCTCTGATTTATTCATTATGTATTAGCAATGGAGTCACAGCGGATATTTTAGAGGAAAGGTTGAAGACTACTAAGCCGATTGTTCAGGAGAGCATTAGCATATATGATCGTCTTCGAGGGAAGAAATCGACTGCTCCTTCTTCTTCTGCACCTACTCCAAGTAGACCTTCTACTTCCCGACTCTCTACTTCTGCTGAGCCACCATCGAGTTTCTGGGAGTCAATGCATGATCAGTTTATAGAGCAGCAGCAGGAGTTATTTCAAACTCACTGCAGAGTTGATACTATTGATAGGAAACTTGATCATTTATCTGATTATACCCAGAGGAAGAGTAGCTATGATGCTGAGTATAATGAAGCCCTTGTCAGATTTCTGAAGGGTGAGCATGATGTTAGTTTCCCTACTTTTCGTAGTTTCACACCATTTGTTGATCCTATGGATGTTGAGTTTTCCATTGGTGACGACGATGATGATGAGGCTACTACCAGTGACTAGTAGTTCATAGATCTCTATGTTGTGCTACTTTGTTGTTAGTTTGTTTTGTTTGGTTCATTTGTTTAGTTTTATGTTTGATGTATGTTGATTTTTTTAAGTACCTGTGAGGATTGATTAGTGTTAAGATTCTTAGTATATTGTGTTTGAGACTGAAATTAGAGTTAATATATGATATGTTTGTTTCAGTCTACTGTTTTTAGTAATTTTGCTCTGCTTTTATTTTGTTTCAAATTTAGTATAATCATAAAAATTAGCCTGCTTACTTTTTATACCTGCTTCAATTTTATCTTTATTATTCATAAAAGCATGAGTAGAAGTAAATTTTTCTTTTTAAGATCGTTTTTACATACTTATAAAATTTCCTTTTTTAAATTATGATTTTCTTTCTCTCATACTTTTAAATTTTCATAGTATACCAAAACTTAAGTTTGGGAGAAGGGAAAATACATTCAAATTTAAATTTTCTTTGTCCTTAAAGAGCTAATATTTTTTTTTAAAATAAAAACTTTTAACATAACTTAAGGAATGAAGAATCTATTTAAGATCACTTTTATTTTTGAAATTATAAACAATTTAGTGAAATTAATTAAATTTTAACAACTTTGATTGATTTTAAGAATAGAATTATTTACCTTAAAGAAGAATAAGATTAAGGAATTTTTCTATTCATAATAGAAATAATGGAATTTTAGAAGTATTAAGTAATCAAAAATTATCACTTGAAAAAGAAAAGATTGAAAATCTTTTTGAATTTTTATTCATGTTATAATAATTAAGTGGAAATGTATAAGTTTTGAAAATATAAGTTAAGGATAGTGAAGTTCAAAATCATTAACAGGCTATCCAGATATAGTAATTCTCTCTATATATAAAAAAAAGAAAAAAAAAAGAAAAAAAACGGAAGAAAAGAAAAAGAAAAAGAAAAAGAGAAAAGAGGAGAAGCTTGAGAAAATGCCTAATCAAAAATTGGCTTCACTTGAATTATCTTATAGAAGGAAAACTGGTTACATATTTTACTTAATTTTTATGCATGAATCTTTGTTTAGGAAAGGTTTTTCAAGAAGATCTTTTTCTTGTAAATAATCTATGAGATCTTAATATAATAAACTTCTATTATGTTCAAAATGGATGAAAAATTTGAAATTTTATAATTTGGTAGTTGAATATTCTTTAAATCCTTAAAGTTAAACCTAGTTAGTGAAATTAGGTTAATAATTTACTAAAGACTTTATAAAATCAAAAATTATAAGGAATCTTAAATATTTATCTTTTATTCCAAAAGTTATACATTTTATATAGTAAAAAGGGTTACTTGAGGACAAGTAACATTTAAGTTTGGGGGATTTTGATCCATAAAAAAAT
This sequence comes from Papilionanthe hookeriana x Papilionanthe teres, assembly GCA_022702705.1. NCBI lineage: Eukaryota > Viridiplantae > Streptophyta > Magnoliopsida > Asparagales > Orchidaceae > Papilionanthe > Papilionanthe hookeriana x Papilionanthe teres. Next base: position 151,797,906 of record CM040424.1, read on the forward strand.
ACCTATTTTTATGCCTTGATTTTTATCAATTTCTAAGGATTCTATGCTTTAATGAAAGGTGTTTTTGTGTTTTTGGATGTAGGTGATGTAAAAAGGTCCAAAAATGGAAAAAAGATGAAAAAGGAGCAAAAAGGAGCAAAAATGGAGCAAAATACAAGAATTATTAAAAATATGGCCTGGCGCCTAAGCGCCAGACTCGATACAGAAACTGTCAAGTTTTTGACAACGTTTGAACGGTTATTTTGACGGAGTGAGTAGTTATTGGACATTCTAGAAGATTGGCAGTTGTTCCTTGATAATAGGACATGTGATACATTGCATTTGGATGCTCCAAAATGGTTTTAATCGTGAAAAGGTGCGAGCCAAAGTGAAGAGGTGCGAAGAACTGAATGCGGTGTCTGGCGCCTCGGCGCCAGATTCCGGCGCCTAGGCGCCAGGCAGACCTTCTAGAAGATTCAGTGAATGTGGACATGTTTTGAAGAGGTGCCTCAAGGCAACCCTTGAAACCTATAAATAGGAGTCAACTCCTTCAGAAAAATGTGCCCCCCATTGTAACCCCTTTCTCTTAGCCACTTTAGGATCTCTCATCCTTAGAGAGAGAAATAGAGAGAAAAATTTAGGGCCACTTTTATTTAGTTTAGTGAGTTTATTTTCAAGTTGTTGCATGTGGAGTTCATTACACTGTGGAGTCAGTAGGAATCAGAAGATCTGTAGAAGAAATATTTGAGATAAGTATTTTATTTTTTATTCAATTTTATTTATTATATTTTGTTGTTTATATTCAATGTGTTCTAAGTAGTTAGTTTACTTTCTTTCTTCAATTATGAAAAGATAAATAAGATAATATAAGATTCGGTGGAGAATTAAAAATCAAAATATTTTAAAAACATAGTGATGATATTAATACCTGATCTTACTTTACTTTTTAAATTGGCCATTTAAATTGTTAAAACTTGTTGAAGAGTTTTGAGACCTAGAAGGAGAAGAACTCTTAACTTGTAGATGTCACATGAATCCTTGGGTAGTCGAAGGCCATGTGCGGGCTATTCAAGATGAAGTGCAAATAAATAGGAAGATAAGATTTAAAGGGCGTAGAATTGATAAGTTTTTAGAGTGACAGACTAAATTCTTATAATTTGATTTATATATAAGAAAAGGGGCACTAGTAGGGCCGACCATAGCCACCCTTGGACATCTAGTAGTGTGAGCCTAGATTAACCCATTCTACTAACAATACATCGAGACCTGATCTGTAGATTAGCCAATGTTCTTTGCGTCTGGATCAAAGGGTAAAGAATAGGAATGCTTCTATTTGGCATAATACCATAAAATAGATTCTCCAACGAATATTAAATTATCTTAAAAATCTTAGATTAATTGAAGGGAAGAAAGTTGTTTGCTTTATATAGTTTTCACAAAATCATTTTATTATTATTGTTTTCTTTATCTGCATCTAGTAAATTATAAGTAATTTATAGTTAGATTAAAATACAAAAAGATTTTGAAATATAATATTTAAAAATTTATTACCATATTTTTTCCCCGTGGGATCGATACTGGGGTCTTTGTTTTAAAGCCCTATATTACTTGAAATGATACGTATACTTGCGTAGTACCCAAAAAGTATATAAAATATTTTCTTTTAAAATTATATTTTGCTATATAAACATATATTTAAAAAGTATTAAACACTAACGGACTAGCATTCAGTAGCAATCAAGTTTTATTTAATGTTATTGCCGTAATTAAAATTTAGTACACATCTATATAGAAAGTTATTTCGGGTCAAGTGTTTCGCGCCTTTGCCCGAAATTAAATATTCTAGAAGTGGTAACAAATCCTTGTATTTGGAAATACAAAAATCGGGTCGGCTCCAAAACTCGTTGACGGTTTTTGGAGTTTCAAAATATGAGTTTTGGCGGTTTTGAACAGAAATGGATATATTAGTTTCCCTTCTGCATCTTTAAATCAGGTGTCAAAGCAGTGGCATTACTTTATTTCGGCAAAGTTATTTCCAACTTTGAAGATTAGCAAGGTAACCACGAAAACTGTCATTTTGAATTTCTGTATTCAAACTGGGAGGCTGATTGATATTGGTAATATAATTGTGAAATCAGTTTTGGGATTAATTATTCATGGATCTAAATATGAGCTTGGACACCCATCCACTATATTTCTGTTGGGTAGTCAATCACAAGTTCCATATGAGAGTTGGGAAAAGGTTCTTCTTCCCTGTAGAGTCATATCGATCCAACTAATCTTTATGACTACCAAACAATAGGAGATGAGCCTATTTTCAGCCAACTCAGACTTCACAACCGATTCAGCCCTATTTTCCTGAAAGTTCCAGAATGATACTGAAGAGGATCAAAGAGTTCGAGAAAGTTGTATAGAATGTTATGAATGCAATAAATAATATTTCTGATTTATTTGATCATATAAATTGGAGGATGAAGGAACAATTTGATCACACTGGTCGGATTGAGATGGGTCTGATTAATCTGATGAAGAAGAACGCTGTGATTGCTGAGGATTCATCTGATGAATTCCCATTTCGACCCTTCTACAATTTGTTCTTGCATCAGCAATCTATTGGAGATATTAGAGAGGAAGATAGTTCTGAAACCGATGTGGAGTGATTACTGGATTCTACTTATGTTTGATGTGTGTTTAGTTTACTTTGCTTAATTCTATTTGATGTGTGTTTAGTATTTACTTTGATTTTCTTTGTAATTTGAAATTGGATTTTCTAAGCTTACTTTCATTGTGTGTGCTTAGATTTTAGTGTTTGCTTATCATAGCGCACTTGCAACTCTAAAAATCTAAAGAGTTGTTGGTTTAATTTGAATGAACATATTTAGTGTTTATGATGTAACGTGGATTTTATATAGAAAACTATGTTTTGTATTGTTTGTGTAAGAATTGTGTTAGTTATTGCTTGTGTGATGAAATAGATGCTTAATGATGTGTTAAATGTTATTGTGGAGGTCGAAATGATCGAAATTACGAAAAAAATTTTGGACCCAGAAAAATATTTAGTGGCACCGCTTGCGCCAGAATGGGCACCGCCGGTGCCTAAATCCAGAGAGTTTTGGCGTTTTTAATAAATAGAGCACGGCTGGCGACCTATCAAGCCCTGCCGGCGACCTATCGAGCGCCGCTGGCGCCCAACTACTGAAAAATGCCAAAAAAACCTTTATTTCGCTATTTTCACACTAGGACCCACATTTTTTTCCTTTGCTTTCGTCTTCCTCCTCCATTTTCGCGATTTTGAAGACCTAGGACCCGCATGTTTTTCCATTGCTTTCGTCTTCCTCCTCCATTTTGGCGATTTTAAAGATCTAGGGCTTGCTAGATCTCGGATTTGAAGTGATTTTAAAGCTTTTCGAGACCGAGATCTACACTTCTCTTGGTAAGAGCTTCACTTTAAGTTAAAAATTTTTTATTTTCACCATGGAAATCTCTCACATTGCTTAGATTGGAATTTTTGGATTTTTGAAGAAATTTTGAGATTTCCTATGATGAAATTTTCTCTTACTTATTTAGAATAGTGTTTGGAGTTTGTTACATTGTTGATTTGGAATTTATTGGAATTTTCCTGCAAATTTTTAGAAATTCACGTGGCTCCAAGGTTGAGTAAAAGGAAGAGAAAATTGGATTTTGATGAAGAAAAATTTGTTAATGTTAAAGCACAATTTCGCTTTAACTCTTACCTTTACAATAAGAAGTGTATTCAGCATCGATCTTTTGATAATCTTGGAGGATTTGTAGAACAATTAATTGCAAAGCGGAACTGAGAGAAATTTTGTTATTTTACTGTGAATGCTGTTATGGGTGTTGTTAGAGAATTCTATTCAAATGTGCCCTGGACTGAGACTGAGTATGTGTTAGTTAGAGGAAAAATGGTTGAATTTACTCATCGTATTAATGCATTCTATCATACTTGGGAACCATTTGTTCGTGTATATGAAAAATTTGATACTCGAGTGGCAAATATGAAGAAAGTGATTGCTTTTCTGACTGATGGAAGTGGGGAATGGAAAATAAGTCAAAAACAGATGATTAACTTCCCTGCTTCCAAGTTAAATGTTGCATCAAAAGTTTGGCACTATTTCATCTCTACAAGACTGTTACCTTCTTATCACCACAGTAAAGTTACAAGGATAGAGCAATTCTGAACTATTGTATTCAAAAGATGAAGAAGATTAATATTGGAGCTATTGTCTTCAAGAACATTCAGACTATTGCTAGAGGTGAGACCACTGGTGGATTAGGATATCCTGCCTTAGTTCATGCCTTGTGTTTTCAGTTTGGAGTAGAGTTTAGTAGTTCTGAAGAGATAGCTATACCGCTGAGACTGATTACAAAGACTATTATTCGTACTTATGAGTCTCATGTGGGAGCCCGAGATGAGAGTAGGAGTACTGATATTCCTACTACGAGTTATGACATTCCATCGACATCTAAGCCTGTTGAACTCATTTTTTGTAAGGTTTTTCTCTCTTCTTAGTGCTTAGGATCTAGCCATAAGATTCCTATTTGATTATCCTAAAGGACTAGAGATGAGACCCACCTTGTTTTAGAAACTTGAACCACCTCCTGTCTCGTTTTGAAGTTTTGCATGTATGTTCTTGACCTCTAGCATTTAGAAGGTTCAAACTAACATGTCGGAACTCAAAAAGAGTTCTCATATGACCATTAAGCCATAAGGTAACCTTCTGCTTAATTTACACCTTCGTGTGCACGAACATCACAGTTCGGACAGTTGACGCGTTTAAACATTGAAATTCACATCACTTGCACATGTATTTGTTTCATAATTGATCAAAATTTGAAATTAATTTTTAAAACAATTGATCGCGAGCCGATGTTTCGATGAAAATTGAATTTGACCCTTTTTTGACGCGACCGTTGATGAAGTTGTACAGACCACCTCGGATGTCGAAACAGACTGCGTCGGTGTGTCCGAAATGTCGATTTTAGCTAGGAAGGACACCTATTTCGATATGATTTCGTGCATGAGTGAATCACGTGCATATTGATAAATTTAAATGAAAATATAATAATAATAATAATAATATTATTATTATTATTATTATTAACAAAAAAAACTCTTTTAAATTTCCAAAACAGCTCTCCTCACCCCCCATTGGCATGCCCTAGTCGCTCCTCACATGCCTTTACATGTCTTTCCCTATTTGAAATGTATGTACGCTAGTCGTTAATCCCCATTTGGTCGAAACCTCGAGAACCCTAGCTGTTATACCCATTCGATTGAGCCTCTCTCCTTCTGAAAATGAAACCTCAACGACCATGCTTCTCGACTCACGATTTGGCTGCAAGCCTTCCTTCCCCTTCCTCCTCGTCCAGAGCCAGAAGCCTTCGTAGTACAGTGGTGACTGGAGCTCTCTAGAGAGGAAATGACGAGATCATGGCTCGTACAAAGATCACCAAAATCTCGCATATCTCCATTTTCATACTGCTTCTAGCCGACAAATCCTGATATTTCTCTTCCTTACTGCCACCCACACGTGCATCAGCTTCTCTAAATCCCTTATATCCATCTTCTAATGGGATTTCCTAATCTGGGATTTAAGGTAAAAAGGAGGTGAAACAGGATTTAAGATTCTTTAGGATTTGAAGTTGTCATTTTTGCTGTATGGCAGGATTTAGGTCAAATCCTGCTAACTAATAGCCTTGTTAAGTCGTCTTTATTTTTTTTGCTATTTGGAAATATTTAGTTTAAGTCCTTTATAAATTGTGCTTAAATCTTGTTACCATCCAGCCTTGGAGAGCATGACTTACTCTGTTCCCATCTTTGAGTTGTGCAAAGTGCTATGTGTGTAAATATGGAAGTTTATAAGAATTATGTGCTCGGTGAGTGATAAGAAGTTCTTTTTTTACCCATTTTTTTTCTTTTATTTTCTTTATTGAATTTTTGATTCCATGATCCATTAAGAGGGAGGGAAAACGGACTTTATATGCTGCATTAAGCACCTCGGTTTATTTGGCAAAAAAAAATGATGAAATTTTAGAATATCCAAAAAATTATGGGGAGTATAGCATGATAATGCGATGCAACTTTATATATGCTTTAAAATACAAGAATTTTATACCACTTTTTAGAATAATTAATTTCTGGCAAATGGGTTCAAAAACTTGATGTGCAAGGTGTACTTTTATAATTTTATATTTAGATTTTATTATAATTATTGTAAAAGTCACAATTTTAAACGCAAGTATACGTATCGTTCAAGTAATACTGAAATTTCAGTGGAGTCATGGTTATCGATCCCACAGAAATAATGAATTTATAAAAAAGTAAGAAATATAAGAAATATTTTAGAATTTTCAAATTAAATGCAATTTATATATACTTTTTTTTATGTATATATTCTCAAATTTAATTTACTAATAATTTTTGCCATAAGCAAGTAAGCAGTAAGAAGTAAAGTAAGCAGTAATTAAAATTCAATGCAAGTATAAAAATGACTTTCTACTTTTCAACTAATCCAAGATTTATAAAAATAATTATCTTTTGAAGGGAATTTAGATTATGGTAATGTGTCAAATAGAAGCATTCTTATTATTTACCCTTTGGTCAGAGTGCAAAGAACATTGACTAATCTATAGATCGGCTCGAGATCTTTTATTAGTATAATGGGTTAATACGAGACTCACACTACTTAGATGTTCGAGGATGGTATGGTCGGCCCTACTTAGTGACACTGTTACGCTTTCTATAAGCCAAATTATTAGAATTTAGTCTGTCACTCTAAAAATTAATTAATTTTACGCCCAATAAATATTATCTTCTTATTTATTTGCACTTCACCTTAAATAATCCTTGTATAGCCTGCGATTACCTAAGGATTTATGTGATATCTACAAGTTAAGAATTTATCTCCGGATAAATCTCAACATTCTTCAACAGATTTTAACAATTTAAATGACCAATTTAAAAAGTAAACTAAGATCAAGTATTAATATCATCACAATGTTTTAAAATATTTTAAATTTAATTCTCCTACAAAATTTAATTAATTTATAATCTTTTCATAGTTGAAAGGAGAAAGATAACTAACTACTCAGAACACATTGAAATAACACAACAAAACATATTTATAAAACTTTGAACCAAAGTACAAATACTTATCTGAAGTGTTCCTTCGAGTGATCTGTCGACTTCTAGCGACTCCAAAGCAATGATGAAAGACTCCAACAGCAACAACACACAATAACACTCAAAATAAACTCACTAGATACAAAATAAAGTGGCACCCTATGTATGGAAGAGACTAAATAAAACTAAAGAGAAGAGGGAAGATGCTAAAATGGGTATGTGTACTAAGAGGGGGGTTGGTGCGATTTTTTCTGTAGAATGGGCTCCTATTTATAGAGCTCTGAATTTGACCACGGGTTGCTTAAGGTACCTCTTCAATTTTTGTCCAAATTCAATGTATCTTCAAGAAGGTAACTATCGTGCCTAAGCGTCGGGATCGAGCGCCTAGGCGTCGGACTCCGTGACCAGGTCTTTCACACCTCTTCACTTTGGGTCGCACCTCTTCGCGATCCAGACCGTTTCCTTGTGTCCAAATACATTGTATCACATGTCCTATATATTAGGAGTAACTTTCAGTCTTCTAGAAGCTCCAATAATCGCTTAACACCGTCAAAATAACTGCCCAAAGTCATCAAAAATCTTGACAGTGTCTGTATCAAACTGGCGCTTAGGTGCCGGATTCTGGCGCCTAGGCGCCAGGCCAATAATTCCAAAATTTTGCTCCATAAGCTCCATTTTTGCTCCTTTTTGCTCCTTTTTCCTTCTTTTTCTTTCTTGGATTCTTTTTAAATCATCTACATCCAAAAACATGACAATACCTTTCATTAAAGCATGATATCCTTAAAAACTGAATCATAAATAAGGCATAAAAATGGGTATTTTTTAGGTAGATCAAATTCCCCCAAACTTAAACATTACTTATCCTCAAGTAACCCTTTTAATTACATAAAATAGATAACATTTGGAATGAATTTAAAATATTTAAGTTTCCTTATAATTTTTAGTTTTATAAATGCTTTAACAAATCATTAACCAAATTTCACTAATTAAGTTTAATTTTAAGAATTAACGAATATTTAACTACCAAATCATAAGACTTCCAATTTTTCATTTATTTCAAGAATAATTGTAGTTTATCATATAAAGGTCACATAGAATATTAACAAGAAAAAGATTTTCATGAAATATTTTTCTAGTAAAAATATATGTACATAGAAATTAAGTTAAAAATGTAATCAGTTTTCTTACTATAAGATAATTCAAGTGAAACCAATTTTTTATTAGGCATTTCCTCAATTTTCTCCTCACTTTTCTTTTTTTTTCTTTTTTTCTGGATTGTTTTTTAATCTTTATTTCTCTTCTTTTTTTTAAGTGAGGATTACTATTTTTGGATAACCTATTAATGATTTTGAATTTCACTATCCTTAACTTATTTTCAAAAACTTATAAATTCTTACTTAATAAATATGACATTAATAATTTATTATTTTTCAAAACTTATTTCAATCTTTTCTTTTTCAAGCAATAATCTTGATTCCTTAGTATTACAAAAATACAATTCTATTTACTATAAATAGAAAAATTTTGATCTTATTATTCTTTAAGCTAAATAATTCTATTCTTAAAATCAATCAAAATTTTTGAAATTTTAGTTAAGTTTTCTAAATTATTTATAAATTCAAAAATTTAAGTAATCTTAAACAGATTTTTCATTCCTCATGTTATGTTAATATATTTTTAAAGAAAATATTAGTTCTTTAAGGACAAATAATATTTAAATTTGATAAATGTTTTCCCTTCCCCCGAACTTCAGCTTTAGTATAAATATGAATCATGAAATTTTCTAAAGCATGAGAGAAATAAATAAATAGGAATTAATCTAAGTACAATAATGATGTAGTAAGGAAAAACTAACTTCTACTTCTACACATGCTTCAATATGAATATAATAGATATGATTAAACATATATAGAAAAGTTTTGCAGAGCAGGAGTTAATTTCTAAAAAAAATCTATTTTTTTATTTTTTTTAATTTTCGAACATGCAAATTTACTAACTATTCATGAATACTAAATAGTAGGCTAAAACAGAAATAAACATTTATAAAAATTCATTCACATTTCGGTCTTAAACACACATTAGATAATCTAAAAACAGTTTTAACATAAAAAGTTCACATAAACACTAACAAATAATATCACACTAAACAGCACAAGAAACTAGAAATATACTAAAAACAGAATCAATAATCTCTAGAGGTAAGTCAAGCTACTAATCACTGTCTGTAGCTTCATCATCGTCATCACCAAAAGAAAACTCCATATCCTTTGGATCAACATATGGTGAAAATCTGGGACAAGTAGGGAACTAAACATCGTGCTCACCCTTCAGAAATCTCACTAAAGACTCAGAATACTCAGCATCGTAATCACTCTTTCTTTGTGTATACTTAGAAAGATGATCGATCTTCTTATATATCGTATCTACTCTACAATGAGTTAAGAATAACTCAAGCTGCTGCTCTATAAACTGATCATGCATGGTTTCCCAAAAAGTAGATGGTGGCTCAGCAGAAGTAGATGGTCTAGAAGTAGAAGCTCTACCTGAAGTAGGTAATGAACCAGAAGGTGAAGTAGAACTCTTACCTAGTAGTCGATCAAAGATACTGACGCTTTCTCTTCCTATAGGCCTTGTTGACTTGAGTTTTTCCTCAGAAAGCTCAACAAATACTCCAACACTTTGACATAGAGAATAGATCAGAGATGGAAAACCAAGTCTAATAGAAGAGCTAGAACGAGCAGTAGCATCTACAGAATCATAAATAATGCTCCCTACATTAATAGAATTCCTCTCATGAATGCAGTAGTTGAGGATAACTCTATCTTTGGTAACCCCACTCAGATGATTTGATGGAAGGAGACGAGCAGAAATAAAGTAGTGCCATGCCTTTGAAACACCATTAAGCTTAGAAGATGAAAAATTTACCCTTTTTCCGTTCTGAATCTTCCAGGCTCCATTACTATCAGTCAGGTAGGCAATGATCATATCCAAATCTCCCTCAGATGGAGATAATCCAGAGTAATAACACTCTATGTTTGGATGCAGACCATAGAAAATATTGATGAGTTCAGGAGTGAATCCTACTCCAACTCCTCGAATGAAAATCTTGTATTCTTCAGCATCCACGAAATTAGCATAAAACTCTCTAACAACCGGGATAACGACAACATCAGTAAAATAGTAGAATCGTTGCCAGTTGAGTGCAACGATAGTCTCCTCAATTCTTCCTCTGAGATTATAAAAACTTCGCTCCGAGATAAATTACCTAGTCGTAGCAAAATCATTGTTTCGAAAGTGTGCAGCAGCGATGACGAACTTGCTACAATCAAAATTTTCTTGTTCCTTTCCTCGCTTAGATTTGGGTGCCATCTAAACGTGAAATAAAAATGCGAAATAAATTCAATGGATCTAGGAAAATAAACTAATTTAAGCTATTTAAACTTGAAAGAGCTTAAAAAAATTTATGGATTTAACCTTACAAATCAAAATTTTTCTCAAAATTTCAGTTTTTCTCAATGAGAGCAAAATCCATGGTGAAAATAAAAAATAATGAGTTTAGAATGTAGATTTGATCTCGAGATGAAGAAATCAGGTGATTTGAAGCTCAAAAACTTGAAAATCCGGCTTTAAATGGGATCTCTAGGTGGTATTTTCACAAAAAACAGTGAAGAAGGAAGCTTAGACGTTAAAAATGGTGTGGGGCGTTTAAGAAGATGAGTTTTCGGGTTCAGGTCGAACCGGCGCCTAAGCGCCAGAGTCGCCTTTCCAAAAATTCGATTTAAATTAAATATTTTCCACCAAATCTTATCAAATTTGACTCCTAATTACTCTTATGAGAGTATTAATCCAATTTATATCCTCCAAATATTTTCGCAATCAATTTAAAATGATAGTATAAATCCACAAAAATGTATCTTAATTCTTCAATTCTAATCCCTAACTTCCATTCCAAATTCAATAACTTTCAATACATGACTGTATTAAGGTTCATCATTTTACAAATAACACAAACAACATCATGTTCAAAGCAAATATTCAAGTCCAACAACACACATTGAAAAATTAAGCAAACACACAAATTCGATATTCAACACACCAACAGAAGACTCGATCACACCTAAAACACATATAGGATCTATTCAACACCGATCTTCAATTACCATCTCTTTTGCAATGAATTTCTCTAGGACTGAAGGGATAGAACATCATTTTGTCATGCAATTTCTTCATTCTTTCCTTATAAATTCTTGCATTTTCATAAGACTCATTTCTTATCTCTTTCATTTCATTCAGCTGTAATAATCGTTTTTCTTCTGCAGTATTCAAATTATAATTGAACTCATTTTTCGCTCAATAAGCTTTATGGTCAAGTTCAACAGGTAAGTGACAATATTTACCATAAATTAACCGACAAAGTGGCATTCCCATAGGTGTCTTATAAGTTGTTTTATAAGCCCATAATGCAGAATCAAGTCTATCAGCCCAGACAGTTCGTTTAGGATTAACAATGTTTTCTAATATTCTTTTAATTTCTCTGTTTGACACTTCAGCCATTCCACTTGTTTGATGATGATAAGCAGTTACAATTCTATGTTTAATTTCGAATTTTTCCAAAGAATGATCGAATTCTTATATTTCGAAATGACTTCCACCATCCGTGATAATTATCATGGGCATTCCAAATCTTGTAAAAATCATTTTCTTTAAAAATTTCGGAACACTTTTGGAATCACAGTTAGGTAAAGCTACAACTTCGATCCACTTTGAAACATAATCAACTGCTAATAAAATATAAATCTTTTCAGATGAAGGTACGAAATATCCCATAAAGTCTAAACCCCATACATCGAAAATTTTGATTTCTAATATAAAGTTTAGAGGCATTTCATCTTTTCTGGATATATTTCCCATTCTTTGACATCGATCACAAGTTTTCACATAATATCCAACATCTTTAAATAAAGTAGGCCAATAAAATCCAGAATTTAAAATTTTAAATGCAGTTTTATCAACTTTAAAATGTTCTCCAAATTCATAATCGTGACATTTTTGAATAATTGCAAAATTTTCTTCATAAGGTACACATCTTCGAATCACAGAATCTCTTCCTATTTTAAATAAATGAGGATCTTCTCAAATGTATGATTTACAATAATTCTTGAATTTCTTAATGTATTTACTATTCATCCCATAAGGTAAAATATTGTTGACCAAGTAATTAACTATATTTGCATACCAAGGCATTTGTAATCCTTGAATGACATATAATTGTTCATCCGGGAATTTCTCATTTATATTTTCTTTATAAATCTTCTCATTATTATTTTTTATTCTTGATAAATGATCAACAATTTGGTTATCAGTTCCTTTTCTGTTCACAATTTCAAAATGAAATTCTTGTAAAAGTAAAACCCATATGATCAATCTAAGTTTAACATCCTTTTTAGATATTAAATGTTTAATAGCAGAATGATCGGTATGCGCGATACATTTTGTTCCAAGAAGATATGGTCTAAATTTATCAAAGGCATATACTATTACTAAAATCTCTTTTTCAGAAGTAGTGTAATTTATTTGAGTTTCATTAAGAGTTTTGCTAGCATAGTATATAACTTTGAAAATTTTCTCATATTTTTGTCCTAATACAGCTCCGATTGCATAATCACTTGCATCAAACATTAATTCAAAAGGTTTATTCCAATCAGGTGCAACAATAACAGGTGTAGTGATTAATTTTTCTTTCAGAATATTGAACGCATTCAAACAATCTTCATTAAATTTAAATTTAGCTTCTTTTTCTAATAAATGGCAAAGAGGTTTAGTAATTTTAGAAAAATCCTTTATATATCTCCTATAAAATCCAGCATGACCCAGAAAACTTCTCACATCAAGAATCTGTAGTAGGTAGTCAAGTTCAAAGAATAATTTTCACTTTTGCTTGATCAACTTCCATCCATATTTGCGAAACTTTATGTCCAAGTACAATGCCTTCTGTGACCATAAATTGACAATTTTCCTAGTTTAGAACTAAATTTGTTTCTTCACATCTCTTTAAAACTTCCATTATATTTTCCAAGCAAGATTCAAAAGAAGTTCCAAAAACTAAAAAATCGTCCATAAATACTTCAATTTCTTTATCAATCAAATCACAGAATATTAACATCATACACCTTTGAAAAGTTGTAGGTGCATTGCATAAACCGAAAGGCATTCTTCTAAAGGCAAATGTTCCATAAGGACTTGTAAATGTTATCGTTTTCGATCCTCGTAGAGCAATGTAATCGAAGATAACCGTAATATCCATCCGTAAAATAAAAATATGTGTGTCCAGTTAGTTTATCCAGCATTTGATCCAAGAAAGGTAAAGGAAACTGATCCTTTCTAGTGGCGTTGTTTAATTTTCAATAGTCAATGCAAATAAGCCATCCAGTAACTTGTCTTGTTAGGATTAATTCATTTTTTTCATTAACAATGACAGTTACTCCATCTTTCTTCAGAACATAATGAATAGGACTCACCCATTGGCTATCCGAAATAGGATAAATAATTCCAGCATCTCACCATTTCAAAATCTCTGTCTTGACCTCGTTCATAATTGGGTTTAATCTTCTTTGAGGTTCAATAGTGGGTTTACAATTTTCTACCATTAAAATCATATGCATACATATTGAAGGGGTTATTCATTTTATATCTGCAATAGTCCAACCAAAAGCTTTCTTATAATTCTTCAGAACTGCTATAAATTTCTCTTCATGATCTTTGCGTGATTTTAAAAATATAATTACAGTTGAAATGCATACTTTAAATGGGAAGGTAACATTTTTAATTCCAGTTCAAGGGCTTTTTCAATTGAAGGTAAAAGTATATCATTTTTAGTTGTGTCTAAAATTTCCCAATTTTCATAAATATAATGAGTTTCTTCAGATAAATTTTATTCATTTAATGACTCATTATATAACATAGATTCTATATCTTTATCATCAGAAATGACCTTACATTTTTCTTGGTAAAGCTTTTCCATTATATAATCAAAAATATCCATCTGATAGCATTTTTTCTTTATCAGGATACCTCATTGATTTCAGAACATTGAATGTTATCTCTTGATCTTTAACTCTCATCATTAATTCTCCTTCTTGCACATCAATCATAGCTCGACTGGTAGCTAGAAAAGGTCTCCCTAAAATGATAGGTATTTCTTTATCTTCTTGCATATCTAGAACAATAAAATCCACGGGGAAGATAAATTTATCTATGTTAACAAGAATATCCTCTATAACTCCTTTAGGATAAGTGATCGATCGATCAGCTGACTGAAGAGTTACAGTGGTAGGAGAAATCTCTCCTAAATCTAACCTTCGAAAGATTAAAAATGGCATGAGATTAATACTAGATCCTAAATCACATAAGGCTTTTCCACAAAATTTTCTCCAATAGCACATGGAATAGTGAAACTTCTAGGATCTTTAAGTTTTTGAGGTAATTTCTTCTGAATTATTGCACTACATTCTTCACTTAATGCAATAGTTTCATAAGCTTCAAATTTTCTCTTCTTGCTTAAAATATCCTTCATAAATTTTGCATAGCTTGTCATTTGCTCCAAAGCTTCAGCAAAAGGAATGTTGATAGTAAGTTTCTTAAAAATTTCAAAGAACTTAAAAAATTGATGATCAAGCTTCTGTTGTTTAAGTCTTTGAGGAAAAGGTGGTGGTGGTCTTTCAACTTCTACTTCAATAGGTACAACAGTCTGATCTTTACTTGGAGAAAGGGTATCTTTAAATTTTTCAATCTCTTCAACTTCTTTCTCTTTTTCAATCTCATTCTGTGTTTTCTCTTTTAATTCCTTTCCACTGTTGAGTTGTACAGCTTTTGCTTGTTCATGTTCTTTTCCAGATCCTTTAGGATTAATTTCGACATTGCTAGGTAGTGTTCCTTGAGGCCCGTAATTAAAGAAATTAGCGATTTGACCCATCTGATTCTCAATATTATGAATAACAGTGTTTTGACTTTGTAGCTGATTTTTTAGTTGCAAGATCAATTCTTCTACAGACAACTTTTTCTGTTGATTGTTATAACCAGGAGGATAAGTTGATCTATAGTTTGAATTTTCTTGATTGTTCCAATTTGGTTTAGCTTGATGTCCATTATTCCAAGTAAAATTAAGATGATTTTTCCAACCAGGATTATAATAATTAGAATAAGGGTTATTAGTTTTACTAGCAATAGCTTGCAAAGTTTCCATTGTTTGAGAATCATCAGAACTTGCAGAATTATCATTACTTACATGCGATATATTAATAGCAAAATTATCTAATTTCTTATATGTCGCAGCCACTTGTGAAGCTAAAATAGAAAAGGCTTCATTATCTTAAATACTGGTCATTCTTTTAGGATTAACCCTTTCGGAAGGCCATTGAAAATTGTTATTACCCATCTCTTCAATTAAGGTATAGGCTTCTTCAAATGTCTTAGCCATTAAAGAACCAGCAGCAGCAGCATTAATAATAGATCTAAGTGATCCAATAAGTTCATTATAAAATGTTTGAATAATTAACCAATTTGGTAAAACATGATGAGGACATTTTCTTAATAATTCTTTAAATCTTTCCCAAGCTTCATAAATTGTTTCTTCATCAAATTGCGTAAATGAAATAATGTTATTTCTCAATTTAGCAATTTTAGGAGGAAAATATTTAGCAAGGAATTTTTGTGTCATATCTGCCCACGTTTTAATAGAACAAGTTGCTAATGAATTAAGCCATCTCTTTGCTTTATCTTTTAAGGAAAAAGGAAAGAGTCTAAGCCTAATAACATCATCAAAAACATTATTATATTTAAAGGTAGCACAAAGTTCTAAAAACCTAGCAAGATGTAAATTTGGATCCTCATTAGGTGTTCCTTCAAATTGATTATTTTGAACCATTTAAAAAATAGAAGGTTTAAGTTCAAAAGAATTAGCATCTACAGCCGGTATTTGAATACTAACATGAAGTTCATCAGCTGTAGGGTTTCCATA
This sequence comes from Papilionanthe hookeriana x Papilionanthe teres, assembly GCA_022702705.1. Taxonomy (NCBI): domain Eukaryota; kingdom Viridiplantae; phylum Streptophyta; class Magnoliopsida; order Asparagales; family Orchidaceae; genus Papilionanthe; species Papilionanthe hookeriana x Papilionanthe teres. The sequence continues at coordinate 151,814,045 of CM040424.1, forward strand.
TTCCCTTAATGGTTTATAATTATTTTTTTATTAATTTCGATTGGATTTTGATTATTGTTATGTAAGTTATCCATTTCTTAATGTTTTGAAATTTATTTTCTTTTTTTAATTCTTTTAATTGTTCTTTCTAATTCAGAATCAAAAGGTAGTAATCCTTCAGATCCAGAACTACGCATAAAATTTAAAATATTTGTGTTTTTTTTATATTTTTTATCTTTCTTTTTACTTTTTATTATATTATATCCTATCCCTGGAAATGGCAACCAAAAACTCGATGCGATGCGACTTTATATATGCTTTAAAATACAAGAATTTGATACCACTTTTTAGAATATTTAATTTCTGGCAAATGGCTTCAAAAACTTGATGTGCGAGGTTTACTTTTATTAATTTTATATTTAGATTTTATTATAATTATTGTAAAAGTCACAATTTTAAATGCAAGTATACGTATCGTTCAAGTAATACAGGGCTCTAGTGGAGTCCTGGTTATCGATCCCACAGGGATAGTGAATTTATAAAAAGTAAGAAATATAAGAAATATTTTGGAATTTTCAAATTAAATGCAATTTATATATACTTTTTTATGTATATATTTTCAAATTTAATTTACTAATAATTTTTACTATAAGCAAGTAAGCAGTAAGCAGCAAAGTAAGCAGTAATTAAAATTCAATGCAAGTATAAAAATGACTTTCTCCTTTTGAACTAATCCAAGATTTATAAATTAATTATCTTTTGAAGGGAATTTAGATTATGGTATTGTGTCAAATAGAAGCATTCATATTCTTCACCCTTTGGTCCAGGTGCAAAGAACATCGACTAATCTATAGATCGGCTCAAGATGTTTTATTAAGAGAATCGGTTAATCTAGGCTCACACTACTAGATGTCCAAGGGTGGCTATGGTCGGCCCTACCAGTGACCCGTTACCTTTCTATAAACCAAATTATTAGAATTTAGTCTATCACTCTAAAAACTAATTAATTTTACGCCCAATAAATTTTATCTTCCTATTTATTGCACTGCACCTTAAATAATCCACGTATAACCTGCGATTACCTAACGATTCAAGTGATATCTACAAGTTAAGAATTTATCTCCGGGAAGGTCTCAAAATTCTTCAACAGGTTTTAACAATTTAAACGGCCAATTTAAAAGTAAACTAAGATCCAGTATTAATATCATCACAATGTTTTAAAATATTTTAAATTTAATTCTCCTACAAAATTTAATTAATTTATAATATTTTCGTATTTGAAAGGAGAAAGATAACTAACTACTCAGAACACATTGAAATAACACAACAAAATAGATTTATAAAACTTTGAACCAAAGTACAAATACTTATCTAAAGTGTTTGTTCAAGTGATTCGCTGACTTCTACTGATTCCAATGCAATGATGAAAGACTCCAACAACAACAACACACAATAACACTCAAAATAAACTCATTAGATACAAAATAAAGTGGCACCCTAAGTATGGAAGAGACTAAATAAAACTAAAGAGGAGAGAGAAGATGCTAAAATGGGTATGTGTACTAAGTGGGGGGGTTGGAGCAATTTTTTCTGTAGAATGGGCTCCTATTTATAGAACTATGAATTTGACCAGGGGTTGCTTAAGGTAGCTCTTCAAAATTAGTCCAAATTCAATGTATCTTCTAGAAGGCAACTGTCGCGCCTAGGCGCCGGGATCTGGCGCCTAGACGCCGGACCTGCGACCAGTGTCTTTCGCACCTCTTCACTTCGGTCGAACCTCTTCGCGATCCGCACCGTTTCCTTGTGTCCAAATACATCGTATCACATGTCCTATATATTATGAGTAACTTTCGCCTTCTAGAAGCACCAATAACCGCTTAACACCGTTAAAATAACTGCCCAAAGTCATCAAAAATCTTGACAGCGTCTGTATCAAACTGGCGCTTAGGCGTCAGATTCTGGCGCCTAGGCACCAGGCTAATAATTCCAAAATTTTGCTCCATAAGCTCCATTTTTGCTCCTTTTTACTCATTTTTCCTTCTTTTTCTTTGTTGGACTCTTTTTAAATCATCTACATCCAAAAATATGAAAATAGCTTTAATTAAAGCATAATATCCTTAAAAATGGAATCATAAATAAGGCATAAAAATGAGTATTTTTTAGGTAGATCACATGACACCTCTATTTTTTTTTGGGCTATATTTCTTAGCAAATGTAGTGGATTAATCATTAATGGTGGATAAGATTTTGAGATTCTCATATATTTTATGCATGCATTGGATTCTCTGAAGCTCAAGTCTTCTTTTTTTAGCAAAGTTACATTCATCCCACCATTTTGTTACTTCACATATTGATATTTGCTGAAATTGAAAGCCATGGTACTATTACTTGAGTTTTGAAATAGAAAGGGCTTGAATAGTCGCTATAAAAAAGATCGGAATGGTTGGAAAGCAACGAAAATGACTATCTGAGTAAAGTGACAGAGGCTAAAAAAAATGCTAGAAAGAGAGGGAGTATTTATTTTTTTATTGGAGGGCTGCCTTACTTAATTCATGCTCAATCCTTCATTTATGAAGGAATCACTCTATTTATACTCATTTTACATAAATTTTTAATTGCATATGAAGTTTGGAATATATTTTGGAAGAACCTTTCAAACAGGTTGAAGAGCTTCCCTCTCCTCTTCTTGATGTGTGATATATTGGTTCTTTTTTTAGCACTTTTTATCTCCTGTGTCAACTAATTACCTTCATTTCAGATTTGCTTCATATATTCGTATTGCCTTTGTTACTTTGTAAATCAATCACTTGACGTAATGGCAACAAAAACAAAAAGTGTGTTTTGATGCCGCAATTACATTGGTCTCTCTTATCATTCTAATTTCAAATCCTGATACTTTTCTCTTTGATAAGCTAGCTTGGGTGATTAAATGAAGAGCATGTGAAATCTCTTTTTATCAAATTTCTTTTTGTGATGTGATTCTTAGTCACATGAAATTTTTATGGAATGTATAAACTTTCTTCCCATGTGAAAGTTCTTTGTGAAATACTATTTGGTCATGTGAAAGATTTCATGGAACATATGAAGTTTCTCACTATGTGCTGGTACTTAGTGAACTCACTTTTATTCATGTAGATTCTTTTGGGAAGATGATTGTTGGCATATGAGAGTCTTTTAGTTGTCAATTAGTCCATGATCGGCAGGACAAAAGTTTCTGCAAATAGTGCTTAGGAAATCATTTATGCTATGAATTTCGAAAACTAAATGCAAATCAGTATCCACTGTTTTATAAGAAGAAATATTTGATTTTTCATGCAATACTATATTAGATGAAGCCTGACATGCTAGATTATCAAACAGTTTTACATTGAAAGTTCTTTGTGATGAACTTGCATTATTACTCTTAATAGCTGATTAGAAAATTATAGTTTACTCTTGGCATTTCCAGAGGAAAACATATTTATATCCTATGATTTCTACGCAAAGCATTTCAAATTGTAAGGGAACTTACATCACATAAAATTTTTAACAGTATTTACTTACATGCTTCTTAGCTTCTACATATATTTGCTTGCTTAAGGATTGAATCATATATTAAGCTGTGAGATTGGATTTATATTATGAATTGAGAACTACCCTTATTCTTCTCTTTATACAGTTGGATATTTATATGAATTATCTAAATGACCAATAGGTTGAATATGCGTGTTAAAGGCGATGATGCAAAAATTATTCTCAGCTTCTCTTTATAGCTGAAATCTTTTAACCAATAATCAATTAAAGATGCCCTTTTCACTATTTGAGTCATTGGTGATTCTATCTCTGCTCTTAAAGGATTTGTGAACCAACAACAGATACTAAACTTCTAAAGGTTCTGATACTACATACATCTACTACATGTTTAGAAGTTCAGATACTACATTTCTAAAACTTCAGATACTACGTATTGGTTCACTTATCAATTAAGTGATAGGGATTAGAATTGTCTGATTCGAGAATGATTTGTTGGTGACTGTTAATTGATATTGATATATACAAACTTTAACATTCTGGTTGCCTGTGAGATTATAGATAATAGAAAATCTACAGCTGAGCCTATCCCAACTTGAATTCTTATTTCCCCCACTTTGATTTTCATATACTTATTGATTATTCTTTTATACTAAATTTATTTGTCAATATCTGTACGCTTGTAATATACTAATTGTTATTTGTTTTGAAACATTAACAAAAGCGGCCAGGTACATAACCCTTTCTTTTTCTTTACTCTACTACACAACTATGCTTTTTCTTTACTGTATGTTACTACCCAGCTCTTTCCTTTTTTTACTTTACTATACTGTATACATCCATCTGTACTTCTTGCTTTTCTTTCATGCAATTTTAATTCCCTACAAATTCTCTGCATATTTTTTTGCGAAAGCTAATCTTTTAGGTGGAGATACAAGAAGAACTGATAGGTACATTTTTATATTATTATGTTGCAATTTACTTTTACTCCACTCTACTGCAATTTACTTAGTTGCTTTTACTATACTGTAATTTATGACACCATGCATGTGAAAATCCAAGACCAAAATTAAAATAAAAAAAAAACAAAACAAAGTTCATCAATTTACAACAACCAAAATATAAAACAACTCAAAATTTAATCACAAACAAAATAAAACTACAATCATAAATAAATTAAAACGAGTCGTTGAATGATCTGGAATCCCTCGGAGAATGTAACCTACGTGTTATTAACCAGGTTTCCCACCGTCTAAATGAAAGTGTGGAATTCATTCAATTGAGTTTAGCAAATTCATTTGGACAAAGTGAATCCGATGAAAATAGTGGTGCCAGGATGATGGAACCGTGGGATCTTAACTGGTTCTGCTTAATCTATTTTAATATTTCCGCTAATTAAACTTAAGACATTGAATTTGACACACTAGAAAACTTAACCTCTGAACCATGGCACTTCTCCCATCTAGTGATTGTTACCTCTTAAACTAAACCCTTTGCAACAACAATGAGCTTGGAGCAAGCACGGTGGGCAACACAGCCATCTTCAACAGCAAAACTAATCTTCTTCAGCAGAACTTTTCTTTAGTCTAAATAACAATCCCATAGGACTTCGAGGTGGCTCGCCTAGCGCGACGTAAATCCTCACTTCATCTTTTAGGCTTTTGCACAATTCTGTTGTGTAATATAAGTCCTAACACTTTAGGATTCTGAGGTTGTCGTGCGGTACGATGTAAATCCTCCTATCTTCTTAGGTTATTCGTACGATCGGATATCATGCGGATATAAGCCCTAAATAACAAAACAGACAGGATGAAACATTAAATAACACCTACTCAAAATTATAGTCAAACAATAGGATAGTTGGGAAATCACCAAGGTTCTCCTTAGATCAGTCACATCCCCTACTTGTTCGTTCCTTTGGACTCCTAAAATAAATTGTTCCTATTTTGAGCCTTTCCCTTTTGACTTTCTTATGTCCAATTGTGAAAACTTAAACTTAAAATTCTTAAAAGCAGAACCACTAATCTTAATCGAGAGTATTCTTAGGAGACTTCGGTCATCTAAGATGTAATTAACTATAGGGGCTTGCCTCTATAGGGAACTTTAGAACCTAGGTAATAAAAACCCTATTTAATCATTTATATTAAATAGGGGAACTTGTCGGCTTATAAAAATTAGTTTCGTAGACTAAACAGATACCATAGATTATCTAGTTCATTTAGTTGAGTTTCACTATTCAAGTGATGTATTCACCCATCGGGATAAATGCATTACTTGTAGTGTTATACTCGATTAATCCAAACTATTGAATGTACGATATCTCGTTTCATTTTTTTGAAACTATATTACTATTTTCCAGAAGTTATATCCCACCATTTTAAATTAAACTATTTTAAATCTAAACTATATTTTAAAATCACTTCTTTTCAAATTTTAACGGCCGACAGAGTCCCCTACATTATCTAATATTATGGAGCAGCTGAGATTAGAGAGTGCTAGTGTGGATAGACTCCATGGTAGGATGGATGTGTTTGAGACCAGAAGTGATGTGAATGAAGATTATCTGAGGAGGAGAGTTGAGTTTGATATTGCCTATTATGATGCTCAGGTCAGATTCATGAGGGGGGAGACTGATGTGATATTTCCTACTTGCCCTAGCTATAAACCGTATAGACCTAATCATGCTGGCCCTGCTGATGAACCTGGTGATGAAGATTGGTAGATTTTTTGTTTTTGTTTCTGTTTTTCTTGTTGTGTTGTGTTGTATTGTTGTGATGTAGTAGCTATTTGATTTTCCATGTGATGTGTAACTCTGTTAATGTACTGTTATGTTGAAAACTTGAAATTGTTAAATTAGATGTGTAGTGATGTGATAGTTTGATCAGTGTTGTGATGTTTTGTTGGATGTTTAGATGTTTAAAGTTAATTTCTCTTCACCGTGCAAATGTTTAAAATTTTTTATACATCACTGTTACTAACTGTTTCATGCATGCTAGTTGTAAATTTTGACTAATACCAGATACCTGTTGAAGATTTCAAGCTTCAAACACAAAAATGTTAGTTTCTTTTATTCCCTACTGTTGCAAATTTATTGAAAAATTTAAATTTAGGGGAGGGTAGAAAAATATTAACTCTTATTTGTTTTCAATTATTATATTTTCAAAAATTATTAGCATAACTTATGGCAGTTGAACCTTACTATAGGTAACTAAAACTTTTTATTTCAGTTGAATATTATGGAAGGATTGGATGAAAGCTTTAGTAATAAAGGTTAATTTTAGAGAGGTAAGATATTTGGTATGAAATGATTTGATTATAGTTAACTATTTAAAGTAAAGAAAACTGTATTTTTGAAATATTAAGACACTTAAAGTATTGTGTGTTAAGAAGAGATTGTGACTTTATGATGAATAATAAAGCTCATACCAAATTTTAAATTAAGGATGTGTTTTAAGTTTGAACTTTAGAAAGAGGAGAGTGAAGTTCAAAATTATTACAGGCTATCCAGATATAGTAATCCTCATTAAAAAAGAAAAGGGAAAGAAAAGAAAAGAAGGATTGAAAAATAATCCCAAAAACAAAGCAAAAGAAAAAGAAAGAAAAAAAGTAATTATGTGGAGAAGCTTGAGGAGATGCCTAATCAAAAATTGGCTTCACTTGAGTCACCCTAAAGGGAGAACTTGATTTCATTTCTGAATTTATATTTAAACTATTGGCCTACATTCCGATGAAGTTTCCTTGAACTCCTTTTTCACATAATCTTTCAAGGCACTCTTAATGTGACAAATTATGGTTTATCTTGAAATAAATAGAAGACTAGAACCCTTAGACTTGATTGCTAAATATTCTTATATCTGTAGTGTTGACCTGAGTTACTAAATTTCTTTTTAAAAATCTAACCAATATATTCTTTTGAATGAAAAATTTTAGTGTCTTACAGGTGAAAAGTGCATTGCCTAGAGTTATATTTTTATGTAATAAAAGAATTACTTGAGGACAAGTAATAATTAAGTTTGGGGGATTTTGATGCACCAAAAATATATACCATTTTTGCTATATAATTTTATCCATTTTCGGTGATATTGCACTTTAAAGAAAAGTAATTTCATGATTTGTTGCAGGTATGATGATTTTAGGTGATTGGAGCTAAAAGAAGAGAAAAGGAGCAAAAAAGAAGAAAACTGCTTATGGCGCCGCCAGCGCCATTTTCCCAAGAGCTCAACAAGTATTCAGACGATAGAGCGCCGCCAACCCCATATCGAGCGTCGCAGGGGCCCAATGTCGGTGGATTTCAAATTTGAAAAGTTTTGGCGACTTTTTGAAGGGATGCCTATGGAAACTCTTGGGATTTCATTTCTAATTTATAAGTAACTATTTTTGGATGAAAATAGTGTGGTTTTTATGTAGTCTAAGGAGAGTCTAGTGTGTTTCTATTGTAGTTTTAGTGAGGGAGAGTGTGTGTTGAGTGTTAGGGCTTAGAAGAGAAGAGTGTAGAAGTGAGAATTTGAGAGGAATTCTTTTCTAAGGAGTGAAGGAGAATGAGTAAAGTGAGAGATTGATTCTTCCTTTCCATTCTAAAGAAGGAATTGAGTGTTGCAAAGAAGAGAGAAAAAGATTCAAAGGAACTTCAAAGGAATTGCATTGAGGAACAGAAAGAAATAAGTTGTATTTTCTTTTGTGGTTTGTATGACTTTCCTTTTATATATAAAATCCATGTTTTGTAGTGATTCTTCATGAATTCTGAGTAGTCTTGTTTGTCTTTCTTCTTGCATAGAGATGTGATGATGTGTTGATGTGGATTTGAAGTGCTTTTAACGTAATGAAGATTGTGATGGTTTTTCATTTCGAACTTAATCTACTTTTTGATCTGGCTAATTGAATTGTTAAAATATGTTGTTGAACGTTAAATCTTAAAGGATTTAGTGTCCTACAACAATAATGAAGAATCCATTAAATTTTCATGGATGAATTGCGTAGTTCATGGGAATTGAGTGCAAATAAATAGGGAAATGTGTTTTGATGGACTTCAAATTGGAGGTTTCAGGGTGACAGGCTGAGATCCCCAATTTGGTCCAAAGAATAGTGACTAAACTTAAAGGTTAGCCTTCAGGTAAAGAGTGAATGGGAGCTCCGTAGTGACAGCCGGTATCTTCCCAACCTAGCCTTAGATTTAGTGACTAAACTTAGGATATGTCAATGTTCTTTTCATTCTTGGAAGAGGGAGTACTCTTTTAAGGGTAAAGAAACATTTATGCTCCTATTTGACACAATACCATAGATAATCATTTGATATCATCCACACATCATATTCTCATTGTAAGAGGAAATATATTTTTCTTATATATTAAAACCTTTCAAATATATAGCTTAGTGTGTGTCTGTTAGTTAATTCTGTTTTAAAAATATTAGAAGTAACTGTAGTTTGCTTAATTGTTACTATTTTTGCATTTTGGCTATAGAAGTAAACATTAAACTTTAATTACAATTTGAGTATTGGAATTCAGTATTACATTATCTACTGTAAGACTGGTACCTACCCTGTGGGATCGATAACCAAGACTCCATTAGAGCCCTGTATTACTTGTTACGATAGGTATACTTGTGTTGAATGTTTAGACCTTACAAAATCATTAAAAATATATATAAATTTGGGTTCATAAGTTCTTGCATTATTAAAGTCCGCCACATCACCCAACCTAGTTGAGCCATGTACCAAGGGTCCCTTAATTTGAGGGATCTCTTACCAAATTTAGTTAAGTGACTCAAGCTTGGAATCACCTAACTAGACCCCAATCCTAATCACATTTAAACTTCACCTTGGGCTCCCTGAACCGCCCAGGCACCTCCCCTATCCTCGCTGCCGGCCTAGTCGCTAGAGAACCCAAAAATCGAGAGCCCCATCTTAAACCAAACCCAATTGCACCCCCTGAGCTGTCGAACCCCCCTGAGCTGTCCAACCCCTATTGGTTATTGGCGCTGCTCAGCCCTCCACATAGACAGTTGATTGAACCCACTGGCCAGCCCTAGTGACTGGTGCAACTTTTTAAATTTATCAAAATTTATGAACTCAGATATATATATATATATATATATATATATATGTATATATACATATATATATTGATTTAGTTTTCTAATGATTTACACAATTAAACGCAAGTATACGTATCGCTCAAGTAATACAGGGCTCTAGTGGAGTCCTTGATTTCGATCCCACAATGAGGCTTTAATTTTATGGAGTAGCACAAAAATCACTTCTTGAATCACAAAAATTGCAAGTAATTTCAATTCTTAAATTAAAGACAACAGTTGTAGTTACTATTTCTACCAAAGTACGTTATAAACTTCTAACAAGCTAAACTAACACAAGACTAAATTTATAACAAAGTTCAGTTGCAAGAAAGTATCTTCCTCATGTACAAATAGAATTTGATGATTATTGTGACATAGATCAGTGATGCAAATGTATTGTGCCAAATAGGAGCATTCCTATTCTTTACCCTTTTCCAGCGTATAAAGAAAATTGGCTAATCCTAAGTTCAGTCCCTAATGATCAAGTTTTCTATCAATAGTATCAACTCATATGAGTTCGAAATAACTCCCGCCGCCGCTCTAAAACCGATTATGCATCGATTCCTGCAAAATCCGATTATGGGCTCGCGAAGTAGAGGGTCTAGAAGTAGAAGGTCTACCTCCGAAGTATGTGCAGAAGTAGAAATAGTTATTTCTTCCTCGAAGACGATCATAGATACTAACACTCTCCTGCTCAATTGGCTTGGTGACGAACTTCTCCTCGTAAATACGTTGACTCCATTACTAACACACAAGGAATATATCGTAGATGGAAATCCCAATCCAACGTAAGTGCCGGGATCTCGCAATAGAATCCACAGAATCATAAATAATGCTCCCGACATCAATAGGCTTCCTCTCCCCGAATGCAACAGTTTAAGATCGCTCGATTCGCCGCTTCACTCGTGTGGTTTGAAGGTAACAATCTTTAAAATAAAGTAGTGCCATGCTTTAGAAATACCATTTAATTTGGAGGATTCGTTTTACCCTTTTTTTCGTCTCGATCTTCCAAGATCCAGTACCGTCATCAAATAAGCAATAATCATATCCAAATCTCCTCGCATGGTGATAATCCGGTAATAATAAAGACTCAATGCTTCTGCGGCGTGCCATAAAATATGTTGATTCTTTCTCTCGACTAAATCCTACTCCGATCCCTCCGACAAAGACTTCATAATTCCCGCATCCGGTAAAATTTGCATAAAATTCTCGAACAATCTGGATAATAAGAATAAGAAGAAAATACCGTAATCGTCGCTTGTGTGCAATGATAGTGTTTTCGATCATTTCTCCAGATGATGCAAACTTTGCTCGTAAATGAACTTCGGACGTCGCAAATTCATGGAAGCGAAAATGCGTGAAATTTATAGAAAATTTGTTGCTATCAAAGTTATCTCGTGCCTTCCCCGCATTTAGATTTTGAAGTCATCTAAACGTGAAAGAAAACAAGAACAAGTTTAGGAATCAAAGATTTAAACTCTTTTAAATTTATCAAACTTAAAATAAGTTTAAAAATCCAAAGAAATTACTAAGAATCAAAAAATTTCTTTCAAAATTTCGGTTCTTAGCAAAACTAGGAAAATCTATAGTGAAAATCGAAAATAAATGGTTTGAAGTGTAGATCCGACCTCGAGATCTAAAAATTCGAGTGCTTTCGCACTCAAATCCTTGATGTTTTGACCTCAAAATGGATCTAGAGGATGTATTTTCGCGAAAATGGGGGAATAAGATGAAGCTTAGTGTCAAAAATGACTTTTGAGAGTTATTTAAGTAAATTCTCGGTACAGCCGAACTCGGCGCTTAGGCGCCGACTCCGGCGCCTAGGTGTCGAATTGCCTTTCACAAAAAAAAATTTTTAAATTAAATTTTTCACCAAAATTCATAAATTCAACTTCCAATTACTCACAGAGTATACTACTTAAACTTCCACATCATTTTTCAAAATTTATAAAATTTAAATATTAAATCCACCAATCAAACATAAGGTTTCAATCAAACTCACTAATTTCCATTTAAAACCTTCAATATTGGACTAATACATTCCAGATAAGTACTATATTTGATTCAAGTTCCTAATACACACTTAAACATAACAATTTCCAAGCAAAACAACACACGTTGAACATGAAAAGCAAATACACAAACACAATCGATTCTCTAAATCGATACATCGACTCAACAAACCATAATAACCATCTCATTACCGTAATATTCTAATCTTCACAAGGGAAATTGTGTATTCCACTTAGAAAGAACACTAAGGCTCTCGCAGGGACCCATAGCCATTTTTCGTCAATCCACTTGTTCTTCGCATACATTTCAACTTGGGCATCTGATAAAAATGAAGTTTCTCATTTGCCATTCTAGATGTTCAACTCGATGAAACATCTCAACATGCATCTCCGATGCTTTTAAAATCACAAACTTATCCAAATGACTAGAAATTTTCTCCAAACTTACAGCGATGAAACCATTGAAGTATGGCCGAGGATTCCGAGACCTTGTCCCTAGCCTCTTCTCCATGATTTCTTCCTTCCATTTCTTCGACTCCTCAAATCTCTCAAGAATGAAGTACAAGAGACGTAATTTCGATTGCTTGATGGTTAGGGAAGAAGTCAGGTTGATTTAAAAGGGGAAACGTAAAACCGAAAATTTTCGGTTTTTGCACGACCTAGACCGCGGCGCTTAGGCACCGAATCGGTGCCCAGCGCCGACCTATCGATACACAAGATGATTCTCGGCGCTAGCACCGACCCCGAGCTTAGGCGCCTCGAACTATGTTCAACTCCATTTCGCCTAATCGTCAAATTTCAAAATTTTGTTCTCCAAGATAGGTAAATTATACTCGGTAAGAGTAATTTAGACTCGATAACTCACATTGTAAACTATCATAATGAAGGTTAACTTGATCACCTTTTTACTCATATTCGTAATAGAGTGATCCAATTCTTAAATCTTACACACTTCAAAATAATTTTCAGCCTAAGTCAACAAAGACTTATGAGCATCAGATTTTTCTAAAGTAATATAAAATTAATCAAGATCGAGGCATAACCTTACATTAAAACATAAAACACTCAAAACACAAGATAATTATGGGTTGCCTCCTACAAAAGCTGGCGAACGTCGTCACTCGACTTAAGTAAATCTTTAATCGTGTTGACTCAATTCATAAGCCTCTTTATAAATCTTCTTAATATCTCTCAAATAAGGCTTCAATCTTACTCCTTTTACTTTAAAAATTTTCCGTATTGTGATCTTTAATATCCACAAAATTTCCATAATGGTATACATTCTCACAAATAAAGGTCCAATCCATTTAGATCTTAATTTTCCTTGTGTAGAAAAAAGTCTTAAACGAGAATTAAACGTAATACTTTTGTCCAGTTCAAAATTTTTTCTTGAAATTTTCTTATCATGCAACATCTTCATTTTCTTTATAAATCCTCGCATTTTCAAATGCTTCATTTCTTATTTTTCCATCTCATTTAGTTCGCAATAATCATTTTTCTCCTACTTTATTCAAATTAAAATTAAACTCCTTTATCGCCCAATAAGTTTATGTTCAAGTTCTACAAGTAAGTGACAATGTTTACCATAACTCAACCGGTAAGGTGACATTCCGATTGGTGTCTTATAAGCTGCCTATAAGCCCATAATTTAATCAAGTCTATCAACCCAATCAGCTCTTTTAGGATTAACAGCCTTTTCTAAGATTCTTTAAATTTCTCTCGTTTGATACTTCAGCCATTCCACTAATTTGCGGGTGATAAACAAGCTGCAATTCTATGTTTGATTCCAAATTTTTGTAATAATGATCGAATTGTTATATTCCCGAAATGACTTCCACCATCGCGTGATAATTACCTTAAAGTAATCCAAATCTTGAAAATATCATTTTCTTTAAAAATTTTGAAACACTTTTGGAATGTTAGCCCTCAAACGAGGGGAACGTAAGAGCTCCAAAGTGAGAGCCGGTATCCTCCCAGCCAAACCGCAGATTCAGTAAGCAAGCGTAGGATTAGTCAATGTTCTTTATGCCTAGACTAAAGGGTAAAGAATAGGATTGCTCATATTTGACACATACAATATTTATTGTATCTCATTCCTAGGATTAGTCAATGTTCTTTATGCCTAGAACAAAGGGTAAAGAATAGGATTGCTCCTATTTGACACATACAATATTTATTGTATCTCATTCCTATACATTATCCATTTCATTACATAAGAATAGTAGTTTTTATTACCTCAAAATTCTCCAAACCAATTCATCTAAAAAGAGTTATCTTTAGAATTATTATTTGCATTTAGTTATAGTTACTATTACATTTAACACTTGCATTTAGGAGTAGTTAATCGATAAAACACAATTTTAATCGACATTCCAAACTAAGGATTATTAGTAGTAGACTAGAATTTGACTAAAGACCTATTACTTCACTTCCTTGTGGGATCGATTCTGGGGTTTTTAAAGAAAACTTTATATTACTTGAAACGATACATATACTTGCGCAGTACGCTAGTGTGTAAAATATTTTCTAATTTTTATATCATTTAGGATTTTGCAAGCTAGCCGCTATTTATAAATCGGGTCAAGTTCTTTGCCATCTTTTAGAAGTTAAATTACTGCGTAATTGCGGGTCGGGTCAAGATTTTAGCGCCATTGCCGGGGAAGCTTCAGTAAGAACTTTAGGAGAATTTTAGTTGAAGTAATTAGGCCTAGACTTGGAAAACTGTTGTCGACAAATGGAAAGAGATTGGAGTGGAATGTCGATATTGAGGAGTTGCCATCTAATATTAACCAAATTTTATTCCTATAAATCCCATGAAAGATTTGAGGAATTTAGGGCTAATAGTAGAAAAGGATGTTTATGACAATCCTTATGGAAGAATATCCTAGAATAGTATATCCTAAAATTTTCATATAAAGAAAATCATGGAAAACCACAGATTTCTATTATGGGTTCTTTTGGATCTCCTATAGAAGCAAGCTTCTATAGGTAAATACATCTCAAACAATTTTTAATTATTCAAGAAAACTTCTGATTAATGTCAATCATTTGTTTTCTAAAATTTTATTTTTAAGGAGAGATGTACCCACTATCACTCCTAAATATCATGTCATATTTACTATTTTAAAGTTTTGATTTTGTTTTTCATGTCGTTATCTTAAAAGTTTTGTTGTAGTTTTCCATGTCGTTATTTTGTTTTGTTTTGGTGACTATCCTAAAAAGTTTTGGTTTTGTTGTTGTTTGTCCAGAATGTCGTCTTGTAAAACAGAGTTAGCACATCCTATAACATGCAAAGAAAATCTAAACGAAACTTTTTGTCTTTATCCTGCAAAGAAAAGATTGTCAGAAAATAATGTCATGTTCATTATTTTGATTTAATATGTCCTGGATGTCGGTTTATGTCAAATTATATTGATTAATGTTTAATTTTATCCAAATTTCAGATTATTTTTCATTTAATATCGATATTTTCCAAATTTATATTTGAAATGTTAATTTTATGTCGGTCATGTCGATTTGAATGTCGAATTTATGTTGGTTATGTTGATTTTGGTTTGAAATGTCGAATTTATGTCAGTTATGTCGATTTTGGTTTGAAATGTTGAATTTGTGTTTGTTATATCGATTTTAGTTTGAAATGTCGAATTTATGTCAGTTACGTCGACTTATGTTTGAAATGTCGAATTTGTGTCGGTTATGTCGATTTATGTTTGAAATGTCGAATTTATGTCGGTTATATCGATTTTGGTTTGAAATGTCGAATTTATATCTTGATTTAAGTTTAAACTTAAATTTTTAATTTACGTCTCTTTGAATTTGAGTTGAAAGTTGGGTTAGATTAACTTGAGTTCATATATGTCTGAACTTAAGTTAAAAGGTTTGGTTTAGATTAACTTGAGTTCATGTCTGTCAGAACTTAAGTTAAAAGGTTGAAAGTTAGATTCAATATTGATTGAATTAACTTGGGCTCATGCCTGGTTGAACCTAAGTTAAATTCAATGTTGATTGAATTTAATTAACTTGAGTTCATATCCGTCTGAACTTAAGTTAAAATAATTAAATTTATTTTCAATATTAATTGAATTAACTTGGGTTCATGTCTGGTTGAACCTAAGTTAGATTCAATGTTGATTGAATTCATTTAACTTGAGTTCATGTCCGTTCGAACTTAAGTTAAAAGGTTTAAATTTAGATTCAATATTAATTGAATTAACTTGGGTTCATGTCTGGTTGAACCTAAGTTAGATTCAATATTGATTGAATCTAATTAACTTAAGTTCATGTCTGTCTGGACTTAAGTTAAAAAAGTTTAACTTAGAATAGACTTAATTAAGTTTTAAGCCTTGTTTAAATAGGACCTAAAGGTTAATCAAGTCTAATAAATTAGACTTCATTAGAATTGCAGACCATCTAAGTCCTTTTAGATAAGGCTTAAGTTTTTATTAAGTCTATTTAGTTGTAGTTTATTCAGACATTAAGTCTAATAAATTAGATTGAGGTTCATGATTTGTTGTTTTAAATATCAATTGCTTGATGATTTAATTAAGTCTAGGATGTTAGGCTTAAATAAAATTTTATGTTAAATTTAGGTTTGAATTAAGTTGGATTAAAAGTTTAATATAGTTTGGTCTTAAGTTAAGATTTGACTTAAGTTAAAGTTAAGTTGACTTAAGTTCAATATGGGTTGAACTTATATTGAGTTTAGGTCAGACTTAAGTTCATGTCGGGTTGAACCTAAGTTTAGTTTGACTTAAGTCTAACATGGGTTAGACTTAAGTTGTGTTTGGGTTAGACTTAGATTCATGTCAGATTGAATCCAAGTTTGGTTTGACTTAAGTCTAATGTAAGTTAGATTTAAGTAAGGTTTGAGTTTGACTTAGGTTTATGTTGAGTTGAACCTAAGTTTAGTTTGACTTAAGTCTAGTGTAGGTTAGACTTAAGTTAAGTTTAGGTTTGACTTAGGTTTATGTTGAGTTGAACCTAAGCCTGGTTTGACTTAAGCCTAATGTAGGTTAGACTTTAAGGTAGATTTAGATTTGACTTAGGTTTGTGTTGGGTTGAACCTAAGTTTGGTTTGACTTAAGCCTAGAGTAGGTTAGACTTAAGTTTGGTTTACATTTGATTAATTAAGGTTAATTAAACCAAATTTAGATAAGGTTTAATTAATTAATTAGACTTATTATGGGTTAAGTATAATTATTTAATGTTAATTAAACCTAATTTAGGTAAGGTTTGATTGATTAATTAGACTTATTATGGGTTAAGTCTAATTATATAAGGTTAATTAAACCTAATTTAGGTAAGGTTTAATTGATTAATTAGACTTATTATGGGTTAAGTCTAATTATTTAAGGTTAATTAAACCTAATTTAGGTAAGGTTTGATTGATTAATTAGACTTATTATGGGTTAAGTCTAATTGTTTAAGGTTAATTAAACCTTATTTAGGTAAGGTTTAGATGATTAATTAGACTTATTAAGGGTTAAGTCTAATTATTTAAGGTTAATTAAACCTAATTTAGGTAAGGTTTGATTGATTAATTGGACTTATTATGGGTTAAGTCTAATTATTCAAGGTTAATTAAACCTAATTTAGGTAAGGTTTAATTGATTAATTAAACTTATTATGGGTTAACTTTAATTATTTAAGGTTAATTAAACCTAATTTTGGTAAGGTTTAATTAATTAATTAGACTTTTTAAGGGTTAAGTCTAATTATTTAAGGTTAATTAAACCTAATTTAGGTACGGTTTAATTGATTAATTAGACTTATTATGCGTTAAGTCTAATTATTTAAAGTTAATTAATCCTAATCTAGGTAAGGTTTAATTGATTAATTAGACTTATTATTGGTTAAGTCTAATTATTTAAGGTTAATTAAAACTAATTTAGGTAAGGTTTAATTGATTAATGAGACTTATTATGGGTTAAGTCTAACTTATTATTTAAGGTGAATTAAACCTAATTTAGGGAAGGTTTAGTTGATTAATTAGACTTATTATGGGTTAAGTCTAATTATTTAAGGTTAATTAAACCTTATTTAGGTAAGGTTTAATTGATTAATTAGACTTATTATAGGTTAAGTCTAATTATTTAAGGTTAATTAAACCTAATTTAGGTAAGGTTTGATTGATTAATTAGACTTATTATGGGTTAAGTCTAATTATTTAAGGTTAATTAAACCTTATTTAGGTAAGGTTTAGATGATTAATTAGACTTATTATGGGTTAAGTCTAATTATTTAAGGTTAATTAAACATTATTTAGGTAAGGTTTAGATGATTAATTAGACTTATTATGGTTTAAGTCTAATTATTTAAGGTTAATTAAACCTAATTTAGGTAAGGTTTGATTGATTAATTAGACTTATTATGGGTTAAGTCTAATTATTTAAGGTTAATTAAACCTAATTTAGGTAAGGTTTAATTGATTAATTAGACTTATTATGGGTTAACTCTAATTAATTAAGGTTAATTAAACCTAATTTTGGTAAGGTTTAATTAATTAATTAGACTTATTATGGGTTAAGTCTAATTATTTAAGGTTAATTAAACCTGATTTAGGTACGGTTTAATTGATTAATTAGACTTATTATGGGTTAAGTCTAATTATTAAAGGTTAATTAAACATAATCTAGGTAAGGTTTAATTGATTAATTAGACTTATTATGGGTTAAGTCTAATTATTTAAGGTTAATTAAAACTAATTTAGGTAAGGTTTAATTGATTAATGAGACTTATTATGGGTTAAGTCTAACTTATTATTTAAGGTGAATTAAACCTAATTTAGTGGAAGGTTTAGTTGATTAATTAGACTTATTATGGGTTAAGTCTAATTATTTAAGGTTAATTAAACCTTATTTAGGTAAGGTTTAATTGATTAATTAGACTTATTATAGGTTAAGTCTAATTATTTAAGGTTAATTAAACCTAATTTAGGTAAGGTTTGATTGATTAATTAGACTTATTATGGGTTAAGTCTAATTATTTAAGGTTAATTAAACCTTATTTAGGTAAGGTTTAGATGATTAATTAGACTTATTATGGGTTAAGTCTAATTATTTAAGGTTAATTAAACATTATTTAGGTAAGGTTTAGATGATTAATTAGACTTATTATGGTTTAAGTCTAATTATTTAAGGTTAATTAAACCTAATTTAGGTAAGGTTTGATTGATTAATTAGACTTATTATGGGTTAAGTCTAATTATTTAAGGTTAATTAAACCTAATTTAGGTAAGGTTTAATTGATTAATTAGACTTATTATGGGTTAACTCTAATTATTTAAGGTTAATTAAACCTAATTTTTGTCAGGTTTAATTAATTAATTAGACTTATTATGGGTTAAGTCTAATTATTTAAGGTTAATTAAACCTAATTTAGGTACGGTTTAATTGATTAATTAGACTTATTATGGGTTAAGTCTAATTATTTAAGGTTTATTAAACGTAATCTAGGTAAGGTTTAATTGATTAATTAGACTTATTATGGGTTAAGTCTAATTATTTAAGGTTAATTAAAACTAATTTAGGTAAGGTTTAATTGATTAATGAGACTTATTATGGGTTAAGTCTAACTTATTATTTAAGGTTAATTAAACCTAATTTAGGTAAGGTTTAGTTGATTAATTAGACTTATTATGGGTTAAGTCTAATTATTTAAGGTTAATTAAACCTAATTTAGGTAAGGTTTAATTGATTAATTAGACTTATTATGGTTTAAGTCTAATTATTTAAGGTTAATTAAACCTAATTTAGGTAAGGTTTAATTGATTAATTAGACTTATTATGGGTTAAGTCTAATTATTTAAGGTTAATTAAATCTAAGCCATAAGTCTAATTATTTAAGGTTAATTAAACCAAATTTAGGTAAGGTTTAATTGATTAATTAAACTTATTATGGGTTAAGTCTAATTATTTAAAGTTAATTAAACCTAATTTAAGTAAGGTTTAATTGATTAATTAAACTCATTATGGGTTAAGTCTAATTTTTTAAGGTTAATTAAAACTAATTTAGGTAAGGTTTAATTGATTAATTAGACATATTCTATGTTAAGTCTAATTGTTTTAGGTTAATTAAACCTAATTTAGGTAAGGTTTAATTGATTAATTAGACTTATTATTGGTTAAGACTAATTGTTTAAGGTTAATTAAACCTAATTTAGGTAAGTTTTAATTGATTAATTAGACTTATTATGGGTTAAGTCTAATTATGTATGGTTAATTAAAGCTAATTTAGGTAAAGTTTAATTGATTAATTAAGTAGGTTTAAATGATATTCTAAACTTAATTAAGTCTAATTTTATCATTTTGGACTTAATTAATTGAATTTTTGGTTTAATAGGTTTAATTGATGTTTTAAACCTAATTAAGAATAATTTTGTCATTTTAGACTTAATTAATTAATTTTAAGGTTTAATAGGTTTAAATGATGTTTTAAACCTAATCAAGTCTAATTTTGTCATTTTAGACTTAATTAATTAAATTTAGGGTTTAATAGGTTTAAATGATATTTTAAACCTAATTAAGTCTAATTTTGTCATTTTAGACTTAATTAATTAAATTTAGGGTTTAATAGGTTTAAATGATGTTTTAAACCTAATTAAGTCTAATTTTGTCATTTTAGACTTAATTTATTAAATTTAGGGTTTAATAGGTTTAAATGATGTTTTAAACCTAATTAAGTCTAATTTTGTCATTTTAGACTTAATTAATTAATTTTAGGGTTTAATAGGTTTAAATGATGTTTTAAACCTAATTAAGTCTAATTTTGTCTTTTTAGACTAAATTAATTAAATTTAGGGTTTAATAGGTTTAAATGATATTTTAAACCTAATTAAGTCTAATTTTGTCTTTTTAGACTTAATTAATTAAATTTAGGGTTTAATAGGTTTAAATGATGTTTTAAACCTAATTAAGTCTAATTTTGTCATTTTAGACTTAATTAATTAAATTTAGGGTTTAATAGGTTTAAATGATGTTTTAAACCTAATTAAGTCTAATTTTGTCATTTTAGACTTAATTAATTAAATTTAGGGTTTAATAGGTTTAAATGATGTTTTAAACCCAATTAAGTCTAATTTTGTCATTTTAGACTTAATTAATTAAATTTAGGGTTTAATAGGTTTAAATGATATTTTAAACCCAATTAAGTCTAATTTTGTCTTTTTAGACTTAATTAATTAAATTTAGGGTTTAATAGGTTTAAATGATGTTTTAAACCTAATTAAGTCTAATTATGTCATTTTAGACTTAATTAATTAAATTTAAAGTTTAATAGGTTTAAATGATGTTTTAAACCTAATCAAGTCTAATTTTGTCATTTTAAATTTAATTAAAGTTTTCCATTAGCCTATCATAGACTAGATTCATTTCAAACTTAGATTTTTAAGGAAAATAAGCTAAGTTTATAAAAGGTTATTTTTAAGATTAAAATCATTTAATTAATAAAGAGTTTTAATCTGAAAATTGAAAATGTCATTCAAAATTATTTCTATGACTTAGAAATGGTTTTCTTAGAGTTATTGTCTGTTGCCCTAGTATTTCTAGTCATTTCCATTTTATTTCTCTTAATTTTCAATTTTTGAAAAGTGTCATAGACATGTTTTCTGTCCTTGAAAAATTATGAAAGATCCCTAAGAGCATAAAGATAAATGCCTCAAAGTTTCATATTTTTTTGATTTATAAATAATTTTTAATAATTAAAATAATCCAGAAAGTATTTAATTATTTAAAATTTAAAAAATGAGAATAAAATTATGTTTTTTATTTCATAATTTTCTCCTCTTCAAGAGCTTTCTAGAGGTATTTTTATCATATTTTCCTGACCTCTAGATAAAAAAATATTAATTTTTGAAGTTTTTAAGGTTAAAATTAATTTTTAACCAATTTCCCGCCGCCGTTTTAATCTTCCGCCGATGCGTGTCCTCGTACTCGTCGAACAGTCGGGAGGATCCGCTAGGTGGGGCCGAACAGGGGACACCGCGGAGCGCGATTTGCGCCGTTCATCCCGAAACACGGGATCGAACGGCTGAGATAATTCGAATAAAAATTCGAATTATTTCAAGCCGTTAAACTTCAAACCTTAATATCTCACTCATTTCGTAATGAAATTGAGTGATTTTTGAACCTATGGAATCATCTAAACATTTACAATATATCCATACGGTGATGCAACATTTCTGGGCTAGTATAACACATGATATTTCAAAAATATGAATTATTTTGTGAAAAATAATTTCATACCTTTGCCACAAGCAAATCAAACTAGATCAAACCTTGTAGTTGTCTTCTAGGACCCCAGTGGAAGATTATTGCTGCAACAATTTGATCCAGAAGTCGGGCTTAAAGGAGAATTTTGAAGAGGCGGCTGGTTTGGGTTGTTTTTGAAATTTGATCAAATTGGCTCGATTGGGCTCAATCTATGGCTTGGATTTGATCCTAATGGATTTCTAAGACTCTTAGGAAGAGTTTTTATGTTGGGAGCAAGGAGATTTGAGCAGCCTATAGGTCTTACTAATTTTTTTCTTCTCTTCCTACTAGGCTCGGTTTGGGCTCTATTTATAGCCAAGGGGAGGCCATGGCTTAGCTCAGGTTGTTCTAGGGGAGTTGTTATCTCCCCTATTAACCCATTGGAGGAGGAATTAGGCTGAGAGGATAGCCGTTGTTGCTTCTCCCAAGCTTTCCATGATGAGCTCAATGTTTTGGCTCTCCTCCATTGGATCATGCAAGAGGTTATAAGTGAGCTGTAACTTCTCCTCCTTATGAGCTTACACATTACCCTCTAACCTTGGCAAATGGTGACACATATGCTCCCCTCTCATGATTCCATTTAACCATGGTGAGGGGTGGGTTTAAGCTTGGTTCTCTCTTTATTGGCTAGCTTAGGAGGTGGGAGATGAAGTTTGGTGTTGGCCGGCCACCTCATGGCTAAGTAAGGGTGAGTCATGGCATAGGGTGAAGGAGGAAGAGACACCTCATTTTACCCATCATGATGGGTGTAAACCCATGGTTAAATTTATTTAAGTTAAGCTTTATTATGTTTTTAATATGTCTCATGGTGAGCTTAATTTAGTCTTAGCCTAATTAATTATGGGAAGGCCATGTGTTATTTCATGTTTTTTAATTTTCATTATGTTATTAATTAATTAAAATTGTTAGAAATTATTTTATTAATCAATTTATTAATTGAAAGTAATTTCAAATTAATTAATTGATTAATTTTGTTAATTTTGTTATTTTTTTATTTTAATTTAATTTTCATTTTGATTATTTATGTAATTTAATTAAAATATTGAAAATTAAATCATTAATCATTTTAATTAATTAAAATAATTTAAAAATTAATTATTTGATTAATTTTGTTATTTTTATTTCATTTTTATCTATTTTGATTAAAATAGATAAGTGTTGACCAATTTTGACCTAGGTTGACTCAAGTCAGCTTAGGTTGATTAATTTAATTTTAAAATGTCCAATGTGATCTTTCTAACCTTGTCCTGGTTGATTTGATCATAGTATTTGTGATTTTATCACTATGGGGTTTTAAACATGTCATTTGGTCAAAAGGGATGACTTATGGGTCAACAGAGTTGGTCATTGGGTCTGGTTTGACCATTTTGATCAAAGTTAACTTTTAAGTCAAAAGGTTGACCTATGGGGTCAACAAGGTTGGTCATTGGGTCTGGTTTGACCATTTGGACCAATGTTGACTTTTTAGGCCAAAATGTTGACCTATGGGGTCTACTGGGTTGGTCAGTAGGTCTGGTTTGACCATTTTGACTAAAGTTGACTTTTTAGGTCAAAAGGGTGACCTATAGGGTCAACAGGGTTGGTCATTGGGTCTGGTTCGACCATTTTGACCAAAGTTAACTTTTTAGGTCAAAAGGGTGACTGATAGGGTCAACAGGGTTGGTCATTGGGTCTGGTTTGACCATTATGACCAAAGTTGACTTTTTAGGTCAGAAGGTTGACTTATTGGGTCAACTGGGTTGGTCATTGGGTCTCGTTTGACCAATTTGACCAATGTTGACTTTTTAGGTCAAAAGGTTGACCTATGGGGTCAACAGGGTTGGTCATTGGGTCTAGTTTGACCATTTTGATCAAAATTGACATTTTAGGTCAAAAGGTTGACCTATGGGATCAACTGGGTTGGTCATTGGGTCTGGTTTGACCAATTTGACCAATGTTGACTTTTTAGGTCAAAAGGTTGACCTATAGGGTCAACATGGTTGGTCATTGGGTATGGTTTGATCATTTTGACCAAAGTTGACTTTTTAGGCCAAAAGGGTGACCTATAGGGTCAACGAGGTCAGTCATTGGGTGCAGTTTGACCATTTTGACCAAAGTTGACTTTTTAGGTCAAAAGGTTAACCTATGGGGTCAACTGGGTTGGTCATTGAGTCTGGTTTGACCCTTTTGACTGAAGTTAACTTTTTAGGTCAAAAGGGTGACCTATGGGGTCAACAGGGCTGGTCATTGGGTCTGGTTTGACTAATTTGACCAATGTTGACTTTTTAGGTCAAAAGGGTGACCTATAGGGTCAACTGGGTTGGTCATTGGGTCTGGTTTGACCAATTCAACCAATGTTGACTTTTTAGGTCAAAAGGTTGACCTATAGGGTCAACAGGGTTGGTCATTTGGTCTGGTTTGACCATTTTGACCAAAGTTAACTTTTAGGTTAAAAGGTTGACCTATGGGGTCAATAGGGTTGCTCATTGGGTCTGGTTTGACCATTTTGACCAAAGTTGACTTTTAGGTCAAAGGGGTGACCTATAGGATCAACAAGGTTGGTCATTGGGTCTGGTTTGACCATTTTGACCAATGTTGACTTTTTAGGTCAAAAGGTATTGACTCATTATAAATGAGGTCAACAAAAGGGCCCCCAATATGTGTAGAATACTATATAAGTATTCTGCACATATTGGCGTTGACCGAAATGGTCTAGGAAATGTTTTATAACAATCTTGAAAGGAGTGGGTACTATACCGCTCCCAGTGGATGTCAGATGTCTTGTCTGTTGGTTCTGAGAAGGAATGTTTTTCTTGTGTTTAGAGAAGGGATTCACTGGGAGAGAAAACGGATGTCATATTCAAAAATGTCAATGTCGATATTTTGTTAAAGGAATACCATGATTTTCGTGTCAGGAAAGGACGTATATCCCATAACTGGAAAGAGAAAATGGACGTTGACCTGACCGCAAATAACGCAGTAATTTGTGCTTCCAAAAGATGGCCAAAAACTTGACCCAATTTATAAATAGCGGCTAGTGTGCAAAGTCTTAAGTGATATAAAAATTAGTAAATATTTTACACACTAGGGGTACTACGCAAGTATACGTATCGTTTCAAGTAATATAGAGTTTTCTTTAAAAACCCCAGTATCGATCCCACGAGGAAGTGAAATAAGAGGTCTTTAGTCAAATTCTAGTCTACTACAATTACTCCGAGGTTGTAAATGTCGATTAAAATTGTGTTTTATCTAAAAACTACTCCTAAATGCAAGTGTTAAATGTAATAGTAATTATAACTAAGTGCAAATACTAATTTTAAAGATAACCCTTTTTGGATGAATTGCTTTGGAGAATTTTGAGATATTAAAAACTACTATTCTTATGTAATGAAATAGATAATGTATAGGATTGAGATGCATTTAATATTGTATGTGCCAAATAGGAGCAATCCTATTCTTTACCCTTTGGTCCAGGCATAAAGAACATTGATTAATCCTATGCTTGGTTACTGAATCTGCGGCTAGGCTGGGAGGATACCGACTGCCACTACGGAGCTCCCACGTTCCCCTCACCTGAGGGCTAACATCTACACTTCAGCACCCAAACGATAGGACCAAATTGAGGATTTTAGTCTGTCACCCTAAAATATCCAATTCTATGCCCGATTAATTATATATCCCTATTTATTTGCACTCAATTTCCATGAACTTCACCATCCATGGAATTTGAATGTGGTTCCACTTTGTTGAGAATTACTAATGCCCTTTCGAGACAATGCAATTACAACGAATTATAACACTACATTGGGCCCTTATTGCAATGTAAATGAAGTGCAAGTAAAAACCATCACATTTATAATTAAATTTACTTCGAAGATGCATCACAAAATCCTAATCATGAATCCTACTCATTGCAAAAGAAAAGTAAAAGGAAAACAATGACATAATATTCTTATATCATTATTTTCAAAGAAGAAGGAGTAAGAGAAATGTGTCACAAAGCACGAAGAAAACGCAAAGGAAACTTCATATAAACAAAGCAAATTCACTACATAAATGTTTACAAAATCATAAGATAATGAAGAACAATACTTAGCTTTTTCCTTTTGAAAGAAAGACGAAGATCTCTCCCATAAAGTCTCCCTTCGATCCATGCAATGCTCGTACAATCCCTTACAAATTCTCTCAAAATCTCATCTCCAATCTCTCCAAAAGGGTAGAAATC
The DNA here is from genome assembly GCA_022702705.1 of Papilionanthe hookeriana x Papilionanthe teres. Classification (NCBI taxonomy): domain Eukaryota; kingdom Viridiplantae; phylum Streptophyta; class Magnoliopsida; order Asparagales; family Orchidaceae; genus Papilionanthe; species Papilionanthe hookeriana x Papilionanthe teres. Next base: position 151,840,069 of record CM040424.1, read on the forward strand.
TACATTTCTACTCTTAATCTAAGAATCCTAAACATCCTCTAAGTTTCTTTTCAATTTTCTCTCCCGTAATCACCTCTAATCTACTAATTTCTAACACATATTCGCCATTTTTAAAGTTTATGGACGAATTCCGAAGAGTTTCCTTACGCACCCCTTCGAAAAAGTTTCCAAATACGTCGAATATAGGCCCAAAACCGCCAAATGTCGGTTCGTGGTCATCCGGCTCGCTGTCGGCGGGGTCGAGCTCTCTATCGGCGAGCTTTTCGGGCACTTTTCGGTGATTTCTGGAAAATCTCGCCGTCGGCGAGCAGGCTCTGAGCAGCTCCACCGTTTCGCTCCGTTTGGCTCCGTTTTAGCTCCTATTTGTCCCATTTCAGTTGCGTTGCGTTCGTAAGAGATAGCCCTACAAAATAAGTATAAAAACAACCTTTCTTTAAAGTGTAATCTCATTCAATAATATTCAAGAAGTGTAAAAGAGATAAACATCAAAAGACTTATCGAAAGGTGTCAGGGCAGAATTTCATTTCTTGCTTGGTTTTGCTTCAAATTGCACCGTTTTTGCTTCATTTTGCTCCAATCACCATTTCTTGTACCTAAAACCATAAAACATACAAAATACCTTCCTTTAAAGTGTAATATAATAAAAAATGAGTAAAATAATATAGCAAAATTTTAGGCGTGTCAAAATCCCCCAAACTTAACTGTTACTTGTCCTCAAGTAATACTATAACTTTAAAAATAAAATATGTTAACTTGTGGTGTGGGTTTCAATAGAGTTTTCTATAATTTCATCTCAGAAATATTATAGTATAACATAGGAGAAATTCTAGCAAATCGACCTAGGACTAGAGTGTAAGAATATCTCATATTCAACTTAGGAATCCTAATTTTTTTATTTACTTCAAAAGTTATTGAAAATTGTCAAACTAAAGATTCATAGAAAGTATAAAAATGGAAATTAAGCACCTTATCTATACCAATTTAACCAATGCCTTTTGAAATAAGAATAAGCTTAGGATTTTTTTTAAGTCTTTTCATTTAAAAAGATTCAAGCGAAATCAATTTTTGATTAGGCTTCTCCTCAAGCTTCTCCTCACTTATTTTCTTTTCTCTTCTTTTTTTTTTCTTTTTCTTTTGGGATCATTTTCAATCCCTTTTTTTTCTTTTTTTTTTCATGTGAGGATTACTATATCTGGATAGACCTTTAATAATTTTAAATTTCACTATCCTCTCTCTAAAATCCAAAACTCAAAACTTTCCCTCATTTTTTATATGTGTAAGTATTAGTTTGAAAAAGGTTTTCAATAAAGGCTCAATTCTCATTAAGTATAAATCTAAGAATTTTAGCTTTTCAAATATTCAACTCCTTTCTACCATAAATAGAAAAGTCATTTTCCCAATGTTTCCTACAAAATGACTTAACTCTAGAATGGTTTCTTCACTAAAGATTTCAACTAAGTTATTTTTCTAACATTCCTAAAATTGAAATTATAGTAACCTAAAGGTAACACCACATACCATTAGTCATTTTAAAAATGATATCAAATTAAGTATAGGCCACTGAGGACAAATAAAGTTAGGTTTTCTTTAAAATACTTCTTCCCTCCGAACTTAAAATTTAAAAATATTTTGCAATTAATTCCATAAAATATAGCAGGAAGGAAATTTAAAGGTTGAATCTACTTACTAGTACAACATCCTATCAAATTAATATTCATGCATAATCATGATACAATGACTGTAGGAGAAAATAAATCTAACCTAAAATATGCTTGTAATAAAATTACACTAAAAGGAAGTATTTTCATATTAAAATTTTATTTTTCTTCCTACCCTCAATCTTAATTTTTAACATATATAGCATCCAATACAGAAAATATGAGCATGAAGAAAATAATTTAAAAATTCTATCTACCACAAATGTCTATCAAAAAGATCTACAACTATTCATTAGGACAGAACAATATGCAGCAGAAAGTAAATCTAAACTAATTATGCCGGAATGAAGTTCACTAAATAAAAGTTTAACTAGCATTGCATGTATCAGTAAGAGAATATAAAAATGTTCTTCAAGACCTAAATAAAGTTGTAACATAAACATAAACACAAAATTCAAATACAAACACAAATGATAAATGAGGGCAATTCATCCTTTAACTTATCAAATCTTACTAATTTACTTCCAATTTCTAACGGAATCACTACACTAGTAAATTAGGCACTTTAAAATAATTTTATAGATTATAATCCCAAAGATAAGTTTATCCCTGATATATTGGCTCCTAGGCACCAATCTCGAGCATCACCTAATCCTTATAATTAAGCACCTATAATAGTTATAAAGATAGTGTAAGATCATCCATATGGTGTTCATCAAATAGGTTCATGACTCCTACCTAATGAAAATAAAGTTGCGGAAAGGAAGTAACAAATTAAGATGGAACTATCAATGTTTAAATTCATGATTTCTCTTGTAAAACTCAAGTCTGGGTGAGACCCAAGTCACAGTGGACTCATTAATCCAACTACTACTAGAGATCAAGTCTAGCCATACTAAGAAGTTAAGGAATCACCTCCCTCAAGACACACAAAGATCAAACTACTAACAATCCAAACATCTATCAACAATAAAATTGATTAATCCATAATGACACACAAAGATCAATTGAATTCACTCTAAAGTAAATACAAAACAACACTAACAATCATAACTATCAAAACACACTAAATCAAAACACACTGATAACTAGGGGTTGCCTCCCATAAAGCGCTTGGTTTAACGTCGTTAGCCCGACAAATGATTCCACCTGGATCAAAATTCCATTTAAGTAATCCTCGATCAATCGCCCAATCTTTTCCAGATCCAGGGATTCCTATAAAATCCTCAAATTTTAATTTTTCATTCAGCTCTTCATTTTTAGTTGGATTTATATCATAATTCCTCGTATTTCTTTCTAGATCCAATATTCTTCTATTAATTTTCTTAATTCGCATATTAATATCATCCTTGAAATTTATAAGAAATGGATCTTTATAAGATACTTCAATATCTCCCAAATTTTGGATCAACTTTTCTTTAGTTAATTCATATTCAGGATCAAATTCTTCTATGTCACTCTCATGATTCAAGTTATCTTCCAATTCATCTCCTTTATAATTATTAAATGATGGAGGATCTATCTTAGTTGAGGAAATAGATTTTTCTAATTCCCTAGGAATTTCTTCCAATGGTCTTCCAATATCCTTATCCTCTTTTCTCAACTCAAATTTCTTTTGAAATTTATCCTCAAATTCTCTTCCAAGTCTTAGTTCAATAATTTTATCTTGTTCATCATTCAATTCAGGTTTTTCTTGTGATTGAGTCGAATACGAAGATATAAAGACTGGTTGTGTAGATGAAGTCCCTAAAAAGATAGGCTTTAAAATTGTACGGGGTATAACCATCTTAAGTTCATGGGGTTTTTCAAGAGATAGAACTAAAAGTTTACTATTTTTGGTAGCGTCCATCATTTCACACCTCTCCTGAACATACATACAGTCTTCTTTACATAACATTTTTGACTCATCATGAAAATCTATTTCAATCTCATTTGTTAACTTACTCTCAAAACTTTCTTGGAAATGTTCTTTACTTAGATAATCAATTTTATCCATCCAAAAACAATCATCATCTTTTCTCTCAGCTGAAAATTTCATTGTCTTTAATACATCAAAAGTGACTTCATGGTCATTAATATTCATAGTCAACTCTCCTTTTTGCACATCTATCATAGCTTGTCCAATAACAAGGAAAGGTCTCCCTAAAATAATTGGAATTTCTTTATCTTCCTCCATATCTAATACAATAAAGTCCAAAGGAAAGATAAATTTATCTACTTTAACAAGCACATCTTCTATAACTCCTTTTGGATAAATGATAAACCGATCAGCTAATAGAAGGGTTACAGTAGTGGGAGAAATATCGATTGAATCTAACCTTCTAAATATAGATAGAGGCATCACATTAATGTTTACTCCTAAATCACATAAAGCTTTTCCACATAATCTTTTTCCAATAGCACAAGGAATTGTAAAACTACAAGGATCTTTAAGTTTCTGAGGAAATTTTTTCTGAAGTATAACGCTGCACTCCTCACTTAGTGCAACTGTCTCGTAATCCCCAAATTTCCTTTTCTTGTTTAATATATCCTTAATAAACTTTGCATATCTTGGCATCTGTTCCAAAACTTCAGTGAAAGGAAAATTTATCGTTATCTTCTTAAGCACTTTTATGAAATTTGAAAATCTTTTATCCAACTCATGCTGTCTAAGTCTTTGAGGAAATGGAGGTGGTGGTCTTTCCAAGCTGATTTTAGTTGGAGATATTAATTTTTCCAGATCCTTAGAAACATGTTCTTTAGATCTTTTATTTTCCTTTGTTTCTCTCACAACATCTTTCTCATTGCTAACCACATCCTCTATCTCTCTTCCATTTTTTAATTGGACAGCTTCTATTTGTTCATTAGTGTTCTCTTTAGGGTTGATCTCAATGTTGCAAGGAAGTGTTTCTTCGGATCTATTGCTAAGTGAATTAGCAATTTGTTCTAATTGATTCTCTATGTTTATAATAGCAACATTTTGACTTTGCAACTGGTTTCCCATTTTCAGTACCATTTCTTCCATAAACATCTTCTTATCCTCAAATTGTTGATCATTGTTAGAGTTTAGTGGATATGAAGGTTTATAGTTTGTGTTCCCCTGATTATTCCAGCTTCCATTAAGATTTGCATGATTATTTGCCCATTTTTGGTTTCCACCATCAGTAGTATGATTCCAATTAAATTTAGGATGGTTCTCCCAACATGGGTTGTAAAAGTTAGAATATGGGGTGTTTATGGTATCTAGAGTCTCATATAATAAGTTAGAATCAATCATAGGCCCTAATGAACTTTCCTCACTTACAGAAGTAAATTGAGGTTGGTTCATTCCAAATTGGTCCAACTTCCTTGATATTGCAGCAATCTGAGATGCAAGAATTGTATTCGTATCCATATCATGAACACTAGCTACTTATTTATGACTTTCCCTTGTAGAGGGCCATTGAAATTCATTTGTAGCCATTTCTTCAATTAATGCGTATGCTTCATCAAATGTTTTTGACATTAATGATCCTCCAGCGGCAGCATTAATTAAAGACCTAAGGGATCCTACTAACCCATTATAAAAATTTTGAATGATTAACCATTCGGGCAGACAATGGTCTGGACACTTTCTTAGGAGTTCCTTAAATCTTTCCCAGGCTTCGTATATTGATTCCCCTTCATACTGACAAAATGAGATAATATCATTTCTAAGTTTAATAGTCCTAGAAGGTGGAAAATACTTAGCTAGGAATTTTTGAGTTAACTCTTCCCAATTTTTAATAGAGCCAGGTACTAAAGAGTATAACCACATTTTAGCCTTATCCCTTAGTGAGAAAGGAAAAAGCCTTAGTCTAACAGCATCATCTGACATACCGTTATAACGAAATATAGCACAAAGTTCTAGAAAATTTGATAAGTGTAAATAGGGATCCTCCGAATGAGTTCCCCCAAACTGATTATTCTGCACCAGTTGGATAATCTCAAGATTTATAACAAATGAATCAGCTTCTACGACAGGGTTTTGTATACTAAAGTGAATTTCATCCGTCGTAGGATTTATGTAATCCCTTAATGAAGTATGATGATTTTTCAAGTTATTATTTTGAAAGTTTTCCATTTCCATTTCTAGTTTTTTGAGTTCTTTATGTATTTTTATTTTTCTATTTTCTTCAAACTCGGGATCATTAGGCACAAGTCCTGCAAATCCTTTGTTTCGCCTACTTAACACAACAAATAATATATTAACAATTAAACAAATAAACGACGAAATATATTCAACACAACAAAATATTTTTACGAACACCATATTTTTCACACAAACACTTTTCTCACAACAATGTTTCATACAACAAAAAAAATTTTTCACACAAAAATAGTTTTTACTACACTACAGTTTTCCAAATCTAAGCCTAATTGCTTCAATTAAAATTTTCCTAAAGTTCTTACCGAAGCTTCCCCGGCAACGGCGCCAAAACTTGACCCGACCGCAAATAACGCAGTAATTTGTGCTTCCAAAAGATGGCAAAAAACTTGACCCAATTTATAAATAGCGGCTAGTGTGCAAAGTCTTAAGTGATATAAAAATTAGTAAATATTTTACACACTAGGGGTACTACGCAAGTATACGTATCGTTTCAAGTAATTTAGAGTTTTCTTTAAAAACCCCAGTATTGATCCCACGAGAAAGTGAAATAAGAGGTCTTTAGTCAAATTCTAGTCTACTAAAATTACTCCTAGGTTGGAAATGTCGATTAAAATTATGTTTTATCTAAAAACTACTCCTAAATGCAAGTGTTAAATGTAATAATAATTATAACTAAGTGCAAATACTAATTTTAAAGATAACCCTTTTTGGATGAATTGGTTTGGAGAATTTTGAGATATTAAAAACTATTATTCTTATGTAATGAAATAGATAATGTATAGGAATGAGATGCATTTAATATTGTATGTGCCAAATAGGAGCAATCCTATTCTTTACCCTTTGGTCCACGCATAAAGAACATTGACTAATCCTATGCTTAGTTACTGAATCTGCGGCTAGGCTGGGTGGATACCGACTGCCACTACGGAGCTCCCACGTTCCCCTCACCTGAGGGCTAAAATCTACACTTCAAGCACTCAAACGATAGGACCAAATTGAGGATTTTAGTCTGTCACCCTAAAATCTCCAATTCTACGCCCGATTAATTATATTTCCCTATTTATTTGCACTCAATTTCCATGAACTTCACCATCCATGGAATTTGAATGTGGTTCCACTTTGTTGAGAATTACTAATGCCCTTTCGAGACAATGCAATTACAATGAATTTTAACACTACAATGGGCCCTTATTGCAATGTAAATGAAGTGCAAGTAAAAACCATCACATTTATAATTAAATTTACTTCGAAGATGCATCACAAAATCCTAATCATGAATCCTACTCATTGCAAAAGAAAAGTAAAAGGAAAACAATGACATAATATTCTTATATCATTATTTTCAAAGAAGGAGTAAGAGAAATGTGTCACAAAGCACGAAGAAACGCAAAGGAAACTTCATATAAACAAAGCAAATCCACTACATAAATGTTTACAAAATTATAAGATAATGAAGAACAATACTTAGCTTTTCCCTTTGAAAGAAAGACGAAGATCTCTCCCATAAAGTCTCCCTTCGATCCATACAATGCTCGTACAATCCCTTACAAATTCTCTCAAAATCTCATCTCCAATCTCTCCAAAAGGGTAGAAATCTACATTTCTACTCTTAATCTAAGAATCCTAAACATCCTCGAAGTTTCTCTTCAATTTTCTCTCCCCTAATCTCCTCTAATCTACTAATTTCTAACACATATTCGCCATTTTTAAAGTTTATGGACGAATTCTGAAGAGTTTCCTTACGCACCTCTTCGAAAAAGTGTCCAAATACATCGAATATAGGCCCAAAACAGCCAAATGTCAGTTCGTGGTCATCCGGCTCGCTATCGGTGGGGTCGAGCTCGCTATTAGCTAGCTTTTCGGGCACTTTTCGGTGATTTCTGGAAAATCTCGCCGTCGGCGAGATCAATCTAGCCGTCGGCGAGCAGGCTCTGAGCAGCTCCACCGTTTCGCTCCGTTTGGCTCCGTTTTAGCTCCGATTTACCCCGTTTCAGTTGCGTTGCGTTCGTAAGAGATAGCCCTACAAAATAAGTATAAAAAAAACCTTTCTTTAAAGTGTAATCTCATTCAATAATATTCAAGAAGTGTAAAAGAGATAAACATCAAAAGACTTATCGAAAGGTGTCAGAGCAGAATTTCATTTCTTGCTTGTTTTTGCTTCAAATTGCACCGTTTTTTCTTCATTTTGCTCCAATCACCATTTCTTGTACCTAAAACCATAAAACATACAAAATACCTTCCTTTAAAGTGTAATATCATCAAAAATGAGTAAAATAATATAGCAAAATTTTAGGCGTGTTAGACGTCATTTCTATTTTTCTCAAAATGTCAATGTCAAGATTTGGTTAGAGGAAAGCCATAATTTTCGTGTCAAGAAAGGACTTACATCCAATAACTTGAGAGAGAAAATAGATGTCATTTTTTATTTTCCTCAAAATGTCATTGTCAAGATATGGTTAGAGGAAAGCCATGATTTCCGTGTCAGGAAAGGATTTACATCTAATAACCGGAGAGAGAAAATAGATGTCATTTTCAACTTTCCTCAAAATGTCAATGTCAAGATTTGGTTAGAGGAAAGCCATGATTTCCGTGTCAGGAAAGGACTTATATCCAATAACCGGAGAGAGAAAATAGATGTCATTTTCTATTTTCCTCAAAATGTCAATGTCAAGATTTGGTTATAGAAAAGCCATGATTTCCGTGTCAGGAAAGGACTTACATCCAATAACCGGAGAGAGAAAATAAATGTCATTTTCTATTTTCCTCAAAATGTTAATGTCAAGATTTGGTTAGAGGAAAGCCATGATTTCCATGTCAGGAAAGGACTTATATCCAATAACCGGAGAGAGAAAATAGATGCCATTTTCTATTTTTCTCAAAATGTCAATGACAATATTTGGTTAGAGGAAAGCCACTATTTCCGTGTCAGGTAAGGACTTACATCCAATAACCGGAGGGAGAAAATAGATGTCATTTTCTATTTTCCTCAAAATGTCAATGTCAAGATTTTGTTAGAGGAAAGCCATGATTTCCGTGTAAGGAAAAGATTTACATCCAATAATCGGAGAGAGAAAATAGATGTCATTTTCTATTTTTCTCAAAATGTCAATGTCAAGATTTGTTTAGAGGAAAACCATGATTGGAATATTCGCTGGGGTTTTGACCTATATAGGTCGAATGATAATTCTCATGTTCAGTTATCACAATCCGTTTATTTCATCATTAAAATTTATTTTTTTATTTTTAGGACCTATCGACATATGATAGACAATGGGGAATATTTTTCCAACATTTTATTTTATTTTCATAAAAAGGTCACAAGTACATATTATTGCAAGCAAGAACTAACGGTACATATATGTGTACATATCATATAACGTGCTGCAACAAAAAACTGATATTTTACATACCAACAGCTACCGATATATCACACATCGATAACTATAGATATATCACATGTCAAAAGTTCTTATATGTCATAACATAGCTTTGGATATTAACAGACTTTCCATAAACGTCATACACTCTAAAACATTATTTATCAAACATGTTTCAGGTGTTTAGACATTTATGAGGTTATGGTAATTCCAAAGGTTGTAGATTCTCCAATTCTGGTATAGCTTTATATCCGACAGGTCGTTTATCGGGCTCCATCCGTCGCAAAGTAAATGAGATGCGTGGCTTGTTGACACTGGGTATGCAGTGTTTTACAAAATCTGTATCGTTCCCTTGAAATAGGAGAACTTATCCTCGAGTTAAAAGAATACGACACGTACCTTCAAACTCTCCAGGTCCTAAGATTTGTATCTCCCTTCCAAACACAACAGAACAGCGGTTCATTAGTGACACGGTGCAAAACGGTCTCTCAAAATCACGGCTGTCAATGTGAGGAGGGATACAGTCTCCTTTATCATATATATTGATGATGCAACTGTCAGGAATATAGTCTGTAGGTAAAATCCCCCAAGTGACAAGTTGTTTGGTAACTTGGATTATCACAGTGGGTAAAGGATCGACTTGCTCGTGTCGCAAAATTCTGGAAAGATTTCCTTCTCTGACTCTTGCATAATTATAGCAACACCCATATTGTAGGGTTTGTCTACCCTTGCCACGAATCCATTTATTAGGTTCAGAATAGGTTCTCCTTTGAAGGAGTCCAGCCCTACCCTGATTTTGGGCTTTTGTAATATGAACAATGACAGCAGTTTGTTCAGCTTCATCAAATATTCTGGTAAATATTTTATGACCATCCAGAATATTTATTGTCCTTTTATTCATGTGTTTGTATTGTTCAAAAGTTCTCCACTCGATAGCGCGAATTCGTCGCACTTCTTCCCTTGAGTGATTTTTTTCATCAACCTTTTTATCTGACACCTTAAGACTCTGAACAGGTGAAGTGATAATTGCTTTTCCATTGTCATTTTTTTTTGCAGGGTCTAGATCTGTCGTTTCTGAGGCAGAGTTTATTTCCTTCAATGGAGTGTTAATAGTTTGTGATTTCAGTTGACTAATAACCTCCATGTTTTGTTTTTTCCGTTATTATTTTTTTCGTTTCAGTCGTTTATTATGATTTCATATTTGTGATCTAGTAAGTCCTGTCGCCATATTTTTTGTACCCGATGTGGATGCTCCTTGTACTGAAGTAGTCATGAATTCTCCCTCATCTGAGCTGTCACTGATTGCGAAGTCATATTCCTCGGGTTGTCAGAGTTTGAATTCTATCAAAGGTGTTTGCAGATTAACTTCACTATGATTCACCAGATAAAGCAATGATCCATGATATATTGATTCGACTTGCAACAGGTCAATGTTAAAATGAATTCTGGTCCCCTTGTTTATAGGTCGACGGTGCAAGGCGAAAGTCATGTAGTTTTGAAATGAGAAAAATAACTTATTTTCAGGCATTTTTCCAGAAAACAGTAAGATAAAACAACATTTAGCCTTTTAAACATTTGTTCAGCAAATGAAACAGATGTCATAAAGCATCAAAATTGATTTTGGAAAGAAGAATTTATTGTCCCAGTTTATAAATAAGTCGTTATTCATTTTTTTATTTCTATGTCGCATAGTATTTCTTTAGAAAACGTCCATTGACTGGAGGTAGAATTCTTTTTCCTTGACAATCCACCAGTTGGCAGGATCCTCCTGAATATGTCTTTTCAATTACATATGGGCCCTCCCATATTGGCTCAAATTTACCACCTATCTTTCGATGAGCTAGTATAGGTCTTCGAAGGACTAAAACTAATTCACCGATTTGAAAGGTTCTGGGGTGAACTAATTTGTCGTGAGCTCGTATCATTTTTGCTTGATATAGTTCGAGATTTTGTTGGGCTTGTAGACGTTTGCCTTCCAAACTTTCAAGTTCTTCAAGTCGTATTCTAGCATTTTCTTCTTCAGTTGTTTTGTTTGCTATCGCAATTCTGAGAGAAGGAATTTGGACTTCAAGTGGTTAAATGGCTTCAGAACCATATACTAAAGCAAATGGTGTAGACTGTGTTGGAGTTCGGTATGTAGTTCTATAAGCCCATAAAGCTTCTATTAATCGTTCATGCCACTGTCTTGGGCTGTTATTCAACGTCTTTTTTAAGATTTGAACTAATGTTTTATTGAAAGTTTCGGCTAATCCATTGTCTTTAGGGTAATAAATTGTGGAGTACCTCCAATCAATCCCGTGTCTTTGGATAAAATTATTCATTTTCGTGTTTTTGAAGGCTAATCCGTTGTCTGATATGACCCTTCGAGGAATTCCAAATCTATAAACGATATGTGTTTTAAAGAAATGAAGAACTTGTTCTGCCTTAACTTCTCTAAGTGGTATTGCTTCTGCCCACCTGGAAAAATAGTCAGTGGCTGCCAGAATAAATTTATGACCCTTGGAAGATGGAGGATCTATATGGCCCACTATGTCGGTACCCCAACATTCAAATGACCATGATGCAATAGTTGGGTGTAGGACATTTGGAGGTTGATGTAAAACTATCCCATTGTTGACCTCATTTTTGGTGATGTCTTTTCTCTCCTTAGTGCTTAGGATCTAGCCGTAGGACTTCTCCTTGACTATCCTAGAGGACTAGAAATGGAACCCACCACTTAGAAATTCAGACACCTCTTAACCCTTCTTGAACCCCACAGATGACCATAAACCTCCAAACCCCTTTGGAAGATTGAAAGTCAAGTGTGGAGGTGCAAGGATGAGTTCCTATAGGATGGTCAAGCCTTAGAACAACCCTGGGTGGCCTGGTCCTGGTGATGGTTAGCCTGCACACACCACATTCTCACACACATCCCAAACCCTAAAACCACTCTTACCCAACTTGGCTTCCTGACTCATGTAGGAAATTCATATGGATGGACCTCAACCCCTAATCCCCTGGCTAAGAGGGTTAGGAACAACATATTGAATGCCTAAAATGAGTCCTCTCATGGCTCTTGTGAGCTTAACATGGCTTCATGGCTTAACCAAAATGATTCCATTCTAATCACATTCAATCAATCTTCATTTTTCCAAAATTTCAATTTTTGACCCCGGGGCTCTACACCCACTAAATCTACCAAATGCCCTTGAAACTACCCAAAATTTGCAAAATCACCTAAATTACCCAAAATTCCTCAAAATCAATCCTAAACATTTCCCCCACTCAAATTGATCATCCATAGCCAAATATACCAAAATTTCCAAAGTACCCCTAATACCCTCCAAATACCCAAAATGCCATTCTTAGCAAAAAATTCCATAAATTCCAAAAATTCCCAAAACATTCCAGAAAATCCCAACTATTCCCAATTTCATTTTGTTCAACTACACCATAAGCCAATTGTGTCAATTTAACCAACTTTTACCAAAACCCCTAATTTAATCCATTTTAAACCTAAAGTGAGCCCAATGTCAAACCAAACCACCCCAATTGACCTCAATTTTGGTCCAATTCAACTCTAAACTTCAATTCCATATCTCTAATATCAATCTAGATCAAATCCAAGCCCAACTTGATTAAAATTTGGATCCGATTTCAATTTGAAGCCTAAATCCCCTAAATTGGCCTAAACCCAAACCTAACCCAAATAGGCCCAAATCCCAAAATCAAAGCCCAACCAAAGTTGAAAACTCTTTATAACACTCCCATAAACATTTTTCAACATTAATTTTACATCAAATCTAACCTTAAACCAACATTAACCCAAGATAGCCAAAGTTAGCCCAATTTGACCCATTTTGGGCCCCATTACCAAAAAGGACCAAATTAAACCTATTTCAATTCCAAATGACACCAAAACTTCTCCAAATCACTCATGTCACACTCCTAAACTAAACCCATCATTTGTTTAGTTTCACAAAATCTCCATCCACCAATTTGTTTTCAAACTTAAAAGCCCACTTCCATAAAACATTTAAAAGCCCACTTTCCATTAAATTTAAAAGCCCAAAATCCATCCCCAAGCCCACATGAAACATTTTCTTCATCATTCCTTTGATAATCCTATTTGACCAAAGTCTTAAACCATCATGAAATCAACCCATTTGTAGCATCATGGCAAATCCCGTCAAAGGAATCCATTGTTTTCAAATTTCCAAATAACCCTTTTCCATGCAAGTGAGCCAACCTTTTCCCAAGCCATGAGCAAGCCAAATGAAGCCATGGAGCCATGCATAATCCATATGCAAGCCATGGGGAGCCCTTTCCACCTCACCATGCCACTTATGGCAAGAAGAGGGGAGCCTTTCCTAAGCCTTCACTGAACCTTTCTTAACCCTAACAATGATACACTTTAACCAAAATTGGCCACCTCACCTTAGATGGGGACTTCACCACACATGTGAGCTGACCCAAATGATCTCACATCAGCCCAAATCAAGCCTTGGTGAGTGAACCAAGCCAAAACCATGAATTGACCCAAATTGGACCAGAAATGCTCCTTACACCCATGCCATTTAAATCCTTAACTTTACACATGGCAATTAAAAATTGATAGCACCAAAATCAAACTCTGACCTCCCCTCCACCTAAACACATATTTTGAACCCACTAATCAACCCCCATGGCCACCCAAAGCTCCACCATAACCTTCCTTATTTAAACCCCCCAACCTCCATGGCCAAGAGGAAGAGATGCAAGATTTACCTTGGGGAGACCATGCCAAATTGTTCCTAAAGCTTCTCCAAGCATTTCTATGTTCAATCAAACCATTTCCAATTGAGGCCTCACCTCTTGGACAAATGTATCAAATTTTTTCTCCTCCAACCGAGCTTATTTTAAATTTCTATAAATATTCACATGCTTTAAGTATATCATCACCATATAGATGTGTGCTAATCGATTAGATGATCATTTAAAAAAAAATTCATTTAATTTCGTTGAGAAATGAGTAAGATATCAAGGTTTAAAGGTCGACGGTTTTGGGTGAATAACACTAGGAGAGAGGAGCAGCAGCCGTCCGATCAGGCGTGTATCTGACGGACGACCCTGATGCAGTCGAGCGGATCTTCATCCATGAACAGGCGCCATATAGAACCACGCTGGCCAATAGGAGAGCGACACGTGGATTGAGCGGGAAATGGATCTTTTGGATTTATTTTTGACACAAAACATCAAAAAATCATAACTTTGCTTAGAAAACTCCAAAAAATAAAATAAAAATACCCTCTTGCTCATGAAAATGAGGATAATAATGTGAAAGTAATTTTATTTTTATTTAATGCATATTTTATTTTTAATTAATTAAATAGTGTTTTCAATATTTTAATTCTTCATACATGTAGGAGCTTCACCATAACTTGAAATTTTTATATGTTATTCTCTGCATGATGGTTGATCTTTCCTGATTTTTCTAAAGTCGGGAAAGATTTCCATGATGATATATCTATTTTTCAATATTATGCTTCAGTTTTCCTATAATAATTATAGAAAATACCATGTTACTTAGAAAAATCTAGAAAAATCAGAGTATGTTCCCTTTGACTAAAGAAACATTACAAAATTATCTCATGATTTATTTCAATGAAACAAACTCTAATTTGGCCAAAACCTTAAAATGAAATTTTAATTAATTAGGATTAACCACACATCAAAATAACTTGAAAATAATTTTCCACTGAACTTTAGGATCAGGGGAACCTCATATAATAATTTGATATCAATTGGAAATGTTTAGCCCCACTAAATGAATTAATTAAGTCACATAACTAAAATTAAACTTTAAAAATTCATAACTCCAAAAATACATTTAAAAAATTCACCAAATTGGTTTTGTGGGATCTCTGATATTAGTGAAGTCTATAAAAATTAAAATTAGAATTTTCTAAAATTTTTTATTTTTATTCATATTTTAAAAATTTTAAATAATTAAAAAATAATAAAAATCATAAAAAAATTAAAAATCATAAAAATGTCATATTTTGACTTTTAATCACTTAGGAACAAACCAAATATTTTTCCCAAGTCTTAAAGTAAAGATATTGAATTTCAAATGCTTAAAACAACTTTTAATATTAAAAAATGTATTTTCCAACCTTTTCACTAAATTAATTCCAATAAATCAAAGAAAAATCATGAAATTTTAAAATTTATTTCTCTAAACTCCTTGAGATCAGAGAGATTTATGAAAAATATAAAATCCATTTTTCAACTTTAATTTTATTTTATAATTAATTAATACTCTAAAACTCAAAAAAATTATAATAAATAAAATATAATTCAAAAAATCACAAAAATTGGTCCAAGTGGTCCCCTAGTCATTAGAAACATCTCATAATTTTCTTAGGGATAGAAACCTTTCGTTGGTCATGTTGTTGAATTTTCTTTGAAAACCCCTATTTTCTTCTAAAAATAATTATATAAATAAATTAAATTTAGAAAAAATCACATTTTCTCCACTAATGTATTAACTGACATGTGAGTGAAGGGACATAAAAATTTCAAATTCATTTGAGCTCAATTTAGTGAGTTATGAAATAAATAAGCTTAAAAGGGCATAAAGGTAATTAAAAATTTTAACTCTTAATTAAAGCTTTAGGTTTAATCTAAATGGGGGTAAAATATTTGATTTTAACTTTCTCTTCAATGATTGAAACTTAGGGAAATTAAGGGGTAGAAACCCATTAAACAATTTGAAAATATCAAAATGAAACTTTTATTAATTAAATGATTTAAATTTTGGAAAAATATATTTAAAATTTAGATTTTTAAAATAGGGATATTATTAAGAGGATATTTATTCTTTAATTTAAAAATCCTTAAATAAGTCACTTTAACAATATTTAGTTCTTAATTAAAAATTAAAATAATAATCCAAATTAACAATTAAAACTAAAATTAAATTAAATTAAATTAAAATTAAATTAAAATTAAAGTTAAACTAAAATTAACAATTAAAATTAAAATTAAAATTAAATTAAAATTAAATTAAATTAAATTAAATTAAATTTAAATTAAACTAAACTTAAATTAAATTAAAATTAAGTAAAATTAAATTAAATTAAATTTAAATTAAATTAAAATCAAATTGAATTAAATTAAATTAAAATCAAATTGAATTAAATTAAATTAAAATCATTTAACAACAAACCTAAGTGAAATCATTAAGAGTTAAATCAAAACATATCAATAATTGAAACACCTCTTTCTATCTAAGTAAATTTAAAACATGAACATCAATTTGAAATACTAAGATAATTGAAAATGTAAAGATTTAAATCAAATCTAAAATAATTTGAACACTATTCCAAACTTAAAATTATTAATTAAAACCTCATAATTAAATTAAAGCACTTTTAATCATTAACTCAAACTTTTAATTAAGTATGATTAAAATTCTCGATAAATCAACCTGCCCTTAAAGGCTTTAATTATTATAACGCTTAAATAGAGTATTAAGTGAGATGTCACTTCATTCATTAGGTAATCAAATACCCAAGTTCACTGAGCAAGAGATAAAGTTTAACTAAACTCATGGATGATTAATTCACCTATGCAACTAAATTTACTTGGACTCAAAATAATCTCGGAAGTATTGAAAAGATGTTTAGGACTCGTCCTAAGCACTTCCTCAATATGACGGGATGTTTTAGAAGAACAATTGAATTTAATTGTTCTTTGATGAAGAAAATCATCCATAAAATACATGAACCTAGACGTCATAGGAGATGACTAGCAATAGGACTAGGATCTTTTTAGACAACCAAAACCTGTCCCTTAGCTTTACCTAGGTACTTGTTATAAATATTTAAATGCCTTAATATGTGTTTTAAGTGCAGCTTGGGATGACGGGAAGACCCTCCAGGTACGCTTTTATTTTATTGCAATTTACTTTATTGCAATTTACTTACCTGCACTGCACTTTACTTTTCTTGCATGTTAAACAAGATTGTTGCATGAAAATTGAAACCTTCTAGGATAGCCTGTGAACCAAAACCCAAAACTAAATTAAAAGTCACAACAAGATAAAATTCACCGCCACAACATTCAAAATATAAAACAACTCAAAATTTAATCACAAACAGAACAACAAAACTACAATTACAACTAAATTAAAACGTCTCGTTGAATGATCGGGAATACCTCGGATGATGTAACCCACGTGTTGCTAACGGAATTTCTCACTGTCTAAATGAAAGTGTGGAACTCATTCAGTTGAGTTTAGCAAATTCATCTGGACTAAGTGAATTCAATAAAAATAACGGTGCCGGGATGAGGGAACCGTGGGATCTTAATCAGTTCTGTTTAAATAACTTTAAGATTTGTTTTAATTAAAACACTAAAAAAACTTGGATTTTAAGATTTTATCTAAACCAAAACACTTCTCTCATCTCCTGATTTATGACTTCTAAAACTAAACCTCTGCAACAACAAAGAGCTTGGAGCATAGTGGGCAGCACGGCCATCGTCATAAGCAAAACTAGAATCCTCAACTCTTCGTTAGGCATTTGCATGATCATGTCATGTTAATTAATCCCTAACCGGTCTTAGGACTCCGAGGTAGTCATTTGGTACGACATAAACCCTCACATCTTCGAGGCTATTTGCATGATTGTGTCATACAAATATAAGTCCTAATTAATTAAAATTGGCAGGATTGCAATATTAAATAAAATCCTAAATTGAAGCCAAATAATAGGTAATTTTGAGAAGTTGCCAAGATTCTTCTTGGATCCTCAGCTTCTCCTACTTCTCTTTCTTTGGACTCTTAAAATAAATTGTTCCAAATTTATTTCATTCCCTATTGAAATTTCCAAAACTCAAATCCTTTGAAAACCTTAAACTTTGAAATTCTTGAGAGCAAAACCACTGATCATTATCGAGAGTTTTCTTATATGATTCCCATCATTTAAGATGTAATTAACTATAGGGGCTTGCCCTTATAGGGAAAATTAAGAACCCAGGTAATATAAACCCTGCTTAATTCATTCATATTAAGCAGGGGAACTTGTCAGCTTATAAAATTGGTTTGCAGACCAAACAGATGTCACAAATCACCTAGTTTATTTAATCGAGCCCCATTATCAAGCAGTGTGTCTATTCTTCGGGATAGATACACGGTTTGTGATGCGGTGCTCGTTTATATAAACTGTTTGGGATGTGAGATCGGTTTGATTTCATATCTTAAAATCTTCAAATTTAAAAATTATTTTTAAAATCAAATGCTACTTTCTAAATTATATATATATTTAAATTAAATTTAAAATTTAAAGTTCGCCGACAATTTCTGTTAGGAGACCCCTTTTTTCTAAAGTACAACACAAACCTAAAAATATGCCGACACCCATGTATTTGACATTGATGGCATTTCTTTGCAATGTCAAGGCAATCGGCCATCATTGTTGGCCAATAATAACCCATTCTTTTTATTTTCATTTTTATTTTGGGCCCAGATTGATGTGCACCACATAAACCTGAATGAACTTCCTTAACAATCTCTTGAGCTTTAACTTGGTTTAAACATCTTAACCACATTTGATCAAAAGATTGTTTGTAAAGAACATCGTTTATTAGAGCATATGTTAAAGCTCTCTGTTTAATTTGGTTGGTAATAGAAGTGTTTTCAGGTAATTTTCCAGTTTGTAAATATTGGATGATTGGTTGTCGCTAATCATCATTTTCGCCATTTATTGTCATTGCCATATTTTCACCGATTTTATGTAAATTATCGATATCAATTTGAAAAAGAACTTGTCGTCCTCTTATAGAAATCGGTATGTCGTCTTCTTCTGGACAGGCAAACTCCTTTACAAGTTTTGCCAAAGTGTCTGCTAGAGAATTGTCTCGTCTCGGGATTAAGAAGAATGTTACATCAAAAATTTGTTGAAGTAATTTTAGAGTGTAACGAGAATACTGTTCAAGTCGTGACTTCAAAGTTTTGTATTTGCCAGAAATTTGATTAATAATCAACTGGGAATCCCCGTAGATGTCAATATTTTTAATTTCCATTATTATTGTTAATTCTAGACCGGCTATGAGCGCTTCATATTTGGCTTCATTGTTTGTGCATGGTTCTGTCAAATGATAGTAAAAAGGCATCATCGTTTTGTCTGAGTAATGAAAATCAATCCTACTCCAGCTTTGCCTGGTATAATTGTCTGTTTGTCTTTGTCTTTCCATGCAGATGATGCTCCGTCAAAGTAGAGTTCCCATCGTTGCACATTGGAATTTTTTATGTTTGATATTTGTTTATCAGTTAAATCGTCATTAAAGGGTGATCTAGTTGGAATTGGATGTGCTGCTAAGAAATCTGCCAGGATTTATCCTTTGACAGCACGTAACGGTACAAATGTTATATCAAATTGGAGTAAGATCATTGCCCATCTTGCTAATCTCCCAGAAAGTGTTGGTTGTGCTATTAAACATTGTAATGGGTTAACTCTTGAAATAAGAGTTACCTTATGAGAAAGCATATAATGCCTTAGTTTTTGAACTGCAAAGATCAAGGCTAAACAATGCTTCTCAATTGTCGGATATTTTATTTCCATTGGAACTAAACAATGACTTAAATAGTATAATGCACTTTCTTTTTCCTCGTCATTTACTTGTGTTAATAAAGCTTTAAGTGAATTGTCCAATGCTGCGGTGTAAAGGATTAGAGGTCTTCCTAATACAGGGGCTGCTAAGACAGGAGGAGTTGTCAGATATTGTTTAACGTCTTCAAAGGCACGCTGACATTTTTCATCCCACACAAATTTAGTATCTATTCTAGTAAGGGCAGTAAGAGGTTGACATCTACCCGATAGATTGGAAATGAAACGTCGTATATATGCTAATTTTCCTTGACAGGATCTCAATTGAGTTAAATTTTTGGGAGGAGGCATATTTAGGATTGCTTCAAATTTGAGTGGATCAATTTCTATCTTACAATGCCAAACTACAAATCCTAAATATTTTCCTGAAGTGACACCGAAGGCACACTTTAAAGGATTCATTTTAAGATTGTATTGTCGTAGTCGTTCAAAGATAATTCTCCAATCGTATATATGATCATCTTTTTGTTTACTATTGACAACTAGATCGTCGACATAACATTCGACTTGATTATGTATTAATTCATCAAAAATCCGTGTCATGGCTCTTTGATAGGTTGCACCGGCATTTTTTAATCCAAATGACATAACCTTATAATAATATATCCCCATGGGTGTCCGGAAAGTTGTATTCGCTTCATTCTCCAAAAACATCTTTATTCGGTTATATCCTGATGATCCATCCATAAAGGAGAATATTGCATGTTTTGATGCTATATCAACCATTAATTCAGGAATTGGTAAAGGAAATTCATCTTTTGGACATGCTTTGTTCAAGTCCCTGAAGTTTATACAGACCCTTATCTGTCCATTTTACTTTTTAACTGGTACACATTGGCTAACCATGTTGAATATTTTTCTTCTAGTATGAAGTCAGCTTCTATCAATTTCTTGATTTCTGCAATGACTTGTTGCTCTATTTCGACACGCATCCTTCTCGGAGCTTGTTTAACTGGGGTTGTAATTTGATTTATCCCAAGTTTATGGACTGCGACTTCTGGAGATAAGCCAGGCATCTCGTCGTAAGTCCAAGAGAAACAGTCTTTATATTCTATCAACTATTGACTTATGTCCTTTGCTTCCTCATCATTAAGGAATGAACTAATAAAAGTTGGTTTTGGACTTTCATCAGTTCCTAAATTTATTTCTTTTAATTCATCAATTGTCGATTTAATTTCTTCTTCCAATTCTAGAGGAGAATCTTCAATAGGAAGATCATGTAATGTTTCTGAATCGTATTCTTCAGTGATGGTCAGACAAAATTATGTCTCATCTAATGGTCCTATAGTTCCAAATCCAATACCTTCTTTGGAGTTAGAATTTCATTTATTATTATTCCACATTTGTTTAATAAAATGTGGTTATTTTAAAGACCATTGTTTGAGCATTAAACTATTTTGAATAAATTTTTGTGCCCAAGGAGAATACAACTCAAAAGGAATTTTTATTGATTGTGGAAGATTTTCATATTCTATTTTTACATCATTTTCAGTACAAGAGGAAGTAGAGCCAAGTCTAAACTTAATTGGCTTTTTGTCATCATTATATACGTCTTTGACTATTAGATTCTCAATATTAGCAGTGGAGATTGGAGTCAAAGTCATAGAATGTATATAATGATTGATTTTGTCATACATAGATTCAAATTGTCTTTCTTTATCTTCTTCTTCCAAAGATATTTTGAATTGAGGATTCTTCGCAATCACAGATGTCGTTTCTTCTTCAGAGTCCAAGTGGATTTTAAACTTCAGTGGTTCCTTCATTGTGACAATTGGATCTTTTTTTCCTCGTCCTCGTTCCCGTCCCCGGCCTCGATCTCGAGTGCGATTTTGATGGGAATTATTTCCTTTTGTCTTTATTGAAGAATTCTCTTCATTTATTTTCTTTTCTTTATTCTTTTCTTCCACATCCAGTGTTGTTTCTCTGGAAGACATTGTTTTATTTATAGGAGCATAATATGCTGCATCTTCATGTATACCGATTTCATGGATTGAAAACGGTTGCAGATCTCCTATAATACGACATTCTTGTCCTTTTCGTAGGTATTTTATACAATTATGTAGGGAAGAAGGAACCATTTTATACTCATGAAGCCAAGGTCTGCCGAGTAAGGCATTAAAAGAAGTGTCTGAATCAATAATATGAAATTTTGCTGTCGTTGCCAAGTCAGCTATTTTCAAGAGTAATGTTATTGATCCAAGGGACCATTCTCCTTGCTGATTGAATCCTCGTAACATCATCGTATCCCTTGATAGTTGAGAGGCATCAATGTCCAAATATGCAAGAGTTCTCAAATTCATAATGTTGATTGAAGCACCTTGGTCAATAAGAACTCTTGAAAGTATTGTATCATTTATGTTCACCGTAATATACAGTGGACGATTGTGTTCAGTTGTTCCAAGCAACAAGTCATTGTCAGAGAAGGTAATCTTCATTGATTCCTCTAATGGGTAAGCTTCATTTTGGGTAATACTAGCAAGTCGAGTTAAGCAAATATCTGGATCTGAAAGGGCCTTTATTAATGATTCTCTCATTTCTTTGGAAAGTATGAGAGCGTCATAGATGCTTAATTTCACAGGTAATTTTCTTAAATGAGCTAGTACGTTATAATCCACTTTGTTATGAAGATCGTCCTTATTTCATTCAGGGGTTTGAGGATGCATTGGAGGAATGATCTTGTCTGGTGTGATTATTTGTCTTTCTTTTTCTTGTGGAGTCATCCTAGGAGGTAAGATTTTTCCACTCCTTAAATTAATTTCAACTGTTTCTTCAAGTTGATTATCTGACTCTTTCGTCTCCGAGTCTGAGGGTTCCAATTCTATGGAAATCGGAATTCCTCGTAGTTGGAATGTAGCAATGTCATTTTCATTTTCATCATTGTCAGATTTTTCATCTGTATTTTCATTATTTTGGTTGTCTTTAGATTGATCATATATGATTTGAGTATTGTCTATAGGGTTATAATTCAAATGATTATTCTCAGAAACATCGCCCAAAATAGACAAAATACAAGCAAAACTCGGATTGTTATTATTCATGGTAGTAAAAAGGAAGTCATACAAAGTTATCAGTTTGAGGATTTTTCTTCCTTCACCCAACATAACTATCCTAGTACAAGAGGAAAATGAACTAGAAGGTACAAAAGAAGTTGCATCCCCTATACTTGGAAGACCTTTGATCTTTTTTAGTTTCTTGATTTTCTTTTTCTTTTCCTTCTTAGGAAATTTTGTGATATGATATTTAGCAAAGATTTCTTCATAAATACTGTCTTTGTTTCCAGGATTGAGTTTCTCTATTGAAATCATATTGATTGATCCTTTTTCAGGTTCATTCAAATATTCTTTCGGGATTATTATGTTTCCATCTTTAAAATTACGCTCCAACCAGTCTTTGAAGACAAAACAGTCTTCAATTTTATGTCCAAGCATTCTGTGATAAGGACAGTAATTAGGATTGTCTTTCATGTCAATTTTTTCTGGCCTTTTAGCTTTTGGTAGCTTAAATTCGGGCATTTTAAGCAGACTATGAAATATTTTACTAACAACTTATGTTTTAAATGAATAGTCTTTATTCATCCTTTCAGCCATTGTTTTCTTTTCTGTTGGTACTGAGATTGGTTGTTGAAGTTGTAATTGAGGTGATGTTTGTGATGTCGAAGGATTCTGTCGTTGTTGTTTCTTTTGTTTTGGTTGAATCTGCATCACCTGTTTACCTTTTTCTACAACATTTCCAGGTTTCTTTTCAAATGTTTTGATAGTTTTTGTCTTTTCAGTTTTCTCCATTACACTCATTTGTTTTGCTTCTTCTTGGAGATTAGCAGCTTTACTGAGTAATTTTTCAAATGTCTTTATTGTGAATCCTTTAAGCTTAAATGCTATAGGACCATGGATATTTTAAAGCAATATTTCAACAGCCTGTTGTTCTTGTAATTGTGGTTCACATTTCATGCTGAGATTTCTCCAGCGTAAAATATAATCCACTAAACTTTCTCCCGGTTTTTGTTTTTCTACCACCAAATCACCAACAGTGGTGTGATGTTGTGCTTTTGCAAAACGTTGAATAAAGAGGCTTTCAAGTTCCACAAAGGTTTTGACAGATCCATTGGGAAGTTCTGCATACCAGTCAAAGGCAACTCTTGTGAGACTGTTAACAAATTGTCGAAATAGGAGAGCATCACTTCCTCGATCATTACAGCAGCTTGCTGTAAAATGTGTAAGATGTTGCCGGGGATTACCCTTTCCATCAAACATCTTAAAGACAGGAATAACAAAGCCTTTAGGGTATTGGACATAATTAAATTCCTCTGGGTATGGTCTACCCTTTAGAGTTAATGCTCCAAGTTTCACTTGAGCCATTGTTTCTTTAATTTTCTATTGCACAAGTTTTGTAATATCCTTTTCCAGAATTTCATTATGAGGGGAATTCTTTTTCTTTTGAGTGCTTTCCTCAATATCTATTGGTTCTTATTTATTTTCAAGAATATGAATAGCCTCTGGTCTGATGATTTCAATGGCTGGAGATGGGTTCGTTGGTGGATTTTGCAAAGTTGCTACCAATTCTTCCATCTTTTGTTTAAGACGACTAATTTTTGCATCACGTTTTCGTATCACCGCTCACAATTCGTTGGTCATCTTCATTTGATTCTCGTGCTATGGAAGTAGATCGTGTTTCTACCATATTAACACTGGCAACATTCTCATTAGAGCTATCAGAAGTATTTTTCCTTTCTTACTTCGAAAGTTGTTTAATATCTTCCTTTAATTTCTTCAATATTTCTTCAAATGATTTTACAAAATGTTTTTTGCAAGTTTCTTCTTGTGAACTACTCATAGGAGTGTTGGTGGTATCTGAATTTCTTTCAGATAATTTTCATCTCCACACAGTATTTTTAAGTATAGGACGAGAGCTTTCAGGTGGTGTATCGTAACCTGTGTGAGGATAATTTGCTTTTTGTAGCATTTAGACCAAATATGACATTTTAGCATTTCTATCTTCTGCTCCTGAAATCAATTCATCATATCTAGCTTTGTCGTTTGTGACTAACACATCTTTTATTCTAGGGCCCATTCGAAATTTTACTGGCACTCGAACACAATGTTTATCAGTTGGAAATTGATAGTCAGTTTCTTGATAGTCAAGATTTTCCATCACTAAAGTTCTCCTTTCCATGGTGTTGGAGACTGCACAACCCATTTTGTTTAATAATTTAGATAGTAAGCATCTATTTTTTCGTGCTAACCTTTTAAACACTGAATATATATCACGAAACGGAGGAGAGCTTTTAGGTTGAAAGGAATTATCAGTGTATTCAACAGGAATCAGAATATATGGGTTTTCTTCTAAAAAGGAAGGGTTTCCAAAAATGTTCTATTGAAATTTAGGTGTTTCAAAATTATCATTTTCGTTCCACCTTTTCTTTCTTTTAAATGAAGGAGTTTTATGAATATTCTTTAAACAAGATCCAATCTCATACATAGATGATGGCGGAGCATCATCTTCCTTGTGAACTTGTTTTCCTTTCCTATAAGCTTGTCTTTTCATTTCTTCAAGGGTATTAGGTTCTTCAGGTGTATATTCAGGCAAATTTTATGTAAAATTCAGAAAGTCTTCATAAGGTTGTAAGTCAAATTCTTGGAAAGATTATGTATTAGTTTGATATGGATTATGTAATATGAATTCTGTTTCACTAAATAATCCATAATCATTTTGATAAAAGGGGGGGATTTTCCTCTATTGGTATGTCAAACTCTTGAAAATAAGAAAATATTGAATTCGGAGAATCCATTGCGATTTTTCTGAAAATTCAAGAAAAATGAATATTATTGACTTATTTATAAACTGGGAACTTATTTTTAAAATTTGAAATGAAAACAAATGATAACAAAAGATGAGAAGAAAGATCTTCCCCAGCAGAGTCGCCACTGAATCTCTTGTCGACAAATGGAAAGACATTGGTGTGGAATGTCGATATTGAGGAGTCGCCATCTAATATTAGCCTAATTTTATTCCTATAAATCCCACGAAAGATTTGAGGAATTTAGGGCTAATAGTAGAAAAGGATGTTTATGACAATCCTTATAGAAGAATATCCTAGAATAATATATCCTAGAATTTTTATATAAAGAAAATCATGGAAAACCAGAGATTTCTATTGTGAGTTCTTTTGGATCTTCTATAGAAGCAAGCTTCCATAGTTAATTACATCTTAAACATTTTTTAATTGTTCAGGAAAACTTCTAATTAATGTCAATCATTTGTTTTCTAAAATATTATTTTTAAGGAGAGATGTACCCACTATCACTCCTAAATATCATGTCATATTTATTATTTTAAAGTTTTGATTTTGTTTTTCATGTCGTTATCTTAAAAGTTTTGTTGTTGTTTTCCATGTCGTTGTTTTGTTTTGTTTTGGTGTCTATCCTAAAAAGTTTTGGTTTTGTTGTTGTTTGTTTAGAATGTCGTCCTGTAAAACAGAGTTAGCACATCCTATAATATGCAAAGAAAATCTAAACAAAACTTTTTGCCTTTACCCTGCAAAGAAAAGATTGTCAGAAAATATTTTCATGTTCATTGTTTTGATTTAACATGACCTGGATGTCGGTTTATGTCAAATTATATTGATTAATGTTTAATTTTATCGAAATATCGGATTATTTTTCATTTAATATCAATATTTGCCAAATTTATATTTGAAATGTTAATTTTATGTCGGTTATGTCGATTTGAAATGTCGAATTTATGGCGGTTATATCGATTTTGGTTTGAAATGTCGAATTTATTTCAGTTATGTCGATTTTGGTTTAAAATGTCGAATTTGTGTTGGTTATATCAATTTTAGTTTGAAATGTCGAATTTATGTCAGTTACATTGATTTATGTTTGAAATGTCGAATTTGTATCGGTTACGTCGATTTATGTTTGAAATGTCGAATTTGTGTCCGTTATATCGATTTTGGTTTGAAATGTCGAATTTATATCTTGATTTAAGTTTAAACTTAAATTTTGAAATTACATCTGTTTGAATTTGAGTTGAAAGTTGGGTTAGATTAACTTGAGTTCATATCTGTCTGAACTTAAGTTAAAAGGTTTGGTTTAGATTAACTTGAGTTCATGTCTGTCTGAACTTAAGTTAAAAGGTTGAAAGTTAGATTCAATATTGATTGAATTAACTTGGGCTCATGCTTGGTTGAACCTAAGTTAAATTCAATGTTGATTGAATTTAATTAACTTGAGTTCATATCTGTCTGAACTTAAGTTAAAATAATTAAATTTAGGTTCAATATTAATTGAATTAACTTGGGTTCATGTATGGTTGAACCTAAGTTAGATTCAATGTTGATTGAATTCAATTAACTTGAGTTCATATCCGTCTGAACTTAAGTTAAAAGGTTTAAATTTAGATTCAATATTAATTGAATTAACTTGGGTTCATGTCTGGTTGAACCTAAGTTAGGTTCAATATTAATTGAATCTAATTAACTTAAGTTCATGTCTGTCTAAACTTAAGTTAAAGAAGTTTAACATAGAATAGACTTAATTAAGTTTTAAGCCTTATTTAAATAGGACCTAAAGGTTACTCAAGTATAATAAATTAGACTTAATTAGAATTACAGACCATCTAAGTCCTTTTAGATAAGGCTTAAGTTTTAATTAAGTCTATTTAGTTGTAATTTATTGAGACATTAAGTCTAATAAATTAGACTCAGGTTCATGATTTGTTGTTTTAAATCTCAATTGCTTGATGATTTAATTAAGTCTAGGATGTTAGACTTGATTAAAATTTTATGTTAAATTTAGGTTTGAATTAAGTTGGATTAAAAGTTTAATATAGTTTAGTCTTAAGTTAAGATTTGATTTGAGTTCAAGTTAAGTTGACTTATGTTCAATA
This sequence comes from Papilionanthe hookeriana x Papilionanthe teres, assembly GCA_022702705.1. Taxonomy (NCBI): domain Eukaryota; kingdom Viridiplantae; phylum Streptophyta; class Magnoliopsida; order Asparagales; family Orchidaceae; genus Papilionanthe; species Papilionanthe hookeriana x Papilionanthe teres. Next base: position 151,867,730 of record CM040424.1, read on the forward strand.
TGGGTTGAACTTATATTGAGTTTAGGTCAGACTTAAGTTCAAGTCGGGTTGAACCTAAGTTCAGTTTGGCTTAAGTCTAACATGGGTTAGACTTAAGTTGTGTTTGGGTTAGACTTAGATTCATGTCAGATTGAATCCAAGTTTGGTTTGACTTTAGTCTAATTTTGGTTAGATTTAAGTTAGGTTTGAGTTTGACATAGGTTTATGTCGAGTTGAACCTAAGTTTAGTTTGACTTAAGTCTAGTGTAGGTTAGACTTAAGTTAAGTTTAGGTTTGACTTAGGTTTATGTTGAGTTGAACCTAAGCTTGGTTTGACTTAAGCCTAATGTAGGTTAGACTTTAAGTTAGATTTAGATTTGACTTAGGTTTATGTTAGGTTGAACCTAAGTTTGGTTTGACTTAAGCCTAGTGTAGGATAGAATTATGTTTGATTTAGTTTTGATTATTTAAGGTTAATTAAAGCTAATTTAGATAAGGTTTAATTAATTAATTAGACTTATTATGGGTTAAGTATAATTATTTAATGTCAATTAAACTTAATTTAGGTAAGGTTTGATAGATTAATTAGACTTATTATGGGTTAAGTCTAATTATTTAAGGTTAATTAAACCTAATTTAGGTAAGGTTTAATTGATTAATTAGATTTATTATGGGTTAAGTCTAATTATTTAAGGTTAATTAAACTTAATTTAGGTAAGGTTTAATAGATTAATTAGACTTATTAAGGGTTAAGTGTGCTTATTTAAGGTTAATTATACCTAATTTAGGTAAGGTTTAATTGATTAGTTAGACTTATTATGGGTTAAGTCTAATTATTTAAGGTTAATTAAACCTAATTTAGGTAAGGTTTAATTGATTAATTAGACTTATTATGGGTTAAGTCTAATTATTTAAGGTTAATTACACCTAATTTAGGTAAGGTTTAATTGATTAATTAGACTTATTATGGGTTAAGTCTAATTATTTAAGGTTAATTAAACCTAATTTAGGTAAGGTTTAATTGATTATTAGACTTATTATGAATTAAGACTAATTATTAAAGGTTAATTAAACCTAATTTAGGTAAGGTTTAATTGATTAATTAGACTTATTATGGGTTAAGACTAATTATTAAAGGTTAATTAAACCTAATTTAGGTAAGGTTTAATTGATTAATTGGACTTATTATGGGTTAAGTCTAATTATTTATGGTTAATTAAACCTAATTTATGGTTTAATTGATTAATTGGACTTATTAAGGGTTAGGTCTAATTATTTAAGGTTAATTAAACCTAATTTAGGTAAGGTTTAATTGATTAATTAGACCTATTATGGGTTAAGTCTAACTTATTATTTAAGGTTAATTAAACCTAATTTAGGTAAGGTTTAATTGATTAACTAGACCTGTTATGGGTTAAGTCTAATTATTTAAGGTTAATTAAACCTAATTTAGGAAACATTTAATTGATTAACTAAACTTAATATGGGTTAAGTCAAATTATTTAAGGTTAATTAAACCGAATTTAGGTAAGGTTTAATTGATTAGTTAGCCTTATTATGGGTTAAGTCTAATTATTAAAGGTTAATTTAACCTAATTTAGGTAAGGTTTAATTGATTAAGTCAAATTATTTAAGGTTAACTAAACCTAATTTAGGTAAGGTTTAATTGATTAATTAGACTTATTATGGGTTAAGTCTAATTATTTAAGGTTAAAATTTAGGTAAGGTTTAATAAATTAATTAGACTTATTATAGGTTAAGTCTAATTATTTAAGGTTAATTAAACCTACTTTAGGTAAGGCTTAATTGATTAATTAGACTTATTATGGGTTAAGTCTAATTATTTAAGGTTAATTAAACCTAATTTAGGTAAGGTTTAATTGATTAATTAGACTTATTATGGGTTAATTATAATTATCTAAGGTTAATTAAACCTAATTTAGGTAAGGTTTAATTGATTAATTAGTATAAACCTAATTTAGGTAAGCATTAATTGATTAATTAGATTTATTATGGCTTAATTCTAATTATTTAAGGTTAATTAAACCTAATTTAGGTAAGGTTTAATTGATTAATTAGACTTATTATGGGTTAAGTCTAATTATTTAAGGTTAATTAAACCTAATCTATGTAAGGTTTAATTGATTAGTTAGACTTATTATGGGTTAAGTCTAATTATTTAAGCTTAATTAAATCTAATTTAGGTAAGGTTTAATTGATTAATTAGACTTATTATGGGTTAAGTCTAATTATTTAAGGTTAATTACACCTAATTTAGGTAAGATTTAATTGATTAATTAGACTTATTATGGGTTAAGTCTAATTATTTAAGGTTAATTAAACCTAATTTAGGTAAGGTTTAATTGATTATTAGACTTATTATGAATTAAGACTAATTATTAATGGTTAATTAAACCTAATTTAGGTAAGGTTTAATTGATTAATTAGACTTATTATGGGTTAAGACTAATTATTAAAGGTTAATTAAACCTAATTTAGGTAAGGTTTAATTGATTAATTGGACTTATTATGGGTTAAGTCTAATTATTTAAGGTTAATTAAACCTAATTTAGGTAAGGTTTAATTGATTAATTGGACTTATTATGGGTTAGGTCTAATTATTTAAGGTTAATTAAACCTAATTTAGGTAAGGTTTAATTGATTAATAAGACCTATTATGGGTTAAGTCTAACTTATTATTTAAGGTTAATTAAACCTAATTTAGGTAAGGTTTAATTGATTAACTAGACCAGTTATGGGTTAAGTCTAATTATTTAAGGTTAATTAAACCTAATTTAGGAAACGTTTAATTGATTAACTAAACTTATTATGGGTTAAGTCAAATTATTTAAGGTTAATTAAACCTAATTTAGGTAAGGTTTAATTGATTAGTTAGCCTTATTATGGGTTAAGTCTAATTATTTAAGGTTAATTAAACCTAATTTAGGTATGTTTTAATTCATTAAGTCAAATTATTTAAGGTTAACTAAACCTAATTTAGGTAAGGTTTAATTTATTAATTAGACTTATTATGGGTTAAGTCTAATTATTTAAGGTTAATTAAACCTAATTTAGGTAAGGTTTAATTGATTAATTAGAATTATTATGGGTTAAGTCTAATTATTTAAGGATAATTAAACCTAATTTAGGTAAGGTTTAATTTATTAATTAGACTTACTATGGGTTAAGTCTAATTAATTAAGGTTAATTAAACCTAATTTAGGTAAGGTTTAATTGATTAATTAGACTTATTATGGGATAAGTCTAACTTGTTATTTAAGGTTAATTAAACCTAATTTAGGTAACGTTTAATTGATTAATTAGACTTATTATGGGTTAAGACTAATTATTTAAGGTTAATTAAACCTAATTTAGGTAAGGTTTAATTGATTAATTAGAATTATTATGGGTTAAGTCTTATTATTTAAGGTTAATTAAAACTAATTTACGTAAGGTTTAATTGATTAATTAGACTTTTAATGGGTTAAGTCTAATTATTTAAGGTTAATTAAACCTAATTTAGGTAAGGTTTAATTGATTAACTAGACCTGTTATGGGTTAAGTCTAATTATTTAAGGTTAATTAAACCTAATTTAGGAAACGTTTAATTGATTAACTAAACTTATTATGTTTAAGTCAAATTATTTAAGGTTAATTAAACCAAATTTAGGTAAGGTTTAATTGATTAGTTAGCCTTATTATGGGTTAAGTCTAATTATTTAAGGTTAATTAAACCTAATTTAGGTAAGGTTTAATTGATTAAGTTAAATTATTTAAGGTTAATTAAACCTAATTTAGGTAAGGTTTAATTGATTAATTAGACTTATTATGGGTTAAGTCTAATTATTTATGGTTAATTAAACCTAATTTAGGTAAGGTTTAATTGATTAATTAGAATTATTATGGGTTAAGTCTAATTATTTAAGGATAATTAAAACTAATTTAGGTAAGGTTTAATTTATTAATTAGACTTACTATGGCTTAAGTCTAATTATTTAAGGTTAATTAAACCTAATTTAGGTAAGGTTTAATTGATTAATTAGTCTTATTATGGGATAAGTCTAACTTGTTATTTAAGGTTAATTATACCTAATTTAGGTAACGTTTAATTGATTAATTAGACTTCTTATGGGTTAAGACTAATTATTTAAGGTTAATTAAACCTAATTTAGGTAAGGTTTAATTGATTAATTAGAATTATTATGGGTTAAGTCTTATTATTTAAGGTTAATTAAACCTAATTGACGTAAGGTTTAATTGATTAATTAGACTTTTTATGGGTTAAGTCTAATTATTTAAGGTTAATTAAACCTAATTTTGCTAATGTTTATTTGATTAATTAAACTTATTATGGGTTAAGTCTAATTATTTAAGGTTAATTAAACCTAATTTAGGTAAGGTTTCATTAATTAATTAGACTTATTATGGGTTAAGTCTAATTATTTAAGGTTAATTAAACCTAATTTTGGTAAGGTTTGATTGATTAATTAGACTTATTATTGGTTAAGTCTAATTATTTAAGGTTAATTAAACCTAATTTAGGTAAGGTTTAATTGATTAATTAGACTTATTATGGGTTAAGTCTAATTATTTAAGGTTAATTAAACCTAATTTAGGTAAGGTTTATTTGATTAATTAGACTTATTATGGGTTAAGTCTAATTATTTAAGGTTAATTAAACCTAATTTAGGTAAGGTTTAATTGATTAATTAGATTTATTATGGGTTAATTCTAATTATTTAAGGTTAATTAAACCTAATTTAGGTAATGTTTAATTGATTAATTAGACTTACTATGGGTTAAGTCTAATTATTTAAGGTTAATTAAACCTAATTTAGGTAAGGTTTAATTGATTAATTAGACTTATTATGGGATAAGTCTAACTTGTTATTTAAGGTTAATTAAACCTAATTTAGATAACGTTTAATTGATTAATTAGACTTATTATGGGTTAAGACTAATTATTTAAGGTTAATTAAACCTAATTTAGGTAAGGTTTAATTGATTAATTAGAATTATTTTGGGTTAAGTCTTATTATTTAAGGTTAATTAAACCTAATTTACGCAAGGTTTAATTGATTAATTAGACTTTTTATGGGTTAAGTCTAATTATTTAAGGTTAATTAAACCTAATTTAGGTAAGGTTTAATTGATTAATTAGACTTATTATGGTTTAAGTCTAATTATTTATGGTTAATTAAACCTAATTTAGGTAAGGTTTAATTGATTAATTAGACTTATTATGGGTTAAGTCTAATTATTTAAGGTTAATTAAACTTAATTAAGGTAAGGTTTAATTGATTAATTAGACTTATTATCGGTTAAGTCTAATTATTTAAGGTTAATTAAACTTAATTTAGGTAAGGTTTAATTGATTAATTAGACTTATTATGGGTTAAGTCTAATTATTTAAGGTTAATTAAAACTAATTTAGGTAAGGTTTAATTGATTAATTAAGTAGGTTTAAGTGATATTATTAACTTAATTAAGTCGAATTTTATCATTTTGGCCTTGATGAATTGAATTTTGGGTTTAATAGGTTTAAATGATATTTTAAACCTAATTAAGTCTAATTTTGTCATTTTAGACTTAATTAATTAAATTTATGATTAAATAGGTTGAAATGATGTTTTAAACCTTATTAAGTCTAATTTTGTCATTTTAGACTTAATTAATTACATTTAGGGTTTAATAGGTTTAAATGATATTTTAAACCTAATTAAGACTAATTTTGTCATTTTAGACTTAATTAATTAAATTTAGGGTTTAATAGGTTTAAATGATGTTTTAAACCTAATTAAGTCTAATTTTGTCATTTTAGACTTAATTAATTAATTTTAGGGTTTAATAGGTTTAAATGATGTTTTAAACCTAATTAAGTCTAATTTTGTCATTTTAGACTTAATTAATTAAATTTAGGGTTTAATAGGTTTAAATGATATTTTAAACCTAATTAAGTCTAATTTGGTCATTTTAGACTTAATTAATTAAATTTGGGGTTTAATAGGTTTAAATGATGTTTTAAACCTAATTAAGTCTAATTTTGTCATTTTAGACTTAATTAATTAAATTTAGGGTTTAATAGGTTTAAATGATGTTTTAAACCTAATTAAGTCTAATTTTGTCATTTTAGACTTAATTAATTAAATTTAGGGTTTAATAGGTTTAAATGATGTTTTAAACCAAATTAAGTCTAATTTTGTCCTTTTAAACTTAATTAAAGTTTTCCATTAGCCTATCATAGACTAGATTCATTTCAAACTTAGATTATTAAGGAAAATAAGCTAAGTTTATAAAAGGTTATTTTTATGATTAAAATCATTTAATTAATAAAGAGTTTTAATCCTAAAATTCAAAATGTCATTCAAAATTATTTCTATGACTTAGAAATGGTTTTCTTAGGGTTATTGTCTGTTGCCCTAGTATTTCTAGTCATTTACATTTTATTTCTCTTAATTTTCAATTTTTTTATAATTATTATTTGAAATAATTATAAGATAACTTGAAAATTAGAGAAAAATGTCATAGACATGTTTTCTGTCCTTGAAAAAATTATGAAAGATCCCTAAGAGCATAAAGATAAATGCCTCAAAGTTTCATATTTTTTTGATTTATAAATAATTTTTAATAATTAAAATACTCCAGAAAGTATTTAATTATTTAAAAATTAAATAATGAGAATAAAATTATGATTTTTATTTCATAATTTTCTCCTCTTCAAGAGCTTTCCAGAGGTATTTTTATCATATTTTTGTGAGCTCTAGATAAAAAGATATTAATTTTTGAAGTTTTTAAGGTTAAAATTAATTTTTAACCAATTTCTCGCCGCCGTTTTAATCTCCCGCCGATGCGTGTCCTCGTACGCGTCGAATGGGCAGGAGGATCCATTGCAGGGGGTCGAACACGAGACACCGCGGAGCGCGATCTGCGTCGTTCATCTCGAAACACGGGATCGAACGGCTGAGATAATTCAAATAAAAATTTGAATTATTTCAAGCCGTTAAACTTCAAACCTTAATATCTCACTCATTTCTTAATGAAATTGAGTGATTTTTGAACCTATGGAATCATCTAAACCTGTAGAATATATCCATATGATGATGCAAGATTTCTGGGCTAGTATAACACATGATATTTCAAAAATATGAATTATTTTGTGAAAAATAATTCCATATCTTTGCCACAAGCAAATCAAGCTAGATCAGACCTTGTAGTTGTCTTCTACGACACCAGTGGAAGATTATTGCTACAGTAATTTGATCCAGAAGTCGGGCTTAAAGGTGAATTTTGAAGAGGTGGCTGGTTTGGGCTGTTTTTGAAATTTGATCAAATTGGTTCGATTGAGCTCAATCCATGGCTTGGTTTTGATCTCAATGGATTGCTAAGACTCTTAGGAAGAGTTTTTATGTTGGGAGCAAGGAGATTTGAGCAGCCTATAGGTCTTACTAATTTTTTTCTTCTCTTCTTACTAGGCTCGGTTTGGGTCTATTTATAGCCAAGGGGAGGCCATGGCTTAGCTTAGGTTGTTCTAGGGGAGTTGTTATCTCTCCTATTAACCCATTGGAGGAGGAATTCGGCTGAGAGGATAGCCATTGTTGCTTCTCCCAAGCTTTCCATGATGAGCTCAATGTTTTGGCTCTCCTCCATTGGATCATGCAAGAGGTTATAAGTGCGCTGTAACTTCTCCTCCTTTTGAGCTTACACATCACCCTCTAACCTTGGTAAATAGTGACACATATGCTCCCCTCTCATGATTCCATTTAACCATGGTGAGGGGTGGGTTTAAGCTTGGTTCTCTCTCTATTGGCTAGCTTAGGAGGTGGGAGATGAAGCTTGGTGTTGGCCGGCCACCTCATGGCTAAGTAAGGGCGAGTCATGGCTTAGGGTGAAGGAGGAAGAGACACCTCATTTTACCCATCATGATGGGTGTAAACCCATGGTTAAATTTATTTAAGTTAAGCTTTATTATATTTTTAATATGTCTCATGGTGGGCTTAATTTAGTCTTAGCCTAATTAATTATGGGAAGGCCATGTGTCATTTCATGTCTTTTAATTCTCATTATGTTATTAATTAATTAAAATTGTTAGAAATTATTTTATTAATCAATTTATTAATTGAAAGTAATTTCAAATTAATTAATTGCTTAATTTTATTATTTTTGTTATTTTATGATTTTAATTTAATTTTCAATTTAATTAATTATGTCATTTAATTAAAATATTGAAAGTTAAATCATTAATCATTTTAATTAATCAAAATAATTTTGAAATTAATTATTTGATTAATTTTGTTGTTTTTATTTCATTTTTATCTATTTTGATTAAAATAGATAAGTGTTGACCAATTTTGACCTAGGTTGACTCAAGTGAGCTTAGGTTGATCAATTTAATTTTAAAATGCCCAATGTGATCTTTTTAACCTTGTCCTGGTTGATTTGATCACAGTATTTGTGATTTTGTCACTGTGGGGTTTTAAACATGTCATTGGGTCAAAAGGGTTGACTTATGGGTCAACAGGGTTGGTCATTAGGTCTGGTTTGACCATTTTGATCAAAGTTGACTTTTAGGTCAAAAGGTTGACCTATGGGGTCAACAGGGTTGGCCATTGGGTCTGGTTTGATCATTTTGACCATTGTTGACTTTTTAGGTCAAAAGGGTGACATATGGGGTCAATAGGGTTAGTCATTGGGTCTGGTTTGACCATTTTGACCAAAGTTGACTTTTTAGGTCAAAAGGGTGACCTATAGGGTCAACAGGGTTGGTCATTGGGTCTAGTTTGACCATTTTGACCAAGGTTGACTTTTTAGGTCAAAAAAGTGACCTATAGGGTCAACAGGGTTGGTCATTGGGTCTGGTTTGATGATTTTGAACAAAGTTGACTTTTTAGGTCAGAAGGTTGACATATGGGGTCAACTGGGTTGGTCATTGGGTCTGGTTTGACCAATTTAACAAATGTTGACTTTTTGGGTCAAAAGGTTGACCTATGGGGTCAACAGGGTTAGTCATTGGGTCTGGTTTGACCATTTTAACCAAAGTTGACTTTTTAGGTCAGAAGGTTGACCTATGGGGTCAACTGGGTTGGTCATTGGGTCTGGTTTGACCAATTTGACCAATGTTGACTTTTTAGGTGAAAAGGTTGACCTATAGGGTCAACAGGGTTGGTCATTGGGTCTGGTTTGACTATTTTGACCAAAGTTGACTTTTTAGGTCAAAAGGGTGACCTATAGGGTCATCAGGGTTGGTCATTGGGTCTGGTTCGACCATTTTGACAAAAGTTAACTTTTTAGGTCAAAAGGTTGACCTATGGGGTCAACTGGGTTGGTCATTGAGTCTGGTTTGACCATTTTGACCAAAGTTGTTTTTTAGGTCAAAAGGGTGACCAATGGGGTCAACAGGGTTGGTCATTGGGTCTGGTTTGACCAATTTGACCAATGTTGACTTTTTAGGTCAAAAGGTTGACCTATAGGGTCAACAGGATTGGTCATTGGGTCTGGTTTGACCATTTTGACCAAAGTTGTTTTTTAGGTCAAAAGGGTAACCAATGGGGGCAACAGGGTTGGTCATTGGGTCTGGTTTGACCAATTTGACCAATGTTGACTTTTTAGGTCAAAAGGTTGACCTATAGGGTCAACGAGATTGGTCATTGGGTCTGGTTTGACCATTTTGACCAAAGTTGACTTTTTAGGTCAAAAGGTTGACCTATGGGGTCAACAGGGTTGGTCATTGGGTCTGGTTTGACCATTTTGACTAAAGTTGACTTTTTAGGTCAAAAGGGTGACTTATAGGGTCAACAAGGTTGGTCATTGGGTCTGGTTTGACCATTTTGACCAATGTTGACTTTTTAGGTCAAAAGGTATTGACTCATTATAAATGAGGTCAACAACTGTAGTGCCGTAAAAACTATTTTTTTGTGAAAAATGTTTTTATATGAAAAAGTTTTTAAAATAAAAATTATTTTTATATGAAAAATAAGGTGTTTGTGAAAATATTTTGGTTTGTTGAATATATTTTTTGTTTTATTTGTTTTATTGTTAATGTATTGTTTGTTATGTTGCGTATGCAAAACAAAGGATTTGCAGGACTTGTGCCTTATGATCTCGAGTTTGAAAAAAGAAAAAAAATAAAAATACAGAAAGGACTCGAAAAACTAGAAATGGAAATGGAAAACTTTCAAGATAATAACTTAGAAAATCATCAAAATTCATTGAGGGATTACGTAAATCCTACGACAGATGAAATTCACTTATGTATATAAAACTGTCGGCATATTTTTAGGTTGAGTGTTGTATTTTTTAAAAGGGGTCGCCTACTGAAATTGTCGGCGAAATTTAAATTTTAAATTTAATTTAAATATATATATAATTTAGAAAGTAGTATGTGATTTTGAAAATAATTTTAGATTTGGAAATTTTAAGATATGAAATCAAACCGATCTCACATCCCAAATAGTTTATATGAACGTGCACCGCATCACAAACCGTGTATATATCCCGAAGAATAGACACACTGCTTGACAATGGGGCTCGATTAAATAAACTAGAAGATTTGTGACATCCGTTTGGTCTGAGAACCAATTTTATAAGCCGACAAGTTCCCCTGCTTAATATAAAGGAATTAAGCAGGGTTTATATTACCTGGGTTCTTAAAGTTTCCTATAAGGGCAAGCCCCTATAGTTAATTATATCTTAAATGACGGGAATCATTTAATAAAACTCTCGATAATGGTTAGTGGTTTTGCTCTCAAGAATTTCAAAGTTTATGGTTTCAAAGGATTGAATTTTGGGATTTCAATAGGGAATGGATCAAGTTTGGAACAGTTTGTTTCAAGAATCCAAAGGAAGAGAAGTAGGAGAATCTGAGGATCCAAGAAGAATCTTGGCAACTTCCCAAACTATCCTATTGTTTGGCTTCGAGTTTAAGAAAATTATTTAATGTTGCAAACCTGCCAATTTTATTTATTTAGGTCTTATATTTGTATGATATAATCACACAAATAGCCTTGAAGATGTGAGGGTTTATGTCATACCAAACGACTACCTCGGAGTCCTAAGACTGGTTAGGGCTTAATTTGCAAAACATGATTATGCAAATGCCTAACGAAGAGTTAAGGATTTATGTTGCACTAGGAAAACTACCTTGAAGTCCTATGGCTTGGTTATTTAATTCTAAGAAAGGTTTTGTTGAAGTAGATCAGAGTTTTGTTGATGACGTTGGCCGTGCTGCCCACCATGCTCCGAGCTCCTTGTTGTTGCAGAGGTTTAGTTTTAGAAGTCATAAATCAAGAGATAAGAAAAGTGTTTTGGTTTAGAAATCTTAAAGTCCAAATGTCTTTTAGTGTTTTAATTAAAATAAATCTTAAAGTTGTTTAAACAGAACCAATTTAGATCCCACGGTTCCATCAACCCGACACCGTTATTTTCATCGAATTCACTTAGTCCAGATGAATTTGCTAAACTCAACTGAATGAGTTCCACACTTTCATTTAGACCGTGGGAAATCCCGTTAGCAACACATGGGTTACATCATCTGAGGTATTCCCGATCATTCAATGAGACGTTTTAATTTAGTTTTGATTGTAGTTTTGTTGTTCTGTTTGTGATTAAATTTTGAGTTGTTTTATATTTTGAAATATTGTGGCGGTGAATTTTATCTTGCAATGACTTTTAATTTAGTTTTGGTTTCAGTTTAGGGACTATCTTAAAGGTTTTGGTTTTCATGCAACAGTTTTATTTAACATGCAACAGTTTTAATTTGGTTTCAGTTTAGTGAGTTTTAATTTAATTTAATTTAATTTAATTTAATTTAATTTAAGTTTTTAATTCAATTTAATTTTAATTTAATTTAATTTTAATTTAATTTAATTTAATTTAATTTTAGTTTTAATTTAATTTAATTGTTAATTTTAATTATCAATTTGGATTATTATTTTAATTTTTTATTTAAGAATTAAATATTGTTAAAGTGACTTATTTAGGGATTTTTAAATTAAAAAATAAATATCTTCTTAATAATATCCCTATTTTAATGATCCAAATTTAAATATATTCTTTCCAAAATTTAAATTATTTAATTAATTAAAATTTTATTTTTGATATTTTCAAAATGTTTAGTGGGTTTCTACCCCTTAATTTTCCTAAGTTTCAACCATCCAAGAGAAAGTTAAAATCAAATATTTTACCCCCCCCCCATTTTGATTACACCTAAAGTTTTAATTAAGGGTTAAAATTTTTAAATAACTTTATGCCCTTTTAAGCTTATTTATTTCAAAACTCACTAAATTGAGCTCAAATGAATTTGAAATTTTTATGTCACCTCACTCACATATCTATTAAGACATTAGAGGAGAAAAAGTGATTTTTCTGAATTTAATTTATTTATATAATTATTTTTAGTAGAAAATAAGGGTTTTTCAAAGAAAATTCAACAACATGACCAAGGAAAGGTTTCTATCCTTAGGAAAATTATGGGGTGTTCCTAGTGACCAGAGGACCACTTGGACCAATTTTGGTGATTTTTTGAATTATATTTTATTTATTATAATTATTTTTGAATTTAGAGTATTAATTAATTATAAAATAAAATTAAAGTTGAGAAATAGATTTTATATTTTTTCTAAATCTCTCTGACCTCAAGGATTTAAAAGAAATTAATTTTATAATTTTCTGATTTTTCTTTGATTTATTGGAATTATTTTAGTGAAAAAGGTTAAAAACTCATTTTTTAATAATAAAAATTACATTAAGCCTTTAAAATTTAATATCTTACCCTAGGGACTTAGGAAAAATATTTGGTTTGTTCCTAAGTGATTAGGAATCAAAATGTAACATTTTTATGATTTTTAATATTTTTATGACTTTTATTATTTTTTAATTATTAAAATATTAAAATAATATAAAAAACCAACTTTTTTAGAAAATTCTAATTTTAATTTTCCTAAACTCCCCTGATATCAGAGAAGCCCCAAAACCATTTTTGTGAATTTTTGAAAAGTATTTTTGGAGTTATGAATTTTTAAAGTTTCATTTTGCTTATGAGGCTTAATTAATCCATTTGATAGGGGTAATCAAGTCCAATTGAATTCAAATTTTTATATGAGGTCTCTCAGACCCTAAAGATCAGTGGAGAATTGTTTTCAAGTCAAGTTGATGTGTGATTAACCTTAATTAATTCAAATTCAATTTTAAGTGTTTAGACCAATTAAGGTTATTACAAATGAATTAACTCAAAATATATTTTTCCTAGGGTCCTCTGGTCCTAAGAAACATCACCAAATTTTCCTAGAATTTATTTCACAACATGCTAATTATTGAAATTAAAATACCTAAAACAGTGACATGAAATTGAAAATTCAATAACTTTTCACAGAGATGACCTCTGACCTTGAAAAATTCAAGGAATGTTCCCAAGATCAGAGGCTTCAAAAGCCCTATGGTCTCATGTCATGGTGAATTGTCTATGAAAATGGAGAATCAAAACATTTGAAACAGTAAATAAATTATTAAAAATAAAATATTCATCAAATTAATTTGACTTCTTTTCCACATTATTCTCCTCTGTTCACTGAGCAAGAGGGTATTTTTATTTTATTTTTGTGATTTTTCTATGCAAAGATATGGATTTTTGAAGTTCTAGGATTTAAATAAATAGAAAATAACCCTATTTTTCTACTTATCCACGCGGCGCCACGCAATCCTCAGCAGCTCCGAAAGCTCACGCGGCGCATTCATATTCGACGCCGCCAACTAACTCAGCGCTCCAGGGGCCCGCGGTTCATGTACCATTGCGCTGTCTGGCTTGATCTCGACTGTCCGCTCGATACATGCGTGATCCAACGGCTCCTGATCATTGTCTACGACTGGTGTGCACCCCTGACCATCCACACTAAAACCCTAAGAACTCACTCGATTCTCAACGGATTTTTGTGTTCTTATACTCTATGGATTCATCTTGAAGAGACGAACACATACATATGGTAAACATGCATTGAAATCAACTCAAACAAAATGGAGAATCTCCAGAAGCTCGGGAGGAAGAGTGAGTTCATACCTTTGCTCAGAGAAGTGAAGCTTCAATCTGAGGGTTGTGTCACCTTCGATTGAGTCCAAGCAAGCTCTAGATGAAGTCTCTTGCTCTGGGGAAATGCCTAGGTACAAAAGTGACCAAGGCCGATCACAAAGCTTGGAGGCTGGAAGCAATGGCTGGCCTGGTGAGGGGGCTTTTGCTGGGGAACTTCTCCTCTTGGTCTGGTGAAGGTGTAGAGTCAATCAATTTCAGGATTGGCTCACTGTGGTGAAGTGTCCTAGTTTTTGGGTGGATTTTTAACTGAGAAATTGGGCTCTGTTAATGGGGATTAGGGCAAATGGACACTGGGGATCAATTGCTCTAGGTTGGGAGAAGGTTCTGGAGCAATTTTGGTAGAGTTTTGTTAAGTTTTTGTTCAGCACCTCTCATGGCCGAGAGGAGGTGGTGTTTAAATAGGCATGGCTGGAGGGCCTCACAGGGGGAGTTAGGGCTTGGGATCAGCTGCTCCATGCAAATGAAGAACAGCCATGGTGTTCAATTAGGTTGAGACAAGTCAGCAAGGGAGAATTGAAAAGTTTGGCTCATATGGAGCTATCGGCCATGGTGTTTTCCGGTAGCCTGGTGGCTAGCCGACCAGACACTGGTCACCATCTTGACCAGTGGGGTCAGGGGTTGGAAATGGTGCAGTCTATTGGAGTTTGACATGTGTAAAGGGGCTGAATTGAATTGGAATGGGGAGAGGCTCATTTTGGGTTCAATTTGGTCAACCCATGTATTTGGGCTTGGTTAGCCTTCCCATGGTCTCAATTGTGGCTAGGTGAATCAGTGGGGTCAGCTGCCATGGAGTGGTGAAGTCCCCATCCTTGGTGAGGTGGCTAAACTTGGTTTAGTGTGTGACATGGTTATGGCTAAAAAGGCTTAATTAAGGATTAGGAAAGGGGGCCCCCTTTTTCCATTAATGGCTAAGTCACATGTCAAACCTTCCATGGCTTCATATGGCTTGTAAATGGCTTGCTCATGGCTCCATGTGGCTTGGGACAAAGCTTGGTCATTTACATGAAAGAAGGTTTTTTGAATTATTGGGATTTATGGGAGATTTTGGCATGAGGCCTAATTTAGGATTAGTTGATGATTGATTTAGGACTTAAGGGATGATATAAATTAGTGGGGTGATGAAAAGAATGTCATATGGGCTTTAGCATGAAGTTTGGGCCTTTGAAATTTTGTGAAGATGTGCTTTTAAAATGGTTTAGGGAAGTGGGTTTTTGATTTTAAAATAGATTTTAGGATGAATGTTTGGTAAAGGCTTGGGCCAAACAAGTGTTGGGTTTAGTTTAGGGATGTGTCATGAATGATTTGGAATTGGTTTGGAATAATTTGGAGATGAATTGGGTTTAATTTGGGACTTTTGGTAAAGGGGCCAAAGTGGGCCAAATGGGTTAACTTGCGTTAAGGTTGGGCCAAAGTTGGATTTGATGTAAAATTGATGTTGATAAATGTTCATGGGAGTGTCACAAAGAGTTTTGAACTTTGGTTGGGCTTTAATTTTGGGATTTGGGCCCATTTGGGTTAGGTTTGGGCTTAGGTCAATTTAAGGGATTTTGGTTTTGGGTTAGGCTTGGGTGGAGTTTAGGTTCAAATTTTGGGCAAATAAAGTTAGTGTTTTGTTTATGGGGGTGTTAGGAAGGTTTAGAAAAGATTTGGGGCCAATTGGAGTTGAATTGGGTGGGTTTGAGCTAGGTTTAGGTCATGGGCCAAAATTGGGCCTTAGGCCTCAAATTGAAATTGGATCCCAATGTCAATCAAATTAGACATGGATTTGGTCTAAATTGATATTGGGGATGTTGATATGAAGTTTAGAATTGAATTGGACCAAAATTGAGGTCAATTGGGGTGGTTTGGTTTGACATTGGGTTCACTTAGGTTTAAAATGGGTCAAATTGGGGGTTGTGGTAAAGGTTAGGTAATTTTCCAAAATTAGCCCATGGTGTAGTTGAACAAAATGAAATTGGGAATATTTGGGATTTTCTGAATCTTTTTGGGAATTTTTTGAATTTCTGGATTTTTGGGCTAAGAAGGGCATTTTGGGTATTTGGAGGGTATTGCGGGGTATTTTTGGAATTTTTGGTATTTTTGGCTATGGATGATCAATTTGAGTTGGGGGAAATGTTTAGGATTGATTTTGAGGAATTTTGGGTAATTTAAGTAATTTTGTAAATTTTGGGTAGTTTCAAGGGCTTTTGGTAGGTGCAGTAGGTGTGGGGCCCGGTGGGGGGGTCAAAAATTGAAATTTCGGAAAAATGAAGATCGATCAAATTTGAGTAAAATGGAATCATTTTGGTTGAGCCGTGAAGCCATATTAAGCCCATATGAGCCATGAGAGGACTCATTTAAGGCATTCACTATGTTAGCTAGGGGCTTAGGGGTTAAGGACCATCCATATGAATTACCTACATGAGTCAGGAAGTCAAATTGGGTGAGAGTGTGGTTTTAGGACTTAGGCTGTGTGTGAGAGTGTAGTATATGTGCAAGTCAACCCTCACTGCACCAGTGCCATCCGGGGTATTCCTAAGGCCAAGAAGTCCTATAGGGAACTCATCCTTTAAACCTCCACATTTGATTTCAACCCTCTAGGTGATTAGGGATCTACAATCAAGCTTGTTGGGTTTGCAGGGAGTCAAGAGGTGTTTGAACTTCTAAAGGGTGGGTTCCACTTCTAGTCCTCTTAGATTAGTCGAAGGAAAAGCCTAAGGCTAGATCCTAAGTACTAAAGAGAGAAGCAAAAGACCTCATCAAAAATGAGGTCAACAAATGGACCCCCAATAGGTGTGTTGTGCTAACCAAGCACACCGCACGTATTAGCGTTGACCGAAGAGATCAACAAGACCAACACAGATGTACAAGTGACAAACTTAGGACGAAGTAGAAGAAATTCTACTGGGGAGTATCAGGCATATTTCCAAGACTGGAGATTCCTGAACTCTCGCTGGGAAATGGAAAACGAGGTGAGCTCCAAATCACAAGATCTGGGGAATTCGATTTAGGTTTCATTTTACTTTTAAATTTCAAGTTTCGATGTATGAGTTTGGATTTCTATTGAAGTTTAATTTGAAATCGATTTAAGGAAATTTTGAATTTGAAATTTGGATTTGAAATGAGAACTGAAACCTGGGTTTCAACCTCGGGGTTGCGATGAGAACTGGAATTTAGGTACTAGCCTCGGAGTGAGAATCAGAGTTTGAGTATCGACGAAAAAAGGATGGGAATCAGAATTTAGGTACAGATCTCGAAAGAGATGAGAATAGAAATTTAAGTATCAATCTCGAAAGAGAGTCAAAATTTAGGTATCGACCTTGAAAAGGATGAGAATCAGAATTTAGGTACTGATCTCGGAATGAGAACTGGAATTTAGGTACCAGTCTCGAAAGAGAGTCGAAATTTAGGCATCGACCTCAAAAAGGATGAGAATCAGAATTTAGGTACTGATCTCAGAATGAGAACTAGAATTTAGGTACTAGTCTCAAAATGAGAGCTAGAATTTAGGTACCAGTCTCGGAAGAGAGTCGAAATTTAGGTATCGACCTCAAAAAGGATGAGAATCAGAATTTAGGTACTGATCTCGGAATGAGAACTAGAATTTAGGTACTAGTCTCAAAATGAGAGCTGGAATTTAGGTACCAGTCTCGGAAGTTTAGAATTGATATTTAGGTATCAATTCGAAAGAGAATCAAAATTTAGGTATCGATCTCGAATGAGAGTCAGAATTTAGGTACCGACCTCAAAATGAGAACTAGAATTTAGGTACCAGTCTCAGAAATTTAGAGGATTGAAATTTAGGTATCAACCTTGAAAGAGAATCGAAATTTAGGTATTGATCTCGAATGAGAGTCGGAATTTAGGTACCGACCTCGAAATGAGAACTGGGATTTAGGTACCAGTCTCGGAAATTTTAATGAGAAATGGAAATTGGTTCCAATCTCGAAGATTTATCTGTATGAAGAGGGACCCAGTCTCATGCCATCAGAACCAAATCGAAAAAAGTTCGTGGCTCCGTGTCAATAGAACTAGTCGATCCTCTAAGGCACAGAAGAAAGAGAATTGAAAGGAGCTGGTAAGTGTACCAAGCTGAAAAGACTTGACTTAGCAATAAGTCGAGGAAAGTATTCAAATTTCAAAAGAGTTTCAAACTGATTTCAATTGAGAGAAGAATTGAAAGGTTCGAATCAGAGGATTCAGATCAAAATTCAATTTGAGATTTAGATTCGTTTTGTTTGTCCTTTAACGATCCAATTTTTTTTTTATTTTTGTTGTTTATTTAGTGTTCATGTGAATTTAAAGTTCATTTTAATATTCAGATTTTTTAAGAAAAATTATTATTTATTTTCTTTTCTTTTCTGTTCTTCGTTCAAAGTTCATTTAACTCTAATGGCGTTTCCCAGTCAATTTGCACAAAAAGAGGTGAAGGAAAAATATGACGTAGTCATTTTCATTCCAACTTGCTGAAAGTACATCATACAACTTGATCTAGTCATGATGATGTTTTCCTCAGAAATTTTATTTCTCATACAATCCATGTAAATCCAAAACGGACTGTATAAACTTCTTGTTGATCCATCCAAAAGTGTCTGTAGAAAAATCCATGTCTGAATAGTAAAAAATATGGGTAATAACATCACCTTCCAAGTCATCCTTGGCAGGAATGCCGCATGGATGTGCATTGGAGGTTTGCTATTTCCCATGTTACTCACAGCTCGTAGGGTCAGAGACTCTCTAATTCTGGATCTGGCTGAAAGTGATAAGGCATTTTTCTGTCGTCCATTCTTCTAAAAGTAACTGAGATCCGCTCCACAGGCACTCCTGGAATGCAATGCTTGGCAATGTCTGCTCCATTTCCTTTTAACACTAGGACGGAACCTACCGGTAGTGGTATCACCACCGACCCTCGAAACTCACTGGGGCCTGCAATCTGGAGGTCAGATCCGAACATGATGTTGCACTGGCTGAGGAATGACACTGTGCAGAATGGTTTAACAAAGTCATGATGGTCTATATGTGGAGGTATGCAGTCGCCTTCCTTGTAGATGTTGATAATGCAGCTGTTGGGTATGCAATCTGCAGGCAGTACCCTCCATGTTACCATCCTTTTCACCATTCTCTTGATGACTCTTGGCATTGGATCCACCTCACTACGACGGAGTATCCCTGGTGGATTTCCTTTTCTGTCTATGGCAAAATTGTAGCAACATCCGCATTGGATTGTAACTCTTCCTTTTCCTGGCATCCATCTTCGGGGTTCTGAATATGTCTTTTCTCTCAGGTGGCCACCTCGACCCATTTTTTGTAAATCAAGGATGAAATCTACAATTTGTTGTTGCTCATAATCGGAGAAAACATCTGTATGTAGCTCGAGGCCTTCCAAGATGTTGACCCTCTTGTTTCCAATTCTTTCAAAGTATTCAAAGGTTTTCTTCTCAACTAATTGCATTTTCTCCAGCGCGTATTCTGGGATTATCTGAAGTCCTCGGTGTCTAGTAACATACTGTGGGATGTATGACTCAACCCCAGCACGTTCTTCTGCATGTCTCGGCTCCTCGGGGATAGTCTCCATAGGGACATCCTCCGGGGTTGCTTTCGCAATAAGACTCTTCGGATCCGATACATATACTCAACGTCGAGGTACTGACTCTATTTCTACTTTTCTTGATATTTCTTTTATTTGTTCCGACCTTCTTGGAATTGACTTTCTTCTTTCTGGTTCCTGACGAACCGGTCTCCTTGGAGCATTTGCACTAACAGTATCCACTGTCTGTTCATGTTAATCTTCTGCTAACTTGGTTAACATTTTGCGAATGCGACGATTCTTATTTCTTCGCTGGGTAGCAGTGAGAGTAGCTCTCCTTACCCCTTGAATTTCTATTGGCGCGGCGCTGACAAGCCTACCCTCTACTGTGGCAAACACAGACTTAACTTTCTTATGTTCTCCGGTTGCATGCGCGGCGTTTGCATTTCTTTTCTTGTTGCTGGATTGGTGGCTCGGAGCACCCATTTTTATCACTGTCTGGCTATGAAGTTCTTCTCGATCAACTGGGATCCAATCATCTTCTTCGTATTGTAAGCCGGCTGGTGTGAATTCTGAGACAATCTCTATCACTGCTCCATCCCTCACCCTCTTTTCATCATGTGCTAGACTCACGCCATTTCTAAAGTTTATAACCAACCGCCCGTTCGACATTTCCCTGCGAAAAAACAAGGAAAGGATCAGGGGCTGTACTAAGAACAAGAACAATAAGAAAAACACTTAAAAATTCTTATTCACTTCTTTTAAATTTAAGGAAAGTAGGAAGAGATGAGAAAATATCAGGAATAAATAGATTTATGAGGAAAGATTGACATTTTATTATTAAGATTTCCCATGTTTTCTTTTTAACATTTTCATTGATGAGATTTTCTTTTATCATTCATTTTATTTTGTTTTGGGTCCAGACCCAGTCACAAAGTGATTACCTCACCCGTGTTTCTAGGGATGAGATTCTATTTTAGAGGCCACCCTTTGAAATATCAGGTTGCGTAATACTTCTTTAAATACCGTCCATTGATTGGAAGCATAGGTCGTTCTCCACGGCAATTTACAAGCTGGTAGGAACCTCCTGAGTAGACTGTCTCGACCACGAACGTCCCATCCCATGTTGGTTCAAATTTACCACCTATCTTGCGATGTGCAAGAAAAGGTCTTTTGAGAATAAGAACTAAGTCACCGAATTTGAAAGTTCTTGGGCGGACCAGCTTATCACGGGCCTGGATCATCTTGGCTTGATACAGTTCAAAATTCTGTTGCGCAGAAAGTCTTTTCCCTTCCAAGCTTCCAATTCTTCCAGTCGTAGTCTGGCATTTTCTTCTTGTAGTGTGTTGACCTCATTTTTGATGAGGTCTTCTCTTCTTCTTTTTAGTACTTAGGATCTAGCCTTAGGCTTTTCCTTTGACTATCTTAGAGGATTAGAATTGGGACCCACCACTTAGAAATTCAAACCACTTCTTAACTCCCTGCAAACTCCACAAACTTGATCGTAGACCCCTAATCACCTGGAGGGTTGAAATCAAATGTGGAAGTTTAAAGGATGAGTTCCTATAGGACTCTTTGGCCTGGGACCGCCTACAGGTGGCTCGGTCCAGTGAAGAGGGCTGACTTACACACACACTACACCTATACACTACACTTTCACACACATCCTAAAAAAACACACCCATACCTAACTTGACCTCCTGACTCATAAAGGTGATTCACATGGATGGTCCTTAACCCCTAAGCCCTCAGGCTAAGAGGGTTAGGAACAACATAGTGGATGCCTCAAATGAGTCCCTTCATGGCTCATGTGGGCTTGATATGACTTCATGGCTCGACCAAAATGATTTCATTCCACTTATATTCACCCAATCTTCAATTTTCCAAATTTTCAATTTTTGACCCCCGGGACCCTACACCCGCCCAGCCTACCCAAAATCCCAAATCACCCAAATTTTTCAAAAATCCCAAATCACCCAAAATTCCTCAAAACCAATCCCAAACATTTCCACATTACTCAAATTGATCACCCATAGCCAAAAATACCAAAAATTCCAAAAATACCTCCCAATACCCTCCAAATACCCAAAATACCCATCTTGACTCAAAAACCCAAAAATTCAGAAAATTCCTAGAAAATTCCAGAAAATCCCAAATATTCCCAATTTCATTTTGTTCAACTACACCATGGGCCAATTTTGTCAATTTACCCCACTTTTATCAAAACCCCCAATTTGACCCATTTTAACCCTAAGTGAACCCAATGTCAAACCAAACCTACCCAATTGACCCAAATTCGGGTCCAATTTAATTCTAAACTTCAATTCAACATTCACAACACCAATCTAGACCAAATCCAAGTTCAATTTTATTGACATTTGGATCCAATTCCACTTTTGGCCTTAAGGCACAATTTGGACCAATGACCCAAACCTAACCCAAACTCACCTAATTCAACTCCAATTGACCCCAAATCTTTTCTAAACTTTCCTTAACATCCCTACAAACAAAACACTAACATGATTTGCCCAACATTTAGACCCAAACCCCACTTAAATTCAATCCAAAGCCAAAAAGCCCAATTTTGACCTTAACCCAAACCTAACCCAAATGAACCCAAACCCCAAAATCAAAGCCAAACCAAAGCCAAAACCTCTTTGAAACACTCCCATAAACATTTCCCAACATTTATTTTACATCAATTTCAACCCTAGCCCAACATTGGCCCAAGTTAGCCCACTTTGACCTATATTGGCCCATTCACCAAAGAAGCCCAAATTCAACCCAATTCAAACCCAAATCACTCCCAATTTGCTCCAAGTCACTCATGACACATCTATGAGCTAAACCCAACAATTATTTGGCCCAAACTTCTTCAAAATTCCCATCCATAAATCTATTTTTAAACCAAAAGCCCACTTACATGGAAACCTTCCTAAAAGCCCAAATTTCATGCTAAAGCCCATATGACAATTGCTCTACATCACACCCTTAATTAAAATCAATCCTTAAGTTTGAAAATTCATCATGAAGCCATTCTAAACTAAGCCTTATACAAATTCCCATCAAAATACCAAAATTTTTCTTAAATCCATTCCCATGAAATTGACCAAACTTTTCCCAAGCCAAAGGTGAGCCATGAAGCCACTCTTAAGCCACATGCAAGCCATGTGAATTGTTTGACATGTGACCATACCACATTGGGTAAGAGGAGAGGGAGCTTTCCTTAGTTCCTAAAAGTCTTTAACCTCGCCCATGATACCCCTTAACCAAGATTTAATCCAAATATTCTTGGATAAGGACATCACCACCTTTTGATCAGCTAACCTAACCGATCTTCTCGCCTCAAGGCTAGCCATGGGGAGGTGAACCCGGCCGAACAAATGGGTTGACCAAACCTGGCAAGATTAGCCATATCACCATTCCATTTTGATCCAACCATTTTACACTCAGCAACTGCCAATTGAATACACTAAACCCCGACCCCGACCTCCACGAGCTTGATGGTTACCAATGCCCGGCCGGCCGGCCACCGAGTCGCCGGAAAACACCACACCCGAGGGCTCACATGTGATCCCAAAATTGAAATTCTCACTGTCGAGCTGCCCCATCCCCAATGGCCATTGTAGCTGTTCTTCACTTGCCAGAGCAGGTCGATCCCAAGCCCTAACTCTCCCCGGGAGGCCCTCCATCCACCTCTATTTAAACCCGACCCCCTCACGGCCATGGGAGGAGAGTTGCAAAAACCTTGCCGAAACTCTGCCAAAATTGTTCCAAATCCTTCTCCATCCTTAGAGCAGTTGATCCCCAGTGTAAATTTGCCCTAATCCCCACCAACAGAATCTAATTTCTCAACCGAAATTTCACCTGGAACCGGGACACTTTGTCGCAGTGAGCCAATCCTCAAATTGAGCGGTCCTACACCTTCTATGGACCAGAGGAGAGGTTTCCCACTGAAAGCCCCATCTCCAGAGCCACCCGGTTGCTCCGGCATCCAAGCTTTGTGATCGGTGCGTGGTCGAAATCCTACCTAGGCAATTCACCGGACCGGGAGACTTCATCCGGAGCTTCTTCGGGATCCAATCGAAGGTGACACAACCCTCGGATCGAAGCCACACTTCTCCGAGCAAAGGTATGGCCTCACTCTTCTTCCCGAGCTTCTGAACATTCTCCATTTTTATTGAGTCAATTTCATGCCACATAAACCATATGGATGTGTTCGTCTTCTCGAGACGAATCCATAGAGCATAAGAACGTTAAATTTGGTCAAGTATCGAGTGAGATCTTAGGCCTAGAAGACGGACGGCTCTCGGGTAAGGACGCCTGGGGACGATGAACGGATGCCGTTCATTTAATACACGCGCGGATGGACGGACAGGATCGCGCCGGATCAGGAGATGGAACGACACAGCGGGCCCCCGGAGCGCTGAGTCAGATGGTGGCGTCTAATCGGAGAGCGCCACGCGGCGTTTCGGAGCTGCCGAGGTTGACGCGGCGCCGCGTGGATAAATAGAAAATTAGGGTATTTTCTGATTTATTTAATTTCCTAAACTTCAAAAATCCATAACTTTGTGTAGGAAAATCAGAAAAATAAAATAAAAATACCCCCTTGCTCAGTGAACAGAGGAGAATAATGTGGAAAAGAAATTATTTAATTTCATCAAGTATTTTATTTTTAATGATTTATTTCCCTTCTGCATTGTTTTAATTCTCCATGCATATAGGAAATTCACCATGGCATGAGACTATAGGGCTTTTGAAGCCTCTGAATTTGGGAACATTCCCTGAATTTTCCAAAGTCGAGGCCATCCCTATGAGAAGTTATTGATTTTTCAAATTCATGTTACTGTTTTGAGTATTTTAAATCCAATAATTATCATGTTGTGAAATAAATTCTAGGAAAATTTGGTGATGTCTCTTATGACCAGAGGACCCTAGGAAAAATAGATTTTGGAGTAGTTTATTTAAAATAACCCTAATTGGCTTAAACACCCAAAATAGCTCCTTAATTAATTAGAGCTAACCATATATCAAATTGACTTGAA
The DNA here is from genome assembly GCA_022702705.1 of Papilionanthe hookeriana x Papilionanthe teres. Taxonomy (NCBI): domain Eukaryota; kingdom Viridiplantae; phylum Streptophyta; class Magnoliopsida; order Asparagales; family Orchidaceae; genus Papilionanthe; species Papilionanthe hookeriana x Papilionanthe teres. Next base: position 151,892,337 of record CM040424.1, read on the forward strand.
ATCAATTCTCCACTAACCTTTAGGATCAGAGGAACCCACCATAAAAATTTGAAGTCAATTGGACTTGGTTAGCCCTATTAAATTGGTTAATTAAGCCATTTAGTCAATTTGAACTTTAAAAATTCATAACTTTCAAAATGCTTTTCAAAAATTCACCAAATTAGTTTTGGAGCCTCTATGATATTAGGAGAATTTAAGAAAATTAAAATTTCAATTTTCTAAAAAAGTTGATTTTTTTGGTATTATTTTAATATTTTAATAATTAAAAAATAATAAAAATCACAAAAATAATAAAATTCACCAAAATGTCACATTTTGAATTTTAATTACTTAGGAACAAATCCCATATTTTTCTTAGGTCTATTTAATGAGATATTAAATTTTAAAGCCCTAGGGTAATTTTAAAATTAAAAAAAATGTATTTCCTAGAATTTTCACTAAAATAATTATAATAAATCAAAGAAAAATCAGAAAATTGCAAAAATTGATTCTCTGATTTCCTTGATATCAGAGAGATTTTATAAAAATATAAATTTCAATTTTCAACCTTTATTTTAATTTTAAATTAATTAATACTCCAAAATTTAAAATAATTATAATAAAAATAATATAATTTAAAAAATCACCAAAATTGGTCCAAGTGGTCCTTTGGTCATTAGGAAAGTCCCATAATTTTCTTAAGGACAGAAACTTTCCCTTGGTCATATTATTAAATTTTCCTTGGAAATTCCTATTTTCCACTAAAAATAATTACATAAATAAATTAAATACAGAAAAATCACATTTTCTCCTCTCATGCCTTTATTGGCATATGAGTGAAGTCACTTAAAAAATTTCAAGTTCATTTAAGCTCAATTTAGTGAGTTATGAAATTATTAAGCTTGAAGGGCAAAATGGTAATTAAAATTTTAACCCTTAATTAAAACTTTAGGTTTAATAAAATTAACAAGTAAAATATTTGATCTTAATCTGATTTGGATGATTGAAATTTAAATAATTAAAGGGTAGAAACCTACTAAACAATTTAAAATAATTGAAATAAACCTTAATTAAATAATTGATTAAATTTCGAAGAATAATAAAATTGGAATTATTAAAATAGGGATATTATTAGGAAGAGATTTATTCTTTAATTTAAAAATCTCTAAATTAATCATCTCAATAATATTTAATTCCTAATTAAAATGATAATTCAAATTTAAGTTTTAAAATGTTAAAGGACTTAATCATTAAAATTAAATTAAAAAGTTAAATTATTAAACTCTTTTTTAAATTTTCAATTAAACGAAAATTAAAAATATAATTAAATTAAAGATTAAATTAAATTAAATCAAACAAATTAAATAAATTAAATTAAATTAAATCAAATTAATTAAATTAAATTAAATTAAATTAAATTAAAAAAATAATAATTAATTTAAATTAAATTAAATTAAATTAAAACATATTAAATTAAAATTAAATTAAATTAAATTAAATTAAATTAAAATAAAATAAAATCAAATAAAATTAAAATTAAAATTAAAATTAAGACTAAAATTAAAATTAAAAATCAAAATTAAATTAAAATTAAAACTAAACCAAATTAAATTAAATTAAAGTTAAATTAAATTGAATTAAATAACATCACCTAAGACATAAAGAAATTAAATATAAAGCAACTTGAACACTATTTCAAATTTAAACCCATTAATTGAAGTTAAACTAAATCATAAACCATTTGAACACCAATTTTCCCTCGAGAGCTTCGGTTATCATAACTCCTAAACAGAACGTTAAATGAAATACTACTTCACTTATAGGATATTCAAATGTCCTAGTTCACTGAGCAAGATAACAAAACTTGAATTCCCGGACGATTAATTCATTTGTATGATTAAATTCATTTGGACTTAAAACAATCCTATCAATATTGAAAAGATGTTTAAGATTCTTCTTAAGCACTTCCTCAATATGATAGTATACTCATAAGAACAATTGAACTTAATTATTCTTTGATGAAGAAAATCATCCTCAAACCAAAACACATGGACCTAGACGTCATAGGAAATGACTAGCTATAGGATTAGGAATTTGGTAGAAAACCATAACCCTTCCCTTAGCTTTACCTAGGAACTTGCTTAAATATTCTAATTGTGTTTTAAGTGCTGCTTGGGATGACGGGAAGACCCTCCGAGTACGCTTTTATTTTATCGCAATTTACCTTATTGCAATTTATTTAATCGCATCACACTTACTTTTATTGCATGATAAACAACTGTTGCATGAAAACCCACACCTTTAGGATAGTCCCTAAAACTGAAACCAAAACTAAATTAAAAGTCATTTCAAGATAAAATCCACCGCCACAACATCTCAAAATATAAAGCAATTCAAAATTTAATCACAAACAGAATACAAAACTACAATTACAACTAAATTAAAACATCCTGTTGGATGATCGGGAATACCTCGGATGATGTAACCTACGTGTTGCTAACGGGATTTCCCACGGTCTAAATGAAAGTGTGGAACTCATTCAGTTGAGTTTAGCAAATTCATCCGGACTAAGTGAATCCGATAAAAATAACGATGCCGGAAGGATGGAACCGTGGGATCTTAACCGGTGTCGTTATAATCAACTTTAAAATTTGTTTTAATTAAAATATTAAAAACACTTGAAAATTAAGATTTTTCTCTAAACCAAAACACTTTCCTCATCTCCTGATTTATGACTTTTATAACTAAACCTCTGCAACAACAAGGAGCTCGAAGCACGGTGGGCAGCATGGTCATCTTCGTCAGCAAAACAACTCTACATCAGCTAAACATTCCTAGAATTAAACAACAAAGCCATAGGACTTCAAGGTAGTTTGCCTAGTGCAACATAAATCCTCAACCTTTTGTTAGGCATTTGCATTGCAAATTAAGCCCTAACCGGACTTAGGATTCCGAGGTAGTCGTTCGGTACGACATAAACCCTCATAACTTCAAGGCTATTTGTGTGATTCTATCATATAAATATAAGTCCTAATTAATTAAAATTGGCAAGATCAAAACATTAAATAAATATTAGGACTTTCCTAAATCCAAGCCAAAAAATAGGATAGTCGAGAAATTACCGAAGTCCGCTTCGAATCCGTGATTTCTCCTACCTTTCTTCCTTTGAATTCCCAAAACAAAATGTTCCAAATTTGATCCATTCCCTATTGAAATTCCAAAATTCAATCCCTTGAAAACCTTAAATTTTGAAATTCTTTAGAGGAGAATTACTGATTATTATCGAGAGTTTTTTTAGGTGATTCCCGTCACTTAAGATGTAATTAACTATAGGGGCTTGCCCTTATAGGGAATTTTAAAGAACCCAGGTAATATAAACCCTACTAAATTCATTTATATTAAGCAGGGGAACTTGTCAGCTTATAAAATTGGTTCGCAGACCAAACGGATGTCACAAACCTTCTAGTTTATTTAATCGAGCCCCATCGTCAAGCAGTGTGCCTATTCTTCGGGATAGATACATAGTTTGTGGTACGGTGTTCGTTCATATAAACTATTTGGGATGTGAGATCGGTTTGATTTCATATCTTAAAATCTTCAAATTTAAAAATTATTTTTAAATTCAAATACTACTTTTCAAATTATTTATTTAAATTAAATTAAAAATTCGCCGACAATTTCTAGCGACTCCGCTGGGGAATAGTTCCTCTCTCCATTTTAATCAGATAATTCTGCTTTCAAAAATCGGTAGTGTATCCATGTCCCTTATGGATCAAGCTATCCTTCTTTCCGTTGGGGTACTATGTTCATTTCTACCTTGAACAAGTGTAGCCAACATTCTCTTGGATTTAGGAGCCACTGTTTAGACATCCCTAAATAGAGAGGTTCCAAGATCCTTTTACCTCATTTCTGAGGTGGGGTAGACCCCCAATAGGTGTTAGTTTAAGAGTGATCCTTCGAGTCGAGAAGTCTTTGATAAGACTTTCTTTTCCTTTCCAACTCTGAATCGGGTTCATTACCTTCTCTACACCTTTGAACATTTCGTTCTAAATAAAAAAACCCTCTAATGAATGACTCTTTTTACAAATAACTCCTTCTTATAAACACATGAACAATAATGTGTTCGGACTCTTTACGATTCCTTTCTCTTCGTCCTGCTGAGAAGAAGCATAACTTGGGACTGACAATCGAATCGCCTGCGAAATGGAAGCCCCAAAGCCGATTTTCTCCTTCTCCGATGGACTCGACTTCGCTGTTTACAAGGATGAGTCGCCCGACAATGGGATCATCCGGTTTGGACAAGGATTTGAGAACACAAATGTCAAGATCACCGACGTTTCCTTTTCGCATTGACAAACAAAGTATCCGAAGCCGAGAAGCCGTTGATCGAGTTCAACCTTAGGTCAACCCAAGAGTTTCCTCCCCGCAAAAGATTCCAATCGAGAGGAGTACTGCTGTCCGCAGGAGGACTCGTTGTTGCTACCCCCGTCGAGTCCGGTTGTCTTTGCACCTACCCCGGCCTCGCCAAATTAAAGGTGAAGGAAATCCGGAACTATGGTGAACTCGTTACCGTGGAGGGTATAGACTTTCTGTGAGACCTTCGTTTTTGAAATCGGGTCCAGCTCAAGAATTCCATCACTAACACGGACCCAAAGAAGGAACGAAGTAGGATGATTGCCGGGAAGGCCGTAGCCGCCGAAGTTGCTTTCTTGGAGGAAATCCCGTAAATCCCCGAGTACACACCACTACCCGAATACATATCATTGCTCGAAGATACACCCTTTTTAGAAGGAAGTAGATTCCACCCCCTTTCCGCCGCAGCTGACGAGGAAAATGTTCACAGGATTGTTTCTACATTACCTCAACCAGCATACTACAACGACAGCAGAAAGAAAAGGCTAGGATCACACCATTTGCCCGACTACAGACTGTGATCGAGAAGTTAGCGAAGAAAGAGAAATGCCCCGTATCGGAGATTCTAAGAAGGATAGGGCGGGTGCCAGTCAAATCCCGTCTTGGGCCCCGAGTAGAACCCGCCATCGTTACAGAAAAGCCAAATAAAAGGATGAAGGCTAGTCCGCCCGTCGTCGTTTCGGGATTACAAATTAGGGAGGATACCACCTTCCAAGCATTTGGTCGACTGGACCATCTGGTCCTAGACCTTCTGCTGCTAGAAGGATGGTATGGCGTCCCACTACTGGATAGTTAAGATTGAAACAACAGCCCTAAAAGGAAAGTCTCGTTAGAAAACTTGAATCTGAAGAAAGTGCTACTGCAGTAAAGGGGACTCGTGAGAAGGGAACCCGACAGCTATCACACGACAAGCTGCGAGGATGCACGGAAAAGACCGCTAGAGGACGCTATGGAAAAGTTGAGGACCGATATTCAACGACTAGCAAAAGAAAGAGAAGAAAAATTCGGAGACGAGATTGATTCATCGGAATTCATGGACGATGAGTATGCAGAAATCAACATGGTCGAAACGCGAGCTTCGTCGGCTTCGCAAGGTGCTCCTGCAGCCGCGAGAAGAGAGGAGCCGGAAGTAATGAGGAGGCGAGCTTCAAGAGAGAGACGATATGATCGCCCAAATGGCGAAGAGGATGGAAGAGATGGTCGTAGCCCTAGCCACTCTCCGCAGTCAAGTGCAACCCCAAAGAGAAACACCCCGCGAGGTCATTCACATTGTAGACGGAGGAAAGGAGATTACATCCGTCAACGGGGATGATCAGCTAAAGAAAGATACAACACAAAGTATGATTCCAAAAAAAGATATCAAGAGCTTGGTGGAACAGCACGTGCGAGAAGCCTTAGCACAATCAAAGAGTGGGACATCCATTCGGACGGGTAGACCTTACCCGGAAGAATTCGACGCTGTCCAATACCCAAAAGGCTTCGTACCACCTCTGTTCAAGACCTTTGATGGAACCGGGAACCCCCGACAGCATGTTGCACACTTTCGTGCCGGTTGTTGCGGTGCCGCGTTGTTGCAATGCCGGCGGGAGCGATGCATTACTCTTCCGACAGTTCGTCAGCAGCCTGTCAGGGATCGCCTTTGATTGGTATGCAGAATTACCGAATGGTTCAGTGAAGACGTTCTCAGAACTAGAAAATCTCTTCATCAAGCGATTCACCGGAGCTCAACACCACATCACTATAGATGATTTAGTGGTAGAGAAGCAGAAGCCGAACGAAACTTTGGTGGATTACATACTTCGATGGAGAAATCTAAGTATGAAGTGTGAACCACAATTACAAAAACAGCATGCAGTCAACATCTTACTTAAAAACATTCATGGCCCGATAGCACTTCTCCTCAAGGGATTTACCATTAAGACTTTCGAGAAGTTGTTAAGCAAGGCAGGGAGCTTGCAAGAGGAGGCGAAGCAATTAAGTTTCACCGACAAGACAGACAAGCAAAAGCCTGTGAAAACTTTTGAAAAGAAATCCGGGATCATTGCAGCAGTCGACAAAGGCAAGCAACCGATACAAATATCGTCCGAAAGGCCGCAGCAACCTCAACAGAATTATCAACAACCCCGACCCAGCTATCAGTCATCTCAATAGTATGAACAACCACCTCGTCCGCAACGTACATTAAGGGAGCTTCTGAGCAGGGAGTATCCGTTCAAGAATGAGGCAGTGCCGAAAATGTTCCGCAGTCTGATGAAGACTCCAGATTTCCAACTGCCAGAGCCTAAGAGACCAAAAGAAGTCAACAAGAAAGGTGATCCCAACTTTTGCCCTTACCACCGGATGCTTGGGCACAAGATAGAGGATTGCATTACCTTCAAAAGTTGGCTCAATGACAACCTTCAGAAAGGGAATATAATAATCCCGAAGGAGTACATGAAGGAACCCCGTAAAGGAAGTTACGTCAATGTTGTCTCGACCGATCTCATTGTTCCGATAGCATCCCTATGCGACCGACGATGGATGGACTACCGCTTGGACAAGGTCTTCAAAAAGATTTTAGACGACGATCCAAACCGCTTCGGTGCGAGCTTCAATTCAGAGTTCGGAACCTGTCAAGTCGGCACTATCACTTGCGATAGAAGAGCCACCTCAACAGGAGACGATTGAAGAGAAGAAGAAAATTGATGAAGAAGAGAAGACCGAGACTCCTAAGGCTAGACTAGGGGTTGCTTATCCTAGGATAGTTGTTTCAGATTCGGGGGAGAAATCCCTCGAACCTCTGACTCTGTATGATTATTTGCTCACTTCGGTGGGATCTTATAATGATAAGGGTGATGGCGTTGGCTACGTTTTAACTGTTTCTAACGATTATGTAACTAGCGAAAATCCGGACATTGAATTCGATACCAACGACAATTCTCAAATCATACACAATCTCGACGATCGCAATGACGAAGAAGACATCCATCAAGGAGGCTACGAGAGTTCAACAAGCAACGAATCTATCTGCGAGTTTCGAGGAGCTCCGATCACAATAGAATTAGAGCCTTCGGACTCCGAAGCTAATCCGGAAGAACTCGTCATTCCGATTCGGGAAGAAACACCGGCAAGCTCAACACTAGATTCAGAAGAAATTACAGAAGTCAACTTAAGAAGTGGAAGAGTTCTACCTCCGAGAATGGGTCTAAACGATAAAGGAAAGCAGGTGGTTGTTCAAGAAGAACCTGCCCCGGCAGAAGAAATACCCATTCGGGAAGAAATCGAGACACATGAAAATAAAGTGGACTACAACATGCTAGCCCATCTTAGGAAACTACCGGCCAATTTGAGCATCTACGACGCTCTCATCTTATCAAAGGAGATGAGAGAAGCTCTGATCAAGGCCTTACTTGATCCAGAAATTTGCTTAGCTCAAATGGCCGGAGATTCCTTAGATGAGGTTTGTTCGTTAAAGGAACAGCGAGGTGTTACCTTCACGGACAATGACCTACTACTTGGGACAGAAATCACAACCGACCGTTGTACATTTCGGTTACAATTGGGAAGTTTACACTCTCCGCAGTATTGGTGGATCCAGGAGCATCAATCAATATAATGAGTCTTCGAACACTAGCATACTTGGAAATTGATGCTCGCGAGCTCAAAGCCGACAAAATGTTATTAAGAGGATTCAACTAGAAAGGAGAAAGAGCCCTTGGATCAATAACACTACTAATGAAGACCGGTGACTTAGCAAAGACAACCGCAAAATTTCACATAATTGATTCAGAAACATCGTTCAACGCTCTACTGGGCCGACCATGGATACATGAAAATAGGATGGTACCATCATCTCTACACCGATTGCATCAAATACTACGATAGAGGGGAACGAGTGCATCAAAGGTGACTTACAACCATTCTCCGTACATGAAATTGGAATCCATGAAGATGCGAGCTTATTATGCACCTCCGAAGAAAACAATCTTCTCCGGAGATACCATAACAAATGAAGCGAAGAGAGTTCGGGACAACGAAGAACCCGAAGTTCTAGTCCAACGATCACTCACCACTCCCTTACGGCGAGATGGTGAAGGTTTCTCCACAACTCGCATCCGAGGTCGAGGGCTGGGGACGAGGTCGTGGCAGAGACGTTAGGACAGTTGGACAGAGGAAACCAGCCATCAATGTTGATTAGAAAGACAGTTCTGAAGAAGAAAAAGAAATCAAACAAGAAGCAGCGACAATAAGTCAGAAAAAGCCGCAATTCAAGATCTCTCTTGAAGATGAGAAGAACGAAGAATACAAATCGATGTACGAGAAGATTAACCACTATGTACATACTATGACCCTAACCCCGATCCATTCTAATAAGATCGAGGGTATGGTGGTCAAAGAGGTACGTAGCGGCGGTGCAAAGCCAATCAAATTCTACCGTGGTGCTTCTTCCTCCAAAACCGAGAATAATGTACAATTTGAAGATGTCACTTCATCGAATTAATGGAATTGCCTTTTGAGTGGTACTCTCCTCGTGTTCAAAATTTAATTCGGCGTGATTTCTTACCTCGACAATGGACAAAAGCTCAATCACAACATTTCGAGAAATTATGGAATAACTCCGGTCGTCCACCCAATTCAAAGCATGGTCTCGGATTCGGCACGTAGGATCGACTGACGATACTAAATTTTGCCTCGGTTGTCACTTGCGAGTCTAATGAAAACCGCATGGAAACCAAGAAGAATTTGAAGATTTACAAATTGGAGACGCTCCACCGAGTTCGAAGAAGAGATCAAATCTACAATAGATGAGTTAACGGAAGTTAACTTAGGTACTAGCGAAGAGCCTAGACCTACCTTTGTTAGCTCCTTGCTCAATAAAGAAGACTCCGAAGAAATAATCAAGTTATTAATGGAATTTAAAGACTCGTTTTGCTTGGAGTTACGATGAGATGCCGTGTTTAGCTCCGCAGGTCGCAATCCATAAGCTAGGAGTGGATCCTACTTCGTCCCAGATCGGACAAGGTTCCGAAGAATGTGTCTAGAAATCGAACAACAAGTCATAGCTGAAGTTAAAAAGCTAATAGACGCTAAATTTGTCCGTGAAGAATAATACCCGACTTGGTTAGCCAATGTGGTGCCAGTTAGAAAGAAGAATGGTCAGATCAGAATTTGTGTGGACTTCAGAGATTTAAACAAGGCATGTCTAAAAGATGAATTCCCTCTACCGATCCCAGAATTAATGATCGACATTGCTTCGACACATGAAATATTCTCATTCATGGATGGATCTTCAGGATACAACCAGATAAAAATGGCTCCGGAAGATGAAAAGCTTACGGCATTCGAACGCCGATCGGAGTATATTGCTACACAGTGATGCCATTCGGGCTGAAGAACGCGGGAGCAACCTACCAGAGAGCAATGACAAGAATTTTTGATGATCTCATCCACAATCAAGTCGAATGCTACGTGGACGATGTGGTCATTAAAAGCAAAGTAAAGGAAAACCACCTGTATGATTTGAGAATTGTTTTCGAACGATTAAGACAATTTAACCTTAAGATGAATCCCCTAAAATGCGCCTTCGGCGTCACCTCCGGGAAATTCTTAGGATTCGTTGTCCGACATCGTGGAATTGAAATCGACCCGGAAAAGATTAAAGCTATCTTAGAAATGCCACCTCCCAGAACCTTAAAACAACTACAATCTTTTCAAGGGAAGTTGGCATATCTTCGACGCTTTATCTCAAACTTGTCGGTAGGTGTCGGCCTTTCTCGGCACTAGTTAAAAGGGACGCCAAATTTATTTGGGAAGAAAAATGCCGAAGGCCTTTGAGGACATTAAACAATATTTAATGACACCTCCTGTCTTAGTAGCCCCGGCCTCGGGTAGACTCGCCGATACTTTATACCGCGGCTTTAGACGACTCTCTCTGAGCCTCGTTAGCCTGTGTCAATGATGAGGGTAAAGAAAATGCTCTTTACTACCTAAGCCGTCATTTACTTCGACGGAAATAAGGTATCCCGCAATTGAAAGGCATTGTTTGGCCCTGATCTTCGCCGGTCAAAAGCTCAGGCACTACATGCTTTCTCATAAGGTCAACCTGATTTCGAAGTTTAATCCATTGCAATATTTGATGACTCGTCCAACACTTTCCGGCAGACTTGCCAGATGGTCGATGATATTATTGCAATTCGATATAACGTTCGTGCCTCTTCGTGCCGTAAAGGGACAAGTCCTAGCAAACTTCCTTGCAGCACACCCTTTGCCGGCAGAATCTCCTCTCAATGATGACTTGCCAGATGAACAAATAATGAGCCTAGAAGACCCTGATGATCGATGTTGGGAATTATATTTTGATGGAGCATCTTCGAGACACAAAGATGAAGAATCGCAAGTGATAGTGCTCGTGAAGGCAGAATTGGATTAATCTTTATAGCACCGGAGCGGGGGATGTTAAGATACTCCTACCACTTGAAAGAACCGTGTACAAACAATGAAGCAGAATACGAAGCCCTCATAATAGGACTGGAATTAACTATTAAAATGGGGATAACAGACATCAACATCTACGGGGATTCGCAGTTAATCATTCAACAGATCGTCAGACAGTACAGAATTTTAAAACCAAGACTCGAGCAATACTTTAGCAGATGCGTTAGCTCGTCTCGCAAAAGAATTTGCCTTCTTGCAGGATGAATCAGTGGAAGTGTCAGTTCACGGACGTCAGGTCCTATCACAGCTCGACATAGACACAATACACAAATCGGAAAAAGAAGAAGAATCAATTGCAACAGTGATAGAAAACATAGAAGATTGGCGACAGCCATTAATGTACTACCCGCAAACAGGAAACCGCTGCATGATAGGTCGCTAGCCCATCGGATCAAGAAAAGAACTCGTCTTACTCATTAATAAACAACACGTTATACGGAAGGTCTTTCGATCAAATGTGGCTAAGGTGCCTAAGCGGGTCCGAGGCCCGTGAAATTGTTAAAGAGGTGCATTCGGGACTCGTGGCGCTCACCCGCCGGGTCCGAAGATGAAAATGAAGATTAAAAGACTAGGGTACTACCGGCCCTCGATGATGACCGACCGCATGAAAATTGCCAAGAGCCGTCATCAATGCCAAGTGCAGGAGTGGTTCTACACCAACCTCCAAATGTGCTACATCCGACAATTGCGTCGTGGCCATTTGAATGTTGGGGCACGGATATAGTGGGTCCAATAGAACCACCATCTTCAAAGGGACATCGCTTCATTCTTGCGGCTACAGATTACTTTTCCAAGTGGGCGGAGGCAGTTCCACTCAGAGAAGTGAAAGCACACCACGTGCTACAGGTTTTCAAGAACCAAGTTGTCTACCGTTTCGGAGTGCCGCGCAGATCATCTCGGATAATGGGTCGGCATTCGAAGCACACAAATCAACAATTTTGTCGGGAGACACGGAATCGACCGGCGATATTCAACAATTTACTACCCAAGAGCAAACAGACTTTGCCGAGGCTTTTAATAAAACTCTTGTTCAAATCTTAAAGAAAACTTTGGACGATAATAAGAGAAATTGGCACGAAAAGTTATTGGAAGCCTTATGGGCCTACCGGACAACCTTCAGAACTCCTACTCAAGCTACACCTTACACTCTGGTGTATGGGTCCGAGGCTGTGTTACCTTTAGAGGTTCAGCTTCCTTCATTCAGAATTGCAGTTGCAAACAAAATCACGGCAGAAGAGAATGCCAAGTTATGACTAGAGGAATTAGAAAGCCTGGAAGGGAAAAGACTTGCTGCGCAGCAGAATTTAGAACTATACCAAGCTAAGATGGTTCAAGCCCATGACAGACTGGTCCGCCTAAGAACCTTCAAAGATGGTGACCTAGTTCTCGTTCTCAAGAGACCTATCCTTGCACACCGTAAGATAGGGGGAAATTTTGAACCCACTTGGGAAGGACCGTTTGTGGTTGAAGCAGTATACTCAGGAGGCTCCCACCAGCTAGTGAACTGCCAAGGAGAACGACATATGCTTTCGATCAACGGACGATACTTGAAAAAGTATTACGCTACCTGATGTTTCGAAAGAATGAATTCTTCATCCTTAGAAGCATGGGTGAAGTAGTTACTTATGACTGGGTCCGAACCCAAAAATAAAAAATGTGCTAAAATAATAAAATCATGATAATAAAGTTTTCCTTGTTTTCTCTTCCATATCAAGATCTTTTTCCTGATCTTATCCCATTTCATTCCTGTTAAATAAAAAAAATATAATAAAAAAATGTCTTTAATAAACATTTTCTTAATGTTCTTGTTCTTAGTACAACCCCTGATCCTTTTCCTTGTCTTTTCGCGGAGGAAATGTCGAACGGGCGGTTGGTCCTGAACTTTAGAAATGGCGTAAGCCTTGCACTCGACGAAAAGAGGGTGAAAGATGGAGCGATAATCGAGATTGACTCGGACTTCGTACCAGCAGGCCTACAGTACGAGGAAAGTGACTGGATCCTAGTTGACTGAGAGGAACTGCCTGGCGTACAAGTGATGAAAGTGGGTGGCCCAAGCCACCAATCCAACAGAGCAAGAAAAGAAAAACAAACACTGAAGAAGACAAGAAAATCAAGTTTGTAGTAACTACAGCAGAGGGCAGGCTTGTCAGCGCCGCGCCCACAGAGATTCATGAAGTTCAAAGAGCTACTCTCACAGCAACGCAACGAAGAAATAAGAATCGCCGTATCCGTAAGATGTTAACCAAACTAGCAGCGGACCGGCGCGACGAGGCGATTGCTACGCCGAGTACATACACTTCAAGGACGCCGACTCACTGTGTACCGGAAGAAAGGAGGCCGGCTCCAGGATAACGAAGGGACCGGGGAAATCTCACGAAGGTCGAAGAAAGAAGGCTACCACGCCACCAGATAGAACCACCAGTAATGCATAACCTTGTTGCAGAAGCAACCCCGGAGGATGTCCCGACGGACATCATCCCCGAGGAGCCGAGATATGCAGGAGAACGTGAAGGGATTGAGCCGTATATCCCACAATATGTCATCAGGCCCCGCCATTTGCAAATTATTCCAGAGTACGAGCTGGAAAGAATGCAGAATGTCGAAAAGAAAACTTTTGAATACTTTGAGAGAATCAAAGGCAGAAGGATCAATATACTAGAAGGCCTCGAGCTAGATACAGACGTATTCTCAGAATATGAACAACAACAAATCATGGATTGCATCCGGGATTTGAAAAGAATGGGCCGAGCGGGCCGCTTAAGAGAAAACACCTACTCAGAACCCCGGAGATGGATGCCAGGGAAAGAAAGAATTACAATACAATGTGGATGCTGCTACAATTTTGCGGAAGACAGAAGGGAAACCCACCGGGATACTCCGTCATGGCCAAGTGGATCCAATGTCATTAGTCATCAAGAGAATGGTAAAGAGATTGATAACATGGAGGGTACGCGCCAGCATTGCATACCCAATAGCTCGCATTATTAACATTTACTAAGCGAGGTGACCGCATACCCCCGCACATAGATCACCACGACTTTATCGGACCTTTCGCACGTCTCTTTCCCCGAACGAGTGTAACATCATGTTCGGATCTAACCTCCGGATAGCAGCGCCAGTGTGAGTTCCGAGGGCCGATGAAGATACTATTACCGGTAGGTTCCGTCATGATACTAAAGGGCAACGGAGCGGATGTTGCTAAACATTGCATACCAGGAGTACCGATGAAGCGGATCTCGCTTACTTTCGAAGGATGGACGACAGGAAGGCACCTTACCACTTCCAGCCGTACCCGGAGCTAGAGAGCCTCCAGCCTTACGAGCCGCGAGTTACATGGAAAATATCACACCTCCAACGTACATCCATCCGGCATCCTTGCCAAGGATGGCTTGGAAGGTGATGTTATCGACCATGTACCTCACTATTCGGACATAGATTTTTGACGATGCTTTTTGGATGGATCGACAAAGATCATACATAGTCCGTTTTGAGTCTACATGGATTGTATGAGATGTATTCCAGATCGAGTTGTATGATGTATCTTCGACATGATTGTAATGAAAGTGACCATGTCACATTTTTGGCCATCACCTCTTTTGTGCAAATTGACTGGGAAACGCCAATAAAGTTAAATGAACTTCGAACAAAGAACAGAAAAAAAAATAAAAAGAATAAAAGAAAAAAAAACTTTCCGTAAACATCTAAAAATGATGAACACCAAATTCACATGAACATTAAATAAATGATAAAATAAATTCGAATCGTTAAAAGACAAACAAAATGAACATAAATTTCAAATCAAATCTAAATCAAATTCAAATTCAATCTTTCCAGATTCCAAATCTCAATCAAATCTCAAATTCGATCTTCCAGATCTCAAATCAAATCTCAATCGAAAATTCAAATTCAATCTCCCAAATCTGAAATCCAATCCGTTCTACTCTCTCCCTTGTCTGGGATGGAAGCGGTTGATTCCATTGACGCGGATCGAATTTGATGGCGAGGGATTATATCCAATCCAAACCAGATGACTTCCGATCAACTCTTTTGAACGGGGTATGTAGCATCTACATATTCCCTCCTAATCTATTTCATTCCATGAAAGTCTTTTACAACTTTCATGAAATTCTCGAAACACCAAAATTCCACACTTTTCAAATCAACACTACAAATCTTTGCAAAGTCAATGACTATTCAAAATCAAACCTTTTGGAGTTGAGGATTCTACATCCGAGACTGCATTGCTTTAGGATCCTTTCCTTATCGCAATGAAATACATCAAATTCAAACTTTTGGAGTTGAGGATTCTACATCCGAGACTGCATTGCTTTAGGATTCTTTCCCTATCACAATGAAATACATCAAATCAAATTCCTGGAGTTGAGGATTTTACATCTGAAACTGCATTGCTTTAGGATCCTTTCCCTATCGCAATGAAATATATCAAAATCAAACTTTTGGAGTTGAGGATTCTACGTCCGAGACTGCATTGCTTTAGGATTCTTTCCGTATCACAATGAAATACATCAAATTCAAACTTTTGGAGTTGAGGATTCTACATCCGAGACTGCATTGCTTTAGGATTCTTTCCCTATCGCAATAAAATACATCAAATCAGATTCCTGGAGTTGAGGATTTTACATCCGAAACTGCATTGCTTTAGGATCCTTTCCCCTTCGCAATGAAATACATCAAAATCAAACTTTTGGAGTTGAGGATTCTACGTCCGAGACTGCATTGCTTTAGGATTCTTTCCCTATCGCAATGAAATACATCAAATTCAAACTTTGGAGTTGAGGATTTTACATCCGAGATCGCACTCGCTTTAGGATTCTTTCCCTACAGCAATGAAATACATCAAAATCAAACTCTTGAGGTTAAGAATTTTACATCCAATACCGCATTGCTCTGAGATCTCTCCTCATTGTAATTATTCAATCCAATCAATTCAATTTTCTTTTGAGGTTGAAGATGTTACATCTAAAACCACAAAATTCCAATCTTCATTTCAAGTTCGAATTCCTTCAAATTAATCTTAACAAAACTTCAATCTAAATTGAAACTCCAAACTAAAATCTAAGCTCACACATCAAAAATTAAACTAAAACAAAATAAAATCTAAATTGAAATTCCCCCAGGTCATGTGATTTGGGATTCACCTCCTTTTCCTTTCCCGCACGAGAGTTCAGGAATCTCCGTTCAAAGATATACTTGACACTCCCCACGTGAAACTCTTCTACTTTGTCCAAAGTTTGTCACTTGGACGTTTGTGTTGGTTTTGTTGATCGCTTCGGTCAACACCAATAAGCGCGGTATGCTCCGTCAGCTCACCACACCTATTGGGGGTCCATTTGTTGACCTCATTTTTGATGAGGTCTTCTCTTCTTCTTTTAGTACTTAGGATCTAGCCTTAGGTTTTCTTTTCGACTATCTTAGAGGATTAGAATCGGGACCCACCACTTAGAAATTCAAACCACTTCTTAACTTCCCGCAAACTCCACAAACTCGATCGTAGACCCCTAATCACCTAGAGGGTCGAAATCAAATGTGGAAGTTTAAAGGATGCGTTCCCATAGGACTCTTTGGCCTTAGGATCGCCCACAGGTGGCCCGGTCCGGTGAAGAGGGCTGACTTACACACACACTACACCTATACACTACACTTTCACACACATCCTAAAAAACACACCCATACCTAACTCGACCTCCCGACTCATAAAGGTGATTCACATGGATGGTCCTTAACCCCTAAGCCCTCGCGCAAGAGGTTAGGAACAACATAAGTGGATGCCTCAAATGAGTCCCTTCATGGCTCATGTGGGCTTGATATGGCTTCATGGCTCAACCAAAATGATTTCATTCCACTTATATTCACCCAATCTTCAATTTTCCAAATTTTCAATTTTTGACCCCCGGGACCCTACACCCGCCTAGCCTACCCAAAATCCCAAATCACACAAATTTTTCAAAAATCCCAAATCACCCAAAATTCCTCAAAACCAATCCCAAACATTTCCACATTACTCAAATTGATCACACATAGCCAAAAATACCAAAAATTCCAAAAATACCTCCCAATACCCTCCAAATACCCAAAATACCCATCTTGACCCAAAAACCCAAAAATTCAGAAAATTCCTAGAAAACTCCAGAAAATCCCAAATATTCCCAATTTTATTTTGTTCAACTACACCATGGGCCAATTTTGTCAATTTACCCCACTTTTATCAAAACCCCCAATTTGACCCATTTTAACCCTAAGTGAACCCAATGTCAAACCAAACCTACCCAATTGACCCAAATTCTGGTCCAATTCAATTCTAAACTTCAATTAAACATTCCTAACACCAATCTAGACCAAATCCAAGTTCAATTTTATTGACATTTGGATCCAATTCCACTTTTGGCCTTAAGGCCCAATTTGGACCCATGACCCAAACCTAAACCAAACTCACCTAATTCAACTCCAATTGACCCCAAATCTTTTCTAAACATTCATTAACATCCCTACAAACAAAACACTAACATGATTTGCCCAACATTTAGACCCAAACCCCACTTAAATTCAATCCAAAGCCAAAAAGCCCAATTTTGACCTAAACCCAAACCTAACCCAAATGAACCCAAACCCCAAAATCAAAGCCCAACCAAAGCCAAAACCTCTTTGAAACACTCCCATAAAAATTTCCCAACATTTATTTTACATCAATTTCAACCCTAGCCCAACATTGGCCCAAGTTAGCCCACTTTGACCTATATTGGCCCATTCACCAAAGAAGCCCAAATTCAACCCAATTCAAACCCAAATCACTCCCAATTTGCTCCAAGTCACTCATGACACATCTATGAGCTAAACCCAACAATTATTTGGCCCAAACTTCTACAAAATTCCCATCCATAAATCTATTTTTAAACCAAAAGCCCACTTACATGGAAACCTTCCTAAAAGCCCAAATTTCATGCTAAAGCCCATATGACAATTGCTCTACATCACACCCTTAATTAAAATCAATCCCTAAGTTTGAAAATTCATCATGAAGCCATTCTAAACTAAGCCTTATACAAATTCCCATCAAAATACCAAAATTTTTCTTAAATCCATTCCCATGAAATTTACCCAACTTTTCCCAAGCCAAAGGTGAGCCATGAAGCCACTCTTAAGCCACATGCAAGCCATGTGAATTGTTTGACATGTGACCATACCACATTGGGTAAGAGGAGAGGGAGCTTTCCTTAGTTCCTAAAAGTCTTTAACCTCACCCATGATTCCCCTTAACCAAGATTTAATCCAAATATTCTTGGATAAGGACATCACCACCTTTTGATCAGTTAACCTAACTGATCTTCTCAGCCCAAGGCTAGCCATGGGGAGGTGAACCCGAGCCCCAACAAATGGGTTGACCAAACCTAGCCAAGATTAGCCATATCCCCATTCCATTTTGATCCAACCATTTTACACTTGGCAACCGCCAATCGAATACACTAAACCCCGCACCCGACCTCCCCGAGCTCGATGGTGACCAATGCTCGGCCGGCCGTGCACCGTGTCGCCGGAAAACACCACACCCGAGGGCTCACATGTGAGCCCAAAAATGAAATTCTCACCTGCCGAGCCGCCCCATCCCCAATGGCCATTGTAGCTGTTCTTCACTTGCCAAGAGCAGCTGATCCCAAGCCCTAACTCTCCCTGGGAGGCCCTCCATCCACCTCTATTTAAACCCGACCCCCTCACGGCCATGGGAGGAGAGTTGCAAAAACCTTGCCGAAACTCTGCCAAAATTGTTCCAATTCCTTCTCCATCCTTAGAGCAGTTGATCCTCAGTGTCAATTTGCCCTAATCCCCACCAACAGAATCCAATTTCTCAACTGAAATTTCACCCAAAACTAGGACACTTTGTCACAGATGAGCCAATCCTCAAATCGACCGGTCCTACACCTTCACCGGACCAAGAGGAGAAGTTTCCCACCGAAAGCCCCATCTCCAGAGCCACCCAGCTTGTTCCAGACCTCCAAGCTTTGTGATCGGCCGTGGTCGAAATCCTACCTAGTGCAATTCACTGCACCGGGAGACTTCATCCGGAGCTTGCTAGGATCCAATCGAAGGTGACACAACCCTCAGATCGAAGCCACACTTCTCTGAGCAAAGGTATGGCCTCACTATTCTTCCCGAGCTTCTGAACATTCTCCATTTTTATAGAGTCAATTTCAAGCCACATAAACCGTATGGATGTGTTCGTCTTCTCGAGACGAATCCATAGAGCATAAGAACGTTAAATTTGGTCAAGTATCGAGTGAGATCTTAGGCCTAGAAGACGGACGGCTCTCGGGTAAGGATGCCTTGGGACGATGAACGGATGCCGTTCATTTAATACACGCGCGGTTGGACGGCCAGGATCACACCGGATAAGGAGATGGAACGACACAGAGGGCCCCCGGAGCGCTGAGTCAGATGGCGGCATCGAATCGGAGAGCGCCACGCGGCGTTTCGGAGCTGCCGAGGTTGACGCGGCACCGCGTGGACAAATAGAAAATTAGGGTATTTTTTTATTTATTTAATTCCCTAAACTTCAAAAATCCATAACTTTGTGTAGGAAAATTAGAAAAATAAAATAAAAATACCCCCTTGCTTAGTGAACAGAGGAGAATAATGTGGAAAAGAAATTATTTAATTTCATCAAGTATTTTATTTTTAATGATTTATTTCCCTTCTGCATTGTTTTAATTCTCCATGCATATAGGAAATTCACCATGGCATGAGACTATAGGGCTTTTGAAGCCTCCCGAATTTGGGAACATTCCCTGAATTTTCCAAAGTCGAGGCCATCCCTATGAGAAGTTATTGATTTTTCAAATTCATGTTACTCGTTTTGAGTCTTTTAAATCCAATAATTAGCATGTTGTGAAATAAATTCTAGGAAAATTTGGTGATCTCTCTTATGACTAGCAGGACCCTAGGAAAAATAGATTTTGGAGTAGTTTATTTAAAATAACCCTAATTGGCTTAAACACCCAAAATAGCTCCTTAATTAATTAGAGCTAACCATATATGAAATTGATTTGAAATCAATTCTGCACTGACCTTTAGGATCAGAGGATCCCACCATAAAAATTTGAAGTCAATTGGACTTGGTTAGCCCAATTAAATTGGTTGATTAAGCCACTCAGTCAATTTGAACTTTAAAAATTTATAACTTTCAAAATGCTTTTCAAAAATTCACCAAATTAGTTTTGGAGCCTCTCTGATATCAGGGGAATTTAAGAAAATTAAAATTTCAATTTTCTAAAAAAGTTGATTTTTTGGTATTATTTTGATATTTTAATATTTAAAAAATAATAAAAATCACAAAAATAATAAAATTCACCAAAATGTCACATTTTGAATTTTAATTACTTAGGAACAAATCCCATATTTGTCTTAGGCCTATTTAATGAGATATTAAATTTTAAAGCCCTAGGGTAATTTTAAAATTAAAAAAAATGTATTTCCTAGCATTTTCACTAAAATAATTATAATAAATCAAAGAAAAATCAGAAAATTGCAAAAATTGATTCTCTGATTTCCTTGATATCAAAGAGATTTTTGAAAAATATAAATTTCATTTTTCAACCTTTATTTTATTTTTAAATTAATTAATACTCCAAAACTTAAAATAATTATAATAAAAATAATATAATTTAAAAAATCACCAAAATTGGTCCAAGTGGTCCTCTGGTCATTAGGAATGTTCCATAACTTTCTTAAGGACAGAAACTTTCCCTTGGTCATATTATTAAATTTTCCTTGGAAATTCCTATTTTCCACTAAAAATAATTACATAAATAAATTAAATAAAGAAAAATCACATTTTCTCCTCTCATGTCTTTATTGGCATATGAGTGAAGTCACATAAAAAATTTCAAGTTCATTTAAGCTCAATTTAGTGAGTTATGAAATTATTAAGCTTGAAGGGCAAAATGGTAATTAAAATTTTAACCCTTAATTAAAACTTTAGGTTTAATAAAATTAACAAGTAAAATATTTGATCTTAATCTGATTTGGATGATTGAAATTTAAATAATTAAAGGGTAGAAACCTACTAAACAATTTAAAATAATTGAAATAAACCTTAATTAAATAATTGATTAAATTTCGAAGAATAATAAAATTGGAATTATTAAAATAGGGATATTATTAGGAAGAGATTTATTCTTTAATTTAAAAATCAATAAATTAATCATCTCAATAATATTTAATTCCTAATTAAAATGATAATTCAAATTTAAGTTTTAAAATGTTAAAGGACTTAATCATTAAAATTAAATTAAAAAGTTAAATTATTAAACTCTTTTTTAAATTTTCAATTAAACTAAAATTAAAAATAAAATTAAATTAAAGATTAAATTAAATTAAATCAAACAAATTAAATAAATTAAATTAAATTAAATCAAATAAATTAAATTAAATTAAATTAAATTAAATAAAAAAAATAAATAATTAAATTAAATTAAATTAAATTAAATTAAATTAAAACATATTAAATTAAAATTAAATTAAATTAAATTAAAATAAAATAAAATCAAATCAAATAAAATTAAAATTAAAATTAAAATTAAAACTAAAATTAAAATTAAAAATCAAAATTAAATTAAAATTAAAACTAAACCAAATTAAATTAAATTAAAGTTAAATTAAATTGAATTAAATAACATCACCTAAGACATAAAGAAATTAAATATAAAGCAACTTAAACACTATTCTAAATTTAAACCCGTTAATTGAAGTTAAACTAAATCATAAACCATTTGAACACCAATTTGCCCTCGAGAGCTTTGGTTATCATAACTCCTAAACAGAACGTTAAATGAAATACTACTTCACTTATAGGATATTCAAATGTCCTAGTTCATCGAGCAAGATAACAAAACTTGAATTCCTGGACGATTAATTCATTTGTATGATTAAATTCATTTGGACTTAAAACAATCCTATCAATATTGAAAAGATGTTTAAGATTCTTCTTAACCACTTCCTCAATATGATAGTATACTCATAAGAACAATTGAACTTAATTATTCTTTGATGAAGAAAATCGTCCTCAAACCAAAACACAAGGACCTAGACGTCATAGGAAATGACTAGCTATAGGATTAAGAATTTGGTAGAAAACCATAACCCTTCCCTTAGCTTTACCTAGGAACTTGCTTAAATATTCTAATTGTGTTTTAAGTGCAGCTTGGGATGACGGGAAGACCCTCCGAGTATGCTTTTATTTTATTGCAATTTACCTTATTGCAATTTATTTAATCGCATCGCACTTACTTTTATTGCATGATAAACAACTATTGCATGAAAACCCACACCTTTAGGATAGTCCCTAAAACTGAAACCAAAACTAAATTAAAAGTCATTACAAGATAAAATCCACCGCCACAACATCTCAAAATATAAAGCAACTCAAAATTTAATCACAAACAGAATACAAAACTACAATTACAACTAAATTAAAACATCCTGTTGGATGATCGGGAATACCTCGGATGATGTAACCTACGTGTTGCTAACGGGATTTCCCACGGTCTAAATGAAAGTGTGGAACTCATTCAGTTGAGTTTAGCAAATTCATCTGGACTAAGTGAATCCGATAAAAATAACGATGCCGGAAGGATGGAACCGTGGGATCTTAACCGATGTCGTTATAATCAACTTTAAAATTTGCTTTAATTAAAATATTAAAAAGACTTGGAAATTAAGATTTTTCTCTAAACCAAAACACTTTCCTCATCTCCTGATTTATGACTTCTATAACTAAACCTCTGCAACAACAAGGAGCTCGGAGCACGGTAGGCGGCATGGCCATCTTCATCAACGAAAACAACTCTACATCGCCTAAACATTCCTAGAATTAAACAACAAAGCCATAGGACTTCAAGGTAGTTTGCTCTAGTGCAACATAAATCCTCAACCTTTTGTTAGGCATTTGCGTATTGCAAATTAAGCCCTAACCGGTCTTAGGATTCCGAGGTAGTCGTCTGATACGACATAAACCCTCATAACTTCAAGGCTATTTGTGTGATTCTATCATATAAATATAAGTCCTAATTAATTAAAATTGGCAAGATCAAAACATTAAATAAATATTAGGACTTTCCTAAATCTAAGCCAAACAATAGGATAGTCGGGGAATTACCGAAGTTCGCTTCGAATCTGTGATTTCTCCTACCTTTCTTCCTTTGAATTCCCAAAACAAAATGTTCCAAATTTGATCCATTCCCTATTGAAATTCCAAAATTCAATCCCTTGAAAACCTTAAACTTTGAAATTCTTTAGAGCAGTAATTACTGATTATTATCGAGAGTTTTCTTAGGTGATTCCCGTCACTTAAGATGTAATTAACTATAGGGGCTTGCCCTTATAGGGAATTTTAAAGAACCCAGGTAATATAAACCCTGCTTAATTCATTTATATTAAGCAGGGGAACTTGTCGGCTTATAAAATTGGTTCGTAGACCAAACGGATGTCACAAACCTTCTAGTTTATTTAATCGAGCCCCATCGTCAAGCAGTGTGCCTATTCTTCGGGATAGATACACAGTTTGTGGTACGGTGTTCGTTCATATAAACTATTTGGGATGTGAGATCGGTTTGATTTCATATCTTAAAATCTTTAAATTTAAAAATTATTTTTAAAATCAAATACTACTTTTCAAATTATTTATTTAAATTAAATTAAAAATTCACCGACATAGTGATCTTTTCTGCAACTACAATTCGGAGTGATGGAAGCTGAACTTCTAGGGACAAGACGGCCTCAGACCCGTACACCAAAGTGTAAGGCGTAGATTAAGTAGGAGTCCTAAAAGTCGTCCTGTAGGCCCATAAGGCTTCTAACAACTTCTCATGCCAATTTCTTTTGTTATCGTCCAAAGTTTTCTTTAAAATTTGAACGAGAGTTTTATTAAAAGCCTCGGCCAAGCTATTTGCTCTTGGGTAGTAGATCGTTGAGTATCGCCATTCGATCCCGTGTCTTCTGACAAAATTGTTGATCTTTGTACTTTTGAATGCAGACCCATTATCTGAAATGAATCTACGCGGTACCCCAAAACGGTAGACGACTTAGTTCTTAAAAAACTATAACACGTGGTGTGCCTTCACTTCTCTGAGTGGTATAGCTTCTGCCCATTTAGAAAAGTAGTCTGTAGCTGCTAGAATAAAGCGATGTCCTCTTGAAGAAGGTGGTTCTATCGGACCCACTATATCTGTGCCCCAACACTCGAATGGCCATGACGCGATTTTCGGATGTAGTACATTTGGAGGTTGGTGTAGAACCACTCCGTGCACTTGGCACTGGTGACAACTTTTGGCAACTTTCATACAGTCGGTCATCATTGAGGGCCAGTAGTACCCTAGTCTTTTAATCTTCATTTTCATTTTCGAACCCGACTGATGAGTGCCACAAAGTCCTGAATGTACTTCTTTAACGATTTCACGAGCCTCGGACCTGCTCAGGTATCTTAGCCACATCTGATCAAAAGACCTTCTGTATAATGTATTGTTTATTAATGCATAAGACAGAGTTCTTTTCTTGATTTGATGGGCTAATGACTTATCGTCTGGTAAGTTTCCTGTTTGCAAGTAGTATATTAGTGGCTGCCGCCAATCTTCTATATTTTCTGTCACTGCTGCAATTGTTTCTTATGCTTTTTCTGTTGATTTGTGTATTGTATCCATGTCGAGCTGTGATAGGACCTGTCGTCCTTGAACTGACACATCAACTGACTCATCCTGTAAGCAAGAAAATTCCTTTGCAAGGCGGGCTAGCGCATCGGCGAGAGCATTTTCTTTTCTGGGAATCTTGTAGATTATTACTTTTGGAATTTGTTCCAACAATTTCATGGCATACTGAAAGTACTGCTCGAGTCTTGGCTTTAAAATTCTGTATTGTCCGGCGATCTGCTGAATGATCAATTGTGAATCTCTCTAGATGTTGATGTCCATTATTCCCATCTGAATGGTTAATTCCATTCTTGTTATAAGGGCTTCGTATTCTGCCTCGTTGTTTGTACACAGCTCTGTTAAGTGGTAGGAGTATTTTAACATCCCCCGCTCCAGTGTGATAAAGATTAGTCCGATTCCTGCCTTACCGGGCACTATCGATTGCAATTCTTTGTTCTTCTGTGCTGAGGATGCTCCGTCGAAGTATAGTTCCCAACGTCAATCATTAGGGTCTTCTAGGCTCATTATCTGCTCGTCAGGCAAATCGTCATTGAGAGGCGAATCTGCCAGTAAAGGGTGTGATGCAAGGAAGTCAGCTAGGACTTGTCCCTTTACGGCGCGAAGAGGAACGAAAGTTATGTCGAATTGTAATAGTATCATTGACCACCTGGCAAGTCTGTCAGAAAGCGTCAGTCGGGTCATCAAGTATTGCAACGGATTAAGTCTCGAAATAAGGTTGACCTTATGAGAAAGCATGTAATGCCTGAGCTTTTGAGCTGCGAAGATCAGGGCCAAACAGTGCTTCTCAATTGGAGGATACTTTACTTCCGTAGGGATTAGACGACGGCTTAAGTAGTAGAGAGCATTTTCTTTTCCCTCATCATTGACCTGGCTAGTAGGGCTCCAAGGAGTCGTCTAAAGCCGCGGTATAAAGTATCAACGACTACTCGAGATCGGGGCCGCTAGGACGAGGAGGTGTCATTAAATATTGCTTAACGTCCCCGAAAGCCCGCTGGCATTTCTCATCCCAAATGAATTTGGCATCCTTTTTAACTAATGCCGAGAAGGGCTGACACCTACCTGACAAGTTCGAGATAAAGCGTCGAAGATATGCCAACTTCCCTTGAAAAGATCGTAGTTGTTTCAAAATTTTGGAAGGAGGCATTTCTAAGATAGCTTTAATCTTTTCCAGATCAATTTCGATCCCGCGATGTCGGACAACAAATCCTAAGAATTTCCAGGAGGTGACCCCGAAGGCGCATTTTAAGGGATTCATCTTAAGATTGTATCGTTTTATTCGCTCGAAAACAATTCTCAAATCATACAGGTGATCTTCTTTAAGTTTGCTTTTGATGACCACATCATCCACGTAGCACTCAACTTGGTTGTGAATGAGATCATCAAAAATCTTCGTCATCGCTCTTTGGTATGTTGCTCCTGCGTTCTTTAGACCGAATGTCATTATTGTGTAGCAATACACTCTGATCGGCGTTCTGAATGCCATGAGCTTTTCATCTTCTGGTGCCATCTTTATCTGGTTGTATCCTGATGATCTATCCATGAAAGAGAAGATTTCATGTGCTGAAGCAATGTCGATCATTAGTTGCGGGATTGGTAGTGGAAATTCATCCTTTAGACATGCTTTATTTAAATCTCTGAAATCTACACAGATTCTAATTTGTCCATTCTTCTTTTTGACTGGTACCACATTGGCTAACCAAGTTGGATATTGTTCTTCACGAACAAATTTAGCGTCTATTAGTTTCTTAACTTCGGCTATTACTTGTTGCTCAATTTCTAGACGCATTCTTCTGGGGGCTTGTCTGACTGGAACGGAAGAAAGATCCACTCCTAATTTATGAACTGCGACCTCTGGAGCTAATCCTGGCATTTCATCATAACTCCAAGCAAAACAGTCCTTGAATTCCATTAATGGCTTGATTATGTCTTCAGAGTCTTCTTTATTGAGTAAGGACCTAACAGAGGTAGGCCTAAGCTCTTCGCTAGTACCTAAGTTAACTTCCATTAACTAGTCTACTGTAGATTTGATTTCTTCCTCGAATTCTGGTGGAGTGTTGCCGATTGGTAGATCTTCAAGATCTTCTGAGGCATCCAAGCAGTCTTTATTAGGTTCACAAGTGACAACCAAACAAAATCCCATATCGTCAACTGATCCTACTGTGACGAATCTGAGACTATGTTTTGAATTGGGAGGCCGACCGGAATTATTCCATAATTTTTCAAAGTGCTGTGATTGGCCTTTTGTCCATTGTCGAGGTAAGACACCACGTTGAATTAAATTTTGAACACAGGGAGAGTACTACTTAAAAGGTAATTCCATTAATTCAGAAGAAGTAACATCTTCAAATTGTACATCTTTTTCAGTATTGGAAGAAGAAGCACCATGGTAAAACTTGATTGGTTTAGTACCACCACATGTAGTTCCTTGACCACGATACCCTCAATCTTATTAGAATGGATCGGGGTCAGGGTCATAGTATGTACATAATGGTTAATCCTCGTCTCCGGCCTCGACCTCGGTTGCGAGTTCTGGAGAAATCTTCACTATCTCGCCGTAAAGGAGTGGTGAGTAACTGTTGGACTAGAACCTCAGGTTCTTTATCGTCTCGAATTTCTTTTGCTTCACTTCATATAATATTTCTGGAAAAGATTGTTTTCTTTGGAGGCGCGTAGTAGGTCGCATCTTCATGAATTCCAATCTCGTGTACGTAGAATGGTTGCAAGTCACCTTTGATACACTGTTCCCCTCCTTCGTAATACTTTATGCACTGGTGCAGAGACGACAAGATAATCCAGCTTTTCATGGATCCATGGCCGACCCAAGAGAGAGTCGAACGATGTCTCGTAATCAATTATGTGGAATTTTGCGGTCTGTGTTTGCTAAATGACCGGTCTTCATTAGTAATGTTATCGATCCAAGAGCTCTTTCTCCTTTTTGATTGAAGCCTCTTAATAGCATCTTGTCTGCTTCAAGCTCGCGAGCATCAATTTCCAAATATGCTAGCGTCCGAAGATTCATTATATTGATTGATGCTCCCGGATCAACCAACACTCTGGAGAGCGTAAACTTTCCAATAGTGACTGAAATGTATAATGGTCAGTTGTGATCTGCTGTTCCTAGTAATAGATCATTGTCTGTGAAGGTAACACTCGCTGTTCTCCTAACGAGCAAACCTCGTCGAAGGAATTACCGGCCATTTGGGCTAAACAAATCTCTGGATCAAGTAAAGCCTTGATCAGAGCCTCTCTCATCTCTTTTGACAAGATCAGAGTGTCGTAAATGCTTAGTTTGGCTGGTAGCTTCCTTAGATGGGCTAGCACGTTGTAGTCCACTTTATTACCATGTTCCTCAGTTTCTTCCCGAATGGGTCGTTCTTCTGCTGGGGTTGGCTCTTCCTGAGCAACCACCTGCTTTCCTTTATCTTTTGGACCCATTCTCGGGGGTAGAACTTTTCCACTTCTTAAATTTACTTTAGTTATTTCTTCTGAATTTGGTGTTACCTTTTGAATCAGAGCAATTGGCTCTTCCGAAGTTGCTTCGGTGTTTGACGGTTCTAATTCTATCGTTATCGGAGCCCCTCGGAACTCACAAATGGACTTGTTTCTTGTCGAGCTTTCGTATCCTCCTTGGTGAACATCTTCTTCGTCGTGGTCATTGATGTTATGTATGATTTGAGAATCGTTATTTGTATTGGAATCGAGATCCGGATTAAGTCGGTTGTCGCTAGTTACGTAATCGTTAGAAACAGTTAAAACATAGCCAACGCCATAACCTTTATCATTATAAGATCCCGTCAGGGCGAGCAGATAATCATACAGAGTCAGGAGTTCAAGGGATTTCTCCTCTGAATCGGAAATAACCATTGTAGTAAAAGCAACCCCTAGTCTACCCTTCAGAGCCTCGGTCTTCTTTTCTTCCACGATCTTCTCCTTCTTCTGGGGTGGTTCTTCAATCGCAAGTGATAGTGCCGGCTCGACATGTTTCAAACTTTGAGCTGAAGCGTGTACTGAAGCGGTTTGGATGTGATCCAAAATTTTCTTTGATGACTTCGTCCCGTATGGTACTCCATCCATCATCGGCCGCGTAAGGGTCTATCGAACAATAGGATCAGCTGAAATAACATTGACGTGAACCTCCTTTCGGGGTTCCTTCATGTATTCCTTTGGGATCGTTTTGTTCCCTTTCCAGAGTTTGTCATCAAGCCAACTCTTGAAAGTGACGCAGTCCTCTATCTTATGTCCGCGCATCTGGTGGTAAGGGCAATAGTTCAGATGATCTTTCTTATTGACTTCCTCCGGCCTCTTGGGTTATGACAGCTGAAAATCCGGTGTCTTCATTAAGCTGTGGAACATCTTTTCTACTGCTTCAGTTTTGAATGGATATTCTTTATTTAGGAGTTCTCTTAAGGTACGCGATGAACGAGGCGGTTGTTCATAATGCTGAGGATACTGATAGCTCGGACGAGGTTGCTGATAGCCTTACTGAGGTTGCTGATAAGTCCGTTGTGGCGGTTGGTAACTAGACTGTGGCCGCTCTGACTGTATCTAAACAGGCTGCTTGCCCTTATCTACTGTCGCGACGATTCCAGATTTCTTTTCAAATGTTTTCACAGGCTTCTGCTTATCAGTCTTGTCTACGAAACTTAACTTCTTTTCCTCTTCTTGCAAGCTCCCGACCTTGCTAAGCAACTTCTCGAAAGTCTTGATTGTAAACCCTTTAAGGAGAAGTGCTATCGGGCCATGGATACTTTTAAGTAGGATGCCAACTGCATGTTGTTCTTGAAGCTGTGGTTCACACTTCATGCTTAAGTTTCTCCATCGAAGTATGTAATCCACTAAAGTCTCGTTCGGCTTTTGTTGCTCCACCACTAGATCGTCGATAGTAATGTGGTGTTGAGCTCCAGCAAATCGTTTAACGAAGAGATTTTCTAGTTCTGAAAAGGTCTTTATTGAACCGTTCGACAATTCTGCGTACCAGTTGAAGGAAATCCCTGATAAGCTGCTGACGAATTGTCGAAAGAGTAAAGCGTCACTCCTACCGGCATTGCAGCAACTAGCACAAAAATGTGCAACATGTTGCCGGGGGTTTCCTGTTCCATCAAAAGTCTTAAACAGAGGTGGTATGACGCCTTTTGGGTATTGGACCGCATCAAACTCTTCGGGGTAAGGTCTACTCATCTGAATAGATGCTCCATTCTTAGATTGTGCTAGGGCCTCTCGCACTCGCTGTTCTACCATGCTTTTAATGTCCTTTTCTGGAATCATGCTTTGTGCAGGATCTTTCTTTGGTTGTTCGTCTCCATTGACAGATGTGATTTCTTTTCCTCCATCTGCAATATGGATAATTTATGGGGGTGTCTCTTTTTAAGGCTGTACCTGACTCTGGAGAGTGGCTAAGGCAGCAGCCATCTCTTCCATCCTCTTTGCCATTTGGGAAATTGTGTCATCTCTCTCCCGAATCTATGCTCTCAATACCTCTGGCTCATCTCTTTCCACAGCTGCCGGAGCACCTTGTGAAGCTGACGATGCTCGTGTCTCAACCATGTTGATCTCCGCATAGTCCTCACCCATGAACTCTGATGAGTCAACTTCATCTCATAATTCTTCTTCTCTTTATTTTGCTAACCGTCGGATATCGGTCCTTAACTTTTCCATGGAATCCTCTAGTGGTCCTTTCCGCACTGTCTCGTAGTCATCTCGTGATGGTTGTTGAATTTCCTTCTAGGGAGTCCCCTTTATTGCAGTAGCACTTTCTTCTGGTTCAAGTCTCCTGACGAGACTTTTCTTCTCAGGGCATTGTTTTGGTCTTAACTCGCTAGTAGTAGGTCGCCATACCATCCATCTTGCAGCCGGAAGCCTAGGACTGGATGGTCTGTCGGCTATATGTTGGAAGGTGGTATCCTCCTTAATATGCAGACCCGATACAACAACGGGGGGACTGGCTTTTATCTTCTTCTTTGGTTTCTTTCTGGCAGCAATATGCTCTATTCGCGGTCTGAGGCGGGATTTAGCTGGCACCCATCCTATCCTTTTTAAGATTTCTGACACATGCCTTCTTTCTTTCTTTGCCAATCATTCTATTACAGCTTGCAGCCGAGTCGATGGCGTAGTCTTATCCCTTTTCCTTTTGTAATTGTTGTAGTACGCAGGTCGGGGTAATGCAGCGGTGATCCTACGGACATTCTCTTCATCTAATGCGGCAGAGAGAGGGTGAAACTTGCCCCTTCCAACGGAGGTATATACTTAGGCAGCTTCTTCTCTTTCCTCGAGAATTTCTTCTAGAAAACCAACTTCGGCAGCTCGGCTTTCTTGGCGATCTTTCTCGCTTCTATTTCTCCTTTCGAGTCCGAGTTAGGGTGCAACTCTCGAATCGGGCCCAATCTCAAAAACGAGATGGTATTATAGCAAAATCCGTACCCTCCACTGTGATGGCTCATCACAGTACTTGGATTTTCTTCCCCTTCGCCTGGCGAAGTCGGGGTAGGTGCGGAGATGACTAGACCGGTGGGGGTAGAGACGACGGTCCTCCTATGAACAGTAGTACTCCTCTCACTCGGAATCCTTTGCGGGGAGGGAATTCTGAGTCGATTTCGGATCGAACTCAATCACGGGCTCTTCGCTTCGACACTTTGTCCATTAATGCGAAGAGAGTGACATCAGCAAACTTGATATCTGTGTTATCGAACCCTTATCCGAAATGGATGATCCCATTGTCGGGCAGTTCATCCTTGTAAACAGCAAAGTCCATTCCATTGGTGAAGGAGAAGATTAGCTTTGGAGCAGTCATTTTCTGAATGGCAGATTCCGAATGTCAGTCCCGAATTATGCTTCTTTTTGTCATAAAGTTTAGGACGAAAAAGAAAGAGTCCAAACACATTTTCGTTTATCTTAGTTTATTTGTGATTTTTAAAACAAATTGTTTATTAGGAGGTTCGTTTGTTAGAAACAAAATGATTAAGGGAAAAAAGGTTATAGAAAATGTAAAGGGCCTGATTTAGAATTGAAAAGGAAGAGAAAGTCTTATGCAGGACTTCTCAACTCGAAGGACCGCTCCTAAACTAACACCTATTGGGGGTCCACCCCACCTCAGAAAAGAGGTAAAAGGATCTCAGAACCTCTCTATTTAGGGGTGTTTAAACAGTGGCTTCTAAATCCGAGAGAAGTTGGTTATACTCGTTTAAGATAGAAATGAACGGGGTATTCCAAAGGAAGAATGGTAGTCTTGGTCCACTAAGGATATGGACTCACTACCGATTTATGAAAGCAAAACCATCTAATCAAAAATGGAGAGAGGAACCAGTTCCCAGCGGAGTCGCCAGAATTTATCGGCATATTTTTAGGTCGAGTGTTGTATTTTTGAAAAGGGGTTGCCTACAGAAATTGTCGGTGAAATTTAAATTTTAAATTTAATTAATATATATATATATATAATTTAGAAAGTAGTATTTGATTTTGAAAATAATTTTAGATTTGGAAATTTTAAGATATGAAATCAAACCGATCTCACATCCCAAATAATTTATATGAACGAGCATCGTATCACAAACCGTGTATCTATCCCGAAGAATAGACACACTGCTTGACGATGGGGCTCGATTAAATAAACTAGAAGATTTGTGACATCTGTTTGGTCCGCGAACCAATTTTAAAAGCCGACAAGTTCCCCGCTTAATATAAAGGAATTAAGCAGGGTTTATATTACCTGGGTTCTTAAAGTTCCCTATAAGGGCAAGCCCCTATAGTTCTTTATATCTTTAATGACGGGAATCATTTAAGAAAACTCTCGATAATGATTAGTGGTTTTGCTCTCAAGAATTTCAAAGTTTAAGGTTTCAAAGGATTGAATTTTAGGATTTCAATAGGGAATGGATCAAGTTTGGAACAGTTTGTTTCAAGAATCCAAAGGAAGAGAAGTAGGAGAAGCTGAGGATCCAAGAAGAGTCTTGGCAACTTCCCAAACTATCCTATAGTTTGGCTTCGAGTTTAAGAAAATTATTTAATGTTGCAATCCTGCCAATTTTATTTATTTAGGTCTTATATTTGTATGATATAATCACACAAATAGCCTTAAAGATGTGAGGGTTTATGTCATACCAAATGACTACCTCGGAGTCCTAAGACTGGTTAGGGCTTAATTTGCATAACATGATTATGAAAATGCCTAACCAAGAGTTGAGGATTTATGTTGCACTAGGCAAACTATCTCGAAGTCCTATGGCTTAGTTATTTAATTCTAAGAAAGGTTTTGCTGAAGTAGATCCGAGTTTTGCTGATGACGATGGCCGTGCTGCCCACCATGCTCCGAGCTCCTTGTTGTTGCAGAGGTTTAGTTTTAGAAGTCATAAATCAGGAGATGAGAAAAGTGTTTTGGTTTAGAAATCTTAAAGTCCAAATGTCTTTTAGTGTTTTAATTAAAACAAATCTTAAAGTTGTTTAAATAGAACCGATTAAGATCCCACGGTTCCGTCATCCCGACACTGTTATTTTCATCGAATTCACTTAGTCCAGATGAATTTACTAAACTCAATTGAATGAGTTCCACACTTTCATTTAGACAGTGGGAAATCCCGTTAGCAACACGTGGGTTACATCATCCGAGGTATTCCCGATCATTCAATGAGACGTTTTAATTTAGTTGTGATTGTAGTTTTGTTGTTCGTTTGTGATTAAATTTTGAGTTGTTTTATATTTTGAAATGTTGTGGCGGTGAATTTTATCTTGCAATGACTTTTAATTTAGTTTTGGTTTCAGTTTAGGGACTATCCTAAAGGTTTTAGTTTTCATGTAACAGTCTTGTTTAACATGCAAGAAAAGTAAAGCACAGTGCATATAAGTAAATTGCAATAAAGTAACTTGCAATAAAATAAAAGTGTACCTGGAGGGTCTTCCCGTTATCCCAAGCTGCACTTAAAACACATGTCAAGGCATTTAAATATTTCAACAAGATCCTAGGTAAAGCTAAGGGAAGGGTTTTGGTTGTCTACCAAATTTCTAATCCTATAACTAGTCATCTCCTATGACGTCTAGGTTCTTGTGTTTTGTTTGAGGAAGATTTTCTTCATCAATGAACAATTAAATTTAGTTGTTCTTCTAAAATATCCCGTCATATTGAGGAAGTGCTTAGGACAAGTCCTAAACATCTTTTCAATATTTCTGGGATTGTTTTGAGTCCAAGTAAATTTAGTTGCACAAGTGAAATAATCATCCAGGAGTTTAGTTAAACTTTGTTTCTTGCTCAGTGCACTTAGGTATTTGATTACCTAATGAATGAAGTGATATCTCACTTAATACTCTATTTAAGAGTTATAATAATTAAAGCCTTTAAGGGCAAGTTGGTTTATCGAGATTTTTAATCATTTTTAACTAAAAGTTTGAGTTAATGGTTTAAAGTGTTTTAATTTAATAATGAGGTTTTAATTAATAATTTTAAGTTTGGAATAGTGTTCAAATTATTTTAGATTTAATTTTTTTGGATTTGATTTTAATTTAATTTTAATTTTTAATTTAATTTAATTTAATTTAATTTAAATTTATTTAATTTTTTTAATTTAATTTAATTTAATTTTTAATTTTAATTTAATTTAATTTAATCTAATTTTAATTTAATTTAATTTAATTTTATTTTAATTTAATTTAATTTAATTTAATTTAATTTAATTTAATTTAATTTTAATTTAATTTAATTTAATTTTAATTTAATTTAATTTTATTTTATTTAATTTAATTTAATTTAATTTAATTTAAATTTATTTAATGTTTTTCATTCAATTTATTTTTAATTTAATTTAATTTTAATTTAATTTAATTTAATTTAATTTAATTTAATTTAATTTAATTTAATTTAATTTTTTAATTCAATTTAATCTTAATTTAATTTAATTTTAATTTTAATTTAATTTAATTTAATTTAATTTAATTTTAGTTTTAATTTAATTTAATTATTAATTTTAATTGTAAATTTGGATTATTATTTAAATTTTTTAATTAAGAATTAAATATTGTTAAAGTGACTGATTTAGGGATTTTTAAATTAAAAAAATAAATATTTTCTTAATAATATTCCTATTTTAATGATCCAAATTTAAATATATTCTTTCCAAAATTTAAATTATTTAATTAATTCAAGTTTCATTTTTGATATTTTCAAAATGTTTAGTGGGTTTCTACCCCTTAATTTTCCTGAGTTTGAATCATCCAAGAGAAAGTTAAAATCAAATATTTTACACCCCCCTCCATTTTGATTACACCTAAAGTGTTAATTAAGTGTTAAAATTTTTAATTACCTTTATGCCCTTTTAAGCTTATTTATTTCATAACTCACTAAATTGAGCTCAAATGAATTTGAGATTTTTATGTCACCTCACTCACATGTCTATTAAGACATTAGAGGAGAAAATGTGATTTTTCTGAATTTAATTTATTTATATAATTATTTTTAGTAGAAAATAAGGAATTTTCAAAGAAAATTCAACAACATGACCAAGGAAAGGTTTCATCCTTAGGAAACTTATTGGTTGTTTCTAATGACCAGAGGACCAATTGGACCAATTTTGATGATTTTTTGAATTATATTTTATTTATTATAATTATTTTTGAATTTTAGAGTATTGATTAATTATAAAATAAAATTAAAGTTGAAAAATAGATTTTATATTTTTCTTAAATCTCTCCGAACTCAAGGAGTTTAGAGAAATAAATTTTATAATTTTCTGATTTTTTCTTTGATTTATTTGA
This sequence comes from Papilionanthe hookeriana x Papilionanthe teres, assembly GCA_022702705.1. Taxonomy (NCBI): domain Eukaryota; kingdom Viridiplantae; phylum Streptophyta; class Magnoliopsida; order Asparagales; family Orchidaceae; genus Papilionanthe; species Papilionanthe hookeriana x Papilionanthe teres. The sequence continues at coordinate 151,927,649 of CM040424.1, forward strand.
ATTATTTTAGTGAAAAAGGTTAAAAACTCATTTTTTAATATTAAAAATTACATTAAGCCTTTAAAATTCAATATCTTACCCTAGGGACTTAGGAAAAATATTTGCTTTGTTCCTATTGATTAGGAATCAAAATGTGACATTTTTATGATTTTTAATATTTTTATGATTTTTATTATTTTTTAATTATTAAAATATTAAAATAATATTAAAAATTAACTTTTTTAGAAAATTTCAATTTTAATTTTCCTAAACTCCCCTGATATCAGAGAAGCCCCAAAACCATTTTTGTGAATTTTTGAAAAGTATTTTTGGAGTTATGAATTTTTAAGGTTCCATTTTGCTTATGAGGCTTAATTAATCCATTTGATAGAGTTAATCAAGTTCAATTGATTTCAAATTTTTATATGAGGTCTCTCTAACCCTAAAAATCAGTGGAGAATTGTTTTTAAGTCAATTTGATGTGTGATTAACCTTAATTAATTCAAATTCAATTTTAGGAGTTTAGGCCAATTAATGTTATTATGAATGAATTAACTCAAAATATATTTTCCCTAGGGTCCTCTGGTCCTAAGAAACATCACCAAATTTTCCTAGAATTTATTTCGCAACATGCTAATTATTGAAATTAAAATACCTAAAACAGTGACATGAAATTGAAAATTCAATAACTTTTCACAGAGATGGCCTCTGACCTTGAAAAATTCAAGGAATGTTCCCAAGATCAGAGGCTTCAAAAGCCCAATGGTCTCATGCCATGGTGAATTGTCTATGCAAATGGAGAATCAAAACATTGGAAACAGTAAATAAATTATTAAAAATAAAATATTCATCAAATTAATTTGATTTCTTTTCCACATTATTCTCCTCTGTTCACCAAGCAAGAGGGTATTTTTATTTTATTTTTGTGATTTTTCTATGCAAAGATATGAATTTTTGAAGTTCTGGGATTTAAATAAATAGAAAATAACCCTATTTTTCTACTTATCCACGTGGCGCCACGCAATGCTCAACAGCTCCGAAAGCCCACGCGGCGCATTCCTATTCGACGCTGCCATCTGACTCAGTGCTCCAGGGGCCCGCAGTTCATGTACCATTATGCTGTCCGGCTTGATCTCGACCGTCCGCTCGATACACGCACGATCCAATGGCTCCTGGTCATCGTCTACGACTGGTGTGCACCCGTGACCGTCCACACTAAAACCCTAAGAACTCACTCGATTTTCAACAGATTTTTGTGTTCTTATGCTCTATGGATTTTTCTTGAAGAGACGAACATATCCATATGGTAAACATGCATTGAAATCGACTCAAACAAAATGGAGAATCTCAAGAAGCTCGGGAGGAAGAGTGAGTTCATACCTTTGCTCAGAGAAGTGAAGCTTCAATCTGAGGGTTGTGTCACCTTCAATTGAGTCCAAGTAAGCTCGAGATGAAGTCTCTTGCTCTGGGGAAATTCCTAGGTACAAAAGTGACCAGAGCTGATCACAAAGCTTGGAGGCTGGAAGCAATGGCTGGCCTGGTGAGGGGGCTTTTGCTGGGGAACTTCTCCTCTTGGTCTGGTGAAGGTGTAGAGTCAATCAATTTCAGGATTGGCTCACTGTGGTGAAGTGTCCTGGTTTTTGAGTGGATTTTTGACTGAGAATTTGGGCTATGTTAATGGGGATTAGGGCAAATGGACACCGGGGATCAATTGCTCTAGGTTGGGAGAAGGTTACGGAGCAATTTTGACAGAGTTTTGTTAAGTTTCTGTTCGAGCACCTCTCATGGCCGAGAGGAGGTGGTGTTTAAATAGGCATGGCTGGAGGGCCTCACAGGGGGAGTTAGGGCTTGGGATCAGCTGCTCCATGCAAGAGAAGAACAGTCATGGTGTTCAATTAGGTTGAGACAAGTAAGAAAGGGAGAATTGAAAAGTTTGGCTCACATGGAGCTCTCGACCATGGTGTTTTCCGGCGGCCTGGTGGCTGGCCGTCCAGGCACTGGTCACCATCTTGACCAGTGGGGTCAGGGGTTGGCAATGGTGCAGTCAATTGGAGTTTGACATGTGCAAAGGGGCTGAATTGAAATGGAATGGGGAGAGGCTCATTTTGGGTTCAATTTGGTCAACCCATGTATTTGGGCTTGGTTCACCTTCCCATGGTCTCATTTTGGGCCAGGGGAATCAGTTGGGTCAGCTGCCATGGAGTGAAGTGCCCATCCATGGTGAGGTGGCTAAACTTGGTTTTGTGTGTGACATGGTTATGGCTAAAAAGGCTTAATGAAGGATTAGGAAAGGGGGCTCTCCTTTTGCCATTAATGGCTTAGTCACATGTCAAACCTTCCATGGCTTCATATGGCTTGTAAATGGCTTGCTCATGGCTTCATGTGGCTTGGGATAAAGCTTGGTCATTTACATGAAAGAAGGTTTTTTGAATTTTTTGGATTTATGGGTGATTATGGCATGAGGCATAATTTAGGATTATTTGATGATTGATTTAGGACTTAAGGGATGATATCAATTTGTGGGGTGATGAAAAGAATGTCATATGGGCTTTAGCATGAAGTTTGGGCCTTTGAAATTTAGTGAAGATGGGCTTTTAAAATGGTTTAGGGAAGTGGGCTTTTGGATTTTAAAATGAATTTTAGGATGAAAGTTTGGTAAAGTCTTGGGCCAAACAAGTGTTGGGTTTAGTTTAGGGATGTGTCATGAATGATTTGGAATTGGTTTGGAATAATTTGGAGTTGAATTGGGTTTAATTTGGGACTTTTGGTAAAGGGGCCAAAGTGGGCCAAATTGGGTTAACTTGGGTTAAGGTTGGGCTAAAGTTGGATTTGATGTAAAATTGATGTTGTTAAATGTTCATGGGAGTGTCACAAAGAGTTTTCAACTTTGGTTGGGCTTTAATTTTGGGATTTGGGCCCATTTGGGTTAGGTTTGGGCTTAGGTCAATTTAAGGGATTTTGGTTTTGGGTTAGGTTTGGGTGGAGTTTAGGTTCAAATTTTGGGAAAATCAAGTTAGTGTTTTGTTTATGGGGGTGTTAGGAAGGTTTTAGAAAAGATTTGGGGCCAATTGGAGTTGAATTGGGTGCGTTTGAGCTAGGTTTAGGTCATGGGCCAAAATTGGGCCTTAGGCCTCAAATTGAAATTCGATCCAAATGTCAGTCAAATTGGACTTGAATTTGGTCTAAATTGATATTGGGGATATTGATTTGAAGTTTAGAATTGAATTGGACCAAAATTGAGGTCAATTGGGTTGGTTTTGTTTGACATTGGGTTCACTTAGGTTTAAAATGGGTCAAATTGGGGGTTTTGGTAAAAGTGGGGTAAATTGGCAAAATTAGCCCATGGTGTAGTTGAACAAAATGAAGTTAGGAATATTTGAGATTTTCTGGAATTTTTTGGAATTTTCAGAATTTTTGGATTTTTGGGCTAAGAAAGGCATTTTGGGTATTTGGAGGGTATTGGGGGGTTTTTTGGAATTTTTTGTATTTTTGGCTATAGACGATCAATTTGAGTGGGGGGAAATGTTTAGGATTGATTTTGAGGAATTTTGGGTAATTTAGGCAATTTTATAAATTTTGGGTAGTTTCAAGGGCTTTTGGTAGGTGCAGTAGGTGTAGGGCCCGGGGGGGGGGGTCAAAAATTGAAATTTCGGAAAAATGAAGATTGATCAAATTTGAGTAAAATGGAGTCACTTTGATTGAGTCATGAAGCCATATTAAGCTCATATGAGCTATGAGAGGACTCATTTAAGGCATTCACTATGTTGTTCCTAACCCTCTTAGCCAGGGGCTTAGGGGTTAAGGACCATCCATATGAATTACCTACATGAGTCAGGAAGTCAAGTTGGGTGAGAGTGTGGTTTTAGGACTTGGGCTGTGTGTGAGAGTGTAGTGTATGTGCAAGTCAACCCTCACCGCACTGTGCCATCCGAGGTATTCCTAAGGCCAAGAAGTCCTATGGGAACTCATCCTTTAAACCTCCACATTTGATTTCAACCCTCTAGGTGATTAGGGGTCTACAATCAAGCTTGTGGGGTTTGCAGGGAGTCAAGAGGTGTTTGAACTTCTAAAGGTTGGGTTCCATTTCTAGTCCTCTAAGATTAGTTAAAGGAAAAGCCTAAGGCTAGATCCTAAGTACTAAAAAGAGAAGCAAAAGACCTCATCAAAAATGAGGTCAACAAAAACCCTGTTGTAAAAGCTGACTCGTTTGAAATAAATCCTGAGATTATCCAACTGGTGTAGAACAATCAGTTTGGGGGAACTCCTTTAGAGGATCCCTATTTACACTTATCTAATTTTCTAAAACTATGTGCTATATTTCGTTATAACGGTATGTCAGACAATGCTGTCAGACTAAGGCTTTTTTCTTTCTCACTAAGGGATAAGGATACAATGTGGTTATACTCATTAGCACCTGGTTCTATAAAAAATTGGGAAGAGTTAACTCAGAAATTTCTAGCTAAGTATTTTCCACCTTCAAGGAGTACTAAACTTAGAAACGATATTATCTCATTTTGTCAGTATGAAGGGGAATGAATATACGAAGCCAGGGAAAGATTTAAGGAACTCCCAAGAAAGTGTCCACATCATGCTCTGCCCAATTAGTTAATCATTCAAACTTGTTACAATGGGTTAGTAGGATCCCTTAGGTCTGTTATTGATGCTACCGCTGGTGGATCATTAATATCAAAACCATTTGATGAAGCGTATGAGTTAATTGAAAAAATGTCTAAAAATGATTTTCAATGGCCCTCTGTAAGGGTAAAACCTAAAAAGGTAGCTAGTGTTCATGATATAGATGCGATTACAAATCTTGCATCTCAAGTTGCCGCAATATTAAGGAAGTTAGACTAATTTGGAATGAACCAACCTCAATTTACTCCTGTAAGTGAGGAAATTTTATTAGGGCATATGATTGATTCTAACTTATTATATGAGACTTTAAATACCATAAACAACCCATATTCTAACTTTTACAACCCATGTTGGGAGAACCATCCTAAATTTAACTAGAATCATACTACTGATGGTGGAAACCAAAAATGGGAAAATAATCATGCAAATCTTAATGGAAGTTGGAATAATCAAGGGAACACAAACTATAGACCTTCATATCCACCAGACTTTAACAATGACCAACAATTTGAGGATAAGAAGATGTTTATGGAAAAAGTGATATTGTAAATGGGAAACCAGTTGCAAAGTCAAAATGCTGCGATTAGAAACATAGAGAATCAACTAGGACAAATTGTTAATTCACTTAGCAATGGAACCCAAGGAACACTTCCTAGCAACATTGAGATCAACCCTAAAGAGAACACTAATGAATAAGTAGAAGCTGTCCAACTAAAAAGTGGAAGATAAATAAAGGATGTGGTTAGAAAAGAGAAAGATGTTGTGAGAAAAACAAAGGTAAGTAAAAGACCTGAAGAACATTTTTCTAAGGATCTGGAAAAATTAATATCTCCAACTAAAATTAGCTTGGAAAGACCACCACCTCCATTTCTTCTAAGACTTAGACATCATGAGTTGGATAAAAAACTTTCAAAGTTCATGAAAGTACCTAAGAAGATAACGATAAATATTCCTTTCACTGAAGCTTTAGAACTGATGCCAAGTTATGCAAAGTTTATAAAGGATATATTAAACAAGAAAAGGAAATCTGAGGATTACGTGATAGTTGCACTAAGTGAGGAGTGCAGCGCTATACTTCTGAAAACTTTTCCTTGAAAACTTAAAGATCCTTGTAGCTTTATAATTCCTTGTGCAATTGGAAAAAGATTATGTGGAAAAGCTTTATGTGATTTAGGAGTAAACATTAATGTGATGCCTCTATCTATATTTGAAGGTTAGGTTTAGTCGATATTTCTCCCACTACTATAACCCTTCTATTAGCTGATCGATCTATCATTTATCCAAAAGGAGTTATAGAAGACGTGCTTGTTAAAGTGAAAAAATTTATCTTTCCTTTGGACTTTATTGCATTAGATATGGAGGAAGATAAAAAATTCCAATTATTTTAAGGAGACCTTTTCTTGTTACTTGACAAGCTATGATATATGTGCAAAAGGGAAAGTTGACTATGAATATTAATGACCAAGAAGTCACTTTTGATGTATTAAAGACTATGAAATATCCAGTTGAGAGAAAATATGATGATTGTTTTTCGATAGATGAAATTGATTATCTAAGTAAAAACCATTTTCAAGAAAGTTTTGAGAGTAAGTTAACAGATGAGAATGAAATAGACCTTCATGATGATTTGAAAAGGTTATTTAAAGAAGACTATATGTATGTTCAGGAGAGGTGTGAAATGATGGACGCTATCAAAAATAGTAAACTTTTAATTCCATATGTTGAAAAATCTCATGAACTTAAGATGGATGTACCCCATATAATTTTAAAGCCTATCTATTTAGGGAATTCATCTACACAACTAGTCTTTATATCTTTAGATGCGACTCAATCACAAGAAAAACCTGAATTGAATGATGAACAAGATAAAATTATTGAACTATGACTTGGAAGAGAATTTGAGGATATATTTCAAAAGAACTTTGAATTGAGAAAAGAGGATAATGATATTGGAAGACCATTAGAAGAAATTCCTAAGCAATCAGAAAAGCCTATTTCCTCAACTAAGATAGATCCTTCATCATTTAATAATTATAAAGGGGATGAATTGGAAGATAACTTGAAAAAGAAGAGTGACATAGAAGAATTTAATATTGAATCTGAATTATCTAGAGAGAATCCAATCCAAAATTTGAGAGATATTGAAGTATCTTATAAAGATCCATTTCTTATAAATTTCAAGGATGATATTAAAATGCAATTTCAAAAATCAATAGAAGAATATTGGATCTAGAAAGAAATATGAGGAATTATAATATAAATTCATCTGAAAATGAAGAGCTTAATTAAAAATTAAAAATTGAGATTTTTATAGGAATCCCTGGATCTGGATATGATTGGGCGATTGATCGAGGATTACTTAATTGGAATTTTGATCTAGGTGGAATCATTTCTCAGGCTAACGACGTTAGACCAAGCACTTTATAGGAGGCAACTCATAGTTACCAGTGTGCTTTGATTTAGTATGCTTGAGAGTCATGATTATTAGTGTTGTATGGTGTTTAGATTAGTTGATTGACTTAATCTTTATGTGTCATTGTGGATTGATAAATTTGATTGATGATTGGTAGATGTTTGGATTATTAGTAGTTTGATCTTTGTTTGTCTTGAGGGAGATGATTCCTAAACTTCTTATTATGGTTAGACTTGTATGTTCTCTTGTAGTAATTGGATTGACGAGTTCACTATAACTCGGGTCTCACCCAGACTTGAGTTTTACAAGAGAAATCATGAATTTCGAACATTGATAGTTCCCTCTTAATTTGTTATTTCCTTTCTACAAATTTATTTTCATTTGTTAGGAGACATGAACCTATTTGATGAATAAGTTATGGATGATCGTACACTACAATTTATAACAGTTAAAGGTGCTTAATTAAGGGGATTAGATGATGCTTGAGATTGGTGTCTAGGAGCCAATATATCAGGGATAATCTTATCTTTGGGATTATAATTTATAAAATTATTTGAAAGTACCTAATTTACTAGTGTAGTGATTCCATTAGAAATTTGAAGTAAGTTAGTAAGATGTGATGAGTTAATGGAAGATTGACCTCATTTATCTTATGTGTGTTTATGTTTTTGTTAAAATTTTATATAAGACTTGAACATTTTTATATTCCCTTGTTGATACATGCTATGCTAGTTAGACTTTTGTTTAGTTAATTTCAATCTGGAATGTTTAGTTTAGATTTACTTTCTGCTACATGATGTCTATCCTGATTAATAATTGAAGATCTTTTTGATATACATGTATGGTAGATAGAATTTCTATATTGTTTTCTTCCTGCTTATATTTTCTGTATTAAATGCTATATATGTTAAAAATTAAGTTTGGGGGAAGGAAGAAAAACAAAATTTTAATGTGAAAATACTTCATTTTAGGGAAATTTTATTACAAGCATGTTTTAGGTTAGCTTTACGTTCTCTTATAGTCATTCTATCCTGATTATGCAGGTATATGAATTTGATAGGATGTTGTAATAGTAAGTAGATTCAACCTTTACTTTTTCTTCCTGCTATATTTTATGGAATTAATTGCGAAATATTTTTGAAATTTAAGTTTTGGGGGAAGAAAAATATTAACTCTTATTTGTTCTCAATTGTTATATTTTCAAAAATTATTAGCATAACTTTTGGCAGTTGAACCTTGCTTGGGATAACTAAAACTTTTTATTTTAGATGAATATTATGGAAGGATTGGATGAAAGTTTTTAGTAATAAAAGTTAATTTTATAAGGATAAGATATTTGGTATGAAAGAATTTGATTATAGTTAACTATTTAAAGTGAAGAAAATTGTATTTTTGAAATGTTAAGAGACTTAAAGTATTGTGTGTTAAGAAGAGATTGTGACTTTATAATGAATAATAAAGCTCATACATAATTATAAAGTCAGGATGTGTTTCATGTTTGAACTGTAGAAAGAGGAGAGTGATGTTTAAATTCATTACAGGCTCTCCAGATATAGTAATCCTCTTTAAAAAAAGGAGAGAAAAAAAAAGGAAGAAAGAAGAGAAAAAGAAAAGAGAGTGAAAAAAGGGATTGAAAATTATCCCGAAAGAAAAAAAAAGGGAAAGAACGAAAAATATTTATGAGGAGAAGCTTGAGGAGATGCCTAAAAAAAAATTGGCTTCACTTGAGTCACCCTAAAGGGAGAACTTGATTTCATTTCTAAATTTATATTTAAAGTATTGGCCTACTTTCTGATGAAGTTTGCATGAACTTATTTTTCACATAATCTTTCAAGGCATTCTTAATGTAACAAATTATGGTTTATCTTGAAATAAATAGAAGACTAGAACCCTTAGACTTGATTGCTGAATATTCTTATACTTGTAGTGTTAACCCGAGTTACTGAATTTCTTTCTAAAAGTCTAACCAATATATTCTTTTAAATGAAAATTTTTAGTGTCTTACAGGTGAAAAAGTACATTGCCTTGAGTTATATTTTTATGTAGTAAAATGGTTACTTGAGGACAAGTAACAGTTAAGTTTGGGGGATTTTGTCACGCCTAAAATATATACGCTTTTTACTATATCATTTTACATATTTTTTTATAATATTGCACTTTAAAGGAAGGTATTTTGTATATTTTTGTATTTTAGATACAAGAAATGGTGATTGGAGCAAAAAGAAGCAAAAATGGTGCAATTTGGAGCAAAAAAGAACAAGAAATGAAATTCTGCTCTGACACCTTTCGATAAGCCTTTCGATGCTTAATCTCTTTTACATTTCTTGCATATTTTTGAATGAGATGAAACAGAGAAAGGTTGTTTTTTGCTTATTTTGTAGGGCTATCTGTTAGGAACTCAACACAACTGAAATGGGGTGAAATAGAGCTAAAACAGAGCCAAACGGAGCAAACGGTGGAGCTGCGCAGAGCCTGCCTGCCGACGACGCCCTTGAGCTCGCCAACGGCGGGATTTTCCTGAGAAGACCGAAAAATGCTAGAAAAGCTTGCCGACAGTGACCTCGAATCTGCCGACAGCGCCCAGGAAGGTTCTGGACCGACTTTTGGCGGTTTTGGGCCGAAATTCGACGTATTTGTCTGCTTTTTCGAAGGGGTGCTTAAGGGAACTCTTAGAAATTCGTCCAGACTCTTTAAATTAGTGAATTTAGGAAGAGAAAAGAAGATAAAAAAGAGAGGAATGTTAGGAAAAACTTGGAGAAAGTTTATGAATTTTAGAATAGAAGTAGGAATGCATATTTCTACCCTTTTGGAGAGATTGGAGAGGAAATTTTGAGAGAATTTGTAAGGGATTTCGCTAGCATTGCATGGATCGCCGGGAGACTTTGTGAGAGAGATCTTCTTCTTTCTTTCAATGGGAAAAAACAAAGTATTGTTCTTCTTTATGTAATAATTTTGTAAACATTTATCTAGTGGATTTACTTTGGTTAAATGAAGTTTCTGTTGTGTTTTCTTCATGCTTTGTGACGCATCTCTCTTACTCTTTCTTCTTCTTCTTTTGAAATAGTGGCATGAGAAGATTATGTCATTCTTTTCTTTTTACTTTTCTTTTGTAATGAGTAGAATTCATGTTTAGGCTATTGGGATGCTTGCTAAAAGATGTTTTTATTATAAATGTGATAGTTTTTACTTGCACTTCATTTACATTACAAAAAGAGCTCGTTGCAGTATTAAAATTCGTTGTAATTGCATTGACCTGAAAGGGCGGTGTAATTCTCAACAAAGTGGAACCACATTCCAATTTCATGGATGGTGAAGTTCATGGGATTAAATGCAAATAAATAGGAAAATATATTAATCCGGCTTAGAATTGGAGATTTTAGAGTGATAGACTAAAATCCTCACCTCGGTCATATCGTTTGGGTGCTGAAGTGTAGATTGTTAGCCCTCAGGCGGGTGGAACGTGGGAGCTCCGAAGTGAGAGCCGGTATCCTCCCAGCCTAACCGCAGATTCAGTAACAAAGCATAGGCTTAGTTAATGTTCTCTATACTTAGACCAAAGGGTAAAGAATAGGATTGCTCCTATTTGACACATACAATATTTAATGCATCTTATTCCTATACATTATCCATTTCATTACATAAGAATAGTAGTTTTTATTATCTCAAAATTCTCCAAACCAATTCATCCAAAAAGGGTTATCTTTTGAATTATTATTTTCATTTAGCTATAGTTACTATTATATTTAACACTTGCATTTAGGAGTAGTTGCTAGATAAATCACAATTTTAATCGACATTCCAAACTAAGGATTATTAGCAGTAGACTAGACTTTGACTAAAGACCTCTTACTTCACTTCCTCGTGGGATCGATACTAGAGTTTTTAAAGAAAGCTCTATATTACTTGAAATGATACGTATACTTGCGTAGTACCCCTAGTGTGTAAAATATTTTCTAATTTTTATATCATTTAAGATTTTTCACGCTAGCTGCTATTTATAAATCGGGTCAAGTTTTTGGCCATCTATTGGAAGTTAAATTACTGCGTAATTGCGGGTCGGGTCAGATGACAACTCAAAATGTAAAGTCATGTGGAAGAAGAGGATAAAACAATGTTTTTAAATAACAAATGGATAGAAGAAGAAGATGTAAGAGTTTTCAATCATCGCCCGTTTTATCAGATTTACATTCCAGATGATTCAATTGGAACTAATGGTGGTTCTGAATATAATCCATCTAATGGAAATTGAAATTAAATAAATCAAGTAATCAAAATTTAATAAAATTAAATAATTTAAACACCTCTTTCAACCTAAGAAGATTTAAAATATTAAGATCATTTAAAATATAAAGATTTAATTGAATTAAAATGACTTGAATACTATTTCAAACTTAAAATTATTAATCAAATCTTTATAACTAAACTAAATCACTTTAAATCATCAATTCCAATTTTAAATTAAGAATTGTTAAAAAATCCTCAACAAACTAATTTGCCCCCGAAGGCTTTCATTATTATTATAACTCTTAAATGGAGCATCAAGTGAGAAGTCATTTTACTCGTCGGATAATCAAATGTCCAAGTTCACTGAGCAAGAAGCAACACTTAACTAAATTCTTAGATGATTAATTCACCTGTATAATGAAGTTCAATTGGATTCAAAATAATCTCATAAATATTGAAAAGATGTTTAGGATTCGTCCTAAGTACTTCCTCAATATAATGGAATGTTTTAGAAGAACAATTGAACTTAATTGTTCTTTGGTGAAGAAAATCATTTATAAAACACAAGAACCTAGACACCATAGGAAATTACTAGCAATAGGATTAGGAATTTGGTAGACAACCAGAACCTTCCCTTAGCTTTACCTAGGTATTTCTTGCAATTATATAAATGCTCTAACATGTGTTTTAAGTGCAGCTTGGAATGACGGGAAGACCCTCAAGGTACGCTTTTACTTTATTGCAATTTACTTACCTGTACTGCACTTTACTTCTTTTGCATGTTAAATAAGAATGTCACCCTGCATGAAAACTAAAACTTTTAGGATAGCCACAAAACTGAAACACAAAACTAAATTAAAATCTACACAAGATAAAATTCACCGCCACAACATTCAAAAGATAAAATAACTCAAAATCAAATCACAAACAAAACAATAAAACTACAACTACAACAAATTAAAACGTCTTGTTAGATGATCAAGAATACCTCAGATGATGTAACCTACGTGTTGCTAACGGGATTTCCCATGGTCTAAATGAAAGTGTGGAACTCATTTAGTTGAGTTTAGCAAAGTCATTTGGACTAAGTGAACCCGATAAAAATAACGGAGCCGGAATGATGGAACCGTGGGATCTTAACCGGTGTTGTTTAACCAACTTTAAGATTCCCCTAATAAAATGTTAAAACACCTGAACCTTAAGATTTTTCTAAACCAGAACACTTCTCTCATCTCTTGATTTTCACTTTCTAAAACTAAACCTCTGCAACAACAAGGAGCTTGGAGCACAATGGGTAGCACAACCATCTTCATCAGCAAAACTTGTGTCTACATCAGCTAAACCTTTCCTAGAAATAAATAACAAAGCCACAGGATTTCAAGGTAGTTAGTCTAGTGCAACATAAATGCTCAACTTTTTGTTAAGAATTTGTATAATCATGTTATACAAATTAAGCCCTAACCGGTCTTAGGACTCTGAGGTAGTCGTTTGGAACGACATAAACCCTCACATCATCGAGGCTATTTGTATGATCATGTCATACAAATATAAGTCCTAATTAATTAAAATTGACAGGATTGAAACATTAAATAATTCTCAAATTGAAGCTAAATCATAGGATAGTAGGGAAGTCACCGAAGTTCACTTCGGGTCCGTGACATCCCCTACTTCTCTTCCTTTGGACTCCCAAAATAAAATGTTCCAAACTTGAGCTATTCCTTATTGAAATTTTCAAAATCCAATTCTTTGAAAACCTTAAATTTTGAAATTTTTGAGAGCAATACCAGTGATCATTATCGAGAGTTTTCTTAAGTATCTTCGGACATTTAAGATGTAATTAACTATAGGGGCTTGCCCTTATAGGGAACTTTAAGAACCCAGGTAATATAAACCCTGCTTAATTTCTTTATATTAAGCAGGGGAACTTGTCGGCTTATAAAATTGGTTCGTAGACCAAACGGATGTCACAAATCTTCTAGTTTATTTAATCGAGCCCCATCATCAAGCAGCGTGTCTATTCTTCGGGATAGGTACGCGGTTTGTGGTGTGGTGCTCGTTTATATAAACTATTTGGGATGTGAGATAAGTTTGATTTCATATCTTAAAATTTTCAAACTTAAAATTATTTCCAAAAATTAAATGTTACTTTCTAAATATATATATATATATATATATATATATATATATATATTTAAATTGAATTTAAAAATCTAAAATTTGCTAACAATTTCTGTGGGCGACCCCTTTTCAAAGTACAACACATAACAAAAAAATATGCCGACACGGAGGAAAGAGAAGACTATAATAGAAAAATAAGAAATAATGAGATGGATATGAAGGGAGAGAGCAAGATGTGAGAGAAACTGAAAGAGAGTGTGGGAGGAAGAGTTAGAGAGAGACTGAGAGATAAAGGGAGAGAAAAATTGAGTAAAGAGAGAGAAGAGAGAGGGTGATAGAAGAAAGAGAATGGTAGAGGCAAAGAGGGGAAAAGAGAGAAAGAAAACAATAAATAGAGATGAGATAAAGAGTGAGAGAGTGGAAGAGAGGGAATGAAGATAGGGATTAAAGAGTGAACGGGAGGGAGCAAATGAGAAAGGGTGCGACAAATATAGAGAGAAGCAAGACACAGGGAAGAAGAGGAAAAGGTAATGAGGGAGAGTGAGAGAGTGGGAGAAATATACAAAATATGGAACTAGCGGGAAGGTAAGAGGACGATAGAGAGAGAGAGAGAGAGAGAATGAAATAATGAAAGAGGGGAGAGGGTGATAGGAAGAGAGTGAGAGATAGTTGGAGAGAAAGAGTGAGTAAAGTGATAAGTGAGTGTGATAAAAGAGAGCAAAAGTGCGTGTGAGAGAGAGAAATGGAGAAGGAAGAAATGATAAAACAAAAATAAAGAAAAGAACGAGAGAAGGAGAATGTGAGACAAAGAGAGGAGGGAGGGAATGAGAGAGAATGAAGAGAGTGGGAGTAAGAGAGGAAGAGTGGGTGAGATAGAAGAGAGAGTGATGGAAGATATAGAGAGAAAGGGAGAGTGAGGGAGAGAGGGGGTTGAGAATAAGATTTAGAGGCAAACTGGGGGGTGAATTAGAAGAGAGTTCGAGGCAGAAAGGGAGAGAGTGTGTGAGAAAGAGAAACTGACAGTGAGAAAGGGAGAAAGATGGAGGGAGGGAAGGAAGCAAGCAATAAGGGGAAAGAGGGACAAAAAAAATTGGATGAGGAGAGTAGAGCAAGCAATCAAACAGAGATTGAACATGGAGCGAGATGGAAAGAGGGAGAGAGGGAGTGAGGGAGTATTAATGAGAGTGAAGCTTAAGAGAGAAGGGGAGCGAGAATTGGAGAGAGTGTAAGAGAAAATTGAGTGAGGAGAGTGAGGGAAGAGAGAGAGTGAGGAAGGAGAGAATGAGTGAGTGAGAGAGGGAGAAAAAGCAAGAGAGTTACAGAGAGTGGGAGAAATAGAGGGATGAAAAGAGTGAAAGATGGAGGGGGCGAGAGAAATGTAGTGTGGGAAAAAGGGAGTGTCGAAAGAGAGAGATAGAGCGGAGCGAGAGAGAGAGATAAAAAAGAAGTGGAATAGAGAGTGAAAGAGAGAGGGAGACGGTGAGTGAGAAAGAAAGATAGAAGGTAGTGAGAGGGATTAAAGAGAGAAAGAGAGAGCAGGAAAGAGAAGTTGAGAGAGTGAGAAGACAGGTTGAGGGGAAGATCGCGTAAGAGTAGATGAGGGATAAGAAGAGAGGGAGTACAGAAGAATGACGAGAGAGAGAGAGAGAGAGAGAGAGAGAGAGGGATTTGGAGAGGGATCAAGGGAGAGAGAAGGTGGGAGGGAGAGAAAAGAAAGAAGGGAAATAGGGAAGGATGGAAGCAAGGGATCGAGAAAGGGGAGAGTGCATAATAGAGCAAGGGAAATGTAAGAGGAAACAGAGAAGAGGGAGAAAAAACAACAAAAAGTGTAAAAAAGAGTATATGATAGAAGAAAACAATTAGAGAGTGAGACAAAGAGAGAAAATAATATATAATGGGATAGAGAGAGAAGAGAGAAAAGTGGAGCTAGGGAGGAAGATGAGCGAGTGAGAGTGAAAGAACAAGATGGTAAGAGAGAATGAGATAAGGATAGAGAAATGGAGCTAAAGGTGATTGTGGGAGAGTGAGAGAATGTATGAGTGTGTGAGATGGAGAGAGAGATAAGTGAGCTACATATGGGAGACCTCGAGAGAGCAAGGTTGCGGGAGTGAGAAAGATGGAAGGAGTGTGACAAATAAAGAAAAAAAATGAGAGAGTCAAAGAGATCTAAAGAGAGATAGAAAGAGTTAGTGGGAGGGAAGACAATGCAGAATAGAGAATGAAAGAGAGAGTGATAGGGAGAGAGAGTGAGAAGAGAGGCTGAGGGAAGATCGAGGATATAAAGAAAAGGAGAACACGAGAATGATGAGAAAGTGGGACCAACGTAGGCAGAGAGAGATGGAGAGGGATAAAGGGGGAAGGGAGGAAGGATGAGATGATAGAGAATGAGAGAGGGAGGAATGAAAGCAATAGAGAGAGAGATGAGACAGAGAGAGAGAGTGGGTAATAGAGTGAGAGAAAAGTAAGAGGAAAAAGAGAAAAGAGAGCTATTCCATCTTATTCCCTCTTCCTCACTCTTCCTCCTGGTCCCACTTTCACTCTCTCTCCCAGTCCTCTTCCTCATTTATATATTACTCTCACTCTTAACCTGTCCCACTATCATTCTCACTCTAGTCTCTCTCTCTCCTCTTTTATTTATCTCTTCTGTCTCATTCCTTTTACGCTTTCTCTCTGTATATCCTTAACTCTCTCACCCTCTCTCACTTTCCTCCTTCCCTTCTTATGTCTCCCTCTTTCTCTCCCTCCCCTCTCTCTTTCATGCTCTCTCCCCCTCTCTCACTGCCTCTCTCTCTTTAATATCTAGTTCTCCCCCTTTATCTCCCCTATTTTCACTCTCTTCCTTACTCTTGCCCTCTATCTCCCTCTGTCTCGCTCCTTTTCTTACTATGTCTCTTACTCCATATTCTGTTCTTTCGCTTTCTAGCTTTTCTTTTATTACTCTTATCCTCTATCCCTCTCTTTCTCCTTCTCTCCCTTTCTGACTATGCCTCTCACACTTTATTATGTTTCTCTCAATCACTCTCTTGCTCTCTCTTCCTTTCATTGCCTCTCTTTATCTCTCTATAACGATAACTCAATCTCCCTCTCTACCTTCTTCTCATTCTATCTCTTTTCCTTCTCACCTCATCTTCTCTTTTTTTTATTACCTCCCCTCCCTCCCTCCCCCCTTATTTCTCTCTTTAGATCCCTCTCTCTTTCCCTCTTTGACCTCACTTTCTATTTTTTCTCTATTTTTCTCTCTATCGTCTCTCTCTCCCTTCTTGGCTCCCTTAATCACTTCAATTTCACTCTCACTCTAACTCCCTTACTCTCTTCTCTCTTTCTCTTTTTCTATCTCTCTCTCTTTCTCTCTACATCCCTCTCTCCCTCTCACTCCCACCCTAACTCTCTCTCTCTAGCTCCATCTACCATTCCCACACACACTCACACACTCTCTCTCTCTCAAACTTTTATCTCACTCAATCCCTCTCCCTTCTCTCGCTCATTGTTTCTCACTTCTCCCTATTTATTCCTCCCTGCCTCCTTCCATCTTAAACTCTCTTTCCCTCTGTCTCACCCCTATCTCTCACTCTCATTTCCTTACTCTTGTTTTCACTCTCTCCCTCTCTCTCTATATATTTCTCCTGCTCCCTCACTCACGGTCTCTCTCATTTTATAGCTATGTATCTCTTTATTCTCTGTCTCCCTCCATCCCTTACACCTCCCTCCCTCCCACTCTCATTATATCTCTATTTCTCTCTTGTGCCTGTCTCTCATCTCCTTTCTTATATCTTCTTGTCTCTCTCACTCTCTTTCCCTATATTCTCTATGGATCTCTTTCATTTTCTCACTCTCATTCTATTTCTCTATAGATATCTCTCTCAATCCCTCATTCTTGCCCTCTATAGGTTTCCCTTATGTAGCTCAATCTTTTCTCTACATCCCACTCACACACTCTCTTGAGCTCTCACACACTTATACAGTTCTCACTCTCTCTCTCTAAATCTCTCTACCACTCACCCTCTTAAGCTCCATTTCTCAATCTCTATCTTTTTCTCTCTGCCACTCACCAGGTTGCTCTTTCTCTTGCACTCCATCCTCTATCTCCATGTTGCATCTTCCTCCCTTCTCTCTCTATCCTCTTTTATTCTCTCTCCCTCGCGCTCCATCCCTCATTCTCTCTTTCTTTCACTCTATTCTCTTTTACTATCTTATGCTCTTTTTTTCTCTCATCATTGCAACTCTCTCTTCTCATTTCATCTCACTCTTTCTCTCCCTCTATCCCACAAACTCTCTTTCCCTCTATATTGCTTCCATCCATCCCAATATCTCTTTCTCTCTCTTCTCTCCATCTCTCCTTTCCTCCCTTACATCCTCCCTCTACTTCTCTAGCTCCCTCTCTCTCTCCCTCTCTCTCTTTCTCTCTCTAGCCATGATTCCATTCTCCCTATCTCTTTACCGCTCACTCACTCTTTTTTAATAAATCTTCCCTTGAACTCTCTTCTATCTCTGTATCCTTTTCACACTCTCTATCACTTACTCTCTATTGCTCTCTCTTTAATCCATCTCACTCTCTACCTTTATCTCCCTTTATAACTCTCTTCCTTCCCTCTCCCTCCGTTTATCTCATCCCCATCTCTCTGTTTTTTCCTTCTATGACTATAGATGTCTTCTATTATCCCACTCTCATTCTATTTATCACCCTCTCTCTATCTATCTCACTCCCTCAATCTTGCCCTCTTGCCCTCTCTAGAACTCCCTTATGTAGCTCACCCTTCTCTCTCCATCTCACTCACACTTTCTCTTGAGCTCTCACACACAGACATACACTCTCTCCCCCCCTCTCAATCTCACACGCACTCATACACTCTCTCACTCTCTCTTAATCTCTCTCTCTCCCACCCACCTATGCTTCATACTCCCTCTCTCATTCTCTCATCTCAAGCCCTACCCTTCAAATGTGCTCTCTCTCTTACTCTCAAATTTTTATCTCTCTCAATTCATCCCTCTGCTATCTCATTGTTTCTCACATTACCTAACACATCTCTCTCTCTCTCTCTCCCTTCGTCTCTCTGTCACCTCTATCTCTCATCTCTTTTTTTTACTTTGATTCTCATTTGCATCCTTTTATTTATATATCTCTCTTGATGCCTGTCGGTATATTTTTAGGTTATGTGTTTTGAAAATGAGGTCGCCTACAGAAATTATCGGCGAATTTTAGATTTTAAATTTAATTTAAACATATATATAATTTTAGAAAGAAGCATTTGATTTTTGAAATTAATTTTAAGTTTGAAATTTTTAAGATATGAAATCAAACCGATCTCACATCTCAAATAGTTTATATAAACGAGCACCGCACCACAAACCGTGTATCTATACCGAGGAATAGGCACACTGCTTGATGATGGGGCTCGATTAAATAAACTAGAAGACTTGTGACATCCATTTGGTCTGCGAACCAATTATATAAGCCGACAAGTTCCCCTACTTAATATGAAGGAATTAAGCAGGGTTTATATTACCTGGGTTCTTAAAGTTCCCTATAAGGGCAAGCCCCTATAGTTAATTACATCTTAAATGACAGGAATCATTTAAGAAAACTCTTGATAATGATTAGTGGTTTTGCTCTCAAGAATTTCAAAGCTTAAGGTTTTCAATCAAATTGGATTTTGGAAATTTTAATAGGGAATAACTCAAATTTGGAACAGTTTATTTTAGGAGTCCAAAGGAAGAGATGTAGGGGATGTCACAGACCCGAAGTGATCTTCAGTGACCTCCCGACTATCCTAATGTTTGGCTTCAAATTTGGGAGTTTATTTAATGTTTCAATCTTGCCAATTTTAATTAATTAGGGTCTATACTTGTATGACATGATCAAACAAATAGCCTCGAAGATGTGAGGGCTTACGTCGTATCGAACTACTACCTCGGAATCCTAAAACTGGTTAGGACTTAATTTACATAACATGATTATAAAAATGCCTAACAAAAAAGTTGAGGATTTATGTTGCACTAGGCAAACTACCTCGAAATCCTATGGTTTTGTTATTTAATTTTAAGAAAGGTTTTGCTGAAGTAGACACAGATTTTGCTGATGAAGATGGTCGTGCTGCCCACTATGCTCTAAGCCCTTTGTTGTTGCAGAGGTTTAGTTTTTGAAAGTGGCAATGAAGAGATGAGAGAAATTTTTTGGTTTAGAAAACAGTCTTAAGGTTTAAATGTCTTAATGTTTTAATTAAAACAAATCTTTAAGTTGATTAAACAGAACCGATTAAGATCCCACGGTTCCGTCATCCCGACACTGTTATTTTCATCAGATTCACTTAGTCCAGATGAATTCGCTAAACTCAACTGAATGAGTTCCACACCTTCATTTAGACCATGGGAAATCTCGTTAGCAACACGTGGGTTACATCATCTGAGGGATTCCTGATCATCCAACGAGACGTTTTAATTTAGTTGAAGTTGTAGTTTTGTTCTTCTGTTTGTGATTAAATTTTGAGTTGTTTTATATTTTGAATGTTGTGGCGGTGAATTTTCTCTTGTGTTGATTTTAATTTAGTTTTGGGTTTCAGTTTTGTGGCTATCCTAAAATTTTCAATTTTCATGCAGGGTGACAATGTTGTTTAACATGCAAGAAAAATAAATTACAATGCAGGTAAATAAATTGCAATAAAATAAAAGCGTACCTGGAGGGTCTTCTCGTCATTCCAATCTGCACGTAAAACACATATCAGAGCATTTATATATTTCAAGGAAAGCACCTAGGTAAAGCTAAATGAGGGTTCTGGTTGTCTAACAAGATCCTAGTCCTATTGCTAGTCACTTCCTATGACGTCTAGGTTCTTGTGTTTTGTTAAGGATGATTTTCTTCATTAAGGAACAATGAAGTCCAATTGTTCTTTTAAGACATCTCATCAGGTTAGGGGAGTGCTCGGGACTTAAGCCCTGAACATCTTCCTAAATGCTTTCGGGATTATCTTTCCAGTTCATTTAGTTTCATTGTAATGATGAATCAATCACCTGCGTTGTTTTAATTTGTTGGAAACGTTTTCCTCTTGCTTAAAGAACCTAGATGTTTTGATTATCCCTTAAGTGAGGTTACATTCACTTGACATTTCATTTAAGAATTATGTGGGTGGAAGCCTTTAGCGGCAAATTAGTTCGTTAACACATTTAGCTAATTTGTCTAAGGTTGGGTTGATGTTTTAAGACTATTTCAAATTAACTGTAATATTTTAGTTTGATTGTGGTTTTCTTATGTTATTTCAATTTGATTATGTCATTTCAAAAGTTTACTTAATTATTTTTAAAAAAATTTAACTTTAATTTTAGTTATATTTAATTTAATTGCATTGATTTGAAGTTGATTTTAATTTAGTTGCATTAATTTAATTTTTATTTAAAGTTGATTAATTTTTTGTAAAATTGTTTTAATTTAATTTTATTTAATGTAAAATGTTTTTTTATTAATTATATCGTTTTAAAATTATCTTTAATTTAATTAATTATATTATTTTAAAATTATTTTTTTATTAAATTATCTTAGAAATTGTTTAATTTGATTATTTAATTTATCTTAGAAATTATTTTAATTTGATTATTTAATTTATCTTAGTTTTCATTAATGAGTTATTAAATTAATATTTAGTGGTATTTGATTTCTATCATTAATTAGGGGTTAAGATTAATAAATTAATCTCTTCCAAGATTAAACCCCTTCACTTAATACATTCTCTTTTAATTAACTTCAAATTTTTAATAATTTAAGAAACTATAATCATTTTGTTTATGCTGGAAAAGTGATAAATGGGTTCGTACCCTTTAATTCCTCATGTTTCAATCATCTAAGGAGATTAATTAGGATCATTTATTACCCATTACCCATAATTAAGCTTAAATATTAATTAAGGCTAAATTTCAATAATTACCATTTTGCTCCTTAGGCTTGTTCACCTCATAATCCATTAAATACAACTGAAATGACTTTGAAATTTTTGTGTCACCATACTCATGGGTCAGTTAAAATATCAAAGGAGAAAATGTGATTTTTTTGAATTTAATTTAATTTATATATTTATTTTAATGCGAAAATGGGGTTTTTAATGAAAAATCAATAACTTGACCAAGGAAAGACCTATGACTTTGAAATGTTTACTGGAAGTGACCCTTGACCAGAGGACCATTTGGACCAAAGTTAGGGATTTTTTGAGTTTTAATTTAATTATTAGAATTATATTAATTTCTGGAGTATTAATTCATTTTAAAATATTTTAAAGGTGGAAAAATTAATATTGTATTTTTAGAAAATCTCTCTGTAGTCAAGGAATCCAGAAAAACAAATTTTATATTTTTTTGATTTTTCTTTGATTTATTAGAATAATTTTAGTGGAAGGTTAAGAAAATTCATTTTTTAAATGTTAAAAATTATCTTAGGCCTTTAAAAATTAATATCTTAACCTAGAGACATAGGAAACATATTTGGTTGGTTCCTAAGTGATTAGGGAACAAAATATGACATTTTTGTGATTTTTAATATTTTCTTGATATTTTTAATTTTTTAGTTATTAAAATATTAAAAATAAGATTAAGAATAAAAGTTTTTAGAAAAATCCAATTTTAATTTTCTTAGACTCCGCTGACATTAGAGAGCCCACAAAACAAGTTTGGTGAATTTTTGAAGTGTCTTTTGGGTTTTATGAATTTTTTAATTTGCAAAATGTTCATGTTACTTAATTAATTGATTTAATGAGTCAAATTAATTATGATTAATTTAAAATTTTTATATGAGGTTCTCATGATCCTAAATGAAAGTGGAGAGTTTATTTCATGTGATTTTGAAATGTGGTTATTCCTAATTAATTAAAATTCAGTTTTGAGGTTTTGGCTAAATTAGAGTTTTTTTATTGAAATAAATCATGAGATAATTTTCAAATTTACCACTTGTAAGAGGGAACACACTGTAATATTTCTAGATTTTTCTAAGTAACATAATAATTTTTATAATTATTATAGCCAAACTGATGCATAAAATCGAAAAATAGATATCTTATCATGAAGATCTTCTCTAACTTCGGAAAAATCAAGAAAGATCCACAATTATGCATAGAATAACATATCAAAATTTCAAGTTATGGTGAAGCTCCTACATGCATGAAGAATTGAAAGATTGAAAACACTATTTAATTAATTAAAAATAAAATATTCGTCAAATAAATATGAAATTACTTTCATATTATTCTCCTCGTTTCAGTGAGCAAGAGATTTTTTTTATTTTATTTTTTTAAGTTTTCTAGGCAAAGTTATGATTTTTTGAGGTTTAGGTTAAATAATAAGTCAAAAATCTATTTTCCCGGTCAAAGGACACGTGTCGCGCTGCTACTGGTTATCGTGGCTCTGTTTGGCTGCTTGTTCACGGACGAAACATCAGGGCCGTCCGTCTGATACACACCTGATCGAACGGCTGCTGCTCCTCTCTTCAACTGCTATTCACCCAAAACTATCCACCTTTAAACTTAATATCTCCCTCGATTCTCAACGAAATTGAATGATTTTTTTTATAAAAGGATCGTCTAATTGAGTAGCACACATCTATATGGTGATGATATACTTAAAACATGTGAATATTTACAGAAAATTAAAATAATCTTGGTTTAAGGAGAAAAAATTTGATACTTTGGTCCAAGAGGTGAGACCTCAATTGGAAATGGTTTGTTGAGCTTAGGAGTGCTTGGAGAAGCTTTGGGAACAATTTTGTAGGGTCTCGCCAAGGTAATTTTTCATCTCCTCTTTTTTAGCCATGAGAGGTGTGTTTAAATAGAGGAGCTTATGGGTGACCCTGGGGGTTGGATTGGTTCATTTACTAAGGCTTTTTGGCTAAGAAAAACTCACTTGATTCAGCTTGATCTTGGTGCAATTAATTGGGTTATGCCATGTGCAAAGGCATGGATTTAAGTGGTAGGGGTGTAAGGGTCATTTTGGGTCAATTTGGGTCAATTCATGTTTTGGACTTGGTTCACTCACCAAGGCTTGATTTAGGCTGATGGGAGATCAATTGTGTCAGCCCTCTTTAGGTGGAGAAGTCCCCATCTAAGGAGATTTGGTTAAGCAGGGTAAGGGCGAAGCATAAAATAGGTTAAAAAGCTTTATTAAGAGAGGTGGAAAGTGGCTCATCCTTCTCCCCAAGATGGTATGGTGACATGGCAAGGGCCCTCATTGCTTCATGTGGCTCAAGCATGGCTTGTAATTTAGCTTGGAACAAAATTCTATGGCTCACATTTGGCTTGAGAGCTTGCATGAGAATGGATTTTTGATTTAAGTGGTATTTTTGTAAAGTTTGACATAAGGCTTGATTTGGAATAATTTGATGATAAATTTGGAACATTAAGCAAACCATTTAATCAAAGGGATGATGAAATGATAATTGGCATGTGGCATTTTGAGTGGATTTGGGCTAAATGAAGTGATTTAGCTCATGGGCTTGATTTTGGGCCTTTAAATTTGGGGGGAACTTGGGCTTGAGTTTGGGTTAGGTTTGGGTCAAAATTTAGGCTAATTAAAATTTGTGTTTGGTTTAAAAATGTGTTATGATGAGTTTGGAAAAGATTTGGAGTGATTTTGAATTGAATTGGATGATCAATTTGGTAGATTTGGACATAGGGTCAATTTTGGGTGAACTGGGTTTGGTTGGACTTGGGTGGATTTAGGGATCAAATTGGGGGCATATTAATGTTGCGTTTTGTTTGTAGGGATGTTAGGAAGGTTTCAAAACAAATTTGGGGAAAATTGGATTACATTTGGGTTCAATTTGGGATGGTTTGGTTACTTGGTCAATTTTGGGCCTTAAGGGCCAACTTGGAATTTTTGATCAAATTGGGTTAAATTGACAAAATTGGGGTATGTGGTAGTTGAAGAAAATGATGTGGAGAATATTTTGGAATTTTTGGTTTTTTTTGTAATTTTCAAAATTTTTGACTATAAAGGACATTTTAGTAATTTTGGGGAGTTTGGGGGCCGCGAGTCAAAATTGAAATTTTGGGAAAAATGAAGATTGATTAGATGTGAGTAAAATGAAACCATTTTTGGTTGAGCCATGAAGTCATATTAAGCTCTCAAGAGCCATGAGAGGACTCATTTTAGGCACTTAATATGTTATTCCTAACCCTCTTAGTCAGGGGCTTAGGGGTTGAGGTCTGTCCATTTGAGTTACCTACATGAGTCAGGGAGTTAAATTAAATAAAAGTGGTTTTAAGATTTGAAATGAGTGTGAGAGTGTGGTGTGTGCAAGCTAGACCTCACCAAACCAGACCATCTAGGGTACTCCTAAGGCCCAAGAGCCCTATAGGAAACTCATCCTTTAAACCTCCACATATTGGTCTTAACCCTCCAAGTGGCTTGGGGGTTCTGCAATGAACATGTGGGGTTTGAAGGGAGTCAAGAAGTGTTTTGAATTTCTATGTGGTGGGTCCCATTTCTAGTCCTCTAGGATAGTCAAAGGGAAAACCTATGGCAAGATCCTAAGCACTAAGGAGAGAGAGAGATTAGACCTCGCCAAAAATGAGGTCAACAATGCCTCCCTCTTCTCTCTCATTGTTTTTTATGTTCCCTTACACTTCTCTCTCTATTTCTCACTCCCTCTCTCCCTCCATCTCTCTATCTCCCCTATCTCTTGCACTCACTTTTCCTCACTCTCTCTTTCATTCTCTCATACTCCCACTTCTCTGACTCTTCCTCTTATGTTGTTCTCTCACACTCTCTTCCTCACTCACACACAAACACATAATCTCTGTCTATGCTCAATCTTTCTCTCCCTTATCCCACTACATGGACCCTCTATCTCGCTTTCCAACTTTTATCCTTCTCAATGCAGCTCTCTTCTCAATCATTGTTTCTCACATTCTCTCACACTTCTCTCTCACTTTCTCTCTCTCTTCCTCTCTCCGTCCCTATCTCTATCTTTTTATCTCTCACTCTCTATTCCTTAATCTTATTCTCACTCTCTCCCACTCTATCTATATATCTCTTTTGATCCCTCCCTCTCTCTTTCATTCTCTTGCTCTCTATATCTCTTCTCTTCCTCCCTCCCTTTCTCACACTCTCTCCCCCTTCTCACCCTCCAAATATCCTTTTTACTCTCTTATCCCTCTCTCTTTCTAGTTCTTTTATCCTCTTCTCTCCCTCACTCTCCTTTCCTATTTCTCTCAAGATATCATTCACTCTATAACTATTGTACTCTTTATTGCTCTCACTCTCTCCCGCTATCATTCCCACTCTCTGCTCACTTTAGGTCTCCCTATTTCCCTCTCTATCTCCCTCTCTGCCTCCCTCTCTCTTCCCACCACTCGCTCACTATTATGTTATTCTTCCCTTTTCTTTACCCCTCACTACTTACTCTTACTCGATCTTCGCACAACCTCTCTTCTCACTCTCACTTTCATTCAATCTCTCACATTCTCTTCCTACTCTCTTACTTTCTTTCACTTCCTCTCACATCCTCTTGTTTCCTTCAATATCTCCTCCATCTCCCTTTTCTCTCCTTCTATCTCAATCTAATTTCACACTCACTCTTACTCTCTCTATTTCTCACCCTCTTTTCTCTGTCTCTCTCCCCCTTACCTAATCTCTCTATCTCCATCTCCCCCTTCTGTCACTCTCTTCTCTCCTAAATACTTTCTCACTCCCTCCGTCGCTCACTCCCTCCATCGCACACTCCCTCCCTTAAACTTAGCCCACTCCATTCTTCTCTCTTTCTCAAACTTTGATGGTTTTCTCTTACATTTTGTACCGTTGATCCCTATATTAACTATTTCTCTTCATCCATCCTCCCACTCTCTCTCCTCTCTCACCCCTCCCTCCCTCCCACTCTCACTCACGCTGTCCTCTATCTTTCTCTCTCGCGCTCTCTCACACACTCTCTCTCCCCCTCTCTCTTGCACTTTCTATCCCTCTCTCCCTTTACAACTCCTCTCTCACACTATTTGTCTTTCTTATTTTCTCTCAAACATCTCCCTTTCCTCATCATTCCCTCCCTCATTAAATACCTACTTCCCACTTGTTTTCCTCTGAAGGTATCTCACTCTTTCTATCTCCAATTGCACTCACTCCTTCACTCCCTCTCTCCCTCTCATATTCTCTATCGCTCTCTCTCATTCCCTCTCTCTTGCTCTCTCTTCTCTCACTTTCAATTTTCTCTATTTCTCTCCCACTCTCCCTCTCCCTTCATCTGCTACTCTCCCTCCCCCTCTCTCCATCTCAATCTCTCTCCCTCCCTCCCTCCTTCCCTCTCAATCTCTATCACTTCTTCACTCCTTCTCACTCATTCTCTTATATCCCTCCCTATCTCAGTCTTGCTCATAATCATTTGCACTTTTTTCTCCCTCGCTTCCTATGTCCCTCTCTTAAGTCTTTCCTACTCTCTCTCCCTCTCTCACTCCCTCCCTCTCTCTTAAATCTCTCTCCGTCCCTCCCTCTTTCTCACTCTCTTCCTTAATCTTTCCCTCTATCTCTCAATTTCTCACTCTCCCTCCCTTTCTTTCCGTGTCTCTTGCTTTCTTCTATGTTTCTCCTTGTTGCTCTCTCGCTCTCTCTTGCTCCCTTTTCTCTCTCTTTACTCATTCTTTAACTTTCAAAATCCATCACTCTAACTCTCTTTCCCATCCTCTCATTTTCTCTCTCTTCTCTCTCTCTCTCACTTTTGTTTATTATTGTGTATTACTTTCTCTCCTTACCTCCCTCTTTCCCTCCCTCCCTCCTTATTTTGCTCTCTTTTTCTCTTTATACCTCCCTCTCTATTTCCCACTATTTCCTCTCTCTCCATTCTTTCTCTATTTCTCTCTCACTCGGATTCTCTCTCCCCTCCTCACTTCTTCACTCTCTTCAATTTCTCTCCCACTATTACTCCTTCACAGTTCTCTCTGCCTTTCTCTCTTGCAATCATTCTTCCTTTCTCTCTCCTTTTCCCTCTCACTTACCCTCCCTAAATCTTTCTCTCTTGCTAAATTTATCATTTTCTTTCTTGTTCCTTTTCTCTTACTCTCTTTTCATTCACTCTTTCTCTTCAACTTCACTCTCACTCCTACTCCCTATCTTTATCTTTCACACTCTCTAACCTCTCTTCCACATTCAATCGTTGTCTTTATCCTCTATCAACTTCTCACTTACACTTCTCACTTATTCTCATCCTCTTTCCAACCACTCTCTTTCAATTTTTCTCTCACTTCCCTTCTTCCTCACTCCCTCTCTCTTTCCAACCTCACTGTTTCTCTTTTTCTCTCACTCTCTCCCTCTCTCCATCCGTCTCCGTGTTTCCTTCATAAGCTCTAGTTCTCGCTCTCTCTTAGCATCTTGCTCCTACCCTTTCACTCCAACCTCTCTCTTCATTGCTACATCTTTCTCTCTTCTCTCTATATACCCTTCTCTATTATTTTACTTCCCTTGCTCTCTCTTTCTTGCACTCTATTCTCCTTTTCTATTTTATGCTCTCTTTTGCTCTCTTAATAATTTCTATCTCCTCCCTCTTTCGTCTCACACTTTCTCTCTCTCTATCCCTTAATCTATCTCTTCCTCTCTATTGCTTGAATCCCTCCGACTATCTCTTTTTCTTTCTTCTCTCCCTCCTTCCCTCTCTTTCCCCATTCCATCTCATCTCCCTCCCTCTCTTGCTCTCTCTAACCATTCTTCTTTTCTCCCTATCTCTTTACCTCTCACTCACTCTTTCTTACTCAATCTTCCTTTAGTGTCACTTCTTACTCTATTTCCTTTTCATTCTCTATCAAGTCTCTCTACACTCTCTCTTTAATCCGTCTCACTTCCTCTCTCCCTAATCTTTCTCACTCACTCCATCCCTCTCTCTCACATACGCTTTATTCCACTTTTTTGTATCTCTCTATCTCTCACTCACTCTCTCTTCTTCTCTCTATCTTTTGAAACCTTGTATCTCA
Organism: Papilionanthe hookeriana x Papilionanthe teres; assembly: GCA_022702705.1. Classification (NCBI taxonomy): domain Eukaryota; kingdom Viridiplantae; phylum Streptophyta; class Magnoliopsida; order Asparagales; family Orchidaceae; genus Papilionanthe; species Papilionanthe hookeriana x Papilionanthe teres. The sequence continues at coordinate 151,955,939 of CM040424.1, forward strand.
CACTACCACTTTTTCACTCTTCCTCCCTTTTTCACTCCCTACATCACTCTCTTTAACCGCCCTCCTTATCTCTTTTGCTCTCTCTCTCTCTCTCTCTCTTATGCTCTCTATCTCGCTTTATCCTCTCTCATGCTATTTCTTCCCTCACTCTTTCTTTATTGTCTCTAACACTTTCTCCCATTCTTGCTGTTTCATTCTCTCTCTTCCATTTCACTATCACATTTACTATCTCGTACCACACTCTCTCTTTATCATCCATTCTTTTTTACTCTTCTCACTCGCTCTTCCTCAATCCCCCACTCTCTTTCTCTATTTCTGTCTCCTCCCTCATTCCTTTCTCTCTCTCTTCTCGCTCTCTCCCACTTTTCCTTCCAGTCACTTCTTCAGTCTCCATCACTTTCTTATTCTCTCTCGTTATCTTATTCTCCCAGCCTCTCTCTCTCTCTCTCTCTTATTTATCTTCCCTCATTCTCCTTCTCTCCCTATATCTCTCTCACTCTCACTTCCTCTTTTGCTCCCTTCCTCTCACTTTCTCACAGTTTCTTCTCTCATTCTTTCTCTTTTATTGCTCACACTTTTCCTTCTCTTTTGTTTTTCTCTCTCTCTCTTCCTCACACATACAATCCCTCTCCTTACTCAATCTTTTTCTCCCCCTATACCTCAAACGCACTCTCTCCATCACACTCCAACTTTTCTCTCTCAATCCCTCTCTCTTCTCTCTAATTGTTTCTAAGATGATCTCACATTTCGCTCTCTCTATCTCTTCGTTCGTCTTCTCTGTCTCCCCTATAACTTAGTCTCTTTTCTTACTCTTCTCCTCACTCTCTTCCTCTCATCTATATATCTCTCTTCATCCCTTCCTCACACTCCATTTCATTCCCTCACTCTTTATCTCTCACTTCCCTTCCTCCCTCCCTTGATCACACTCTCTCTCCCTCGCCACACTCCTAATATCATTTTTCTCTCTTGTCCCTCACTCTCTTTCCCTTTCTTATATCCTCTTCTCTCCCTCACTCTCTTTTCCTATTTTTCTCTAGATCTCTCACTCTCTCACTAAGTTCTCTTTATGTCTCACACTCCCCTCTATCATTCTCACTCTCTCATTATGCCGTCTCCAGGGCTTTCATATGTAGCCAACTCTTCTCTCTCCATCTCGTACACTCGTACACTCCCTCACTCTCTCTCAATCTCTCTCCTACTCGCACACTTTAGCTTAATTTCTCGCTCTCTAACTCACACTCTGTTACCATTTTGTTCTTTCCCACTCACTCTCCCCTCTCTATCCCTTGCTGTACTTTTCTCTCTTCTCTCTCTATCCCCTTCTCTACTTTTTTTTCTCACCCTCTCTCTTTCTCAATCTCTATTCTCTTTTTCTATCATATACTACCCTTTAGACTCTCCTCTGTAGCTTTCTTTTCTCTTTCTTTTCTCTCACTTTATCCCCTACTCACTCTCTTTCTTCAATCCACTCCATTCTCATTCTCTCTCCGTCCCTTACTCTCTTGCTCCCTCTCTCTCAACATTTTCCTGTTGTCCCTTACTTATAATGCCTCACTCACTTACTTTTACTTGATCTTCCCTCAGTCTCTCTTCTTACACACTCTCTCTCTTTCATTCACTTTCCCTTCCTTTCCCTTTCCCGCTCTCTCTTTAATCCCTCTATCTACCTCCTTCTATCTCTCTTTTGCACTCAGTCTCTTCTCCTCTCTCTCACACTTGATTCCACTAATTTTTATCTCTCTCTCACACTCTCTTCTGCCACTCTCTTTTGATGTCCCTTTATCCCTCACTTTCTATCTCTCGCTCTCCCTCCCATTTTTACTCACTTTGCACATCTCTTTCTCCTGCTCTTTTTATCTCTTGCTCTCTTGCTCCTACTCTTGCTCACTCACTCTTTCCCTCTCTCCCGCTCTCTCTTACGTCAGCCTCTCTTCTCTTTATTTCTCTCTCACACTCTTCTTTCTCACTCCCTCTTCCTCTCTCCTCAGTTTCACTCTCACTCTCACTCCCTCATTCCCTCTCTCTTTATTGTTCCATATTCATTTTCTCACACTTACTCTCTCTTCTACTGCTCTCTCTCCACTCTCTCCTCACAATCTTTCTCTCCCTCTCACCCACACTCGCTTTCTTCCTTCCCTCCCTCCCTCTCTCTCCCTCTCTCACCCTTGTTTCTCCGTCACACAGGCTCCCCCTCTCTCCCTCACTCTCTTTCAATTAATCCCCATCCTTTTCCCACTACATCTCATTTTATACCCCTTTCTCCCTCTCTCTCTCATAATCTCTCTATACTTCATTCACCCTCTCTTCTCTATCACTCTCTCTCCCTCTCTCACTCTCGCTATCTTCCATCCCATTGACTCCCTCCGTCTATCTCTCTCTTTCTCCCACTCTACCTCTCTTGCACTTTTTCTTTCTCTCTTGTACTATATTTCTCTCTCACTCACTCTCTATTGCTCTATGTCATCACTCACTTATCACTTTACAAACTCTTTCCTTCCAACTACCTCTCACTCTCGTCCTCTATCCCTCTATCCCTCATTCACAAATTCAATGTCTCTCTCTATTGTCTAACTTGCTTTCTCTCTCTCTCTCCATATCTCCCACTATATCTCACTCTCTCTACGTCTCATTCACTATCTTTTGCTTTATACTCACTGAGACTCTCTTCTCTATGTATTTATGCCTTATCCACTCTCCCTCTCCCTCTCTCTCTCTTTCTCTCTCTCTCTCTCTCTCTCTCTCTCTCTCTCTCTTCTGCTCACTCTTCAATCCATATCTTCACTCTCTCTCTCTTGGTCTCTCTCACTCTCTATGTCATCTCTTTGTTGTTTTTTGCTCTCTTTTTCCCCCTTTCTGTCTCTCTCTCATTCCATATCTTCTATCTCCCTCTCTTCTCTCTCTTTACTCACTTTTTATCTCCCTCCCTCACACACACTCTCTCATTCTCCCTTCTTCACACACACTCTCTCAATTGCTATCACATTTTCCTCTCTCCCCTCATACCCATCTCATTCTTGTTTTATCTCATGTATCTATCCTTCCTCCTCAATCCCTCCCTCTTCCAATCCCTCCATCCCACTCTTTCTTCTCTCTTCTTTTCTCTCTTCCCCTTGAAAAGAGAGGAAGAGAGAGCAAGAGAGGGAGAATAAGGAGCATAATAGAGAGTGAGAGATATAATGAGATAGGGAGAGTGGAGAGAAAGAGAGATAGAGGGCAAGAGTAAAGAGAGAGAAAAGATAGACAAGGGAGAGCAAGGGAGTGAGAGAGAGAAACATAGTAAGAAAGAGAGAGAGTGAGAAAGAAAGAGATAGAGGGTAAGAGTAACAAATAGAGTGAGAAAAGGGGAGATAGAGAGGGAGGAGCAAGAGATTAAAGAGAGGGAGGGAGTGTGAGAGGGAGAGAGATTCATAGATTTAAATGGGAAAGAGGGGAAGCTAAAGAGGAAAAAATAGTGTGCAAGATAGAGACAGGGAGAGATGTTAAGAAAATGAATGAGAAAGAGAGATGGAGAGAGGGAGATGGAGAGGGATAGAGAGAAGAGAGATTGAGATAGAGAGAGTGGAAGGAATAGAAGTGGGAGGGAGAGTGGGAGAGAGAAAGGATGAGGGAAAGTGAGAGAGAAATAGAAAGAAGAGAAAGTGAGATAAGAGGGAGGGAATAAGATAGAACATTGGAAAACATTAGAACAATGGAAAAAATTATAGGGAGGGATGGAGATTGAGTGATTGAGTGCAAGAGCAGAGAGCTAGGGACAAAGGGAGAAAGAGAGGGAAGGAGGGAGTGAAAGAGGGAGTTATTCAGATAGGGAGGCAGAGTAAGAGAATGGGTGTGTAGCATATAAGGAAAGAGGAAGATAGGGAAAGAGAGAGAGAGAAAGTGGGAGAGAGACTGACATAGATAGAGTTGGAGGGAGGGTAGCGAAGGGAGAGAATGAGAGAGAGAGTGAGAGAAAGCGAGAGGGAGAGTAAGAAATAAATAGAGAAAGTGAAAATGAGAGAAAAGAGAACAAGGGAGAGGGAATGAGTGAGAGCGATGGAGAAAATAAGTGGGAGGTAGGGAGATCTAGTGAGTGTAAAAGGAGAGTGAGAGAAGAGAGATAGGTGAACAGGAGAAAGACTTAGAAGGAGGCAGTGAAAGAGGAAGGTTCAAAGGAGGGGAGAGAGATGTGTGAGAGAAAAGTGTAAATAATGAGATGGAGACCAGGGCCGAGGGTGAGCTTTGAGAGCAACTGAGATAGATGGACAGAGGGAGAATAAGAGAGAAAGTGGGGGATAGATTTGAGAAAGAGTGAGTAAAGACAAAGATGAGAGGGTGGTTATAAATGAAGGAAAAAGAGAGAGACAAAGAGGGGAAAGTGCGAGAAAAGAAACAACAAAGATAGAGGAAATAAACAGAGAGAGAGAGCAAGAGAGGGAGTGAAGATAGAGAATAAAGAGAGTGCGAGATGGGGAGAGGGAGATAGGGTAATGCAGAAATAATGAGAGAAGAGAGACTCAGGGAAGATAGAACAAAAGTGATTGTGAGTGTGAGGGAAATAGCGATAGAAAGTGGGAGAGAGAATAGAGAGTGTGAAAGAGATAAAGAGTGGGAGTAGGAGTGAGAGTGAGGTTGACGAGGGAGAGAGAGTGGGTGAAGCGAGTGAAAGAGAAAAGGAGTAAGAAAGAAAATGAATGATAGATGGAGCTAGAGTGAGTTAGGGGGGGATTGTGAGAGAGTTAGAGAAAGACTGCAATAAAGAAAGAGAGAGAAAAGCGAGTGAGGGAGTAAGAGTGAGAGTAATACTAAAGAGAGTGAGGGAGCAAGGAGGGGAGAGAGTGACAAAGCGAAAGAGAAATAGATAGAGAATACAGAGTGAGGAAAGAGAGGACAAGAGAGGGAGCTAGAGATAAAAAAGGAGAGAAAAATAAGGGGGGAGGGAGGGAGGGAGGAGAGAATGAGGGAAAGTAATAAACTATGAGAGAGAAGAGGGAGAGAGAGATAAGAGAGAGAGAAGAGAGTGTTAGATTGATGGACATAGAGAGATCAAGGGTGAATAAAGAGAGAAAAGAGAGCAAGAGAGAGCCTGAGAGTGAGAGAAAGAAACTGTTGACCTCATTTTTACAATGGGTCAACACCTTTTTTATCCAAAATGACAATTTTGGTCAAAATGGTAAATCTAGAACTAATGACCAACCCTGTTGACCCCACAGGTCAACCTCTTTACCTAAAATGACAATTTTGGTCAAAATGGTCAATCCTGACCCAATTACCAACCCTGTTGACCCCACATGTCAACCTTTTGACCCAAAATGATAATTTTGGTCAAAATGGTCAATCCAGACTCTATGACCAACCCTGTTGACCCCACTGGTCAACCTTTTGACCCAAAATGACAATTTTGGTCAATATGGTAAATTGAGACCCAATGACCAACCCTATTGACCCCACAGGTCCACCTTTTTACCCAAAATGACAATTTTGGTCAAAATGGTCAATCCTGACGCAATGACCAACCCTGTTGACCCCACAGATCGACCTTTTGACCCAAAATGACAATTTTGCTCAAAATGGTCAATCCAGACTCAATGACCAAACTTGTTGACCCCATAGGTCAACCTTTTGACCCCAAATGATAATTTTGGTCAAAATGGTCAATCCAGACCTAATGACCAACCCTGTTGACCCCACAGGTCAACATTTTGATCCAAAATGACAATTTTGGTCAAAATGGTTAATCATGACCCAATGACAAACCCTGTTGACCCCAGAGGTCAATCTTTTGACCCAAAATGACAATCTTGGTCAAAATGGTCAATCCTGACCCAATGACCAACCATGTTGACCCCACAGGTCAACCTTTTGACCCAAATTGACAATTTTGGTCAAAATGATCAATCCACACCTAATGACCAACCCTATTGAACCCACAGGTCAACCTTTTGGCCCAAAATGACAATTTTTGTCAAAATGGTCAATCCAGACCCTATGACCAATCATGTTGTCCCCACAGGTCAACCTTTTGACCTAAAATGATAATTTTGGTCAAAATAACCAATCTAGATCCAATCACCAACCTCATTGACCCAATGGGTCAACACATGACCTAAAAGTCAATTTTGGTTAAAATGATCAATTTTTTATCAAACAACCAATGACATGTTTAAAACCCCACAATGACAAAAAAGTAATCAAATTAATTTCAAAAAATTATTTTGATTAATTAAATTGACTAATAATTTGATTTTCAATATTTTAATTAATCAAATGACACGATTAATTAAAATGAAAAATAAATTAAAAGTCATAAAATGACAAAATTAATCAAATAATTGATTTTAAAATTATTTTGATTAATTTATTGGCTAATGAATTAATTTTTAAAATTTTAATTAATGGCTTAATTAATTAAAATGAAAAATTAAATTCAAAAGCCATAAAATCACAAAATCCACAAATTGATAAAAAATAATGGAATTAATCAAATAATTGATTCCAAAATTATTTTTAATTAATTAATTGATCAATAATTTAATTTTTCATATTTTAATTAAAGGCATAATTATTAAAATGAAAATTAAATTGAAAAGTCATGAAAAGAGACAAAAATCAAATTTAATGACATGGATATTAATCAAATAATTTATTTGGAATTATTTCCAATTATTTATTGTTTAATAAAATAATTTTCCATATTTAATTAATGACATAATTAATTAAATATGGAAATTAAAATGAAGAGGGCATTAAATGGAATTTTTAAAACCTATGACATATGGTTTTCTAAAAAATCTAAAACTCTTTTATGACATCACACATGATCCATTAAAGAAAAATCAATTCATAAATCACTCACATTCAACCATGGTAAAGGCCATCAAGACATGAAAAATTAGGTGGCAAAACCATGGTAGTATAAAGTGTGAGGTGTCTTGGCATGGTGAGGTTAGTTTAGCCACCTCCCTAGCCATCCAATAGTGGGGAGACAAAGCTTTAACCATCCTTCACACCATGGTTAAAACCATAATGATATTTCAAGAAAAATATTAAGAGAGGGGCTAATGTGTTACAACCTCATGAAATGGTAAATGAGGTGTTGCAAGGAGAGGGTCTCAACCATTTTAGTCACCATGAACCTCCCACTTAGCCAATGGAATGGAAACAAAGAGGCTAAAATCCATCATGACAAGATTTAAGCCAAAATTGCCATGAAGAGGTGAAGCTTGGTTTACATGGGGGAGGTTGTACTCTACAGTCCTAACTATACCATGGTCAAATCCAAGCCAACCAAGGTTAATCCATAGCCATTCATGGCTATAAATATCCCCCCTTGGACAAAATATCCGAGAGGAGAGAATTAACCCATAGAATCCTATAGGATGCCCAAACCCCTTGGCTCCCAACAGAAAACATCTTCTTGGGGACCTCAACAACCTATTCCAACTAAGCCCAAGCCATAGGGTTAGCGAAATCAAGCCAATTTGGCCAAAATCCCAAATCGGCCAAACTTGACCATTTTGCCCAAATTGCTCACCAAGGCTAGCTACAAAACCAAATTGAAGTGAAAAAGATCTTCTTTAGGAGTCCTAGAAGCTGACCATCATGGCTGATCAAGCTCGACATACTTGTGGCCAAGGTATGAATTTATTTTCTTCAAATTAATTCATATTTTCGAAATATCATGGGTTATTCTAGCCCAGAAATGTATTATCACCGTATAGATACAATCTATACGTCCAGATGATTCCATAAGTTCAATAATTACTCAATTTCGTTGAGAAATGAGTGAGATATTGAAGTTTGAAGTTTAACGGTTCGAAAATTTTTGAATTAAATGGGGAATTATCTCCGCCGTCCGTTCCCGTGTTTTGGAACGGACGGCGCTGATCTAAGCCTACCATGTTTGTTGTTCGCCGCCGCGCACGGGATTATCCCGTCCATTTGTTGGGTACGAGGACGCGTGGCGCGTCCTAGTTTTTCCGAATTAAATTAATTCAAAAAAACCTTAAAAACTTCAAAAATCCATATCTTTTGATACAGAGGTCACCAAAATAAAATAAAAATACCTTTGGAAAGCTCTTGAAGAGAAGAAAATTATGAGACTAAAATCATAATTTTATTCTCAGTATTTAATTTTTAATTAATTAAATACTCTTCGGAGTATTTTAATTATTAAAAATTTTTTACAAATAAAAAAAATATGAAATTTTTAGGGAATTAACATTATGTCCTTAGGCACATCTTCTGATTTTTCTAAGGCTAATATAGCTCTCTAGGATATGATTTCCTAATTTCCGTGATATTTTGTAATTATTTTCAAAAATAATTATAAAATTTGGAAAAATTGAGAAATTTAAAGGAAAAATGTTTGAGAACATTAGGATAACAGACAACAATCCTAAAACAAAAATTCTCAAGTCATCAAAAAAATCCAAAAGACATTTTGAAATAAGGATAAGGTTAAGATTTATTAATTTTAAAATTAATAATTCAAAATCTTCTTTTCACATATTTAATCCATCTCATCATGGATTAAGCAAGTGATGAATCCAACTCAAATAAAACAATAATTAGGTTTAAAGACAACTTAAGCCTAGCTAAACCATTAAACGTTAAGGTTTAAAACAAAAATCAAACATTTTAATTAAGTTTAAGGACATATTAAACTTAATTAAGAAAAATCAAACTCTTTTAATTAAGTTTAAGGACATATTAGACTTTATTAATCAAAATCAAATCTTTTAATTAAGTTCAAGGACATATTAGACTTAATTAACGAAAATCAAATCTTTAATGATGTTTAAGGACATATTAAACTTAATTAACCTATTAAACCTTACCTAAATTAGGTTTAATACAAAAATCAAATCTTTAATTAAGTTTAAGGACATATTAAACTTAATTAACCCATTAAACCTAACCTAAATTTGGTTTAATACAAAAATCGAACTCTTTTAATTAAGTTTAAGGACATATTAGACTTAATTAATCAAAATCAAACCTTTTAATTATGTTTAAGGACATATTAAACTTAATTAACCAAAATCAAATATTTAATTAAGTTTAAGGGCATATTAAACTTAATTAACCCATTAAACCTTACCTAAATTAGGTTTAATACAAAAATCAAATCTTTAATTAAGTTTAAGGACATATTAAACTTAATTAACCCATTAAGTCTTACCAAAATTCGGTTTAATACAAAAATCAAGTCTTTAATTAAGTTTAAGGACATATTAAACTTAATTAACCCATTAAACCTTACCTAAATTAGGTTTAATACAAAAATCAAACTCTTTAATTAGGTTTAAGGAAATATTAGACTTAATTAATCAAAATCAAATATTTTAATTAAGTTTAATGACAAATTAAACTTAATTAACCAAAATCAAAATCTTTAATTAAGTTTAAGTACATATTAGACATAATTAACCAAAATCAAATCTTTAATTAAGTTTAAGGACATATTAAACTTAATTAACCCATTAAGTCTTACCAAAATTCGGTTTAATACAAAAATCAAGTCTTTAATTAAGTTTAAGGACATATTAGACTTAATTAACCCATTAAACCTTACCTAAATTAGGTTTAATACAAAAATCAAAATTTTTAATTAAGTTTAAGGACATATTAAACTTAATTAACCAAAATCAAATAATTAATTAAGTTTAAGGACATATTAAACTTAATTAACCCACTAAACCTTACCTAAATTAGATTTAATACAAAAATCAAACTCTTTAATTAAGTTTAAGGATATACTAGACTTAATTAATCAAAAGCAAACCTCTTAATTAAGTTTAAGGACATATTAAACTTAATTAACCAAAATCAAATCTTTAATTATGTTTGACATATTAAACTTAATTAACCCATTAAACCTTACCTAAATTAGGTTTAATACAAAAATCAAACTCTTTAAATAAGTTTAAGGACATATTAGACCTAATTAATCAAAATGAAACCTTTTAATTAATTTTAAGGACATATTAAACTTAATTAACCAAAATCAAACATTTTTATTAAGTTTAAGGACATATTAAACTTAATTAACAAAAATCAAACTCTTTAATTAAGTTTAAGGACATATTATACTTAATTAATCAAAATCAAATTTTTAATTAAGTTTAAGAACATATTAAACTTAATTAACCCATTAAACCTTAACTAAATTAGGTTTAATACAAATTAGTTTTTTAATTAAGTTTAAGGAAGTATTAAACTTAATTAACCCATTAAACCTTAACTAAATTAGGTTTAATACAAATCAAATCTTTAATTAAGTTTAAGGACATATTAAACTTAATTAACCCATTAAACCTTAACTAAATTAGGTTTAATACAAATCAAACCTTTAATTAAGTTTAAGGACATATTAAACTTAATTAAACCAATATACCTTAACTAACTAAGGTATAATCAAACATAAACACTAATTAGGTCTAACCCATTAGACCTAATTAAACTTTTAAACCTTAACTAACTAAGTTTTAATCAAACATAAACCCTGATTAGGTCTAACCCATTAGACCTAATTAAACTTTTAAATCATAACTAACTAATCTTTAATCAAACATAAACCTTGATTAGGTCTAACCCATTAGACCTAATTAAACTTTTAAACCTTAACTAACTAAGGTTTAATAAAACATAAACCCTGATTAGGTCTCACCCATTAGACCTAATTAAACTATTTTAATCAAACATAAACCCTAATTATGTCTAACTCATTAGACCTAATTAACCCATTAAACCTTAACTAACTAAGGTTTAATCAAACATAAACCCTAATTAGGTCTAACCCATTAGACCTAATTAAACTATTAAACCTTAATTAACTAAGATTTAATAAAACATAAACCCTAATTAGCTTTAACGCTTTAGACCTAATTAAATCATTAAGCCTTAACTGACTAAGGTTTAACCAAACCCAAACCTAAGTTCAAACTTAACTTAAGTTTAACCCATATTGAACTTAAGTCAACCCTAACTCTAGGTTCCATCTAACTTGAACCTAACTTAACATAAGTTAAATCTTAATTTGAGTTCAACCCATATTGAACTTAAGTCAACTTTAAGTATAGGTCTAACCTAACTTAATTCAAACCTAAATCCAACTTAATCCTAAACTTAAGTCTAACCCACATTAGACTTAAGTCAAACCAAACTCAGTTCAACCCGACATGAACCTAAGTCTAACCTAAACCTAACTTAAGTCTAACCCATGTTAGACTTAAGTCGAACCAAACTTAGGTTCAACCCGACATAAACCTAAGTCTAACCTAACCCTAACTTAAGTGTAACCCACATTAGACTTAAGTCAAACCGGACATGAACTTATGTTTGACCTAAACCAAGACATAAACCTTTGGTTCAACCCAAATTGAACCTAAATCAACAACATTGAACTCAAATCAAAATAAACAATATAAATTTGACACAAATCGACATAAGCGACATAAATTTGACCTTTCAAACCAAAATCGACATAACTGACATAAATTCGACATTTCAAACATAAATCGACATAACCGACATAAATTCGACATTTCAAACAAATATCGACATAACCGACATAAATTCGACATTCCAAACCAAGATCGACATAACCGACATAAATTCGACATTTCAAACAAACATCGACATAACCGACATAAATTTGACATTTCAAACCAAAATCGACATAACCGACATAAATCTGACATTTCTAACCAAATTAAACAATCACCGACATTAATCAACATTTCAAATCAAATTCAACATTAAATGACATTTTAAACTAAATTAAACAATCATCGACATTAAATGACATTTCAAACCAAATTAAACAATCACCGACATTAAATGACATTAATCGACATTTCAAATCAAATTCAACAATCACCGACATTAAATGACATTAATCGACATTTCAAACCAAATTAAACAATCACCGACATTAAATGACATTAATCGACATTTCAAACCAAATTAAACAATCACCAATATTAAATGACATTTCAAACCAAATTAAACAATCACTGACATTAAATGACATTAATCGACATTTCAAATCAAATTCAACAATCACCAACAATAAATGACATTAATCGGAATTTCAAACCAACTTCAACAATCACCGACATTAAATGACATTAATCGATATTTCAAACCAAATTCAACAAACACTGACATTAAATGACATTAATCGACATTTTGAACCAAATTAAACAATCATCGACATTAAATGACATTTCAAACCAAATTCAACAATCACCGACATTAAATAACATTAATTGACATTTCAAACCAAACTTAGCATAATTCGACGTTCAACATAAATCGATATGATTTGACATAAACCGACATAAGTTTGACCTAAATCAAACTTAACATGAAATAAACTGACATAATCCTTAAGTTCGACTTAAATTAAACTTAACGCGACAAAAAACTCATGTTCGACCTAAATCGAACTTAACACGACAATACTTACTCTTTTTCGAGGATAAATGTTAACCTTAATCGGGAGTTTTCCTAGGCAATATTAATTACTCAGGATGTAATTAACTATAGGAGCTTTCTCTTATACGATACAAAGAACTTAGGATAGGTATTTCACCTACAAGACCTCTTTGGTTATCCAAGATCTTCATATGAAAAACTTCAGTAATTACACAATGTGAAGACTTTTTCTATGAGATTATCATTTTGATCTCTTTTTTCTCTCAATCTCCATCATGACTAATCCTTCTTGAAATTCTCGAAAGACTTCTGAAAATAAGTTTAGGAAGGATAAGAATTAGGGTGATAGATAGAGAAAGAGAGTGGCGACTCCATGACATTGACATGACATGAGAATTAATGGCGTCGACATCCAAGCGAACCAATTCGATCGCCATCAAAGTCTGGCTACTCCGCTAGGGACATTCTCTCTCCCCATCTTTATTTAATCAATTTGTCCTCATGAGTATGACAATTTGTCTTTTGAAAGACTAAATAATCCTTTCTTTAATTCTATATCTTACTCAATCTTGAGTAAAATAGAACTAATACCTCTTCGATTCAAAGATTTGTTCCCGACAAACAAATCCTAGAATCTTACATTTCCATAATCGACATACCAAAATGACATAAAATACATACAAAAACAACATGTGTTCCCTCCCTTCCCACCCAGGTACGGACTGTTCATCAATTATGTTGTCAGGCAGACCGACATTGCCATTTTGAATAAGTTCAGGCAAATACTTTCTCAGCTAAACATGTTCAGTTTATCTGGCTTGGTGGTTATGCTTTTTATAGCCTCTGAACCACTCCCTTAGGTTATGCCCTTATGGTCTCTGAACCTATTCTTCGTGGTTATGCTTTTTACAGCCTCTGAACCACTCCCTTAGGTTATGCCCTTATGACCTCTGAACCTATTCTTCATATTTATGCTTTTTACAGCCTCTGAACCACTTCCCTTAAGTTATGCCCTTATGTCCTCTGAACCTATTCTTCATGTTTATGATTTTTATAGCCTCTGAACCACTCCCTTAGGTTATGCCCTTGTGGCCTTTGAACCTATTTTTCATGGTTATGCTTTTTATAGCCTCTGAACCATTTCCCTAGGTTCTGCCTTCACAGCCTCTGAACCTACTCTTCGTGTTTATGCTTTTACAGCCTCCGAACCACTCCCTTAGGTTATGCCCTTATAGCCTCTGAATCTATTCTTGGTGGTTATGCTTTTTATAGCCTCTGAACCACTCCCTTAAGTTATGCCATTATGGCCTCTGAACCTATTCTTTGTGGTTATGCTTTTTACAGCCTCTAAACCACTTTCCTTAGGTTATGCCCTTATGGCCTCTGAACCTAGTCATCGTGGTTATGCCTTTATGGCCTCTGAACCTATTCTTCGTGGTTATGCTTTTTACAGCCTCTGAACCACTTCCCTTAGGTTATGCCCTTTTGGCCTCTGAACCTATTCTTCATGGTTATGCCTTTATGGCCTCTGAACCTATTCTTCGTGGTTATGCTTTTTACAGCCTCTGAACCACTTCCCTTAGGTTATGCCCTTATGACCTCTGAACCTATTCTTCATTTTTATGCTTTTTACAGCCTCTGAACCACTCCCTTAGGTTATGCCCTTTTGGCCTCTGAACCTATTCTTCGTGGTTATGCTTTTTACAGCCTGTGAACCATTTCCCTAGGTTATGCGTTTATGGCCTCTGAACCTATTCTTCATGGTTATTTTTTTTACAGCCTCTGAACCATTTCCCTAGGTTATGCCTTTATGGCCTCTGAACCTATTTTTCGTGGTTATGCTTTTTACAGCCTCTGAACCACTCCCCTAGGTTATGCTTTTTATGGCCTATGAACCTATTCTTCATGGTTATGCTTTTCATGACCTACGAACCACTCTGTACGTTTCATATTTTTCTTACCCTCGAGGTTCTGATTTGTCAATCTACCAAAGACTCTAAAAATCAAAATCATTAATTAAATTTTGGGAAGATGATAGCTTTTGAATGAATTCCATCTAGGGTTTCCCTTAGGACGACTTTGCGAAAGAAAGAGATCGGCGAAGATGCGATGCTATGTTTAGTCTAGTTCTAGGACTAGCCAACTAGCATGCCCTTTGTGGAGAAATGAAAATTAATCTTTGACGAGGGATGAAATTTGAAATGTTTGGATTTAATATCTTTGGAAATAAAACCCAAATTGATCTGTGAGGTAGAATGAAATTTGAAATCTTTGGATTTAATATCTTTGGAAATATTCTTCTCATTCACCTATTGACAAAAAGACAATTCAGAAAGGAAGAATTCAAGACAAAAATTCTAACATTTTGACAAGAAAATTATGATTTCAAGGGAAAAATGAAATTAATGCCCTATAAACTGGGCCATTTATCTTAAATATTCAGACTGGGTCCTAAATGAAAAATAAAATATTGTGATCAAAATGCAAGTAATTGAATAAAGATGTAACGATCCTCTTAATCTTCTGCCATGTGGTTGGGTCCTAACTTATGAATGAGTTATAATATCCCATAATTCGTCTTAAGAAATATTTGAGAATTATTAATTAGGGGAGTTTAGACATTCAAAAAACTTAAAACATGCTCTACCATATATAATAATTCTCTGAGAAGAAGCTTGAGGTGAGTAGCAAATCAAAAATTGGTGTTTGAGTTCAGGCATTCAAAATCATTAAAGATTGCCCTACCAAAAAAAACTTTCTAAAAAAAAGCTTGAGGTGGGCACAAAATCAAAAATTGGTGTCTCAATTCAAACATTCAAAATTTTTAACATGCTTCACCACATATAGTAATTCTCTGAGAAGAAGCTTGAGGTGAGCATAAAATTAAAAATTGGTGTCCAAATTCTCCCCTAATTGATAATTTTTGAAAAACGTCTAAAGAAAATTCTTCCGATTTTATATTCAAGAAAGAATTAAGTGATCTCATCTTTTGGTTGACCATTAATTGGTTCAAACATATCTTTAGAAGATAAAAGATATTTTAATCACATTTTCGAAAAATTCCTAAGACCCAGAAAAAAGAACTAAGGTAAATGTCTTTGTTATTGGAGATTAATGGAAATTATACTCTGAAGTCATAATTCTCTAAAGATCAAACACCAATCCCAATTTGGAAATGTTAAAGTGATTTTTAAAGGACAATATGAATGATCTTTATAGAATTGGTAATTAATGGAAGCTTTATGAACCTACATAACTGACAAAAACTGTACGGGCCCATGATAAATTGGTTCACCCTAGGACACTCAGATCAGGGATTTGGATTTAGTACTTCAAACACCTATCCTCATGGGAGGGCCCATATGCTTGTTAAGAAGACACATTTAGGAAAATCATGTCAGTTGGTAGACTATCAGGAAGACATAATACACCCAATCAATGGCAAGTATTTGAAAAAGATGTGACATAAACAAAAATGAATGGCTTGTTTTGTAAATTGGGAAACAAACAACCAAGACAAAAGAAAACAAAATCGACATTTCTAAGAGGTAGTGTAAGACCTTCTTAAATGGAAGAAGACATCTACTCTCTTTCCCGCTATTGGATGTAAGACCATCATGACATTGGCTTTCCTTTAGTAATCTTTCTTTGGATAGGATATAAGTCTCATACGCATTCCTATTCCAAAATCGACATTTTGACATTGGCATTTCTAAGAATTAGTGTAAGACATCCTTAAATGGAAAATGGCATCTATTGGATGTAAGACCATCATGAAATTGGCTTTCCTTTAGCAACCTTTCTTTGGATAGGATATAAGTCTCATACGCATTCCTATTCCAAAATTGACATTTTGACATTGACATTTCTAAAAGGTAGTGTCAGACCTCCTTAAATGGAAGACGACATCTACTCTCTTTCTCACTATTGGATGTAAGACCATCAGACATTGGCTTTCCTTTAACAACAACTCATTGGATAGGATATAAATCTCATACGCATTCCTATTCCAAAATCGACATTTTGACATTGATATTTCTAAGAAATAGTGTAAGACCTCCTTAAATAGAAAATGACATCTATTGGATGTAAGACCATCATGAAATTGACTTTCCTTTAGCAACCTTTCTTTAGATAGGATATAAGTCTCATACGCATTCATATTCCAAAATTGACAATTTGACATTGACATTTCTAAAAGGCAGTGTAAGACCTCCTTAAATGGAAGACGACATCTGCTCTCTTTCTCGCTATTGGATGTAAGACCATCATGACATTGGCTTTCCTTTAGAAAGCTTTCATTGGATAGGATATAAGTCTCATACGCATTCCTATTCCAAAATCGACATTTTGACATTAACATTTCTAAGAAATAGTGTAAGACCTCCTTAAATGGAAAATGGTATCTATTGGATGTAAGACCATCGTGAAATTGGCTTTCCTTTAGCAACCTTTCTTTGGATAGGATATAAGTCTCATACGCATTCCTATTCCAAAATTGACATTTTGACATTGACATTTCTAAAAGGTAGTGTAAGACCTCCTTAAATGGAAGTCGACATCTACTCTCTTTCTCGTTATTGGATGTAAGACCATCAGACATTGGCTTTCCTTTAACAAACTTTCTTTGGATAGGATATAAGTCGCTTACGCATTCCTATTCCAAAATCAACATTTTGACAATGACATTTCTAAGAGATAGTGTAAGACCTCTTTAAATGGAAAATGGCATCTACTCTCTTTCTCGCTATTAGACGTAAGACCATCATAACGTTGGCTTTCCTTTAGCAATCTTTTATTTGATAGGATATAAGTCTCATACGCATTCCTATTCCAAAATTGACATTTTGACATTGACATTTCTAAAAGGTAGTGTAAGACCTCCTTAAATGGAAGATGGCATCTACTCTCTTTCTCGCTATTAGATGTAAGACCATCAGACATTGGCTTTCCTTTAACAACCTTTCTTTGAATAGGATATAAGTCTCATACGCATTCCTATTCCAAAATCGACATTTTGACATTGACATTTCTAAGAGATAGTGTAAGACCTCCTTAAATGGAAAATGACATCTATTCTCTTTCTCGCTATTAGGCGTAAGAGCATCATGACGTTGGCTTTCCTTTAGCAATCTTTCATTGGATAGGATATAAGTCTCATACGCATTCCAATTCCAAAATCGACATTTTGACATTAACATTTCTAAAAGGTAGTGTAAGACCTTCTTAAATGGAAGATGACATCTACTCTCTTTCTCGCTATTGGATGTAAGACCATCAGACATTGGCTTTCCTTTAGCAACCTTTCTTTGGATAGGATATAAGTCTCATACGCATTCCTATTCCAGAATCGACATTTTGACATTGACATTTCTAAGAGATAGTGTAAGACCTCCTTATGTGGAAGACGACATCTACCCTCTTTCTCGCTATTGGATAAAAGATCATTAGACATTGCCTTTCCTTTAGCAATCTTTCTTTGGATAGGATATAAGTCTTATACGCATTCCTATTCTGAAATCGACGTTTTGACATTGACATTTTTTTAGAGAAAATTAAATATGACATTTGTTCTCTTTCCTCAATTGTGTACAGTACATCGACAGTTCCAAAAAAGCCAAAATAAAGATTTTAAATTAAAAATAACATAGTAAACAACTTGTGACGATTAATATCTTTCGACTTGTAAAGGTCAAATCCCCAGCAGATACACTCTTCGTTCTGAGTTTGTCATTCTCTCTTTATAGTTAATGGATATAAGACCTTTCCTGACATAAAAGTTATGACATTCCTATAACTCGATATCGATATTTGACATTTCTGAGAAATGGAACCTGACATCCATTTTCTCTTTTCTGTTATCGGATGTCAGACCTTTCCTAACACGGAGGTTATGGCATTCTTATAACTCGACATCGATATTTGACATTTTTGAGAAATGGAACATGACATCCATTTTCTCTTCCCTGTTATTGGATGTAAGTCCTTTCCTGACACGAAAATTATGGCATCCTTATAACTCGACATTGACATTTGACATTTCTGAGAAATGGAATACGACATCCATTTTCTCTTTATAACTTTTAGATGAAAGTCATTTCCTACCATGGAAATTATGACATTCTCATAATTTAACATCTCCACATTTGACAGACATTTTTGACATTTGACATATCAACGTCTCGATATTTGACAGACATTTCAACATGTGACATATCGACCTTTCGACATTTGACATATCGACAATTGTTATCGACATTTGAGATATCGATCTTTCGACATTTGACATATCAACATCTCGACATTTGACATATCAACATCTCGACATTTGACATATCAACATTTTGACATTTGACATATCGACATTTGACATATCGACAATTGTTATCGACATTTGAGATATCAACCTTTCAACATTTGATATATCAATAATTGTTATCGACAGTTGACATATCAATAATTGTTATCGACATTTAAGATATCAACCTTTCGACATTTAATGTATCAACATTTCGACATTTTACATATCGATCTTTCGACATTTGACATATCAACATTCCAAAATAAGAACAATCGTTATCAATTTGACACATCAATATTTCGACCTTTGATATATCAATAATTATTATCGACTTCTGACATATCGACATTGCGACATTTGACATATCAATGCTTGACAGTCATCCTCTTCTTTGCTATCGTGTGTAAGTCATTTCTTGACACGGAAATGACATTCCTTTAACACGACATCAACATCGACATCGACAATTTTAGAAATGGAAAATGACAACCATTTTCTCTCTCTGGTTATTGGATGTAAGTCCTTTCCTGACACGGAAATTATGGCTTTCCTCTAACTAACATTGACATTTCGAGAAATGGAATGCGACATCCATTTTCTCTTTCTAGTTATTGGATGTAAGTCCTTTCCTGACACCGAAATCACGGCTTTCCTCTAACTAATATAGATATTTTGAGAAATAGAAAATGACAACCATTTTCTCTCTCCGGTTATTCGATGTAAGTCCTTTCCTGACACGGAAATCATGTCTTTCCTCTAACCAAATATCGACATTGATATTTTAAGAAATGGAAAATGACATCCATTTTTGCTATCAAGTTATTGGATGTAAGTCTTTTCCTGACACAAAAATCATGGCTTTCCTCTAACCAAATACTGACATTGACATTTTGAGAAATGGAATATGACATCAATTTTCCCTCTCCAGTTATTGGATGCAATTCCTTTCCTAACACAGAAATCTCGGCATTCCTTTAACCAAATATAGACATTGACATTTCAAGAAATGGAATATGACATCTATTTTCTCTCTCCAGTTATTGGATGTAAGTCCTTTCCTGACACGGAAATCACGGCTCTCCTCTAACCAAATATCGACATTGACATTTCGAAAAATGGAAAATTACATCCATTTTCTCTCTCTGGTTATTAGATATAAGTCCTTTCCTGACACCGAAATTATGGCTTTCCTCTAACCAAATATCGACTTTAACTTTTCGAAAAATGAAAAATGACATCCATTTTCTTTCTCTGGTTATTAGATATAAGTCCTTTCCTGACATGGAAATTATGGCTTTCCTCTAACCAAATATCGACATTGACATTTCGAAAAATGGAAAATGTTATCCATTTTCACTCTCTTGTTATTAGATATAAGTCCTTTCCTGACATGGAATTTATGGCTTTCTTCTAACCAAATATCAACATTAACATTTCAAAAAATGGAAAATGACATCCGTTTTCCCTCTCTGGCTATTAGATATAAGTTCTTTCCTGACACAGAAATTATGGCTTTCCTCTAACCAAATCATGACATTGACATTTTGAGAAATGGAATATGACATTCATTTTCTCTCTCAGTAAATTCCTTTTAAGACACAAGAAGGACATTCTTTCTCATAACCAACATATGAGACATCTAACATTCTCTAAGAACGATATGATACCTACTCCTTTCTTGATTATCATGAGACATTTCATCAGATCACTTCGGTCAACGCCAATATGTGCAGAATACTTCTGCAGTATTCTACACATATTTGGGGCCCTTCTATTGACCTCATTTTTACAATGGGTCAAAACCTTTTTATCCAAAATGACAATTTTGGTTAAAATGGTCAACCCAGACCCAATGACCAACCCTGTTGACCCCACAGGTCAACCACTTTACCTAAAATGACAATTTTGGTCAAAATGGTCAATCTTGACCCAATGACCAACCCTGTTGACCCCACAAGTCAACCTTTTGATCCAAAATGACAATTTTGGTCAAAATGGTCAATCCAGACTCAATGACCAACCCTGTTGACCCCACAGGCCAACCTTCTTACCCAAAATGACAATTTTGGTCAGAATGGTCAATCCATACCCAATGACCAACCCTGTTGACCCCACAGGCCAACCTTCTTATCCAAAATGACAATTTTGGTCAAAATGGTTAATCCAGACCCAATGACCAATCCTATTGACCCCACAGGTCAACCTTTTGACCCAAAATGTCAATTTTGGTCAAAATGGTCAATCCTAACCCAATGACCAACCTTGTTAACCCCATAGGTCAACCTTTTGACCCAAAATGATAATCTTGGTCAAAATGTTCAATCCCGACCCAATGACCAACCCTGTTGACCCCACAGGTCAACCTTTTGACCCAAAACGACAATTTTGGTCAAAATAGTCAATCCAGACCCAATGAACACCCTGTTGACCCCACAGGTCAACCTTTTGGCCCAAAATGATAATTTTGGTCAAAATAGTCAATCCAGACCCTATGACCAATCCTGTTATCCCCACAGGTCAACCTTTTGACCTAGAATGAAAATTTTAGTCAAAATAACCAATCCAGATCCAATCACCAACCTTATTGACCTAATGGGTCAACACATTACCTAAAAAGTCAATTTTGGTTAAAATGATCAATTTTTGATCAAACAACTAATGACATGTTTAAAACCCCATAATGACAAAAAAATAATCAACTTAATTTCAAAAAAATATTTTGATTAATTAAATTGACTAATAATTGATTTTTAATATTTTAATTAATCAAATGACATGATTAATTAAAATGAAAATTAAATTAAAAGTCATAAAATGACAAAATTAATCAAATAATTGATTTCAAAATTATTTTGATTAATTAATTAGCTAATAAATTAATTTTTAAAATTTTAATTAATGACCTAATTAATTAAAATGAAAAATTAAATTCAATAACCATAAAATCACAAAATCTACAAATTAATTAAACATAATGGAATTAATCAAATAATTGATTCCATAATTATTTTAAATTAATTAATTGATCAATAATTTAATTTTCATATTTTAATTAATGACATTATTAATTAAAATGAAAATTAAATTGAAAAGTCATGAAAAGAGACAAAAATCAATTTTAATGACATGGATATTAATCAAATAATTAATTTGGAATTATTTCCAATTAATTATTGATTAATAAATTAATTTTCCATATTTAATTAATGACATAATTAATTAAATATGGAAATTAAAATGAAGAGGGCATTAAATTGAATTTTTAAAACATATGTCATATGGTTTTCTAAAAATTTTAAAACTCTTTTATGACATCGCACATGATCCATTAAAGAAAAATGAAATCATAAATCACTCACATTTAACCATGGTAAAGGTCATCATGACATGAAAAATTAGGTGGCAAAACCATGGTAATTTAAAGTGTGAGGTGTCTTGCCTTGGTGAGGTTAGTTTAGCCACCTCCCTAGCCATCCAATAGTGAGGAGATAAAGCTTTAACCATCCTTCACACCATGGTTAAAACCATAATGATATTTCATGAAAAATATTAAGAAAGGGGCTAATGTGTCACCACCTCATGAAATGGTAAATGAGATGTTGCAAGGAGAGGGTCTCAACCATTTGAGACACCATAAACATCCCACTTAGCCAATGGAATGGAAACAAAGAGGCTAAAATCCATCAGGACAAGATTTAACCCAAAATTTCTATGAAATGTGCACTTGCTTAAGTGGCAAAATTCTCATGGAGGAAGAAGAGGTGAAGCTTGGTTTACATGGGGGAGGTTGTACTCTACAACCCTAAGTATACCATGGTCAAATCCAAGCCAACCAAGGCTAATCCATAGCCATTCATGGCTATAAATACCCCCTTGGCCAAAATATCCGAGTGGAGAGAATTAACCCGTAGAATCCTGTAGGCTGCCCAAATCCCTTCGCTCCCAACATAAAAAATCTTCCTGGCGACCTCAACAACCTATTCCAACTAAGCCCAAGCCATAGAGTTAGCCCAATCAAGACAATTTGGCCAAAATCCCAAATCAGCCAAACTTGGCCATTTTGCCCAAATTGCTCACCAAGGCTAGCTACAAAACCAAATTGAAGTGACGAAGATCTTCTTTGGGTGTCCTAGAAGCTGACCATCAGGCCTGATCAAGCTCAACATGCTTGTGGCCAAGGTATGAATTTTATTTCTCCAAAATATTTCATATTTTTGAAATATCATGGATTGTACTAGCCCAGAAATGTATCATCACCATATAGATACAATCTATACGTCGATATGATTCCATAGGTTCAAAAATCACTCAATTTCGTTGAGAAATGAGTGAGATATTGAAGTTTGAAGTTTAACAGTTCGAAAATTTTCGAATTAAATGGGGAATTATCTCCGCCGTCCGTTCCTGTGTTTTGGAACTGACGACGCTGATCTAAGCCCGCCATGTTTGCTATTTTGCGCCGCGCACGGGATCATCCCACCCATTCGATGCGTACAAGGATGCGTGGCGCGTCCTGGTTTTTCCGAATTAAATTAATTCAGAAAAACCTTAAAAACTTCAAAAATCCTTATCTTTTGATCCAGAGGTCACCAAAATAAAATAAAAATACCTCTGGAAAGCTCTTGAAAAGAAGAATATTATGAGACTAAAATCATATTTTTATTCTCAGTATTTAATTTTTAATTAATTAAATACTCTCTGGAGTATTTTAATTATTAAAAATTATTTACAAATCACAAAAAATATGAAATTTTTAGGGAATTACCTTTAAGTACTTAGGCACATCTTCTGATTTTTCTAAGGCTAGGACAGCTCTCTAGGATATGATTTCCTAATTTCCATGATATTTTGTAATTATTTTCAAAAATAATTATAAAATTTGGAAAAATTGAAAAATTTAAATACAAAATGATTGAGAACATTAGGATAACAGACAACAGTCCTAAAACAACAATTCTCAAGTCAACAAAATAATCTAAAAGACATTTTGAAATAAGGTTAAGACTTTTTAATTTTAAAATAAATAATTCAAAACCTTCTCTTCACATATTTAATCCATCTCATCATGGATTAAGCAAGTGATGAATCCAACTCAAATCAGACAATAATTAGGTTTAAAGACAACTTAAACCTAGCTAAACCATTAAACCTTAGGGTTTAAAGCAAAAATAAAACATTTTAATTAAGTTTAAGGACATATTAAACTTAATTAACAAAAATCAAACTCTTTTAATTAAGTTTAAGGACATATTAGACTTAATTAATAAAAATCAAATATTTTAATTAAGTTTAAGGACATATTAGACTTACTTAACCAAAATCAAATCTTTAATTAAGTTTAAGGACATATTAAACTTAATTAACCCCATAAACCTTTCCTAAATTAGGTTTAATACAAAAATCAAATCTTTAATTAAGTTTAAGGACATATTAAATTTAATTAACCCATTAAACCTTACCTAAATTAGGTTTAATACAAAAATCGAACTCTTTTAGTTAAGTTTAAGGACATATTAGACTTAATTAATCAAAATCAAACCTTTTAATTATGTTTATGGACATATTAGACTCAATTAACCAAAATCAAATCTTTAATTAAGTTTAAGGACATATTAAACTTAATTAACCCATTAAAACTTACCTAAATTAGGTTTTAGACAAAAATCAAATCTTTAATTAAGTTTAAGAACATATTAAATGTAATTAACCAAAATCAAATCTTTAACTAAGTTTAAGGACGTATTAAACTTAATTAACCCATTAAACCTTACCTAAATTAGGTTTAACACAAAAATCAAACTCTTTAATTAAGTTTAAGGTCATATTAGACTTAATTAATCAAAATCAAGCATTTTAATTAAGTTTAAGAACATATTAAACTTAATTAACCAAAATCAAAATCTTTAATTAAGTTTAAGGACATATTAGACTTAATTAACTAAAATCAAATCTTTAATTAGGTTTAAGGACATATTAAACTTAATTAACCCATTAACCTTACCTAAATTAGGTTTGATACAAAAATCAAATCTTTTATTAAGTCTAAGGACATATTAAACTTAATTAACCCATTAACCTTACCTAAATTAGGTTTAATACAAAAATCAAATCTTTAATTAAGTCTAAGGACATATTAAACTTAATTAACCCATTAAACCTTACCTAAATTAGGTTTAATACAAAAATCAAAACCTTTTAATTAAATTTAAGGACATATTAAACTTAATTAACCAAAATCAAATCTTTAATTAAGTTTAAAGACATATTAAACTTAATTAACCCATTATACCTCACCTAAATTAGGTTTAACACAAAAATCAAACTCTTTAATTAAGTTTAAGGACATATTTGACTTAATTAATCAAAATCAAGCATTTTAATTAAGTTAAGGACATATTAAACTTAATTAACCAAAATCAAACATTTTAATTAAGTTTAAGGACATATTAAACTTAATTAAAAAAATCAAACTCTTTAATTAAGTTTAAGGACATATTAGACTTAATTAACCAAAATCAAATCTTTAATAAAGTTTAAGGACATATTAAACTTAATTAACCCATTAAACCTTACCTAAATTAGGTTTAATACAAAAATCAAATCTTTAATTAAGTTTAAGGACATATTAAACATAATTAATCCATTAAACCTTAGCTAAATTAGGTATAATACAAAAATCAAACCTTTTAATTAAGTTTAACGACATATTAAACTTAATTAACTAAAATCAAATCTTTAATTATGTTTAAGGACATATTAAACATAATTAACCAATTAAACCTTACCTAAATTAGGTTTAATACAAAAATCAAACTCTTTAATTAAGTTTAAGGACATATTAGACTTAATTAATCAAAATAAAAAATTTTAATTAAGTTTAAGGACATATTAGACTTACTTAACCAAAATCAAATCTTTAATTAAGTTTAAGGACATATTAAACTTAATTAACCCCATAAACCTTTCCTAAATTTGGTTTAATACAAAAATCAAATCTTTAATTAAGTTTAAGGACATATTAAATTTAATTAACCCATTAAACCTTACCTAAATTAGGTTTAATACAAAAATCTAACTCTTTTAGTTAAGTTTAAGGACATATTAGACTTAATTAATCAAAATCAAACATTTTAATTATGTTTATGGACATATTAGACTCAATTAACCAAAATCAAATCTTTAATTAAGTTTAAGGACATATTAAACTTAATTAACCCATTAAACCTTACCTAAATTAGGTTTTAGACAAAAATAAAATCTTTAATTAAGTTTAAGAACATATTAAATGTAATTAACCAAAATCAAATCTTTAACTATGTTTAAGGACGTATTAAACTTAATTAACCCATTAAACCTTACCTAAATTAGGTTTAACACAAAAATAAAACTCTTTAATTAAGTTTAAGGTCATATTAGACTTAATTAATCGAAATCAAGCATTTTAATTAAGTTTAAGAACATATTAAACTTAATTAACCAAAATCAAAATCTTTAATTAAGTTTAAGGACATATTAGACTTAATTAACTAAAATCAAATCTTTAATTAGGTTTAAGGACATATTAAACTTAATTAACCCATTAACCTTACCTAAATTAGGTTTAATACAAAAATCAAATCTTTAATTAAGTCTAAGGACATATTAAACTTAATTAACCCATTAAACCTTACCTAAATTAGGTTTAATACAAAAATCAAACCTTTTAATTAAATTTAAGGACATATTAAACTTAATTAACCAAAATCAAATCTTTAATTAAGTTTAAAGACATATTAAACTTAATTAACCCATTAAACCTCACCTAAATTAGGTTTAACACAAAAATCAAACTCTTTAATTAAGTTTAAGGACATATTTGACTTAATTAATCAAAATCAAGCATTTTAATTAAGTTAAGGACATATTAAACTTAATTAACCAAAATCAAACATTTTGATTAAGTTTAAGGACATATTAAACTTAATTAAAAAAATCAAACTCTTTAATTAAGTTTAAGGACATATTAGACTTAATTAACCAAAATCAAATCTTTAATAAAGTTTAAGGACATATTAAACTTAATTAACCCATTAAACCTTACCTAAATTAGGTTTAATACAAAAATCAAATCTTTAATTAAGTTTAAGGACATATTAAACTTAATTAACCCATTAAACCTTAGCTAAATTAGGTATAATACAAAAATCAAACCTTTTAATTAAGTTTAACGACATATTAAACTTAATTAACTAAAATCAAATCTTGAATTAAGTTTAAGGACATATTAAACATAATTAACCAATTAAACCTTACCTAAATTAGGTTTAATACAAAAATCAAACTCTTTAATTAAGTTTAAGGACATATTAGACTTAATTAATCAAAATAAAAAATTTTAATTAAGTTTAAGGACATATTAAACTTAATTAACAAAAATCAAACTCTTTAATTAAGTTTAATGTCATATTATACTTAATTAATCAAAATCAAATTTTTAATTAAGTTTAAGGGCATATTAAACTTAGTTAACCCATTAAACCTTAACTAAATTAGGTTTAATACAAATCAAATTTTTAATTAAGTTTAAGGGCATATTGAACTTAATTAACCCATTAAACCTTAACTAAATTAGGTTTAATACAAATTAAATCTTTAATTAATTTTAAGGACATATTAAACTTAATTAACCCATTAAATCTTAACTAAATTAGGTTTAATACAAATCAAACCTTTAATTAAGTTTAAGGACATATTAAACTTAATTAAACCATTAAACCTTAACTAACTAAGGTTTAATCAAACTTAAACCCTAATTAGGTCTAACCCCTTAGACCTAATTAAACTTTTAAACCTTAACTAACTGAGGTTTAACCAAACATAAACCCTGATTAGGTCTAACCCATTAGACCTAATTAAACTTTTAAACCTTAACAAACTAAGGTTTAATCAAACATAAACCCTGATTAGGTCTAATCCATTAGACCTAATTAAACTTTTAAACCTTAACTAACTAAGGTTTAATCAAACATAAACACTGATTAGGTCTAACTCAATAGACCTAATTAAACTATTAAACATTAACTAACTAAGGTTTAATCAAACATAAACCCTAATTAGGTCTAACTCATTAAACCTAATTAACCCATTAAACCTTAATTAACTAAGGTTTAATCAAACATAAACCCTAATTAGGTCTAACCCATTAGACCTAATTAAACTATTAAACCTTAACTAACTAAGGTTTAATCAAACATAAAACCTAATTAGGGTTAACCCATTAAACTTAATTAAATCATTAAGCCTTAATTAACTAAGGTTTAACCAAACCCAAGCCTAAGTTCAACCCATATTGAACTTAAGAACCTTATGTCTAGGTTCCATCTAACTTGAAACTAACTTAACCTAAGTTAAATCTTAATTTGAGTTCAACCCATATTGAACTTAAGTCAACTTTAAGTCTAGGTCCAACCTAACCTAAATCAAACCCAAATCCAACTTAAACCTAAACTTAAGTCTAACCCACATTAAACTTAAGTCAAACCAAACTCAGGTTCAACCCGACATGAACTTAAGTCTAACCTAAACCTAACTTAAGTCTAACCCTTGTTAGACTTAAGTCAAACCAAACTTAGGTTCAACCCGACATAAACCTAAGTCTAAACTAACCTTAACTTAAGTCTAACCCACATTAGACTTAAGTCAAATCGGACATGAATTTATGTTTGACCTAAACCAAGACATAAACCTTCGGTTCAACCTAAACGGAACCTAAATCAACAACATTGAAATCAAATCAAAATAAATAATATAAATTTGACACAAATTGACATAAGCGACATAAATTTGACATTTCAAACCAAAATCGACATAACCGATATAAATTCGACATTTCAAACATAAATCGACATAAGTGACATAAATTCGACATTTCAAACGAATATCAACCTAAACTGAACCTAAATCAACAACATTGAAATCAAATCAAAATAAACAATATAAATTTGACACAAATCGACATAAGCGACATAAATTTGACATTTCAAACCAAAATCGACATAACCGACATAAATTCGACATTTCAAACATAAATCGACATAAGTGACATAAATTTGACATTTCAAACCAAGATCGACATAACCGACATAAATTCGACATTTCAAACAAACATCGACATAACCGACATAAATTCGACATTTGAAACCAAAATCGACATAACCGTCATAAATTTGACATTTCAAACCAAATTAAATAATCACCGACATTAAATGACATTAATCAACATTTCAAATCAAATTCAACATTAAATGACATTTCAAACCAAATTAAACTATCACTAACATTAAATGACATTTCAAACCAAATTAAACAATAACCGACATTAAATGACATAAATCGACATTTCAAATCAAATTCAACAATCACCGACATTAAATGACATTAATCGACATTTCAAATCAAATTCAATAAACACTGACATTAAATGACATTAATCGACATTTCAAACTAAATTCAACAAACACCGACATTAAATGACAATAATCGACATTTCAAACCAAATTAATCAATCACCGACATTAAATGACATTAATCGACATTTCAAACCAAATTAAACAATCACCGATATTAAATGACATTTCAAACCAAATTAAATAATCACCGACATTAAATGACATTAATCGACATTTCAAATCAAATTCAACATTCAACGACATTAAATGACATTAATCGACATTTCAAACCAAATTCAACAATCACTGACATTAAATGACATTGATCGACATTTCAAACCAAATTCAACAAACACCGACATTAAATGATATTAATCGACATTTCAAATCAAATTAAAAAATCACCGACATTAAATGACATTTCAAACCAAATTCGACAATCACAGACTTTAAATGACATTAATTGACATTTCAAACCAAACTTAGCATAATTTGACATTCAACATAAATCGATATGATTTGACATAAACCGGCATAAGTTTGACCTAAATCAAACTTAACATGAAACAAACCGACATAATCCTTATGTTCGACATAAATTAAACTTAACGCGACAAAAACCTCAAGTTCGACCTAAATCAAACATAACACGACAACACTTACTCTTTTTCGAGGATAAATGTTAACCTTAATCGGGAGTTTTCCTAGGAAATTTTAATTGCTCAGGATGTAATTAACTATAGGAGCTTGCTCTAATAGGAGATTAAAGAACTCAGGATAGGTATTTCACCTACAAGACCTCTCTGCTTATCCAAGATCTTTATATGATCTTCTTATATGAAAAACTTCAGTAATTACACAATCTGAAGACTTTTTCTATGAGGTTGTCATTTCGATCTCTTTTTCTCTCAATCTCTATCATGATTAATCCTTCTTTAAATTCTCTAAAGACTTCTGACAATAAGTCTAGGAAGAATAAGAATTAGGGTGATATATAGAGAAAGAGAGTGGCGACTTCATGACATTGACATGACATGAGAATTGACGGCATCGACATCCAAGCGAACCAATTCAATCACCATCAGAAACATAATAGAGAGTGAAACATAGTGAGAATGGTAGGGAGTGAGAGGGGGAGAGATAGAGGGCAAGAGTAAGGGAGAGAGTGAGATGGGGAGATAGAGGGAGAGAGTGAGAGAAATTGAAGAGAGAAAGGGAGTGTGAGAGAGAGAGTGAGAGAGAGAGATTTAAGAGAGAGATCGAAATTGAGAGAGTAAGAGAGCGCAAAACTTAGTGAACAATATTGTGATAAGGAGGGAGATTAGATAATGTGAGAGAATGAAAGAGAGAGGGAGATGGAGAGGGAGAGAGGGAGAAAGAGGGAGGGAGATTGAGATAGGGCGAGTGAGTGGGAGGGAAGCAGAAGGGAAATGATGAGAGAGAGGGAATGGGAGAGGAAGAGTGAGAGAGAAATAGAGAAAAGAGAAAGTGAGAGATGAGGGAGCAAGGGAGAGGGAAAGAGAGAGAGCATAGAGAAAAGGAGAGTGAGGGAGGAGTGACTTAGTGAGTACAACAGAAGTGAGAGAGAGGAGTAAGGTGAGGAAAGAGAGAGAAATGAGGGTGATAGAAGAATGAGCAAAAGAGAGACAGAGAGAGAGTAAAAGAGAGCAAAAAGATAATAAATAAAGATGCAATAGAGAGAGAAAAAAAGAAAAAAAATGGATTTAAGATAGGGATTGAAGAGTGAGCAGGAGGGAGAGATGGAGAGTGGGTGAGATAGAAAAATATTGAGAAGCAGGACTGAGGGAAGATAGTGTTTAGTGTGAGGTAGAGAGAGGGAGATGTAGAGGGGATATGGATTTAGTGGGAGGGTGAGAGGGTGAGAGAGTGAGAGATTGAAATAATGAAAGAGGGAGAGAGGTAGATCGGAAGAGAATGTTAGATGGCTAGAGAGAATAGTGAGTAAAGCAATAAGAGAGAGTGTTAAAGGAGAACAAGAGTGTGTGTGCGTGAGAGAGAAGAGAGAGAAATATAGGAAGAAAATGTTGTATGCATAAATAGAGAAAAGTGCGTGAGAGGAGGAGAGTGAAAAAGAGAGAGATAGAGGAAGGGAGTGATAGACATTGAAGAGAGCGGGAGTCAGAGAGAAAGAAAGGGTGAGAGAGAAGAGAGAGTGATGGAAGATATAGAGATAAAGTGAGAGGGTGGGAGAGGCGGGTTGGAGATTGAGATTTAGTGGGATAGAGGGGGATGATTTGAAAGAGGGTGAGAGGGAGAGAGGGAGAGAGAGAAGGAGAGAAGGAGAGAGAGAGAGAGAGAGGGAGAGAGAGGGAGAGAGAGGGAGGGAGGGAACGAAGCAAGAGAGAGGGGAGAGAGGGATGAAAGATTGAGAGGAGAAAGGAGAGCAAGCAATTGAAGAGAGAGTTAACATGAACCAAGAAAGAGAGAGAGTGAGGGAGTGGAAGTGAGAATGAAAATGAAGATAGAGGAAGAGGGGCAAAAAAGGGAGAAAGTGTGAGAGAAAAATAGAGTGAAGAGAGAGAGTAAAAGAAGAGAGAGTGTAAGAGAGGGAGAGACTAAGTGAGTGAGAGGGGGAGCAGGAGCGAGGTAGATAAGAAGAGTGAGAGAAAGCAAGAGGTGAAGGGAGTGAAAAGGTGATGGAGATGAGAGAAAGGCAGTGAGGGATAAATGGAGCAGTAAAAGAGAGACTGAAGAGAGAGCGAATCAGAGATAAAATGAGATTGAAGACAGAGTGAGAGAGATAGGTAAAGAGTGAGTGACAAAGAGAGATTGAGGGAGTAATGAGAGAGGGAGAGAGTGAGTGAGTGAGAGGGGGAGCAGTAGCATGGGAGATAAGAAGAGTGAGAGAAAGCAAAGGGTGAAGGGAGTGAAAGAGGGATGGAGACGAGAGAAAGCCAGGGAGGGATAAAGGGAGTATTAATAGAGAGACTGAAGAGAGAGTGAATCAATGATAAAATGAGATGGAATAGAGAGTGAGAGAAA
Source organism: Papilionanthe hookeriana x Papilionanthe teres (assembly GCA_022702705.1). Lineage (NCBI taxonomy): Eukaryota > Viridiplantae > Streptophyta > Magnoliopsida > Asparagales > Orchidaceae > Papilionanthe > Papilionanthe hookeriana x Papilionanthe teres. The sequence continues at coordinate 151,988,090 of CM040424.1, forward strand.
TAGGGAATGAGTGAGTGAGAAAGAGAGATTGAAGGAGTAGCGAGTGGGATTAAAGAGAGTGCAGCAAAGAGGAAGGAAGAGAGAGTAAAACGGTGAGTGAGAAGAGAGACTAAGGGAAGATCAAGTAGGAGTAAGTGAGTGGGGGTATAAAGAGAGGGAGAATAGGTGAATGATGAGAGCGAGTAGGAGCAGCGAAGGGAGAAGGAGATAGAGAGGGATAAAGGGATAAAGAGGGAGAGAGGGAGAGGGAGAGAGTATGAGAGAGGGTGGGATGGAATTAAGTGAGCGAGAGAGTAGAGAGAGTGTGGGGAATAGAGTGAGAAAAAGTAAGAGATAAATGGAAGATTAAACAATGAAGAAGAGTGTAAAAGAGAGAGAGAGAGAGAGGGATTAAGAGAGTGAAAGAGGTATGAGAGTGAGAGAGGAAGTGAGGGATAAAGGGAGGGTCAAATATATGAGGCAGAAGAGATATCGAGAGGGAGAGATAATGAGGGTGGAATAGAGAGAAATAGAGAGATGAGCTCGTGAGGGAGAAAGAGATACAAGTGGAAGTGAGAGCGTTTAAAGAGAGAGTAGAAAAGAGAAAGTGAGGGAGTAAGAAGAGAAACTCTGGGAAGATTAAGTACGAGTGAGTAAGATGTAAAGTAAGCACAAGAAGGGGATATTAGTGAGTGAGAGAGGGATTAAAAGAGAGGAGGAAAGGAGGGAGATATGCAGGGATAAAGTGGGAATGATAGAGGAAGAGTAGAGAGAGAAAGAGACTGATGGGTTTGAAAGAAAGAGAAAGGAGAGACATAGTGGAGGTAGAATGAGAGAAGTGTAATATGAAAGAGAGCAATAAAGGAGAGTGTAAAAGAGAGTATAAGATATCAAAAGAGAGTAGATAGTGAGAAAGAAAAAGAGAGGGAGAGAGAATAATAGAGAAGAGGTAGAGAGTGAAGGGAGAAAGATAGAGCGAAGAAAAGAGAGGAGAGATTGAGCGAGAAAAAACAAGATAGTAAGAGAGAGTGAGATAGAGTTTAATAGATGGAGCTAATGAGGGTGAGAGCGAGAGAGATTGAGAGAGTGAGAGAGAATGAGTGTATGAGATGGAGAGATGAGAGAGCTACAAATGAGAGACTTAGAGAGTGCAATAATTAGGGAGTGAGAATGATGGAGGCAGGGAGTGAAAGCGATAAAGAGAACAAGAGTGTGAGAGAGTGAATGAGATCTAGAGAGAAAGAGGAAAAGAGAGTGAGAGAGAGACGAGGATATAAGAAATGGAATGAGATAGAGGGACAAAAGAGAGGAAAAGATATTAAGAGGGCAATAATGGAGAGAAATTAGGATTGAGGGAGGCAGGAAGAGAAGAGAGATAAAGAGCAACATAATGAAGGGGAAAGTGAGGAATGGAGCAAGTGAAAAGAGTGAGAACAAGAGGCATGAAAAGAGAGTGAGAGATAGTGAAGGCAGAGAGAGGGTGAGTGAAAGAGAAAGAAGTGTGAGAGAATGTATAATTAAGGAGATAGAAGATAGAGGACATGAGAAGGATAATAATTGGAGCGAAAGAGAGATTGAGAAATTACATGTGAGGGATAGGGGAAGAGAAATATTGAGCAACGAGAGAGATTGTGTGTGTGTGTGAGTGAGGAAGAGAGTGAGAGAGAAACATTAGAGAAAGAGTTAGAGAAGTGTAAGAAACAAAAGAGAAAGAGTGGGAACAAATAGTGAGAATGAGAGAGGAACGGAGCAAGGAGGAAGGGAGTATAAGAGAGATATAGGGAGAGAAGGAGAGTGAGGTAAGATAGAGAATGAGAATGAGCAAGAGAAAATGAGGGAGGGATAATAAGAGAATGGGAGAGAGAATGGTAGAAAGATGGAGAGAGAGGGACAACCAAGAAGGGAAAGTGGAAGAGAGCGTGAGAAAGAGATATGAAGAGAGTGAGGGAGTAAGAGTGAGAGTGAAATTAAAGAGAGTGAGGGAGCAAGGAGGGGAGAGACTGACAAAGTGAGATAGAAATAAAGAAAGAATAAAGAGTGAAGAAAGAGAGGCAAGAGTGAGGGAGTTAGAGAGACAAAGAGAGGAAAAAAAGGAAGAGGAAAGGAGGTAGGGAGGGAGAGTATATAATAAACAATGAGCGAGAAGACAAGGAAAAGAGAGAGAAGAGAGAAGAGAGAGAATGAGAGGAAGGGAGAGAGTTAGAGTGATGGATATAGAAGATAAAGAGTGAATAAAGAGAGAGAACAAAGAGTAAGAGAGAGCCAGAGAGCTAGAGAAAGAAGCAGAGAGTGAGACATAGTGAGAAAGAGAGAGAGAGAGAGAGAGAGAGAGAGAGAGGAAAGAAAGAAAGATTTAAGTGAGACATAGGAAGCAAGAGAGAGGAAGAGAGAGCAAAAGATAACTAGATTTAGATAGGGAGGGAGATTAAGAGAGCTAGTGAGAAGGAAACGTGAGAGGGATATGGAGAGGGAGAGAGATTGACACAGAGAGTGGGAGGCAGGAATGTGGGAAGGGGAGAATAAGGGAGAAAGGATGAGAGAAGAGAGAGCGAGAGAATGGGAGAGTAACAGTGAGAGAGAAGTAGCGAAAAGAAAAAGTTGGTGGAGAGAGCGAGAGAGAGGGAGTGAGAGAGAGCGAAAAAAATAAGATTGAGGGAGAGGGAGCAAGGAGTGAGTGCAATAGGAGCAAGAGAGAAGAGTAAAGTAGGGAGAGAGTGAGAAATAGAGGGAAGTGGGGATTGAAAGAGGGAGGGATTAAGGAGGAAAGAGGGATCCATGAGATAAAATAAGAAATAATGTGATGGATATGACGGGAGAGAGCAATATGTGAGAGAAACAAAGAGTGAGTGTGTGAAGGAGGGAGAGTGAATGTGAGTGAGATAGAGGTAGAGATGGTGTGAGTAAAGAGAGATATGAGAGGGTGATAGATGAAAGAACAAGTGTGAGAGATAGAGAGGGAGAGAAGAAGAGCAAGAAAATAATAAAGTGAGATGAAAGAGAGAGATAGAGAGAGAGAGCAAAAGAAAGAGTAAAACCAGGGATTGAAGAGTGTGTGAGAGGGAGAGAAGGAGAGAGGGTGAGAGAAAAATATAGAAAGAAGAGAGACTTAAGGGAGAGTGAGAGAGGGATATATAGAGGGGATATGGAGATAGCAAGAGGGCGATAGAGAGAGAGAGAGACTAAATTAATGAGAGGGAGAGATGGAGGGAGGAAGAGAGTGAGACATGGTCGGAAAGAAAGAGTGAGTAAAGTGATAAGAGAGAGCGATAAAAGAGAGCAAGAGTACCTATTTTTGAGAGCGAGAAGAGAGAAAAAATTGATAAAGCATAAATAGAGAAAAGAGCAAGGAGGGAGAGAGAGAAAGATAAAGACAGAGGGAGGGAGTGAGTCAGATTGAAGAGAGTGAGAGTGAGAGAGAAAAGGAGGGTGAGAGATAAGAGAGGGTGATGGAAGATATAGAGGGAAATTTAGAGTGAGGGAGCGAGTGGGAAGAGAATGAGATTTAGTGGGAGAGAGAGGAGAGATGGATTGGAAGTGAGTGTAAGGGACAGAGTGTGTGGGAGAGAGAAAGAGATAGTGAGTAAGGCAGAGAGAGGGAGGGAGGGATGGAAGCAAGAGAGGGGGAGAGAGGGAGCGAAAGATTGAGATTAGTGTGAGCAATTAAAAAGAAAGTAAGAGAGAGTGAACATGGAGTGAGAAAGAGAGAGGAAATGAGGGAGCAAGAGTGAGAGTGAAAATGAAGAGAGAGAAAGAGAGCAGGAAAGGGATAGAGTATGAGAGAGAAATAGAGTGTAGAGAGTGCGATAAAAGAGATAACGTTAAAGAGGAAGAGAGCGAGCCAATAGAGAAAGTGTAAGTGAGAGAATAGAGAGCAAGAGAGAGATTGAGAGAGAGAGAGAAAATGAGGGGGGAAGGGAGTGATTGAGTGAGTGCAAGAGCAGAAGAGAGAGAAGTTAGATAGGGAGGGAGGCATAAAGAGAGGGAGGGGGGATTGAAAGTGGTAGGGATCGAGGAGGTAAGAGAGATGTATGAGCAAAAATGATAAATAATGAGTTGGATGTAAGGAAAGAGAGCAATATGTGAAAGTGACCCACTTTTTTATGTTTGCAAATTATGTTAATAGCAACGACACCAAAACATGATCCCGCTTAATATATATTTAATTTTATGATGGAATGTATAATGTGGATTCTACGCAAGTATACGTATCGTATCAAGTAACACAGGGCTCTAGTGGAGTCCTGGTTATCGATCCCACAGGGAAGTTTTTTTAAAAGATTTGTAACAGCTAAATTTAAAAAGTATTTACTTACTAATATAGTATACGGAAATTTAGAATACATAACTAAAGCAAACTAAAGTAAACTAATGTTTTAAATAAAGTTGAATTAAAGATTTCAGAAAAAGAATCCTTCTCCTTGTTTTTAGAAAATTAAGTGAATGATGAATTTAAATAGATTTTTGTATTGTGACAAATAGGAGCATTCCTATTCTTTACCCTTTGGTCCAGGTGCAAAGAACATTGACTAGTCCTATGGTTGATTACTGAATCTGCGGCTAGGCTAGGAGGATACTGGCTGCTACTTCAGAGCTCCCACGTTCCCCTCACCTGAGGGCTAACATCTACACTTCAGCTCTCAAACAATAGGACCAAATTGAATATTTTAGTCTGTCACACTAAAATGTCCAATTCTACGTCCAATAAATAATATTTCTCTATTTATTTGCACCCTCCTTCCAAGGCTTTTGACTTCCCTGAATATTGGATGTAATCTTTACTATAGTTGATAATTCAACATATTTTAACAAATCAATGGGCCAGATTTAAAAGTATATTTAGTATTAAGTAAAAATTATCACAATTTATTTTAATATATTAGGCACTTCTATTTAATTTCATCAATTAACATAACTTCATAAACAAGGAGAAAGACTAAGAAAACTACTCAGAATGCATGGAAATTAAACAAAGCATGGATTTCATTTAAAGTTAACAACAATAAACAAAGATACTTATCTCGATTTCCTCCCCAAGCAGACTCCTTGAAGTTTCTTTGACTTTTCCTTCTAGTACAACACACTTATAAACTCACTAATTACCCTCTTAAACTCTTAAAATAGATACTAAGACTCTCTAAAATAAACACAAATTAACACTCAAGAGACACACAAATGACACACAAATGACACACAAATGACACCAAAAATGACACACAACATACTAAAATTCGTCTATTTATAAAGGTAGGCAAAGGTCCAAGGGGTACTTAAACACCTCTTCAAAAAGTGTCCAGGTTCAACGTATCTAGCATTTTGAACAGTCTCGTCGTCGGCGAGAAACAACCTCGCCGTCGGTGGGCTTCTGGAAGGCCTCCAAACCGCGCGATCTCGCCGTCGGTGGGCTCGGGCTCGCTGTCAGCGAGGTAGTTGCAAATCCTTCAAAAATTCTCCTCATGAGGCGGGCTCGATCTCGCTGTCAGCGACTTAGTTCATTTTGAATGAATTTCTTTCTTTTTTGATCAAATTCGCTCCATTTCATCATGCTTTTTTGCTTTCATCACTTATAAATCTTCATTCCTGCAATAAAATAAAGAAAATAACTTTCTTTAAAGTGCAATTTCATAAAAAAAAGAGTATGAGTTTCTTAATATATTTTCCTGTGATCAGAAAGCAATTGAGAGAGTGTGTGTGATGGAGGGGGAGTGAGAGATAAAGGAAGAGAAATATTGAGTAAAAAGAGAGAAGAGAGGGAGATAGAATTATGAGGAAGAGAGCGATAGAGAAGAGGCAAATGAGAGCAAAGAAATAATAAAGAGAGATGAAATATAGAGTAAAGAGAGAGAGAGAGCAATAGAGATGGTGAAGAAAGGGATTGAAGAGTGAGCGAGAGGGAGAGATGGAGAGAGGGTAAGGCAGAAATAGAGAGAGAAGATAGACTCAAGGAAGATAGAGCAAAATATAGTAAGTGAGAGGTAGAGAGAGGGAGATATAGAGGGAGATATGGAGAGAGATGGAGGGAGAGAGGGAGCTAGAGAATAAAGAGCAAGAGAGTGAACGAGGGAGTGCGAGAGAAAGATATATAAGGAAATTGGTAGAGTGTGAGAATAAGAAAGGAAAAGAGAGTGAGATATATGGAGATAGATGGAGAGAGCGAGGGAGGGAGTGAAAGAGAGGGGGAGAAAAGGAAGATATGTGTGAGAGAATGTAAGAAATAATGAGAGAGAGTGAAGAGGTAGAGAGAGAAAGACAGGGACAGCTAAGAGTGGGTTGAAAGATAGAGAAGTAGGGAGAGAGGGAGAGACAGTGTGTGACAGATTGAGTGAGAAAAAGAGAGAGAATAAAGGGCAGCATAAGAGAGAGATATATTTAGAGATTGTGAGAGAGAGCATGAGTGGTAAAGAGAAAACAATAAAGATATAGAGGGATGTACTCCCTCTATTTATCTATATCACACTCTCTATTCTCTCTTTCACTTTCTCTTCCCAACTCCCTTTCTCTCTTGCATTCTCTCATTATTTTACTAATGTTTTTCTCTTCCCCACTCTCTCTTTTTATGTCTTTCACACTCCCTCACTCCCCCTAACTTTCACTAACTCACTTTCTCTCTCTAGCTTCCCCTCACCTTTTTCCCATGCTACTATCTCTCTCTCTCTCTCACTCACTCTCACAAACAAATTCTAACTTCACCCTCTTTCTGTCTCCCTCTCCCACTCCTCTTCCACCCACTCTACCATTTTTATCCAGTCCCCTCTCCCTCCCTTCCTCTCTCCCGTTGCCATGTTTTCTCCCTCTCTCTCTTTTCTATGTCCTTTTCTTTATGCCCTTGCTCTCCATGGCGTCTTCCCTACTATTCTTTAAACCTCATACCTTCTCTCACTTTTTCTCCCTCTTAATCTCTTTAATTCCCGTCTCTGTTCTCTTTTTGTCTCTTCCCCTGCTCTACATTTTCTTCTTGTTTTTCCTCCTCCCTCTCTCCTCTTTCTCTTTCTATCTCTTTCTCACTCCCTCTCCTAAACTATCTCATTCTCACTCTCCCTCCCTCTCTCTTTTCCTCTCAAGACCATTCTCATAATCTATATGTAGATATATTCTCTCCCTCTCTCAAAATATCTTTGTCTCCTTATTTATTTTTCTCCCACTTTCTCACTTGTTATATTTCTTTCCTATTTTTTGTCGCTTTCTTATGTTGGTCTCTCCCTATCTCCCATTCTCTCCCTCCATCCCAAACATCCTTTCTATTGCTTCCATCTCTCCCAATTTCTGGTTGGAGAGACAAAAGGAGAGATTATGTGTTAGGAAGAGGGAAGAATAGAGGAAGCAACAAAGAGAGGAGAGAGAGAAATAGAAGAGAAAGAGAAAGCAAATAGATAGTGAGAAAGAGAGAGGGAGCTAAGAGTAAAAAGAGTGAAGAAAGATAGAGAAAGAGAGAGTGAGCAAGAGGGAGAGTAAGAGAATGAGAGAGAACGATGAAAAGAGAAGAGAAAGAGGGAGATTCAGGGAGGGCATGTGGAGAGATCTTGATAGAGAGAGGGAGGAAAGTGAGATAAATGGATAAAGAGAAAGTGGGCGTAAAGAAAGAGAAAGAGTGAGAAAAGGTGAGAGAGAATAGCCAGAGATAGCAAGGTGACGACGGAAAGAGGAAGAGAGAATAGAGATTGTGAAAGAGATAAAGATAGGGAGTGAGAGTGAGAGTGAAGCTTAAAAAAATGGGGAAGGGAGAGTAAGAGAAAGGGGGCAAAAGAGAATGATTGATGGAGCAAGAGAGAGGGACAGAGAAAGGGTGAGAGAGAGAAATAAAGAAAGAGATAGAGAAGAAATTAAGAGTAAGAGTGAGAGTGAAATTAAAGATAGTGAGGGAGCCAAGAAGGGGGAGAGAGACAAAAAGTGAAAGAAACAGAGATAGAATAGAGACTGAGGTAACAGAGGGAAAGAGAGTAACAGAGAGCGAAATAAGGGTGGGAGAGGATTTAATAAATAATAGGAGAGAAGAGTGGGTGAGAAAGCAAAGAGATAGAGAATGAGAGGTAGGTAGAGAGAGATTGAGTGATGGATATAGGATACAAAGAGAGAGAAAAGAGAGGAAGAGAAACATGATGGAGAGTGAGAGCATAGTGAGAAAGGAAGAGAGGGAGAAAGAGAGATAAAGGGAAAGAGTAAACAGAGTGAGAACATTGTAAGAAATAGTAAGAAAGCACGAGAGAGAAAAATAATAGAGAGTGAGAGACATAGTAAGAAAGGGAGAGATTGAGAAAGAGAGAGATAGAGGGTAAGAGTAAGGGAGAGAGTGAACGGGGGAGATAGAGGGAGAGAGTAAGAGATTGAAGATAGTGAGAAAGAGAGAGAGCAATAAAGATTTAATATGGAGAGAGGGGAAGTTAGAGAGGAAATGATATTGAGAAAAATGGAGATAGGGAGAAAGGGCAGTGGGTAGAGAGGGAGAGAGATTGAGATTGAGAGAGTGGGAGTGTGAGAAGTGGGATGGAGAGAGGGGAAAGAAAGGATGAGGGAGAGTCAAAGAGATATAGAGAGAAAAGAAAGTGAGAGAAGAGGGGTAAAAAGAAAGAAATAGAGAGAGTGAGGGAGAGTAGGTGTGGTAAAAAAGAAAGAGATAGAGAGATAGAGGGAGGTTGTGAGAGAGAAATAGAAAGAAGACAAAGTGAGAGAAGAGAGAGAAAGAGAGAGGAATGGGAGAGAGCTAAGAATAAAATGATAGGAATAAGGGAGATTGATTAAATGCAAGAGGAGAGATAGGGAAGAGTGATAAGGGAAAGGGAGAAAGTGGGAAGGAGGGTTGGATGGAGATAGAGAGGGAGAGTAAGAGAACTAGTTAAAAGAAGAGAAGGAGAGAGGGAGATGGAGAGGGAGTGAGGGAGAGAGATAGAGATAGAAAGCGTGGGATGGAGGGTAGTGGAGGGAGAGAAGTGAATAGGGAGAGCAACAGAGAAATAGAGAAAAGTGAAAGTTAGAGAAAAGAGAGCAAGAGAGAGGGAATAAGAGAGTGCGATAGAGAAAAAGTGAGGGAGAGATGGGGAGAGTCAGGGAAAATAGAGCAAATGATAGTGAGTGAGAGGTTGATAGAGGGAGATATTGAGGGAAATATGGAGAAGAGGGAGGGAGAAATGATATAACGAGAGATTGAATTAATGAAAGAGGGAAATAGGGAGGGAGGACAAGAGAAGAGATGGTTGGAGAGAAAGAGTGAGTTAAGTGATAAGAGAGTGAAAAGAGAGCATGAGAGAGTGTGTCATAGAGAGCAAGAAGAGAGAAATAGAGAAAGAAAAAGTGATAGAGCATAACTAGAGAAAATAGTGAGAGAGGAAGAGAGTGAGGAAGAGAGAGATGGATGGAGGGAGTGAGAGGGATGGAAGAGAGTAGGAGTGAGAGAGGAAGAGAGAGTGAAGGAATGTATGGAGAGAGAGTGAGAGAGATGGAGAGAGGGGGTACATAATGAGATTTAGTGGGAGAAAGAGGCTGTATGAATTGAAGATAGTGAGAGGGAGAGAGGGGGATAGTGTTTGAGAGAGGGAAAGAGAGAGCGAGAGAGGGAGAGAGAGGGAGGGAAGGAATGAAGGGAGTGGGGAAGTGTGGGAGAGAAATATTGGGAGGAGCAAGCACAATAGAAGAGAGAGTAAGTAACAGAGAGTAAACATGGAGTGAGAAAGAGAGAGGGGATGAGGGAGTATGTGGAAGAGCGAAAATGAAGAGACAGGAAGAGAGAACGAGAAAGGGAGAGTGTGAGAGAGAAATGAACAGAAGAGAGGGTGAGGGAAAAGAGAGCAGGAGAGAGGGAGAGGGTGAGCTGGTGAGAGAGGGACAAGAGACAGGGAGATAAGGAGATTAGGAGAAAGGGAGGGATGAAAGGAGTGAAAGAGGGAGGGAGAGCAAGAGAGTGGTGGCGAGGGTTAAAGTGAGTGTGGATGAGAGATAGAAGGGAGGGCGGGAGAGAGAGATTGAAAGTGGTGGAACAGAGAGTGAGAGAGAAGGTGAGTGTGAGTAAGAAAGAGAGATAGAAGGCGGTATTGAGAGAGTTTGAAGAGAGAGCACGAAAGAGAAAGGAAGAGAGAGTGGAAGGGACAGTGAGTGAGAAAAGAGATTGGGGGAAGGTCAAGCAAGAGTAAGTGAGTGAGGGGCAAAAGATGAGGGAGAATAAAAGATTGTTGAGAGAGAGGGAGACGGAGAGGGATAATGGGTGGGAGAGGGAGGGAGGAAGAGAAGAGATAAAATGAGAGAGCTAGGGATAAATGGAAGAGAGAGAGGAGAGAGAATTTGGGGGATGGTGTGACAAAATATAAGAGAAATGAAAGAAGAGAGTGCAACAAAGGAGTGTAAAAGAGAGTATAAGATATAAAAAGAGAATAGAGGGTGAGAAAGAGAGATTAAGAGAATATAAATGAGAAAGGATAAAAAGAGCGAGAGAGAAAAAACAAAATGTTAACAGAGAGTGAGATAGAGTGACAAATGGAGCTAATGAGGGTGAGAGGGAGAGAGATTGAGAGAGAGTGAATGTGTGCGAGATGGAGAGAGAAGAGTGTGCTACATGAGAGAGACATAGAGAGTAGAAATGATAGTGGAGCTGAAGAGAAAGTGGGGGAAGAGAGTGTAAGAAAATGGGTACCAGAGATAATGATAGTTGGAGCAAGAGAGAGAGGATTTGGGAGGCTGGGAGTGAGATAAAGAGAGGGAGAGAGAGAAAGGTAGAGAGAGCAAGAGAGATAGAAAGAGAGAAGAGAGAGAGGACGTAAGAGTGAGTGTGAAATTAATGTGAGTGAGGGAGCCAGGAAGGGAGAGAGAGACAAAAAGAGAGAATAGAGAAAGAATAGATTGTGAGTTAATAGAGGAAATAGAGAGCGAAATAAAGAGAGGAGTGGTAGTAAATATTAATAAGAGAGAAGAGAGGGTGAGAAATAGAAGAGATAGAGAATGAGAGAAGGTAGAGAGATGCAGTGCTGGATATATAAATAAAGATTAAGTAAAGAGAGAAAAGAGAGCAAGAGAGAGTGAGGGAGACAGAGAATGGAAGCAAGAGAGAGAGTGGGGGATAGATTGAGAGCAAAGTAAGAGAAAAGAGAGAGGAAAGAGCAATGAAGTAGTGTAAAAAGAGAGAGAAGGAAAGAGGGAGGAAAAGAGAGAGACAAAGAGAGTGAGAGAAAAGAGAGAGACAAAGATAGAGGGGAAGGAGAAGAGAGAGAGAAAGAGGGAAGGAAAGAGGTGTGTGAGAGTGATGAGGGTTAGAAAACGGGAGAGAGGGAAAGATGTGTCTTTCTCTCTAGATCTCCTTCACCCTCTAACACTTGTTCTCTTTATCAGTCTCACTTTCTAGGTCTCCCATTTGTAGCTCACTCTTCTCTCTCCATCTCACACTCTCATGCACTCTCCCCTCTCTCATTCTCTCTCCCTCTTTCTCTTTAGATCTCTTTCATTCTCTCACAATCATACACAACCTCTCTCTCGCTCTCCAACTTTTATCTCACCCAATCCCTCTCACTTCTTTCTCATTATTTCTCACATTCTCTCACACTTCCCTCTCTCTATCTCCTATTTCTCTCACTCTCCTTTCATTACTCTTGTTCTCATTCTCTCCATCTCTATTTAAATATCTCTCTTGATCCCTCCCTCACTCTCTCGCTCTCTCTCTTCCTTCCTACCCTCCTAGTATCTTTTTTTCTTTCTTTTCACTCTCTCTCTTTCCCTTCCTGATATCCTCTTCTCTCCCTCACTCTCTTTTCCTATTTCTATCTGGATCTCCTTCACTCTCCCACTATTGTACTCTTTAACACTCTAACTCTCTCCCTCTATCATTCTCAATGCCTCATTCGTGCCCTGTCTTGGTCTCCATTGTGTAGCTCACTCTTCTCTCTCCATCTCATAATTCATACACTCTCTCTTAATCTCTCTTCCTTTCACCCTCTTTAGTTCCATTTCTTGCTCTCTATCTCACTCTTTGTTACCATTTTGCTTTTTCTCTCTCACTCTCTCCTCTCCCTCCTCTACTCCATCTTTTTGTCTTCTCTCTCTATCTCCTTCTCTATTATGCTCTCTCACTTTCTATTCTTTTTTATCTTATACTCTCTTTTACACTCTACTTTGTTGCTTACTCTTCTCTCTTTTCTTTTACTTTTCTCTTGCTCTATCTCCACTCTCTCTCCTCTCTCTTGCTTTCATCCCTCACTCTCTCATTTTCTCATTTCTCTACCTCCCTCCCTCTCCTTACTTTATCCCTCTCTTTCTTGCTCCCTCCCTCACGCTATATTCTCCTGTTCTCCCTCACTTCATCCCCCTCACTTACTCTTGCTCGATCTTCACTTAGTCTCTCTTTTCACTCTCTGTTCCATTCTCTTTCCTTCTCTCTCTCTTTAAACACTCTCACAACTTCTTTTTAACTCTCTTCCTCTCTCTCACTCTCTATTTTTCCTTTTTTATCTCACTCTCTCTTCTATTCTCTTTTGATTCTAACTTTATCCCTCACTAGGTCTCTCTTTCTCTCCCTCCCACTTCACTCCCTTCATCCCTGTCTTTCTACTGCTCTCATTATCTCCCTCTCTTACTCCCTCTCTCGCTCGCTCTCTCTTTCCCTCTCTCCCACTCGCTTTTCCCTTACTCTTTTTCTCTCTATTTCGCTCTCGCACTCTCTCTCCCTTTCTAGCTTCTCTTCCTCTCTCTTTGGTTTCACTCTCATTCCCCTCTTTTTTTCACTTCAAGATAACTCTCTCACCTCACTCTCCGCTCAATCCTTATGTCCCTCTCTCCCCAACTCTTTTGTTTCCTTCCCTATCTCCCTCTCTCTAGCTTTCTTGCTCTTCTTTTTCTGTCTCACGCACTCTCCCCCTCTGTCTCCTTCACTCTTCCATTTCACTCTATCTCTCTCCTAGTAAGCCACACTCTCTATCCCTCTCTCCATCTCTCTCAGTCTATATCTATTTCTTCCTTCAGTCTTGCTTCTCTCTCAGTCTCTCTTCCTCTCTCATTCCCACTCTCTTTCATTCCTCTGACTCCCTTCGTCAACCTCTCTCATTCTCACTCTAGCTCTCTCTCGCATTTTTCACTATTTATGCTTTATCACTATTTCTTTACTTATTTCTCTCCGTCTCTCTCTTTCACTCTCACACACACTCTCTATTGCTCTCTTTCATACTCTCTTATCATTTTACTTACTCTTTCTCTCCAACCATCTATTACTCTCTTCCTCCCTCCCTCTCTCCCTCTTTCATTTATTCAGTGTCTCTCTCCTCTCACCCTCCCTCCCTCTCCATATCTAGCTCTACATCTCTCTCTATCCCTCACTCACTTTCTTTTGCTCTATCTTCCCTGAGTCTCTCTTCTTTATCTATTTATGTCATACACTATGTCCTTCTCTCCCTTCCACTCCCTCTTTAATTCTTATCTTCACTCCCTGTCTTGCTCTCTCTCTCTCTCTCTCACTCTCAATTTTATTTCTCTTTGTTGTTTGTTTGCTCTCTTTTGCCCTCCCTCTATCTTTATCTTGCTCTTTTTTCTATCTCCCTCCCTTCTCACTCTTTACTTACTCTTTCTCTCCTTTTATATCTCATTCTCTCTCCCACTCTCCCTTCCTCACACACACTCTCTCAATTCTCACACTATCCCTCATTCATTCTCTTACTCTCCTTGTCATCACTCCTCTCTCTCTCTCTCTCTCTCTCCTCTCACTCTCTCTTCCTGTACCCCTACCTCTCTTGCTCTATCTCTCTCCTTCCCCTCTCTAACATCCACAAGCTATTCTCTCCCTCTAATCCCTCTCATGCACTTCCTCTCCGCCTTTCCATCTATTTCTCTCACTCTCTCTTTCAAATTCATTCTCCTCTTCACCCTCCCTCTCTCCCTCTCACTCACTCCCTCTTGCTCTATCATTCCCCACTCGATTGTCTCTCTATTTCTCTCTCTTGGTCTCTCCTTTCATCACTCACTCTCACTTAAATCTCTCTCACTCACTCTCTCTTTCTAAATTTTTGTCTCTCTTACTTAGTATTATGTTGGCCTCTCTTCTCTGATTTTTTTCTCACAGACTACTATCCACAAGCATTCTCTCTTGCTCCCTCTCTTGCTTTCATTCACTCCCTTTTAGTTCGCTATTATCTCTTCCCTCTTCATTTCTCTCTCTTTCTCTCTATTAAATTTCACTCTCACTCTTATTCCCTCACTTTCTCACCCTCTTTTCTCTCTTTCTATCTTTCTCTCACTCGCTTTATATGCCTCTCACTCTACCTCATTATCTTTATGTCTCTCTTTCTCTCACTTTCTCACCCTCTTTTCTCTCTCTCACTCACTCGCTCGCTCTATTTGCCCCTCACTCTACCTCCCTATCTCTATCTCCCTCTTTCTCTCACTCTCTTCTCTTTAATTTCTCTCTCACACACTCTCTCCTTCTGTCCCTCCCTCACTCTCTTCAACTTAGTTCAATCCCTTCTTCTCTCTTTCTCACTCTTTGTTTTCCTTCTCTCACTTACTCTCAGTACTGTTACTCCCACTTCTGTCACTATTTCCTTCTTGCCATCCTCCCAACCTCTCTCCTCTTTCTCCCTCCCTCCCTCACTCTCTAACTCACGGTTTCGTAAATCTCTCTCTCTCACAGACACTTTCTCTCCCTCTCTCCCTCTCTCCCTCTCTCACTTTCTCTCTCTCCCTCCCTCTCTCCCTTTTTATCTCCTCTCTCTCGCACTTTAACATCCATTATTTTACTCTCCCTCCCTCTCCCTTGTCACTCAATCTCTCTTTCTCTATCTACCAGCACTCTATTTCTCTAACATTCTCTCCCTCTCTTTCTCCCTCTATCTCTCTATTTCTTTCTCTTACTACTCATGCTCTCTCTCACTCACTCTATTATATCTCTCTTCTCTGTTTTTTGCTCTGATATATGTTACCTTTTATTCTCTCTTGCTCTCACTCTATCCCTACACTCTCTCTCACTCTCCCTCTCTCCCTACTCTCTCTTTTAATCCCTCCCTCAGCTTTCTATGTCTTTCACTCTCTCTGCCTCTTCTCTCTCTCTCATTATCCTCACCTTCTCTCACACATCTCTTCCTCTTTGCCTCCCTCTTTCACTCCCTCCCTCCCTCCTCTTCTCTCCATTTATATCACTTTCTTTACCATACTCTTCTTCTCACTCTCTCCAACTTTATTTATATCTCTCTACTACCTCACTCACTCTCTTTCTCTTCATATATCACTTCTCTCCTGCATGTGAGAAGAGAGGTGGAGAGTAGAGGAAGATAAAGAGTGAGAAGAGTAAGAGAGAAGGTGAGAGAGAATAGAGAGAGATAGAGATATAATGAAGGAATGAGGAAGAGAATATAGATTGTGAAAGAGATAAAGAGAGGGAGTAAGGGTGAGAGTGAAGATGAAGAAAGAGAGTGGGGCAAGAGAGAGTAAGGGAAAGGGAGCAAGAGAGAATGATTAGTGGAGTAAGAGAGAGAGTTAGGGAGAGAGGGTGTGAGAGAGAGAGGGAGAGAAAAAAAGTGAGCATGAGAAAAAGAGAGAGAAGAGAGTGAGGGAGTAGGAGTGAGCGTGAAATTGAAGAGAATGAGGGATCCAAGAAGGGAGGGAGAGACGAAAAGAGTGAGAAATAAAGAAAGAATAGTGAGTGAGGTAAGAGAGGGTAACAGAGGAGACTAGTATAATAAAAAAAAAATGAAATAAGGAGGGAGGGGAAGTAATAAAAACAAAGAGATAAAAGGTGAGAAAGAAAATAGATAGAGAATGAGAGGAAGGTAGATCGAGATTTAATGATGGATTTAGGGAGATAATGAGTGAGAAAAGAGAGGAAGAGTGAGCAAGAGAGAAAGAGAGAGAAACATAATAGGGAGTGAGAGGCAGTAAGAAAGGAAGAGATATAGAAAGAAAGAGATAGAGGGAAAGAGTAAAAAGAGAGAAAAGATAGCAAGACAATGCAAGAGAGTGAGAGACAAACAACATAGAGTGTAAGAGACGTAGTAAGAAAGTGAGAGAGTGAGAGAGAGAGAGATGGAGGGCAATAGTAAGGGAGAGAATGAGATAGAGGGAGTGAGTGAGTGTGAGGGAGAGAGAGAGAGAGAGCATGAAAGATTTAAGTGGAAGAGAGAGGAAGCGAGAGAGGAAAATATAGGGAGTAAGATGGAGATAGGGGTGAGATTAAGAGAATGAGTAAGAAAGAGAGATGGAGAGAGGGAGATGGATAGAGATATATATTAATATAGAGAGAGTGGTAGAGCGAGAAGTGGGAGGGAGTGTCGGAGTTAGAAAAGATGAGGGAGAATGAGAGAGAAATAGAGAGAAGAGAAAGTGAGAGAAGTGAGATCAATAGAGAGGGAATGATAGAGTACAATGGAGAAAATGAGAGGGAGGGAGGAAGATTGCATGGGTGAGTGCAAGAGGAGAGAGAGAGATAGGAAGAAAGGGAGAATGAGAGGAAGGATGGAGTGAAAGAGGGAGGGACAGAAGAGGAGAGAGAGATGTGTGTGAGAACCTAAGAAATAATCAGATGCGGATGAGGAGCGAGAGTGAGATGTCAAGTGATTGAGAGAGAGAGGAAGGGAGACTAAGAGAGAGAGTGAGGGATAGAGGAAAAGAAATAGTGAGTAAATATAGATAAGAGAGGGTGATGAAATACTGAGTAAATATAGAGAAGAGAGGGTGATAGAAGAAAGAGCATGAGAGAGGACCGAGAGAGGGCAAGCGAGAGCAAGCAAACGATAAGTAGATATGAAATATAGAGTGAGTGTGAGAGCAAGAGAGGGAGTGAACTAGAAACAAAGGTATAGAGGGAGGGACTGATAGGGATTGAGGAAAGAGCTGGAGGAAGAAGGCTGTGAGAGTGAAACAAATATAAAGATAAAAGAGAGACTCAGGGAAGATTGATAAAAAGATAGGGAGTGAGAGGTGGAGAGAGAGGGAGATATAGAGAGAGATAGAGGGTGAGAGACATAGAGGGAGGGATGGAGGAAGAGACTGAGTGATTGTTGGAGAGAAAGTGATAAAAATGATGAGAGAGTGTGTGAGAGAGAAAGAGGGACAGAGAGAGCATAAGACAAAGAAAATGTGATAAGGCATAAATAGAGTAAAGGATGAGAGAGGGAGAGGGTGAAAAGAGAGATAAAGAGAGAGAGAGAGAGAGTGAGAGACATTGATGCATGGAGTGAGAGAGGAAGACAAAGTGGAAGAGAAGAGAGAGTGAGAGAAGTTCTACTACAAAGAGAGGGAGAGAGGGGGAAAATGAGATTATGTGAGCGTGAGAGTGGGAGATGAACTAGAAGTGTGAGAGAGGGACATAGTTAGTGTGTCTAAGAGAGATAAAGAGAGAGTCAGAGAGAGGGAGAGAGGTAGGGAAGGAAGCAAGGACAGGGGAGAGAGGGAGAGAAAGATTGGGAGAGCAGAGAGAGACATGAGAGAAGAACATAAGTGAGAGTGAGTGACAAAGAGTGAACATAGACCAAGAAAGAGAGAGGGAAATGAGTAAGAGTGAGAGTGAAACTAAAGAGAGAATGTGGGAGCGAGAAAGGGAACGAGTGTGAGAGAAAAATATAAAGAAGAGAGTGTGAGGGAAGAGAGAGTGTGATAGGGAGAGAGTGAATAAAGGAGAGAGGGAGCAAGAAGTTGAGAGATAAGAAGTGTGTGAGAGATAAAGGGATTAAGAGAGCAAAAAAGGGAGGGAGAGCGAGAGAGAGGTGGTGTGGGATAAAGCGAGAGAGAGAGAGAGAGAGAGATAAAGCGAGAAACAATAAAGAGAGGGGGAGAAGAGAAGAGAGAAAATGAAAGGAAGTGAAAGAGGTTGACTAATGGATATAAGAAGATAAAGAGTCATAAAAGAGAGATAAAAAAGAGCGAGAGAGAGAAACATAAAAAAGTGACAAACATAGTGAGAAAGGGAGATAGTGAAAAAGAGAGAGACAGAGGGCCAGAGTAAGGGACAGAGTGAGAAAGGGGGAGATAGAAGGAAAGAAGAAGAGAGATTGAAGAGACAAAGGAAGTGAGAGAGATAGAAAATAATAAATATTTAAGAGATGGAAAGATAGGAAGCGAGAGAGGAAAAGAACACAAAATAATGTGTGTAAGCTTGAGATAGGGAGGTAAAGAAAGAATGAGTGAGAAGGTGAGAAGCAGATATGGGTGGAGAGATAGAGAGGGAGAGAGATTGAGATAGAGAGAATGGGAGGGAGGGTGCAGAAAGAGGGAATGAGAGAGAAAGGATAAGAGAGAGAGAGTGAGAGAAAGAGAGAGAGAGAAATATAGAAAAGTAAAAGTGAGAGAAGAGAGAGCAAGAGAGACAAAATGAGAGAGTAATAGAGATGATGAGAGGAAAGGAGAGGAAGTGAATGAGGAGAGAGAATAGAAAGAGAGGGAAGAGGGAGAAAGAGAGAGAGATCGAGGTGGAAAGATGTGTGAGAGAATATAATAAATAATGAGATGGATTTGAGAACAAAGTGAGGTGGAATAGAGATTGAGAGACATATGGAGGTATTTAGGAAAAAGAAATATAGGAGGAAGTGAGAGGGTCTAAGGAGAGTGAAAGGAGGAAAGTGTAAGAAAAGAGTCTGTGGGAGAGTAAGAGTTGGTGAGGGATAAAGAAAGGGCAAGAACTAGAGAATGGTGAGAGAGAGGGAGCATCACTCATCCGTGCTCTCTTGAGGTCTCCCTTATGTAGCTCACTCTTCTATCTCCCTCTCTCTCCATATCTCCATCTATTTCTCCTCCCTTTACCTCTCACTTACTATCTTTTGCTTTATATTCCTTGATATTCTCTTCTCTCCCTATTGCTGCCTTACCCTCTCTCCCTCCTGCTCACAGTTCAATCCTTAATTCTCACTCTATATTTTATCTCTATTTGTTGTTCATTTTCTCTCTTTTGCCCCTCTATGTCTCTCCCTTGCACTTTCTTTTATCTCCCTCTCTTTTCTCGTTTTACTCACACTTTCTCTCCCTCTATCTCTCACTCTCTCTTACTATCTCTCCCTCACACGTTCTCTCTCGATTGCTATCATATCTTGCTCTCTCCCCTCATATTCATCTCAATATTTATTATTTTCTCTCATATGTTCTCTCTCGATTGTTGTCATCTCCCTTTCTTCCACAATCCCTCCCTCTTTTAATTCCTCCTTCCCTCTCTTTCACCCTCTCTCCCTATCTCAGTTCTCACTCTCTCTTCTTTCACTCACTCATTCACTCACTCTCCCTCCCTCTCGTTTTCTCTTTTACTCTTGCTAACTCCCTCTCGCTTTCTATATCTTCTCTCAATTTCACTTTTTAGAATTTCTCTCTCTCCTGATCTCTTTCTCTCTCTCTCTCTCTCATATTTTCTCTCGCATTCTCTATCTTCGCTACCCTCCCTCTCACTCTCTCTATTTCAATCTCTCTCCTTCTCCCCCAACTTTCCTTCTCCACCCTCCTATCGCACTTTAACTTCCCCCTCTTTCTTTTTCCCTCTTCCATGCCTTTCCCACCCCTCACCTACTTTTTTCCAGCCCCCTCTCCCTCCCTTCTTCTGTCTCTTTACCATGCTTTCTCACTCTCTCTTTTTCTCTAGCTTTCTCTTTATTCCCCTTGCTCTCCATGAAGTTCTCCCTACTGTTCTTTCAACCTCATATCTTCTCTCATTTTTACTCTCTCTCAATCTCTTTAGTTCTGTTCTTTACTGTCTTTTTGTCTTTTAAATATCAATAATGTAGGCTATTCATTTTTTTATTGACACTTTTCCTTTTTGATTGTGTGTTTACTGAATGCTGGAATATAACAGATTTATATTCTTTAGGTAGTTTCAGAAAAGCTTATATACCATATGTTTCTTTGTGAAAATGTTGTCAATGATTGAAGGGCATTAAGTGATGAGTTTTAAGGGTATTTCCATTCAGCTTAATGAGATTTATATGAGGAGAGAGAGCAAGATGTTAGAGCAAACAAGAGAGAGCATGTGACAGAAGGAGAGTGAGAGATAGAGTGAGAGATAGAGGGAGAGAAAGAGTATAAAGTGAGATAGAAGAAAGTGCAAGAGAGTGAGAGACAGAGTGGTGGCAAAATTGAGCAAACAAACAACAAAGAGAGATGAAATAGAGAATGAGAGAGAGAGAGAGCAAGAGAGGGAGTGAAGATAGAAGAGTGAGCGAGAAGAATAGAGGGAGATATTTTAAAGCAGAAATAGAAAGAGAAGAGAGACTCAGGGAAGATAGAGCAAAATATTGTGAGTGAGAGGTACAGAGAAAGAGATTTCGAGAAAGAGAGACTGAATTAGAGAATGAGAGAGTGAGTAAAGAGATAAGAGAGCAATAAAAGAGATCAAGAGAGAGTGTGTGTGAGAAAGAGAGAGAGCAATAGGGAAAGAAAAAGTGATAAAACATAAATAAAGAAAAGAGTGAGACAGGGAGAGAGTGAGAAAGAAAGAGATAGATGAAAGGTGTGAGAGAGGAAGAGAGTGTGTGTCTTATTTGTCAACTTTTCCACTATCACCCCCAAAAAACCAAACTGTACCTTACATAAAGTTGCCAGAGTACGATTAACCTCTGGATTTGAAATCACTCCTTATATACCTGGTATTGGCCATAATTCACAAGAACATTCTGTCGTATTAGTAAGAGGATGAAGGGTTAAGGATTTACCCGATGTGAGATATCACATTGTTCAAGGAACCTAGATGCTGTCGGAGTAAAGGATCGCCAACAAGGGTGTTTTAGTGCTATCTAGTGCGTTGTAGATTCTTAGTAAGAGAAGAGAGTGTGAAGGATGATATAGAGAGTTGGAGAGAGGAAGAGGTGTTGTAAAGAGCTTGGGGATGAATTGGAAGAGTGTGAGCGAAAGAGATGGGGAGATTGTCTGAGAGAGTTGGAGAGAGCAGGAGGGATGGAAGGAAGCAAGAGAGTTGCGGAGAGAGGAACAAAAAGTTGAGGGAAGAGAGAAAGGAGAGGGAGCATTAGAAGAGAGAGTAAGTGACAGAGAGTGAACATGGTGCGAGAAAGAGAGAAAGAATGAGGGAGTATGGGTGAGAGTGAAACTGAAGAGAGAGAATGAGGGAGGGTGAGAGAGAAATAGAGTGAAGACAAAGTGAAAGAGAAATAGAGAGAAGAGAGTGAGGGAAGACAGAGTGAGAGAGAGGGTTAACATGGAGCGAGAAAGAGAGGGCAAGAATGAGAGAAAATAAAAAATACTAAGATAGATATGAGGGGAGAGAGCAAGATGTAAGAGCAAATGAGATAGAGTGTGGAGGGAGTGACAATGAGAGTGATAGTGAGAGATAAAGAGAGCGAAAGATCGAGTAAAGAGAGAGAAGATAGGGAAAGCAAAAATAGAGGGAGAAGTGAGACTCACAGAAGATATACTGAGAATGAGAAGAGAGAGCAAAAGACATAGAAAGAGAGATATAATAGAGAATATGAGAGAGAGCTTGAGTGGTAAAGTGAATGAAATGGAGAAATAGAGGGAGGCAATGAGAAAGATTGAAGTGAGAAGGGAACAAGCGAGGGAGACAGAGTGTGAGAGAGAAAGAGTGGGATGAGGGATTAGGAGTGAGAAAGAAGGGAGTGTTGAAAGATAGAGCAAGAGAGGGTAAGTGAGAAGAGGAGCGAGAGGGGGAGCAAAAGAATGGATGATAAAGAGAGAGAGTGAACATGAAGTGAGTAAGAGTAGTACAAGGGAGTAAACAAGATAATGAAATGGAAGAGATAAAGAAGGAGCGAGAAAGGGAGACAGAGTTAGAGAAAAATAAATAGAGTGAGGGAAGAGAGAGCATGAAGGATGGAGAGAGTGAGCAAGCAAGATAGGGAGTAAGAGAGAGAGAGAGGATAAGGGCAGTAAAGAAAGAGAGGGATGTAGGGAGTGAAAGAGGGAGGAAGAGTGAATTAAGTGGTAGTGTGGGATAAAAGATGTCAAAAAAGAGAGTATTATAAGAGAGAATGAGAGAGAGAATGAGAGATAAAGAGATATGGAATAGATGGTGTGAGATAAAGAGATGGAGTGAGTGAGAAAGAGAGATAGAGGGAGGGAGTGGATAGATTAAAGAGAGAGCAGTATAGAAGCAATGATAGAGAGTGAAAATGAAATAGAGTGAGAAGTGAGGCTAAAAAAGATTGAGTTAAAGAGAGTGAGTGAGAGGTAATGGGATAGGGAGAACAGAGGAATGGCTAGAGATAACAAGAGAGAGGGAGACATCCACTAATCATTCTCTCTTGCTTCCTCACTCTCTATCATTTCACTCTCACTCTTATTCCCTCTCTCTCTCTTCTCTCTTTCTCTTGTTCTCCCTCACCCTTTTTCTCTCCCTCTCTCTCTCACCCTCCTTCCCTTACTTTCTCTTGCCCCACTCTCACTCTTACTCCCTCTTTTTATCTCTTTCACAATCTCTATTCTCTCTTCCTCTTTATTTCATTATCTCTCACCTTCTCTCTTACTCTTCTCACTCTTTATCTTCCTCTACCCTCCAATCTCTCTCTCTCTCTATTTCTCTTACTTCCCTCTCTTCCTCTCTCTCTCTCGAGCTCTCTCCACTTTCCCTCTCTGGCTCTCCTCTCTCGCTCACCTGATTCCATCCCACTCTTTCATTCTCTCTCTCTCTACCTCCCTGTTCCCCCTTTTATCCCTCACCAACTCCCTCTCCCTTCATTGCTCCTCTAGATCTTATCATTATCCTGTTCTCCCTCTCTTTATACCCCCACTCATGCATTATCTTAATCTCCCTTCCTTTCTTCTTTCTTTCTTTATCTTTCTCTCCTAATCTACTTCTATCCCCCTCTATCTATCTCTCATTCCATCTCCCTCTCCCTCCGTCCCTCAATTTTTCTCTCCCGCCCTCTCCCTCTACCTTTAACCATTTCTCTCCCCACCCCCTATTCTCATATCTTCCCTCACTCTCTCTACTTATCCTGCTCTCTCATACATATATCTCTCTTCCTCTCACACTTTCTCTCCCTTATCCACCACATCTCTAAACCGTCTCTCTTCTCTCTTTCGCACCGTCTCGCTCTCTCCCTTGCTCTCCCCCTCTCTCTCACTCTCTATTCCACCTTCATTATTGCACTGTTGCTCAATCCATCTCTCTTATGTCGCTTCTTTTTCTCTCTCATTACTCTATTCTTTTTCTCCTTCAATCTCTCTCTCCCTCCCTCCCTCCCTCCTTCCCTCTCTTTCAATCCTCCTTATCTCTCTATAATTATTTCTTAATTTACCTCACACTTCTCTCTCTCTTACTCCTCCCTCTTCCCTCTCTCTTTATCTTTATATCTCTCACTCTTTATCTATTTCTCATTCTTCTGCTCTCTTTCTTTCTCTTTTGCTCTTTCTTCAACCTCTCTTCTATCTGTATTTCTCTCTCACTCTCTCTCCTCTCTCCCTACTTATCTCTTTAATTGCACTCTCTCTTACTCACTCTCTGTTATCTCTCTTTATCTTACTCTCTCTCCCCTCACTCTTTCGCTCTCTATCCTCCACAAACTCTCTCTCATCCTCTCTTGTTTCCTTCCTAACCTCGTCCCTACCTCCCTCCCCCTCTCCCTCACTCACTCTACCTTCCACTCTGCCACTCTCTCTACCTCCAACTCTCCCTTTCCATCTCTCTCTAGCTCTCTATTTCCTCTCTTTCGCTGCGCTCTTTAAAACGTCTCACTACCTTTTTTTTTCTCTCTAGCAATTTCTCCCTCTCTCACACTCTATTCCATCACTTTTTATCTCTCTCGCTCTCTCTTTCTCTTTATTACCATTTCTCACTCTCTATCTCACTCTTTGTTACCATTTTGTATTTTCTCACTTATTTTATCCCTTCTCTATTATATTCTATTAGTCTCTTGCTTTCTCACATACTATTCTCTTTTTATATCTTATACTCTCTTTTACACGATCCTTTGTTGCTCTCTCTTCTTTCATTTCTCTTACATTTTGTCGCTCCACCCCCTCCCCACTTCCTCTCTCTCTTACTTTTATCCCTCCCTCTAATTTTATCACATCTCTTCCTCCCTCTCCCTACCTTTATCCCTCTTGATCTCCCTCTCTCTTAATAATGTCCTATTCTCCCTCACCTTTCCCCTAACTCACTCTTATTTGATCTTCCCTCAGTCTCTCTTCTCATTCACTATCCCTTTCACTCTCTCTTTCTTTCTCTTTCCTATTCTCGTTAAACCCTCTCAATATCTCCTAATATCTCTCTTTCTTACTCACTCTTTCGTTCTCTCTCTCACTCTCTGTTCCACCCCTTTTCAGCTTTCTCTAGCCCTCTCTTCTATCTCTCACTTTTTACACTCACTTTAACCCTCACTGCGACTCTCTCACTCTCCCTCCCACTTTCACTCCTTTCATCCTGCCACTTTCTCTTGCTCCCCTAATCTCCCTATCTCTTGCTCCCTCTCTCACTCGCTCGCCCTCTCCTTCTCTCCTACTCTCTCTTTTGTCAACCTTTGTTCCCTCTATTTCTCTCTCACACACTCTCTCTTTCTCGTTTCCTCTTCTTATCTCATTAGTTTCACTCTCACATACTCCCTCATTCCCCCTCTCTTTCTCGCTCCATGTTTACTCTCTGTCGCTCACTCAATCTTCAATTGCGCTCGGTCCTCTCTCTCCTCTTAATCATTCTCTCCCACTCTCCACCACTCCTTTCAATCCTTCCCTCCCTCTCTCTCCCTCCCTTGCTCTCTCTTTCTTTATCACACACACCCTCCCCCTTTCTCCCTCTCACTCTCTTCTAATTCATCCCCCTCTCTCTCCACTAAATTTCAATCTGTACCCCCTCTCTTCATCCCTCTATCACTCTCCATATCTTTCTTCACTCTCTCATCCTCTCTCACTCCCACTCTCTTCCATCCCTCTCACTTCTCCATCCATCTCTCTCTTCCTTACTCGCTCTTTTCTTTATTTTAGATTTATCACTTTTTCTTTCTCTATTGCTCTCCTCTTACTCTCGTTGACAAAATCTCTCTTGCTCTCTTTTATTACTCTCTTATCACTATGCTCACTCTTTCTCTCCAACCTTCTCTCACTCTCTTCCTCCTTCCATCTCTCCCTCTTTCAATAATTCAATCACTTGCTATGTATTTTCTCCCCCCTCTCTCTCAATATTTCCCTCAATATCTACCCTTTTCTACCTTTCACTCACTATCTTTTGCTCTATCTTCCCTGAGTCTCTCTACTCTCTCAATTTATGCCTCACCCTCTCACCCTCACTTCCTTCGCTCACTCTTCAATCCTTATCTTAACTCCCTATCTTACTCTCTCTCTCACTCTCTATTTCATCTCTCTTTATTGTTTATAATGCTCAATTTTACCCCCTCTTTGTCTCTCTCTCTTGCTCTTTCTTCTATCTCCCTCTATTTACTCTCTATTTCTCTCCCTCTATCTATCATACACTTTGTCACACTCCCTCCCTTACACACTATATCTTATTTGCTCTCACTTCTTGCTCTCTCTCCTCATATCCATCTCATTATTTATTATTTTCTTTCATACATCTATCCTTTCTCCTCGATACCTCCCTCATTTAATTCATTCCTCCCTATCTTTCTTCCTCTCTCTCTCCCTCTCTTTTCTCTATCGCTCTCTCTCATGCCTTTGTTTTGCACTCTTTTCTCTCACATTCTCTTTTCACTATTTCTCTCTCACTCTCCCACTCCCTTTCTCTTACCCTCTCTCTCATCCTTTCTCTTA
The DNA here is from genome assembly GCA_022702705.1 of Papilionanthe hookeriana x Papilionanthe teres. Lineage (NCBI taxonomy): Eukaryota > Viridiplantae > Streptophyta > Magnoliopsida > Asparagales > Orchidaceae > Papilionanthe > Papilionanthe hookeriana x Papilionanthe teres. Next base: position 152,013,668 of record CM040424.1, read on the forward strand.
CATTCCCTCCCCCAGCTACCCTCCCTCCCATGCTCTCTATCTCAATCTCTCTCCTCTCTCTCCCACACTCACTCTCCATCTCCCTCTCTCCTCTCCCTTACTCTCCCTTCCTATCTCAATCCCTCCCATGCTCTCAATCTCAGTCTCCCTCCCTCTCTCTCCCTCATTCCCTCTTCATCTGCCTCTCTCCTCTCCTTTTAACTCATTCTCATACTCTCCCTCACTATCTCAATTCCTCCCTCCTTCCCTCTATTTCTCTGTTTCCCCTATCTGTCTTCTTTCTCTCCTCTTGCACTTAATCAATCTCCCTTCTTCCCTCTCATTTTCTCCATCGCTCTCTCCCGTTTCTCTCGTTTGCACTCTTTTCGTTTACTTTCTCTTCTCTCTATTTCTCTCTCACAGCCTCGATCTATCTCTCTTTCTCCTTAATTTTACCATTCATGCTCTGCCTCACTCCCTCTATATCTTTATTTTTACCCTCTTCTCTGACTTTCTCTTCTCTCTATATATCTCTCACTCTCCTTCATCCTTTCCATCCCCTCTCTCAATCTCACTTCTCTCTCTTTCTCTCCTTTCTCACTCTCTCTTATCACTTACTCATGCTCTCCAACCATCTCTCACTCTCTTCCTCCCTCCCTCTCTCCCTCTTTCATTATTTCAGTCTCTCACCCTATTGCTCTCTTACCCTCCTGCTATCTCCATATCCCCTCCATATCTCCCTCTCTCTACCTCACAACCAACTCTATCTACTCTAAGTCTCTTTTCTCTCTATATTTCTGTCTCACTTTCTCTCCCCTCCATTCTGTTCACATTTCAATCCCTATTTTACTCCCTCTCTTTCTCTCTCTCACTCTCTATTTTATCTTTCTTTATTATTTTCTTGCTCTCTTTTACCCCCTTTTTATCACTCTCTTGTTATTTCTTCTATCACCCTTTCTTCTCTCTCTTTAGTCACTCTTTCTCTCCCACTATCTTTAACTCTCTCTCAGTTTCTCTCAGACCTTGCTCTCTTTCTTATTTTCTCTCACAAATCTCTCTGTCCTCCTCAAGCCCTCCCTGTTATCACCCTCAGACCTTGTTTTCTCACCCTCTCTTTCTCGCTCTCATCCTATCATACTCCACTCTCACTCATGTTGAACTCACTCATTCACTCTCTCTCCCTCCCTCTCATTTTCTTTATCGCTCTCTCTCTCATTCCCTCTGCCTTCTCTTCTCTCACTTTCTCTTTTCTTTATTTCTCCTCTCTCATTCTATCTCTCATCCTTTCTCTCTCATTTTCTTCCTTTTGCTTCATTCCCTCCCATTCCACCTATCTCAATCTACCACCCTCTCTCTCTCTCCTTTCCTTCTCACGCATTCTCCTAATCTCCCTCCCTATCTCAATCTTGCTCACTATCTTTTCTCTCTCTCCCTCTACTTCCTATCTCTCTCTTAAATCCTTCTCTCTCTCTCTCTCACACTTTCACTCTCTCACTTTATCTCCCCCTTTCACACTCTCTCCTTACTCTTGCCCTCTATCTCTCTTTCTCACTCCCTCCCTTTCTCACTATGTCTCACTCTCTATTAGGTTTCTTTCTCTCGCTCTCTGACTCTTTCTTACTCCCTTTTATCTCTTTACTCAATCTTAATCTCTCTATGTACATCAATCTAACTCTCTCTCTATTCTTCACATTCTCTCACTCTCCCACTCTCTCCCCCTCTTCTTTCTCATTGTTTATTACTTTCTCTCTTCCCTCCCTCCCTCCCTCACCACTTATTTTGCTCTCTTTTTCTCTCTCTAGCTCACACTCTCTACCCTTCTTTCCTCACACTCTTTTCTTTATCTATTTCTCTCTAGCTTTGTCACTCTCTCCCCTCCTCATTCCCTCTCCTCTTTTGATTTTACTCCCACTCTTACTCCCCCACTTGCTCCACTCTTTCTTTCTCTCTTGCACTCTCTCTCCCACTCTCCCTCTCTAACTCTCTCTTGCTCTATTTATCATAGTCTCTCTCGCTCCTTTTCTATTTATCTCTCTTCACCCACTCTCTCTCCCACATACTCTCTATCTTATCTCTCCTTCTCGGTCTTCCGCTCTTTCTTTTATTGCTCTTTATTCTCGTTCCTTCTCCCACTCTATCCCTCACTCTCTCTCACTCTCCCTCTCTCTCTACTCTCTTTATTAATCCCACACTAAAATTTCTCTTTCTTTCTCCCCGCCACTTCTCTCTCTCTCTCATTATTTCTCACCTTCACTCACAAAACTTTTCCTCTACCCCCTCCCCTCCATCTATTTCTCCCACCCTCCCTCTCTCCTTCTCACTTTGTATATCTCACTCTCTTCACCTTACTCTTTTTCTCACGCTCTCCAACTTTCTTTATATATCTTTTTCTCACTCCCTTGCTCACTCTCTTGCTCAATCTCTTTATCTGTTACTCTTCTCCCCCTTCCTCTCTCTCTCTCTCTGATCTCTTTCATCTCTCCCCCTATCTCGCACTTTCATCTCATTCTTATTGTTTCACACTATATCCTACATTTTCCACCCATCCTCCCTCCCTCCCTTTCTCCTTATTTCACTTCCTCCCTCCTTCCCTCCTTTTCTCTCTTGTCCATCTCTCTCATACACTCTATCTATCACTATCAGTCTCACTCTCTCTCACTCTCTCTTCGCTCTATTCCCTTTATCACACACTCTCTTCCTTTCCTTCCCTTTCTCACTCTTATATTATCCCTCTCTCTTTCCTCATAATTACTCTCACCAGCTCTCTTTTTCTCTCTTTTATCCCTATCTCTCTCTCTCTCTCTTCAGTTTCATATCAGTTTTCATTCCTCCCCCTCTCTCGCTTTCTCTCAAACACACATTCTCACCCTTCCTCTATCTCAATCTCAATCTCTTAAGATCTCTCTCTCTCTCTAGAGAGAGAGAGGAGAGAGAAAATGGAGGATGGAGTGAGAGAATGTAAGAGAAAAGAAAGAAGAGAGAGCAACAGAGGAGTGTGTAAAAGAGAGTATAAGATATAAAAATAGAATTGAGTGTGAGAATGAGAGAGCTTGAGAGAATATAATAGAGAAAGGGATAAAAATAGTGAGAGTGGAAAAACTAAATGTTAACAAAAAGTGAGATAAAGAGTGAGAAATGGAGCTAAAGAGGGTGAGTGGGAGAGAAATTGAGAGAGAGTGAGTGTGTGTAAGAGTGTGTGAGTTAGAGAGGGAAGAGTGCGCTACATGACGGAGACCTGGTGAGTAAGAATGAAAGTGAAGCTAAAGAAAGAAAGTGGGGGAATAGAGAGTAAGAGAAAGGTAGAATGAGATAACGATAGATGGAGCAAGAGAGAGTGGGTTTGGGATAGAGGGAAGGAGTGAGACAGAGGGAGTGAGAGGGCAAGAGAGAGAGAAAGAGAGAAGAGAGTGAGGGAGTAAGAACGAGAGTGAAATTGAAGAGTGAGGGAGCCATGAAGGGAGAGAGAGATAAAAAGAGAGAAATAGAGAAATAATAGAGTGCGAGGTAAGTGAGGGAACAGAGCAAAATTAAGGAGAGAAGTGGAAGTAAATAACAATAAGAGAGAAGAGGGGGTGAGAAATAAAAGAGATAGAAAATGAGGGAAGGTAGAGAGATAGAGTGATGGATATAAGGAGATAAAAAGTAAGTAAAGAGAGAAAAGAGATCAAGAGAGAGTAAGTGAGCAAGAGAGAGAATCAAAAAAGAAAGTGAGAGACATAGTGAGAAATGGAGAGAGCGAGAAAGAGAGATAGAAGGCAAGAGTAAATGGAGAAAAATCTCTCTTTTCTTCTTGATCCATTCCTTTTTCACTCCCTCCTTCCCTCTATTTCTCCCTCTCTCCCTATCTAACTTCTCTCTCTCTCCTCTTGCACTCACTCATTCACTCCCCCTCCCTTCCTCGTATTTTCACTATCGCTCTCTCTCATTCCATTTCTGCCTCACCCTCTCTTCTCTCCCTCCAGCTCACTCTTCAATCCTTGTTTCACTCCCTCTCGTGCTCTCTCCCTCACTCTCTATTTCATCTCTCTTTATTATTTTTTTACTCTCTTTTGTCCCTCTCTATCTCTCTCTTGATCTTCTTCAATCTCCCTCTCTTCTTTCTCTTTTCTCACTCCCTCTATCTCTCTCTCTCACTCTCCCTGCCTTAGACACTCTCTTACTTTCTCTCACATCTTGCTTGCTCCCCTCTTATCCATCTCATTATTTCTTATTTTCTCTCGTGGATCCCTATATCCTCCTCCATCCATCCCACATTCAATCCCCACTTCCCTCTGTTTCTAGTATTCCACCCTCTCTCTTTCTCTTAATCTCCATAGCTGCCTTTCTCACTCTGTCTTACGTCCTCTCTTACTTTCTTGATATTTCTCTTTCTCCTATCTCTCTCTTGCACCAACTCTCTCTCTTCCCTCTCTTTACTCATTATTTCTTTTCCTCTGTCTCTCACTCTCCCTCCCTCACACACTCTCTCTCAATTGCTATAACATCTTGCTCTCTCCCCTCATATCCATCTCATTACTTCTTATTTTCTCTCAAGCATCTCTTATTCATCCTCAATCCATCCCTCTTTCAATCCCTCATTCCCTTTTCTTCTCCTCCTCTCCCTATCTAACTCCTCTCTCTATCTTTTCTTGCATTAACTCAGTCACTCCCTCTCCCTCCCTCTCATTTTATCCATTGCTCTCTCATTCTCTTTCTCTCACTCACTCTTCACTTTTTCTCACTTATCTCTATTTCTTACTCTTCTTCTCCCTTTCTCTCTCTCTCTCTTTCTTTCTCTCTTATTCTCTCCATTTTCTACCCTCTCTCTCACTCTCTCTTATCCATCTCCCTCTCTCCTTATCCATCTCCCTCTCTTCTCTCTCCTTCTCACTCATTCTCGTACTCTCTCTCCCTATCTGATTCTTGCTCACAATTTTTTGTGCTCTTTTCCTCTCTCTCTTCCTATCTCTCTCTCTTAAATCTTTATTGCTCTCTCTCCCTCTCTCACTCCTATCTCTTAAATCCTTCTCCTTCACTCCCTCTATTTTCCCTTCCTCATTCTCCCCCTTACTCTTGCCATCTATTACTCTCTTTCTCACTCTATCCCTTTCTTGCTCTGTCTCACAGTTTTTATTATGCTTCTCTCTCTCTTGCTCTCTTTTGCTCTCTTTTCTCTCTCTTCACTTATCTTCTTATATCCATTCCTCTAACCCTCTCTCCCTTCCTCTCATTCTCTCTTGCCCCCTCTTCTTTGTTATTGTTTATTACTTTCTCTCCTTCCATCCCTCTTTCTCCCTCTCCCTCCTTGTGTTGCTCTCTTCTTCTCGCTAGCTCCTTTTCTCTTTCCCTCTCTTTCCTCTCTCTCTCTCCATTAACTCTTTACTCAATCTTTCATCTATATTTATCACTCTAAATCTCTCTACCTTCCTCTCATTACCTCGCTCTTATCTCTCTCACTCCTCTTCTGTGTCTTTGTTCATTACTTTCTCCAATTTTATCTCTCTTTCCTCACTCTCTATTCTTTCTCTATTTATCCCTCTCCATTCCTCGCTCCCTTACTCTCATTAATTTGTCTCTCATACTTAATTCCTCACTCACCTTCTCAATATTTATCTCCCTTTCCATCTCCCTTTCTCTCTCCTTTCCTCTCTCTCACTTTGCCTCCCTTTGTCACTCTCTCCCATTTTCATTTTACGGCTTTCTCTCTTTTCTCCATCACCCCCTCATTCTCTCTCTCATTCTCTTATTCTCCCTCTCTTTGTTTTGCTCACTCGCTCTTTGACTATCTTGACTCATTCTCCTTCTCTCCTTATATCTCTCTAACTCTCACCTCCTTTGCACCCTTCCTCTCCTCTCCCTCTCCTTCCGTCCCTCCTTTTTTTTCTCTCGTTCTCTTGCTCTACATTTAACCATCTCTCTACCTTCTATTCTCATACTTTCTCTCACTTTCTTTCTTGTCATCCACTCTCTTACTCTCCCTCCCTCTGTCTCTCTCTTCTTCTCTCTATATGTCTTCTAACACTTTCTTTCTCTCTATTCCAAACATCTCTCTTTCCCATCTCTCTTCTATCACTCGAACATTTTCACTCTCTACCTTGTTCTCCCTGTGTCTCTCACTCTCTATTCCACCCTCATTACTGCACTGTTGCTTAGTCAATCTCTATTAATCTCTCTACTATTACTCTCTCTTCCCTCTCACTACTCAACTCTTTTTTCTCCTTTTAACTCCCTTTCTTGCTCCCTCCCTTCCTCCCTCTCTCCCTCTCTCTTTTATTCCTTCTCTCTTCTCACGATTTGCTCCTCATCTCCCTCATTATTACTTACTTTCTCTCACAAATCTCTCTCTACCTCTCTCCTTCCTCTCTCTTCCCTCTCTCTATCTTCATATCTCTCACTCTATATCGATTTCACATTCTTTTGCCCTTTTCTTGCTCTATCTTTCTCCATATATCTTGCTCTATCTTCCTTCACTCTCTCTCATATCTCCATTTCTCTCTCATTCTCACTCCACTCTCCCTCCATCTCTCTATTTACTCTCACTTTCTTTTAATCTCCCACTATTTCTTTTGCCCACTCTGCTCTCTCCCTTTATCCCTCAAGCTACTCTCTAGCTCTCCCTCCCACTTTCACTACTTTCATCCCTCTCTTTCTCCTGCTCTTCTTATCTCCCTGTTGACCTCAATTTTGGTAAGGTCTGATCTCTCTCCCTAGTACTTAGGATCTAGCCACAGGTTTTCCCTTCGACTAACCTAGAGGACTAGAAATGAGACCCACCACTTAGAAATTCAAAATATTTCTTAACTCCCTTAAAACCCCACAAGTTTGATTGTAAACCCCCAGGCCACTTTGAGGGTCAAGATCAAATGAGGAGGTTTAAAGGATGAGGTTCCTGTAGGACTATTTGGCCTTAGGATTACCTTGGGTGATCTGGTCTTGATGAGTGCAAGCTTACACACACCACACTCTCACACACATTCTAAATCCTAAAACCACTTTCACACAACTCAACTCCTTGACTCATGTAGGTAACTCATATGGATGGACCTTAACCCCTAAGCCCCTGGCTAAGAGGGTTATGAACAACATATTGAGTGCCTAAAATGAGTCCTCTCATGGCTCTTGAGAGCTTAATATGGCTTCATGGCTCAACCATAATGGTCCCATTTTACTCACATCTAATCAATCTTCATTTTTCCAAAAATTTCAATTTTGACCCCCGGGGCCCTAAACCCACCAAACCTACCAAATGCCCTTGAAATTGCCCAAAATTTGCAAAATTGCCTAAATTACCCAAAATTCCTTAAGATCAATCCAAAACATTTCCCACCCCTCAAATTGATCATTCATGGCCAAATATACCAAAATTTCTAAAAATACCCCTCAATACCCTCCAAATACCCAAAATACCCTTTTTGATCCAAAAATCAAAAAATTCAAAAAATTCTCAAAAGAAATTCTACAAAATTCCAAATATTCCCAGTTTCATTTTGTTCAACTGCCACATACCCCAATTTTGTTAATGTAATCCAATTCTATCAAAAATCCCAAATGTGCCCTTAAGGCCCAAAATGACCAACAAACCCAATCCATCCCAAATTCAACACAAATGTCACACAACTTTCGCCAAATTTGTTTTGAAATCTTCCTAACATCCCCACAAACAAAACTCTAACTTAATTTACCCTATACTTGTACCCAAACACCACTCAAGTCTAACCCAAACCAAAAATCCCAATTTGGCCTAAACCAGTCATGAACCCAAACAAGCCCAAATCCCAAATCCAAGACCCAAATAAAATTGAAAACTCTTTGTTACACCTCCATAAACATTTTGCAACATTAATTTTACATTAAAACTAACATTAGCCCAACCTTAACCCAAGTTAGCACAATTTGACTCACTTTGACCCCATTACTAGAAGACCTAAATTAAAACCATTTCAACTCCAAATGACACCAAATCTTTTCTACAATTTTCATATCACATCCCTAAACTAAATGCAACATTTATTTGGCATAATATTTTAAAAAATTTTCATCCAAAAGTTCATTTTGAAACATAAAAGCCCACTTCCATAAGACATTTAAAAGCCCATATTTACCAAATTTGAAAAAGCCCAAACCCATTCCAAGGCCCATATGACAAACTCCTCTTCATCCATTTAATTAAAACCACCCCTAAGTTTCAAAACCATCATTAAATCATTCCAAATCAAGCTTCATCCAAATTTTCATCAAATTATCCAAATTTTCTAAAACCCTTTTCCATGAAATTGACCAAGCCATTTCCCAAGTCAAATGTGAGCCAAGAAGCCATGCACAAGCCACATGGGAGCCATGAAAGCCTTGGACTCCTCATCAATCCATTAATGGTAAGAGAGGAGAACTCTTTCTTAACAAATGATTAAGCTTTTTTTACCCTTTCCATGATTCCACTAACCCAAAATTAATATAAATGATCTTGATGGAGACTTCTCCAGTCCAATTCAGCTGAGTCGTATGATTCCCTTTAGCCTAAATCAGACCTTGGTGGGTGCACCAATCCCATTTCCATGGGTTGACCAAACCAAGTACAAAAGAGTCACTTCCCGCATTCCCTTTAAATCAACCTCTTTACACATGGCATCAGCCAATTGAGCTCACAAACATCAAGCCCTGACCCCCTTGAACATGAGGGTGACCTGACTGTGGCCGGACCACCACCCTGGTCACCGGAAACCACCAGGCCAAGAGGCTTAATTTGATTCAAAATTTAAATTGAATTGGTTAAGCTGTCCCAACCCAAATGGTCACTACAGCTGTTCTTCTCCTTCCTTAGGCAGCAGATCACAACCTACAAACCCCCCAGGGAAGCCCTCTAGCCATTCTTATTTATACACCATCACCTCACAGCCAAAGGAGGTGCTGAAACAAACTTTACTAAAACTCTTCCAAAATCACTCCACACTCTTCTCCAAACCCAGAGCAGTTGATCTCCATTGCTTCCTTGCCCTAATCTCCATTAACAAAGCTTAATTTCTCAATCCAAAATCCACCCAAAAATAAGACTCTCCACCACAGTGAGCCAATCTTCAAATTGATTGACTCTACACCTTCACCAGAGCAAGAGAAGAAGTTCCCCAGCAAAAGCCCCCTCACCATGCCAGCCATTATTCCTATCGGCCAAGCTTTGAAATCGGGCTTAGATGAAGTCACACGTAAACAATTCACCAGGACCAGAGGCTTCATCCCTAGGCTCCTCCAACTCCAATGAATGTGCCGACCACATAAAATTGAGGCTTCACCTCTTGGACCAAGGTATGTAAACTCTTCTTGCTCCAGAGCTTCCATCGATTCTCCATTTTGTTTCACTTAATTTCAATGCGCATTAGCCATATAGATGTGTTTGTCTTGTTGAGACGAGTCCATAGAGTCCAAGAACATGAGATTTGGTGGAGAAATGAGGGAGATCTTAGGGTTTTAGTTTGGACGGCTCATGGGATGCACCAGTCATAGACGATGACCAGGAACCATCGGATCGAGCGTGAATCGAATGGATGATCCACATTGCGCCAGACCAGGGAATGGGACGTGAACCGCGGGCTGTGTGGCGTTGAGTCAAATGGCAGCGTCGAATAAGGAGGCGACGCGTGGGCTTTCGATCCACCATAGGTTGACGCGGCGCTGACTGGGTTAAGTAGGATATTAGACTATTTTTTGATTTATTTAAATAGTCAGAACTTTAAAAATCCATATCTTTGTGTAGAAAAATCACGAAAATAAACTAAAAATACCCACTTGCTCAGTGAACAAAGGAGAATAATTTGAAAAAATAATTAAGTAGTTTTGTTAAGTATTTCGTTTTTAATTAATTTAATATTGTTTTAAGTATTTCAATTCTCCAATCATTCATATAATTCACCATGGCATGAGACCTTAGGGCATTTGTAGCCTCTATTCTTGGGAACATTCCCTGAATTTTGTAAGGCCAGAGGCCATCTTTATGGAAAGTTATTGATTTTTCAAATTTATGTGTCTGTTTTGATATTTTAATTCCAGTAATTAGCATGTTGCTTAATAAATTCTAGGAAAATTAGGGGAGGTATCTAATGACTAGTGGACCCTAAGAAAATTATGGTTTGACTTAATTCTTTAAAAATAACCCTAATTAGCTTAAACACTCAAAATTGAATTTTAATTAATTAGGTGTAACAACACACCAAAATTACTTGAAAATAATTCCCCACTGTCATTTAGGATGTAGAGAACCTCACATAAAAATTTCAAGTCAATTGGAATGATTTAACCCATTAAATAAATTAATTATGTGACAAAGCCATTTTAAAAATTAAAAAATTCTTAAAACCCAAAATACACTTTAAAAATTTACCAAATTGGTTTTGTTGGCTCGCTAATATCACATGAATCTAAAAAAAATAAAATTAGAATTTTCTAAAAATTTTCATTTTTAACCATATTTTAAATATTTTAATAATTAAAAAATTACAAAAATAAAAAAAATATAAAAATTCATAAAAATGTCATATTTGGTCCCTTAATTACTTAGGAACCAACCAAATATTTTTCCTAAGTCTCTAGGTTAAGATATTAAATTTTAAAGGCTTAAGACAATTTTTAATATTAAAAAAATGAATTTTCAAACCTTCCCACTAAAATAATTCTAATAAATCAATGAAAAATCAGAAAATTATAAAATTTATTTCTTTGACTTCCCTGAGGTTAGAGGGACTTAAGAAAAATATAAAATCCATTTTTTAACTTTAATTTTATTTATAATTAATTAATATCCCAAAAATCAAAATAATTATAATAAATCAAATATAAATAAAAAAATCACCAAAAGTGGTCCAAGTGATCCTCTGGTCAGTAGGAACATCCCATAATTTTCTTATGGACAAGAACCTTATCTTGATCATGTTGTTGAATTTTCATTGAAAACTCTTATTTTCTATAAAAATAATTATTTAAATTAAATTAAAAACAGAAAAATCACATTTCCTCCTCTAATCTCTTAATTGGCATGTGAGTGAAGTGACATAAAATTTCCATGTTCATTTGAGCTCAATTTAGTGAGTTATGAAATAAACAAGCCTAAAGGGGGCATGATGGTGATTAAGGAATGTTAACCATAACTAAAATTTAGGCTAAACCAAAGGGAGGGATAAAATATTTGACCTTAAATTCTTATTAGATGATTGATACTAAGGTAGTCAAGGGGTAGAAACCCATTAATCACTTTCAACAAATCAAAATGAAACTTTAATTAATTAAATAATTTAAATTTTGGGAGAATAATTGAAATTTGGATTATTAAAATGGGGATATTATTTAGGAGGATTATAATCATTTGATCTAAAATCCCTAAATGAACCATTCCAATAATACTAAACTCTTAATCAATTTTAAAGACATGATGATCAAAATTAACAGTTAAAAGGGAAATAACTTTTTAAATAAATCGAAACATAAAATATTAAATGATTTAACAATTAAATTAAATAAATTTAAAGATATTCAAAACTAATTTGAGATTAACTTAAAATCAAATTGGAACAAACTGAAGATGTTAAAATTGATCTAAAAATTGTTTAAGACTTAAATCAAAACAAAATTTAAAACATCAAAGATCAACCTAGAACAATGCATGATTAAAACATTATAAATTAAATCATTTTAAAGCATTAAAATTAGCATAAAGTAATATGATTAATTCAAATCAAATTTAAATCATCAAAATTTAATGAAATTAAATGATTTAAACACTTCTTTCTACTTAAGTAATTTAAAACACTTAAAGAAAATCAACCTAAACTCTGAATTTAAATTATCTTAAAACAACAATTCAACTTTAATTAAAGATGGTTAAATTCCTCAATAAACTAATATGCCCCTGAAGGCTCTCACATTTATAACCCTTAAACGGAGTATTAAGTGAAATGTCGCTTCACTCACCGGATAATCAAACGTCCAAGTTCACTGAGAAAGAAGCAAAACTTAACTAAACCTTTTGAATGATCAATTCACCTGTACAATGAAGTTCATTTGGACTCAAAATAATCTCAGAAGTATTGAAAAGATGTTTAGGATTCGTCCTAAGAACTTTCTCAATATAATGGGATGTTTTAGAAGAATAATCGAACTTAATTGTTCTTTGGTGAAGAAAATCATCCATAAAACACAAGAACCTAGACGTCATAGGAAATAACTAGCAATATGATTAGGAATTTGGTAGACAAAAAGAACCTTCTCTTAGCTTTACCAAGGTATTTCTTACAATTATATAAATGCTCTAACATGTGTTTTAGGTGCAGATTGGAATGACGGGAATACCCTCCATGTACGCTTTTACTTTATTGCAATTTACTTACCTGTACTGCATTTTACTTTACTTGCATGTTAAATAAGAATGTCACCCTGCATGAAAACTGAAACTTTTAGGGTAGCCACAAAATTGAAACCCAAAACTAAATTAAAAGTCACAACAAGATAAAATTCACTGTAATAACATTCAAAAGATAAAAAAGCTCAAAATTTAATCATAAATAGAACAACAAAACTACAACTACAACTAAATTAAAACGTCTCGTTGGATGATCGGAAATCCCTCGGATGATGTAGCCCAAGTGTTGCTAACGAGATTTCCCACGGTCTAAATGAAAGTGTAGAACTCATTCAGTTGAGTTTAGCAAATTCATTTGGACTAAGCGAATCCGATGAAAATAGCGGTGCCGGGATGACGGAATCGTGGGATCTTAATCAGTCCTGCTTAATCAACTTTAAGATTTGTTTTGATTAAAACATTAAGACATTTGAACCTTAAGACACCTCTAAACCAAAACACTTTTCTCATCTCCTAATTTTCACTTCCAAAAACTAAACCTCTGCAACGATAAGGAACTTGGAGCATAGTGGGCAGCACGGCCATCGTTGTCAGCAAAACTGGAATCTACATTAGCAAAACCTTTCCTAGTTTTAAATAACCAAGCCATAGGGTTTTGAGGTAGTTTTCTTAGTGCAACATAAATCCTCAGCTTTTCATTAGGCATTTGCATAATCATATTATGCAAATTAAGCCCTAACTCGTCTTAGGACTCTGAGGTAGTCGTTTGGTACAACATAAACCCTCACATCTTCGAGGCTATTTATGTGATTATATCATACATATATAAGTCCCAATTAACTAAAATTGTAAGGATTGAAACATTAAATAAACTCTTAAATTGAAGCCAAACCATAGGATAGTCGGGAAGTCACAGAAGTCCACCTCGGGTCTGTGACATCCCCTACTTCTCTTCCTTTGGACTCCTAAAATAAACTATTCCAAATTTGAGCTATTCCCTATTGAAATTTCTAAAATCTAATTGTTTGATAACCTTAAACTTTGAAAGTCTTGAGAGAAAAACCACTGATCATTATCGAGAGTTTTCTTAAGTGAATCCCATAACTTAGGATGTAATTAACTATAGGGGTTTGCCCTTATAAGGAACTTTAAGAACCCAGGTAATATAAACCCTGCTTAATTCATTTATATTAAGCAGGGGAACTTGTCGGCTTATAAATTTGGTTCGCAGACTAAACAGATGTCACAAATCTTCTAGTTTATTTAATCGAGCCCCATCATCAAGAAGTGTATCTATTCTTTGGGATAGATACACGGTTTTTGTTATGGTGCTTGTTTATATAAACTATTTAGGATGTCAGATCTGTTTGATTTCATATCTTAAAATTTTTAAATATAAAGTTATTTTCAAAATCAAATGGTTCTTTCTAAAACTATATATATATTTAAATTAAATTTAAAATTTAAAATTCACTGACAACGTCTGTACGCGACCCCTTTTCAAAATACATAACCTTAAAATAAGCAGACAACTTTTGGCGACTCCGCTGGGGATTAGTTCCTCTTTCCATTTTGATCAGATGATTTTGCTTTCATCAATCGGTAGTGAGTCCATATCCATAGTGGATCAAACTATCATTCTTTCCGTTGAAATACCACGTTCATTTCTGTCTTGAACAGGTATAGTCAACTCTCTTAGATTTTGGAGCCACTGTTTAGACATCCCTAAACAAAGAGGTTCCGGGATCCTTTTACCTCTTTGAGGTGGGGTGGACCCCCAATAGGTGTTAGCTTAGGAGCGGTTCTTCGGGTCGAGAAGTCTTGTGAGACTCTCTCTTCCTTTCCAATTTCTGGATTGGGGCCCTTACCTTTCCTTTATCCTTTCCCCTGTTAGTTTTTTCGTTCCTAATGAACAAACCTTCTAGTAGACAAACCATTTAAGTAAGTGAACTTTCTGTTAAACCACGAACACATAAATAAAACAAAATCCAAAAATATCTTGTAAATAAAATTAAGAAAACTAAAAGATAAATAGAGATGTATTCGGACTCTTTTAGAGAATTTCCTCTCTTTTATCATACCGACGTAAGGAAGCATAAATCGGAACTGATGCTTAGAATCTACCCTGCAGAAAATGTCTGCACCGAAGCTGATTTTCTCCTTCACCAACGGGATAGACTTGGCTGTCTACAAGGATGAGCTACCCAATGATGCAGTCATTCGTTTTGGACAAGGGTTCGACAATACAGACATTAAGTTCACTGATGTTACTCTCTTCGTACTAATGAACAAAGTACTGGAAACTGAGCAGCCTATAATTGAGTTCAACTTGAAATTGACTCAAGAGTTTCCTCCCCTACAAAGAGTCCCAAATGAAAGAAACACTATTGTTCGTAAAAGGACTGTTATCTCTACCCCCACCAGTATAGTCATCTCTACACTAACCTCAGCTCCTGCCAAATTGAAAGGAAAAGAAGTCTAAGTCGGTGATATGCCTGTTACCGTGGAGGGTGCAGATTTTGCTGCACTGCCGTATGTTTTCGAGATAGGGTCCAGTTCAAGAGTTACACCCTTAACTCAGACTCAAAGAAGAACTAGGAGCAGAAAGACCGTCAGGATCAAGAAGGCCAAGGCTGCTGAAGTTGCTTTTCTGGAAGAGATTCCTGAGGAAGAAGAAGAACTGCCTGAAATTTCACCTCTGTTAAGAGGGAGTAGATTCCACCCTCTCTCTGCTTCATTGGATGAAGAAGATGTTCGAAGGATGGCCGCTGCATTACCCCGACCTGCATACTATAGTGACTGTAAGAGGAAGAGGGCCAAGACTATGCCGCTTACCCGACTACGAGCCGTAGTAGAGAAACTAGCTAAGAAAGAAAGATGCCCCATATCAAAAATTTTGAAAATAATGGGACAAGTACCAGTTAAATCTCTCCTCGGACCACTAGTAGACCCCGTCATGGACACAGAAAGGCCAAGGAAGAAAGTGCAAGCTATTGAGAGAAGTTTTCCTGTTGTAATATCGGGTCACCATATTAGGGAGGACACCACCTACCAGCGTACAGCCGACAGACCATCTGGTCCTAGGCCTTCTACTGCAAGAAGGATGGTGTGGCAACCTATTATTACTGAACTGATACCGATATAATGTTCTGGAAAGAAGAGTCTTGTCAGAGAGCCTAAATCTGAAGAAAATGCTACTGCATTAAAGGAAACTCTTGAAAGAGAAGTTCAACAGTCATCACATGACAACTGTGAAACCATTTGGAAAAGACCACTTGAGGATGCTATAGGAAAGCTAAGAACAGACATCTGACGCTTGGCAAGGGAAAAAGGAGAAGAATTGAGAAATGAAGTAGATTCATCAGAATTCATGGATGAAGAATGTGCTGAGATTAATATGGTCGAGACGCGAGGTTCATTAGCTATGCAAGGAGCTCCATCAGCTTCAGAAAGGAATGAACCAGAAGAATTGAGAGTGCGTCTTCAAGAGAAAGATGACACGATCTCTCAGATGGAAAAAAGGATAGAAGAGATGGCTGCCACCTTAGCCACTCTCCAGAGTCAGCTTCAACCCCAAAAAGAAACACCCCCAGAGATCATCCACATTGCAGATGGAGGGAAAGAGATTACGTCTGTCAAAGGGGATGAACAGTCGAAGAAGGATTTTGCACAAAGCATTATTCCTGAGAAAGATATTAAAAACATGGTAGAATAGCAGTTGCAAGAAGCCTTAGCTCAGTCTAAGAGTGGAGCATCTATTCAGACGGGTAGACCTTACCCTGAAGAATTTGCTGTCGTCCAATACCCAAAAGGCTTCGTACCACCTCTGTTTAAGACTTTCGATGGTATGAGAAACCCCCGGCAGCATGTCGCACATTTCTGTGCTAGTTGCTGCAATGTCGGTCGGAGCGATGATTTACTCTTTCGTAAGTTCGTCAGCAGCCTGTCAGGGATTGCCTTCGATTGGTATGCAAAATTGTCAAATGGTTCAGTCAAGACATTTTCAAAATTGGAAAACCTCTTCGTTAAGCGGTTTACCGAGGCTCGACGCCACATCACTATCGGTGATCTAGTGGTGGAGCAATAGAAACCGAACGAAACTTTAGTGGATTACATACTTCAATGGAGGAACTTAAGCATGAAGTGTGAACCTCAACTTCAAGAACAACATGTAGTTGGTATCCTACTGAAGAGTATCCACGGCCCCATAGCACTTCTTCTCAAAGGACTCACGATCAAGACTTTTGAGAAGTTGCTTAGCAAGGTCGGGAGCTTGCAAGAGGAAGCAAAACAGCTGAGTTTCGTTGACAAGACCAAAAACAGAAGCCCGTAAAAGCATTTGAGAAGAAATCAGGAATCGTTGTGGCAGTCGATAAGGGGAAGCGGCCAATGCAAATACAGCCAGAGCGGCCACAGCCGAGTTATCAACAACCACAACGGACTTACCCACTACCGCAACAGAGTTATCAGCAGCCTCGACCGAGCTATCAATCATGGCAGCATGATCAATCACCGCCTCGTCCGCCACATGCTTTGAAGGAACTTCTTAATAAGGAATACCCTTTCAAGACTGAGGCAGTGGGCAAGATGTTCTGCAGTTTAATGAAAACACCCGACCTTCAACTACCAGAGCCCAAAAAGCCAGAAGAAGTCGACAAGAAGGATCATCTGAACTATTGCCCTACCACCAGATGATCAGACACAAGATAGAAGATTGAATCACATTCAAGAGTTGGCTTGATGATAATCTCCGGAAAGGAAACATAATGATCCCAAAGGAATACATGAAGGAATCCCGAAAAGGAGGATCCGTTAATGTTATTTCAACGGATCCTATTGTTCCAATAGACCCGTACACGACTGACGATGGATAGAGTACTGTCTAGGCAAAGACTTCGAAGAAAATTTTGGATCACATCCAAACCGCTTTGGTGCGCGCTTCAACTAGAAGTTTGAAACCTGCCGGGTCGGCGCTATCGCTTGCGATTAAAGAACCGTCATAGGAGGAGGAGGAGATCGTGGAAGAAAAGAAGACCGAGGCTCCGAAGGGTAGACTAGGGGCTGCTTATCCTAGGATGGTTGTTTCTGATTTGGGGGAGAAATCCCTCAGACCTCTGACTCTGTATGATTATTTGCTCGCCCCCGCAAGATCTTATAATGATAAGAGTTTAGGTGTTAGCTATGTTTTGACTATTTCTAATGATTACGAAACTAACGACAACCAACCTAATTCGGATCTCAATTTCGATACAAATAACGAATCTCAAATCTTACTAAACCTCGATGGCCCTGACAAAGGAGAAGACATTCACAAGGATGGCTACGAAAAGTCTACAAGCAACGGGTCCATTTGTGAATTCCATAGAACTCCAATCATGATAGAATTAGAATTATCAGACACCGAAGCAACTTCAGGAGAGCCAGTCGTTCCGATTCAAGAGGAGGCATCGGTAGATCCAGCACCAGATGCAGAAGAAATAACTGAAGTCAATCTAAGAAGCGGAAATGTTCGACCCCTAGAATGGTCCAAAAGATAAAGGATAGCAGGTGGTTGTTCAGGAAAATCCAACCCCAGTTGAAGAATTGCCCATTCAGGAAGAGACTGAATAACTTGGTAATAAAGTGGATTATAACGTGCTAGCCCATCTTAGGAAGCTACCAGCCAAACTAAGCATTTACGACTCTCTGATCCTGTCAAAGGAGATAAGGGAAACTCAGATCAAGGCTTTACTTGATCTAAATATTTGTTTAGCTCAAATGGCTGGTTATTCCTTTGATGAGGTTTGCTCGTTAAAAGAACAACTAGGTGTTACCTTCACGGACAATGATCTACTACTTGGTACAGCTGATCACAATCGACTATTGTACATCTCGGTCACTATCGGAAAGTTTAGGCTCTCCAGGGTGTTAGTCGATCCAGGAGCATCAATGAACATAATGAGCCTTCGAACTTTGGCATATTTGGAAATTAATGCTTGTGACCTCGAAGCAGACAAGATGTTATTAAGAGGCTTCAATCAGAAAGGAGAAAGAGCTCTTGGATTGATAACACTATTAATGAAGACCGGTGAATTAGCAAAGACAACCGCGAAATTTCATATAATCGATTCTGAGAAATCGTTCAAAGCTCTACAGGGTCGGCTGTGGATCCATGAAAATCGGATGGTACCGTCATCTCTGCACTAGTGCATAAAATATTATGAAGGAGGATAACAGTGTATCAAAGGTGATTTGCAACCGTTCTCCATGCATGAAATCAAAATTCACGAAGATGCAGCTTACTACGCACCTCCAAAAAAGACAATCTTCTCAAGAAATACCATACCAAATGAAACAAAAGATGTTCAAGAAGATGAAGAACCTGAAATTCTTGTCCAACGGTTACTCACCACTCCCTTACGGCTAGATGGTGAAGGTTTCTCCAAAACTCGCACCCGAGGTCGAGGCCGGGGACGAGGTCATGGAAGAAACGTTGGAACGGTTGGACAGAAGAAACCGGTCATCAATGTTGACTGGGAGAACAGTTCTGAAGAAGGAGAAATTAAGAAAGAAGCAGCGAAAATAATCCAGAAGAAACCCAAGTTCCAAATCTCACTAAAAGATGAAAAGAATGAGGAATACAAATCAATGTACGAGAAGATTAACCACTATGTACATACTATGACCCTGACCCCGATCCATTCTAATGAGGTCGAGGGTATGGTGGTCAAGGAAGTGCATGGTGGTGGTGCTAAGACAATCAAATTCTACCGTGGTGCTTCTTCTTCCAAAATTGAAAATGATGTACAATTTGAAGATGTTGCTTCATCTGAATTAATGGAATTGCCTTTTGAGTGGTACTCTCCCTGTGTTCAGAATTTAGTTCAACGTGGTGTCTTACCTAAACAATGGACAAAAGGTCGATCACAACACTTTAAGAAATTATGGAATAATGTCAGTCGGCCTCCCAACTCAAAGCACGGTCTCGGATTCAGCACAGTAGGATCAGTTGATGCTATGGAATTTTGCTTGGTTGTCACTTGCGAGCCTAATGAAGACTGCTTTGAAGCTTCAGACGAACCAGAAGATCTGCCAATTGGAGATGCTCTGCCAGAATTTGAAGAAGAAATTAAATCTACTATAGATGAGTTAGTGGAAGTTAACTCAGGTACTAGTGAAGAGCCCATGCCGACCTTTGTTAGCTCCTTGCTCAATAAAGAAGACTCTAAAGCAATGATCAACCTATTAATGGAATTGAAAGACTGTTTTGCTTGGAGTTATGATGAAATGCCAGGATTAGCTCCAAATGTTGCAGTTCACAAACTAGGAGTGGATCACACTGCCGTTCCAGTCAGGCAAGCTCCTAAAAGAATGCGTTCAGAGATTGAACAACAAGTTATAGCCGAAGTTAAGAAGCTAATAAACTCTAAATTTGTCTGTGAAGAGCTATATCCCACTTGGTTAGCCAATGTGGTACCGGTCAAAAAGAAGAATGGACAGATCAGAATCTGAGTGGATTTCAGAGATTTGAATAAAGCATGTCCAAAGGATGAATTTCCACTACCAATTCTAGAATTGATGATCGACATCGCTTCGAAACATGAGATCTTCTCTTTCATGGATGGATTGTCAGGATACAACCAGATAAAGATGGCACCGGAATAGGAGAAACTCACAGCCTTCAGAACACCTATCAGAATATACTGCTACACAGTGATGCCTTTCGGGTTGAAGAACGCAGGAGCAACTTTCCAAAGAGCAATGACGAGGATTTTTGACGATCTCATTCACAATCAAGTCGAGTGCTACATAGATGATGTGGTCATCAAGAGCAAACAGAAGGAAGATCACCTGTATGATTTGAGAATTGTTTTCGAGTGATTAAGACAATTCAATCTTAAGATGAATCCCCTGAAATGCGCCTTCAGCGTCGCCTCTGGGAAATTCTTTGGAATCGTTGTCCAACATCGCGTAATTGAAATCGATTTGGAAAAGATTAAAGCTATCTTAGAACTACCGCCTCCCAAAACTTTAAAACAACTACGATCCTTTCAAGAGAAGTTGGCGTGTCTTCGACGCTTTATCTCGAATTTGTCAGGTAAGTGTCAGCCCTTCTCGACATTAATTAAAAAGAACACCAAATTCATTTGGGATGAGAAATGTCAGCGGGCCCTTAAGGACATTGAACAGTATTTAATGACACCTCCAGTCTTAGCAGCCCCAGTCTCGGGTAGACCATTAATACTTTATACCGCGGCTTTAGACGACTCCCTTGGAGCCCTGCTAGCCCAGGTCAATGACGAGGGAAAAGAAAATGCTCTTTACTACTTAAGTCATCGTCTAATTCGGATGGAAGTAAGTATCCTCCAATTGAGAAGTATTGTTTGGCCCTGATCTTTGCCGCTCAAAAGCTCAGGCATTACATGCTTTCTCCTAAGGTCAACCTTATCTCGAGATTTAATTCGTTGCAATATTTAATGACCCGACCGACGCTTTTCGGCAGACTTGCCAAGTGGTCGATGATACTATTGCAATTCGACATAACTTTCATTCCTCTTCGTGTCGTAAAGGGACAAGTCCTAGCTGACTTTCTCGCAGCACACCCTTTACCGGCAGAATTGCCTCTAAACGATGACTTGCCCGATGAGCAGATAATGAGCTTAAAAGACCCTGATCATTAGCGTTGGGAATTATACTTCGACGGAGCACCCTCAGTACAGAAGGATAAAGAATTGCAAATGATAGTGCCCGGTAAGGCAGGAATCAGATTAATATTTATAACACCGAAGCGGGGGATGTTAAGATATTCCTACCATTTAACAGAACCGTGTACTAACAATGAAGGAGAATACGCAGCCCTTATAACTGGACTGGAATTGACCATTTAGATGGGTATAACAACATCAACATCTACAAAGATTCACAATTAATCATTCAACAAGTCGCAGGATAATATAGAATTCTAAAGCCAAGACTCAAACAGTACTTTCAGTATGCTATAAAGTTGTTGGAGCAGATTCCGAATGTAACGATCTACAAGATCTCCAGAAGAGAAAATGCCCTTGCAGACGCGCTAGCCCGCCTTGCAAAAGAGTTTGTCTGCTTACAGGATGATTCAGTTGAAATGTCAGTTCAGGGACGACAGGTCCTCTCATAGCTCGACATGGATGCAATACACAAGTAATAAGAAGAAGAAGAATTAGTTGCAACAGTGGCTGAAACTACAGAAGATTGGCAGCAGCCGTTAATTGACTACCTACAAACAGGAAACCTACCGGACGATAAGTCATTATCCCATCAAGTTAAGAAAAGAACTCTGTCATATGCATTAATAAACAATATGTTATATAGAAGATCTTTTTTCCAGATGTGGCTAAGGTGCCTGAGTGGGTATGAGGCTTGTGAAATTCTTAAAGAGATACATTCAGGACTTTGTGGCGCTCATCAGTCGGGTCCGAAAATGAAAATTAAGATTAAGAGACTAGGGTACTACTGGCCCTCAATGATGAGCGACTACATGAAATTTTCAAAGAGTTGTCGGCATATTTTTTAGGTTGTGTTGTATTTTGAAAAGGGGTCGCCTACTGAAATTGTCGGCGAATTTTTTAATTTAATTTAAATAAATAATTTGAAAAGTAGTATTTGATTTTGAAAATAATTTTAAATTTGAAAATTTTAAGATATGAAATCAAACCGATCTCACATCCCAAATAGTTTATACAAACGAACACCGCACCACAAACCGTGTATCTATCCTAAGGATAGACACGCTGCTTGATGGTGGGGCTCGATTAAATAAACTAGAAGATTTGTGACATCTGTTTGGTCTGCGAACCAATTTTATAAGCCGACAAATTCCCCTGCTTAATATGAAAACATTAAACAGGGGTTTATATTACACGGGTTCTTTAAATTCCCTATAAGGGCAAGCCCCTATAGTTAATTACATCTTAAGTGACGGGAATCACCTAAGAAAACTCTCGATAATAATCAATAATTCTGCTCTCAATAATTTCAAAGTTTAAGTTTTCAAGGGATTAAATTTTGGCATTTCAATAGGGAATGGATCAAATTTGGAACATTTTGTTTTGGGAATTCAAAGGAAGAAAGGTAGGAGAAATTACAGATTCGAAGCGAACTTCGGTAATTTCCCGACTATCCTGTTGTTTGGCTTGAATTTAGGAAGGCCCTAATTTTCATTTAATGTTTTGATCTTGCCAATTTTAATTAATTTGGACTTATATTTGTATGAGACAATCATACAAATAGCCTCGAAGATATGAGGGTTTATGTCGTACTAAACGACTACCTCGGAGTCCTAAGACCGGTTAGGGCTTAATTTGCTATGCAAATGCCTAACGAAGAGTTGAGGATTTATGTTGCACTAGGCAAACTACCTCGAAATCCTATGGTTTTGTTATTTAATTCTAAGAAAGTTTAGCTGATGTAGATTTAAGTTTTGCTGACGACGATGGCCGTGCTGCCCACCATGCTCCAAGCTCCTTGTTGTTGCAGAGGTTTAGTTTTAGAAGTCATAAATCAGGAGATGAGAGAAGTGTTTTGGTTTAGAGAAAATCATAATTTCCAAGTGTTTTTTGTGTTTTAATTAAAACAAATCTTAAAGTTGATTATAACGACACCGGTTAAGATCCCACGGTTCCATCCTTCCGGCATCGTTATTTTTATCGGATTCACTTAGTCCAGATGAATTTGCTAAACTCAACTAAATGAGTTCCACACTTTCATTTAGACCATGAGAAATCCCGTTAGCAACACGTAGGTTACATCATCCTAGGTATTCCCGATCATCCAACAACACGTTTTAATTTAGTTGTAGTTGTAGTTTTGTATTCTGTTTGTGATTAAATTTTGAGTTATTTTATATTTTGAAATGTTGTGGCGGTGAATTTTATCTTGCAATGACTTTTAACTTAGTTTTAGTTTCAGTTTTAGGGACTATCCTAAAGGTGTGGGTTTTCATGCAACAGTTGTTTATCATGCAAGAAAAGTAAGTGCGATGCGATTAAAGAAATTGCAATAAAATAAAAGCGTACCTGGAGGGTCTTCCCGTCATCCCAGTCGCACTTAAAATACAATTAAAATATTTAAGCAAGTTCTTAGGTAAAGCTAAGGGAAGGGTTATGGTTTTCTACCAAATTCCTAATCCTATAGCTAGTCATTTCCTATGACGTCTAGGTTCTTGTGTTTTGGTTTGAGGACGATTTTCTTCATCGAAGAATAATTAAGTTCAATTGTTCGTATAAGTATCCTATCATATTGAGGAAGTGCTTAAGAAGAATCTTAAACATCTTTTCAATATCGATAGAATTGTTTTAAGTCCAAATGAATTTAATCATACAAATGAATTAATCGTCCGAGAATTCAAGTTTTGTTATCTTGCTCGATGAATCAGGACATTTGAATATCCTATAGGTGAAGTAACATTTCATTTAATGTTTTGTTTAGGAGTTATGATAACCAAAGCTTTCGAGGGCAAATTGGTGTTCAAATGGTTTGTGATTTAGTTTAACTTCAGTTAAAGGGTTTGAATTCAGAATAGTGTTCAAGTTGTTTTATATTTAATTTTTTTATGTCTTAGGTGATGTTATTTAATTAAATTTAATTTAACTTTAATTTAATTTAATCTGGTTTAGCTTTAATTTTAATTTAATTTTAATTTTTTAATTCTAATTATAATTTTAATTTTTATTTTTATTTTAATTTTTTTTAATTTAATTTTAATTTTTAATTTAATTTTAATTTTATTTGATTTGATTTTATTTTTATTTTGAAATAATTTAATTTAATTTAATTTAATTTAATTGATTTAATTTAATTTAATTTAATTTATTTGATTTAATTTAATTTAATTTATTTAATTTGTTTGATTTAATTTAATTTAATCTTTAATGTAATTTTTTTTATTTTTAATTTTAGTTTAATTGAAAATTAAAAAAAAAAGTTTAATAATTTAACTTTTTAATTTAATTTTAGTGATCAAGTCCTTTAACATTTTAAAACTTAAATTTGAATTATCATTTTTAATTAGGAAATAAATATTATTGAGATGATTAATTTAGGGATTTTTAAATTAAAGAATAAATCTCTCCCTAATAATATCCCTATCTTAACAATTCTAATTTTATTATTCTTCCAAATTTAATCAATTATATAATTAAGGTTTATTTTAACTATCTTCAAATTGTTTAATAGGTTTCTACCCTTTAATTATTTAAATTTCAATCATCCAAATCAGATTAAGATCAAATATTTTATTTGTTAATTTTATTAAACCTAAAATTTTAATTAAAGGTTAAATTTTTTTAATTACCATTTTGCCCTTCAAGCTTAATAATTCCATAACTCACTAAATTGAGCATAAATGAACTTGAAATTTTTATGTGACTTTACTCATATGCCAATAAAGACATGAGAGGAGAAAATGTGATTTTTCTGTATTTAATTTATTTATGTAATTATTTTTGGTGGAAAATAGATATTTCCAAGGAAAATTTTAATAATATGACCAAGGGAAAGTTTCTGTCCTTAAGAAAATTATGGGACATTCTTAATGACTAGAGGACCACTTGGACCAATTTTGGTGATTTTTTGAATTATATTATTTTTATTATAATTATTTTAAGTTTTGGAGTATTAATTAATTTAAAAATAAAATAAAGGTTGAAAAATGAAATTTATATTTTTCAAAAATCTCTCTGATATCAAGGAAATCAGAGAATCACTTTTTGCAATTTTTTGATTTTTCTTTGATTTATTATAATTATTTTAGTGAAAATGCTAGAATATTCATTTTTTTAATTTTAAAATTACCTTAGGGCTTTAAAATTTAATATTTCATTAAATAAACCTAAGAAAAATATGAGATTTGTTCCTAAGTGATTAAAATTCAAAATGTGACATTTTGGTGAATTTTATTATTTTTGTGATTTTTATTATTTTTTAAATATTAAAATATTAAAATAATGCAAAAAATTAATTTTTTTAGAAAATTGAAATTTTAATTTCCCTAAATTCCTCTAATATCAGAGAGGCTCTAAAACCAATTTGGTGAATTTTTTAAAGGTATTTTGAAAGTTATGAATTTTTAAAGTTTAAAATGACTAAGTGGCTTAATCAACCCATTTAGTAGGGCTAACCAAGTCCGATCGACTTCAAATTTTTATGGTGGGTTCCTCCGACCCTAAAGGTCAGTGAAGAATTGATTTCAAGACAATTTGATATATGGTTAACTCTAATTAATTAAGGAGCTATTTTGGGTGTTTAAGCTAATTAGGGTTATTTTAAATGAATTAATCCAAAATCTATTTTTCCTAGGGTCCTCTGGTCATAAGAGAAATCACCAAATTTTCCTAGAATTTATTTCACAACATACTAATTATTGGAATTAAAATACTTAAAAACAGCAACATGAATTTGAAAAATCAATAACTTCTCATAGGGATGGCCTCGACTTTGGAAAATTCGGGGAATGTTCCCAAATTCGGAGGCTTCAAAAGCCCCATGGTCTCATGTCATGGTGAATTTCCTATATGCATGGAGAATTAAAATAATGCGAGAGGGTAAATAAATCATTAAAAATAAAATACTTGATGAAATTAAATGATTTCTTTTCCACATTATTCTCCTACGTTCACCGAGCAAGAGGGTATTTTTATTTTATTTTTCTGATTTTCCTACACAAAGTTATGGATTTTTGAAGTTTAGGGGAATTAAATAAATCAAAAATACCCTAATTTTCTATTTATCCACGCGGCGCCGCGTCAACCTTGGCAGCTCCGAAACGCCGCGTGGCGCTCTCCGATTGGACGCCGCCATCTGACTCAGCGCTCTGGGGCCCCGCTGTGTCGTTCCATCTCCTGATCCGACGCGATCCTGGCCGTCCGTCCGCTCATGTATTAAATGAACGGCATCCGTTCATCGTCCCCAGGCGCCCTTACCCGAGAGCCGTCCGTCTTCTAGCCCTAAGATCTCACTCCATACTTGACCAAATTTAACGTTCTTATGCTCTATGAATTCGTCTCGAGAAGACTAACATATCCATACAGTTTATGTGGCATAAAATTGACTCAATGAAAATGGAGAATGTTCAGAAGCTCGGGAAGAAGAGTGAGGCCATACCTTTGCTCAGAGAAGTGTGGCTTCGATCTGAGGGTTGTGTCACCTTCGATTGGATCCCAGTAAGCTCCGGATGAAGACCCATGGCTCAGTGAATTGTCTAGGTAGGATTTCGACCACAGCAGATCACAAAGCTTGGAGGCTGGAGCAACTGGGTGGCTTGGAGATGGGGCTTTCAGTGGGGAACTTCTTCTCTTGGTCCAGTGAAGGTGTAGGACCAGTCAATTTGAAGATTGGCTCACTATGGCAAAGTGTCCTGGTTTTGGGTGAAATTTTAGTTGAGAAATTGGATTCTGTTGGTGGGGATTAGGGCAAATTGACACTGGGGATCAACTGCTCTAAGGATGGAGAAGGGTTTGGAACAATTTTGGTAGAGTTTCGGCAAGGTTTGTGCAACTCTCCTCTCATGGCCATGAGGGGGTCGCGTTTAAATAGAGGTGGTTGGAGAGCCTCACAGGGATGGCCAAGGGCTGGGAGTAGCTGCTCTGGTCATGGGAAGAACAGCCATGGTGGCCATTGGGCATGGGGCGGCTCGGCAAGGTGGAATTCAAAGTTGGCTCACATGTGAGCTCTTGGGTGTGGTGTTTTCCGGCGACCAGGGCGGGTGGTCGGCGAGCATGAGTCACCATCTTGACTAGGGAGGTCAGGGCTTGCAATGGTGAAGTCAATTGGGTTTTGACATGTGTAAAGGAGTTGGATCAAAGTGGCATGGGGGGTGTGGCTATTTTGGCTCTAAATGGGTCAACCATCCTTTTGGGCTCGGTTCACCCTCAAAGGTGGCTTTAGGTGTCAAAGGAATCAGCTGGTTTGGCATGGAGAAGTCCCTATCCAAATATATTTGGATTAAATTTGGGTTAAGGTGAAACATGTTTAAGGTTAATGACTTTTAGGAGGTGCTTAAAGGACCTCCTCCTTTTGCCATTTAAGAAGGGTTGACAAATTAGAAATTCTCATGGCTTGCCAATGGCTTACATGTGGCTTCATTGCTTCATATGGCTTGGGAAAAGATTTGGTCAATTTCATGAAAAAAGGATTTTAGAAATTTTTGGTAATTTGATGGGAATTTGTATGAAGCTTGATTTGGAATGGTTTAATGATGATTTTGAAACTTAGGGGTTATATCAATTAAAGGTATGATGAAAAGAAATTGCCATGTGGGCTTTAGGGCCAATTTTGGGCTTTTGTATTTGGTGGAAATGGGCTTTTAAAATGGTTTAGGGAAGTGGCCTTTTAAATTTTAAAATGGGTTTTAGGATGAAATTTTGGCAAAGGCTTGGGCCAAATAATTGTTGGGTTTAGCTCATAGATGTGTCATGAGTGACTTGAAGCAAATTGGGAGTGATTTGGGTTTGAATTGGGTTGAATTTGGGCTCCTTTGGTGAATGGGCCAATATAGGTCAAATTGGGCTAACTTGGGCCAATATTGGGCTAGGGTTGAAATTGATGTAAAATTAATATTGGGAAATGTTTATGGAGTGTTTCAAAGAGGTTTTGGCTTTGGTTGGGCTTTGATTTTGGGGTTTGGGCTCATTTGGGTTAGGTTTGGGTTTAGGTCAAAATTGGGCCTCTTAGCTTTGGGTTGAATTTGAGTGGGGTTTGGGTCCAAATGTTGGGAAAATCATGTTAGTGTTTTGTTTTTAGGGATGTTAAGGAAGATTTAGAAAAGATTTTGGGTTAATTGGAGTTGAATTGGGTGAGTTTGGGTTAGGTTTGGGTCATGGGTCCAAATTAGGCTTTAAGGCCAAAAGTGAAATTGGATCCAAATATCAATCAAATTGAACTTATATTTGGTCTATATTGGTGTTGGAAATTTTGAATTGAAGTTTAGAATTGAATTGGACCAGAATTTGGGTCAATTGGGTAGGTTTGGTTTGACATTGGGTTCACTTTGGGTTAAAATGGGTCAAATTGGGGGTTTTGACAAAAGTAGGGTAAATTGACAAAATTGGCCTATGGTGTAGTTGAACAAAATGAAATTGGGAATATTTGGAATTTTCTAGAATTTTCTGGGAATTTTCTGAATTTTTGGATTTTTGGGTCAAGAGGGGTATTTTGGGTATTTGGAGGGTATTGGGAGGTATTTTTGGAATTTTTGGTATTTTTGGCTATGGATGATCAACTTGAGTGGAGAGAAATGTTTAGGAATGATTTTGGAGAATTTTAGGTGATTTGGAAATTTTTGAGAAATTTGGGTAGTTTCAAGGGTTTTGGGTAGGCTAAGCGGGTGTAGGTCCGGGGGTCAAAAAATTGAAAATTTGGGAAATTGAAGATTAGGTGAATGTAAGTGGAATGAAATCATTTTGGTTGAGCCATGAAGCCATATCAAGCCCACATGAGCCATGAAGGGACTCATTTGAGGCATCCACTATGTTGTTCCTAACCCTCTTAGCCAAGGGCTTAGGGGTTAAGGACCATCCACGTGAATCACCTACATGAGTCAGGAGGTCAAGTTGAGTATGGGTGTGGTTTTGGGAGGTGTGTGCAAGTGTAGTGTATGAGTGTAGTGTGTGTGTAAGTCAGCCCTTCACCGGACTGAGCCACCCGGGAGCGGTCCTAAGGCCAAAGAGTCCTATAGGAACTCATCCTTTAAACTTCCACATTTCGATTTCCACCCTCTAGGTGATTAGGGGTTTACAATCAAGTTTGTGGAGTTTGCGAGGAGTTAAGAAGTGGTTTGAATTTCTAAGTGGTGGGTCCCAATTCTAGTCCTCTAAGATAGTCAAAGGAAAAGCCTAAGGCTAGATCCTGAGTACTAAAAAGAAGAAGAGAAGACCTCATCAAAAATGAGGTCAACAAATGGACCCCCAATAGGTGTGGTGAGCTAACCAAGCACATCGCGTGTATTGGCGTTGACCGAAGAGATCAAAAAACCAACACGGATGTCCAAGTGACAAACTTAGGACAAAGTAGAAGAGTTTCACGTGGGAGTGTCAAGTATATCTCTGAGACTGGAGATTCCTGAACTCTCGCTGGGGAAAGGAAAAGTAGGTGAATCCCAAATCACATGATTTGGGGGAATTTCGATCTAGATTTTATTTTGTTTTAGTTTAAGTTTTGATGTGTGAGCTCAGATTTTAGTTTGGAGTTTTAATTTAGTTTGAAGTTTTGTCAAAATTAATTTAAAGGGATTTAGACTTGAAATGAAAATTGGAACTTTGTGGTTTTAGATGTAACATCTTCAACCTCAAAAGAAAATTGAATTGATTGGATTGAATCATTACAATGAGGAGAGATCTCAGAGAAATGCGGTATTGGATGTAAAATCCTTAACCTCAAGAGTTTGATTTCGATGTATTTCATTGGAATAGGGAAAGAATCCAGAAGAAATGCAGTCTCGGATGTGAAATCCTCAACCCCAAGAATTTGATTTTGATGTATTTCATTGCGATAGGGAAATAATCATAAAGCAATGCAGTCTCAGATGTAAAATCCTCAACCCCAAAAGTCTGAATTCGATGTATTTCATCGTGATAGGGGAAGAACCTAAAGTAATGCAGTCTCGGATGTAAAATCCTCAACTCCAAAAGTTTGAATTTTGATGTATTTCATTGCAATAGGGAAAGAATCCTAAAGCAATGCAGTCTCGGATGCAAAATTCTCAACTATAAGAATTTGAATTTGATGTATTTCATTGCGATAGGGAAAGAATCCTAAAGCAATGCAGTCTCGGATGTAAAATCCTCAACTCCAAGAATTTGAATTTTGATGTATTTCATTGCGATAGGGGAAGAACCTAAAGCAATGCAGTCTCGGATGTAAAATCCTCAACCCAAAAGTTTGATTTTGATGTATTTCATTGCAATAGGGAAAGAATCCTAAAGCAATGCAGTCTCGGATGTAAAATCCTCAACCCAAAAGTTTGAATTTTGATGTATTTAATTGCAATAGGGAAAGAATCCTAAAGCAATGCAGTCTCGAATGTAAAATCCTCAACTCCAAGAATTTGAATTTGATGTATTTCATTGCGATAGGGAAAGAATCCTAAAGCAATGCAGTCTCGGATGTAAAATCCTCAACTCCAAGAATTTGAATTTTGATGTATTTCATTGCGATAGGGAAACAATCCTAAAGCAATGCAGTCTCGGATGTAAAATCCTCAACTCCAAGAATTTGAATTTTGATGTATTTCATTGCGATAGGGAAAGAATCCTAAAGCAATGCAGTCTCGGATGTAAAATCCTCAACTCCAAGAATTTGAATTTGATGTATTTCATTGCAATAGGGAAAGAAACCAAAAGCAATGCAGTCTCGGATGTAAAATCCTCAACTCCAAGAATTTGAATTTGATGTATTTCATTGCAATAGGGAAAAAATCCTAAAGCAATGCAGTCTCGGATGTAAAATCCTCAACTCCAAGAATTTGAATTTGATGTATTTCATTGCGATAGGGAAAGAATCCTAAAGCAATGCAGTCTCGGATGTAAAATCCTCAATTCCAAGAATTTGAATTTGATGTATTTCATTGCGATAGGGAAAGAATCCTAAAGCAATGCAGTCTCGGATGTAAAATCCTCAACTCCAAGAATTTGAATTTGATGTATTTCATTGTGATAGGGAAAGAATCCTAAAGCAATGCAGTCTCGGATGTAAAATCCTCAACTCTAAGAATTTGAATTTGATGTATTTCATTGTAATAGGGAAAGAATCCTAAAGCAATGCAGTCTCGGATGTAAAATCCTCAACTCCAAGAATTTGAATTTGATGTATATCATTGCGATAGGGAAAGAATCCTAAAGCAATGTAGTCTCAGATGTAAAATCCTCAACTCCAAGAATTTGAATTTGATGTATTTCATTGTGATAGGGAAAGAATCCTAAAGCAATGCAGTCTCGGATGTAAAATCCTCAACTCCAAGAATTTGAATTTGATGTATTTCATTGCGATAGGGAAAGAATCCTAAAGCAATGCAGTCTCGGATGTAAAATCCTCAATTCCAAGAATTTGAATTTGATGTATTTCATTGCGATAGGGAAAGAATCCTAAAGCAATGCAGTCTCGGATGTAAAATCCTCAACTCCAAGAATTTGAATTTGATGTATTTCATTGCAATAGGGAAAGAATCCTAAAGCAATGTAGTCTCGGATGTAAAATCCTTAACTCCAAGAATTTGAATTTGATGTATTTCATTGCGATAGGGAAAGAATCCTAAAGCAATGCAGTCTCGGATGTAAAATCCTCAACTCCAAGAATTTGAATTTGATGTATTTCATTGCAATTGTGAAAGAATCCTAAAGCAATGTAGTCTCGGATGTAAAATCCTCAACTCCAAGAATTTGAATTTGATGTATTTCATTGCAATAGGGAAAGAATCCTAAAGCAATGCAGTCTCGGATGTAAATCCTCAACTCAAACAATTTGAATTTTGATGTATTTCATTGCGATAGGGAAATAATCCTAAAGCAATGCAGTCTCGGATGTAAAATCCTCAATTCCAAGAATTTGAATTCGATAGGGAAAGAATCCTAAAGCAATGCAGTCTCGGATGTAAAATCCTCAACTCCAAGAATTTGAATTTGATGTATTTCATTGCATTAGGGAAAGAATCCTAAAGCAATGCAGTCTCGGATGTAAAATCCTCAACTCCAAGAATTTGAATTTGATGTATTTCATTACGATAGGGAAAGAATCCTAAAGCAATGTAGTCTCGGATGTAAAATCCTCAACTCCAAGAATTTGAATTTGATGTATTTCATTGCGATAGGGAAAGAATCCTAAAGCAATGCAGTCTCGGATGTAAAATCCTCAACTCCAAGATTTTGAATTTGATGTATTTCAGTGCGATAGGGAAAGAATCCTAAAGCAATGTAGTCTCGGATGTAAAATCCTCAACTCCAAGAATTTGAATTTGATGTATTTCAGTGCGATAGGGAAAGAATCCTAAAGCAATGCAGTCTCGGATGTAAAATCCTCAACTCCAAGAATTTGAATTTGATGTATTTCATTGCGATAGGGAAAGAATCCTAAAGCAATGCAGTCTCGGATGTAAAATCCTCAACTCCAAGAATTTGAATTTGATGTATTTCATTGCGATAGGGAAAGAATCCTAAAGCAATGCAGTCTCGGATGTAAAATCTCGAACTCCAAGAATTTGAATTTGATGTATTTCATTGCGATAGGAAAGAATCCTAAAGCAATGCAGGTCTCGGATGTAAAATCCTCAACTCCAAGAATTTGAATTTGATGTATTTCATTGCGATAGGGAAAGAATCCTAAAGCAATGCAGTCTCGGATGTAAAATCCTCAACTCCAAGAATTTGAATTTGATGTATTTCATTGCGATAGGGAAATAATCGTAAAGCAATGCAGTCTCGGATGTAAAATTCTCAACTCCAAGAATTTGAATTTGATGTATTTCATTGCGATAGGGAAAGAATCCTAAAGCAATGCAGTCTCGGATGTAAAATCCTCAACTCCAAGAATTTGAATTTGATGTATTTCAGTGCGATAGGGAAAGAATCCTAAAGCAATGCAGTCTCGGATGTAAAATCCTCAACTCCAAGAATTTGAATTTGATGTATTTCATTGCGATAGGGAAAGAATCCTAAAGCAATGCAGTCTCGGATGTAAAATCCTCAACTCCAAGAATTTGAATTTGATGTATTTCATTGCGATAGGGAAAGAATCCTAAAGCAATGCAGTCTCGTATGTAAAATCCTCAACTCCAAGAATTTGAATTTGATTTAAAATTTGATTTGAGATCTGGAAGATCAAATTTGAAATTTCATTGAGATTTGATTTGAGATTTGATTTGAGATTTGATTTGAGATTTGATTTGAGATTTGGAATCTGGAAAGATTGAATTTGAATTTGATTTAAAATTTGATTTGAGATCTGGAAGATCAAATTTGAAATTTGGTTGAGATTTGATTTGAGATTTGATTTCAGATTTGATTTGAGATTTTGATTTGAGATTTTGATTTGGAATCTGTGTTCATTTTGTCTGTCATTTAACGATTCAAATTTATTTTATCGTTTATTTAATGTTCATGTGAATTTGATGTTTGTCATTTTTAGATTTTTTTGGAAAGTTTTTCTTTTATTCTCTTTTTTTTATTTCTTTTCTGTTCTTTGTTCGAAGTTCATTTAACTTTAATGGCGTTTCCCAGTCAATTTGCACAAAAGAAATGAAGGCCAAAAAGGTGACATGGTCACTTTCATTCCAATCATGTCGAAGATACATCATACAATTCGATCTAGAATACATCTCATACAATCCATGTAGACTTAAAACGGACTATGTATGATCTTTATCGATCCATCCAAAGAAGCATCTGTCAAAAATCCATGTCTGAATAGTGGGGTACATGGTCAATAACATCACCTTCCAAGCCATCCTTGGTAAGGGTGTCGTATGGATGTACGTTGGAGGTGTAATATTTTCCATGTAACTCACAGCTCGTAAGGCCGGAGGCTCTCTAGCTCCGGGACTGGCTGGAAGTGATATGGTGTCTTCCCGTCGTCCATCCTTCGAAAGTAACCGAGATCCGCTTCACCGGTACTCCCGGTATGCAATGTTTAGCGACATATGCTCCGTTGCCCTTCGTATCATGACGGAACCTACCGGTAAAGGTATCTTCACCGGCCTGCTATCCGGAGGTCGGATCCGAACATGATGTTACACTCGTTCGGGAAAGAGACGTGCGAGAAGGTCCGACAAAGTCGTGGTGATCTATGTGCGGGGGTATGCAGTCACCCTGCTTGTAGATGTTAATAATGCAGCTATTGGGTATGCAATCTGCTGGCAGTACCCTCCATGTCATCAACCTCTTTACCTTTATCTTGATGACTAATGGCATTGGATCCACTTGGCCATGACGGAGTATCCTTGGTGGGTTTCCCTTCCTGTCTTCCGCAAAGTTGTAACAGCATCCACATTGTATTGTAATTCTTCCCTTCCCTGGCATCCATCTCCGGGGTTCTGAATAGGTGTTTTCCCTTAGGCGGCCCGCTCGGCCCATTCTTTTCAAATCCCGGATGCAATCCACGATTTGTTGTTGTTCATATTCCGAGAATACGTCCGTATGTAGCTCGAGGCCTTCTAGTATATTGATCCTTCGCCTCCGATTCTCTCGAAGTATTCAAAGGTTTTCTTTTCGACATTCTGCATTCTTTCCAGCTCGTATTCCGGAATAATCTGCAAATGGCGAGGCCTGGTGACGTATTGTGGGATATACAGCTCAATCCCTTCACGTTCTCCTACATACCTCGGCTCCTCGAGGATGATGTCCGTCGGGACATCCCCCGGGGTTGCTTCTGCAACAAGGTCATGCATTTTTGGTGGATCTATCTGGTAGCGTGGTAGCCTTCTTTCTTCTGATCTTCGTGAGATTTCATTGGTCCTTTCTGTTATCCTAGGAGCTGGCCTCCTTTCTTCGAGTTCTCGGTGAACTGGCGTCCTTGAAGTATATGTACCGCGTGCATGAATCGCCTCGTCGCGCCTGGTCCGTTGCTAGTTTGGTTAACATCTTACGGATACGGCGATTCTTATTTCTTCGTTGCATTCGTCGTGAGATTAGCTCTTCGAACTTCCCGAATCTCTCGTGGTCGCGGCACCGACAAGCCCGCCCTCCGCCGTAGCGACTAGCAGACTTCATTTTCTTATCTTCTTCAGTGTTTGTTTTTCTTTTCTTGCTGCTGGATTGGTGGCTTGGGCCACCCACTTTCATCACTGTCTGCCAGGGCAGTTCCTCTCGGTCAACTGGGATCCAGTCACTTTCCTCGTACTATAGGCCTGCTGGTGCGAAGTCCGAGTCAATTTCGATTATCGATCCATCTTTCACCCTCTTTTCATCGAGTGCAAGGCTTACGCCATTTCTAAAGTTCAGGACCAACCGCCCGTTCGACATTTCCCTGCAAAAAGACAAGGAAAAGGATCAGGGGCTGTACTAAGAACAAGAACATTAAGAAAATGTTTATTGAAGACAGTTTTTTTTATTACTCTTATATTTTTAAATTTAACAGGAATGAAGTGGGATAAGATCATGGAAGAGATTTTGATTTGGAAGAGAAAACAAGGAAAACTTTATTATCATAATTTTATTTATCTTAGCACATTTTTTATTATTTTTGGGTTCGGACCCAATCATAAGTAATTACTTCGCCCGTGCTTCTAAGGATAAAGAATTCATTCCTTCAAAACATCAGGTAGCGTAATACTTTTTCAAGTATCGTCCACTGATCGGAAGCATATGTCGTTCTCCTTAGCAATTCACTAGCTGGTAGGAACCTCCTGAGTATACTGCTTCAACCACGAATGACCCTTCCCAAGTGGGTTCAAATTTTCCTCCTATCTTGCGGTGTGCAAGAATAGGTCTTTTGAGAAC
Source organism: Papilionanthe hookeriana x Papilionanthe teres (assembly GCA_022702705.1). Classification (NCBI taxonomy): domain Eukaryota; kingdom Viridiplantae; phylum Streptophyta; class Magnoliopsida; order Asparagales; family Orchidaceae; genus Papilionanthe; species Papilionanthe hookeriana x Papilionanthe teres. The sequence continues at coordinate 152,049,404 of CM040424.1, forward strand.
GAGAACTAAGTCACCAACTTTGAAGGTTCTTGGGCGGACCAGTTTGTCATGGGCTTGAACCATCTTAGCTTGGTATAATTCTAAATTCTGCTGCGCTGCAAGTCTTTTCCCTTCCAAGCTTTCCAATTCTTCTAGTCATAATCTGGCATTTTCTTCTATCGTGATCTTGTTTGCAACTGCAATTCTGAGTGAAGGAAGCTGAACTTCTAAAGGTAACACTGCCTCGGACCAATACACCAGAGCGTAAGGTGTAGCTTGAGTAGGAGTTCTGAAGGTTGTCCGGTAGGCCCATAAGGCTTCTAATAACTTCTCATGCCAATTTCTCTTATTATCGTCCAAGGTTTTCTTTAAGATTTGAACGAGAGTTTTATTAAAAGCCTCAGCCAGGCCGTTTTCTCTTGGGTAGTAAATTGTTGAATATCGCCAGTCGATTCCGTGTCTCCTGACAAAATTGTTGATTTGCGTGCTTCTGAATGCTGACCCATTATCCGAGATGATCTGCGCGGCACTCCGAAATGGTAGACAACTTGGATCTTGAAAAGCAGTAGCACGTGGTGTGCTTTCACTTCTCTAAGTGGAACTGCCTCTGCCCACTTGGAAAAGTAATCTGTAGCCGCAAGAATGAAGCGATGTCCTTTTGAAGATGGTGGTTCTATTGGACCCACTATATATGTGCCCCAACATTCAAAGGGCCACGATGCAATTGTCGGATGTAACACATTTGGAGGTTGGTGTAGAACCACTCCGTGCACTTGACATTGGTGATAGCTCTTGGTAATTTTCATGCAGTCGGCCATCATTGAGGGCCAGTAGTACCCTTGTCTTTTAATCTTCATTTTCATCTTCGGACCCGACTGGTGAGCGCCACAGAGTCCTGAATGCACCTCTTTAACAATTTCATAGGCCTCGGACCCGCTTAGGCACCTTAGCCACATTTGATCGAAAGACCTTCTGTATAACGTGTTGTTTATTAATGCGTAGGACATAGTTCTTTTCTTGATCTGATGGGCTAGCGACCTATCGTCCGGTAGCTTTCCTGTTTGCGGAGTAGTCCGTTAATGGTCGTCGCGAATCTTCGTGTTTTCTCGTCATCGTTGTAACTGATTTTTCTTCTTTCCCGATTTGTGTATGGTGTCTATGTCGAGCTGTGATAGGACCTGACGTCCGTGAACTGACACTTCCACTGATTCATCTTGCAAGCAGGCAAACTCTTTTGCGAGACAGGCTAACGCATCTACTAAAGCATTTTCTTTCCTGGGAATTTTGTAGATTATCACATTCGGAATTTGTTCCAACAACTGTATGGCATACTGGAAGTCTTGTTCGAGTCTTGGCTTTAAAATTTCATACTATCCGGCGATCCGTTGAATGATTAACTGCGAATCCCCGTAGAAGTTGATGTCTGTTATCCCCATTTGAATAGTTAATTCCAGTCCTGTTATGAGGGCTTCGTATTCTGCTTCATTGTTTGTACATGGCTCTGTCGAGTGGTAGGAGTATCTTAACATCCCCCGCTCCGGTGTTATAAAGATTTGTCTGATCCCTGCCTTACCGGACACTATCACTTGCGATTCTTCATCTTTGTGTGCTGAAGATGCTCCGTCGAAATATAATTCCCAACGTCGTTCATCAGGGTCTTCTTGGCTCATTATTTGTTCATCTGGCAAATCGTCATTGAGAGGAGATTCTGCCGGCAAAGGGTGTCTTTGCGAGGAAGTCTGCTAGGACTTGTCCCTTTACGGCACGAAGAAGCACGAAAGTTATATCGAATTGCAATAATATCATTGACCATCTGGCAAGTCTGCCGAAAGCGTTGGACGGGTCATCAAGTATTGCAATGGATTAAATTTCGAAATCAGGTTGACCTTATGAGAAAGCATGTAGTGCCTGAGCTTTTGAGCGGCGAAGATCAGGGCCAAACAATGCTTTTCAATTGCGGGATACTTTATTTCCATCGGAAGTAAACGACGGCTTAAGTAATAAAGAGCATTTTCTTTACCCTCATCATTGACTCAGCCAACAGGGCTCCGAGAGAGTCGTCTAAAGCCGCGGTATAAAGTATCGACGGTCTACCCGAGACCGGGCTGCTAAGACGAGAGGTGTCATTAAATATTGTTTAATGTCCACGAAGGCCTTCTGGCATTTCTCTTCCCAAATAAATTTGGCATCCTTTTTAACTAGTGCCGAGAAAGGCTGACACCTACCTGACAAGTTTGACATAAAGCGTCGAAGATATGTCAGCTTCCCTTGAAAAGAACGTAGTTGCTTTAAGGTTTTGGGAGGCGGCATTTCTAAGATAGCTTTAATCTTTTCCAGGTCGATTTCGATTCCACGATGTCGGACAACGAATCCTAAGAATTTCCCTGAGGTGACGCCGAAGGCGCATTTTAAGGGATTCATCTTAAGGTTAAATTGTCTTAATCGTTCGAAAACAATTCTCAAATCATACAGGTGATTTTCCTTTACTTTGCTTTTGATGACCACATCATCCACGTAGCATTCGACTTGATTGTGGATGAGATCATCAAAAATTCTTGTCATCGCTCTTGCTCCTGCGTTCTTCAGTCCGAGTGGCATCACTGTGTAGCAATATACTCCGATTGGCGTTCTGAATGCTGTAAGCTTTTCATCTTCTGGAGCCATTTTTATCTGGTTGTATCCTGAAGATCCATCCATGAATGAGAATATTTCATGCGTTGAAGCAATGTCGATCATTAATTCTGGGATCGGTAGAGGAAATTCATCTTTTGGGCATGCCTTGTTTAAATCTCTGAAGTCCACACAAATTCTGATCTGACCATTCTTCTTTCTGACTGGCACCACATTGGCTAACCAAGTCGGGTATTGTTCTTCGAGGACAAATTTAGCGTCTATTAGCTTTTTAACTTCAGCTATGACTTGTTGTTCAATTTCTAGACGCATTTGGAACCTTGTCTGACTAGGACAGAAGTAGGATCCACTCCTAGCTTATGGACTGTGACCTCTGGAGCTAAACCTGGCATCTCATCGTAGTTCCAAGCAAAACAGTCTTTAAATTCCATTAATAACTTGATTATTTCTTCGGAGTCTTCTTTATTGAGTAAGGAGCTAACAAAGGTAGGTCTAGGCTCTTCGTTAGTACCTAAGTTAACTTCCGTTAACTCATCTATTATAGATTTAATCTCTTCTTCGAATTCGGTGGAGCGTCTCCAATTTGTAAATCTTCAAATTCTTCTGTAGTTTCCATGCAGTTTTCATTAGACTTGCAAGTGACAACCAAGCAAAATTCGCATCGTCAATCGATCCTACTCGTGCCGAATCCGAGACCATGCTTTGAATTGGGTGGACGACCGGAGTTATTCCATAATTTTTCAAAATGTTGTGATTGACCTTTTGTCCATTGTCGAGGTAAGAAACCACGCCGAATTAAATTTTGAACACAGGGAGAGTACCACTCAAAAGGTAATTCCATTAATTCTGATGAAGTGACATCTTCAAATTGTACATTATTTTCAGTTTTGGAGGAAGAAGCACCACGGTAAAATTTGATTGGCTTTGCACAGCCGCTACGTACCTCTTTGACCACCATACCCTCGATCTTATTAGAATGGATCGGGGTCAGGGTCATAGTATGTACATAGTGGTTAATCTTCTCGTACATCGATTTGTATTCTTCGTTCTTCTCATCTTCGAGAGAGATCTTGAATTGCGGCTTCTTCCGACTTATTGTCGCTGCTTCTTGTTTGATCTCTTTTTCTTCTTCAGAACTGTCTTCCCAATCAACATTGATGGCCGGTTTCCTCTGTCCAACTGTCCTAACGTCTCTACCAGGACCTCGTCCCCGGTCTCGACCTCGGATGCGAGTTGTGGAGAAACCTTCACCATCTCACCGTACGGGAGTGGTGAGTGACTGTTGGACTAGAACTTCAGGTTCTTCGTTGTCCCGAACTTTCTTTGCTTCATTCGTTATGGTATCTCTGGAGAAGATTGTTTTCTTCGGAGGTGCATAATAAGCTGCATCTTCGTGAATTCCAATTTCATGTACGGAGAATGGTTGTAAGTCACCTTTGATGCACTGTTCCCCTCCATCGTAGTATTTGATGCACTGATGTAGAGATGATGGTACCATCCTGTTTTCATGTATCCATGGTCGGCCCAGTAGAGCGTTGAACGACGTTTTTGAATCAATTATGTGAAATTTTGCTGTTGTCTTTGCTAAGTCATCGGTCTTCATTAGTAGTGTTATCGATCCGAGGGCTCTTTCTCCTTTCTGGTTGAATCCTCTTTATAACATTTTGTTGGCTTCGAGCTCGCGAGCATCAATTTCTAAGTATGCTAGTGTTCGAAGACTCATTATATTGATTGATGCTCCTGGATCCACCAATACTCTGGAGAGTGTAAACTTCCCAATTGTAACTGAAATGTACAACGGTCTGTTGTGGTCTGCTGTCCCAAGTAATAGGTCATTGTCCGTGAAGGTAACACCTCGCTGTTCCTTTAACGAACAAACCTCATCTAAGGAATCTCCAGCCATTTGAGCTAAGCAAATTTCTGGATCAAGTAAGGCCTTGATCAGAGCTTCTCTCATCTCCTTTGATAAGATGAGGGCGTCGTAGATGCTCAGTTTGGCCGGTAGTTTCCTAAGGTGGGCTATGTTATAGTCCATTTTATTTCCATGTGTCTCGGCTTCTTCCCGAATGGGTATTTCTTCTGCCGGGGTTGGTTCTTCTTGAACAACCACCTGCTTTCCTTTGTCCTTTGGACCCATTCTCGGAGGTAGAACTCTTCCACTTCTTAAGTTAACTTCTGTAATTTCTTCTGACTCTAGTATTGAACTTGCTGATGTCTCCTTCTGAATCGGAATGACAGGTTCTTCTGGATTAGCTTCAGAGTCTGAAGGCTCTAATTCTATTTTGATTGGAGCTCCTCGAAACTCGTAGATAGATTTGTTGCTTGTTGAACTCTCGTAACCTCCTCGATGGATGTCTTCTTCATCATCGTGATCGTCAAGATTGTGTATGATTTGAGAATCGTCATTGGTATCGAAATCGATGTCCGGATTGTCGCTAGTTACGTAATCGTTAGAAACAGTCAAAACGTAGCCAACGCCATCACCCTTGTCATTATAAGATCCCACCGAAGTGAGAAGATAATCATACAGAGTCAGAGGTTCGAGGGATTTTTCCCCCGAATCCGAAACAACTGTCCTAGGATAAGCAGCCCCTAGTCTAGCCTTAGGAGCCTCGGTCCTCTCTTCTTCGTCGATTTTCTTCCTCCCTTCAATCGTCTCCTGTTGAGGTGGTTCTTCTATCGTAAGTGATAGTGCCGACTTGATCGGTTTCGAACTCTGAATTGAAGCTCGTACCGAGGTGGTTTGGATGCTGTCTAAAATCTTTTTTGAAGACCTCGTCCAAGCGGTAGTCCATCCATCGTCAGTTGCATAGGGATCTATCGGAACAATGAGATCAGTTGAGACAACATTGACGGAACCTCCTTTCTGGGGTTCCTTCATGTACTCCTTCGGGATTGTTATATTCCCTTTCCGAAGGTTGTCGTTGAGCCAACTTTTGAAGGTAATGCAATCTTCTAACTTGTGCCCAAGCATCCGGTGGTAAGGGCAAAAGTTGGGATCTCCTTTCTTGTTGACTTCTTCTGGTCTCTTAGGCTCGCGGCACTGGAAATCTGGAGTCTTCATCAGACTACAGAACATTTTTGGTACTGCCTCATTCTTGAATGGATATTCCCTGCTCAGAAGCTCCCTTAATGTACTTTGCGGACGAGGCGGTTGTTCATATTATTGAGATGACTGATAGCTGGGTCGGGGTTGTTGATAATTCTGTTAAGGTTGCTGTGGTCGTTCAGACGATATTTGTATCGGTTGCTTGCCTTTGTCGACTGCTGCAACGATCCCGGATTTCTTTTCAAAAGTCTTCACAGGCTTTTGCTTGTCTGTCTTGTCGGTGAAACTTAATTGCTTCGCCTCCTCTTGCAAGCTCCAGGCCTTGCTTAACAACTTCTCGAAAGTCTTAATAGTAAATCCTTTGAGGAGAAGTGCTATCGGGTCGTGAATGCTTTTAAGTAAGATGTTTATTGCATGTTGATCTTGTAGTTGTGGTTCACACTTCATGCTTAAGTTCCTCCATCGAAGTATGTAATCCACCAAAGTTTCATTCGGCTTCTGCTTCTCTACCACTAAATCACCTATAGTGATGTGGTGCTGAGCTCCGGTGAATCGCTTGATGAAGAGGTTCTCTAGTTCTGAGAATGTCTTCACCGAATCATTCGGTAATTCTGCATACCAATCAAAGGTGATCCCTGACAGGTTGCTGACAAATAGTCGGAAGAGTAATGCATCGCTCCCGCCGGCATGTCGGCATATTTTTTAGGTTGTGTGTTTGTCGGCTTATTTTAGGTTGTCTGTTTTATTTTGAAAAGGGGGGTCGCCTAACAGAAATTGTCGGCGAATTTTAATTTAATTTAAATAAATAATTTGAAAAAATAATATTTGATTTTGAAAATAATTTTAAATTTGAAGGTTTTAAGATATGAGATTAAACCGATCTCACATCCCTAATAGTTTATATAAACGAGCACCGCACCACAACCGTGTATCTATCCCTAAGGATAGACACACTGCTTGACGGTGGGGCTCGATTAAATAAACTAGAAGATTTGTGACATCCGTTTGGTCTGCGAACCAATTTTATAAGCCGACAAATTCCCTTGCTTAATATGAAAGCATTAAACAGGGTTTATATTACCTGGGTTCTTTAAAATTCCCTATATGGGCAAGCCCCTATAGTTAATTACATCTTAAGTGACGGGAATCACCTAAGAAAACTCTCGATAATGATCAATAATTCTGCTCTCAAGAATTTCAAAGTTTAAGTTCTCAAAAGATTGAAGTTTGGAATTTCAATAGGGAATGGATCAAATTTGGAACATTTTGTTTTGGGAATCCAAAGGAAGAAAAGTAGGAGAAATTACAGATTCGAAGCGAACTTCGGTAATCTCCCGACTATCCTATTGTTTGGCTTCGATTTAAGAAAGTCCTAAAATTTATTTAAATGTTTTGATCTTGCCAATTTTAATTTATTAGGGCTTATATTTGTATGATAAAATCAAACAAATAGCCTCGACGATGTGAGGGCTTATTGTCGTACCGGACGACTACCTCGGAATCCTAAGACCGGTTAGGGCTTAATTTGCAATGCAAGTGCCTAACGAAGAGATTGAGGATTTATGTTGCACTAGGCAAACTACCTCGAAATCCTATGGCTTTGTTATTTAATTCTAGGGAAGTTTTGTTGAAGTAGACTCGGGTTTTTGCCGATGACGATGGCCGTGCTGCCCACCATGCTCCGAGCTCCTTGTTGTTGCAGAGGTTTAGTTTTAGAAGTCATAAATCAGGGGATGAGAAAAGTGTTTTGGTTTAGAGAAGATCTTAATTTCCAGGTGTTTTTTATGTTTTATTTAAAACAAATCTTAAAGTTGATTATAACGACACCGGTTAAGATCCCACGGTTCCATCCTTCCGGCATCATTATTTTTATCGGATTCACTTAGTCCAGATGAATATGCTAAACTCAACTAAATGAGTTCCACACTTTCATTTAGACCGTGGGAAATCCTCGTTAGCAACACGTAGGTTACATCATCCGAGGTATTCCCGATCATCCAACAGGACGTTTTAATTTAATTGTAATTGTAGTTTTGTGTTCTGTTTGTGATTAAATTTTGAGTTGTTTTATATTTTGAAATGTTGTGGCGGTGAATTTTATTTTGCAATGACTTTTAACTTAGTTTTGGTTTCAATTTTAGGGTCTATCCTAAAGGTGTGAGTTTTCATGCAACAGTTGTTTATCATGCAAGAAAAAGTAAGTGCAATGCAGTTAAATAAATTGCAAGGATGTAAATTGCAAGAAAGTATATTGCAATAAAATAAAAGCGTACCTGGAGGGTCTTCCCGTCATCCCAAGCTGCACTTAAAACACAATTAGAATATTTAAGCAAGTTCCTAGATAAAGCTAAGGGAAGGGTTATGGTTTTCTACCAAATTCCTAATCCTATAGCCTAGTCATCTCCTATGACGTCTCAGGTTCTTTGTGTTTTGGTTTAAGGACGATTTTCTTCATCAAAGAACAATTAAGTCCAATTGTTCTTATAAATGTCCTATCATATTGAGGAAGTGCTTAAGAATAATCTTAAACATCTTTTCAATATTTCTAGGATTGTTTTAAGTCCAAAAAGGTTTAATTATACAAATGAATTAATCGTTCGAGAATTCAAGTTTCGTTGTTATCTTACTCAGTGAACTAGGACATTTGAATATCCTATAAGTGAAGTAACATTTCATTTAATGTTCTGTTTAGGAGTTATAATAACCAAAGCTTTCGAGGGTAAATTGGTATTCAAATGATTTGATTTAAGTTAATGGGTTTAAATTTGGAATAGTGTTCAAGTTATTTTAGATTTATTTTGAATTCTTTATGTCTTTAGTGATGTTATATTTAATTCAACTTAATTTAATTTAATTTAATTTAATTGAGTTTTAATTTAATTTAATTCAATTTAGTTTGATTTGATGTTACATTAAATTAATTTAATTTAATTTAGTTTTAATTTAATTTGATTTAATTTGATTTAATTTGATTTAATTTAATTTTATTTAACTTTATTTAATTTAATTTAATTTAATTTAATTTGTTTATTTAATTTAATTTAATTTAATTTGATTTAATTTAGTTTAATTTAATTTGATTTTATTTATTTAATTTAATTTAATTTAATTTAAGTTATTTAATTTAATTTAATTTGTTTATTTAATTTAATTTAATTTAATTTAATTTACTTAATTTAATTTAATTTTTAATTTAATTTTATTTTTAATTTTAATTGAAATTTTTAAAAGAGTTTAATAATTTAATTTTAGTTTAACGATTATGTCTTTTAATGTTTTGAATTTGAGTTATCATTTTAATTAAGAATTGAATATTAATGAGATAATTAATTTATGGATTTTTAAATTAAAGAATAAACCTCCTCCTAATAATATCCCTATTTTAATAATTCCAATTTTATTATTCTTCCAAATTTAATCAATTATTTAATAAAGGTTTAATTATTTTAAAATTGTTTAATGGGTTTCTACCCTTTAATTATTTAAATTTCAATCATCCAACTCAAATTAGGATCAAATATTTTACTTGTTAATTTTTTATTAAACCTAAAATTTTTAATTAAGGATTAAAAATTTTAATTACAACTTTACCCTTTAAGCTTAATAATTTCATAACTCACTAAATTGAACTCAAATGAACTTGAAATTTTTATATGACTTCACTCATATGTCAATAAAGACATGAGAGGAGAAAATGTGATTTTTCTGTATTTAATTTATTTATATAATTATTTTTGGTAGAAAATAGAGATTTTCAAGGAAAATTTAATAACATGACCAAGGGAATGTTTCTGTCCTTAATAAAATTAGGGGACATTTCTAATGACCAAAGGACCACTTGGACCAAATTTGGTGATTTTTTGAATTATATTATTTTTATTATAATTATTTTAAGTTTTCGAGTGTTAATTAATTTAAAAATAAAATAAATGTTGAAAAATGGATTTTATATTTTTCAAAAATCTCTCTAATATCAAGGAAATCAGAGAAGCAAATTTTACAATTTTTTGATTTTTCTATGATTTATTATAATTATTTTAGTGAAAAAGCTAGAAAATATATTTTTTTTAATTTTAAAATTATCCTAGAGCTTTAAAATTTAATATCTCACTAAATAGACCTAAGAAAAATATGGGGTTTGTTCCTAAGTGATTAAAATTCAAAATGTGACATTTTGGTGAATTTTATTATTTTTGTGATTTTTATTATTTTTTAATTATTAAAATATTAAAATAATATTAAAAATCAACTTTTTTAGAAAATTGAAATTTTAATTTTCTTAAATTCCCCTGATATCAGAGAGGCTCCAAAACTAATTTGGTGAATTTTTAAAGAGTATTTTAAAAGTTATGAATTTTTAAAGTTTAAAATGACTAAGTGGCTTAATCAACCCAATTAGTGGGGCTAACCAAGTCCAATTGACCTCAAATTTTTATGGTGGGTTCCTCTGATCCTAAAGGTCAGTGGAGAATTGATTTCAAGTCAATTTGGTGTATGGTTAACTTTAATTAATTAGAAACCTATTTTGAGTGTTTAAGCCAATTAAGGTTGTTTTAAATGATTTAACTCAAAACCTATTTTTCCTAGGGTTCTCTGGTCATAAGGAACATCATCAAATTTTCCTAGAATTTATTTCACAACATGCTATTTATTCGAATTAAAATACTCAAAACAGTAACATGAACTTCAAAAATCAATAACTCTTCATAGGGATGGCCTCTGACTTTGGAAAATTCAGGGAATGTTCCCAAATTCGGAGGCTTCAAAGCTCCTATGGTCTCATGCCATGGTGAATTGTATACATGCATGGAGAATTAAAAGTATGCAGAGAGTAAATAAATTATAAAAAATAAAATACTTGATGAAATCAAATGATTTCTTTTCCACATTATTCTCCTCCGTTCACTCGAGCAAGAGGGTATTTTTATTTTATTTTTCTGATTTTTCTACACAAAGTTATGAATTTTTGAAGTTTAGGGAATTAAATAAATAGAAAATACCCCTAATTTTCTATTTATCCACGCGGCGCCAACTCATCCTCGGCATCTCCGAACGCACACGCGTCGCGCTCCCATTCGAATCCGCCATCTGACTCAGCGCTCCGGGCCCCGCGGTTCTTGTACCGTCTCCTGGTCCGACGCCATCTGAGCCGTCCGTCCGCGCGTGTATTGAATGGACGGCATCCGTTCATCGTCCCCGAGTGTCCTCACCCGAGAGCCGTCCACACTAAATCCCTAAGATCTCACTCGATACTCAATGGATTTTCATGTTCTTATGCTCTATGGATTCGTCTTGAAGAGACGAACACATCTATACGGTGATCATGCATTGAAATTAAAGCATTTGAAATGGAGAATCTCCAGAAGCTCGGGATGAAGAATTAGCTCATACCTTTGCTCAGAGAAGTGTGGCTTCGATCTGAGGGTTGTTGCACCTTCGATTGGATCCCAGCAAGCTCCGGATGAAGTCTCCTGGTCTGGTGAATTGTCTAGATGTGATTTCGACCAAGCCCGATCACAAAGCTTGGAGGCCGGAGCAACCGGGTGGCCCTGGAGATGGGGCTTTTGCTGCGTGGACACCTTCCCTCGGTCCGGTGAAGGTGTAGGACCAATCAATTCGAGGATTGGTCCACTCGTGGAGAAGTGTCCTGGTTTTGGGTGGAATTTCAACTCTGAAATTGAGCTCACAGAGAAGAAATGGCAGGGGGATCTCACTGGGGATCAAGTGCTCTGTGTATGGGGAGGAGTCTGGAACAATTTTGGCAGAGTTTCCCTAAGGTTTTGTTTCAGCCCCTCTCATGGCCGAGAGGGGTGGTGTTTAAATAGGAGAGGGTGGAGGGCCTCCCATGGAGAATTAGGGCTTGGGATCACCGTGCTCTCGGCAAGAGAAGAACAGCTCCAATGGCCACTGGGGATGGGGCAGCTCAGCAGGTGAGAATTCCAAGTCGGGCTCACATGCGAGCTCTCGGCCATGGTGTTTTCCGGTGGCTCGGTGGCTGGCCGGCCAGTGCATGGGTCACCCTCAAGGTCGGTGGGTCGTGGTCGGGACTTGGTGCAAGCAATTGGCAATTGCCATGTGTAAAGAGCTTGGATTGAAATGGAATGAGGGAAGACCATTTTGGGTTCAAATGAGTCAATCCATGGTTTTGGACTAGGTTCACCACCCAAGGCCTGGTCTTGGGCTGAAAACGATCACTTGGGTCAGCCAAGAGAGAATGGTGTGGTCTCCATCCATGATGAGGTGGCTAAGCATGGTTTAGTGTGTGACATGCTTAAGGTAAAAAAGGGTTTAAGGAGGATTAGGAAAGGAGCCCCTCCTTTTGCCATTAATGGCTTGATCACATGTCAAGCCTTCCATGGCTTCATGTGGCTTGTCCATGGCTTGCATGACTCACCTTTGGCTTGGGAAAAGGTTTGGTCAATTTCATGAAAATGGATTTTAGGAATTTTTGGTAATTTGATGGAAATTTGTATGAAACTTGATTTGGAATAATTTGATGGTGAATTTAGGACTTAGGAAATGGCTTTAATTAAGTGGATGGCAAATGGAGATGTCATGTGGGCTTTAGGGTAGATTTTGGGCTTTTGAATTTGAAGGAAGTGGGCTCTTAGGAAAGTTTAAGGGAAATGGGCTTTTGATTTTAGGATGGGCATTTGGGTAAAGATTTTGTGAAGAACTTTGTCAAATAAATGTCATAATTGGTTTAGGGATGTTCTATGAAGGGCTTGGAGTCAATTTGATGTGATTTGGAGTTGAATTGGTTTGAATTTGGGTTTATTTGGTAAGTGGGCCTATATGGGTCCAAGTGGGCCACGTTGGGCTAATGTTTGGCTAGGGTTGAAATTGATGTAAAATCAATGTTGAGAAATGTTTATGGGAGTGTTTCAAAGAGGTTTTGGCTTTGGTTGGGCTTTGATTTTGGGGTTTGGGCTCATTTGGGTTTGGTTTGGGTTTAGGTCAAAAATGGGCCTTTTAGCTTTGGGTTGAATTTGAGTGGGATTTGGGTCCAAATTTTGGGAAAATCATGTTGGTGTTTTGTTTGTGGGAATGTTAAGGAAGATTTAGAAAAGGTTTGGGGTTAATTGGAGTTGAATTGGGTGAGTTTGGGTTAGGTTTGGGTCATGGGTCCAAATTGGGCTTTAAGGCCAAAAGTGAAGTTGGATCCAAATGTCAATCAAATTGGACTTGGATTTGGTCTATATTGGTGTTGGGAATGTTGAATTGAAGTTTAGAATTGAATTGGACCATAATTTGGGTCAATTGGGTAGGTTTGGTTTGACATTGGGTTCACTTTGGGTTAAAATGGGTCAAATTGGGGGTTTTGACAAAAGTAGGGTAAATTGACAAAATTGGCCCATGGTGTAGTTGGACAAAATGAAATTGGGAATATTTGGGATTTTCTGGAATTTTCTGGGAATTTTCTGAATTTTTGGATTTTTCGGCCAAGAAGGGTATTTTGGGTATTTGGAGGGTATTGGGAGTTTTTCTTGGAATTTTTGGTATTTTTGGGTATGGATGATCAATTTAAGTGATGTGGAAATGTTTGGGAATGATTTTGGAGAATTTTGGGTAATTTGGAAATTTTTGAGAAATTTGGGTAATTTCGAGGGTTTTGGGTAAGCTTAGCGGTGTGTAGGGTCCCGGAGTCAAAAATTGAAAATTTGGAAAATTGAAGATTGGGTGGATGTAAGTGGAAAGAAGTCATTTGGGTTGAGCCATGAAGCCATATCAAGCCCATATGAGCCATGAAGGGACTCATTTGAGACATTCATTATGTTGTTCCTAACCCTCTTAGCCAAGGGCTTAGGGGTTAAGGACCATCCATGTGAATCACCTACATGAGTCAGGAGGTCAAATTAGGTATGAGTGTGTGAAAGTGTAGTGTATATGTGTAGTGTATAAGTGTAGTTTGTGTGTAAGTCAGCCCCTCACTGCACCGGGCCACCTGTGGCAGTCCTAAGGCCAAAGAGTCCTATAGGAACTCATCCTTTAAACTTCCACATTTGATTTCAACCCTCTAGGTGATTAGGGGTCTACAATCAAGTTTGTGGAGTTTGCAAGGAGTTAAGAAGTGGTTTGAATTTTTAAAAGGTGGGTCCCAATTCTAGTCCTCTAAGATAGTCAAAGGAAAAGCCTAAGGCTAGATCCTAAGTACTAAAGAGAAGAAGAGAAGACCTCATCAAAAATGAGGTCAACAGTGTTTTGAAAAGGGGTCGCCTATAGAAATTATCGCCGAATTTTTAATTTAATAAATAATTTGAAAAGGTAGTATTTGATTTTAAAAATAATTTTTAAATTTGAACATTTTAAGATATGAAATCAAACCGATCTCACATCCCAAATAGTTTATACAAACGAGCACCGCACCACAAACCGTGTATCTATCCCGAATAATAGACACACTGCTTGATGATGGGGCTCGATTAAATAAAATAGGAGATTTGTGACATACGTTTGGTCTGCGAACCAATTTTATAAGCCGACAAGTTCCCCTGCTTAATATAAATGAATTAAGCAGGGTTTATATTACCCGGTTCTTAAAGTTCCCTATAAGGGCAAGCCCCTATAGTTAATTACATCTTAAGTGACGGAATCACCTAAGAAAACTCTCGATAATGATCAGTGGTTTTACTCTCAAGAATTTCAAAGTTTAAGGTTTTCAAACAATTGGATTTTGGAAATTTCAATAGGGAATAGCTCAAATTTGGAACAATTTATTTTAGGAGTCCAAAGGAAGAGGAGTAGGGGATGTCACAAACCCGAAGTGAACTTCAGTGACTTCCCAGACTATCCTAATGTTAGGCTTTGAATTTCGGGAATTCCTAATATTTATTTAATGTTTTAATCTCGCCAATTTTAATTAATTAGGGCTTATATTTATATGACAGAATCATACAAATAGCCTCGAAGATATGAGGGTTTATGTCGTATCAAACGACTACCTCAGAATCCTAAGACCGGTAAGGGCTTAATTTGCTATGCAAATGCCTAACGAAGGGTTTAAGATTTATGTTGCACTAGGCAAACTACCTCGAAGTCCTATGGCTTTGTTATTTAATTCTAGGAAAGTTTTGCTGAAGTAGACTCGGGTTTTGCGATGACGATGGCCGTGCCGCCCACCATGCTCCGAGCTCCTTGTTGTTGCGGAGGTTCAATTTTAGAAGTCATAAATCGGGGGATGAGAAAAGTGTTTTGGTTTAGAGAAAATCTTAATTTCCAAGTGTTTTCAATATTTTAATTAAAACAAATCTTAAAGTAGATTATAACGACACCGGTTAAGATCCCACGGTTCCATCCTTCCGGCATCATTATTTTTATCGAATTCACTTAGTCCAGTATGAATTTGCTAAACTCAACCGAATGAGTTCCACACTTTCATTTAGACCGTGGAAATCCCGTTAGCAACACGTAGGTTACATCATCCGAGGTATTCCCGATCATCCAATGAGGACGTTTTAATTTAGTTGTAATTGTAGTTTTGTCTTCTTTTTGTGATTAAATTTTGAGTTGTTTTATATTTTGAAATGTTGTGGCGGTGAATTTTATCTTGCAATGACTTTTAACTTAGTTTTGGTTTCAGTTTTAGGGACTATCCTAAAGGTGTGGGTTTTCATGCAACGAGTTGTTTATCATGCAAGAAAAGTAAGTGCGATGCGATTAATGAAATTTCAATAATGTAAATTGCAAGAAAGTAAATTGCAATAAAATAAAAGCGTACTCGGAGGGTCATCCCGTCATCCCAAGCCGCACTTAAAACACAATTAGAATATTTAAGCAAGTTCCTAGGTAAAGCTAAGGTAAGGGTTATGGTTTTCTACCAAATTCCTAATCCTATAGCTAGTCATTTCCTATGACGTCTAGATTCCTTGTGTTTTTGTTTGAAGACGATTTTCTTCATCAAAGAACAATTGGGTTCAATTGTTCTTATAAATATCTTATCATATTGAGGAAGTGCTTAAGAAGAATCTTAAACTTCTTTTCAATATTTCTAGGATTGTTTTAAGTCCAAATGAATTCAATTACACAAATGAATTAATCGTCCAAGGTTTAGTTAAGTTTTGTTATTATCTTACTCAGTGAACTAGGATATTTGAATGTCCTATAAGTGAAGTAACATTTCATTTAATATCCTGTTTAGGAGTTATGATAACTAAAGCTTTCAAGGGTAAATTGGTATTCAAATGATTTGTGATTTAGTTTAATTTCAATTAATTTCGAATAGTGTTCAAGTTATTTTAGATTTATTTTGAATTCTTTATGTCTTTGGTGATGTTATATTTAATTCAACTTAATTTAATTTAATTTAATTTAATTGAGTTTTTAATTTATTTAATTCAATTTAATTCAATTTAGTTTGCTTTGATGTTAAATTAAATTAATTTGACTTGATTTAATTTTAATTTAATTTGATTTAATTTCGTTTAATTTTATTTTATTTTATTTAATTTAATTTAATTTAATTTAATTTATTTAATTTAATTTAATTTAATTTAATTTAATTTGTTTATTTAATTTAATTTGTTTATTTAATTTAATTTAATTTAATCTTTAATTTAATTCAACTTTTAATTTAATTTAATTTAATTTAATTTAATCCAATTTAATTTACTTAATTTAATTTAATTTTTAATTTAATTTTATTTTTAATTTTAATTGAAATTTTTGAAAGAGTTTAATAATTTAATTTTAGTTTAATGATTAAGTCTTTTAATATTTTGAATTTTGAGTTATCATTTTAATTAAGAATTGAATATTAATGAGATGATTAATTTAGGGATTTTTAAATTAAAGAATAAATCTCTTCCTAATAATATCCCTATTTTAATAATTCCAATTTTATTATTCTTCCAAATTTAATCAATTATTTAATTAAGGTTTAATTATTTTAAAATTGTTTAATGGGTTTCTACCCTTTAATTATTTAAATTTCAATCATCCAAATCAGATTAGGATCAAATATTTTACTTATTAATTTTTTTTAAACCTAAAGTTTTAATTAAGGATTAAAATTTTAATTACCACTTTACCCTTTAAGCTTAATAATTTCATAACTCACTAAATTGAACTCAAATGAACTTGAAATTTTTATGTGACTTCACTCATATGTCAATAAAGACATGAGAGGAGAAAATGTGATTTTTCTGTATTTAATTTATTTATATAATTATTTTTGGTAGAAAATAGAGATTTCCAAGGAAAATTTAATAACATGACCAAGGGAAAGTTTCTGTCCTTAAGAAAATTAGGGGACATTCCTAATGACCAGAGAACCACTTAGACCAATTTTGGTGATTTTTTGAATTATATTATTTTTATTATAATTATTTTAAGTTTTGGAATATTAATTAATTTAAAAATAAAATAAATGTTGAAAAATGAATTTTATATTTTTAAAAAATCTCTCTAATATCAAGGAAATCAGAGAAGCAAATTTTGCAATTTTCTGATTTTTCTATGATTTATTATAATTATTTTAGTGAAAATGCTAGAAAATACATTTTTTTAATTTTAAAATTACCCTAGAGTTTTAAAATTTAATATCTCACTAAATAGACCTAAGAAAAATATGGGGTTTGTTCCTAAGTGATTAAAATTCAAAATGTGACATTTTGGTGAATTTTATTATTTTTGTGATTTTTATTATTTTTAATTATTAAAATATTAAAATAATATTAAAAAATCAACTTTTTTAGAAAATTGAAATTTTAATTTTCTTAAATTCCCCTAATATCAGAGAGGCTCCAAAACCAATTTGGTGAATTTTTGAAAGATATTTTGAAAGTTATGAATTTTTAAATTTTAAAATGACTAAGTGGCTTAATCAACCCATTTAGTAGGGCTAACCAAGTCCAATTGACCTCAAATTTTTATGGTGGGTTCCTCTGATCCTAAAGGTCAGTGGAGAATTAATTTCAAGTCAATTTGATGTATGGTTAGCTCTAATTAATTAGAGATCCATTTTGGGTGTTTAAGCCAATTAGGGTTGTTTTAAATGAACTAACTCAAAAGCTATTTTTTCTAGGGTCCTCTGGTTATAAGGAACATTACCAAATTTTCTTAGAATTTATTTCACAACATGATAATTATTGGAATTAAAATACCACAAACAGTGACATAAACTTGGAAAATACATAACTCTTTATAGAGATGGCCTATGATCTTGAAAAATTCAGGGAATGTTCCCAAGATCAAAGGCTTCAAAAGCCCTATGGTCTCATGCTATGATGAGTTGTATACATGCATGGAGAATTGAATGATTGAAAACACTATTTAATTAATTAAAAATAAAATATGCATCAAATAAATATAAAATCACTTCCACATTATTCTCCTCGTTTCAGTGAGCAAGAGAGTATTTTTATTTTATTTTTTTGAGTTTTCTATGAAAAGTTATGAGTTTTTGAAGTTTAGGTTCAAAAATAAATCAAAAAAAATGCATTTCCCGCTCAAATGACACGTGTCGCGCTGCTACTGGCTGGCGTGGTTGCCTGTTCACGGATAAAGCTGTCGTCCAACTCCATCAGCGCCGTCCTTGGGATACATGCCTGATCGGACGGCTGCTGCTCCTCTTTCTTTGTTCTATTCACTCAAAACCGTCCAACTTCAAACCTTGATATCTCCCTCGATTCTCAACGAAATTTAATGAATTTTTTTTAAAATGATCATCTAATTGAGTAGCACACATCTATACGGTGATGATATACTTAAAACATGTGAATAAGTACAGAAAATTAAAACATGCTCGGTTGGAGGAGAAAAAAATTGATACCTTTGTCCAAGAGGTGAGGCCTCGATTGGAAATGATTTGATTGAACTTAGAAATGCTTGGAGAAGCTTTGGGAACAATTTGGCATAGTCTCCCCAAGGTAAATCTTGCATCTCCTCCCCTTGGTCATGGAGGTGGGGTTTAAATAAGGAAGGTTATGGAGGAGCTTGGGTGGCCATGAGGGTTGGCTTGGTTCATTCACCAAGGTTTTTTTTTTCGCGAGAAAAACTCACATGATTGAGCTTGATCTTGGTGCAATCAATTGGGTTATGCCATGTGTAAAGTCAAGGATTTAAATGGCATGGGTGTAAGGAGCATTTTTGGTCCAATTTGGGTCAATTCATGGTTTTGGCTTGGTTCACTCACCAAGGCTTGATTTGGGCTGATGTGAGATCATTTGGGTCGGCCTCATATGTGTGGTGAAGTCCCCATCCAAGGTGAGGTGGCCAATTTTGGTTAAAGTGTATCATGAATGGGGTTAAAAAGGTTTAGTGAAGGCTTAGGAAAGGCTCCCTCTTCTTGCCATAAGTTGCATGGTGAGGTGGAAAGGGCTCCCCATAGCTTGCATATGGCTTATTCATGGCTCCATGACTTCATTTGGCTTGCTCATGGCTTGGGAAAAGGTTGGCTCACTTGCATGGAAAAGGGTTATTTGGAATTTTGAAAACTTTGGATTCCATTGATGAGATTTGTCATGATGCTACAAATGGGTTGATTTCATGATGGTTTAAGACTTTGGTCAAATAGGATTACCAAAGGAATGATGAAGAAAAGGTTTCATGTGGGCTTGGTAATGGACTTTGGGCTTTTAAAATTTGGTAAATGTGGGCTTTTAAAATGGTTCAAGGGAATGGGCTTTTGAATTTTAAAATGGATTTTGGGATGAAATTTTGGTAAAGGCTTGGGCTAAATAATTGTTGGGTTTAGCTCATGGATGTGTCATGAGTGACTTGAAGCAAATTGGGGGTGATTTGGGTTTGAATTGGGTTGAATTTGGGCTCTTTTGGTGAATGGGCCAATATAGGTCCAAGTTGGGCCAATGTTGGGCTAGGGTTGAAATTGATGTAAAATCAATGTTGAGAAATGTTTATGGGAGTGTTTCAAAGAGGTTTTGACTTTGGTTGGGCTTTGATTTTGGGGTTTGGGCTCATTTGGGTTAGGTTTGGGTTTAGGTCAAAATTGGGCCTTTTAGCTTTGGGTTGAATTTGAGTGGGATTTGGGTCCAAATTTTGGCCAAATCATGTTAGTGTTTTGCTTGTGGGGATTCTAAGGAGGATTTAGAAAAGATTTGGGGTTAATTGTAGTTGAATTGGGTGAGTTTGGATTAGGTTTGGGTAATGGGTCAAAATTGGTCTTTAAGGTCAAAAGTTAAATTGGATTCAAATGTCAACAAAATTGGGCTTGAATTTGGTCTAGATTGACATTTGGGATGTTGAATTGAAGTTTAGAATTGAATTGGACCAAAATTGGGGTCAATTGGGTAGGTTTGGTTTGACATTGGGTTCACTTGGGTTTAAAATGGGTTAAATTGGGGGTTTTGGTAAAAGTGGGGTAAATTGACAAAATCAGCCCATGGTGTAGTTGAACAAAATGAAATTGGGAATATTTGGGATTTTCTGAAATTTTCTGGGAATTTTTGGAATTTTTTTTGAATTTTTGGGTCAAGAGGGGCATTTTGGTAATTTGGAGGGTATTGGGGGTATTTTTGGAATTTTTTGTATTTTTTGCTGTAAATGATCAATTTGAGTGGTATGGAAATGTTTAAGATCAATTTTGAGGAATTTTGGGTGATTTAGGAATTTTGGAGATTTTGACCTATTCAGGGCTTTTGGTAGGTTAGGAGGGTCCGGTCCCGGGGGCCAAAAACTGAAATTTTGAAAAAATGAAGATTAATCAAATTTAAGTGACATGGAATCATTTAGGTTGAGCCATGAAGCCATATTAAGCCCATATGAGCCATGAGAGGACTCATTTTGTGTATTCATTATGTTGTTCCTAACCTCTTAGCCGAGGGCTTAGGGGTTAAGGACCATCCATGTGAATCACCTTCATGAGTCAGGAGGTCAAGTTGGGTATGGGTGTGGTTTTAGGAGATGTGTGAAAGTGTAGTGTATAAATGTAGTTGTGTGTAAGTCAGCCCTCACCAGACCAGGCCACCCAGGGTATTCCTAAGGCCAAAGAGTCCTATAGGAACTCATCCTTTAAACTTCCACATTTGATTTCAACCCTCTAGGTGATTAGGGGCCTACAATCAAGTTTGTGGAGTTTGCAGATAGTTAAGAAGTGGTTGAGTTTCTAAAGGGGTAGGTTCCATCTCTAGTCCTCTAAGATAGTCAAAGGAAAAGCCTAAGGCTAGATCCTAAGTACTAAAGAGAGAAGAGAAGACCTCATCAAAAATGAGGTCAACACGACATTGCAACAACTGGCACGAAAGTGTGCAACATGCTGTCGGGGGTTCCCAGTTCCATCAAAGGTTTTGAACAGAGGTGGTACGAAGCCTTTTGGGTATTGGACAGCGTCGAATTCTTCCGGGTAAGGTCTACCCGTCCGAATGGATGTCCCGCTCTTTGATTGTGCTAAGGCTTCTCACACCTGCTGTTCCACCAAGCTCTTGATATCCTTTTATGGAATCATACTTTGTGTTGTATCTTTCTTTAACTGATCATCCCCGTTGACGGATGTAATCTCCTTTCCTCCGTCTACAATGTGAATGACCTCTGGGGGTGTCTCTCTTTGGGGTTGCACTTGACTTTGGAGAGTGGCTAGGGCTACAGCCATCTCTTCCATCCTCTTCGCCATTTGGGCGATCATATCGTCTTTCTCTTGAAGCTGCCTCCTCATCACTTCCGGCTCCTCTCTTTCTGCGGCTGCAGGAGCACCTTGTGAAGCTGACGAAGCTCGCGTTTCGACCATGTTGATTTCTGCATACTCATCGTCCATGAATTCCGATGAATCAATCTCGTCTCCGAATTTCTCTTCTCTTTCTTTTGCTAGTCGTCGAATATCAGTCCTCAACTTTTC
Source organism: Papilionanthe hookeriana x Papilionanthe teres (assembly GCA_022702705.1). Classification (NCBI taxonomy): domain Eukaryota; kingdom Viridiplantae; phylum Streptophyta; class Magnoliopsida; order Asparagales; family Orchidaceae; genus Papilionanthe; species Papilionanthe hookeriana x Papilionanthe teres. Next base: position 152,070,850 of record CM040424.1, read on the forward strand.
CATAGCGTCCTCTAGCGGTCCTTTCTGTGCATCCTCGCAGTTGTCATGTGATAGCTGTCGGGTTCCCTTCTCACGAGTCCCCTTTACTGCAGTAGCACTTTCTTCGGATTCAAGTCTCCTGACGAGACTTTCCTTCTCAGGCTGTTGTTTCAATCTTAACTGTCCAGTAGTGGGACGCCATACCATCCTTCTAGAAGCGAAGGTCTAGGACCGGATGGTCACGTCGGCCCAAATGCTGGAAGGTGGTATCCTCCCTAATCTGTAATCCTGAAACGACGACAGGCGGACTAGCCTTCATCCTTTTATTTGGCTTTTCTGTAACGATGGCGGGTTCTACTCGGGGCCCAAGATGGGATTTGACTGGCACCCGCCCTATCCTTCATAGAATCACCGATACGGGGCATTTCTCTTTCTTTGCTAGCTTCTCGATCACAGTCTGTAGTCGGGCAAATAGTGTGATCCTAGCCCTTTTCTTTCTGTTGTTGTTGTAGTATGCGGGTCGAGGTAATGTAGAAACAATTTTGTGGACATTTTCCTCGTCAGCTGCGGCAGAAAGGGGGTGGAATCTACTTCCTTCCAAAAAGGGTGTATCTTCAGGCAATGGTATGTATTCAGGTAGTGGTGTGTACTCGGTGATTTTTGGGATTTCCTCCGGAAAGCAACTTCGGCGGCTCCGGCCTTCCTCGGCAATCTTCGACTTCTATTCCTTCTTTGGGTCCGTGTTAGTGATGGAATTCTTGAGATTGGACCCGATTTCAAAACGGGAATGTCTCACAGGAAAGTCCGTACCCTCCACGGTAACGGGTTCACCATAGTTCGGATTTCCTTTCCCTTTAATGCGGCGAAGCCGGGGTAGGTGCGAGACGATTAGACTAGTGGGGTAGCAAGAACGGTCCTTCAGCGGACGAGCAGTACTCCTCTCGATCGGAATCTTTTGCGGGGAGGAAACTCTTGAGTTGACCTAAGGTTGAACTCGATCAACGACTTCTCAGCTTCAGATACTTTGTTTGTCAACGCGAACAGGGAAACGTCGGTGATCTTGACATTTGTCTTCTCGAATCCTTGTCCAAACCGGATGATCCCATTGTCAGGCAGCTCATCCTTGTAAACAGCGAAGTCGAGTCCATTGGTGAAGGAGAAAATCAGCTTTGGGGCAAATAATTTTTGGGTTTAGCTCATAGATGTGTCATGAGTGACTTGGAGCAAATTGGGAGTGATTTGGGTTTGAATTGGGTTGAATTTGGGCTCCTTTGGTGAATGGGCCAATATAGGTCAAATTGGGCTAACTTGGGCCAATGTTGGGCTACGGTTGAAATTGATGTAAAATTAATGTTGGTAAATGTTTATGGGAGTGTTTCAAAGAGGTTTTGGCTTTGGTTGGGCTTTGATTTTGGGGTTTAGGCTCATTTGGGTTAGGTTTGGGTTTAGGTCAAAATTGGGCCTTTTAGCTTTGGGTTGAATTTGAGTGGGGTTTGGGTCTAAATGTTGGGCAAATCATGTTAGTGTTTTTTTTGTAGGGATGTTAAGGAAGATTTAGAAAAGATTTGGGGTTAATTGGAGTTGAATTGGGTGAGTTTGGGTTAGGTTTGGGTCATGGGTCCAAATTGAGCTTTAAGGCCAAAAGTGAAATTGGATCCAAATATCAATCAAATTGAACTTAGATTTGGTCTAGATTGGTTTCGGGAATTTTGAATGGAAGTTTAGAATTGAATTGGACCAGAATTTGGGTCAATTGGGTAGGTTTGGTTTGACATTGGGTTCACTTTGGGTTAAAATGGGTCAAATTGGGGGTTTTGACAAAAGTAGGGTAAATTGACAAAATTGGCCTATGGTGTAGTTGAACAAAATGAAATTGGGAATATTTGGGATTTTATGAAATTTTCTAGGAATTTTCTGAATTTTTGGATTTTTGGGTCAAGTGGGGTATTTTGGGTATTTGGAGGGTATTGGGAGGTATTTTTGGAATTTTTGGTATTTTTGGCTATGGATGATCATCTTGAGTGGAGAGAAATGTTTAGGAATGATTTTGGAGAATTTTGGGTGATTTGGAAATTTTTGAGAAATTTAGGTAGTTTCAAGGGTTTTGGGTAGGCTAAGCGGGTGTAGGGTCCCAGGGGTCAAAAAATTGAAAATTTGGGAAATTGAAGATTAGGTGATTGTAAGTGGAATAAAATCATTTTGGTTGAGCCATGAAGCCATATCAAGCCCTCATGAGCCATGAAGGGACTCATTTGAGGCATCCACTATGTTGTTCCTAACCCTGCTTAGCGAGGGCTTAGGGGTTAAGGACCATCCATGTGAATCACCTACATGAGTCAGGAGGTCAAGTTGAGTATGGGTGTGGTTTTAGGAGGTGTGTGCAAGTGTAGTGTATGAGTGTAGTGTGTGTTTAAGTCATCCCTTCACCAGACCAGGCCACCCAGGGCAGTCCTAAGGCCAAAGAGTCTTATAGGAACTCATCCTTTAAACTTCCACATTTGATTTCCACCCTCTAGGTGATTAGGGTTTACAATCAAGTTTGTGGAGTTTGCAGGGAGTTAAGAAGTGGTTTGAATTTCTAAGTGGTGGGTCCCAATTCTAGTCCTCTAAGATAGTCAAAGGAAAAGCCTAAGGCTAGATCCTAAGTACTAAAAAGAAGAAGAGAAGACCTCATCAAAAATGAGGTCAACAAGAGTTGTCACCAATGTCAAGTGCATGGAGTGGTTCTACATCAACCTCCTAATGTGCTACATCCGAAAATCGCATCATGGCCATTTGAGTGTTGGGGCACAGATATCGTGGGTCCTATAGGACCGCCTTCTTCAAGAGGACATCTCTTTATTCTTTCATTCACAGATTACTTTTCCAAATGGGCAGAAGCTATTACGCTTAGAGAAGTGAAAGCACATCATGTGCTACATTTCTTCAAAAATCAAATCGTCTACCGTTTCGGGGTACCGCGCAGAATTATCTCAGATAAAGGGTCAACGTTTAGAAGTACAAGGATCAACTGTTTTGTTAGAAGACGCAGGATCGACTGGAGCTATTCGACGATCTACTACCCAAGAGAGAACGACTTGGCTGAGGCTTTTAATAAAAATCTCGTCTAAATTCTAAAGAAAATCTTGGATGAAAATAAAAGAAATTAGCACGAGAAGTTGTTAGAAGCCTTATGGACCTACAAAACAACTTTCAGAACTCCTACTCAGTCCACGCACTACGCTCTAGTTTACGGGTCTGAGGCCGTCTTACCCTTGGAAGTTCAACTTTCGTCTCTCAGAATTGTAGTTGCGAACCAGATTACTACAGAAGATAATGCCAAATTATGACTAGAAGAATTGGAGAGCTTGGAAGGGAAACGACATTCAGCGCAGCAGAATTTGAAACTGTAACAAACCAAGATGATCCAGGCCCATGATAATCTGGTTCGTCCAAGGACATTCAAAGTCGGTGACTTAGTTCTAGTTCTCAAGAGGCCTATTCTTGCACACCGCAAGATAGGAGGTAAATTTGAACCGACTTATGAGGGGCCATTCGTGGTCGAGATAGTCTACTCTGAAGGTTCCTACCAATTGGTGAATTGCCGTGGAGAACGACCTATGCTTCCAATCAAAGGATGATATTTGAAGAAGTATTATGCAACCTGATGTTCTGAAGGATGAACTTTAAGAAATGAAGTTTCATTCCTAAAAACATGGGTGAAGTAATCATTTTTAACTGGGTCCGAACCCAAAATATAAAAATGGATGATAAAAATCATTAAAAGAATGTATTGAAAAAAAAATATGTGAAATCATAATAATAAAATTTTGATCCGTCCTTTTAAACCAGCTCACTCCTAATCTTTCCTAATCTTTTCCTACTTAAAAATAAAAAAAAAGAGAAAAGAATAAAAGCTTTCCATTTATAAATAAACTTTCTTATTGTTCTTGTTCTTAGTACAGCCCCTGATCCTTTCCTTCTTTTTCGCAGGGAAATGTTGAACGGGCGGTTGGTTCTGAACTTTAAGAATGGCGTGAGTCTAGCACTCGATGAAAAGAGGATAAAAGATGGCGCTGTGATTGAGATTGATTTTGATATCACACCGGCCGGGCTACAGTACGAAGGAACTGATTGGACCCCGATTGAACGAGAAAAGTTCCGAAGTCAGACAGTGATGAAATTGGGTGGCCCAAGTCAGCAGTCCACCAGCAAGAAAAGAAAAGCAAACACCGCGAATGCAGCAGAGCAGATAAGAAAGTCAAGTCTGTGGTTGCTACAGTAGAGGGAAGGCTTGTCAGCGCCATGCCCACAAAAGTTCAAGAGGTAAGGAGAGCTACTCTCACTCCGACCCAACAAAGAAACAAGAACCCTCGCATTCGCAATATGCTGACCAAGCTAGCAGCGGATCAACATGCAGAGACAGTTGCTACTATCAATGCAAGTACTTTGAAGAAATCGGTTCATCAGGAACAAGAAAAGAGGAGATCAACTCCAAGAACAGCATAAAGAATAAAAGAAATTCCAAGAAGAGAAGAAACAGAATCGGTGCCACGACGCCAGACAAATGCACCAGTTTTGAAGAGTCTTGTTATGAAAGCAACCCCGGAGGATGTCCTGACAGAGACTATCCTCGAGGAGCCGAGACATGCAGGAGAGCGTGCTGGTTTGAACCATACATCCCATAGTACGTTACCAGACCTTGCCAGTTGCAAATAATTCAAGAATACAAACTAGAAAGGATGCAGAATGTTGAAAAGAAAACTTTTGAATATTTTGAGAGAATCCGAGGCAAGAGAATCAACTTCCTGGAGGGCCTTGAGCTATATATAGATGTGTTCTCAGACTTCGAGCAGCAGAAAATTGTAGATTTTGTTGTTGAACTTCAGAAAATGGGTTGAGCTGGTCGTTTGAGAGAGAAGACCTACTCAGAACCTCGAAGGTGGATGAAAGGAAAAGGAACAGTTACGATCCAGTGCGGGTGTTGCTACAACTTCACCGAGGACAAAAAGGGAAATCCACCAGGGATACTCTATCGTAGTGAGGTGGATCTGATGCCAAGAATTATCAAAAGAATGGTAAGAAGGATGGTGACATGGAGGGTACTGCCTGTGGATTGCATACCCAACAGCTGCATCATTAGCATATACAGGGAGGACGACTGCATACCGCCACACATAGATCATCATGACTATGTCAGACCTTTCTACACAGTGTCCTTTGTGAACCAATGTAACAACATGTTCGGATCTGACATCCGGATAGCAAGCCCCGGAGAGTTCCGAGGGCCGGTGGAGATACCACTACCGGTAGGTTCCGTCTTGGTATTAAAAGGGAATGGAGCGGACACAGCAAAACAATGCATTCCAGAAGTGCCTGTTGAGCCGATCTCCATCACTTTAGAAGGATGGACGACGGAAAAATGCATTTCCACTTTCAGCCAGATCCAGAGTTAGAGAGCCTCCTGCCCTACGAGCTGTGAGCTACATGGGAGATAGCACACCTCCAATGCACATCCAAACGGCATTTACTGCCAAGGATGGCTTGGAAGGTGATGTTATTGTCCATGTATCTCACTATTCGGACATGGATTTTGATAAATGGTTTTGGAAGAAACTTGAAAGAATCTTACACAATCCGTTTTGGATTTATGTGGATTGTATGAGATGCTGAATTTTCAAGGAAAATATCATCATGTTTTTGATCAATCTATATGATGTATTTTCAACAAATTGGAATGGAAATGACCATGTCGTGTTTTGCCTTCACCTCTTTTGTGCAAATTGACTGGGAAACGCCGTTAAGTTAAATGAAATTCAAACAAAGAACGAAAAGAAAAGAAAATAAATGAAGAATTTTTTTTAAGAATTCGAATGTCAAAACAAACTTCAAATTAACATGAACTCTAAATAAATGAAAATGAAATTGAATCAACAAGACAAAAGAAACGAACCTAAATCTCGACTTGAATTTCGATATGAATTTGTCGATTTGAATCTTTCAATTCTTCTTCAAATTGAAATCCATTTGAAACTCTTTTGAACCATCTTTCGAGTTGATTCATCCTTACGAAAGACTCAAAACTTAATTCCAAACTTCTAAACTCTTTCGTCGTCATGAAATCCTTTCGAATCTCCGCGATTTCTTCCCTCTTTTGAGAAGGTCGACCAAGTCTACTGACACTGAACCACGAAATTCTCAATTTGGTTCTGATGGCATGGATTCGTATCCTTCGTCAAACAAATCAAACTTTAATCAACTCTCTTGGCATGTGAAACACTTTCATTCCAATCCTCCACTAAACTAAAATTTCTACCAAATCATCCAAACCAAATCAAATACAACTTTTTGGATTGGTACCTAACTTCCAATTCCCATCCTTTCGAGACTGGTTCCAAATTCCAGTTCTCTCTTTTCGAGGTCAGTACCAAATTCCAACTTTCTTTCCAAGATTGATACTAAACTTTAAATCTCTCTTTCGAGACTGGTACCAAATTCCAGTTCTCTCCTTTCGAGGTCGGTACCAAATTCCGACTCTCTTTCCAAGATTGATACCAAATTTCAATTTTCACTTTCGTGACTGGTACCAAATTCTAGTTCTTTCCTTTCGAGGTCAGTACCAAATTCCGACTCTCTTTCCGAGATTGATAATAAATTTCAATTCTCTTTTTCGAGACTGGTACCAAATTCCAGTTCTCTCCTTTCGAGGTCGGTACCAAATTCCAACTCTCTTTCTGAGATTGATACCAAATTTCAATTCTATCTTCCGAGACTGGTACCAAATTCCAGTTCTCTCCTTTAGAGGTCAAAATTCCGACTCTCTTTCCGAGATTGATACTAAATTTCAATTCTCTCTTTTGAGACTGGTACCAATTTCCAATTCTCTCCTTTTGAGGTCGGTACCAAATTTCGACTCTCTTTCCGAGATTGACACCAAATTTCAATTCTCTCTTTTGATCTTTGTACCAAATTCCAGTTCTCCTTTTTTCGAGATCAGTACCTAAATTTTGATTCTCATCCTTTTCAAATAACACCTAAATTCCAAATTCCAGTTCTCCCTTTTCTAGTAGGGATTTAGAATGTGTGTGAGAGTATTGGAATTTGGAAGTTAGGAATTTAGGTATTGGTTGAAAAGGATGAGAATCAAAATTTAGGTACTGATCTCGAAAAAGGGAGAACTGGAATTCGGTACAAGGATCAAAAGAGAGAATTGAAATTTGGTATCAATCTCGGAAAGAGAGTCGAAATTTGGTACCGAGCTCGAAAGGAGATAATTGGAAATTGGTACCAGTCTTGAAAGAGAGTCAATCTTCCCAAAAATAGGACACTCCACCACAGTGAGCCAATCTTTAAATTGATTGACTCTACACCTTCACCAGACCAAGAGAAGAAGTTCCCCAGCAAAAGCCCCCTCACCAGTCCAGCCATTTTTCCTATCGGCCAGGCTTTGAAATCGGGCCTGGACGAAGTCACACCTAAACAATTCACTAAGACCAGAGGCTTCATCCCTAGGCTACTCCAACTCTAATGAATGTGCCAAGCACATCCAATTGAGGCTTCACCTCTTGGACCAAGGTATGTAAAATCCTCTTGCTCCCAAGCTTCCAGCGATTCTCCATTTCGTTTCACTTGATTTAAATGCACATTAGCCATATAGATGTGTGCATCTTGTTGAGACGAGTCCATAGAGTCCAACAACATGAGATTTGGTGGAGAAATGAGGGAGATCTTAGGGTTTTAGTGTGGATGGCTCACGGGACGCACTAGTCATAGACGATCACCAGGAACTGTAGGATCCCTCGTGTATCTAATGGACGACACAGATTGTGCCGGACCAGGGAACGGGACAAGAACTGTGGGCCCCGTGGCGCTGAGTCAGATGGTGGTGTCGAATAGGAAGGCGACACGTGGGCTTTTGATCTGTCATAGGTTGACGCGGCACTGACTGGGTTAAGTTGGAAATTAGACTATTTTTTGATTTATTTAAATAGTCAGAACTTCAAAAATCCATATCTTTGTGTAAAAAAATCACAAAAATAAACTAAAAATACACTCTTCCTCAGTGAAAAGAGGAGAATAATTTGAAAAAAGAATTAAGTTGTATTGTTAAGTATTTCATTTTTAATTAATTTAATATTGTTTTAAGTATTTCAATTCTCCATTCATGCATGTAATTCATCATGGCGTGAGACCATAAGGCTTTTGTAGCCTTTGTTCTTAGGAACATCCCCTGAATTTTCGAAGGCCAGAGGCCATCTCTATGGAAAGTTATTGATTTTTCAAATTTATGTGTCTATTTTGATATTTTAATTCCAATAATGAGCATGTTGCTTAAGAAATTCCAAGAAAATAAGGGGAGGTATCTTATGACTAGTAAGCCCTAGGAAAATTATAGTTTGACTTAATTCTTTAAAAAATAACCCTAATTAGCTTAAACACTCAAAATTGAATTTTAATTAATTAGGAGTAACCACACACCAAAATCACTTGAAAACAATTCCCCACTATCATTTAGAATGTAGAGAACCTCACGTAAAAATTTCAAGTCAATTGGAAATGATTTAACCCATTAAATAAATTAATTAAGTGACAAAGCCATTTTAAAAATTAAAAAATTCATAAAACCCAAAATACACTTCAAAAATTTACCAAATTGGTTTTGTTGGCTCTCTGATATCAGAGGAGTCTAAAAAAATTAAAATTCATAAAAATGTCATATTTGGTTCCTTAATTACTTAGGAACCAACCAAATTTTTTTCCTAAGTCTCTAGGTTAAGATATTAAATTTTTAAGGCTTAAGAAAATTTTTAATTTTAAAAAAATGAATTTTCAAACCTTCCCACTAAAATAATTCTAATAAATCAATCAAAAATTAGAAAATTATAAAATTTGTTTCTCTGACATCCCTGAGGTTAGAGGGACTTAAGAAAAATATAAAATCCATTTTTCAACTTTAATTTTATTTTATAATTAATTAATACCCCAAAACTCAAAATAATTATAATAAATCAAATATAATTCAAACAATCACCAAAATTGGTCCAAGTGATCCTCTGGTCAGCAGGGACATTCCATAATTTTCTTAAGGACAGGAACCTTACCTTGATCATGTTGTTTAATTTTCATTGAAAACCCTTATTTTCTATAAAAATAATTATTTAAATTAAATTAAAAATAGAAAAATCATATTTCCTCCTCTAATGTCTTATTTGACATGTGAATGAAGTGACATAAAAATTCCAAGTTCGTTTGAGCTCAATTTAGTGAGTTATGAAAAAAACAAGCCTAAAGGGGGCATGATGGTGATTAAGGAATGTTAACCATAACTAAAATTTAGGCTAAACCAAAGGGAGGGATAAAATATTTGACCTTAAATTCTTATTAGATGATTGATACTAAGGTAGTCAAGGGTTAGAAACCCATTAATCACTTTCAACAAATCAAAATGAAACTTTAATTAATTAAATAATTTTAATTTTGGGAGAATAATTGAAATTTGGATTATTGAAATGGGGATTTAATTTAGGAAGATTATAATCATTTGATCTAAAATCCCTAAATGAACCATTCCAATAATACTCAATTCTTAATCAATTTTAAAGACATGATGATAAAAATAAATAGTTTAAAGGGAAATAACCTGTTAAATAAATCAAAACTTAAAATATTAAATGATTTAACAATTAAATTAAATAAACTTAAAGATATTCAAAACTAATTTGAGATTAACTAAAAATCAAATTGGAGCAAACTCAAGAAGTTAAAATTGATCTAAAATTGTTTAAGACTTAAATCAAAACAAAATTTAAAACATCAAAGATCAACCTAGAACAATGCATGATTAAAACATTATAAATTAAATCATTTTAAAGCATTAAAATTAGCATAAAGTAATATGATTAATTCAAATCAAATTTAAATCATCAAAATTTAATGAAATTAAATGATTTAAACACTTCTTTCAACTCAAGTAATTTAAAACACTTAAAAAACAACAACTTGAACATTGAAATTAAATTATCTTAAACCAACAATTCAACTTTAATTAAAGATGGTTAAATTCCTCAATAAACTAATATGCCCCTGAAGGCTCTCACTTTTATAACCCTTAAACGGAGTAACAAGTGAAATGTCACTTCACTCACCGGATAATCAAACGTCCAAGTTCACTGAGAAAGAAGTAAAACTTAACTAAACCTTTTGAATGATCAATTCACCTGTACAATGAAGTTCATTTGGACTCAAAATAATCTCAGAAGTATTGAAAAGATGTTTAGGATTTGTCCTAAGAACTTCCTCAATATAATGGGATGTTTTAGAAGAACAATCGAACTTAATTTTTCTTTGGTGAAGAAAATCATCCATAAAACACAAGAACCTAGACGTCATAGGAAATGACTATCAATAGCATTAGGAATTGGGTAGACAACCAGAACCTTCTCTTAGCTTTACCTAGGCATTTCTTGAAATTATATAAATGCTCTAACATGTGTTTTAAGTGCAGCTTGGAATGACGGGAAGACTCTCCAGGTACGCTTTTACTTTATTGCAGTTTACTTACCTGTACTGTATTTTACTTGCAAGTTAAACAAGAATGTCACCCTGCATGAAAACTGAAACTTTTAGGATAGCCACAAAACTGAAACCCAAAACTAAATTAAAAGTCACAACAACATAAAATTCACCGCCACAACATTCAAAAGATAAAACAACTCAAAATTTAATCACAAACAGAACAACAAAACTACAACTACAACTAAATTAAAATGTCTCGTTGGATGATCGGAAATCCCTTGGATGATGTAACCTACGTGTTGCTAACGAGGTTTCCCACGGTCTAAATGTAAGTGTGGAACTCATTCAGTTGAGTTTAGCAAATTCATTTGGACTAAGTGAATCTGATGAAAATAGCGGTTACGGGATGACGGAACCGTGGGACATTAATCGGTCTTCCTTAATCAACTTTAAGATTTGTTTTAATTAAAACAATAAGACATTTGAACCTTAAGACACCTCTAAACTAAAACACTTCTCTCATTTGCTGGTTTTCACTTTCTAAAACTAAACCTCTGCAACAACAATGAGCTTGGAGCATAGTGCGCAGCACGACCATCGTCGTCAGCAAAACTGGAATCTACATCAGAAAAACCTTTCCTTGTTTTAAATAACCAAGCCATAGGATTTTGAGGTAGTTTGCTTAGTGCAACATAAATCCTCAGCTTTCCGTTAGGCATTTGCATAATCATATTATGCAAATTAAGCCCTAACTCGTCTTTAGGACTCCGAGGTAGTCGTTTGGTACGATATAAACCCTCACATCTTCGAGGTTATTTGTGTGATTATATCATACAAATATAAGTCCAATTAACTAAAATTGGCAAGATTGAAACATTAAATAAACTCTTAAATTGAAACCAAACAATAGGATAGTCGGGAAGTCACCAAAGTCCCCCTCGGGTCTGTAACATACCATACTTCTCTTCCTTTGGACTCCTAAAATAAACTGTTCTAAATTTGAGTTATTCCCTATTGATATTTCAAAAATCCAATTATTTGAAAACCTTAAACTTTGAAATTATTGAGAGCAAAACCACTGATCATTATCGAGAGTTTTCTTAGTGATTCCCGTCACTTAGGTAGGATGTAATTAACTATAGGGGCTTACTCTTATAGGGAACTTTAAGAACCCAGGTAATATAAACCCTTCTTAATTCATTTATATTAAGCAGGGGAACTTGTCGGCTTATAAAATTTGTTCGCAGACCAAACGGATGTCACAAATCATCTAGTTTATTTAATCGAGCCCCATCATCAAGCAGTGTGTCTATTCTTTGGGATAGATACACGGTTTGTGGTATGGTGCTCGTTTATATAAACTATTTGGGATGTGAGATCTGTTTGATTTCATATCTTAAAATTTTTAAACATAAAGTTATTTTCAAAATCAAATTCTTCTTTCTAAAACTATATATATTTAAATTAAATTTAAAATTTAAAATTCACTGACAACTTCTGTAGTCGACCCCTTTTCAAAATACATAACCTAAAAATATGCCGACACTCCCTCTCTCTTTCTCCTTCTCTTGCTCACTCATTCTTTCCCACTCTCCCCCTCTCTGTTACCTCACTCTCTCTCCTCTCTATTTCTTTCTCACACACTCCCTTTCTTAATCCCTTTTCTTATCTCTTCAATTTTATTCTCACTCTTGCTCCCTCTACACTGTCTTCTCTCAATCTTTCTCTCCATCTCTTCCCCACTCCTGCTTCCTTCACTCCCACCTTCTCTCTTCCTCTCTCACTCTTTCTTTCTCTCTCACACACTCTCTCCCCCTCTCTCCCTCTCACTCTCTTTCACTTCATTCCCCTCTTTCTCCGACTAAATCTCATATTATACCCCCTCCCTCCACTTATCTCTCTCTTTCTCACTCTCTCACTCTCTTACAGTTTTCCATGTTACTCCATATCATTACTTCTTTCTCTATTGCTCTTTATTTCTCTCTCACACACTCTATTGTCCTATCTAATCACTCATTCATCACTTTACACAATCTTCCCTCCAACCATATCGCACCCTCTGCATCTCTCCCAATTGCCCTCTTTCATTAATTCTCTCTCTCTCTCTCTCTCTGTCTCACTTTCTTGCTCTTGCCCTCCCTCTCTCTCCATATCTCTCCATATCTGCCTTACCCTCTCTCACTCTCTCTCCCTCACTCTTTCTTCAGTCCCTTTCTTGCTCTCTCTCGCTCTCTTCTTCATCTCGCTTTGTTTTTTCGCACTTTGTTGCACCCTTTCTGTCTTTCTCTATTGCCCTTTCTTCTATCTCCCTCTCTTCTCTTTCTTTACTCACTCTTTCTCTCCCTCTATCTCTCACTCTCTCTCACTCTCCCTCCCTCCCACATTCTATCAATTGCTCTCACATCTTGCTCTCTCCACTCATATCCAACTCAATATTTCTTATTTTCTCTCATACTTATCTCTTTCTCCCTCTTGCCCTATCTCCCTCCTCTCTTCCTCCCTCTCTCCCTATCTCCCTCCTCTCTTTATCTCCCCTTGCACTCACTCCTTCACTCCCTCTCCCTCCCTCTCATTTTCTTTATCGTTCTCTCTCATTCCTAATCTCCTACTCTCTATTATCTCACTTACATTTTCTCTATTTCTTTCCCACTTCCCCTCTCTCATTCTAGCATTCTCTCTCATCCTTTCTCTCTCATTCTTTCTCTCTCATTCTCTCTCTCCGCTAGTCTCCCTCCCACTCTCTCTATCTTAATCTCTCTCCTCTCACCCTCTCCATCTCCCTCTCTTCCTCTCTCCTGCTCACTCATTCCCTTCGTGTCTCACTTAATCTCTCTCCCTCTTAAAATCCTTCTTGCTCTCTCTACCTCTCTCACACCCTCTCTCTCTTCTATCGCTCGCATTCTCTACCTTTATCTCCCCCTTCCTCACTCTCTCCCTTACTCTCGCATTCTCGACCTTTATCTGTCTTTTCCTCACTCTTTTCCATTCTCACTATGTCTCTCACTTTCACTTATGTTTCTCTCTCTTACTCTATCGTTCTTTGTTGCTCTCTTTTCTCTCTCTTTACTCAGTCCCTCTTCCTATATCCATCACTCTAACTCTTTCTCCCTTCCTTTAATTCCTTCTCTCACCCCTCTTCTCGGTCATTTTTTATTACTTTCTCTCTTTTTCTCTCTCCCTCTCTTTTCTCACTCTCCATTTTTTCTCTATTTCTCTCTCTTGCTTTGTCTACCTTACTCCCTTCAAATTTTTCCAGTATTACTCCCTCACTCACCTCTCTCTCTCATTTCCTCTCTCTCTTTCCCTTCATATCTCTCTCTTGCTCCTTTTCTCTTACTCTCTCTCTCTCTCTTCAGCTTCAGTCCCACTCGCACTCCCGCTCTTCATCCCTTCACACTCTCTATTCTCTCTTCTACTTTTATCACTATCTCACTCGCACTCCTTATTCTTTGTCAACTTCTCTCTTACTCTTCTCACTCTTCTTCTATCTCCCCACTCTCTTTCTCTATTTCTCTCACTTCCTTCCTCTCACACTCTCTCCCACTTTCCATTCATGTTTCTCTCTCTCTTCATCTCCCTCATTTTCTCTCTCATTTTTCATCATCCCTCCCTCTCTCTTGCTCATTCTCTCCTTCTATATATTGACTCATACTCCTCTCCATATATCTCTCTCACTCTCACTTCCTCCTTCGCTCTCTGCCTCTACTCTCCCTCTCCCCCTCATTAACTTCCCTTTTTCTCTACCGCTCTTACTCTCTAAATTTAGTCATCTCTCTCCACCTCCTATCTCATACTTTCTTTCAATCTCTCTTCTTATCATGCTTTCTCTTACAATCACACCCTTATCTTTCTATTCCTCTCTATATATATACTCTCGTCCTTTCTTTCCCTCTACCGCAAAACATATCTCTCGCTTATCTCTCTTCTCTGTCTCACACACTCTCACTCTCTCCCTTGCTCTCCCTTTCTCTAACACTCTATTCCACCTTCATTATTGCATTGTTTCTCAATCAAAGTATCTTAATCTCTACTTTATTACTCCCTCTTCGCTCTCTATCTCTCTCTTCTCTTCCTTCTTCCTACGCTCACACTCTCTCTCCTTTCCTGCCTTCCTAATAACTTTTTTCTCTCTTCTCCCTCTCTCTCTTTCACTTTCTTGTATAAAATTCTCCCCCTCACTCTCTTTCCTTATTCCTCTTTAGATCTCTCTTATTCTCTCAGTATTGATCTCTTTATCGCTCTCACTCTCTCCCTCCATTCTTCTCACTCCCAATTTCATGCCCTCTCTAGGTCTCCCCTATGTAGCTCACTCTTCTCTCTCCATTGCACACACTCATACACTCTCACTCTTTATCAATCTCTCTCCCTCTTGCTCTCATAGCTTCATTTATCTCTCTATTTCACCCTCTGTTACCAATTTTTTCTTTATCTTTCTCTCTCTCCTCTCTCTCCATTGCTCCTTTTTTCTCTCCTATCTTTAGGCCCTTCTCTATTATTTTCTCTCAATCTTTCTCTTTTTAGCTCTCAATTCTCTTTTCTATCTTATAATCTTTTTTACACTCTCCTTTTATTGCTCTCTCTTATCTCATTTCTTTTGCTTTTCTCCCACTCTATCCCACTCTCTCTCTTGCTTCCATGCCTTCCTCCCATTCTCTGCGTTCTCCCCCTCCCTTCTTCTCCCTCCCATTATCTTTTTCTGTCTCCCACTGTCTCTTGCACACTCTCTGTTAGACTTCTGCAATTGTCCCTCACTCACTTCCTCTTATGAGATCTGCTCTCAATCTCTCTATCTCTCTCCTTCCTCTCTCTTCCCTCTCTCTATCTTCATATCTCTCACTTTATATCTATGTCACTTTCTTCTGTCCTTTTCTTGCTCTGTCTTGCTCCATATCTCTTGCTCTATCTTCCTTCACTCTCTCTTATACCTCCATTTCTCTCTCATTCTCACTCCACTCTCCCTCTCGCTCTCTCTTTACTTTCACTCACTTTTAGTCTCTCATTCTTTCTTTTACCCACTCAGTTCTCTCCCTTTATTCCTCATTGCTACTCTCCAGCTCTCCCTCACGCATTCACTCCTTTCATCCCTCTCTTTCTCATGCTCTTCTTATCTCCCTGTCTCTTTCTCCTTCTCTTGCTCACTCAATCTTTCCCTCTCTCCCACTCTCTCTTCCCTCGCTCTCTCTTCTCTCTATTTTTCTCTCTCACTCTCCCTTTCTTAATCTCTTTTCCTATCTCTCCAATTTCATTCTCACTCTTTCTCCCTCTGGTCTTCTCTCAATCTTTCTGTCGATCTCTCCCCCACTCTTGTTTCCTTCACTCCCACCCTCTCTTTTCCTCTCTCACTCTTTCTCTCTCTCTCTCACGCTCTTCCTCTCTCTCCCTCTCACTTCACTTCATCCCCCTCTTTCTCCCACTAAATCTCATTTTGTACTCCCTCCCTCTATCTCTCTCTTTCTCACTCTCTCCCTCTTACAGTTTTCAATGTTACGCCATATCATTATTTCTTTCTCTATTGCTCTTTATTTCTTTCTCACACACACTCTCTATTGCTCTATCTCATCACTCACTTATTACTTTACACAGTCTTTCCCTCAAATCATCTCTCAACCTCTTCCTCTCTCCCAAACTCCCTCTTTCATTAATTCAGTCTCTCTCTCTCTCCATTTCTTACTCTTGCCCTCCCTCTCTCTCCATATCTCTCCATATCTGCCTTACCCTCTCTCATTCTCTCTCCCTCGCTCTTTCTTCAGTCCCTTTCTTTACTCCCTTTCTTGCTCTTTCTCGCTCCTTCTTCATCTCGCTTAGATTTTATGCACTTTTTTGCACCCTTTTTATCTTTTATCTCCTTCTCTTCTCCTTATTTACTCACTCATTCTCTCCCTCTATCTCTCACTCTCTCTCTCTCTCACTCTTTCTCCCTCCCACTTTCTATCAATTGCTCTCACATCATGCTCTCTCCACTTATATCGAACTCATTATTTTATATCTTCTCTTATACATATCTCTTTCTTCCTCGATCCCTCTGTATTTTAGATCCTTCTTCCCTCTCTTTCGCCCTCTCTCCCTATCTCCCCCCTCTCTTTATCTCCCCTTGCACTCACTCCTTCACTCCCTCTCCCTCCTCATTTTATTTATCACTCTCTCTCATTCCCAATCTCCTACTCTCTTATCTCACTTTCACTTTTCTCTATTTCTTTTTCACTTCCCTTCTCTCATTCTAACACTCTCTCTCATCCTTTCTCTCTCATTCTTTCTCACTCATTCTCTCCTTCAGCTAGCCTCCCTCCCACTCTCTCCATCTTAATCTCTATCCCTCTCACCCTCTCCATCTCCCTCTTCTTCCTCTCTCCATCTCACTCATTCTCTTACTCTCTCTCCCTATCTCCACATTGCTCACTTTTTTTTCATCTCACTCTCTTCATCTCTCGCTTAATCTCTCTCCCTCAAAAATCTTTCTTGCTCTCTCTACCTCTCTCACACCCTCTCTCTCTTCGATCTCTCTCATTCTCTACCTTTATCTCCCCTTTTCTTCACTCTCTCCCTTACTCTTGTCATCCATCTGTCTTTTTCTCACTCTTTTCCTTTCTCACTATGTCTCTCACTTTACTCTTTCTTGCTCTCTCATTCTTTATTGCTCTCTTTTCTCTCTCTTTACTCGGTCCCCCTTCCTATATCCATCACTCTAACTCTCTCTCACATCCTTTAATTTCCTTTCCCACCCCGCTTCTAGGTCATTTTTATTACTTTCTCTCCTTTTCTCTCTCTCCCTCTCTTTCCTCACTCTCCATTCTTTCTCTACTTCTTTCTAGCTTTGTCTCCCTTACTCCCTTCAAATTCTTCCAGTAATAGTCCATCACTCACCTTCTCTCTCTTTCTCCCTCCTTTTCTCTCTCATTTCCTCTCTCTCATTTCCCCTCCTATCTCTCTCTTGTTCCTCTTCACCCTCTCTCTTCACCCACTCTCCCTCTCTCTTCTGCTTCACTCCCACTCTAACTCCCTCTCTTCATCCCTTCACACTCTCTATTCTCTCTTCTACTTTCTATCACTATCTCACTCGCACTCCTTCTTCTTTGTCCACTTCTCTTTTACTCTTCTCACTCTTCTTCTATCTCCCCACTCTCTTTCTCTATTTCTCTCACTTCCTTCCTTTGTCATTCTCTCTCACACTATCTCCAACTTTCCATTCCTGTTTCTCTCTCTCTCTTCATCTCCCTCATTCTCTCTCTCATTTTTCATCGTCTCTCCCTCTCTCTTGTTCATTCTCTCTTTCTATATCTTGACTCATTCTCCTTCTCTCCAAATATCTCTCTCACTTCCTCCTTCGCTCTCTTTCTCTCCTCTCCCTCTATTTCTCCTCTCTTTTTATGTACCGCTCTTACTTTCTAAATTTAGCCATCTCTATCCACCTCCTATCTCATACTTTCTCTCACTATCTCTTCTTATCATGCTCTCTCTTACAGTCCCTTCCTTATCTTTCTCTTCCTCTCTATATATATACACTCATACTTTCTTTCCCTCTACCACAAAAAAATCTCTCTCGCTTATCACTCTTCTCTATCACACGCACTCTCACTCTCTCCCTTGCTCTCCCTCTCTCTCACACTCAATTCCACCTTCATTATTGCATTATTTCTCAATCAATCTATCTTAATCTCTCTTTTATTGCTCCCTCTTCACTCTCTGTCTCCCTTTTCTCTTCCTTCTTCCCTCGCTCACACTCTCTTTCTTTTCCTGCCCTCCTAATAACTTTTTTTCTCTCTTGTTCCTCTCTCTTTCACTTTTTATATAATCTTCTCCCCCTCACACTCTTTCCTTATTCCTCTTTAGATCTCTCTTATTCCCTCAGTATTGTTCTCTTTATCACCCTCACTCTCTCCCTCTATCATTCTCACTCCCTCATCCATGTCCTCTCTAGGTCTCCCCTACATAGCTCACTCTTCTCTCTCCATTGCACACACTCATACACTCTCACTCTCTATCAATCTCCCTCGCTCTTGCTCTCATTAGCACCATTTATCGCTCTATCTCTCTCTCTGTTACCAATTTTTTCTTTATCTTTCACTCTCTCCTTTCTCTCCCTTGCTCTATTTTTCTCTCCTTTCTTTTATCCCTTCCCTATTATTTTCTCTCAATCTTTCTCTTTCTCGCTCTCAATTCTCTTCTACTTATTATCTCTTTTACACTCTCCTTTTGTTGCTCTCTCTTTTGTAATTTCTTTTGCTTTTCTCCCACTCTATCCCACTCTCTCTCTTGCTTCCATCCCTCCCTCTCCCATTCTTTGTCTTCTCTCCCTCTCTTCCTCTCCCTCACTTTATCCCTCTCCGTCTCCCACTCTCTCTTGCACACTCTCTCTCAAGCTTCTCAAATTTTCCCTCACGTTTTACCCCTCACTCACTTCCTCTTATGAGATCTTTCCTCAGTCTGTCTACCTCTTTCCTTCCTCTCTCTTCCCTCTATCTATCTTCATAGATCTCACTCTATATCTATTTCACTTTCTTCTGCCCTTTTCGTGCTTTGTCTTGCTGCATATATCTTACTCTATCTTCCTTCACACTCTCTTATATCTCCATTTCTCTCTCATTCTTACTCCACTCTCCCTCCCTCACTCTCTTTACTTTCACTCACTTTTAGTCTCCCACTCTTTCTTTTACCCACTCTGTTCTCCCCCTTTATCCCTCATTGCTATTCTCTAGCTCTCCCTCTCGCTTTCACTCCTTTCATCCCTCTCTTTCTACTATTCTTCTTATCTCCCTCTCTCTTGCTCCTTCTCTTCCTCAATCACTCTTTTTCTCTCTCCCACTCTCTCTTCCCTTGCTCTCTCTTCTCTCTATTTCTCTCTCACACTCTCCCTTTCTTAATCCCTTTTCATATCTCTTTAGTTTCATTCTCACTCTTTCTCCCTCTCCACTGTCTCCTCTCAATCTTTCTCTCCATATCTCCCCCACTCTTGCTTCCTTCACTCACACCCTCTCTCTTCCTCTCTCACTCTTTCTTTCTCTCTTATACACACTCTCCCCTCTCTCCATCTCACTCTCTTTCACTTCATCCCCCTCTTTATTCCACTAAATCTCATTTTATTACCCCTACCTCTGTCTATCTCTCTCTTTCTCACTCTCTCCCTCTCTTGCAGCTTTCACTGTTATGCCATGTCATTATTTCTTTCTCTATTGCTCTTCATTCTCTCTCACACATTCTCCATTGCTCTATCTCATCACTCACTTATCACTTTACACAGTATTTCCCTCCAACCATCTCTCACCCTCTTTCTCTCTCCCAATCTCACTCTTTCACTAATTCAGTCTCTCTCTCTCTCTATCTCTCTCTCTCTCTCTTGTTGTTGCCCTCCCTCTCACCAAATTTGCCTTACCCTCTCTCACTCTCTTTCTCTCGCTCTTTCTTCCGTCCCTTTCTTCACTCCCTTTCTTGCTCTCTCCCGCTCTCTTCTTCATCCCGCTTTTTTTTTTCCCACTTTTTTGCATCCTTTATGTCTTTCTCTATTGCCATTTCTTCTATCTACCTCTCTTCTCTTTCTTTACTCACTATTTCTCTCCCTCTATCTCTCACTCCCGCCCTCCCACTTTCTATCAATTGCTCTCACATCTTGCTCTCTCCCCTCATATCCAACTCATTATTACTTATTTTCTCTTATTCATATCTCTTTCTTCCTCGATCCCTCCATATTTAAGCTCCTTCTTCCCTCTTTTTCTCCCTCTCTCCCTATCTCCCCTTGCACTCACTCTTTCACTCCCACTCCCTCCCTCTCATTTTCTTTATAGCTCTCTCTCATTCCCAATCTTCTGCTCTACCTTATCTCACTTTCACTTTTCTCTATTTCTTTCTCACTTCCTCTCTTTCATTCTAGCACTCTCTCACATCCTTTCTCTTTCATTCTTTCTCTCTCATTCTCTCCCTCCACTAGCCTCCCTCCCACTTTCTCCATCACAATCTATCTACTTTTCACCGTCTCCATCTCACTCATTCTCTTACTCTCCCTCCCCATCTCCACATTGCTCACTATCTTTTCCTCTCTATCTCTTCCTCTCTTGCTTAATCTCTCTTCTTATTAATTCTTTCTTGCTCTCTCTACCTCTATCACACCCTCTCTCTCTTCGATCTCTCTCATTCTCTACCTTTATCTCCCCGTCCTCAATCTCTCCCTTACTCTTATCGTCTATCTATATCTTTCTCACTCTTTTCTTTACTCACTATGTCTCTCACTTTATCATATGTTTATTTATTTTTCTCTCTCATTCTTTGTTGCTCTCTTTTCTCTGTCTTTACTCAGTCCCTCTCTCTATATCCATCACTCTAACTCTCTCTCCTTTCCTTTATTTCCCTCTCTCACCCAACTTCTTAGTCATTTTTATTCCTTTCTTTCTCTCTTTTTCTCTCTCTCCCTCTCTCGTCCTTTCCCTCTCTCATTTCCCATCCTATCTCTCTCCTGCTCCTTTGTCTTATTCTCTCTTAACCCACTCTCTCTCTCTCTTCTGTTTTACTCCCACCCGACTCCTTCTATTCATCGCTTCACACTCTCTATTATCTCTTCTACTTTCTATCACTATGTTGCTCTCACTCCCTATTCTTTGTCAACTTCTCTCTTAGTCTTCTCACTCTTCTTCTATCACCCCACTCTCTTTCTCTATTTCTCTCACTTCCTTCCTTTGTCACTCTCTCTCACACTTTCGCACACTTTCCATTCCTGTTTCTCTCTCTCTCTGTCCATCTCCCTCATTCTATCTCTCATTTTTCATTATCCCTCCCTCTCTCTTTCTCATTCTCTCCTTCTATATCTTGACTCAATCTCCTTCTTTCCATATATATCTCTCACTTTCACTTCTTCCTTCGCTCTTTTCCTCTCCTCTCCTCTCCCTCTCCATCTATTTCTCCTCGCTTTTTCTCTACCGCTCTTACTCTCTAAATTTAGCCATCTCTCTCTCCACCTCCTATCTCAAACTTTCTGTCACTCTCTCTTCTTATCATGCTCTCTCTTACAATCCCTCCCTTATCTTTCTCTTCCTCTCATACTTTCTTTCCCTCTACCACCAAACATCTCTCTCTTATCTCTCTTCTCTGTCAGACACACTCTCACTCTCCCTCTCTCCCTTGCTCTTCCTCTCTCTCACACTCTGTTCCACTTCATTATTGCATTGTTTCTCAATTAATCCATTTTAATCTCTCTTTTATTGCTCTCTCTTCGCTCTCTATCTCCTTCTTCTCTTCCTTTTTCACTCGCTCACACTCTCTCTCCTTTCCCATCCTCCTCCTAGTAACTTTTTTCTCTCTTGTCCCTCTCTCTCTTACAATATTTTGTATAATCTTCTCCCATTGCTCTCTTTCCTTATTTCTCATTAGATCTTTTTTCTTCTCTCTGTATTGTTCACTTTATCGATCTCACGCAATCCCTCTATCATTCTCACTCCCTCATTCATGTCCTCTCTAGGTCTCCCCTATGTAGCTTACTCTACTCTCTCAATTGCATAAACTCATACACTCTCACTCTCTATCAATCTCTCTTCCTCTTGCTCTCATTATTTCCATTTATCGCTCAATCTCACTCTCTGTTACCAATTTTTTTTTTATCTTTCACTCTTTCCTCTCCCTCCCTTGCTCTATTTTTCTCTCATCTGTCTAACCACTTTTCTATTATTTTCTCTTAATCTATCTCTTTCTCACTCTCAATTATCTTTTACTATCTTATAATCTATTTTACACTCTTTTTTGTTGCTCTCTCTTCTCTCATTTCTTTAACTTTTCTCCCACTCTATCACACTCTCTCTCTTGCTTCCATCCCTCCCTCTCCCATTCTCTGTCTTCTCTCCCTCTCTTCCTCTCCCTCCCTTTATCCCTCTCCGTCTCCCACTCTCCCTTGCACACTCTCTCTCAAACTTCACCAATTTTCCCTCACTTTTTACCCCTCACATGCTTCCTCTTATGAGATCTTCCCTCATTCTCTCTACCTCTCACCTTCCTCTCTCTTCCCTCTCTCTATCTTCATATCTCTCACTCTATATCTATTTCACTTACTTCTGCCCTTTTCTTGCTTTATCTTTCTATATATCTCTTGCTCTATCTTCCTTCACTCTCTCTTATATCTTCATTACTCTGTCATTCTCACTCCGCTCTTCCTCCCTCTCTCTCTTTACTTTTACACACTTTTAGTCCCCCACGCTTTCTTTTACCCACTCTGTTCTCTCCCTTTATCCCTCATTGCTACTCTCTAGCTCTCCCTCTTGCTTTCACTCCTTTCATCCCTCTCTTTCTCCTGCTCTTCTTATCTCTCTCTCTCTCTTGCTACTCTTGCTCACTCACTCTTTCCCTATCTCCCACTCTCTCTTCCCTTGCTCTCTCCTCTCTATTTCTCTCTCACACTCTCCCTTTCTTAACCCTTTTCCTATCTCTTTAGTTTCATTCTCACTCTTGGTCCCTCTCCACTGTCTCCTTTCAATCTATCTCTCTATCTCTCCACCACTCTTGCTTCTTTCATTCCCACCCTCTCTCTCTTCCACTCTCACTCTTTCTTTCTCTCTCTCACATTCTCTCCCACTCTCTCCCTCTCCCTCTCTTTCACTTCATCCCCCTTTTTCTCCCACTAAATCTCATTTTATACCACCTCCCTTCATCTATCTCTCTCTTTCTCACTCTCTCCCTCTCTTGCACTTTTCACTGTTATGCCATATCATTATTTCTTTCACTATTGCTCTTTATTCTCTTTCCAACACTCTCAATTGCTCTATCTCATCACTCATTTATCACTTTACACAATCTTTCCCTCCAACCATCTCTCACCCTCTTCCTCTCTCCCAATATTTCTCTTTCACTAATTTAGTCTCTCTCTCTCTCTCTCTCTCTCTCTCTCTCTCTCTCTTGCTCTTTCCCTCCCTCTCTCTCCATATCTCTCCATATCAGCATTACCCTCTATCACTCTCTCTCCCTCGCTCTTTCTTCGGTCCCTTTCTTCACTCACTTTCATGCTCTCTCTCGCTCTCTTCTTCATCTTGATTTATTTTTTCGCACTTTTTTGCACCCTTTCAGTATTCCTCTATTTCCCTTTCTGCTATCTCCCTCTCTTCTCTTTCCTAACTCACTCTTTCTCTCCCTCAGTCTCTCACTCTCTCTCTCACTCTCCCTCCCTCCCACTTTCTATCAATTTCTCTCACATCTTGCTCTCTCCACTCATATCCAACTCATTATTTTTTATTTTCACTTATACATATCTCTTTTTTCATCTGTCCTTCTGTATTTTAGTTCCTTCTTCCCTCTCTTTCTCCCTCTCTCCCTGTCTCACTCCTCTCATTTTCTCCCCTTGCACTCACTCCTCACCCTCCCTCACCCTCCCTCTCATTCCCAATCTCCCATTCTCTCTTATCTCACTTTCACATTTCTCTATTTCTTTCTCACTTCCCTTCTCTCATTCTAACACTCTCTCTCATCCTTTCTCGCTCATTCTTTCTCTCTGATTCGCTCCCTCCGCTAGCCTCCCTCCCACTCTCTCCTTCTTAATCTCTCTCCCACCCACCCTCTCCATCTCCCACTCTTCCTCTCTCCATCTTACTCCTTCTCTTACTCTCCCTCCCTATCTCCACATTGCTCACTATCTTTTCCTCTCACTCTCTTTGTCTCTCGCCTAATCTCTCTCCCTCTAAAATCTTTATTACTCTCTCAAACCCTATCTCTCTCTTCGATCTCTCTCATTCTCTACCTTTATCTCCCCCCTTCCTCACTCTCTCCATTACTCTTGTCATCTATCTGTCTTTTTCTCACCCTTTTCGTTTCTCACTATGTCTCT
The DNA here is from genome assembly GCA_022702705.1 of Papilionanthe hookeriana x Papilionanthe teres. NCBI lineage: Eukaryota > Viridiplantae > Streptophyta > Magnoliopsida > Asparagales > Orchidaceae > Papilionanthe > Papilionanthe hookeriana x Papilionanthe teres. Next base: position 152,095,109 of record CM040424.1, read on the forward strand.
CACTTTACTCTCTGTTGCTCTCTCATTCTTTGTTGCTCTCTTTTCTCTCTCTTTACTCAGTTCTTCTACCTTAATCCATCACTATAACTCTCTCTCCATTCCTTTTATTCCCTCTCTCACCCTTCTTCTTGGTCATTTTTTATTACTTTCTCTCTTTCTCTCTCCCTTTCTTTCCTCACTCTCCATTCTTTCTCTATTTCTCCCTGGCTTTGTCTCCTTTAGTCCCTTCAAATTCTTCTAGTATTACTCCCTAACTCACCTTCTCTCTCTCTTTATCCCTCCCTTTCTCTCTCTTTTCCTCTCTCATTTCCCTTCCTATCTCTCTCTTGCTCCTCTTCACCCTTTCTCTTTACCCAATCTCTCTCTCTTCAGCTTCACTCCCACACCAACCCCCTCTCTTCATGCCTTTACACTCTCAATTCACTCTTCTACTTTCTATCACTATCTCACTTGCACTCCTTATTCTTTGTCAACTTGTCTCTTACTCTTCTCACTCTTCTTATATCTCCCCACCCTCTTTCTCTATTTCTCTCACTTCCTTTGTCACTCTCTCTCACACTCTCTCCCTCTTTCCATTGTTATTTCTCTCTCTCCATCTCCCTCATTCTCTCTCTCATTTTTCATCATCCCTCCCTCTCACTTGCTCATTTTCTCTTTCTATAACTTGACTCAATATCATTTTCTCCATATAACTCTCTCACTCTCACTTCCTCCTTCACTCTCTTCCTCTCCTCTCCCTCTCCCTCTCCCTCTATTTCTTCTTTTTATCTCTACCGCTCTTACTCTCTAAATTTAGCCATCTCTCTCACACCCTCCTATCTCATACTTTCTCTCTCTCTCTTCTTATCGTGCTCTCTCTTACAATCCCTCCCTTATCTTTCTCTTCCTCTCTATATATATACTCTAGTATTTTCTTTCCCTCTACCACAAAACATATCTCTCGCTTATCTCTCTTCTTTGTCACACACTCTCACTCTCTCCCTTGCTCTCCACCTTCAATATTGCATTGTTTCTCAAATAATCTATCTTAATCTCTCTTTTATTTCTCCCTCTTCGATCTCTATCACCCTCTTTTCTTACTTCATCCCTAGCTCACACTCTCTCTCCTTTCCAGCCCTCCGATTAACTTTTTTCTCTCTTGTCCATCTCTCTCCTTCACTTGCTTGTATAATCTTCTCCCCCTCAATCTCTTTTCTTATTCCTTTTTAGATCCCTCTTATTGTCTCAGTATTATTCTCTTTATTGCTCTAACTCTCTATCTCTATCATTCTCACTCCCTTATTCATGTCCTCTCTGGGTCTCCCCTATGTAACTCGCTCTTCTTTCTCCATTGCACACACTCATACACTCTCACTCTCTATCAATCTCTCTCCCTCTTGCTCTCATTAGCTCCATTTATCACTCTATCTCACTCTGTTACCAATTTTTTCTTTATCTTTCACTCTCTCCTCTCTCTCCATTGCTCCATTTTTCTCTCCTATCTTTAATCCCTTCTTTATTTTTTTCTCTCAATCTTTCTCTTTCTTGCTCTCAATTTTCTTTTACTTATAATCTCTTTTACACTCTCCTTTTGTTGCTCTCTCTTCTATCATTTCTTTTGCTTCTCCCACTCTCCCTCTTGCTTCTATCCCTCCCTCTCCCATTCTCTGTCTTCTCTCCTACCCTTCCTCTCCCTCCCATTATTCCTCTCCATCTCCCACTCTCTCTTGCACACACTCTATCAAACTTATCCAATTTTCCCTCACTTTTAGCCCTCACTCACTTCCTCTTATGAGATCTTCCATCAGTCTCTCTACCTCTCTTCTTCCTCTCTCTTCCCTCTCTCTATCTTCATATCTCTCACTCTATATCTATTCCACTTTCTTCTGCCCTTTCCTTGCTCTGTATTGCTCCATATCTCTTACTCTATCATCCTTCACTCTCTCTTATATCTCCATTTCTCTCTCATTCTCACTCTTCTCTCCCTCCCTCCCTCTCTTTATTTTTACTCACTTTTAGTCGCCCACTCTTTCTTTTACCCTCTCTATTTTATTCCTTTATCCCTCGTTGCTACTCTCTAGCTCTCCCTCCTACTTTCACTCCTTTCACCCATATATTTCTCCTGCTCTTCTTATCCCTCTCTCTCTCTCTTGCTCCTTCTCTTGCTCACTCACTCTTTCCCTCTCTCCCACACTCTCTTCCCTTGCTCTCTCCTCTCTATTTCTCTCTCACACTCTCCCTTTCTTAACCCTTTTCATATCTCTTCAGTTTCATTCTCACTCTTGGTCCCTCTCCACTGTCTCCTTTCAATCTATCTCTCCATCTCTTCACCACTCTTGTTTCCTTCACTCCCACCCTCTCTCTCTTCCTCTCTCACTCTTTCTTTCTCTCTCTCTCACATGCTCTCCCCCTCTCTCCCTCTCCCTCTCTTTCACTTCATCCCCCTCTTTCTCCCATTAAATCTCATTTTATACCACCTCCCTCCATCTATCTCTTTCTTTCTAACTCTCTCCCTCTCTTGCATTTTTCACTGTTATGCCATATTATTATTTCTTTCTCTATTGCTCTTTATTCTCTCTCCTACACTCTCAATTGCTCTATCTTATCACTCACTTATCACTTTACACGGTCTTTCCCTCCAACCGTTCTAACCCTCTTCCTCGCCCCCAATCTCCCTCTTTCACTAATTCAGTCTCTCTCTCTCCCTCTTTCTTGCTCTTGCCCTCCCTCTCTCTCCATATCTCTCCATATCAGCATTACCCTCTATCACTCTCTCTCCCACAATCTTTCTTCAGTACCTTTCTTCACTCCCTTTCTTGCTCTCTCTCTCGCTCTCTTCTTCATCTCGCTATGTTTTTTCGCACTTCTTTGCACCCTTTCTGTATTTCTCTGTTGCTCTTTCTTCTATCTCCCTCTCTTCTCTTTCCTTACTCTTTCTCTCCCTCAATCTCTGACTCTCTCTGACTCTCCCTCCCTCCCACTTCTATCAATTGCTCTCACATCTTGCTCTCTCCACTCATATCCAACTCATTATTTCTTATTTTCACTTATACGTATCTCTTTTTTCCTCGGTCCCTCTATGTTTCAGTTTCTTCTTCCCTCTATTTCTCCCTCTCTCCCTATCTCACTCCTCTCTTTTTCTCCCCTTGCACTCATTCCTCAACCTCCCGCACCCTCCCTCACATTTTCTTTATCGCTCTTTCTCATTCCCAATCTACCGTTCTCTTTTATCTCACTTTCACTTTTCTCTATTTGTTTCTCACTTCCCTTCTCTCATTCTAGCACTCTCTCTCATCCTTTCTCGCTCGTTCTTTCTCTCTCATTCTCTCCCTTCGCTAGCCTCCCTCCCACTCTCTCCTTCCCAATCTCTCTCCCTCTCACCCTCTCCATCTCCCACACTTCCTCTCTCCATCTTACTCATTCTCTTACTCTCCCTCCCTATCTCCACATTGCTCACTATCTTTTCCTCTCACTCTCTTCATCTCTCGCTTAATCTCTCTCCCTATAAAATCATTCTTGCTCTCTCAACCTCTCTCACACCCTCTCTCTCTCTTCGATCTCTCTCATTCTCTACTGTTATCTCCCCCTTCCTCACTCTCTCCCTTACTCTTGTCGTATATCTGCCTTTTTCTCACTCTTTTCTTTTCTCACTATGTCTCTCACTTTACCCCTCTTCTTGGTCATTTTTTATTACTTTCTCTTTTTTTCTCTCTCTCCCTCTCTTTCCTCACACTCCATTCTTTCTCTATTTCGCTCTCGCTTTGTCTCCCTTACTCCCCTCAAATTCTTCTAGTATTACACCCTAACTCACCTTCTCTCTTTCTCCCTCCCTTTCTCTCTCTTTTCCTCTCTCTCATTTCACTTCATATCTCTCTCTTGCTCCTCTTTACCCTCTCACTTCACCTACTCTCTCTCTCTCTTCAGCTTCACTCCCACACCGACTCCCTCTCTTCATGCCTTCACACTCTCAATTCTCTCTTCTACTTTCTATCACTATCTCACTTGCACTCCTTATTCTTTGTCAAATTGTCTCTTACTCTTCTCACTCTTCTTCTATCTCCCCACTTTCCTTCTCTATTTATCTCACTTCCTTCCTTTGTCACTCTCTCTCACACTCTCTCCCTCTTTCCAATCTTATTTCTCTCTCTCTTCATTCTCTCTCTCATTTTTCATCATCCCTCCCTCTCTCATGCTATAACTTGACTCGTTCTCCTTTTCTCCATATATCTCTCTCACTCTCACTTCCTCCTTCACTCTCTTCCTCTCTTCTCCCTCTCCCTCTCCCTCTCCCTCTATTTCTTCTTTTTTTTTCTCTACCGCTCTTACTCTCTAAATTTAGCCATCTCTCTCTCCACCTCCTATCTCATACTTTCTCTCACTCTCACTTCTTATCATGCTCTCTCTTACAATCCCTCCCTTACCTTTTCTCTTCATTTCTTTAAATATGCTCGCGTACTTTCTTTCCCTCTGACCCGACCGCAAATAACATAGTAATATTCGCTTCCAAAAGATAGCCATAATCTTTGACTCAATTTATAAATAGCGGCTAGTGTATAAAATTAATATGATGTAAATTTTGAAAATATTTTTACACACTAGAGGTACTATGCAAGTATACGTATTGTTTCAAGTAATATAGGGCTTTGAAACTAAGACCCCAGTATCGATCCCACAGGGAAGAATTATAGTGATAAATTTTCTAAATAAAAAAAAAATATTTTTTATCTTTTAATTTAATTATAAATTACTATTAATTTACTAGATGCAAATAAAGAAAAAAATAATAAGAAAATGATTTATGAAAACTATATAAAATAAACAACTTTCTTTCCTTCAATTAATCTAAGATTTTTAAGATAATTTAATATTTGTTGGAGAATTTGATTTATGGTATTGTGCCAAATAGAAGCATTCTTATTCTTTACCCTTTGATCTAAGCGCAAAGAACATTGGCTAATTTATAGAATAGGCCCGGATATATTGTTAGTAGAATGGGTTAATCTAGGCTCACACTTCTAGATGTCCAAGGGTGGCTATGGTCAGCCCTACTAGTGACCCTTTCCTAATCTATAAATCAAGTTATAAGAATTTAGTCTGTCACTCTAAACTTATCAATTTCACGCCCTTTAAATCTTATCTTCCTATTTATTTGCACTTCACCTTAAATAGCCCGCACATGGCCTTCGACAACCTAAGGATTCATGTGACATTTACAAGTTAAGAGTTCTTCTCCTTCAAGGTCTCAAAACTCTTCAACAGGTTTTAACAATTTAAATGGCCAAGCTAAAAAGTAAAGTAAGATCAGGTATTAATGTCATCACAATGTTTTGAAAATATTTTTAATTTCAATTCTCCATCGAATCTTTATATTATCTTATCTATCTCTTCATAATTGAAGGAAGAAACTAACTACTCAGAACACATTGAAAATAAATAGTAAAACATGATAAATAAACTTTGAATCAAATATAAAAATACTTATCTCAAATATTTCTTCTATAGATCTTCTGATTCCTACTGACTCCACAGTAAAATTATTTAATGTTTCAATCCTGCCAATTTTAATTGATTAGGACATATGTTTGTATGACATAATCACACAAATAGCCTCGAAGATGTGAGGATTTATGTCGTATCAAGCGACTACCTCAGAGTCCTAAGACCGGTTAGGGCTTAATTTGCATAACATGATTATACAAATGCCTAACAAAAAGTAGAGGATTTACGTTGCACTAAGCAAACTACCTCAAAATCCTATGGCTTTGTTGTTTAAAACTAGGAAAGGTTTTGCTAAAGTAGATTCAAGTTTTGCTGATGACGATGACTGTGCTGCCCACCATGCTCCAAGCTCCTTGTTATTGCAGAGGTTTAGTTTTAGAATGTGAAAATCAGGGGATGAGAAAAGTGTCTTGGTTTAGAGAAAATCTTAAAATCCAAGTGTTTTTAATGTTTTAATTAAAACAAATCTTAAAGTTGATTATAACAACACCGGTTAAGATCCCACGGTTCCATCATTCTGACATCGTTATTTTTATCGGATTCACTTAGTCCAGATGAATTTGCTAAACTCAACTAAATGAGTTCCACACTTTTATTTAGACCGTGGGAAATCTCGTTAGCAACACGTAGGTTACATCATCCGAGGTATTCCCGATCGTCCAATGAGATATTTTAATTTAGTTGTAATTGCAGTTTTGTTGTTTTGTTTGTGATTAAATTTTGAGTTGTTTATATTTTGGAATGTGGTGTCGGTGAATTTTATCTTGTGATGACTTTTAACTTAGTTTTGGATTCAGTTTTGTGGCTATCCTATAGATTTTGGTTTTCATGCAACAGTTGTTTTACCATGCAAGAAAATTAAAATGTAGCACATGTAGGTAAATTGCAACAAAGTAAAAGCGTACCTGGAGGGTCTTCCCGTCATCCCAAGCTACACTTAAAACACATGTTAGAACATTTAAACATATTTTTGCAAGAAATACTTAGGTAAAGCTAAGGGAGAGGGTTTTGGTTGTATACCAGAATCCTAATCCTATTGCTAGTCATTTCCTATGACGTCTAGGTTGTTGGTTTGGTTTAAGGATGATTTTCTTCACCAAAGAACAATTAAGTTCAATTATTCTTCTAAAACACCCCATCTTATCGAGGAAGTGTTTAAGACAAATCTTAAACATCTTTTCAATACTTCTGGGATTATTTTGAGTTCAAATGAATTTTATTCTATTGGTGAATTAATCATCAAAGGATTTTAATTTTATTTTGTTTCTAGATCAGAGAAGTTAGGACATTTGAATATCTTATGTGTGAAGTGACACTTCACTTGATGTTTCATTTAAGAGATATAACAATAAAAGCCTTTTAAGGGCAAAGTAATAAATATTTTAATGATTTATTTGATTTGATTTTTCTATAAAAATTAATTAATGATTATTAAGTTTGGAATAGGGTTCGAGTTATTTTATATTTAATTTAAATCTTTACACTTTAAGTGATTTTATATTTCAGAAAAACTTTTTATGTTTTAGATTTACTTATATTGAAAAAGGTGTTGAAATCTTTCATATGTTTTGATTTAGCTCTTAATGATTTCATTTAGGTTTGTTGTTAAGTGAAGTTAATTTAATTTAATTTTATTTTATTTAATTTAATTTAATTTTATTTTATTTTATTTAATTTAATTTAATTTTAATTTAATTTTAATTTAATTTTAATTTAATTTAATTTTAATTTAATTTAATTTTATTTTCAATATTTTAATTTTAATTTAATTTAATTATTAAGGTGTTAATTTAATTTAATTTAAACTTTGACTTGACTTAATTTAATTTAATTTAATTTAACTACAAGATTTTAAATTTAATTTTTATTATTGCACCATTTAACATTTTAAGCTTTAATTCATTTAAGGGTTATCTTCTTTTAATTTTTAATTTATTTAGTTTGGATTATTATTTTAATTTTTAATTAAGAACTAAATATTATTGAAGTGACTTATTTAGGGATTTTCAAATTAAAGAATAAATATCCTCTTAATAATATCCCTATTTTAATAATCCAAATTTTAAATATATTCTTTCCAAAATTTAAATTATTTAATTAATTAGAGTTTCATTTTGATATTTTCAAAGTGTTTAATGGGTTTCTACCCTTTTAATTTCCCTAAGTTTCAATCATCCAAGAGAAAATTAGAATCAAATATTTTACCCTACGTTTTGATTAAACCTAAAGTTTAATTAAGGGTTAAAATTCTTTAATTACCTTTATGCCCTTTTAGGCTTATTTATTTCATAACTCACTAAATTGAGCTCAAATGAATTTGAAATTTTTATGTCACTTCATTCATATATCAATTAAGATATTAGAGGAGAAAATGTGATTTTTCTGACTTTAATCTATTGATATATATATATTTAGTGAAAAATAAGGGTTTTCGAAGAAAATTCAACAACTTGACCAAGGTAATGTTTCTGTCCTTAAGAAAATTATTTAATGTTTTTAATAACCATAGAACAACTTGGACCAATTTTTGTGATTTTTTTAATTATATTTTATTTATTATAATTATTTTGAGTTCTAGTGTATTAATTAATTTTAAAACAAAATAAAAATTGAAAAATAGATTTTATATTTTTCTTAAATTTCTCTGACTTCAAGGAGTCTAGAGAAACAAATTTTATAATTTTATAAATTCTCTTTGATTTATTAGAATTATTTTAGTGAAAAGGTTGAAAATTCATTTTTTTAATATTAAACATTTCATTAAGCCTTCAAAATTCAATATCTTATCCTAGGGACTTAGGAAAAATATTTGGTTTGTTCCTAAGTGATTAGGAGCCAAAATGTAACATTTTTATGATTTTTAATATTTTTTTGAGTTTTTTTATTTTTTAATTATTAAAATATTAAAATATTGTGAAAAATAAACTTTTTTAGAAAATTTCAATCTTAATTTTCCTGAACTCCCCTGATATCAGAGAAGCTCCAAAACCCTTTTTGTAAATTTTTTAAAAGTATTTTTGGAGTTATGAATTTTTAAAGTTCCATTTTGCTTATGAGGCTTAATCAATCCATTTGGTGGGGTTAATCAAGTCCAATTGATTTCAAAAATTTATGTAAGGTTCCTCTGACCCTAAAGAGCAATGGAGAATTGTTTTCAAGTCAATTTGGTGTGTGGTTAACCCTAATTAATTCAAATTCAATTTTGGGTGTTTAGGCCAATTAGGATTATTATGAATGAATTAACTCAAAATATATTTTTCATAGGGTCCCATGGTCCTAAGAAACACCAACAAATTTTTCTAGAATTTATTTTACAAAATGCTAATTATTGGAATTAGAATATCTAAAACAGTGACATGAACTTAAAAAATCAATAATTTCTTACAGAGATGGTCTCTGACCTTGAATAATTCATGGAATGTTCCTAAGATCAGAGGCTTCAAAAGCCCTATGGTCTCATGCCATGGTCAATTGTCTATATAAATGGAGAATCAATACATTGGAAATAGTAAATAAATTATTAAAAATAAAATACTCTTCCAGATAACTTGATCTCTTTCCCACATTATTCTCCTCTGTTCACTGAGCAAGAGGGTATTTTTATTTTATTTTTGTGATTTTTGTATGCAAAGATATGAATTTTTGAAGTTCTGGTATTCAAATAAATCCAAAAAATCCTAATTTTCTACTTATCTTACTCGGCGCCGCGTCATCCTCGTCTGGATCGAAAGCCCACACGTCGCTCCGTGATTTGACTCTGCCATCTGATTCAGCACTACGGGGGACGCCATTCACGTACCATTGCACTGTCTGGCTTGATCTCGACCGCCCGCTTGATACACTCGCAATCCAACGACTCCTGGTCATCGTCTTCGACTGGTGTGCAGCCGTGACCATCCACACTAAAACCTTAAGATCTCACACGATTCTCCATAGATTTTTACGTTCTTATACTCTATCTATTCGTCTTGAAGAGACGAACACATCTATATGGTTAAGGTGCATTGAAATCAACTCAAACTAAATGGAGAATCTCCAGGAGCTCGGGAGGAAGAGTGAGTTCATACCTTTACTCAGAGAAGTGAAGCTTCGATCTGAGGGTTGTGTCACCTTCGATGGAGTCCAAGCAAGCTCCAGATGAAGTCTCTTGCTCTGGGGAAATGCCTAGGTACAAAAGTGACCAAGGCCGATCACAAAGCTTGGAGGCTGGAAGCAATGGCTAGCCTTGTGAGGGGGCTTTTGCTGGGGAACTTCTCCTCTTGGTCTGGTGAAGGTGTAGAGTCAATTAATTTAAAGATTCGCTCACTGTGTTGAAGTTTCCTGGTTTTGGGCTTGAATTTCAACTCTAAAATTGGACTCACAGAGAGGGCTTTAGGGCTGGATTTCAGTGGGGATCAAGTTCTCTATGTCTGGAGAGAGATCTGGAGTGATTTTGGCAGAGTTTTGGTAAGGTTTGGTTCAACACCTTTTTTTGGCCGAGAGGAGGTGGTGCTTAAATAGAGGTCGCTGGAGGGCTCACCAGGGGGTTTGATGGCTTGGATCAACTGCTCAGCGCAAGGGAAGAACAACCATGGTGTTCAATTGGGCTGGGACAAGTCAGCAAGGAGAAATTCAAAATTTGGCTCACACGGGTGCTCTCAGCCTGGTGGTTTCCGGCGGCTATGGTGGCTAGCCGCTAGGATCAAGTAACTGTTGTCATCAGGAGGGTCAGGGGTTGGCAATGGTGCAACCAATGGAGATTGTCCATGTGTAGAAAGCTTTATTCAAAATGGAATGGGGAAGGGGCTCTTTTGCACTCAATTTGGTCATCCTATGGGTTTGGGTTGGGTGCACCTTTCCAAGCTCTGATTTGGGCTGAGGGAGGTCAGATGAGTGAGCTAGATTAGTGGAGAGAAGTCACTATCCAAGCATGTTTAAGTTTAAACATAGTTTATGGGAAGCATGAAAAGGTTTAATCACCTTTAAGAGAATCCTTAAAAAGGCTCCTCCTCTTACCATTTATGGGATGGTAACATGTCAAACTTCTCATGGCTTTACATAGGGCTTATGTATGGCTTCATGGCTTCATTTGGGCTTGGGGATGGCTTAGTCAATTTCATTGGAATGGATTTTAGAAATTTTGGCATTTTGATGGGAATTTGGATAAAGCCTAATTTGGAATGATTTAATCATAGGTTTTAAACTTTAGGGAATTATTTTATTAAATGGATGATGAGAAATAATTTTCATGTGGTCTTTGGATGAATTTTTGGGCTTTTAGGTTTGGTGGAAGTGGGCTTTTTAAAAGGCTTAAATGGGTGTGCCTTTATATTTCAAAATGGACTTTTAGATGAAGAATTTTGTGAAAGACCATGCCAAATAAATGTTGGGTTTAGTTTAGGGATGTTTCATGAATGGTTTGGAATCAATTTGGTGTGATTTGGAGAAGAATTGGGTTGAATTTGAGCTTTTTTGGTAAAGGGGCCAAGGTGGGCCAAATTGGGCTAACTTGGGCTAAGGTTGGGCTAAGGTTGAATTTTTTTTAAAATTAATGTTGAAAAATTTTATGGGAGTGTTACAAAGAGTTTTCAACTTTAGTTGGGCTCTAATTTGGGATTTGGGCCCATTTGGGTTAGGTTTAGGCTTAGGTCAATTTAAGGGATTTTGGTTTTGGGTTAGTTTTGGGTGGAGTTTAGGTTCAAATTTTGGACAAATAAAGTTAGTTTTTTGTTTATGGGGATGTTAGGAAGGCTTTAGAAAAGATTTGGGGCCAATTGGAGTTGAATTGGGCTAGGTTTGGGTCATGGGTCAAAATGGGGCCTTAAGCCCCAAATCAAAATTGGGCCCAAATTTCAATCAAATTGGACTTGGATTTGGTCTAAATTGATTTTGGGGATATTGAATTGAAGTTTAGAATTGAATTGGACCAAAATTGAGGTCAATTGGGGTGGTTTGTTTTGACATTGGGTTCACTTGGGTTAAAAAATGGGTCAAATTAGGGGTTTTGGTAAAAGTGGGGTAAATTAGCAAAACTGGCCATGGTGTAGTTGAAAAAAATGCAATTGAGAATATTTGGGATTTTCTGGAATTTTATGGGAATTTTTAGAATTTTTGGATTTTTGGGGTAAAAGGGTATTTTGGTAATTTGGGGGTTTAGGGGTATTTTTGGAAATTTTGGTTTTTTTGGCTAAAGATGGTCAATTTGAGTGGGGGGAAGTGTTTAGGATTAATTTTGAGGAATTTTGGGTAATTTAGGTAATTTTGCAATTTTTGGGTCATTTCAAGGTTATTTGGTAGGTTTGGTGGCTCCGGGTCCCCGGGGGTCAAAAATTGAAGTTTTGAAAAAAGGAAGATTGATCAAGTGTGAGTGAAATGAAATCATTTTGGTTGAGCCATGAAGCCATATTAAGCCCATATGAGCCATGAGTGATCTCATTTGAGGCATTCACTATGTTGTTCCTAACCCTCTTAGCCAGGGGCTTAGGGGTTAAGGACCATCCATATGAATTACCTACATGAGTCAGGAAGTCAAGTTGGGTGAGAGTGTGGTTTTAGGATTTGGAATGTGTGTGAGAGTGTAGTGTATGTGCAAGTCAACCCTCACTAGACCAGGTCATCCAGGGTATTCCTAAGGCCAAAAAGTCCTATAGGGAACTCATCCTTTACACCTCCACATTTGATTTCAACCCTCTAGGTGATTAGGGGTCTACAATCAAGCTAGTGGGGTTTGCAGGGAGTTAAGAAGTTGTTTGAATTTCTAAATGGTGGGTTCCATTTCTAGTCCTCTAAGATTAGTCAAAGGAAAAGCCTAAGTACTAAAGAGAGAAGCAAAAGACCTCACCAAAATTAAGGTCAACAACCTACTGTGTTGGATACACATAATTCAAGAAATTTCTACCTCACTTCAAATTTCTTACTCCCACATTCCCAGGGAAGGCAATAGACTAGCCAACAGGCTGGCCAGATTAGGTAGGAGCACTGAGTGTATTTTCTTCTCCACCTCCCCTCCCCTTGCCTTAGATTTTTTGTTACAAAGTGATGCTCTTAGCATCCTATATGTAAGAACCATGTAATCAGTTCTACCTCAGCTTAATATATTATCCTAGGGGTTGTTTCTTCCCCTAGGTTCCCACCTCCTTTCCCGCCTCTCCGTTTGCCTCCTCTCCCAATCTTTATTAGTCAGCCTTCCCTGCCCCCAAGCTAGCCTCTCCAAGAAAGAAAAGGGCCTCTTTTGTTACTTTTACGCTTGGGGGAAGATGAAGGGGGAGATGGTGGAGGAGGAGGAGGTTGGGCCTTCCCCATTGTTTGGCATACCCATTTCTTCACTTCTTTGTTAAGGAATTTGTCTGAAAGACGTCGTCTTTACTATCATTTCCCTCTATTTTTCTCTTTTATGGAATCAGTGAGACTAAAAGGATTTTATTGCGCGCATGTCCACCTCTGATTGTGCCATTTTATATGACTTCTTAGAGAACTAAAGTTATTTTCTTGTTCAAATCTTTCGCCCCTACAAATGAGGTTCTAAAATGGACAACACCCATGTGGAATCGGAAGTCATCTCCTTGAAATCATCGAATAAAATGTCCAAAGATGGGGTGAAGATAAGATGTCGTAGTCCATTACTACTTTCAAATAGCTTCGACAAAGTTTGCTCTCGATATCTCAGTGAACCTATAGGTTCCTGCCATACTTCATGCAAGTGTGGGAGGAAACACGAGTGTGAACATGAGGAAAAAATTCTCACTTTTAGAAGATTCATGGCAAATAATACTGATTTTGTGAAAGGTCAAACTTCCGTTGAAACAAATTATAAAATTTTGATTAAGATGGAGCCTCCTGTTAAAGACAAAGTAGTGGAGCAAAATATTCAGCGAAAGGAAGTTGGGCTATCTGATAACTCTTTGAATACTAATCTGTTAACTTTATTATCTAAACATCGAAGGGCTGTATCTTCTCCATAGTTCATGCTTTCGAAAGAACTGGAGCGGCGAACTAGATCGTTGGCTAAGAAAATTGGGTTGCTTGATGATTCCATGAACATTGTTTCAGAGACTCGCTCACCAACTCATAAAAGAATTGAATCTTTTGAGGAGATTATTCCTAGAAGCTCTGAGAAGAAGAGTTAGCCACAAGTTGAAGATGATGAAAAGGCTCCGATGAACAATGTTGAATTAGAGAAAATTATCAATGTTGACTCTCTGGCTCTTTTATTTAAAGGTAAAAGCAATGAAATTTCTCCACAAGGGATTCTCACTGAATTTCTAGATAACGAAATAATTCATGAGAAATTTTCAAATGGTAGCAATAACAAGAATCAGGCAAATCAACCAAAAGCTTCATCATTGTCAAAATCAACTCCTTTAAAAAGCAACAATCTCAAACAGAAGAACTCAGCAGCTTCCACTGAAGCTGAGTCTGGAGGCAACACAACACTCGAAGTGATCAAACAAAAGAATTCAGTTATCATGAAAAAATTTGCATCTCTTAAGCTCCAAACTACTAATCAAAATGAGTCACTTCTTTCTAGAAAAGCAAATACTTCTGCAGCGCCTGCAATAGCTTTGAATGTGAGGACTCCATTGATGAGGTCCCAATCTCAATTGAATACTTCCAAAAGCATGAATAATAGGATGAATTACGAAGAAAAAAGGACAAACAGTAATGAAACGCCTGAAGTAGGGGAAATGAAGTTATTCAAGCCTCAAAAGACTCATATTTCTTTTACTTTACCATCCTCTAGTACTTCTTCAAGAAAAGAAGATAAGAGACATGCAATAAGGACACCAGCTGCTCTGCAACTGGCTAACAACTCTTCCTCTCCTTAGAATTTAAAATTTAAGAGAGGCAAAGTGCTTGACCTAAGAACATCTGACAGTACTGCCCCTAAAAGGCGTAGATTCAATCGAGGGAGAGTCCTTAGTGAAAGTTCCAATGCTGAAGCCACGAAGAGAATCTTCAGGAGGAAGCGAGACATTGGAGGCTCCAAGCAACATAATTCAGAAGCTCACGCCACCATGATGAAGAAGGTCAAATTGAAAGCTAAAATAACCATTTTTAAGTATCAAGATGCAGATGAGAAGAAGGAGATTCTAGGCTTTTTCAATTATGTGATTGAGGAAACAGTAAGCAAGCTTGTTGAGACCAGGAAGAGTAAGCTGAAAGCCTTAGTGGATGCTTTCGAGACTGTGATTTCGGTCCAGGAAGCCAAACCAGCATCATTGGTATGACTTTCCAGGTTACTTGCATGCTCTTGTTCAAATTGCTAATAAATGTCTGGTATAATGTAAAAATATCTAAAATTGCTCTTATATGTATTAAATAAGACTGGAATTGTTATCTTTTGTGGGAAGGCTTGTGTTAATATTATTTGTATTAATATGCTCTTCTATGTATTTTTTCTATGAATAATTTGTACAATCTTTTATTTTTATAAATATATATAAATATATATATATATATATATATATATATATATATATATATATATATATATATATATTGGTAATGGAGCAACTCGTGGCTCCCTACGTGTTAATATAAAAAGGAGTACAAGAAAGGGGAGCGGGAGAGGGGATCCCCATAATAAACTAAAAGAAAATACATAATAGCTCCTAGGGTTTCATTTCTGCACATTACAACTCCACACAAAAAGTAAAAGAAAAGTACATGAACATGTAATATAAAACTCAAAATTACATGTATACCAATAAATTTTTTAAGAGAGCATCAAAATCTTCTAAGGTATGGAAGACACATCCTATCTCCATGTAACAAAATTGCTAGGGAGGGGGGAGGGTTAGTATCAACTGTATGACATTCATTATAATTTCCTTGAGAAGCAAGCCAATGGGCAAGAGCATTCCCCTCCCTAGGAGTATGTAAGAAGTTGATACTATTTGGCAAAAAGAAAGGAGTCAAACCGGTAAGCCATTTGTTGATATGCCATGGAGAAGCATCAGTATGGTGGAAAAACCTGATGCAAAGGAGAGAGTCAAATTCTACCCCCAGAGGTCCAATTTTACACTTATGAGTAAAGAGTAAAGCCCAGTAAATAGCTATTATCTCAGTCTTCAAAGCATCCAAGGCAGCAACTGTGGAGGACAAAAAAATTAAACAACTCTCTTGAGAATCTCTAAACACACCACCAAAGCCAGCTGACAATCTACAAAAACTGCCATCAATGTTCACCTTCACCCAATGAGTAGGAGGAGGATGCCATAGGATAAGAGTGGGGGTAACGCTAGGTTGGGAAGAAGCCTTCTTAATGCTACAAATATCCTAGAATTTATGATGGTGAATTAGTTTGTGGATGTAGGACAAGCGGTTTCTGACCACTCTAGTGAACTGGTTTCTGGTCATCCAGAGGAACCAAGCAACTAAACAAGGAATCACCAACAGCTTAGCTTTATACTAATCCTCTCAACAGGCAAAGAAAGAGGACCACCTCAAAAGTACTTTGTCGAGCTTCAGATTCTGCAAAAGGATATTTCAAACACCTTGAGAGAAGTCACAAGCTAAAACTATAAAAAGCAAAAGACTATAAAATTATATGTATGAAAGCAAATGATAATAAATTATCTTTTTACTCTTTCAATGAATCAGTAATAACTATGGAATTTCATTGTGGAAGTATCTAAATGTTTTGTGCCAAATAGGAGCAGTTATATTCTTGACTTTACTTGGTTCTATAAAGTACATTAGTTAATTTGAAGTTTTGAAATCTTGTAGATGGGTTAGGTAAGAAAAATACTAGCTCTCACTCTAGAGTTCCCTCTTTTACGTCCACCTCAAGGCTAACATTTCATAATAAAATTTAAAACATCAAACCAAATTAGGGGCTTTAGTCTGTCACTCTAAAGTCTTCTAATTTTACTTCTCATTAAAACACATATCACCCTATTTGTTTGCACTCAAATATATGGACTAGAATTCTCACCCATATAAATTGCATGTGATTCGCTCCAATTGTTGATTGAGAAAATACTGCATTGGTTCTTACATGTTCTCAAAACAAATTCTAACATCTCAATTAGCTAAATCAAGAGGTAAATGAAGTGCAAGGTAGTGGAATCATCAAAACTTTTTCCAACATTTAACAACTATACTTCACACAACTTCCTTCCATAATTTAATTAATTTTTCATTTGAAATGAAAAAGATAAAGAAAACTACTTAGAAATCATGGAGAAAACACACACCCAATTTTATTTGAAACAAGAAAACATAGTAAAAACACAAGATGTCTTTCTTTAATACTAAATGTGAAAACAATAATAAAAACTTATCTGAAAATCCTCTCCACAATACTCTTGAAGTTCCTCTGAAACTTTTTCTTTACACTAGATAACTCCTTAGAGGTTGGCGCCCAACTCTAAGGATTGACTCTCCTAAATTCTAATACAAACTATGTTAAGGTAAAGTGGAAAAGTAAAAAAAGATATAGCTAGAAGAATGCTCTCTTTCTTCCTCTTTCCCTTAAGCAACTTCAAGCTTTTCTCCAACTTCACTAGCCAAAATTTCTCTTCAAAACTCTTTTCTTTTTTTGATATTAAGACTTCATTTTAATAATTATCGAAAAGGTGCTTTGGTGTCTCTTCAAATTATGTTTAGATTAAATAAATCTACCAAGAGATGCATCCATCCATTTAAATTTTAAATGAATTTTGGTGCTAATTGAATGTTACTGAAGTTTAAACCAAAGGGTGCTTTAAAAAACCCCTTCAAATTTGCACCAAAATTAATTTAAATTCATCACTATAACTGTGGAAACTATGCGCCAGCCATCTGGCGCTTAAGCGCCAGAGGCCAATTTTCAACACCTTTCAATTTTTGCTCCAAATTTGATTCTTTTTTGCTCCTCTCATCACAATCGCTCATTTTCATCATACTTGCAAAGAAACGTGAAAATACCATCCATTAAAGTGCAATATCATCAAAAAATAGGTATAAAAATGTGCTTAAAAACACTATATATTTTAGGTGTATCAGGTATTTCATTTCTTCTAGAAATATTTCTTACACGCTGACATCGATCACAATTTGTAATATAAGAATTAGTATTTTTAAAAGTTGCAGGCCAATAAAATTCATATTGTAAAATTTTATATGCAGTATTATCAACACCCAAATGTCCTCCAAAATCAGAATCATAACATTTTTGAATAATTTCATATGTTTCTTCTAACGGTACACATTTTTGAATTATTAAATCCTTGCCTTGTTTTTATAAAAATGGGTCGTCTTAAAAATAAGTCTCAGCTTCAGATAAATATTTATTCCTCTGTTGGTATGTTAAACCATAGTGTATAATGTCACTAAAAATAAAATTACAAAGTCTGCATACCATGGAACACACCACTCATTAATAGTGAACAATTTTTCATTAGGAAAATGCTCGTTAATTTCTACATTAGAAAAGAGAGATTTTTCATTTTCAAGTCTGGACAGATGATCAACAGTTTGAATAGCAACACCCTTCCTATCTACTATCTGAAAGTTAAATTCTTGTAAAAGAAGAGTCCTCCATCTTATCAGTCTTGGTTATGCATCATTCTTTTTCATTAAATATTTAATAGAAGAATGGTCAGTATGCACCACAAATTTGGTTCTAATTAAATATGATATTAATTTATCAAAAGCTAATACTATAACTAATAACTTTCTCAGTCGTGGTATAATTAATTTGAGCTTCATTAAGAGTTCGACTAGCATAGTAGATCACTTTGAAAGTTTTATCATGTTTTTGTCCTTACAACTCCAATAGAGTAATCATATGCATCACACATTAATTCAAAAGGTTTTCCTAATCTGTGATACGATAACTGGTGTAGTGATTAATTTTTTTTAATAGTTTGAAAGCTTTTAGGCATTCTTTATCAAAATTAAAAATTATATCTTTTTCCAATAAATGGCATAGAGACTTAGCAATTTTGAAAAATCTTTAATATAATGCCTGTAGAATCCAGCATGTCCTAAAAAACTCTTAATCTCCCTTACATTTGTTGGGCAAGGTAAATTAGTGATTACTTAAGTTTTTGAAGGGTCTACATCCATACCTTTTTCAAAAATATGATGTCCTAAAACAATTCCTCCTGCTACCATTAATTGACATTTTTTCTAATTAAGGACTATGTTTGTTTACAACATTTAAGAACTTTAGATAAGTGTTCTAAACATGATTCAAATGAAATTCCAAACATTGAAAAATCATCCATAAACGCTTCAATTCCTTTTCCAAATAAATCTCATAATTGCCATCATACATCTTTGAAATGTAGTAGGGGCATTTCATAAACAAAAATGCATTCTTCTAAAAGCAAATCTACCATAAGGACTGGTAAACATTGTTTTCTCTTGATCCTTAGGAGCAATTTGTATTTAGTGATAACTAGTATATCAATCCAAAAAATAAAAGTATTTATACCCAGCTAGTCTATCCAACCTTTGATCTAGAAAGGAAAGTGAATAATGATCTTTCCCGGTGTCAAGATTTAATTTTCTGTAATCAATGCATATTTTTCATCCTGTAACTTGTCTTGTTGGTATTAATTCATTATGTTCATTAACAGCTAAGTAACTCCTCCTTTCTTAGGAACACGATGAGATGGACTAACCCATGCACTACCTGAAATAGAGTAGATAATTCTAGCATCTAACCACTTTAAAATTTCTTTCTTGACAACTTTTTTCATAATAGGATTTAATCTACTTCGAGCATCAGCCCTCGGTTTGTTGTTTTTCTTCCATAAGGATTCTCTGCATACAAAATGAAGGACTGATTCCTTTACTATCAGCTATGGTCCATCAAAAGGCTTTCTTATATTTCTTTAAAGTTTCAATCAAACTCTCTTCTTCTTCAGTAGTTAACTTCGACAAAATTATAACAGGAAAAGTTGAGGAATCACCTAAAAAGGCATATTTTAAATGTTCATGAAGTAACTTCAAATCAAGTTCAAGAGGTTTTTCAATTTATGGACAAAAATTTTCATCTTTCTTTGACATGTCCAAAACTTCAAAACTTTCTTGAACATAATTTAAATCTTCCTCAATAAAGTCATAAGAATACTGTGCTTCCTCTTCTTGCTCATGATCTAACTTTTCGCTTTCAAATTTTTCTTCATAAGTTGCTTTAAAATGGCATTCACTCAAATATCTCATTACATACATCCTGAAACATTCATGATCTTTACCTTTTGTATGATATTTCATTGATTTTAAAATATTAAATTTAACAGTTTGATCATTGACACACACAGTTAATTCCCCTTTCTGCACATCTATCATAGCTCTTCCTGTAGTGAGTAAAGGTCCCCCCAAATCTCTTTATCTTCCTCCATACCTAACATAATGAAATCAACAGGAAAAATAATGATCCATTTTTAGTAAAACATCTTCTATAAATCCTTTAGGATTTGTTATCGAACGATCTACTAACTGTAGAGTTACGGTAGTGGGGGTTATTTTTTCTAATTCCCGTCTTTTAAATATAGATAATGTCATAAGGTTAATGCTTGCACCTAAATCACATAAAGATTTCCCATAAAATCTGTCTCCGACTGCATATGGAATTGTGAAGCTACCAGGATCTTTAAGCCTTTCAGGAAGTTACTTTTGAATTATTGTAATGCATTCTTCATTAAGTGCAACTGTCTCATTATCTTCAAACATCATTTTTCTGTTGAGAATATCCTTCATAAGCTTCACATAGCTTGGCAATTTTTCTTAGGATTCAGCAAATAAAATATTTATTGTAAGTTTCACAAATATTTCTAAGAACTTTGAAAATTGCTTGTCCAATTTTTGTTGTCGAAGTCTCTGAGAAAATGGTTGTGGTGGCTTTTCTAAATCAATTTTTGGTGGAGAAATAGGTCTTTCCAAAACTTTATGAGCGTCTAATTTTGGTTTTTCAATCTCTTCTTCCTCTACTTCAATCTCTTCTAAAACTCTATAACTCTCTTCCACTTCTTGATTGAACAACTTTTACTTTTTCTTTTTTTTGTCTCTTGGATTTATCTCTGTATTACAAGGAATTGTTCCTTGAAATTTATTACTTAATGAATTGGCTATTTGTCCAAATTAATTCTTAATATTTTTAATTGTAGCTCCCTGACTTTGCAATTGATTTCCCGTTTGTAACACCACTTCTTCTATAGACAACTTCTTCTCCTTAAATTGTGAAGTATTGTTGGAGGATAAGTGGGTCGATAATTATTGCTCCCTTGGTTGTTCCAATTCCCAAATGGATTTACTTGATTGTTCCCCCATTTTTGATTATTACCACCCTAATTTATGTTATTCCAGTTAAAGTTTGGATGGTTCTTTCAACCTGGGTTATAATAAATGGAAGATGGGTTATTAGGCTTTTTTATGGCATTCAAAGTTTCTAATGTTGTTTGAGAATCAACCATTTGGCCTAATGAATTTTCTTCAATCATTGAAATTAGTTGAGAGAAATTCATTCCAAATTGGTCTATCTTCATTAAAATTGCAGCAACTTGATTTGCTAACATCGCAAAAGCATCAGATTTATGAATATTAGCTACCCTTTTAGGATTTACCCTCTCAGAAGGCCATTAAAATTATTTGTAGCCATTTCTTCAATTAAAGTATAAGTGTCATTAAACTGTTTAGACATCAATGATCCACCAGCAGCAGCATCGATAATAAATCTAAGAGATCTTACTAATCCATTATAAAAAGTTTGAATTATTAACCAATCTAGTATCAAGTGATGTAGACACATTCTTAGGAGATTTTTAAAATGTTCCCAAGATTCATAAATAGATTCCCCTTCAAACTGGCAAAAGGATGTCATATCATTTCTAAGCATTGCAGTTTTTTATGGTGAAAAATATTTAATAAGAAACTTTTGTGCAAAATCACCCCAAGTTCTGGTAGATCCATGTGCTAACAAATTTAACCACATTTTAGCATTATCTCTTAATGAAAAAAGAAAAAATTCAAGTGAAATAACATCATCCAAAACACCATCATATTTAAATGTAGCACACAATTTTAGAAAATTGGCAAGATGTAAATTTCTATCCTTTGGTTGTGTCCTCTCAAACTGATTTTTAGATACCATTTGGATAATAACAGGTTCTAGTTCAAATGAATTAGCAGCTACAGCAGGATTGAACATTATCATGAATTTCATCTACTGTAGGGTTAGCATAATCTCTTAAAGGTCTAAATTCTTGATGGATTTAAGCATTTTGATTATTTTGATTTTCCATTTCTTCAATATTTTTATCTTTTTCTATATTTTAATTTTTAAAATTTTTATTATAGTTTTTTCTAATTCAGAATCGTAAGGAACAAGTCATTCAGAACCTGTACTAAGAATACAAAATTATAAAACACAATAAATTAAAATCACACAACAAAAACAACAAATTCCTAAAATAAATCACACAATTTTGAACAAGATCTTAAAAAGTAAAAATTAGTTATTCTTAAAATTTATTTTCAAAAAATATTTTAACTTTTTTTATTTTTTTTCTTTCCCCAACAATGATGCTAAAAACATGATCCCTAAAATTTATGCTTACTTTTTATATATTAATTGATAATTCTCTTTAATGATATTATAAAATGAGATATTACGCAAGTATACATATCGTTATTAAGTAATATATAAATTTGCGATTAAGCCCCAAGATATCGAACCCACAGGGAAAGTGTTAAATAAAAACAACAGTAAAATAACTTTTTACTTTCTAAGAAAGATCTTACCCAAACTGAAGATAATATTCTAGAAAAAAAATTTGATTCTTTTTTTAATTTTAATAATTTTAATTGAAAGTAAACAACTACTTTAACTAAATTTTTATAAGATGTAAGCAAATGCAAATAAAATATTGTTTTCCTTTTTATGAATCAGTAACAAGTCCTAGAATTTTCGTTGTGGAAGTATATAAAATGTGTTTTGCCAAATAATAGAGATTATATTTTTTATCCTTATTAGAGATGCTATAAAAACATATGTTAATTTATTATTTTATAAATCTTGAAGACGGGTTAAGTAGGAAAGATGCTAGCTATCACTCTAAAGTTTCCTTTTCTCCCTCCACCTAGGGGCTAACATCTCATATCAAAACATAAAACAATAAATTGAATTGGGGGCTTTAGCCTGTCACTCTAAAGTCCTCTAATCCTACACCCATTAAAGTATATCTCCCTATTTATTTGCACTCAACCATATGTATTACATTCTCACCCATATAATCTCATGTGATTCGTTCCAATTGTTGACTGAGACAATACCATACCGGTTCTTGCATGTTCTCACAACATATTTTAACATCTTAATTGGCCAAATCAAGAAGTAAATGAAGTGCAAGATTTTGAATCACCACAACTTATTCCAACATTAAAATCCTATGCTTCACACAACATACTTCCATAACTTTATTATTTCATCATATTAAGGAAAAAGATAAAGAAAACTACTCAGAATTCATGGAGAAAATACAATCACAACTTGGTTTAAAAGTAGAAATCATAGTGAAAACACAAAAAAGCCTTGATTAAAAATAAAATATAAAAATAAAGATAAAGACTGATCTGTAAATTCTCTCAACCAGACACTTGATGTTCCTTTGAAAAATTTGTTATTCCTTACAATACTCCTTAGAGTTTGGCGCCCAACTCTGAGGACTCTAATTCTCTAATCTATTCCTAATACAAACTATATTTAAGTAGAAATGGTGAAGTGGAGTAGTATGTTAATGAAAGAACTTTTCTACACTAACTACACACTCTACAACAACAACAATATTAAATTTCACTACACAATAAGAACTCTTACTAATCACATGTTGACCTCATTTTTGATGAGGTCTTCTCTTCCCTCTTTAGTGCTTAGGATCTAGCCTTAGGCTTTTCCTTCGACTATCTTAGAGGACTAAAATTGGGACCCACCCCTTAGAAATTTGAACCACTTCTTGCCTCTCTACAAACCCCACAAGCTTGATTTTAGACCCCTAATCACCTAGAGGGTTGAAATCAAATGTGAAGGTTTAAAAGATGAGTTCCCTATAGGCTATCTGTGGCCTTAGGACCACCCTGGGTGGCTTGGACTGGTGAGGGTTGACTTACACACTCACTACACTCACACTCTACACTCTCACACACACAATCCAAATCCTAAAACCACACCCATACCCAACTTCACTCCTTGACTCCTTGACTCATGTAGGTAATTCATATGGATGGACCTTAACCCCTAAGCCCCTGGCTAAGAGGGTTAGGAACAACATAGTGAATGCCTCAAATGAGTCCCCTCATGGCTCATATAGGCTTAATATGACTTCATGGCTCAACCAAAGTGATTCCATTTTGCTCAAAATTTTATCAATCTTCATTCTTCCAAAATTTCTATTTTTGGCCCCGGGGCCCCGGCCCCACCAAACCTACCAAATGCCCTAGGAACTACCCAAAATTTGCAAAATCACCTAAATTACCCAAAATTTCCCAAAACCATTCCTAAACATTTCCCTCCACTCAAATTGATCATCTATAGCCAAAAATACCAAAAATTCCAAAAGTACCCCCAAATACCCTCCAAATACCCAAAGTACCCCTCTTGACCCAAAAATCCAAAAATTCAGAAAATTCACAAAAAATTTCAAAAAATCCCAAATATTCCCAATTTCATTTTATCCAACTACACCATGGTCCAATTTTTTCAATTTACCCCACTTTTACCAAAACCCACAATTCAGCCCATTCTTAACCCAAGTGAACCCAATGTCAAACCAAACCTACCCAATTGACCCCAGTTTTGGTCCAATTCAATTCTAAACTTCAATTCAATATCCACAATATCAATCTAGACCAAATCCAAGTCCAATTTGATTGACATTTAAATCCAATTGCACTTTTGACTTTAAGGCCCAATTTGGACCCATGACCCAAACTTAGCCCAAACCAAACCCAATTTAATTCCAATTGACCCCAAAACTTTTCTAAACCTTCCCTAACATCCCCAAAAACAAAAAAATAACATAATTTACCCAAAAACTGGACACAAACCTCACCGAAATTCAACCCAAAACCAAAAAGCCCAATTTTGACCTAAATCCAAACCTAACCCAAATAAGCCCAAATCCCAAAACTCAAAACCCAACCAAAGTAGAAACCTCTTTGAAACACTCCCATAAATATTTCCCAACATTAATTTTACATCAATTTCAACCCTAACCCAACATTGGCCCAAATTAGCCCAATTTGACCTACATTGGCCCATTTACTAAATCAACCCAATTCAACCCAATTCAAACCCAAACCACCTCAAATTCATTTCAAATCACTCATGACACACCCCTAAACCAAACCCAACAATTATTTGACCCAAAACTCTACAAAATTCCCATCCATGAATTCATTCTTAAAGCTAAAGGGCTCATCCCCTTAAGCCTTCCTAAAAGCCCACTTCCACCAAATTCAAAAGACCAAATCAATCTAAAGCCCACATGACACTTTCCCTCATCACACATTCAATTTAAAATCATTCCTAAAGTCCTAATTTATCAATTAAACAATTCCAAATCAAGCCTCATAACAATTCCCATCAAAATGCCAAAATTCACAAAACCCTTTTTCATGAAGTTGACTTAACTTTTCTCAAGCAAAAGATGAGCCATGAAGCCATGCATGAGCCACATGGAAGCCATGAGAGCCTTGGACACCTCACCATACCCAAAATGGCAAGAGGAGAGGACCCTTTAATGATCCCCTTAGGAGTGATTAACCACTCCCATGTCTCCCCTAAACCTAGCTTAAACTTTATTGTACTTGGATGGTGACCTTTCCCCACTAATCAAGCTGGCCTAAACCACTTTTTCTTCAGCCCAACTAGCCATGGGGAGGTGCACCTAGCCCAATCCATGCATTTGACCAAACTTAGCCAAAATACACTCTTACCCCATTCCACTTTGACTCAAACCCTTTACACATGGCAGCCACCAATTGACTTCACAAACATCAAGCCCTGACCCACCTGAGCCTTAGGGTGACCCTTGCCTGCCGGCCAGCGGCCTGGATCGCAGGAAAACACCACACCCGAGAGCTCACATGTGAGCCAACACTGAAATTCCCCCTTGCTGAGTTGCCGCAAGTCCAGTGGCCACCATGGCTGTTCTTGTCTTGCATAGAGCAGCTGATCCCAAGCCTTAAACCCCCCTGGGAGGCCCTCCACCCTCTCCTATTTAAACACCACCTCCTCTCGGCCATGAGAGGTGCTAAAACAAACCTTAAGGAAACTATGCCAAAATCATTCCAGACCACTCTCCACACATAGAGCATTTGATTCCCACTGGATTCCAGCCCCAATTCCCTCCAAATCGAGCTCGATTTTGAGTTCGAATTTCGAGCATAAAAACCAGGACACTTCTTCAGAGTGAGCCAATCCCCAAATTGATTGGTCCTACACCTTTACTAGACCAAGAGAAGAGGTTTCCCCCTATAAGCCCCCTCACCAGGCCAGCCATTGCTTCCAGCCTCCAAGCTTTGTGATCGGGCTTGGTCAAAATCATACCTAGACAATTCACCAGGCCAAGGGACTTCATCTGGAGCTTACTTGGACCCAATCGAACGTGACACAACTCTCAGATCGTAGCTTCACTTCTGCGAGCAAAGGTATGGACTCACTCTTCCTCTCGAGCTTCTAGAGATTCTCGATTTAATTTGGGTCGATTTCAATACATGTTTATCAGTATGGATGTGTTCGTCTCTTCAAGACGAATCCATAGAGCATAAGAACTTGAAAATCCGTTGAGAATCTAGTGAGAAATTAGGGTTAGAAGGTTGACGGTCACGAGTTCACACCAGTCGTAGACGATGACTAGGAACCGTTGGATCGCGCGTGTATCGAGTGGACGGCCAAGATAGCGCCGGACAGATTAATGGGGCATGAACCGCAGGCCCCTGGAGCGCTGAGTCGGATGGCGGCACTGAATCAAAACACGCCGCGTGGCCTTTCGGAGACGCCGAGGTTGAGTCAGCGCCTCGTGGATAAGTAGGAAATTAGGATTTTTCTTATTTATTTAATTACCAGAACTTTGAAAATTCATAACTTTGTGTAGAAAAATCCTAAAAATAAAATAAAAATATTCTCTTGCTCAGTGAACAGAGGAGAATAATGTGGAAAAGAAATCAAGTAATTTCATTAAGTATTTTATTTTTAATAATTTATTTACTCTTTGCACTATTTCAATTCTCCATGCATATAGGAAATTCACCATGGCATGAGACCATAGAGCTTTTGAAGCCTCTGAACTTGGAAACATTTCCCGAATTTTCCAAGGTCAGAGGCCATCCCTATGAGAAGTTATTGATTTTTCAAGTTCATGTTACTATTTTGAGTATTTTAATTCCAATAATTAGCTTGTTGAGAAATAAATTCTAGGAAAATTTGGTGATGTTTCTTATGACCAGAGATACCTAGGAAAAATAATTTTTTGAGCTAATTCATTTTAAACAACCCTAATTGGCCTAAACACCCAAAAGTGAACTTTAATTAATTAGGGTTAACCATTCATCAAATTAAGTTAGAAACAATTCTCCACTGTCCTTTAGGGATAGGAGAACACCACATAAAAATTTGAGATCAGTTGGACTTGGTTAGCCCCACCAAATAGGTTAATTAAGCCCCATGAATGAAATCAAATTTTAAAAATTTATAACTCACAAAATACTTTTCAAAAATTCACAAAATTGGTTTTGGAGATTCTCTGATATCAGAGGAACTTATAAAAATTAAAATTATAATTTTCTAAGAAAGTTGATTTTTATCATTATTTTAATATTTTTAATAATTAAAAAATAATAAAAATCACAAAAATATTAAAAATCACCAAAATGTCATATTTTGAATTCTAAACACTTAGGAATAAACCAAATATTTTTCTTAAGTCCCTAGGATAAGATATTGAATTTTAAAGGTTTAATGTAATTTTTAATATTAAAAATGTATTTTTCAACCTTTTCACTAAAATAATTCTAATAAATGAAAGAAAAATCAGAAAATTATAAAATTTGGTTTCTGGTTTCTCTGATATCAGAAAGATTTTTGAAAAATATAAAATTCATTTTTCAGCCTTTATTTTATTTTGAAATTAATTAATACTCTAAAACTCAAAATAATTATAATAAATAAAATTAAATTCAAAAAATCACCAAAATTTATCCAAATGGTCTTCTCGTCATTAGGAGTGCCCCATAATTTTCTCACGGATAGAAAAATTCACTTGGCTATCTTATTGGATTTTCCTTGGAAATCCCTATTTTCTACAAAAAATAATTATATAAATAAATTAAATACAGAAAAATCACATTTTCTCTTCTAATGTCTTAATTGACATGTGAGTGAAGCCACATAAAAATTTCAAAGTCATTTAAGCTCAATTTAGTGAGTTATGGAATTATTAAGCTTGAAGGGCAAAATGGTAATTAAAATTTTAACCCTTAATTAAAACTTTAGGCTTAATAAAATGAAAGAGTAAAATATTTGATCCTAATCTGATTTAGATGATTGAAATTTAAATAATTAAAGGGTATAAACCCATCAATCATTTTTAAGAATAAACCTTAATCAATTAATTAATTAAATTTGGAAGATTAATAAAAATTGAAATTATTAAAATAGGGATATTATTTAGAAGACATTTATTCTTTAATTTAAGAGTCCCTAAATTAATCACTTCAATAATATTTAATTCTCAAATAAAATGATAATCCAAACTCAAGATTTAAGATACTAAAAGACTTAATCATTAAATTAAATTAAAATTAAAACATTTAAACTAAATTAAATCAAAATTTCAATTAAATTAATACTTTAATAATTAAATTAAATCATCTTTAAAACATTAAAAATAAAAATTAAATCAAATTAAAATTAAATTAAATCACAATTAAATCAAAGTAAATTCAAGTTAAATTAAATTATATTAAAACATATTAAATTAAATTAAATTAAATTAAAAATAAAATCAGGTTAAAATAAAATTAAAATTAAATTAAAATTAAAATAAAATTAAATTAAAATTAAATTAAACCAAATTAAATTAAATTAAATTAAATTAAATAGAATTAAATATAACATCACTTAAGACATAAAGAATTCAAAATGAAATCTAAAACAACTTTAACACTATTCCAAACTTAAACCCATTAATTAAAATTAAATTAAATCACAAATCACTAAAACATCATTTGCCCTTAAAAGCTCCTTTTATCATAACCCCCAGATGGAGCATTAGGTGAAGTGGCACTTCACTCATAGGATATTCAAACATCCTAGTTCACTGAGCAAAAGAACAACACATAATTAAACCTCAGATGATTACTTCACCAGATTAATTAAATTCATTTGGACTTAGAACAATCCTAGCAATATTGAAAAGATCTTTAAGACTCGCCTTAAGAACTTCCTCAATATGATAGGATGTTTATAAGAACAATTGAACTTAATTGTTCTTTGATGAAGAAAATCGTCCTTAAACCAAAATACAAGAACTTAGACGTCATAGGAGATGACTAGCATAGGATTAGGACTTTGGTAGACAACCAAAACCTTTCCCTTAGCTTTACCTAGATACTTGTTGAAATATTTAAATGACTTAACATGTGTTTTAAGTGCAGCTTGGGATGACGGGAAGACCCTCCAGGTACGCTTTTATTTTATTGCAATTTATTTTATTACAAATGCACTCTACTTTTCTTGCATGATAAACAACTGTTGCATGAAAACCAAAACCTTTAGGATAGTCCCTGAACTGAAACTAAAACTAAATTAAAAATAACTACAAGATAAAATTCACCGCCACAACATTTCAAAATATAAAACAACTCAAAATTTAATTACAAACAGAACACAAAACTACAATTACAACTAAATTAAAACGTCTCGTCGAATGATCGAGAATACCTCGGATGATGTAACCCACGTGTTGCTAACGGGATTTCCCACAGTCTAAATGACAGTGTGGAACTCATTCAGTTGAGTTTAGCAAATTCATCTAGACTAAGTGAATTCAATGAAAATAACAGTGTCGGGATGACGGAACCGTGAGATCTTAATCGGTTTTGTTATAATTAACTTTAAGATTTGTTTTAATTAAAATATTAAAAACACTTGGATTTTAAGATTTCTAAACCAAAACACTTCTCTCATCTCCTGATTTATGACTTTTAAAACTAAACCTCTGCAACAACAAGGTGCTCGGAGCATGGTGGGCAGCACGGCCATCGTCATCAACAAAGCTTGGGTCTACATCAGCTAAACATTCCTAGAATTAAACAACAAAGCCATAGGATTTCGAGGTAGTTTGCCTAGTGCAACATAAATACTCAACTCTTCATTGGGCATTTGCATGATCATGTCATGTAAATTCAGCCTTAGCCAGTCTTAGGACACCGAGGTAGTCGTTCGGTACGACACAAACCCTCACATCTTCAAGGCTATTTGTATGATTTTATCATACAAATATAAGTCCAAATTAATTAAAATTGGAAAGATTGAAATATCAAATAATATTAGGATTTTCTTAAAACCGAGCCAAACAATAGGATAGTTTGGGAAGTTGCCAAGATTCTTCTTGGATCCTCAGCTTCCCCTACTTCTCTTCCATTGGACTTCTAAAAATAATTTTTCCAAATTTTGAGTCATTCCCTATTGAAATTTCCAAAAATCCAATCCTTTGAAAACCTTAAACTTTGAAATTCTTGAGAGCAAAACCACTCGATCATTATCGAGAGTTTTCTTAAATGATTCACTTCATTTAAGATGTAATTAACTATAGGGGCTTGCCCTTATAGGGAACTTTAAGAACCCAGGTAATAAAAACCCTGCTTAATTTCTTTATATTAAGCAGGGGAACTTGTCGGCTTATAAAATTGGTTCGTAGACCAAACGAATGTTACA
This sequence comes from Papilionanthe hookeriana x Papilionanthe teres, assembly GCA_022702705.1. Classification (NCBI taxonomy): domain Eukaryota; kingdom Viridiplantae; phylum Streptophyta; class Magnoliopsida; order Asparagales; family Orchidaceae; genus Papilionanthe; species Papilionanthe hookeriana x Papilionanthe teres. The sequence continues at coordinate 152,125,494 of CM040424.1, forward strand.
AATCTTCTAGTTTATTTAACCAAGCCCCATCATCAAGCAGTGTGTCTACTCTCCGGGATAGATATACAGTTTGTGGTGTGGTGCTCGTTTAGATAAACTATTCGGGATGTGACATCAATTTGATTTCATATCTTAAAATTTTTAAATTTAGAATTATTTTCAAAATCAAATACTACTTCTCAAATTATTTATTTAAATTAAATTAAAAATTCACCGACAATTTCTGTAGGCGACCTCTTTTTTCAAAAATACAACACTCAACCTAAAAATATGCCGATATCACACTTCCTAATTACTCTCCTGATTCTCTCTTTCAAGTCTTCTTTTTATGATTTTCCAACAGGTGTCTTCGTATCTCTTCAAATTGTATCTAGATTAGTTTAATCCTCTAAGAGATGCATCCATTCAAGAGTAAATTGAATTAATTTTAGCGCAATAGAGAGTTACCCACTTTTGTACCAAGAGATGCCTCAAATACCTCTTTAAAATTGTGCTAAATATTCAATAACTCCTTCTTAGTAACTTCCACACATAAGCGCGAGGTCCCGGTGCTTAGCTGCGGCTCTTCTGGCGTGTAAGCTCTAGATCTGGCGCATAGCCGCGGGAGTCTGATACGTAAGGGCCATCTTAGCGCTTAGCCATTACAGATCAATTTTTCACCTTTCTTCATTTCTGTTCAAATTTTGATACTTTTTCACACCTTTCATCACATTTATCCATTTAATCATACCTGTAAGAAAAATACACAAAATACCATTCATTAAAGTGCATATCATCAAAAATATGTTTAAATATGTGTATAATCACTTTCCATTTTTGGTACCATTCAAAAAATTATAAAAAATTCACAATAAATTCGAAAATCAACTCTAACTTATTAGATCTAACTTCTAAAAGCTTAAACTCAATCTTCCATGTAAAATCAATCAATATTCATCAAATTTTCACCATGATTAGTAAATTTTTGAAATTTCCATAATGACCTCAAAATCAATGGTGAAAATAAATTTACTTTTCATAAAATAGATACTCTAACCTTGAAAAGATGAAATCTAATGAATTTGGCTCAAATCCACCAAAAAATCTTCACTTATAGGGATGCCCTGGGAGTAAAACCATGAAAGCTCGAGGAAGAAGAAGGTTAAATGAGGACAAAATGGTGGTTTTCAGCAGTTAAAACTGTTATAAACATGTTTTAATGAACCAGCGCTTAGGCACGACTGTTGCGGTGCTTAGGCGCGGGGCTCTCAGTTTTGCTCGTACTTAAGCACGAGTAGCATAGGCGCTAGTGCAAAAATTTTGATATTTCTAAATTTTAATTCAAATGCACAGTTTCCCAAGTTCACCACTCTCACATGGTCTTAAATAAGTCATAATAACAATTTCTTCCCTTTCTCCCCTCTTCTTTCTCAAAAAATTTCAACATTTTACAACTTTGATTCGATCACAATAACACAAATATTTTCACACAAAAACAACACTTTCATTAGCATATATTCAACAACTACAAACACACATCACATATGTAATCTCTACTCCAAAAAGTTTTGGATGAGATACCCTCTAAATTCATAACAATACAAGACAAACTTACATTAAACACTTAAAACCAACAAACACCAACAAACAAGCAAACAAAACAAACATAGAATTTAATTTCATTCTTCATTAGGTGGAATATATCCCTGACCTTCAGTTGTTCCTCTAAACCATTTGACACATATAAAACGGGCGATGAAGAAGAACTCTGATAGAATCTTCTTCAATCCACTTGTTTTTCAGATACATCCTCTTATTCGCTTCTTCAATATAACTTCAATGATTGAATTGCATTTTGAGTTTCCATTCAATAGGAACTAAATGTTCACCAGTTTCATTTACTTTGCCTCAATTGATGCCACATCAGCCTTAATTTTCACAATCTTCTCCGTTATTCCTTCAATACTAATGGCTAGAAATCCGTTATATAACTCTTGTGCACTTTAACTTACAACCTTCTTCTTGCCATCCTTTTTCTTCAATTCATTCTCCTAAGAAGACATATTTGCTATATTAATACTCCTTAAACAGCTCAAATTTTCTTTCTCTTAGACTTAAGACTGAAAATTTTGAAATGGGCAACTTCCCTCTTCTTTTCTATGTTATTTATATACTTTAGTAGAGCCTATACCCACTTCCCACATTTAAAAACAACCAAATAACATTTAAGGCCACTTTCCCACATTTAATTCTTCTATAACATCATTTAGGCACGTTTTTATAACTCCGGCGCTCAAGCGTCAGTTTTGGGCGCTTAGGCGTTAGTGGTTAGTTAAGCACAAGTGAGCTTAATGTCCAAATACTCTTTTTTACACATTTAAGACATCATTCCGAGCCTTAAAATTATCACCAGAAGTTCAAAATACTACCACAATTCTCTAATAACAAACATAACAACAACAACAACAATCAAAACAAAAGCACACTGATAAAGTATAGGTTGCCTCCCATAGAGAGCTTGGTTTTACGTCGTCAGCCCGACGTACTCAATGCTTATTCTAGGTGATCCAACGTCAAAAAATCATTTACTCTAGTTTTATCCCTGAAGCAATAGGATTTCAGCTTATGAACATTAACTTTGAAAATTTTCAGGGTTTTAGGATCCTTAATATTCACAGCGCTAAAATGAAAAAAAATTACCACAATAAATGGGCCCATCCACCTGGACTTAAGTTTGACTGAAAATAACCTCAATCTTGCATTATAAAGTAAAACTTGTAGTCCTGACTCAAAATTTTTAGTAAGAATCTTCCAATCAAGTCATTGTTTCATCTTATTTTTATAAATCTTAGCATTTTAATAAGACTCATTCATATCTCTTCTAGCTCATTTAATTGCAATAAGATCTTTTTACAAGCATCCTTCAATTTATAGTTCAATTTGTTAATAGTCCAATAAGCTTTATGCTCCAATTCCACTGGTAAATGATAAACTTTCATATAAATTAACCTAAATTGTGACATTTCTATAAAAGTTTTGTATGCAGTCATATAATCCCACAAAGCAAAATCAAGTTGGACTGACGAATCCTTTTTTGTTAGATTTAAAGATTTTTTCAAAATTCTTCTGATTACTTGATTGGAAACTTCAGCCACTCTACTTGTCTGAGGATGATAAGTTATTCAACAAAAAGAAGTATGATTTTTTATATATAATTTGTACCCATTTTTGGTGATATTACACTTTAAAGGAAGATATTTTTTTATGTTTTACTGCATGTATGATGATTTTATACAATTAGAGAACAGAAAAGTAAAAAGAAATGAATTTGGAGTGGAAAAGGGCAAAACCACAATTTTAAAGTTTTGGCACCGTCACCATGCACAAACCCTCGGTTTATCTCTTTAAGCCTTTGCATGACCACGTTGTGTAATATAAGCCCTAACTAGTCTTAGGATTCATAGGTTGTCATCGGATATGACATAAACCCTCCTATCTTTCAGGGTATTCACACGATCGGTATCAAGGGAGTGTAAGCCCTAAATAATAAAATTAATAGGATGAAACATCAAATAAATATTCTAAATTGAAGCCAAACCATAGGATAGTTTGGGAAAACACTAAGATCTCTCTTGGATCTATGTCTTTCCCCTAGTCTTTCCTTTGGATTCCTACAAAAATTGTTCCTAAATTTGAGCCACTCACCTATTGGATCTTATATTACCACATTTTCTTGAGGAACCTTACCCTTTTGGAAGTCATGAACACAAATGTTTCCTGATCTATATTAAGAGTTTTCTTAGGTGAGTTCGGTTATCTAAGAAGTATTTAACTATAGGGGCTTGCCCTTATAGGAAACTTGAAGATCCCAGATTAATCTAAACCCTATCTAAATCCTCCATATTAGATAGGGGAAATTGTTGGTTGATATAAATGGTTCATAGACCAAACAAATATCATTGATTCTTTAGTTTATTTGATCAAGCGTCACTACCAAGAAATGAGTCCATTCTTCGGGATAGACACATAGCATGTAGTGAAGTGCTTAATTCTTTTAAACAATCAATTATATGAGATCAGTTTGATTTCATATTTTAAATTTAAGAAAATTATATTTATTAAATTAAATATTCACCATCCAAAAACATGAAGGGTTCATCCTTAACCGCCGACACACATATGAAGAAATTTTAGGTTCAAAAAAAGTTGATTATAATGTACTTGCTCATCTTAAGAGGTTATCAGTCAAACTAAGCATCTTCAATACTTTGATCCTCTCAAAGGAATGAGAGGAGCATTGATCAAGGCCATACTTGATCCTAAAATTTGATGAAGTTTGTTCATTAAAGGGATAGCCCGGAGTAACCTTTACTGATGAAAATTTGCTACTTGGTACAACCGACCAAAATTGACTGCCGCACATTTCAACCAACATCAGAAGTTTTGTGCTTTCAAGAATTTTGGTAGGCCCCTGAGTGTTGCTCAATCTAATGAGTCTACAGAGGTTAGCATACTTAAATATTTACTAGAAAGAATTGATCACCGATAAAATGATGCTAAGAGGATTCAATCATAAGGGAGAAAGCGTGGTTAGATTGATTACACTGCTAGAAAAGTTTGAAATCTAGTAAAAACTACAAAATTCCATATCATCGACATGGACACTTCATTCAATGCTCTACTTTGTCGACAGTGGCTCCATGAGTACAACATGGTTCCATGACTTTACATCAATGCATTAAGTTTTACAAAGAAGGACAAGAACACTGCATCAACGGAGACTTACAACCATTCTCAAAAATGAAGTAAGCATCCAAGAAGATGCCACCTATAGAGATGTCACGCTCAACAAAGAAGAAGATGTAAAAGGATTGCAAGAATGAGATCATTCAACCCCGTTTCAACAATCTCCTACCACTTGTTTGCCACTAGTCGGTGGAGGTTCTTTTAGTTCACGCATCTATGGCCAAGACCGGGGACACAGGTAATAAGATTGTTGAACGGGTGAAGCTAACTATCAACATCGACGTAGAAGGAAGTTCAAAGGAGGGTAAGTTTGATAAAGATAAGATGATTATACATCAGAAAAAGCCTTAGTTTGAGATGTTCTTGGAGGATAAGAAGTAAAGTGAATACGCTTCAATGTATGATTAGATCAACCACTACGTGTAAACCATGACCTTAACTTTGATCCACCCACAAAATTTTGCGAGTGTGGAGGTTAAGAAAGTCCATAGTGTTGGCTTGAAACCGATCATGTTTTTTCATGCCTCTCCCTCATCTAATTTGGAAACCCACGTAAAGTTAAATGAAGATGATTCCAATGAATTAATGGAATTACCATTTGTATACTATTTCTCATGTGTGCAAAAGTTGATTCAACAGGGTTGTTTGTAGAAGCATATGCTAGACAATATGTTGCAACTTTTGAGAAATTATGGAATGTTAAATGACCAACTCTAAACTTGAAGGAAGTTATCAGATTTTGTACGATATGTCTGGTCGAAGATTGAGAATTTTGCAAGGATGTTACTAATGATTTAGAAGAACATTGCCTCGATGTTGAAGATGATTTTGAAGATCAGCTGATAAATGATGCTCTAGCTGAATTCGTGGAGGAAATCAAAAAACTGTCAACTAGTTAGAGGAAATCAACCTCGAAACTGAGGAGCAGCCCCAACCTACCTTTGTAAGTTCTCTACTCAGTGATGAAGAGTCTACAGATTTAATCATGTTACTGTTAGAAATCAAAGATTTTTTTGCTTAGAGCTACGATGAAATGTCAGGATTATCCCCAGAAGTTGCGGTTCACAGGCTTGGAGTGGATCAAAGTATAACCCCAATAAAACAAGCTCCACAAAATATAACAACAAGTCACAGTCGAGGTAAAGAAACTCATAGACGCTAACTTTGTACAAGAGGAGCAATAATCCACATGGTTAGCTAATATAGTGTTAGTTAAGAAGAAGAATGAACCAATATGAGTGTGTTTCGACTTTAGGGATTTAAAAAAAGCATGTTAGAATGATGAGTTTCTTCTACCAATACCTATATTAATTGTGGACATTGCATTAGCACATGAGATTTTCATCTTCATGGATGGATCATTAGGGTACAATTAGATCAAAATGGCTCTAGAAGTTGCAACACTCACAGTATCCAAAACTCTAATTGGAATCTACTGCTACACCGTAATGTTGTTTAGCTTAAAGAACATCGAAGCAACTTACTAGCGAGCTATGTTAAGGATCTTCGATGACCTTATCCATAACCAAGTGAAGTGTTATGTGGATGACTTAGTCATTAAAAGCAAATAAAGGGGTAACCATTTGTATGATTTGAGGATCGTATTTGAACGATTAAGACAATGTAATCTTAAAATGAATCCCTTAAAGTGTACCTTTGGCGTTACCTCCTAGAAATTTCTAGGATTCATTTTACATCATTATGGAATCAAATTCTATCTAGAGAGGAATAAAGCTTTCATGGAAATAGCACCCACTAAAACCTTGAAATAGTCGATCTTTTCAAGATAATGTTCGGTAGGTGTAGCCCTATAAACACAAATTTTATGTGGGTTGAGAAATTTCAGCGGGACTTTGAAAATAATAAGCAATATCTAATGACACCACCTATTTTAGTAGCCTCTATCTCAAGTCCACCATTAATAATCTCTACGGTGGCCATAAACGGCTCCCTTTGAGCTCTTTTAGCCTAAGTCAATTATGAGGGTAAGAAAAACGCACTCTATTACTTGATTCGACATCTAATACCTACGAAGATGAAGTATCCTCCCATTGAGAAGCATTGTATAACTTTAAATTTCACTTCTTAGAATCTTAGACAATATATGTCTTCTCATAAGATCAACCTGATTTCGAGCGTTAATCTATTGCAATATCTGATGATCCGACCAACACTTTTTGGATGTTTAGCAAGATGGTTGATGATTTTATTTTAATTCGATATAACTTTTCGTGCCCCTTCATGCTCTCAAATGGAAGATTTTAGCAGACTTTCTCACAGTGCACTGATGCGGCTTCAGCGTGTGCTATTTTTCTACGTGTTCTATGTTTGTATGTATATGCACACACTAGATGTTCTACGCAAGTATACGTATCGTTCAAGTAATACAGGGCTCTAGTGGAGTTTCAATTATTTTTCCCACAGGGAAGCGAGGTAACAGGTCCTTTGTCAAAGTTATAGTCTTCTACTATTAGGCCTTAGACTGAAATGTCAATTAAAATGGTGTTTTATCTATCAACTACTCCAAAATGCAGATGATTATATGTAAGGATAATAAATCTTCCCAAATGCAAATTTTACCTCTAAAGAAAACCCTTTATGGATGAATGGGTTTGGTGAATTTTGAGATAATAAAATCTACTATTCTGATGTAGTGAATTGGACAATGTAAAGGAATGAGATGCCTTGAATATTATATGTGTCAAATTGGAACAATCCTATAACCTTTTTCGAGTGCATAAAGAATATTGGCTAATCCTAGGTTTAGTCCATAAATCTGGGGTTAGGGTGAAAGGATACTGGCTCTCACTCTAGAGCTCCCACTTCCCTTCACCTGAAGGATAACTCTTGCTGTAGTTTCCAAATACAATGACAGAATTGGGGATTTTAGTATGTCATCAAAGTATATTTCCTTATTTATTTGCACTCAACCCCCATGAACTTAACCATCCATGGAATTTGAATGTGGTTCCACTTTATTAAATATTACACCACCCTCTCAGGTCATAGTGTAATTATAATGAATTTTAACACTACAATGAGCTCTTTTGTTAATGTAAATGAAGTGCAAGTAAAAGAAATTACATTTATAATTAAAACTTCTTCTAGCATACATCCCAAGGTCATAAACATGAATCCTACTCATTGTAAATAAAAATTAGAATGAAAACAATGGAATAATCTTCTTATGCAATTATTTCCAAACCTGAAGAAAGAGTAAGAGAAAGACATCAAAAAGCACAAAGAAAACACAACGAAAAACTTCATTTCATCAAAGCAAATCCACTAATAAAGTGTTTACAAAATAAAAAGATAATGAAGAATACAATAATTAGCTTTTTCCCCTTGAAAGACATATGATAATCTATTCTACAAAGTCTCCCACTGATCTATGCAATGCTAGTATAAACCCTTACAAATTCTCTTAAAATCCCTCTCCAATCTCTCCGAAAAGGTAAAAATCTACATTTCTACTCCTATTCTAGGAAATCTAATCATTCTCCATGTTTTTCCTAACATCTACCACTTTTTCTGACATAAAATTCACTTTAAAATAGTGTAGGGATGAATTTCCAAAGAAGTGCTTTAAGAAACCTTCCAAAAAGCATCCAGATTCAATGTACATAACCAATAACCGCTCTTGGCACCGTCGACATCATTGTGGGTGCTGCGAGCACCCTATCATTATCCTTTTTGGGTTTATGGCACCGTTGGTGCCCTATCGGGCGCCACTGGCGCCCATTCTGCATAGCTCCACCATTTTGCTCCATTTGCCTCCGTTTCAGCCTGTTTCAGTTGCATTGCGTTCATAAGAAATAAACTCACAAAATAAGCATAAAAATAACCTTCCTTTAAAGTGTAATCACATTCAAAAATATGCAAGAAGTGTAAAAGAGATTAAGTTTAAAAATACATATCAAAATGTGTCAGGCCAGAATTTGCTTTCTTGCTTGTTTTTGCTCTAAATAACACCGTTTTTGCTTCTTTTTCTCCAAAAGTCCATTTCTTGTACATAAAATTAGAAAAAATACAAAAATACCTTCTTTTAAAATGTAATATCATTAAAATTAAGCATAGAATGTATATGAAAAATCAAGCATTTTTTAGGCTTAGCAACTCCCCCAAACATAATTGTTACTTGTCCTCAAGTAATACTATAAATTTAAAAACCAAATATGTTGACTTGTGGTTGTGTATTTCAATAGATTTTCCTATAATCTTATCTCAGAAATATTATAGTGTAACATAGGAGAAATTCTAGAAAATTAACCTAGGACTAGAGTGTAAGAATATCTCATATTCAACTTAGGAATCCAGTTTTCTATTCACTTCAAAAGTTATTAAATCTTGTCAAACTAAAGATTTAAAGAAAGTATAAAAACTGAATTTAAGCACCTTATCTATACCAATTTAACCAATATCTTTTGAAATAAGAATAAGCTTAGGATTATTTTTAAATCTTTTCATTTAAAAAATTCAAGTGGAACCAAATATTTATTAATCTTCTCCTCAAGCTTCTCCTCACATATTTTTTTTTTCATTTTTTTCTTCTTCTTTTTCTCATTTTTTTCATTTTCTTTTCTTTTTTTTTGGATCATTTTCAATCCCTTTTTTTTTCTTCTTTTTTTTATGTGAGGATTACTATATTTGGATAGACATTTTATAATTTTGAATTTCACTATCCCCTATCTAATGTCCAAAACTCAAAACTTTCCTTCACATTTTAAAATGTAAGTAATAGTTTGAAAAAGGTTTCAATAAAAGCTCAATTCTCAATCTTAGCTTTTTAAATCTTCAACTCCTTTCTACCATAAATAGTAAAATCATTTTCCTAATGTTTCTTACAAAATATCTTAACTCTAGAACAGTTCTTTCACATAGGATTTCAACTAAATAATTTTTCTAACATTTCTAAATCAAAATTATAGTAACCTAAAGGTAATACCACATACCACAAGACATTTAAAAGTGATATCAAATTAAATACAGGCTACTGAGGACAAATAAAATATAGTTTTAAAAAAGTTTCTTCCCCCAAACTTGAATTTTAAAATAATTTGCAATTAATTCCATAAAGTAGCAGAAGAAAAAATAAAAGCTGAATCTATTAACTACTACAACATTCTATCAAATTAATAAACATGCATAATCAGGATAGAATGACTGCAGGAGAAAGTAAATCTAGCCTAAACATGCTTGCAATAAAGCAAGCGCACTCACTTTAAAATTTTATTTTTCTTCCTATCAGAAAACATCATTTTTAACATATATAGTATTTAGTACAGATAAAATAAGTAGGAAGAAAAATAGTTCAAAAATTATTTCTACCAAAAATTTCTATCAAAAACATCTACAAATATTGATCTGGGTAGAACAAGATGCAGCAGAAAATAAATCTAAACTAAGTACGCTAGAATGAATTTCACTAAATAAAAGTTCAACTAGCATAGCAAGTATCGACAAGAAAATATAAAAATGTTCTTCAAATCTTATAAAATATTGTAACACACAAACTAATATTTATGATAAATGGGGTCAATTCTACCATTAATTCATCACATCTCACTAACTTAGCTTCAATTTATAACAGAATCACTACACTAATAAATTAGGTACTTTATAATGATTATATAGAGTATAATCCGAAAGATAAGATTATCCCCGATAAGTTGGGTTGTGAACACCAACCTCAGGCATCACCTTATTCAAATAAGTATGCACCTCTAAAAGTTATAAATCATAGTCTAGGATCATCAACATGCTATTCATCAAATAGGTTCTTGACTCCTATCAAATGAAAATAAAGTAAGAGAAAAGAAGTAACAAAATTGAGATGGAACTTTCACTATTTAATTTCATGATGTCTCTTGGAAAACTCAAGTCAGAGTAAGACCCGAGTCATAGTGGGCTCATCAATCCAACTACTACAAGAGAACATACAAGTTTAACCATATAAGGAAGTTAAGGAATCACCTCCCTCATGATACACAAAGATCAAATCAAATCCCTAACAATTCAAATATCTACTAATCAATAATCAAACTGATCAATCCATAATGACACATAAACATCAAGTCAATCCACTCTAAAGTAAACATAATACAACGCTAACAATCATACTCCAAAGCATACTAAATCAAACCACAGTGATAACTATGGCTTGCCTTCCATAAAATGCTTAGTTTAAAGTCACCAGCCTGACAAATGATTCCTCGAAGATCAAAATTCCAATTAAGTAATCCTTGATCAATCATCTAATCTTTTTTAGATCTAGAGATTCCAACAAAATAATCAAATTGTAATTTTTCATTCAGCTCTTCCTTTTCAGATTGATTCCTATCATTGTTCCTCAGATTTCTTTCTTGATCCAATATTCTTCTATTGATTTTCTAAATTTGCATATTGATATCATCCTTGAAATTTATAAGAAATAGATATCTATAAGGTACTTCAAGATCTCCTAAATTTTGGATCAGATTCTCTCTTCACAATTAAGATTTTGGATCAAATTTATGTTACTCTTTTGTTTCAAGTTATCTTCGAATTCTTCTCCTTGATACTGAATGAATGGTTGAGGTGGTCTTTCTATATCTATCTTAGTTGAGGAAATACATCTTTCTAATTCCTTAGGAATTTCTTCTAATGGTCTTTTAATCTCCTTATCCTCCTTTCTCAACTTAAAGTTGTTTTGAAATATATCCTCAAATTCTCTTCCAAGTCTTAGTTCAATAAAATTATCTTGTTCATCATTCAATTCATGTTTTTCTTGTAATTGAGTTGAATCTGTCGATATAAATTCTGGTGTGGCATGCATCCATCTTAAGTTTATGACATTTTTCAATAGATGGAAATAAAATTTCACTATTTTTGGTAGCGTCCATCATTTCACACCTCTCATGAACATACATATAGTCTTCTTTCGATAACATTTTCAATTCATAATGAAAATTCATTCCGACCTCATCTGTTAACTTACTTTCAAAAATTTTTTTGGAAATGGTCTTTACATAGATAATCAATTTCATCCATCCAAACACAATCATCATCTTTTCACTCATCTGGATCATTATTGTTCTCTTTAGGTTTGATCTCAGTGTTTCTTAATCACTCGTCTTGAAGAAAGAATGGAAGAATTGGCAGTGGCCTTACAAAACTCAATAACAACTCCATCACTGGAAAATGAAATTGTTCGACCTGAAACAATATATATTCATGAAGATAAAACTAAATTTGAAGAAATCTCACAATAGAAAAAGGAACACACTCAATACATATCTCCGCGTCCGCTAAAAAAAATAAAGTCAAATAAGCACTATACCTGGAAAAGCAGGGGTATAAATAAACTTTATTACTCTGAACAAAGGAATTATATTGTTTTCCTATCATCTAACTGAGCCATGTATAAATAATACAGCTGAGTATGAAGCGCTCATAGTTAGCTTAGAACTGGCAATCAAAATGAACATAAAAAATCTTAACATTTATGGTGATTCTCAACTGATTATTCATCAGATAACAAGAAAATACAAAATTTTGAAATCAAGGATTGAACAATATTTCAATTACGTTGTGGAATTACTGTAAGAAATTCCTAATGTGACAATTTTCCTAGTCCCAAGGTAAGATAACTCCTTAGCAGATGCTTTGGCAAAACTCAAAAAAGAATTTTGTTGTCCTAAAGGGAATAACATGTCAATATACATAAAAGAATGATGAGTCCTATCTCAAATTGATTTTGATAGTTTGGACAAAAAGGAAGAAAATATAGAAATAACAATTGTTAATGAAGAATTGAACAAGGATTGGCGACAAACGATTATTGAATACTTACGAAATGGGACATTACTTGACAACAGTTCCACAGTACTTTAAATTAAACAGACAACATTATCTTTTGTCTTAATAGATGATGTTCTTTATCATCGATATTTTCATCAAATGTGATTAAAATGTTTAAGTCAATCTGAATCTCAAGAACTCATTAAAGAAGTTCATTCAGGTTTATGTGGTGCACACCAGTCTGGGCCCAAGATGAAAATGAAAATAGAAAGAATGGGTTATTTTTGGCCCTCAATGATGACTGATTGCCTTGAAGTAGCAAGAAAATGTCATCAATGCCAAGTTCAGGGAGTGGTATTACATCAACTGCCAAATGTATTACCTCCGACAATTGCATTTTGGCCGTTTGAATGTTGGGGCACAAATATTGCGGGCCATATAGATCCTCCAAATAACATAGATTTATATTGGCAGCCACTGATTACTTCTCAAAATGGATGGAAGCCGTGCCACTTAGGGAAGTCAAAGCAAAACAAGTTCTTCATTTACTCAAGACACAAATTGTTTATAGATTTGAATTTCCTCGAAGGATTACCTTAAATAACGGATTAGCCTTTTAGAACACTAAAATAAACAATTTTATTCAAAAACATATAATAGATTGGCAATATTCAACAATTTATTATCCAAACGCCAATAGTTTAGCTGAAGCTTTCAAAAAAAATTAGTCCAAACTTTAAAGCCATACTTCCATTAGAAATTCAAATTCCTTCCCTTAGGATTGCTATGACAAACAAAATCAATGAAGAAGAAAACACAAAATTACGTCTTGAAAAACTAGAAAATCTCGAGGGCAAACAACTTCAAGCTAAGCATAATCTAGAATTGTACTAAGAGAAAATGATATGGGCCCATGATAAATTGGTTCTTCCTAGGACATTTAAAATCAGAGATTTGGTCTTGGTACTTCAAAGACTTATCCTTACTCACAGGAAAATAGCAGGGAAATTTGAGCCAATGTGGGAGGGCCCATATGTAATTAAAAAGACCTATACAGGAGGATCCTATAAGTTAGTTAACTGTCAAGAAGATAGAGTTTTGCCTCTAATTAATGGGCATTTCCTAAAAAAAATATTATGTGACATAAGGCAATGACATGTTTCTGAACTGGAAAAATAATAACAATATTCTTTCTTCTCGTGTGTGGAAATTGAGTTTGTCATTTGACATTTTCTTTTTGCATACTGAGTAAACACTTATAAGCACAATCCCTCAAAATAAAAAAATACATAACAATACTTTAAAAATGAAATTTAGTCGGCATATCATAACCCTATCATTTAAAAGAAAATGTTAGACAATAGGCTACTTTTCACTTTTCAAAATGATATGACTTTTGCACTGGACCGCCGACACTTTGACAAGGGTTCAAGAATTCATTTCAACTTTGATCTGCGATAGATTGAATCAATATACCTTGGGTCATTATTGTACCTAGTTGATCAAAATGAAGTTATGGAACAGGCACCGCTGATAGAATTTAAACTTCAAGAACAATATGATTTTGAGGACGAGTAAGAAAGTGATAATCATGAACTAAATCTTAATATTAGGAAATTGAAATTAGAAGTGACGACTATAGCTCGGGGGATGCAGAGGTTAACAAGATGATAACAAGACTTAACCTTTCAAAAGGCGAAATCGAAACAAACTACTGAAGCAACAAGAAGAGAAACAACTATAAGATAGAATTTATAAGGAATATGATATCAACCTGTTTGAATCTCTTGACCTCAACACTTCGTTTGATAAAATTTATCCTATCATGATAATGTCAGAGAAAGAAATTCCTAGGAGAAACATCTCTAAAGTCAACGTATGATGGATTCAAGCTATTAAACGATAGTCCTCCTTTGAACAATTCAAGCATATCAACGGACGAATAAAGAATACCCTTGAAGGTATTAAGTTGTTCACCAGTATATTTGATGAATATGAACACGTGGCCATCATTGAACATGTGATGAAAACCTAAGATCTAGGCCGTGCTGGACGTCTTAGAAGGAAAACCGACTCTGAACCTAAAAAATGGATACATGGTAAGGGAATGCTAACAATTTAATATGGATGTTGCTATAATTATGCTAGAGATAACGAAGGAAATTCTCCGAAAATCCTACAGCATGGATAAGAGGATCCACTGCCTACAGTAATCATTCAGATTATTAAAAAACTTGTTACCTTGGGAATCATGCCATCAAGCTATATTCCAGATAGTTGTATTATCAACATCTAGGATGAGGGAGATTGTATCCCACCTAACATCGAAATTTATGATTTCGAAAGACAATTTTGTATAGTGCCTTAATGAATCACTGTTCTATCCTTTTCAGTAAGGAAATAGAGATCCTTGGAACTGGAGATTTTGCAGGAACATATCAGGTCCTTTTCTCAAGAGGGTCGGTTCTTCTACTACAAGGAAACTGTGTTGATGTGGTGAAACATTGTATTCCTAGTGTTAGTAGACCTCGTATTTCGATCACTCTACATCGAATGCGACAAGAAAAAGATCCATCAGATATCAAGATATTCTAGAACTTGAAGGGTTGAAGCCATTAGAGCTACCATGACCTCGTAAATGTCCAAATACCTGAGACATGTTTGGCAAACGATATCTTAGAGTGTTATATGTTTATGGCTGGTCTAGTAGTATTCAAGGCTACGTTATAATAAGGAAAATGACATGAATACTTCTGACATATGATATATCGATAGTTTTTAGCATGTGTGCTATATCATATATGTACATATATGTACTGTTGACTTTTGTTTGCAATGATATGCACTAGTGACTGTTGTATAATATCTTTGGAAATGAAATGGCATGTTGAAAAAATTCCCTGTTTTCTATAAAGTGTCGGCAGGTCCTAAAAGTGCCGAAATGAATCCTCTAAATAAAAAGATGACAAAACGATAAATGATATAGAACAATCCTTTGACCTATAAAAGATCAGATGTCCTACGGATATCCCCAACAAATACACTTTCTCCTAGTGAGTCTTCTACTCTTCTAGTTATTGGATATAAGTCCTTTCCTGATACGGAAGTTATGACATTCCTTTAACTTGACATAAAAATTTGACATTTCCGAGAATGGGATATGACACCCACTTTCATTTTCTAGTTATTGGATATAAGTCCTTTCCTGACACGAAAGTTATAGCAATCCTTTAACTTGACATCGACATTTGACATTTCCGAGAAATGGGATATGACACCCACTTTCTCTTTCTACTTATTTGATATTAGTCCTTTCCTGACACGGAAGTTATGGTATTCCTTTAACTTGACATCGACACTTGACATTTCTGAGAAATGGGATATGACACCCACTTTCTCTTTCTATTTATTTGATATAAGTCCTTTCTTGACACCGAATTTATGGCATTCCTTTATCTTGACATTGACATTTAACATTTCCAAGAAATGGGATATGACACCCACTTTCTCTTTCTAGTTATTGGACATAAGTCTTTTCCCAACATAGAAGTTAAGGCATTCCTTTAACTTGACATCGACACTTAACATTTCCAAAAAATGGGATATGACTCCCACTTTCTCTTTCTGGTTATTGGATTTAAGTCCTTTCCTGACACGGAAGTTATGGCATTCCTTTAACTTGATATCGACATGTCGGCATATTTTTAGGTTGAGTGTTGTATTTTAAAAAAGGGGTCGCCTAACAGAAATTATCGGCGAATTTTTAATTTAATTTAAATAAATAATTTGAAAAGTAGTATTTGATTTTGAAAATAAATTTAAATTTGAAAATTTTAAGATATGAAATCAAACTGATCTCACATCCCGAATAGTTTACATAAACGAGCACCGCACCACAAACCGTGTATCTACCCCGAAGAATAGACACACTGATTGGTAATGGGGCTCGATTAAGTAAACTAGAAAGGTTTGTGACATCCGTTTGGTCTGCGAAGCAATTTTATAAGCCGACAAGTTCCCCTGCTTAATATAAAAGCACTAAACAGGGTTTATATTACCTAGATTCTTAAAATTCCCTATAAGGGCAAACCCCTATAGTTAATTACATCTAAAGTGACGAGAATCACCTAAGAAAACTCTCGATAATAATCAGTAGTTCTGCTCTCAAGAATTTCAAAGTTTAAGTTTTCAAGGGATTGAATTTTAGAATTTCAATAGGGAGTGGATCAAATTTGGAACGTTTTGTTTTGGGAATTCAAAGGAAGAAAGGTAGGAGAAATCACAGATTCGAAGCGAACTTTGGTAATTTCCCAACTATCCTATTGTTTGACATGGATTTAGGAAAGTCCTAATGTTTGTTTAATGTTTTGATCTTGCCAATTTTAATTAATTTGGACTTATATTTGTATGATAAAATCATACAAATAGCCTGGAAGATGTGAGGGTTTATGTCGTATCGGACGACTACCTCGGAATCCTAAAACCGGTTAGGGCTTAATTTTCAAATGCCTAACAAAAGGTTGAGGATTTATGTTGCACTAGGCCAACTACCTCGAAGTCCTATGGCTTGGTTATTTAATTCTAGGAATGTTTAGCTGATGTAGAGTCGTTTTGCTGACGAAGATGGCCGTGCTACCCACCGTGCTCCGAGCTCCTTGTTGTTGCAGAGGTTTAGTTTTAGAAGTCATAAATCAGGAGATAAGAGAAGTGTTCTAGTTTTGGGAAAATCTTAATTTCCAAGTGTTTTTTATATTTTATTTAAAACAAATCTTAAAGTTGATTATAACAACACCGGTTAAGATCCCACGGTTCCATCCTTCCGGCATCGTTATTTTTATCGAATTCACTTAGTCTAGATGAATTTGCTAAACTCAACTAAATGAGTTCCACACTTTCATTTAGACCGTGGGAAATCCCGTTAGCAACACGTAGGTTACATCATCCGAGGTATTCCCGATCATCCAACAAGACGTTTTAATTTAGTTGTAATTGCGAGTTTTGTGTTCTGTTTGTGATTAAATTTTGAGTTGTTTTATATTTTGAAATGTTGTGGAGGTGAATTTTATCTTGCAATGACTTTTAATTTAGTTTTGGTTTCAGTTTTAGGGGCTACCCTAAAGGTGTGGGTTTTCCTGCAACAGTTGTTTATCATGCAAGAAAAGTAAAGTGCATTTGCAATAAAGTAAATTGCAATAAAATAAAAACGTACCTGGAGGGTCTTCCCGTCATCCCAGGCTGCACTTTAAACACAATTTAGAATATTTAAGCATTTAAAGTAAGTTCCTCAGTAAAGCTAAGGGAAGGGTTATGGTTTTCTACCAATTTCCTAATCCTATAGCTAGTTATTTCCTATGACGTCTAGGTTCTTGTGTTTTGGTTTGAGGACGATTTTCTCCATCAAAGAACAATTAAGTTCAATTGTTCTTATAAATATCTTATCATATTGAGGAAGTGCTTAAGAAGCATCTTAATCATCTTTTCAATATTTCTAGGATTATTTTAAGTCCAAATGAATTCAATTATACAAATGAATTAATCGTCCAAGAATTCAAGTTTTGTTATCTTTCTCAGTGAACTAGGATATTTGAATATCCTATGAGGGAAGTAACATTTCATTTAACGTTCTGTTTAGGAGTTATGACAACAAAAGCTTTCGAGGGCAAATTGATGTTCAAATGGTTTGTGATTTAATTTAATTTCGGTTAACGGGTTTAAATTTGGAATAGTGTTCAAGTTGCTTTATATTTATTTTTGAATTTCTTTATGTCTTAGGTGATGTTATTTTTAATTCAATTTAATCGAACTTTAATTTAATTTAATTTGGTTTAGTTTTAATTTTAATTTAATTTAATTTGATTTAATTTGATTTAATTTAATTTAATTTAATTTAATTTAATTTAATTTAATTTAATTTAATTTAATTTAATTTAATTTAATTTAATTTAATTTAATTTGATTTAATCTAATTTTAATTTGTTTTAATTTAATTTTATTTAATTCAATTTAATTTAAATTTTAATTTAATTTTATTTTTAATTTTAATTTAATTGAAATTTTAAAAGGGTTTAATTTAAATAATTTAACTTTAATTTAATTTAATTATTAAGTCTTTTAACATTTTAAATCTTAAATTTGGATTATCATTTTAATTAGGAATTAAATATTATTGAGATGATTAATTTAGGGATCCTTAAATTAAAGAACAAATCTCTTCCTAATAATATCCCTATTTTAATAATTCCAAATTTATTATTCTTCTAAATTTAATCAATTATTTAATTAAAGTTCATTTCAATTATTTTTAAATTGTTTAGTAGGTTTCTACCCTTTAATTATTTAAATTTCAATCATCCAAATCAGATTAAGATCAAATATTTTACTTTTTAATTTTATTAAACCTAAAGTTTTAATTAAAGATTAAAATTTTAATTACCATTTTGCCCTTCAAGCTTAATAATTTCATAACTCACTAAATTTAGCTTAAATGATCTTGAAATTTTTATGTGACTTCACTCATATGTAAATAAAGACATGAGAGGAGAAAATGTGATTTTTCTGTATTTAATTTATTTATTTAATTATTTTTGGTGGAAAATAGAGATTTCCAAGAAAAATTTAATAATATGACCAAGGGAAAGTTTCTGTCCTTAAGAAAATTATGGGACATTCATAATGACCAGAAGACCACTTGGACCAATTTTGGTGATTTTTTGAATTATATTCTTTTTATTATAATTATTTTAAGTTTTGGAGTATTAATTAATTTAAAAATAAAATAAAGGTTGAAAAATGAATTTTATATTTTTCCAAAATCTCTCTGATATCAAGGAAATCAGAGAATCAATTTTTACAATTTTTTGATTTTTATTTAATTTATTAGAATTATTTTAGTGGCAATGCTAAAAAATACATTTTTTTAATTTTAAAATTACCTTAGGGCTTTAAAATTTAATATCTTATCATATAGACCAAAGAAAAATATTAGGTTTGTTCCTAAGTGATTAAAATTCAAAATGTGACATTTTGGTGAATTTTATTATTTTTGTGACTTTTATTATTTTTTAATTATTAAAATATTAAAATAATACAAAAAATCAACTTTTTTAGAAAATTGCAATTGGTTTGAATTTGGGCCTCTTTGGTAAATGGCTCAATGTAGGTCAAGTTGGGCTAATTTGAGACAATGTTGTGCTAGGGTTGAAATTGATGTAAAATTAATGTTGGAAAATGTTTATGGGAGTGTTTCAAAGAGGTTTTGGCTTTGGTTGGGTCTTGATTTTGGGGTTTGGGCTTATTTGGGTTAGGTTTGGGTTTAGGTCAAAATTGGGCCTCTTAGTTTTGGGTTGAATTTGAGTGGGGTTTGGGTCCAAAATTTGGGCAAATCATGTTAGTGTTTTGTTTTTGGGGATGCTAAGGAAGGTTTAGAAAAGGTTTGGGGTTAATTGGAGTTGAATTGGGTTAGTTTGGATTAGGTTTGGGTCAAGGGTCCAAATTGGGCTTTAAGGCCAAAAGTGAAATTGGATTCAAATGTCAATCAAATTGGACTTGGATTTGGTCTAGATTGGTGTTGGGAATGTTGAATTGAAGTTTAGAATTGAATTGGACCAGAATTTGGGTCAATTGGGTAGGTTTAGCTTGACATTGGGTTCACTTTGGGTTAAAATGGGTCAAATTGGGGGTTTTGATAAAAGTGCTATAAATTGACAAAATTGGCCCATAGTGTAGTTGAACAAAATGAAATTGGGAATATTTGGGATTTTTTGGAATTTTCTGGGAATTTTCTGAATTTTTGGATTTTTGGGTCAAGAGGGGTATTTTGGGTATTTGGAGGGTATTGGGAGGTACTTTTAGAATTTTTGGTATTTTTGGCTATGGATGATCAATTTGAGTAATGTGGGAATGTTTGGGATTGGTTTTTAGGATTTTTGGGTATTTGGAGATTTTTTGAAAAATTTGGGTAATTTTAAGGATTTTGAGTAGGCTAGGCGGGTGTAGGGTCCCGAGGGTCAAAAATTGAAAATTTGCAAAATTGAAGATTGAGTAATTGTAAGTGGAATGAAGTCATTTTGGTTGAGCCATGAAGCCATATAAAGCCCACATGAGCCATGAAGGGACTCATTTGAGGCATTCACTATGTTGTTCCTAACCCTCTTAGCCAAGGGCTTAGGGGTTAAGGACCATCCATGTGGATCACCTACATGAGTCAGGAGGTCAAGTTGGGTATGGGTGTGGTTTTAGGAGGTGTGTGAAAGTGTAGTGTATAAGTGTATAAGTCAGCCCTCACCGGACCCGGACCACCTGGAGGCGGTCCTAAGGCCAAAGAGTCCTATAGGAACTCATCCTTTAAACTTCCACATTTGATTTCAACCCTCTAGGTGATTAGGGGTCTACAGTCAAGTTTGTGGAGTTTGCAGGGAGTTAAGAAGTGGTTTAAATTTCTAAGTGGTGGGTCCCAATTCTAATCCTCTAGGATAGTCAAAGGAAATGCCTAAGGCTAGATCCTAAGTACTAAAAAGAAGAAGAGAAGACCTCATCAAAAATGAGGTCAACAAATGGACCCCCAATAGGTGTGGTGAGCTGACGGAGCACACCGCGCGTATTGGTGTTGACCGAAGCGATCAACAAAACCAACACAAACGTCCAAGTGACAAACTTAGGACGAAATTAAAGAATTTCCGTTGGGGAGTGTCAATTATATCTTTGAGACTGGAGATTCCTGAACTCTCGCTGGGGAAAGGGAAATGAGGTGAATCCCAAATCACATGATATGGGGGAATTTCGACTTTGATTTTATTATATTTTACTTTAAGTTTTGATGTGTGAGCTCAGATTTTAGTTTGAGTTTCAATTTAGATTGAAGTTTGTTAAAATTAATTTGAAGGGATTTGAGCTTGAAATGAAAATTGGAATTTTGTGGTTTTAGATGTAACATCTTCAACCTCAAAAGAAAATTGAATTGATTAGATTGAATCATTACAATGAGGAGAGATCTCAGAGCGATGTGGTATTGGATGTAAAATCCTTAACCTCAAGAGTTTGCTTTTGATGTATTTCATTGCAATAGGGAAAGAATCCTAAAGCAATGCAGTCTCGGATGTAAAATCCTCAACCCCAAAAGTTTGACTTTAATGTATTTCATTGCGATAGGGAAAGAATCCTAAAGCAATGCAGTCTCGGATGTAAAATCCTCAACCCCAAAAATTTGAATTTGATGTTTTTCATTGCAATAGGGAAAGAATCCTAAAGCAATGCAGTCTCGGATGTAAAATCCTCAACCCCAAAGTTTGAATTTGATGTATTTCATTGTGATAGGGAAAGAATCCTAAAGCAATGCAGTCTCGGATGTAAAATCCTCAACCCCAAGAATTTGAATTTGATGTATTTCATTGCAATAGGGAAAGAATCCTAAAGCAATGCAGTCTCGGATGTAAAATCCTCAACCCCAAGAATTTGAATTTGATGTATTTCATTGCAATAGGGAAAGAATCCTAAAGCAATGCAGTCTTGGATGTAAAATCCTCAACCCCAAAAGCTTGAATTTGATGTATTTCATTGTGATAGGGAAAGAATCCTAAAGCAATGCAGTCTCGGATGTAAAATCCTCAACCCAAAAGTTTGAATTTGATGTATTTCGTTGTGATAGGGAAAGAATCCTAAAGCAATGCAATCTCGGATGTAAAATTCTCAACCCCAAAAGTTTGATTTTGATGTATTTCATTGCGATAGGGAAAGAATCCTAAAGCAATGCAGTCTCGGATGTAAAATCCTCAACCCCAAGAATTTGAATTTGATGTATTTCATTGCGATAGGGAAAGAATCCTAAAGCAATGCAGTCTCGGATGTAAAATCCTCAACCTCAAAAGCTTGAATTTGATGGAGATTTGATTTGAGTTCTGGAAAGATTGAATTTGAAATTTGATTGAGATTTGATTTGAAATTTGGAAAGATTGAATTTGAAATTTGATTGAGATTTGATTTGAAATTTATGTTCATTTTGTTTGTCTTTAACAATTCAAATTTATTTTATCATTCATTTAATGTTCATGTGAATTTGGTGTTCATCATTTTTTTTCTATTTAGATTTTTAAGAAAAGTTCTCTTTTATTCTTTTTGTTTCTTTTCTGTTCTTCGTTCGAAGTTCATTTAACTTTAATTGCGTTTTCCAGTCAACTTGCACAAAAGAGGTGAAGGCCAAAAATGTGACATAGTCACTTTCATTCCAATCATGTCGAAGATACATCATACAACTCGATCCGGAATACATCTCATACAATCCATGTAGACTCAAAACGGACTATGTATGATCTCCGTCGATCCATCCAAAAAGGTATCTATCGAAATCCATGTCTGAATAGTGAGGTACATGGTCAATAACATCACCTTCCAAGCCATCCTTGGCAAGGATGCCGTATGGATGTACGTTGGAGGTGTGATATTTTACATGTAACTCACAGCTCGAAAGGCCGGAGGCTCTCTAGCTCCGAGTCTGGCTGGAAGTGGTAAGGTGCTTTCCTATCATCCATCCTTCTAAAAGTAACTGAGATCCGCTTCACGGGTACTCCCGGTATGCAATGTTTAGCGACATCTGCTCCATTGCCCTTCAGTATCATGACGGAACCTACCGGTAATGGTATCTTTACTCGGCCCTCGGAACTCACCCGGGCTCGCTATCCGGAGGTCGGATCCGAACATGATATTACATTCATTCGTAAAAGAAACTGTGCAGAAAGGTCTGACAAAGTTGTGGTGATCTATGTGCGGGGGTATGCAGTCACCCCTCTTGTAAATGTTAATGATGCAACCATTGGGTATGCAATCTGCTGGTAGTACCCTCCATGTTATCATTCTTTTTACCATCCTTTTGATGACTAATGGCATTGGATCCACCTGGCCATGACGGAGTATTCCCGGTGGGTTTCCCTTCCTGTCTTCTGTGAAGTTGTAGCAACATCCACATTGTATGGTAATTCTCCCTTTCCCTGGCATCCATCTCCGGGGTTCCGAGTAGGTGTTTTCTCTAGGCGGCCTCGCTCGGCCCATTCTTTTCAAATCCCGGATGCAGTCCACGATTTGTTGTTGTTCGTATTCGAGAACACGTCCGTATGTAGCTCTAGGCCTTCTAAGTATATTGATTCTCCCGCCTCCGATTCTCTCGAAGTATTCAAAAGTTTTCTTCTCGACATTCTGCATTCTTTCTAGCTCGTATTCTGGAATAATCTGCAAATGGCGAGGCCTGGTGACGTATTGTGGGATATATGGCTCAATCCCTTCACGTTCTATTGCATACCTCGGCTCCTCGGGGATGGTGTCCGTCGGGACATCCTCCGGGGTTGCTTCTGCAACAATGTTATGTATTACTGGTGACTTTATCTGGTGGCGTGGTAGCCTTCCTTCTTCTGATCTTCTTGAGATTTCCCTGGTCTCTTCTATTATCCTAGGAGCTGGCCTCCTTTCTTCAGGTACCTGGTGAACTGGCATCCTTGAAGTATATGTACTGGCAGTAGCAACTGCCTCGTCGCATTGGTCCGCTGCTAGTTTAGTTAACATCTTGCGGATACAGCGATTTTTATTTCTTCGCTGGGTTGTTGTGAGAGTAGCTCTTCGTACTTCCTGAATCTCTATGGGCGCGGCGCTGACAAGCCTGCCCTCTGCTGTAGCGACCACAAACTTGATTCTCTTGTCCTCCTCAGTGTTTGTTTTCATTTTCTTCGTCGCCGGATTGGTGGCTCGGGCCACCCACTTTCATCTATCGTCCGACCGGAGTTCCTCTCGGTCAACTGGGACCCAGTCACCTTCCTCGTATTGCAGGCCTGCTGGTGCGAAGTGTGAGTCAATCTCTATTATCGCTTCATCTTTCACCCTCTTTTCGTCGAGTGCAAGGCTTACGCCATTTCTAAATTTCAGGACCAACCGCCCGTTCGACATTTCCCTGCGAAAAGACAAGGAAAAGGATCAGGGGCTGTACTAAGAACAAGAACATTAAGAAAATGTTTATTAAAGACAGTTTTTTTATTACTTTTTGTATTTTTAAATTTAACAGGAATGAATTGGGATAAGATCAGGAAATAGATTTTGATATGGAAGAGAAAACAAGGAAAACTTTATTATCATGATTTTATTTATTTAAGCACATTTTTTATTATTTTTGGGTTCGGACCCAGTCATAAGTAACTACTTCGCCCGTGTTTCTAGGGATGAAGAATTCATTCCTTCGAAACATCAGGTAGCGTAATACTTTTTCATGTATCGTCCATTGATCGGAAGCATATGTCGTTCTCCTTGGCAATTCACTAGCTGGTAGGAGCCTCCTGAGTATACTGCTTCAACCACAAACGGCCCTTCCCAAGTGGGTTCAAATTTTCCTCCTATCTTGCGGTGTGCAAGAATAGGTCTCTTGAGAACGAGAACTAAGTCACCAACTTTAAAGGTTCTTGGGCGGACCAATTTGTCATGGGCTTGAACCATCTTGGCTTGGTATAGTTCCAAATTCTGCTGTGCTGCAAGTCTTTTCCCTTCCAGGCTTTCTAATTCCTCTAGTCGTAATTTGGCATTCTCTTCTGTCGTGATTTTGTTTGCAACTGCATCCTGAGTGAAGGAAGCTGGACTTCTAAAGGTAACACTACCTCAGACCCATACACCAGAGCATAAGGTGTAGCTTGAGTAGGAATCCTGAAGGTTGTCCGGTAGGCCCATAAGGCTTCTAATAACTTCTCGTGCCAATTTCTCTTATTGTCGTCCAAAATTTTCTTTAAGATTTGAACGAGAGTTTTATTAAAAGCCTCAGCCAGGCCGTTTGCTCTTGGGTAGTAAATTGTTGAATATCGCCAGTCGATTCCGTGTCTCCTGACAAAATTGTTGATTTGTGTGCTTCTGAATGCTGACCCATTATCTGAGATGATCCTGCGTGGCACTCCGAAATGGTAGACAACTTGGTTTTTGAAAAACTGTAGCACGTGGTGTGCTTTCACTTCTCTGAGTGGAACTGCCTCTGCCCACTTGAAAAGTAATCTGTAGCCACAAGAATGAAACTATGCCCTTTTGAAGATGGTGGTTCTATTGGACCCACTATATCTGTGCCCCAACATTCAAACGGCCACGACGCAATTGTCGGATGTAGCACATTTGGAGGTTGGTGTAGAACCACTCCGTGCACTTAGCATTAGTGACAGCTCTTGGTGATTTTCATGCAGTCGGTCATCATCGAGGGCCAGTAGTACCCTAATCTTTTAATTTTCATTTTCATCTTCGGACCCGACTGGTGAGCGCCACAGAGTCTTGAATGCACCTCTTTAACAATTTCACGGGCCTCGGACCCGCTTAGGCACCTTAGCCACATTTGATCAAAAGACCTTCTGTATAACGTGTTGTTTATTAATGCGTAGTACAGAGTTCTTTTCTTGATCTGATGGGCTAATGACCTATCATCTGGTAGTTTTCCTATTTGCAGGTAGTCTATTAATGGCTGTCGCCAATCTTTTGTGTTTTCTATCGTTGCAACTGATTCTTTTTCTTTTTCTCGATTTGTGTATTGTGTCTATGTCGAGCCGTGATAGGACTCGACGTCCGTGAACCGATACTTCCACCGATTCATCTTGCAAGCGATGCAAATTCTTTTGCGAGGCGAGCTAATGCATCTGCTAAAGCATTTTCTTTTCTGAGAATTTTGTAGATCGTCACATTCGGAATCTGTTCCCAACGTCGATCATCAGGGTCTTCTAGGCTCATTATTTGTTCATCTGATAAATCGTCATTGAGAGGAGATTCGCCGCAAAGGGTGTGTCGCGAGGAAGTCTGCTAAGACTTGTCCCTTTACGGAACGAAGAGGCACGAAAGTTATACCGAATTGCAATAATATCATCGACCATCCGGCAAGTCCGTCGAAAGCGTTGGACGAGTCATCAAGTATTGCAATGGATTAAATTTCGAGATCAAGTTGACCTTATGAGAAAGCATGTAGTGCCTGAGCTTTTGGGCGGCAAAGATCAGGGCCAAACAGTGCTTTTCAATTGCGGGATACCTTATTTCCGTCAGAAGTAAAAGACGGCTTAGGTAGTAAAGAGCATTTTCTTTACCCTCATCATCGACTCGGCTAACGAGGCTCGAGAGAGTCGTCTAAAGTCATGGTATAAAGTATTAACAATCTACTTGAGATCGGGGCTGCTAAAATAGGAGGTATCATTAAATATTGCTGAGAAAGGCTGACACCTACCTGACAAGTTCGAGATAAAGCGTCGAAGATATGCCAACTTCCCTTGAAAAGATCGTAGTTGTTTTAAGGTTTTGGGAGGCGACATTTCTAAGATAGCTTTAATCTTTTCCGGGTCGATTTCAATTCCACGATGTCGGACAACGAATCCTAAGAATTTCCCGGAGGTGACGCCGAAGGCGCATTTTAAGGGATTCATCTTAAGGTTAAATTGTCTTAATCGTTCGAAAACAATTCTCAAATCATACAGGTGGTTTTCTTTTACTTTGCTTTTGATGACCACATCGTCCACGTAACATTCGACTTGATTGTGGATGAGATCATAAAAAATTCTTGTCATCGCTCTCTGGTATGTTGCTCCTACATTCTTCAGTCCGAATGGCATCACTGTGTAGCAATATACTCCGATCGGCGTTCGAATGTCGTAAGTTTTTCATCTTCCGGAGCCATTTTTATCCGGTTGTATTCTCGAAGATCCATCCATGAATGAGAATATTTCATGTGTCGAAGCAATGTCGATCATTAATTCGGGATCGGTAGAGGAATTCATCCTTAGGACATGCCTTGTTTAAATCTCTCGAAATCCACACAAATTCCGATCCGACCATTCTTCTTCCCGATCGGTACCACATTGGCTAGCCAAGTTGGGTATTGTTCTTCACGGACAAATTTTGCGTCTATCGCCTTTTTAACTTCAGCTATGACTTGTTGTTCGATTTCTAGACGCATTCTTCCGGGACCTCGTCCGATCGGGACGAAGTAGGATCCACTCCTAGCTTATGGATCGCGACCTCCGGAGCTAATCCCGGCATCTCATCGTAGTTCGAAGCAAAACAATCTTTAAATTCAATTAATAACTTGATTATTTCTTCGGAGTCTTCTTTATTGAGTAAGGAGCTAACAAAGGTAGGTCTAGGTTCTTTGCTAGTACCTAAGTTAACTTCCGTTAACTCATCTATTGTAGATTTAATCTCTTCTTCAGATTCTGGTGGAGCGTCTCCAATTTGTAAATCTTTGAGTTCTTTTGTAGCTTCCATGTAGTCTTCATTGGACTTGCAAGTGACAACCAAGCAAAGTTCAGTATCGTCAACTGATCCTACTGTGCCGAATCCGAGACCATACTTTGAATTGGGTGGACGACCGGAGTTATTCCATAATTTTTCAAAATGTTGTGATTGACCTTATGTCCATTATCGAGGTAAGAAACCACGCCGAATTAAATTTTGAACACGTGGAGAGTACCACTCAAAAGGTAATTCCATTAATTCTGATGAAGTGACATCTTCAAATTGTACATTATTTTCAGTTTTGGAGGAAGGAGCACCACGGTAGAATTTGATGGGCTTTGCACCACCGCTATGTACCTCTTTGACCACCATACCCTCGACCATATTAGAATGGATCGGGGTCAGGGTCATAGTATGTACATAGTGGTTAATCTTCTCGTACATCGATTTATATTCTTCATTCTTTTCATCTTCGAGCGGGATCCCGAATTGCGGCTTCTTCCGACTTATTGTCACCGCTTCTTGCTTGATCTTTTTTCTTCTTCGAACTCGTCTTCCCAATCAACATTGATGGTCGGTTTCCTCCGTCCAACTCGTCTCAACGTCTTCGCCACGACCTCGTCCCCGGCCTCGACCTCGGATGCGAGTTGTGGAGAAACCTTCACCATCTCGCCGTAAGGGAGTGGTGAGTGATCGTTGGACTAGAACTTCGGGTTCTTCGTCATCCCGAACTTCTTTTGCTTCATTTGTTATAGTATCTCCGGAGAAGATTGTTTTCTTCGGAGGTGCATAATAAGTCGCATCTTCATGGATTCCAATTTCATGTACGGAGAATGGTCGTAAGTCACCTTTGATGCACTATTCCCCTCCATCGTAGTATTTGATGCACCGATGTAGAGATGATGGTACCATCAGATTTTCATGTATCCATGGTCGGCCCAAGTAGAGCGTTGAACGACGTTTCGAATCAATTATGTGAAATTTCGCGGTTGTCTTTGCCAAGTCACCGCCTTCATTAGCAGTGTTATCGATCCGAGGGCTCTTTCTCCTTTCGGTTGAATCCTCTTAATAACATTTTGTCTCGCTTTCAAGCTTGCGAGCATCAATTTCCAAGTATGCTAGCGTTCTAAGATTCATTATATTGATTGATGCTCCCGGATCCACCAATACTCCGGAGAGTGTAAACTTCCCAATCGTAACCGAAATGTACAACGGTCGGTTGAGGTCCGTTGTCCCATGTAGTAGATCATTGTCCGTGAAGGTGACACCTCGTCGTTCCTTTAACGAGCAAACCTCATCTAAGGAATCTCCGGCCATTTGAGCTAAGCAAATTTCCGGATCAAGTAAGGCCTCGATCGAGCTTCTCTCTTCTCCTTTGATAAGATGAGAGCGTCGTAGATGCTCAGTTTGGCTAATAGTTTCCTAAGATGGGCTAGCACGTTGTAGTCCACTTTATTTTCATGTGTCTCGGCTTCTTCTCGAATGGGTATTTCTGCTGCCGGGGTTGGTTCTTCTTGAACAACTACCTGCTTTCCTTTGTTCTTTGGACCCTTCTCAGAGGTAGAACTCTTCCACTTCTTAAGTTAACTTCTGTAATTTCTTCTGAATCTAGTATTGAGTTTGTTGGCGTCTCCTCTTGAATCAGAATGACAGGTTCTTCTGGATTAGCTTCAGATTCTGAAGGCTCTAACTCTATTGTGACTGGAGCTCCTCGAAACTCGCAAATAGATTCATTGCTTGTTGAACTCTCGTAGCCTCCTTGGTGGATGTCTTCTTCGTCATTGTGATCGTCGAGATTGTGTATGATTTGAGAATTGTCATTTGTATCGGAATCGATGTCCGGATTGTCGCTAGTTACTTAATCGTTAGAAACAGTCAAAATGTAGCCAACGCCATAACTCTTATCATTATAAGATCCCTCCGGAGTGAGCAAATAATCATACAGAGTTAGAGGTTCGAGGGATTTCTCCCCCGAATCGGAAACATTTATCCTAGGATAAGCAGCCCCTAGTCTGGCCTTAAGAGCCTCGGTCTTCTCTTCTTCATCAATTTTCTTCTTTTCTTCAATCGTCTCTTGTTGAGGTGGTTCTTCTATTGCAAGTGATAGTGCCGACTTGACAGGTTTTGAACTCTGAATTGATGCTCGCACCGAAGCGGTTTGGATGTGATCCAAAATCTTCTTCGAAGACTTTGTCCAAGCGGTAGTCCATCCATCATCAGACGCATAGGGATCTATCGGAACAATGAGATCCGTCGAGATAACATTGACAGAACATCCTTTCTAGGGTTCCTTCATGTACTCCTTCGAAATCGTTATATTCCCTTTTTGAAGATTGTCATTGAGCCAACTTTTGAAGGTAATACAATCTTCTATCTTGTGTCCATGCATCCGGAGGTAAGGGCAAAAGTTGGGATCACCTTTATTATTGACTTCTTCTGGTCTCTTAGGCTCTGGCAGTTGGAAATCTGGAGTCTTCATCAGACTGTGGAACATTTTCGGTACTGCCTCATTCTTGAACGGATACTCCCTGCTCAGAAGCTCCCTTAACGTACGTTGCGGACGAGGTGGTTGTTCATATTGTTGAGATGACTGATAGCTGGGTCGGGGTTGCTGGTAATTCTGTTGAGGTTGCTATGACCGTTCTGACGATATTTGTATCGGTTGCTTGCCTTTATCGACTGCTGCAATGATCCCGGACTTCTTTTCAAAAGTTTTCACGGGCTTCTGTTTGTCCGTTTTGTCGGTGAAACTTAATTGCTTCGCCTCCTCTTGCAAGCTTCTCGCCTTGCTTAACAACTTCTCGAAAGTCTTAATAGTAAATCCCTTGAGGAGAAGTGCTATCGGGCCATGAATGCTCTTAAGTAAAATGCCGACTGCATGATGTTCTTGTAGTTGTGGCTCACACTTCATACTTAGATTTCTCCATCAAAGTATGTAATCCACCAAAGTTTCGTTGGGTTTCTGCTTCTCTACCACTAAATCACTTATAGTGATGTGGTGCTGAGCTCCGGCAAATCACTTGATGAAGAGGTTCTCTAGTTCTGAAAATGTCTTCACCGAACCGTTCAGTAATTCCGCATACCAGTCAAAGGCTATCCCTGATAGGCTGCTGACAAATTGTCTGAAGAGTAAGGCATCACCTTCGCCGGCATTGCAACAACTGGCACGAAAATGTGCAACATGCTGCCGAGGGTTTTTGGT
Source organism: Papilionanthe hookeriana x Papilionanthe teres (assembly GCA_022702705.1). NCBI lineage: Eukaryota > Viridiplantae > Streptophyta > Magnoliopsida > Asparagales > Orchidaceae > Papilionanthe > Papilionanthe hookeriana x Papilionanthe teres. Next base: position 152,156,413 of record CM040424.1, read on the forward strand.
TCCATCAAAAGTCTTGAACAGAGGTGGTACAAAGCCTTTCGGATAATGGACAGCGTCGAATTCTTCAGGGTATGGTATACCCGTCCGAATGGATGTCCCGCTCTTTGATTGTGCCAAGGCTTCTCACACCTGCTGTTCCACCATTCTTTTAATATCCTTTTCCGGGATCATGCTTTGTGTTGTATCCTTCTTTAACTGATCATCCCCGTTGACGGACATAATCTCCTTTCCTCCGTCTACAATGTGAATGACTTCGGGGGTGTTTCTCTTTGGGGTTGAACCCGACTCGGAGAGTGGCTAGGGCTGCGCCCATCTCTTCCATCCTTTTTGCCATTTGGGCGATCGTATCATCTTTCTCTTGAAGCCGCCTTCTCATTACTTCCGGCTCCTCTCTTTCGCGGCTACAGGGGCACCTTGTGAAGCCGACGAAGCTCGTGTTTCAACCATGTTAATTTCCGCATATTCATCATCCATGAACTCGACGAGTCAACCTCATCTCCGAATTTCTCTTCTCTTTCCTTTGCTAATCGCCGAATATCGGCTCTTAGCTTTTCCATAACATCTTCTAGTGGTCTTTTCCGTACATCCTTGCAGCTTGTCATGTGATAACTCGTCGGGTTTCCTTCTCATGAGTCCCCTTTACTTCGGTAGCACTTTCTTCGGACTCAAGTCTCCCGACGAGACTTTCCTTCTCGAGTTGTTGTTTTAATCTTAATTGTCCGTGAGTGGGACGCCATACCATCCTTCTAGCAGCGAAGGTCTAGGACCGGATGGTCCGTCGCCCAAATGCTGGAACGTGGTATCTTCCCTGATTTGTAGTCCTGAAACAACGACAGGTGGACTAGCTTTCATTCTCTTATTCGGCTTTTCCGCAGCGATAGCAGGTTCTACTCGCGGCCCAAGACGGGACTTGGCTGGCACCCGCCCTATCCTTCTTAAAATTTCTGATACAGGGCATTTTTCCTTCTTTGCTAACTTTTCTATCAAGGTTTGCAGTCGAGCAAATGGCGTAATTCTAGCCCTTTTCTTACGGCTATCATTGTAATATACGGGCTGAGGCAATGCGGCAGCAATCTTGCGAACATTTTCCTCATCTTTTGCAGCGGAGAGGGGATGGAACCTGCTTCCTCCCAAAAGTGGTATGTATTCAGGCAGCGGTGTATACTCGGGCAGTTCTGGGATTTCCTCCAAGAAAGCAACTTCGGCAGCTCCGCTTCTCTAGCAATCCTTCTACTTCGTTCCTTCTTCGAGTCCGTGTCGCCGATGGAATTCTCGAACCGGACCCGATTTCAAAAACGAAGGTTTCACAGAAGGTTTGTGCCCTCCACGGTAACGAGTTCATCGTAGTTCCGAATTTCCTTCCCCTTTAGCTTCGCGTGCGTCGGGTAGGTACGGAGAAAACTAGACCAGTGGGGGTAGCAACAACAGTCCTTCCGTGGACAGCAAGCATTCTCTCGCTAGAATCTTTGCAGAGGAGGGAATTCGTGAGTTGACTTGAGGTTAAACTCAATCAACGACTTCTCATTTTCTGGTACTTTGCTTGTGAGTGAAAAGAGAGTGACGTCGGGGATTTTGATGTCGGTGTCCTCGAATCCTTGTCCGAATCGAATAATTCCATTATCGGGCGGCTCGTCCTCGAACACGGCCGTGTGGAATCCGTCGACGAAGGAGAAGATCGGCTTTGGGGCTTCCATTTCCGCAGGCGGATTCTAAGTGTTAGTCCCCGAATCGTGCTTCTTCTTATCGTATAACTTATGACGAAAAAGAAAGAGTCCGAACACATTTCTGTTTATCTTAGTGTATTTGTGGTATTAAAGGAAAATTGTCTTTTCGAAAAGATTTGTTCGTTAGGAAGGAGAATTATTAAAAGAAGGAGAGTTGTAGGAAGGGTAAAAGGAATTGATTAGGAACTGGAAAAGGAAGAGAAAGTCTTGCAGAAACTCCTCGACCCGCAAGACCGCTCCTAAACTAATACCTATTGGGGTCCACCCCACCTCGAAATGAGGTAAAGTGATCTCGAACCTCTCTATTTAGGGGTGTCTAAACAAGTGGCTCCTAAATCCGAGAGAATGTTGGCTATACTTGTTCAAGGTAGAAATGAACATAGTATTCCAACGGAAAGAAGGGTAGTTTGATCCACTAGGAACATGGATACACTACCGATTTTTGAAAGCAGACTTGTCTGATTAAAATGGAGAGAGGAATTTCTCCCAGCGGAGTCGCCAGAAATTATCGGCATATTTTTAGGTTGAGTGTTGTATTTTAAAAAAGGGGTCACCTAACAGAAATTGTCGGCGAATTTTTAATTTAATTTAAATAAATAATTTGAAAAGTAGTATTTGATTTTGAAAATAAATTTAAATTTGAAAATTTTAAGATATGAAATCAAACTAATCTCACATCCCGAATAGTTTATATAAACGAGCACCGCACCACTAACCGTGTATCTACCCCGAAGAATAGACACACTGATTGGTAATGGGGCTCGATTAAGTAAACTAGAAAGGTTTGTGACATCCGTTTCGTCTGCGAAGAAATTTTATAAGCCGACAAGTTCCCCTGCTTAATATAAAAGCACTAAACAGGGTTTATATTACCTTGGTTCTTAAAATTCCCTATAAGGGCAAGCCCCTATAGTTAATTACATCTTAAGTGACGAGAATCACCTAAGAAAACTCACGATAATAATCAGTAGTTCTGCTCTCAAGAATTTCAAAGTTTAAGTTTTCAAGGGATTGAATTTTAGAATTTCAATAGGGAATGGATCAAATTTGGAACGTTTTGTTTTGGGAATTCAAAGGAAGAAAGGTAGGAGAAATCACAGATTCGAAGCTATCTTCGGTAATTTCTCAACTATCCTATTGTTTGGCTTGGATTTAGGAAAGTCCTAATGTTTGTTTAATGTTTTGATCTTGCCAATTTTAATTAATTTGGACTTATATTTGTATGATAAAATCATACAAATAGCCTGGAAGATGTGAGGGTTTATGTCGTATCGAACGACTACCTCGGAATCCTAAAATCGGTTAGGGCTTAATTTGCAAATGCGTAACAAAAGGTTGAGGATTTATGTTGCACTAGGCCAACTACCTCGAAGTCCTATGGCTTAGTTATTTAATTCTAGGAATGTTTAGCTGATGTAGAGTCGTTTTGCTGACGAAGATGGCCGTGCTGCCCACCGTGCTTCGAGCTCCTTGTTGTTGCAGAGGTTTAGTTTTAGAAGTCATAAATCAGGAGATGAGAGAAGTGTTCTGGTTTTGGGAAAATCTTAATTTCCAAGTGTTTTTTATATTTTATTTAAAACAAATCTTAAAGTTGATTATAACAACACCGGTTAAGATCCCACGGTTCCATCCTTCCGCATCGTTATTTTTATCGGATTCACTTAGTCCGTATGAATTTGCTAAACTCAACTAAATGAGTTCCACACTTTCATTTAGACCGTGGGAAATCCCGTTAGCAACACGTAGGTTACATCATCCGAGGTATTCCCGATCATCCAACAAGACGTTTTAATTTAGTTGTAATTGCAGTTTTGTGTTCTGTTTGTGATTAAATTTTGAGTTGTTTTATATTTTCAAATGTTGTGGCGGTGAATTTTATCTTGCAATGACTTTTAATTTAGTTTTGGTTTCAGCTTTAGGGGCTACCCTAAAGGTGTGGGTTTTCATGCAACAGTTGTTTATCATGCAAGAAAAGTAAAGTGCATTTACAATAAAGTAAATTGCAAGAAAGTAAATTGCAATAAAATAAAAGTGTACCTGGTGGGTCTTCCCGTCATCCCAGGCTGCACTTTAAACATAATTTAGAATATTTAAGCATTTAAAGCAAGTTCCTCAGTAAAGCTAAGGGAAGGGTTATGGTTTTCTACCAAGTTCCTAATCCTATAGCTAGTCATTTCCTATGACGTCTAGGTTCTTGTGTTTTGGTTTGAGGACGATTTTCTTCATCAAAGAACAATTAAGTTCAATTGTTCTTATAAATATCCTATCATATCGAGGAAGTGCTTAAGAAGAATCTTAAACATCTTTTCAATATTTCTAGGATTATTTTAAGTCCAAATGAATTCAATTATACAAATCAATTAATCGTCCAAGAATTCAAGTTTTGTAATCTTGCTCAGAGAACTAGGACATTTGAATATCCTATGAGGGAAGTAACATTTCATTTAACGTTTTGTTTTGGAGTTATGACAACAAAAGCTTTCGAGGGCAAATTGATGTTCAAATGGTTTGGGATTTAATTTAATTTAATTTCAGTTAACGGGTTTAAATTTGGAATAGTGTTCAAGTTGCTTTATATTTATTTTTGAATTTCTTTATGTCTTAGGTGATGTTATTTTTAATTCAATTTAACTAAACTTTAATTTAATTTAATTTAGTTTAGTTTTAATTTTAATTTAATTTAATTTGATTTAATTTGATTTAATTTAATTTAATTTGATTTAATTGAATTTGACTTAATTTAATTTAATTTAATTTAATTTAATTTAATTTGATTTAATTTAATTTTAATTTGTTCTAATTTAATTTTATTTAATTCAATTTAATTTAAATTTAAATTTAATTTTATTTTTAATTTTAATTTAATTGAAATTTTAAAAGGGTTTAATTTTAATAATTTAACTTTAATTTAATTTAATGATTAAGTCTTTTAACATTTTAAATCTTAAATTTGGATTATCATCTTAATTAGGAATTAAATATTATTGAGTTGATTAATTTAGGGATCCTTAAATTAAAGAACAAATCTCTTCCTAATAATATCCTTATTTTAATAATTCCAATTTTATTATTCTTCCAAATTTAATCAATTATTTAATTAAAGTTCATTTCAATTATTTTTAAATTGTTTAGTAGGTTTCTACCCTTTAAATATTTAAATTTCAATCATCTAAATCAAATTAAGATCAAATATTTTACTTTTTAATTTTATTAAACCTAAAGTTTTAATTAAAGATAAAAATTTTAATTACCATTTTGCCCTGCAAGCTTAATAATTTCATAACTCACTAAATTGAACTTAAATGATCTTGAAATTTTTATGTGACTTCACTCATATGTCAATAAAGACATGAGAGGAGAAAATGTGATTTTTCTGTATTTAATTTATTTATGTAATTATTTTTGATGGAAAATAGAGATTTCAAAGGACAATTTAATAATATGACCAAGGGAAAGTTTCTGTCCTTAAAAAAATTATGGGACATTCCTAATGATCAGAGGACCACTAGGACAAATTTTGGTGATTTTTTGAATTATATTCTTTTTATTATAATTATTTTAATTTTTGGAGTATTAATTAATTTAAAAATAAAATAAAGGTTGAAAAATAAATTTTATATTTTTCAAAAATCTCTCTGATATTAAGGAAATCAGAGAATCAATTTTTACAATTTTTTGATTTTTCTTTGATTTATTAGAATTATTTTAGTGGAAATGCTAAAAAATACATTTTTTTAATTTTAAAATTACCTTAGGGCTTTAAAAATTAATATCTCATCATATAGACCTAAGAAAAATATGGGGTTTATTCCTAAGTGATTAAAATTCAAAATGTGACATTTTGGTGAATTTTATTATTTTTGTGATTTTTATTATTTTTTAATTATTAAAATATTAAAATAATGCAAAAAATCAACTTTTTTAGAAAATTGCAATTTTAATTTTCTTAAATTCCCCTAATATCAGAGAGGCTCCAAAACCGATTTTGTGAATTTTTGAAAAGTATTTTGAAAGTTATGAATTTTTAAAGTTTAAAATGGCTAAATGGCTTAATTAACCCATTTAGTAGGGCTAACCAAGTCCAATTGACTTCAAATTTTTATGGTGGGTTCCTCTGATCCTAAAGGTCAGTAGATAATTGATTTCAAGTCAATTTGATGTATGATTAGCTCTAATTAATTAAGGACCTATTTTGGGTGTTTAAGCCAATTAGGATTATTCCAAGTGGATTAATTCAAAACCTATTTTTCCTAGAGTCCTCTAGTCATAAGAAACATCCTCAAATTTTCCTAGAATTTATTTCACAACATGCTAATTATTAGATTTAAAATATTCAAAACAGCAACATAAATTTGAAAAATCAATAACTTCTCATAGGGATGGCCTCTGACCTTAGAAAATTCAGGGAATATTCCCAAGTTCAGAGGCTTCAAAAGCCCTATGGTCTCATGCCATGGTGAATTTCCTATATGCATGGAGAATTAAAACAATGCAGAGAGTAAATAAATTATTAAAAATAAAATACTTGATAAAATTAAATGATTTCTTTTCCACATTATTCTCCTCTATTCACTGAGCAAGGGAGTATTTTTATTTTATTTTTCTGATTTTCCTACACAAAGTTATGCATTTTTGAAGTTTAGGGAATTAAATAAATAGAAAAATAACCTATTTTTCTACTTAAGTGATGCGGCGCCAGCTCAACCTCGACAGCTCCGAATGCAAACGCGTCCTCTTCTGATTCGGCGCCGCCATCCAACTTAGCGCTCCAGGGGCCCGCTGTATCGTTCCGTCTCTTCATCCGGTGCGATCCTGTCCATCCGTCCGCGCGTGTATTAAATGAACGTCATCCGTTCATCGTCCCCAAGCGTCCTAGCCCGAGAACCGCCCACACTAAATGCCTAATATCTCACTCAATACTTAACGGATTTTCATGTTCTTGTGCTTTCATGGATTCGTCTTCGAAGAGACGAATATATCTATACTCGTGATCATGCATCGAAATTAAGGCATTTGAAATGAGAATCTCCGTAAGCTCGGGATAAAGAGTTAGCTCATACCTTTGATCAGAGAAGTGTGGCTTCAATCTGAGGGTTTTGTCACCTTCGATTGGGTCCCATCTTACTCCAGATGAAGTCTCCTAGTCTGGTGAATTGTCTAGGTATGATTTCAACTAAGCCCGATCACAAAGCTTGGAGTCTGGAATAGATGGGTGGCCTGGAGAGGGGGCTTTTGCTGGTGGACCTCTTCCCTTGGTCTGGTGAAGGTGTAGGATCAATCAATTTGGGGATTGATCCACTGTGGAGAAGTGTCCTGGTTTTGGGTGGAATTTTGGCCGAGAAATCGGGCTCTATTGGTGAGGATTAGGGCAAATTGTCACCGGGGATCAACTCGCTCTAAGTATGGAGAGTGGTCCGGAGCAATTTTGGCGGTGGTTTCGGTGAAGGTCCGGTTCAGCACCTCCTCATGGCCGAGAGGACGTGAGGTTTAAATAGGAGAGGGTGGAGGGCCTCCCGGGGGAGTTAGGGCTTGGGATCACCGTTGCTTAGGTCAAGGGAAGAACAACCATGATGGCCATCGGGCATGGGGCAGCTCAGCAAGTGGGAATTCCAAACATCGGCTCACATGGGTTCTCTCGGCCTGGTGGTTTCCGGCGGTCGTGGTGGTCGGCCGGCCGTGGTCGGGTCACCCTCAAGGTCAGGGAGGTCAGGGCTGGGGCTTAGTGTAGTCAATTGGCCATGGACATGTGTAAAGGAGTTGAATTGAAATGGAATGGGGGGAAGATTATTTTGGGTTCAAATGAGTCAACCCATGGTTTTGGGCTAGGTTCACCACACAAGGCGTGGTTTATGGCTGAAAAGAGTCACTTGGGTCAGCCAAGAGAAAATGGTGTGGTCTCCATCCAAGGTGAGGTGGCTAAGCATGGTTTAGTGTGTGACATGCTTAAGGTAAAAAAGGGTTTAAGAAGGTTTAAGAAAGAGATCCCCTCTCTTGCCATTAATGGTTTGGTGAGGTGGAAAGTATATTCCATGGCTCTCATGGCTCCCATGGGGCTCATGCATGGCTTCATGGCTCCATTTGGCTTGGGAAAAGTTAAGTCAACTTTCATGGAGAAGGATTTTGTAAATTTTGGCACTTAGGGGTGATTTGGCATGAGGCTTGATTTGGAATCATTTGATTATGGGATTGGAACTTAGGGAATGACTTTGATTAAATGGATTGCAAATGAAAATGTCATATGGGCTTTAGGGTAGAGTTTGGGCTCTTTGAAATGGTTTTAGATGGGCTTTGAAAGTGATTTCGGGAAGTGGATTTTTTTTATTTTAGGATGGGCTTTTGGGTGAAAATTTTGTGAAGGACCATGTTAAATAAATGTTGCAATTGGTTTAGTGATGATTTATGAAGGGTTTGGAGTCAATTTGGTGTGATTTGGAATTGAATTGGTTTGAATTTGGGCCTCTTTGGTAAATGGCTCAATGTAGGTCAAGTTGGGATAATTTGGGCCAATGTTGTGCTAGGGTTGAAATTGATGTAAAATTAATGTTGGGAAATGTTTATGGGAGTGTTTCAAAGAGGTTTTGGCTTTGGTTGGGTCTTGATTTTGGGGTTTGGGCTTATTTGGGTTAGGTTTGGGTTTAGGTCAAAATTGGGCCTTTTAGTTTTGGGTTGAATTTGAGTGGGGTTTGGGTCCAAATTTTGGGCAAATCATGTTAGTGTTTTGTTTTTGGGGATGCTAAGGAAGGTTTAGAAAAGGTTTGGGGTTAATTGGAGTTGAATTGGGTTAGTTTGGATTAGGTTTGGGTCATGGGTCCAAATTGGGCTTTAAGGCCAAAAGTGAAATTGGATTCAAATGTCAATCAAATTGGACTTTGATTTGGTCTAGATTGGTGTTGGGAATGTTGAATTGAAGTTTAGAATTGAATTGGACCAGAATTTGGGTCAATTGGGTAGGTTTGGCCTGACATTGGGTTCACTTTGGGTTAAAATGGGTCAAATTGGGGGTTTTGATAAAAGTGGAGTAAATTGACAAAATTGGCCCATGGTGTAGTTGAACAAAATGAAATTGGGAATATTTGGGATTTTTTGAAATTTTCGGGGAATTTTCTGAATTTTTGGATTTTTGGGTCAAGAGGGGTATTTTGGGTATTTGGAGGGTATTGGGAGGTATTTTTGGAATTTTTGGTATTTTTGGCTATGGATGATCAATTTGAGTAATGTGAGAATGTTTGGGATTGGTTTTGAGGAATTTTGGGTATTTGGAGATTTTTTGAAAAATTTGGGTAATTTTAAGGGTTTTTGGGTAGGCTAGGCGGGTGTAGGGTCCCGGGGGTCAAAAATTGAAAATTTGCAAAATTGAAAATTGAGTAATTGTAAGTGGAATGAAGTCATTTTGGTTGAGCCATGAAGCCATATCAAGCCCACATGAGCCATGAAGGGACTCATTTGAGGCATTCACTATGTTGTCCCTGACCCTCTTAGCCAAGGGCTTAGGGGTTAAGGACCATCCATGTGAATCACCTACATGAGTCAGGAGGTCAAGTTGGGTATGGGTGTGGTTTTAGGAGGTGTGTGAAAGTATAGTGTATAAGTGTAGTGTGTGTGTAAGTCAGCCCTCACTAGACCAGGCCACCTAGGGCGGTCCTAAGGCCAAAGAGTCCTACGAGAACTCATCCTTTAAACTTCCACATTTGATTTCAACCCTCCAGGTGATTAGGGGTCTACGATCAAGTTTGTGGAGTTTGCAGGGAGTTAAGAAGTGGTTTGAATTTCTAAGTGGTGGGTCCCAATTCTAATCCTCTAGGATAGTCAAAGGAAAAGCCTAAAGCTAGATCCTAAGTACTAAAAAGAAGAAGAGAAGACCTCATCAAAAATGAGGTCAACACGACATTTAACATATTCGAGAGATGGAATATGACATGCAATCTCTCATTGTCATTATTGGATATAAGACCTCTTCCTGACACAAAAATAAGGCATTCTTCTAACTCTTTCTTCGACAAAGGATATAATTCATATAGTATTCCTTTTCAAAATTGACATATAGACATTCGACATTTTATAACATACAATCTCATCCTTCAAATAATGATATAGAATAATTTCTGACAAATTCACATTTGTGACTTCCAGACCTTTTCGGTCAACACCAATATATGCGACATACTTTTACAGTATCCCAAACAAACTGGAGGCCCATTTGTTGACCTCACTTTTGTGAGGGTTATTCACCAAATATATTAAGAATGGAAGTCTACCAATATTGATCTCCTAAAATTTAACAAGGGACAAAAAACCCAAATGATTAGGGTATAACTCTATAAATCCTTCTTTGACCCCGATTAATTAAATCAGTAATAATAAGCTTTAATTTAATCAATCAATGACCCAATAGGTCAACTTTTGACCAAAAAGTCAGCTTTGGTCAAAATGATCAATTTCTAACCCAAGGACCACCTCATTGACTCAACAGGTTAATTTTTAACCAAATGGTTAATTTTGGTCAAAATAGTCAATCCTTGACCCAAGTAGTCAACGTTTGACCCAAAATGTCAAAAATTGACCAAAATCATTAAACCCAATACCTAAAGATCATTACATTTACCTCATTGGTCACCTTTGACAAGAAAGACAATTTTGGTCAAAATGACTAACCCATGTCCCCTTGACCACAAAATTAACTTCAAGAACAAACATTGACATGATGAACTTGACAATGATGAGAATGAAAAAAATATAATAAAAAATAACTACATTGACCATTAGATTGAACTAAAACCCTAAAATTGGCCAGCCCTAGGCAAAACGTATCAAATTTGGTCAAAATACCAATTTTAAACAAAAGATATAAAATTAATTAAATAATTAATTCCAAAATTATTTTTGATAAATTTATTGACCAAAATATAGTTTCCAAAATTTTTAATTAATGACATAAGGGTAAAAATAATTAAAAGCCATAAAATAAGACCATAATTAATTTTAAAATAAAAAAATACCAATTAATCAAATAAATTTTAAAAAATTAATTTGATTAATTAATTGGACAAAAATATAATTTCTAAATTTTTTAAATTAAAGACAGTTAATTAAGGATGAAATTATATTCAAAACGTCATTTTCGCCCATGACACCATTTATGACATAATAAATGGTTTTCAAAATTCTAAGCTCATTAATGACACTATGGATGACATTATATAGGTTAAACAAAACCCATATGACCATAAAAAATAAATTGACCCATTAATAATTTATGATATGATATTTGTAACTATGGTTAAAAGACATGAAGACGTGAAAAATGAAGTGGAAAAACCTTACAATTTCAAAGCATGAATCATCTTCCTCTCTAAGATGATATGGCTAGCCATGGCAATGGTTATCTTAGCCACCTATTTGATCATCCAATGAAAAAGAAAAATAGCCTAGGATAAGCTTTTTACCATGGTTAAACACCATGATGATGCCTTTGTTCATAAAATAAGTAAGGGGACTAAGGTTGCTTTCTCTCCTTAACACCATTAAAAACAATTATTAAAATATGTAGGGATGGACATACCGTGGTAAGTTAACATGCCATATCTACCTATCAAAGGATCAAATAGGAAGAATTCAATTTTAACCTAAGTGTAACCATGAGCAAACCCTACATGGGTTAATCATTTTATAAATCCTAAAATCCATTTAATTGACACCCACCATTCTATCCAAAGCATTTATTAGGGAGTTAAAAACTTCCATAGATGAATCCTAGCCAAGCCACACTCAACCCTAGCCATCCACGTGGCTATAAATATAGCTAGACATGAACACATGGAGGAGGAGAGGAGAAAATCATAAAACCTTATACACTTCCCTATTCCATTAACTCTCAACATCAAAAACTTAGTTTAGGACATAAGCAATGGATCCCACATGAAACCAAGCCACCAAATCCACTAAGTCAGCTCAATTGAGTCAACCCGAGAAGCCCAAAACTAGGAACAAATAGACTGTGTGAGGACAAGCCACCAACTCTTCAGAACTTCAAATTAACAATCCTAAACCCATCTATTGACTGTGTGAGGACAAGCCCAATCAAAAATTACTATCACCCCAGCCTCTTAGCCAGTTTTTGATCAAATTCCTAAGCCTCCCTTTGATCAAAGTCATATAAAGACTTGATTTGAGCTCAAATTGGATTGCAGGGAAGTCTTCTCTAGACCACACGATGCTTTCAGTCTAATCAATTTGGAGCTAGAACCACTATGGCCAAGGTATGTATTACTCAACCCTAATTTATTTTAGGTTTGACACATTGTGAAACGAAGTAATTCAAAACATATATAAATTTGTATGGATGTGCTCGGTTCCTCTTGATGAAGCTTCTGAGACAAATTTCATGAAGTTTCATCAAGATTTGGCTGAGATATTTAGCCTTGAACAGGGAGGATGTTCAGGTAGAGACGGGAGGAGGACGATGATGGAGAGCCGTCTGATCTTCTGTTTAAAAGACGGACGATTCAGATTGAATGATAGCCGCTCCACTATATAGCTCCCCGCAACAGATCAATAGCATTTTGACCCGTCCAAGGACACGCGGTGCTCTAAGGTTTATCTGAATTTAATAAAATCCTGATAAACCTTAAAAACCTCAAAAAAAGAACTTTACATACAAGAATCACAAAAAAAAATAAGAATACCTCTGGATTCAAGACAATGAGCACTAAAATGTTGAATTGAAATTTTTAATTTTTGATTTATATTTAATATTTAAGTAATTAAATACTTCCAGAGTATTTAATTTTTAAAAAATATTTATAATTTACAAAAATATGAAAATTTAAGGGAATAATTCCTAGCAACTTAGGAATAATCTCCGATTTTTCCAAAGACAGAAAAATTATCTAGGATAAAATTTTTTAATTTTCATGAGTTCAGTAATTATTTTTAATAATAATTCTAAAAATCATAAAATAGAAAGATTAAATTTGAAATTGACTAGGAATTTAGGGGAAAAAATTAAAACCCTAAAATAACACATTCTAACTTCTCAAAAATTTTAAAATAACATTTCTTTTAGGATTAAAAATTTTAAAATTTAAAACCTTAAAATAACTTTAAAACTTAAATATGAACTTCACTCATGCACCATGAGTTAGGTCAAATTTGAGTTCAAACATCAAATTAACTTAAATGAAAATATAATTAGAATTAATTTAAACATCAACCCTAATTAACCCTAATCATCAAAGTTAAAACCTAATTAGGTTTAACCATATTTTAAACCTAATTAATTATCCTTTAGCATTCATTACATTAGGCTTAGGATAAAATCAAACCCTAATTAAGTCTAATCACTTTAGACTTAATTAATGATTTAAACCCTAATCATGTTGGGTTTAAGACAAAACAAGCTTTAATTAAGTCTATAACATCATCAGATTTATTTAACCATCATTAAACCTTAAAAACATTAGTTTTAATAATAATCAAACTTTAGTTACGTCTAAAACATCATTAGGCTTAATTAACCCTCATTAAACCTTAAAGACATTAGGTTTAATAAATAATAAACAAATTTTAATAAATTCTAAAACATCATTAGGCTTAATTAACCATCATTAAACCTTAAAAACATTAGTTTTAATAATAGTCAAACTTTAATTAGGTCTAAAACATCACTAGGCTTAATTAACCATCATTAAACTTTAAAGACATTAGGTTTAATATAAATCAAACTTTAATTAGTCTTAAGCTTAATCAAAACATTAAATTCTAATTAAATTATGCTTAATATAAATTAATCCTTAAATTAAGTCTTAACTAAAGTAGACTTAATCAATCCTAAACGTTTATTAGGTTTAACCCATTAGACCTATTTAATCTATTAAGTATTAATTAAATTAGACTTAATCAAACCTTAAACCAATTACACTTAACCCTAATTAAGCCTAATTAATCAATTAAACCTTAACCAAATTAGGTTTAATTAACTTTAAACCAATTAGGATTAACCTTAATTAAGCCTTATTAATCAATTAAAATATACCCAAATTAGTTTTAATTAAGCTTAAACAAATTAGGCTTAACCCTAATTAGGCCCAATTAATCATTTAAACCTCACCAAAATTAGGTTTAATTAACCTTGAACCAATTAAACTTAACCCTAATTAAGTTCAATTAACAACAAACCCCCTATCAAACAAAACTTATAACTTAAGCTCAACCTAACTTCAACCCCAGTTAAACCAAACTTAAATTCAACCCATATTGAACTTGAGCCAATCATAAGTCTAGGTTCAATTTAACTAGAACCTAACTTCACTCAAACCTAAAACCTAATTCAACCCTATCTTAAGTCCAAATCACATCAGACTTAAGTTAAAACTAAACTTAAGCTCAACATGACATAAACCCAAGTTAAATTAAATATAACTTGAGTTTGACCCATATTGAACTTGAGTCAAGCTTATCCTAATTTGAACCTTACCTAAACTTAAATCTAACTTGAGTTCAACTCATTTGAACTTGAGTTAACTTTAAGCCTAGGTTCAACTTGAACCTAACCGAAACCCAACTTAAATTTCAAACTGTATTAAACTTAAGCCTAACCCAAATTTAGATTAGTTTAACTTGACATAAATTCAAATCAAACATAGTTCAACATAAATTTTAAATTCAACTTAATTCAACATATCTAAACATAAAAGCTAAGTTCAATTCAAATTGAAGTCTAAAACGATATAAATCAACATAAAATGACATAATTTAACTAGACATAATTTGACATAAATCAACTCGAATTGACATAAATCAACAAATTAAACTTAATTCAACAAAACTAAATTTAAAATTGACAAGTAAAATCAAAATAAAACTCAGAAATTATAGATCCAAATAAAACTGAATCTAAATTTTCAAAGTCTAATTTCCATTAGACTCAACTCCGAACCTTTAGACTCTAAATGACATTGAGTCTGAAAATTTATCTAGATTCAAGTGACTACTGAATCTAAAAATTTAAAATCCAAACCTTTAAGCTCAAATGACATCGAGTCTAAAAATCTTATTCAAGTGATAATCTAAATCAACTCCAAAAACTTAGAATTAAACAACATTTAGTTTAAAATTTCATTAGACTTATTAAGTTCAGATGAAAACTGAATTTAAAAGTCTAATTCTTAAATCTAAATTCTTATCAAACCCAAATCAAATTGAAATCAAAAATTCAATTTTTAATATTAAATCAACATATCAACCAAAATAAGATATCTTACAACTCTTAAACAATAAATATTTTTACCAGGTAATCTAAATATTTTTACAACAATATTTCTAACGATATTTTCTTCTCGGGATGAAGACAAGTTTCGTTTAGATTTTACTTGCAAGTTATAGGGTGTGATAATTCTTTTTTGTAGGACGATCAATAATATTAAAATATCATGAAAATCAACAATGAAAAGAAAAAAAAACAAAAAAAGGACAAAACTGGAACTTTGAGGTTAGCAACAGAATCTAAACAAAAAACGAAATTGACATGACAACAAAACAACAAAAATGAACTATTAGGATAGCCATTAACAAAACAAACAGGAATATTAGAATAGTCGTCAACAAAATAATATTGGAACTGTTAGGATAGTCACAAACGTAAAGAAGAAGAAATAACAAAATAACATTAAAATAATGATAAAAAACATTGCGATTGATAAAAATAATAAAATATCTATAGAAGATACCTCATGACATAATATCTCATGAAAAAATGAGATAAACATTAGGAATGAAACATTCGTATGTTTATTTTCCAAAAATGTATTCAGAAAAATAAGTTTTTAACATTAATCATGAGTTTTCTTAGGCAAAGCTAGAATTGTCTAGGATGTAATTAACTATAGAATCTTGCTTCTATAAGAGAAGTAAAAGGAACTCAGAATAGGTTAAATACCTAAAAATCTCTGGTTACTATACTTGTGATTTTTCTAATAAGATAAGAACATTATAGAGTTCTCCCTATAAAGATATCACATTACCTTTTCCTATGATTGTCTTTTTTGTTCCTTTTCTCTCACCCTTTCAAAAAAAGGGATTAAAAATTTTGGCAATATAAATAGACTGGCGACTCCTTGGCATTTGGCACGACACCCGGGAATTACCAACAATTGGAAGCAATGTGTTTTCCATCACCGACAACAAGAAAGAAAAGGACACAACTTATCTCACAGTCCACCTCAAGAAAATTCCTTGAAGTTCCCTTGAAGTTATTTCTCTCTTCAAAATGGAACTCAATTCTCTCTTAAAAATTTAATGAAGAAGAAACCTCGCACCTTCCATCTCCTCTTAGAACTCTAGAAGAAAACCTAACCCTAGACTCCATAAAACTCACATCACATCCCAAACTTAGACTCACACTACACTTAGACTAGAATAGACTCTCACAAGACAAGAACTCCCTATATACACACACTAGACTCTCTTAAAGTGGTGCCAGCCCCTCTCTAAATAAATTTAAAAATCCCTCCTTTTTTCTTAGAGACACACCTCTTCATGCCAAGATACATATCCCTTCATTCAAAAGACATATCGCCCCAAAAAAAAGCCTTTCTCAAGTGTTTAGATACATTGAACCACTCCATCGGACGTCTGAATTACTTCGAGCCATTTGGAACATCTCAAAAATAGTTAAAAACATAAAAAAATTCATCCAAATGCAGCTCTAATGCCTCTAGCGCCTATTTTCTTGAATGAAGCACTCCTCTATGGATTTTGGTGCCTCTGGCACTACTCTGGCTCCTCTTCTCTATATTCTAGTGCATTTGGTGCCAGTTATGGCGCCTCTGGTGCCAGAATGCTGAAAAATTCCATTTTGGCTCCAAATTTTTTTCATTTTTGCTTCTTTTTGCTCCTTTTTGCTTCGAATGCCTATCAATAAAACCTACTGCAAAACCAAAATACTTTTCCTTAAAGTACATTATCACCAAATTTAACCATAAAATGTATACATAAAATTGATCATTTATTTGGTGTATCAAAATCGCCTAAACTTAAACGTTACTTGCCCTCAAGTAACTCTCTTACTACATAAAAATAAGACTCATGGTAGAAATTCTAACTTATAGATTTCTTAAATTTGGTTTAACAAATACAATAGTATAACTTAAAAAAATTTAACAACTTAGGCTAAAACTAAAAGTGTAAGAACACTCAGTAGTAAAGTCTAAGATTTCTAATTTTTTATTCTTTTCAAGCATAATTCTAATTTGCCATATTAAAAACATATCGAAGGTTCATATAGAAAATAATTTCATGAGAACCTTATTAGTAAGGATGCTAACACTCAAATACATTTTTAGAAAAAGTAATAAAGTCTTTTTCCTCAAGTCAATTCAATGAAGCTAATTTTTTATTAGGCATCTCCTCAAGCTCCACCGCACATATTATTCTTTTCTTTTATTTTGCTTTTTGCTTTGTCCTTCTTATTTTAGGATCATTTTCAATCCTTTATTTTATTTTCCTCTTTTTTTATTTTATGTGAGGATTACTATATCTTGATAACCTTTAATAATTTTGAACTTCACTATCCTCTTTTCCAAGTTAAAAACTCCTTAACTTCCTTCACTTTATAAACTCATATTAGCTTAAGATTATTCATAAAGTCTCATTATTTTCTTCTTGTATGAAACTCTATAATTCTTAATACTTCAAAAATACAATTTCCTTTACTTTAAATAAAAAAATATAGTCTTATCCTTTCATACTAAATATTTTAACTCTAGAATTGACCTTCATTATTAAATATTTTTACTTAAATTTACTAAACTATTTAAAAACAAAAATATAGTTATCTAAAGTTAGCCTCTCAAACCAAAGATCAGATTAAATTAATTTAGAAAATATTGTTCATTGAGGATAAATAAACTTTAGTTTTCTTCTTTTAAAGGAATTTTTCTTTCTGCCCCAAACGTAGATTTTCATAAGTAAAGCATTTAGTGGAAATAAAATAGTAAATTCATAAAAATAAAACTAACCTGTAGAGGGTTCTGAAAATGAAACTTGTCTCTGACATATTCCATGTACAAATTATAAAAGTACAGGATTTAAAGCATTAAATAAATTATAATATATCAATGGGATTTGCCAAGGAAAGGTTAACTTAAAACACAAGCAGTGAAAAAAAGACACAACTGAAATGATAATCAACTATTTACTTTACACAAACAAGTTCAATCTACAACACACATTAAGTTCAAAACAAAAACAACAACAAAATGAAACAAAGTACAACAAATAAAAAAGATAACAACCGACAAATCATCAATCATCGTCCTCCTTCTCTTCTTCTTCCACTTCACCTTCTTCTTCATATTCTTCTTCATCTTGCACATAAGGTGTAAAAGTGGGGCATGTAAAAATATCTACATTATGATCGTCCCTTATGTATCTAACCAAAGCCTCCCCAAATACAATCTCATGCTGAACCTTTCTTTGCATATGTTCATTATTACACATGTTTCTGGATTCCAATTTACCAATTTTGTCTTGCACTGAAATGATATTTATTTTTTGGATCACCGACTGCTTCATAATATTCTCCAATGAAAAAGTACTAGAAGTGGATGGTCCTGCAGCTGAGGTAGAAGGTCTATCACTACCTCCACTTCTAGTTCTGGATCCAACAAATGATTCAAATTTATGAACAGTAGGGCTTCCCAATTGGTTTCAGTGGTTGTAACATTTCCTCATCCTTATCAAACTCTACTCCTGATTGTTCACATAAAGTGAAAATCAAGGCAGGATAACCTAAACCACCAGTGGTTCCACCCTTAGCAATACTACATGCATTATGATTAATAAAAGTACCAATATCAATAGTCTTCATTTTTTGAATGCAAAAAGTTAGTTTTGCCTTTCTTTTGTTACTTCGCTAAGGTTGTTTAATGGAAGTAATTTGGTAGAAATGAAATAATTTCATGTCATAGATTGTACATTCAACATGGAAGTAGAAAAAATTACCTTATGATTGTTCTTGATCTTTTGTACTCCTTTTCCATCCGTAAGGTGAGAAATCACTTCATCAAGTGAAGATTTAGAAACCACAAATGTAGTATACTCGCAATGAAACTCATTCCGCAATCGATACAAGCATTAATGCTTTCTCTATTAAATTCAACATGCTTACCTCTAACATAAACATGCTCACGGTAGTCTCCCTGAGATTCACATAGAATTCACGAATGATAGGAACAATGGCTACAGCGGTAAAGTAGAAAAAAGTTTTCTAATTTCTGGCAACAATCAATCATTCAATAGAATCTCCAAGTTTTGAAAATGCTTGTTCCAGAATTAACTTCATTGTAGCAATTTGAGTGTTGTAATTATACCAAGCTTTCAAATTTACAAATCGCCTCGAATCCAATCCTCCCAAGCTCTTTCCTCTCTTCATTTTTGGAACCATGGTAACCTCTAAAAAAATATTACATAAAATCCATATAAATGCACAATCCCGCAAATCAAACTCCAAAAATTGAAATGCTTGGTAAGAAATTTCTTGCCACGGATTTTCCTTAAATTTCATAAAAAACTATCAAATTTTCGAATTTCCATATTGTAGGAAAAGTCTATGGTAAAAATAAAATATTTCTAGGTTAAGGGGAAGCTCTTACCAAAAGAAGATGAAATCCAAGCTTTTCTATCCTTGAATACGCCTTGAATCTGATTATTTGCAAGCTCTAGATGGAGTTTCAGCCTTATAATAGAGGAAGGAGATGACTTAAGCAGTAAAAATGGGGTTGCACAGTAAATTTTCACAGTTTTAATGAAATCTGGAAGCTCTTGGGAGACTGGCGCCTTTGGTGCCAAATCTGGAGCCGAAACTAAAAACTTCCATATTTCATATTTTTATAAAACTTGCCATATACCACTTCACACAAACCTCTAATTAGCCTAAAATAACCCTAATATTCATAATTAAATAATCCTCCAGCAATATAAGTTCACGAACAACACATAACATAATATTTATATATAAAATCCACCTGTTTACAAACAAACACTTTTCAAACCACAACATTCAAATTAGCATCAAAATCATATCATAACAAAATAACCCTGGAGAGTAAATATCAAACACTTAACAATCAAACATAAATAATGTTTGACAATGAAAATAAAAGAAACCCAACAAAAAAACACATAACACATTGATGCTCTCATAATTGCAATTTCCGTACTTTAAAGGGTTTACACATCTTTATCACTTTCATCTTCTTGAATGTTTCCAAAGGATTGGTGGTGTATGTATAAGTTATAAAAAGGACAAAATAGAAATTCATCTATTGAATCTTCTTCAATCTAACCATTCTTCTTAAACATACACACCATTCCATCATCCATACGTCCAGTACGATCGAATTGCTCCTTTATCCTCTAATACAAATGATCAAATAGATCTAAAATGTTTCCATTTGAACTCAAAATATTTTTTACCTCTTTCTCCAACTTTTTAATCCCTTTCAGAATAACACGTGAACTATCAAGAAAGTAGGGCATAATAGACGATGAATTTTTAGATGATTGATCCATATGGACAAAGAATTTTGAGATGATTGATCCATAAGAATGTTCATATTATTTTCTGCCCCAATTTTTGTGTAGTAACAACAAATCTCTGGTTCCATCGAAATCCAAGGAAGAAGAACTTTTTCCTAACTTTTATAAGGTACTTGTGACTGGCTACATAGTAGAAATATGGTAGATGGATGTCCCAACCCATAAGTTGATCCGCTTATAATCAATCCCAGAACAGATTTATCAAACGTCAACAAGCCTTCCAGTATGGATACAATAATTCATGATGGCACTATCCTTGGTCACATTACAAATATTTATGGTAAGAAAAGGTTTTTCTGAAATAAAGAGAAGCCATGCCTTCAACGCAGGATTTAACAATGAAGAAGAAAAACTTACATGTTTGTTATCTCTTATCTCTCGATTTGCATCTTCATCAGTTAGGAATCAATGATCTTCATTCATGATATCTCTTGTATGGACAAAATTGGCATAATGGTAGATTAGGATGCTTTTAATCATAAAAATTTGTTTAATATTGAAGGAGCAAATGGTACCCACCTACCTCGAACATAGACATTTCCCTGGTTAATCTCTTGAAGATTAGCATAAAATTGTTTTACCACGGGGACAACACATGCAGCAGTGGTATAAAATAGCACATCTCGGTGTCTCTACACAATATTCTCCTCCACTTGAGTATTTGGCGTGTTGAATCTTTGATTCACGAATCCTCTTTCTTTAATCAACTTCTTCTTCACGGGAATCTTATCGTATGACTTTTGCGCATCAAAACTGATGAATTTTCTTCTATTGAAAACTTCATATCTAGAAGTTCCTAAGGCATTGGAAGACATGAGATTAAAAAATGGTGGTTTCTATTTCATTTTACTAACTTTAAAATACAGAATTTGGGAGTTACAACGGCTCCAAAAGCTCTAGATTATAGAGAACCGACACAAAAGGCGCCAGAATTCGGCAGAAAAATTTTTCTCTGTTTCTCTTATATTCTAAATAACTCTCGAATCTTTCATATAATTCAGGAATTGAAGATGTTTTAATGTATTTTCTTAATATGTAAGTCTCCAAAGTACACAGATTCATAAAGAGAACTTCAAATATATAATATTACTTATAAAAAATGATTCAAATCAATAACAAAGAAAAGTTAAATATGTGTTGCCTTCCATAAAGCACTTGGTTTAATGTCATCAGCCTGACATTCCTAGTCTTTACTCTGGGAGACCAAACAAAAAAATTTCTTTAAAATTTGGCATTTGACCATCAAACTTTGGTTTCAGTCTCTCCGCATTTACTTTAAATATCTTTACATTTTTTGGATCTTCAATATTAAAAACTCTATAGAGATAAACTTTTACAACAGTGAATGGCCCTGACCACCAAGATTTAAGTTTTCCAGAGAATAATTTCAATCTTGTATCATATTGTAAAACTTCCTGTTCAGGCTCACTTCCTTTTTTATTAACTTTCGATCATAAAATTATTTCATTTGCTCCTTATATATCCTGACATTATCATAAGATTCATTCCTAATTTCTTCAAGCTCATTCAGTTGCAACAATCTTTTCTCACCAGCATCATTTAAATTAAAATCGTACTCCTTAATAGCCCAATAAGCTTCATGCTCTACTTCTACTCGTAAGTGACAAGTCTTCCAGAAACTTAATCTATATGAGGACATTCCTATAGGTGTTTTATAAGCTGTCCTGTAAGCTCATAATATAGTATCAAATATAGCAGACTAATCCATGTTAATCAGATTTAAAATTTCTTCCAAAATTCTTTTTATTTCACTATTAGATACTTCTGCTAGACCACTAGTCTAGGGATGATAAGCAGTTGAGATCATATGTATAAGATCATATTTTTTAACCAAATTCTCCATCAGTAATGAATACTCTCAGCATTCCATATCTTGTAAAAATATGTTTGTTTAAAAATTTTGAAACACTCCGAGCATCACGTTGAGGTAATGTTATTTCTTTAATCCACATTGAAACATAGTCTACTGCACTTAATATATATGAATTTCCAAATGAAAGTATAAATGATCCCATAAAATCCAATCTACATACATAAAAAATTTCAACTACAAAAGTAAAATTCAAGGGCATTTCATTTCTTTTGAAATATTATCTACTCGATGACATCGATCACATGTTTTGATATACATATTAACTCTCTAAATATAGTAGGCCAAAAAATTCTAGAATGTAAAAATTTATAAGCAGTTCTATCAATTCCAAAATGACTCCCAAATTTAGGATCATGACATTTTTCAATGATTTCTTTAATTTTTAATAAAGCACACATCTTTAAATAACTAAATCTTTAGATTATTTGTATAAATATGGTTCATCCCAAAAGTTAAATTTTGCTTTATAGATAAATTTCGTTTTAGGTGGCTTTGTCAATCCATATGGTAAAACACAACAACAATGTATAATATCAACATACAATTGTATTTTCCAATATTTAATAGTATATAGTTTTTCATCAGAATATGTTTTGTTAATTTCTCTTCCAGGATCAAATATTTCTTCTTGCTCAAGCCTAGATAAATGATCAGCTATTGGATTATCAGATCCCTTCCTATCCACTACCACAAAATCAAATTCTTATATTTGAAGTATCCATCTAATTAACCTTGGTTTTACATCTTTTGCATCAAAAATTTTCTAGCAGCGTGTTCTTTATGCAGAAAAAATTTATTTCCAATCACATATGACCTAAACTTATCAAAAGAATAAACAAATGCTAGTAACTATTTTTCAGTAGTGGTATAATTAATTTGAGAATCATTTAAAGTTTTACTGTCATAATATAAAAACTTAAAAATTTATTCATATCTCTGCCCTAAAATTGCTCTAATTGCATAATCAATTGCATCACATATTAGCTTGAATTGTTTCTCCCAATCAGGAGAAACTGTTATAGGGTCAGAGATTATTTTTTCCTTTAACAGTTCAAAAGAAATAAGGCACTCTTGATAAATATAAGATTTTACATCTTTCTCTAAAAGTTGGCATAAAGGCTTATTAACTTTAAAAAAATCGTTTATATACCGCCTGTAAAAACTAGCATGTCCTAAAAAACTTTTAACCCCTCTCACAGTAGTTGGTGGAGGTAGTTTAGTGATAACTTGAATTTTTTCACCGATCTACTTGCATGCCATTTTCAGAAAGTTTATGTCCAAGTATAATTCTTCCTGCAACTAAGAATTGACATTTTTCCCAATTCAATATTAAATTCATCTTTTCACGTCATTCTATATCATTATCTAAATGATTTAAACATGATTCAAATGAAGCTCCAAAAAAAAAAGATCATCCATAAAAACCTCTTTTACCTTTTCAATTATATCACGGAAATTTGTCAACATACATATTTGAAATGTTGCAGGTGCATTACATAAACCAAAGGGCATTCTACGAAAAGATGAAGTACCATAAGGACTAGTAAATGTTGTATTCTCTTGATCCTAAGGAGCAATATGAATTTCATGATAGCCGGTATATCCATACAAAAAGCAAAAATATTTGTGCACAGCTAGTCTATCCAACATTTAGTCCAAAAAGGTTAAAGGAAAGTGATTTTTCATAGTGGGGGAATTCAATTTTCTATAATTAATACAGATTCACCAACCAATGACTTGTCTTGTTGGTATTAATTCATTATTCTCATTTGTTACAACAGTCACACCTCCTTTCTTAGGAACACAGTGAATTGGACTTACCCCAAGGACTGTCTGAAAAGGGATATATTAGTCCAGCATCTAACCATTTTAAAATTTCTTTCTTAACAACTTTTTTCATCATATGATTTAATCTCCTCTAAGGATCAGCTTTAGGTTCGTGATGTTCTTCCAATAAAATTCTATGCACAAAAATCAAAGGACTGATTTCTTTGATATCAACTAAAGTCCATCCAAAGTATTTCTTGTCTTCTTAAGGTTTCAAACAATATTTGTTCTTGTGATTCAGTTAATTTTGAGGATAAGATAATAGGTAATGTGGATAAATCACCTAAAAAATATATTTTAAATGTGTAGGAAGTATTTTCATTTCAAGTTTAGGAGCTTATACAATCAAAGAAATAAGATTATTATTATTATCTGCAGTATCTAGTTATTCGAATTGTTCCTTAACATAATCAAATTATTCATTACTCACCTAAATAGACTCATCTTGAATTATATCCTCATCTTCATGCTCCAAATGTTCTTCTTCAATTTTCTTTTCAAATGTATCTGTGAAATAATCATTACTTAAATAATCAATAATTTTCATTCTAAAGCATTCATCATCTCTTCCTTCTGTTGGGTATCTCATTGATTTTGATATATCAAATATAACTTCTTAATCACTGATTCTCATTGTTAGCTCTCCTTTTTGTACATCTATCAAAGCTCTTCCAGTGGAAAGAAATGGTCTCCCTTAAATGATAGGATTTTTTTTATCTTCCTTCATATCTAAAAAAATAAAATCCACATAAAAGATAAGTTTATTTTCTTTTATCAATACATCTTCCATAACTCCTTTAGGATAGGTAATCGAACAATCAGCTCACTGAAGAGTTACCGTAGTAGGGGAAATTTCTCCTAAACTCAACCATCTAAAAATTGATAAAGGCATAAGAATAATAATTTCTCCCAAATCACA
Source organism: Papilionanthe hookeriana x Papilionanthe teres (assembly GCA_022702705.1). Lineage (NCBI taxonomy): Eukaryota > Viridiplantae > Streptophyta > Magnoliopsida > Asparagales > Orchidaceae > Papilionanthe > Papilionanthe hookeriana x Papilionanthe teres. The sequence continues at coordinate 152,181,371 of CM040424.1, forward strand.
AAATGCTTTTCCAAAAAATTTTTCACCAATAGCACAAGGAATAGAAAAACTTTCAGGTTCTTTATGTTTTTCAGGAAGCTTTTTTTGAATAATTGCACTACACTCCTCACTAAGTGCAACGGTCTCATTATCTGTAAACTTTCTTTTTTTTATTAAGTTTATCCTTCATAAACTTCACATAGCTTGACACTTGTTCCAAGGCTTCAACAAATGAAATTTTTGTTGTTAATTTCATCAATATTTCTAAGTATATTGTAAATTGGTTATCTCTGTTATGATGTTTCAATCTTTGAGGAAATGGAAGTGATGGCCTTTCAACAGTAATTTTCATTAGTTTAACAGGATTCTAAATCAAGATGAAAATCTTCACTAGAATTTTTTTTTCGACCTCTGTTTTCTCAACTTCAATCTCTTTTTGAACTTTTGTTACCAATTCTTTTCCACTTCTCAGTTGAATAACCATTATTTTCTCTTTATTCTGATCTTTAGGATTAAGTTCAACATTACTAGGCAACGTTTCTGGAGGTCTATTTCTAAGTACAGTAGCCATGTACCAACTGATTTTCCATGTTTGTACTTGTAGCTCCTTGGCTCTATAATTGAAGCCCCATTTGCAATACTAATTCTTCCATTGACAATTACTTCTCCTTAATTTGTGAATTGCTATTAAAACTTGAAGGATAATAAGGTTTAATATTAGCATTTCCCTGGTTATTTGAATTTCCTAATGGGTTCACTGGATTGTTCCCCAATTAAGGATTTACAACATTAAAGTTACTATTATCATTCCAACATAAATTAGGTGATTTTTCCAACCAGGATTATAATAATTTGAATATCGATTATTAGTTTGGTTGTTTATTATTTTTAAAGTTTCATATGATGATTGAGAACCTATCATTTGTCACAATGAATTTTCCTCAAGCACTGGATGTGTCTGAGAATAACTTATTCCATATTGATTTATCTTCTTTGATATAGAAACTGTTTGAGAAGATGTAATAGATAGTACATCATATTTGTGAATGATAGCTTCTCTTTTTGTATTCACGCTTTCAGAGGGCCATTAAAAATTATTATTAGCTATCTCTTAAATTAAGGATTATGCTTCGTCAAATGATTTTGACATTAATGATCCACCACCAGTAGTGTCAATTATAGATCTAAGAGGTCCAACTAATCCATTATACAAAGTTTAAATTATTAACTAATCTGGCAGCGCATGATGTGGACACTTGCAAAGGAGATCATTAAATTGTTCCCTAGTTTCATATATTAATTCTTCTTCAAACATACAAAGTGATGTCATATCATTTCTAAGATTAGTAGTTTTTTATGGTGGAAAATATTTTGATAAAAACTTTTGTGTTCCTCCAAAATGTTTATTTGGTACAATTTGGATAATAGTAGGTTTAAGCTTTGAATTAGCTGTTAAAACAACATTTTGGATACTCAAGTGAATTTCATCTACTGTAGGTTTGGCATAGTCTCTTAAAGGTCTTCGATGATGTTGATTTTAATTTCCTTGATTATTCAAGTTGTTAGTCATTTTGTTCAAATTTTTAGATTCTTTTTGTTGTTTTTGAATTTTTCTAATAGTTCTTTCTAACTCCGAATTGTAAGGTACTAAACTTTCAGATCTTAAACTATGCATGCACAAACACAATAAACAATTAATATAAAAAGCACACTAGAATAAAAAAATATATATTATACTACTATTTATTCTAAAATAAGTTTTTTCAATTCAAGCAAAGTCTTCTAAATTGTAATGTAACTTACCGTTATTCCACGGGAACGGTGCCAAAACTTGGTGCAACCCTAGTGTAAGCTGTTTTCTGCGTGTTTCATGTCAATATAATTCTCTTAAAATAGCTACTATGAAAGATTGAAATGTTATAATATATAATTAATATATTACACACAAAGGGTTTTCCTTTATGCAAGTGCACATATTGCTCGAGTAATAAAGGGCTCTAATTGAAACTTAAGTACCGATCCCACTGGGAGGCAAAAAATCTTATGATTATAATGTAAAACACAATATTTAAACTATAAAACTTAAGTAAGAAATGCAAGTCAAAAGTAAGTACTAAGTATGTTAATGAAATATAGCTAAAAGAACTAAGTTAATGTAGCTAATATTAAAAGATATTATTGTGACAAAGTGTTCAAATTTAAGAAAGCATCCTTCCCCTTTCTAATAATTTTATTGTTACTGAAGTAATTAATAATATTTTAAAATTATGTAAAGCTGTATTGTGTTAAATAGGAGCAATCCTAATCTTTAGCCTCTGTTGAGTGCATAAAGAACATTGGCTAATTCATAGTTGGATCCCTAGATTAGTGGTTAAGCTGAGAGTATACTGGCTCCCACTACAGAGCTCCCACTTCTCCCTCCCCTTAGGGCAAACAATCTCACTTTAGTTTCCTAACCACTGGATCAAATTAGGAGTTTAGTCTGTCACCCTAAATCTCTAATTCTATGCCCATCAAACAGATTTCTCTATTTATTTTCTCTCATCCCCATGGATTACATTCTCGTCCATGAAATTGAATGTGACTCTCACCTTGCTTTAGAAACCATAGCCCTATAAGATCTTATGTTTCTCCACTAATTTTAACATTTCAATTGGACACATAGAAAAGTAAATGAAGATCAGAGTTTTAGGCATCACATTTTTTTAACATTTAAAACCTTGCACAACGTAAATTAATTATTCACAAAATCATATGTCATTGTAAGGAGAAGGAAAAAGAAGACTAATCAACATTTATGTGGAAGATACAACTAAACATGGATTTTATATATTAAAATAATTTTACAAAAAAAGAAAGAAAAGAACACAACTTATCTCACAAGCCTGGTCAACCTAATCTGTTGAAGTTCCCTTGAAGCAATGTCCTCTCTTTACAATGACACTCAATTCTCTCTTAGAAATGTAATGAAGAAGAAACCTCTCACCTTCCATCTCCTCTTGCAACTCTAGAATGAAACCTAACCCTAGCTCCATAAAACTCACTTCACTTCCCACACTTAGACTCATGCCACACTTAGACTAGACAAGACTCTCACAAGACAAAAAATCCCTCTAGACACACACTAGACTCCTTTAAAGTGGCACCAGCCCCCCTTTAAGTAAATTAAAAAATCCCTCATTTTTTCTAAGAGACACACATCTTCAAACGAATATGCATATCCCTTTATTCAAAAGACATATCTCTTCATTCCAAAGCCTTCCTCATGTGTCTAGATAAATTAAACCACTCCATGGGACATTTAAATAACTTGGAGCCTTTTTAAACATCTAAAACATAGTCAGAAACCGCCAAAAATTTTTCTGGCTCTGTCTCTGTCTCCTCTGGTGCCTACTCTGGCTCCTCTAGCGCCTATTTTCTGGAATGAAGCACTCTAATCTAGATTCTAGTGCTTGTGGCACCACTTTGGTGCCCCTTCTCTGTATTATGGTGCCAGTTCTGGCACCTCTAGCTCCAGAAATCTGAAAAGTTCCATATTGAGTTCAAATTTCTTCCTTTGTAAGTTTTTTTGCTCCTTCTTACTCCAAATGCCTAAAATTAATAAAACCTACAACAAAACATCAAAATATCTTTCTTTAAAATGCATTATCACATAATTTAAGCATAAAATGTATACCTAAAATTACACAATTTTTTGGTGTATCACCGATCAATGGATGATATTTTAAGATGTACTACACAACGTGACATTTTGAAGGACGATACTTGTTCCGAGAATAGCTATATCGCCAGTGTATGTGAATGGGTCCCAACAATCTAATAATAAAATTTGGTGAAATAAAATAAAGTTCTCATTAATAAAATTTACACATCTAAATAACCCATACAAATCTCGAACTTTACAAAATTTGACAAATCAAATGTGTGCATATAACTTCCTTGATAATAATTTGTTATTGTTCTTGTTTGTTTTGAATTTTCAGTGCGCTGATGTTTTCTTGTTTGGTGCAAGGAAGATGTTGGGTCCAAAGCTGATTTTAGATTTTAAAGAGGCTTAAATCTTGCACTAAATGAAGAGAGAGTGGCGCAAGGTGGTGTTGTGAACTTTGACCTCGACTTTGGACTAGTCGAATGGATTACAAAGGCCCCTTAATGAACATAGTCAGTCACAAGAAGACAAAAAGTTTAGAGTTGGTAATTAGAATCAAGACAAAAGAGGAAGCATTGAAAAAAAGAAGAAGTCAGGAATGTTTTGGACACTTCTGATCCCATAGAAAAGGCTAAGAAGATATCGTCAATAATCATCAACTAGGAAGGGATTTGGTCGGTGCTACAATAGACAAAGCTCCAAATGCTCCACTAAGATGCACACAATGTAGAAATACTATACGACACAAGCACAGGTCCCTCAATCGACTGAAGAGGAGGCGTACCAGAGAGACAACTACAGAGCTTACCCCAATTCCTAAGGAGGGAGCTCGTGAATAGACCTTGGAGGTGACTTTAACCAGTGCCCTAGTTATAGAAGATAAGACAGAGACCACCCTACAACCTACACCACTACAGAGTCCACTGGATTAGCTTTGCACAGGATGTCTGACATGCAAGGCAAAAATACCGAGATAGACATCGTCACTAGGAGCTTTTACAAAGTGCCCAAAGTGTAATGTTCTCTACTTAGAGTGTTACAGAACTTTTGAAGAGTATACAACAGCCTCGATGATATTCAAATTTATGGGCATCCAAATGTGGAGTTTCACATACCACAGTTTGTTTAGCCGTGATGATTGCAGATTGTTTGTAGAGACGAGTCAGAGAGGTAGCCCCGACGGTTACGGGTCATCCTCAGATCTGAGTTAGAAAGGATATGCAGGTTCTAAAATCAAGAGTTTCAGCACTTTGTTGAAATTCAAGGAAAATTCATTAATATTTGGGGACTTGAGCTGCACATGAGAATGTTTCTAGAAAGTGATGAGAATAAGATATTGGATTGCATTGTTAACATATGAGACAGAGGCCGAGCCAGATTGCTAAAGAAGAAGATTTTCTCAGAGCTGGAGATATGGATGAAGGGAAAAGGTAGGATAACTATCCAACTTGATTGTTGTTGCAACATTCCAAAATACAGGAAAGGGAACTGCCACCCCCCACCCTTCGGAGGAATTTTGTGAAATTTTGAGGTGGATCCCATACCATCCATGATAAAGAGAATGATTAAGAGAATGGTGGAATGACATATCTTAACATTTTGTGAAGAAGGAGACTACATTCCCCCTCACATTTATTACCATGACTTTGTCAGGCCCTTTTGTATAGTTTCATTCATGAGCAAGAGAAACATATTGTTTGGAAAAGAGATACAGGTAGTTGGCCCGAGGGAATTCTCAGGATTTGTTGAGATTCTTCTACTTTTCGAGTCGGTGCTGATATTGAAAGGAAATGATGTGGACTTGGCTAAGCATTGAATCCCCTGAGTCCCACACATAAGAGTTTCAGTCACCTTATAAAGGATGGCCGATAAAAAGGTGTTGTTGTTGACCACATTTTTGGTGAGGTCTTCTTCGTTCCTCTTAGTGCTTAGGATCTAGCCATAGGACTTCTCCTTGACTATCCTAGAAGACTAGCGATGGAACCCACTATTTAGAAATTCAAACCAAATCTTGATTCTCTTTGGAATCCTATATAGATGGTCATCAACCTCTAAATCACTTTGAAGGTTAGGACCAATGTGCAGGAGGACAAGGATGAATTCCTATAGGATGTCCAAGCCTTAGGGCTACCCTTAGTGACCTTGGGTGACTTGAGCTTCTCTTGCACACACACACACCTAAGCCATTTCATCTTTTAACCCTAAACTTTGAACCTTGCCCCTTCTACCCTTTATGAAACTCACTTGATTGAACCAAAGTCACTAATCTTTGATCAAGATGGCTAAAGGTCAATATGTGAAGGATCATAAAGTGGTTACCATTTTGCTATGTTTGGTCCCAAAGTGGTTAGACTTGTTTAAGGTCCATAAGCCTACCCCTATGACCATCTAAAATTCTCCAAAATTACCCAAAATTCCCAAAAATCCTAAAAATCAGTTTGAAAAAATTCCCACCTCTTAAATCCCCCAAAATACCCCAATACCCTCCAAATAACCTCTTAATACCCTAAATACCCTTTTGTGCCAAAAATTCAAAAAATTCAAAAAATTCTAAAAAAATTCCAGAAAATCCCATATACTCCCAATTTCATTTTGTTTAACTTCCACATATCCAAATTTTGTCCATTTAACCCTATTTGATCAAAAATCCTAAATTTGCCCTTAAGGCCCAAAGTGACCAACTAACACAATCCATTCCAAATTGAACCCAAATGTCACCCAATTTTGCACAAATTTATTTTGAAACCTTCCTAACATCTCTACAAACAAAACTCTGACTTAGTTTACCCAATATTTGGAGCCAAACTCCACTCAAGCCTAACTCAAACCAAAATCCCCCAAATTGCCCTAAACCAATCATGAACCCAAACATGCCCAAATCCCAAAATAAAGGCTCAACAAAAATTGAAAACTCTTTTTCACACCTCTATAAACATTTTTTAACATTAATTTCACATCAAAACCAACATTAACCCAACTTTAGCCCAAGTTAGCCCAATTGACCCACTTTAATCCTAGACCCAAATTAAACCCAATTCAACTCCAAATTACCCCAAACTTGTTCCAAATCATTCTTGGCACATTCCTATACCAAACACAACATTTATTTGAGACAAATTTTGACCAAATTCCACCCAAAATTCATTTGGGCCAAAAGCCCAATTTTTGCCCATAAGCCCCAAATTTCCCCAAATTGAACCATGTGATCAATCAATTTCCCAAATTCCATTTCCTAATCAAAATTTAACAAGTCAAAATCCAATTTCAATCAATTCCAATCCAATTTGAGCATGGAATAATAAATTTCAAAAATCAAAATCTTTACATGCATGTTAAAGCCCCATCCCCTTTAAGCATTTTGAAAAGCCCACCAAGTCAAATTTTGAAAGCCCAAAGTTGAGCCTACATGTCATATTTCGCTCTTAATATCATCCCATGACATTCAATCATCATTTCATGGCATGAAATCAATTTTTTCATGCATGAGCATCTCCACATACCATAATTAGGTATTTTTATATAAAAATCCCAAAATTATGAAAATCCAAAATTTCCTTCTACTTGAAAATTCCCCATGGCTCATGGACATCATGGCATGCCCCATGCATCATTTCATGGCCATCTAAGGTCAATCTTGCCAACTTTGGCAAAGGAAAGTGACCACACCTCACCCTCTCCTCATTTGGTTTTCCTCCCATCAAACAATCAAATCTCTCCCCAAACACCCAAACTAGCCACTAAACTTCACGTAAACCTCCCCATGTACCTTAAAACTTGCTTTAACCAGTTTGGGGAAAGATTTAGCCAAGGGACCAATGGCTAAACCCAAGTTAGCCTCACCTAACCCAAACTTCAAATACCCATTAAATCTCCACCATAGAACCTCCAAATACTCAAATTGAAACCTCCACTCAACCACTCTGACCTCACTGAGCTCAGACTTGAGCTGACCTTGGCTGGACCACCACCTCAGCCACCGGAAAACACCAAGCTGGGAGTCCTTATTTAATTCAAAAATTAAACCTTGCCTTGCTGAGCTGTCCCATTCTAATTGGACTTCACAGCTCTTCTTCCCTTTACCTAAGCAGCTGATCCCGAGCCCTAACACCCCCTGGGAAGATCTCCAGCCATGGCTATTTAAACAGCCATCTTCCACAGCCAAAAGGTTGGCTGAAAAGAAGTCTCCCAAAACCTCCATCTAAGTAACCTAAACTCTTCCCCTAATGCAGAGAAGAAGTTCCCCACTGTTCCCCTGCTCTCTTCCCCACTGATTGAGCTCAATTTGAGGGCTCAATTCTCAGGTCAGAACAGGACAACCCTTGAACCTGCACAGAAATCAAATTAACTCTTCTCACACCTTCACCAGAGGTAGAGAAGAAGTTTTCCAGTGGAAGCCCCCTCTCCAGGCCACTCAATCTCTCCAACCGTCAAAGCTTGAAATCGGGCTTGGTCGAAGTCATACCTAAGCGTCTCACCACAGCTCCAGGCTTCATTCCTAGCTTCTCTTGACTCCAACAAATGTGCCAAGCCTCTCTGATTGAAGCTTCACTTCTCAGAGCCAAGGTATTGACCTCTTCTTCATCCTGAGCTTCCAGCAATTCTCCATTTTGTTAGGCTTGATTTCAATGCATCATAGCCATATAGATGTGTTCGTCTTGTTGAGACGAGTACATAGAGCCCAAGAACATGTAATTCAGTTGAGAAAGGAGGGAGATATTAGGTCTGGAAGGTGGACGGCTCTCGGGATGCACCAGTCATAGATGACGACCAGGGACCATCGGATGACTTGTGTACTGGGTGAACGGCTAGGATCGCGCCGAATGGAGAAACGATACATGAACCGCAGGCCGCGTGGCATCCCAGTCAGATGGCAGTGTTGAATAGAGAAGCGCCGCATGGGACGTCGGAGCTGCCGAGGATGACAAGGCGCTGCGCTGGATAAGTAGGAAATTTGGGTATTTTTGATTTATTTAATTACCCTAAATTTAAAAAATGCATAACTTTGCATTGAAAAATCATAAAAATAAAAGAAAAATACCCTCTTGCTCAGTGAATAGAGGAGAATAATGTGGAAAAAGAACTAATCTATTTTGTTGAGTATTTTATTTTTAATTAATTTAATACTATTTCGAATGTTTTAATTCTCCATGCATGTATGAAATGCACCATGGCATGAGACCATAGGGTTTTTGTAGCCTCTGAGCTTGGGAACATTCGCTGAATTTTCCAAGGCTAGAGGTTACCTCTATGGCAAGTTATTTATTTTCTAATTTTATGTTCCTGTTTTGGTATTTTTAATTCCAATAATTAGCATGTTGATTAATAAAATCTAGGAAAATTAGGGGGGGTATCTTTTTACTAGAGAACCCTAGGAAAATTATGGTTTGATTTAACTCCTTAAAAATAACCCTAATTAGCCTAAACACTTAAAATTGAATTTTAATTAATTAGGGGTAACCACACATTAAAATCACTTGAAAACAATTCTCCATTATCACTTAGGATGTAGAGAACCACACATAAAAATTTCAAGTCAATTGGAGTTAATTTAACACATTAAATGAATTAATTAAGTGACATAGCTATTCTTAAAATTAAAAAATTCATAAAATCCAAAATACATTTAAAAAATTCACCAAATTGGTTTTGGGGCTTCTCTGGTATCAGGGGAGTCTAAGAAAATTAAAATTGTGATTTTTATAATTTTTTCATTTTTTACCTAACTTTTACTATTTTAATAATTAAAAAATTATAAGTTATTAAAATATTAAAATTCATAAAAATGTCATATTTGATCTCCTAATCACTTAGGAACCAACCAAATATTTTTACTAAGACCCAAAGTAATGATATTGAATTATAAAGGCTTAGGACTTATTTTTAATATTAAAAATGAATTTTCCAACCTTTTTCACTAAATTAATTCTGAAAATTCAAAGTAAAATCAGAAAATAGTAAAATTTGTTTCTCTGAACTCTTTGAGGTCAGAGGGACTTAGGAAAAATATAAAATCCATTCTTTAACTTTAATTTTATTTTATAATTAATTAACACACTAAAACTTAAAATAATTATAATAAATAAAATATAATTCAGAAAATCACTAAAATTCGTCTAAGTGGTCCACTGGTCAGTAGGAAAATCCTATAATTTTCCTAAGGACAAAATTCTTACCTTGGTCATGTTGTTGAATTTTCATTGAAAACCCTTATTTTTCATTAAAATAATTATATAAATTTAATAAAAAACATAAAAATCACATTTTATCCTCTAATGTCTTAATTGACGTGAGAGTGAAGTGACATAAAAACTTCAATTTCATTTGAGCTTAATTTAGTGAGTTCTGAGATGAATAAGCTTAAAAGGGCATAAAGGTAATTAAGGACTTTAACCCTAATTAATACTTTTGGCTTAATCAAAGGGAGGGATGAACATTTGATCTTAAATTTTCTCTTGGATGATTGAAACTTAGGGAATTAAAAGGGTAGAAACCCACTAATCACTTTTAATATATCAAAATGAAACTTTAACTAATTAAATCATTTAAATTTTGGAAGAATAATTAAAATTTTGGATTATTAAGGTTAAGGATATGACTTTAGAAAATATCAATCCCTTAATCTAAAATCCCTAAATGAATCAATTCAATAACATTTAACTCTCAATTAATTATAATGAAATGATGATTAAAATTAATAATTAAAAAGGGAAATAATTTGTTAAATAAATTAAAGCTTAAAACATTAAATGATTTAACAATCAAATTAAAATAAATTTAAAACATTAAAACTAATTTAAAATCACTTAAGAACAAACTTAAAACAAATTTGAAACATTAAATGATCTAAAAAAATTTCTAATTAAAATGTGAAAATTAAACCAATTAAAATCAACCTGAGATAACATGATTAATTTGAATCAAACTTAAATCATTAAAATTTTATTAAATGAAGCAATTTAAATACCCCTTTCAACTTAAGTAAGATCAAATCACTTGAAAGAAAAGCAGCCTGAATTTTGAAACTAAATTAAATTATCCTAAATCACCAACTCAACTTTAATTAAAATGATTAAATTCTTTAACGAACTAATTTGCCCCTATAGACTTTCATTATTATAACTTTTAAATGAAACATTAAATGAAATGCCACTTCGCTCTTAGGATAATCAAACATCCTAATTCACTGAGCAAGAGTAACCTGGTTGATTGATTCGCCACCTCAATGAAACCAACTGAACTTAAAGTAATCCTTAAAATGTTTAAGAAGATGTTTAGAATTCAATTCTCAGCACTTCTCTAACTTGACGGGATGTCTCAAAGAGCAATGAAACTTCATTTTTCTTTGGTGAAGAAAATCATCCTTAATAAAAAACACAAGGACCTAGACATCATAGGAATTGACTAGTGATAAGATTAGGATTTTGGCAGACAACCAGAACCTTCCCTTAGCTTTACCTAGGTGCTTTCCATGAAATATATAAATGCTCTGGCATGTATTTTAAGTGCAACCGGGAATGATGAGAAGACCCTCTAGGTACGCTTTTATTTTTTTGTGATTTATTTACCTGCACTGTACTTTACTTCTTTTGCATGTTAAACAAGAATGTCATCCTGCATGAAAATTGAAACTTTCAGGATAGCCACAAAACTGAAACCCAAAACTAAATTAAAAATCAATACAAGATAAAATTCACCACCATAACATTCAAAATAGAAAACAACTCAAAATTAAATCACAAACAGAACAACAAAACAACAATTACAACTAAATTAAAACATCTCGTTGGATGATCGGGAATCCCTCAGATGATGTAACTCATGTGTTGCTAATGAGATTTTCCATGGTCTAAATGAAAGTGTGGAACTCATTCAGTTGAGTTTAGCAAATTCATTTGGACTAAGTGAATCCGATGAAAATAATGGTGACGGGATGACGAAACCGTATGATCTTAATTGGTTCTGTTTAATCAACTTTAAGATTTGTTTTAATTAAAAAAATTAAGATATTGGATCCTTAAGACTTTTCTAAACAAAAAAACTTCTCTCATCTCTTGATTGCCACTTTTTAAAACTAAACCTCTGCAACAACAAGGAGCTTGGATCACAGTGGGCAGCACGACCACCTTCATCAGCAAAACTTGTGTCTACATCAGCTAAACCTTTCTTAGAATTAAATAACAAAGCCATAGGATTTTGAGGTAGTTTGCCTAGTGCAACATAAATCCTCAACTTTTTGTTAGGCATTTTACATAATTGTGTTATGCAAATTAAGCCCTAACCGGTCTTAGGACTCCGAGGTAGTCGTTTGGTACGACATAAATCCTCACATCTTCGAGGCTACTTGTATGATTATATCATACAAATATAAGTCCTAATTAACTAAAATTGGCAGGATTGAAACATTAAATATACACTCAAATTGAAGCCAAATAATAGGATAGTCGGGAAGTCACTGAAGTTCACTTCGGGTCCGTGACATCCCCTACTTCCCTTCCTTTGGACTCTTGAAATAAACTGTTAAAAATTTGAGCTATTCCCCATTAAAATTTTCAAAATCCAATTTGTTTGAAATCTTAAACTTTGAAATTTTTGAGAGCAAAACCTCTGATCATTATCGAGAGTTTTCTTAAATGATTCCCGTCAATAGGGGCTTACCCTTATCGGGAAATTTAAGAACCCAGGTAATATAAACCCTGCTTAATTTCTTTATATTAAGCAGGGAAACTTGTCGGCATATAAAATTGGTTCGCAGTCCAAACGGATGTCACAAATCTTTTAGTTTATTTATTCGAGCCCCATCATCAAGCAGTGTCTCTATTCTTCGGGATAAATAAACGGTTTGTGATGCGGTGCTCATTTATATAAACTATTTGGGATGTGAGATCGGTTTAATTTCATATCTTAAAATTTTCAAACTTGAAATTATTTTCAAAGTCAAAATGCTACTTTTCAAATTATATATATATATATATATATATATATATATTAAATTTAAAATCTAAAATAATTCGCCTACAACTTCTGTGGGCACCCCCTTTTTAAAAATACAACACAACCTAAAAATATGCCGACAGTTGCATGGATATCAGCCCGACCCAAACTTGTAGGGGCTCCGACCACTGGAGTTGTGTGATAGCTGTACCTCTAAGTGTACGCAAATGTGGCATAGTAGGTTAGCTTTATCATGGAATGGCCTCTGAGGATAGCAGAGGTTTGCTACTTTTGTTCTTTGTCGCAGCAGAAAGCATATGATATGCGAGACTTCAGTTTTCACACAGATGTACTTCTGATGCTTTGGGTACCTTTCCTCATATGATCAATTGTACTGCATCTTCAAAGCAGAATCAACAAAGTTCATTTTGGATTTCAGCTTGTGTTCTTGGGTTACCATGTTTGTGTGATTGATACAAAGCCGCAAAACCATATGTTGACCTTAAGTTACAACAAACAAAGAGAGATACAATGAAAATGTAGGAAAAAAAATTAAAATTCAAAATGGAAGAATACCATATTCGGAAAACATCTTAACAATAAGAAAAAATGATAAAAATAATAAACAGACACAACCAAAACTCCACACTCTTCGGGACACATTTCCATTCTCACAAATTTTACAACTTCCATCATAAAAAAATCCATAAACTTTGCACAAAATTTCCCTAAATCTCGGTGTCAGTACCTAAATTCAGATTCCCCTTCGCTACCTCTTGGGTTGGATGTGAGTCTCTAAGCTTTCTTTCTCTTTTGTAGTAAATTTCCATAAATTTTTGCACTCTTTCCACAAGTTTTCCATACACATAAATTTCGAGGTCAATACCTAAATTTTGATTCTCTTCTATCTGACATTAGTAACTAAACTCTGATTCTCATATTAGGGTTGGTACATAAATTTCAATTCTCATCTCATAGTTAGTACATAAATTATGATTCTCTTTTACTACCTCTTGGGTCGGATGTGAATAGCCTAGCTTTTCTTCCCAACGTCACAAATTTCCATAAATTTACACACTTTTCAAAAATTTTCCGCACTCATAAAATTTGGGGTCAATACCTAAATTTTGATTCCCTTCTTTCTATGGTCGGAACCTAATTTCTGATTCTTATTCCTTGTTTGGTACCTAAATTTCCATTCCGATCTCAGGTCATTACCTAAATTCTAATTCCCCTTCACTACCTCTTGGGTTAAGTGTGAGTCTTCGAGATTTCCTCCCAATGTAGTAATTTTCAATAAATATTGCCCAATTTCCATAAGTTCACTATATTCATAAATTTTAGGGTCAGTACCTAAAATCTTATTCATAAATTGGGATGTGAGCTTAAGTGCGGGCCTTTGGAGCTTAAGCACAGCGCTTCAGTGCTTAGGTGCGGCCTTCTCTGTCTGCTGGCATTTAGGTGCCAGATCTGTGTGTTTAGACGCCCTAGTTCAATTTAACACCTTCTTCATTTTTGCTAGAAACTTGATCCTTTTCCACTCCTTCAGAGATATTTAGTCCATTTAATTGTACTGGAAATAAAAACACACAAATACCTTCCATTAAAGTGTAATATCATCAATAATACATATATAAATGTGTAAAAAATATTATATATTATAAGTATATCATATATCACCCTTATATTGATTAAAACAATTACAAAAATTAAATTACAAATCATAAAATTATAAAAATAGATTTGCTAGGTTCACTGTGGTCAGAGGAACTTAGGAAAATCAAACAGCAAGTTTCAAAAATTTAAAACCTTTTTTTTCAATTTTAAAATTAAGAAAAATTCCAAAATTACAAAAATTATGAAATAATTCAAATAATCTCTAATTTGGGCCAAAATGAGGCTTTCACCTCATGCGACTCTTATAAAAACCCCAAGGCCATTAAAACTATTTTGATTATAAAAATAGTTTTTCCAAGTAAATATCAATTATTGCTTAAAATATTTATATAAATTAAAATAAAAATCATAAAATTTTGAAGAGTGGTTTGGACCTATACTTTTAACTAAGTGTACCTAGGAAAAATAAAAATATTTTTTTAAAAATAATAAGTTCATTATTCACCATTTTCTCAATTTTTAAAATAATTAAAATGTCAAAAATTATGATAACATAAAAATGAATCAAAATATCACAAATTGTTCCCTGATCACTTGAAACAACTTAAAATATTTTTTCCTAATTTTCTAAACAAAGTTATGTATTTTTAAATGCCTAAAAATTTATTTCTTAAATTTTGCATTGAAATAATTAAAATTAATAAAATAAAAATATAAAATTTGTTTCTCTAGGTTTTGAAACTCACAGGAACTAAAGAAAAATATAAAAATGTAAATTTTAAGATGAAATTTTATTTTTTATTTATTTAATCCTTAAAATCCATTATAATTATAAAAAAAATATATATATAATTAAAAAATTCACTAAAATTATTCCTAGAGATTCCCTAGCTTAGATGAAGGTCCAATAATTTTCTTGAGGACGAATAACATGTGTGGATTGATTGAATGAATTAGCTTGCTAAAAAATTCTAAAAATTAAAATAAAATTTTGAAAATGAAATTTCTCCTCTCATATTTAAAAGTCATTTAAGTTAAATTTAAGGAATGATGAAGTGGGAAACCTTTAAGGGAAGAAGGTAATTATAGAGATTTGGACTCTAATTAAAAATTTAGTTTAAACTAAAGGGTAAATGGGGAATGTTGATCTTAATTAACTCTCTTGGATGATTAAAACACAAGGGATTAAAAGGTTGAAACCAATTCATCACTTTTCTAAAACAAGGGCTTATGTTAGGAAGATCATAATTCACTAATTTGAAGGCCATAATCAGTGGTCAAGTAAAAAAAGTATAATCTTGTAAGAGGAATTAAACCCATTTAATTTAACATATCTACTAATTATGAGTTTACCCATGCGAATTTAAAGGCTTGGTAGTTAGCTAGGTTTAATTTGATTGGCTTATTTAGGTTTACAAAATAAAATATAGCAAATTATGAGTACCCTCAAAGTACTACAAGCAGAATAATAATTGAAAGAGTGAGAGTTCATGCAAATTCAAGTTACCCTTAAGAGTGTCTGCTCACATAAATCATAAATGGAATATCATGTGAATACTTAGTCACCCTGCACATGAGATAATTAAAACATTAAGGTTCATTGAGCACTGGTTAGAACATCACCACTAAGCTCTAACATAACCTAGGATAAATGATTCGGCAATATAGTAAGATCAGAAGAACTCAAAACGATGTAAGGGATTTTAAAAGTTTTTTAAGGTTACACCCTAAAAACTTTTGTGATATTTTGGATGTTTTGAATGACAATTAAACTTATTATGCTTTGATGAATAAAATCATTCTTAAAAATCTTTAAGGACCCACCAATTTATGCCTTGGGACCTGTTAACTCACATAAATTAGTAGAAATGCCCTAAACATCTTATTCTGCATTTACAACTCAATCTCGAAGGACTTGAGTCTTTTCTGAAGTATTTCAGTCATTGTGATAAAATGGGGATTGTTTTTTCCACATATTGATCATCAAACTGGTGTAAGTCCGAGGTCTAGGTGGCTAGGGCAATGACGATATTGCTTATGTGTGCTCAAATGAAGGATACAATGTGTGATTATTAGAATATGTTCTCCTACCTCAAGGAGATTCAATAAGGGAGAGGATAAGGACACTCACAGGTTGTCAGTAGTCCCAGCTTGATTAGAGTAACTAGCCTGTGGACTGCACTACTTTACAAAACTAAAGCAAAGTTTCTTTCTCTTGTTAAAAAAAACTCTACAAGAAAACATAAGCAATAATTTTTGTGTGAATGATTAAAGAAATTTGATGAAAATTTATAATTGTCCATGGTTAGTCTCTTTGATCAATTTTAGGACTACCCTTTGTAGGTTGTCAAGTTAGTAGCTCTTATCCAAGGTCGGGAAGCGCATAGTCTAGCTTTGAGCCCCCCATCTTCACCAATTTCTTACACTTAGTCTTGGTCTTCTATATGTGACTACGGGTTTTCTTTTACTTGCTCGTATATTTTGCGATAAACATTTCGACTTTTTGTAGTGGATTTTACTTTCTCCGCTTACTTTATTTTTCTATAATTTACTTAAATTTTCTGCAAATTATATTTTGCTTTATGAACTAACCACGAAGCGGTAATAAAAGCCTAGGTACATTTTTTAATCTATGTATTGTAACTTTCTTTCATTTTACTTTTACTTTACAATATTTTCTCACCTGCATTCATTTACATTAGATGCAATACCAAGACCAAAACTAAAACAACAAAATAACAAGAAGTGTCTTTTTTAAGAATTAAACATACACTTTCAAACCTAGCGAACTCCCATAAATCACTCTTTTTGTATTTATGACCGCGGTTGTATTAAATAAATATTTTAAAAGTATTTTCAATTCAGTCACACAGTATAATCAAATTAATAAGAAAGCAGCTAATCTATACGCAAGTATACATAGCGCTCAAGTAATACATGGCTCTAGTGGAATTCTGGTTATCGAGCCCACAGGGAGGAAGTAAATCTTTAAAGCATAGCACAAAAATCCAATATTCAAATTACAATGCATGTACAGTAAATACTACAGTTTCAAAAGTTTAATGATGCTAAAGATTCTAAGATCACTAAAGTTCTTTCTAAAATTCAAAATAAAGTTAACTACCACTAAACTATGTTTTGTATTGAAAGGTTCAAATTTGGAGAAAGTGTCCTCCCCTTACAATGATGTTATGATGAGTGAATGATAAAGATTAGTGAGAACTTTGTATTGTGCCAAATACGAGCATATCTATTCTTTACCATCTATTCTTTACCCTCTTCTGATTGTTATAAAGAACATTGGCTAATCCTAAGTTTAGTCCATAAATCTATGGTTAGGATAGGAGGATACCGGCTCTAACTCGAGAGCTCCCACCTCCCTTCGCCTGAATTCTAACTCTCGCTTTAGCTTCCAAACACTGTGACCAAAATGGAGATTTTAGTCAGTCACCCTAAAATCTCCAATTCTAAACTCAATAAACCATATTTCCTTATTTATTTGCATCCAACCCCCATGAATTATTAGTGGTATCCGGAGTTGTGGGATGTCATCTCGTCCCGAGCCTATTGCCGGTGAGATTCTCTCATGTCGATATGAGGTGTGAAATGTCAATGTTATTATTTGGGAGACGTCATTCTATTTATCTATCATATCGCCCTAGTCTTCAAAAAAATTTATTTCTTTAGATCATGTAAAGAATACTTGAATGTTAATAAATTTGAATAAAATAAGGGCTGATAAAATAGAAAACAGTAGAATAAGAAATATCAGTGACAATTGATGTGATGCGACTTTTAATATGCTTTAAAATATAAGAATTTGATACCACTTTTTAGAAAATTTAATTTCTGGTAAATGGCTTCAAAAACTTGATGTGTGAGGTTTGCTTTTATAATTTTATATTTAAATTTTATCGTAAAAGTCACAATTTTAAATGCAAGTATATGAATTGTTCAAGTAATACAGGGCTCTAGTGGAGTCCTGGTTATCGATCCCATAGGGATATTAAAAAAGGTAAGAGAAATAATATAATTTTGATAGCAAAATATAAATGCTCTCCTTTATATATATATATATATATATATATATATATATATATATATATATATATTTTTTTTTTTTGCACCAATAATAATATTATATTAAGATGAAGAGTTGGTACATCTAACATGAGGAATCTTCATTAAGTCCCCATGTACAAGAGAACTAAATAAAGGAAAGCAAGAAATATCGTAACTACAAATTACATTAAAGGAAGTAGAGGCGATAGATGCAAGCCAATTTACAGTGTGATTTCCTTCTCTATAAATGTGAGACCAAATAATGTGCATTGAATTAGTGATAGACTTGATCTTTTTTATCCAAATATGAAGGAACCAAGGTATTGCTGATTTCGTGTCAAAATCCGTAACAAAAGCATGGAATCAAATTCAAAATGAAGAAATTTTAACTTCAGTTTTTCAAGCAATCTTTAAACCCCAAAAGACAAAGAATAATTTCGGCTTCAAGTGCGAACAAGCCATGATAGGGGCAGCAAAGAACCATAGACATTTTCCTTTAAGATCCCCTGCAAAGACCTCCAATTCCAATGAGAGGAAGATTTGAAGTCGCCATCCGTATTAATCTTCAACCAAGGATGCATAGGAGTCTTCCATTGTACTAAAACAAATTTCCTTTTCTTCGTGGATCGAGAAGGAGCAATTAAATTCTGCACTTTACCGAGATAGGTCCAACAATTTAAAATAATAGATTTAGCGAGAAAACATGACATTAAGATGTCCGATTTCATTTCGAGCTAACCAAATGAACCAGAAAATAGCCAAAGGAATGTAGTAATAAGACAAATCCTTCCAATCCTGCCAACAAGCATCAATAGATGACCACTTAAAAAAGTTTCCATTTTTTCCTAATAAGGACAGAATCTCCTTCCAGATTTGTTGAATCTGATTGCAATTAAGAAAGATATGGAATAAAGATTCCTCCTCAATAAGACAAAAAGGACAAATAGAAGGTCCTCTAAGACCTTTAAGCTTCAAAATATCATCAGTAGGAAGTAGTTTCTTGAATAACTTCCAACAAAAGAAGGACATGGATGGAGTGATATATTTATTCCATAATTTATTTCCCCAATCATTCTTCTCGCAATTTGAAACAAGATTGATAAAAAAATTTAGATAAGCTCGGTTAGCAGGATTTTTGGGAATTAATTTATCCTTGTTTATCGAGTCGAATAGGAATGGATAAAATTTTGTTAATAATTTCAGTCGTAGATGAGTTTGAAGCATATCAGTATTCCATTTATGCTCTTTCCAAAGCAATCGGCAACTGGTTTTAATATTTGAAGAAGAATTAAAAAGATGAGCTAAGGAATCATCATACAACCACTTATCAAACCAAAAATTAATTTGGCCATTACCAATCTCCCAAGTAAAGAGATCTTCGACTTCCATTCTCACTTTCAAGCAATTCCTTCCAAGTTCTAGAGTCACCCACTTTGTATTGCACTTGAGTAGGATGAGTATTATAACAAGTATTTGCTATGCATGAATTTAGACCAAAGAGAATCTTTAGCTCTAAATCTAAGCCACTTGTTTGCAATAGAAAGAAAAGCTAAGATGTTGAAAGCTTTTAAACCCAAGACCACCACGGTCAATGAGCTTACACAATTTGTCCCAATTTGTCCAATGTAGTTGTTTGTGATTACCTTCCCATAAAAATTTATTGAACATGACTGAAATTAACTTCTGGGTACTCTTCTTCATTCTTACCATTTGGAGAATGTAAAGAGGAAAAGATGATAGTATACTCTTAAGAAGATGGTGGCTGGGTGTGGTGCTCTGCTAGGGTTTCAGCCATGACTCTGCCGGCGGCTGGCCTTCTGGTGGCGAGAGAGCAACTTATTTTTTCTGGGTTGGTGGAGCTTGGTTTTCCTGCAATGGCTCACCCCATTGACTTGGAAACTAACATAGCTTGGGCCAAAGCTACTTATGCTTCGGTGTGGTGGGTAATGCTCCTTCTATTTCGAGCCCTCAAAGCTTCTCTTTCCCCAAAGACTCCATGATGCTTCGTCTTGGTAGGCTATCCTCGCCCTTTATCGGACCCATTGAGGAAAGGGAGGGCCGCTCAACTGTTATTTTTACTTCGAGGAGTTAAATGTATTGGATGAAGAAGTTAAACTTACCCCGGTTGGTAAATTCGGTTTGGGCCACCCCAAGATGGAGCTTGTTAGGAAGTTCTTTGAGTCTCTCAACTTCAAAGGGAGTTGGAAAATTGGACTCTTGGATGGCGGACATTTGTTAATTAACTTCACCGATGAAGAGGATTATGCTTTCTCGTTTGCTAAACAATTGGTAAGCATTGCAGGAGTGGATATGAAAATCATTAAGTGGACGAGTGACTTTGATCCCAACAAAGACCCCCCAATTGTTCCCCTCGGTTTAAACTCCCCAATCTTCCTTACGGATATTTTAACCAATCCGCTTTATTCCAAATTGGTAGAGCAATTGGGACCCCCTCGGGTGTGATGCTCGCTACAATTAATAAAGCAAAGCCCGAAATGGCCAGAATCCAAGTTGAAAGAGATGTCTCCTTGCTCGAAATCAAGAAAATATGGATTGGGTCTCAAGAGGAGGGCCGGTGGCAGGAGGTGATAATGCAACAAAAACCTTATTTCGCACGCACCGTAAGATGTTTGGCCATACCCTTGACGGATGTTACGGAATCCATCCCCCTAACGAAAGAATCCCTCTCTTGTCTCAAGCAAACCTTCCATCTGCCGGTGTTGAGCCGCACTTCGAGTTCTGGCCGTGAGACATGGTTTCGATCCCAATACTATCCATTTGAATCCCAGAGTGTGCCGGAGGTGAGATCGCGGAGAACTACGGGTTTCCTTAATGAGGGTATTTCCAACCCCGGGGCTCTTGAGGGAGTGCTTCCGGGGCTTTTACCCCCGGTCGTGGTTTCGATCCCGACTCCCCATAGAAGTTGGACTCTTCTACTAGAGAGTCTACTCCCGTGTTTGAGTCCCCTCCTAAAGAAAATGATAATCGAGTGCGAAGAGAAGAGGTAGAAATTCAAATCATCACACCATCTCAAGATTCCGTGCCTTGGGTAGAAAAGTTACTCGCTAATGTTATGGCTAATATGGAAGCCGAGTTAGAAGGGAAATGGCACACACAGATCTCAAGGAAGAAAAAAAAGGCATTATCTGAAGCCCAAAAACTTGGCACACCCCTTACTGAGGGTGAACTGGCTGGGACAGTCATAACCAGATCCAAATCACAACCCCCCTTCCCCCATCCATGATTAATCTACTTTGTTTGGAACATTAGGGGTATTGCAACCCCTCATCTCTGAAAAGAATTCTTCACCTTACTAAAAAATACAAACTTTGGTGTATTGCAATCCTTGAACCCATGGTGTACAAACATTCCAGTAAAATTACCAATAAATTCAATGGCTTCAAACATTTTGCCAATTGCAATAATAAAATTTGGATATTTTATAGAAAGGAAATCACTTGGACCCTCCTCATGGACAATCAGCAATTCATTCACTCCTCCTTCAACATCAATGGTCAAAGCGGGTTTGCAACTTTTGTTTATGCTGGTTGCAGACCAGATGATAGAACTAACTTATGGGGACATCTACATAGCATTGGTGCCGGTCTCTCTTCCCCTTGGCTTGTGGGAGGAGATTTCAACTGCATTTGCTCACCAACTGAAAAGCTGGGAGGTAGATCTCCTAACACTGCTTCTATGTCAAAGTTTAATGAACAAATTCGGATCTGCAGATCTCTTTGATCTTGGCTTCGGAGGACCTCTCCACACACGGAAAAGAGGTAACACCCGGGAAAGATTGGACGGAATTCTAGTTAACGGCAGTTGGATTTCCCATTGGCTCCTCACCTATGTGACACATTTAAGTCTCACGACCTCCGATCACGGACCCCTTCTTATTACTATAACCTCCCCAAAACCTTCTAATTACTCCCCCTTCGAGTACCCGAACATGTGGTCCTCACGAGCCGATTTCCTTAGCATTGTTCAAAGTAACTGGGGCGAGTGTGTATCATGATTCTCCTCTCACTAGACTAAAACTCCTTCGGATCAAGCTCGGTAAAGCACTTAGATATTGGAGCCGGCATACTATTGGTGATGTTTTTAAAGCTGTGATCAAGGTCGAAGAAGAAGTTGCTCTCTTAGAAACAAAAGTACAAGCTGGAACTGCAAGTGAAGACCAACTTATCTCTCGCTCAAGCCAACCTCCTCTTAGTTTCGAAAGACAGGAGCTTTATCTCGAAACAAAAAGCTGCGATCAATCACCTCATCCTAGGAGACAGGAATACCAAATACTACCAAGCCTACATCGGGTATAGAAGAAAATGCAACAACATTCACGGTATCAAGTCCGCAGATGGTACTATGTTAAGTAATCTTGCTGAAATTGCCCGAGATGTCGTCCATTATTTTGAGGAACTTCTTACCCATAGCAACGATAGCCTGAATTCCAATTGATAGCTCTGTCTTCCGTAATGATATCCAAGTACACTAGCAATTTAAATTTGACGGGCATCCCCTACGAGCGAGAAATTTGGGAAGCATTAAATTCGAGTGGACGACTCTAAAGCTGCAGGTCCCGATGGATACACTCGTTGATTTCTACCGAAAGCCCGGGATTTTGTTAAAGGTGATGTGGTTAAGGTCGTCCAAAGTTTCTTCCGGGGTCACACCCTCCCCAGCCTATTTCGGTGCCTCTAACATTGTTTTGATACCTAAGAATAATAACCCTCGAATTGGAATCGGTATAGGCCAATTAGTCTCACTTACGTGATCAGCAAAATCATCGGCAAAATCATTGTGGGTAGACTCCAACCCCACTGGATGGCTTGATTAGCCCAAACCGATCCGCTTTTATTAAAGGAAGATCCATAAATGACAACATCTTACTAGCACAGGAGCTCCTTCTTGATCCGGATAAATTGAAGAGGGGGGCAATATCATTTACAAATTGGATATTCAAAAGGCCTATGACACAATTAATCGGGATTTCATTATGGAGGTGCTTACTGCTAGAGGATTTAATTCTCAATTTTGCAATCTTATAAGAAGATGGCTTGAGTCCAATGTACACTCTATCCTTCTTAATGGCCAAGCCTGGGGCTCCTTTAAAGCTACTAGAGGGCTCTAACAAGGAGACCCCCTATCTCCCACCATTTTCATCATCTCACTGGATTACTTCTCTAGAGTACTGGATAGAGACTTTCTGCATCAAAACTACACCAGGTATCATCATAGATCTAACATAGCTATTTCCCATCTTATGTTTGCAGATGACATCATGATCTATTCCAAGGCCCACGGGAAGGTTGTTAAGAAGCTAAAACGAGTAATCCGGATTCTTTTCAAACTCATTCGCGTCTGATTTTTAATACTGCTAAGTGCCAAGTGGTCTTCTCTAAACACATCCCTACCCAAACTAAACACTCTGGATTCCGGAATTTATCGGCTTTTCTCCCACTCGCTCTCCCTATCAAATACTTGGGTGTACTTCTCACCATGGGAAGGGTAAAACAAGTGCACTTTGATGAGATTACGGATAAGATTCATTCCAGATTGAATTGCTGGACCAACTCTTTTTTATCAAATGGTGGCAGAATAACCCTCTTAAGAAGTATACTAACATCCTTTCCTTCCTATATTCTACAAGTTACCCCACTGAAAAAGAGCACTCAGATCCAAATTGAAAGAGCTTTTAATCGTTTCCTATGGTCTGGACAGAGGACAGACTCCACCTGGACATCCTGGCGGAGAGCAACTAAACCCACCGAAGTTGGTGGTTTGGGGTTCAAGGGGCTTGACCAACTTCGCAGATTAATTTTTACAAACTATGGATTCATTTCGGGGCACGGAATTCCCGTGGGCTAAATTCATGAAAGGGAAATATTGCGAGCACACTCACCCCTCTCTTCGTTGTTAGAAAACTTGGGGATTCCAAAATCCAGGTCGAATGTTAAGAGTTAGAAATGAAGCTGAAAATTACTTCTTATGGAATTTGGGCAATGGGGAGATTAGCTTACAGTTGGATAGCTGGTGCCCAAAGGGCCGGTTGATTCCCATTTCTCCCCAAGTGGATCATAAATTATTGGTGGCTGATCTTTGGGATGGCTTTAATCGGTCTCTCCCCCATCTTAAAGCTATCCTTCAAGACCATTCTGCAAACCGATTTCCACTATCAAATTTACTAGGGGAGGCACGACGACATAATTCCGGAAAAGCTAAAGTCTCAAAGTTTAACCAAGGCCATCTATAGGAAAACTTTCCAATGCACTCCCGTAACTCTGGAGCGAAGGCTATTTGGAACAAATTTCTGTCCCCCTCCATGTCCTTTCTCTCTTGGAGAGCCTTGCACGGAATTATTCCAAGCCGATGACATCCTCGAATTAAAAGGGCTGAGAGGGCCTTCCATTTGTGTTCTATGCCATCAACAAGAGGAGACCCTCGATCACCTGTTTTTCGGATGTATTTTTGCCGGGATGTGTGGAAAGCTTTTGTCCTCTGCCGAGTAAAGGTTGTTGTACCCATTGGGATCTTTTTCATACATGCTTGGCGGGATAGAAACTATCAAAACTTTAATCCCACTTACTTTATTGTCATGTGGTTTACTGGATGGCCAGAAACAAGTCTAAATTTAACGAGCATTCCAAGCTACGGTTTCTACTGTGGTTAGAAGCTGTAGAAACTATATCTCCAAAATTATTACACACAAGCGGTTTCCTAACATCCTCGGGACATACCAAACATCTTGGGCTCCCAAACCTTTCATCGGAATTGTCAAATGGCTCCCCCTCCTGGTAATATCATTAAAATCAACACGGATGGTAGCTTCTTCAAGGATTGTCGCTGGTGTGGGGGGCATATTTAGGAACACTAAAGGTCGATGTTTGCTATTCTTCCATGGCCACTGTGGTCGTACAGAGATGCTTTTGAGGCGGAACTCATTCTTGTCTTTGTGGGGTTTACGATTGGCCGAGTTTCTTGGTTGGACCGATCTTTGGATTGAGGTGGATTCGAATGATCTAATCTCGAAGCCTTACCGGTGGCTCTCATACCATCGGCACCATAACTATCGGATCCAACTCATCCGAACAATGTTGCAACCACGGATCAAAATCTCCTTCGACTACGGGGAGGCCAACAAACCGGTCCATCTGGTGGCTAGAAAAGGTGCTTGTCTCACCCAAAGTTCCGGTTTCCAACACCCCTCCCGGGACCTCGATTTTCTTATCAATGGGGATAACCTCGACTCCCTCATTTCGAATTGAGTACAACTCCTCATTAGATGTCGGTACATCTCCTGCTGTGGTTGTTGCCATCGTCTTATGAGTAATTTCATCGTTTTTGTTTCCTGTCACTTGCCTTTATGCTTATACTTTGTAATGGCATCCTATAAGCCTCCGAGTGATGTTTTTCTTTTGGCCTTTTGGGGGACCCCTTACCCAATGGCTTTCATGTAATCGGCTTCTTTATTTCGACATGCGGAAGCACTGAGTCGCTTCTTTTATAAAAAAAAAATATATATATATATATATATTCAAATTTAATTAACTAATAAATTTTACTAAAAGAAAGTAAACAATAAGCAGGAAAGTAAAGTAACAGTAATTAAAATTTAATGCAATTATAAAAATGAATTTCTTATTTTTCAACTAATCCATGAATTATAGATTAATTGTCTTTTGTATGGAATTAAGATTATGGTATTGTGCCAAATAGAAGCATTCCTATTCTTTACCCTTTGGTCCAGGTGCAAAGAACATTGACTAATCTATAGAATAGGCTCCGGATGTGTTATTAGTAGAATGGGTTAATCTAGGCTCACACTACTAGATGTTCAAGGGTGGCTATGGTCAGCCCTACCAGTGACTCATTACCTTTCTATAAACCATATTATTAGAATTTAGTCTGTCTCTCTAAAAACTAATTAATTTTATGCCCATTAAATATTATCTTCCTATTTATTTGTAGTTCACTTTAGATAATCCGCGTATAGCCTGCGATTACCTAAAAATTCATGTCTACTAGTTATGAATTTATCTCCGGATAGGTCTCAAAATTCTTCAACAGGTTTTAACAATTTAAATGGCCAATTTAAAAAGTAAACTAAGATCAGGTATTAATATCATCATAATAATTTAAAATATTATATATTTAATTCTCCTACAAAATTTATTTAATTTATAATCTTTTCATAGTTGAAAGGAGAAAGAAAACTAACTACTCAGAACTCATTGAAATAACACAAAAAAACATATTTATAAAACTTTGAACCAAAGTACAAATACTTATCTGAATTGTTCCTTCAAGAGATCCGCTGACTTCTACTGACTCCAAAGCAATGATGAAAGACGCCAACAACAATAACACACAATAAACACTCAAAATAAACTCCCTAGATACAAAATAAAGTGGCACCCTAAGTATCGAAAAGAATAAATAAAACTAATGATGAGAGAGAAGATGGTAAAATACTAAAAAGGGTGGTTTTAATATTAGGGGTACGATTTTTTCTGTAGAATGGGCCTCTATTTATAGAGCTCTAAATTTGACCAGGGGTTGCTTAAGGCACCTCTTCAAAATTCTTCCAAATTCAATGTATCTTCTAGAAGGTAACTGTCGCGCCTAGGCGCCGGGATCTGGCGCCTAGGCGTCGGACTCCTTGACCAGGTCATTCACACCTCTTCACTTTGCATCGCACCTCCTCGCTATCCAGATTGTTTCCTGGTGTCCAAATACATTGTATCACATGCCCTATATATTAGGAGTAACTTCTAGTCTTCTAGAAGCTCCAATAACCTCTTAACACCATCAAAATAACTGCCCAAAGTCATCAAAAAAACTTAACAGTGTCTGTATCGAACTGGCGCTTAGGAGCCGGACTCTGGCGCATAGGCGCCAGGCCAATAATTCCAACATTTGCTCCATAAGCTCCATTTTTGCTCCTTATTGCTCCTTTTTCCTTCTTTTTCTTCATTGGACTCTTTTTTTATTATCTACATCCAAAAACAAGAAAATTCCTTTCATTAAAGCATAATATCCTTAAAATTGAATAATAAATAAGGCATAAAAATGGGTATTTTTAGGTAGATAAAATTCCCCTAAACTTAAACATTACTTGTCCTCAAGTAACCATTTTAATTACATAAAAAGAGATAACATTTGGAATGAAGTTAAAATATTTAAGATTCCTTATAATTTATAGTTTTATAAATGCTTTAGCAAATCATTAACCAAATTTTACTAATTAAGTTTAATTTTAAGAATTTAAGAATATTTAACTACCAAATCATAAGATTCCTAATTCTTTCATTTATTTCAAGAATAATTGCAATTTATCATATCAAGGTCACAGAGAATATTTACATGAAAGAAGACTTTCATGAAATATTTTTCTAATGAAAATAAAAGAACATAGAATTTAAGTTAAAAATCTAATCAGTTTTCTTATTATAAGATAATTCAAGTGAAGCCAATTTTTGATTAGGCATTTCCTCAAGCTTCTCCTCACATTAGTTTATTATTTTTCAAAACTTATTTCTATCTTTTTCTTTTTCAAGCAATATTCTTGATTCCTTAGTATTTCAAAAATACAATTCTCTTTACTATAAATATAAAATTTTTCATCTTATTTTTCTTTAAGCTAAATAATTCTATTCTTAAAATCAACCAAAATTTTTGAAATTTTAGTTAAGTTTACTAAATTATTTATAAATTTAAAAATTTAGGTAATCTTAAACAAATTTTTCATTCCTTATGTTATGTTAATATATTTTTAAAGAAAATATTAGCTCTTAAAGGACAAATAATATTTAAATTTGCTAAATGTTTTCCCTTCCCCCAAACTTGTGTAAATATGAAATCATGAAATTTTCTAAAGCATGAGAGAAATAAATAAAAAGGAATTAATCTAAGTACAATAATGATGTAGTAGGGAAAAAAAAACTAGCTTCTACTTCTACACAAGCTTCAATATGAATGTAATAGAAATGATTAAGCATATATAGAAAAGTTTTGTAGAGCAGGAGTTAATTTCTAAAAATTATTTATTATTTTAGTTTTCTTTTTTCTTTTATTTAATATTAGAACATTCAAATTTACTAACTATTTATGAACACTAAACAATAGGTTGAAACAGAAATAAACTTTTATAGAAATTAATTCACATTTCAGTCTTAAAAACACAAATAAGATAATTCAGAAATAGTTTTAGCATAATAAGTTTACATAAACACTAACAAATAAAATCACACTAAACAAGATAAGAAAATAAGAAAATACTCTTAAAAATAGAATCAACAATCTCTAGAGATAAGTCAAGCTATTAATCACTGTCCGTAGCTTCATTATCATCATCACAAAAAAAACAACTCCATATCCTTAAGATCAACATAGGGTGAAAGTCTGGGACACGTAGCGAACTGAACATCATGCCCACCCTTCAGAAATCTCACTAAAGACTCTGAATACTCAGCATCGAAATCACTCTTTCTTTGTGTATACTCAGAAAGATGATCAATCTTCTTATCTATAGTATCTACTCTGCAGTGAGTTAAGAATAACTCATGCTGCTGCTCTATGAATTGATCATGCATGGTTTTCCAAAAAGCAGATGATGGCTCAACTGAAGTAGATGGTTTAGAAGTAGAAGCTCTACCTGAAGTAGGTAATGAACTAGAAGGTACAGTAGAACTTTTACCTCGCAATCGATCATAAATGCTGACACTTTCTCTTCTGATAGGCTTCGTCGACTTGAGCTTTCCTCAGAAAGCTCAGCAACTACACCAGCACTTTGACAAAGAGAATAGATCAGAGATGGAAAAAGAAGTCTAGTATATATGCTAGAATAAGCAGTAGCCTTTATAGAATCTTAAATGATGCTCCCTACATCAATAGACTTCCTTTCTTGAATGCAGTAGTTTAGAATAGCTCTATCTTTGGTAACTTCGCTTAGATGATTGGATGGAAGGAGACGAGAAGAAATAAAGTAGTGTCATGCCTTGGAAATACCATTGAGCTTAGAAGATGAAAAATTTACCCTTTTTCTGTTTCGAATCTTCCAGGCTCCAGTACTATCAGTCAGGTAGGCAATGATCATGTTTAAATCTTCCTCAAATGGAGATAAACCTGAATAATAACACTCTATGTTTGGCGGCAGGCCATAGAAAATTTTGATGTGTTCAGGAGTGAATCCTACTCAACCTCCTAGAAACGAAAATCTCATATTCTTCAGCATCCACAAAATTGGCATAAAACTCTCTAACCACAGGAATAACGACAACAACAGTGAAATAACAAAATCATTGCCAGTTAAGTGCAACGATTGTTTCCTCAATTCTTCCTCCAGGATTATAAAAACTTCACTCCAAAATAAACTTTCGAGTCGTTGCAAAATCATTGTGACGGAAATGTTTTGCAGCAGTGACGAACTTGCTACGATCAAAATCTTCTCGTTCCTTCCCTCGCTTAGATTTGGGTGCCATCTAAAAGTGAAAGAAAAATGCGAAATAAATTCAGCAGATCTAGGATAATAAACTAATTTAAGCTTTTCAAACTTGAATGAGCTTAAAGATTCATGGATTTGACCATAAAAAAAATCAAATTTTTTCCTAAAATTTTGGTTTTTCTTAAATGAGAGCAAAATCCATGGTAAAAATAAAAATAACGAGTTTAGAATGTAGATCTGACCTCGAGATGAAGAAATCGGGTGATTTCAAGCTCAAAAACTTGAAAGTCCGGCTCAAAATGAGATATCTAGGTGGTATTTTCATGAAATACTGCGGAGAAGGAAGCTTAGGCGCCAAAAATAGCGTGGGGAAGGTTTAAAAAGATGAGTTTTCGAGTTCAGGCCGAACCGGCGCTTAGGCGCCAAATTCTGGAGCCTAGACGCCAGACTCGCCTTTCCAAAAATTTGATTTAAATTAAATATTTTCCACCAAATCTTATCAAATTTGACTCCTAATTACTATTATGAGAGTTTTAATCCATTTTATATCCTCTAAATATTTTCACGATTAATTTAAATTGATAGTATAGATCCACACAAAGGTATCCAAATCCTTTAATTCAAAATCCTAAAATCCATTCCAAGTTCATTAACTTTTAGTACAAGACTTGTATTAAGGTTCGTCGTTTTACAAATAACACAAACATCAACATATCTAAAGTAAATATTCAAATCCAACAACACATATTGAACAATTTAAGCAAACACACACATAAGAAATTCAACACACTAACACAAGACTAGTTCACACCTAAACCACATATAGATTCTATTTAACACCGATCTTCAATTTCCATCTCTTTCGCAATAGAGTTCGCTAGGACCGAAGGGATAGAACACCAACGCCCATAGAAATTCCAAAGCTGTCTTTTCATCAATCCACTTGTTATTTGCATACATTTCTACTTGAGCGTCATGATAGGCAGCCATATGATCAGATTGAAGTTTGGTTTGCCATTCCAAGTGTTCGTATTGGTGGTACATCTCATGGAGACGATTACTAATACTTAGAAGTTCCGCTTCAATCTTATCCATTCGACTAAACATTTTCTCTAGACTAACAGCAATAAAACCATTAAAATAAGGCTGAGGATCTTTAGGAGATCTCTCGCTTACCTCGTTTCCATGATTTCCTCTATACATTGCCTCCAAATCCTTCCTATCTCCTCCCAATATGAATTTCTCTAGTCGAAATCAAAGTTATAATGGGATTGGGGAAGAAAAATAGGCTATATATAAAGAGATTTCATGCAAAAAATGGAAGAATTTCCACCATCTGTAACATTGGCGCTTAGGCACCGGAATCTGGCGCTTAGGCGCCGAATCATCGATACGTTAGTTATTCTGGCGCTTATGCACCGGAACCTCGATCGTCTCTGATTCGCCTACCGTCAAATTTTATAAGTTTCGGTCGTAAAAATAGGTCTAATAAACTGCTATGATCAACATGAAAGCACAATTATGAAAAATCAAATCACAAACAATCACAAACGAAGGTTAACTGGATCTCCTTTTTACTCACATTTGATATGGAGTGGTTCAAGTCCAAATTGATATACTCCAAGAAAATGTCTGGCTTAAGCCAATACAAACTCGTTAGCCTTCTATTTTTAGAAGTTATATAAAAATTTAGTCAAAACCAAGGCATAACCTTACAACAATAAAACTCAAAATAAAAAATATGGGTTGCCTCCCATAAAGAGCTTGGTTTAACGTCATCAGCTCGACCTAATTTATTGAATTAATCGGGTAGACTCAGCTCATAATCCTCTTTGTTATTTATTTTTATTTCTCCCATATAAGGCTTTAGTCTTAATCCATTAACTTTAAATATTTTTCCAGTTTTGAGATCTTTAATGTCCACAGTTCCATAAGGGTATACTTTCTCAATTATAAATTGTCCCATCCATTGAGATTTTAATTTTCCAGGGAAAAGTTTTAATCAAGCATTAAATAATAACACTTCTTGTCCAGGCTCAAATATTTTCCTTGAAATCATTTTGTCAAGCAATTTCTTCATTCTTTCCTTATAAATTCTTGCATTTTCATAAGACTCATTTCTTATTTCTTCAATTTCATTCAGTTGTAATAATCATTTTTCTCGTGCAGTATAATTGAACTCGTTTATCATTTAATAAGCTATTGACCTCATTTTTATGATAAGGTCAACATTTTGACCTAAAAAGTCAACTTTGGTCAAAATGGTCAATCCTGACCCAATGACCAACACTATTGACCCAATAGGTCAACCTTTTGACCTAAAAAGTCAACTTTGGTCAAAATGGTGAATCCTGACCCAAGACCAACCCTGTTGACCCAGTAGGTCAACCTTTTTACCTAAAAAGTTAACTTTCGTCAAAATGGTCAATCCTGGCCCAATGACCAACTCTGTTGACCCAATAAGTCAACCTTATGACCTAAAAAGTCGACTTTGGTCATAATGGTCAATCCTAACCCAATGACCAACCCTGTTGACCCAATAGGTCAACCTTTTGACCTAAAAAGTCAACTTTTGTCAAAGTGGTCAATCCTGACCCAATGAGCAACCCTGTTGACCCAATAGGTCAACCCATGACCTAAAAAATCAACTATGGTCAAAATGGCCAATCCTGGCCCAATGAACAACCATATTGGGCGAATAGGTCGACCCTTTGACCTAAAAAGTCAACTTTGGTCAAAATAGTTAATTTTGACAAAATAACCAATTATTGACCCAATGAGTACGTTTAAGACGTCAAAATAACAAAATTAATCAAATAATTAATTTCAAATTTATTTTGATTAATTAAACTGACTAATGATTTAATTTTTAATATTTTAATTAATGACATAATTAATTAAAATGAAAATTGAATTAAAAGTCATAAAATGACCAAAATGAAATAAAAAATGACAAAATTAATCAAATAATTAATTTCAAAATTATTTTGATTAATTAATTAGGTAATGAATTAATTTTTAAAATTTTAATTAATGACATAATAAATTAAAATGAAAAATTAAATTAAAAGTCATAAAAATGATAAAATGCACAAATTAATTAAAAATAATGGAATTAATCAAATAATTAATTCCAAAATTATTTTTTATTAATTAATTGACCAATAATTTAATTTTCACATTTTAATTAATGACCTAATTAATTAAGATGAAAATTAAATTGAAAAGTCATGAAATGAGACAAAATTCAATTTTAATGACATGAATATTAATCAAATAATTAATTTGGAATTATTTCCAATCAATAATTGATTAATAAAATAATTTTGAATATTTTAATTAATGACATAATTAATTAAAATAGAAATTAAATTAAGAAATGGGTATTAAATGGAATTTTAACCTATGACAACATGGTTTTCCAAAAATTTCAAATCTCATTTATGACATCACACATGACTTCATATGGGTTAGACACAACCCATATAATCTATTAAAAATAAAATAACCCATGAATGACCTATTGACCATAGCTTTTAACCCAAGTTAAAGTTAATCATGGCATATTTTGAAGTGGCAATTTCCGACCATTTGAAAGCTTAACTCACCACCCTCTTGGAATGAGGTGACCGGCCAACCTAGAGATTATCTCAACCACCTCCTAGACTAACCAAAGGGGGAGAAACAAAGCTTGAGCTTCCCCTTCACCATGGTTAAACCACATTATATCTCATCATGACAAAAATTATAAAAATGGTGAAATGAGAGGATTACATGGCATCTTCTCATCAAAACTTATTTGACATGGAAGATGGATGATAATTTTCTCCTAATGAGTCAACATACACCTCCCTTTCCTCCAATAAATAGAAACCATGACTTGAGTTATCCATTTACCATGGTTGAAACTAATGATGAAGATTGATGAGTAGGAGGCATATGTGTCATCCTTTCTTCACAACCATTGAAGGATCATTGAGGACTCATATGGGGAAGGTTAATCCACAGCTTTTAACCAATCCATACACCTACTTGACCAATCAATAGGAAGAGACCAAGAGGCAAAACCCAATCTTCACTATGGTTAAGCACATGATGGAAATTCTTGGAATTATGCAATTCTCTTATCCCCTCCAGCTGAAATTCTATCTTCAGCAATCATAACATTAGATAACACCTTCCCCAAATAAACTTAAGCTCATCCAAAGCCCTCCCATGGCTATAAATAGGACCCAAACTCAAGCAAAAGGGAGAAAAAAATTCCTAGAGGTTTACAGGTTGTCCAAAATCTTTTGCTCCCAAGACCAAAAATCTTCCTTTGAGCCTAGACAATAAGCCTCAGCCAAGACTTGAGCCAATTAGCCACCCTATTGAGCCAATATGGTCAAACCGAGCTAAAATTACAAATCAGCCACCTTTGGTCTTGTACCTATATAGACCCAATTCGAGTTCAAATTGAAGCATGGAAAAGCTTCACTAGGACCACTAGACGCTGATCAACAAGTCTGATCGAGCTCAAGATTATTGTGGCCAAGGTATGGATTATTTTAATCCAAAATAAATCATATAATTAGAAAATTATGGACTAAAATAGCCCAGAAAATTTTGATCACCGAATAGATATAATCTACACGTCTAGATGATTCCATAGGTTCAAATATCACTCA
Source organism: Papilionanthe hookeriana x Papilionanthe teres (assembly GCA_022702705.1). Classification (NCBI taxonomy): domain Eukaryota; kingdom Viridiplantae; phylum Streptophyta; class Magnoliopsida; order Asparagales; family Orchidaceae; genus Papilionanthe; species Papilionanthe hookeriana x Papilionanthe teres. The sequence goes on from CM040424.1 coordinate 152,215,716, forward strand.
ATTTCGTTGAGAAATGAGTGAGATATTGAGCTTTGAAGTTGGAAGGTTCGAAAATTTTCTAATTTTTTGAGGATTTATCTTCGCCGTCCGTTCCCGTGTTTTGGAATGGACGGCACTGATTTAAGCCTTCTATGTACGTTGTTCTTTGCCACACAACTGATCATCTTGCCCCTTCGACAGTACAAGGACACGTGGCGAGCTCCGAATTTTTCTGGGCTGGATTAATTCAGAAGATCCTTAAAATCTTCAAAAATCCGTATCTTTTGATCCAGAGCACCTAAAAATAAAATAAAAATACCTCTGGAAAGCCTTAAAAAAAAGAAAATTATGAGACTAAAATCATAATTTTATTCTCAGTATTTAATTTTTAAATAATTAAATACTCTTTGGAATATTTTAATTATTAAAAATTATTTACAAATCAGAAAATATGAAAATTTTAGGGAAGAACCTTTAAGTCCTTAGACACATCTTTTGATTTTTCTCAGCCTAGGATTGCTCTCTAGGATGTTATTTCCTAATTTCCATGATATTTTGTAATTATTTTCAAAAATAATTATAAAATTAGGAAAATTAGAAAATTAAAATACAAAATTATTGAGAACCTTAGGATGACAGATAACAATCCTAAAACATCAATTCTCAAGCCATCAAATCAATCTAAAAGACACTTTGAAATAAGGTTAATATTTATTAATTTTAAAATTAATAATTCAAAACCATTTCTTCACATATTTAATCCATTTCATCATGGATTAAGCAAGTGATGAATCTAAACATAAAAGAACTCAAATCAAACAATAATTAGGTTTAAAAACAACTTAAACCTAATTAAATAATTAAACCTTAGGGTTTAATACAAAAATCAAATCTTTAATTATGTTTAAGGACATATTAAACCTAATTAACCTATTAAACCTTAACTAAATTAGGTTTAATACAAAATCAAATCTTTAATTAAGTTTAAGGACATATTAAACCTAATTAACCTATTAAACCTTACCTAAATTAGGTTTAATACAAAATCAAATCTTTAATTAAGTTTAAGGACATATTAAACTTAATTAACCCATTAAAACCTTAACTTGATTAGGTTTAATACAAAAATCAAATCTTTAATTAAGTTTTAGGACATATTAAATTTAATTAACCTATTAAACCTTATCTAAATTAGGTTTAATATAAAATCAAATCTTTAATTAAGTTTAATGACATATTAAACTTAATTAACCCTTTAAACATTAACTAAATTAGGTTTAATACAAAAATCAAACCTTAATTAAGTTTAAGGACATATTAAACTTAATTTATCCATTAAAACTTAATTAAATTTGGTTTAATACAAAACCAAACATAAATTAAGTTTAAGAACTAATTAAACTTAATTAAAAACTTAAACATTAGGTTTAAGACAAACCTAAACTCTAATTAAGTCTAACCCGTTAGACCTAATTAAATCATTAAGTCTTAACTAAATCAGATTTAATCAAACCTAAACCCTAATTAGGTCTACCCATTAGGCCTAATTCAACCATTAAGTCTTAACTAAGTTTGACTTAATCAAACCAAAACTCTAATTAGGTCTAACCCAATTAGACTTAATTAATCCTTAAGTCTTTTTTACATTAGGCTTAAATAACACTTAAACAATAATTAAGTCTAACCCAAAAAGACTTAATCAATCTTTAAGCTTTACTTACATTAGGCTTAAGTAATACTTAAACCCTAATTAGGCCTAACCAAATTAGACTTAATTAATCCATAAGCCTTACTTACTTAGGCTTAAATAACTCTTAAACCATAATTAAGTTTAACCCAATTAGACTTAGTCAATTCTTAAGCCTTACTTACATAAGGCCTAAGTAACCCTTAAACCTTAATTAGGTCTAACCCATTAGAGCTAATTAAACCATTAAGTCTTAACTAAATTAGACTTAATCAAACCTAAACCCTAATTAGGTCTACCAATTAGACCTAATTAAACCATTAAGTCTTAACTAAATTAGACTTAATCAAACCCAAACTCCAAAAAGGTCTAACCCAATTAGACTTAATTAATCCTTAAGCTTTATTTACATTAAGCCTAAATAACTCTTAAACCATAATTAAGTCTAAATTAGATAGACTTAATCAATTCTTAAGCCTTACTTACATTAGGATTAAGTAATCCTTAAAACCTAATTAGGTCTAACCCAATTATACTTAATTAATCCTTACGCCTTACTTACATTAGGCATAAATAACTCTTAAACCATAATTAAGTCTAACCCAATTATACTTAATAAATCCTTAAGCCTTACTTACATTAGGCTTAAGTAATCCTTAAACCCTAATTAGGTCTAACCCAATTAGACTTAATTAATCTTTAAGTCGTACTCACATTAGGCTTAAATAATCCTTAAACCATAATTAAGTCTAACTTAACTAGACTTAATTAATCCTTAAGCCTTACTTACATTAGGCTTAAATAATCTTTAAACCATAATTAAGTCTAACTTAACTAGACTTAATTAATCCTTAAGCCTTACATACATAAGGCTTAAATAATCTTTAAACCATAGTTAAGTCTAAACTAATTAGAATTAATTAACCCTTAAGCCTTACTTGTATTAGGCTTCAAGAACCTTTAAAAATTAAATTAAGTCTAACCCTTTTAGACTTAATTATCTCGTAAGTCTTACTTACCTTAGACTTAAGTAGCTTATAAACCCAAGTAAGTCTAACTCTAATAAGACTTAAAACATATAACTTAGGTTCAATCTAACTTGAATCCAAGTTAATCCAACCTTAGGTTTAACTCGTACTAAACCTAAAACAACTTATAACTTAGGTTCAAATAGACATGAACCCAAGTTAACTTAACCTTAGGTTCAAATCAAATTGAACCTAAACTAAATTTTTAACTTAAGTTCAAACTGACATGAACTCAAGTTAACTCAACTTTAAATTCAACCCACGTTGAATCTAAACTAGACTTCTAACTTAGGATAAAAAATACATGAACTCAAGTTAAGTTAACTTTAGATTCAACTCACATTGAATCTAAACCAAATTTCTAACTTAGAATAAAACATATATGAACTCAACTTACCTTAAACCTTTTAGGTTCAACATATATGAAGCTAACCTTAAACTATAATTAAGTTCAACCCATTTTGAACTTAAGTTAAACCTTTTAGGTTCAACATACATGAACCTAACCTTAACTTATACTTAAGTTCAACGCATATTGAACTTAAGTTAAACCTTATGTGTTCAACACACATGAACCTAACCTTAACCTATACTTAGGTTTAACCCAATTTGAACCTAAGTTAAACCTTTTAGGTTCAACATACATGAACCTAACCATAACCTATACTTAGGTTCAACTCAACTTGAACTTAAGTTAAACCTTTTAGGTTCAACATACATGAACCTAACCTTAACCTATACTTAGGTTCAACCCAACTTGAACCTAAGTCAAACTTAAACCTTAATTAAGTCTACCACATTAGACTTAATTAATCTATTAAACCTTAACTAAATAAGGTTTAATCAAACTTAAACCTTAATTAATTCTACCACGTTAGACTTAATTAAACTATAACTAACTAAGGTTTAATTAAATCTAAACCCTAATTAGGTCTAATCCATTAGACCTAATTAAACTATTAAGTCTTAACTAGATAAGACTTAATCAAATCAAAAACTTAATTAGGTCTAACCCATTAGACCTAATTAAACTATTAAGTCTTAACTAAATTAGACTTAATCAAACCTAAACCATAATTAGGTCTAACCCATTAGACTTAATTAAGTCATTAAGTCATAACTAAATAGGACTTAATCAAACCTAAAACCTAGTTAGGTCTAACCTATTAAACCTAATTAAACCATTAAATCTTAACTAAACTAGACATAATCAAACTTAAGCCTTTAGGTTCAACATACATGAACCTAACCTTAACCTATACTTAGGTTTGTCGGCACTATTTTTTAGGTTGTGTGAAATTTTTTAAAAAGGGGTCGCCTAACAGAAATTGTCGGCGAATTTTAAATTTTAAATTTAATTTAAATATATATATATAATTTAGAAAGTAGTATTTGATTTCGAAAATAATTTTAAATGTGAGATTAAACCGATCTCACATTCCAAATAGTTTATATAAACGAGCACCGCACCACAAACCGTGTATCTATCCCGAAGGATAGACACACTACTTGATGGTGGGGCTCGATCAAATAAACTAAAAGTTTTGTGACATCCGTTTGGTCTGGAAACCAATTTTATAAGCCGACAAATTCCCCTGCTTAATATGAAAGTATTAAACAGGGTTTATATTACTCGGGTTCTTTAAAATTCCCTATAAGGGCAAGCCCCTATAGTTAATTACATCTTAAGTGACGGGAATCACCTAAGAAAACTCTCGATAATAATCAATAATTCTGCTCTCAAGAATTTCAAGGTTTAAGGTTTTCAAAGATTGAATTTTGGAATTTTAATAGGGAATGGATCAAGTTTGGAACATTTTGTTTTGGGAATCCAAAGGAAGAAAAGTAGGAGAAATTACGGATTCGAAGTGAACTTCGGTAATTTCTCGACTATCCTATTGTTTGGCTTGAGCTTAGGAAAGTCCTAATATTTATTTAGTATTTCAATCTTGCCAATTTTAATTAATTAGGGCTTATATTTGTATGATAGAATTAAACAAATAGCCTAGAAGATATGAGGTTTTATGTCGTATCGGACAACTACCTCGGAATCCTAAGTCCGGTTAGGGTTTAATTTGCAATGCAATTGCCTAACGAAGAGTTGAGGATTTATGTTGCACTAGGCAAGCTACCTCGAAGTCCTATGGCTTTGTTGTTTTAATTCTAAGAAGGTTTTCGTTGAAGTAGGTTCAAGTTTCTGCTGACGACGATGGCCGTGCTCGCCCACCATGCTCCGAGCTCCTTGTTCTTGCAGAGGTTTAGTTTTAGAAATCATAAATCAGGGGATGAGAAAAGTTCTTTGGTTTAGAGAAGTCTTAATTTCCAAGTGTTTTTTTTTGTGTTTTAATTAAAACAAATCTTAAAGTTGATTATAACGACACCGGTTAAGATCCCACGGTTCCATCCTTCGGCATCATTATTTTTATCGGATTCACTTAGTCCGGATGAATTTGCTAAACTCAACTGAATGAGTTCCACACTTTCATTTAGACCGTGGGAAATCCCGTTAGCAACACGTAGGTTACATCATCCGAGGTATTCCCGATCATCCAACGGGACGTTTTAATTTAGTTGCAATTGTAGTTTTGTGTTCGTTTGTGATTAAATTTTGAGTTGTTTTATATTTTGAAATGTTGTGGCGGTGAATTTTATCTTGCAATGACTTTTAACTTAGTTTTGGTTTCGGTTTTAGGGACTATCCTGAAGGTGTGGGTTTTCATGCAACAGTTGTTTTATCATGCAAGAAAAGTAAAGTGCATTTGCAATAAAGTAAATTGCAAGAAAGTAAATTGCAAGAAAGTAAATTGCAATAAAAGCGTACCTGGAGGGTCTTCCCGTCATCCCAAGCTGCACTTAAAACACAATTAGAATATTTAAGCAAGTTCCTAGGTAAAGCTAGGGGAAAGGTTATGGTTTTCTACCAAATTCCTAATCCTATAGCTAGTCATCTCCTATGACGTCTAGATTCATTGTGTTTTTGTTTGAGGACGATTTTCTTCATTAAAGGACAATTAAGTCCAATTGTTCTTATAAATATTCTATCATATTGAGGAAGTGCTTAAGAAGAATCTTAAATATCTTTTCAATATTTCCAGGATTGTTTTAAGTCCAAATGAATTTAATTATATAAATGAATCGATATTCCGAGGTTTTCAAGTCTTGTTAACTTGCTCAGTGAACTAGGACATTTGAATATCCTATGAGTGAGGTAACACTTCATTTGATGTTCCATTTAGGAGTTATAATAATCAAAGCTTTCGAGGGTAAATTAGTATTCGAATGATTTGATTTAAGTTAAAGGGTTTAAATTTGGAATAGTGTTCAAGTTGCTTTACATTTATTTTGAATTCTTTATGTCTTAGGTGATGTTATATTTAATTCAACTTAATTTAATTGAGTTATAATTTAATTTAACATAGTTCAATTTAATTTGATTTGATGTTTAATTAATTTGATTTGATTTAATTTTAATTTAATTTGATTTAATTTAATTTAATTTATTTAATTTAATTTAATTTAATTTAATTTGATTTAATTTTTTTTAATTTAATTTAATTTAATTATTTAATTTAATTTTTTAATTTAATTTAATTTAATTTAATTTAATTTAATTTAATTTAATTTAATTTAATTTAATTTGATTGTTTAATTTGATTTATTTTAATTTAATTTAATTTAATTATTTAATTTAATCTAATTTAATTTAATTTTAATTTAGTTTAATTTAATTTAATTTGTTTTAATTTAATTTAATTTAATTTTAATTTAATTTAATTTAATTTAATTTAATTTAATTTAATTTAATTTTAATTTATCTTTAATTTACTTTATTTTTAATTTTAATTGAAATTTCAAAAGAGTTTAATAATTTAATTAAGTCTTTTAATATTTTAAATTTGAGTTATCATTTTAATTAAAAATTGAGTATTAATGAGATAATTAATTTAGGGATTTTTAAATTAAAGAATAAATCTCTTCCTAATAAATATCCCTTATTTTAATAATTCCAATTTTATCATTTTTCCAAATTTAATCAACTATTTAATTAAAGTTTAATCATTTTAAAACTATTTAATGGGTTCCTACCCTTTAATTATTTATATTTCAATCATCCAAATCAGATTAGGATCAAATATTTTATTTGTTAATTTTTTTTATTAAACCTAAAGTTTTAATTAAGGATTAAAAATTTTAATTACCACTTTACCCTTTAAGCTTAATAATTTCATAACTCACTAAATTGAACTCAAATAAACTTGGAATTTTTATGTGACTTCACTCATATGTCAATAACGACATGAGAGGAGAAAATGTGATTTTTCTGTATTTAATTTATTTATATAATTATTTTTGGTGGAAGATAGAGATTTTCAAGGAAAATTTGTTAACATGACCAAAGGAAAGTTTCTATCCTTAAGAAAATTAGGGGACATTCCTAATGACCAGAGAAGCACTTGGACCAATTTTGGTGATTTTTTGAATTATATTATTTTTATTATAATTATTTTAATTTTTGGAGTGTTAATTAATTTAAAAATAAAATAAATGTTGAAAAATGGATTTTATATTTTTCAAAAATCTCTCTGATATCAAGGAAACCAGAGAAGTAAATTTTGCAATTTTCTGATTTTTCTATAATTTATTATGATTATTTTGGTGAAAATGCTAGAAAATACATTTTTTTTTTAATTTTAAAATTACCTTAAAGCCTTAAAATTTAATATTTCACTAAATAGACCTAGGAAAAATGTGGGATTTGTTCCTATGTGATTAAAATTCAAAATGTGACATTTTGGTGAATTTTATTATTTTTATGATTTTTATTATTTTTAATTATTAAAAATATTAAAATATTATTAAAAATCAACTTTTTAGAAAATTGAAATTTTAATTTTCTTAGGTTCCTTTGATATCGAGAGAGGCTCCAAAACTAATTTGGTGAATTTTTGAAGGATATTTTAGAAGTTATGAATTTTTAAAGTTTAAAATGGCTAAGTGGCTTAATCAACCCAATTAGATGGGGTTAACCAAGTCCAATTGACCTCAAATTTTTATGGTGGGTTCCTCTGATCCTAAAGGTCAGTGGAGAATTGATTTCAAGTCAATTTGATGCCTGGTTAATTCTAATTAATTAAAGACCTATTTTGGGTGTTTAAGCCAATTAGGGTTGTTTTAAATGAACTAAGTCAAAAACTATTTTTCCTAGGGTTCTCTCGGTCATAAGGAACATCACCAAATTTTCCTAGAATTTATTTCACAACATGCTATTTACTTGGAATTAAAATACTCAAAACGAGTAACTCTGAACTTGAAAAATCAAGAACTCTTCATAGGGATGGCCTCGACTTTGGAAAATTCAGGGAATATTCCCAAATTCGGAGGCTTCAAAAGCCCTATGGTCTCATGCCATGGTGAATTGTATGCATGCATGGAGAATTAAAACAATGCGAGAGAGTAAATAAATTATAAAAAATAAAATATTTGATGAAATTAAGTGATTTCTTTTCCACATTATTCTCCTCTCTTCACTGAGCAAGAGGGTATTTTTATTTTAATTTTCTGATTTTTCTAGATAGAGATATGAATTTTTGAAGTTTAGGGAATTAAATAAATCAAAAAAATCCCTAATTTTCTACTTATCCGAGTCAGCGCCAGCGCATCCTCGGCATCTCCGAAAGACCACGCGGCGCGCTCCCATTCGACGCCGCCACCTGAGTCAGCAGCCCGGGCCCCGCGGTTCTCTTACCGTCTCCTGGTCCGACGCCATCTGAGCCGTCCGTCCGCGCGTGTATTGAATGGACGGCATCCGTTCATCGTCCCCAAGTGTTCTCACCCGAGAGCCGTCCACACTAAATCCCTAAGATCTCACTCGATTCTCAATGGATTTTTACGTTCTTATACTCTATGGATTCGTCTTGAAGAGATGAACACATCTATATGGTTAACATGCATTGAAACTAAGGCATTTGAAATGGAGAATCTCCAGAAGCTCGGGATGAAGAATTAGCTCATACCTTAGCTCAGAGAACTGTGGCTTCAATCCGAGAGTTGTTGCACCTTCGATTGGATCCCGCGAAGCTCCGGATGAAGTCTCCGGTCGCAGTGAATCGTCCGGATATGATTTCGACCAAGCCCGATCACAAAGCTTGGAGGCTGGAGCAACCGGGTGGCTCGGAGATGGGGCTTTTGATGGTGGACACCTTCCCTTGGTCCGGTGAAGGTGTAGAGCCAATCAATTTGGGGATTGGCTCACCGTGGAGAAGTGTCCTGGTTTTGGGTGGAATTTCAACTCGAAATTGAGCTTACGAGAGGAGAAATGGCGGGGAGATTTCACCGGGGATCAAGTGCTCCGAGGGTGGAGGAGGGTCCGGAACAATTTTGGCGAGTTTTGGCAAGGTTTTTGCTTCTGCTCCCTCATGGCCGAGAGGGGTGGAGTTTAAATAGAGGCCGAGCTGGGGGGCTTCTGGGGGAGTTAGGGCTTGGGATCGAGCTGCTGCGGTGAGGAGAAGATCGGCCATGGTAGCCACGGGGATGGGGCGGCTCGGCAAGTGAGAATTTCAATGTTGGCTCACATGTGAGCTCTCGGCCATGGTGTTTTCCGGCGGCCCGGTGGCGGCCGGCCGAGCATGGGTCACCCTCGAGGTCGGGTGGGTCGGGGTCGGAGGTTTGTGCAATCAATTGGCCATGGACATGTGTAAAGGCTTTGATCCAAAGTGGAATGGGGCATGGCTAGATTTGGACCTAAATGGGTCAACCCACCCATTTGGGCTAGGTGCACCACCCAAGGCCTGGTTTAGGCTGAGGAGAAAGTGATTTGGATCGGCTTGATTAGTGGGGTCAAGTCACAATCCAAGTACAATTAGGCTTAAGCATTGTTTAGTGGAGTCATGGAAGTGGTTAATCACCTTTAGGAATTAAGGAAAGAGCCTCCTCCTTTTGCCCAAAATGGCATGGTGACATGTAAAGAGGCTCTCATGGCTCTCATGTGGCTCATGCATGGCTTCATGGCTCACCTTTGGCTTGGGAAAAGTGAAGTCAATTTCATGGAAATGGATTTAAGGAAAATTTTGGTATTTAGGGGTGATTTGGCATGAGGCTTGATTTGGAATTATTTGATGATGAATTTAGGACTTAGGTGATGGCTTTAATTAAGTGAATGGTAAACAGAGATGTCATGTGGGCTTTAGGGTGGATTTTGGGCTTTTTGAAAGGGTTTTAGATGGGCTTTTAAAATGGATTAGGAAAGTGGGCTTCTTAATTTTAAAATGGATTTTGGGATGAAATTTTGTAAAGAGGTTGGGCCAAATAATTGTTGGGTTTAGCTCATGGATGTGTCATGAGTGACTTGAAGCAAATTTGGGGTAGTTTGGGCTTGAATTGGGTTGGATTTGGATTCTTTTGGTGAATGGGCCAATATAGGTCCAAGTGGGCCAAGTTGGGCCAATGTTGAGCTAGGGTTGAAATTGATGTAAAATTAATGTTGAGAAATGTTTATGGGAGTGTTTCAAAGAGGTTTTGACTTTGGTTGGGTTTTGATTTTGGGGTTTGGGTTCATTTGGGTTAGGTTTGGGTTTAGGTCAAAAAATGGGCCTTTTAGCTTTGGGTTGAGTTTGAGTGGGGTTTGGGTCTAGATTTTGGGCAAATCATGTTAGTGTTTTGTTTGTGGGAATGTTAAGGAAGATTTAGAAAAGATTTGGGGTTAATTGGAATTGAATTGGGTGAGTTTGAGTTAGGTTTGGGTCATGGGTCCAAATTGGGCTTTAAGGCCAAAAGTGAGATTGGATCCAAATGTCAATCAAATTGGACTTGGATTTGGTCTAGATTGGTATTGGGAATGTTGAATTGAAGTTTAGAATTGAATTGGACCAGAATTTGGGTCAATTGGATAGGTTTGGTTTAACATTGGGTTCACTTTGGGTTAAAATGGGTCGAATTGGGGTTTTGACAAAAGTAGGGTAAATTGACAAAATTGGCCCATGGTGTAGTTGGACAAAATGAAATTGGGAATATTTGGGATTTTCTGGAATTTTCTGGGAATTTTATGAATTTTTGGATTTTTTGGCCAAGAAGGGTATTTTAGGTATTTCGAGGGTTTTGGGAGGTATTTTTGGAATTTTTGGTATTTTTGGGTATGGATGATCAATTTGAGTGATGTGGAGATGTTTGGGATTGATTTTGGAAAATTTTGGGTAATTTGGAAATTTTTGAGAAATTTGGGTAATTTTAAGGGTTTTGGGTAGACTAAGCGGGTGTAGGGTCCCGGGGGTCAAAAATTGAAAATTTGGGAAATTGAAGATTGGGTGAATCTAGGTGGAAAGAAATTATTTTGGTTGAGCCATGAAGCCATGAAGCCATGAAGCCATATCAAGCCCATATGAGCCATGAAGGGACTCATTTGAGGCATTCACTATGTTGTTCCTAACCCTCTTAGCCAAGGGCTTGAGGGTTAAGGACCATCCATGTGAATCACCTACATGAGTCAGGAGGTCAAGTTGGGTATGGGTGTGGTTTTTTTAGGAAGTGTGTGGAAATGTAGTGTGTAAGTGTAGTGTAAGTCAGCCCCTTCATCAGACCAGGCCACCCAGGGCAGTCCTAAGGCCAAAGAGTCCTATAGGAACTCATCCTTTAAACTTCCACATTTGATTTCAACCCTCTAGGTGATTAGGGGTATATAGTCAAGTTTGTGAAGTTTGCAGGGAGTTTAGAAGTGGTTTAAATTTCTAAAACGTGGGTCCCAATTCTAGTCCTCTAAGATAGTCAAAGGAAAAGCCTAAGGCTAGATCCTAAGCACTAAAAAGAAGAAGGGAAGACCTCATCAAAAATGAGGTCAACAAATGGACCCCCAATAGGTGTGGTGAGTCGACGGAGCACACCGCACGTATTGGCGTTGACCGAAGAGATCAACACAACCAACACGGATGTCCAAGTGACAAACTTATGACGAAGTAGAAGAGTTCCACTGGGGAGTGTCGAGTATATCTCTGAAACTGGAGATTCCTGAACTCTCGCTGGGGAACGGAAAAGGAGGTGAATCAAAAATCACATGATTTGGGGAATTTCGATTTAGATTTTATTTTGTTTCAATTTAAGTTTTGATGTGTGAGTTTAGATTTCAATTTGGAGTTTTAATTTAGATTGGCGTTTGTCGAAATTAATTTGAAGGATTTGATTTGAAATGAAAATTGGAATTTTGAGGTTTTAGATGTAACATCTTTAACCTCAAAAGAAGATCGAATTGATTAGATTGAATCGTTGCAATGAGAAGAGATCTCGGAAGTAATGTGGTGTTGGATGTAAAATCCTTAACCTCAAGAGTTTGAATTTGATTTGATGTATTTCATTGCGATAGGGAAAAGATCCTAAAGCAATGCAGTCTCGGATGAAAAATCCTTGACCCAAAGGTTTGAATTTGATGTATTTCAGTGCAATAGGGAAAGAATCCTAAAGCAGTGCAGTCTTGGATGTAAAATCCTCGACCCAAAAGGTTTGAATTTAATGTATTTCGAAGTGCGATAGGAAAAGAATCCTAAAGCAGTGCGGTCTTGGATGTAAAATCCTCGACCCAAAAGGTTTGAATTTGATGTATTTCGAGTGCAATAGGAAAAGAATCCTAAAGCGATGCGATCTTGGATGTAAAATCCTCGACCCAAAAGGTTTGAATTTGATGTATTTCAGTGCAATAGGAAAGAATCCTAAAGCAGTGCAATCTTGGATGTAAAATCCTCGACCCAAAAGGTTTGAATTTGATGTATTTCAGTGCAATAGGAAAAGAATCCTAAAGCAGTGCAGTCTTGGATGTAAAATCCTCGACCCAAAAGGTTTGAATTTGATGTATTTCAGTGCAATAGGGAAAGAATCCTAAAGCAATGCGGTCTTGGATGTAAAATCCTCGACCCAAAAGGTTTGAATTTGATGTATTTCAGTGTGATAGGGAAAGAATCCTAAAGCGGTGCGGTCTTGGATGTAAAATCCTCGACCCAAAAGGTTTGAATTTAATGTATTTCGAGTGCGATAGGAAAAGAATCCTAAAGCAAGTGCGGTCTTGGATGTAAAATCCTCGCCCAAAAGGTTCGAATTTGATGTATTTCAGTGCGATAGGGAAAGAATCCTAAAGCAGTGCAGATCGTGGATGTAAAATCCTCGACCCAAAAGTTTGAATTTGATGTATTTCAGTGCAATAGGGAAAGAATCCTAAAGCAGTGCAGTCTTGGATGTAAAATCCTCGACCTAAAAGGCTTGAATTTGATTGATATTCGATTTGAGATCTGGAAGATTGAATTCGAAATTTGATTGAGATTTGAAATCTGGAAAGATTGAATTAGAGATTTGGAAGGATGAGTTTGAACTCGATTGAAATTTGATTTAAGATTTGATTTGAAATTTGGAAGATCAAGTTTGAAACTTGATCGAGATTTGAATTGGAATTTGATTGAGAATTTGATTTGAGATTTGAAAAGATTGAAATTTGAAATTTGATCGAGAGTGGATTTGGAAAGATTGAATTTGGAAATTTGGAAGGATGGAATTTGAGATTTGTGTTGATTTCGTTTATCTTTTAATGGTTCAAATTTTATCTTATCGTTTATTTGGTGTTTGTCATTTTTAGATTTTTTTTTTAGAAAGTTTTCTTTCTTTTTTTTTGTTTCTTTTATGTTCTTTGTTCGAAGTTCATTTAACTTTAATGGCATTTCCCAATCAATTTGTACAAAAGAGGTGAAGGCCAAAAATGTGACATGGTCACTTTCATTCCAATCATGTTGAAAATACGTCGTACAACTCGATCTGGAATACATTTCATACAATCCATGTAGCCTCAAAACGGACTGTGTATGTTCTTTGTTGATCCATCAAAAGAAGCATCTGTCAAAAATCCATGTCTGAATAGTGGGGTACATGGTCAATAACATCACCTTCCAAGCCATCCTTGGCAAGGATGCCGGCTGGATGTACGTTGGAGGTGTGATATTTCCCATGTAACTCACAGCTCGTAAGGCCGGAGGTTCTCTAACTCTGGGTCTGGTTGGAAATGGTAAGGTATCTTGCTGTCGTCCATTCTCCTAAAAGTAACTGAGATTCGCTCCACTGGCACTCCTGGTATGCAATGCTTTGCGATATCTGCTCCGTTACCCTGCAGTATCATGACGGAACCCACCGGTAAAGGTATCTTTATCGGCCATCGGAACTCACCCGGGCTCGCTATCCGGAGGTCGGATCCGAACATGATGTTACACTCATTCGAGAAAGAGACTGTGCGAAAGGTCCGACGAAGTCGTGGTGATCTATATGTGGGGGTATGCGGTCACCTCGTTTGTAGATGTTGATAATGCGACTATTGGGTATGCAATCTGTCGCGGTATCCTCCATGTTATCAATCTTTTTACCATTCTCTTGATGACTAATGGCATCGGATCTACTTACCCATGACGGAGTATCCCCGGTGGGTTTCCTTTCGTCTTCGGCAAAGTTGTAGCAGGCATCCGCATTGTATTGTGATTCTTCCTTTCCACGGCATCCATCTCCGGGGTTCCGAGTATGTGTTTTCCCTCAGGCGGCCTGCTCGGCCCATTCTCTTCAAATCTCGGATACAATCCACGATTTGTTGTTGTTCATACTCTGAGAATACGTCGGTATGTAGCTCGAGGCCCTCTAGTATGTTGATCCTTCTTCCTTTAATTCTCTCGAAGTATTCGAAAGTTTTCTTTTCAACATTTCGCATCCTCTCCGGCTCGTATTCGGAATGATCTGCGGATGGCGAGGCCTTGTGACATATTGTGGGATATATGGTTCAATCCCTTCACGTTCCTCTCGCATACCTCGGCTCCTCGGGGATGATGCCTGTCGGGACATCCCCGGGGTTGCTTCGCAACAAGGTCATGCACTATCGGTGGTTCTATCCGGTGGCGTGGTAGCCTTCTTTCTTCCGATCTTCCGGAGATTTCCACGGTTCTTTCGTTATCCTAGGAGCCGGCCTCATTTCTTCGAGTTCCGGTGAACCGGTGTCCTCGAAGTGTATGTGCGCGGCATTAGCAATCGTCTCGTCGCGCTGGTCCGCGACTAGTTTTGTTAACATCTTACGGATACGGCGATTCTTATTTCTTCGTTGCGTGGTCGTGAGAGTAGCCCTCCGAACTTCTTGAATCTCGCGGGCGCGGCGGCGACAAGCTCGCCCTCTCGTCGTAGTGACTACGGACTTCATTTTCTTATCTTCTTCGGTGTTTGCCTTTCTTTTCTTGTTGTTGGATTGGTGGCTTGGGCCACCCACTTTCATCACCTGTCCGTCCAGGCGAGTTCTTCTCGGTAATCGGGACCCGGTCACTTTCCTCGTATCGTAGGCTCGCTGGTGAGAAATCTGAGTCAATCTCGATTATCACTCCATCTTTCACCCTCTTTTCATCGAGTGCAAGGCTTACGCCATTCTTAAAGTTCAGGACCAACCGCCCGTTCGACATTTCCCTGCGAAAAGACAAGGGAAAGGATCAGGGGTTGTACTAAGAACAAGAACATTAAGAAAATGTTTATTAAAGATATTTTTTTTTTAATATATTTTTTTAAAATTTAACAGGAATGAAGCGGGATAAGATCAGGAAAGAGATTTTGATTTGAAAAAGAAAACAAGGAAAACTTAATTATCATGATTTTATTTATCTTGGCACATTTTATTATTTTTGGGCTCGGACCCAATCATAAGTAATTACTTCGCCCGTGTTTCTTAGGGGTGAAGAATTCATTCCTTCGAAACATCAGGTAGCGTAATACTTTTTCAAGTATCGTCTGTTGATCGGAAGCATATGTCGTTCTCCCTGGCAATTCACTAGCTGGTAGGAACCTCTCGAGTATACTTGCTTCGACCACAAACGGTCCTTCCCAGTAGGTTCAAATTTTCCTCCTATCTCGCGGTGTGCAAGAATAGGTCTCTTGAGAACGAGAACTAAGTCACCAACTTTGAAGGTTCTTGGGCGGACCAATTTGTCATGGGCTTGAACCATCTTAGCTTGGTATAGTTCTAAATTCTGTTGCGCTGCAAGTCTTTTCCCTTCCAAGCTTTCTAATTCTTCTAGTCGTAATTTGGCGTTCTCTTCCGTCGTAATCTTATTCGCAACTGCAATTCTAAGTGAAGGAAGTTGAACCTCTAATTGTAACACTGCCTCGGACCCATACACCAGAGCGTAAGGTGTAGCTTGAGTAGGAGTTCTGAAGGTTGTCCGGTAGGCCCATAAGGCTTCTAACAATTTCTCGTGCCAATTTCTCTTATTATCGTCCAAGGTTTTCTTTAAGATTTGAACGAGAGTTTTATTAAAAGCCTCGGCGAGACCGTTTGCTCTTGGGTAATAAATTGTCGAGTATCGCCGGTCGATTCCGTGTCTTCCGACAAAATTGTTGATTTGCGTGCTTCCGAATGCCGACCCATTATACGAGATGATCTCGCGTGGCACTCCGAAACGGTAGACAACTTGGTTCTTGAAAAGCCGTAGCACGTGGTGTGCTTTCACTTCTCTAAGTGGACCGCCTCTGCCCACTCGGAAAAGTAATCCGTAGCCGCAAGAATGAAGCGATGTCCTTTTGAAGATGGTGGTTCTATCGGACCCACTATATCCGTGCCCCAACATTCAAATGGCCACGACGCAATTGTCGGGTGTAGCACATTTGGAGGTTGGTGTAGAACCACTCCGTGCACTTGGCATTGATGACGGCTCTTGGCGATTTTCATGCAATCGGTCATCATTGAGGGCCGGTAGTACCCTAGTCTTTTAATTTTCATTTTCATCTTCGGACCCGATCGGTGAGCGCCACGAGTCCCGAATGCACCTCTTTAACAATTTCACGGGCCTCGGACCCGCTTAGGCACCTTCGCCACATTTGATCAAAAGACCTTCCGTACAATGTGTTGTTTATTAATGTGTAGGACGAGTTCTTTTCTTGATCCGATGGGCTAACGACCTATCGTCCGGTAGCTTTCCTGTTTGCGGGTAGTCTATCAATGGTTGTCGCCAATCTTCGTGTTTTACATCACTTCTCGCAATCGATTCTTTTTCTTTCGCTGATTTGTGTATTGTGTCTATGTCGAGCTCGTGATAGGACCCGACGTCCGTGAACCGACACTTCCACCGATTCATCTTGCAAACGATGCAAACTCTTTTGCGAGACGGGCTAAAGCATCCGCTAAAGCATTTTCTTTTCTGGGAATCTTGTAAATTGTCACGTTTGGAATATGTTCCAACAGCTGTATGTCATACTGGAAGTATTGTTCGAGTCTTGGTTTAAAAATTCTGTATTGTCCGGCGATCTGTTGAATGATTAACCGTGAATCCCCGTAGATGTTGATGTCCGTTATCCCCATTTGAATAGTTAATTCCAATCCCGTTATGAGGGCTTCGTATTCGCTTCGTTGTTTGTACACGGTTCCGTCGAGTGGTAGGAGTATCTTAACATCCCCGCTCCGGTGTTATAAAGATTAGCCCGATTCTCGCCTTCACGGGCACTATCACTTGCGATTCTTCGTCTTTGTGTGCTCGAAGATGCTCCGTCGAAATATAATTCCCAACGTCGATCATTAAGGTCTTCTAGGTTCATTATTTGTTCATCTGGCAAATCATCATTGAGAGGAGATTCTGCCGGCAAAGGGTGTGCTGCGAGGAAGTCTGCTAAGACTTGTCCCTTTACGGCATGCAGAGGCACGAAAGTTATATCGAATTGCAATAATATCATTGACCATCTGGCAAGTCTGCTGGAAAGTGTTGGACGAGTCATCAAGTATTGCAATGGATTAAACTTCGAAATCAGGTTGACCTAGTGAGAAAGCATGTAGTGCCTGAGCTTTTGAGCGGCGAAGATCAGGGCCAAACAATGCTTTTCAATTGAGGGATACCTTACTTCCGTCGGAAGTAAACGACGGCTTAAGTAGTAAAGAGCATTTTCTTTACCCTCATCATTGACACAGGCTAACAGGGCTCCGAGAGAGTCATCTAAAGCCGCGGTGTAAAGTATCGGCGGTCTACCCGAGTCCGGGGTCTGCTAAGACGGGAGGTGTCATTAAATATTGTTTAATGTCTTCGAAGGCCTTCTCGGCATTTCTCTTCCCAAATAAATTTGGCGTCCTTTTAACTAGTGCCGAGAAAGGCTGACACCTACCTGACAGGTTTGAGATAAAGCGTCGAAGATATGCCAACTTCCCTTGAAAAGATCGTAGTTGTTTTAAGGTTTTGGGAGGCGGCATTTCTAAGATGGATTTAATCTTCTCCGGGTCGATTTCAATTCCACGATGTCGGACAACGAATCCTAAGAATTTCCCGGAGGTGACGCCGAAGGCGCATTTTAAGGGATTCATCTTAAGGTTAAATTGTCTTAATCGTTCGAAAATAATTCTCAAATCATACGAGTGGTTTTCCTTTACTTTGCTTTTGATGACGACATCGTCCACGTAGCATTCGACTTGATTGTGGATGAGATCATCAAAAATTCTTGTCATTGCTCTCTGGTAGGTTGCTCCTGCGTTCTTCGATCCGAATGGCATCACCGTGTAGCAAAATACTCCGATCGGCGTTCGAATGCTCGTAAGCTTTTCATCTTCTCGGAGCCATTTTTATCCGGTTGTATCCCGAAGATCCATCCATGAACGAGAATATTTCATGTGTCGAAGCAATGTCGATCATTAGTTCGGAATCGGTAGAGGGAATTCATCTTTTGGACATGCCTTGTTTAAATCTCCGAAGTCCACAAAGATTCCGATCCGACCATTCTTCTTTCTAATCGGCACCACATTGGCTAGCCAAGTTGGGTATTGTTCTTCACGGACAAATTTAGCGTCTATTAGCTTTTTAACTTCGGCAATGACTTGTTGTTCGATTTCTAGACGCATTCTTCCGGGACCTTGTCCGACTGGGACGAAGTAGGATCCACTCCTAGCTTATGGATCGCGACTTCGGAGCTAATCCCGGCATCTCGTCATAATTCCAAGCAAAGCGAGTCTTTAAATTCCATTAATAACTTGATTATTTCTTCGGAGTCTTCTTTACTGAGTAAGGAGCTAACAAAGGTAGGTCTAGGCTCTTCGCTAGTACCTAAGTTAACTTCCGTTAACTCATCTATTGTAGATTTGATTTCTTTTTCGAATTCTGGTGGAGCGTCTCCAATTTGTAAATCTTCGAGTTCGTCTGTAGTTTCCATGCAGTTTTCATTGGATTCACAAGTGACAACCAAGCAAAATTCAGTATCGTCAGTCGACCCTACTGTGCCGAATCCGAGTCCATACTTTGAATTAGGAGGACGACCGGAGTTATTCCATAACTTTTCAAAATGTTGTGATTGGCCTTTTGTCCATTGTCGAGGTAAGAAACCACGTTGAATTAAATTTTGAACACAGGGAGAGTACCACTCAAAAGGTAATTCCATTAATTCGATGAAGTGACATCTTTGAATTGTACATTATTTTCAGTCTTGGAGGAAGAAGCACCACGGTAGAATTTGATCGGCTTTGCACCGTCACTACGTACCTCTTTGACCTCCATACCCTCGATCTTATTAGAATGGATCGGAGTTAGGGTCATAGTATGTACGTAGTGGTTAATCTTCTCGTACATCGATTTGTATTCTTCGTTCTTTTCATCTTCGAGGGAGATCTTGTATTGCGGCTTCTTTCGACTTATTGTTGCTCGCTTCTTGCTTCGATTTCTTTTTCTTCTTCGAACTATCTTCCCAATCAACATTGATGGCTAGTTTCCTCCGTCCAATTGTCCTAGTGTCTACTACCACGGCCTCGTCCCCGCCTCGACCTCGGATGCGAGTTGTGGAGAAACCTTCACCATCTCGCCGGAAGGGAGTGGTGAGTGACTGTTGGACTAGAACTTCAGGTTCTTCATTGTCTCAAACTTTCTTTGCTTCATTTGTTACAGTATCTCTGGAGAAGATCGTTTTCTTTGGCGGTGCATAATAAGCTGCATCTTCATGGATTCCAATCTCATGTACGGAGAATGGTTGCAAGTCTCCTTTGATGCACTCGTTCCCCTCCATCGTAGTATTTGATGCACCGGTGCGAGATGATGGTACCATCCTTGTTTTCATGTATCCATGGTCGGCCCAGTAGAGCATTGAACGACGTTTCTGAATCGATTATATGAAATTTTGCGGTTGTCTTTGCTAAATCACCGGTCTTCATTAGTAGCGTTATTGATCCGAGGGCTCTTTCTCCTTTCTGGTTGAATCCTCTTAATAACATTTTGTCGGCCTCGAGCTCACGAGCATCAATTTCCAAATATGCTAGTGTTCGAAGACTCATTATATTGATTGATGCTCCCGGATCCACCAATACTCCGGAGAGTGTAAATTTTCCGATTATAATCGAAATGTACAACGGTCGGTTGTGATCCGTCGTCCCAAGTAGTAGGTCATTGTCCGTGAAGGTAACACCTCGTCGTTCCTTTAACGAGCAAACCTCATCTAAGGAATCTCCGGCCATTTGAGCTAAGCAAATTTCTCGGATCAAGTAAGGCCTCGATCGAGCTTCTCTCATCTCCTTTGATAAGATGAGAGCGTCGTAAATGCTCGGCTTGGCCGGTAGTTTCCTAAGATGGGCTAGCACGTTGTAGTCCACTTTATTCTCATGCGTCTCGGCTTCTTCTCGAATGGGTATTTCTTCCGCCTGGGGTTGGTTCTTCTTGAACAACCACCGCTTTCCTTTGTCTTTTGGACCCATTCTCGGAGGTAGAACTCTTCCACTTCTTAAGTTGACTTCGTAATTTCTTCGAATCTAGTGTTGAGTTTGCCGGTGTTTCCTCCTGAATCGGGATGACTGGCTCTCCTGGATTATCTTCAAAATCTGAAGGCTCTAACTCTATCGTAACTGGAGCTCCTCGAAACTCACAGATAGATCCGTTGCTTGTTGAACTCTCGTAGCCTCCTTGATGGATGTCTTCTTCGTCATTTTGCTCGTCGAGATCGTGTATGATTTGAGAATTGTTGTTGGTATCGAAATCGACGCCCGGATTGTCGCTAGTTACGTAATCGTTAGAAACGATCAAAACGTAGCCAACGCCATCACCCTTATCATTATATGATCCCACCGAAGTGAGCAGATAATCATACAAAATCGAGGTTCGAGGGATTTCTCCCCCGAATCGGAAACAACTATCCTAGGATAAGCGGCCCCTAGTCTAGCCTTAGGAGTCTCGGTCCTCTCTTCTTCGTCAATTTTCTTCTTCTCTTCGATTGTCTCCGTCGAGGTGGTTCTTCTATCGCAAGTGATAAGTACCGGCTTAACGGTCTCGAACTCCGAATTGAAGCTCGCACCGAAGCGGTTCGGATGTTGTCTAAAATCTTCTTCGAAGATCTCGTCCGAGCGGTAGTCCATCCATCGTCGGTTGCATAGTGGATCTATCGGAATGACGGGATCGGCTGAGATAACGTCGACGGAACCTCCTTTCGGGGTTCCTTCATGTACTCCTTCGGGATTGTTATATTTCCTTTCCGAAGGTTGTCGTCGAGCCAACTTTTAAAGGTAATGCAATCTTCTATCTTGTGCCCAAGCATCCGATGGTAGGGGCAAAAGTTGGGATCACCTTTCTTATCGACTTCCTCTCGGTCTTTTGGGCTCCGGCACTTGGAAATCTGGAGTTTTCATTAGGCTACGGAACATCTTTGGTCATCGCTTCATTTTTGAACGGATATTCTCTCGCTCGAAGCTCCTTTAATGTATGTCGCGGACGAGACGGTTGTTCATACTCGCGGAGACAACCGATAGCTGGATCGGGCTTGCCGGTACTCGTTGTGGTTGCTGCGCGCCGTTCGGTGGTATTTGCAGTCGGCTGCTCGCCCTTATCAACCGCCGCAACGATCCCGGATTTCTTTTCGAAGGTCTTCACCGCTTCGCTTGTCCGTCTTATCGGCAAAACTTAATTACTTCGCCTCTTCTTGCAAGCTTCCGGCTCGTTTAACAACTTCTCAAAAGTCTTAATAAGGAATCCTTTCGAGGAGAAGTGCTATCGGGCCGTGAATGCTTTTAAGCAAGATGCCGATCGCATGTTGTTCTCTGCAGTTGTGGTTCACACTTCATGCTTAAGTTTCTCCATCGAAGTATGTAATCCACCAAAGTTTCATTCGGCCTTTGTTTTTCTACCACTAAATCACCTATAGCTGATGTGGTGCTCGAGCTCCGCAAATCGCTTAATGAAGAGGCTCTCTAGCTCTAAGAATGTCTTCACCGAACCGTTGGGTACTCCGCATACCAATCGAAGGCGATTCCCGACGGACCGTCGACGAACCGTTCGGAAGAGTAGCGCATCGCTCCCGCCGGCATCGCAACAACCGGCACGAAAGTGTGCAACATGCTCGTCGGGGTTCTCGGCTCCGTCGAAGGTCTTAAACGTGAGGTGGCACGAAGCCTTTCGGGTATTGGACAGCGTCGAATTCTTCCGGGTAAGGTCTACCCATCCGAATGGATGTCCAGCTCTTCGAATGTGCTAAGGCTTCTCGCACCTGCTGTTCTACCAAGTGTCGGCATTATTTTTTAGGTTGTGTTGTATTTTGAAAAGGGGGTCGCCTAACGTAAGTTGTTCGGCGAATTTAAATTTTAAATTTAATTTAAATATATATATATAATTTAGAAAGTAGTATTTGATTTTGAAAATGATTTTAAATATGAGATTAAACCGATCTCACATCCCAAATAGTTTATATAAACGAGCACCGCACCACAAACCGTGTATCTCATCCCTAAGGATGACACATCGCTCGAGGTGGGACTCGATCAAATAAACTAGAAGTTTTGTGACATCCGTTTGGTCTCGCGAACCAATTTTATAAGCCGACAAATTCCCCTACTTAATATGAAAGTATTAAACAGGGTTTATATTACTCGGGTTCTTTAAAATTCCCTATAAGGGCAAGCCCTCATAGTTAATTACATCTTAAGTGACGGGAATCACCTAAGAAAACTCTCGATAATAACCAATAATTCCGCTCTCAAGAATTTCAAAGATTAAGGTTTTCAAAGATTGAATTTTGGAATTTCAATATGGAATGGATCAAATTTTGGAACATTTTGTTTTCGTGAATCCAAAGGAAGAAAGGTAGGAGAAATCACCGATTCGAAGTGAACTTCGGTAATTTCCCGACTATCCTATTGTTCGGTTTGAATTTAGGAAAGTCCTAATGTTTATTTAGTATTTCAATCTTGCCAATTTTAATTAATTAGGGCTTATATTTGTATGATAAAATCAAACAAATAAACTTAGAAGATGCGAGGGTTTATTGTCAGTATCGGACGACTACCTCGGAATCCTAAGACCGGTTAGGGCTTAATTTGCAATGAAAATGCCTAACGAAGAGGTTGAGGATTTATGTTGCACTAGTGCAAGCTACCTCGAAGTCCTATGGCTTTGTTGTTTAATTCTAAGAAGGTTTTGTCGAAGTAGGTTCAAGTTTTGCCGACGACGATGGCCGTGCTCGCCCACCATGCTCCAAGCTCCTTGTTGTTGCAGAGGTTTAGTTTTAGAAATCATAAATCGGGAGATGAGAAAAGTGTTTTGGTTTAGAGAAGTCTTAATTTCCGAGTGTTTTGTATTTCGATTAAAACAAATCTTAAAGTTGATTATAACGACACCGGTTAAGATCCCACGGCTCCATCCTTCCGCATCATTATTTTTATCGGATTCACTTAGTCCGTATGAATTTGCTAAACTCAACCGAATGAGTTCCACACTTTCATTTAGACCGTGGGAAATCCCGTTAGCAACACGTAGGTTACATCATCCGAGGTATTCCCGATCATCCAACGAGACGTTTTAATTTAGTTGCAATCGTAGTTTTGTGTTCGTTTGTGATTAAATTTCGAGTTGTTTTATATTTTGAAATGTTGTGGCGGTGAATTTTATCTTCGCAATGACTTTTAACTTAGTTTTGGTTTCGGCTTTAGGGGCTATCCTAAAGGTGTGGGTTTTCATGCAACGATTGTTTTATCATGCAAGAAAAGTAAAGTGCATTTGCAATAAAGTAAATTGCAGGGAAGTAAATTGCAAGAAAGTAAATTGCAATAAAATAAAAGCGTACTCCGAGGGTCTTCCCGTCATCCCAAGCTACACTTAAAACACAATTAGAATATTTAAGCAAGTTCCTAGGTAAAGCTAAGGGAAAGGTTATGGTTTTCTACCAAATTCCTAATCCTATAGCTAGTCATCTCCTATGACGTCTAGTGTTCTTTGTGTTTTTGTTTGAGGACGATTTTCTTCATCAAAGAACAATTAAATCCAATTGTTCTTATAAATATCCTATCATATTGAGGAAGTGCTTAAGAAGAATCTTAAACATCTTTTCAATATTTTTAGGATTGTTTTAAGTCCAAATGAATTTAATTATATAAATGAATCAATCGTCCGAGGTTTTCAAGTTTTGTTAACTCGCCTAGATGAATTAAGACATTTGAATATCTTATGAGTGAAGTAAGCACTTCATTTAATGTTTCATTTAGGAGTTATAATAATCAAAGCTTTCAAGGGTAGATTAGTAATCAAATGATTTGATTTAAGTTAAAGGGTTTAAATTTGGAATAGTGTTCAAGTTGCTTTATATTTAATTTCTTTCTTGTTTTAGGTGATGTTATATTTAATTCAATTTAATTTAATTGAGTTTTAATTTAACTTAATTTAATTTAATTTGATTTGATGTTTAATTAATTTGATTTCGATTTAATTTAATTTAATTATTTAATTTAATTTAATTTAATTTAATTTAATTTAATTTAATTTAATTTAATTGTTTAATTTAATTTAATTTAATTATTTAATTTAATTTAATTTAATTTAATTTAATTTAATTTAATTTAATTGTTTAATTTAATTTAATTTAATTATTTAATTTAATTTTAATTTAATTTAATTTATAATTTTAATCGAGATTTTAAAAGAGTTTAATGATTTAATTAAGTTTTTTAATATTTTAAATTTGAGTTATCACTTTAATTAAGAGTTAAGTGTTAATGAGATGATTAATTTAGGGATTTTTAAATTAAAGAATAAATCTCTGTTGACCTCATTTTTGATGAGGTCTTCCCTTCTTCTTTTTAGTGCTTACGATCTAGCCTTAGGCTTTTCCTTTGACTATCTTAGAGGACTAGAATTGGGACCCGCCTTTTAGAAATTCAAACCACTTCTAAACTCCCCGCAAACTCCACAAACTCGACTATAGACCCCTAATCACCTAGAGGGTCGAAATCAAATGTAGAAGTTTAAAGGATGAGTTCCTATAGGACTCTTCGGCCTTAGGACGCCCTGCGGCGGCTCGGTCCGGTGAAGGTGCTGACTTACACACTACATTTCCACACACTTCCTAAAACCACACCCATACCCAACTTAACCTCCTCGACTCATGTAGGTGATTCACATGGATGATCCTTAACCCCTAAGCCCTTGGCTAAGAGGGTTAGGAACAACATAGTGAATGCCTCAAATGAGTCCTTTCATGGCTCATATGGGCTTGAAATGGCTTCATGGCTCAACCAAAATGATTTTATTCTACTTAAATTCACCCAATCTTTAATTTCCCAAATTTTCAGTTTTTGACCCCCGGGACCCTACACCTACTAAACCTACCCAAAACCCTTGAAATTACCCAAATTTTTGCAAAATTTCCAAATTACCCAAAATTTTCCAAAATCACTCTCAAACATCTCCACATCACTCAAATTGATCATCCATACCCAAAAATACCAAAAATTCCAAAAATACCTCCCAATACCCTCCAAATACCCAAAATACCCTTCTTGGCCTAAAAATCCAAAAATTCAGAAAATTCCCAGAAAATTTCAGAAAATCCTAAATATTCCCAATTTCATTTTTTCTAACTACACCATGGTCCAATTTTGTCAATTTACCCTACTGTTGTCAAAACCCCCAATTTCACCCATTTTAACCCAAAGTGAACCCAATGTCAAACCAAACCTATCCAATTGACCCAAATTCTGGTCCAATTCAATTCTAAACTTCAATTCAACACTCCCAATACCAATCTAAACCAAATCCAAGTCCACTTGATTGACATTTGGATCCAATCTCACTTTTGGCCTTAAAACCCAATTTAGACCCATGACCCAAACTTAACCCAAACTCACCCAATTCAACTCCAATTAACCTCAAATCTTTTCTAAATCTTCCTTAACATTCCCACAAACAAAACCCTAACATGATTTGCCCAAAATTTGAACCCAAACCCCACTCAAACTCAACCCAAGGTTAAAAGGCCCATTTTCGACCTAAGCCCAAACCTAACCCAAATTCAACCCAATTCAAATCCAAATCACCCCCAATTTGTTTCAAATCACTCATGACACATCCATGAGCTAAACCCAACAATTATTTGGCCCAATCTCTTTACAAAATTCCCATCCATAAATTCATTTTTAAACTTAAGGGCCCATTCCTTAAACCATTTTAAAAGCCCACCTCCACCAAATCCAAAACCCCAAAATTCTTCCAAAGCCCATATGACATTTCCCCTCATCATACTTTCAATTAAAATCATCCCTAAGTCCTAAACCAATGATCAAATATTTCTAAATGAGGCTTCATCCAAATTTCCACCAAATTATCCAAAATCCTTAAAATCCTTTTTTATGAAATCGACCAAACTTTTTGCCAAGCCAAAGGTGAGCCATGAAGCCATGTATGAGCCACATGTGAGCCATGAGAGCTTTGGACACTCCACCATGCCATATCGGGTAAGAAGAGGGGGGCTTTCCTTAATCCCTAAAGCTCATTAGCCTTAATCATGTTTCACCTAAACTTAAATTTAATCCAAATATATTTGGATGGAGACTTCTCCATGCCAAACCAACTCGATCCCTTCGATCCCCCACAAGCATCCAAAGCCACCTCGGGTGGTGCACCTAGCCCAAATGGGCGGGTTGACCCATTTAGGTCCAAAACTAGCCATGCCCCATTCTACTTTGGATCAAAGCCTTTACACATGTCCATGGCCAATCGATTAGCACAAACCTCCAGCCCCCGACCCACCCGACCAAGATGGTGACCATCGCTCGGCCGGCCGGCCACCAGAGCCGCCGGAAAACACCATGGCCGAGAGCTCACATGTGAGCCAACATTGAAATTCTCACTTGCCGAGCCGCCCCATGCCTAGTGGTCACCATGGCTCGTTCTTCTCCTCACCGGAGCAGCCGATCCCAAGCCCTAACTCCCCCGGAGGCCCCCCAGCCGACTCTATTTAAACTCCACCCCTCTCGGCCATGAAGAGAAGAAGCATAAACCTTGCCAAAACTCGCCAAAATTGTTCTGCACCCTCTTCCACCCTTAGAGCACTCGATCCCCGATGAAATTCCCCCGCCATTTCTCCTCTCGAAAGCTCAATTTCGCAGTCGAAATTCCACCCAAAACCAGGACACTTCTCCACAGTGAGCCAATTCCCAAATTGATCGGCTCTACACCTTCACCGCACCAAGAGAAGGTGTCCACCATCAAAAGCCCCATCTCCAGTACCACCCGGCTTGCTCCGACCTCCAAGCTTTGTGATCGGGCTTGGTCGAAATCATATCCGTACAATTCACTGCGACCGTGAGACTTCATCCGGAGCTTGCTGGGACCCAATCGAAGGTGCAACAACTCTCGATCGAAGCCACACTTCTCCGAGCCAAGGTATGAGCTAACTCTCCATCCCGAGCTTCGAAGATTCTCCATTTCAAATGCCTTAGTTTCAATGCATGTTAGCCGTATAGATGTGTTTGTCTCTTCAAGACGAATCCATAGAGCATAAGAACATGAAAATCCATCGAGAATCGAGCGAGATCTTAGGGATTTAGTGTGGACGGCTCTCGGGCGAGAACACTGGGGACGATGAACGGATGCCGTCCATTCAATACACGCGCGGACGGATGGCTCGGATGGCGTCGGACCGAGAGACGGTACGAGAACCGCGGGGCCCGGGCCGCCGACTCGAGTGGCGGCGTCGAACGGGAGCGCGCCGCGCGGCCTTTCGGAGTCGCCGAGGATGCGTTGGCGCCGACTCGGATAAGTAGAAAATTAGGGATTTTTTGATTTATTTAATTCCCTAAACTTCAAAAATTCATATCTCCGTGTAGAAAAATCGAAAAATAAAATAAAAATACCTCTCGCTCGTTGAAGAGAGGAGAATAATGTGGAAAAGAAATCACTTAATTTCATCAAATATTTTATTTTTTATGATTTATTTACTCTCTCGCATTGTTTTAATTCTCCATGCATGCATACAATTCACCATGGCATGAGACCATAGTGGCTTTGAAGCCTCCGAATTTGGGAACATTCCCTGAATTTTCCAAAGTCGAGGCCATCCCTATGAAGAGTTCTTGATTTTTCAAGTTCAGGTCACCGTTTCGAGTATTTTAATTCCAGTAGAATAGCATGTTGTGAAATAAATTCTAGGAAAATTTGGTGATGTTCCTTATGACCGGAGAACCCTAGGAAAAATAGATTTTGGCTTAGTTCATTCAAAACAACCCTAATTGGCTTAAACACCCAAAATAGGTCTTTAATTAATTAGAGTTAACCAGGCATCAAATTGACTTGAAATCAATTCTCCACTGAACTTTAGGATAAGAGGAATCCACCATAAAAATTTGAGGTCAATTGGACTTGGTTAGCCCCACTAATTGGGTTGATTAAGTCACTTAGCCATTTTAAACTTTAAAAATTCATAACATTTAAAATACCTTTTAAAAATCCATCAAATTGGTTTTGGAGCCTCTCTGATATCAGGGGAATCTAAGAAAATTAAAATTTCAATTTTCTAAAAAGTTGATTTTTAATAATATTTTAATATTTTTAATAATTAAAAAATAATAAAAATCACAAAAATAATAAAATTCACCAAAATGTCACATTTTGAATTTTAATCACTTAGGAACAAATCCCACATTTTTCTTAGGTCTATTTAGTGAGATATTGAATTTTAAAGCCCTAGGGTAATTTTAAAATTAAAAAATGTATTTTCTAGCATTTTCACTAAAATAATTATAATAAATCATAGAAAAATCAGAAAATTGCAAAATTTGCTTCTCTGGTTTCCTTGATATCAGAGAGATTTTTGAAAAATATAAAACCCATTTTTCAACATTTATTTTATTTTTAAATTAATTAACACTCCAAAACTCAAAATAATTATAATAAAAATAATATAATTCAAAAAATCACCAAAATTGGTCCAAGTGCTTCTCTGGTCATTAGAAATGTCCCCTAATTTTCTTAAGGACAGAAACTTTCCCTTGGTCATGTTATTAAATTTTCCTTGAAAATCTCTATTTTCCACCAAAAATAATTATATAAATAAATTAAATACAGAAAAATCACATTTTCTCCTCTCATGTCTTTATTGACATATGAGTGAAGTCACATAAAAATTTCAAGTTCATTTGGGTTCAATTTAGTGAGTTATGAAATTATTAAGCTTAAAGGGTAAAATGGTAATTAAAATCTTTAATCCTTAATTAAAACTTTAGGTTTAATAAAAAATCAACAAGTAAAATATTTGATCTTAATCTGGTTTGGATGATTGAAATTTAAATAATTAAAGGGTAGAAACCCATTAAATAATTTTAAAATGATTAAACTTTAATTAAATAATAGATTAAATTTGGAGGAATAATAAATTAGAATTATTAAAATAAGGGATATTTATTAGGAAGAGATTTATTCTTTAATTTAAAAATCCCTAAACTAATTATATCATTAATACTCAATTTTTAATTAAAATGATAACTCAAATTTAAAATATTAAAAGACTTAATTAAATTATTAAACTCTTTTGAAATTTCAATTAAAATTAAAAATAAAGTAAATTAAAGATAAATTAAAATTAAATTAAATTAAAATTAAATTAAATTAAAATTAAATTAAATTAAATTAAAACAAATTAAATTAAATTAAACTAAATTAAAATTAAATTAAATTAAATCAAATTAAACAATTAAATTAAATTAAATTAAATTAAATAATTAAATTAAATTAAATTAAATTAAAAAAAATTAAATCAAATTAAATTAAATTAAATTAAATTAAATAAATTAAATTAAATTAAATAATTAAATTAAATTAAATTAAATTAAATCAAATTAAATTAAAATTAAATCAAATCAAATTAATTAAACACCAAATCAAATTAAATCAACTATGTTAAACTAAATTAAAACTCAATTAAATTAAGTCAATTAAATATAACATCACCTAAGACATAAAGAATTCAAAATAAATGTAAAGCAACTTGAACACTATTCCAAATTTAAACCCTTTAACTTAAATCAAATCATTTCAATACTAATTTACCCTCGAAAGCTTTGATTATTATAACTCCTAAATGGAACATCAAATGAAATGTTACCTCACTCATAGGATATTCAAATGTCCTAGTTCATCGAGCAAGTTAACAAGACTTAAAACCTCGGACGATCGATTCATTTATATAATTAAATTCATTTCGGACTTAAAACAATCTCGGAAATATTGAAAAGATGTTTAAGATTCTTCTTAAGCACTTCCTCAATATGATAGGATATTTATAAGAACAATTGGACTTAATCGTCCTTCGATGAAGAAAATCGTCCTCAAACAAAAACACAAAGAACCTAGACGTCATAGGAGTCGACTAGACTATAGCATTAGGAATTTGGTAGAAAACCATAACCTTTCCCCTAGCTTTACCTAGGAACTTGCTTAAATATTCTAATTGTGTTTTAAGTGCAGTTAGGATGACGGGAAGACCCTCCGTGTACGCTTTTATTTTATTGCAATTTACTTTCTTGCAATTTACTTTCTTGCAATTTACTTTATCGCAAATGCATTTTACTTTTCTTGCATGATAAAACAACTCGTTGAATGAAAACCCACACCTTTAGGATAGTCCCTAAACCGAAACCAAAACTAAGTTAAAAGTCATTGCAAGATAAAATTCACCGCCACAACATTTCAAAATATAAAACAACTCAAAATTTAATCACAAACGAACACAAAACCACAATTGCAACTAAATTAAAACGCCCTCTTGGATGATCGGGAATACCTCGGATGATGTAACCTACGTGTCGTTAACGGATTTCCCACTGTCTAAATGAAAGTGTGGAACTCATTCAACTGAGTTTAGCAAATTCATCCGGACTAAGTGAATCCGATAAAAATAATGATGCCGAAGGATGGAACCGCGGGATCTTAACCTGTGTCGTTATAATCAACTTTAAGATTTGTTTTAATTAAAACACAAAAAAAAACACTTGGAAATTAAGACTTCTCTAAACCAAAACACTTCTCTCATCCCCTGATTTATGATTTCTAAAACTAAACCTCTGCAACAACAAGGAGCTCGGAGCATGGTGGGCAGCACGACCATCGTCGTCAAGAAACTTGAACCTACTTCAAGAAGACCTTCTTAGAATTAAAACAACAAAGCCATAGGACTTCGAGGTAGCTTCGCTCTAGTGCAACATAAATCCTCAACTCTTCGTTGTGCATTTGCATCGCAAATTAAGCCCTAACCTGGCCTTAAGATTCCGAGGTAGTCGTCCGATACGACATAAACCCTCACATCTTCTGAGCTATTTGTTTGATTTTATCATACAAATATAAGCCCTAATTAATTAAAATCGGCAAGATCGAAATACTAAATAAACATTAGGACTTTCCTAAATTCAAGCCAAACAATAGATAGTCGGGAAATTACCGAAGTTCACTTCGAATCAGTTGATTTCTCCTACCTTTCTTCCTTTGGATTCACAAAACAAAATGTTCCAAATTTGATCCATTCCCTATCGAAATTCCAAAATTCAATCTTTCGAAAACCTTAAACTTCGAAATTCCTGAGAGCAGTAATTATCGGTTATTATCGAGAGTTTTCTTAGGTGATTCCCGTCACTTAAGATGTAATTAACTATGAGGCTTGCCCTTATAGGGAATTTTAAAGAACCCATGTAATATAAACCCCGCTTAATTCATTTATATTAAGCGAGGGAATTTGTCGGCTTATAAAATTGGTTCGTGCACCAAACGGATGTCACAAAACTTCTAGTTTATTTCGATCGAGCCCCACCTCAAGCAATGTATCTATCCTTGTGGATAGATACACGGTTTGTGGTGCGGTGCTCGTTTATATAAACTATTTGGGATGTGAGATCGGTTTAATCTCATATCTTAAAACTTTCAAATTTAAAATTATTTTCAAAGTCAAATACTACTTTCTAAATTATATATATATTTAAATCAAATTTAAAATTTAAATTCGCCGACAACTTCTGTTAGGCGCCCCCTTTTCGAAATATCACACAACCTAAAAATAGTGCCGACAATCTCTTCCTAATAAATATCCCTTATTTTAATAATTCCAATTTTATTATTCTTCCAAATTTAATCTATTATTTAATTAAAGTTTAATCATTTTAAAAAATTGTTTAATGAGTTTCTACCCTTTAATTATTTAAATTTCAATCATCCAAGTCAGATTAAGATCAAATATTTTACTTGTTAATTTTATTAAACCTAAAGTTTTAATTAAGGGTTAAAAGTTTAATTACCATTTTACCCCTTAAGCTTAATAATCTCATAACTCACTAAATTGAACTTAAATGAACTTGAAATTTTTATGTGACTTCACTCATATGTCAATAAAGACATGAGAGAAGAAAATGTGATTTTTCTTTATTTAATTTATTTATATAATTATTTTTGGTGGAAAATAGAGATTTTCAAGGAAAATTTGATAACATGACCAAAGGAAAGTTTCTGTCCTTAAGAAAATTAGG
Organism: Papilionanthe hookeriana x Papilionanthe teres; assembly: GCA_022702705.1. Lineage (NCBI taxonomy): Eukaryota > Viridiplantae > Streptophyta > Magnoliopsida > Asparagales > Orchidaceae > Papilionanthe > Papilionanthe hookeriana x Papilionanthe teres. Next base: position 152,248,165 of record CM040424.1, read on the forward strand.
GGACATTCCTAATGACCAGAGAAGCACTTGGACTAATTTTGGTGATTTTTTGAATTATATTATTTTTATTATAATTATTTTGAGTTTTGGAGTGTTAATTAATTTAAAAATAAAATAAATGTTGAAAAATGGATTTTATATTTTTCAAAAATCTCTCTGATATCAAGGAAACCAGAGAAACAAATTTTGCAATTTTTTGATTTTTCTATGATTTATTATAATTATTTTAGTGAAAATGCTAGAAAATACATTTTTTTTTAATTTTAAAATTACCCTAGGGCTTTAAAATTCAATATCTCACTAAATAGACCTAAGAAAAATGTGGGATTTGTTCCTAAGTGATTAAAATTCAAAATGTGACATTTTGGTGAATTTTATTATTTTTGTGATTTTTATTATTTTTTAATTATTAAAAATATTAAAATATTATTAAAAATCAACTTTTTTAGAAAATTGAAATTTTAATTTTCTTAGGTTCCCCCGATATCGAGAGGCTCCAAAACCAATTTGGTGAATTTTTAAAAAGTATTTTAAAAGTTATGAATTTTTAAAGTTTAAAATGGCTAAGCGACTTAATCAACCCAATTAAGTAGGGCTAACCAAGTCCAATTGACCTCAAATTTTTATGGTGGGTTCCTCTCGATCCTAAAGGTCGAGTGGAGAATTGATTTCAAGTCAATTTGGGTGTTTTAGCCAATTAGGGTTGTTTTAAATGAACTAAGCCAAAATCTATTTTTCCTAGGGTTCTCTGGTCATAAGGAACATCACCAAATTTTCCTAGAATTTATTTCACAACATGCTATTTACCGGAATTAAAATACTCAAAACAAATGACTCGAACTTGAAAAATCAAGAACTCTTCATAGGATGGCCTCTCGACTTTGGAAAATTCAGTGAATGTTCCCAAATTCGGAGGCTTCAAAAGCCCTATGGTCTCATGCCATGGTGAATTGTATGCATGCATGGAGAATTAAAACAATGCAGAGAGTAAATAAATTATAAAAAATAAAATATTTGATGAAATTAAGTGATTTTTTTTCCACATTATTCTCCTCTCTTCACCGAGCAAGAGGGTATTTTTATTTTATTTTTCTGATTTTTCTACACGTAGATATGAATTTTCGAATTTTAGGAATTAAATAAATCGTAAAATACCCTATTTTTCTATTTATCCACGCGGCGCCGCCGCATCCTCTGCAGCCTCCGAAAGACCACGCGGCGCGCTCCCATTCGACGCCGCCACCCGAGTCGGCAGCCCGGGCCCCGCGGTTCTCGTACCGTCTCCCGGTCCGACGCCATCCGAGCCGTCCGTCCGCGCGTGTATCGAATGGACGCGCATCCGTTCATCGTCCCCAAGTGTTCTCACCCGAGAGCCGTCCACACTAAATCCCTAAGATCTCACTCGATTCTCAATGGATTTTTACGTTCTTATACTCTATGGATTCGTCTCGAAGAGACGAACACATCTATACTGTTAACATGCATCGAAACTAAGGCATTTGAAATGGAGAATCTCCGAAGCTCTGGATGGAGAGTTAGCTCATACCTTGGCTCGTAGAAGTGTGGCTTCAATCCGAGAGTTGTTGCACCTTCGATTGGGTCCCGGCAAGCTCCGGATGAAGTCTCCCGGTCCGGTGAATTGTCCGGATATGATTTCGACCAAGCCCGATCACAAAGCTTGGAGGCCGGAGCGACCGGGTGGCCTCGGAGATGGGGATTTTGATGGCGGACACCTTCTCTGGTCCGGTGAAGGTGTAGAGCCAATCAATTTGGGAATCGGCTCACCGTGGAGAAGTGTCCCGGTTTTGGGTGGAATTTCAACTCGAAATCGAGCTTACGGAGAAGAAATGGCAGGGGGATTTCACCTGGGATCAAGTGCTCTAAGGTGCGAGGAGGGTCCGGAAGAATTTCGCGTAGTTTTGGCAAGGTTTTTTGCTTCTCTCCCTCTCATGGCCGAGAGGGGTGGAGTTTAAATAGAGCTGGCTTGGGGCCTCCTGTGGGGAGTTAGGGCTTCGGATCAGCCTGCTCGGTGAGGAGAAGATCAGCCATGGTAGCCACCTGGGATGGGGCAGCTCAAGCAAGTGAGAATTTCAATGTCGGCTCACATGCGAGCTCTCGGCCATGGTGTTTTCCGACGGCTCTGTGGCCGGCCGGCCAGTGCAATGGTCACCTTCTTGGTCGTGCGGGTCGTGGCCGGGGTTTAGTGTAGTGCAATCGGCAAATGCCATGTGTAAAGTGGATGAATCAAAGTAGAAAGGGGAAGGGGCATTTTAGCTTATTTTGGTCAACCCATGCAAATGGGTTGGGTGCACCTCCCCAAGACCTCGGTTTTGGGCTAAGGAGGTCGTGGGTCAACCTCCCATGTGTGGTGGAGTCTCCATCAAGGATTAGGTGGCAAAGCATGGTTTAGAGTGTGACATGCTTAAGGTAAAAAGCTTAAGGGAGGCTTAAGAAAGATCCCCTCTTCTTGCCATAAATGGACTAATGACAAGTCAAAGCCCTCATGGATTCATGTGGCTTCGAGAATGGCTTGTTCATGGCTCCATTTGTCTGGGAAAAGGTCGAGCTTATTTCATGAAAAAGGGTTTTAGAAATATTTTGCATTTAGGGGGTAATTTGACATGTGGCTTGATTTGGAATGGTTTAATTGATGATTTTGCAACTTAGGGGTGATTTTGATCAAATGGATGATGAGGGGAAGTGTCATGTGGGCTTTAGGATGATTTGGGCTTTTGAATTTTGAAGGAAATGAGCTTTTAGGAGGGTTTAAGGGAAGTGGGCTTTTGAATTTTATGAATGTGTTCATGGATGAGAATTTTTTGTAAAAGGTTGGGCCAAATAATTGTTGTTTGTAGCTCATGGATGTGTCATGAGTGATTTGAGGCAAATCGGGAGTGATTTGGATTCGAATCGGTCGAATTTGAATTCTTTTGTGAATGGGCCAATATAGGTCCAAGTGGGCCAAGTTGGGCCAATGTTGAGCTAGGGTTGAAATTGATGTAAAATTAATGTCGAGAAATGTTTATGGGAGTGTTTCAAAGGAGTTTTGACTTTGGTTGGGTTTTGATTTTGGGGTTTGGGTTCATTCGGATTAGGTTCGGGTTTAGGTCAAAATGGGCCTTTTAGGTTCGGGTTGAGTTCGAGTGGGGTTTGGGTTCAAATTTTGGGCAAATCATGTTAGTGGTTTTATTTGTGGGGATGCTAAGGAAGATTTAGAAAAGATTTGGGGTTAATTGGAGTTGAATCGGGTGAGTTCGAGTTAGGTTTGGGTCATGGGTCCAAATCGGGCTTTAAGGCCAAAAGTGGAATCGGATCCAAATGTCAACCAAATTGGACTTGGATTTGGTCTATATTGGTATTGGGAATGTTGAATTGAAGTTTAGAATTGAATTGGACCAAAATTGGGGTCAATTGGTAGGTTTGGCTCGACATCGGGTCCACTTTGGGTTAAAATGGGTCAATTTGGGGGTTTTGACAAAAGTAGGGTAAATTGACAAAATTGGCCCATGGTGTAGTTGGACAAAATGAAATTGGGAATATTTAAGATTTTTTGGAATTTTTTGGGAATTTTCTGAATTTTTGGATTTTTGGGTCAAGAGGGGTACTTTGGGTATTTCGGAGGGTATCGGGAGGTATTTTTGGAATCTTTGGTATTTTTGGGTATGGATGATCAATTTGAGTGATGTGGAGATGTTTGGGATTGATTTTGGAAAATTTTGGGTAATTTGGAAATTTTGCAAAAATTCGGGTAATTTCATGGTTTTGGCAGGTTTAAGTAGTGTAGGGTCCCGGGTCAAAAATCGAAAATTTGGGAAATCGAAGATCGGGTGAATCTAGGTGGAAAGAAATCATTTTGGTTGAGCCATGAAGCCATTTCAAGCCCATATGAGCCATGAAAGGACTCATTTGAGGCATTCACTATGTTGTTCCTAACCCTCTTAGCCAAGAGCTTAGGAGTTAAGGACCATCCATGTGAATCACCTACATGAGTCAGGAGGTTAAGTTGGATATGGGTGTGGTTTTAGGAAGTGTGTGGAAATGTAGTGTGTAAGTGTAGTGTGTATGTAAGTGTATGTGTAAGTCAGCCCCTTCACCAAACTGTGCCACCTAGTGCAGGCTCCTAAGGCCAAAGAATCCTATAGAACTCATCCTTTAAACTTCCACATTCGATTTCAACCCTCTAGGTGATTAGGGGTCTATAGTCAAGTTTGTGGAGTTTGCAGGGAGTTTAGAAGTGGTTTGAATTTCTAAAAGGCGGGTCCCAATTCTAGTCCTCTAAGATAGTCAAAGGAAAAGCCTAAGGCTAGATCCTAAGCACTAAAAAGAAGAAGGGAAGACCTCATCAAAAATGAGGTCAACAAATGGACCCCCAATAAGTGTGGTGAGCCGACGGAGCACACCGCGCGTATCGGTGCTGACCGAAGCGATCAACAAAACCAACACGATATGTCCAAGTGACGAACTTAGACGAAGTGAAGAGTTTTCGCCGGGGAGTGTCAAGTATATCTCCGGAACCGGAGATTCTCGAACTCTCGCCGGGGAAAGGAAAAGGAGGTGAATCCCAAATCACATGATCTCGGGGAATTTTGATTTAGATTTTATTTTGATTTAGTTTAAGTTTTGATGTGTGAGTTTAAATTTTAGTTCGGAGTTTCAATTTAGATCAAGTTCGTCAAAATTAATTGAAGGATTTGATTCGAAATTAAAATTGGAATTCCGAGGTTTTAGATGTAACATCTCCAACCTCGAAAGAAAATTGAATCGATTAGATTGAATCGTTGCAATGAGAAGAGATCTCGCAGCAAAGTGGTGTTGGATATAAAATCCTTAACCTCAAGAGTTCGATTTTGATGTATTTCATTGCCGTAGGGAAAGAATCCTAAAGCAAGTGCAGTCTCGGATGTAAAATCCTCGACCCAAAAGTTCGAATTTGATGTATTTCAAGTGCAATAGGAAAAAATCCTAAGCAAAGGCAATCTTGATGTAAAATCCTCGACCCAAAAGTTTGAATTTTGATGTATTTCAAAGGCAACAGAAAAGAATCCTAAAGCAAAGGCATCTTGGATGTAAAATCCTCGACCCAAAAGTTTGATTTTGATGTATTTCAAAGGCAATAGAAAAGAATCCTAAGCAATGAGTACTTGGATGTAAAATCCTCGACCCAAAAGAGTTTGATTTTGATGTATTTCAGGCAATAGGAAAAGAATCCTAAAGCAAGGCAGTCTGATGTAAAATCCTCGACCCAAAAGTTTGAATTTGATGTATTTCAAGTGCAACAGAAAAGAATCCTAAAGCAAAGTGCACTTGGATGTAAAATCCTCGACCCAAAAGGTTTGAATTTGATGTATTTCAAAGGCAATAGAAAAAGGATCCTAAAGAAGGCAGTCTTGATGTAAAATCCTCGACCCAAAAGGTTGAATTTTGATGTATTTCAAAGGCAATAGAAAAGAATCCTAAAGCAACAGGTAGTCTTGGATGTAAAATCCTCGACCCAAAAGAGTTTGATTTTGATGTATTTCAAGGCAATAGGAAAAGAATCCTAAAGCAATGCAGACTTGGATGTAAAATCCTCGACCCAAAAGGTTCGAATTTGATGTATTTCAAGGCAATAGGGAAAGAGTCCTAAAGCAAGTGCAGTCTTGGATGTAAAATCCTCGACCCAAAAGTTTGATTTCGATGTATTTCAAAGGCAATAGGAAAGAGTCCTAAAGCAAGCAAGCTTGATGTAAAATCTTCGACCCAAAAATTTGAATTCGATGTCCGATTTAGATTTGATTTGAAATTTGGAAGGATTGAATTTGAAATTTGATTGAGAATTTGATTTGAGATTTGGAAGAAATTGAATTTGAATTTGATTGAGATTTGAAATCTAGAAAGATTGAATTTGAAATTTGGAAGGATGAGTTTGAACTCGGTTAAAATTTTGATTTAAGATTTGACTTAAAATTTATGTTGATTTTGTTTATCTTTTAATGATTCAAAATTTATTTTATCGTTTATTTAATGTTCATGTGAATTTGGTGTTCGTCATTTTTAGATTTTTTTTTTTTTTTTAGGAAAGTTTTCTTTTATTCTTCCTCTTTTTTTTCTTTTCTGTTCTTTGTTCGAAGTTCATTTAACTTTAATGGCATTTCCCAATCAATTTGCACAAAAGAGGTGAAGGCCAAAAACGTGACATGGTCACTTTCATTCCAATCATGTTGAAAATACGTCGTACAACTCGATCTCGGAATATATTTCATACAATCCATGTAGACTCAAAACGGATCGTGTATGATCTTTGTTGATCCATCGAAAGAATCATCTCGTCAAAAAAAAAATCCATGTCCGAATAGTGAGGTACATGGTCAATAACATCACCTTCCAAGCCATCCTCGGCAAGGATGCCTACTGGATGTACGTCGGAGGTGTGATATTTCCCATGTAACTCACAGCCTCGTAAGGCCGGAGGTTCTCCAAAGACTCGGGTCCGGTCGGAAATGGTAAGGTATTTTGTCGTCGTCCATCCTCCCGAAAGTAACTAAGATTCGCTCCACCGGCACTCCCGGTATGCAATGCTTTGCGATATCCGCTCCGTTACCCCGCAGATCATGACGGAACCCACCGCAAAGGTATCTTTATCGGCCCTCGAACTCACCCGGGCTCGCTATCCGGAGGTCGCATCCGAACATGATGTTACACTCATTCAAGAAAGAGACTCGTGCGAAAGGTCCGACGAAGTCGTGGTGATCAATATGCGGGGTATGCAATCACCCCGTTTGTAGATGTTGATAATGCAACTATCGGGTATGCAATTTGTCGGCAGCACTCTCCTTGTTATCAATCTTTTTACCATTCTCTCGATAACTAATGGCATCGGATCCACTCGCCCATGACGGAGTATCCCCGGTGGGTTTCCCTTTCGTCTTCGAAGAAAGTCAGTAGCAAGCATCCGCATCGTATCGTGATTCTTCCTTTCCCCGGCATCCATCTCCGGGTTCCGAGTATGTGTTTTCCTCAGCGGCCTCGCTCGGCCCATTCTCTTCAAATCTCGGATACAATCCACGATTTGTCGTTGTTCATACTCCGAGAATACGTCGGCATGTAGCTCGAGGCCCTCTAAGTATGTCGATCCTTCTTCCTTTAATTCTCTCGAAGTATTAGAAAGTTTTCTTTTCAACATTTTGCATTCTCTCCAACTCGTATTCCGGAATGATCCGCAGATGGCGAGGCCTCGTGACATATTTTGGGATATATGGTTCAATCCCTTCACGTTCCCCCGCATACCTCGGCTCCTCGTGGATGATGCCTGTCGGGACATCCCCCGGGGTTGCTTCGCAACAAGGTCATGCACTACCTGGTAGTTCTATCCGGTGGCGTGGTAGCCTTCTTCTTCTCGATCTTCTCGGAGATTTCCCCGGTTCTTCTCGTTATCCTAGAGCCGGCCTCCTTTCTTCAGTGTTCCCGGTGAACCGGTGTCCTTAAAATGTGATTGCCGGCATTAGCAATTGTCTCGTCGCGCCGGTCCGCAGCCTAGTTTTGTTAACATCTTACGGATACGGCGATTCTTATTTCTTCGTTGCGCGGCCGCGAGAGTAGCCCTCCGAACTTCGAATCTCCGCGGCGCGGCGCCGACAAGCCCGCCCTCCGCCGTAGTGACTACGGACTTCATTTTCTTGTCTTCTTCGGTGTTTGCCTTTCTTTTCTCGTTGTTGGATCGGTGGCTTGGGCCACCCACTTTCATCACCGTCTCGTCCGGCAGCTTCTTCTCGCTAACCGGGACCCGACCACTTTCCTCGTATCGTAGGCTCCGTTGGTGCGAAATCCGAGTCAATCTCGATTATCGCTCCATCTTTCACCCTCTTTTCATCGAGTGCAAGGCTTACGCCATTCTTAAAGTTCAAGACCAACCGCCCGTTCGACATTTCCCCGCGAAAAGACAAGGAAAAGGATCGTGGGTCGTACTAAGAACAAGAACATTAAGAAAATGTTTATTAAAGATACATTTTTTATTATTCTTATATTTTGAAATTTAACAGAATGAAGTAGGATAAGATGAGGGAAGAGATTTTGATTTGAAAAAAAAACAAGGAAAACTTAATTATCATGATTTTATTTATCTTAAGCACATTTTATTATTTTTGTGTTCGGACCCAATCATAAGTAATTACTTCGCCCGTGTTTCTTAGGATGAAGAATTCATTCCTTCGAAACATCGGTAGCGTAATACTTTTTAAGTATCGTCCGTTGATCGGAAGCATCCGTCGTTCTCCCCGGCAATTCACTAGCCGGTAGGAACCTCCCGAGTATACCGCTTCAACCACAAACGGTCCTTCCCAAGTGGGTTCAAATTTTCCTCCTATCTTGCGGTGTGCAAGAATAGTCTCTCGAGAACGAGAACTAAATCACCAACTTTCAAGGTTCTCGGCGACCAGCTTGTCATGGGCTCGAACCATCTTAGCTTCGGTATAGTTCTAAATTCTCGTTGCGCCGCAAGTCTTTTCCTTCCAAGCTTTCTAATTCTTCGAGTCGTAATCCGGCATTTTCTTCTCGTCGTGATCTTGTTTCGCAACCGCAATTCGAGTGAAGGAAGCTCGAACCTCTAAAGGTAACACTCGCTTCTGACACATACACCGCAGCGTAAGGTGTAGCTTCGAGTAGGAGTTCGAAGGTTGTCCGTAGGCCCATAAGGCTTCTAACAATTTCTCGTGCCAATTTCTCTTATTATCGTCCAAGGTTTTCTTTAAGATTCGAACGAGAGTTTTATTAAAAGCCTCGCCGAGACCGTTTGCTCTTGGGTAGTAAATTGTCGAGTATCGCCGCCGATTCCGTGTCTCCCCGACAAAATTGTTGATTTGTGTGCTTCGAATGCCGACCCATTATCCGAGATAATCTTGCGCGGCACTCCGAAACGGTAGACAACTTGGTTCTCGAAAACCGTAGCACGTGGTGTGCTTTCACTTCTCTAAGTGGAACTGCTCGCCCACTTGGAAAAGTAATCCGTAGCCGCAAGAATGAAGCGATGTCCTTTCGAAGATGGTGGTTCTATCGGACCCACTATATCCGTGCCCCAACATTCATATGGCCACGATGCAATTGCTCGGGTGCAAGCACATTCGGAGGTTGGTGTAGAACCACTCCGTGCACTCGGCATCGATGACAGCTCTCGGCGATTTTCATGCGATCGGTCATCATCGAGGGCCGTAGTACCCTAGTCTTTTAATTTTGATTTTCATCTTGGACCCGACCGGTGAGCGCCACAGCAGTCCCGAATGCACTTCTTTACACTTCCACGGCCTCGGACCCGCTTAGGCACCTTAGCCACATTTCGATCAAAAGACCTTCCGTATAATGTGTTGTTTATTAATGCGTAGGACGCAGTTCTTTTCGATCCGATGGGCCGCCGACCCATCATCCGGTAGTTTTCCCGTTTCGTAGTAGTTCATCAATGGCTCTCGCCAATCTTCTCGTGTTTTCCGTCACCGCCGCAACCGATTCTTTTTCTTCTTCCGACTCGTGTATCATGTCTATGTCAAGCCGTGATAGGACCCGACGTCCGTGAACTCGACACTTCCACCGATTCATCTTGCAAACATGCAAACTCTTTTGCGAGACGGGCTAAAGCATCCGCTAAAGCATTTTCTTTTCCGGGAATCTTGTAAATCGTCACATTCGGAATCTGTTCCAACAACTCGTATGGCATAACGGAAGTATTGTTCGAGTCTTGGTTTAAAAATTCCGTATTGTCCGGCAACCGTTGAATGATTAACCGTGAATCCCCGTAGATGTCGATGTCCGTTATCCTCATTCGAATAGTTAATTCCAATCCCGTTATGAGGGCTTCATATTCTCGCTTCGTTGTTCGTACACCGGCTCGTCAAGTGGTAGGAGTATCTTAACATCCCCCGCTCCGGTGTTATAAAGATTAGCCCGATTCCCGCCTTATCGGGCACTATCACTTGCGATTCTTCGTCTTTGTGTGCCGAAGATGCTCCGTCGAAATATAATTCCCAACGTCGATCGTCAAGGTCTTCTAGGTTCATTATTTGTTCATCCTGCGCATCGTCATCGAGAGGAGATTCGGCCGGCAAAGGGTGTGCCGCGAGGAAGTCCGCTAAGACTTGTCCCTTTACGGCACGCAGAGGCACGAAAGTTATATCGAATTGCAATAATATCATCGACCATCCGGCAAGTCTCGCCGGAAAGTGTTGGACGAGTCATCAAGTATCGCAATGGATTAAACTTCGAAATCAGGTCGACCTTGTGAGAAAGCATGTAGTGCCCGAGCTTTTGAGCGGCGAAGATCGTGGCCAAACAATGCTTTTCAATTGCGGGATACCTTACTTCCGTCTGAAGTAAACGACGGCTTAAGTAAGAAAGAGCATTTTCTTTACCCTCATCATCGACCCGGCTAACAGGCTCCGAGAGAGTCGTCTAAAGCCGCGGTGTAAAGTATCACCGGTCTACCCGAGATCGGGGCCGCTAAGACAGGAGGTGTCATTAAATATTGTTTAATGTCTTCGAAGGCCTTCTCGGCATTTCTCTTCCCAAATAAATTTGGCGTCCTTTTTAACTAGTGCCGAGAAAGGCCGACACCTACTCGACAGTGCTCGAGATAAAGCGTCGAAGATATGCCGCCTTCCTCGAAAAGATCGTAGTTGTTTTAAGGTTTTCGGAGGCGGCATTTCTAAGATGGCTTTAATCTTCTCCGGTCGATTTCAATTCCACGATGTCGAACAACGAATCCTAAGAATTTCCCGAGGTGACGCCGAAGGCGCATTTTAAGGGATTCATCTTAAGGTTAAATTGTCTTAATCGTTCGAAAACAATTCTCAAATCATACAGGTGGTTTTCCTTTACTTTGCTTTCGATGGCCACATCGTCCACGTAGCATTCGACTTGATCGTGGATGAGATCATCAAAAATTATTGTCATTGCTCTTTGGTAGGTTGCTCCCGCGTTCTTCGGATCCGAATGGCATCACCGTGTAGCAGAAATACTCCGATCGGCGTTCGAATGCCGTAAGCTTTTCATCTTCTCGGAGCCATTTTTATCTCGGTTGTATCCTCGAAGATCCATCCATGAACGAGAATATTTCATGTGTCGAAGCAATATCGATCATCAGCTCTGAATCGGTAGAGGGAATTCATCTTTTGGACATGCCTCGTTTAGATCTCTCGAAGTCCACACAAATTCCGATCCGACCATTCTTCTTTCTCGACCGGCACTACATTGGCTAACCAAGTCGGGTATTGTTCTTCACGGACAAATTTAGCGTCTATTAGCTTTTTAACTTCGGCTATGACTTGTTGTTCGATTTCTAGACGCATTCTTCTCGGGACCTTGTCCGACCGGAACGTGCAGGATCCACTCCTAGCTTATGGACTCGCAACCTCCGGAGCTAATCCCGGCATCTCCTCCTAGTTCCAAGCAAAACAAGTCTTTAAATTCCATTAACAACTCGATTATTTCTTCTGAGTCTTCTTTGTCGAGTAAGGAGCTAACAAAGGTAGGTCTAGGCTCTTCGCTAGTACCTAAGTTAACTTCCATTAACTCATCTATCGTGGATTTCATTTCTTCTTCGAATCTCGTGGAGCGTCTCCACTTTGTAAATCTTCGAGTTCGTCCGTAGTTTCCATGCGCTTTCATTAGATTGGCAAGTGACAACCAAGCAAAATTCAGCATCGTCAACCGACCCTACCGTGCCGAATCCGAGTCCATACTTCGAATCGGGTGGACGACCGGAGTTATTCCATAATTTTTCAAAATGTTGTGATCGGGCTCATTCATTGTCGAGGTAAGAAACCACGTTGAATTAAATTTCGAACACAGGGAGAGTACCACTCAAAAGGTAATTCCATTAATTCCGATGAAGTGACATCTTCGAATTGTACATTATTTTCGCTTTGGAGGAAGAAGCACCGCGGTAGAATTTGATCGGCTTGCACCGTCACTACGTACCTCTTCGACCTCCATACCCTCGATCTTATTAGAATGGATCGAGTCGTGGTCATAGTATGTACGTAGTGGTTAATCTTCTCGTACATTGATTTGTAGTCTTCGTTCTTCTCATCTTCAAGAGAGATCTTAAACTGCGGCTTCTTCCGACTTATTGTCGCTGCTTCTTGTTTGATTTCTTTTTCTTCTTCTGAACTATCTTCCCAATCAACATTAATGGTTGGTTTCCTCTGTCCAATTGTCCTAGTGTCTCTACCACGGCCTCGTCCCCGGCCTCGACCTCGGATGCGAGTCGTGGAGAAACCTTCACCATCTCGCCGAAGGGAGTGGTGAGTGACTCGTTGGACTAGAACTTCGTGTTCTTCGTTGTCTCGAACTCTCTTTGCTTCATTTGTTACGGTATCTCCGGAGAAGATCGTTTTCTGGCGTGCATAATAAGCCGCATCTTCATGGATTCCAATCTCATGTACGGAGAATGGTTGTAAGTCGCCTTTGATGCATTGTTCCCCTCCATCGTAATATTTGATGCACCGATGCGCAGATGATGGTACCATCCTCGTTTTCATGTATCCATGGTCGGCCCAAGCAGAGCGTTGAACGACGTTTCGAATCGATTATATGAAATTTCGCGGTTGTCTTTGCTAAGTCACCGGTTTTCATCGCAGCGTTATCGACCCGAGGGCTCTTTCTCCTTTCTCGGTCGAATCCTCTTAACAACATTTTGTCGGCCTCGAGCTCACGAGCATCAATTTCCAAGTATGCTAGTGTTCGAAGACTCATTATATCGATTGATGCTCCCGGATCCACCAATACACTCGGAGAGCGTAAACTTCCCAATCAGTAACCGAAATGTACAACGGTCGGTCGTGATCCGCCGTCCCAAGCAGTAGGTCACCGTCCGCGAAGGTAACGCCTCGTCGTTCTTTTAACGAGCAAACCTCATCTAAGGAATCTCCGGCCATTCGAGCTAAGCAAATTTCCGGATCAAATAAGGCCTCGATCGAGCTTCCCTCATCTCCTTTGATAAGATGAGAGCATCGTAAATGCTCGCCTGGTCGGTAATTTCCTAAGATAGAGCTAGCACGTTGTAGTCCACTTTATTCTCATGCGTCTCGGCTTCTTCTCGAATGGGTATTTCTTCTCGCCGGGGTTGGTTCTTCTGAACAACCACCGCTTTCCTTTGTCTTTTGGACCCATTCTCGGAGGTAGAACTTTTCCACTTCTTAGGTTGACTTCGTAATTTCTTCCGAATCTAGTGTCGAGTTCGCCGGTGTTTCCTCCCGAATCGGGATGACCGGCTCTCCCGGATTATCTTCAAAATCGAAGGCTCTAACTCTATCGTAACCGGAGCTCCTCGAAACTCGCGCATAGAGCCGTTGCTCGTCGAGCTCTCGTAGCCTCCTCGATGGATGCCTTCTTCGTTATTTCGATCGTCGAGATCTTGTATGATTCGAGAATTGTTGTTGGTATCGAAATCGACGCCCGGATTGTCGCTAGTTACGTAATCGTTAGAAACAGATCAAAACGTAGCCAACGCCATCACCCTTATCATTATATGATCCCACCGAAGTGAGTAGATAATCATACAAAATCGGAGGTTCGAGGGATTTCTCCCCCGAAATGGAAACAACCATCCTAGGATAAGCGCCCCTGAGCCTAGCCTTAGGAATCTCGGTCCCCTCTTCTTCGTCAATTTTCTTCTTCTCTTCGATTGTCTCCCGTCGAGGTGGTTCTTCTATCGCAAGTGATAAGTACCGGCTTAACTGTGTCTCGAACTCCGAATTGAAGCTCGCACCGAAGCGGTTCGGATGTTGTCTAAAATCTTCTTCGAAGATCTTGTCCAGAGCGGTAGTCCATCCATCGTCGCTGCATAGGGATCTATCGGGATGACGGGATCGGCTGAGATAACATCGACGGAACCTCCTTTCGGGGTTCCTTCATGTACTCCTTCGGGATTGTTATATTTCCTTTCCGAAGGTTGTCATCGAGCCAACTTTTCAAGGTAATACAATCTTCTATCTTGTGCCCAAGCATCCGATGGTAAGGGCAAAAGTCGGGATCACCTTTCTTGTCGACTTCCTCTCGGCCTTTTAGGCTCTGGCAGCTGGAAATCTGGAGTTTTCATTAAGCTGCGGAACATCTTCGGTACCGCTTCATTTTTGAACGGGTATTCTCTGCTCAGAAGCTCCCTCAATGTACGTTGCGGACGAGACGGTTGTTCATACTGCGGAGGCGACTGATAGCTGGATCGGGGTTGCTGGTAATCTTGTTGTGGTTGTCGCGGCCGTTCCGGTGGTATTTCGCATCCGTTGTTTGCCTTTATCAACCGCCGCAACGACCCCGGATTTCTTTTCGAAAGTCTTCACCGGCTTCGCTTGTCCGTCTTATCGGCAAAACTTAATTGCTTCGCCTCTTCTTGCAAGCTTCCGGCCTTGCTTAACAACTTCTCAAAAGTCTTAATAAGTGAATCCCTCGAGGAGAAGTGCTATCGGCCGTGAATGCTTTTAAGCAAGATTCCGACCGCATGTTGTTCTCGCAATCGTGGTTCACACTTCATGCTTAAATTTCTCCATCGAAGTATGTAATCCACTAGAGTTTCATTCGGCCTTTGTTTCTCTACCACTAAATCACCTATAGTGATGTGGTGCCGAGCTCCGCAAATCGCTTAATGAAGAGGCTCTCTAGCTCCGAGAATGTCTTCACGTAACCGTCTGGGTAATTCCGCATACCGGCCGAAGGCGATTCCCGACGGACCGCTAACGAACCGTCGGAAGAGTAGCGCATCGCTCCCGCCGGCATTGCAACAACCGGCACGAAAGTGTGCAACATGCCGTCGGGGTTCCTGGCTCCGTCGAAGGTCTTAAACAGCAGGTGGTAAGAAGCCTTTCGTGTATCGGATAGCCGTCGACTTCTTCCGGGTAAGGTCTACCCGTCCGAATGGATGTCCCGTTCTTCGATTGTGCTAAGGCTTCTCGCACCCGCTCGCTCTACCAAGTTCTCGATATCCTTTTCGTGGATCATACTTCGTGTTGTGTCCTTTTTCACCGGTCATCCCCATCGACGGATGTAATCTCCTTTCCTCCGTCTACGATGTGAATGACCTCTCGGGGTGTCTCTCTATGTGGTTGTACTTCGACTCCGGAGAGTGGCCGCAGCTATGGCCATCTCTTCCATCCTCTTCGCCATTCGAGCGATCGTGTCGTCCTTTTCCCGAAGCCGTCTCTTCATCGCCTCGGCTCCTCTCTTCTTCGCTACGCAGGAGCACCTCGAGAAGCCGATGAAGCTCGTGTCTCAACCATGTTGATTTCTCGCATATTCGTTGTCCATGAATTCCGATGAGTCGATCTCATCTCCGAACTTTTCTTCTCTTTCTTTTGCCAACCGCTCTGGATGTCGGTTCTCAACTTTTCCATGGCATCTTCTAGCGGAGCTTCGTGTATTCGTGTTTGTCATGCGATGGTCGCCGGGTCCTTTTTTCACGAGTCCCCTTCATCGCAAGAAGCACTTTCTTCGCATTCCAGCCTCCCGGCGAGACTTTCTCTCTCGGGCCGTCGTTTCAATCTCAATCGCCCCGTAGTGGACGCCACACCATCCTTCTAGCAAGAGAAGGTCTAGGACCGCATGGTCCGTCGGCCAAATCCCGGAAGGTGGTATCCTCCCTAATCCGTAATCCCGATACTACGACGTGCGGCTAGCCTTCATTCTCTTGCTCGGCTTTTCTATCATGACGGCGGGCTCTACTCGGGGCCCAAGACGGGATTCGATCGGCACCCGTCCTATCCTTCGTAGAATTTCCGACACCGGCGCTTTTCCTTCCTTGCTAGCCTTTTCTACCAAAGTTCTGCAATGAGCAAACGGCGTAGTTCTAGTTCTTTTCTTGCGCTATCGTCGTAGTATGCGGGCCGTGGTAATGTGGCAACGAATCTTGCGAACATTCTCCTCATCCTCTCGCGACGGAGAGGGGATGGAACCCGCTTCCTCCCAAAAGTGGTATGTAGTTAGGCAATGGTGTATATTCCGGTAGCGGTGTATATTCCGGCAACTCGGAATTTCTTCCAGAAAGCAATCTCAGCAGCCTCCGGCTTCCCCGGCGATCCTTCTATTTCTATTTCTTCTTTGGGTCTTTGTCGCCGACGGAATCTTCGAACCGGACCCGATTTCGAAGACGAAGGTCTTACGAGAAGATCCGCACCCTCCACAAGCAACGTGTTTACCATAGTTCCGGATTTCTTTCCCTTCGATTCGGCGTAAGTCCGGGTAGGTGCGTAAACAACTAGACCAAGTGGGGGTAGTGAGAATAGTCCTCCTCACGGACAGCAGCATTCCTCCTAGTCGGGACCCTTCGCAGGGAGGAAACCTCGGGTCGACCTAAGGTCGAACTCGCGCAGGGCTCCTCGCCCGGATACCTTGTTCGTCACGTGCAAAGAGGGAGACGTCGGTGACTTCGACATTCGTGTTTTCAAATCCTCGTCCAAATCGGATGATCCCATTGTCGGGCAACTCATCCTTATAGCATGACGAAGTCCAAGTCCGTTGGTGAAGGAGAAAATCGGCCGGGGCTTCCATTTCGCAGTAGGTGCATTCTCGGTTATCGATCCCTAGTTATGCTTCTTTTCTTCAGGACGAAAAGAAAGGAATTGAAAAGAGTCCGAACTCATTCTTTGTTCATGTATTTATAAAAAAGAATCATTTGTTAAAAGAATCACTTATTAGAGGGTTTGTTTATTTAGAACGGAATGTTCAATGGTGTAGTAGAAGGTAAGGAATCCGATTCGTAAAGGAAAAGAAAGTCTTAAGCAAGATTTCCCGACTCGAAGGATCACTCCTAAACTAACACCTATCGGGTCCACCCCACCTCGTAAATGAGGTAAAGGATCTCGGAACCTCTCCGTTTAGGGGTGTCTAAACAAATGGCTCCTAAATCCGAGAGAATGTTGGCTATACTTGTTCAAGATAGAAATGAACATAGTATTCCAACTGAAAGAAGGGTAGTTCGATCCACAAGGGATATGGATACACTTCCGATTTTTGAAAGCGTAATTATTCGATTATAATGGAGAGAGGAATTGTCCTCACGTGAGTCGCCGTAAGTCAGTTCGGCATTATTTTTTAGGTCAGTGTTGTATTTTGAAAGGGGTCGCCTAACGTAGTTGTCGGCGAATTTAAATTTTAAATTTAATTTAAATATATATATATATGATTTAGAAAGTAGTATTTGATTTTGAAAATGATTTTAAATATGAGATTAAACCGATCTCACATCCCAAATAGTTTATATAAACGAGCACCGCACCACAAACCGTGTATCTATCCCTAAGGATGTAGTACACACTCGCTCGAGGGTGGGACTCGATC
Source organism: Papilionanthe hookeriana x Papilionanthe teres (assembly GCA_022702705.1). Taxonomy (NCBI): domain Eukaryota; kingdom Viridiplantae; phylum Streptophyta; class Magnoliopsida; order Asparagales; family Orchidaceae; genus Papilionanthe; species Papilionanthe hookeriana x Papilionanthe teres. Next base: position 152,265,457 of record CM040424.1, read on the forward strand.
AAATAAACTAGAAGTTTTGTGACATCCGTTTGGTCCGCGAACCAATTTTATAAGCCGACAAATTCCCTCGCTTAATATGAAAGTATTAAACAGGTTTATATTACTCGGGTTCTTTAAAATTACCTATAAGGGCAAGCCCCTATAGTTAATTACATCTTAAGTGACTGGAATCACCTAAGAAAACTCTCGATAATAACCAATAATTCTCGCTCTCAAGAATTTCAAAGTTTAAGGTTTTCAAAGATTGAATTTTGGAATTTCAATAGGAATGGATCAAATTTTGGAACATTTTGTTTTCGTGAATCCAAAGGAAGAAAGGTAGAGAAATCACCGATTCGAAGTGAACTTCGTAATTTCCCGACTATCCTATTGTTTCGCTTCGAATTTAGGAAAGTCCTAATGTTTATTTAGTATTTCAATCTCGCCAATTTTAATTAATTAGGCCTTATATTTGTATGATAAAATCAAATAAATAAACTTTGAAGATGTGAGGGTTTATTGTCGTATCTGACGACTACCTCGGAATCCTAAGACCGGTTAGGGCTTAATTTGCAATGAAAATGCCTAACGAAGAGGTCGAGGATTTATGTTGCACTAGTGCAAGCTACCTCGAAGTCCTATGGCTTTGTTGTTTAATTCTAAGAAGGTTTTGTCGAAGTAGGTTCAAGTTTTGCCGACGACGATGGCCGTGTCGCCCACCATGCTCCAAGCTCCTTGTCGTTGCAGAGGTTTAGTTTTAGAAATCATAAATCAGGAGATGAGAAAAGTGTTTTGGTTTAGAGAAGTCTTAATTTCCGAGTCTTTTGTATTTCGATTAAAACAAATCTTAAAGTTGATTATAACGACACCTGCTAAGATCCCACTGGCTCCATCCTTCCAGCATCATTATTTTTATCGTATTCACTTAGTCCGTATGAATTTGCTAAACTCAACCGAATGAGTTCCACACTTTCATTTAGCACCGTGGAAATCCCGTTAGCAACACGTAGGTTACATCATCCGAGGTATTCCCGATCATCCAACAAGACGTTTTAATTTAGTTGCAATTGTAGTTTTGTGTTCGTTTCGTGATTAAATTTCGAGTTGTTTTATATTTTGAAATGTCGTGGCGGTGAATTTTATCTCGCAATGACTTTTAACTTAGTTTTGGTTTCAGCTTTAGGGACTATCCTAAAGGTGCGGGTTTTCATGCAACAGCTTGTTTTATCATGCAAGAAAAGTAAAGTGCATTCGCAATAAAGTAAATTCGTAGGAAGTAAATTGCAAGAAAGTAAATTACAATAAAATAAAAGCGTACCCGGAGGGTCTTCCCGTCATCCCAAGCTACACTTAAAACACAATTAGAATATTTAAGCAAGTTCCTAGGTAAAGCTAAGGGAAAGGTTATGGTTTTCTACCAAATTCCTAATCCTATAGCTTAGTCATCTCCTATGACGTCTAGTGTTCTTTGTGTTTTTGCTTGAGGACGATTTTCTTCATCAAAGAACAATTAAATCCAATCGTTCTTATAAATATCCTATCATATTGAGGAAGTGCTTAAGAAGAATCTTAAACATCTTTTCAATATTTTTAGGATTGTTTTAAGTCCAAATGAATTTAATTATATAAATGAATCAATCGTCCGAGGTTTTCAAGTTTTGTTAACTTGCCCAGTGAATTAAGACATTCGAATATCTTATGAGTGAAGTAGCACTTCATTTAATGTTTCATTTAGGAGTTATAATAATCAAAGCTTTCAAGGGTAAATTAAGTATTCAAATGATTTCGATTTAAGTTAAAGGGTTTAAATTTGAATAGTTGTTCAAGTCGCTTTATATTTAATTTCTTTCTTGTTTTAAGTGATGTTATATTTAATTCAATTTAATTTAATTGAGTTTTAATTTAACTTAATTTAATTTAATTTGATTTGATGTTTAATTAATTTGATTTCGATTTAATTTAATTTAATTATTTAATTTAATTTAATTTAATTTAATTTAATTTAATTTAATTGTTTAATTTAATTTAATTATTAAATTTAATTTAATTTAATTTAATTTAATTTAATTTAATTTTATTGTTTAATTTAATTTAATTTAATTATTTAATTTAATTTTAATTTAATTTAATTTATAATTTTAATTGAGATTTTAAAAGAGTTTAATGATTTAATTAAGTTTTTTAATATTTTAAATTTGAGTTATCACTTTAATTAAGAGTTAAGTGTTAATGAGATGATTAATTTAGGGATTTTTAAATTAAAGAATAAATCTCTTCCTAATAAATATCCCTTATTTTAATAATTCCAATTTTATTATTCTTCCAAATTTAATCTATTATTTAATTAAAGTTTAATCATTTTAAAAAATTGTTTAATGAGTTTCTACCCTTTAATTATTTAAATTTCAATCATCCAAGTCAGATTAAGATCAAATATTTTACTTGTTAATTTTATTAAACCTAAAGTTTTAATTAAGGGTTAAAAGTTTAATTACCATTTTACTCCTTAAGCTTAATAATTTCATAACTCACTAAATTGAACTTAAATGAACTTGAAATTTTTATGTGACTTCACTCATATGTCAATAAAGACATGAGAGAAGAAAATGTGATTTTTCTTTATTTAATTTATTTATATAATTATTTTTGGTGGAAAATAGAGATTTTCAAGGAAAATTTGATAACATGACCAAAGGAAAGTTTCTGTCCTTAAGAAAATTAGGGGACATTCCTAATGACCAGAGAAGCACTTGGACCAATTTTGGTGATTTTTTGAATTATATTATTTTTATTATAATTATTTTGAATTTTGGAGTGTTAATTAATTTAAAAATAAAATAAATGTTGAAAAATTGATTTTATATTTTTCAAAAATCTCTCTCGATATCAAGGAAACCAGAGAAATAAATTTTGCAATTTTCTGATTTTTCTATGATTTATTATAATTATTTTAGTGAAAATGCTAGAAAATACATTTTTTTTAATTTTAAAATTACCCTAGGGCTTTAAAATTCAATATCTCACTAAATAGACCTAAGAAAAATGTGGGATTTGTTCCTAAGTGATTAAAATTCAAAATGTGACATTTTGGTGAATTTTATTATTTTTGTGATTTTTATTATTTTTTAATTATTAAAAATATTAAAATATTATTAAAAATCAACTTTTTAGAAAATTGAAATTTTAGTTTTCTTAGGTTCCCCTGATATCAGAGAGGCTCCAAAACCAATTTAGTGAATTTTTAAAAAGTATTTTAAAAGTTATGAATTTTTAAAGTTTAAAATGGCTAAGTGACTTAATCAACCCAATTAGTAGGGCTAACCAAGTCCAATCGACCTCAAATTTTTATGGTGGGTTCCTCTGATCCTAAAGGTCAGTGGAGAATTGATTTCAAGTCAATTTGATGCCTCGGTTAACTCTAATTAATTAAAGACCTATTTTGGGTGTTTAAGCCAATTAGGGTCGTTTTAAATGAACTAAGCCAAAATCTATTTTTCCTAGGGTTCTTTCGTCATAAGGAACATCACCAAATTTTCCTAGAATTTATTTCACGACATGCTATTTACTCGGAATTAAAATACTCAAAACAAACGACTCGAACTTGAAAAATCAAGAACTCTTCATAGGATGGCTTCTCGACTTTGGAAAATTCAGGGAATGTTCCCAAATTCGGAGGTTTCAAAAGCCCTATGGTCTCATGCCATGGTGAATTGTATGCATGCATGGAGAATTAAAACAATGCGGAGAGTAAATAAATTATAAAAAATAAAATATTCGATGAAATTAAGTGATTTCTTTTCCACATTATTCTCCTCTCTTCACTCGAGCAAGAGGGTATTTTTATTTTATTTTTCATGATTTTTCTACACAGAGATATGAATTTTTAAAGTTTAGTGAATTAAATAAATCGAAAAATACCCTATTTTTCTATTTATCCACGCGGCGCCGCCGCATCCTCGCAGCCTCCGAAAGACCACGCGGCGCGCTCCCATTCGACGCCGCCACCCGAGTCGCAGCCCGGGCCCCGCGGTTCTCGTACCGTCTCCCCGGTCCGACGCCATCCGAGCCGTCCGTCCGCGCGTGTATCGAATGGACGCGCATCCGTTCATCGTCCCCAAGTGTTCTCACCCGAGAGCCGTCCACACTAAATCCCTAAGATCTCACTCGATTCTCAATGGATTTTTACGTTCTTATACTCTATGGATTCGTCTTCAAGAGACGAACACATCTATACTGCTAACATGCATCGAAACTAAGGCATTTGAAATGCGAGAATCTCCGTAAGCTTCGGGATGGAGAGTTAGCTCATACCTAGGCTCGTAGAAGTGTGGCTTCAATCCGAGAGTTGTTGCACCTTCGATTGGGTCCCGACAAGCTCCGGATGAAGTCTCCCGGTCCGGTGAATTGTCCGGATATGATTTCGACCAAGCCCGATCACAAAGCTTCGAGGCCAGAGCGACCGGTGGCCTCGGAGATGGGGCTTTTGATGGTGGACACCTTCTCTCGGTCTCGGTGAAGGTGCAGAGCCAATCAATTTGGGAATTGGCTCACCGTGGAGAAGTGTCCCGGTTTTTGGTGGAATTTCAACTCGAAATCGAGCTTACAGAGAAGAAATGGCAGGGGATTTCACCTGGGATCAAGTGCTCTAAGGGTGGAGGAGGGTCCGGAACAATTTTGCGTAGCTTTGGCAAGGTTTTTTGCTTCTCTCCCTCTCATGGCCGAGAGGGGTGGAGTTTAAATGTAGCCGGCCTGGGGCCTCCTGTGGGGAGTTAGGGCTTGGGATCACTGCTCCGGTGAGGAGAAGATCAGCCATGGTAGCCACCGGGGATGGGGCAGCTCGACGAAGTGAGAATTTCAATGTCGGCAACATGCGAGCTCTCGGCCATGGTGTTTTCCGGCGGCCTGGTGGCCGGCTGCCAGTAATGGTCACCATCTTGGTCAGAGTGGCTCGTGGCCTGGGTTTAGTGTAGTCAATCGGCAAATGCCATGTGTAAAGTGGTTGAATCAAAGTAGAAATGGGAAGGGGCCATTTTAGCTTATTTTGGTCAACCCATGCAAATGGGTTAGGTGCACCTCCCCAAGACTCCGGTTTTGGCCGAGGAGGTCGTGGGTCAACCTCCCATGTGTGGTGGAGTCTCCATCAAGGATTAGGTGGCAAAGCATGGTTTAGAGTGCGACATGCTTAAGGTAAAAAAGCTTAAGGGAGGCTTAAGAAAGATCCCCCTCTTCTTGCCATAAATGGACTAATGACAAGTCAAAGCCCTCATGGCTTCATGTGGCTTCGAGAATGGCTTGTTCATGGCTCCATTTGGCTTGGGAAAAGGTTGGCTTATTTCATGAAAAAGGGTTTTAGAAATATTTGGCATTTAGGGGGTAATTTGACATGTGGCTTGATTTGGAATGGTTTAATTGATGATTTTGCAACTTAGGGGTGATTTTGATCAAATGGATGATGAGGGGAAGTGTCATGTGGGCTTTAGGATGATTTGGGCTTTTGAATTTTTAAGGAAATGGGCTTTTAGGAGGGTTTAAGGGAAGTGGGCTTTTGAATTTTATGAATGTGTTTATGGATGAGAATTTTTTGTAAAAGGTTGGGCCAAATAATTGTTGTTTGTAGCTCATGGATGTGTCATGAGTGATTTGAGGCAAATTGGGAGTGATTTGGATTTGAATTGGGTTGAATTTGAATTCTTTTGGTGAGTGGGCCAATATAGGTCCAAGTGGGCCAAGTCGGGCCAATGTTGAGCTAGGGTTGAAATTGATGTAAAATTAATGTTGAGAAATGTTTATGGGAGTGTTTCAAAGGAGTTTTGACTTTGGTTGGGTTTTGATTTTGGGGTTCGGGTTCATTTGGATTAGGTTCGGGTTTAGGTCAAAAATGGGCCTTTTAGGTTCGGGTTGAGTCTCGAGTGGGGTTTGGGTTCAAATTTTGGGCAAATCATGTTAGGGTTTTATTTGTGGGGATGCTAAGGAAGATTTAGAAAAGATTTGGGGTTAATTGGAGTTGAATTGGGTGAGTTCGAGTTAGGTTCGGGTCATGGGTCCAAATCGGGCTTTAAGGCCAAAAGTGAGATCGGATCCAAATGTCAATCAAATTGGACTTGGATTTGGTCTAGATTGGTATTGGGAATGTTGAATTGAAGTTTAGAATTAAATTGGACCAGAATTTGGGTCAATTGGATAGGTTTGGTTTAACATCGGGTTCACTTTGGGTTAAAATGGGTCAAATTGGGGTTTTGACAAAAGTAGGGTAAATTGACAAAATTGGCCCATGGTGTAGTTGGACAAAATGAAATTGGGAATATTTGGGATTTTCTGGAATTTTCTGGGAATTTTCTTAATTTTTGGATTTTTAGGCCAAGAAGGGTATTTTGGGTATTTGGAGGGTATTGGGAGGTATTTTTGGAATTTTTGGTATTTTTGGGTATGGATGATCAATTTGAGTGATGTGGAGATGTTTGGGATTGATTTTGGAAAATTTTGGGTAATTTGGAAATTTTGCAGAAATTTGGTAATTTCAGCGGTTTTGCAGTATTAAGCGGGTGTAGGTCCCTGGGTCAAAAATCGAAAATTTGGGAAATTGAAGATCGGGTGAATCTAGGTGGAAAGAAATTATTTTGGTTGAGCCATGAAGCCATATCAAGCCCATATGAGCCATGAAGGGACTCATTTGAGGCATTCACTATGTTGTTCCTAACCCTCTTAGCCAAGGGCTTAGGGGTTAAGGACCATCCATGTGAATCACCTACATGAGTCAGGAGGTCAAGTTGGGTATGGGTGTGGTTTTTTTAGGAAGTGTGTGGAAATGTAGTGTGTAAGTGTAGTGTAAGTCAGCCCCTTCATCAGACCAGGCCACCCAGGGCAGTCCTAAGGCCAAAGAGTCCCATGAGAACTCATCCTTTAAACTTCCACATTCGATTTCAACCCTCTAGGTGATTAGGGTTCTATAGTCAAGTTTGTGGAGTTTGGAGGGAGTTTAGAAGTGGTTTAAATTTCTAAAACGTGGGTCCCAATTCTAGTCCTCTAAGATAGTCAAAGGAAAAGCCTAAGGCTAGATCCTAAGCACTAAAAAGAAGAAGGGAAGACCTCATCAAAAATGAGGTCAACAAGGTTCAACCCAATTTGAACCTAAGTCAAACTTAAAAACCCTTTTAGGTTCAAAATACATGAACCTAACCTTAACCTATACTTAGATTCAACCCCAACTTGAACCTAAGTCAAACTTAAACCTTTTAGGTTCAATATATATATGAACCTGACTTTAAACTAAACTTTAGTTCAATCCAGCTTGAACTTAAGTCAAACTCCAATCTCTTAAGTTCGACCCACATTGAACTTAAGTCAACCTTAAATTTAGGTTCAACCTAACTTAAACCCAACTCAAATTGAAACCAAACTTAAGTTTAACCCACATTGAACTTAAGTCAAAACTAAACTTAGGTTCAACATGACATAAACCTAAGTTAACCCAAACCCAACTTAAGTTCAACTCATATTGAACTTAAGTCAAATTGAAACCTTAGGTTTAACCTAACTCATACCTAAGTCAAACCCAAAATAAGTTCAACTCATATTGAACTTAAGTCAAACCAGACTTAGATTCAACCTGACATGAACCTAAGTCTAACCTAAACCTAACTTAAGTCTAACCCATATTAGTCTTAAATCAAACCATACTTAGGTTCAACCTAACATGAACCTAAGTTTAACACAAACCTAACTTAAGTCAAACCCTATTAGACTTAAGTCAAACCATACGTAGGTTCAACCTGATGTGAACCTAAGTCTAACCTAAACCTAAATTATGTCTAACCCAGTTTAGACTTAAGTCAAACCATACTTAGGTTCAACCTGACATGAACCTAAGTTTAACACAAACCTAACTTAAGTTTAACCCATATTAGACTTAAGTCAAACCATACTTAGGTTAAACATGACATCTAAACTTAGGTTCAACCTAAGTCTAAACCAAAACCTAACTTAAGTTCAACCCATATTGAGCTTAAGTCCAAGCCTAAACCTTAGGTTCAACCTAACTTGAACCTAAACAAAAACCTAACTTAAGTTCAACCCACTTTGAACTTAAGTCCAGACCTAAACCTTAGGTTCAACCTAACTTGAACCAAAACTAAAACCTAACTTAAGTTCAACCCACATTGAACTTATGTCCAAACCTAAACCTTAGGTTCAACCTAACTTGAATCTAAACCAAAAACCTAACTTAAAGTTTAACCCATATTAAACTTAAGTCTAAACATAAACCTTAGGTTCAACTGAAAATGAACCTAACTCAATTCAACACGGCATAAACTATAAGTTCAACTGACAATGAATTTAAATCAACTTAATTTAACATACATCTTAAGTTCAACTGACAATGAACCTAACCAGACGCAAATCGACATGAAACCTTTAAAAACAAACTCAAATCGACAGAAACCAGCAAAAAACCCAAAATTAAACTCAAGTCGACACAAATTAAGATCAAACCATGAAACCAAATTCAAGCAAATAAAAAATTGACATAAACTGACATAAACTGGCATTTTAAACCTAAATCAACATTATTCAACATAATATGACATCAAAAATTTGACCCAAATCGAACTTAACTCGACATTGTTCAACATAATCTGACATTGAATCTAATCTCAACCCAAATCAAACTTAACTCGACATCATTCCACATAATCTGACATCAAATCTAAGTTTGACCCAAATCGAACTTAACTCGACATATACCAATATAATTCTTAAGTTCGATCTAAACCGAACTTAACATGACCTAAATTGGTATAATTCTTTAGTCCGACCTAAATCGAACATAACTTAACATAGACTGATATAATTCTTATGTTCGACCTAAATCAAACTTAACAGGACATAAACCGATATAATCCTTAAGTTCGACCCATATCGAACTTAACTCAACATAAAACGACATACTTCTTAATGTTTACCCCACATTGAACTTAACTCGACATAAAATTAAAAATTGACATAAAACCCCAAAATAAAACTCAAATCAACATAAATCGACATAAAATCCAAAATCAACTACAAATCGACATAAAATCCAAAATCTAACCCAAATCGAAATTTAAGACAAATTAAAAAATTAAACATAAGTTGACATAAATCTAAATCGACATTCAACACAAATTGGATATAAAATTAAACACAAATTACCATAAACCTAAAACAACATCTCAACCACATTTAGACATCCGACAAATTTGGATCAATAGACACTTTGACCAAGTAATCTAAAAACTTGATATGACATTGTTTCTAACTTTTTTTTCCTTGAAGGATGAAGACATGTAGTTTCGTTTAGATTTTCTTTGCATGTTATAGGGTGTGATAACTCTGTTTTGCAGGACGTCGAAGACGGAAAATTAACTACAAAACCAGGACTTTTAGGATAGACACAAAGCCTAAACTTTCTATAGACAACAAAATAAAAATTGCATGACAACAATGACAACTGGACTTTTAGGTTAGCCATGAAATTTGAAATAAAACGACAAAATCATTAACATTGACATCGACATAACATCAACATTAAAAAAAAAACAACGACATTTCTGTGCCACAATAAAATGATGACATGACAAAATGACATGACACCACAAAATCAAAATTTAAAACCAAAAATAATCATAAATAAAATAACAAAAATAAATAAATAATGATATCTTCTTGACATCATAGAAGGTATCTGATGACATAATAACAACATCTTCTTATAGGAGATAAAATATCTCATGACAGATCGAGATATTAATCACGACATCTTAAGACATTACGACATCACATTAAGACATGACATAAAATAACATGACATTATGATTTATATTAAGACATGACATAAAATGACATGACATTACGACATCACATTATGGCATGACACAACATACAAACTATAACATCCCGACATAACACATAACATGATATGATACTAAACCAAAACAAAAAAAACTGACACTTGACATAACACGACAAAATCATTGACATTGACATCAACATGATATCTAATATAAAACTGACACTTCCAAAACAAATGACAAATCAAAATAACAACACACAGACAAAATAATAATAAATCAAACAGAATGATAATAAAACATAACGACGATAAAATGAGCATAACAGACACAAAAAAAATGATGAAATAAAAAAAACAAACATAAAACCAAGAAAATATCATCATGACAATATAACAGCTTGACAAAACAACATCATGACATCATGACATAACAAAATGCAATATGACAAAATAATATTACAACAATAAAAATGACATTACGACATGACATAAAATAACATGACTTTCAAAGTACGACATCCTGACATGACATATGACATGACATATAAAATGACAAAATAACATTACAACAACAAAACAAAACAAAAAAAACAACGACATACACCCAACATAAACAAAACTTTCTGTTATTATCGAGTCTTCAAAAACACACTTCCACGACAACACTTACACTTTTTTGAGGATAAATGTTAATCTTAAACGGGAGTTTTCCTAGGCAGTATTAATTGCTTAGGATGTAATTAACTATAGGAGCTTGCTCCTATAGAATATTAAAGAACTATGGATAGGTATTTTACCTATAAAACTTCTCTAGTTATCCAAGATCTTCATGTGATTTTCTCATATAAAACAAACTTTAATAATTACACAGTCTGAAGACTTGTTCTATGAGATATCATTTGATCTTATTTTCTTTCATTCTCTATCATGATTAATCCTTCTCAAAATTCCCTAAAGACTTCTGACAATAAGTCTAGGTAGGATAAGAATTATGGTGATAGATAAAGAAAGAGAATGACGACTCCTTGACATTAACATGATACGATAATTGATAGAGATGCAAGTCGACAAAATGATTTTCATCACCATCATAAGCTTTATGCTCCAGTAAAACAGGTAAGTGACAATGTTTACCAAAAATTAACCGATAAGGTGACATTCCGATATGTGTCTTATAAGCTGTTCTATAAGCACACAATGCAGAATCAAGTCTATCAACCCAGTCAGCTCTTTTTGGATTAACAGTCTTTTCTAATATTTTTTTAATTTCTCTGTTTGACACTTCAGCCATTCCACTTATTTGAGGATAATAAGCAGTTGCAATTCTATGCTTAATTCTGAATTTTTCTTGTAATGATTGAATTCTCATATTTTTGAAATGACTTCCCCCGTCTCTAATAATTATCCTGGGCATTCCAAATCTTGTAAAAAATTATTTCCTTTAAAAATTTTGAAACACATTTGGAATCACAGTTCGGTAAGGCTACAGCTTCGATCTACTTTGAAAAATATTCAACTGTTAATAAAATATAAATCTTTCCAGATGATGGTACGAAAGGTCCCATAAAGTCTAAACCCCATAAATCAAAAATTTCAATTTCTAATATAATGTTTAGAGTCATTTCATCTTTTCTGGATATATTTCCCATTCTTTGACATTGAGCATAAGTTTTCACATAATTTCCAACATCTTTAAATAGAGTAGGCCAATAAAATCCTGAATTTAAAATTTTAAATGCAGTTTTATGCACTCCAAAGTGTCCTCCAAATTCAGAATCATGACATTTCTGAATAATTGCAAAAGTTTCTTCATAAGGTACGCATTTTCAAATCACAGAATCTCTTCCTAATTTAAATAAATGAGGATCTTCCCAAATATATGATTTACAATCATTCTTGAATTTCTTAATATATTTACTATTTATCTCATATAGTAAAATATTGCTAACCAAATAGTTAACTATATAAGCATACCAAGGCATTTGTAATCCTTGAATGACATATAATTCCTCATCCGGGAATTTCTCATTTATATTTTGGTCATAAAATTTTTCATTATTATTTTTAATTCTTGATAAATGATCAACAATTTGGTTTTCAATTCCTTTTTTGTTTACAATTTCAAAATCAAATTCTTGTAAAAGTAAAACCCATCTGATCAATCTTGGTTTAGCATCCCTTTTAGATATTAAATACTCAATAGCAGAATGATCAGTATGCACGATACATTTTGTTCCAAGAAGATATGGTCTAAATTTATCAAAGGCATATACTATTGCTAAAAGCTCTTTTTTAGTTGTAGTGTAATTTATTTGAGTTAAAGTAAGAGTTTTGCTAGCATAGTATATAACTTTGAAAATTTTCTCATATTTTTGTCCTAATACAGCTTCGATTGCATAATCACTTGCATCACTCATTAATTCAAAAGGTTTATTCCAATCAGGTGCAACAATGACGTAGTACAGTGATTAATTTTTCTTTCAGAATATTTAACGCATTCAAGTAATCTTCATTAAATTCAAATTCAGCATCTTTTTCTAATAAATGACAAACAGGTTTAGAAATTTTAGAAAAATTCTTTATATATCTCCTATAAAATCCATCATGACCTAGAAAACATCTCACATCAGTAACAGTAGTAGGTGGTTGCAGTTCAGCAATACTTTTCACTTTTGCTTGATCAACTTCCATCCCTATTTTTGAAACTTTATGTCCAAGTACATGTCGGCATATTTTTAGGTTGAGTGTTGTATTTTTGAAAAGAGGTCGCCTATAGAAATTGTCGGCAAATTTTTAATTTAATTTAAATAAATAATTTGAAACGTAGTATTTGATTTTAAATTTGAAAATTTTAAGATATGAAATCAAACTGATCTCACATCCCGAATAGTTTACATAAACGAGCACCGCACCACAAACCGTGTATCTATCCCGAAGAATAGACACCTTTGCTCGATAATGGGGCTCGATTAGATAATCTAGAAAGGTTTGTGACATCTGTTTGGTCTGCGAACCAATTTTATAAGCCGACAAGTTCCCCTACTTAATACAAAGAAATTAAGCAGGGTTTATATTATCTGGGTTCTTGAAATTCCCTATAAGGGCAAGCCCTATAGTTAATTACATCTTAAGTGACGGGAATCACATACGAAAACTCTCGATAATAATCAGTAATTCTCCTCTCAAGAATTTCAAAGTTTAAGTTTTCAAGGGATTGAATTTTGGAATTTCAATAGGGAATGGATCAAATTTGGAACATTTTATTTTGGGAATTCAAAGGAAGAAAGGTAGGAGAAATCACGGATTCGAAGCGAACTTCGGTAATTTCCCGACTATCCTATTGTTTGGCTTGAATTTAGGAAGGCCCTAATGTTTATTTAATGTTTTGATCTTGCCAATTTTAATTAATTTGGACTTATATTTGTATGGTAAAATCACACAAATAGCCTTGAAGATGTGAGTGTTTATGTCATATCGGATGACTACCTCAGAATCCTAAGACCGGTTAGGGCTTAATTTGCAATGCAAATGCCTAACAGAAGATTAAGGATTTATGTTGCACTAGGCAAACTACCTCGAAGTCCTATGGTTTGGTTATTTAATTCAAAGAAAGTTTTGTTGAAATAGATCCGAGTTTTGCTGACGAAGATGGCCGTGCTGCCCACCATGCTCCGAGCTCCTTGTTGTTGCAGAGGTTTAGTTTTAGAAGTCATAAATCAGGAGATGAGAGAAGTGTTCTGGTTTAGAGAAAATCTTAAAATCCAGGTGTTTTTTGATTATAACAACACCGGTTAAGATCCCACGGTTCCATCCTTCCGGCATCGTTATTTTTATCGGATTCACTTAGTCCGGATGAATTTGCTAAACTCAATCGAATGAGTTCCACACTTTCATTTAGACCGCGGGAAATCCCGTTATCAACACGTAGGTTACATCATCCGAGGTATTCCCGATCATCCAACAAGACGTTTTAATTTAGTTGTAATTGCAGTTTTGTGTTCTGTTTGTGATTAAATTTTGAGTTGTTTTATATTTTGAAATGTTGTGGCGGTGAATTTTATCTTGCAATGACTTTTAATTTAGTTTTTGTTTCATTTTTAGGGACCATTCTAAAAGTGTGGGTTTTCATGTAACAGTTGTTTATCATGCAAGAAAAGTAAGTGCGATGCGATTAAATAAATTGCAATAAAGTAAATTGCAACAAATAAAAGCGTACCTGGAGGGTCTTCCCGTCATCCCAAGCTGCACTTAAACACAATTTAGAATATTTAAGCAAGTTCCGAGGTAAAGCTAAGGGAAGGGTTATGGTTTTCTACCAAATTCCTAATCCTATAGCTAGTCATTTCCTATGATGTCTAGGTTCTTATGTTTTGGTTTGAGGACGATTTTCTTCATCAAAGAACAATTAAGTTCAATTGTTCTTATAAATATCCTATCATATTAAGGAAGTGCTTAAGAAGAATCTTAAACATCTTTTCAATATTACTAGAATTGTTTTAAGTCCAAATGAATTTAATTATACAAATGAATTAATCATCCGAGAATTCAAGTTTTGTTGTTATCTTACTCAGTGAACTAGGACATTTGAATATCCTATGAGGGAAGTAACATTTCATTTAACGTTCGTTTTAGGAGTTATGACAACAAAAGCTTTCGAGGGCAAATTGATGTTCAAATGGTTTCGTGATTTAATTTAATTTCAGTTAACGAGGTTTAAATTTGGAATAGTGTTCAAGTTGCTTCATATTTATTTTTGAATTTCTTTATGTCTTAGGTGATGTTATTTTTAATTCAATTTAATTTAACTTTAATATAATTTAATTTGGTTTAGTTTTAATTTTAATTTAATTTAATTTGATTTTAATTTTAACTTGTTTCTATTATTTAATTTAATTTAATTCAATTTATTTGATTTGATATGATTTAATTTAATTTAATTTAATTTAATTTAATTTAATTTAATTTGATTTAATTTAATTTAATTTGATTTAATTTAATTTAATTTAATTTAATTTAATTTAATTTAATATGATTTAATTTAATTTAAATTTTAATTTAATTTTATTTTTAATTTTAATTTAATATTTTATTATTTTTTTATTTTTTAAAGATGGTTTAATTTTAATTATTAAAGTATTAATTTAATTGAAATTTTAAAAGGATTTAATTTAAATAATTTAACTTTAATTTAATTTAATGATCGAGTCTTTTAGCATTTTAAATCTTAAATTTGGATTATCATTTTAATTAGGAATTAAATATTATTGAGATAATTAATTTAGGGATTCTTAAATTAAAGAACAAATCTCTTCCTAATAATATCCCTATTTTAATAATTCCAATTTTATTATTCTTCCAAATTTAATCAATTATTTAATTAAGGTTTATTTTAATTATTTTTAAATTGTTTAGTAGGTTTCTACCCTTTAATTATTTAAATTTCAATCATCCAAATCAGATTAGGATCAAATATTTTACTCTTTAATTTTATTAAGCCTAAAGTTTTAATTAAAGGTTAAAATTTTAATTACCATTTTACCCTTCAAGCTTAATAATTTCATAACTCAATAAATTGAGCTTAAATAAACTTAAAATTTTTATGTGACTTCACTCATATGTCAATAAAGGCATGAGAGGAGAAAATGTGATTTTTCTCGTATTTAATTTATTTATGTAATTATGTTTGGTGGAAAATAGGAATTTCCAAGGAAAATTTAATAATATGACCAAGGGAAAGTTTATGTCCTTAAGAAAATTATGGGACATTTCTAATGACCAGAGGACCACTTGGACCAATTTTGGTGATTTTTCGAGTTATATTCTTTTTATTATAATTATTTTAAGTTTTGGAGTATTAATTAATTTAAAAATAAAATAAAGGTTGAAAAATAAATTTTATATTTTCAAAAATATCTCTGATATCAAGGAAATTAGAGAATGATTTTTTACAATTTTCTGATTTTTCTTTGATTTATTTGAATTATTTTAGTGGAAATGCTAAAAAATACATTTTTTTAATTTTAAAATTACCTTAGGGCTTTAAAATTTAATATCTCATCATATATACTTAAGAAAAATATGGGGTTTGTTCCTAAGTGATTAAAATTTAAAATATAACATTTTGGTGAATTTTATTATTTTTGAGATTTTTATTATTTTTTATTTATTAAAATATTAAAATAATGCAAAAAATTAACTTTTTTAGAAAATTGCAATTTTATTTTTTTTAAATTCTCCTAATATCAGAGAGGCTCCAAAACTAATTTGGTGAATTTTTTAAAAGTATTTTGAAAGTTATGAATTTTTAAAGTTTAAATTGGCTAAATGGCTTAATCAACCCATTTAGTAGGGCTAACCAAGTCCAATTGACTTCAAATTTTTATGGTGGGTTCCTCTAATCCTAAAGGTCAGTGGAGAATTGATTTCCAGTCAATTTGATGTATGATTAGCTTTAATTAATTAAGGACCTATTTTGGGTGTTTAAGCAAATTAGGGTTATTCCAAGTGGATTAATTCAAAACCTATTTTTCCTAGGTTCCACCGGTCATAATAAACATCACCAAATTTTCCTAGAATTTATTTCACAACATGCTAATTATTGGAATTAAAATACTCAAAACAGCAACATGAATTTGAAAAATCAATAACTCTTCATAGGGATGGCCTCTGACTTTGGAAAATTCGGGGAATGTTCCCAAATTCAGAGGCTTCAAAAGCCCTATGGTCTCATGCCATGGTGAATTTCCTATACGCATGGAGAATTAAAATAATGCAGAGAGTAAATAAATTATTAAAAATAAAATACTTGATGAAATTAAATGATTTCTTTTCCACATTATTCTCCTCCGTTCTCTGAGCAAGGGGGTATTTTTATTTTATTTTTCTGATTTTCCTACACAAAGTTATGCATTTTTGAAGTTTAGGGAATTAAATAAATAGAAAAATAACCTATTTTTCTACTTATCCACGCAGCGCCAACTCAACCTAGGCATCTCCGAAGCGCCGCGTGTCGTCTTCTGATTCGGCGCCGCCATCCAACTCAGCACTCCGGGGGCCCGCTGTATCGTTCCGTCTCCTCATCCGGCGCGATCCTGGCCATCCGTACGCGCGTGTATTAGATGAACGGCATCCGTTCATCGTCCCCAAGCCTCCTAACCCGAGAACCGTCCACACTAAATCCTTAATATCTCACTCAATACTTAACGGATTTTCATTTTCTTGTGCTCTATGGATTTGTCTTGAAGAGACGAATACATCTATACGGTGATCATACATTGAAATTAAGGCATTTGAAATGGAGAATCTCCAGAAGCTCGAGATAAAGAGTTAGCTCATACCTTTGCTCAGAGAAGGGTGGCTTCAATTTGAGGGTTGTGTCACCTTCGATTAGGACCCAGCAAGCTCCAGATGAAGTCTCCTTGTTTGGTGAATTGCCTAGGTAGGATTTCGACCACAGCTGATTACAAAGCTTGGAGTCTGGAACAGTTGGGTAGCCTGGAGAGGGGGCTTTTGCTGGTGGACTTCTTCCCTTGGTCTGGTGAAGGTGTAGGACCAATCAATTTGGGGATTGGTCCACTGTGAAGAAGTGTCCTGGTTTTTGTGTTGAAATTTGAACTCAAAATTGAGCTCAGTTAGAGGGAATTGGGGCTGGAATCCAGTGGGGATGAAGTGCTCTATGTGTAGAGAGTGGTCTGGAATGATTTTGGCAGAGTTTCCTTAAGGTTGGTTCAACACACCTTCCATGGCCGAGAGAGGGGGTGTTTAAATGGAGCTGGCTGGAGGCTCTCCCAGGGGGAGTTAGGGCTTGGGATCAGTTGCTCTGGTGAGGAGAAGAGCAGCCATGGTGGCCACTGGGCATGGGGCAGCTCAGCAAGGGAGAATTTCAATGTTGGCTCACATGTGAGCTCTCGGGTGTGGTGTTTTCCGGCGGCTCGGTGGTCGGCCGGCCGAGCATCGGTCACCATCTTGACCAGTGGGGTCAGGGGTTGGCGATGGTGCAGTCAATTCGAGTTTGACATGTGTAAAGGGGCTGGATTGAAATGGAATGGGGAGAGGCTCATTTTGGATTCAAATTGGTCAACCCATGATTTTGGGTTTGGTTCACCTCTCCAAGACCTGGTTTTGGGCTGGGTGAATCGGTTGGGTCACTTGGTCTTAAGTGGAGAAGTCTCCATCCAAGAATATTTGGATTATATTTGGGTTAAGGGGAATAATAAGTAAGGTTAATGGCTTCAAGGAAGTGCTTAAAGGACCTCCTTCTTTTGTCCAATGTAGTAAGGTCACATGTAAACAACTCACATGGCTTGCATGTGGCTTAAGAATGGCTTCATGGCTTGCCTATGGCTTAGGATAAAGCTTGGTCAATTTCATGGAAGTAGAATTTAGGAATTTTGGTATTTTGGTGGAGACTTTTCATGAAGCTTGATTTGGAATGGTTTAATGATGATCTTAGGGGTGATTTTGATTAAATGGATGATATGGAGAAATGTCATGTGGGCTTTGGATTGAAAACTTGGGCTTTTGAAATGGTCTTGGGTGGGCTTTTAAAGTGGTTTAAGGAAGTGGGCCTTTAGGTTTTAGGTTGAATTTGAGGGGGGTTTGGATGCAAATTTTGGGAAAAATCATGTTAGTGTATTGTTTGTGGGGATTTTAGGGGAGTTTTAGAAAAGATTTTGGGTTAATTGAAGTTAAATTGGTTTGGTTTGGGCTAGGTTTGGGTAATGGGTCCAATTTGGGCTTTAAGGTCCAAAGTGAAATTGGATTCAAATGTAATTCAAATTGGACTTGGATTTGGTCTAGATTGGTGTTGGGGATGTTGAATTGAAGTTTAGAATTGAATTGGACCAGAATTTGGGTCAATTGGGTAGGTTTGGTTTGACATTGGGTTCACTTTGGGTTAAAATGGGTCAAATTGGGGATTTTCACAAAAGTGGGGTAAATTGACAAAATTGGCCCATGGTGTAGTTGAACAAAATGAAATTGGGAATATTTAGGATTTTTTGGAATTTTTTGGGAATTTTATGAATTTTTGGATTTTTGGGTCAAGAGGGGTATTTTGGGTATTTGGAGGGTATTGGGAGGTATTTTTGGAATTTTTGGTATTTTTGGCTATGGATGATCAATTTGAGTGGTGAGGAAATGTTCAAGGTTAATTTCGGGGAATTTTGGGTGATTTGAAAATTTTGAAAAATTTGGGTAATTTTAAGGGCTTTGGGTAGGCTAGGCGGGTGTAGGGTCCCCGGGGTCAAAAATTTAAAATTTGAAAAATTGAAGATTGGGTAAATGTAAGTGAAATGAAATCATTTTGGTTGAGCCATGAAGCCATATCAATCCCACATGAGCCTTGAAGGGACTCATTTGAGGCATCCACTATGTTGTTCCTAACCCTCGTAGCCAAGGGCTTAGGGGTTAAGGACCATCCATGTGAATCACTTTCATGAGTCAGGAGGTCAAGTTAGGTATGGGTGTGTTTTTAGGAGGTGTGTGAAAGTTTTGTGTATAGGTGTAGTGTGTGTGTAAGTCAGCCCTTCACCAGACCAGGCCACCCAGGGCAGTCCTAAGGCCAAAGAGTCTTATAGGAACTCATCCTTTAAACTTCCACATTCGATTTCAACCCTCTAGGTGATTAGGGGTCTACGATCAAGTTTGTAGAGTTTGCGGGGAGTTAAGAAGTGGTTTGAATTTCTAAGTGGTGGGTCCCAATTCTAATCCTCTAGGATAGTCAAAGGAAAAGCCTAAGGCTAGATCCTAAGTACTAAAGAGAAGAAGAGAATACCTCATCAAAAATGAGGTCAACAGTACAATGCCTTCTGTGACCATAAATTGACATTTTTCCAAGTATAGAACTAAATTTGTTTCTTCACATATTTTTGAAAATTTCGTTATATTTTCCAAGCAAGATTCAAAAGAAGTTCTAAAAACAAAAAAATCGTCCATAAATACTTCAATTCCTTTATTAATCAAATCACGGAATATTGACATCATATATCTTTGAAAAGTTTCAGGTGCATTGCATAAACTGAAAGGCAATTTTCTAAAGGCAAACGTTCCATAAGACTTGTAATTTTGTCTTTTCTTGATCCTCTGGAGCAACAGATAATTGATGATAACCAGAATATCCATCAAAAAAAGAGAAATATGAGTGTCTAGCAAGTTTATCCAGCATTTGATCCAAGAAAGGTAAAGGAAAATGATCCTTTCTAGTGGTGTTGTTTAATTTTCGATAGTCAATGTAAATTCACCATCCAGTAACTTGTCATGTTGGGATTAATTCATTTTTTTCATTAACAATGACAGTTACACCTCTTTTCTTCGGAACACAATGAATAGGACTTACCCATTGGCTATCCGAAATAGGGTAAATAATTCCAGCATCTAACCATTTTAAAATCTCTTTTTTAACAACCTCTTTCATAATTAGATTTAATCTTCTTTGGGGTTCAATAGTGGGTTTATAATTTTATTCCATTAAAATCCTATGCATACAGATAGAGGGGTTTATTCCTTTTATATCTGTGATGGTTCAACCAAAACCTTTCTTATAATTCTTCAGAACTCCTATTAATTGTTCTTCTTGATCTTTGCTTAATTCTGAAGATATAATTACAGGTAAAGTTAATGAATCTCCAAGAAATGCATACATTAAATGTGCAAGTAACATTTTTAATTCCAGTTCAGGGGCTTTTTCAATTGAGGTTAAAAGTATATCATTTTTAGTTGTGTCTAAAATTTCCCAGTTTTCATGAATATAATGAGCTTCTTCAGAGAAATTCTCTTTAGTTAATTTTTCAATTTCTTCATTTAATGACTCATTATATAACATAGATTTATTATCTTTATCATCAGAAATGACCTTAAATTTTTCTTGGTAATATTTTTCAATCATATAATCAAAAATATGCATTCGATAGCATTTTTCTTTTTCAGGATACCTCATTGATTTCAGAACATTGAATGTTATCTCTTGATAATTAACTCTCATCGTTAGTTCTCCTTTTTGCACGTCAATCATTGCTAGACCGGTAGCTAGAAAAGGACTCCCTCAAATGATAGGTATTTCTTTATCTTCTTCCATATCTAGAATAATAAAATCCATAAGGAAGATAAATTTATCTACCTTAAGAAGAAAATCCTCTATAACTCCTTTTGGATAAGTGATCGATCGATCAGCTAACTGTTGACCTCATTTTTGATGAGGTATTTTGCTTCTCTCTTTAGTACTTAGGATCTAGCCTTAGGCTTTTCATTTGACTAATCTTAGAAGACTAGAAATGGAACCCACCACTTAGAAATTCAAACTACACCTTAACTCCCTGCAAACCCCACAAGCTTGATTGTAGACCCATAATCACCTAGAGGGTTGAAATCAAATGTGGAGGGTTTAAAGGATGAGTTCCCTATAGGACTTTTTGGCCTTAGGAATACCCTGGGTGGCCTGGTCTGGTGAGGGTTAACTTGCACATACACTACACTCTCACACACATTCCAAGTCCCAAAACCACACTCTCATCCAACTTGACTTCCTAACTCATGCAGGTAATTCATATGGATGGTCCTTAACCCCTAAGCCCCTGGCTAAGAGGGTTAGGAACAACATAGTGAATGCCTCAAATGAGTCCTCTCATGGCTCATATGGGCTTAATATGGCTTCATGGCTCAACCAAAATGATTCAATTTCACTCACACTTATTCAATCTTCTTTTTTTTCAAAATTTCAATTTTTTAGACCCACCAAAATTACATAAATTACATAAAATTACCCTTGAAATGACCCAAAATTTGAAAAATTACATAAATTACCCAAGATCCCTCAAAATCAATCCTAAACACTTCCCACCACTCAAATTGACCATCTTTGGCCAAAAATACAAAAATTTCCGAAAATACCCCTAAGTCCCCCCAAAACTACCAAAATACCCTTCTACCCCAAAAATCCAAAAAATTCTAAAAATTCCCAGAAAATTTCAAAAAATCCCAAAGATTCTCAATTTGATTTTGTTCAACTACACTATGGGCCAATGTTACCAATTTACCTCACTTTTACCAAAACCCCCAATTTGACCCATTTTTAACCCAAGTGAACCCAATGTAAAACCAAACAACCAAAATTAACCTCAATTTTGGTCCTTCAATTCTAAACTTCAATTTAATATCCTCATTATCAATTTAGACCAAATCCAACTCCAATTTTATTGACATATTGGGCCCAATTTCAATTTGAAGCCTAAGGCCCAATTTTTTCCCATGACCTAAAGTTAGCCCAACCAAATCCAATTCACCTCAAATTAGCCCAAAATCTTTTCTAAAGCCTTCCTAACATCCCCATAAACAAAAAACTAACTTGATTTGCCCAAAATTTGAACCTAAACTCCACCCAAACCTAACCCAAAACTAAAATCCCTTAAATTGACCTAAGCCCAAACATGACCCAAATGTGCCCAATCCAAAAATTAGAGCCCAACCAAAATTGAAAACTCTTTTTAACACTCCCATAAAGATTTCCCAACATTAATTTTACATCAAATCCAATCTTAGTCCAACGTTAGCCAAAGTTAGCCCAATTTGGCCCACCTTGGCCCCTTTACAAAAAAAAAGCCCAAATTCAACCCAATTCTACTCCAAATCACACCAAATTGATTCCAAACCACTCATGACACATGCCTAAACCAATTGCAACATTTATTTGGCACAATACTTTACAAAATTTTCATCCTAAATTTACTTTAAATCCAAAAGCCCACTTCGTTAAACCACTTTAAAAGCCCATCCAAAATGATTTCAAAAAAAAGAGCCCAAAATCAATCCAAAGCCCACATGACAAATTCTTCTCATCATACCTTTAATTGAAATCATCCCTAAGTCCTAAATCAATAATCAAGCCATTCCAAATCAAGCCACATGCCAAATTACCCCTAAATGCCAAAAATTTCTAAAAACCCTTTTTCATGAAACAAGACAACCTTTTCCAAGCCAAATGTAAGCCAAATGTGAGCCATTTACAAGCCATATGAAGCCATGAGAGTTTTGACACCTCACCATGTCATTTATGCCAAATGGAGGGGCCCCTTTCTTAAGCCTTCCTTAAGCCTTTTTAACCTCATCCATCATACACACTAAACCATGCTTAGCCACCTCACCATGAATGGAGACTTCTCCACTCCAATTCAGCTGAGCCATATGACTCCCTTCAGCCCAAATCAGGCCTTGGTGGGTGCACCAAACCTAAATCCATGCCTTTGACCAAACTAAGCCCAAAATGATCCCTTCCCCCTTCCACTTTGAATCATCTCCTTTGCACTCTGCATTTGCCAATTGAACTCACAAAACTCAAGCACTGACCTCCCTGACCCTGAGGGTGACCCATGCCTGGCCGGCCAGCCACCACAACCGCCGGAAACCACCAGGCTGAGAGGCTTGACTTGAATCAAAAATTTAATTTTAAATAACTGATTTGTCCCAAACTAAATGGCCATTGCAGCTGTTCTTCCCTTGCCCTGAGCAGGTTATCCAAACCTCTAATTGCCCATGGGAAGCCCTCCAGCCACCTCTATTTAAACCCACTCACCTCTCGGCTAAACAGGGTGATGAACCAAACCTTAAGGAAACTCTACCAAAATTGCTCTAGGACCATCTCCTAACCCAGAGCAGTTGATCCCTAGTGTTCCTTTGCCCTAATCCCCATTAACAGAGCTCAAATTCTGAGTAGAAAATCCACCCAAAAAATAGGACACTTCACCACAGTGAGCCAATCTTCAAATTGATTGACCCTACACCTTCACCAGACCAAGAGAAGAAGTTCCCCAGCAAAAGCCCCCTCACTAGGCCAGGCATTGCTTCCAGCCTCCAAGCTTTGTGATCGGCCTTGGTCACTTTCATACTTAGACAATTCCCCAGAGCCAGGGACTTCATCTGGAGCTTGCTTGGACTCAATCGAAGGTGACACAACCCTCAGATCGAAGCTTCACTTCTGTGAGCAAAGGTATGAACTCATTCTTCCTCCCGAGCTTCCAGCAATTCTCCAATTTGTTTGGCTTAATTTCATAGCTTATAAACCATATAGATGTGTTCGTCTCTTCAAGAGAAATCGATAGACTATAAGAACTCAAAAATCCATTGAGAATCGAGAGAGATATTAGGGTTTGAGTGTGGACGATTGTTGACCTCATTTTTGATGAGGTCTTCTCTTCTTCTCTTTAGTACTTAGGATATAGCCTTAGGCTTTTCCTTTGACTATCCTAGAGGATTAGAATTGGGACCCACCACTTAGAAGCTCAAACCACTTCTTGACTCCCTGCAAACTCCACAAACTTGACTATAGACCCCTAAGCACCTAGAGGGTTGAAATCGAATGTGGAAGTTTAAAGGATGAGTTCCTATAGGACTCTTTGGCCTTAGGACCGCCACAGGTGGCCTCGGTCCGGTGAAGGGGCTGACTTACACACACACTACATTTATACACTATACTTTCACACACCTATACTCAACTTGACCTCCTGACTCATGTAGGTTATTCACATGGATGGTCCTTAACCCCTAAGCCCTTGGCTAAGAGGGTTAGGAACAACATATTGGATGCCTCAAATGAGTCCCTTCATGGCCCATGTGGGCTTGATATGACTTCATGGCTCAACCAAAATGATTTCATTCCACTTATATTCACCCAATCTTCAATTTTCCAAATTTTCAATTTTTGACCCCCGGGACCCTTGAAATTACCCAAATTTTTGCAAAATTTCCAAATCACCCAAAATTCCTCAAAACCAATCCCAAATATTTCCACATCACTCAAATTGATCATCCATACCCAAAAATACCAAGAATTCCAAAAATACCTCCCAATACCCTCCAAATACCCAAAATACCCCCCTTGACCCAAAAATCCAAAAATTTAGAAAATTCCCAGAAAATTCCAAAAAATCCCAAATATTCCCAATTTCATTTTGTTAACCTACACCATGGGACAATTTTGTCAATTTACCCTACTTTTGTCAAAACTCCCAATTTGACCCATTTTAACCCTAAGTGAACCCAATGTCAAACCAAACCTACCCAATTGACCCAAAATCTGGTCCAATTCAATTCTAAACTTCAATTCAACATTCCCAACAACAATTTAGACCAAATCCAAGTCCAATTTGATTGACATTTGGATACAATTTCGCTTTTGGCCTTAAAGCCCAATTTGGACCCATGACCCAAACCTAACCCAAACTCACCCAATTCAACTCCAATTAACCCCAAATCTTTTCTAAACCTTCCTTAACATCCCTACAAACAAAACACTAACATTATTTGCCCAAAATTTAGACCCAAACCCCACTCAAACTCAACCCAAGGCTAAAAGGCCTAATTTTAACCTAAACCCAAACTTAACCCAAATAAGCCCAAACCCCAAAATCAAAACCCAACCAAGGCCAAAACCTCTTTGAAACACTCCCATAAACATTTCCCAACATTTATTTTACATCAATTTCAACCCTAGCCCAATATTGGCCCAAGTTAGCCCAATTTGACCTACATTGGCCCATTCACCAAAGAGGTCCAAATCCAACCCAAACCTAGCCCAAACACTTCAAGTTTATTCCAAATCATTCATGAAACATTCTTAAACTAAATTCAACACTCATGGGATCCAATCCTTTGCAAAATTTACATCCACCAATTTGTTTTCAAACCTAAAGGCCCACTTTCCTAAACCATTCTAAAAGCCCATTTCCACCAAATACAAAAGCCCAAAATTGGCCCTAAAGCCCACATGACATTTCCATTTGTCATCCATTTAATCAAAGCCATTCCCTAAGTTCAAATCAATCATCAAATGGTTCCAAATCAAGCCATATGCCAAATCCCATCAAATCACCCCTAAATTACCAAAATTTCCAAATTCCATTTTCATGAAATTGACCAAGCTTTTCCCCAAGCCAAAGACAAGCCATGAAGCCACATGCAAGCCATGGACAAGCCACATGAAGCCATGTAAGGTTTGACATGTGATCAAGCCATTAATGGCAAAAGGAGGAGCCTCTTTTAAGTCCCTTAAAAAGGTTTTAACCCTTTTAATGCTTCACCTTAATACATGATTAATCAAAATATTCATGGATGGTGACTTCTCTACCCTTTTCAAGCTGATTCACCCGATCCTCCCTCATCCAAATCAGCCATGGAAGGGTGCACCAAACCCAAAATGGTGGATTGACCCATTTGGACCCAAAATGAGCCTCTCCTCATACCCTTTTGATTCAAACCCTTTACACATGTCCATGGCCGATTGATCGCACAAACCTCCAGCCCCGACCCACCTGGACCCGAGGGGTGACCCATGCATGCCGGCCAGCCGCTCAGGTCGTCGGAAAACACCATGTCCGAGACCTCGGGATGAGCTAAACTTTGGAATTCCACCTTGCTGAGCTGCCCCATGCCCAATGGCCACCATGGCTGTTCTTCCCATGCCCAGAGCAGCTGATCCCAACCCTTGGCCATCCGTGTGAGGCCCTCCATCCACCTCTATTTAAACCCGACCCCTTCACAGCCATGATAAGAGAGTTGCACAAACCTTGCCGAAACTCTGCCAAAATTGTTCTAAACCCTTCTCCATCCTTAGAGCAGTTGATCCCCAGTGTCAATTTGCCCTAATCCCCACCAACAGAATCCAATTTCTCAACTGAAATTTCTCCCAAAACTAGGACACTTTGCCACAGTGAGCTAATCCAGTTGCTCCAGCCTCCAAGCTTTGTGATCGGCTGTGGTCACTTTCATAGCTAGGCAATTCACCAGACCAGGAGACTTCATCTGGAGCTTGCTGGGATCCAATCGAAGGTGACGCAACCCTCAGATTGAAGCCACACTTCTCTGAGCAAAGGTATGAGCTAATTCTTCATCCTGAGCTTCTGGAGATTCTCCATTTCAAATGCTTTAATATCAATGCATGATCACCGTATAGATGTGTTCGTCTCTTCAAGACGAATCCATAGAGCACAAGAACACTAAAATTCGTTAAGTATTGAGTGAGATATTAGGGATTTAGTGTGGACGGCTCTCGGGTGAGAACGCTTGGGGACGATGAAAGGATGCCGTTCATTTAATACACGCGCGGACGGACGGCCAGGATCGCGCCGGATGAGGAGACGGAACGATACAGCGGGGCCCCGAAGAGCTGAGTTAGATGGCGGCGTCAAATCGGAGAGCGCCACCCGGCATTTCGGAGCTGCCGAGGTTGACGCGGCTCCGCGTGGATAAATAGAAAATTAGGGTATTTTCTGATTTATTTAATTCCCTAAACTTCAAAAATCCATAACTTTGTGTAGGAAAATCAGAAAAATAAAATAAAAATACCCTCTCGCTCGGTGAACGAGAGGAGAATAATGTGGAATAGAAATTATTTAATTTCATTAAGTATTTTATTTTTAATGATTTATTTCCCTTCTGCATTATTTTAATTCTCCATGCATATAGGAAATTCACCATGGCATGAGACCATAGGGCTTTTGAAGCCTCTGAATTTGGGGACAGTCCTCGAATTTTCCAAAGTCGAGGCCATCCCTATGAGAAGTTATTGATTTTTCAAATTCATGTTACTGTTTTGAGTATTTTAAATCCAATAAGTAGCATGTTGTGAAATAAATTCTAGGAAAATTTTGTGATGCCTCTTATGACCAGAGGACCCTAGAAAAATAGATTTTGGATTAGTTCATTTAAAATAACCCTAATTGGCTTAAACACCCAAAATAGCTCCTTAATTAATTAGAGCTAACCATATATCAAATTGACTTGAAATCAATTCTCCACTGACCTTTAGGATCAGAGGAACCCACCATAAAAATTTGAAGTCAATTGGACTTGGTTAGCCCTACTAAATGGGTTGATTAAGCCATTTAGTCAATTTGAACTTTAAAAATTCATAACTTTCAAAATACTTTTCAAAAATTCACCAAATTGGTTTTGGAGCCTCTCGATATCAGGGGAATTTAAGAAAATTAAAATTTCAATTTTCTAAAAAAGTTGATTTTTTAGTATTATTTTAATATTTTAATAAATAAAAAATAATAAAAATCACAAAAATAATAAAATTCAGCAAAATGTCACATTTTGAATTTTAATCACTTGGGAACAAATCCCATATTTTTCTTAGGTCTATTTAAGGAGATATTAAATTTTAAAGCCCTAGGGTAATTTTAAAATTAAAAAAATGTATTTTCTACCATTTTCACTAAAATAATTATAATAAATCAAAGAAAAATCAAAAAATTGCAAAAATTGATTCTCTGATTTCCTTGATATCAGAGAGATTTTTGAAAAATATAAAATTTATTTTTCAACCTTTATTTTATTTTTAAATTAATTAATACTCCAAAACTTAAAATAATTATAATAAAAATAATATAACTTAAAAAATCACTAAAATTGGTCCAAGTGGTCCTCTGGTCATTAAGAACGTCCCATAATTTTCTTAAGGACAGAAACTTTCCCTTGGTCATATTATTAAATTTTCCTTGGAAATTCCTATTTTCCACTAAAAATAATTACATAAATAAATTAAATTCAGAAAAAATCACATTTTCTCCTCTCATGTCTTTATTAACATATGAGTGAAGTCACATAAAAATTTCAAGTTCATTTAAACTCAATTTAGTGAGTTATGAAATTATTAAGCTTGAAGGGCAAAATGGTAATTAAAATTTTAACCCTTAATTAAAACTTTAGGTTTAATAAAATTAACGAGTAAAATATTTGATCTTAATCTGATTTGGATGATTGAAATTTAAATAATTAAAGGGTAGAAACCTACTAAACAATTTAAAATAATTGAAATAAACCTTAATTAAATAATTGATTAAATTTGGAAGAATAATAAAATTGGAATTATTAAAATAGGGACATTATTAGGAAGAGATTTATTCTTTAATTTAAAAATCCCTAAATTAATCATGTCAATAATATTTAATTCCTAATTAAAATGATAATTCAAATTTAAGTTTTAAAATGTTAAAGGACTTAATCATTAAAATTAAATTAAAAAGTTAAATTATTAAACTCTTTTTAAATTTTCAATTAAACTAAAATTAAAATTAAAATTAAATTAAAGATTAAATTAAATTAAATCAAACAAATTAAATAAATTAAATTAAATTAAATCAAATAAAATAAATTAAATTAAATAAAAATTAAATTAAAAAAATTAATTAAATTAAATTAAATTAAATTAAATTAAATTAAATTAAATTAAAACATATTAAACTAAATTAAATTAAATTAAATTAAATTAAATTAAATTAAATTAAAATCAAATCAAATAAAAATAAAAATAAAATTAAAATTAAAAATTAAAATTAAATTAAAATTAAAGCTAAACTAAATTAAATTAAATAAAAGTTAAATTAAATTGAATTAAAAATAACATCACCTAAGACATAAAGAAATTAAATATAAAGCAACTTGAACACTATTCCAAATTTAAACCCGTTAATTGAAGTTAAACTAAATCATAAATCATTTGAACACCAATTTGCCCTCGAGAGCTTTGGTTATCATAACTTCTAAACAAAATGTCAAATGAAATGCTACTTCACTTATAGGATATTCAAATGTCCTAGTTCACTGAGCAAGATAACAAAACTTGAATTCTCGGACGATTACTTCACCTGATTAATTAAATCCATTTGGACTTAAAAACAATCCTATCAGCATTGAAAAGATGTTTAAGATTCTTCTTAAGCACTTCCTCAATATGATAGGATACTCATAAGAACAATTGAACTTAATTATTCTTTGATGAAGAAAATCGTCCTCAAACCAAAATACAAAGACCTAGACGTCATAGGAAATAACTAGCTATAGGATTAGGAATTTGGTAGAAAACCATAACCCTTCCCTTAGCTTTACCTAGGAACTTGCTTAAATATTCTAATTGTATTTTAAGTGCATCTTGGGACGACAGGAAGACCCTCCAGGTACGCTTTTATTTTATTGCAATTTACCTTATTGCAATTTATTTAATCGCATCGCACTTACTTTTATTGCATGATAAACATCTGTTGCATGAAAACCCACACCTTTAGGATAGTCCCTAAAACTGAAACCAAAACTAAATTAAAAGTCATTGCAAGATAAAATTCACCGCCACAACATTTCAAAATATAAAACAACTCAAAATTTAATCACAAACGGAACACAAAACTACAATTACAACTAAATTAAAACGTCCTGTTGGATGATCGGGAATACCTCGGATGATGTAACCTACGTGTTGCTAACGGGATTTCCCACGGTCTAAATGAAAGTGTGGAACTCATTCAGTTGAGTTTAGCAAATTCATCCGGACTAAGTGAATCCGATAAAAATAACGATGCCGGAAGGATGGAACCGTGGGATCTTAACCGGTGTCGTTATAATCAACTTTAAGATTTGTTTTAATTAAAACACAAAAACACTTGGAAATTAAGATTTCCTCTAAACCAAAACACTTTTCTCATCTCCTGATTTATGACTTCTATAACTAAACCTCTGCAACAACAAGGAGCTTGAAGCATGGTGGGCAGCACGGCCATCGTCGTTAGCAAAACCTGAGTCTACTTCAGCAAAACATTCCTAAAATTAAACAACAAAGCCATAGGACTTCGAGGTAGTTTGCCTAGTGCAACATAAATCCTCAACCTTTTGTTAGGCATTTGCATTGCAAATTAAGCCCTAACCGGTTTTAGGATTCCGAGGTAGTCGTCCGATACGACATAAACCCTCATAACTTCAAGGCTATTTGTATGATTCTATCATATAAATATAAGTCCTAATTAATTAAAATTGGCAAGATCAAAACATTAAATAAATATTAGGACTTTCCTAAATCCAAGCCAAACAATAGGATAGTCGGGGAATTACCGAAGTTCGCTTCGAATCTGTGATTTCTCCTACCTTTCTTCCTTTGAATTCCCAAAACAAAATGTTTCAAATTTGATCCATTCGCGATTGAAATTCCAAAATTCAATCCCTTGAAAAAAAAAACCCTAAACTTTGAAATTCTTGAGAGTAGAATTACTGATTATTATCGAGAGTTTTCTTAGGTGATTCCCGTCACTTAAGATGTAATTAACTATAGGGACTTGCCTTATAGGGAATTTTCAAGAACCCAGGTAATATAAATCCTGTTTAATGCTTTCATATTAAGCAGGGGAATTTGTTCGGCTTATAAAATTGGTTCGCAAACCAAACAGATGTCATAAAATCTTCTAGTTTATTTAATCGAGCCTCATCATCAAGTAGTGTGTCTATTCTTCGGGATAGATACATAACTTGTGATGTGGCGTTCATTTATATAAACGATTCGGGATGTGAGATCAGATTGATTTCATATCTTAAAATTTTCAAATTTAAAATTATTTTCAAAATCAAATACTACTTTCTAAATTATATATATATTTAAACTAAATTTAAAATCTAAAATTCGCCGACAATTTCTGTTAGGCGACCCCCTTTTCAAAATAAAACACACAACCTAAAAATATGCCGACATACTTCTGGCGACTCCGCTGGGGACAATTCCTCTCTCCATTTTAATCAGACAATTCTGCTTTTAATCGGTAGTGTATCCATGTCCCTTGTGGACCAAACTACCCTTCTTTCCGTTGGAATACTATGTTCATTTCTACCTTGAACAAGTATAACCAACATTCTCTCGGATTTAGGAGCCACTTGTTTAGACACCCCTAAACAAAGAGGTTCCGAGATCCTTTTACCTCATTTCGAGGTGGGGTGGACCCCAATAGGTGTTAGTTTAGGAGTAATCCTTCGAGTCGAGAAGTCTTGCATAAGACTTTCTTTTCCTTTCCAACTACGAATCGGATTCATTACATTCTCTACACCTTTGAACATTCTGTTCTAAATAAACAAACCCTCTAATGAATGACTCTTTTAACAAATAACTCCTTCTTATAAATACATGAACAAGAATGTGTTCGGACTCTTTTCAATTCCTTTCTTTTCGTCCTGATGAGAGGAAGCATAACTTGGGACTGACAACCAGAATATACCCTGCAGAAATGGAAGCCCCAAAGCTGATTTTCTCTTTCACCAATGGATTGGACTTCGCTGTTTACAAGGATGAGCTGCCCGACAATGGGATTATCCGGTTTGGACAAGGATTCGAGAACACAAATGTCAAGATCACTGACGTTTCCCTTTTCGGGCTGACAAACAAAGTATCTGAAGCTGAGAAGCCGTTGATCGAGTTCAACCTTAGGTCAACCTAAGAGTTTCCTCCCCTGCAAAAGATCCCGACTGAGAGGAGTACTGCGTCGTCCGCAAGGACCGTTCTTGCTACCCCCACCGGTCTAGTTGTCTCGCACCTACCCCGCTACGCCAAATTAAAGGGGAAGGAAATCCGAGAACTATGGTGAACCTCGTTACCGTGGAGAGTACGGACCTTCCTGTGAGACCTTCTGTTTTGAAATCGGGTCCAGCTCAAGAATTCCATCACTAACACGGACCCAAAGAAGGAACGAAGTAGGAAGATTGCCGGGAAGGCCGGAGTCGCCGAGGTTGCTTTCCTGGAGGAAATCCTAGAAATCCCCGAGTACACACCACTACTCGAATACATACCATTGCCTGAAGATACACCCTTTTTGGAAGGAAGTAGATTCCACCCCCTTTCTACCGCAGCTGACGAGTAAAATGTCCGCAGGAATGTTTCTACATTACCTCAACCAGCATACTACAACGACAGCAAAAAGAAAAGGGCTAGGATCACACCATTTGCCCGAATACAGACTGTGATCGAGAAGCTAGCGAAGAAAGAGAAATACCCCGTATCGGAGATTCTAAGAAGGATAGGGCGGGTGCCAGTCAAATCCCATCTTGGGCCACGAGTAGAACCTGCCGTCGTTACAGAAAAGCCAAATAAAAGGATGAAGGCTAGTCCGCCCGCCGTTGTTTCAGGATTACAGATTTGGGAGGATACCACCTTCCAGCATTTGGTCGACGGACCATCCGGTCCTAGTCCTTCCGCCGCTAGAAGGATGGTATGGCGTCCCACTACCTGGACAACTAAGATCGAAACAACATCCCGAGAAGGAAAGTCTCGTCGGGAGACTTGAATGCGAAGAAAGCGCCACCTGCAGGTAAGGGGACTCATGAGAAGGGAACCCGACAGCCTATCACACGACAACCGCGAGGATGCACGGAAAAGACCGCTGGAGGACGCCGTGGAAAAGTTGAGGACTCGATATTCGACGACTAGCAAAAGAAAGAGAAGAGAAATTCAGAGACGAGATTGATTCATCAGAATTC
This sequence comes from Papilionanthe hookeriana x Papilionanthe teres, assembly GCA_022702705.1. Lineage (NCBI taxonomy): Eukaryota > Viridiplantae > Streptophyta > Magnoliopsida > Asparagales > Orchidaceae > Papilionanthe > Papilionanthe hookeriana x Papilionanthe teres. Next base: position 152,298,539 of record CM040424.1, read on the forward strand.
ATGGACGATGAGTATGCATAAATCAACATGGTCAAAACGCGAGCTTCGTCAGCTTCGCAAGGTGCTCCTACAGCCGCAGAAAGAGAGGAGCCGGAAGTAATGAGGAGGCAGCTTCAAGAGAGAGACGATACGATCGCCCAAATGGCGAAGAGGATGGAAGAGATGGCTGTAGCCCTAGCCACTCTCCAGAGTCAAGTGCAACCCCAAAGAGAGACACCCCCAGAGGTCATTCACATCGTAGACGGAGGAAAGGAGATTACGTTCGTCAACGGGGATGACCAGTTAAAGAAAGATACCACACAAAGTATGATTCCAGAAAAAGATATCAAGAGCTTGGTGTCGGCATTATTTTTAGGTTGTGTGTTTTGAAAAGGGGTCGCCTAGAGAAATTGTCGGCGAATTTTTAATTTAATTTAAATAAATAATTTGAAAAGTAGTATTTGATTTTTGAAAATAATTTTAAATTTGAAGATTTTAAGATATGAAATCAAACCGATCTCACATCCCAAATAGTTTATATAAACGAACACCGCACCACAAACTATGTATCTATCCTAAGGATAGACACACTGCTTGATGGTGGGGCTCGATTAAATAAACTAGAAGATTTGTGACATCCGTTTGGTCTACGAACCAATTTTATAAGCCGACAAATTCCCCTGCTTAATATGAAAACATTAAACAGGGTTTATATTACACAGGTTCTTTAAAATTCCCTATAAGGGCAAGCCCCTATAGTTAATTACATCTTAAGTGACGGGAATCACCTAAGAAAACTCTCGGTAATAATCGATGATTACGCTCTCAAGAAATTCAAAGTTTAAGGTTTTCAAGGGATTGAATTTTGGAATTTCAATAGGGAATGGATCAAATTTGGAACATTTTGTTTTGGGAATTCAAAGGAAGAAAGGTAGGAGAAATCACAGATTCGAAGCGAACTTCGGTAATTCCCCGACTATCCTATTATTTGGCTTGGATTTAGGAAAGTCCTAATATTTATTTAATGTTTTGATCTTGCCAATTTTAGTTAATTTGGACTTATATTTGTATGATAAAACCATACAAATAGCCTCGAAGATATGAGGGTTTATGTCATACTAGATGACTACCTCGGAGTCCTAAGACTGTTTAGGGCTTAATTTACATGACATTATCATGCAAATGCCTAACGAAGAGTTGAGGATTTATGTTGCACTAGGCAAACTACCTCGAAGTCCTATGGCTTGGTTATTTAATTCTAAGAAAGTTTTGCTGAAGTAGATCCGAGTTTTGCTGATGACGATGGTCGTGCTGCCCACTGTGCCCCATGCTCCTTGTTGTTGCAGAGGTTTAGTTTTAGAAGTCATAAATCAGGAGATGAGAAAAGTGTTTTGGTTTAGAGAAAATCTTAATTTTCAAGTTTTTTTTTGTTGTATTTAAAACAAATCTTAAAGTTGATTATAACGACACTGGTTAAGATCCCACGGTTCCATCCTTCCGGCATCTATATTTTTATCGGATTCACTTAGTCCAAATGAATTTGCTAAATTCAACTAAATGAGTTCCACACTTTCATTTAGACCGTGGGAAATCCTGTTAGCAACACGTAGGCTACATCATCCGAGGTATTCCCGATCATCCAACAAGACGTTTTAATTTAGTTGTAGTTGTAGTTTTGTATTCTGTTTGTGATTAAATTTTGAGTTGTTTTATATTTTGAAATGTTGTGGAGGTGAATTTTATCTTGCAATGACTTTTAACTTAGTTTTGGTTTCAGTTTTAGGGACTATCCTAAATGTGTGGGTTTTCATGCAACAGTTGTTTATCATGCAAGAAAAAGTAAGTGCGATGCAATTAAAGAAATTGCAATAATTTAAATTGCAATAAAATAAAAGCGTACCTGGAGGGTCTTCCCGTCATCCCAAGCTGCACTTAAAACACAATTAGAATATTTAAGCAAGTTCCTAGGTAAAGCTAAGGGAAGGGTTATGGTTTTCTACCAAATTCCTAATCCTATAGCTAGTCATTTCCTATGACGTCTAGGTTCTTGTGTTTTGGTTTGAGGACGATTTTCTTCATCAAAGAATAATTAAGTTCAATTGTTCTTATAAGTATCCTATCACATTGAGGAAGTGCTTAAGAAGAATCTTAAACATCTTTTCAATATTACTAGAATTGTTTTAAGTCCAAATGAATTTAATTATACAAATGAATTAATCGTCCGAGGATTCAAGTTTTGTTATCTTGCTCAGTGAACTAGGACATTTGAATGTCCTATAAGTGAAGTAACATTTCATTTAATGTTCTGTTTAGGAGTTATGATAACCAAAGCTCTCGAGGGCAAATTGGTGTTCAAATGGTTCGTGATTTAGTTTAACTTCAGTTAAAGGGTTTAAATTTGGAATAATGTTCAAGTTATTTTATATTTAATTCCTTTATGTCTTAGGTGATGTTATTTAATTCAATTTAATTTAACTTTAATTTAATTTAATTTGGTTTAGTTTTAATTTTAATTTAATTTAACTTGATTTTAATTTTAATTTTAACTTGATTCTATTATTTAATTTAATTCAATTTAATTTGATTTGATATGAATTAATTTAATTTAATTTAATTTAATTTAATTTAATTTAATTTAATTTAATATGTTTTAATTTAATTTAATTTAATTTGATTTGATTTGATTTAATTTAATTTAATTAAATTTAATATGTTTTAATTTAATTTAATTTAATCTTAATTTAATATTTTTTAATTTAATTTAGTTTAATTTAATTTAATTTAATTTATTTATTTAATTTAATTTAATTTAATATATTTATTTAATTTAATTTAATTTACTTAATTTGTTTAATTTAATTTAATTTAATCTTTAATTTAATTATATTTTTAATTTTAATTTAATTGAAAATTTAAAAGAGTTTAATAATTTAACTTTTAATTTAATTTAACGATTAAGTCCTTTAACATTTTAAAACTTTAAATTTGAATTATCATTTTTAATTAGGAATTAAATATTATTGAGATGATTAATTTAGGGATTTTTAAATTAAAGAATAAATCTCTTCCTAATAATATCCCTATCTTAATAATTCCAATTTTATTATTCTTCCAAATTTAATCAATTATTTAATTAAGGTTTATTTTAATTATCTTCAAATTATTTAGTAGGTTTCTACCCTTTAATTATTTAAATTTCAATCATCCAAATCAGATTAAGATCAAATATTTTATTTGTTAATTTTATTAAACCTAATGTTTTAATTAAAGGTTAAAATTTTAATTACCATTTTGCCCTTCAAGCTTAATAATTCCATAACTCACTAAATTGAGCTTAAATGAACTTGAAATTTTTATGTGACTTTACTCATATGCCAATAAAGACATGAGAGGAGAAAATGTGATTTTTCTGTATTTAATTTATTTATGTAATTATTTTTGGTGGAAAATAGGAATCTCCAAGGAAAATTTAATAATATGACCAAGGAAAAGTTTCTGTCCTTAAAAAAATTATGGGACATTCCTAATGACCAGAGGACCACTTGGACCAATTTTGGTGATTTTTTTAAATTATATTATTTTTATTATAATTATTTTAAGTTTTGGAGTATTAATTAATTTAAAAATAAAATAAAGGTTAAAAAATGAAATTTATATTTTTCAAAAATCTCTCTGATTCAATTTTTACAATTTTCTGATTTTTCTTTGATTTATTATAATTATTTTAGTGAAAATGCTAGAAAATACATTTTTTTAATTTTAAAATTACCTTAGGGCTTTAAAATTTAATATCTCATTAAATAGACTCTAAGAAAAATATGGGATTTATTCCTAAGTGATTAAAATTCAAATTGTGACATTTTCGTGAATTTTATTATTTTTGTGATTTTTATTATTTTTTAATTATTAAAATATTTAAATAATACCAAAAAATCAACTTTTTTAGAAAATTGAAATTTTAATTTTCTTAAATTCCCCTGATATCAGAGAGGCTCTAAAACCAATTTGGTGAATTTTTAAAAAGAATTTTGAAAGTTATGAATTTTTAAAATTTAAAATGGCTAAGTAGCTTAGTCAACCCATTTAGTAGGGCTAACCAAGTCCAATTGACTTCAAATTTTTATGGTGGGTTCCTCTGATCCTAAAGGTTAGTGGAGAATTGATTTCAAGCCAATTTGATATATGGTTAACTCTAATTAATTAAGGAGCTATTTTGGGTGTTTAAGCCAATTAGGGTTATTTTAAATGAATTAATCCAAAATCTATTTTTCCTAGGGTCCTCTCGGTCATAAGAGACATCACCAAATTTTCCTAGAATTTATTTCACAACATGCTAATTATTGGAATTAAAATACTTAAAACGAGCAACATGAATTTGAAAAATCAATAACTTCTCATAGGGATGGCCTCGACTTTGGAAAATTCGAGGAATGTTCCCAAATTCGGAGGCTTCAAAAGCCCTATGGTCTCATGCCATGGTGAATTTCCTATATGCATGGAGAATTAAAATAATGCGAGAGGGTAAACAAATCATTAAAAATAAAATACTTGATGAAATTAAATGATTTTTTTCCACATTATTCTCCTCTCGTTCACGGAGCAAGAGGGTATTTTTATTTTATTTTTCCGATTTTTCTACACAAAGTTATGGATTTTTGAAGTTCGAGGGAATTAAATAAATCAAAAATACCCTAATTTTCTATTTATCCACGCGGCGCCGCGTCAACCTCGGCAGCTTCGAAAGGCCACGCCGTGTGTTCTGGTTCTACGCCGCCATCTGACTCAGCACTCCGGGGCCCCGATGTGTCGTTCCATCTCCTGATCCGACGCGATCCTGGCCGTCCATCCGCGCGTGTATTAAATGAACGACATCCGTTCATCGTCCCCAAGCGTCCTCACTCGAGAGCCGTTCGTCTTCTAGGCCTAAGATCTGACTCGATACTTGACCAAATTTAACGTTCTTATGCTCTATGGATTCGTCTCGAGAAGACGAACATATCCATACGGTTTATATGGCATAAAATTGACTCAATGAAAATGGAGAACGTTCAGAAGCTCGGGAATAAGAGTGAGGCCATACCTTTGCTCAGAGAAGTGTGGCTTCGATCTGAGGGTTGTGTCACCTTCGATTGGATCCCGCGAGCTCCGGATGAAGTCCCTTGGCCTAGTGAATTGTCTAGGTAGGATTTCGACCACAGCTCGATCACAAAGCTTGGAGGTCGGAGCAACCTGGGTGGCTCCGGAGAGGGGCTTTTGCTGGTGGACTCCTTCCATTGGTCTGGTGAAGGTGTAGGACCAATCAATTTGAGGATTGATCCACTGTGGAGAAGTGTCCTGGTTTTTGGTGGAATTTTGGCTGAGAAATTGAGTTCTGTTGGTGAGGATTAGGGCAAATTGGCACTGGGGATCAACTGCTCTAAGGATGGAGAAGGGTTTGGAAAAATTTTGGCAGAGTTTCAGCAAGGTTTGTGCAACTCTCCTCTCATGGACGTGAGGGGGTCGGGTTTAAATAGAGGTGGCTGGAGAGCCTCACAGGGATGGCCAAGGGTTGGGATCAGCTGCTCTGGGCATTAGAAGAACAGCCATGGTGGCCATTGGGCATGGGGCGGCTCAGCAAGGTGGAATTCCAAAGTTTGGCTCCTCCCGAGGTCTCGGCCATGGTGTTTTCCGGCGACCTGGGCGGCTGGCCGGCAGGCATGGGTCACCCTCGGGTTCGGGTGGGTCGGGGTTGGAGGTTTGTGCAGATCAATTGGCAAATGCCATGTGTAAAGGCTTGGATTAGAATGGAATGGGGAAAGGGCTCATTTTGGCTCAAATTGGTCAACCCATCCATTTGGGCTAGGTGCACCACCCAAGGGTTGGTTTGAGCTGAAGGAAAAGTGATTTAGGTCGGCTTAATCGGTGGGGAATGGTCACCATCCAAGTACAATTAAGCTTAAGCAAGGTTTAGTGGAATCATGGGAGTGGTTAATCACCTTTAGGAATTAAGGAAAGAGTTAGAATGATGCAATACCTTCTTCAATTTTTCTAATTGAAGATGCTTTAAAATTATTAAAAGCAAAAATAATAGCTAATAAATCCCCTTTAATAGTGATGTAATTAACTTGAGCATCATTTAAGGTTTCTTAGCATAGTATAATCATTAAAAACTTTGACATATCTTTACCCTAAAGCAATTTCAAATAATAGCCCCCAACCAAATGTTTTCTCGATCGGGTGAAACTAAACATAGGATTAGTGATTAATTTTATTTTATAATTTGAAGGCCTTTATCATTCTTCAGTAAAATCAAATTTCGGTCATTTTCTAAAAGTTGACACGAGAGGCTTACTAATTTTTGAATACTCTTTTATCTGATACTTTATAGAAACTGGCCTTCACCCCTAAAAAACGTCTAACCCTCTCACTATCGCGGTGGTAGTTTTTGTAATAATTTGAATTTTTCCAGATCTACTCCTATGATATTTCGAAGTTTTATGCACAAGTAAAATTCCTTAACGATCATAAATTTAAATGTTCCAGTTAAAAGCTGACTTTTTTTCGTTCCAAAACTTTTCTAAATGATGTAAACATGATTTTAATGAAGTTACAAACACTAAAAATTCATCCATAAATACTTCCATTCCATTTTTTAATTAGATTAAAGAAAATTGACATCATACATCTTTGAAATCTTTGAGTGCATTAGATTATCGAAGAGCGTTATTCGAGAAAGCAAATGTTATAGGACTAGAAAAGTGTTGTCTTTTCTTGATCCGCATGAGCAATTGGAATTTCATGATAGCGGTATGTCCATCCAAAAAGTAATAATATTTATGCATAGCTAATCTATCCAACATTTGGTCTAGAAAGGTAAGGGAAAGTGATCCTTCCTAGTGGCGGCAATTAATTTTTATAGTCAGTATAGTTACACTTACCGACTTCTCATTGTTGGTATTGAGTCATCTTTTCTCATTTACATCTCTTGTCACCCCCCTTTACTTTGGAATACAGTGGTGGAATTACCAAGCAACATGCAAAATAAAGATATATTATTCCGGCGTTTAACCATTTTAAAATTTCTATCTTGACCACTTCTTTCAACATCAGGTTTAATCTCCTTTGTGGATCGGCCTTGGGTCCATGTTGTTCATACAATGGGATTCTATGCATATAAATTGAAGGAGTAGGATTCTTTTAATATCGACTGAAGTCCTCGAGGCTTTTTGTATCTTTTTAAGTTTCTAATCTCTTGTGATTCGGTTAAATGAGGATATAATAATAGTTAATGTAGATGAATCTCACAAAAATATGTATTTTAAATTAGTAGGTAATATTTTCATTTCATGTTCATGAGGTTTTATACTTTGAAGGAATGCAATTTTTATTAACATTTTCTATAATATCCAACATCTCGAATCCATCTTTGAACATAATCTAACTTTTCGATCTACATCAAACGTTTTTATCTTCCCTCTCATCCTTATCCTCATATTTGAATCTTGTTGCTCTAGTTTCTCTTACTTGAGACTTTCTTAGTAGTCATTACTCATATAATCACGAAGCTTCCATTCTCGAACATTCTCATCTTTTCTTTTGCGGGATGTTCATGGCTTTTGATATATTAAATGTTACCTCTTGATCATTGACTCTCATAGTTAATTCTCCTTTTGAACATCTATACGGCTCTTCTAGTTGCAAGGAATGGTCTCTCGAAAATAAGAATTTCTTTATCTTCCTCGAATCTAAAGCAATAAAATCATCGGAAAGATAAATTTAGCGACCTTTACGATACATCTTATAACTCCTTTAGGATAGGTAATTGAACGATCACTGGCGAAAGTTATAATTGTAGGAGAAATCTCTCTAAACTTGACCTTAATAATTGATAGAGGCATGAGGTTAATGCGGGGCGCAAATCACATAGGCTTTCCAAAAAATTGTTCACGATAGCACGAGGTATAGTAAAGCTACCGGGGTCTTTAGTTTTCGGGAAGTTTTTTGAATAATTGCACTACACTCCTCTTAAGTGCAACAGTCCTGAATTCCTCCTTAAAACTTTCTTTTATTGTTAGGTATATACTTCATAAACTTCACATAATTTGGCATTTGTTCGAAGACTTGATAAATGGAATATTTATAGTTAATTTTTTAAGGATTTCTAAAAATTTAGAAATTATTTATCTACATTGTTGTTTAAAATCCGAAATGGGTGGACGTCTTTACATGGTAATTTTCATTGGTTTAATTGGATCTTTCTGAATTCGGACCACCCTTTTGATTTTTACCTTTTATTTTCGGTTTATTTTCTTTTTGTACTCTTTTTTCAGTTATTTTCACTTCTTAGTTAAATAGCCAATTTGCTCTTTATTTTGATCCTTTGGATTAATTTTGACATTCTTGGAAGAATTCTGAAGGTACATTACAAGTGTGATGTAATATGTCCCTTATTAATTTTAAATATTTATAATAGCAGCTCCATGACTTTAATTGATTACCTTGAAGCTTTGTAATTGATTCTCCATGTTTAATACCAATTCTTGATTGACAATTTCTTCTCTTTAACTTGTGAGTTACGTGGCACTTGGATGATAATAAAGTCATGGTTAGGATTTCCTTGGTTGTTTGAATTTCTCGATGGGTTCACTAAATTTTTATTATTATTTCATTTTAAATTAGACCTATTCATCTAACCGGGATTATGATAATTAGAATAGGGATTTTTGGTTCTATTATTTATGACATTCAAAGTCTCGTAAGTTGATTGATATTTGTTGATTATATTTCCCAGTAGATTTTTTCTCTAACACAGGGGCGTTTGAGAATAATTCTTTTCAAATTGATCTATGTTCTTTGATATTGCAGCAATTTAAGAAGCCAAAGATATTGCACCAAAATCATGGATACTAGATACTCTTTTTGGATTTACCAATCCGGAAGGTAATCTCTTACATTAAAGAATATGCTTCATCGAAGTTTTGACATAAATGATCCTCCGGCTCAACATCGATAATAGATGCAAGAGATCCGATTAATCGGTGTAAAAAGTTTGAATAATTAACCAATCTGGTAAAGCTTAGTGCTGGACGCTTTTAAGGAGATATTTAATTTTTTCCCAGATTTGTATATTGATTCCCAGCAATTAATTTGACAAAAGTTGTAATATCGTTCTAAACATGGAGTTTTGAAGATGGAAAATATTTAGCCAAATTTTTTGAGATAGTTATCCCTAAGTTGCGAAAGATTCGGTACTAATGAATTTTACCACGCACAGGCTTTATCTAGTAATGAAAAAGAAAAGATGCAAGTCGATGGCATAATTCGATACTCGATCATATTTAAATGTTGCACACGATTATAAAAAATCCGGATATGAAAACTAGAACCTTTAGTAGGTGTTCCCCAAAGGCGATTATTTTGTACCATATGGATAAAATCGGAGTTTGGCTTTCAAATGAATTAGCAACAACACAAGTTTTAAATAGTTAAGTGAATTTATCTGTAGGGTTAACAAAATCTCTTAATGGTTTTACATTGACATTCATTTTCGGTTCTTTGATTATCTAAGTTATTTGCCATTTTGTTAGAAATATTTAGATTCTTTTCGTTTTTTAAAAAATTTTTTAAATATTACGTTAAGTACGCGTCGTAAGATATTAGCGTGATTCGATACTACGCGTAAACGAACCTACAATCAACACACTTAAAAATATGATAACACAAATATAAGTTTATAGATCAAATAAAAGTCTTCAAAATGCTACTAAATTCATCATTACCTTCCTAGACAACGGCATTAAAAACATGATGAGGACATTTTTATTTTTTTTATTTTTGTATTGTAGCGATGAAGCAATCACAGTATACATATTGCTCGAGTAATACGAGGACTCTAGTGGAGTTTTGGTTATCGATCCACGGATGCCAAAAATATATACATTTTTTGCTATATGATTTTACTCATTTGTGGTGATATTACACTTTAAAAGGAAGGTATTTTGTATGTTTTTGGTTTTAGGTACAAAACATGGTGGATAGTTTAAATGGAAGCAAAAATGGTGCAATTTGGAGCAAAAACGAGCAAGAAAACAAATTTTGGCTTGTACCTTTCGATAAGTCTTTCTATGTTTAATCTCTTTTACACTTATTGCATATTTTTGAATGAGATTACACTTTAAAGAAAGTTTGTTTTTAAGCTTATATTGTAGAACTGTTGTTAGGAACACAACTCCGGGTGAAACGGCGGGGCGAATCGGAGGCCCGAAATGGAGCCAAACGGAGCAAACGGGTGGAGCTGCACGGGATGGCCACCGGGTGCGCCCAAACTGGTGACGGCGGTGCGGGAAGCCAGAGACCACAAAAATAGGGCGTCGAGCGGCACCACATTCGGCGGTGGCGCCGAGACGGTCTTGGATGAGATATTGGGCGGTTTGGCCAAATACATCGAATATGGATGCTTTTTGGAGGGTTTCTTCATGCACCTCTTGGGAAATTCGTCCTACTCTGTGCAAGCCGATTTTGAAGCCCGAATAAATGAAAGGGAGATGATAGGGAAAATGTGGAGAATGATGATAGATCTTAGAATAGGAGTAGAGACATAGGTTATACATTTTTGGAGAGATTGGTGTGGGAATTTTGAGAGAATCTATAAGGGAAGGTTCTAGCATTTGCATGGATCGACGGGAGACTTTGTGGGAGAGATTTTCATCTTTCTTTCAAGAGGAAAAAGCTAAGTATTGTGCTCTTTATTATCTTATGATTTTGTAAACTCTTATTTTGTGGATTTTCTTTGAAATGAAGTTTTCGGTTGTGTTTTCTTCGTGTTTTTGTATTCTTTCTCTTAAACTTTCTTCTTATGGAAATATTGGCATGAGAAGATTATGCAATTGTTTTCCATTCTACTTCTTTTTCAATGAGTAGGATTCATGTTTAGGATATTTGGATGCTTGCTAAAAGATGTTTTAATTATAAATGTGATGTGTTTTACTTGCGCTTCATTGACATTACAAAAAGGGCCCGTTGTATTGTTAAAATTCGTTGTAATTGCATTATCCCAAAAGAAATAATTCTGACAAAAATTGAGACCACATTCGATAATAAAGTGAATGAATTGCGTAGTTCATGGGGATTGAGTGCAAATAAATAGGGAAATATGTTTTCATGGAGTGTGGTGGAGGTTTGGTAACTAAAGCTAGGGTTAGCCTTCGGTGAAGGGAAGTGGGAGCTACGAAGTGGCGACGGTATCCTCTGACCTAACCTTGGATTTAGAGACTAAGCACAAGTTTACCAATGTTCTTTATAGCACTCTAAAGAGGGGTACTTGGAAGAGGGTAGAATAAGATTGCTCTTATTTGGCACATATAATATTTAATGCATCTCATTCCTATACATTATCCAATTCGTTACATGAGAATAGTAGTTTTATTATCTCGAAATTCACTAAACCAATTTCCCACAAAAGGGTTATCTTTAGTATTAATATTTGCATTAGGGAGTAGTTATTATTCTTACAAATAATCATCTGCATTTAGGAGGTAGTTGTTAAGGAAAACCACTTATATCACCCTTAGAACTAAGGTATTAGTAGACTAGAATTTGACCAGAACCTCTTACCTTGCTTCCTGTGGGATCGATCGCTTGGACTCCATTAGAGCCACAGCAGTAGTTGATATGGTACTTATACTTACGTTGGATCATTGTGATTTTTTAAAAATTATTATAAATCTCTTGTTCATAATTCCTTGCATATAAAAGTTGGATCATCCACGGGGAAGGTTTAAATTTATCATAGTGGCACTAAAACACAACATTTAAAATATATAATACTTAAAGTGAAAAGCACAAGTTATTGGCGATATTTAATGTAGCTAATAGAACTAAGTTTACTAAACTAGCTACAACTTAAGTAAAATTACTAACTCTAAACGAAGGTTTACTATTTTGTAATAGAAAGGTTAAGGTGGAGAAAGTATCCTTCCCCTTATAATGAGGTTATGGTTAGTGAAGATTTAGATTTTGTAAATTGTATTGTGCAGAATAGGAGCAATCTTATTCTTTAATCTCTTCAGTGTATAAAGAACATTGGCTAATCCTAGGTTTAGATCCCAAATTTGTGGTTAAGTTTGGAAGGATACGGCTCTCCTCCAGGAGGCTCCCTTCCTCCTTACTGAGGGCTAGCTGCCTTTTGTTTCCAAACCACAGAATTTGAATTGTGGATTTTTGTATGTCACACCAAAAAACTCCAATTCTACGACCAAAATAGTATATTTCTCGGTTGTTGCACTCGAAGCCACATGGACTACATTCTCATCCATAGAATTGAATGTGATTCTCACTTTATGGCAGAATGCATAGTCACTTCAGATCAAATTATTCACAACAAATTTTAACATTTCAATTGGCCGGATCGAAAAGTAAAGGCAATACATTGTGTAAAATCATCCATAGTATTTAACATTTAAATTGCAAATCCACTATCTCTTCATTTTACCATATCTCGTAGCCCGAACGAAATCTACTCGAATTCATGAGGAAGATACAACAAAATATGGATTGTACATATAAAGAAAATTCATACAAAAAATAATTAATATACACAACTTATCTGAATCTCTTCCCCCAAGTAAATTCTTTGAAGTTCCTTCGAATCTCTTTCTCTCTTTACAATAACACTCGGTCTCTCTTAGAAATGTATGGAAGAAGAAATCTCCCACTTTCCTTCCTCACCTACAACTCTAGATAAAACCCTCTTTAAACTTCGCTCTACGATACTTACACCTTATACACACTTTCCACACACCTTCTACACACTTCTACACTCTCCAACCCTTTTAAGCATTCGAAGCACTTATTATTGTGTAAGGGATCAATTTCCCGAAAATTGCCTCGAGCAAACTTCAAAAATCAACCAAATATGTTAGATACGCAAAAAACTGCAACGATCATCATTGGTGCATCAATGCCAAATTAGGTTAAAGTCGATTACTTGTACTCTTCCAGATATGAATGCATGCATTCTTGTCCCAACACAAATCAATATGAAACAGTTGGGTCTGCACCCTTTTAAGATCTTGGCAAAATCAGTCTTCAGAGCAATTTCGATAATACCTCGTTTTGACTTTAAATTTTTCCTTTTTGCTCAAATGCCACAAATCAACATACCTACAATAAAACATGAAAATACCTTCCTTTAAAGTGTAATATCACAAAAAATAAGCATAAAATGTATATGAAAAATGAATATGTATTTGGTTTTATAATTAAGTGCAATGGTTTGATTACTTACAAGTGACCGAAAGATATTTTGTTGGCGATCATGAGTTGCCTCCTCGAAAATACCTTGTCGAGCTACGTTGCATTTTTACGGTTCAAGTTTAGCTTTTAATGATGACTTTTAGGGTGGATTTTAACCGAGAGATTTAGGTAAGGTTGACCCGATAATTTAATTAATTTAGGTTAATGACACGCACAAAATATATACGTTTTTTCAGTATCATTTCTTAATTTTTTGTGATATTATGCAACAAGGAAGGTATTTTGTATATTTTTTGGTTTTAGATACAAGAAATGGTGATTGGAGCAAAAGGAAGCAAAAAACGTTCCCAATTTGGAGCAAAAACGAGCAAGAAATGAAATTATGCTGACACCTTTCGATAAGTCTTTTGATGCTTAATCTCTTTTACACTTATTTCATATTTTTGAATGAGATTACACACTTTAAAAAAGGTTGTTTTTATGCTTATTTTGTAGGGCTATTTGTTACGAGCATAGCATAACTTAAATGGGGTGAAACGAAGGCTGAAACGGTGGGCGCGCGGCCGATTAGCTCGCGAGCCGGCGGCCTTGATCTCGCCGACGGCGACGCCCGTCTCGCCCCGGCGGTGAGATTTTCTAGCGGCCTGTCGGCATATTTTGAGTTGTGTGTTGTATTTTAAAAAAAGGGTAACCTAACGAAATTGTCGGAGAATTTAGGTTTTAAATTTTTTAATTTAAATATATATAATTTAAGTAAATTATTTAATTTTGAAAATAATTTTAAATTTGAAAATTTTAAGATATGAAATCAAGCGAGTCTCACATCCTGAATAGCTGGGATTACAGGCGCCCGCACCACTAACCATGTATTTATCTCGAGGAATAGACACCTTGCTTGATGATGGGGCTCGATTAAATAAACTAAAGATTTGTGACATCCGTTTAGTCATATGAACCAATTTTATAAGCCGACAAGTTTTTACTGCTTAATATAAATGAATTAAGCGGGGTTTATATTACACAGGTTCTTAAAAAAGTTCCCTATAAGGGCAAACCCCTATAGTTAATTACATCTTACATGCGAAGACGCTTAAGAAAACTCCGATAATGATCGGTGGTTTTGCTCTCGGAATTCGAAGTTTAAGGTTTTGAAAAGTTGGATTTTGGAAATTTCAGTATCAAAGACCGGTTAGGGCTTAATTTGCATAATATGATTATACAAATTCCTAACGAAGAGTTGAGGATTTATGTTGCACTAAGAGCGAGCTACCTCGAAGTCACATGACTTTGTTATTTAATTCTACGAAAGTTTTTCTTTAAAAGTAGATCCAAGTTTTGCGATGACGATGGTCGTGCTGCCCACTGTGCTCCACACGTGCTCTTTGTTGCGAGAGGTTTAGTTTTAGAAGTCATAAATCGGGAGATGAGAAGTGTTTTGGTTTAAGAAAATCTTAAAATCAGTGTTTTTAGTGTTTTGGGTAAACAGTCTTAGGGATGATTAAACGAGCAGGATTAAGATCTACGGATTCAATCATCCCATTACCGTTATTTCATCGAATTCACTTAGTCCGGATGAATTTGCTAAACTCAATGAATGAGTTCACACTTTCATTTAGGCAGTGGGAAATCTGGTAACGGCAGTGAATTCACGTCATGCGGTATTCACGATCATTGATAGTAGTTTTAATTTAGTTGCAATTGTAGTTTTGTTGATACATTTGTGATTAAATTTGGTTTTTATATTTTTAAAATGTTGTGGCGGTGAATTTTATCTTATGACTTTTAATTTAGTTTTGGTTTGAGTTCGGGGACTATCTAAAGGTTTTGATTTTCATGTATTTGTCTTTTGTTTGTAAATGCGAAAAGTAAATTACGGTGCATGCTAAGTAAATTGCAATAGTAAATTACAATTAAATAAGCGTACTGGAGGGTCTTCTAGTCATCATTGCACTTAAAACACATGTTAATGCATTTAAATATTTTGCGAAATACTAGGTAAAGGCAGGAAAGGGTTTTGGTTATGCACGGAATTCTAATCCTATAACTAGTCATCTTCTATGACGTATAGGTTCTCGTGTTTGGTTTAAAGATGATTTTTTCATCGAAGAACAATTAAATTGATTGTTATTACAAAACGTCAGGTAAGTATTGAGGAAGTGCTTAGGACGGAATCCCTAAACTTATCTTTTCGATATTTTCGGGATTATTTTGAGTCCAAATGAATTTTTATTGTACGAGATGAATTGATCATCAGTTTGTATTTTTGTTTGTTTATCAGTGTGTGGGATGTTGAATATCTTATGTGTGAAGTGACGTTTCACAATAATTTATTTAAGAGTTATAATAATTAAAACGCTGAAATGATTGGTTTATTGAGAATTTTAATCAAATTAATTGAAAGTTAGAGTTAATGGTTTAAAGTGTTTTAATTTAATTATGAGGTTTTAATTAATAATTTTAAGTTTGGAATAGTGTTGAAATTGTTTTAGATTTAATTATTAATGATTTCATTTAGGTTTTTTTGTTAAATGATTTTAATTCAATTTAATTCAATTTGATTTAATTAATTTAATTTAATTTTATTTTATTTAATTTTAATTTTAATTTTAATTTTAATTTAATTTAATTTTAATTTTAATTTTTTAATTCAATTTAATTTAATTTAATTTTAATTTTAATTTAATTTTAATTTAATTTTTTTTTAATTTTAATTAAATTTAATTTTAATTTAATTGGATTTAATTTGATTTTGATTTTTAATTTTAATTTTAATTTTTAGTCTTAGTTTAACTTTAATTTTTAATTTGATTTTAATTTAATTTGATTTTAATTTTTTTAGTTTTAATTATTAATTTAGTATTATTTTAATTTTTGGTTAAAAATTAAATATTGTTAAAGTGACTCCTTTAGCGATTTTTTTAAATTAAAGAATAAATGTCCTCTTAATAATATCCATTTATTTTTAATGATCCAAATTTAAATATATTCTTTCCAAAATTTAAATTATTTAATTAATTAAAGTTTCATTTTTGATATTTTGAGGGTGTTTGATGGGTTCCTACCCCTTAATTTTCCAAAGTCTCGATCATCGAGAAAGTTGAAATCGATATTTTACCCCCAAATTTTGATTAAACCTAAAGTTTTAATTAAGGGTTAAAATTTTTAATTACCTTTATGCCCTTTTAAGCTTATTTATTTTATAACTTCCTTTAAATTGAGCTCAGAATGAATTTGAAATTTACATGTTCTGCTCCTCGCATATCGATTAAGACATTAGAGGAGAAAATGTGATTTTTACGAGATTTAATTTATTTATATAATTATTTTTAGTAGAAAATAAAGGTTTTCAAAGAAAATTCAACAACATGACTTCAAGGTAAGTTTGTCCTAATAATCGGGGGACCACTTGGACCAATTTTGGTGATTTTTTTGAATTATAATTTATTTATTATAATTATTTTGAGTTTTACGGTATTAATTAATTATAAAATAAAATTAAAGTTGAAAAATAAATTTTATATTTTCTTAAATCCATAGTACTCAAGGAGTCCAGAAATAAATTTTATAATTTTCTGATTTTTCTTTGATTTATTGAAATTATTTTAGTCAAAAAGGTTGAAAAATCGTTTTTAATATTAAAAATTACATTAAGCGCTTTAAAATTCGATATGTTTATCACAGGAACTTGGGAAAAATATTTAGTTTATTTCCTAAATGATTAAGTCAAATGTGACATTTTTATGATTTTTAATATTTTTGTGATTTTTATTATTTTTTAATTATTAAAATATTAAAATATGGTGAAAAATCGACTTTTTTAGAAAATTTCAATTTATTTTTCTTAAACTCCTCGATATCAGAGAAGTCCAAAATCAATTTGGTCAATTTTGAAATGTATCTTTGGAGTTATGAATTTTAAAGTTTAATTTTGATTATGTGGGCAATTAATCGTTTAGTGGGGTTAATCGAGTCGATTGATTCCAATTTTTATGTGAGGTCTACGATCCTAAAGATCGGTGGAGAATTGTTTTCAAGTCGATTTGATGTGTGGTTAACCCTAATTAATTCAAATTCAATTTTAGGGTTTAAGTAGATTAAGGTTATTATGAATGAATTAATTCAAAATATATTTTTCATAGGGTTCTCTGGTCACTAGGGAATATCACCAATTTTACAGGAATTTATTTCACAACATGCTAATTATTGGAATTAAAATACCTAAATAGTGACATGAAATTGAAAATTCAATAACTTTTCACAGAGATGGCCTACGACCTTAAAAAATTTAAGTATTCAAGAGATCGGAGAACTGGCTTTCCTATGGTCTCGTACCATGGTGAGTTGTATACATGCATGGAGAATTGAATGATTGAAAACACTATTTAATTAATTAAAGGAAAATAAAATATGCATCAAATAAATATGAAATAACTTCCCACATTATTCTCCTCATTTCAGTGAGCAGAGGGTATTTTTATTTTATTTTTCGAGTTTTATATGAAAAGTTATGAGTTTTGAAGTTTAGGTTCAAATAAATCCAAGAAAAATCCATTTCCCGCTCGATGACACGTGTCGCGGCGTGCTTCTTGGCTGGCGTGGTTGCTATTCACGGATGAAGCTGCCGTCAACTCCATCAGCGCCATCCATTGGATACATGCCCCCGATCGGACGGTACAACGCTCCTCTTTCTTGTTATTCTCCTAGTGCTATTCACCTAAAACCTTCCACCTTCCAACCTTGAAATCTCACTCGTTTCTTAACGAAATTGAATGAATTTTTTTTTAAATGATCATCTATCTAGTAGAACACATCTATATGGTGATGATATACTTAAATCATGTAAATATAGGTTGGAGAAGAAAAAAATTGATACCTTCGTCCAAGAGGTGAGGCCTCAATTGGAAATGGTTTGATTGAGCTTAAGAATGCTTGGAAAAGCTTTGGGAACAATTTGGTAGGGTCTCCCCAAGGTAAATCATGCATCTCCTCGTCTTGGCCATGGAAGTGGGGTTTAAATAAGGAAGGTTGTGGTTGAGCTTTGGGTGGCCATGG
Source organism: Papilionanthe hookeriana x Papilionanthe teres (assembly GCA_022702705.1). Classification (NCBI taxonomy): domain Eukaryota; kingdom Viridiplantae; phylum Streptophyta; class Magnoliopsida; order Asparagales; family Orchidaceae; genus Papilionanthe; species Papilionanthe hookeriana x Papilionanthe teres. Next base: position 152,316,803 of record CM040424.1, read on the forward strand.
GGGTTGATTAGTGGGTTCAAAATATGTGTTTAGGTGGAGGGGAGGTCAGAGTTTGATTTTAGTGCAACCAATTTGGGATTGCCATGTGTTAAGCCAATGATTTAAATGGCATGGGTGTAAGGAGCATTTTTGGTCCAATTTGGGTCAATTCATGGTTTTGGCTTGGTTCACTCACCAAGGCTTGATTTGGGCTGATGTGAGATCATTTGGGTCAGCCTCACATATGTGGTGAAGTCCCCATCCAAGGTGAGGTGGCCAATTTTGGTTAAATTATATCATTGATGGGGTTAAAAAAGGTTTAGTGAAGGCTTAAGAAAGGCTCCACTCTTCATTCCATAAATGGCATGGTGAGGTGGAAAGAGTTCCCCATGGCTTGCATATGGCTTATGCATCGCTCCATGGCTTCATTTGGCTTGCTCATGGCTTGGGTAAAGGTTGGCTCACTTGCATGGAAAAGGGTTATTGGGAATTTTGAAAACTTTGGATTCCTTTGATGGGATTTGTCACGATTCTACAAATGGGTTAATTTCATGATGGTTTAAGTCTTTTGTCAAATAAGATTATCAAAGGAGTGATGAAGAAAAGGTTTCATGTGGGCATGGGGATAGATTTTGGGTTTTTAAATTTGATGGAAAGTGGTCTTTTAAAGGCTTTATGGAAGTGGGCTTTTTAGTTTGAAAACAAATTGGTGGATGGAGTTTTTGTAAAAGATTAGGCAATGCAATAGTTGGGTTTAGTTTAGGAGTGTGGCATGAGTGATTTGGAGAAGGTTTGGTGTCATTTGGAATTGAAATAGGTTTAATTTGGGCCATTTTGGTAATGGGGCCCAAAATGGGTCAAATTGGGCTAACTTTGACTATCTTGGGTTAATGTTGGTTTACGGTTGTATTTTATGTAAAATTAATGTTGAAAAATATTTAGGGGTATAAAAAAGAGTTTTCAATTTTGGTTGGGCTTTAATTTTGGGATTTGGGTCTATTTGGGTTAGGTTTGGGTTTAGGCTATTTAGGGGATTTAGGCTTCAAATTGAAATTTGATCCAAATGTTAATAAAGTTGGGCTTGGATTTGGTCTAGATTGATATTAGGGATATGGAATTGAAGTTTAGAATTGAATTGGACCAAAATTGAGGTCAATTAGGGTGTTTGGTTTGACATTGGGCTCACGTTAGGTTTAAAATCTATATTTAAGTTCAACCTACCTTGAACTTAAATCTTTTAGTTTCAACCTACATTGAATCTAACTTAAACTTAGGTTCAATATACATTGAATCTAACTCAAACCAAAATTAAGTTTAACCTAACTTGAGTATAAACTTAACTTAGATTCAAGTTACAATGGACCTAGCATAAACTTGACTTAGGTTCAACCTACATCAAACCTAACATAAATAGGTTCAACTAACATCGTACCTAACTCAAATTTAAAATAAGTTCAATCTAAATTGAACCTAACTAAGTTAAATTTAGGTTTAACCCAACTTGAACTTGACTTAAATTTAAACCACATTGAACCTAAATCAAACCTTTAACTTAAGCTCAACACAGAGTTGAACTTAGGACAAAACTCTTAACTTAGGATTTAATCAACATTGAACCTAAACCAAACATTTAACTTAAGGTCAAATAAAAATTAAATTTAAGTCAAACATCAACCTAACCAAACCTTTAGGCCCAATATACATCAGGACCTAAAACCCTAAGCCTAACTTACATTAGACTTAACCAAGTTTCTTGAGGTCAAACCAACATTAGGACTTAAACATTAAATCTAATTTACCTTTAGACTTAGTTAATATCTTTTGATTCAAAATACATCTATATCTAATTTTCTATATCTAATTTATATTAGATTTATCTCAAAAATACTAGATTCAAATGACACTGAATCTAAATTCCCAAGTCTAATTTACACTAGATTTAATTCAAAACATTTAGATTCAAAGGACATTTGAATCTAAATTCTTAAATCTAATTCATATTAGATTTATCTTTAAAACAATAGATTCAAACGACACTGAATCTAAAATTCCCAAGCCTAATTAGCTCATACATATATTAGATGTAATTAAACATGACTCACTTCTTTAGGTCTAAATTACATAAGACTTAAATAAAAAAATAAAAACTAGCATATAAATAAAATCAGTCAAAATGACAATGGAAACTTTTAATTAGTTAATAAAACATAAACAACCTAAACTTACCAACTCTTAAAAACTGACAAAAGGACATTAAAACCTGAATGAAATCCTAATGAATAAGAATCACCAAATGCAACTTGAACCTCAGTTTTCTTGATCTACAAAGATTTCTTGGGTGATGCAATCCTGATTGTTGACAAGTATCTTCCGGTCCATGTTTAGAAACCTTTCAGAGTAAGTAAATCAAGGCATCTGACGACCTTGGAATGACGGAGCCATGGACATCTCGACCGGGTTGTCTAAAAATTCAACCAACTAAATCAATATTTTAAGAAATAAAATTGACATTATTTTCTTTGTAAGAATAACTCTTGGATTGTTTTTCTTGCAGGTTGAAGATAAGTTCCGTATTATATTTACTTTGAATGTTATTAGGGTGTGCTTACTCTATTTTGCAGGGAGATATTCTGAAGACGGGACAAACAACAAAACAAAATAAAAAATGGCATTAAAAAAAACTAAAATGACATAATCATGACAAACGACAAAACAAAACCTAAACTTTTAGGATATTCACCAAACATACTTTTAAGAAAGCCACTAAACAAATAACAAACTCCGAGATAAATGACATTAAAACGACAAACAACAAATTAAAAATAAAATCGACACAATAAATGACATTGACAAAATCAAACCTTTAGGTTAGCACGTGAACATACTACCGATAGGACTGGACATTGATGTTTCATTTCGTGTTCTTGAAATTTCTTAGAAAATAAGTGTTAACATTAATCAGAGGTTTTCATAGGAAATCTTAATTGTCTAAGATGTAATTAACTATAGAAGCTTGCTCGTTATTGACCTCTCTTTTGTTGAGGTCTAGTCTTTCTTTAGAAAAGCCTAGGGTATAACAATAGGACTTCCCTAGTGACTATCCTAGAAGACTAGCACTGTAATTCTTACCCCATAGAAATTCAAACCACTTCTTTGGTTCACTTGGAATTTTCAAATGCTTAAAGTCTAACCTCTAAGTACTTAGGAAGATAACTCCAAGCATGAGGAAGCTCGAGAGAAGTTTCCTATAGAATAGTCAAGCCTTAGGACTCGCCCTGGGTTGCCTGGGTGCGGGTCACACACACACTTACACTCACTTCCTAAAAAATCTAAGCCAAACATACCAATTTGCTTCCCACACTTGATCCCCTACTCTTTTCGAAACTCATTTGGCCAGTTTCCCAAGCTCTTAGCTCCATGGTAGGGTTTAGCTTGTACTAGCACATGGAGGATCCGAATGGTGAAGTCACTTAGTCCATGGCTCAAATGAGTAGACATTTCCATTTGACACCCAATCATACCAAAAATAGCAAACTTTTCCTTTACCCCTAAAACCCTAATATTGCCCAAAATTTCTAAAATCAATAAAAATTACCAAAATCCCTCAAGAGTCATCCCGAAACACACCTCACCACTGAAAATACCCAAAATCCACCAAATTTTTCAAAATTCCAAAAATGCACCCAAAATAAAAAAAATTACTAAGATACCCCTCCAAATTCAAAAATTCCCAAAAATTTCAAAATCATCTCAACTGGCTCCAAAATCAATTTAGACCACTTGATTTGACCCAGTTTGACCGAAAGCCCCAAATTTTCCATTTAAGCTCAAAATGCCCAAATCGTTCCCAATTTCCAACAAATGGATTCCAATTCTCCACAATTTCAAATCTAAACTCAAACTCACAGTGCCTAATCTCATTCCAAACCAAATCCAAGTACAATATGAGCCACACTTGAATCAAATTTGAATCTAAATAAAAAAGCCCCATTTTCGACCACATGCCCAAATCTCCCTAAATTAAACAAAATGCCAATCAATTTCCCCAATTTTGAATCTTATACTCTTCAAAAAGTTCTCCTACACCAAATTGAACCATAAATTACCCCAAATTTGAGCCCAAATGTATCCCAAGTCCAACCAAACCTAAAATTCCTAATTTTGCCCCAAATTAACCACATGTCCAAAATCCATCAAGTTGAATACTCTAACCATGAAATTGCCATCAAATTAATGTTTGAAAATCTTCATGACATCCCCCTACACCATCTTGACCAATCAGTTGAGACCTAACCCCACTCCACCCTAACTTAAATCCAAGCTTAGCCAACTTTCCCCAAATTGACCAAATGTCCAAATCTCACCAAATCCACCTCCCAAATAAACTCAAAACCACCCCAATCCTTTTTTTAAAACCTTCATGTCAAATATTTAAACCATTTTTCTCAATTAATTGAGTTAAAACCATGCTAAAGCCTAACCTAGCCTAAATTTAACACACATGAGCCAAAATTGAACCCATGAGCCAATGTGACCAAACCTAACCCAATTTGACCCAGTTAAATCCTCCACAGAAACTAAGTGAACCCTAGAGACTACCCAAGATCCTTTTATCCCACTCTAGTTGAGCCATGGATCAAGTATATCCATTAGGTGGGATGTATCCTCAACCACCATTAGTTCAATTTGAACCATCTGGAAAATAAATTTGATAAAATGGGCAATGATTAAAAAACCTCACATCTTCTTTTTCTAACATTTTTTTTTTCAGATACATTCTTTTATCTGCTTGTTCCACATGACTTGTATGACTGTATTGTATTTTGAGTTTCCATCCAATGTGCGCTAAACGAGCATTAGTTTCATTTACCATTGCTTCGATTTATGCCACATCAGCCTCGATCTTCAAAATTCTTTCTGCATTCCCTTAAATACTAACTGCTAGATATCTGTTGTATAACTCTTATGCATTCTCACAAATGAAATTTTTCTTGTTGGCTTCATCTTTCTTCTTACTTTGCTCTCCCAAGAAGACATTTTTGCACTTAAAATACTCTTTCAGAAGACTCAAAAATGAAAATAAGAACTAGGGCAAGTATCTCTTAATTTTGGGCCTTTTTATTGACTTTAGAAGTCTTAAAACTGACCCAGGTCGTGTCTTAACTCTTAAAAAACTCCAAAAACTACTCACCCATGCTTTAGACTTCTAGAACCATATTTATCACGATTTTTAACTGTGGCGCCTATGCGCTAACATCTGGAACATAAGCACCAGTGCTTAATTTAACACATGTCTACTAAACATCCAGATCTTCATTCTAATTCCTTTAACTCATCAATTAAGGTCCAAATAACACCACTATAGCATACAAACTTCAAAATACTACCACATTTCTCAAATCAAACCAAATAAAAGCATACAAAGCAAACTTAAAGTAAAGCACACCGATAAATATGGGTTGACTCCCACGAAGCGCTTAGTTTAACGTCTTCAGCAAGACCTAACTAGAGCTTATTCTGAGTAACCAAATATTAAATTATCATCAATTTTAGGTTAACTGACTGAAAAAATAAGTTTTAAGTCTATGACCGTTAACTTTAAATATTTTTCCAATCTTAGGATCCTTAATATGCACAGCTCCATAAGAATAAACTTTCATCACAAAAAGTGGGCCCATCCACCTAAACTTAAGTTTTCTAGCAAATATTCTCAATCTAGCATTATATAACAGAACTTGTTATCCAGACATAAGATTTTCAGTAAGAATCTTCCAATCATGCCATAACTTCATCTTTTCTTTATAAATTTTAGTATTTTCATAAGATTCATTCCCTATAACTTCAAGCTCATTTAATTGCAACATTCTCTTTTCACCAGCTTCATTCAAATTATAATTGAACTTTTTAATAGTGTAATATTCTTTATGCTCAAGTTCAACTAGTAAATGACAAGCTTTTTCAAAAATTAGCCTATGTTGGGACATTCCTAGAAGAGTTCTCTATGCAGTCCTATAGGCCCACAAAGCATAATCCAGTTTAATTGACCAATCCTTTCTATTTGGATTAACAGTCTTTTCCATTATTATTTTAATTTCCTGATTAGATAATGCAACTAAACCACTAGTTTGCGGATGATAAGTAGTAGCAATGTGATGGTTAAAATGATATTTCTTTACTAACTTTTCTATAATCGCATTTCTAAAATGACTTCCCTCATCTGTTATGATAACCCTTGGTATTCCAAATCTGTAAAATATACTATTTCTTAAAAATTTTACAACACTTTGAGCATCACATCGAGGTAAAGCAACAGCTTCTATCCATTTGGATACATAGTCTACTGCTATCAAAATGTAAGTATTTCCGAAAGAAGGTATAAATGGTCCCATGAAATTTAATTCCCAAACGTCAAATATTTCAACTTCCAACATATAGTTAAGGGGCATCTCATTTCTTCTAGAAATATTGCCTACACGTTGATATCAATCACAATTTTTAATAAAAGAATTAGCATCCTTAAAAATTGTAGGCCAATAAAATCTAAATTGTAATATTTTGTATGCAGTTTTATCAGCACCAAAATATCCCCCATAATCAGAATTATTACTTTTTAAATAATTTCATAAGTTTCTTCTAAAGGAACACATCTTCGAATGAGCAGATCCTTTCTTTGTTTATATAAAAATGGGTCATCCCAAAAGTAAGTCTTAGCTTCAGATAAAAATTTCTTCCACTCTTGGTATGTTAGACCATATGGTAAAATATCACTGACAATAAAGTTTATAATGTCAACATACCATGGAACACGCCACTCATTAATAGTGAACAATTTTTCGTTAGGAAAATGTTCATTGATTTCACCATGAGAAAAGAGGTTTTTAAAATTCAAGCCTGGATAGATGATCAGCACCCTTCCAATCTACTATTTCAAAATCAAATTCTTGCAAAAGAAGAATCCATCTTATAAGTCATAGTATTGCATCCTTCTTTTTCATCAGATACTTAATAGCAGAATAGTCAGTATGCACCACACATTTAGTTCCAATTAAATATGATCTGAATTTATTAAAGGAAAATACTATAGCTAGTAACTCTTTCTCAGTTGTGTTATAATTAATTTGAATTTCATTCAGAGTTGTACTAGCATAGTAGATACTCTGAAAATCTTATCATATTTCTGGCCTAAAACAGCTCCAATAGTATAATCACTAGCATCACACATTATATCAAAAGGTTTTTCCCAGTTTGGTGAAACTATAATAGGTGCAGTAATTAATTTTTATTTCAATGATTCAAAAGCTTTTAGACATTTTTCATCAAAATAAAAAATCACATCTTTTCCAAGTAAACAGCATAAAGGCTTTATGATTTTTGAAAAGTCTTTAATATAACGCCGGAAGAATCCAGCATGTCCCAAAAAACATCTAATTCCCCTTACATTGGTCTAGAAAGGTAAATTAGCGATCACTTGAATTTTTGCAGGACCTACCTCCATTCCTTTTTCTGATATACGATGTCCCAAAATAATTTATTCTGCTACTATAAATTGGCATTTTTCCCAATTAAGGACTAAATTAGTTTCTTCACAGTGAGTAATAACTCTTAATAGATGTTCTAAATATGATTCAAATGAAATTCCAAACACTGAAAAGTCATCCATAAAAACTTCAATTCATTTTTCAACTAAGTCACAAAAAATTGCCATCATACATCTCTGAAATGTAGCAGGGGCATTACATAAACCAAAGGGCATTCTTCTAAAAGCAAATGTACCATAAGGACAAGTAAACATTGTTTTCTCTTGATCCTCAGAAGTAATTTGTATTTGGTGGTAACCAGTATATCCATCCAGAAAATAAAAGCATTTACCAGTCAGTCTGTCCAACGTCTGATCTAGAAAGGGTAGTGGAAAATGGTCTTTCTTGGTGGCAAGGTTTAATTTTCTATAATCAATGTGTATTCTCTACCCTGTAACCTGTCTTGTTGGTATCAACTCATTCTTTTCATTAGCAGTCACAGTAACTCCTCCTTTATTAGGAACAAAGTGAGCAGGAGTAACCCATGCACTATCTGAAATAGGGTAGATATTTCTAGCATCCAACCACTTTAAAATTTCATTATTTAGAATATCTTTCATGATAGGATTTAATCTCCTATGAGGATCAACCCGAGGTTTGTAATTCTCATCCAAAAGGATGCTATGCATACAAATTGAAAAACTGGTTCCTTTAATATGGCCTATTGTCCATCTAAAGGCTTTCTTATATTTCTTCAGAATTACAATCAGACTCTCTTCTTCTATATCAGTTAATTAAGAGGATTTAATAACTGACAAAGTTGAGGAATCACCTAATAATTCATATTTTAAATGTGTAGGAAGCATCTTTAGATCAAGTTTAGGAGGTTTTTCAATTGATGGACTAAAAGATTCAACTTTTTCAATCATGTCCAACAATTCAAAAATTTCATGAACATAACTTAAATCTTCCTCACGAAAATCTTCAGAATGTTGTAATTCCTCCTCTTCCTCGTGTTCCAATTTTTCACTTTAAAATTTCTCTTCAAAAGTTGAATTAAAATGGCATTTACTTAGATAAATGAAAACATCCATCCTATAGAATTCATCATCTTTACCTCTTGCAGGAAATTTCATTGATTTTGAGATATTAAATGTAACAGTCTGATCATTAACTCACATCGTTAATTCCTCTTTTTGCATATCTGTCATTGCTCTGCCTATGGATTGGAAAGGTCTCCCTAAAATCATGGGTGTCTCTTTATCTTCCTCCATATCTAGCATAATGAAATCAACAGGAAGGATAAATTGATCGACCTTAACAAAAACATATTCTATAACTCCTTTAGGATATGTGATCAAACGATCTGCTAATTGCAGAGTTACAGTAGTCAGGGTTATTTCTCCTAATCCCAGTCTTTTGAATATAAATAATGGCATAAAGTTTATGCTTGAACTTGAATCACATAAAACTTTCCCAAAAAATTTGTCTTCAATCGTACATGGAATTGTGAAACTACCAAGATCATTAAGCTTTTGAGGAAGCTTTTTCTGAATTATTGCACTACACTCCTTACTAACTACAATAGTTTCACTTTCTTTAAACTGCAGTTTTCTTTGAGAATATCCTTCATAAATTTCACAAAGCTTGACATTTTCCTAAGTCTTCAGCAAATGGAATATTGATTTTAAGCTTCTTAAATATTTCCAAGAACTTTGAAAATTGCTTATCCATTTTCTATTGTCGAAGTCTCTAAGGAAATAGAGGTGGTGGCTTTTCTAAATCAATCTTAGGTGGAGAAATAGGTCTTTCCAAACCTTTCTTAGCGTCCTCTTTTAGTTCTTCAATCTCTTCTTTCTCTACTTCAATCTCTTTTTAAACTCTACCTTCAAACTCTCTTCCACTTCTCAACTGAATAGCTTTTACTTGCTCTTTATTCTTATCTCTTGGATTTACTTATGTATTACTAGGAAGTGTTTCGTGGGTTCTATTACTTAATGAATTGACAATCCATCCCAATTGGTTTCCCAGTTGTAACACAACTTCTTCAATAGACAACTTATTCTCCTTAAATTGTGAAGCATTGTTAAAACTTGGAGGATAGGTTGGTCTATAATTGTTATTCCCTTGGTTATTCCAGTTCCCTAATGGGTTTACTTGGTTGTTCCCCCATTATAGATTACTACCACCCTAATTATTGGTATTTCAGTTAAAGTTTGGATGATTCTTCCAACCTGAGTTATAATAATTGGAATATAGGTTATTAAGCTTGTTTATGGCATGTAAAGTTTCTAATGATGTTTGAGAATCAACCATTTGGGATAATGAATTTTCTTCAATCATGGAAATTGGCTGAGAAAAATTCATTCCAAATTGGTTTATCTGTCTTGAAATTGCAGCAACTTGATTCGCTAGCATCGCAAAAGCATCCTTTTCATGAATATTGGCTATCTTATTAGGATTTAGCCTTTCAGAAGGCCATCAAAAATTATTAGTAGTCATTTCCTCAATTAAAGCATAAGCAGCAGAAAACTGTTTAGACATCAATGAAACACCAGCAACGACATCGATAGTAGATCTAAGAGATCCAATAAATCTATTGTAGAATGTTTGAATTATTAACCAATCTGGTATCGAATGATGTGGACACTTTTTTAGGAGATCTTTAAAACATTCCCATGCTTCATAAATAGATTCTCCTTTAAACTAACAAAAAGATGTAATATCATTTCTATGCTTCGCAGTAATTGATGGTAAAAAATTATTTAGCAAGGAATTTTTGCACTAAATCACCCCAAGTTTTGGTAGATGCAAGGGCTAAAGAATTAAACCATATCTTAGCCTTATCTCTATGTGAGAAAGGAAAAATTTAAGTCCATTATCATCATCTGAAACACCATCATATTTAAAAGTAGCACATTTCTAGAAAACTGACAAGATGTAAATTAGGATCTTCAGTTGGTGCTCCCCGAAACTGATTATTTGATACACCTGGATAATAGCAGGATTAAGTTCAAATAAATTAGTTGCCATAGCAGAGTTTTAAATATTACTGTGAGTTCAAAGTGAAATATTTTCTTTAAAAAATATATTAATTAATTCCCTAGCAACAGCGCCAAAAACTTGAAAACCAAATATTTATGCTTACATTTTTCACTTTATATTTATTTTCAATGATAATATCTCTTTCTTTGCAACAGATGCCAAAAACTTGACTCTGAAGAAAATAAGAAATATATTTTAATTTTTTTATAATATGGGATTCTACGCAAGTGTACGTATAGTTTATCAAGTAATATAAGACTTTCTGATTAAGCTCCGAGATATCGAACCCACAGGTAAATATCTAAAATTTTAAAGAAAACAGAAAATTAACTTTTTACTTTTCAAAATGATTTTGAAAAGTATGTTTTAAGATAGAAAATTTAAAATTTATTTTTGATATTTTCTTTTAAGAAAAGGTAAAGCAGCAACTAAAAGTTCTCCATATCTCCAGCACCTTCACTTTAAAATAGACTCATATACTTAGAGAAGGTAACCAACCAGCTAACTGGTTGGCCAAACATGCTACATCCACTAGTACTATTTCTTTTTCTGCCACACCTTTTGTGCCTCTTAAGCCTTTACTTTTTGGAGATCTCAATGATCTCCCCTACATTAGATGTATGTAACTCTTTTAATTAAATGAAATTTTCCATTCCTCTTAAATATATATATATATATATATATATATATATATATATATATATTTATATTTATATGTAAAGGAGTAGCTCGTGGCTCCCTACGTGTTAATAAAAAAAGGAGTACAAAAAAAGTGGGAGGGAGAGGGTATCCCCATCAAAAACCAAAAGGAAATACATAATAGCTCCTAGGGGTTCCTTTCTCCACATTACAACTTCACACAAAAATTAAATGAAAAGTACTTGAACAAGTAAAATCAAACTAAAAGATTACATGTATACCAATAAATTTTTTAAGATCATCAAATCTTCTAAGGTATGGAAGACACATCCTATCTCCATGTAACAAAATTTCTAGGGAGGGGGGAGGGTTAGTATCAAGTGTATGACATTCATTATGATTTCCTTCAGAAGCAAGCCAATGGGCAGGAGCATTGCCCACCCTAAGAGTATGTAAGAAATTGACATTATTTAGCACAAATAAATGACTCAAACGAGTAAGCTATCTGCTGATATGCCATGGAGGAGCATTAGTATGGTGGAAATACCTGATGCAAAGGAGAGAGTTAGATTCTACAACCAGAGGTCCAATTTTACACCTATGAACAATGAGTAAATCCCAATAAATAGCCATTATCTCAGTCTCCAAAGCATCCCAGGCAGCAGCTAGGGAGGATAAAAAAAAGTAAACATCTCCCTTGAGAATCTCTGAACACACCACCAAAGCCAGCTGACAATCTGCAAAAACCGCCATCAGTGTTTACCTTCACCCAATGTATAGGAGGAGGATGCCATAAAATAAGAGTGGGTTAACCCTGGGTTGAGAAGAAGCCTTCTCAATACTACAGATATCTTGGAATTGATAATGGTGAATTAATTTGTGGATGTAAAGATAAGCAGTTCCTGGCCACTCTAGCGATCAAGGGGTGACAACCTCATATTTGGACTGGGCTCTAGTCGTCCAAAGGAACCAAGCAACTAGATAAGGATCACCAACACGTTAGTTTTATACCAATCATCCCAATAGGCAGAGAAAGAGGACCAGCTCAAAAGAAGTGTGCCAAACTTTTGATTCTGAAAAAGGTTATTATATACTTTGAGAAAAGTCACAAGCAAAGAATATAAATTGCAAAAAAATTATAAAATTATTTGTATGAAAGCAAATGATAATAAAATATCTTTTTTGTCTTTCAATGAATCAGTAATAATTATGGAATTTTATTGTGAAAGTATCTAAATGTGTTGTACCAAATAGGAGCAGTTATATTCTTTACCCATACTTGGTTCTATAAAGAACATTGGTTAATTTGATGTTTTGAAATCTTGTAGATGGGTTAGGTAGGAAAAATACTAGCTCTCACTCTAAAATTCTCTCTTCTCCCTCCACCTGGGGGCTAACATCTTATAACAAAATTTAAAGTATCAAACCAAATTTGGGGCTTTAGCCTGTCACTCTAAAGTCCTCTAATTATACTTTCCATTAAAAAGCATATCTCCCTATTTATTTACACTCAAATATTTGGACTATAATTCTAACCCATATAATTGCATGTGATTCACTCAAATTGTTGATCGAGACAATACTGCATTGTTTTTTACATGTTCCTGCAACAAATTTTAACATCTCAATTGGCCAAATCAAGAGGTAAATGAATTGCAAGGTAGTGAAATCATCAAAACTTCTTCCAACATTAAACATCTATACTTCACACAACATCCTTCCATAATTTAATTACTTCTTCATTTGGAAGGAAAAAGATAAAGAAAACTACTCAAAACTCATGGAAAAAGCACACACACAATTTGATTTGAATGAAGAAAACATAGTGAAAACACAAGATGTTTTTCTTTAAAATGAAATGTAAAAATAAAGATAAAAACTTATCTGAAAATCCTCCCCACAAGACTTTTAAGGTTCCTCTAAAACTTTTTCTTTCCACTAGATAACTCCTTAGAGTTTGGTGCCCAACTCTAAGGATTGAATTTGCTAAATTATAATACAAACTATGTTAAAGTAAAGTGGAAAAGTAAAGAAAATATAGCGAGAAGAATTTTCTCTTTTTTCCTCTTTCCCTTTAGCAATTTCAAGCTTTTCTCTAACTTTTCTCGCCAAAATTTCTCTTCAAAACTCTTCTCTTTTTTTGATCTTAAGTCTTTTTTTAATAATTATTGAAAAGGTGCTTTGGTGTTTCTTCAAATTATTTCTGGATTTAATGAATCTACCAAGAGATGCATCCATTCATTCAAATTTTAAATGAATTTTTGTGATAATGGGAAGTTACTGAAGTTTAAACCAAAGGGTGCATAAAAAATTCCTTCAAATTTGCACCAAAATTAATATAAATTCATCACTATAACTGTGGCGACTATGCGCCAACCAACTGACGCTTAGGCGCCATAGGCCAATTTTTCACACCTTTCAATTTTGCTCCAAATTTGATCCTTTTTTGCTCTCTTCATCACAAAAGCTCATTTTCATCATAATTGCAATAAAAATGTGAAAATACCTTCCATTAAGGTGAAATATCATCAAAAATAGGTATAAAAATGTGCTTAAAAACACTATATATTTTAGGTGTCCCAGGCATTTGATTTCTTCTAGAAATATTTCCTACACGCTGACATCAATCACAATTTGTAATATAAGAATTAACATCCCTAAAAATTATAGGCCAATAAAATCCAGATTGTAGAATTTTATATGTAGTTTTATCAACACCAAAATATCCTCCAAAATCAGAATCATAACATTTTTGAATAATTTCATATGTTTCTTCTAACGGTACACATCTTCGAATAATTAAATCCTTTCCTTTTTTATATAAAAATTGGTCATCCCAAAATTAAGTCTTAGCTTCAGATAAAAATTTCTTCCTCTGTTGACATGTCAAACCATAGTGTATAATGTATCTAAAAATAAAATTCACACTGTCGACATACATCGAACAAACCACCCATTAATAGTGAACAAATTTTCATCAGGAAAATGCTCAATAATTTCTTCATTAGAAAAGAGAGATTTTTCATTTTCAAGTCTGGAGAGATGATCAACAATTTGAATCGTAACACCCTTCCTATCTACTATCTCAAAGTTAAATTCCTATAAAAGAAGAGTCCATCTTATCAGTCTTGGTTATGCATCATTCTTTTTCATTAAATATTTAATAGCAGAATGGTCTGTATGAACCACACATTTGGTTCCAATTAAATATGATATGAATTTAACAAAAGCTAATACTATAGCTAGTAACCCTTTCTCAGTCATGGTATAATTAATTTGAGTTTCATTAAGAGTTCTACTAGCATAGTAGATCACTTTGAAAATTTTATTATGTTTTTGTCCTTAAACAACTCCAATAGCGTAATCATATGCATCACACATTAATTCAAAGGGTTTTCCCAATCTGGTGATATAATAACTGGTGCAGTGATTAATTTTCCTTTTAATAGCTTGAAAGCTTTTAAGCATTCTTTATAAAATTTAAAAATTATATCTTTTTCCATTAAATGGCATAAAGGCTTAGCAATTTTTGAAAAGTCTTTAATATAATGCCTGTAGAATCTAGCATGTCCTAAAAATCTCCTAATCTCCCTTACATTTGTTGGGCATGGTAAATTAGTGATTACTTAAATTTTTGCAGGGTCTACTTCCATACCTTTTCAGAAATATGATGTCCTAAAATAATTCCTCCTGCTACCATTAATTGACATTTTTCCCAATTAAGGACTAAGTTTATTTTCATCATTTAAGAACAATAGATAAATGTTCTAAACATGATTCAAATGAAATTCCAAAAATTAAAAAATCATCCATACACGCTTCAATTCCTTTTTCAATTAAATCACAAAAAATTGCCATCAAACATCTTTGAAATGTAGTATGGGCATTTCATAAAAAAAAGGCATTCTTCTAAAAGCAAATATACAATAAGGAGTGGTAAATATTGTTTTCTCTTTATCCTTAAGAGAAATTTATAGTTAGTGATAACTAGTATATCCATCAAAAAAATAAAAGTATTTATGCCCAGCTAGTCTATCAAACATTTGATCTATAAAGGGAAGTGAAAATGATCTTTCTCGGTGACAAGATTTAATTTTCTATAATTAATGTATATTTGTCATCCTGTAAATTTTCTTGTTAGTATTAATTCGTTATGTTTATTAACAGTTACATTTACTCCTCCTTTCTTAGGAACACGATGAATAGGACTAACCCTTGCACTATCTGAAATAGAGATAATTCCAACATCTAAGCACTTAAAAATTTCTTTCTTAACAAATTTTTTAATAATAGGAATTAATCTCCTTCGAAGATCAACTCTGGGTTTGCAGTTTTCTTCCATAGGTGATGAATAGGACTAACCCTGGGTTCGTAGTATTCTTCCTTTAATATCAGCTATGGTCCATCCAAAGGCTTTCTTATATTTCTTTAAAGTTTCAAGCAAACTCTCTTCTTCTTCAGTAGTTAATTTCGACAAAATTATAATAGGAAAAGTTGAGGAATCACCTAAAAAGGCATACTTTAAATGTTCAGGATGTAACTTCAAGTTCATGAGGTTTTTCAATTCATGGACAAAAAGATTCATCTTTCTTTGTCATGTCTAAAACATAAAAACTTTTTTGAACATAATTTAAATCTTCCTCAATAAAGTCATCAGAATATTGTGCTTCCTCTTCTTTCTCATGTTCCATCTTTTCACTTTAAGATTTTTCTTCATAAGTTGCTTTAAAATGACATTCACTCAAATATCTCATTAAATCCATCCTGAAACATTCATCTTCTTTACCTCTTGCGGGATATTTCATTGATTTTGAAATATTAAATGTAACAGTTTGATCATTGACACACATAGTTAATTCCCCTTTATACACATTTATTATAGCTCTTCCTATATCTAGGAAAGGTCTCCCCAAATCTCTCTATCTTCTTTCATACCTAACATAATGAAATCAACAGGAAAAATAAATCGATCCACTTTACTAAAACATCTTCTATAACCCCTTTAGGACATGTTATCGAACGATCTGCTAACTACAGAGTTACATTAGTCGGGGTTTTTTTTCCTAATCTCCATCTTTTAAATATAGAAAATGGCATAAGGTTAATGCTTGCACCAAAATCACACATAGCTTTCCCATAAAATCTATCTCTGATTGCACATAGAATTGTGAAGCTTTCAGGATCTTTAAGCTTTTCAGAAAGTTACTTTTAAATTATGTCACTGCATTCTTCATTAAGTGCAACAGTCTCATTATCTTCAAACTTCCTTTTTCTGTTTAGAATATTGATCCATGAAAAAAATTCCTTTTTTTATGCCTTGATTTTTATGAATTTCTAAGGATATTATGCTTTAATGAAAGGTATTTTTATGTTTTTGGATGTATGTGATGTAAAAAGGTCCAAAAAAGGAAAAAGGGTGAAAAAGGAGTAAAAAGGAGCAAAAATGGAGCAAAATACAAGAATCATAAAAAATTATGGCCTGGCGCCTAGGCGCCAGAAGTTGTCGCCTAAGCGCCAGACTTGATATAGAAACTGTCAAGTTTTTTATGACTTTTGGACGGTTATTTTGACGGAGTGAGCGGTTATTGGACATTCTATAAGACTGACAGTTGTTCATTGATAATAGGACATGTGATACATTGCATTTGGACGCTCCAAAACGGTTTTAATCGCGAAGAGGTGCGAGCCAAAGTGAAGAGGTGCGAAGAACTGGACGCGGTATCCGGCGCCTAGGCGACAACTAGAAGATTCATTGAATTTGGACATGTTTTGAAGAGGTACCTCAAGGCAACCCTTGAAGCCTATAAATAGGAGGCCACTCCATCAGAGAAAAACTCACCCTATAGTCTCTTTCTTCCCCTTAGTCATTTTAGTCATTTAGAGTTATGAAGATGTAGATTTTTATATCTTATGGAAAGTTTGGTGTGGGATTTTGAGATATTTATGTGAGGGATGTACGAGCGCCGCATGGATCGGTGGGAAACTTTGGTGGAGAGATCTTCTTCATTCTTTTAGTGGGAAAAAGCTAAGTATTATGTTCTTCATTCTCTTGTAATTATTGTAAACACTTTCTAGTGGATTTTCATTGTTTTATACTAAGTTTTCTGTCATGATTTATCCATGTTTTATAAGTAATTTTCTTTACTCTTTCTTTTAATATGAAGTAGTGGCATGTCTAGGAAAATCATTTTTATGATAAAATTATCTTTTAAATGCTTCTAGGTGACAAATATTTGCATAAATTTAATAGAATACTAATGAAATAAGTTCCTTGTTGGCACTTAAATTATTACATAATTCTATCAACTCTTTTACTTCTTATGCCATTATTTTCATTTACTTTTATTTTGTAAGGAAATAGATGCATGTTTAGGAATTAAGATTTGCTTAAATATTCTCTTATTAAATTATGGTGATGATATTCATACGGGATCTTCATTTACTCTACAAATTGATCACTTGTATTGTTAAAATCTGTTGAAGAATTCTGAGAACTATCCGGAGATGAGTTCTTAACTAGTAGATATCACATGAATCCTTAGGTAGTCGAAGGCCTTCTGCGGGTTGTTCAAAGTGAAGTGAAAATAAATAGGAAGATATGATTTATTGGGCGTAGAATTGATTAGTTTTTAGAGTGAAAGACTAAATTCTAATAATTTGGTCTATAGAAAGGGAATGGGTCACTGGTAGGGCCGACCTTAGCCACCCTTGGACATCTAGTAGTGTGAGCCTAGATTATCCCATTTTACTAATAAAACATCCTGAACCGATCTATAGATTAGCAAATGTTCTTTATGCCTGAACCAAAGGGTAAAGAATAGGATTTCTTCTATTTGGCATTACTACATAAAATTCTAAGCATCTCTTTCCTACACATTATCTATGTAATTGCAAGAGAAAGGTAGTTTTTAATTTCTCAAAATTGTCCAAATCAATTTATCCATAAGATATCTTTTTATTTATGAACTTTATTTAGGATTAGTTATTAGAAAACTCATTTTAATCAAAATTCCAAATTTAGGCCTTTTAGAAAGAGACTGGAATTAGCCTAAAGGATTTCTTACCTCGCTTCTCTGTGGGATCGATACTGGGGTTATAAAGAAAACCCTATATTACTTGAAACGATACATATACTTGCGTAGTACCCCTAGTGTGTAAAATATTTTCTAAAATTTTACAACATTTTGATTTTATACACTAGCCGCTATTTATAAATTGGGTTAAGTTTTTGGCCATATTTTGAAAGAGAATATTACTGCGTTATTGCGGGTCGGGTCAAATATCCTTCATAAACTTCACATAGCTTGGCATTTGTTCTAAGGCTTCGGCAAATCGAATATTTATTGTAAGTTTCATACAAATTTTGAAGAACTTTGAAAATTGCTTATCCAATTTTTGTTATCGAAGTCCTTGAGAAAATGGTGGTGGTGGCTTTTCTAAATCAAATTATAGAGGAGAAATAGGTCTTTCCAAATCTTTATGAGAGTCCACTTTTGGTTTTTCAATCTCTTCTTTCTCTACTTCAATCTCTTTTTAAGCTTTACTTTACAACTCTCTTCCACTTCTTAATTGAACAGCTTTTACTTTCTCTTTTTTGTCTCTTAGATTTATCTCTATATTATCAAGAAGTGTTCCTTGAGATTTATTACTTAATGACTTGGCTATTTGTCTGAATTAATTCTTAATATTCCTAATTGTAGCTCCTTGACTTTGCAATTGATTTCCCGTTTGTAACACCACTTCTTCTATAGACAACTTCTTCTCCTTAAAATGTGAAGTACTATTAAAACTTGGAGGATAAGTGGGTCTATAATTATTATTCCCTTGGTTATTCCAATTTCCCAATGGATTTACTTGCTTGTTTCCCAATTATTGATTATTACAACCCTAATTTACGTTATTCCAGTTAAAGTTTGGATGGTTCTTCCAACCCATGTTATAATAATTGGAATATGGGTTATTAGGCTTGTATATGACATTCAAAGTTTCTAATGATGTTTGAGAATCTAACATTTAGCCTAATGAATTTTCTTCAATCACTAAAATTGGTTGAGAAAAATTCATTCCAAATTGGTCTATCTTTATCGAAATTGCAGCAACTTGATTTGCTAACATCACAAAAGCCTCAAATTCATGAATATTTGCTACCTTTAGGATTTACCCTCTCAGGAGGCCATTGAAATTATTTGTAACCATTTCTTCAATTAAAGCATAGGTGTCATTAAACTGTTTAGACATCAATGAACCAACAACAGCAGCATCGATAATAGATCTAAGAGATCCTACTAATCCATTATAAAAAGTTTAAATTATTAACCAATCTAGTATCGAATGATGTAGATACTTTCTTAGGAGATTTTTAAAATGTTAACAGGATTCATAAATAGATTCCCCTTCAAACTGGCAAAAGCATGTCATCAATTCTAAGCATTGCAGTCTTTGATGGTGAAAAAAATATTTAATAAGAAACATTTTTGCTAAATCATCCCAAGTTTTGGTAGATCCAAGTGCTAACGAATTTAACCACATTTTAGCATTATCCCTTAATAAAAAAGGAAAAAACTCCAAGTCGAATAACATCATCCAAAACACCATCATATTTAAATGTAGCACACAGTTCTAGAAAATTGGCAAGATGTAAATTTGGATCCTCAGTTGGTGCCCCCTCAAACTGATTATTTGATACCATTTGGATAATAATAGGTTTTAGTTCAAATGATTTAGCAGCTATAGTAGGATTGAATATTACCATGGAATTCACTGTAGGGTTAGCATAATCTCTTAAAGGTCTAAATTCTTGATGGATTTGAGCATTTTGATTATTTTGATTTTCCATTTCTTGAATATATTTATCTTTTTCTATATTTTAGTTTTTCTAATGTTTCTTATAGTTTTTTCAAATTCAGAATCATAAGGCACTAGTCTTTCAGAACCTGAACTACGAATACATAATTATAAAACACAATAAATTAAAATCACACAACAAAAACAACAAATTCCTAAAATAAATCACACAAGATTAAACAAGTCTTTAAAAAGTAAAAATTAGTTTTTCTTAAAATTTATTTTCAAAAATTATTTTAACTTTCCTTTTTTTCTCTTTCCCTAGCGACGAGGCCAAAAACTCGATCCCTAATATCTATGCTTACATTTTATATATGAATTGATACTTCTCTTTAATGATATTATAAAATGGGATATTACGCAAGTATACATATCGTTTTTAAGTAATATTAGACTTTCTGATTAAGCCCTGAGATATCGAACCCACATGCAAAGTGTTAAATAAAGAAAACAGTAAAATAGCTTTTTACTTTTTAAGAAAGATCTTACCCAAACTAAAGATAATATTCTAGAAAAAAAAATTTGATTCTTTTTTTTATTTTAATAATTTGAATTGAAAGTGAACAACTACTTTAACTAAATGTTTATAAGATGTAAGCTAATGCAACTAAAATATTTTTTTCCTTTTTATGAATCAGTAACAAGACCTAGAATTTTTGTTATGGAAGTATATAATAGCAATTATATTCTTTACTCTTACTAGAGATGCTATAAAGTACATAAGTTAATTTATTAATTTATAAATCTTGAAGACGGGTTAAGCAGGAAAGATATTAGCTATCACTCTAGAGTTTCCTCTTCTTCCTCCACCTAGGGGCTAACATCTCATATCAAAATATAAAACAATAAATTGAATTGGAGGCTTTAGCCTGTCACTCTAAAGTCCTCTAATCCTACACCCATTAAAGTATATCTCCCTATTTATTTGCACTCAACCATATAAATTACATTTTTACCCATATAATCTCATGTGATTCATTCCAATTGTTAAATGAGACAATACCATACCATTTCTTGCATGTTCTCACAACAAATTTTAACATCTTAATTGGCTAAATCAAGAAGTAATGATGTTCAAGGTTTTGAATCATTACAACTTCTTCCAACATTGAAATCCTATACTTCACACAACATACTTCAAAAAATTTATTACTTCATCATAATAAGGAAAAAGATAAAGAAAAATAATCAGAATTCATGGAGAAAATACAATCACAACTTGGTTTAAAAGTAGAAATCATAGTGAAAACAAAAAAAGTCATGATTAAAAATCAAATGTAATAAGAAAGATAAAGACTGATCTGTAAATTCTCTCCACCAGACACTTGAAGTTCCTTTGAAAGCTTTGATTTTCCTTTCAATACTCCTAAGAGGTTGGGGCCCAACTCTGAGGACTCTAATTCTTTAATCTATTCCTAATACAAACTATATTTAAGTAGAAATGGTAAAGTGGAGTAGTATGTTAATGAAAGAACTCTCCTACACTAACTACACATTATACAACAACCACAATATTAAATTTCACTACACAATAAGAACTCTCACAAATTACCCTTCCTAATTACTCTCATAATTATCCCTTTCAAGTCTTCTTTTTATGATTTTCCAACAGGTGCCTTCGTATCTCTTCAAATTGTATCAAGATTAGTTGAATCCTCCAAGAGATGCATCCATTCAAGAGTAATTTGAATTAATTTTCGCGCAATAGAGAGTTACCCACTTTTGTACCATGAGATGCCTCAAATACCTCTTTAAAATGGTGTTAAAATTTAAATAACTCTTCTTTAGTAGCTGCCGTGCATAACCACGAGGTTCCGGTGCTTAGCCTCGGGTCTTCTAGCGTGTAAGCTCTAGATCTGGCAAATAGCCGCTGAAGTCTGGCACGTAAGCGCCATCTTAGCGCTTAGCTGGTACAAATCAATTATTCACCATTCTTCATTTTTGCTTCAATTTTGATACTTTTTCACTCCTTTCATCACATTTATCCATTTAATCATACATGCATGAAAAATCAACAAAATACCTTCCATTAAAGTGCAATATCATTAAAAATAGGTTTAAATATGTGTATAAAATTACTATATAATCACCTTCCCCATGCTCCTTTTCATTCTTGATGCCATTTAAAAAAATACAAAAAATTCACAATAAATTCATAAATCAACTCTAACTCACTAGATCTAACTTCTAAAAGCTTAAACTCAATCTTCTATGTAAAATCCATCAATTTTCATCAAATTTTCACCACGATTAGTAAATTTTCGAAATTTGCATAATAAAATCAAAATGAATGGTGAAAATAAAAATTTATTACATAAAACAGAAACTCTAAACTTGAGAAGATGAAATCTAACGAATTTGGCTCGAATCCACCAAGAAACTTCACTTATAGGGATGTCCTGGGAGTAAAACAACGAAAGCTTGAGGAAGAAGATGTTGAAATGTGGACAAAATGGTGGTTTTTACCAGTTAAAACCATTATAAACTGGTTTTAGTCAACCAGTTCTTAAGCGTGACTATTACATCACTTAGGCATGGGGCTCTCGGGTTTGTTCGTCCTTAAGTGCGGGTAGCTTAGGCGCTAGTGCACAAATTTTGATATTTCCAAATTTAATTTTTTTTTATTTTTTTTTATTAAAGAGCACTTATGGCTCCCATTTTTTTTCATAAGAAATAAAATTACAAAACCAGGAAAGAGGTCCCAGTCACACACCCTACAATGAAAAAGAAAAAACAAATAGGATCTTCTTTCCAAAAAAAGAAAATACAACTCCACACCCATGACCCAACACAACTATATATCTAAAGAGAAAAAATACCATAAATAACCAGGTAAAATATTAGACACAACAGGAGCCTCTAAATGAGAGCCATGTTTAGTAATCCAATCAGCAGCTTGATTCCCTTCCCTTTTAGTATGGTGCCAAACAATATTGAGCCCATCAGTAAGAGATTGAATGTATCTAACCTGCAAAATAATACTCTAATGGAAATTAAGATTAGTGTTACAAATATTCCATAGAGTGGATGGATCCATTTCCAAAATAAGGTCAACCTAACCCTTCTTTCTAGTTATAAGTAAAGAAAAAATAATAGCTTCAGCCTCGGCATCAATAGGGGACACATCGAACAGAGGAGCAGCAAACCAGCAAAGAACAACATCCATCTAGTCTCTACATATACCGCCGATCCCAGTAGAGTTTGGCTTCCAGGAACCATCAGTATTAATCTTTATGAAAGGAGCAACAGGTTTGCACCAACTAATTTTACTCATAGAAACTTTAGAAACATTAATAAGAATATTAAGATTACGAGTAATAGCATGAACATATTTATTGTAATGCTCTTTGAGGACATTGACAGAAAGGCTCTTATATATATAAGAATAAACCTGACAAATGGTTTGTTTAGATTGAATCAGCATATTATTGAATTTAGCAGAATTTCTGGACATCCAAATAAACCATAAAATAATAGAAGGCAGAGAACTTAAGAAAGCATGTCATTTAGCATTCCAATCAATAAAGATATCCCCAATAGAATTATAACCAGTGAAAGATTTTTGTCTGCCACAAATAGAATAAATTCTTCTCCAAATATCCAAAGTATAACTGCAATTACCAAAAATATGCAAAGAAGATTCTTCCATATTTTAGCATAAATAACATCTAGAGACTAATCTAAGAACTTTCAACTTAAGTATGTCATCCATAGGAATACAGGTATGAACCAACCTCCAAATAAAAAAAGAAATAGACGATTTATGTCATTTATTCCAATTCCAAGTAATACCAGGAGAAATTTGTTCCTTAGAAGAAAAAAATTTTAGTAATAGATTCTCCCATATTTCCTTTTAACATAGGCACATCATGTTTATGAGGTATAATAGGAATATTGGAAATATAAATAGCATCAGTGTGATTAACCTTACTGAAAAGCTCATGTAAATTCCATTTAGAATTTACCCAGAAGTCTTTAACCTTAATATTAATATCCGGCGGACCTCCATAAAAGTCTCCTAAAGAACCATTACCCATCCAATCATCATACCAAAAAGTAACATCACCCTGACCCAGATCACAACACAATAAACCATCCACATGAGGAGCAATTTTAAGCATATCTTTCCACACAAATGAATCAAACTTAGAGGAGGACTCAACAAGAGGATGAGAGTTAGCACAATACTTAGCATTAAGTAAAGAAGCCTAGAAAGAATTGTTCTTTCTAAAATGAAACCAAAGTTTCATAAAAATAAACCTGATAGTATCAGACAGTTTACGAAAGCCCAAACAACTACAACTAACTGGCTTACAAATCTTATCCCAGCTTTTCCAGTGTAAGCTAATCTTACCACAACCATCCTAAAGAAAACTATTAAACAAAAGTTCTAATTACATAATAATACTGAAAGGCATATTCATTACCTGGAGAAAATATATAGGAAGAGAAGTAAGTGTACTCTTTAGAAGAGTAATACGTCCTTCAAATGATAAAAACTTATTCTCCCAAGTTTGAAGTCTCACTCTAACTTTATCCAACAACTCAGAGAAAAGTAACTTCCTTTTAGATTTTTTATCAAGAGTAAAACTTAAATACCTAATAGGTAAATCAGCTTTATTACAGTGATTAAAAGTAGCAATCCAATGCTTTTTAGCATTAGAGATATACTCAGAACAGTAAAAAAAGTACTTATAAGTGTTGAAACTCAAACTTGATACTTTCTGAAGATGCAAAACTAGCTGCCATATTTTTTGAATAGATCTTTTATTGGCATTAGTAAACAGAATGAGATCATCAGCAAAGCATAAGTGAGAAATGCTCATCCTACCTTTATAATTATAATTAAGAGTAGGGTACTTCTCATACAAATGATTAAAAGTTATAGAGAAATAATCAAAAGCAAAAACAAAGAGATAAGGAGATAAAGGATCTCCTTGTATAATACCTTTATTAGCTTTAAAATGACCATGAGAAATATCATTAACAACTAAAGAATAATAATTATTATCAAGAATCTAGAAAATAAGATTACAAAAGTCTTCATTGAAACCATGAGCTTCCAGAACATCGATCAGAAATTCCCATCTAATGGAATCAAAGGCTTTCTTAATATCCATTTTTAAAATAACATTGCCCCCACATTTACTCCTATCAAGGTCTAACAATAACTTCTGCACAGTAAGGACATTGTCCCCAATATATCAATCCTTAAGGAAAGCAGTTTGATTAAGAGAGATGAGCCTACATAAAATCGGTTGTATTCTTTTAACCATATATTTAGAAATAATCTTAGAGATCATGGTATTAATGCTAATAGGTCTAAAAGAATCCCAAGTATTAGCACCATCCTCCTTAGGAATTAAAATAATATTAGACGTCTTAAAATACTTGGGTAGATCAATACACTTAACAAATCTTGAATAATAGCAATAAGCTCAGGATGAATAATATCCCAACTACCTTTATAGAACTCCACAGTGTAACCGTCTGGGCCAACCGCTTTACCATCTTCCATGCTATCAAGAACAGCCTTAATCTCAACAGCAGAAGGCATATAAGTAAGATTAAGTGTGTGCAAATTATTATTCAGAGTAAACAGATCAGCATTAAGTTGATCAAGACTACTACCATTAGTAGAAAATAACTGAGAGAAGAAATTAACCCCATCAATAATAATATCATTAATATTCACCAAGGTATTGTCATTTTTATTCTTATTGCTAAAAATCATGTTCAACTTCTTTTTATTCTTAAAACAAGCATGAAAGAAAGCAGAGTTCCTATCACCGTTCAAAAAATTAATCTTAGCAGCTTTTTGAGCATAGAAAGATTCTTCCATATTTATAGCATTAGTAAGATCTTTTTGACCTTGATTGAATAAATCAACATTAATATGATTAAGACTATACTGATGCTCCAAATCCTTAACTTTATCCTCAGCATCAGCCACCAGTTTATTAAGGTGACCAAAAACAGACTAATTCCAATTTCTAAGTACCTTAGCAAGATGCTTCTGAGGCATCCAGAGCTTGTGGCCAGAAGTAGAAGGATAAAAAAACAAGTTTACAAATCATCCAATTTTCTTTCACAAACTGAAGAAAATTGGAGTGAAGAAGCCACATATTAGGAAAACAGAAATGTAGCGTTTGAGACATAAGTTATTAGAAATCTTGAAAATAACAGGACTATGATCAGAAGCAGCAAACGCCAAATTTTGAACCTCATGAGAACTAAAATTATTACACCAAATAGGGTTAGCTATAAATCTATCCAATCTTTCAAACACATTACCACGATGCCATGTAAAAGTATTACCATAATAACCCAAATCATAAAGTCCAGCTCCTGAAAGAACATTATTAAATTTAGAAATTAAATTAAGTTTAGGTGAGAGCCCACCTTTATTTCATTTATACAAGAAATACCATTAAAATCCCCTCCCAAAAGCTAGGGATCATTTAAGGGGCCAATGGAATTAAGTAAATTCCATAGCTCCATCCTATCAATGTTAGTACACCCAGCATAAACCAAAGAAAAATGAAAATAAATATCCTTACTATTAATAACAAAATGTAAAAGTTGCTTATGATTAATAATAATATCTAGTTTAATAAAATCCTTCCAAAGAAACCAAATTTTATTATTATTATTGGCAAAAAAATTAAAATTACCAATTTTCCTTACATATCTATCATTATTACAAGAATTAACTAAAGGTTCCAGAATCCCCAAAAAAATAAGACGATGAGTACAAATTAACTGCTTAATTCTATTAGAGGAATCACTTTTAGCAATACGTCTAATATTACAAAATAACGTATTAAAATTCATCATCATGATCCTTTCTACCTCTAGTTAGTCTAGAGGTAGAGACTAACTCATTTATATCAGAATTCTTACCTAACAATTGGCCATGAATAGCATCACCATTCACATAACTGAGTTCACGGCTCCCTTTAAAATTTCTTCTTCTTGAAGCCTTTTGAACCATCCATTTTTTCTCTAGTTCAGCCCTGTTTAAAGTATGTCATTCTATACCCACTTCATCAGCACAAAAAACATCTTGATTATCTTGATAAGAAAGAATAAGAGAAATATCAACATTTTTAATATCTTTATCAATAATTGGGTCTAACATAATGTTAGAGTGGTTGTTTTTTAAAATGTGGACTTCTTGATTCTCAATCTTATTGTTAACAAATTTCAATGCTAATTTATCATGCTGATGAAGTAATTCAGCTGGAGCGTCAAAAAACAAGCATGTAGAAGAAATCCCAGCATCATTTTGAGATCAATCTTTATCATGAACTGCAGGAACATTGGTTTCTATAAGATTGAGATATCTTGTGCTATTATCATTTTCTTGAAGTAAAAGTTGATTCTGAATAATATCCTCACCCTTATTTGAAGAATCAGGAAACTTATATTGCTTACTTTTTAAATTAGGATGAACAATAAAATAATTAGTGAGAAAATGTCCAAACATACAATATTTGGTGCAATAAGGAGGAATATACTCCATTTCCATGGCTTGCCAGTAACCTAAAATGGAATCTTCAAGCCACACTGAATCACAAAAAGATGAAGTAACATCCCTTTCAATCAATATGCTAGCAATGGAAGGTCGATTGTAATTAACAGAAGCCATATCAATTTTCATTGGTGATCCAAACATTTTTCCAATAGAATATTAAACTTTATTATTATAAAACTGCAATTTTAACCCCAGTAATTTGAACCACATAGGAAAAGTCAGTGGTTCTTCCCTAGGGTTGAAATCCACAGTCTGCTTTTTCATATTAACCTCTTCAATCTGGAATACCATTTTCACAAATAACAAAGTATAATCCACTTCATGCTCCAATTTAATCATAAGATTTCGACCATCAATTAAACCCACATTCCTTTCCCTAATAATTTCAAATCAGAAAAGTACATGCCAATAGTTTCCATTTTTGGTGGCATAGGTAAATTTACTTATCAAAGTATATTACAAAGGTTTAACAAGAAGATTTTTTTCATCCTGATCGAAGATCAAAGCCGGTTTCCCATTCAATTTTGTAGCTTTCTTTAATATACTATCAGATCCTTCTTTTCCAAATTGATCCCTAAAAGCAACTGGAAAAAAACATGAATTAGAAGAAGAAGTAGAAGACTCCATGTTACCTTTCAAACCTTCAAGCAAAGAAGGTCAATTAAGAAAATTGGCCATTCAGACAGGACACTAAGTGTGAGATCAAGATCGAAAGTGAGAAGAGTTCCTTCAAGAACATGCTATCAGAGCTCCAAGAAGCCTCCATCTCCCCTAATATATACATCAGGTAAATATGTATTTCTTCCAAATTTTAATTCAAATGCACATTTTCCTAAGTTCACCACCCTCACATGGTATTAAATAAGTCATAATAACAATTTCTTCCCTTTCTCCCCTCTTCATTCTAAAAAATTTTCATCATTTTAAAACATAGATTCGGTCACAATAACACAAATATTTTCACACAAAAACAACACTTTCATTAACATATATTCAACAACTACAAACACACATCACATATATAATCTCTACTCCAAAAAGCTTTGCATGAGATACCCTCTAAGTTCAATACAATACAAGATAAACTTACATTAAACACTTAGAACAAACAAACACACACAAATAAGCAGACAAAACAAACATAGAACTTAATTCCATTATTCATTAGGTGAAATATATCCTTGACCTTCAGTTGTTCCTTCTAAACCATTTTACACATGGATTTGATAAAACACACGATGAAGAAGAACTCTGATAGAACTTCTTCAATCCACTTATTTTTTTAATACATCATCTTGTTCGCTCCTTCAATATAACTTGAATGATTGAATTGCTTTTTGAGTTGCCAGCTAATAAGAACTAAATGTTCATTAGTTTCATTTACCTTTACCTCAATTGATACCACATCAGCCTTAATTTTCACAATTTTCCTTTGTCGGCATATTTTTAGGTTGTGTGTTTTATTTTGAAAAGGGGTCGCCTAACAGAAGTTGTCGGCGAATTTTTAATTTAATTTAAATAAATAATTTGAAAAGTAGTATTTGATTTTGAAAATAATTTTTAAATTTGAAGATTTTAAGATATGAAATCAAACCGATCTCACATCCCAAATAGTTTATATAAACGAGCACCGTACCACAAACCGTGTATCTATCCCGAAGAATAGGCACACTCGCTCGACAATGGGGCTCGATTAAATAAACTAGAAGATTTGTGACATCCGTTTGGTCCGCGAACCAATTTTATAAGTCGACAAATTCCCTCGCTTAATATGAAAGCATTAAACAGTGTTTATATTACTCGGGTTCTTTAAAATTCCCTATAAGGGCAAGCCCCTATAGTTAATTACATCTTAAGTGACGGGAATCACCTAAGAAAACTCTCGATAATAATCGCAATTCCGCTCTCAAGAATTTCAAAGTTTAAGTTTTCAAGGGATTGAATTTTGGAATTTCAATAGCGAATGGATCGAGTTTGGAACATTTTGTTTTGGGATTTCAAAGGAAGAAAGGTAGGAGAAATTACGAATTCGAAGCGAACTTCGGTAATTTCCCGGCTATCCTATTGTTCGGCTTCGAATTTAGGAAGATCCTAATATCTATTTAATGTTTTGATCTTGCCAATTTTAATTAATTAGGACTTATATTTATATGATAAAATCATACAAATAGCTCGGAAGATGTGAGGGTTTATGTCGTATCGACGACTACCTCGAATACTAAGTCCGATTAGGGCTTAGTTTGCAATGCAAATGCCTAACGAAAAGGTTGAGGATTTATGTTGCACTAGGCAAACTACCTCGAAATCCTATGGCTTTGTTGTTTAATTCTAAGACAGTTTTGCTGATGTAGATTCATGTTTTGCTGAGGACGATGGCCATGCTGCCCACCATGCTCCAAGCTCCTGGTTGTTGCAGAGGTTTGGTTTTAGAAGTCATAAATCAGGAGATGAGAAAAGTGTTTTGGTTAAGAGAAAATCTTAATTTCCAAGTGTTTTTTTATGTTTTATTTAAAACAAATCTTAAAGTTGATTATAACAACACCGGTTAAGATCTCACGGTTCCATCCTTCCGGCATCGTTATTTTTATCAGATTCACTTAGTCCAGATGAATTTGCTAAACTCAATTGAATGAGTTCCACACTTTCATTTAGACCGTGGGAAATCCCGTTGTCGGCATATTTTTAGGTTGTGTGTTTTAAAAGGGGGTCGCCTAACAGAAGTTGTCGGCGAATTTAAATTTTAAATTTGATTTAAATATATATATAATTTAGAAAGTAGTATTTGACTTTGAAAATAATTTTAAATTTGAAAGTTTTAAGATATGAGATTAAGCCGATCTCACATCCCAAATAGTTTATATAAATGAGCACCGCACCACAAACCGTGTATCTATCCCTAAGGATAGACACACTGCTTGAGGGTGGGGATCGATCAAATAAACTAGAAGTTTTGTGACATCCGTTTGGTCTCGCGAACCAATTTTATAAGCCGACAAATTCCCCGCTTAATATAAAAGTATTAAACGGGGTTTATATTACTCGGGTTCTTTAAAATTCCCTATAAGGGCAAGCCCCTATAGTTAATTACATCTTAAGTGACGGGAATCACCTAAGAAAACTCTCGATAATAACCAATAATTCCGCTCTCAAGAATTTCAAAGTTTAAGGTTTTCAAAGATTGAATTTTGGAATTTCAATAGGGAATGGATCGGATTTGGAACATTTTGTTTTGTGAATCCAAAGGAAGAAAGGTAGGAGAAATCACCGATTCGAAGTGAACTTCGGTAATTTCCTCGACTATCTTATTGTTTGGCTTGAATTTAGGAAAGTCCTAATGTTTATTTAGTATTTCAATCTTGCCAATTTTAATTAATTAGGGCTTATATTTGTATGATAAAATCAAACAAACAGCCTAGAAGATGTGAGGGTTTATTGTCGTATCGGACGACTACCTCGGAATCCTAAGACCGGTTAGGGCTTAATTTGCAATGCAAATGCCTAACAAAGAGGTTGAGGATTTATGTTGCATTAGGCAAGCTACCTCGAAGTCCTATGGCTTTGTTATTTAATTCTAAGAAGGTTTTGCTGAAGTAGGTTCAAGTTTTGCTGATGACGATGGCCGTGCTGCCCACCATGCTCCAAGCTCCTTGTTGTTGCAGAGGTTTAGTTTTAGAAATTATAAATCAGGAGATGAGAAAAGTGTTTTGGTTTAGAGAAGTCTTAATTTCCAAGTGTTTTGTATTTCGATTAAAACAAATCTTAAAGTTGATTATAACGACACCGGTTAAGATCCCACGGTTCCATCCTTCCGGCATCATTATTTTTATCGGATTCACTTAGTCCAGATGAATTTGCTAAACTCAACTGAATGAGTTCCACACTTTCATTTAGACCGTGGGAAATCCCGTTAGCAACACGTAGGTTACATCATCCGAGGTATTCCCGATCATCCAACAGGACGTTTTAATTTAGTTGCAATTGTAGTTTTGTGTTCTGTTTGTGATTAAATTTTGAGTTGTTTTATATTTTGAAATGTTGTGGCGATGAATTTTATCTTGCAATGACTTTTAACTTAGTTTTGGTTTCAGTTTTAGGGACTATCCTAAAGGTGTGGGTTTTCATGCAACAGCTGTTTTATCATGCAAGAAAAGTAAAGTGCATCCGCAATAAAGCAAATTGCAGGGAAGTAAATTGCAAGAAAGTAAATTGCAATAAAATAAAAGCGTACCCTGGAGGGTCTTCCCGTCATCCCAAGCTACACTTAAAACACAATTAGAATATTTAAGCAAGTTCCTAGGTAAAGCTAAGGGAAAGGTTATGGTTTTCTACCAAATTCCTAATCCTATAGCCTAGTCATCTCCTATGACGTCTGAGGTTCTTTCGTATTTTTGTTTGAGGACGATTTTCTTCATCAAAGAACAATTAAGTCCAATTGTTCTTATAAATATCCTATCATATTGAGGAAGTGCTTAAGAAGAATCTTAAACATCTTTTCAATATTTCTAAGATTGTTTTAAGTCCAAATGGATTTAATTATGTAAATGAATTAATCGTCCGAGGTTTTCAAGTTTTGTTGTTATCTTGCTCAGTGAACTAAGACATTTGAATATCTTATGAGTGAAGTAGCACTTCATTTAATGTTTCATTTAGGAGTTATAATAATCAAAGCTTTCAAGGGTAAATTAGTATTCAAATGATTTAATTTAAGTTAAAGGGTTTAAATTTGGAATAATGTTCAAGTTGCTTTATATTTAATTTCTTTTATGTCTTAGGTGATGTTATATTTAATTCAATTTAATTTGATTGAGTTTTAATTTAATTTAATTTAATTTAATTTGATTTGATGTTTAATTAATTTGATTTGATTTAATTTAATTTAATTATTTAATATAATTTAATTTAATTTAATTTAATTTAATTATTTAATTTAATTTAATTTAATTTAATTTAATTTAATTTAATTGTTTAATTTAATTTAATTTAATTATTTAATTTAATTTTAATTTATAATTTTAATTGAGATTTTAAGTCTTTTAATATTTTGAATTTGAATTATCATTTTAATTAAGAGTTGAATATTAATGAGATGATAAATTTAGGGATTTTTAAATTAAAGAATAAATCTCTTCCTAATAAATATCCCTTATTTTAATAATTCCAATTTTATTATTTTTCCAAATTTAATCTATTATTTAATTAAAGTTTAATCATTTTAAATTTATTTAATGGGTTTCTACCCTTTAATTATTTAAATTTCAATCATCCAAACCAGATTAAGATCAAATATTTTACTTGTTGATTTTTTATTAAACCTAAAGTTTTAATTAAGGGTTAAAAGTTTAATTACCATTTTACCCCTTAAACTTAATAATTTCATAACTCACTAAATTGAACACAAATGAATTTAAAATTTTTATGTGACTTCACTCATATGTCAATAAAGACATGAGAGGAGAAAATGTGATTTTTCTGTATTTAATTTATTTATATAATTATTTTTGGTGAAAATAGAGATTTTCAAGGAAAATTTGACAACATGACCAAAGGAAAGTTTCTGTCCTTAAGAAAATTAGGGGACATTCCTAATGACCAGAGAAACACTTGGACCAATTTTGGTGATTTTTTGAATTATATTATTTTTATTATAATTATTTTGAGTTTTGGAGTGTTAATTAATTTAAAAATAAAATAAATGTTGAAAAATGGATTTTATATTTTTCAAAAATCTCTCTGATATCAAGGAAACCAGAGAAACAAATTTTGCAATTTTCTGATTTTTTTATGATTTATTATAATTATTTTAGTGAAAATGCTAGAAAATACATTTTTTTTTTAATTTTAAAATTACCTTAAAACTTTAAAATTCAATATCTCAATAAATAGACCTAGGAAAAATGTGGGATTTGTTCCTAAGTGATTAAAATTCAAAATGTGACATTTTGGTGAACTTTATTATTTTTGTGATTTTTATTATTTTTTAATTATTAAAAATATTAAAATATTATTAAAAATCAACTTTTTCAGAAATTTGAAATTTTAATTTTCTTAGATTCCCCTGATATCAGAGAGGCTTCAAAACTAATTTGGTGAATTTTTGAAAAGTATTTTAAAAGTTATAAATTTTTAAAGTTTAAAATGGCTAAGTGGCTTAATTAACCCAATTAGTGGGGCTAACCAAGTCCAATTGACCTCAAATTTTTATGGTGAATTCCTCTGATCCTAAAGGTCAGTGGAGAATTGATTTCAAGTCAATTTGATGCTTGGTTAACTTTAATTAATTAAAGACCTATTTTGGGTGTTTAAGCCAATTAGAGTTGTTCTGAGTGAATTAACTCAAGTCCCATTCTTCCTAGAGTTCTCCGGTCATAAGGAACATCACCAAATTTTTCTAGAATTTATTTCACAACATGCTAATTTTTGGAATTAAAATACTCAAAACAGCAACATGCATTTGAAAAATAAATAACTTTTCACAGAGATGGCCTCTCAACCTCGGAAAATTCGGGGAATGTTCCCAAGTTCGAGGCTTCAAAGCCCTATGGTCTCATGCCATGGTGAATTGTATACATGCATGGAGAATTAAATGTATGCAGAGAGTAAATAAATTATAAAAAATAAAATACTTAATGAAATTAAATGATTTCTTTTCCACATTATTCTCCTCTCGTTCACCGAGCAAGAGGGTATTTTTATTTTATTTTTGTGATTTTTCTACACAAAAATATGGATTTTTAAAGTTTCGATATTTAATAAATACATTAAATACCCTATTTATCTACTTATCCACGCCGGCGCCAGCCGAAACATCGGCAGCTCCGAAGGGGTACGTGTCGCGCCGTGATTGGGCGCCGCCATCCGAGTCATCCGTCCCGGCCCCGCGGTTCATGTAACATTCCCCGGTCCGCGCAATCCGAATCGTTCGCTCGATACACGCGCGATCCAACGGCTCCCGGTCATCGTCTACGACCGGTGTGCACCCGTGACCGTCAACCTTCTAACCCTAATTTCTCACTCGATTCTCAACGGATTTTCGTGTTCTTATGCTTCTATGGATTCGTCTTGAAGAGACGAACACATCCATACGGTAAACATGCATTTAAATTGACTCAAATTAAAATGAGAATCTCTGGAAGCTCGGGAAGAAGAGGGAGTTCATACCTTTGCTCGCAGAAGTGAAGCTTCGATCCGAGAGCTGTTACACCTTCGATTGGATCCTAGTAAGCTCCGGATGAAGTCTCCCGGTCCAGTGACTTGTCTAGGTTGGACTTCGACCACGACCGATCACAAAGCTTGGAGGTCGGAGCAACCGGGTGGCCTAGAGATGGGGCTTTCGGTGGGAACTTCTCCTCTTGGTCCAGGTGAAGGTGTAGGACCAATCAATTTGGGAATTGGCTCAATGCGAAGAAGTGTCCCGGTTTTTGGGCTAAAGTTCGAGCTCAAAATCGGGCTCGACTAGAGGGAATTGGGTCGGAATTCGGTGGGGATCGGTGCTCTATGTGTGGAGAGTGATCCGGAGTGATTTTGCGAGTTTCCTTAAGGTTTTTGGTTCAAGCACCTTCTTTGGCCGAGAGGGTGAGGGGTTTAAATAGGCATGGCTGGAGGCTCTCCAGGGGAGTTTAATGGTCGGGATCACCTGCTCCGGTGAGGAGAAGAACGTATCGCAATGGCCATTTGGAGTGAGGCAGCTCAGCAAGGTGGAATTCCAAAATTTGGCTCCTCCCAAGGTTTCGGGCATGGTGTTTTCCGACGATCGGGTGGCCGGCCGGCCAGTGGTCAGGTCACCCTCAAGCTCAAGTGGGTCGTGGCTGGAGGCTTGTGCAATCAATCGAGGTTTGACATGTGTAAAGGAGTTTGATTTAAATGGAATGGGAGAAGGCTCACTTTGGCTTGGTTTGGGTCAACCCACCATTTTGGGCTTGGTGCACCCTTCCAAGCTCGATTTCGAGCTGAGGGAATCATTTAGGTCGGCTTAGAAGGAGTGGTGAAGTCTCCATCCATGATGAGGTGGCTAAACATGGTTTAGTGTGTAACATGCTTAAGGTAAAAAAGGGTTAAAGGAGGTTTAAGAAAGAACCCCCTCTTCTTGCCATAAATGGACTAATGACAAGTCAAAGCCCTCATGGCTTCATGTGGCTTGAGAATGGCTTGTTCATGGCTTCATTTGGCTTGGGAAAAGGTTGATTTGTTTCATGAAAAGGGTTTTAGAAATATTTGACATTTAGGGGGTAATTTGACATGTGGCTTGATTTGGAATGGTTTAATTGATGATTTTGAAACTTAGGGGTGATTTTGATCAAATGGATGATGAGGGGAAGTGTCATGTGGGCTTTAGGATGATTTGGGCTTTTAAAATTTAATGAAGATGGGCTTTTAAGAAGGTTTAAGGGAAGTGGGCTTTTAAGTTTAAGGATGTGTTCATGGATGGAAATTTTTGTAGAAGTTTGGGCCAAATAGTTGTTGGTTTTGGTTTAGGGATGTTTCATGAATAATTTGAAATAGATTTAAGGTGGTTTGGGTTTGAATTGGGTTGAATTTGGGTTTATTTGGTAAATGGGCCAATGTAGGTCAAATTGGGCTAACTTGGGCCAATGTTGGGCTAGGGTTGAAATTGATGTAAAATAAATGTTGAGAAATGTTTATGGGAGTGTTTCAAAGAGGTTTTGGCTTTGGTTGGGTTTTGATTTTGAGGTTTGGGCCTATTTGGGTTAGGTTTGGGTTTAGGTCAAAATCGGGGCTTTTTGATTTTGGGTTGAATTTGAGTGGGGTTTGGGTCAAAATCTTGGACAAATCATGTTAGTGTTTTGTTTTTGGGGATGTTAAGGAAGGTTTAGAAAAGATTTGGGGTTAATTGGAGTTGAATTGGGTTAGTTTGGGCTAAGTTTGAGTCATGGGTCCAAATCGGGCTTTAAGGCCAAAAGTGAGATTGGATCCAAATGTCAATCAAATTGGACTTGGATTTGGTTTAAATTGGTATTGGGAATGTTGAATTGAAGTTTAGAATTGAATTGGGCCAGAATTTGGGTCAATTGGATAGGTTTGGTTTAACATTGGGTTCACTTTGGGTTAAAATGGGTCAATTTAGGGGTTTTGACAAAAGTAGGGTAAATTGACAAAATTGGCCCATGGTGTAGTTGGACAAAATGAAATTGGGAATATTTAGGATTTTCTGGAATTTTCTGGGAATTTTCTGAATTTTTGGATTTTTAGGCCAAGAAGGGTATTTTGGGTATTTGGAGGGTATTGGGAGGTTTTTTTGGAATCTTTGGTATTTTTGGGTATGGATGATCAATTTGAGTGGTGTAGAAATGTTTGGGAATAATTTTGGAAAATTTTGGGTAATTTGGAAATTTTGCAAAAATTTGGGTAATTTCATGGTTTTGCAGTAGGTTTAGTAGGTGTAGGGTCCCGGGGTCAAAAATTGAAAATTTGGGAAATTGAAGATTGGGTGGATTTAGGTGGAAAGAAATCATTTTGGTTGAGCCATGAAGCCATATCAAGCCCATATGAGCCATGAGAGGACTCATTTGAGGCATTCACTATGTTGTTCCTAACCCTCTGCGGCCAGGGCTCGAGGGTTAAGGACCATCCATGTGAATCACCTACATGAGTCAGGAGGTCAAGTTGGGTATGGGTGTAGTTTTAGGAGGTGTGTGGGAGTGTAGTGTGTAGGTGTAGTGTAAGTCAGCCCCCTCACTGCACCAAGCCACCTGTAAGCGGTCCTAAGGCCAAAGAGTCCTATAAGAACTCATCCTTTAAACTTCCACATTCGATTTCAACCCTCTAGGTGATTAGGGGTCTACAGATCAAGTTTATGGAGTTTGCAGGGAGTTTAGAAGTGGTTTGAATTTCTAAAAGGCGGGTCCCAATTCTAGTCCTCTAAGATAGTCAAAGGAAAAGCCTAAGGCTAGATCCTAAGCACTAAAAAGAAGAAGGGAAGACCTCATCAAAAATGAGGTCAACACCCGTTAGCAACATGTAGGTTACATCATCCGAGGTATTCCCGATCATCCAACAGGACGTTTTAATTTAGTTGTAATTGTAGTTTTGTGTTCTGTTTGTGATTAAATTTTGAGTTGTTTTATATTTCGAAATGTTGTGGCGGTGGATTTTATCTTGCAATGACTTTTAATTTAGTTTTGGTTTCAGTTTTAGGGGCTACCCTAGAGGTGTGGGTTTTCATACAACAGTTGTTTATCATGCAAGAAAAAGTAAGTGCGATGCAATTAAAGAAATTGCAATAATGTAAACTGCAATAAAATAAAAGCGTACCTGGAGGGTGTTCCCGTCATCCCAAGCTGCACTTAAAACACAATTAGAATATTTAAGCAAGTTCCTAGGTAAAGCTAAGGGAAGGGTTATGGTTTTCTACCAAGTTCCTAATCTTATAGCTAGTCATTTCTTATGACGTCTAGGTTCTTGTGTTTTGGTTTGAGAACGATTTTCTTCATCAAAGAATAATTAAGTTCAATTGTTCTTATGAACATCCTATCATATCGAGGAAGTGCTTAAGGCAAATCTTAAACATCTTTTCAATATTTCTAGGATTGTTTTAAGTCCAAATGAATTTAATTATACAAATGAATTAATCGTCCGGAATTCAATTTTTGTTGTTGTCTTCGCTCAATGAACTAGGACATTTGAATATTCTATAAGTGAAGTAGTATTTCATTTCATGTTCTGTTTAGGAGTTATGATAACCAAAGCTTTCGAGGGCAAATTGGTGTTCAAATGGTTTAGGATTTAGTTTAACTTCAGTTAGAGGGCTTAAATTCGGAATAGTGTTCAAGTTGCTTTATATTTAATTTCTTTATGTCTTAGGTGATGTTATTTAATTCAATTTAATTTTAATTTAATTTAATTTAATTCAATTCAATTTAATTTTATTTGATTTAGTTTGATTTGATATAAATTAATTTATTTTTTTTAATTTAACTTGACTTAATTTAATTTAATTTAATTTCCTTCAATTTAATTTAATTTGATTTAATATTAATTTAATTTAATTTAATTTAATTTAATTTAATTTAATATGTTTTAATTTAATTCTAATTTAATTTAATTTAACATTTTTTAATTTAATTTAGTTTAATTTAATTTAATTTAATTTATTTATTTAATTTAATTTTATTTATTTATTTAATTTAATTTAATTTATTTATTTAATTTAATTTAATTTAATTTATTAATTTAATTTAATTTATTTTAATTTATTTGTTTAATTTAATTTAATTTAATTTTTAATTTAATTTTAATTTAATTTAATTTTTAATTTAATTTTATTTTTAGTTTTAATTTAATTGAAAATTTAAAAAGAGTTTAATAATTTAACTTTTTAATTTTATTTTAATGATTAAGTCCTTTAACATTTTAAAACTTAAATTTGAATTATAATTTTTAATTAGGAATTAAATATTATTGAGATGATTAATTTAGGGATTTTTTAGATTAAAGAATAAATCTCTTCCTAATAATATCCTTATTTTAATAATTCCAATTTTATTATTCTTCCAAATTTAATCAATTATTTAATTAAGGTTTATTTCAATTATTTTAAATTGTTTAATGGGTTTCTACCTTTTAATTTTTTAAATTTCAATCATCCAAACCAGATTAAGATCAAATATTTTACTTGTTAATTTTATTAAACCTAAAGTTTTAATTAAGGGTTAAAATTTTTAATTACCATTTTGCCCTTCAAGCTTAATAATTTCATAACTCACTAAATTGAGTTTAAATGAACTTGAAATTTTTTATGTGACTTCACTCATATGCCAATAAAGACATGAGAGGAGAAAATGTGATTTTTCTGTATTTAATTTATTTATGTAATTATTTTTGGTGGAAAATAGGAATTTCCAAGGAAAATTTAATAATATGATCAAGGGAAAATTTCTGTCCTTAAGAAAATTATGGGACATTCCTAATGACCAGAGGACCACTTGGACCAATTTTGGTGATTTTTTGAATTATATTATTTTTATTATAATTATTTTAAGTTTTGGAGTGTTAATTAATTTAAAAATAAAATAAAGGTTGAAAAATGAAATTTATATTTTTCAAAAATCTCTCTGATATCAAGGAAATCAGAGAATCAATTTTTGCAATTTTCTGATTTTTCTATGATTTATTATAATTATTTTAGTGAAAATGCCAAAAAATGTATTTTTTAATTTTTAAATTACTTTAGGGCTTTAAAATTTAATATCTCATTAAATAGACCTAAGAAAAATATGGGATTTGTTCCCAAGTGATTAAGAGTCAAA
This sequence comes from Papilionanthe hookeriana x Papilionanthe teres, assembly GCA_022702705.1. Taxonomy (NCBI): domain Eukaryota; kingdom Viridiplantae; phylum Streptophyta; class Magnoliopsida; order Asparagales; family Orchidaceae; genus Papilionanthe; species Papilionanthe hookeriana x Papilionanthe teres. Next base: position 152,356,627 of record CM040424.1, read on the forward strand.
ATGTGACATTTTGGTGAATTTTATTATTTTTATGATTTTTATTATTTTTTTATTATTAAAATATTAAAATAATGTAAAAAAAATCAAATTTTTTAGAAAATTAAAATTTTAATTTTCTTAAATTCCCCTGATATCAGAGAGGCTCCAAAACCAATTTGGTGAATTTTTTAAAGGTATTTTGAAAGTTATGAATTTTTAAAGTTTAAAATGACTAAATGGCTTAATCAACCCATTTAGTAGGGCTAACAAAGTCCAATTGACTTCAAATTTTTATGCTGTGTTCCTCTGATCCTAAAGGTCAGTGGAGAATTGATTTCAAGTCAATTTGATGTATGGTTAGCTCTAATTAATTAGGGATCTATTTTGGGTGTTTAAGCCAATTAGGTTTATTTTAAATAAGTTAACTCAAAACCTATTTTTTCTAGGGTCCTCTGGTCATAAGAGACATCACCAAATTTTCCCAGAATTTATTTCACAACATGCTAATTATTGGAATTAAAATATTCAAAACAGTAACATGAATTTGAAAAATCAATAACTTCTCATAGGGATGGCCTCTGACTTTGGAAAATTCAGGAAATGTTCCCAAATTCAGAGGCTTCAGAAGCCCTATGGTCTCATGCCATGGTGAATTTCCTATATGCATGGAGAATTAAAACAATGCAGACAGTAAATAAATTATTAAAAATAAAATACTTGATGAAATTAAATGATTTCTTTTCCACATTATTTTCCTCTGTTCACTGAGCAAGAGGGTATTTTTATTTTATTTTTCTGATTTTCCTACACAAAGTTATGGATTTTCCAAGTTCTGGTAATTAAATAAATAGGAAAAATAACCTAATTTCCTACTTATCCACGCGGCGCCACTGTCATCCTCGGCATCTCCGAACGGCCACGCGGCGCGCCCCCATTCGACGCCGCCTTCCGACTCAGCACCACGCGGCCCGCGGTTCACGTATCATCTCCTGGTCCGACGCCATCTGAGCCGTCCGTCCGCGCGTGTATTGAATGAACGGCATCCGTTCATCGTCCCCAAGCCTCCTAGCCCGAGAACCGTCCATCTTCTAGGCCTAAGATCTCACTCGATACTTGACCAAATTTAACGTTCTTATGCTCTATGGATTCGTCTCGAGAAGACGAACACATCCATACGGTTTATGTGGCATGAAATTGACTCAATGAAAATGGAGAATGCTCAGAAGCTCGGGAAGAAGAGTGAGGCCATACCTTTGCTCGCGAGAAGTGTGGCTTCGATCCGAGGGTTGTTTCACCTTCGATTGGATCCCGCGAAGTTCCATATGAAGTCTCCCGGTCCGGTGAATCGCCTAGGTATGATTTCGACCACGTACCGATCACAAAGCTTGGAGGCCGGAGCAACCGAGTGGCTCCGGAGAGGGGGCTTTTGCCGGTAGACTTCTTCCTCGGTCCGGTGAAGGTGTAGGACCAATCAATTTGAAGATTGATCCACCGTGAAGAAGTGTCCCGGTTTTTGGGCTAAAGTTCGAGCTCAAAATCGAGCTCACTTGAAGGGAATTGGGGCTGGAATTCAGTGGGGATCAAATGCTCTACGTATGGGGAATAGTCTGGAACAATTTTGGCAGAGTTTCCTTAAGGTTTGGTTCAGCACCCCTCATGGCCTAGAGGGGGTGGTGTTTAAATAGGAGAGGGTGGAGGGCCTCCCAAGGAGAGTTAGGGCTTTGGATCAGCTGCTCTTGGCAATAGAAGAACATCTACAATGGCCACTGGGGATGGGGCAGCTCAGCAGGTGAGAATTCCAAGTTTGGGCTCACATGTGAGCTCTCGGCCATGGAGTTTTCCGGCGACCCAGGCGGCTGGCCGGCAGGCATGGGTCACCCTCAGGTCCAGGTGGGTCAGGGCTGGGGTTTAGTGCGATCAATTGGGCCTTGCCATGTGTAAAGGGGATGGCTTGGAATGGAATGAGGAAGAGGCCATTTTGGCTTGGTTTGGGTCAACCCATCATTTTGGGCTTGGTTCACCCTTCAAGGTGGCTTTGGGTGTTGTGGGGAGTCAAAAGGATCAGCTGGTTTGGCATGGAGAAGTCCTTTTCCAAATATATTTGGATTAAATTTGGGTTAAGGTGAAACATGTTTAAGGTTAATGACTTTTAGGAGGTGCTTAAAGGACCTCCTCCTTTTCCCATTTAAGGAGAGTTGACAACTTAGAGATCCTCATGGCTTGCCAATGGCTTGCATGTGGCTTCATGGCTCCATGTGGCTTGGGAAAAGATTGGGTCAATTTCATAAAAAAGGGATTTTGTGGATTTTGGCATTTTAATGGAAATTGTTATGGGGCTTGATTTGGAATTGTTTAATTGATGGGATTAGAACTTAGGGAATGGTTTTGATTAAGTGGATGGCAAATGGAAATGTCATGTGGGCTTTGGATGAATTTGGGCTTTTGAATTTGATGGAAGTGGGCTTTTAGGAAGGTTTAAGGGAAGTGGGTTTTTTGAATTTTAAAATGGACTTTAGGATGAAATTTTGGTAAAGGCTTGGGCCAAATAATTGTTGGGTTTAGCTCATAGACGTCTTGGAGCAAATTGGGAGTGATTTGGATTTAAATTGGGTTGAATTTGGGCTCCTTTGGTGAATGGGCCAATATAGGTCAAAGTGGGCTAACTTGGGCCAATGTTGGGCTAGGGTTGAAATTGATGTAAAATTAATGTTGGGAAATGTTTATGGGAGTGTGTCAAAGAGGTTTTGACTTTGGTTGGGCTTTGATTTTGGGGTTTGGGCTCATTTGGGTTAGGTTTGGGTTTAGGTCAAAATTGGGCCTTTTAACTTTGGGTTGAATTTAAGTGGGGTTTGGGTATAAATGTTGGGCAAATCATGTTAGTGTTTTGTTTTTGGGGATGTTAAGGAAGATTTAGAAAAGATTTGGGGTTAATTGGAGTTGAATTGGGTGAGTTTGGGTTAGGTTTGGGTTGTGGGTCCAAATTGGGCTTTAAGGCCAAAAGTGAAATTGGATCCAAATGTCAATCAAATTGGACTTCGATTTGGTCTAGATTGGTGTTGGTAATGTTTAATTGAATTTTAGAATTGATTTGGACTAGAATTTGGGTCAATTGGGTAGGTTTGGTTTGACATTAGGTTCATTTTGGGTTAAAATGGGTCAAATTGGGGGTTTTGATAAAAGTGGAGTAAATTGACAAAATTGGCCCATCATGTAGTTGAACAAAATGAAATTGGGAATATTTGGGATTTTCTGGAATTTTCTTGGAATTTTATGAATTTTTGGATTTTTCGGTCAAGAGGGGTATTTTGGGTATTTGGAGGGTATTGAGAGGTATTTTTGGAATTTTTTGGTATTTTTGGCTATGAATGATCAATTTTAGTGATGAGGAATGTTTAGGAATTGGTTTTGAGGAATTTTGGGTGATTTGGAAATTTTGGAGGATTTCAAGGGTTTGGGGTAGGTTAGGCGGGTGTAAGGTCCCGGGGGTCAAAAATTGAAAATTTGGGAAATTGAAGATTGCGTGAATGTAAGTGGAATGAAATCATTTTAGTTGAGCCATGAAGCCATATCAAGCCCACATGAGCCATGAAGGGACTCATTTGAGGCTTCCACTATGCTGTTCCTAACCCTCTTAGCCAAGGGCTTATGGGTTAAGGACCATCCATGTGAATCACCTACATGAGTCAGGAGGTCAAGTTAGGTATAGGTGTGTGAAAGTGTATTGTATAGGTGTAGTGTGTGTGTAAGTCAGCCCCTTCACCAGACCGTGCCACCCGAGGCGGTCCTAAGGCCAAAGAGTCCTATAGGAACTCATCCTTTAAACTTCCACATTTGATTTCAACCCTCTAGGTGATTAGGGGTCTACAGTCAAGTTTGTGGAGTTTCCAAGGAGTTAAGAAGTGGTTTGAATTTCTAAGTGGTGGGTCCCAATTCTAGTCCTCTAAGATAGTCAAAGAAAAAGCCTAAGGCTAGATCCTAACTACTAAAAAGAAGAAGAGAAGACCTCATCAAAAATGAGGTCAACAAATGGACCCCCAATAGGTGTGGTGCGCTGACGGAGCACACCGCGCGTATTGGCGTTGACCGAAAAGATCAACAAAACCAACACAGATGTCCAAGTGACAAACTTAGGACGAAGTAGAAGAATTTCTGCTGGGGAGTGTCAAGTACATCTCTGAGACAGGAGATTCCTGAACTCTCGCTGGGGAAAGGGAAAGGAGGTGAATTCCAAATCACAAGATCTGGGGGAGTTTCAATTTAGATTTTATTTTGTTTCAATTTAAGTTTTGATGTGTGAGCTTAGATTTCAGTTTAGAGTTTCAATTTAGATTGAAGTTTGTCAAAATTAATTTGAAAGGATTTGATTTGAAAATAGAATTTTGAGGTTTTCGATGTAACATCTTCAACCTCAAAAGAAAATTGAATTGATTGGATTGAATCATTACAATGAGGAGAGATCTCAGAGCAATGCGGTATCGGATGTAGAATCCTTAACCTCAAGAGTTTGATTTTGATGTATTTCATTGCAATAGGGAAGGAATCTTAAAGCAATGCAGTCTCAGATGTAAAATCCTCAACCCCAAGAATTTGATTTTGATGTATTTCATTGCAATAGGGAAAGGATCCTAAAGCAATGCAGTCTCGGATGTAAAATCCTCAACCTCAGAAGTTTGGATTTGATGTATTTCATTGCGATAGGGAAAGGATCCTAAAGCAATGCAGTCTCGAATGTAAAATCCTCAACTCCAAAAAGTTTGAATTTGATGTATTTCATTGCAATAGGGGAAAGAATCCTAAAGCAATGCAGTTTCGGATGTAAAATCCTCAACTCCAAAAGTTGATTTTGATGTATTTCATTGCAATAGGGGAAAGAATCCTAAAGCAATGCTGTTTCGGATGTAAAATCCTTAACTCCAAAAGTTTGATTTTGATGTATTTCATTGCAATAGGGGAAATAATCCTAAAGCAATGCAGTTTCGGATGTAAAATCCTCAACTCCAAAAGTTTGGATTTGATGTATTTCATTGCGATAGGGAAATGATCCTAAAGCAATTCAGTCTCGGATGTAAAATCCTCAACTCCCAAAAGTTTGAATTTGATGTATTTCATTGCAATAGAGGAAAAAATCCTAAAGCAATGCAGTTTCAGATGTAAAATCCTTAACTCCAAAAGTTGATTTTGATGTATTTCATTGCAATAGGGGAAAGAATCCTAAAGCAATGCAGTTTCGGATGTAAAATCCTCAACTCCAAAAGTTTGATTTTGATGTATTTCATTGCAATAGGGGAAAGAATCCTAAAGCAATGCAGTTTCGGATGTAAAATCCTCAACTCCAAAAGTTTGATTTTGATGTATTTCAATGCGATAAGGAAAGAATCCTAAAGCAATGCAGTTTCTGATGTAAAATCCTCAACTCCAAAAGTTTGAATTTGATGTATTTCATTGCGATAGGGAAAGAATCCTAAAGCAATGCAGTTTCGGATGTAAAAATCCTCAACTCCAAAAGTTTGAATTTGAATAGTCATTGACTTTGCAAAGGTTTGTAGTGTCGATTTGAAAAGTGTGGAATTTTGGTGTTTCAAGAATTTCATGAAAGTTGTAAAAGACTTTCATGGAAGGAAATAAATTAGGAGGGAATATGTAGATGTTACATACCCCGTTCAAAAGAGTTGATCGGAAGTCACTGGTTTGGATTGGATGTAATTCCTCGCCATCGGATTCGATCCGTGTCAATGGAATCAACCGCTTCCATCCCAGACAAGGGAGAGAGTAGAACGGATTGGATTTCAGATTTGGAAGGTTGAGTTTGAACTCGATTGAGATTTGATTTGAAATTTGGAAAGTTGAATTTGAACTTGATTGAGATTTCATTTGAGATCTGGAAAGATCAAATTTGAATTTGATTGAGATTTGATTTGGCATTTGATTGAAATTTGATTTGAAATTTGGAAAGATTGAATTTGAATTTGATTTAAAATTTGTGCTCGTTTTGTTTGTATTTTAACAATTCAAATTTGCCTTATCGTTCATTTAATGTTCATGTGGATTTGGCGTTCATCGTTTTTTTAGATTTTTAAGAAAAGTTTTCTTTTATTCTTTTGTTTCTTTTCTGTTCTTTGTTCGAAGTTCATTTAACTTTAATGGAGTTTCCCAGTCAATTTGCACAAAAGAGGTGAAGGCCAAAATGTGACATGGTCACTTTCATTCCAATCATGTTGAAGATACATCATACGACTTAATGCGGAATACATCTCATACAATCCATGTAGACTCAAAACGGACTATGTATGATCTTCGTCGATCAATCCAAAGAAGCATCTGTCAAAAAATCCATGTCTGAATAGTGGGGTACATGGTCAATAACATCACCTTCCAAGCCATCCTTGGCAAGGGTGCCATATGGATGTACGTTGGAGGTGTGATATTTTCCATGTAACTCACGACTCGTAAGGCCGGAGGCTCTCTAGCTCCGGTCCGGCTGGAAGTGGTAAGGTGTCTTCCCGTCCTCCATCCTTCCGAAAGTAAGCGAGATCCGCTTCACTAGTACTCTCGGTATGCAATGTTTAGCGACATCCGCTCCGTTTCCCTTCGGTATCATGACGGAACCTACCGGTAAAGGTATCTTCACCGGCCCTCGGAACTCACCCGGGCTCGCTATCCGGAGGTCGGATCCGAACATGATGTTACACTCATTCGGGAAAGAGACCGTGCGAAAGGTCCGACAAAGTCGTGGTGATCTATGTGCGGGGGTATGCGGTCACCACCGCTTGTAGATGTTAATAATGCGGTATTGGGTATGCAATCCGTCGGCGGTGCCCTCCATGTTATCAACCTCTTTACCATTCTCTTGATGACTAATGGCATTGGATCCACTTGGCCATGACGGAGTATTCCCGGTGGGTTTCCCTTCCTGTCCTCCGCAAAGTTGTAACAGCATCCACATTGTATTGTAATTCTTCCTTTCCCTGGCATCCATCTCCGGGGTTCTGAGTAGGTGTTTTCCCTTAGGCGGCCCGCTCGGCCCATTCTTTTCAAATCTCGGATGCAATCCACGATTTGTTGTTGTTCATATTATGAGAATACGTCTGTATGTAGCTCGAGGCCTTCTAGTATATTGATCCTTCTGCCTCTGATTCTCTCGAAGTATTCAAAGGTTTTCTTTTCGACATTCTGCATTCTTTCCAGCTCGTATTCCGGAATAATCTGCAAATGGCGAGGCCTGGTGACGTATTGTGGGATATACGGCTCAATCCCTTCACGTTCTCCTGCATACCTCAGCTCCTCGGGGATGATGTCGGTCGGGACATCCTCCGGGGTTGCTTCTGCAACAAGGTCATGCATAACTGGTGGTTCTATCTGGTAGCGTGGTAGTCTTCTTTCTTCTGATCTTCGTGAGATTTCCCTGGTCCTTTCTGTTATCCTAGGAGCTGGCCTCCTTTCTTCAGATTCCTGGTGAACCGGTGTCCTTGAAGTGTATGTACTGGCAGTAGCAACCGCCTCGTCGCGCTGGTCCGCTGCTAGTTTGGTTAACATCTTACGGATACGGCGATTCTTATTTCTTCGTTGTGTTGTTGTGAGAGTAGCTCTTCGAACTTCCTGAATCTCAGTGGGCACGGCCGACAAGCTCGCCCTCTCGTCGTAGCGACTACGGACTTCATTTTCTTATCTTCTTCGGTGTTTGTTTTTCTTTTCTTCGTCGCTTGGATTGGTGGCTTGGGCCACCCACTTTCATCACTGTCTTCCTGGGCAGTTCCTCTCGGTCAACTGGGATCCAGTCACTTTCCTCGTACTGTAGGCCTGCTGGTGCGAAATCCGAGTCAATCTCGATTATCCCTCCATCTTTCACCCTCTTTTCATCGAGTGCAAGGCTTACGCCATTTCTAAAGTTCAGGACCAACCGCCCGTTCGACATTTCCCGGCGAAAAGACAAGGAAAAGGATCGAGGGTCAGCATCTAAGAACAAGAACATTAAGAAAATGTTTATTAAAGACGAGTTTTTTTATTACTCTTATATTTTAAAACTTAACAGGAATGAAGTGGGATAAGATCAGGAAAGAGATTTTGATTTGGAAAAGAGAACAAGGAGAACTTTATTATCATGATTTTATTTATTTTAGCACATTTTATTATTTTTGTGTTCGGACCCAATCATAAGTAATTACTTCGCCCTTGTTTCTTAGGGATAAAGAATTCATTCCTTCGAAACATCAGGTAGCGTAATACTTTTTCAAGTATCGTCCGTTGATCGGAAGCATATGTCGTTTTCCACTAACGAATTCACTAGGCCGGTAGGAACCTCCTGAGTATACTGCTTCGACCACAAACGGCCCTTCCCAAGTGGGTTCAAATTTTCCTCCTATCTTGCGGTGTACAAGAATAGGTCTCTTGAGAACGAGAACTAAGTCACCAACTTTGAAGGTTCTTGGGCGGACCAGTTTGTCATGGGCTTGAACCATCTTAGCTTGGTATAGTTCTAAATTCTGCTGCGCAGCAAGTCTTTTCCCTTCTAGGCTTTCTAATTTTTTTAGTCGTAATTTGGCATTCTCTTCTGTCGTGATTTTATTTGCAACTGTGATTCTGAGTGAAGGAAGCTGAACCTCTAAAGGTAACACTGCCTCGGACCCGTACACCAGAGCGTAAGGTGTAGCTTCGAGTAGGAGTTCGAAGGTTGTCCGGTAGGCCCATAAGGCTTCTAACAACTTCTCGTGCCAATTTTTCTTATTATCGTCCAAAGTTTTCTTTAAGATTTGAACGAGAGTTTTATTAAAAGCCTCAGCCAGGCCGTTTGCTATTGGGTAGTAAATTGTTGAGTATCGCCAGTCGATTCCGTGTCTCCTGACAAAATTGTTGATTTGTGTGCTTCTGAATGCTGACCCATTATCTGAGATAATCATTCACGACACTCTGAAACGGTAGACAACTTGATTCTTGAAAAACTGTAGCACGTGGTGTGCTTTCACTTCTCTAAGTGGCACTGCCTCTGCCCACTTGGAAAAGTAATCTGTAGCCGCAAGGATGAAGCGATGTCCTTTTGAAGATGGTGGTTCTATTGGACCCACTATATCCGTGCCCCAACATTCAAATGGCCACGATGCAATTGTCGGATGTAGCACATTTTGAGGTTGGTGTAGAACTACTCCGTGCACTTGGCATTGGTGACACCTCTTGGCGATTTTCATGCAGTCGGTCATCATCGAGGGCCAGTAGTACCCTAGTCTTTTAATTTTCATTTTCATCTTCGGACCCGATCGGTGAGCGCCACGAGTCCCGAATGCACCTCTTTAACGATTTCACGGGCCTCGGACCCGCTAAGGCACCATAGCCACATTTGATCGAAAGACCTTCTGTATAACGTGTTGTTTATTAATGCGTAAGACGAGTTCTTTTCTTGATCCGATGGAGCTAGCGACCTATCCTCTCGGTAGCTTTCTGTTTGCGGGTAGTACATTAATGGCTCGTCGCCGATCTTGCGTGTTTTCCGTCATCGTCGCAACTGATTTTTCTTCTTTTCCCTGATTTGTGTATTGTGTCTATGTCGAGTCGTGATAGGACCTGACGTCCGTGAACTGACACTTCTACTGACTCATCTTGCAAACAGGCAAATTCTTTTGCGAGACGGGCTAACGCATCTGCTAAAGCATTTTCTTTCCTGGGGATTTTGTAGATTGTCACATTCAGAATTTTTTCCAACAGCTGTATGGCATACTGGAAGTATTGCTCGAGTCTTGGCTTTAAAATTGCATCTTGTCCGACGATCCGTTGAATGATTAACTTGCAAATCCCAGTAGATGTTGATGTCCGTTATCCCCATTTGAATAGCTAATTCCGATCTCGTTATGAGGGCTTCGTATTCTGCTTCGTTGTTCGTACACGGCTCGTCGGGTGGTAGGAGTATCTTAACATCCCCGGCTCCGGTGTTATAAAGATTAGCCCGATTCCCGCCTTACCGGACACTATCACTTGCGATTCTTCGTCTTTGTGTGCTTGAAGATGCTCCGTCGAAATATAATTCCCAACGTCGATCAACGGGGTCTTCTAGGCTCATTATTTGTTCATCTGGCAGATCGTCATTGAGAGGAGATTCTGCCGGCAAAGGGTGTGCTGCGAGGAAGTCTGCTAAGACTTGTCCCTTTACGGCACGAAGAGGCACGAAAGTTATATCGAATTGCAATAATATCATTGACCATCTGGCAAGTCTGCCGGAAAGTGTTGGACGAGTCATCAAGTATTGCAATGGATTAAACTTCGAGATCAAGTTGACCTTATGAGAAAGCATGTAGTGCCTGAGCTTTTGAGCGGCGAAGAACAGGGCCAAACAATGCTTTTCAATTGCGGGATACCTTATTTCCGTCGGAAGTAAACGACGGCTTAAATAGTAAAGAGCATTTTCTTTACCCTCATCATCGACCCAGGCTAACGAGGCTCCAAGAGAGTCGTCTAAAGCCGCGATATAAAGTATCACGGTCTACACCGAGACCGAGATCTGCTAAGAGAGGAGGTGTCATTAAATATTGTTTAATGTCCTCGAAGGCCTTTTGGCATTTCTCTTCCCAAATAAACTTGGCGTCCTTTTTAACTAGTGCCGAGAAAGGCTGACACCTACCTGACAAGTTTGAGATAAAGCGTCGAAGATAAGTCAGCTTCCCTTGAAAAGATAGTAGTTGTTTTAAGGTTTTGGGAGGCGGCATTTCTAAGATAGCTTTAATCTTTTCCGGGTCGATTTCAATTCCACGATGTCGGACAACGAATCCTAAGAATTTCCCGGAGGTGACGCCGAAGGCGCATTTTAAGGGATTCATCTTAAGGTTAAATTGTCTTAATCGTTCAAAAACAACTCTCAAATCATACAGGTGGTTTTCCTTTACTCTGCTTTTGATGACCACATCGTCCACGTAGCATTCGACTTGATTGTGGATGAGATCATCAAAAATTCTTGTCATCGCTCTCTTGTATGTTGCTCCTGCGTTCTTCAATCCGAATGGCATCACTGTGTAGCAATATACTCCGATCGGCGTTCTGAATGCTGTAAGCTTTTCATCTTCTGGAGCCATTTTTATCTGGTTGTATCCTGAAGATCCATCCATGAATGAGAATATTTCATGTGTCGAAGCAATGTCGATCATTAATTCTGGGATCGGTAGAGGGAATTCATCTTTTGGACATGCCTTTTTTAAATCTCTGAAATCCACACAAATTCCGATCCGACCATTCTTCTTCTCGATTGGCACCACATTGGCTAACCAAGTCGGGTATTGTTCTTCACGGACAAATTTGGCATCTATTAACTTTTTAACTTCAGCTATGACTTGTTGTTCGATTTCTAGACGCATTCTTCTGGGACCTTTTCTGACTGGGACAGAAGTAGGATCCACTCCTAGCTTATGGATTGCGACCTCTAGAGCTAATCCTGGCATCTCATCGTAGTTCCAAGCAAAACAGTCTTTAAATTCCATTAATAACTTTATTATTTCTTCGGAGTCTTCTTTATTGAGTAAGGAGCTAACAAAGGTAGGTCTAGGCTCTTTGCTAGTACCCAAGTTAACTTCCGTTAACTCATCTATTGTAGATTTAATTTCTTCTTCGAATTCGGTGGAGCATCTCCAATTTGCAAATCTTCGAGTTCGTCCGTAGTTTCCATGCGGTTTTCATTAGGCTCACAAGTGACAACCAAGCAAAATTCGGTATCGTCAGTCGATCCTACCGTGCCGAATCTGCGACCATGCTTTGAATTGGGTGGACGACCGGAGTTATTCCATAATTTTTCGAAATGTTGTGATTGACCTTTTGTCCATTGTCGAGGTAAGAAACCACGTTGAATTAAATTTTGAACACAGGGAGAGTACCACTCAAAAGGTAATTCCATTAATTCGGATGAAGTGACATCTTCAAATTGTACATTATTTTCAGTTTTGGAGGAAGAAGCACCACGGTAGAATTTGATTGGCTTTGCACCGCCGCTACGTACCTCTTTGACCACCATACCTTCGATCTTATTAGAATGGATCGGGGTTATGGTCATAGTATGTACGTAGTGGTTAATCTTCTCGTACATTGATTTGTATTCTTCATTCTTCTCATCTTCGAGAGAGATCTTGAATTGCGGCTTTTCCGACTTATTGTCGTCGCTTCTTGTTTGATCTCTTTTTCTTCTTCGAAGCTCGTCTTCCCAATCAACATTGATGGCTGGTTTCCTCTGTCCAACTGTTCTAACGTCTCTACCACGACCTCGTCCCCGACCTCGACCTCGGATGCGAGTTGTGGAGAAACCTTCACCATCTCGCCGTAAGGGAGTGGTGAGTGACTGTTGGACTAGAACTTCAGCTTCTTCGTTGTCCCGAACTTTCTTTGCTTCATTTGTCATGGTATCTCGAGAGAAGATTGTTTTCTTCTGTGGTGCATAATAAGCTGCATCTTCATGGATTCCAATCTCATGTACGGAGAATGGTTGTAAGTCACCTTTGATGCACTGTTCCCCTCCATCGTAGTATTTGATGCACTGATGTAGAGATGATGGTACCATCCGGTTTTCATGTATCCATGGTCGGCCTAGTAGAGCGTTGAACGACGTTTCTGAATCAATTATGTGAAATTTTGCGGTTGTCTTTGCTAAGTCACCGGTCCTCATTAGTAGTGTTATTGATCCGAGGGCTCTTTCTCCTTTCTGGTTGAATCCTCTTAATAACATTTTGTCGGCTTCGAGCTCGCGAGCATCAATGTCCAAGTATGCTAGCGTTCGAAGACTCATTATATTAAATGATGCTCCTGGATCCACCAATACTCTGGAGAGTGTAAATTTTCCAACTCATAATCGAAATGTACAACGGTCGGTTGTGATCTCGCGTCCCAAGTAGTAGGTCATTATCCGTGAAGGTAACGCCTCGTCGTTCCTTTAACGAGCAAACCTCATCTAAGGAATCTCCGACCATTTGAGCTAAGCAAATTTCCGGATCAAGTAAGGCCTCGATCGAGCTTCTCTCATCTCTTCGATAAGATGAGAGCGTCGTAGATGCTCAGTTTGGCCGGTAGTTTCCTAAGATGGGCTAGCACGTTGTAGTCCACTTTATTTTCATGTATCTCGGCTTCTTCTTGAATGGGTATTTCTTCTACCGGGGTTGGTTCTTCTTGAACAACCACCTGCTTCCCTTTGTCCTTTGGACCCATTCTCGGAGGTAGAACTCTTCCACTTCTTAAGTTAACTTCTGTAATTTCTTCTGACTCTAGTGTTGAGCTTGCTAGTGTTTCCTCTTGAATCGGAATGACAGGTTCTTCTGGATTAGCTTCGGAGTCTGAAGGCTCTAACTCTATTGTGACTGGAGCTCCTCGAAACTCGCAGATAGATTCGTTGCTTGTTGAACTCTCGTATCCTCCTTGATGGATGTCTTCTTCGTCATCGTGATCGTCGAGATTGTGTATGATTTGAGAATTGTCGTTGGTATCGAAATCGATGTCCGGATTGTCGCCAGTTACGTAATCGTTAGAAACAATCAAAACGTAGCCAACACCATAACCCTTATCATTATAAGATCCCACCGGAGTGAGCAGATAATTATACAGAGTCAGAGGTTCGAGGGATTTCTCCCCCGAATCCGAAACAACTATCCTAGGATAAGCAGCCCCTAGTCTAGCCTTAGGAGCCTCGATCCTCTCTTCTTCATCAATTTTCTTCTTTTCTTCAATCATCTCTTGTTGAGGTGGTTCTTCTATTGCAAGTGATAGTGCCGACTTGACAGGTTTCGAACTTTGAATTGAAGCTCGTACCGAGGTGGTTTGGAGGCTATCTAAAATCTTTTTTGAAGACCTCGTCCAAGCGGTAGTCCATCCATCGTCAGTCGTATAGGGATCTATCGGAATGATGAGATCAGTCGAGACAACATTGACGGAACCTCCTTTCTGGGGTTCCTTCATGTACTCCTTCGGGATTGTTATATTCCCTTTCCGAAGGTTGTCATTGAGCCAACTCTTGAAGGTAATGCAATCTTCTATCTTGTGTCCAAGCATCCGGTGGTAGGGGCAAAAGTTGGGATCTCCTTTCTTGTTAACTTCTTCTGGTCTCTTAGGCTCTGACAGCTGGAAATCTGGAGTCTTCATCAGACTACGGAACATTTTTGGCAATGCTTCATTCTTGAATGGATATTCTCCGCTCGAAGCTCCCTTAATGTACGTTGCGGACGAGGAGGTTGTTCATACTGTTGAGATGACTGATAGCTGGGTCGAGGTTGTTGATAATTTTGTTGAGGTTGATGTGGCCGTTCGGACGATATTTGTATCGGTTGCTTGCCTTTGTAGACTGCCGCAACGATCCCGGATTTCTTTTCAAAAGTCTTCGCGGGCTTTTGCTTGTACGTCTTGTCGGCGAAACTTAATTGCTTCGCCTCCTCTTGCAAGCTCCCGGCCTTGCTTAACAACTTCTCGAAAGTCTTAATAGTGAATCCTTTGAGGAGAAGTGCTATCGGGCCGTGAATGCTTTTAAGTAAGATGCCGACTGCATGCTGTTCTTGTAATTGTGGTTCACACTTCATACTCAGATTTCTCCATCGAAGTATGTAATCCACCAAAGTTTCGTTCGGCTTCGCTTCTCTACCACTAAATCACCTATAGTGATTTGGTGCCGAGCTCCGCCGAATCGCTTGATGAAGAGGTTTTCTAGTTCCGAGAACGTCTTCACGGAACCATTTAGTAATTCGCATACCAATCAAAGGCGATCCACGACGAGCTGCCGACGAACGCGTCCGAAGAGTAATGCATCGCTCCCGCCGGCATTGCAACAAGCGGCACAAAAGTGTGCAACATGCTCGTCGGGGTTCCCGGTTCCATCAAAGGTCTTGAACGAGAGGTGGTACGAAGCCTTTTTGGGTATTGGACGGCGTTGAATTCTTCGGGTAAGGTCTACCCGTCCGAATGGATGTCCCGCTCTTTGATTGTGCTAAGGCTTCTCGCACTCGTTGTTCCACCAAGCTCTTGATATCTTTTCTGGAATCATGCTTTGTGTTGTATCTTTCTTTAGCTGATCATCCCCGTTGACGGATGTAATCTCCTTTCCTCCGTCTACAATGTGAATGACCTCTGGGGGTGTTTCTCTTTGGGGTTGCACTTGACTTTGGAGAGTGGCTAGGGCTACAGCCATCTCTTCCATCCTCTTCGCCATTTGGGCGATCGTATCGTCTTTCTCTTGAAGCTACCTCCTCGTTACTTCCGGCTCCTCTCTTTCTGCGGCTGCAGGAGCACCTTGCAAAGCTGACGAAGCTCGCATTTCGACCATGTTGATTTCTGCATACTCATCGTCCATGAATTCTGATGAATCAATCTCGTCTCCGAATTTCTCTTTTCTTTCTTTTGCTAGTCGTCGAATATCAGTCCTCAACTTTTCCATAGCGTCCTCTAGCGGTCTTTTCGTGCATCTTCGCGAGTTGTCGTGAGATAGCTGCCGGGTTCCCTTCTCACGAGTCCCCTTTATCGCGGTGGTGCTCTCTTCGATTCAAGTCATCCGACGAGACTTTCCTTCTCGAGTCGTTGTTTCGATCTTAGCTCGTCCAGGTAGTGGGATGCCATACCATCCTTCTAGCGACGGAGGGTCTAGGACCGGATGGTCCGTCGCGCCAAATGCTTCGGAAGGTGGTATCCTCCCTAATCTGTATCCCTGAAACAATGACAGGAGGACTAGCCTTCATCCTTTTATTTGACCTTTCGGTAATGATGGCAGGTTCTACTCGTGACCCAAGACGGGATTTAACTGGCACCCGCCCTATCCTTCTTAGAATCTCCGATACGGGGCATTTCTCTTTCTTTGCAAGTTTCTCGATCACAGTCTGTAGTCGGGCAAATGGCGTGATCCTAGCCCTTTTCTTTCTGCTGTCATTGTAGTATGCTGGTCGAGGTAATGTAGAAAAAATCCTGCGGACATTTTTCTCGTCAGCTGCGGCGGAAAGGGGATGGAATCTACTTCCTTCCAAAAGGGGTGTATCTTCGAGCAATGGTATGTATTCGGGTAGTGGTGTGTACTCGGGGATTTACGGGATTTCCTCCAGGAAAGCAACTTCGGCAGCTCTGGCCTTCATGGCAATCTTCCTACTTCTGTTCCTTCTTTGGATCCGTGTTAGTGATGGAATTCTTGAGCTGGACCCGATTTCAAAAATAGAGGGTCTCACAGGAAAGTTTGTACCCTCCATGGTAGCAGGTTCACCATAGTTCTGGATTTCCTTCCCTTTAATCTGGTAGAAGCCGGGGTAGGTGCAGAGATAACTAGACCAGTGGGGGTAGCAAGAACAGTCCTCCTGCGGACAGCAGTACTCCTCTCAGTCGGGATCTTTTGCAGGGGAGGAAACTCTTGGGTTGACCTAAGGTTGAACTCGATCACCATAATAACCCAAATCATAAAGTCCAGCTCCTGAAAGAACACTATTAAATTTAGAAATTAAATTAAGTTTAGGTGAGAGCCCACCTTTATTTCATTAATACAAGAAATACCATTAAAATCCCCTCCCAAAAGCTAGGGATCATTTAAGGGGCCAATGGAATAAAGTAAATTCCATAGCTCCATCCTATCAATCTTATTACACCAAGCATAAACCAAATAAAAATTGAAATAACAATCCTTATTATTAACAACAACATGTAAAAGTTGCTTATGATTAATAATAATATCTAGTTTAATAAAATCCTTCCAAAGAAACCAAATTTTATTATAATTATTGGCAAAAAAATTAAAATTACCAATTTTCCTTACATATCTATCATTATTACAAGAATTAACTAAAGGTTCCAGAATCCAAAAAAAATAAGACGATAAGTGCAAATTAACTACTTAATTCTATTAGAGGAATCACTTTTAGCAATACGTCTAATATTACAAAATAACGTATTAAAATTCATCATCATGATCCTTTCTACCTCTAGTTAGTCTAGAGGTAGAGACTAACTCATTTATATCAGAATTCTTACCTAACAATTGGCCATGAATAGCATCACCATTCACATAACTGAGTTCACGGCTCCCTTTAAAATTTCTTCTTCTTGAAGCCTTTTGAACCATCCATTTTTCCTCTAGTTCAGCCCTGTTTAAAGTATGTCATTCTATACCCACTTCATCAGCACAAAAAACTTCTTGATTATCTTGATAAGAAAGAATAAGAGAAATATCAACATTTTTAATATCTTTATCAATAATTGGGTCTAACATAATGTCAGAGTGGTTGTTTTTTAAAATGTGGACTTCTTGATTCTCAATCTTATTGTTAACAAATTTCAATGCTAATTTATGATGCTCGATGAAGTAATTCAAATTTGGAGCGTCAAAAAACAAGCATGTAGAAGAAATCCCAAGCATCATTTTGAGATCAATCTTTATCATGAACTGCAGAAACATTGGTTTCTATAAGATTGAGATATCTTGTGCTATTATCATTTTCTTGAAGTAAAAGTTGATTCTGAATAATATCCTTACCCTTATTTGAAGAATCAGGAAACTTATATTGCTTACTTTTTAAATTAGGATGAACAATAAAATAATTAGCGAGACAATGTCCAAACATACGATATTTGGTGCAATAAGGAGGAATATACTCCATTTCCATGGCTTGCCAGTAACCTAAACTGGAATCTTCAAGCCACACTGAATCACAAAAAGATGAAGTAACATCCCTTTCAATCAATATGCTAGCAATGGAAGGTTGATTGTAATTAACAGAAGCCATATCAATTTTCATTGGTGATCCAAACATTTTTCCAATAGAATATTAAACTTTATTATTATAAAACTGCAATTTTAACCCCAGTAATTTGAACCATATAGGAAAAGTCAGTGGTTCTTCCCTAGGGTTGAAATCCACAGTCTGCTTTTTAATATTAACCTCTTCAATCTGGAATACCATTTTCACAAATAACAAAGTATAATCCACTTCATGCTCCAATTTAATCATAAGATTTCGACCATCAATTAAACCCACATTCCTTTTCCCTAATCCACTTCATGCTCCAATTTAATTTCTTTATGTCTTAGGTGATGTTATTTAATTCAATTTAATTTTAATTTAATTTAATTTAATTCAATTCAATTTAATTTGATTTGATTTAGTTTGATTTGATATAAATTAATTTATTTTTTTTAATTTAACTTGACTTAATTTAATTTAATTTAATTTCCTTCAATTTAATTTAATTTGATTTAATATTAATTTAATTTAATTTAATTTAATTTAATTTAATTTAATTTAATATGTTTTAATTTAATTCTAATTTAATTTAATTTAACATTTTTTAATTTAATTTTGTTTAATTTAATTTAATTTAATTTAATTTAATTTATTTATTTATTTTATTTTAATTTATTTATTTAATTTAATTTAATTTAATTTAATTTATTTAATTTAGTTTAATTTAATTTATTTGTTTAATTTAATTTAATTTAATTTTTAATTTAATTTTAATTTAATTTAATTTTTAATTTAATTTTATTTTTAGTTTTAATTTAATTGAAAATTTAAAAAGAGTTTAATAATTTAACTTTTTAATTTAATTTTAATGATTAAGTCCTTTAACATTTTAAAACTTAAATTTGAATTATCATTTTTAATTAGGAATTAAATATTATTGAGATGATTAATTTAGGGATTTTTTAGATTAAAGAATAAATCTCTTCCTAATAATATCCCTATTTTAATAATTCTAATTTTATTATTCTTCCAAATTTAATCAATTATTTAATTAAGGTTTATTTCAATTATTTTAAATTGTTTAATTGGTTTCTACCTTTTAATTTTTTAAATTTCAATCATCCAAATCAGATGAAGATCAAATATTTTACTTGTTAATTTTATTAAACCTAAAGTTTTAATTAAGGGTTAAAATTTTTAATTACCATTTTGCCCTTCAAGCTTAATAATTTCATAACTCACTAAATTGAGTTTAAATGAACTTGAAATTTTTTATGTGACTTAACTCATATGCCAATAAAGACATGAGAGGAGAAAATGTGATTTTTCTATATTTAATTTATTTATGTAATTATTTTTGGTGGAAAATAGGAATTTCCAAGGAAAATTTAATAATATGACCAAGGGAAAGTTCCTATCCTTAAGAAAATTATGGGACATTCCTTATGGCCAGAGGACCACTTGGACCAATTTTGGTGATTTTTTGAATTATATTAATTTTATTATAATTATTTTAAATTTTGGAGTGTTAATTAATTTAAAAATAAAATAAAGGTTGAAAAATGAAATTTATATTTTTCAAAAATCTCTCTGATATCAAGGAAATCAGAGAATCAATTTTTGCAATTTTCTGATTTTTCTATGATTTATTATAATTATTTTAGTGAAAATGCCAAAAAATGTATTTTTTTAATTTTTAAATTACTTTAGGGCTT
This sequence comes from Papilionanthe hookeriana x Papilionanthe teres, assembly GCA_022702705.1. NCBI lineage: Eukaryota > Viridiplantae > Streptophyta > Magnoliopsida > Asparagales > Orchidaceae > Papilionanthe > Papilionanthe hookeriana x Papilionanthe teres. The sequence goes on from CM040424.1 coordinate 152,375,969, forward strand.
TAAAATTTTATATCTCATCAAATAGACCTAAGAAAAATATGGGATTTGTTCCCAAGTGATTAAGAGTCAAAATGTGACATTTTGGTGAATTTTATTATTTTTATGATTTTTATTATTTTTTTATTATTAAAATATTAAAATAATGTTAAAAAAATCAACTTTTTTAGAAAATTAAAATTTTAATTTTCTTAAACTCCCCTGATATCAGAGAGGCTCCAAAACCAATTTGGTGAATTTTTGAAAGGTATTTTGAAAGTTATGAATTTTTAAAGTTTAAAATGACTAAATGGCTTAATCAACCCATTTAGTAGAGGCTAACCAAGTCCAATTGACTTCAAATTTTTATGGTGTGTTCCTCTGATCCTAAAGGTCAGTGGAGAATTGATTTCAAGTCAATTTTATGTATGGTTAGCTCTAATTAATTAGGGATTTATTTTAGGTGTTTAAGCCAATTAGGCTTATTTTAAATAAGTTAACTCAAAACCTATTTTTCCTAGGGTCCTCTGGTCATAAGAGACATCACCAAATTTTCCCAGAATTTATTTCACAACATGCTAATTATTCGAATTGAAATACTCAAAACAGTAACATGAATTTGAAAAATCAATAACTTCTCATAGGGATGGCCTCTGACTTTGGAAAATTCAGAAAATGTTCCCAAATTCAGAGGCTTCAGAAGCCCTATGGTCTCATGCCATGGTGAATTTCCTATATGCATGGAGAATTAAAACAATGCAGACAGTAAAAAAATTATTAAAAATAAAATACTTGATGAAATTAAATGATTTCTTTTCCACATTATTCTCCACTGTTCATTGAGCAAGAGGGTATTTTTATTTTATTTTTCTGATTTTCCTACACAAAGTTATGGATTTTCTAAGTTCTGGTAATTAAATAAATAGGAAAAATAACCTAATTTCCTACTTATCCACACGACGCCCTGTCATCCTCGGCATCTCCGAACGGCCACGCGGCGCGCCCCCATTCGACGCCGCCTTCCGACTCAGCGCCACGCGGCCCGCGGTTCACATATCATCTCCTGGTCCGACGCCATCTGAGCCGTTCGTCCTCGCGTGTATTGAATGAAAGGCATCCGTTCATCGTCCCCAAGCCTCCTAGCCGGAGAACCGTCCATCTTCTAGGCCTAAGATCTCACTCGATACTTGACCAAATTTAACGTTCTTATGCTCTATGGATTCGTCTCGAGAAGACGATCACATCCATATGGTTTATGTGGCATGAAATTGACTCAATGAAAATGGAGAATGCTCAGAAGCTCGGGAAGAAGAGTGAGGCCACACCTTTGCTCTGAGAAGTGTGGCTTCGATCTGAGGGTTGTTTCACCTTCGATTGGATCCCAACAAGCTCCAGATGAAGTCTCCTGGTCTGGTGAATCGCCTAGGTATGATTTCGACCACAGCCGATCACAAAGCTTGGAGGCTGGAGCAACTGAGTGGCCTGGAGAGGGGGCTTTTGCTGGTAGACTTCTTCCCTTGGTCTGGTGAAGGTGTAGGACCAATCAATTTGAAGATTGATCCACTGTGAAGAAGTGTCCTGGTTTTTTGGGCTAAAGTTTGAGCTCAAAATTGAGCTCAACTGAAGGGAATTGGGGCTGGAATTCAGTGGGGATCAAATGCTTTATCTATGGGGAATAGTCTGGAACAATTTTGGCAGAGTTTCCTTAAGGTTTGGTTCAGCACCCCTCATGGCCGAGAGGGGGTGGTGTTTAAATAGGAGAGGGTGGAGGGCCTCCCAGGGAGAGTTAGGGCTTTGGATCAGCTGCTCTTGGCAAGAGAAGAACAGCTACAATGGCCACTGGGGATGGGGCAGATCAGCAGGTGAGAATTCCAAGTTTGGGCTCACATGTGAGCTCTCGGCCATGGAGTTTCCCGGCGACCTAGGCGGCTGGCCGGCAGGCATGGGTCACCCTCAGGTCTAGGTGTGTCAGGGCTGGGGTTTAGTGCAGTCAATTGGGCCTTGCCATGTGTAAAGGGGATGGCTTGGAATGGAATGGGGAAGAGGCCATTTTGGCTTGGTTTGGGTCAACCCATCATTTTGGGCTTGGTTCACCCTTCAAGGTGGCTTTGGGTGTTGTGGGGAGTCAAAAGGATCAGTTGGTTTGGCATGGAGAAGTCTTTATCCAAATATATTTGGATTAAATTTGGGTTAAGGTGAAACATTTTTAAGGTTAATGACTTTTAGGAGGTGCTTAAAGGACCTCCTCCTTTTGCCATTTAAGGAGAGTTGACAACTTAGAGATCCTCATGGCTTGCCAATGGCTTGCATGTGGCTTCATGGCTCCATGTGGCTTGGGAAAAGATTGGGTCAATTTCATGAAAAAGGGATTTTGTGGATTTTGGCATTTTAATGGAAATTGTTATGGGGCTTGATTTGGAATTGTTTAATTGATGGGATTAGAACTTAGGGAATGGTTTTGATTAAGTGGATGGCAAATGGAAATGTCATGTGGGCTTTGGATGAATTTGGGCTTTTGAATTTGAAGGAAGTGCGCTTTTAGGAAGGTTTAAGGGAAGTGGGCTTTTTGAATTTTAAAATGGACTTTAGGATGAAATTTTGGTAAAGTCTTGGGCCAAATAATTGTTTGGTTTAGCTCATAGATGTCTTGGAGCAAATTGGGAGTGATTTGGATTTGAATTGGGTTGAATTTGGGCTCCTTTGGTGAATGGGCCAATATAGGTCAAAGTGGGCTAACTTGGGCCAATGTTGGGCTAGGGTTGAAATTGATGTAAAATTAATGTTGGGAAATGTTTATGGGAGTGTTTCAAAGAGGTTTTGACTTTGGTTGGGCTTCGATTTTAGGGTTTGGGCTCATTTGGGTTAGGTTTGGGTTTAGGTCAAAAATGGGCCTTTTAACTTTGGGTTGAATTTAAGTGGGGTTTGGGTATAAATGTTGGGCAAATCATGTTAGTGTTTTGTTTTTGGGGATGTTAAGGAAGATTTAGAAAAGATTTGGGGTTAATTGGAGTTGAATTGGGTGAGTTTGGGTTAGGTTTGGGTTATGGGTCCAAATTGGGCTTTAAGGCCAAAAGTGAAATTGGATCCAAATGTCAATCAAAATGGACTTGGATTTGGTCTAGATTAGTGTTGGGAATGTTCAATTGAAGTTTAGAATTGAATTGGACCAGAATTTGGGTCAATTGGGTAGGTTTGGTTTGACATTGGGTTCATTTTGGGTTAAAGTGGGTCAAATTGGAGGTTTTGATAAAAGTCAGGTAAATTGACAAAATTGTCCCATGGTGTAGTTGAACAAAATGAAATTAAGAATATTTGGGATTTTCTGGAATTTTCTGGGAATTATTTGAATTTTTGGATTTTTGGGTCAAGAGGGGTATTTTGGGTATTTGGAGGGTATTGAGAGGTATTTTTGGAATTTTTTTGTATTTTTGGCTATGAATGATCAATTTGAGTGATGAGGAATGTTTAGGAATTGGTTTTGAGGAATTTTGGGTGATTTGGAAATTTTGGATGATTTCAAGGGTTTGGGGTAGGCTAGGCGGGTGTAAGGTCCCTGGGGTCAAACATTGAAAATTTGGGAAATTGAAGATTTGGTGAATGAAAGTGGAATGAAATCATTTTGGTTGAGCCATGAAGCCATATCAAGCCCACATGAGACATGCAGGGACTCATTTGAGGCATCCACTATGTTGTTCCTAACCCTCTTAGCCAAGGGCTTAGGGGTTAAGGACCATCCATGTGAATCACCTACATGAGTCAGGAGGTCAAGTTAGGTATAGGTGTGTGAAAGTGTAGTGTATAGGTGTAGTGTGTGTGTAAGTCAGCCCCTTCACTGGACCGAGGCCACCCGGGGCGGTCCTAAGGCCAAAGAGTCCTATAGGAACTCATCCTTTAAACTTCCACATTTGATTTCGACCCTCCAGGTGATTAGGGGTCTACGGTCAAGTTTGTGGAGTTTGCAGGGAGTTAAGAAGTGGTTTGAATTTCTAAGTGGTGGGTCCCAATTCTAGTCCTCTAAGATAGTCAAAGGAAAAGCCTAAGGCTAGATCCTAAGTACTAAAAAGAAGAAGAGAAGACCTCATCAAAAATAAGGTCAACATCCTTCAATACTAATGGTTAGAACTCCATTATATAACTCTTGCGCACTTTGACTTACAAACTTCTTCTTGATGGCTTTATTCTTTTTCTTCCATTCATTCTCCTAAGAAGACATATTTGTTATATTAATACTCCTTAAAAAACTCAAAATTTCCTTTTCTTAGACTTAAAAATGGAAATTTTAAAGGGGCAAATTCCCCTTCTTTTTGATGTTATTTATGTACTTTTGTAGAGCCTATACCCACTTCCCAGGTTTAAAAACCACCAAATTCAAGGCCACTTTCCCACGTTTAATTCATCTATAACATCATTTAGGCACGTTTTTCTAACTTCGGCGCTTAAGGGCTAGTTTTAGTTGTTAGTTAAGCACCAGTCAGCATAACATCCAAATATTCCTCTTTACAATTTTAAGACATCTTTCAGAGCCTTAAATTTATCACCAAAAGTTTAAAATACTACCACAATTCTCTAATAACAAACATAACAACAACAACAATCAAAATAAAAGCACACTGATAACGTATGGTTTTCCTCCCATAGAGCGCTTGCTTTTACATCGTCAGCCCGACGTACTCAATGCTTATTCTAGGTGATCCAACGTCAAAACTTCATTTACTCTAATCTGATCCCTTAAGAAATAGGGTTTCAGCCTATGCCATTCACTTTAAAAATTTACAGGGTTTTAGGATCCTTAATATCCACAGCTCCAAAATCATAAACTTTTACGACAATAAATAGGCCCTCCACCTGGACTTAAAATTACCTGAAAATAACCCCAATCTTGCATTATAAAGCAAAACTTGTAGTCCCGACTCAAAATTTTTAGTAAGAATCTTCCGATCAAGCCATTCTTTCATATTATCTTTATAAATCATAGCATTTTTAAAAGATTCATTCCTTATCTCTTCCAGCTCATTTAATTGAAATAATATCTTTTTACCAGCATCCTTCAAATTATAGTTCAATTATTTAATAGCCTAATAAGCTTTATGCTCAAATTCCATAGGTAAATGACTAGCTTTAACATAAATTAACCTGAATAGTGACATTTTTATAGGAGTTCAGTATGCAGTCCTATAAGCCCACAAAATAAAATCAAGCTGGATTGACCAATCCTTTTTTCTTGGATTTAAAGATTTTTTGAAATTTTTTTTGATTACTTGATTGGAAACTTCAGCCAAACCGCTTGTCTGAGGATGATAAGTGATAGAACAAAAATAAGTATGATTTTTCATATATAATTTGGACCCATTTTTGGTGATATTGCACTTCAAAGGAAGGTATTTTTTATGTTTCACTGCAGGTATGATGATTTTAGGTAATTGGAGCAAAGAAAAGAAAAAAATGATTTTAGAGTAAGAATGGGCAAAAGACACAATTTTAAAGTTTTGGCGCCGTCAGCGAGCACAAACCCTCACCTTATCTCTTTAGGCCTTTGCATGACCATGTTGTGCAATATAAGCCCTAACTCGTCTTAGGATTATGAGGTTATCATCGGATATGACAAAAACCCTCCTATCTTCCAGGCTATTCACACGATCGGTATCAAGTTAGTGTAAGCCCTAAATAATAAAATTACAAGGATGAGACATCAAATAAATATTCTAAATTGAAGTCAAACCACAGAATAATTCGGGAAAACACCAAGATCTCTCTTGGATCTATCTCATTCCCCCAGTCTTTCCTTTGGATTCCTACAAAAAATTTTTCCGAAATTTGAGCCACTCACCTATTGAATCTTCTATTACCAAGTTTTCTTGATGATCCTTACCCTTTTGGAAGTCATGAACACAAATGTTTCCTGATCTATATCAAGTGTTTTCTTAGGTGACTTCGGTTATCAAAGATGTAATTAACTATAGGGGCTTGCCCTTTTAGGAAACTTAAAGTCCCTAGATTAATATAAATCCTATCTAAATCCTCCATATTAGATTGGGGAAATTTTCAGTTGATATAAATGGTTCGTGGACCAAACGAATATCATAGATTCTATAGTTTATTTGATCAAGCCTCACCACCAAGCAATGTGTCAATTCTTTGGGATAGACACATAGCTTGTAGTGAAGTGCTTGATTTTTTTTATTGATTATATGAGATCAGTTTGATTTCATATTTTAAAATTAAAAAAATGATATTTTTTTCTAAAATTATATTTATTAAATTAAATCTTCATCATCCAAAAAGACGATGGTTTCATCTTTAACAGCCGACAAACATATGAAGAAATTGTAGGTTCAAATAAAGTGGATTATACTGTACTTGCTCATTTTAGGAAGTTATCAGTCAAACTAAGCATCTACAATGCTTTGACCCTGTTCAAGAAATGAGAGAAGGATCGATCAAGGCCATACTTGATCCAGAAATTTGCTTAGCACAATTGGCTAGGACATCTTCAGATGAAGTTTGTTCAATAAAGGGATAGCCCGGTGCAGCCTTCACTGATGAAGATTTGCTACTTGGTACCATCGACCATAACCAGCAACTGCACATTTCAACCAACATCAGCAGGTTTGTGCTTTCTAGAGTTTTAGTAGACCCAGGAGTGTTGCTCAATCTAATTAGTCTACAGACATTAGCATACTTGGATATTGACTCTCAAGAACTTATTGCCGATAAAAGGATGCAAGAGGATGCAACCATAAGGGAGAAAGAGTGTTTGGATCGATTACACTGCTATTAAAAGTTTTATATCTAGTAAAAACTACAAAATTCCATATCATTGACATGGACACTTCATTTAACGCTCTACTTTGTCGACCGTGGCTCCATGAGTACAAAATGGTTCCATCATTTTACATCAATGCATTAATTATTACAAAGAAGGACAAGAACACTGCATCAAAGGAGACTTACAACCGTTCTCGAAAATAAATTAGGCATCTATGAAGATGCCACCAACTATGATCCTCCGAGGAGAACCGCCTATTACAGAGATGTCACGCTCAACAAAGAAGAAGATGTAAAAGGATTGCAAGAACGAGAATGTTCAAACCCGCTTCAACAATTTCCTACCACTTCTTTGCAACAAGTCGGTGGAGGTTTTCTTAGTTCATGCATCTATGGTCAAGGCCGGGGACACGGGTAACAAGATTGTTGAACGGGTGAAGCTATCTATCAACATCGACGTAGAAGGAAGTTCGAAGGAGGACAAGTTCGCTAAAGATATGATGATTATAAATCAGAAAAAGCCTCAGTTTGAGATGTTCTTGGAGGATAAGAAGGAAAGTGAATGAGCTTCAATGTATGATTAGATAAACCACTATGTGTAAGCCATGACCTTAAATTTGATCCACCCACAAAAGTTTGCAAGTGTGGAGGTCAAGGAAGTCTGTAGTGTTGGCTTGAAACCGATCATATTTTTATTGTGCCTCTCCCTCTTCTAATTTGGAAACTCATGTAAGGTTAAATGAAGATGATTCCAATGATTTAATGGAATTACCATTTGGATACTTTTCCTCTTGTGTGCAAAAGTTGATTCAATTGGGTTGTTTGCCGAAGTAGATGCCAAAGAATAAGTTGCAACTTTTGAGAAATTATGGAACGTTAAAGGACCAACTCTAAACTCGAAGGAAGTTGTTAGATTTGGTACTATAAGTTTGGTCGAAGATTGAGAATTTTGCATGGATGTTACTAATGGTTTAGAAGAACATTGCCTTGATGTTGTAGATGATTCTGAAGATCACTTGATAGATGATGCTCTACTTAAATTCGAGGAGGAAATCAAAAAAAGACTTGATGAGTTAGAGAAAATTAACCTCAAAACTGAGGAGCAGCCCAATCCTACATTTGTAAGTTCTCTACTCAGTGATGAAGAGGAATTCAAGCATTTTTTTGTTTGGAGCTATGATGAAATGTCAAGATTATCCCCATAAGTTGCGGTTCACAGGCTTGGAGTAGATCAAAGTAGAACTCAATTAAAACACACTCCACAAAATAGAACAACAAGTCACAGTCGAGGTAAAGAAACTCATAGACACTAACTTTGTACAAAAGGAGCAATAATCCACATGGTTAGCCAATAAAGTGTCAGTTAAGAAGAAGAATGGACAAATACGAGTGTGTGTAGACTTTAGGGATTTAGAAAAAAACATGTTACAATAATGAGTTTCTACTATCGATACCTGAATTAATGGTGGACATTACATACGTACATGAGGTTTTCATCTTCATGGATTGATCATCAAGGTACAAGTAGATCAAAATGGCTCCAGAATTTGCAACACTCACAGTATCCAGAACTCCAATTGGAATCTACTGCTACACCGTAATGTTGTTTAGCTTGAAGAACGCCAGCACAGCTTACTAGCGAGCTATGTTAAAGATCTTTGATGACTTTTTCCACAACCAAGTTAAGTGTTATGTGGACGACTTAGTCATTAAAAGAAAATAAATGGATAACCATTTGTATGATTTGAGGATTATATTTGAGCGATTAAGACAATGTAATCTTAGGATGAATCTCTTAAAGTGTACCTATGACATTACCACTAGGAAATTTTTAGGATTCTTTGTCCATCATTAGGGAATCAAAATCTATTGTGAGAGGAATAAAGCTTTCTTAGAAATGGTACCCACTAAAACCTTGAAACAGTCGATCTCTTTAGGATAAATTGGCTTACTAATGATGCTTCAAATATAATATGTTAGGTAGGTGTTAGCCCTATTTGACATTAATAAAAGAGACACAAATTTTATGTGGGTTGAGAAATGTCAGCGGGCCTTTGAAGATAATAAGCAATATCTAATGACACCACCTGTTTTAGTAACCCCTCTCTCAGGTCTACCATTAATAATTTATAGAGCGGCCATAGACGGCTCCCTTGGAGCTATTTTAGCCTATGTAAGTTATGAGGGTAAGGAAAATGCACTCTATTACTTGATTAGACATCTAATACCTACGATGATGAAGAATCCTCCCATTGAGAAGCATTGTATAGCTTTGATTTTCGCTTCTCAGAAGCTTAGACAATACATGCTTTCTCATAAGGTCAACCTGATTTCGAGGGTTAATTTATTGTAATATCTGATGACCAAACACTTTTTGGACGTTTAACAAGTTGGTCAATGATTTTATTGCAATTTGATATAACCTTTCATGCCCCTTCATGCTATTAAATGGCAGATTTTAGCAGACTTTCTCACAGTGCACTGATGCGGCTTTGGTGTGTGCTATTTTTTGCGTGTTCTATGTTTGTATATATATGCAGAAACTTGATATTCTACAAAAGTACACATATCATTCAAGTAATACAAGGCTCTAGTGGAGTCCCGTTTATTGATCCCACAGGGAAGTGAGACAAGAGGTCCTTAGTCAAAGTTCTAGTCTACTATTATTAGGCCTTAGACTGGAATGTCAATTAATATGGTGTTTTATCTATCAAATACTCCAAAATGCAGATGATTATATGTAAGGATAATAACTATTCCTAAATGAAAATTTTACTTCTAAAGATATCCCTTTCTAGATGAATGGGTTTGGTGAATTTTAAGATAATAAAATCTACTATTCTAATGTAGTTAATTGGACAATGTAAAGGAATGAGATGCATTAAATATTATATGTGCCAAATTGGAACAATCCTACACATTAACCTCTTCCGAGTGAATAAATAATATTAGCTAATCCTAGGTTTAATCCTTAAATCCATGGTTAGGCTGGGAGGATATTGGATCTCACTCTAGAGCTCCCACTTCCCTTCGCTTGAAGGATAACTCATGCTTTAGTTTCCAAATACTAGGACCAAATTGGGGATTTTCGTCTGTCACCCTAAAATCCCTATTTCTACGCCCATCAAAGTATATTTTCTTATTTATTTTTACTCAACACCCTTGAACTTAACCATCCATGGAATTGGAATGTGGTTCCACTTTGTTAAGAATTACACCAGCCTCTCAGGTCATAGTGTAATTACAACGAATTTTAACACTACAATGAGCTCTTTTGGTAATGTAAATGAAGTGCAAGTAAAAACAATCACATTTATAATTAAAACTTCTTATAGCATGCATCCCAATATCTTAAACATGAATCCTACTCATTTTAAATAAAAAGTAGAATGAAAACAATGGAATAATCTTCTTATGCCATTATTTCCAAACATGAAGAAAGTGTAAGAAAAAGACATCACAAAGCACAAAGAAAACATAACGGAAAACTTCATTTCATCAAAGTAAATCCACTAGATAAGTGTTTACAAAATAAAAAGATAATGAAGAATACAATAATTAGCTTTTTCCCCTTGAATGACAAATGAAAATCTATTCCACAAAGTCTCCTGCTAATTTTTGTAATGCTAGTATAAACCATTACAGATTCTCTCAAAACCCCCTCTCCAATCTCTCCAAAAAGGTAAAAATCTACATTTCTACTCCTACTCTATGATATCTTATCATTCTCCATATTTTTCGTAACATCTAGCACTTTTTCTCACCTAAAATTCACTTTAAAATAATGTAGGGATGAATTTCCCAAGAAGTGCCTTAAGAAACCTTCCAAAAAGCATCCAGATTCAATGTATATAACCAATAACCACAGTTGGAACCGTTTTGTGTGCCACCAATGCCCTATTTTTTTTGCTCTTGGTTTTCTAGTAGTGTTGGTGCCTTATCGGGCGCTGTCGGCGCTCATTTTGCACAGCTCCACCATTTTGCTCCGCTTGGCACTGTTTCGCTTCGTTTCTGTTGCATTGCATTCCTAACAAACAACCCCACAAAATAAGCATAAAAATAACCTTCCATTAAAGTGTAATCTCATTCATGACTATGCAATAAGTGTAAATGAAATTAAGCATAGAAAGACTTATCGAAATGTGTCAGGCCAGAACTTTCTTGCTCGTTTTTGCTCCAAATTGCACCATTTTTGCTTCTTTTTCTCTAAAAGTCGATTTCTTATACATAAAACTAGAATAAATACAAAATAACTTCCTTTAAAGTGTAATATCATTAAATTAAACATAGAATGTTTATGAAAAATTAAACATTTTCTAGGCTTATAAACTCCCCCAAACTTAACTGTTACTTGTCCTCAAGTAACACTATAACTTTAAAAACCAAATATGTTAAGTTGTGGTAGTGGATTTTAATAGATTTTCCTATAATTTTATCACTTAAATATTATAGTGTAACATAGGAGAAATTTTAGAAGGTTAATCTAGGACTAGAGTGTAAGAAATCTCATATTCAACTAAGGAATCATGTTTTATATTTACTTCAAAAGTTATTAAAACTTGTCAAACTAAAGATTTAAAGAAAGTATAAAAATAGAATTTTGAGCACCTTATCTATACCAATTTAACCAATAATTTTTTAAACAAGAATAAGATTAGGATTGTTTTTAAGTCTTTTCATTTAAGAAGATTCAAATGAAACTAATTTTTTATTAGGCTTCTCCACATTCTTCTCCTCACATATTTTCTTTTCTTTTTTTTTTCTTTTTCTTTTTCTCTTTTTTTTTTCTTGTTCTTTACTTTTTTTCGGGATCATTTTCAATCCCTTTTTTTTCTTCTTTTTTTAATGTGAGGATTACTATATCTGGATAGACCTTTTATAATTTTGAATTTCACTATCCCCTATCTAAAGTCCAAAACTCAAAACTTTCCTTCACTTTTTAAAAATATTAGTATTAGTTTGAAAAAGGTTTCAATAAAGGCTCAATTCTCAATAAGTGTAAATCTAAGAATCTTAGTTTTTCAAATATTCAACTCATTTTTACCATAAATAGCAAAATCATTTTCCTAATATTTCCTACAAAATATCAAAACTCAAGAACATTTTTTTCACTTAGGATTTCAACTAAGTTATTTTTCTAAAGTTCCTAAAATCAAAAGTTTACTAACCTAAATATAACACCACATACCACAAGTCATTTTAAAAGTGATATCAAATTAAATACAGGCTATTGAGGAGAAATAAAGTTTAGTTTAAAAAAAAATTTTCACCCCAAACTTGAATTTTAAAATAATTTGCAATTAATTCCATAAAATGTAGCAAAAAGAAAAACTAAAAGTTGAATCTACTAACTACTAAAATATTCTATCAAATTAATAAACAAGCATAATCAGGATAGAATGACTGCAGAAGAAAGTAAATCTAGCCTAAAACATGCTTGCAATAAAGGAAGTGTACTCACTTTAAAATTTTAGTTTTCTTCCTACTACAAAACATCATTTTTAACATATATAGCATTTAGTACAGATAATATAAGTAGGAAGAAAAATAGTTCAAAAATTCTATCTACCACAAATTTCTATAAAAAACATCTATAAATATTGATCAAGGCAGAACAAGATGCAGCAGAAAGTAAATCTAAACTAAGCACGCTAGAATAAAATTCACTAAATAAAAGTTTAACTAGCATAACAGGTATCAGTATGGGAATATAAAAATGTTCTACAAGTCTTATAAAAATTTGTAACACACAAACAAATATATATGATAAATGAGGTCAATTCTACGATTAATTCATCACATCTCACTAACTTACCTCAAATTTCTAATGGAATCCCTACACTAATAAATTAGGTACTTTATAATGATTTTATAGAGTATAATCCCAAATATAAGATTATCCCTGATAAGTTGTGTCGCGAACACCAACCTCAGGCATCACCTTATTCAACTAAGTATGCACTTCTAACAGTTATAAATCGTAGTGTAAGATCATCAGCATGTTATTCATCAAATAGGTTCGTGACTCCTATCAAATGAAAATAAAGTTAGAGAAAAGAATTAACAAAATTGAGATGGAACTTTCACTATTGAAATTCATGATGTCTCTTGGAAAACTCAAGTCAGAGTAAGACCCAAGTCAAAGTGGACTCGTCAATCCAACTACTGCAAGAGAACATACAAGTTTATCCATCTTTTGAAGTTAAGGAATCACCTCCCTCATAATACATAAAGATAAAATCAAATCACTAACAATCCAAACATCTACCAATAAATAATCAAACTGGTCAATCCATAATGACAAATAATCATCTAGTCAATCCACTCTGAAGAAAACATAACACAACACTAACAATCATACTCCAAAGCATACTAAATCAAACCACATTGATAGCTATGGGATGCCTCCCATAAAGGGTTTGGTTTAACGTCACGAGCCTGAAAAATGATTCCTCATGGATCAAAATTCCAATTAAGTAATCCTCGATCAATCACCTAATCTTTTTTAGATCCAAAGATTCCAACAAAATCCTCAAATTGTAATTTTTCATTCAGCTCTTCCTTTTCAGATTGATTTTTATCACTTTTCCTCATATTTATTTCTTGATCCAATATTCTTCTATTGATTTTCTAAATTTGCATATTAATATCATCCTTGAAATTTATAAGAAATAGATCTCTATAAGGTACTTCAAGATCTCCTAAATTTTGGATCGGATTCTCTCTACACAATTTAGATTCTGGATCAAATTCTTCTATGTTACTCTTTTGTTTCGAGTTATCTTCCAATTCTTCCCCTTGATACTGAGTGAAAGGTGGAGGTTGTCTTTTTATATCTGTCTTAGTTGAGGAAATAGGTTTTTCTAATTCCTTAGAAATTTCATCCAATGATCTTTCAATCTCATTATCCTCTTTTTTCAACTCAAAAGTTTTTTGAAATATATCCTCAAATTATCTTCCATGTCTTAGATCAATAAAATTATCTTGTTCATCATTCATTCAGGTTTTTCTTGTAATTGAGCTGAATCTGTTGATATAAAGACTGGTGTGGCATGAATTCATCTGAAGTTCATGAGACTTTTCAACAGATGGAAATAGAATTTCACTTTTTTTGGTAGCGTCCATCATTTCACACCTCTCATGAACATACATACAGTCTTCTTTGGATAACATTTTCAATTCATCATGAAGCTTCATTCCGACCTCATCTGTTAACTTACTTTCAAATTTTTTTTGGAAATGGTCTTTACTTAGAAAATCAAGTTCATCCATAAAAAAAAAATCAACATCTTTTCGCTCGGCTAGATCATTATTGTTCTCTTTAGGTTTGATCTTAATATTTCTTAATCACTCGTCTTAAAGATAGAATGGAAGAATTGGCAGTGGCCTTGCAAAACTAACCAACAACTTCATCACTGGCCATTGAAATTGTTCGACCTGAAACAATACATATTCATGAAGATAAAGTGAAGTTAAAGAAAGCTCACAAAAGAAAAAGGAACCCACTCAATACATATCTCAGTGTCCTCTAGAAAAAATAAAGACGAACAAACCACTATCCCTGGCAAAGAAGGGGTAGGAATAATCTTTATTACTCCGGAAAAAGGAATGATGCAGTTTTCCTATCATCTAACTGAGCCATGTATAATTAATGAAGCTGAGTATGAAGCACTCAAAGTTGGCTTAGAACTGGCAATCAAAATGAACATCAAAAGTCTCAACATTTATGGTGATTCTCAATTGATTATTAATCAGATAACAGTAAAATACAAAGTTTTGAAATCACTGCTTCAACAATATTTTAATTAAGTTATGGAATTACTGCAAGAAATTCCTAATGTGACATTTTTCTTAGTTCCAAGATAAGATAATTCCCTAGCAGATGCTTTGGAAAAACTCGCAAAAGAATTTTCTTGTCCAGAAGGGAATAACATTTTAATTTTTGTAAAAGGATGACGAGTTTTATCTCAAAATTATTTTGATTGTTTGGACAAAAAGGAAGATAATATAGAAATAACGGTTGCCAATGAGGAAAAGAACAAGGATTGGCGACAACCAATTATTGAATACTACAAAATGGGACAATACCTGACAACAGTTTCACAACACTTCAAATTAAACAGAGAGCTTTATCTTGCGTCTTAATAGATTATGTTCTTGGTCGTCGATCTTTTCATCAAATGTGGTTAAGATGTTTAAGGTAATCCGAATCTCAAGTACTCGTTAAAGAAGTTCATTTAGGATTATGTGGTGCACACCAGTCTGGGCCCAAGATGGAAATGAAAATAAAACAAAATGGGGTATTATTGGCCATCAATGATGACTGATTGCCTTGAAGTAGCAAGAAAATGTCATCAATGCCATGTTTATGGAGTGGTCTTACATTAACCGCCAAATGTATTACATCCGACAATTGCATCTTAGTCGTTTGAATGTTGGGACACAAATATTGTGTGCCCTATAAATCCTCCATCAACCAAAGGACATAGATTTATATTGGTGTTGACCTCATTTTTGATGAGGTCTTCTCTTCTTCTCTTTAGTACTTAGGATCTAGCCTTAGGCTTTTCCTTTGACTATCTTAGAGGACTAGAATTGGGACCCACCTTTTAGAAATTCAAACCACTTCTAAACTCCCTGCGAACTCCACAAACTTGACTATAGACCCCTAATCACCTAGAGGGTTGAAATCAAATGTGGAAGTTTAAAGGATGAGTTCCTATAGGACTCTTTGGCCTTAGGGACCGCCTACAGGTGGCTCGAGTGCAGTGAAGGGGCTGACTTACACACACACTACACTTATACACTACACCTACACACTACACTTCCACACACCTCCTAAAACTACACCCATACCCAACTTGACCTCCTGACTCATGTAGGTGATTCACATGGATGGTCCTTAACCCCTGAGCCCTTGGCTAAGAGGGTTAGGAACAAGCATAGTGAATGCCTCAAATGAGTCCCTTCATGACTCATATGGGCTTGATATGGCTTCATGGCTCAACCAAAATGACTTCTTTCCACTTACATCCACCCAATCTTCAATTTCCCAAATTTTCGATTTTTGACCCCGGGACCCTACACCCGCTTAGCTTACCCAAAACCCTCGAAATTACCCAAATTTCTCAAAAATTTCCAAATTACCCAAAATTCTCCAAAATCATTCCCAAACATTTCCACATCACTTAAATTGATCATCCATACCCAAAAATACCAAAAATTCCAAGAAAACCTCCCAATACCCTCCAAATACCCAAAATACCCCTCTTGACCCAAAAATCCAAAAAATCAGAAAATTCTCAGAAAATTCCAGAAAATCCCAAATATTCCCAATTTCATTTTGTCCAACTACACCATGGGCCAATTTTGTCAATTTACCCTAATTTTGTCAAAACTCCCAATTTAACCCATTTTAACCCAAAGTGAACCCAATATTAAACCAAACCTACCCAATTGACCCAAATTTTGGTCCAATTCAATTCTAAACTTCAATTAAACATTACCAACACCAATCTAGACCAAATCCAAGTCCAATTTGATTGACATTTGGGTCCAATTTCACTTTTGGCCTTAAAGCCCAATTTGGACCCATGACCCAAACCTAACCCAAACTCACCCAATTCAGCTCCAATTAACCCCAAATCTTTTCTAAATCTTCCTTAACATTCCCACAAATAAAACACTAACATGATTTGCCCAAAATTTAGACCCAAACCCCACTCAAATTCAACCCAAAGCCAAAAGGCCCATTTTTGACCTAAACCCAAACCTAACCCAAATGAGCCCAAACCCCAAAATCGAAGCTCAACCAAAGCCAAAACATCTTCGAAACACTCCCATAAACATTTCCCAACATTGATTTTACATCAATTTCAACCCTAGCCCAACATTAGCCCAACTTGGCCCACTTGGACCCATATAGGCCCACTTACCAAATAAACCTAAATTCAAACCAATTCAACTCCAAATCACACCAAATTGACTCCAAGCCCTTCATAGAACATCCCCAAACCAATTATGACATTTATTTGACAAAGTTATTCACAAAATCCTTACCCAAATGCCCATCCTAAAATCAAAGAGCCCATTTCCCTAAAACTTTCCTAAGAGCCCACTTCCTTCAAATTCAAAAGCCCAAAATCTACCCTAAAGCCCACATGACATCTCCATTTGCCATCCACTTAATTAAAGCCATTACCTAAGTCCTAAATTCACCATCAAATTATTCCAAATCAAGTTTCATACAAATTTCCATCAAATTACCAAAAATTCCTAAAATCCATTTTCATGAAATTGACCAAACCTTTTCCCAAGCCAAAGGTGAGCCATGCGAAGCCATGGACAAGCCACATGAAGCCATGGAAGGCTTGACATGTGATCAAGCCATTAATGGAAAAAGGAGGGGCTCCTTTCCTAATCCTCCTTAAACCCTTTTTTACCTTAAGCATGTCACACACTAAACCATGCTTAGCCACCTCATCATGGATGGAGACCACACCATTCTCTCTTGGGCTGACCCAAGTGATCTTTTCGGCCCAAGACCGGGCCTTGGGTGATGAACCTAGCCCAAAACCATGGGTTGACTCATTTGAACCCAAAATGGTCTTCCCCCCATTCCATTTCAATCCAAGCTCTTCACACATGGCATTTGCCAATTACTTGCACCAAGTCCCAGCCCTGACCCACCTGACCTTGAGGGTGACCCATGCCTGGCCGGCCAGCCACCAGGCCGCCGGAAAACACCATGGCTGAGACCTTGGGAGGAGCCAAACATTGGAATTCCACCTTGCTGAGCTGCCCCATGCCCAATGGCCACCATGGCTGTTCTTCCCATGACCGAGAGCAGTGATCCCGACCCTTGGCCATCCACCGGGAGGCCCTCCACCCTCTCCTATTTAAACACCACCCCTCTCGGCCATGAGAGGTGCTAAAACAAAACCTTAAGGAAACTCTGCCAAAATTGTTCCAGACTCCTCCCCATACACAGAGCACTTGATCCCCAGTGAGATCCCCCTGCCATTTCTTCTCTGTGAGCTCAATTTCAGAGTTGAAATTCCACCCAAAACCGGGACACTTCTCCACAGTGAGCCAATCCCCAAATTGATTGGTCCTACACCTTCACCAGACTAAGGGAAGGTGTCCACCAGCAAAAGCCCCATCTTCGGAGCCACCCGGTTGCTCCGGCCTCCAAGCTTTGTGATCGGGCTTGGTCGAAATCACATCTAGACAATTCACCAGACCAGGAGACTTCATCTGGAGCTTGCTAGGATCCAATCGAAGGTGTAACAACTCTCAGATTGAAGCCACACTTCTCTGAGCAAAGGTATGAACTAATTCTTCATCCCGAGCTTCTTGAGATTCTCCATTTCAAATGCTTTAATTTCAATGCATGATAACCGTATAGATGTGTTCGTCTCTTCAAGACGAATCCATAGAGCATAAGAACATGAAAATCCAATGAGTATCGAGTGAGATCTTAGGGATTTAGTGTGGACGGCTCTCGGGTGAGGACACTCGGGGACGATGAACGGATGCCGTCCATTCAATACACGCGCGGACGGACGGCTCAGATGGCGTCGGACCAGGAGATGGTACAAGAACCGCGGGGCCCGGAGATCTGAGTCAGATGGCGGCGTCGAATGGGAGCACGACGCGTGTGCGTTCGGAGATGCCGAGGATGACGCGGCGCCGCGTGGATAAATAGAAAATTAGGGGTATTTTCTATTTATTTAATTCCCTAAACTTCAAAAATTCATAACTTTGTGTAGAAAAATCAGAAAAATAAAATAAAAATACCCTCTTGCTCGAGTGAACGAGAGGAGAATAATGTGGAAAAGAAATCATTTGATTTCATCAAGTATTTTATTTTTTATAATTTATTTACTCTCTGCATACTTTTAATTCTCCATGCATGTATACAATTCACCATGGCATGAGACCATAGGGCTTTTGAAGCCTCTGAAGTTGGGAACATTCCCTGAATTTTCCAAAGTCAGAGGCCATCCCTATGAAGAGTTATTGATTTTTCAAGTTCATGTTACTGTTTTGAGTATTTTAATTCCAATAAATAGCATGTTGTGAAATAAATTCTAGGAAAATTTGATGATGTTCCTTATGACCAGAGAACCCTAGTAAAAATAGGTTTTGAGTTAGTTCATTTAAAACAACCCTAATTGGCTTAAACACTCAAAATAGGTCTCTAATTAATTAGAGTTAACCATACATCAAATTGACTTGAAATTAATTCTCCATTGACCTTTAGGATCAGAGGAACCCACCATAAAAATTTGAGGTCAATTGGACTTGGTTAGCCCCACTAATTGGGTTGATTAAGCCACTTAGTCATTTTAAACTTTAAAAATTCATAACTTTTAAAATACTTTTTAAAAATTCACCAAATTGGTTTTGGAGCCTCTCTGATATCAGGGGAATTTAAGAAAATTAAAATTTCAATTTTCTAAAAAAGTTGATTTTTAATATTATTTTAATATTTTAATAATTAAAAAATAATAAAAATCACAAAAATAATTAAATTGACCAAAATGTCACATTTTGAATTTTAATCACTTAGGAACAAACCCCATATTTTTCTTGGGTCTATTTAGTGAGATATTAAATTTTAAAGCTCTAGGATAATTTTAAAATTAAAAAAAATATATTTTCTAGCTTTTTCATTAAAATAATTATAATAAATCATAGAAAAATCAGAAAATTGTAAAATTTAATTCTCTGATTTCCTTGATATCAGAGAGATTTTTGAAAATTATAAAATTCATTTTTCAAGATTTATTTTATTTTTAAATTAATTAAAACTTCAAAACTTAAAATAATTATAATAAAAATAATATAATTCAAAAAATCACCAAATTTGGTCCAAGTGGTCCTCTAGTCATTAGGAATGTCCCCCTAATTTTCTTAAGGACAGAAACTTTCCCTTGGTCATGTTATTAAATTTTCCTTGAAAATCTCTATTTTCTACCAAAAATAATTATATAAATAAATTAAATACAGAAAAATCACATTTTCTCCTCTCATGTCTTTATTGACATATGAGTGATGTCATATAAAAATTTCAAGTTCATTTGAGTTCAATTTAGTGAGTTATGAAATTATTAAGCTTAAAGGGTAAAGTGGTAATTAAAATTTTTAATCCTTAATTAAAACTTTAGGTTTAATAAAAAATTAACAAGTAAAATATTTGATCCTAATCTGATTTGGATGATTGAAATTTAAATAATTAAAGGGTAGAAACCCATTAAACAATTTAAAATGATTAAACTTTAATTAAATAATTGATTAAATTTGGAAGAATAATAAAATTGGAATTATTAAAATAGGGATATTATTAGGAGGAGATTTATTCTTTTATTTAAAAATCCCTAAATTAATTATCTCATTAATATTCAATTCTTAATTAAAATGATAACTCAAATTCAAAACATTAAAAGACTTAATCATTAAACTAAAATTAAATTATTAAACTCTTTTAAAAATTTCAATTAAAATTAAAAATAAAATTAAATTAAAAATTAAATTAAATTAAGTAAATTAAATTAAATTAAATTAAATTAAATAAACAAATTAAATTAAATTAAATAACTTAAATTAAATTAAATTAAATTAAATCAAATTAAATCAAATTAAATTAAAACTAAATTAAATTAAATTAATTTAATGTAACATCAAATCAAACTAAATTGAATTAAATTGAATTAAATTAAATTAAAACTCAATTAAATTAAATTAAATTAAATTAAGTTGAATTAAATATAACATCACTAAAGACAAATAATTCAAAATAAATCTAAAATAACTTGAACACTATTCCAAATTTAAACCCATTAACTTAAATCAAATCATTTGAATACCAATTTACCCTCGAAAGCTTTGGTTATTATAACTCCTAAACAGAACATTAAATGAAATGTTACTTCACTTATAGGATATTCAAATGTCCTAGTTCACTCGAGTAAGATAACAACGAAACTTGAATTCTCGGACGATTAATTCATTTGTATAATTAAACCCATTTGGACTTAAAACAATCCTAGAAATATTGAAAAGATGTTTAAGATTATTCTTAAGCACTTCCTCAATATGATAGGACATTTATAAGAACAATTGGACTTAATTGTTTTTTGATGAAGAAAATCGTCCTTAAACCAAAACACAAAGAACCTAGACGTCATAGGAGATGACTAGCTATAGGAATAGGAATTTGGTAGAAAACCATAACCCTTCCCTTAGCTTTATCTAGGAACTTGCTTAAATATTCTAATTGTGTTTTAAGTGCAGCTTGGGATGACGGGAAGACCCTCCAGGTACGCTTTGATTTTATTGCAATCTACTTTCTTGCAATTTACCTTCTTGCAATTTATTTAACCGCATTGCACTTACTTTTCTTGCATGATAAACAATCATTGCATGAAAACCCACACCTTTAGGATAGACCCTAAAACTGAAACCAAACTAAGTTAAAAGTCATTGCAAGATAAAATTCACCGCCACAACATTTCAAAATATAAAACAACTCAAAACTTAATCACAAACAGAACACAAAACTACAATTACAATTAAATTAAAACGTCCTGTTGGATGATCGGGAATACCTCGGATGATGTAACCTACGTGTTGCTAAAGGGATTTCCCACGGTCTAAATGAAAGTGTGGAACTCATTCAGTTGAGTTTAGCAAATTCATCTGGACTAAGTGAATCCGATAAAAATAATGATGCCGGAAGGATGGAACCGTGGGATCTTAACCGGTGTCGTTATAATCAACTTTAAGATTTGTTTTAATTAAAACACAAAAACACATGGAAATTAAGATTTCTCTAAACCAAAACAATTTTCTCATCCCCTGATTTATGACTTCTAAAACTAAAACTCTGCAACAACAAGGAGCTCGGAGCATGGTGGGCAGCACGACCATCGTCATCAGCAAAACCTGAGTCTAGTTCAGCAAAACTTTCCTAGAATTAAACAACCAAGCCATAGGATTTCGAGGTAGTTTGCCTAGTGCAACATAAATCCTCAACCTTTTGTTAGGCTTTTGCACTGCAAATTAAGCCCTAACCGGTCTTAGGATTCCGAGGTAGTCGTCCGGTACGACAATAAACCCTCACATCTTCGAGGCTATTTGTTTGATTTTATCACACAAATATAAGACCTAATTAATTAAAATTGGCAAGATCAAAACATTTAAATAAATATTAGGACTTTCCTAAATCCAAGCCAAACAATAGGATAGTCGGGAGATTACCGAAGTTCGCTTCGAATCTGTAATTTCTCCTACTATTCTTCCTTTGGATTCCCAAAACAAAATGTTCCAAATATGATCCATTCCCTATTGAAATTCCAAACTTCAATCCTTTGAGAACTTAAACTTTGAAATTCTTGAGAGCAGAATCATTGATTATTATCCAGAGTTTTCTTAGGTGATTCCCGTCACTTAAGATGTAATTAACTATAGGGGCTTGCCCTTATAGGGAATTTTAAAGAACCTGAGTAATATAAACCCTGTTTAATGCTTTCATATTAAGCGGGGAATTTGTCGGCTTATAAAATTGGTTTGCGGACCAAACGGATGTCACAAATCTTCTAGTTTATTTAATCGAGCCCCACCGATCGAGCGAGTGTGTCTATCCTTAGGGATAGATACACGACTTGTGGTGCGGTGCTCGTTTATATAAACTATTTGGGATGTGAGATCGGTTTAATCTCATATCTTAAAACCTTCAAATTTAAAATTATTTTCAAAATCAAATACTACTTTTCAAAATTATTTATTTAAATTAAATTAAAAATTCGCCGACAACTTCTGTTAGGCGACCCCCCTTTTCAAAATAAAACACACAACCTAAAATATGCCGCCAACTTCTGGCGACTCCACTGGGGAAAAATTCCTCTCTCCATTATAATCAGATAATTCTTCTTTCAAAAATCGGTAGTGTATCCATGTCCCTAATGGGTCAAACTACCCTTCCTTCCGTTGGAATACTGTGTTCATTTCTACCTTGGACAAGTATAGCCAACATTCTCTCGGATTTAGGAACCACTGTTTAGACACCCCTAAACGGAGAGGTTCCGAGATCCTTTACCTCATTTTCGAGGTGGGGTGGACCCCCAATAGGTGTTAGTTTAGGAGTGATCCTTCAAGTCGAGAAGTCTTGCTTAAGACTTTCTTTTCCTTTCCAACTCTGAATTGGATTCCTTACCTTCTCTACACCTTTGAACATTCCGTTCTAAATAAACAAACCCTCTAATAAGTGATTCTTTTAACAAATGATTCCTTCTTATAAATACATGAACAAGAATGTGTTCGGACTCTTTTCAATTCCTTTCTTTTCGTCCTAAAGAAAAGAAGCATAACTTGGGACTGACAACCGAATCTACCCTGCAGAAATGGAAGCCCCGAAACTGATTTTCTCCTTCACCAATGGACTGGACTTCGCTGTCTATAAGGATGAGCTGCCCGACAATGGGATCATCCGATTTGGACAAGGATTTGAAAACACGAATGTCAAGATCACCGACGTCTCCCTCTTTGCACTGACGAACAAGGTATCCGGCCGAGGAACCGCCGCTCGAGTTCGACCTTAGGTCGACCCAAGAGTTTCCTCCTCGCAAAGGATCCCGACTAAGAGGAGTATTGTCGTCCGCGGGAGGACCGTTCTTACTACCCCCACTGGTCTAGTTGTTTCTGCACCTACCCCGACTTCTGCCAAATCAAAGGGGAAAGAAATCCAGAACTATGGTAAAACTGTTACCGTGGAGGGTACAGATCATCCTGTAAGACCTTCTGTTTTCGAAATCGGGTCCAGTTCAAAGATTTTGTCACTAACAAGGACCCAAAGAAGAAACAGAAGTAGAAGGATCGCTAGAGAAGCCAGAGCTGCTGAGATTGCTTTCCTGGAGAAAATCCCAGAACTGCCTGAATATACACCGCTGCCAGAATATACACCGCTACCAGAATATACACCGCTGCCTGACTACATACCACTTTTGGGAGGAAGCAGGTTCCATCCCCTCTCCACCGCAGAGGATGAGGAGAATGTTCGCAAGATTGCTGCCACATTACCTCAGCCCGCATACTACAACGATAGCCGCAAGAAAAGAACTAGAACTACGCCGTTTGCTTGACTGCAAACTTTGGTAGAAAAGTTAGCAAAGAAGGAAAAGTGCCCCGTATCAGAGATTCTACGAAGGATAGGGCGGGTGCCAGTCAAATCCCGTCTTGGGCCCCGAGTAGAGCCCGCCGTCATGACGGAAAAGCCAAGTAAAAGAATGAAGGCTAGCCCGCCCGTCGTAGTCTCGGGATTACGGATTAGGGAGGATACCACCTTCCGACATTTGGCCGACGGACCATCCGGTCCTAGACCTTCTGCTGCTAGAAGGATGGTATGGCGTCCCACTACTGGGCAGTTGAGATTGAAACAGCAGCCCGAGAAAGAAAGTCTCGCCAGGAGGCTGGAATCTGAAGAAAGTGCTACTGCGATAAAGGGGACCCGGCAGCTATCGCACGACAACCGCAAAGACACACAGAAAGCCCCGCTAGAAGATGCCATGGAAAAGTTGAGAACCGATATCCGACGGTTGGCAAAAGAAAGAGAAGAAAAGTTCGAAGATGAGATCGATTCATCGGAATTCATGGACGACGAATATGCAGAAATCAACATGGTTGAGACACGAGCTTCATCAGCTTCGCAAGGTGCTCCTGCAGTCGCAGAAAGAGAGGAGCCAGAACTGATGAGGAGGCGGCTTCAGGAGAAAGACGACACGATCGCTCAAATGGCGAAAAGGATGGAAGAGATGGCCGTAGCTCTGGCCACTCTCCAGAGTCAAGTACAACCACATAGAGAGACACCCCCAGAGGTCATTCACATTGTAGACGGAGGAAAGGAGATTACATCCGTCAATGGGGATGATCACCGAAAAGGATACAACACAAAGTATGATCCCCGAAAAGGATATCAAGAACTTGGTGGAACGAGCGAGTGCGAGAAGCCTTAGCACAATCGAAGAACGGGACATCCATTCGGACGGGTAGACCTTACCCGAAGAATTCGACGCCGTCCAATACCCGAAAGGCTTCGTACCACCTCTCGTTCAAGACCTTCGACGGAACCAGGAACCCCCGACAAGCATGTTGCACACTTTCGTGCCGGTTGTTGCAATGTCGGCGGGAGCGATGCATTACTCTTCCGACGAGCTCGTCGGCAGTCGTCGTGAATCGCCTTCGACTGGTATGCAGAATTACCAAATGGTTCGGTGAAGACGTTCTCAGAACTAGAGAACCTCTTCATCAAGTGATTCGTTGGAGCTCAGCACCACATCACTATAGGTGATTTAGTGGTAGAGAAACAAAGGCCGAACGAAAATTTGGTGGATTACATACTTCGATGGAGAAACTTAAGCATGAAGTGTGAACCATAACTACAAGAACAACATGCAGTCGGCATCTTGCTTAAAAGCATTCACGGCCCGATAGCACTTCTCCTCAAAGGATTCACTTTTAAGACTTTCGAGAAGTTGTTAAGCAAGGTCGGAAGCCTGCAAGAGGAGGCGAAGCAATTAAGTTTCGCCTACAAGACGGACAAGCAGAAGCCGGTGAAGACCTTCGAAAAGAAATCTGGAATCGTTGCAGCAGTTGACAAAGGCAAGAAACCGATGCAAATACCGCCAGAACGGCCGCTGTAACCACAATAGAATTACCAGCAACCCCGATCCAGCTATCAGTCGTCTCCACAGTATGAACAACCGTCTCGTCCGCAACGTACATTAAGGGAACTTCTGAGCAGAGAATATCCGTTCAAGAATGAAGCAAGATCGAAAATGTTCCGTAGTCCGATGAAGACTCCAGATTTCCAACGTCGCGAGCCTAAAAGACCGGAGGAAGTCAACAAGAAAGGTGATCCTAACTTTGCCCCTACCACCGGATGCTTGGGCACAAGATAGAAGATTGCATTACCTTTAAAAGTTGGCTCAACGACAACC
Source organism: Papilionanthe hookeriana x Papilionanthe teres (assembly GCA_022702705.1). Lineage (NCBI taxonomy): Eukaryota > Viridiplantae > Streptophyta > Magnoliopsida > Asparagales > Orchidaceae > Papilionanthe > Papilionanthe hookeriana x Papilionanthe teres. The sequence continues at coordinate 152,401,708 of CM040424.1, forward strand.
TTCGGAAAGGAAATATAACAATCCCGAAGGAGTACATGAAGGAACCCCGGAAAGGAGGTTCCGTCAATGTTATCTCAACCGATCCCGTCATTCCGATAGATCCCTATGCAACCGACGATGGATGGACTACCGCTCGGACAAGGTCTTCGAAGAAGATTTTAGACAGCATCCGAACCGCTTCGGTGCGAGCTTCAATTCAGAGTTCGAGACCTGTTAAGCCGGTACTATCACTTGCGATAGAAGAACCACCTCAACAGGAGGCGATTGAAGAGAAGAAGAAAATCGACGAGGAAGAGAGGACCGAGACTCCTAAGGTTAGACTAGGGGTTGCTTATCCTAGGATAGTTGTTTCTGATTCGGGGGAGAAATCCCTCTAACCTCTGATTTTGTATGATTATTTGCTCACTTCGGTGGGATCATATAATGATAAGGGTGATGGCGTTGGCTACGTTTTGATCGTTTCTAACGATTACGTAACTAGCGACAATCCGGACATCGATTTCGATACCAACGACAATTCTCAAATCATACACGATCTCGACAATCAAAATAACGAAGAAGATATCCATCAAGGAGGCTACGAGAGTTCAACAAGCAACGGATCTATCTGTGAGTTTCGAGGAGCTCCGATCACGATAGAGTTAGAACCTTCGTACTCCGAAGATAATCCGAAAGAGCCCGTCACTCCGATTCAAGAAGAGACACCGCAAGCTCAATACTAGATTCGGAGGAAATTACGAAGTCAACTTGAGAAGTGGAAAAGTTCTACCTCCAAGAATGGGTCCAAAGGACAAAGGAAAGCAGGTGGTTGTTCAAGAAGAACCAACCCCAGCAGAAGAAATACCCGTTCGAGAAGAAGCCGAGACACATGGAAATAAAGTGGACTACAACGTGCTAGCCCATCTTAGGAAACTACCGGCCAAACTGAGCATTTAAGATGCTCTCATCTTATCAAAGGAGATGAGAGAAGCTCTGATCAAGGCCTTACTTGATCCAGAAATTTGCTTAGCTCAAATGGCCGGAGATTCCTTAGATGAGGTTTGCTCGTTAAAAGAACAGCGAGGCGTTACCTTCACGGACAAGTGACCTACTACTGGGACAGCGAGATCACAACCGACCGTTGTACATTTCGGCTACAATTGGGAAGTTTACGCTCTCCGCAGTATTGGTGGATCCAGGAGCATCAATCAATATAATGAGTCTTCGAACACTAGCATACTTGGAAATTGATGCTCGCGAGCTCGAGGCCGACAAAATGTTATTAAGAGGATTCAACCGTAAAGGAGAAAGAGCCCTCGGGTCAATAACGCTACCGATGAAGACCGGTGACTTAGCAAAGACAACCGCAAAATTTCACATAATTGATTCGGAGACATCGTTCAACGCTCCGTCGGGCCGACCATGGATACATGAAAACAGGATGGTACCATCATCTCTACACCAGTGCATCAAATACTACGATGGAGGGGAACAGTGCATCAAAGGCGACTTACAACCATTCTCCGTACATGAAATTGGAATCCATGAAGATGAAGCTTATTATGCACCGCCAAAGAAAACGATTTTCTCCAGAGATACCGTAACAAATGAAGCAAAGAAAGTTCAGGACGACGAAGAACACTGAAGTTCTAGTCCAACAGTCACTCACCACTCCCTTACGGCGAGATGGTGAAGGTTTCTCCACAACTCGCATCCGAGGTCGAGGCCGGGGACGAGGTCGTGGTAGAGACGTTAGGACAGTTGGACAGAGGAAACCAGCCATCAATGTTGATTGGGAAGATAGTTCTGAAGAAGAAAAAGAAGTCAAACAAGAAGCAGCGACAATAAGTCAGAAGAAGCCGCAATTCAAGATCTCTCTCGAAGATGAGAAGAACGAAGAATACAAATCAATGTACGAGAAGATTAACCACTACGTACATACTATGACCCTAACCCCGATCCATTCTAACAAGATAGAGGGTATGGTGGTCAAAGAGGTACGTAACGACGGTGTAAGGCCAATCAAGTTCTACCGTGGTGCTTCTTCCTCCAAAACTGAAAATAATGTACAATTCGAAGATGTCACTTCATCAGAATTAATGGAATTACCTTTTGAGTGGTACTCTCCCTGTGTCCAAAATTTAATTCAACGTGGTTTCTTACCTCGACAATGGACAAAAGGTCAATCTCAACATTTTGAAAAATTATGGAATAACTCCGGTCGTCCTCCCAATTCAAAGTATGGACTCGGATTCGGCACAGTAGGATCAGTTGACGATACTGAATTTTGCTTGGTTGTCACTTGCAAGTCCAATGAAAACTGCATGGAAACTACAGAAGAATTTGAAGATTTACAAATTGAAGATGCTCCACCAGAATTCGAAGAAGAAATTAAATCTACAATAGATGAGTTAATGGAAGTTAACTTAGGTACTAGCGAAGAGCCTAGACCTACCTTTGTTAGCTCCTTACTCAATAAAGAAGACTCCGAAGAAATAATCAAATTATTAATGGAATTTAAAGACTGTTTTGCTTGGAATTATGACAAGATGCCAGGATTAGCTCCAGAAGTCGCAATCCATAAGCTAGGAGTGGATCTTACTTCGCCCGCAATCGGACAAGGTCCCGAAGAATGCGTCTAGAAATCGAACAACAAGTCATAGCCGAAGTTAAAAAGCTAATAGACGCTAAATTTGTCCGTGAAGAACAATACCCGACTTGGTTAGCCAATGTGGTGCCGATCGAAAGAAGAATGGTCAGATCAGAATTTGTGTGGACTTCAGAGATTTAAACAAGGCATGTCCAAAAGATGAATTCCCTCTACCGATCCCAGAATTAATGATCGACATTGCTTCGACACATGAGATATTCTCATTCATGGATGGATCTTTAGGATACAACCAGATAAAAAAGGCTCCAGAAGATGAAAAGCTTACAGCATTCAGAACGCCGATCAGAGTATTTTGCTACACAGTGATGCCATTCGGACTGAAGAACGCAGGAGCAACCTACCAGAAGAGCAATGACAAGAATTTTTGATGATCTCATCCACAATCAAGTCGAATGCTACGTGGACGATGTGGTCATCAAAAGCAAAGTAAAGGAAAACCACCTGTATGATTTGAGAATTGTTTTCGAATGATTAAGACAATTTAACCTTAAGATGAATCCCTTAAAATGCGCCTTCGGCGTCACCTCCGGGAAATTCTTAGGATTCGTTGTCCGACATCGTGGAATTGAAATCGACCCGAGAGAAGATTAAAGCTATCTTAGAAATGCCGCCTCCCAAAACCTTAAAACAATTACGATCTTTTCAAGGGAAGCTGACATATCTTCGACGCTTTATCTCAAACTTGTCAAGTAGGTGTCAGCCTTTCTCGGCACTAGTTAAAAAGGACGCCAAATTTATTTGGGAAGAGAAATGCCAGAAGGCCTTCAAGGACATTAAACAATATTTAATGACACCTCCTGTCTTAGCAGCCCTGGCCTCGGTGTAGACCGTCGATACTTTACACCGCGGCTTTAGACGACTCTCTCGGAGCCCTGTTAGCCTGAGTCAATGATGAGGGTAAAGAAAATGCTCTTTACTACTTAAGCCGTCGTTTACTTCCGACGGAAGTAAGGTATCCCGCAATTGAAAAGCATTGTTTGGCCCCGATCTTCGCCGCTCAAAAGCTCGAGCACTACATGCTTTCTCATAAGGTCAACTCTGATTTCGAAGTTTAATCCATTGCAATACTTGATGACTCGTCCGACACTTTCCGGCAGACTTGCCAGATGGTCAATGATATTATTGCAATTCGATATAACTTTCGTGCCTCTTCGTGCCGTAAAGGGACAAGTCTTAGCAGACTTCCTCGCAGAACACCCTTTGCCGGCCGAATCTCCTCTCAATGACGATTTGCCAGATGAACAAATAATGAATCTAGAAGACCTTGATGATCGACGTTGGGAATTGTATTTCGACGGAGCATCTTCAGCACACAAAGACGAAGAATCGCAAGTGATAGTGCCCGGTAAGGTAGGAATCGGGCTAATCTTTATAACACCGGAGTGGGGGATGTTAAGATACTCCTACCACTTGACGGAACCGTGTACAAACAACGAAGCGGAATATGAAGCCCTCATAACGGGACCGGAATTAACTATTCAAATGGGGATAACGGACATCAACATCTACGGGGATTCACGGTTAATCATTCAACAGATCGCCGGACAATGACAGAATTTTAAAGCCAAGACTCGAGCAATACTTCCAAGATGCCATACAGCTGTTGGAACAAATTCCGAATGTGACAATCTACAAAATTCCCCGAAAAGAAAATGCTTTAGCAGATGCTTTAGCCCGTCTCGCAAAAGAATTTGCTTGTTTGCAAGATGAATCAGTGGAAGTGTCAATTCACGGACGTCAGGTCCTATCACAGCTTGACATAGACACAATACACAAATCGAAAAAGAAAAAGAATCGACTGCAGCAGTGACAGAAAACACGAAGATTGGCGACGACCATTGATGAACTACCCGCAAACAGGAAAGCTACCAGACGATAGGTCGCTAGCCCATCGGATCAACAAAAGAACTCGTCTTACGCATTAATAAACAACACACTGTACGAAGGTCTTTTGATCAAATGTGGCTAAGGTGCCTAAGCGGGTCCGAGGCCCGTGAAATTGTTAAAGAGGTACATTCGGGACTCGTGGCGCTCACCAGTCGGGTCCGAAGATGAAAATGAAAATTAAAAGACTAGGGTACTACCGGCCCTCGATGATGACCGATCGCATGAAAATCGCCAAGAGCTGTCATCAATGCCAAGTGCACGGAGTGGTTCTACACCAACCTCCAAATGTGCTACATCCGACAATTGCATCGTGGCCATTTGAATGTTGGGGCACAGATATAGTGGGTCCAATAGAACCACCTTCTTCGAAAGGACATCGCTTCATTCTTGCGGCTACAGATTACTTTTCCAAGTGGGCGAAGCAATTCCACTTAGAGAAGTGAAAGCACACCACGTGCTACGCTTTTCAAGAACCAAGTTGTCTACCGTTTCGAGTGCCGCGCAGAATCATCTCGGATAATGGGTCGGCATTCAGAAGCACACAAATCAACAATTTTGTCAGGAGACACGGAATTGACTGGCGATACTCAACAATTTATTACCCAAGAGCAAACGGCCTCGCTGAGGCTTTTAATAAAACTCTCGTTCAAATATTAAAGAAAACATTGGACGATAATAAGAGAAATTGGCACGAGAAGTTGTTAGAAGCCTTATGGGCCTACCGGACAACCTTCGTAACTCCTACTCAAGCTGCACCTTACGCTCCGGTGTATGGGTCCGAGGCGAGTGTTACCTTTAGAGGTTCGGCTTCCTTCACTCGTAATTGCGATTGTAAACAAAATCACGACAGAAGAGAACGCCAAATTACGACTGGAAGAATTAGAAAGCCTGGAAGGGAAAAGACTTGCAGCGCAACAAAATTTAGAACTATACCAAGCTAAGATGGTTCAAGCCCATGAAAAACTGGTCCGCCCAAGAACCTTCAAAGTTGGTGACTTAGTTCTCGTTCTCAAGAGACCTATTCTTGCACACCGCAAGATAGGAGGAAAATTTGAACCCACTTGGGAAGGACCGTTTGTGGTTGAAGCAGTATACTCAGGAGGTTCCTACCAGCTAGTGAATTGCTAGGGAGAACGACATATGCTTCCGATCAATGGACGATACTTGAAAAAGTATTACGCTACCTGATGTTTCGAAGGAGTGAATCCTTCATCCCTAAGAAACACAGGCGAAGTAATCATCGATGATTGGGTCCGAACCCAAAAATAATAAAATGTGCTAAAATAAATAAAATCATGATAATAAAGTTTTCCTTGTTTTCTTTTCCAAATCAAAATCCCTTTCCCGATCTTATCCCGCTTCATTCTCGTTAAATTTTAAAATACAAGAAGTAATAAAAAACTCGTCTTTAACAAACATTTTCTTAATGTTCTTGTTCTTAGTACGACCCCCGATCCTTTTTCTTATCTTTTCGCAGGGAAATGTCGAACGGGCGGTTGGTCCCGAACTTTAAGAATGGCGTAAGCCTTGCACTCGATGAAAAGAGGGTGAAAGATGGAGCGATAATCGAGATTGACTCGGATTTCGCACCGGCGGAGCCTACCGTACGAGGAAAGTGACCGGGTCCCGCTGACCGAGAAGAACCGCCGGGCAGACGAGTGATGAAAGTGGGTGGCCCAAGCCACCAATCCAACAACAAGAAAAGAAAGGCAAATACTCGAAGAAGACAAGAAAATGAAATCTGTAGTCGCTACAGCAGAGGGCAGGCTTGTCAGTGCCGCGCCCACAGAGATTCAAGAAGTTCGAAGAGCTACTCTCATAGCAACGCAACGAAGAAATAAGAATCGCCGTATCAGTAAGATGTTAACAAAACTAGCCGCGGACCGGCGCGACGAGACAGCTTGCTAATGCCGGTACATACACTTCGAGGACACCGGTTCACCAGGAACTCGAAGAAAGGAGGCCAGCTCCTAGGATAACAGAAAGAACCGGAGAAATCTCCGGAAGATCGAAGAAAGAAGGCTACCACGCCACTAGATAGAACCACCAGGTAATGCATGCCCTTGTTGCGAAGCAACCTCGGGGGATGTCCCGGCAGTGCATCATCCCCGAGGAGCCGAGGTATGCAGGAGAACATGAAGGGATTGAACCATATATCCCACAATATGTCACAAGGCCTCACCATCTGCAGATCATTCCGGAATACGAGTTGGAGAGAATGCAGAATGTTGAAAAGAAAACCTTTGAATACTTCGAGAGAATTAAAGGTAGAAGAATCAATATACTAGAGGGCCTCGAGCTACATACCGACGTATTCTCAGAGTATGAACAACAGCAAATCGTGGATTGTATCCGGGATTTGAAGAGAATGGGCCGAGCAGGCCGCCTAAGGGAAAATACCTACTCAGAACCCCGGAGATGGATGCCAGGGAAGGGAAGAATCACAATACAATGCGGATGCTGCTACAACTTTCGTTGAAGACAGGAAGGGAAACCCACCGGGAATACTCCGTCATGGGCAAGTGGATCCGATGCCATTAGTCATCAAGAGAATGGTAAAGAGATTGATAACATGGAGGGTACGCGGCGGATTGCATACCCAATAGTTGCATTATCAACATCTACAAACAGGGTGATCGCATACACCCACATATAGATCACCACGACTTTGTCGGACCCTTCGCACGGTCTCTTTCCCGAACGAGTGTAACATCATGTTCGGATCCGACCTCCGGATAGCAGGCCCGGGTGAGTTCCGAGGGCCAGTGAAGATACCTTTACCGGTAGGTTCCGTCATGATACTGAAGGGCAACGGAGCAGATATCGCTAAGCATTGCATACCAGGAGTACCAGTGAAGCAAATCTCAGTTACTTTCAGAAGGATGGACGACAGCAAGACACCTTACCATTTCCAGCCAGACCCAGAGCTAGAAAACCTCCGGCCTTACGAGCTGTGAGTTACATGGGAGATATCACACCTCCAACGTACATCCAGCCGGCATCCTTGCCAAGGATGGCTTGGAAGGTGATGTTATTAACCATGTACCCCACTATTCAGACATGGATTTTTGACAGATGCTTCTTTTGATGGATCGACAAAGATCATACACAGTCCGTTTTGAGTTTACATGGATTGTATGAAATATATTCCAGATCAAAATGTATGATGTATCTTCTACATGATTGGAATGAAAGTGACCATGTCACATTTTTGGCCTTCACCTCTTTTGTGCAAATTGACTGGGAAACGCCATTAAAGTTAAATGAACTTCGAACAAAGAACAGAAAAAAAAAAAAAAGAAGAATAAAAGAAAACTTTCCTAAAAAAAATCTAAAAATGACGAACACCAAATTCACATGAACATTAAAAAAATAATAAAGTAAAATTTGAATCATTAAAAGATGAACAAAATCAACATAAGTGTTAAATCAAATCTCAAATCAAATTCTCAATCAAATTTCAAATCCAATCTCGATCAAATTTCAAATTTGATCTTCCAAATTTCAAATCAAATCTTAAATCAAATTTCAATCGAGTTCAAACTCATCCTTTCAAATTTCAAATTCAATCCTTCCAGATTTCAAATCTCTATCAAATCTCAAATTCGATCTTCCAGATCTCAAATCAAATCTCAATCGAAAATTCAAATTCAATCTCCCAAATCAGAAATCCAATCCGTTCTACTCCTCCCCTTTGTCTGGGATAAAAGCGGTTGATTCCATTGACACGGATCGAATCTGATGGCGAGGAATTGTATCCAATCTAAACCATCAACTTTCGATCAACTCTTTTGGATGGGATATGTAACATCTACATACTCCCTCCTAACATATTTCCTTCTATGAAAACCTTTTACAACTTTCATGGAATTCTCGAAAAACCAAAATTCCACACTCTTCAAATCAACACTACAAATTTTTGCAAAATCAATTACCGATCAATATCAAATTCAAACTTTTTGGGTCGAGGATTTTACATCCAAGACTACACTGCTTTAGGATTCTTTCCATACGGCACTGAAATACATCAAATTCAAACTTTTGGGTTGAGGATTTTACATCCAAGACTGCACTGCTTTAGGATTCTTTCCCTATTGCACTGAAGTACATCAAATTCAAACTTTTGGGTCGAGGATTTTACATCCAAGACCGCATCGCTTTAGGATTCTTTCCCTATTGCACTGAAGTACATCAAATTCAAACTTTTGGGTCGAGGATTTTACATCCAAGACTGCAATGCTTTAGGATTCTTTCCCTATTACACTGAAATACATCAAATTCAAACTTTTGGGTCGAGGATTTTACATCCAAGACCGTATCGCTTTAGGATTCTTTCCTACGGCACCGAAATACATCAAATTCAAACTTTTTGGTCGAGGATTTTACATCCAAGACTCGCACTGCTTTAGGATTCTTTCCCTATCGCACCGAAATACATCATATTCAAACTTTTTGGGTCGAGGATTTTACATCCAAGACTGCATCGCTTTAGGATTATTTCCTACGGCATCGAAATACATCAAATTCAAACTTTTGGGTCGAGGATTTTACATCCAAGACCGCACCTGCTTAGGATTCTTTCCCTATTGCACCGAAATACATCAAATTCAAACTTTTGGGTCGAGGATTTTACATCCAAGACTCGCACCGTTTTAGGATTCTTTCCCTACGGCACTGAAGTACATCAAAATCAAACTTTTTGGGTCGAGGATTTTACATCCAAGACTGCACTGCTTTAGGATTCTTTCCCTACGGCACTGAACTACATCAAATTCAAATTTTTGGGTCGAGGATTTTACATCCAATACTGCACTGCTTTAGGATTCTTTCCCTATTGCACTGAAGTACATCAAATTCAAATTTTTGGGTCGAGGATTTTACATCCAAGATCGCATCGCTTTAGGATTCTTTCCTATTGCACTGAAATACATCAAATTCAAACTTTTGGGTTGAGGATTTTACATCCAAGACTGCACTGCTTTAGGATTCTTTCCCTATTGCACTGAAGTACATCAAATTCAAACCTTTGGGTCAAGGATTTTACATCCGAGACTGCATTGCTTTAGGATTCTTTCCCTATTGCGATGATATACATCAAAATTAAACTCTTGAGGTTAAGGATTTTACATCCAATACCGCATTGCTCTGAGATCTCTCCTCATTGTAATGATTCAATCCAATCAATTCAATTTTCTTTCGAGGTTGAAGATGTTACATCTAAAACCTCAGAATTCCAATTTTCATTTCAAATCAAATCTCTCAAATTAATCTTGACAAACTTCAATCTAAATTGAAATTCCAAATTGAAATCTAAACTCACACATCAAAACTTAAATTGAAACAAAATGAAATCTAAATTGAAATTCCCCAGCATCATGTGATTTGGAATTTACCTCCTTTTCCTTTCCCCAGGTGAGAGTTCAGGAATCTCCAGTTTCAGAGATATACTTGCTACTCCCCAGCGAAAACTCTTCTATTTCGTCCTAAGTTCGTCACTTGGACATCTGTGTTGGTTTTGTTGATCGTTTCGGTCAACGCAAATACGCGCGGTGTGCTCCGTCAGCTCACCACACCTATTGGGGGTCCATTTGTTGACCACATTTTTGATGAGGTCTTCTCTTCTTCTCTTTAGTACTTAGGATCTAGCCTTAGGCTTTTCCTTTGACTATCTTAGAGGACTAGAATTGGGACCCACCTTTTAGAAATTCAAACCACTTCTTAACTCCCCGCAAACTCCACAAACTTGACTATAGACCCCTAATCACCTAGAGGGTTGAAATCAAATGTGGAAGTTTAAAGGATGAGTTCCTATAGGACTCTTTGGCCTTAGGAGCGCTCACTGCGTGGCACTGGTGCAGTGAAGGGGCCGACTTACACACACACTACACTTATACACTACACCTACACACTACACTTCCACACACCTCCTAAAACTACACCCATACCCAACTTGACCTCCTCGACTCATGTAGGTGATTCACATGGATGGTCCTTAACCCCGAGCCCTCGGCTAAGAGGTTAGGAACGACGATAGTGAATGCCTCAAATGAGTCCCTTCATGACTCATATGGGCTTGATATGGCTTCATGGCTCAACCAAAATGACTTCTTTCCACTTACATCCACCAAATCTTCAATTTCCCAAATTTTCGATTTTTGACCCCCGGGACCCTACACCCGCTTAGCCTACCCAAAACCCTTGAAATTACCCAAATTTCTCAAAAATTTCCAAATTACCCAAAATTCTCCAAAATCATTCCCAAACATTTCCACATCACTTAAATTGATCATCCATACCCAAAAATACCAAAAATTCCAAGAAAACCTCCCAATACCCTCCAAATACCCAAAATACCCCTCTTGACCCAAAAATCCAAAAATTCAGAAAATTCCCAGAAAATTCCAGCAAATCCCAAATATTCCCAATTTCATTTTGTCCAACTACACCATGGGCCAATTTTGTCAATTTACCCTACTTTTGTCAAAACCCCCGATTTGACCCATTTTAACCCAAAGTGAACCCAATGTTAAACCAAACCTACCCAATTGACCCCAATTTTGGTCCAATTCAATTCTAAACTTCAATTCAACATTACCAACACCAATCTAGACCAAATCCAAGTCCAATTTGATTGACATTTGGGTCCAATTTCACTTTTGGCCTTAAAGCCCAATTTGGACCCATGACCCAAACCTAACCCAAACTCACCCAATTCAGCTCCAATTAACCCCAAATCTTTTCTAAATCTTCCTTAACATTCCCACAAATAAAACACTAACATGTTTTGCCCAAAATTTAGACCCAAACCCCACTCAAATTCAACCCAAAGCCAAAAGGCCCATTTTTGACCTAAACCCAGAACCTAACCCAAATGAGCCCAAACCCCAAAATCGAAGCTCAACCAAAGCCAAAACATCTTCGAAACACTCCCATAAACATTTCCCAACATTTATTTTACATCAATTTCAACCCTAGCCCAACATTAGCCCAACTTGGCCCACTTGGACCCATATAGGCCCACTTACCAAATAAACCCAAATTCAAACCAATTCAACTCCAAATCACACCAAATTGACTCCAAGCCCTTCATAGAACATCCCCAAACCAATTATGACATTTATTTGACAAAGTTCTACACAAAATCCTTACCCAAATGCCCATCCTAAAATCAAAGAGCCCATTTCCCTAAAACTTTCCTAAGAGCCCACTTCCTTCAAATTCAAAAGCCCAAAATCTACCCTAAAGCCCACATGACATCTCCATTTGCCATCCACTTAATTAAAGCCATTACCTAAGTCCTAAATTCACCATCAAATTATTCCAAATCAAGTTTCATACAAATTTCCATAAAATTACCAAAAATTCCTAAAATCCATTTTCATGAAATTGACCAAACCTTTTCCCAAGACGAAGGTGAGCCATGCGAAGCCATGGACGAAGCCACATGAAGCCATGGAAGGCTTGACATGTGATCAAGCCATTAATGGAAAAAGGAGGGGCTTCTTTCCTAATCCTCCTTAAACCCTTTTTACCTTAAGCATGTCGCACACTAAACCATGCTTAGCCACCTCATCATGGATGGAGACCACACCATTCTCTCTTGGGCGACCCAAGTGATCTTTTCGGCCCAAGACCGGGCCTTGGGTGGTGAACCTAGCCCAAAACCATGGGTTGACTCATTTGAACCCAAAATAGTCTTCCCCCATTCCATTTCAATCCAAGCTCTTTACACATGGCATTTGCCAATTTCTTGCACCAAGTCCCGGCCACGACCCACCGACCTTGAGGGTGACCCATGCACGGCCGGCCGGCCACCAGGCCGCCGGAAAACACCATGGCCGAGACCTTGGGAGGAGCCAAACTTTGGAATTCCACCTTGCTGAGCTGCCCCATGCCCAATGGCCACCATGGCTGTTCTTCCCATAATCAGAGCAGCTGATCCCAACCCTTGGCCATCCCTGGGAGGCCCTCCACCCTCTCCTATTTAAACACCACCCCTCTCGGCCATGAGAGGTGCTAAAACAAAACCTTAAGGAAACTCTGCCAAAATTGTTCCAGACTCCTCCCCATACACAGAGCACTTGATCCCCAGTGAGATCCCCCTGCCATTTCTTCTCTGTGAGCTCAATTTCTGAGTTGAAATTCCACCCAAAACCAGGACACTTCTCCACAGTGAGCCAATCCCCAAATTGATTGGTCCTACACCTTCACCAGACTAAGGGAAGGTGTCCACCAGCAAAAGCCCCATCTCCAGGCCACCCAGTTGCTCCAGCCTCCAAGCTTTGTGATCGGGCTTGGTCGAAATCACATCTAGACAATTCACCAGACCAGGAGACTTCATCTGGAGCTTGCTAGGATCCAATCGAAGGTGAAACAACTCTCAGATTGAAGCCACACTTCTCTGAGCAAAGGTATGAACTAATTCTTCATCCCGAGCTTCTGGAGATTCTCCATTTCAAATGCTTTAATTTCAATGCATGATAACCGTATAGATGTGTTCGTCTCTTCAAGACGAATCCATAGAGCATAAGAACATGAAAATCCATTGAGTATCGAGTGAGATCTTAGGGATTTAGTGTGGACGGCTCTCGGGTGAGGACACTCGGGGACGATGAACGGATGCCGTCCATTCAATACACGCGCGGACGGACGACTCAGATGGCGTCGGACCAGGAGACGGTACAAGAACCGCAGGGCCCGGAGCGCTGAGTCAGATGGCGGCGTCGAATGGGAGCGCGACGCGTGTGCTTTCGGAGATGCCGAGGATGACGCGGCGCCGCGTGGATAAATAGAAAATTAGGGGTATTTTCTATTTATTTAATTCCCTAAACTTCAAAAATTCATAACTTTGTGTAGAAAAATCGGAAAAATAAAATAAAAATACCCTCTTGCTCGGTGAATAGAGGAGAATAATGTGGAAAAGAAATCATTTAATTTCATCAAGTATTTTATTTTTTATAATTTATTTACTCTCTGCATACTTTTAATTCTCCATGCATGTATACAATTCACCATGGCATGAGACCATAGGGCTTTTGAAGCCACTGAAGTTGGGAACATTCCCTGAATTTTCCAAAGTCAGAGGCCATCCCTATGAAGAGTTATTGATTTTTCAAGTTCATGTTACTTGTTTTGAGTATTTTAATTCCAATAAATAGCATGTTGTGAAATAAATTCTAGGAAAATTTGATGATGTTCCTTATGACCAGGGAACCCTAGGAAAAATAGGTTTTGAGTTAGTTCATTTAAAACAACCCTAATTGGCTTAAACACTCAAAATAGGTCTCTAATTAATTAGAGTTAACCGTACATCAAATTGACTTGAAATCAATTCTCCACTGACTTTTAGGATCAGAGGAACCCACCATAAAAATTTGAGGTCAATTGGACTTGGTTAGCCCCACTAATTGGGTTGATTAAGCCACTTAGTCATTTTAAACTTTAAAAATTCATAACTTTTAAAATACTTTTTAAAAATTCACCAAATTGGTTTTGGAGCCTCTCTGATATCAGGGGAATTTAAAAAAATTAAAATTTCAATTTTCTAAAAAATTAATTTTTAATATTATTTTAATATTTTAATAATTAAAAAATAATAAAAATCATAAAAATAATAAAATTCACCAAAATATCACATTTTGAATTTTAATCACTTAGGAACAAACCCCATATTTTTCTTGGGTCTATTTAGTGAGATATTAAATTTTAAAGCTCTAGGACAATTTTAAAATTAAAAAAAATATATTTTCTAGCTTTTTCATTAAAATAATTATAATAAATCATAGAAAAATCAGAAAATTGTAAAATTAGATTCTCTGATTTCCTTGATATCAGAGAGATTTTTGAAAAATATAAAATTCATTTTTCAACATTTATTTTATTTTTAAATTAATTAACACTCCAAAACCTAAAATAATTATAATAAAAATAATATAATTCAAAAAATCACCAAATTTGGTCCAAGTGGTCCTCTGGTCATTAGGAATGTCCCCTAATTTTCTTAAGGACAGAAACTTTCCCTTGGTCATGTTATTAAATTTTCCTTGAAAATCTCTATTTTCTACCAAAAATAATTATATAAATAAATTAAATACAGAAAAATCACATTTTCTCCTCTCATGTCTTTATTGACATATGAGTGAAGTCATATAAAAATTTCAAGTTCATTTTAGTTCAATTTAGTGAGTTATGAAATTATTAAGCTTAAAGGGTAAAGTGGTAATTAAAATTTTTAATCCTTAATTAAAACTTTAGGTTTAATAAAAAATTAACAAGTAAAATATTTGATCCTAATCTGATTTGGATGATTGAAATTTAAATAATTAAAGGGTAGAAACCCATTAAGCAATTTAAAATGATTAAACTTTAATTAAATAATTGATTAAATTTGGAAGAATAATAAAATTGGAATTATTAAAATAGGGATATTATTAGGAGGAGATTTATTCTTTAATTTAAAAATCCCTAAATTAATTATCCCATTAATATTCAATTCTTAATTAAAATGATAACTCAAATTCAAAACATTAAAAGACTTAATCATTAAACTAAAATTAAATTATTAAACTCTTTTAAAAATTTCAATTAAAATTAAAAATTAAATTAAATTAAGTAAATTAAATTAAATTAAATTAAATTAAATAAACAAAATAAATTAAATTAAATAACTTAAATTATATTAAATTAAATTAAATCAAATTAAATCAAATTAAATTAAAACTAAATTAAATTAAATTAATTTAATGTAACATCAAATCAAACTAAATTAAATTAAATTGAATTAAATTAAATTAAAACTCAATTAAATTAAATTAAATTAAATTAAGTTGAATTAAATATAACATCACTAAAGACATAAAGAATTCAAAATAAATCTAAAATAACTTGAACACTATTCCAAATTTAAACCCATTAACTTAAATCAAATCATTTGAATACCAATTTACCCTCGAAAGCTTTGGTTATTATAACTCCTAAACGAACATTAAATGAAATGTTACTTCACTTATAGGATATTCAAATGTCCTAGTTCACTGAGTAAGATAACAACGAAACTTGAATTCTCGGATGATTAATTCATTTGTATAATTAAACACATTTGGACTTAAAACAATCCTAGAAATATTGAAAAGATGTTTAAGTTTTAAGCACTTCCTCAATTTGATAGGACATTTATAAGAACAATTGGACTTAATTGTTCTTTGATGAAGAAAATCGTCCTTAAACCAAAACACAAAGAACCTAGACGTCATAGGAGATGACTAGCTATAGGATTAGGAATTTGGTAGAAAACCATAACCCTTCCCTTAGCTTTAACTAGGAACTTGCTTAAATATTCTAATTGTGTTTTAAGTCAGCTTGGGATGACGGGAAGACCCTCCAGGTACGCTTTGATTTTATTGCAATCTACTTTCTTGCAGTTTACCTTCTTGCAATTTATTTAATCGCATTGCACTTACTTTTTCTTGCATGATAAACAAGCCGTTGCATGAAAACCTGCACCTTTAGGATAGACCCTAAAACTGAAACCAAACTAAGTTAAAAGTCATTGCAAGATAAAATTCACCGCCACAACATTTCAAAATATAAAACAACTCAAAACTTAATCACAAACATAACACAAAACTACAATTAATATTAAATTAAAACGTCCTGTTGGATGATCGGGAATACCTCAGATGATGTAACCTACGTGTTGCTAACGGGATTTCCCACGGTCTAAATGAAAGTGTGGAACTCATTCAGTTGAGTTTAGTAAATTCACCTGGACTAAGTGAATCCGATAAAAATAATGATGCAGGAAGGATGGAACCATGGGATCTTAACCGGTGTCGTTATAATCAACTTTAAGATTTGTTTTAATTAAAACACAAAAACACTTAGAAATTAAGATTTCTCTAAACCAAAACACTTTTCTCATCCCCTGATTTATGACTTCTAAAACTAAAACTCTGCAACAACAAGGAGCTCGGAGCATGGTGGGCAGCACGACCATCGTCATCGATGAAACTCGAGTCTACTTCAACGAAACTTTCCTAGAATTAAACAACCAAGCCATAGGATTTCGAGGTAGTTTGCCTAGTGCAACATAAATCCTCAACCTTTTGTTAGGCATTTGCACTACAAATTAAGCCCTAACCGGTCTTAGGATTCCGAGGTAGTCGTCCGGTACGACAATAAACCCTCACATCTTCGAGATTTATTTGTTTGATTTTATCACACAAATATAAGCCCTAATTAATTAAAATTGGCAAGATCAAAACATTTAAATAAATATTAGGACTTTCCTAAATCCAAGCCAAACAATAGGATAGTCGGGAGATTACCGAAGTTAGCTTCGAATCTGTAATTTCTCCTACTTTTCTTCCTTTGGATTCCCAAAACAAAATGTTCCAAATTTGATCCATTCACTATTGAAATTCCAAACTTCAATCCTTTGAGAACTTAAACTTTGAAATTCTTGAGAGCATAATTATTGATTATTATCGAGAGTTTTCTTAGGTGATTCCCGTCACTTAAGATGTAATTAACTATAGGGGCTTGCCCTTATAGGGAATTTTAAAGAACCCAGGTAATATAAACCCTGTTTAATGCTTTCATATTAAGAGGGGAATTTGTCGGCTTATAAAATTGGTTCGCAGACCAAACGGATGTCACAAATCTTCTAGTTTATTTAATCGAGCCCCACCATCAAGCGGTGTGTCTATCCTTAGGGATAGATACACGAGTTAGTGGTGCGGTGCTCGTTTATATAAACTATTTGGGATGTGAGATCGGTTTAATCTCATATCTTAAAACCTTCAAATTTAAAATTATTTTCAAAATCAAATACTACTTTTCAAAATTATTTATTTAAATTAAATTAAAAATTCGCCGACAACTTCTGTTAGGCGACCCCCTTTTCAAAATAAAACACACAACCTAAAATATGCCGACAATTGGCAGCCATTGATTACTTCTCAAAATGGGCTAAAGTCATGTCACTTAGGGAAGTCAAAGTACAATAAGTTCTTCAATTACTCAAGACACAAATTGTTTATAGATTCAAAGTTCCTTGAAGTATTATCTCAGATAACAAATTAGCCTTTAAGAACACAAAAATAAACAATTTTATTCTAAAATATGGAATAGATTGGCGATATTCAACAATTTATTACCTAAAGGCCAACTGTTTAGCTAAAGCTTTCAATAAAACATTAGTACAAATTTTAAAGAAAATAATTACTAGCAATCCAAGACAATGGCATGAGAAATTATTTGAATTGTTATTGGATTATAGGACTACATATAGAACACCAACACGGCCAACACCGTCTTCTTTAGTATATGGTTCTGAAGCCATACATTCATTAGAAATTAAAATTCCTTCCCTTAGGATTGCAGTTACAAACAAAATCTGTGAAGAAGAAAACACAAAATTACATCTTGAAAAAGTAGAAAATCTCGAGGGCAAACGACTTCAAGCTCAGCAGAATCTAGAATTTTACGAAGCCAAAATGATATGAGCCCATGATAAATTAGTTCATCCTAGGACATTTCAATTCAGATATTTGGTCTTAGTACTTTGAAGACCTATCCTTTCTCATAAGAAAATAACTGGGAAATTTGAGCCATTGTGGGTGGCCATATATGTAATTAAAAAGTCCTATTCAGGAGGATCTTATCAGTTAGTTGACTGTCAAGGAGATAGAGTTTTGCCCCCAATTAATGGGCATTAACTAAAAATGTATGATGTGACATAAGACAACAACTTGTTTCTGAACTGGAATAATAATAATAATAATATTTCTTCTCATTTGTACAAATTGAGTTTGTCTTTTGACATTTTATTTTTGCATACTGAGTATACACTTATGAGCACAATCACTCAAAATATAAAATATATAACAATACTTTGAAAATGAAATTTAGTTTGACATATCATAACTCTACCATTTACAGGAAAATTTCTGACAATAGGCTACTTTTAAATTTTCAAAATGATATGAGTTTTGCATTGGACCGCCGACACTTTGACAAAGGTTCAAGAATTCTTTTCAACTTTGATCTGCTATAGATTGAATCAATATACCATGGGTCATTACTGTACCTAGTCGATCAAAATGAAATTAAGGAACAGAGACCGCTGACTGAAATTAAACTTCGAGAACAATATAATTTCGAGGATGAATCAGAAACTAATAATCCTGAACCGAATCCTAAAATTAGGAAATTGAAATTAGTAGTGATGACTGCGGCTCAAGAGGATGCAAACAACAAGAATTGCCCATTCACAAAGGCAAAATTAAAACAAACGACTGAAACAACAAGAAGAGAAACAACTCCAAGATAGAAAATTTAAGAAAGATGACATCAACAAGTTTGAATCTCTTGACCTCAACACTTCATTTGCAAAAATTTATCCTATCATGACAATGCCAAAGAAAGAAATCCCTAGCAGAAACATCTCTGAAGTAGAGATACGATAGATTAAAGCTATAAAACGACAGTCCTTTGAACAATTCAAGCATATCAACAGACAAACAATCAATATCCTTGATGGTATTAAGTTGTTCACCTGAATATTTGATGAATATGAACAGGCGACCATCAATGAGCAAGCCATGAAATCCTGAGATTTAGGCCGTGTTGGACGTCTTAGAAGGAGAACCTACTCTGAGCCTAAAAAATGGATATGTCGTAAGGGAAGGCTAACAATTCAATATGGATGTTACTATAATTATGCGAGAGATAATGAAGGAAATCCTCTGGAAATCCTACGACATTAATAAGTGGATCAGCTGCCTTCAGTAATCATTCAGATTATTAAACGACTTGTTACCTTGGGAATCATGCCATCAAGCTGTATTCCAGATAGTTGTATTATCAACATCTATAATGAGGGGGATTGTATCCCACCTCACATCGACAGTTATGATTTTGAAAGACCATTTTGTACAGTGTCCATAATGAATCATTGTTCTATCCTTTTCAGAAGGGAGATATAGATCCTTGGACCTGGAAAATTTGCAGGAACATATCAGGTCCTTTTCCTATGAGGATCGGTTCTTCTGCTACAAGGAAACGGTGCTGATGTGGTGAAACACTATATACCTAGTGTCAGTAGACCTAGTATTTCGATAACTTTGCGTCGAATGTGACCAGACAAAACACCCATCGGATATTAGGCTATTCCAAAACTTGAAGGGGTGAAGCCTTTGGAGCTACCATGACCCCGTAAATGTCCAAACACCTGAGACATGTTTGGCAAGTGATATCTTAAAGTGTTAGATGTTTATGGTTGGTCTAGTAATATTCAAGGATAAGTTATAATAAAAAAATGACATGAAAACTTCTAACATATGATATATCGATAGTTTGTATAATGTGTGTTATATGATATATGTACATATATGTACTGTTGACTTTTGTTTGTAATGATATGTATTAGTGACTGTTATACAGTATCTTTAGAAATGAAAGGAAATGAAATGATGAAAATATTCCCTTTTGTCTATAATGTGTCGGCAGGTCCTAAAAGTGCCAAAATGAATCCTCTAAATAATAAGATGACAAAATGATAATTGATATGAGATCAATCCTTTGACCAGTAAAAGGTCAGATTCCCAGCTGATATCCCCAATGATTACACTTACTCCTAGTGAGTCTTCCACTCTTTCTAGTTATTGGATATAATTCATTTCCTGATACGGAAGTTATAGCAATATTTTAACTTGACATCAACATTTGACTTTTCTGAGAATGGGATATGAAACCCACTTTCTCTTTCTAGTTATTGGATATAAGGCCTTTCCCGACACGAAAGTTATAGAATTCCTTTAACTTGACATTGACATTTGACATTTTCGAGAAATGGGATATGACACCCACTTTCTCTTTCTGGTTTTTGGATATAAGTCCTTTCCTGACACGGATGTTATGGCATTCATTTAACTTCATATTGACATTTGACATTTCCGAGAAATGGGATATGACACCCACTTCCTCTTTCTAGTTATTTGATATAAGTCCATTTCCGAGACGGAAGTTATGGCATTCCTTTTACTTCACATCGACATTTGACATTTCTGAAAAATGGGATATGAAACCGACTTTCTCTTTCTAGTTATTTGATATATGTCTTTTCCTGACACGAAAGTTATGCCATTCCTTTAACTTGAAATTGACATTTGACTTTTTCGAGAGATGGAATTTGACATCCAATCTCTCATTCTCGTTATTGGATATAAGACCTCTTCCTGACACAGAAATAAGGCATTCCTCTAACTTTTTCTTTGAAAAAGGATATGTCATATAATATTCTTTTTCAAAATCAACATATAGACATTCGACAGTTTATGACATACAATCTCATCCTTCAAATAATGATATAGAATACTCTCTGACAAATTGACATTTGTGACTTCCAAACAATTTCGGTCAACACCAATATTTGCAATATACTTTTACAGTATCCCACACATATTGGGGCCCATTTGTTGACCTCACTTTTGTGAGGGTTATTCACCAAATATATTAAGAAAGGAAGTCTACCCATATTGATCTCCTAAAGTTTAACAAGGGGCACCAAACCCTAATGGTTAGGGTAAAACTCTATAGATTCTTCTTTGACCCTGATTGATTAAATCAATAATAACAAACCTTGATTTAATCAATCATTGACCCAATAGGTCACCTTTTGACCAAAAAGTCAACTTTGGTCAAAACGATCAATTTCTAACCCATGGACCACCTTAATGACTAAACGGGTCAATTTTTAACCAAAAGGATAATTTTGGTCAAAATGGTTAATCCTTGACCCAATAACCATTCCATTGACCCAAGTAGTTAACTTTTCACCCAAAAAGTTAAAATTTGACCAAAATCATCAAAACTAATACCTAAGACCATTACATTCACTTCATTGGTCACCTTTGACCAAAAAGACAATTTTGGTCAAAATGGCTAATCCATGTCCCCTTGACAACAAAATTGACTTCAAGAACAGACATTGACTTGATGAATTTGACAATGATCAGAATGACAAAAAATTAATAAAAAAAATAACTACATTGACCATTAGATTGACCTAAAACCCTAAAATTAGCCAGCCCTAGGCATCATGTATCAAATTTTGTCAAACTACCCTTTTTGAACAAAAATGATAAAATTAATCAAATAATTCATTCCAAAATTATTTTTTATTAATTTATTGACTAAAGTATAATTTCCAAATTTTTAAATTAATGATATAATTAATTAAAAAGGGTAAATATAATTAAAATCCATAAAATAAGACCATAACTAATTTAAAACTAAAATAATACAAATAAATCAAATAAATTTTAAAATATTATTTTGATTAATTTATTGGCCAATAATATAATTTCCTAATATTTTTAATTAATAGCAGTTAATTAAGGATGAAATTATATTCAAAAATCCATTTTGACCCATGACACCATTTATGACATAATAAATGGTTTTCAAAATTCTAAGCTCATTAATGACACCATGGATGACATCATATAACTTAGACACAACTCATATGACCCATCAAAAATGAATTGACCCATTAAAAATTTACGATATAATTTTTCTAACTATGGTTAAAAGACATGATGACGTGAAAAATGAAGTGGAAAAACCTTACCATTTCAAAGCATGAATCATCTTCCTCCCCAAGATGATGTGGCTAGCCATGACAAAGGTTATCTTAGCCACTTCCTTGATAATCCAATGAAAAAGAAACCTAGCCTTGGATAAGCTTTTTACCATGGTTAAACACCATAATGATGCCTTCATGTATGAAATAAGTTAGGGGACTAAGGTTGCTTTCTCTCCTTAACACCATTAAGAAAAATTATTATAACATGTAGGGAAGGATATATCATGGTAAGTTAACATGTCATATCCACCTCCCAAAGGATCAAGTAGGAAGAATTCAATTTTAACCTAAGTGTAACCATGATGAAACCCTATATGGGTTAATCATTTTTTAAATTCAAAAATCCATTTAATTGACATCCACCATTCTATCCAATGCATTTATGAGACTTGTCCTAAAGTAACTCTCTTACTACATAAAAATAAGACTTATTGTAGAAATTCTAACTTATAGATTTCTTAATTTTGGTTTAATAAATACAATAGTATAACTTAATAAAAGCTTTTAATAACTTAGGCTAAAACTAAAAGTGTAAGAACACTTAGTAGTCAAGTCTAAGATTTCTATTCTTTCCAAGCATAATTGTAATTATCCATATTAAAAACACATAGAAGGTTCATACAAAAAAGAATTGCATGAGAACTTTATTAGTAAGTATGCTAACACTCAAATACATATTTAGAAAACGTAATAAAGTCTTTTTCCTCAAGTCAAATCAACGAAACCAAATTTTTATTTGACATCTCCTCAAGCTCCTCCTCAAATATTATTATTTTATTTTATTTTTTTTTTGCTTTTTTCTTTGTCTTTTTCTTTTTGGATCATTTTCAATCTTTTCTTTTATTTTCCTCTTGTTTCTTTTATGTGAGGATTACTATATTTGGATAGCCTTTAATAATTTTGAACTTCACTATCCTCTTCTACAAGTTTAAAACTCATTTACTTCCTTCACTTTATAAACTCATATTAGCTTAAGATTATTCATAAAGTCTCCTTCTTTACTTCTTATATAAACTCTAAGATTCTTAATAGTTCAAAAATACAATTTCCTTTACTTTAAATAGAAAAAGTATAGTCTTATCCTTTCATACAAAATATTTTAACTCTAGAATTGACCTTCATTATTAAAGATTTTTACTTAAATTTACTACTTTATTTAAAAACAAAAATATAGTTATCTAAAGTTAGCCTCTCAAACCAAAGATTAGGTTAAATTAAATTAGAATATATAGTTGATTGAGGATGAATAAATTTTAGTTTTCTTCTTTTAAGGGAATTATTCATTCTGCCCCAAACGTAGATTTTCATAAGTAAAGCATTTAGTGGAAATAAAATATTAAATGCTTAAAAATAAGACTAACCTATAAAGGTTTCTGAAAATGAAACTTGTCTCTGACATATTCTAGGTGAAAATTTTAAAAGTACAGGATTTAAAACATTAAAGAAAATATGATATATTAACGGGATTTGCCAAGGAAAAGTGAACTTAAAACACAAGCAGTGAACAAAAAACACTACTGAAATGAATATCAACAATTTACATTTACACAAACAAGTTCAATCTACAATACACATTAAGTTCAAAACAACAACAACAATAAAATGAAACAAACTACATCTAATGAAAAAGATAACAACCCATAAACCATCAGTCATTGTCCTCCTTCTCTTCTTATTCCACTTCACCTTCTTTTTCATATTCTTCTTCTTCTTGCACATAAGGTGTAAAACTGGGGCTGTTAACCTCATTTTTGATGAGGTCTTCTCTTCTCTCTTTAGTACATATGATCTAACCTTAGGCTTTTCCTTTGACTATCTTAGAGGACAAGAGTTGGAACCTACCCCTTTAGAAACTCAACCACTTCTTGACTCCCTGCAAACCCCACAAGCTTGATTATAAACCCCTAATCACCTAGAGGGTTGAGATCAAATCTGGAGGTTTAAAGGATGAGTTCCTATAGGACTCTTTGGCCTTAGGATCACCCCAGGTGGCACAGTGCAGTGAGGGTTCACCGCACACATTACACTTTCACACACATTCCAAATCCTAAAGCTATTCATGCCTAGCTTGACTTCCTGACTTATGTAGATAATTCATATGGATGGACCTTAACCCCTAGGCCCTTGGCTAAGAGGGTTAGGAACAACATAGTGAATGCCTCAAATGAGTCCTCTCATGGCTCCTATGGGCTTAATATGGCTCCATGGCTCCTATGGGCTTAATATGGCTCCATGGCTCAACCAAAATTATTACATTTCACTCACACTTGCTCAATTTTCATTTTTCCAAAATTTCAATTTTTGACCCCCGGGGCACTGGACCTACCAAACCTACTAAAAGCCCTTGAAACTACCCAAAACCACCAAAATTTCCAAATCACCCAAAATTTATCCAAAATTAACCTTGAAAATTTCCCCACCAATCAAATTTATCATTTACAGCAAAAAAATACCAAAATTTTCAAAACTACCCCTAATACCCTCTAAATTACCAAAATGCCCCACTTGACCCAAAAATCCAAAAATTCCAAAAAATCCCAAAAAATTCCAGAAAATCCCAAATAATCCCAATGTAATTTTTTCAACTATACCATGGGCCAATTTTGCTAATTTACCCCAATTTTACCAAAACCCCCAATTTAGCCCATTTTAAACCCAAATGAACCCAATGTCAAACCAAATCACCCCAATTGACCTCAATTTTGGTCCAATTCAATTTTAAACTTCAGTTCAATATCCCCAATATCAATATAGACTAAATCAAAGCTCAATTTGATTGAAATTTGAATTCAATTTCATTTTTAAACTTAAAGCCCAATTTTGACCCATAACCCAAACTTAGCCCAAACCAACCCAATTCAACTCCAATTGACCCCAAATATTTTCTAAACCTTCCCTAACATCTCCATAAACAAAACACTAACATAATTTTCCCAAAACTTGAACCCAAACCTCACTTAAATTCAACCCAAACCCAAAACCCGTTAAATTGACCTAAACCCAAACCTCACCCAGCCCTAGCCTAAGTTAGCCCAATTTGGCCCACCTTAGCCCCTTTACCAAATAAATCCAAATCCAATCCGATTCAATCCCAAATCACTCTAAATTTGTTTTAAATCACTCATGAAATATCCTTAAACTAAACCCAACATTTATTTGGCATGACCCTTTACAATTTTTTTGATTTAAAAGCCCATTTTGAAACATAAAAGCCCATTCCCTTAAGCCATTTTAAAAGCCAACCTTTACCAAATTTTAAAAGCCCAAACTTCATGCTAAAGCCCATATGACACTCTATTCATCATTTCATTAATTAAAATCATCCCTAAATTCTATGTCAACAATCAAACTTATCTAAACTAAGCCATATGACAAACCATCCAAATTTCACACCAAAATACCAAAATTCCGAAAACCCTTTTCCATGAAAGTTGACTTGACTTTTCCCAAGCCATATAAGAGCCATGAAGCCATCCTTAAGCCCCATGTGAATCCATGAAAGGTTTGACATGTGACCATACCACATTGGGCAAATGGAGGAAGCTCTTTCTAGATTCCCTTAAGGTCATTAGCCTTAACCATGATTACCCTTAACCCAAAATTAATCCAAATATGTTTGGATGTGGACTTCACCACACATGTGAGCCTGACCCACCTAACCTCCTCAGACCAAAATAAGGTCATGGGGAGGTGAACCAGCCCAAATACATGGGTTGACCCAAATCAAGCCAAAATCACCTCTTCCTCTTTCCATTTCAATTCATCCTCTTTACACATGGCATTTGATAATTGAACTTACAAACCTCAAGCACCGATCCTCATGATCACAACGGTGACTGACCACTGGCCGTGCCAGCCACCACGATCGCCGGAAAACACCGAGTCGAAAGGTCCAAATCAACCAAAAATTGCAATTTTCCATGGCTGAGCTGCCCCACTCCAAATGGCCATTTTGGTTGTTCTTGTCTTCACCAGAGCAGCTGATCCCAGCCTCTAACTCCCCCTGAGAGGCCATGGCCATGCGTATTTAAGACAGCCAACCCCTCTCGGCCAAAAGATTAGCTGGAATCGACCTTCACAAAATCCCTCCAAACTCCTCAAAAAGCTTCCCCCTATCCAAGAGCATTTGTTCCCCACTGTCCTCCTGCCCTAATTCTCACTAATTGAGCTCAATTTTGGAGCTCAATTCTTAGGCCAAAACAGGACACTTTCAAATCCTCCACCAAAATCAAATTAAACTCTCCCACACCTACACAAGACCAAGAGAAGGACTTCCCCTGTAAAAGCCCCCTCTCCAGGCCACCCATTTGTTCTAGCCTCCAAAGGTTGAAATCGAGTCTGGTGGAAATCAGGTCTAGGCAATTCCTCAGAGCCAGAGACTTCATCTGGAGCTTGCTTGGACTCAATTGAAGGTGACACAACTCTCAGATCGAAGCTTCACTTCTCTGAGCAAAGGTATGAGCTCTCTCTTCTTCCCAAGCTTCTGAACATTCTCTATTTTGATTAGGTTAATTTTATGCCACATAAACCATATGGATATGTTTGTCTCTTCAAGACGAATCCATAGAGTATAAGAACATAAAAATCCATTGAGAATTGAGTGTGATCTTAGGGTTTTACTGTGCACAGTCACGGGTGCACACCGGTTGTAGACGATGACCGAGAGCAGTTGGATCTCGCGTGTATCGAGCGGATGGCTCAGATGGCGTCACACCAGGAGATGGTACGTGAACCGCGTGTCCCGTGGCAGCTGACTTAGATGGCGGCGTCGAATCAAAGCGCGCCGCATGGTCTTTCGGAGCTGCTGAGGATTGTGTGGCGCCGCGTGGATAAGTAGGAAAATAGGGTATTTTTCTATTTATTTAATTATCAGAACTTCGAAAATTCATAACTTTGTGTAGTAAAATCATAAAAATAAAATAAAAATATCCTCTTGCTCAGTGAACAGAGGAGAATAATGTGGAAAAGAAATCAATTAATTTCATTGAGTATTTTATTTTTAATGGTTTATTTACTCTCTGCATTGTTTTAATTCTCTGTTTGCATAGGCAATTCACCATGGCATGAGACCATGGGGCTTTTGAAGCCTCTGAACTTGGGAACATTCCCTGAATTTTCTAAGGTCAGAGGCCATCCCTTTAAGAAGTTATTGATTTTTCAATTGCATGTTACAATTTTGAGTAGTTTAATTCCAATAATTAGCATGTTGAGAAATAAATTTTAGGAAAATTTGGTGATGTTTCTTATGACCAGAGGAACCTAGGAAAAATAGGTCTTGAGTTAATTCACATTGAACAACCCTAATTGGCCTAAACACCCAAAATTGAACTTTAATTAATTAGGGTTAACTACACATTAAATTAACTTGAAAATAATTCTCCATTGATCTTTAGGATCAGAGTAACATCACATAAAAATTTGAAGTCAATTGGATTTGATTAACCTCACCAAATGGTTTGATTAAGCCTCTTAAGCAAAATTGATAAAATTAAACTTCAAAAATTCATAACTCACAAAATACTTTTCAAAAATGGTTTTGGAGCTTCTCTGATATCAGAGGAACTTAGGAAAATTAAAATTGTAATTTTCTAAAAAAAGTTGATTTTTATCATTATTTTAATATTTTTAATAATTAAAAAATAATAAAAATCACAAAAATATTAAAATTCATAAAAGTGTCACATTTTAACTTCTAATCACTAAGAAACAAACCAAATATTTTTTCTAAGTCTCATGTATAAGATATTGAATTTTAAAAGCCTAAAACAATTTTTGAATTAAAAAATCATTTTCTTTAACATTTACACTAAATTAATTCTAATAAATCAAAGAAAAATCAAAAAAATATAAAATTTTGTTCTCTGACTTTCCTGATATCAGAGAGATTTTTAAAAAATATAAAACCTATTTCTCAACTTTAATTTTATTTTAAAATTAATTAATACCTCAAAATTCAAAATAATTCTAATAAATAAAATGTAATTAAAAAAATCACCAAAATTAGTCCAAATGGTCCTCTGGTCATTAGGAACATCCAATAATTTTCATAAGGACAAAAACATTTCCTTGGTCATGTTATTGAATTTTCCTTGAAAATCCCTATTTTACATTAAAATAATTACATAAATAAATTAAATACAGAAAAATTACATTTTCTCCTCTAATGTCTTAATTGACATGTGAGTGAGGTTACATAAAAATTTCAATTTCATTTGACCTTAGTTTAGTGAGTTATAGAATTATTAAGCTTGAAGGGCAAAAGGGTAATAAAAAATTTCAACCCTTAATTAAAATTTTAGGATTAATCAAAAAAGGGGAGGGTAAAATATTTGATTTTAAACTGATTTTGGATGATTGAAACTTAATTGATTGAGGGTAGAAACCTACTAACCATTTCAAATATAATTAAAATAAAACTTTAATTAGTTAATTGATTGAAATTTGGGAAGAATAATAGATATTTGGATTATTATAACAGGGATATTATCAAGAGGATATTTATTCTTTAATTTAAAAATCCCTAAATAAGTGACTTTAACAATATTTAAATCTTAATTAAGAAACTAAAAATAATAATCTAAATTAACAATTAAAACTAAAATTAAATTAAAATTAAATTTAAAATATTGAAACTAAAATTAAAACTAAAATTAAATTCAAATTAAATTAAAATTAAATTAAAATTAAATAAAATAAAATAAAATTAAATTCAAATTAAATTAAAATTAAAATTAAATTTAAATTAAATTAAATTAAAATTAAAATTAAAATTAAATTAAATTAAATTAAAATTAAATTAAAATTAAAGTAAAATTAAATTAAATTAAATTAAATTACATTAAATTAAATAAAATAAGATTAAAATTAAATTAAATTAAAATTAAATTAAATTAAAATTAAATTAAATTAAATTAAATTACATTAAATTAAATAAAATAAGATTAAAATTAAATTAAATTAAAATTAAATTAAATTAAAATTAAATTAAATTAAAATTAAATTAAATTAAATAAAATTAAAATTATATTAAATTAAAATTTAATTAAAATTAAATTAAATAAAGTTAAATTAAATTAAAATCAAATTGAATTAAATTAAATCAAAATCATTTAACAACAAACCTAAATGAAATCATTAAGAATTAAATCCAAAATAATTTGAACACTATTCCAAACTTAAAATTATTAATTAAAACCTCATAATTAAATTAAAACATTTTAAACCATTAACTCAAACCTTAAATTAAGAATGATTAAAAATCCTCAATAAACTAACTTGCCCTTAAAGGTTTTAATTATTATAACTCTTAAATAGAGTATTAAGTGAGATGTCACTTCATTCATCAGGTAATCAAATACCCAAGTTCACTGAGCAAGAGACAAAGCTTAACCAAACCCTTGGATGATCAATTCACCTGTGCAACTAAATTCTTTTGGACTCAAAATAATCCCAAAAATGTTGAAAAGATGTTTAGGATTCGTCATAAGCACTTTCTCAATAAGACGAGATGTTTCAGAAAAACAATTGAATTTAATTGTTCTTTGATGATGAAAATCATCCTTTAACCAAACCAAGAACCTAGACGTCATAGGAGATGACTAGCAATAGGATTAGGAATTTTGTAGACAACCAAAACCCTTCCCTTAGCTTTACCTAGGTATCTGTTGAAATATTTAAATGCCTAAACATGTGTTTTAAGTGCAGCTTGGGATGAAGGGAAGACCCTCCAGGTACGCTTTTACTTTTTTGCAATTTACGTTGTTGCAATTTACTTACACGCATTGTACTTTACTTTTTCTTGCATGATAAATAAAATTGTTGCATGAAAACCAAAACCTTTAGGATAGTCCCTAAACTGAAACCAAAACTAAATTAAAAGTCATTGCAAGATAAAATCACCGCCACAACATTTCAAAATATAAAAACAACTCAAAATTTAATCACAAACAGAACAACAAAACTACAATTGTAACCAAATTAAAAAGTCTCGTTGAATGATCGGGAATTCCTCGAATGATGTAACCCACGTGTTGCTAACGGGATTTCCCACGGTCTAAATGAAAGTGTGGAACTCATTCAGTTGAGTATAATAAATTCATCTGGACTAAGTGAATTCAATGAAAATAACGGTGCCGGGATGACGGAACCGTGGGATCTTAATTGATTCTATTTAAACAAACTTTAATATTTGTTTTAATTAAAACACTAAAGACACTTGAATTTTAAAATTTTCTTTAAACCAAAACATTTCTCTCATCTCCTGATTTATGACTTCCAAAACTAAACCTCTGCAACAACAAGGAGCTTCGAGCATGGTGGGCAGTACGGCCATCGTCATCAGCAAAACTTGAGTCTACTTCAACAAAACCTTTCCTAGTATTAAATAACCAAGCCATAGGATTTCTAGGTAGTTTGCCTAGTGCAAAATAAATCCTCAACTCTTCGTTAGGCATTAGCATAATCATATTATGCAAATTAAGCCCTAACTGGTCTTAGGATTCTGAGGTAGTCGTTTGGTATGACATAAACCCTCACATCTTCAAGGCTGTTTGTATGATCATGTCATACGAATATAAGTCCTAAATATTTAAAATTGGCAGGATCAAAACATTAAATAAACTCCTAAATTGAAGCCGAACAATAGT
The DNA here is from genome assembly GCA_022702705.1 of Papilionanthe hookeriana x Papilionanthe teres. Taxonomy (NCBI): domain Eukaryota; kingdom Viridiplantae; phylum Streptophyta; class Magnoliopsida; order Asparagales; family Orchidaceae; genus Papilionanthe; species Papilionanthe hookeriana x Papilionanthe teres. The sequence continues at coordinate 152,432,537 of CM040424.1, forward strand.
ATAGTTTGAGAAGTTGCCAAGATTTCTTCTTGGATCCTCAACTTCTACTACTTTTCTTCCATTGAACTCCTGAAATAAATTGTTCCAAATTTGATCCATTCCCTATTGAAATTTGTAAGACATAAATCCTTTGAAAACCTTAAAATTTGAAATTCTTGAGAGTAAAACCACTAATCATTATCGAGAGTTTTCTTAAATGATTCCCGTCATTTAAGATGTAATTAACTATAGGGGCTTGCCCTTATAGGGAACTTTAAGAACCGGGTAATATAAACCACGCTTAATTTCTTTATATTAAGCAGGGGAACTTGTCGGCTTATAAAATTGGTTCGTAGACCAAACGAATGTTACAAATCATCTAGTTTATTTAATCGAGCCCCATCATCAATCAGTGTGTCTATTATTCGGGATAGGTATGTGGTTCGTGGTGTGGTGTTCGTTTATATAAACTATTTGGGATGTGAGATCAGTTTGATTTCATATCTTAAAATTTTGAAACTTAAAATTATTTTAAAAATCAAATGCTATTTTTCAAACTTGTATATATATATATATATATATATATATATATATATATATATATATATTAGAGAAAAGGAGCAACCACAGGCTCCCTACATGTTAAGACTTAATATCCAACTTTACAAAACAGCCTAAACCAAAGTAAACAAAAAAATGACCGCTACAAGACAAGCAGCCCAAAATCCCCTTAAAACCTCTAGCACATATACTCATCTACAAAAAATCAGAAAAGATAAAAAAGCAAAACAACCATCTGCTCCAACTAACCAGCCATAGCCAAAATCTCAAACAGTGCAGCTGTAGAGCTGTGGATTCAATAAAATTAGATATCTACCACTCTGAAATGAGGGGCCTTAAAACGATCAGCTTCAATAAGGTAAGATAGCTGTGGAGGGATATCAGATGAGATAATAACTTCCTGGGAGTAAAGAGCCCTCTTAGCAAGCCAATTAGCTGGTCTGTTGCCTTCTCTATAGATAAAATTGAAATTAATATTAATGTGTTGAGCAAGTGCCTTGATTCTGGTGATCCAACTAGCATAGTGCCATGGTGGGTGAAGGTTATTCAGCATGTATTGAATGAGTAGAGCAGAGTCACATTCCACCACAAGGTCACTCCAATGCCAAGAAGTGGCCAGGTTGAGAGCCCAGAAAACTGCTAATAGTTCAGATTCTAAGGCATCAGCAGCAATAATGGGAGTGTGGAAGAAACTAATACAGTGACCGTCCCAGCTCCTGAAGAGACCCCCACAACCAGATCCTTGATCAGAGAATGCCCCATCAGTATTAATTTTAATAATAGGGTATGTTGGAGCTATCCAGTGTATTAACATGATTTTAGACTGCTTTGGATGGTCAGGCTGAGGAATGTTGAGGATGTTATGATACTTCTTCAGAAGGATGAGTTGGCAATTTCCCACCATAGTTAGGACATTACACCCTTTGTCTTCATATTTTACACTATTTCTGTGCATCCAAATAAACCAAGAAAGGATGAAAGGGATATCCCCCACTTTAGCTTGATGCCAAGACAACCAACAAGTGGATAACTCCTGCCACTCAAGATTAAGAGGATTGATCTTCATAAACTTAAGAACCTCCTTCCACACCTCCTGTGAGAAGCTGCAGCTAAAAAATAAGTGCTGAATAGTTCCAGCATTAACCCCACACAAGTAGCACTTGGATGGCCCTCTAAGCCCCTTGAGTTTAAGAATATCATCAGTTGGAAGTAGGTTGTGAAAAGTCCTCCAAAAAAAGAAAGACATGGAGGGTGTCAAATACTTGTTCCAGACTTTCCTACCCCAATTGAAAGATGGCCAGTTGCAAATGTTTAGGTAGATGTGTTTGGTAAGACTATGAAGTTTACCCTTTTGCCAAATGATTCTATCAGGTTTAGAATTGTCAATAGGAATGGAGGCCACTTGAAGGGAAGAAGACTCAGTAAGCAGCTCCTGGAGAATAGTGGGAGACCAATGCAGGTTGTCCCAGCAGCTGGCAACAGGAAACTGTTGTTTAATAATATGAGGGAGGGCTATCTTCATCTCAGGAGGGAACCAGTTATCTTGCCAAAAGAGCACTTTCCCATTTCCAAGTTCTCAATAATAAAGTAATTCAGCAAGGTCTCTATTCAGGAGCATATGTTTCCATATCCTGGAGATACCAGGTTTGATTTGAACCAAATTGGGGTGGCTATCTTTACAATATTTCCCTTTCATAAAGATAGCCCACAAGGAATGTTGTTGTCTGAATTGAATCCAAAGTTTACAAAAATTGACTTTTTGCAGGTGTTGTAAACCCTTGAATCCCAAACCACCAGCCTCAATAGGTTTAGCAAGTTTCTGCCAGCTAGCCCAGTGCATCTGCTTCCTTTGCCCAGACCATAAGAATCTGTTAAAAATTCTTTCAATTTGGATTCTAGAGCTCTTCTTCATGCAGGTCATTTGAAGAACATAATTTGGGAATGTTGTAAGTATGCTTGTACGGCAATGTAATTCTACCACCGAGAAGATAGGAAAGAATTAGCCCGGTTAGATAGCCGGGTATTGAGTTTACCTATAATTTCCTCAAAGTGCAGCTGTTTGGATCTGCCCTTAATCAGCATCACCCCCAAATATTTCAATGGAAGAGTAGCTTTAGAGAAACCAGTATAATTAGTGATCCAATGAGATAAATCAGCATTAATCTGCTTGGGAAAAACCATCTCACACTTAGCATTGTTAAAATGCAGACCAGAAACCAGTTGGAATTGTTTCAGGCAACTAATAACTTTTTTGACAGCAATCTTTGAGGCCCTAGAAAATATCATTAGATCATCAGCATATAAAAGGTGAGAAATAATTACATCAGACCTGTGGTGGTAGTCGGCATGCTGAAAAGGGAGATCCGAGTCTCAATAAGCCTGGAAAGATAATCCATAACAATGATGAAGATGGAGGGGGATAGTGGATCTCCTTGTTTTAGCCCTACGGTAGCTTGGAACCCACCCCAACTCCGGCCATTGATCAGAATATAATGGTTATTAAATTTCAGCCATCTCTTTATCAGCCTACAGAATTCAGGAGTGAAACCCCTTATGTGTAACACCTGGAGAATGAAATTCCAATCCAAAGTATCATAAGCTTTCTTAATGTCCAGCTTATAAATTAGATTGCCTCCCCTACAATGTTTGTCAAGGTCAAGCATTAATTCTTGAGCAAGAAGGGCATTATCAGCAATAGATCATCCTTTAACAAAAGCTGATTGGTGGGGACTAACGATCTTATTTAGATGAGGCTGTAATCTTCCAACAATCACTTTGCTAATCAATTTACCGATGACGATGCGAGGCTGATTGGTCCGTAATGGTTCCATGATTTTGGAGCAGTGGTTTTGGGGATAAGCACGGTGGTAGATGAGTGGAAGTATTGTGGGAGATCAATGCCTTTAAAAAAGCCTTGGATAGCCTCAGATACCTCATTTTTACAAATTGCCCAGTTTTCTTATAAAAATCTGCATTATACCCATCAGGGCCAGCCACCTTAGAACTGTCAATGGATTGTAATGCCAACCAAATTTCCTTTTGGGAAGGGATATCAGTAAGCTTAAGGGTGTTGGTATAGTGGTAGACATCATTAAACAAGTTGCTTGTCAATATGATTACTTGAGCGAGTGTTGGAAAGTCGGCGGCTTTTGAAAATATATGACGGCATTGTTAGCAATATCGGTGCCATCCCTTAGCAATGTCCCCTGATCAGTTATGATAGAAAGTATGGCATTGCTCTTCCTTTTATACTTGATACATGCATGATAATACTTAGTGTTCCTATCTCCCTCCTTAAATTTGTTTATAGAGGCTTTCTGTCTAAGTATCTGGTCTTGCCAGTTTAGATAAGTAAGCAACTTCTCTTGAGCAGTGACAAAGTCTTTAAACTTATTCTCATCCCCTTGGGCTTCAAGTTCAGCATTATTCACTTCCATTTCAGCCTTTATGACCCCCTGAAACACATCACCAAAAGTCTCCCAGTTCCAATTTCTCAAAGCTCTGGCCAGCTGAATTTGTAGGTTTTGAAGTTTAATAAAAGGATTAGAATTGGAACTGCCTTTCCAGTTATCCTGAATAAAAGTATTAAATTTTGGGTGACTGGACCAGAAGTTCATATATCTAAAAGGTGGGGGAGTGTTGTGGGTTTTAGGTATGGAAATGGTGATAAGAAGTGGTTTATGATCAGAACCAGCAAAGTTAAGATGGGTGATGGTGGTGTTTAAAAAATTTTGATGCCATGAGTCATTAGCAAGAAAACGATCCAATCTCTCCCAAATTGCACCTCTCCTCCAAGTAAATTGGCTGCCCAGAAATCCCAGGTCAAATAAACCTGCCTTGTTGATCCTATCATTAAATTCAGTAATCATATTCGGTTTGGAACTCTTCCTCCCGGATTTTCAGAAGTTGAAGCAATACAGTTAAAGTCACCTCCCACAATCCAGCTGACTGTCTCCACCTTACTTATTTCAATAATCTCATTCCAAAGGGTTGTTCTATCAGTCTTGGTGCAGCCAGCATAAACAAAAGTGGCAGCAAACTTCATACCATCTAACTTGAAATGGAAGTGAACAAACTGTGGATGATCAATCTGAACAGACCAGAAGAGCTCTTTTCTGCAGATTAACCATATTTTATTGTTGGAGTTAGCAAAAAAAGTGCATCCAGGGAATTTGGAGAGTATTTTGTCTTGCTTTTTGTATACCATAGGTTCCAAAATGATCATACACTAGAGTTGGTGTTTCTTATAGAGGTGAATTAATCTTTTTATTGAATGGGGGTGAGCCACCCCCCTAATATTCCAACACAGACAATTGATCATCAGGGGGTTTGGGGTTTGGTGATGAGTGGTTAGAAAGAGATCTAGAACGTGTTCTGACTCTTCCCCTTGAGTAGTCTCTAGAGGAGTCCCTGGGGGAGCTTCTGGGGTTTTTGTTATCAGGTCTCTCCAGATCTTGGGCTGCCAAATTCTGAAGATCATTGGTCAATTTTTTCTTTTTCTTTGACTTTTGTATTTGCCATGCTGCTTCCATTATCCTTTGCTCCTTATCTATATGTGGCTGAGGTAGAGTAACAGGTCTTGGATGAATTTCATTCTCCCCCAATGGTTCCAATGAGCTCAGCTCTTCACCTTGGATATGAATCCAATCATTAGGAGCATCTGGCAGTGACACCATGTCACTAGAGATCACACGTGGTACTTGAAGTTTCCACCGATACGGTTCGATGCTCGAATTGTCTCCACTTTCTCTTTAGCTGGTTTCTTAACGGGGGCTTGAGCCTATAACATTTCTCCTTTAGATGGCCAAACATCCTGCAGTGCTGGCAGTATACAGGTTTATTTTCTAGGACAACCTCTTGCCAGAACCCCTCTCCATCATCTGAAGTGGAAATCCATATTTTATCAATCTCTGGTAGAGAAACATCTCTTTCAACCAGAACTTTTGCTGCTGCTGGGTTGCCCATGTCATGTGTTGGAGAATCAACTCTCAGAGGTGTTCCCAATGCCCTACAAATATGAAATATAGCATTTGTATGGTATAGCTGGATTGGTAGGTTTGGGAGAGTAAACCATAGAGGTTTCAAAGGGGGCTCTTTAGCTGGATCAAATCCTGGATACCATTTAATTAGCTTCATGGGGGAGTTTGCAATTTGCATCACCTGTAAACCCAACACTCTTGCATAATCTTCCTCCTTAGAAAGCCTAATGAGCAGATGCCTACCATCCATCACCCCTAGCTTCCAGCGACCCACCAGTCGAAAGTTCTCGAAAGACTTCCCGACCAATTCCATTTTAGGATGTCCAAACTGGAATTGTCCAACAATAGTAAATTTAATAGCATCTGCCATTGAGTTCATTTCCTGTGAGGTGAACAAAACTGCTGGTCGACCATCCTTAGAACCCAGTGGTCTCACCAAAGGGCATTCTGCTCTTCCAGCAGCAGCATCATGTAGGATTTGAGGGAATGTCAGGTGTTCCACAGATTTTGGTAAGATACCTTTACTGAGAGCAGAAGCATAAGTTGGGGGTCTTTGGATGCACTTGGAACTAGCCATAACCGGTTCCAAAACAAAGTGGCAGCAAGAGTCACCAGCCACCAAACCAATGGAACAGTAACACAATTCAAAAAAGAAGAAGCCCGGGAAGATCAACTCAAAACTTCTACACCAAAAACCAACACCACTGAGGAAAGTCACCACTCACCAGCCCACCAAGGTACCACACCACCACTGGAAACCTTCAGAAGCCACCAGCCGCCGCCCAGCCAGGGCCATTACAGCCCAAACCCTAGCAGAGCATCTCTTTCTACAAACTGTATATATATATATATATATATATATATATATTTAAATTTAATTTAAAATTTAAAATTCGCCTACAATTTCTGTAGGTGACCCTTTTTTTTAAAATACAACACACAACCTAAAAATATGCCGACAGGGGCATGTAAGAAATTATACATTATGGTCACATCTTAAGTATCTGACCAAAGCCTCCTCAAATGCAATCTCAAAATAAACCTTTTCTTTGCATATATTCATCATTATACATGTTTCTAGATTCTAATCTACCAATCTTTTCCTACACTGAAATCATATTTGTTTGTTGGATCATCAATTGCTTCATAATATTATCCAATGAGAAAGTACTAGAAGTGGATGGTCCTGCAGCTGAGGTGGAAGGTTTATCACTACCTCCACTTCTAGTTCTTGATCCAACAATTGATTCAAATTTATGAACAGTAAGCTTCCCAATTGGTTTTAGTGGTTGTAACATTTCCTCATCCTTATCAAACTCTACTCCTGATTGTTCACATAAAGTGAAAATCAGGGCAGGATAACCTAAACCACCGGTTGTTCCACCCTTAGTAATACTATGTGCATTGTGATGAATCAGAGCACCAATATCAATATTCATCATTTCTTGAATGCAAAAATTTAGTATTGCTTTTCTTTTTTTACTTCACTAAGGTTGTTTAAGGGAAGTAATTTTGCAGAAAAAAATATTTTCATGTCTTAGATTGTACATTCAACATGGAAGTGGAAAAATTTACCTTATGATTGTTCTTGATCTTCCAAACTCCTTTTCCATCAGTAAGGTAAGAAATCACTTCATCAAGTGACATTTCAGAAACCACAAATGCAGTATACTCGCAATGAAACTTGTTACGCAATCGATACAAGCATTAATTCTTTCTCTATTAAATTCAACTTGCTTACCTCTAACATAAACATGTTTACAGTAGTCTCCCTGAGATTCGCATAGAATTCACGAATGTTAGGAACAATGGCTATAGTGGTAAAGTAGCAAAAAGTTTCCCAATTTCGGGCAATAAATCATTCAATAGAGCCTCCAGGGTTTGAAATTGCTTTTTCTTGCATTAACTTTTTTGTAACAATTTGAGTGTTGTCATTATACCAAGCTTTCCAATTTACAAATCGCCTTGAATCAAATCCTCCCAAGCTCTTTCCTCTCTTCATATTTGGAACCATGGTAACCTATAAAAAAAATATTACATAAAATCCATATAAATGCACAATCTCGCAAATCAAACTCAAAAAATTGAAATGCTTGGTAAGAAATTTCTTTCCATGGATTTTCATTAAGTTTCATAAAAAACTATAAAATTTTTGAATTGCCATATTGTAGGAAAAATCTATGGTAAAAATAAAAACTTTCTAAGTTAAGGTGAAGCTCTTACCAAGAGAAGATGAAATCCAAGCTTTTTTATCCTTGAAATCGCCTTGAATCTGAGTATTTGCAAGCCCTAGATGGAGTTTCGGTCGTATTCTACAGGAAAGAGATGACTTAAGCAGTAAAAATGGGGTTGCACAGTAAATTTTCACAGTTTTAATGAAATTTAGGAGCTCTCAGGAGACTGGTGTCTTTGGTACCAAATTTGGAGCCGAAACTAAAAAATTCCATATTTCAGATTTTTATAAAATTTGTTATATACCACACTACACCAACCTTTAATTAGCCTAAATTAACCCTAAAATTCATAATTAAATAATCCTCTAACAACATTAGTTTACGAACAACACATAACATCACATTGATATATAAAATCCACCCATTTACAGAAAAAACTTTTCAAACCATAACATTCAATTAAGCGTCACAAATTTCGTACTTTAAAGGGTTTACACATCTTTATCACTTTCATCCTCTTGAATGTTTCCAAAGGATTGGTGGTGTATGTATAAGTTATAAAAAGGACATAATGGAAATTCATCTATTGAATCTTCTTCAATCTAACTTTTCTTCTTAAACATACACACCATTTCATCTTCTATACGTCCAGTACGATCAAATTGCTCCTTAGTCCTCTAATCCAAATGATCAAATAGATCTGAAATGTTTCCAACTAAACTCAAAATATTTTGTACCACTTTTTCCAACTTCTTAATCCCTTTCAGAATAACAAGTGAACTATCAGGAAAGTAGGGCATAATAGACGATGAATTTTGAGATGATTGATTCATAAGAACGTTCATATTATTTTCCACTCCAATTTTTGTGTAGTTACAACAAATCTCTCGTTCCATCGGCATCCATTGAAGAAGCACTTTTTCCTAACTTTTATAAGGTACTTGTGACTGACTACATAGTGGAAATATGGTAGATGGAGTCCCAGCTCATAAGTTGATCCTCTTATAATCAATCCCAGAATAGATTTATCAAATGTTAACAAGCCTTCCAGTATGGATACAATAATTCAAGATGGCACTTTCCTTGTTCACTTTACAAATATTTAAGGTAGCAAGAGGTTTTTCTGAAATAAAGAGATGCCATGCCTTCGACGCAGGATTTAACAATGAAGAAGAAAAATTACATCTTTGTTATCTCTTATCACCCGATTTGCATCTTCATCAGTTAGGAATAGATAATCTTCATTCATGATATCTCTTGTAAGGACAAAATTGGCATAATGGTATATTAGGATGCTTTTAATAAAAAGAAATTTGTTTAATCATGAAGGAACAAATGATATCAACTTACCTTGAACATAGTCATTTCCCTGGTTAATCTCTTGAAGATTAGCATAAAATCTTTTACCACAGGGATGACACATGCAGTAGTGGTATAACATAACACATCTCAGTGTCTCTGCACAATAATCTCCTCCACTTGAGTACTTGGCATGTTGAATCCTCGATTCACGAATCCTCTTTCTTTAATCAACTTCCTATATACGAGAATCTTATCATATAACTTCTGCGCATCAAAACTGATGAATTTTCTTCTATTGAAAACTTCATATCTAGATGTTCTGAAAGCATTAGAAGCCATGAGATTCAAAAATGGTGATTTCGATTTCATTTTACTAACTTTAAAATACAGATTTTGGGAGTTACAAGGAAGAAAATTTTTCCAAAACTGCCCAAAACAACCATTTGAATCCTCTAAAACCTTCATGGTAATTGTGGCGCTTCTAGCGCCAAATTTTGGTGCCTCTGGTGCTGGTTCTCTATAATATAGAGCTTGTGGTAATTAAAGATTTTTTAAAGTATTGTTTTAATATGTAAGTCTCCAAAGTACACAAATTCATAAAGAGAACTTAAAATATATAATATTAGTTATAAAAAAAGATTCAAATCAATAACAAAGACAAGATAACTATGGGTTCCTCTCATAAAGCGCTTGGTTTAATGTCATCAGCCTAACATTCCTAGTCTTTACTCTGGGTGAACCAACAATAAAATCTCTTTAAAATTTATCATTTGACCATCAAAATATGGTTTCTGTCTCTCCCCATTTACTTTAAATATCTTTCCAATTTTTAGATCTTCAATATTAACAATTCCATAGGGATAAAATTTTGCAAAAGTGAATGGCCCTGACCTCCTAGACTTAAACTTTCCAGAGAATAATTTCAATCTTGTATTATATTATAAAACTTCTTATTCAGGATCACTTCCTTTTTCATTATCTTTCGATCATGACATTCTTTCATTTTCTCTTTATATATACTGGCATTATCATAAGATTCATTCCTAATTTCTACAAGCTCATTCAGTTGCCACAATCTTTTCTCACTAGCATCATTTAAATTAAAATTGAACTCCTTAATAGCCCAATAAGCTTCATGACCTAATGATACTGATAAGTGACAAATCTTCAAAAAAAAATAATCTATATGAGGACATTCCTATAGGTGTTTTATAAGTTGTCATGTATGCTTGTAATACAGTATTTAAGATTGTAGAAAAATCTATTTTATTCAGATTTACAGTTTCTTTCAAAGTTCTTTTGATTTCACTATTAGATACTTTTACTATACCACTAGTTCGGGGATGATAAGCAGTTTAGATCCTATGTATAAGATCATACTTTTTAACCAAACTCTCCATCAGTAATGATTACTCTCGGCAATCCATATCTTATAAAAATATGTTTGATTAAAAATTTTGAAACACTCCGAGCATCACATTGAGGTAATGTTATTGCTTCAATGCACTTTGAAGCATAGTCTACTGCACTTAATATATATGAATTTCCAAACAAATGTATAAATGGTCCCAGAAAATCAAATCTGCTAACATAAAAAATTTCAACTACAAAAGTAAAATTCAAGTACATTTCATTTCTTTTGAAATATTATCTACTCGCTGACATCGATCACATGTTTTGATATACATATTAACTCTCTAAATATAGTAGGCCAAAAAATTCTAGATTGTAAAATTTTATAAGCAGTTCTATCAATTACAATATGACTCCGAAATTCAGGATCATGACATTTTAAATGATTTCTTTAATTTTTTTAATAAATTACACATGTTTGAATAACTAAAGCTTTAGATTGTTTGTATAAAAAAGGGTCATCCCAAACGTTAAATTTTGCATCATAGATAAATTTCCTTTCTTGTGGCTTTGTCAATCCATATGGTAAAACACCACTAACAATGTAGTCACAATATCAGCATACCATGGTATTTTCCATTCTTTAATAGTATATAGTTGTTCATCTATAAATATTTTGTTAATTTATCTTTCAGGATCAAATGTTTTCTCCTATTCAAGCCTAGATAAAAGATCAGCTATTTGATTATCAGATCACATCCTATCCACTACCAGAAAATCAAATTCTTATAACAGAAGTATCTAACTAATTAACCTTCATTTTCCTTGCATCTTTTGCATAAAAAATTTTATAGCAGAGTGTTCTGTATGCACAAAAAATTTATTTCCAATCAAATATGACCCAAACTTATCAAAAACATAAACAAATGCTAGTAACTCATTTTTCAGTTGTTGTATAATTAATTTGAGCAACATTTAAAGTCTTACTAGAATAATATAAAAACTTGAGATCTGAACCAGTTTCCATTTCTCTTTAAACCTTTGAGATTGGAACCAGTTTCGATTTCTCTTTAGACCTTTGAGATTGGAACCAGTTTTCACTTCTCTTTAGACCTTTGAGATTGGAACCGGTTTTCATTTCTTTTTAGACCTTTGAGATTGGTGGTCATTTCTCTTTAGACCTTAGAGATTGGAACTAGTTTCCAATTCTCTTTAGACCTTTGATATTGGAACCGGTTTCCATTTCTCATTAGACCTTCGAGATTGGAACCAGTTTCCATTTTTCTTTAGACCTTCGAGATTGGAACCAGTTTCCATTTTTCCATTTCTTTTTAGACTGGAAACTGGTTCCAATCTCAAAGGTCTAAAGAGAAGTGGAAACTAGTTGCAATCTCGAAAGTCTAAGAGAGTTGGAACTGGTTCCAATCTCGAAGTTTTAAAGAGAATTGGAAACTGGTTCCAATCTCGAAGTTTTAAAGAGAAATGGAATCTGGTTCCAATCTCAAAGGTCTAAAGAGAAATAGAAACTGGTTCCAATCTCGAAGGTTTAAAGAGAATTGGAAACTGGTTCCAATCTCGAAGGTTTAAAGAGAAATGGAAACTGGTTCCAATCTCGAAGGTTTAAAGAGAATTGGAAACTGGTTCCAATCTCGAAGGTTTAAAGGGTTGAAATTTGCTGTGGAGATTTGAGTTTAGCGGAAGATTTGGAATGAGACGTGAAAGTGTTTCACGTCCCACGAGGATTGATCAAAGTCAGATTATTTGGCGAAGGATATGAATCCACGCCATCAGAACTAAATCAAAAATTTTCGTGGTTCTGTGTTAGTAGACTCAGTTGACCTTCTTAAAGGAGTGAAGGAAACATGGATACTCAAAAAGTAGATTTGAGAATAGCAAAATGCCGGGGATTTCAGATTCAAAAATTTTTCTTAGTCGCTTGTCGTGATTTGATTTTTAGCTTGATTTTCAATTTAGAGTTCATTTTTATTTAGTGTTCATATTTATTTGTAGTTTTTTTCTTGACATTTAATTTAGAAAAATAATTTTTTTATTAATGAATAGCTTTTTATTCGTTTAATTTGAATTTAAAGAGGAGTAGGAAAAGATGAGAAAAGATCAAGAGTGAGACTCGATTTGAAAGGTATGATAAAGACTTTATTATAATGATTTCACATGTTTTCTTTTAACGTTTTTTTTAAACAATTTTCTTTATCATCCACTTTTTTTATATTTTTGGGTTTAGACCCAATCATAAGTAATTACTGTGCCCGTGCTTCTAGGAATGAGGATTCATCCTTCGAAACATCAGATTGTGTAATAATTCTTTAGATATCGTCCATTAATTGGAAGCATAGGTCGTTCTCCACTACAATTTACAAGCTGGTAGGAACCTCCTGAGTAAACTGTCTCGATCACGAATGGCCCTTCCCAAGTGGGTTCAAATTTACCACCTATCTTGCGATGTGCAAGAATAGGTCTTCTGAGAAACAAAACCAAGTCACCGACTTTAAATGTCCTTGGACGACTAGTTTATCGTGGGCCTGGATCATCTTGGCATGATACAGTTCCAAATTCTGCTGTGCTGAAAGTCTTTTCCCTTCTAAGCTTTCTAACTCTTCTAGTCATAGTTTGGCATTTTCTTCTGTAGTGATCTTGTTTGCAACTGCAATTCTGAGTGACGAAAGCTGGACCTCTAAGGGTAGAACGGCCTCGGACCCGTACACTAAGGCGTAAGGCGTAGACTGGGTGGGAGTTTTGAAAGTCATCCTGTAGGCCCATAAGGCTTCTAACAACTTCTCGTGCCAATTTCTCTTGTTGTTGTCCAAAGTTTTCTTTAGGATTTGGACGAAAGTTTTATTAAAAGCCTCAGCACAGCCGTTCGCTCTTGGGTAGTAGATTGTTGAATAATGCCAGTCGATCCCGTATCTTCTAACAAAATTATTGATCTTCGTACTTCTGAACGCGGACCCATTATCTGAGATAATTTTGTGCGGTATCCCAAAACGGTAGACTACTTAATTCTTGAAGAACTATAGCACGTTATGTGCTTTCACCTCTCTGAGCGGTACTACTTCTGCCCACTTAGAAAAGTAATTTGTAGCTGCAAGAATGAAGCGATGTCCTCTTAAAGAAGGTAGTTCTATCGGACCCACGATATCTATGCCCCAACACTCAAATGGCCACGACACGATTGTCGGATGTAGCACATTTGGATGTTGATGTAGAACCACTCCATGCACTTGGCACTGGTGACAACTTTTGGCAATCTTCATGCAATCAGTCATCATATAGGGCCAGTAGTACCCTAGTCTTTTAATCTTCATTTTCATTTTTGGACCCGACTGATGAGCGCCACAAAGTCCTGAGTGTACCTCTTTAGCAATTTCACGAGCCTCGGACCAGCTCAGGTATCTTAGCCACATCTGATCAAAAGACCATTTGTATAATGTATTGTTTATTAATGTGTAAGACATAGTTCTTTTCTTGATTTGATGGGCTATCGACTTATTGTCTGGTAGGTTTCCTGTTTGCAAGTAGTCTATTAGTGGCTGTCGCCAGTCTTCTGTATCTTTTGTCACTACTCTGAACTGTTTCTTCTGCTTTTTCTGATTTATGTATTGTATTCATGTCGAGCTGTGATAAGACCTGTCGTCCTTGAACTGACATTTCAACTGACTCATCCTGCAAGCAGGAAAATTTCTTTGTAAGGTAGGCTAACGCATGTGCGAGAGCATTTTCTCTTTCTGGAATCTTATTGATTGTTACATTGGGAATCTGCTCTAATAATTTCATGGGATACTGAAAGTACTGTTCGTGTTTTGGCTTTAGAATTCTGTATTGTCCGGCGACCTGTTGAATGATCAACCGAGAATCTCCATAGATATTGATGTCTGTTATCCCCATCTGAATTGTTAATTCCAGTCCGGTTATAAGGGCTTCGTATTCTGCCTCGTTGTTTGTACACGGTTCTGTTAGATGGTAGGAATACCTTAACATCCCCCGCTCCGGTGTTATAAAGATTAGTCTGATTCCTGCCTTACCGGGCACTATCGTTTGCAATTATTTGTCTTTTTGTGCTGAGGATGCTCCATCGAAGTACAATTCCCAATGCTGATCGTCGGGTTATATGCTCGTCTGGCAAATCTTCGTTGAGAGGCGACTCTTTCGGTAAAGGGTGTGCTACAAAGAAGTCTGCCAGGACTTGTCCCTTTATGGCATGAAGAGGAACGAAAGTTATATCGAATTGCAATAGTATCATTACCACCTAGCAAGTCTGCCGAAAATTTTTTGACGAGTCATCAAATATTGCAACGGATTAAACTTCGAAATAAGGTTGACCTTATGAGAAATCATGTAGTGCCTGAGCTTCTGTGTGGCGAAGATCAGGGCCAAACAGTGCTTCTCAATAGGAGGATACTTTACTTCCGTTGGATTTAGACGACGGCTTAAGTAGTAGAGATCTTTTTCTTTTCCCTCTTCATTGACCTGGGTGTCGGCATATTTTTAGGTTGTGTGTGTTATTTTGAAAAGGGGTCGCCTAACAGAAATTAGCGGCAATTTTTCATATTTTTAAATTTAATTTAAATATATATATATTGTTTAAAAGATAACATTTGATTTTGAAAGTAATTTTAAGTTTAAAAGTTTTAAGATGTGAAATCAAACCGATCTCACATCCAAAATAGTTTATATAAATGAGCACCACACTACAAACTGTGTATCTATCCGGAAGAATAGACACACTGCTTGATGATGGGGCTCGATTAAATAAACTAGGAGATTTGTGACATCCGTTTGGTCTGCGAACCAATTTTATAAGCTGACAAGTTCCCCTGCTTAATATAAATGAATTAAGCGGGGTTTATATTACACAGGTTCTTAAAGTTCCCTATAAGGGCAAGCTCCTATAGTTAACTACATCTTAAATGACGGGAATCATCTAAGAAAACTCTCGATAACGATCAGTGGTTTTGCTCTCAAGAATTTCAAAGTTTGGGGTTTTCAAAGGATTGGATATTGGAAATTCAAAAGGGAATGACTCAAAATTTGGAACAATTTATTTTAGAGGATCCAAAGGAAGAGAAGTAGGAGAAGCTGAGGATCCAAGAAGAATCTTGGCAACTTCCCAATCTATCCTATTATTTGGCTTCGAGTTTAAGAAAATCCTAATATTATCTGATATTTCAATCTTGCCAATTTTAATTAATTTGGACTTACATTTTTATGATAAAATCATACAAATAGCCTCGAAGATGTGAGGGTTTGTGTCGTACCAAATGACTACCTCAGAGTCCTAAGACCGGTCAGGGCTTAATTTACATGACATGATCATGTAAATGCCTAACGAAGGGTTGAGGATTTATGTTGCACTAGGCAAACTACCTCGAAATCTTATGGCTTTGTTGTTGAAAACTAGGAAAGGTTTTGCTGAAGTAGACCCGAGTTTTGTTGATGACGATGGTCGTGCTGCCCACCATGCTCCGAGCTCCTTGTTGTTATAGAGATTTAGTTTTAGAAGTCATAAATCAGGAGATGAGAGAAGTGTTTTTGTTTAGAAATCTTAAAATTCAAGTGTTTTTATATTTTAATTAAAACAAATCTTAAAGTTTATTATTACAGAACCGATTAAGATCCCACGGTTCCGTCATCCAGGCACTGTTATTTTCATTGAATTCACTTAGTCTAGATGAATTTCCTAAACTCAACTGAATGAGTTCCACACTTTCATTTAGACCGTGGGAAATCCCGTTAGCAACACGTGGGTTACGTCATCCGAGGTATTCCCGATCATTCAACGAGACGTTTTAATTTAGTTGCAATTGTAGTTTTGTTGTTACGTTTGTGATTAAATTTTGAGTTGTTTTATATTTTGAAATATTGTGGCGGTGAATTTTATCTTGCAGTGATTTTTAATTTAGTTTTAGTTTCAGTTCAGGGACTATCCTAAAGGTTTTGGTTTTCATGCAACAGTTGTTTATCATGCAAGAAAAGTAGAGTGCATTTGCAATAAAGTAAATTGCAATAAAATAAAAGCATACCTGGAGGGTCTTCCCGTCATCCCAAGCTGCACTTAAAACACATGTTAAGTCATTTAAATATTTCAACAAGTACCTAGTAAAAGTTAATGGAAAGGTTTTGGTTGTCTATCAAAGTCCTAGTTCTATAGCTAGTCATTTCCTATGACATCTAAGTTCTCATATATTGGTTTAAGGACGATTTTCTTCATCAAAGAACAATTAAGTTCAATTGTTCTTATAAACATCCTATCATATTGAGGAAGTGCTTAAGACGAGTCTTAAACATCTTTTCAATATTGCTAGGATTATTCTAAGTCCAAATGGATTTAATTAATCAGGTGAAGTAATCATCCGAGGTTTAATTAAGTTTTGTGCTTTTGCTCGGTGAACTAGGATGTTTGAATATCTTATGAGTGAAGTGCCACTTCACCTAATGCTCCATCACGGGAGTTATGATAACAAGAGCTTTTAAGGGCGAATGATGTTTTAGTGATTTGTGATTTAATTTAATTTTAATTAATGGGTTCAAGTTTGGAATAGTGTTCAAGTTGTTTTAGATTTCATTTTGAATTCTTTATGTCTTAAGTGATGTTATATTTAATTCTATTTAATTTAATTTAATTTAATTTAATTTAATTTAATTTGATTTAATTTTAATTTAATTTTATTTTTAATTTAGTTTTGATTTTTTTTTTAATTTAATTTTTGTTTTAATTTAATTTAATTTAATATGTTTTAATCTAATTTAATTTAATTTACTTTAAGTTTAATTTAAATTTTAATTTAATTTTATTTTAATTTTAATTTAATATTTTATTATTATTATTATTATATTTTATGTTTTAAAGATGATTTAATTTAATTATTAAAGTATTAATTTAATTGAAATTTTGATTTAATTTAGTTTGAATATTTTAATTTTTAATTTAATTTAATGACTAAGTCTTTTAGTATTTTAAGTCTTAAATTTAGATTATCATTAGGAATTAAATATTATTGAAGTGATTAATTTAGGGATTTTTAAATTGAAGAATAAATATCTACTTAAATAATATTCCTATTTTAATAATTTCAATTTTTATTAATCTTCCAAATTCAATTAATTGATTAATTAAGGTTTATTCTTAAAATTGATTGATGGGTTCCTACTCTTTAATTATTTAAATTTCAATCATCCAAATCAGATTAAGATCAACTATTTTACTCTTTCATTTTATTAAGCCTAAAATTTTAATTAGAGGTTGAAAGTTTTAATTACCATTTTGCCCTTCAAGCTTAATAATTTCATAACTCACTAAATTGAGCTTAAATGAATTTGAAACTTTTATGTGGCTTCACTCACATGTCAATTAAGACATTAGAAGAGAAAATATGATTTTTTTGAATATAATTTATTTATATAATTATTTTTTGTAGAAAATAGGGATTTCCAGGGAAAAATCAATAAGATGATCAAGGAAAATTTTCTATCCTTAAGAAAATTATGGGGTACTTTTAATGACCAGAGAACCATTTTGACAAATTTTACTGATTTTTTGAATTTTATTTTATTTATTATAATTATTTTTAATTTTTGATTATTAATTAATTTAAAAATAAAATAAAGGTTGAAAAATGAATTTTATATTTTTTAAAAATCTTTCTGATATCAGAGAAACCAGAAAATAATTTTTATAATTTTCTGATTTTTCTTTGATTTATTAAAATTATTTTAGTGAAAAGGTTGAAAAATACATTTTTAATATTAAAAATTACATTAAACCTTCAAAATTCAATATCTTATCCTAAGGGCTTAATAAAAATATTTAGTTTGATCCTAAGTGTTTAGAATTCAAAATATGACATTTTGATGATTTTTAATATTTTTGTGATTTTTATTATTTTTTAATTATAGAAATTATTAAAATATTGATAAAAAACAACTTTTTTAAAAAATTATAATTTTAATTTTCCTAAGTTCCTCTGATATCAGAGAAGCTCCAAAACCAATTTTGTGAATTTTTGAAAAGTATTTTGTGAGTTATAAATTTTTAAAGTTTAATTTTACCCATTATTACTTAAGAGGCTTAATCAACCCATTTGGTGGGGTTAATCAAGTCCAATTGGCTTCAAATTTTTATGTGGTGGTCTCCTATCCCTAGAGGACAGTAAAGAATTGTTTTTAAGTTACTTTGATGTGTGGTTAACCCTAATTATTTAAAGTTTAATTTTGGATATTTAGGCCAATTAGAGTTGTTCAAAGTGAATTAGCTCAAAAAATTATTTTTCCGAGGTCCCTCTGGTCATAAGAAACTTCACCAAATTTTTCTAGAATTTATTTCTCAACATGCTAATTATTGGAATTAAAATACTCAAAACAGTAACATGAACTTGAAAAATCAATAACTTCTCATAGGGATGGCCTCTGAACTTGGAAAATTCAGGGAATGTTCCCAAGTTTAGAGGCTTCAAAAGCCCTATGGTCTCATGCCATGGTGAAATTCCTATATGCATGGAGAATTGAAATAGTGCAGAGAGTAAATAAATTATTAAAAATAAAATACTTAATGAAATTACTTGATTTCTTTTCCACATTATTCTCCTTTGTTCACTGAGCAAGAGGGTATTTTTATTTTATTTTTATGACTTCTCTACACAAAGTTATGAATTTTCAAAGTTCTGGTAATTAAATAAATAAGAAAAATCCTAATTTCCTACTTATCCACGCGGTGCTGACTCAACCTCGGCGTCTCCGAAAGGCCACGCGGCGTGTTTTGATTCGGCGCCACCATCCGACTCAGCGCTCCATCGGCCCGTGGTTCATGTACCATCGCGTTGTCCGGCTCGATCCTGACCTTCCGGTCGATACACGCTCGATCCGACGGTTCCCAGTCATCGTCTACGACTGGTGTGCACCCGTGACCGTCAACCTTCTAACCCTAATTTTTCACTCGATTTTCAACAGATTTTTGTGTTCTTATGCTCTATGGATTCGTCTTGAAGAGACGAACACATCCATACGGTAAACATGCATTGAAATTGATTCAAATTAAATAGAGAATCTCTATAAGCTCGGGAAGAAGAGTGAGTCCATACCTTTGCTCAGAGAAGTGAAGCTTCAATCTAAGAGTTGTGTCACCTTCGATTGGGTCCAAAAAATCTCCAGATGAAGTCCCTTGGCCTGGTGAATTGTCTAGGTATGACTTCGACCAAGCCCGATCACAAAGCTTGGAGGCTGGAAGCAATGACTGGCCTGGTGAGGGGGCTTTTAGGGGGAAACCTCTTCTCTTGGTCTGGTGAAGGTGTAGGACCAATCAATTTGGGGATTGGCTCACTATGAAGAAGTGTCTTGGTTTTTATACTGAAATTTATACTCAAAATTGAGCTCAGCTGGAGGGAATTGGGAATGGAATCCAGTGGGAATCAAATTCTCTATGTGTGGAGAGTGGTCTGGAATGATTTTGGCAGAGTTTCCTTAAGGTTTTTTTCAGCACCTCTCATGGCCGAGAGGAGGTGGTGTTTAAATAGGAGAGGGTGGAGGGCCTCCCAGGGGGGTTTAAGGCTTGGGATCGGCTGCTCTATGCAAGAGAAGAACAACCATGGTGGCCACTGGACTTGGGGCAACTCAGCAAGGGGGAATTTCAGTGTTGGCTCACATGTGAGCTCTTGAGTTTGGTGTTTTCTGGTGATCCAGGCGGCTGGCCTGCAGGCATGGGTCACCCTCAGGTTCAGGTGGGTCAGGGCTTGATGTTTGTGAAGTCAATTGGTGGCTGCCATGTGTAAAGGGTTTGAATCAAAGTGGAATGGGGTAAGGGTGTATTTTGGCTAAGTTTGGTCAAATGCATGGATTGGTCTAGGTGCACCTTCCCATGGCTTGTTTGGGCTGAAGAGAAAGTGGTTTAGGTCAGCTTGATTAGTGGGGAAAGGTCACCATCCAAGTACAATTAAGTTTAAGCAAGGTTTAGGGGAGATATGGGAGTGGTTAATCACTCTTAAGGGGATCATTAAAGGGTCCCCTCTTCTTGCCTTTTTGGGTATGGTGAGGTGTCCAAGGCTCTCATGGCTTCCATGTGGCTCATGCATGGCTTCATGGCTCATCTTTGGCTTGGGAAAAGTTAAGTCAACTTCATGAAAAAGGGTTTTGTGAATTTTGGCATTTTGATGGGAATTGTTATGAGATTTGATTTGGAATTGTTTAATTGATAAATTAGGACTTTAGGAATAATTTTAAATTGAATGTCTGATGAGGGAAAGTGTCATGTGGGCTTTAGATTGATTTGGGCTTTTGAATTTGGTGGAAGTGGGCTTTTAGGAAGGCTTAAGGGGATGAGCCCTTTAGGTTTAAGAATGAATTCATGGATGAGAATTTTGTAGAAGTTTGGGTCAACTAATTGTTGGGTTTGGTTTAGGGGTGTGTCATGAGTGATTTGAAATGAATTTGAGGTGGTTTGGGTTTGAATTGGGTTGAATTTGGGTTGATTTGGTAAATGGGCCAATGTAGGTCAAATTGGGCTAATTTGGGCCAATGTTGGGCTAGGGTTGAAATTGATATAAAATTAATGTTGGAAAATTTTTATGGGAGTGTTTCAAAGAGGTTTTAACTTTGGTTGGGTTTTGGTTTTGGGATTTGGGCTTATTTGGGTTAGGTTTGGATTTAGGTCAAAATTGGGCTTTTTGGTTTTGGGTTGAATTTGGGTGAGGTTTGAGTCCAATTATTGGGTAAATTATGTTAGTGTTTTGTTGGTGGGGATGTTAAGGAAGGTTTAGAAAAGGTTTGGGGTCAATTGGAATTAAATTGGGTTTGGTTTGGGCTAAGTTTGGGTCATGGGTCCAAATTGGGCTTTAAGGTCAAAAGTAAAATTGAACCCAAATGTCAATCAAATTGGACTTGGATTTCGTATAGATTGATATTTTGGATATTAAATTGAACTTTAAAATTGAATTGGACCAAAATTGGGGTCAATTGGGTAGGTTTGGTTTGACATTGGGTTCACTTGGGTTAAGAATGGGCTAAATTGGGGGTTTTGGTAAAAATGGGGTAAATTGACAAAATTGGCTCATGGTGTAGTTGGAAAAAATGAAATTGGGAAAATTTGGAATTTTCTGAAATTTTCTGGGAATTTTCTGAATTTTTGGATTTTTTAGCTAAGAGGGGCATTTTGGGTATTTGGAGGGTATTGGGGGGTACTTTTGGAATTTTTGGTATTTTTGGCTATGGATGATCAATTTTAGTGGAGGGAAATTTTTAGGAATGGTTTTGGGAAATTTTTGGTAATTTAGGTGATTTTTGCAAATTTTGGGTAGTTCCAAGGGCATTTGGTAGGTTTGGTGGGGTCGGGGCCCTGGGGCCAAAAATTGAAATTTTGGAAGAATGAAGATTGATCAAATTTGAGCAAAATGGAATCACTTTGGTTGAGCCGTGAAGTCATATTAAGCCTATATGAGCCATGAGGGGACTCATTTGAGGCAATCACTCTGTTGTTCCTAACCCTCTAGCTAGGGGCTTAGGGGTTAAGGTCCATCCATATGAATTACCTACATGAGTCAAGGGGTCAAGTTGGGTATGGGTGTAGTTTTAGGATTTGGATTGTGTGTGTGAGAGTGTAGAGTGTGAGTGTAGTGAGTGCGTAAGTCAACCCTCACCAGACCAAGCCACCCAGGGTGGTCCTAAGGCCACAGAGTCCTATAGGGAACTCATCTTTTAAACCTTCACATTTGATTTCAACCCTCTAGGTGATTATTGGTTTACAATCAAGCTACTCAAAGGAAAAGCCTAAGGCTAGATCCTAAGCACTAAAGAGGGAAGAGAAAACCTCATCAAAAATGAGGTCAACACTGGGCTAGCAGGGCTCCGAGAGAGTCGTCTAAAGCTGCGGTATAAAGTATCAACGGTCTACCCGAGACTGGGGCTGCTAATACAGGATGTGTCATTAAATACTGCTTAATATCATAGAAGGGATGTTGACATTTTGAGTTCCAAGTAAACTTGGCATCCTTCCTAACCAAAGCTGAAAAAGGCTGACAACTTCCAGACAAATATAAAGCGTCGAATATATGCCAACTTTCCTTGAAAGGATCGTAGTTGTTTCAAGGTTTTGGGAGGTGGCATTTCTAAGATAGCTTTAATCATCTCTGGATCGATTTCAATTCCACGATGTCGGACAACGAATCCTAAGAAATTCTCAGAGGTGACACCGAAGGCGCATTTCAGGTGATTTATCTTAAGGTTAAATTGTCTTAATTGCTCGAAAATAATTCTCAAATCATACAAGTGATCCTCTTTTAGTTTGCTTTTGATGACCACATCATCCACGTAACACTCGACTTGGTTGTGAATAAGATCCTCAAAAATCATTGTCATTGCTCTTTGATAGGTTGCTCATGTGTTCTTTAATCCAAATGGCATCACTGTGTAGCAGTATACTCCAATTGGCATTCTGAAGGTTGTGAGCTTTTCATCATCCGGTACCATCTTTATCTGGTTGTATCCTGAAGATCCATCCATGAATGAGAAGACTTCATGTGTTGAAGCAATGTCGATCATCAATTCTGGAATGGGTAGCGGGAACTCATCCTTTGGACATGCTTTGTTCAAATCTCTGAAATCTTCGCAAATTCTGATCTGACCATTCTTCTTTCTTACTTGTACCACATTGGCTAACCAAGTTGGATATTGACTTTGGGTTAGGTTTGGGTGGAGTTTAGGTTCAAATTTTGGGCAAATCTTATTATTGTTTTGTTTGTGGGGATATTAGGAAGGTTTAGGAAAAGATTTGGGGCTAATTGGAGTTGAATTGGGTTGGTTTGGGCGAAGTTTAGGTCATGGGCCAAAATTTGGCTTTAAGCTTCAAATTAAAATTGGATCCAAATGTTAATCAAATTAGGCTTGGATTTGGTCTAAATTGATATTGGGGATATTGAATTCAAGTTTAGAATTGAATTTGATCAAAATTGAGGTCAATTGGGTTGATTTGGTTTGACATTGGGTCTACTTGGGTTAAGAATGAGTCAAATTGGGGGTTTGGGTAAAAGTGGGTTAAATTAAAAAAATTGACCTATGGTGTAGTTGAACAAAATGAAATTGGGAATATTTGGCATTTTCTGGAAGTTTCTGGGAATTTTTGGAATTTATGGATTTTTTGGTTAAGAAGGGCATTTTGGGTATTTAGTTTTTGGAATTTTTGGTAAATTTGGCCATGGATGATCAATTTGAATGGTGGGAAATGTTTAGGATTGGTTTTGAGTAATTTTGGGTAATTTAGGTGATTTTGCAAATTTTGGGTAGTTTCTAGGGCATTTGGTAGGTTTCGTGGGAGTAGGGCCCCGGGGGTCAAAAATTGAAATTTTGGGAAAATGAAGATTGATCAAGTTTGAGTAGAATGGAAGCACTTTAGTTGAGCCATGAAGCCATATTAAGCCCATACGAGCCAAGAGATGACTCATTTGAGGCATTCACTATGTTGTTCCTAACTCTCTTAGCCAAGGGCTGAGGGGTTGAGGACCATCCATATGGATTACGTACATGAGTCAAGAAGTCAAGCTAGGTATGAATGGTTTTATGATTTGGAATGTGTGTGAAAGTGTAATGTGTGTGCAAGTCAACCCTCACCAGACCAGGCCACCCAGGGTAGTCCTAAGGCCAAAGAGTCCTATAGGAAACTCATCCTTTAAACCTCCACATTTGATCTTAACCCTCCAAGTGACTTAGGGGTTTACATTCAAACTTATGAGGTTTGTAGGGAGTTAAGAGGTGTTTAAATTTCTAAGTGGTGGGTTCCATTTCTAGTCCTCTAAGATAGTCAAAGGGAATGGCTAAGGCTAGATCCTAAGTACTAAGTAGAGAGAAGAGAAAATACCTCATAAAAAATGAGGTCAACAAATGGACCCCCAAAAGGTGTGGTGTGCTAACCAAGCACACCGCGCATATTGGCGTTAACTGAAGAGATCAACAAAACCAACACAGACGTCTAAGTAATACACTTAGAACTGAGTAGAAACAAATTTCCACTAGGGAGTATCGAGTATATCTCCAAGACTGGAGATCCCTGAACACTCTCTGGGGAAAAGAAAAGGAGGTGAATTCCAGATCATAAGATCTGTGGAAAATTTGATTTAGATTTAATTTCATTTTCTATTTTAGGTTTTAATGTGTGTGTTTAGATTTTGATTTGTTCTGAGTTTCAATTTCGATTGAGGTGTAATTTAAAAAATCAATTCAAGGAAATCTGGATTTGAAATGAGAATTGGAACCTAGGTTCCAACCTCGGGATTGCGAAGAGAACTGGAATTTAGGTACTAGCCTCGAAGTGAGAATCAGAGTTTAAGTATCGATTGAAAAGGATGAGAATCAGAATTTAGGTACTGATCTCGAAAGTTGAAAGAGAACTGGAATTGGGTTCCAGTCTCGAAGGTTTAAAGAGAACTGAAATCTGGTTCCAGTCTCGAAGGTTTAAAGAGAACTGGAATCTGGTTCCAGTCTCGAAGGCTTAATGAGAAATGGAAACTGGTTCCAATCTCAAAGGTCTAAAGAGAAATGGAATCTGGTTCCAATCTCGAAGGTCTAAAGAGAAATGGAAACTGTTTCCAATCTCGAAGGTCAAATGAGAAATGGAAACTGGTTCCAATCTCGAAGGTTTAAAGAGAAATGGAAACAGTTTCCAATCTCGAAGGTTTAAAGAGAAATGGAAACTGGTTCCAATCTCGAAGGTTTAAAGAGAAGTGAAAACTGTTTCCAATCTCGAAGGTCTAAAGAGAAATGGAAAACTGGTTCCAATCTCGAAGGTCTAAAGAGATATGAAAACTGGTTCCTATCTAGAAGGTCTAAAGAGAAATGGAAATTGGTTCCATTCTGAAAGCTCTAAAGAGAAACGGAACCTGGTTCCAATCTCAAAGGTTTAAAGAGAAATGGAAACTGGTTCTATTCTCGAAGGTCTAAAGAGAAATGGAAACTGGTTCCAATCTTGAAGGTCTAAAAAGAATTTGAAATCGGTTCCAATCTCAAAGGTATAAAGAGAAATGGAACGGTTCCAATCTAGAAAGTCTAAAGACAACTGGAAACCGGTTCCAATCTCGAAGGTCTAAAGAGAAATGGAAACCTCTTCCAATCTCAAAGGTCTAAAGAGCAAAGGAAATTTGTTCCAATCTCAAATGTCTAAAGAGATGTAGAAATTGGTTTCAATCTCAAAGGTTTAAAGAGAAATGGAAACTGGTTCCAATCTCAAAGGTTTAAAGAGACATGGAAACTGGTTCCAATCTCAAAGGTCTAAAAAGAAATGAAAACTGGTTCCAATCTCAAAGGTCTAAAGAGAAGTGAAAACTGGATCCAATCTCGATGGTCTAAAGAAAATTAGAATCTGGTTCCAATCTCGAAGGTCTAAAGAGAATTGGAAACTGGTTCCAATCTCGAAGGTGTAAAGAGAATGGGAAATTGGTTCCAATCTCGAAGGTCTAAAGAGAATTGGAAACTAGTTCCAATCTCGAAGGTCTAAATAGAAATGGAAACTAGTTACAATCTCAAAGGACTAAAGAGAAATGGAAACTGGTTCCAATCTTGAAGGTTTAAAGAGAATTGGAAACTGGTTCCAATCTCGAAGGTTTAAAGAGAATTGGAAACTGGTTCCAATCTCGAAGGTTTAAAGGGTTGAAATTTGTTGTGGAGATTTGAGTTTAGCGGGAGATTTGGAATGAGACGTGAAAGTGTTTCACGTCCCACGAGAATCGATGCCATCAGAACCAAATCTAAAATTTTCGTGGTTCTGTGTCAGTAGACTCAGTTAACATTCTCAAATGAGTGAAACATGGAGAGTCAAAAAAGAGATTTGAGAATAGGCGAATGCCGGGGATTTCAAATTCTGGAATTTGTCTTAGTCACTTGTTGTGATTTGATTTTTAGCTTGATTTTTAATTTATACTTCATTTTTATTTAGAGTTCATATTTATTTGTAGTTTTTTATTTTACATTTAATTTAGAAAAATAATTTGCTTATTAATAAAGAGCTTTCTATTCGTTTATTTTGAATTTAAAGAGGAGTTGGAAAAGATGACGAAAGATCAAGAGTGAGACTCGATTTAAAGATTTCACTTGTTTTCTTTTAACATTTTTTTAAATGATTTTCTTTATCATCCACTTTTTTTATATTTTTAGGTTCATACCCAGTTATAAGTAATTACTGTGCCAGTGCTTCTAGGAATGAGGATTCATCCTTCGATACATCAGGTTGCTTAATACTTCTTTAGATATCGTCCATTAATTGGAAGCATAGGTCGTTCTCCACGACAATTTACAAGCTGGTAGGAACCTCCTGAGTAAACTGTCTTGACCACGAATGGCCCTTCCCAAATCGGTTCAAATTTACCACCTATCTTGCGATGTGCAAGAATAGGTCTTCTGGCAACCAAAACCAAGTCACCGACTTTAAATGTCCTTGGACGGACTAGTTTATCGGGGGCCTGGATCATCTTGGCTTGATACAGTGCTGTGCTGAAAGTCTTTTCCCTTCTAAGCCTTCTAACTCCTCTAGTCGTAGTTTGGCATTTTCTTCTGTAGTGATCTAGTTTGCAACTGCAATTATGAGTGATGGAAGTTGGACCTCTAAGGGTAGAACGGCCTCGGACCTGTACACTAAGGCTAGGGCGTAGACTGGGTGGGAGTTCTGAAAGTCGTCCTGTAGGCCCACAAGGCTTCTAACAACTTCTCGTGCCAATTTATCTTGTTGTCGTCCAAAGTTTTCTTTAGGATTTGGACAAGAGTTTTATTAAAAGCCTCAGCCAAGTCGTTCGCTCTTGGGTAGTAGATTGTTGAATAGCGCCAGTCGATCCCGTGTCTTCTGACAAAATTGTTGATCTTCGTACTTCTGAACGTGGACCCGTTATCTGAGATAATTCTGCGCGGTACCCCAAAATGGTAGACGACTTGATTCTTGAAGAACTTTAGCACATGATGTGCTTTCACCTCTCTCAGCGTTACTGCTTCTGCCCACTTAGAAAAGTAATTTGTACTGCAATAATGAAGCGATGTCCTCTTTAAGAAGGCGGTTTTATCCGACCCACGATATTTGTGCCCCAACACTCAAATGGCCACGACGCGATTGTCGGATGTAGCACATTTGGAGGTTGATATAGAACCACTCCATGCACTTGGCACTGGTGACAACTTTTAGCAATCTTCGTGCAATCGGTCATCATTGAGGGCCAGTAGTACCCTAGTCTTTTAATCTTCATTTTCATTTTCGGACCCGACTGATGAGTGCTACAAAGTCCTGAGTGTACCTCTTTAGCAATTTCACGAGCCTCGGACCCGCTCAGGCATCTTAGCCACATCTGATCAAAAGACCTTATGTATAATGTATTGTTTATTAATGCGTAAGACAGAGTTTTTTTTCTTGATTTGATGGGCTATCGACTTATCGTCTGGTAGGTTTCCTGTTTGCAAGTATTCTGTTAGTGGTTGTCGCCAATCTTCTGTATCTTTCGTCACTGCTGCAACTGTTTCTTCTGCTTTTTCTTATTTGTGTATTGTATCCATGTCGAGCTGTGATAGGACCTGTCGTCCTTGAACTGACATTTCAACTGACTCATCCTGCAAGCGAGCAAATTCCTTTGCAAGGCGGGCTAACGCATCTACGAGAGCATTTTCTCTTCTGGGAATCTTATAGATTGTTACATTTGGAATCTGCTCTAACAATTTCATGGTATACTGAAAATACTGTTCAAGTTTTGGCTTTAGAATTTTGTATTGTCCAACGAACTGTTGAATGATCAACTGAGAATCTCCGTAGATATTGATGTCTGTTATCCTCATCTGAATGGTTAATTCCAGTCTGGTTATATTGGCTTCGTATTCTGCCTCGTTGTTTGTACACGGTTTTGTTAGATGGTAGGAATACCTTAACATCCCCCGCTCTGGTGTTATAAAGATTAGTCTGCAAGGAAGTCTGCCAGGACTTGTCCCTTTACGACACAAAGAGGAACGAAAGTTATATCGAATTCCAATAGTATCATTACCACCTAGCAAGTCTGCCGGAAAGTTTTGAAAGGGTCATCAAATGTTGCAACGGATTAAACTTTGAAATAAGGTTGACCTTAGGAGAAAGCGTGTAGTGCCTGAGCTTTTGTGCGGCGAAAATCAGGGACAAACAGTGCTTCTGAATAGGAGGATACTTTAATCCGTCGAAATTAGACGACGGCTTAAGTAGTAGGGAGCATTTTATTTTCCCTCATCATTGAGCTGGGCTAGCAGGGCTCCGAGAGAGTCGTCTAAAGCTGTGGTATAAAGTATTAATGGTCTACCCGATACTGGGGCTGCTAAGACAGGAGGTGTCATTAAATACTGTTTATTATCATCGAAGGCATGTTGACATTTGGAGTCCCAAGTAAACTTGGCATCCTTCTTAACCAAAGTAGAAAAAGGCTGACACCTTCCTGACAAATTCGAGAAAAAGCGTCGAAGATATGCCAACTTTCCATGAAAGGATCGTAGTTATTTCAAGGTTTTAGGAGGTGGCATTTCTAAGATAGCTTTAATCTTCTCCGGATCGATTTCAATTCCACGATGTTGGACAACGAATCCTAAGATTTTCCCAGAGGTGACGCCGAAGGTGCATTTTAGGGGATTCATCTTAAGGTTAAATTGTCTTAATTGCTTGAAAACAATTCTCAAATCATACAAGTGATCCTCTTTAGTTTGCTTTTGATGACCACATCGTCCATGTAACACTCGACTTGGTTGTGAATGAGATCATCAAAAATCCTTGTCATTGCTCTTTGATAGGCTGCTCTTGCGTTCTTTAATCCAAAAGACATCACTGTGTAGCAGTATACTCCAATTGGCGTTCTAAAGGTTGTGAGCTTTTCATCTTCCGGTGGCATCTTTATCTGGTTGTATCCTAAAGATCCATCCATGAATGAGAAGACTTCATGTGTTGAAGCAATGTCGATCATCAATTCTGGAATGGGTGGAGGGAACTCGTCCTTTCGACATGCTTTGTTCAAATCTCTGAAATCCACGCAGATTCTGATCTGACCATTCTTCTTTATGACTGGTACCACATTGGCTAACCAAGTTGGATATTGTTCCTCACAGACAAATTTAGCGTTTATTAGCTTCTTAGCTTCAGCTATTACTTGTTATTCAATCTCTAGACGCATTCTTTTCGAAGCTTGTCTGACTGGAACAACACGATGATCCACTCCTAGCCTGTGAACTTCAACCTCTTGAGCTAATCCTGGAATTTCATCGTAAATCCAAGCAAAATAGTCTCTGTATTCCATTAATAGCTTGATTTGTTTTCAGAGTCTTCTTTATTGAGTAAGGAGCTAACAAAGGTCGGCATACGCT
The DNA here is from genome assembly GCA_022702705.1 of Papilionanthe hookeriana x Papilionanthe teres. Classification (NCBI taxonomy): domain Eukaryota; kingdom Viridiplantae; phylum Streptophyta; class Magnoliopsida; order Asparagales; family Orchidaceae; genus Papilionanthe; species Papilionanthe hookeriana x Papilionanthe teres. The sequence goes on from CM040424.1 coordinate 152,462,217, forward strand.
CTTCGCTAGTACCTAAGTTAACTTCCATTAACTCATCTATTGTAGAATTTAATTTCTTCTTCGAATTCTGGTGGAGCATCTCCGATTGGTAGATCTTCGAGATCTTCTGAAGCTTCCAAGCAGTTTTCATTAGGCTCGCAAGTGAAAACCAAGCAAAATCCCGTATCTTCATCTGATCCTACTGTGCCGAATCCGAGACCATGTTTTGAATTGAAAGGCCGACTGGCATTGTTCCATAATTTTTCAAAGTGTTGTGATCGACCTTTTTTCCATCGTCGAGGTAAGACTCCACATTGAATTAAATTTTGAACAAAGGGAGAGTACCACTCAAAAGGCAGTTCCATTAATTCAGAAAAAGTAACATCTTCGAATTGTACATCTTTTTCAGTATTGGAAGAATAAGCGCTACAGTATAACTTGATTAGTTTAGTACCACCACATACTTCCTTGACCACCATACCCTCGATCATCTTAGAATGGATAGAGGTCAGGGTCATAGTATGCACATAATTGTTAATCTTTGAATACATTGATTTGTATTCTTCATTCCTTTCATCTTCGAGAGAGATCTTGAACAGAGGTTTCTTTTGATTTACTGTTGCTACTTCTTTCTTGATTTCTTCTTCTTCGAAACAGTTCTCCCAATCAACGTCGATGACTGGTTTCTTCTGTCCAACTGTTCTAACGTCTCTTCCACGACCCCGTCCCCGTCCTCGACCTCGAGTACGAGTTCTGGAGAAACCTTCACCTTCTCGCCATAAGGGAGTGGTGAGTAACTATTGGACTAGAATTTCAGGCTCTTTATCATCTTGCACTTCTTTTTCTTCATTTGGTATGACATTTTTGGAGAAGATTGTTTTCTTCGGAGGCACGTAATAGACTGTATCTTCGTGAATTCTGATTCCATGCACGAAGAATGGTTGCAAGTCACCTTTGATACATTATTCTCCTCCTTCATAATATTTTATGCACTGGTGCAGAGACGACTGTACCATCTAGTTTTCATGAATCCATGGCCGACCCAGTACGGCGTTGAATGATGTTTCTGAATCAATTATATGGAATTTTGTGGTTGTCTTTGCCAAATCACCGATCTTCATTAACAGTGTTATTGATCCGAGTGCTCTTTCTCCTTTCTGATTGAACACTCTTAGTAACATCTTGTCCGCTTCAAGTTTACGAGCATCAATTTCCAAATATACTAACGTTCGAAGGCTCATTATGTTGACTGATGCTCCCGGATCAACCCTCATTCTGGAGAGCGTAAACTTTCCAATAGTGATTGAAATGTACATTGGTCGGTTGTGATCAGTCGTTCCGAGTAGTAGATCATTGTCCGTGAAGGTAACACCTAGCTGTTCGTTTAACGAGCAAACCTTGTCTAAGGAATTACCAGCTATTTGAGCTAAACAAATCTCTTAATCAAGTAGGGCCTTGATCAGAGTTTCTCTCATCTCCTTTGACAGGATCAGAGCTCGTATATGCTTAGTTTGGCTGGTAGTTTTCTAAGATGGGCTAGCACGTTATAATCCACTTTATTACCATGTTCTTCATTTTCTTCCCAAATGGGCAGTTCCTCTGCTGGGGTTGGCTCTTCCTGAGCAACCATCTACTTTCATTTATCTCTTGGACCAATCTTGGGGGTAGAACTTTTCCGCTTCATAAATTGACTTAGTTATCTCGTGTTGAATCTGCCGGTGTATCCTCTTGAATTGGAACGACAGGCTCTTCTGGCGTTGCTTCAAAATCTGATGACTCTAATTCTATTTTAATCAGAGCTCCTCAATATTCACAAATAGACTCGTTGCTTGTTGAGCTTTCGTAGCCATCCTTGTGAACGTCTTCTCCTTCGCCGTGGTCATTGAGGTTTAGTATGATTTGAGAATCGTTATTTATATCGGAATTGAGATCCAAATTAGATTGGTTTTCGTTAGTTACGTAATCATTAGAAACAGTCAAAACGTAGCCAACACCAAAACTCTTATCATTATAAGATCCCACCGGGGAGAGAAAATAATCATACAGAGTCAGAGGTTTGAGGGATTTCTCCCCAAAATCGGAAACAACCATCCTAGGATAAGCAGCCCCTAGTCTACTCTTCGGAGCCTTAGTCTTCTTCTCTTCTACGATTTTCTCCTCCTTCTGAGGCGGTTCTTCGATTGCAAGTAATAGTGCCGGCTCAGTGGGATTCAAACTCTGAGTTGAAGCTCATATCAAAGCGGTCTGGATGTGATCCAAAATTTTCTTTGAAGACTTTGTCCAGACGGTACTCCATATATCATGGGTCGTATACGGGTCTATCGGAACAATAGGATCCATTGAAATAACATTGATGGAACCTCCTACGAATGGCAGTACTTCTTTCAGCTAAAACCCTTTGCAGGGGAGGGAATTCTTGAGTCGACTTCAGGTTGAACTCAATTATGGGCTCCTCAGATTCTGTTACTTTGTCCATTAGTGTGAAAAGAGTAACGTCAGTGAACTTAATATCTGTATTGTTGAATCCTTGTCCAAAACGGATGATTCCATTGTCGGACAGTTCATCCTTATAGACGGCGAAGTTCATTCCATTGGTGAAGGAGAAAATTAACTTTGGGGGAGTCATTTTTTGCAGTTTAGATTCTGAGTAGTAGTCCTGAATTATGCTTCCTTTTGTCGCAAAACTTAGGACGAAAAAGAAAGAGTCCGAACACATTCTCGTTTATCTTAATGTATTTATGATTTAAAAGATTTTGTTTATTAAAAGGTTCGTTTATTAGAAGTTAAAGAACGGAATTTATAGAAAAAGGAAGGGACCCAGTTTGGAATTGGAAAAAAAGAGAAAGTCTCACAAAACTTCTCAACCCGAAGGATTATTCCTAAGCTAACACCTATTAGGGGTCCACCCCACCTCAGAAAAGAGGTAAAAGGATTTCAGAACCTCTTTGTTTAGGCGTGTCTAAACAGTGGCTCCAAAATCCGAGAGAAGTTAACTATACTTATTCAAGATAGAAATAAACGTGGTATGTCAACGGAAGAAGGATAGTTTTGGTCCACTGGGGATATGGACTCTATCGATTTATGAAAGTAAACCATCTGATCAGGATGGAGAGAAGAACTAGTCCCAGCGGAGTCGCCAGAAGTTGTCGGCATATTTTAGGTTGTAAGTTTTAATTCAAAAATTGTTTTATGGGGTGTAACAAAGAGTATTCAATTTTGGTTGAGCTTTAATTTTGGGATTTGGGCCTATTTGGGTTAGGTTTGGTTTTCGGCCAATTTAGGGGATTTTGACTTTGGGTTAGGTTTGGGTGGAGTTTAGGTTTAAATTTGGGGTAAATCTTATTAGTTTTTTGTTTGTGGGGATATTAAGAAGGTTTAGGAAAAGATTTGGGGCTAATTGGAGTTGAATTGGGTTGGTTTGGGCTAAGTTTAGGTCACGAGCCAAAATTGGGCTTTAAGCTTCAAATTGGAATTGAATCCAAATGTTAATCAAATTGGGCTTGGATTTGGTCTAAATTGACATTGGGGATATTTAATTGAAGTTTAGAATTTAATTGGATCAAAATTGAGGTCAATTGGGTTGATTTGGTTTGACATTGTGTCCACTTAGGTTAAGAATGGGTCAAATTGGGGGTTTTGGTAAAAGTGGGTTAAATTGACAAAATTGGCCTATGGTGTCGTTGAACAAAATAAAATCGGTAATATTTGGGATTTTTTGGAATTTTCTGGGAATTTTTTGAAATTTATGGATTTTTTGGTTCGGAAGGGCATTTTGGGTATTTGGAGGGTATTGGCGGGGGGGGGGGGTATTTTTGGAATTTTCGGTAAATTTAGCCATGGATGATCAATTTGAATGGTGGGAAATGTTTAGGATTGATTTTTAGGAATTTTGGGTAATTTAGGTGATTTTGCAAATTTTGGGTAGTTTTAAGGGCATTTGGTAGGTTTGGTGGGTGTAGGGCCCCGGGGGTCAAAAATTGAAATTTTGGGAAAATGAAGATAGATCAAGTTTGACTAGAATGGAATCAATTTAATTGAGCCATGAAGCCATATCAAGCCCATAAGAGCCATGAGAGGACTCATTTGAGGCATTCACTATGTTGTTCCTAACCCTCTTAGCCAAGGGCTTAGGGGTTGAGGACCATCCATATGGATTACCTACATGAGTCAAGAAGTCAAGCTAGGTATGAATGATTTTAGGATTTGGAATGTGTGGGAAAGTGTAATTTGTGTACAAGTCAACCCTCACCAGACCAGGCCACCCAGGGTAGTCCTAAGGCCAAAGAGTCCTATAGGAAACTCATCCTTTAAACCTCCACATTTGATCTTAACCCTCCAAGTGACTTAGGGGTTTACATTCAAACTTATGAGGTTTGTAGGGAGTTAAGAGGTGTTTAAATTTCTAAGTGGTGGGTTCCATTTCTAGTCCTCTAAGATAGTCAAAGGGAATGGCTAAGGCTAGATCCTAAGTACTAAGTAGAGAGAAGAGAAAATACCTCATAAAAAATGAGGTCAACAAATGGACTACCCTCCAAGTGACTTAGGGGTTTACAAATGCTATAGGACTAGAAATGGAACCCACCACTCACAAATTTAAACACCTCTTAACTCCCTGCAAACCGCATAAGTTTAATTGTAAACCCCTAAGTCACTTGGAGGGTTAAGATAAAATGTGGAAGTTTAAAGGATAAGTTTAAAGAGTCCTATAGCATAAGTACTAGTAAATATTGTCTTCTCTTGATCCTAAGGAGCAATATGAATATGATGATAGCCAGTATATCCATCCAAAAAGTAAAAATATTTATGCCCAGCTAGCCTATCAAACATTTGGTCCAAAAAGGGTAAAGGAAAGTGATTATTCTTAGTGGGAGAATTAAATTTTCTATAATCAATACAGATTCGCCAACTAGTAACTTACCTTCTTAGTATTAATTCATTATTCTCATTTGTTACAACAGTCACACCTCCTTTCTTAGGAACATAGTGAATTGGACTTACCCAAGTACTTTCTAAAAAAGGATATATTATTCCAGCATTTAACCATTTTAAAATTTTGCTCTTAACAACTTCTTTCATCATAGGATTTAATCTCCTCTGAGGATCAGCTTTAGGTTTGTGATATTCTTCCAATAAAATTTTGTGCTAAAAAATCAATGGACTGATTGCTTTGATATCAGCTAAAGTCCATCCAAATGATTTATTTTCTTCTTAAGGTTTCCAAAAACTTTTGTTCTTGTGATTCAGTTAATTTTGAGGATACAATAACAGGTAATGTGGATAAATCTCCTGAAAAGACACATTTTAAATGTGTAGGAAGTATTTTCATTTCAAGTTTTGGAGGTTATACAATCGAAGGAATAAGATTATTATTATTATCTGCATTATCTAGCTATTCAAATTGTTTCTGAAAATAATTCAATTCTTTATTACTCACATAAATAGATTCATCTTGAATTATATCCTTGCTGACCTCATTTTTGGTGAGGTATTTTCATTCATTTTAGTGCTTAGGATCTAGCCATATGACTTCTCCTTGACTATCCTGGAAGACTAGAGATGGAACCCACATTTTAGAAATTCAAACCAAATCTTGATTCTCTTTGGCATCCTACATAGATGGTCATTAACCTCGAATTCACTTGGATGCTTAAGATCAAGGTGCGGGAAGACAAAGATGAGTTCCTATAGGACGTTCAAGCCCTAGGACTGCCCTGGGTGGCCTGGTCTTGGTGATGTCTGGCTTGCACACACTGTACTCCTACAACCATCCTAAACCCTAAACCATCTTTACCCAATCCTGACTCCTGGTTCATTAGAGCACTCATATGGATAAGCCCAAACCCCTAGCTCCTTGGCTAAGAGGTTTAGGAAATACATAGGAGATGTTCAAAACGAGCAACTTCTTGGTCCATGGGTCACTCTAAGCATCTTCACTCCCTCTACCATAACCAAATTCCAATTTTGCCGAAATTTCTGGTCTTGACATTGGGTCCTGAAACCTACCAAAAATTACCCAAATTACCCCCACAACTACCAAAACTATCCAAAAATTTTCAAAAATTACCCAAAAATCACAAAAATCCTAAAAATCATTTTAAAACAATTCCCACCTCTTAAATCCACCAAAATACCCCAATACCCTCCAAATAAACTCCAAATACCCAAAATACCCAAAATACCCCTTTTGGCCCAAAATTCAAAAAATTCAAAAAATTCCCAGATAATTCCAAAAATCCCAAATAATACCAATTTCATTTTGTTCAACTACACCATAACCTAATTTTGCCAATTTGACCCATTTTTAACCTAAATGGACCCAATGTCAAACACAACCACCCATTTGACCTCAATTTTGCCCAATTTAAATTTTAAGCTTTAATTCAACATCCTCAATACCAATCCAAACCAAATCCAAGTCCAAATTGATTCACATTTGACTTCAATTGCTTTTGAAACCTAAATCCCAAATTTTGCCTATTTAATCCAATATCTCCCAATTAACGTAATGTCAACCTTTTCCTTCCAATTTACAATCTTAAACCCATGCAACATTCAATTGTCCTAATTTGAGCTTAAGCTTAGCCTAAATCCATTTGAAAACCAAAATACCCCATTTTAACCTAAATTGAATTCATGCCATAAATCTACCAAATTGATTGGCCTAATCCTAAAATTTCCTCCCAATTGATATCGGGAACTCTTCAATACATTCCCCTAGACCATTTGAATCATCCAATTGGGCCTAAACCTCACCTTAACCCAAATTGGACCCAAGTTGAGCCAACCTTGCCCAAATTGATCAAAATCCCAAAATCCACCTAATTGACCCTTCAATTGAACTTAAAACCTTTCCATGTTTTCATGAAAGTTCTTTATAGCAATCATTTACACAATGTTGCTCAAGACACATAAACCTAAATTAAACCCAATCTCAAGTTAGCCCAACCTAAACTCAAATGGACCAAATTGAACCTATGACCTAACCTAACCAAATTGAATCAAATGTGGCTAAACCAACCTTTCCACAGCCACCATTTGAACCCTAGGAACCACCTTAGATCCACCTAGCCCAAGCTAAGTAAGCCATGGAACAAGAGTACCCCATTTTAAGGGATCTCTTCCCTTAAGTGGGTAAATCTCCTTTTGCCTCATCCCAAATCCCCCCATACATGGTTAATCACCATTAAACCTTGCCACATGACTCACCTGACCTAGGGCCAACTCCCCTATCCTTGTCGGCCGGCCTAGTCACTGGGTAGGGTCAAAACTAAGAGCCACGACCTATCTAAGCACACCTAAACTTAACCAATTAGCCACCTCAGCCAAATTAAATCTTGGAGCTCCTCTGCCCGCCACCTAAGCAGTGGAATCCGCCCTTCAATTAAACCCAAGCCCTGCTATATGGCCCTCCCCAAATCACTCCCAGAGCTTCTCCCAACCTATAGAAGAAGAACCCACTGTCTTCCTGCCGTGAACCCCACTTGCTAAGCTTAATTTCTCAGTCCAAAATCAGGCCAGAAACAGGACATCCCTTGAACCTTCACAGAAACCAAATTAACTTCTCCCACACCTTCCCCATAGGTAGAGAGGAAGTTCCCCAGTGAAAGCCCCTTCACTTGGCCAGCCATCTCTTCTATCGGACTTGGACAAAGTCATACCTAGGCATTTCACCAGAGCTCGAGACTCAATCCATAGCCTTCTGGGACTCCAAAGAATGTCCCGAGCACCTCTGATCGAAGCTTTACTTCTCAGAGCAAAGGTATTGAGCTCTGCTTCTTCCAGAGCTTTCATGGATTCTCATTTTTGTTTAGCTTGTTTTCAATGAGTTTTAGCCATATGGATAAACTCCCCAAGGCTAGATGAGTGTGTAGGAAGAAACCACACTCGATTTGGTGGAGTATAGAGTGAGATATTAGGGCTAGAAGGAGGACAGTTCTCGGCTAACACCAGTCGGGACGATGAATGGATACCGTCAGATCGCGTGTATCAGATGGATGGCCAGGATAAAGCCAGATGGAGGGATGGAACGTGAACAGTGGGACACGTGGTTGCCGAGTCAGATGGTGGTGTCGAATCAAACCACGCCGCGTGTGCTTTCGATCCGTCGCGAGATCCAGTAAGTGTTGACTGGTTTAAGTAGGAAATTCACCATTTTCCTATTTATTTAATTACCTAGAACAATAAAAATGCATATCTTTGCATAGAAAAATCACAAAAGTAAAATAAAAATACCCTCTTTCTTAGTGGACAGAGGAGAATAATTTGGAAAATAAATCAAGTTATTTGGTTGAGTTTTTAATTTTAATGATTTTAATACTAATTTGAGTATTATAATTCTCCACTCACATACACACTTCACCATAGCATGAAACCATAGGGCTTTTGTAGCCTCTGATCTTGGGAACATTCACTGAATTTTCTAAGGCCATAGACTATGTCCATGGCAAGTTATCTATTTTCCAAGTTTTTATGCCTATTTTGGTATTTTAATTCCAATAATTAGCATACTGTTTGGAAAATTCTATGAAAATTAGGGTAGGTTCCATATGGCCAGGAACTCAAGGAAATTATCTCATGAATTAAAACATTGTAAAAAACCCTAATGGTTCACTTGACCTAAAACCAACTTTGAATTAATTAAGGCAAATGAAAAATTAAAATAACTTGAAATCAATTCTCCACTGATCTTTAGGATCAGAGGAACCGCCATAGAAAGTTTGAAATTAATTAAAAATGGTTTAACCCATTAAATGGATTTTCTAAGTAATATAGCCAAACTTAAAATTAAAAAATTAAAAAAACTTAAAATACATTTAAACAATTCACCAAATTCATTTTGGAGACTCTCTGATATCAGAGGAGTCTAAGAAAATTAAAATTGGATTTTTTTTCTAAAAACTTCATTTTTAACCTAACTTTCAATATTTTAATCATTAAAAAATTATAAAAATCACAAAAACATAAAAATTCATAAAAATGTCATATTTTGTCCCCTAATCTCTTAGGAACAAACTAAAAAATTTCCCCAAGTCTCTAAGTAAATAATATTAAATTTTAAAAGCTTAATACAATTTTTAATGTTAAAAATGGATTTTTCAAACTTTTCACTAAATAATTCTAAAAATTCCAAGTGATTAGGGGACCAAATATGACATTTTTATGAATTTTAATATTTTTTTATTCTTATAATTTTTTAATTATTAAAATATTGAAAGTTAGGTTAAAAATTAAGTTTTTAGAAAAAATCCAATTTTAATTTTCTTAGACTCCTCTAATATCAGAGATTCTCCAAAATCAATTTGGTGAATTTTTGAAATGTATTTTGAGTTTTATGAATTTTTTAATTCTAAGTTTGGCTATGAATACGTGGAATGTAATTTTAGTAATAGTAGGTCTAGTGACAGAAGTGTAACTTTGGGTGATCAAATTATTAGAAGGTGTGAACAATTTAGATATCTCGGCTCCATTGTTCAAAGCGATGGTAATATAGATGAGGATGTTAATAGTAGAATTTAGGTTGGTTGGTTGAAGTGAAGGAATGCGTCCGGCCTATTGTATGATTGAAAAGTACCGCTTAGACTGAAAGAAAAACTTTATAAGATGGTGGTGAGACCTTCAATGCTCTATGGTGCTGAATGTTGGCCTTTAAAAGAGAAGCATAATGTTAAGTTAAGTGTTGCGGAGATGAGAATGATTAGGTGGATGAGTGGCTTTACTCTTAGAGACAAAATGCAAAATAATTATATCCATAATAGGGTTGGTATTGCACCAGTGACGGATAAAATTAGAGAGAGTCGCTATAGATGGTTTGGTCACATTAAACGTCGACCACCTGATGATCTGATTAGGAGAGTAGATGTTTTAAATACAACTTACATTAAGAAAGGCAGAGGTAGACCTAGGAAAACTTGGGCTTATTGCATAAAAAAAATGATCTTAATTTATTAGAATTAAATGAAAATTTGACACTAAATAGAACACAATGGAGAAAAAGGATTCATGTAGCCGACCCCACTTGGTGGGATTAAGGCTTTGTTGTTGTTGTTGTTATTGTTGTATGTTACTTAGAAAATCCATATAATGGGTTAAACCATTTTTAATTAATTTCAAACTTTTTATGGGGGTTTCTCTGATCAGAGATATTTAACAAAAATGTAAAACCCATTTTTCCACACTAATTTTATTTTATAATTAATTAATACTAAAAAAATTAAAATAATTATAATAAATAAAATATAATTAAAAAAATCACCAAAATTGGTCCAAGTGGTCCTCTGGTCAATAGGAACTCCCATAATTTTCCTAAGGACAAAAACTTCCTCTTGGTCATGTCATGAAATTTTCATTGAAAATCCTTATTTTCCTTTAACATTATTATATAAATTAAATTAAAGTTGAAAAATCACATTTTCTCCTCTAATGTCTTAATTGACATGTGGGTGAGGTGACATAAAAATTTCAAGTTCATTTGAGCTTAATTTCATGAATTATGAGATGAATAAGCTTAAGAGGGCATTATGGTAATTAAAAGGTTTTAACCATTAATTAATCTCTAGGCTTAACCAAAGGGAAGGGTAAAATATTTGATCATAACTTTCCATTTGGATGATTGAAACATAGGGAATGTAAGTGGTAGAAACTCATTAAACCACCTTAAACATTAGATAAGAAACATTAATTAAATCACATGAAATTTGGAAAATTAATTGAAGCTTGAATGATTAAGATTAAGGGATGTAATATAAGAGAATTCTAATTCTTTAAATTTAAATCTCTAATCAATAATTTGATCAAACATTATTTAATTATCAATTTAAGGAGCTCCAAAATGATAATTGAAATTAATGAAAGGAAGATAATCTATAAAAAAAATTTGCATAATCAAACTAAAACTTAAAACAAATTTGAAGTAAGAAAATCAAATTAAAATATCAAAATTAATCTGAAATTGTTTAAAACTTAAATTAAAATTAAATTTAAAATATTAAAGTTAATCCAGAATAATTCATAAATTACAAGGTTATAATCAATGAAAACTAAAACAGTTTAAAATATTCAAGGTGAACCTAAAAAGTTAAGACTTTATGAAATATCAAAACTTAACTGAATTAAACAACTTGAACATCATTCCAAACTTAAAATAATTAATCAAAATATTATAACTAAACTAAATCACTTTAAGTTATCAACTCAAGCTTTAAATTAAGAATGGTTTAATCTTTAATGAACTAACTTGCCCCTAAAGGCTTTTATTATCATAATTTTTTAAATGAAGCATTAAATGAAAATGTCACCATACTCACAATAATCAATCATCCTAATTCACTGAGCAAGAGTCAAAATCCAAACTAAGCCTGGGTGATTGATTCACCACAACAATGAAACAAACAAAACTTATAATAATCCCTACAATGTTTAAGAAGATGTTCTGAATTCAATCCTAAGCACTTCTCTAACTTGATGAGATGCTTTAAAAAGAACAATGAGACTTCATTGTTCTTTGGTGAAGAAAATCATCCTTAACAAAGCACAAGAACCTAGACGTCAGAGGAAGTGACTAGCAATAGGATTAGGATTTTGGTAGACAACCAGAACCTTCCCTTAGCTTTACCTAGGTATTTGCTGCAAATATATAAATGCTTTAACATGTGGTTTATGTTCAGGTAAAAATGACGGGAATGCCCATCCGGTATGCATTTAAGTTTATTGCAATTTAAATTTAGCAATTTATTAGATGTCTTACTTTCCTGTACTTATAAATGCATGAAAATGATCTAACCCAACATGTTTAAACAACTCAAAATTTAATCACCAACAAAAATTAAACTGCAATTACAACTAAATTTAAAATGTCTCGTTGGATTATTGAGAATCCCACAGATGATGTAACCCACATACTGCTAACGAGATTTCTCACGGTCTGAATGAAGTTGCAGAACTCATTCAGTTGAGTTTAGCTAATTCTTTTGGAGTAAGTGAATTCGATGAAAATAGCGGTGCCGGGATGACGAAACCGTGGGATCTTAATCGGTTCTACTTAATCAACTTTAAGATTTGTTTTAATTAAAATACTAAGCCATCTCAAATTTCAAATCTTCTAAAACAAAACACTTTTCTCATCTCTTGATTGCCACTTTCTAAAATCAAAATTCTGCAATAACAAGGAGCTTGAAGAACGGTGGGTAGCACGGCCATCTTCATCAGCAAAACTTGTGTCTACTTCAGTAAAACATTACTTAGAATTAAATAACCAAGCCATAGGATTTATAGGTAGTTTGCTTAGTGTGACATAATTCCTCAACCTTTTCGTTAGGCATTTGCGTAATAATATTATGTAAATTAAGCCCTAACTGGTCTTAGGACTCTGAGGTAGTTGTTTGGTACGACATAAACCCTTACATCTTCGAGGCTATTTGTGTGATTATATCATACAAATATAATTCCTAATTAACTAAAATTGGCAGGATTGAAACAATAAATAATTCTCTCAAATTGAAGCCAAGCTATAGGATAGTTGGGAGGTCAACGAAGTTTGCTTTGGGTATGTGACATCCCCTACTTCTCTTCCTTGGGATTCTCAAAATAAATTGTTCCAAATTTGATCCATTCCCTATTAAAATTTTCACAATCAAACTCTTTAAAACCTTAAACTTTAAAATTCTTGAGAGCAAAACTACTGATCATTATCGAGAGTTTTCTTAAATGATTCCCCTCATTTGAGATGTGATTAACTATATGGGCTTGCCCTTATAGGGATCTTTAAGAACCCAGGTAATATAAACCCTGCCTAATCCCTTTATATTAAGTAGGGGAAATTTGTCGGCTTATTAAATGGGTTCGCAGACGAAATGGATGTCACAAATCTTCTAGTTTATTTAATTGAGCCCCATCATCAAGCAGTGTGTTTATTTCTCGGGATAGATACACGGTTTGTGATGCGGTGCTCATTTATATAAACTATTTGGGATGTAAGATTGGTTTAATTTCATATCTTAAAATTTTTAAATTTGAAATTATTTTTAAAAGTCCAAATGATACTTTCCAAATTATATATATATATTTAAATTAAATTCAAAATTTAAAATTCACCGACAACTTCTGTAGGCGACCCCTTTCTAAAATACAACACTTAACCTAAAAATATGCCGACAATCCTCATCTTCGTGCTCCAAATGTTCTTCTTCAGTTTTCTTTTCAAATGTATCCGTGAAATAATCATTACTTAAATAATCAATAACTTTCATTCTATAGCATTCATCTTCTCTTCCTTTTGTTGGGTATTTCATTGAATTTGATATATGGAATGTAACTTCTTAATCACTGACTCTCATTGTTATCTCTCTTTTCTATACATTTATAAAAGCTCTTTGAGTGGAAAGAAATGGTCTCCCTAAAATGATATGATATTCTTTATCTTCCTTCATATCAAACAAAGAAAAATCCACAGATAAGATAAGTTTATCAGCTTTTATCAATAGATCTTCCATAACTCTTTTAGGATAGGTTATCTAAAAATCAGCTCACTGAAGAGTTACCGTAGTAGGGAAATTTCTCCTAAACTCAACCTTCTAAAAATTGATAAAGGCATAAGAATAATACTTTCTCCAAAATCACAAAATGCCTTTTCAAAAAAGCTTTGATCTAGCATAAGGAATAGTAAAACTTTCAGGTTCTTTATGTTTTTTAGGAAGCTTATACTGAATTGTTGTGCTACACTTCTCACTAAGTGCAACAGTCTCATTATTTGTAAACTTTCTTTTTTATTAAGTGTATCCTTCATAAACTTCACATAGCTTGGCATTTGTTCCAGGGCTTCAACAAATAGAATTTTTGTAGTTAGTTTCCTCAATATTTTTAAGTATTTTGTAAATTGGTTATCTCTGTTATGATGTTTCAGTCTTTGAGGAAATGGAAGTGGTGGTTTTTCAATAGTGATTTTCATTGGTTTAATAGGATTCTAAATCAAGATGAAAATATTCACTAGACTTTTATTTTTCCACCTCTTCTTCTCAACTTCAATCACTTTTTAAACATTTATTTCGAATTCTTTTCCACTTCTCAGTTGAATAGCCTTTATTTGATCTTTATTCTGATCTTTAGGATTAAGTTCAATGTTACTAGGCAACGTTTATGGAGGTCTATTGCTAAGTACAGTAGCCATGTGCCAACTGATATTCCATGTTTCGAATTGTAGCTCCTTGACTCTGTAATTGAGGCCTCATTTGCATTACTAATTCTTCCGTTGACAATTTCTTCTCCTTAATTTGTGAATTTCTATTAAAACTTGGAGTATAATAAGGTTTAATATTAGTATTACTCTGGTTATTTGAATTTTCCAATGGGTTCGCCGGATTGTTCGTCCATTAAGGATTCACAATATTAAAGTTATTATTATCATCCCAACTTAAATTAGGTGATTTTTCTAACCAGGATTATTATAATTTGAATAGGGATTATTATTTTTGTTATTTATTCTTTTTAATGTTTCATATGACGATTGAAAATCTATCATTTGTCCCAATAAATTTTCCTCAAGCACTGGATGTGTCTGCGAATAACTCATTCCATATTGATCTATCTTCTTTGATATATCAACAATTTGAGAAGCCGTAATAGATAGTACATCAGATTTGTGAATGCTAGCTACTCTTTTTGTATTCAAGCTTTCAGAGGGCCATTAAAAATTATTATTAACCATCCCTTAAATTAAGGATTATGCTTCATCAAATGATTTTGACATTAATGATCAACCATCAGCAGTGTTAATTTTAGATCTAAGAGGTCCAACTAATCCATTATAAAAAGTTTGAATTATTAACTAATTTGGCAGTGCATGATGTGGACACTTCCTAACGAATTCATTAAATTGTTCCCTAGCTTCATATATTAATTCTCCTTCAAACTGACAAAAAGAAGTCATATATTTTCTAAGCTTTGCAGTTTATTATGGTGGAAAATATTTCTATAAAAATTTTTTTTCATAATTCACCCCATGTTCTGATAGATCCAGGTGCTAAAGAGATTAACCAAATCTTAGCTTTATCCCTTAATGAAAATTCTAAGTCTGACGGCATCATTCGATACTCCATCATAATTAAATGTAGCATACATCTCTAGAAAACTAGTAATGTGTAAGTTAAGAACATCATTTGGTGTTCCTCCAAACTGATTATTTTGTATAATTTGGATAACAACAGGTTTAAGCTCAAATGAATTAGCAACTATAACATCATTTTGGATACTCAAGTGAATTTCATCTACTGTAGGTTTGGCATAACCTCATAAAGGTCTTTGATGATGTTCATTTTCAATTCCTTGATTATTCAAGTTGTTAGTCATTTTGTTCAATTTCTTAGATTCTTTTTGTTGTTTTTGAGTTTTTCTAATAGTTCTTTCTAACTCCAAATTGTAAGGTATTAAACTTTCAAATCTTAAACTATGTTGCACAAACAAAATAAGCAATTAAAATAAAAAATATTTATTATACTACTATTTTTTTTAAAATAAGCTTTTTCAATTCAAGCAAAGTCTTATAAATTATAAAGTAATTTACCGTTACTCCACGGGAACGGAGCCGAAAACTTGGTGAAACCCTAGTGTAATCTATTTTTCTGCGTGTTTTATGTCAATTTAATTCCCTTGAAATAGCTAATATGAAAAATTGAAATGTTATAAAATATAATTAATATATTACACACAAAGGGTTTTCCTTTACAAAAGTGCACATATGTTGACCTCATTTTTGATGAGGTCTTCTCTTCCCTCTTTAGTGCTTAGGATCTAGCCTTAGGCTTTTCCTTTGACTATCTTAGAGGACTAGAATTGGGACCCATCCTTTAGAAATTTAAACCACTTCTTGTCTCCCTGCAAACCCCACAAGCTTGATTGTAGACCCCTAATCACCTAGAGGGTTGAGATCAAAAGTGAAGGTTTAAAGGATGAGTTCCCAATAGGACTCTATGGCCTTAGGACCACCCCGGGTGGCTTGGTCTGGTGAGGGTTGACTTACACACTCACTACACTCATACTCTACATTCTCACACACACAATCCAAATCCTAAAACCACACCCATACCCAACTTGACTCCTTGACTCATGTTGGTAATTCATATGGATGGACTTTAACCCCTAAGCCCCTGGCTAAGAGGGTTAGAAACAACATAGTGAATGCCTCAAATGAGTCCTCTCATTGCTCATATAGGCTAAACATGGCTTCATGGCTCAGTCAAAGTGATTCCATTTAACTTATATTTGATCAATCTTCATTCTTCCAAAATTTCAATTTTTGACTCCGGGAACCCTACACCTATCAAACCTACCAAAAGCCCTTAAAATTGCCCAAATCCTCTAAAATTTCCAAATCACCCAAAATTCCCAAAAATTAACCTTGAACATTTCCTCACCAATCAAATTGATCATCCATAGCCAAAAATACCAAAAATTCCAAAAATACCCCCCAATACCCTCCAAATACCCAAAATGCCCCTCTTAGCCAAAAAATCCAAAATTTCAGAAAATTCCCAGAAAATTCCAGAAAATCCCAAATATTCACAATTTCATTTTGTCCAACTAAACCATGGGCCAATGTTCTCAATTTACCCAACTTTTACCAAAACCCCCAATTTAGTCCACTCTTAACCCAAGTGAACCCAATGTCAAACCAAATCTACCCAATTGACCCCAATTTTGGTCCAATTCGATTATAAACTTCAATTTAATATCCAAAATATCAATCTAGACCAAATCAAAGTCCAATTTGATTGACATTTGAATCCAATTTCACTTTTGACCTTAAAGCCTAATTTGGACCCATGACCCAAACTTAGCCCAAACCAAACCAATTCAACTCCAATTGACCCAAAACCTTTTCTAAACCTTCCCTAAAATCCCCACAAACAAAACACTAACATTATTTTCCCAAAATTTGGACCCAAACCCCACTCAAATTCAACCCAGAACCAAAAAGTCCAATTTTGACCTAAACCCAATCCTAACCCAAATAAGCCCAAGTCCCAAAACCAAAACCCAACCAAAGTTCAAACCTCTTTGAAACAGTCCCATAAACATTTCCCAACATAAATTTTACATCAATTTCAACCTTAGCCCAACATTGGCACAAATTAGCCCAATTTGACCTACATTGGCCCATTTACCAAATGAACAAAAATTCAAGTCAATTCAATTCCAAACCACCTCATATTTGCTTCAATTCATTCAAGACACATCCTTAAACTAAACTCAACATTTATTTGGCATGGCCCTTTGAAAAATTTTTCATCTAAAAGCCCATTGCTAAACATAAAGGCCCACTCCATTAAACCTTCCTAAAAGCCCACTCCTACCAAATTCATAAGCCCAAACCCATCCTAAAGCCCACATTACAATCACATCTCATCCTCACTTAATTGATATCATTCCCTAAGTGCTAAACCCATCATGAAAATCAAACCAAAAATGGTATTATGCCAAATCCCATCAAATAACCCCAAAATTTCCAAAAATTCCTAAAACCCTTTTCATGAAAGTTGACCAAGCTCTTGCCAAGCCATATGTGAGCCAAAGATAAACCATGTACAAGCCATATGAAGTCACAGGATGTTTGACATGCCACCATACCCAATGTAGCGAGGGCCCCCTTTCTTAAACCTTCATTAAGCATTTTAACCCCTTCCATGTTAAACACTAAACCATGATTAGCCACATCACTTTACATGGGGACTTCACCACCCCTTTCTAGCCGATGCAAATGATCCTCCCTCAGCCCAAATCGGCCATGGGGAGGTGAACCTAACCCAAAATCATGGCTTGGACCAAATCAAGCCAAAATTGACCTTCCCCCATGCCATTTTAATCCAAGCCTTTAACACATGGCAAAGCTCAATTGCCTACACAAAACCCCAGTCCTGACCCACCTGAACTTGAGGGTGACCCTTGCCTGCCGGCCAGCCGCCTGGATCGCCGAAAAACACCATTGCATAGACCTTGGGAGGTGGCAAATTTTGGAATTCCACCTTGTTGAGCTGCTTCACTCCAAATGGCCATTGCAGCTGTTCTTCTCCTCACCAGAGCAGCTGATCTCAACCCTTAAACCCCCCTGGGAGGCCCTCCAACCTCTCCTATTTAAACACCCCCTCCTCTCAGCCAAGAGAGGTGCTGAACCAAACCTTACTGAAACCCTGCCTAAATCATCACAGACCACTCTCTACACATAGAGAACTTGATCTCCACTGAAATCCCCCTGTCATTTCCTCTCTGTGAGCTCAATTTCAGAGTTGAAATCCAAGCCCAAAACCAGGACACTTCACCACAGTGAGTCAATCCTCAAATTGATTGTCTCTACCCCTCACCAGGCCAGCCATTGCTTCCAGCCTCCAAGCTTTGTGATCGGCTGTGGTCACTTTTGTACCTAGGCAATTCACCAGGCCAAGGGACATCCTCTGGAGCTTGCTTGGACCCAATCGAACTTGACACAACCCTCAGATTGAAGCTTCACTTCTCTGAGCAAAGGTATGGACTCACTCTTCTTCCCGAGCTTACAGAGATTTTCCATCTAGTGTGAGTTAATTTCAATGCATGTTTACCGTATGGATGTGTTCGTCTCTTCAAGATGAATCCATAGAGCATAAGAACACATAAATGTGTTGAGAATCGAGTGAGAAATTAGGGTTAGAAGGTCTACGGTCATGGGTTCACACCAGTCGTAGATGATGACTGGGAGCCGTTGGATCGCGCGTGTATCGGATGGATAGCTCGGATCGCGTTGGACCAGAAGATGTTACGTGAAAGGCGGGTCCTGGGACGGCTGAGTCAGATGGCGGCGCCGAATCAGGAGACGACGCGTGGAGCTTCGGAGACGCCTAGGTTAAGTCAGCGCCACGTGGATAAGTAGGAAAATAGGCTATTTTTCTATTTATTTAATTACCAAAACTTCAAAAATTCATAACTTTGTGTAAAAAAATCCTAAAAATAAAATAAAAATACCCTCTTGCTCAGTGAACAGAGGAGAATAATGTGGAAAGGAAATCAAGTAATTTCATTAGGTATTTTATTTTTAATGATTTCTTTAATCTCTGCATTATTTTAATTCTCCATTTGCATAGGCAATTCATCATAGCATGAGACCATAGGGCTTTTGAAGCCTCTGAACTTGGGAACATTCCCTGAATTTTCCAAGGTCAGAGGCCCTCCCTAATAGAAGTTATTGATTTTTCAAGTTCATGTTACTGTTTTGAGCATTTTAATTCCAATAATTAGCATGTTGAGAAATAAATTCTAGGAAAATTTGGTGATGTTTCTTGTGACCAGAGAGACCTAAGAAAAATAAGTTTTGAGTTAATTCACTTTGAACAACCCTAATTGGCATAAATACCCAAAATTGAACTTTAATTAATTAGGATTAACCATCCATCAAATTAACTTAAAATCAATTCTCCACTGTCCTCTAGGGATAGGAGAACACCACATAAAAATTTGAAACCAATTGGACTTGATTAACCCCACCAAATGGGTTGATTAAGCCTCTTAAGCAAAAAATGGGTAAAATCAATCTTTAAAAATTCATAACTCACAAAATACCTTTCAAAAATTCACAAAAATGGTTTTGGAGCTTCTTTGATATCAGAGGAACTTAGGAAAATTAAAATTGTAATTTTCTAAAAAGTATTATTTTAATAATTTTAATAATTCAAAAATAATAAAAATCACAAAAATATTAAAAATCACCAAAATGTCACATTTTGAATTCTAATCTTTTAGGAACAAACCAAATATTTTTCTTAAGTCCCTAGGGTAAGATATTGAATTTTAAAGGCTTAATGCAATTTTTTAATATAAAAAAATGTATTTTCCAACCTTTTCTCTAAAATAATTCTAATAAATCAAAGAAAAATCAGAAAAATATAAAATTTGTTTCTCGGAACTCCTTGAGGACAGAGAGATTTAAGAAAAATATAAAATTTATTTTCCAACTTTAATTTTATTTTAAAATTAATTAATGCTCCAAAACTCAAAATAATTCTAATAAATAAAATATAATTCAAAAAATCACCAAAATTGGTCTAAATGGTCCTCTGGTCATTAGGAACTTCTCATAATTTTCTTAAGGACAGAAACATTTCCTTGGTCATGTTATTGAATTTCCCTTGAAAATCCCTATTTTCCATTAAAAATAATTACATAAATAAATTAAATATAGAAAAATCACATTTTCTCCTGTAATGTCTTAATTGACATGTAAGTGAGGTCACATAAAATTTCAAGTTCATTTGAGCTTAATTTAGTGAGTTATAGAATTATTAAGCTTGAAGGGCAAAATGGTAATTAAAATTTTCAACCTTTAATTAAAATTTTTGGATTAATCAAAAAGGGAGGGTAAAATATTTGATTTAAACTGATTTTGGATGTTTGAAACTTAAATGGTTAAGGGTTGAAACCCGCCAATCATTTTAAGAATAATTAAAATAAACCTTAATTAATTAATTAATTAAATTTGGAAGATTAATGGAAAATTGAAATTATTAAAGTAGGGATATTATTTAAGAAGATATTTATTCTTTAATTTAAAAATCCCTTAATAAATCACTTCAATAATACTTAAAAAGAAAATTAAAAGAATAAATTAAATTAAAATTAAAATTAAATTAAAATTAAATTAAATTAAATTAAATTAAAATTAAATTAAATTGAATTAAATTAAATTAAATTGAAATGAAATTAAATTGAATTAAATTAAAATTAAATTGAAATTAAATTAAATTAAATTGAAATTAAATTAAATTAAAAATTAAATTAAATTGAATTAAATTAAATAAAAATCATTTAATAACAAACCTAAATGAAATCATTAAGAATTAAATCTAAAATAACTTGAACACTATTCTAAACTTAAACTAATTTTTTATAATTAAGTCAAAACTAAAATTAAATCATTAAGTTTAAATCATCAAAATATTTAATAATTTGATTTGCCTTTTTAAGCTCTTAGTATTATAACTCTTAAATGAAGTATCAAGTGAAGTGTTATATCACTTATAGGATATTCAAATGTCCTAGTTCACTGAGCAAAAGAAGAAAACTTAAACTCTCAGATGATTAATCCACTTGTATAATTAAATTCTCTTGGACTTAAAACAATCCTAGAGGTATTAAAAAGATGTTTAAGACTCGTCTTAAGCACTTCCTCAATATGATAGGATGTTTATAAGAATAATTGAACTTAATTGCTCTTTGATGAAGAAAATCGTCCTTAAACCAAATACAAGAACCTAGATGTCATAGGAGATGACTAGATATAGAATTAGGACTTTGATAGACAACCAAAAACTTTCCCTTAGCTTTACCTAGGTACTTGTTGGAATATATTTAAATGCCTTAACATGTGTTTTAAGTGCAGCTTGGGATGACGGGAAGACCCTCCAGGTACGCTTTTATTTTTTTGTAATTTACTTTATTGCAAATGCACTTTACTTTTCTTGCATGATAAACAACAGTTGCATGAAAACCAAAACCTTTAGGATAGTCCCTGAACAGAAACCAAAACTAAATTAAAAGTCATTACAAGATAAAAATCACCGCCACAACATTTCAATATATAAAACAACTCAAAATTTAATCACAAACAGAACACAAAACTACAATTGCAACTAAATTAAAATGTCTCGTTGAATGATCGGGAATACCTTGGATGATGTAACCCACCTGTTGCTAACAGGATTTCCCACAGTCTAAATGAAGGTGTGGAACTCATTCAGTTGAGTTTCACAAATTTATCTGGACTAAGTGAATTCGATGAAAATAACGGTGCCGGGATGACGAAACCGTGGGATCTTAATCGGTTCTGTTTAAACAACTTTAAGATTTGTTTTAATTAAAATATTAAAAACACTCGGATTTTAAGATTTTCTCTAAACCAAAAGACTTCTCTCATCTCCTGATTTATGACTTCTAAAAAAAAACTAAACCTCTGTAACAACAAGGAGCTCGGAGCATGGTGGGCAGCACTGCCATTGTCATCAGTAAAACTCGGATCTACATCAACTAAACTTTCCTAGAATTTAAACAATCAAGCCATAGGACTTCGAGGTGGTTTGCCAGGTGCAACATAAATCCTCAACTTTTCGTTAGGCATTCACATGATCATGTCATGTAAATTAAGCCCTAACCGGTCTTAGGACTCCGAGGTAGTCGTTCGGTACGACATAAACCCTCACATTCTCTAGAGTCGATTGTATGATTATGTCATACGAATATAAGTCCTAATTAATTAAAATTGGCAAAATTGAAATATCAAATAATATTAGGATTTTCTTAAAACCGAGCCAAACAATAGGATAGTTTGGGAAGTTGCCAAGATTCTTCTTGGATCCTCTGCTTCTCCTACTTCTCTTCCTTTGGATCCTCAAAAATAAATTGTTCCAAATTTTGAGTCAGTCCCTTTTGAATTTCCAAAATCCAATCCTTTGAAAACCTCAAACTTTGAAATTCTTGAGAGCAAAACCATTGATCATTATCGAGAGTTTTCTTAAATGATTCTCGTCATTTAAGATGTAATTAACTATAAGGGCTTGCCCTTATAGGGAACTTTAAGAACCTAGGTAATATAAACCCTGCTTAATTCATTTATATTAAGCAGGGGAATTTGTCGGCTTATAAAATTAGTTCGCAGACCAAAACAGATGTCACAAATCTCCTAGTTTATTTAACCGAGCCCCATCATCAAGCAGTGTGTCTATTCTTCGGGATAGATACACGGTTTGTGATGCATTGCTCGTTTATATAAACTATTTGGGATGTGAGATTGGTTTGATTTCATATCTTAAAATTATTTTCAAAATCAAATACTACTTTCTAAACCATATATACATATTTAAATTAAATTTAAAATCTAAAATTCGCCGACAATTTCTGTTAGGCGACCCCTTTTCAAAAATAAAACACATAACCTAAAAATATGCCGACAACATATTGCTCGAGTAATAAAGGGCTCTAATTGAAACTTAAGTACCGATCCCACTGGGAGGCAGAAAATCTTATGATTTTAACATAAAATACAATATTTAAACTATAAAACGTAAATAAGAAATGCAAGTCAAAAGTAATTATTAAGTTTGCTACTGAAATATAGCTAAAAGAACTAAGTTAATTAAGCTAATATTAAAAAAATTTATTGTGACAAAGTGTTCAATTTTAAGAAAGCATCCATCCCCATTCTAATGATTTTTTTTGTTACTGATGTAATTAATAATATTTTAAAATTATATAAAAATGTATTGTTCCAAATAGGAGCAATCTTATTCTTTAGCTTCTGCTGAGTGCATAAAGAACATTAACTGATCCATAGTTTGGTCCCCAAATTCCTGGTTAGGCTGAGAGTATACTGGCTCTCACTATAGAGCTCCCACTTCTCCCCCCCCTTAGGGCTAACAATCTCACTTTAGTTTCCTAATCATGGACCACATTAGGAGTTTCATCTGTCACCCTAAATCTCAAATTTTATGCCCATCAAACAGATTTCTCTATTTATTTGCACTCAACCTCATGGCCTACATTCTTATCCCTGAAATTGAAAGTGACTCTCACCTTGTTGTAAAAACCATAGCCCTATAAGATCTTATGTTTCTCAACTAATTTTAACATTTCAATTAGACACATCAAAAAGTAAATGAAGATCAGAGTTTAAAGCATCTCAATTTTTTAACATTTAAACCTTGCACAACATAAATTAATTCTTCACAAAACCATATCTCATTGTAGGGAGAGGGACAAAGAAGACTACTCAGCATTCATGAGGAAGATACAACAAAACATAGATTTTACATATTAAAACAAGTTTACAAAATAAAAAAGAAAAGAACACAACTTATCTTATAATCCTCCTCAAGCTAATCTTTTGAAGTTCCCTTGAAGAACTGTCTCTCTTTACAACACTCAATTCTCTCTTAGAAATGTAATGAAGAAGAAACCTCTCACCTTCCCTCTCCTCTTACAACTCTAGAAGAAAACCTAACCCTAGACTCCACAAAACTCACTTCACTTCCCACACTTAGACTCACGCCACACTTAGACTAGACAAGACTCTCACAAGCCAAAAACTCCCTCTAGACACACTAGAATCCCTTAAAGTGGAGCCGTCCTGCTTTAAATAAATATAGAAATCCCTCATTTTATCCAAGAGACACACCTCTTCAAACCAAGATACATATCCCTTCATTCCAAAGACATATCTTTGCATTCAAAAGCCTTCCTCATGTGTCTAGATAAATTAAACCACTCCATGGGACATTTGATTTACTTGGAGCCTTTTTGAACATCTAAAACATATTCAGAAACCTCCAAAAATTTGTTTGGCTCTGTCTCTGGCTCCTCTGGTGTCTGTTCTGGCTCCTATGGCGCCTGTTTACTGGAATGAAGCACTCCATTCTAGATTTTAGTGCTTATGGCACTGCTCTGGTGCCTCTTCTCTGTATTCTGGCGCCTCTAGCTCCAGAAATCTGAAAAGTTCCATATTGAGTCCAAATTTCTTCCTTTCTACTTCTTTTTTCTCCTTCTTACTCAAAATGCCTAAAATCAATAAAATCTGCAACAAAACATTAAAATATCTTTCTTTAAAATGCATTATCACATAATTTAAACATAAAATGCGTACACTAAATTACACATTTTTTGGTGTATCACCGATCAATGGATGATATTTAAAGATGTACTACACAAAGTGACATTTTGAAGGATGATACTTGTATCAAGAATAGCTATCAGGCCAATGTATGTGATTGGGTCCCAACAATCCAATAATAAAATTTGGTAAAATAAAATAAAGTTCTCATTAATAAAATTTGCACATCTAGATAACCCATACAAATCTCAAACTTTACAAAATCTGATCAAATAAAATGTATGCATATAACTTTAATCCACTTAATAATAATTTATTTTTGTTCTTGTTCATTTTGTTTTTCCAGTGTGCAGATGTTTTCTTGTTTGGGGCAAGGAAGATGTTGGATCCTAAGCTAATTTTAGATTTTAAAGAGGCTTGAATCTCGCACTAAATGAAGAGAGAGTGGGCACAAGGTGGTGTTGTGAACTTTGACCTCGACTATGGACTAATCGAATGGATTACAAGGGCCCCTTGATGAACATAGTCAGTCACAAGAAGATAGAAAGTTTGGAGTTGGTAATCAGAATCAAGACAAAGGAGGAAGCATTGAAAAAAAGAAAAAGTCAGGAATGTTTTGGAAACTTTTGATCCCATAAAAAATAAAAAAGGCTTAGAAGATACCGTCAATGATCATGAAACTGGGAAGGGATTTTGTCTGCACTTCTTTAGAGAGAGCTCTAGATGCTCTACTATGATGCACACAATGTAGAAATGCTATATGCCACAAGCACAGGTCCCTTAATCGACTGAAAAAGAGGTGTGATAGAGAGACAACTACAGAGCTTACCCCAATTCCTAAGGAGGGAGCTCCTGACTAGACCTTGGAGGTGACTTTCATCAGTGCCCTAGTTACAGAAGATGAAACAAAGATCACCCTATAGCCTGCACCACTACAAAGTCCACCGGATTAGCTTTGGACAGAATGTCTGATATGCAATGCAGATATACCAAGATAGACATTGTTAGTAAGAGCATTTACAGAGTGCCCAGAGTGTAATGTTCTCGACATGGAGTGTTACAGAAAATTTGAAGAGTATCAATAGCCTCGATGTTATTCAAAAGCATGAGGCATCCAAATGTGGAGTTTCACATATCACAGTATTTTGAGCCGTGACGATTGTAGATTCTTCATAGAGACGAGTTAGAGAGGTAGCGCTGACGGTTAAGGGTAATCCCCAGATCTGAGTTAGAAAGGATATGCAGGTTCCAAAATCACGAGTTTGAGCACTTTGTCGAAATTCAAGGAAAATTCATTAATATTTATGGACTTGAGCTGCACATGAGATTGTTTTCAGAAAGTGATGAGAATAAGATATTGGATTGCATTGTTAACATATGAGACAGAGGCCGAGCAGGATTGCTAAAGAAGAAGATTTTCTCGGAGCTGGACATATGGATGAGGGGAAAAGCTAGGATAACTATCCAATGTGATTGTTGTTACAACTTTCCAAAATACAGGAAAGGGAACAGCCACCTCCCACCTCTGGAGGAATTTTGTGAAATTTTGAGGTGGATCCTATACCATCCATGATAAAGAGAATGATTAAGAGAATGGTGGGATGTCATATCTTAACATTTTGTGAAAAAAGAGACTACATTCCCCCTCACATTGATTACCATGAATTTCTGAGACCCTTTTGTATAGTTTTATTCATGAGCAAGAGAAACAATTTGTTTGGAAAAGAGATACAAGTAGTTGGCCCGAGGGAATTCTCAGGATTTGTTGAGATTCTTCTACTTGTCGAGTTGGTGCTGATTTTGAAAGGAAATGATGTGGACTTGGCTAAGCATTGAATCCCCAGAGTCCCACACATAAGAGTTTTAGTCACCTTAAAAAGGATGGACAAAAGAAAGGTGTTCCATGGATAACAGCCCGACCCAAACTTGTAAAGGCTCTGACCACTGGAGTTGTGAGATAGATGTACCTCTACGTGTACACAAACGTGGCTTAGGAGGTTAACTTTATCATGGAATGGCCTTTGAGGACATCAAAGATTTGCTACTTTTGGGCTTTTTCAGAGCAGACAACATATGATTTATGTGACTTCAGTTTTCACACAGATGTACTTCTGATGCTTCGGGTACTTTTCCTCATATGATCAGTTGTACTACATCTTCAAAGAAAAATCAACAAAGTTTATTTTCAATTTTAGCATGTGTTGTTGGGGTACCATGTTCGTGTGATTGATACAAAACCGCAAAACCATATGTTGACCTTAAGTTATAATGAACAAAGAGTCATACAATGAAAATTGAGAAAAAAATTAAAATTCAAAATGGAAGAACATCATATTTGGAAAACATCTTAATAATAAGAAAAAATGAAAAAAATAATAAACATATACAACCGAAACTCCACACTCTTCGGGACACATTTCCATTCTCACAAATTCTACAACTTTCATCCTCAAATAATTCCATAAACTTTGCACAAAATATCCATAAATCCCAGGTTCAGTACCTAAATTCAGATTCCCCTTTGCTACCTCTTTGGTTGGATGCGAGTCTTTGAGCTTTCCTTCCCATTGTAGTGAATTTCCATAAATTTTTGCACTCTTTCAACAAGTTTTCCACATACATAAAATTCGAGGTCAATACCTAAATTTTAATTCTCTTCTATCCTACGTTAGTACCTAAATTTGATTATCATATTAGGGTTCGTACCTAAATTTCAACTCCCTTCTTGAAGTTAGTACATAAATTCTGATTCTCCTTTACTACCTCTTTGGTCGGATGTGAGTCCCCTAGCTTTTCTTCGCAATGTCATAAATTTCCATAAATTTACACAATTTTCAAAAATTTTCTGTACTCATAAATTTTGGGGTCAATACCAAAAAATTAATTTCATTATTTCTAAGTTTGGAACCTAAATTCTGATTCTCATTCCAGGTTTGGTACCTAAATTCTGATTCCCATCTCGGGACATTACCTAAATTCTGATTCCCCTTCACTACCTCTTGGGTTAAGTGTGAGTCTTTATGATTTCCTCCCATTGTAGTAAACTTCAATAAATTTTGCACTATTTCCATAAGGTTTCCATATTCATAAATTTTGGGGTCAGTACCTAAAAACTTATTCCCTTCTTTCCGAGGTTGGTACCTAAATTTTAATTCCTATTTTGTGGTTGGTACCTAAATTCTAATTTCCATCTCGGGTCTATACATAAATTTTGTTTCCCTTTTGCTATCTCTTAGGTTGGTTGTGAATCCCTGAGCTTTCCTTTCTAATGTAGTAAAGCACCATAAATTTCTGCATTCTATCAACAAGTTCTTTTCTTTCATAAATTTAAGGATCAGTACCTAAATTCTGAGACCCCTTTTGTCACCTCTTAGGTTGGAAGTGAGTCCCTATGCTGTCCTCCCAAATGTGACATCCTCCGCCCTTTTGTCAACTCTTATTTTGGATGTCCGTCCCTGTGCTTTCCTACCTAATGTGACATCCTCCATACTTTGTTACCACTTGGGTTGAATGTTATATTTTTTGATTTCCTCCCCAATGTAGCACTCCTTTTCCTCACTGATCCTTGAGTTGGATGTGAGTCCCCGTGCTTCCTTCTCAAACAAGTTCCCTCACCTTTCCAAATCTAAAACTTTACAAAATCATGAGGATCTAAATCAAAATTGAAATCAGAATTGAAATTAAGAGAAATAAAATCCAAGAAAATTGAACTAACCTCGACTGTCGGGTTTTCGAAAAGGAATTTTGATGGTTGCCTCCAAAAATTCATAAAACGCCCCTTCACAAAGATACATTAAAAAGAAAATCACGACACAAAATATGGAATTTACTTTTAAATTTGAAAAATTGAATTCACAACTAAATTTTTGAAAAACACATTCCTACTAATTACCCAGCAAATATGATTCTCACTTATTTCTGTGTCCTACTGTAATAGTGTTTGCTTAGGCAGTTGTATCAGTTTTGTTGAACTCTTCAGTCAACGCCAATACGAGTGTTGTCCTTTTCTGACGCAACACACTTATTGGGGTCCATTTTGTGACCTCACTTTTGTTGAGGTCTAATCTTTCTTCCTTAGAAGCCTTTGATCTACCCATAAGACTTTCCTATTGACTATCTTAGAGGAGTGATGAGGGAACCCTACCTATTAGAAGTTCTAAACACCTCATTACTCTATTAGAGTTCCACATGTTTGGTTTTGATCTATATAATTTAGTAGGATGAAAAAAGCATGAGAGAGCTCAAGAGGATTACCTATAGGATTGTCTAGCCTTAGGGTTAGCCCTGGGTGTTGTGGTCTTAGTCAGTCTTGTACACACACACTTGAACCCCTCACTTTCACTCACAACCAAAAAACCTCAAACAAGCATGCTTAACCTAGTTCCCCACTCTCTTGGAAACTAACATAGATGGTCTCCAAAATCCATATAGCCATAGGCTAGGGTGGCTAGTGCCAACACATAGAGGACCCAAAATGGGCTTTCCCTTGGTCTTAAGCTCAAAAGGGGGTAATTTTATGATGAGAATCTTCAAATGATCCCAAGTATACCAAAATCCCGAACTTCGGCCTTTTAACCCAAAATTTTACAAAATTACAAAAATGTTCTTGAAACCCTAATTTTTGTAAATTTGCCCAAATTGTTGAAGTCCCTTCAAAACTCATATCAAACCATTTCAAAACACAAAAATTTTCCAAAATAACCCATTTTCTTCAAAATACCAAAAATACTTTCAAATATTTCAAAATTACCAAAATACCCCTCATGCCTCAAAAATTTCCACAATCTCCAAATTCACTCTAAATATCCTCAAAATCAATCCTAACCACCAAATTTCTCGAATTGCTCCCAAATCCTTCAAAACTGGCCATAATTATCAAATTTGCCCTATACGCCTAAAGTCTCCAAATCACCCTCAAATTCCACAAAAAATGATTTCATACTCGCCTAATTTCAAATCCAAATCAAATTAATTAATGTCTAAACCAAATTTCAACAAAATTTAAGCCCAATTGAACATCGTCCAATCCTTAATTTCAATTTTGAGCCAAAATCTCCAATATGAATAATACCCCTAAATTCCGTCAAATTGAACCCCATAACAAATCAAACATCCCCAATTTTGAATCCTAAACTCTTTATAAAACTCCCCTAAACAAATTGAATCCTCAATTGGTCTAGAAAGAAACTCAAATCTAGCAAAAATCCTACCCAAATGAAAACCCTCAAATTTTCCCCTAAAAACCAAATTCCACAAAATTGAACTTCATGACACTCCCACTTCGACCTAATTGGTATCCAAACTACTCATGACACTTTTTTTAACTAGTTTGGACTTCCATTTGATCCAAATCCAAACCCTAACTAACCTCAAATCAAAACCTAAGCTTAAACCCCCATTATTTACTTAATCTTAAATCCACCTCTAATCATTCACATTGATTCAAGCCCTAAATTCTTCTGCCATGCTGATACACCTAAAATATATAGTATTTTTATGCACATTTTTATATCTATTTTTAATGATATTGCACTTTAATGGAAGGTATTTTTGTGTTTTTCTTGCAGGTATGATGAAAATGGATGGTAATGATGAAAGGAGCAAAATTGGATCAAATTTGGAGCAAAAAAATGAAAAAGACGCTTAGCCGCCACAGTTAAAAATTTAAATCTAAAGGAATTTAGAGCCTATCTCAAAGGAGATGGGATGCAACTCTTGGTGGTAACTTTCATAACTTCCTTTGGATGGCAAGTCTGAATGAAGGGGTGCATTCTTTGGTGGATACTTTGAAACTGGACACATTTTGAAGAGACACCAAGGTACATGTTGGTTTAATTTTTAAAGAGAGTCTTAGGAATGACTAAGTGCTCTTCAACTTGAATTGTTAAGAGAGTTTTTACAGTATTTTACTTTTATTTTGTAAGATTTTTTATTAAGAGTAGGTGTAGTGAGTAGAAAGGAGAAAAGGATCGAAGTGAAGTCTTCTTCTACCCACTTCTTTATTTTCTTTTTAGTTTAGTTTATATTGAAGTCTGAAGTTTATTCTGAGTCATTGCAGTTGGGAGATCCACTCTGAGGAGTAGTTTAGTGATGAGTTAAAGTTTCAGAGGAACTTCCTGAGTCTTGTGGAGAGAATTTTCAGATAAGTGTTCAATTTTGTTCTTACATTTAGTTTTTTTTTAATTAATACTTGTTTTTGTTTGTTGTTTTTCTTATGATTTTTAATTTCAAATCAACGTATTTTTGTATTTTCTCAATGCATTCTAAGTAGTTTACTTTTTCTTTTTCTTTCTTAAATGGAGAAGTAATTAGTTTATGGAGAATTGTTATGGAAAGTATAAGTGTTTAAAGTTGGAAGAAGTTGTGAAGATTGATTCTGAAAACTTTGTTTACTTCTTAATTTGGCCTGTTAAGTTGTAGAATTTCTTGAGATTATGTAAGATCCAATGCGGTATTATCTCATAAAAGTTAGTAAGAATCACATGCAATTATATGGGTGAGAATTGTAGTCCATATAATTGAATATAATATTAGAATAGATTTTATGGAAGTGAGTAAAATTAGAGGATTTTAGAATGACAATCTAAAACCACCTAATTTGGCTTGAAGTTTTGAGTTTTGTTATGAGAAGTTAGCCTCCAGTTGGTGGGAAACAAGGGAACTCTAGAGTGAGAGAAAGGTATCTTCCCTGCCTAAACGTGTTCAAAATGATAAAAATTTCAAATTAACCTATGTTCTTTATAGAACCAAGTAAGGGTAAAGAACACATTTTCTTCTATCTGTCACAAAAAATTTAAATACTTCCACAACAATACTTTAATAATTATTACTACTTCATAAAAGGAAAGAAAAAGATATTCTAGTTAATAGTGTTTTACATACAGTGTTATTAGTTATTATAATTTTAATTTCTTGCTTAACATTTTATAAAGGAAATTTCAAAAGACAAATCAACTTTCAAAACCTTTCAAAATCAAGACATACTTTTAAAAGCCATTA
This sequence comes from Papilionanthe hookeriana x Papilionanthe teres, assembly GCA_022702705.1. Taxonomy (NCBI): domain Eukaryota; kingdom Viridiplantae; phylum Streptophyta; class Magnoliopsida; order Asparagales; family Orchidaceae; genus Papilionanthe; species Papilionanthe hookeriana x Papilionanthe teres. The sequence continues at coordinate 152,493,805 of CM040424.1, forward strand.
AAAAAAAGTAAAATGATTATTTTCTGATTCCTTTAAAGATTTTCATATTTTCCCTGTGGGTTCCATATCTAGGGGCTTAATCAGAAAGTCCTATATTACTTAATAAACGATACATATACTTGCGTAGTATCCCATATTATAAAATTATAATTTTCATATCTAATTCATCAGCACATATATATATTGGTGCGGGACCAAGTTTTTTGGTGCACATATATTTATCGGGGATCAAGTTTTCAGCATTGTTGCTAGGGAAAAATAATTAAATTACATTTTAAAGAGAATTAAGAAATTTTAAATTTTTACTTTTCTTTGTTTTATTTAGTGTGTTGTGTTTTATTTTGTTTTATTGTTGTATGTGCAGTTCAGGTTCTGAGGGAGTTGTGCCTTACGATTCTGAATTAGAAAGAACTATCAAAAAAATCAACAAAAATTTAAAAATACAGAAAAATATAAAAATATTCAAGAAATGATGAATCATCAAAATCAAAATGTAGTCATCCATCAAGAATTAAGACCATTAAAAGATTATGTTAACTCTACAGTAGATGAACTTCGTGGTAGTATTCAAAACCCTGCTGTAGTTGTTAATACTTTTGAGCTTAAACCTGCTATTATCCAATTTGTGTCTAATAATCAGTTTGGGGGAGCAACAACTGAAGATCTTAATTTGCATCTTGCTAATTTTCTAGAGTTTTGTGCTACTTTTAAATATGATGGTGTTTCAGATGATGCTATTAGACTTAGACTTTTTCTTTTCTCACTAAGGGATAAAGCTAAATTATGGTTCAATCGTTACCACCTGGATCAATAAGAACATGGGGTGAACTGTCACAAAAATTCCTTGCTAAATATTTTCCACCATCTAAGACTGCTTAGTTGAGAAATGATATATCATCTTTTTGTCAGTTTGAAGGGGAATCAATATATGAAGCATGGGAAAGATTTAAAGATCTCCTCAGGAAATGTCCACATCATGCGATACTAGATTAGTTAAAAATTCAAACTTTTTTTAATGGATTTCTTAGATCAATCATCGATGCTACTGCTGGTGGATCATTAATGTCTAAACCATTTTCTGATGATTATGCTTTAATTGAAGAAATGACTACAAATAATTTTCAATGGCCTTCTGAAAGGTTAAATCCTAAAAAGGTAGCCAACTTTTATGAAAATGATGCTTTTACAATGTTAGCAAATCAAGTTGCTGCTGTATCAAAGAAGATAGACCAATTTAGGATAAGTTTTTCTCTCTCAAATCTCATGATTAAAGAAAATTCATTAAGCCAAATGGTTGATTCTTATTCTTCACCAGAAACTGTGAATGTTATAATCAAATCTAACAACCCATATTCCAATTATTATAACCCAGGTTGGAAAAATTATCCAAACTTTAACTGGAATAACAATAATCAGGGTGGTGTTAATCAACAATGGGGGAACCACCAAGTAAACCCTTTGGGGAATTGGAACAACCAAGGTAATAATAATAATAGATTAACTTATCCTTCTAATTATAACAATTCTTTACAATATAAAGAGAAGAAATTGTCTATGGAAGAGGTAGTATCACATATGGGAAATCAATTACAAATTCAAGGAGCAACCATCAGAAATATAGAAAATCAATTGGGACAAATTGCAAATGCCTTAAGTAAAAGATCCCAAGGAATGCTTCCAAGTAATACTGAAGTGAATCCAAGAGAAAAGAATAAAGAACAAGTTAAAGCAATTTAACTGAGAAGTGGAAAAGAATTGGAAGGTAGAGTTCAAAAAGAAACTAATGTAGAGAAAAAAGAGATTGAAAGAACTAAAGAGGACGCTCCAAAAGGTTTTAAAAGACCTATTTCTCCACCTATGGTTGATTTAGAAAAACCACCACCTCGATTTCCTTAGAGACTTCATCAACAAAAGTTGCATAAGAAATTTTCAAAATTCTTAGATATATTAAAGAAGCTTACCATTAATATTCCATTTGCCGAAGCCCTAGAACAAATGCCATGCTATGCGAAATTATGAAGGATATTCTTAATAAAAAGAGGAAGTTTGAAGAAAATGAGACTGTTGCACTTAGTGAGGAGTGCAGTGCGATAATTGAGAAAAAGCTTCCTGAAAAACATAAAGATCCTGGTAGTTTCACAATTCCATGTGCAATCACAGAAAGATTCTATGGAAAAGCTTTATGTCATTTGGGTGCAAGCATTAAACTTATGCCTCTAACAATATTCAAAAGACTGGGACTAAGAGAAATAACCCCAACTATTGTAACTATGTAATTAGCAGATCATTCGATCACATATCCTAAAGGAGTTATAGAAGATGTTTTGGTAAAAGTGGATCAATTTATTTTTCTTGTGGATTTCATTGTGTTAGATATAGAGGAAGATAAAGAGATACCCAAAATTTTGGGGAGACCTTTTCTAGCCACAGGAAGAGCCATGATAGATGTGCAAAAAGGGGAATTAATGATGAGGGTTATTGATCAGACTATTACATTTAATATTTTAAAATCGATGAAATATCCTGCTAGAGGAAAAGAAGATGAGTGTTATAGGATGGATGTTATTAAATATTTAAGTGAATGTCATTTCAAATCAACTTATGAAGAGAAAGCTGAAAGAGAAGAATGGGAATATTAGAAAGAAGAGGAGTTATTTGATTCTAAAGATTTTCAAGAGGAAGATTTAAAGTATGTTCAAGAAAGTTTTGAATTGTTGGATATGACTGAAAAATATGAATCTTATGGTCGATCAATTGAAAAACCTCCTGAACTTGAGCAAAAAATGCTTCCTGATCATTTGAAGTATGTATTTCTAGGTGAATCCTCAACCTTGCCTATTATAATTTCCTCTCAATTAATTGAAAAAGAAGAAGAGAGTTAACTTGAAATTTTGAAGAAGCACAAGAAAGCCTTTGGATGGACAATTACTGATATTAAAGGAATCAGTCATTCAATTTGTATGCACAAAATTCTTATGGAAGATAATTGCAAACCGCGGGCTGATCCCCAAAGGGGATTAAATCCTATCATGAAAGATGTTGTTAAGAAAGAAATTTTAACATGGTGGGATGCTAGAATTATCTAGCCTATTTCAGATAGTGCATGGGTTAGTCCTATTCACTGTGTTCCTAAGAAAGGAGGAGTGACTTTGACAGTTAACGAAAAGAATGAAATGATACCAATAAAATAATTTACAGGGTGGCAAATATGCATTGATTATAGAAAATTAAACCTTGTCACAAGGAAAGATCATTTTTCACTCCCTTTTCTAGATCAAATGTTGGATAGACTGGCTGGACATAAATACTTTTATTTTCTGGATGGATATATTGGTTATCACCAAATTCAAATTGCTCCTGAGGATTAAGAGAAAACTGCTTTTACCAGTCCTTATGGTATGTTTGCTTTTAGAAGAATGCTCTTTGATTTATGTAATTCCCTTACTACAATTCAGAGATGTATGATGGCTATTTTTTGTGATTTGATTGAAAAGGGATTGAAGTTTTTATGGATGACTTTTCAGTGTTTAGAATTTCATTTGAATCATATTTAGAACATCTATCTAAAGTTTTAAAATGCTGTGAAGAAACTAATTTGGTCCTTAATTCGGAAAAATTCCAATTTATGGTAGCCGGAGGAATTGTTTTGGGACATCGAATTTCAGAAAAAGGATTGGAGGTAGATCCTGCAAAAATTCAAGTTATATCTAATTTACCTTGCCCAACTAATGTAAGGGGAACTAGAGGTTTTATAGGACATGCTGGATTCTACAGGCGTTACATCAAAGTCTTTTCAAAGATTACAAAACCTTTATGTCGTTTACTGGAAAAGGATGCAATTTTTAATTTTGATGATGACTGTCGTAAAGCCTTTGAAACAATAAAAGAAAAATTAATCACTGCACCTGTAATAATTTCACCAAATTGGGAAAAAAATTTTGAATTAATGTGTTATGCTAGTGATTATGCTATTGGTGTTCTTTTAGGTCAGAAATATGATAAAATTTTCAACGTAATTTATTATGCCAGTAAAAGTCTTAATGAAGCTCAAATTAATTATACAACTACTGAGAAAGTGTTATTAGCTATAGTATTTGCCTTTGATAAATTTTGATCATATTTAATTGGAACTAAATTTGTGGTGTATACTGATCATTCTACTATTATATACTTAATGAAGAAAAATTATGCAAAACCGATACTGAGAAGATGGATTCTTCTTTTGTAAGAATTTGATTTTGAGATAGTAGATAGGAAAGGTTTTGATAATCAAATTGCTGATCATTTTTCCAAGATTGAAATTAAAAAATATCTCTGTGATATTGAAGAAATTAATGAACATTTTCCTGATGAAAAATTGTTCACAGTTAAAGAATGGCGTGTTCCTTGGTATGCAGACATAGTAAACTTTATTGTTAGTAATATTATACCCTATGGTTTGACATACCAAGAAAAAAAGAAATTTCTGTCTGATGCTAAGACTTATTTTTGGTTTGAACCATTTTTATATAAACAAGGAAAGGATCTTATAATTCGAAGATGTGTACCTTATGAAGAGACTTATGAAATTATTCAAAAATGTCATGATTCTGATTATGGGGGACATTTTGGAAGTGATAAAACTGCATATAGAATATTACAATCAAGATTTTATTGGCCTAGAATTTTTAAAGATATGAATGTTTATATTAAAAATTATGATATATGTCAGTGTGTAGGAAATATTTCTAGAAGAAATGAGATACCCTTCAATTATATGTTGTAAGATGAAATATTTGATGTTTGGGGACTAGATTTTATGGGACCATTTACACCATCTTTCGGAAATGTTTATATTTTAATAGCAGTAGACTATGTTTCCAAATGGATTGAAGCTATTGCTTTACCTCAATGTGATGCTCAAAGTATTGCTAAGTTTTTAGAAAAGAATATATTTTGCCTATTTAGAATACCAAGAGTAATCATAACTGATGGGGGAAGTCATTTTAGAAATGTGATTCTTGGGAAGTTAGCAAAGAAATATCATATTAATCATCGCATTGCTACTGCTTATCATCTGCAGACAAGTGTTTTGGTTGAATTATCCAATTGTGAATTTAAATAGATATTGGAAAAAACTATTAATCCAAATAGAAAGGATTGGTCAATCAAACTGGCTTATGCTTTGTGGGCCTATAGGACTGCCTACTGAACCCCTATAGGAATGTCCCCAAATAGGCAGATTTTTGGAAAAGCTTGTCATTTACCTTTTGAAGTTGAGCATAAAGCATATTGGGCTATTAAAGAGTTCAATAATAATTTGAAAGATGCTGCTGAAAAGAGATTATTGCAGTTGAATGAGCATGAAGAAATAAGGAATGAATCTAATGAAAGTGCTAAGTTTTATAAGGAAAAGATGAAGTTACGGCATGATCAGAAGCTTTTTACTAAAAATCTTGTACCAGGAAAAAAAGTTTTACTGTATAATGATAGATTGAGAATATTTTCTAGAAAACTTAAGCCCATGTGGATGGGTCCATTTATTGTGATAAAAGTTTATTCTTATGAAGCTGTAGATATTCAAGATCCTAAGACTGGAAAAATATTTAATTTTAACAGACATAGACTTAAACCATATTTTTTAGTCAATAAATCTAAATCTGATAATAATATGATGTTGGGTCACTCAGAATGAGTTTTGGGTATGTCAGGCTGAAGACGTTAAAACAAGCGCTTTGTGGGAGGCAACCCATAAATATCGGTGTGCTTTGTTTTATGTTTGTTTTGTGTGCTTTGTTTGCTTTGTCTGGTTTGTTTTTATATTCTTATTGGTAGTAATTTAGAGTTTTTATACTATAGTAGAGTTTACTTGACCTTAATTGATGATTTAGAGAAGTCAGAATGAAAATTCGGACACTTAGAAGACCTGTAATAAATTGAGCATTGGCGGCTAAGCACCGACTGGTTGGCGCTAAGGCGCTGTAGTTATAAAAAATGTGAAAAATGAGGTTCTAGAAGCCTAGATCGTGGGGGAGTGGGTTTGGAAGTTATTTTGGAGTTTTAAAATGTCTTGGGGCAGTTTTAGCACTTCCCAAATTTTTAAAAAAGACCTGATTTAAGAGAAACACTTAGCCCAAGTCCTATTTTCATTTCTGAGTCTTAAAAAGAGAGTTTTGAGTGCATCATGTCTTCCTGGGAGAATGAGATTAAGAAGAAGCAAGATTCTGACAAGAGTAAGTTCGTTAGTGACTATGCTAAAGAGTTATTCAATGGATATCTCGTTGTTAATATTCAAGGGATTGCTGAAATAATTGCAAAAATTGAAGCCCAAATGAGTTCAATGGAAGAAAAAAATCCATGAAAGTAACCTAAATTTGGAGCACATGGGATGGAAACTCAAGATGCAATTCAGTCATTCAAGCTACGTGGAAGAAGTGGATAAGGCGATGTTTTTGAAGAACAAATGGATTGAAGAAGATGATTTAAAGATGAACAATTATCACCCGTTTTATCAGATTTATATTCCAGAAGGGTCAAATGAGAATGATAATGGTTCGAGATATAACCCTCCTAATGGTGAATGGAATTAAGAGTGCTTTGTTCTTATTTGTTTAGTGTTCTTATGTGTTATGTTTAGTGTTCTTGTGTGTTATGTTTGGTGTGTTTAGAGTTTATATTTAAGTATTAACTAGGCCTAATGATGTGATGGTTGCATCCTAAAGATGTATACTTATCAGTTTGAGATTAAAGTCTCTTGTATTTAGATAATTTCATCCTTTATGTGTGGATATAAATTCTAGAATTGTATTAAGTGTTATGTTACTTTTAATATAAGTTTGTGTTTGTGTGAAATTTGTGTGGAATCAATGGATATTAAATTTTGATTTAGAATATTGGAAGATTTATGTGGGGAGAAATAATTATTTAGGAGTAATTAAGGGTGATTAACAAAGTGATTTAGTGCATATACCATATTGTGAAAATCTAGTTGCTGGTTGCTAAGCGCCAGAGTGACGGCGCTTAAGCACCATATTTCGCGGCTAAGCACCGAGGGGTTCGCTCTTAGGTGCCAGTTCGCGAAAATTGGTTCCCAGTAGTTAAAACCTAAAAATTTCCATTTTTAAACTACCACATCATCTTCAACGTTCAGTTTATCACGAAAGAGGAGCCTAGAGCATCATATTGTGGATCATTTAAGAGCCAATCTCAACAAAAATTGTTAGATTTGGATTCCTTGAGATAAGAGCACTACTCCTAAGTAAATTTTTTTTTATTTTCACCATGTATTTTGAGTATATTTTGGAAAATCTTAAAATCACTATTCATGGTGAAAATTTGAGGAAAAACTTGAGAAATTGCTTGGATTTAGTGAAAATATCTTTTGGAAGGTAAATTAGCAAGTTTAGTTGGATTTTGGAATTTATGGTGAATTTTTTGTGAATTTTTAGAGTTGGCTCCAAAGTCAAAGCGTGCGAGAGAAAAGACCAGATTTGATTCTGAAAAATTTGTTAGCACGAGGAGTGAGGAACGATACGTTGATGCACTGCAGTCACGTAAGTTGATTCCTGAGCGTGTATTTAGTAAGCCAAGAGAAGTAATTGAAGATATGATTGCTAGAAGGAACTGGGAGAATTACTGTTGCTTCTCCGGTGTTTTTGTTGTTTCTGTGGTCAGAGAATTTTATGCAATTTTACCTGCTGTAGAAGAGAAACATCTGATGGTTAGGAGGCATGAGGTCAACTTTTCTTCTCGGGCAATCAACACTTTTTATGGACTACCTCCTGACATGTTCTGTTTTTATTATAACTATCATCCTACGAAAGGAGAATTAGATGAGATCATGAAATTTCTGACTGATGGAAGAGGATTATGGAAAACAACAAATGATAGAAGAGTGAACTTTCCTGCTTCCAAATTGAATGCCACTTCTAAGGTGTGGCATTATTTTATCTCATCTAAATTGTTACCTTCGATTCATACTAGTGATGTAAAGAGAGAAAGAGCTGTGTTGAACCATTGCATTCAGCAAGGGAACCCTATTGACATTGGAGGTATTATTTATGATTATGTTTTGAACTGTGTTAGATCAACCACTATTGCAGGTATGGGATTTCGTTCCTTGATTCATTCATTATGTGAACGATTTGGAGTGAAGTTTGAAACCTGGGAAGAGGTACTTCAGCCATTGAGACCAATTACCAGCGTCAATGTTGGTGCTTACACTGTACATTCAGAGTTTGGTTGGAGAGGAGGATTTGGTAGGGATTCTACTGCTTCTTCTTCTGTTGCGTCTACTTCTCATGCCACTACTTCACGTGCTTCATCATCTACATATTCACGGACTAGTTTGTTAAGAAAGATTTTGAAGAAAGTGAGTTTTACTCGTGAGCATGTTAGAGATATTGATAAAGTGGATAATGTGGAAAGATATATTGTGAAACATGATGAGTATGAGGAGAGTTATCAACAATATTTGGATAGACTGATTAGAGGTGATCAGAGTGTTGGGATGTCCCCTCATCCATTCTACATACCTTATGTGCCATCTAGGGATTGGAACGAGCAGGATGATGCTGATGTTGAGGATGATGAGTAGATTTATATTATTTGTTTTCATTGTGGTGCTGATGTTGATGTACTGATGTGTTTTTTGTTTAGTATTTAGTTTGATCATTGTGTTGTGATGTGAACCTTGATAGTATGCACTGTAGTTTGTATTATTTTTCCGTTATGCATATTCAGATGTATTGTTGTTGTTGTATTGATGTTTTATATGTTGCTTTGTGGTAGTGTGTGTAACAGTAAATGTTTTTATGTGTATGTCATGTTAAAGTTTTTAGTAGTGTGTACTTTAATTCAAAAACTTTTAGGAGATTATAAACCACTATTAGGAACTTCTACTTAGGAAACTACATGTTTAAAATTTTTCAAATTCTACTATCATTTGTTATATGTATCAGTGTGTTATTTAAGTTGGTGTGTATTTGCTTTGAAAACCTTCCTTACTGTAGAAGCCTTTTTGAAATTTTTACTTTTCTTTGTATAAAAGTTTTTTTGAAAAACAAAAATTGATTTCATTTTACTCCTATTATTTAAATTGTTATACTTGCATATTAGGATATTAAAAATGCCTGCAAGCATGATATGTCAGTTTTTATTTCTCACCCATGTATCATTTCTTATGCTTAAATGTTTCATCTTAACTAAAAATTAAAGTTTTTTTTTGGGGGGAGATTTTAAAAATAAAGGTATTCAAAAACTTAAAATTTTATTTGATTCTCAAGAATACTTAAAATAAATCTTATTTTTGATTGAGAATAATTATGTACATGAAGTTATATTAGGGGAACAAACATTTTGAATATAGAAATGAATAAAAAAATTTAGTTAAAATTTATTGTAATCAAGAAAAACTTAAAGTTAAAATTTTCTTAATGAAGAGGTGTTAAATAAAGTTAAACTATCTTTAGTAAGAAGTTTTGTATTTTTGGATAAAATAGAAGATTTGACTTTTATTCTTCAAAGCTTAAATTTCTTTTATTGAAGAGTAATTTTCAAATATTATTATTATGACTTTAAGTGAAAGATGTATATCTGACCTTTATTTTAAATGGAAGGGTGGAATTCAAAATCATTAAAGGCCTATCCAGATATAGTAATCCTTGCCTTATAAAAAAAAGAGAGAAAAAGAAAAAAAAAAAAAAAATTGAAAAATAGGATATGAAAAGGGAGGAGAAGCTTGAGGATTTAAGGGCCTAATCAAAAATTGTTTTCATACCTAAATTTTAAGATATAAGTTCACAGAAAATCTAAAGCTTAAGGTTATAATATAGTAAGTAAAATTATTTTCAAATAAAGATTTTTAAGTGAGAAAAATAAGTGTTTGAGTCCTATATTTTTAAGAATCTACAAATATTTCTGAATTAGATAGAAACTTATATTTGTCATTTTCCTTTACTTAAGAACTTTCTATACTTTAAGTTTGTTTTAATTTCTGAAATTTTTTCTAAATTGGACTATTCCATTTCTAGGATAAAATTTTGTTATCTTCCTAAGAAACTCATTACAAAATTTGCATGCTAAAATGTTCTATGAGATTAACTGTCACTTGAGGATAAGTAACATTTTAAGTTTGGGGGATTTTGATACACATATAATATATAGTTTTTAATACACATTTTTATACCTATTTTTAATGATATTGTACTTTAATGGAAGGTATTTTATGTTTTTCTTGTAGGTATGATGAAAATGGATGGTCATGATGAAATGAGAAAAATTGGATCAAATTTGGAGCAAAAAAAATGAAAAATGAAAATTTGGGCACTGCCGGCTAAGCGCCGCTGGGCCGGTGTTTAGCCGCCACAGTTAAAAATCAAAATCTAAAGGAATTTGGAGCCAATTTCAAAGGGGATGAGATGCAACTCTTGGTGGTAACTTCCATTACTTCATTAGGGCGGTAAGTTTGAATGAAGGGGTTCGTTCTTTGGTGGATACATTGAATCTGGACACATTTTGAAGAGACAACAAGGCACCTTTTGGTTTAATTTTTAAAGAGAGTCTTAGGAATGACTAAGTGCTCTTCCACATGCATTTTGAAGAGAGCTTTTACAGTATTTTACTTTTATTTTGTGAGAGTTTTTATTAAGAGTAGGAGTAGAGAGTAGAAAGGAGAAAAGGGTCGGAGTGAAGTCTTCTTCTTCCCACTTCTTTTCTTTCTTTTAGTTTAGTTTCTATTGAAGTGTGATGTTTATTCCGAGTCATCGGAGTTGGGAGATGCGCTTTGAGGAGTAGTTTAGTGAAGAGTTAAAGTTTCAGACGAACTTCCTGAGTCTTGTTGAGAGAATTTTCAGATAAGTGTTTACTTTTGTTCTTACATTTAGTTTTTTAATTAATAATTGTTTTTGTTTGTTGTTTTTCTTATAATTTTTAATTTCAAATCAAAGTGTTTTGGTATTTTCTCAATGCATTCTGAGTAGTTTACTTTATCTTTTTCTTTCTTAAATGGAGAAGTAATTTGTTTATGAAGAATTGTTGTGGAAAGTATAAGTGTTTAAAGTTGGAAGAAGTTGTGAAGATTAATTCTGAAAACTTTATTTACTTCTTTATTTGGCCTGTTAAGTTGTAGAATTTTTTGAGATTATGTAAGATCCAATGCGGTATTGTCTCATAAAAGTTAGTAAGAATCACATGCAATTATATGGGTGAGAATTGTTGTCCATATAATTGAATGTAATATTAGAAGATATTTTTATGGAAGGGAGTAAAATTAGAGGATTTTAGAGTGACAGGCTAAAACCCCCTAATTTGGTCTGAAGTTTTGAGTTTTGTTATGAGAAGTTAGCCCCCAGTTGGTGGGAATCAAGGGAACTCTAGAGTGAAAGACTAGTATCTTCCTTGTCTAACCATGTTCAAAATGATAAAAATTTGAAATTAACCTATGTTCTTTATAGAACCATGTAAGGGTAAAGAACACATTTGCTTATATCTGTCACAACAATTTTAAATACTTCCACAACAATACTTTAATAATTATTACTACTTCATAAAAGGAAAGAAAAAGATATTTTAGTTAATAGTGTTTAACATACAGTTTTATTAGTTATTATAATTTTAATTTCTTGCTTAACATTTTATTAAGGAAATTTCAAAAGACAAATCAACTTTCAAAACTTTTCAAAATCAAGACATACTTTCAAAAGCCAATAAAATAAAAAGTAAAAAGACAACTTTTTGATTTCTTTAAAGATTTTCATATTTTCCCTGTGGGTTCGATATCTAGGGGCTTAATCAGAAAGTCCTATATTACTTGATAAATGATACGTATACTTGTGTAGTATCTCATATTATAAAATCATAATTTTCAAATCTAAATTATCATCACATATATATATATCAGTGCAGGACCAAGTTTTTTGGCGCACATATATTTATCGAGGATCACATGCTTAAGTAACCTTGGATACTATTTACATCACCTAATGACCCACTTTTGAGCCATGGACCAATGGTCCTCTAAATCATGGAAACCCTCCCCTGAATATGGTTAACTCTCTAACTCAGGCAACCAGCCTTCCCAAAACCTAACCTATCATTGTTAAACTCCTCTAATCTCCTTGAACCAACTAGCTCGCTCCTATGCTATGGTTGGTCAGTCTAGTCGTTGGAAAACCCAAAATCGAGACGGCCCTCCCATGGATTGAACCAAATTGTACCCATCAAATGTGGCTCACCACTATTGGTCACTTTCGTCAATCAGCCCTCCACCTAAGCAGCCTTTTACACCACCTGGCCTGCCCAGTTGGCCACCATGACCATGTCTATTTAAACACTATGCCTCATATCCAAACATAAAGATTATTCAATTCCTTGGGGAAACTTTTCCAATATCTCTCTAGAGCTTCTCCAAATCTCCTTGATTTCATTCCCACGGTCTCAAGCTATCCATTCCCACTGTCCAAGCTCAATTTCTATTCCCAAAAGATAACATTTTTCTCTCTTACCACAAGCCTCCACCAACCTTCGAATTGAACTGCTCTTAAGCCTCCTCATACCTCACAAAAAAGTTCACCATCAAAATCCCCATCTTGAGAGGCCTATGCACTAGACTTCCACATATGCCACACCACTCACTGGTGGAAATCTTACACAACTCCAACCTCTTCTTGAACTAACATGTTCAGGAGGTTTGTCAACTCACAATAAAGCTTCAGAACACACCCAATTGATGCCTCACCTCTGGGGCTAAGGTATACACCATTTCCCCAAAATTTGAGCTTGATTTGGGTCTTTATAAATGAAATTTTAATTTCATATGCTTGTAATCGTGTAGATAGGCTTGTCTCAACTAAATGAAGGTGTAGGATCAACCTCATGCGATTTGGTTGAGTTTTAAGCCATATCTTAAGGTTTTAGCGTGGACAGTTCTCGGTACACACTAGTTAGAGTCGAAGACCCAGAGTTGTTGGAACGCGCGTGTATCGATTGGATGCTGCAAATTATGTCAGATGGGATGACGGAACGTGAACCATAGAGCTAATTCAGATATTGAAATTTCAGAAGTTCATAATTTTGTTTAGAAAATTCATAAAAGTAAAATAAAATTAACCTTGCGCTCAGAGTAGAAAAATGTAGAAAAATAATAAAAAATATTATTTTATTTTATTTTTAAATAATTAATTACTCCATAACTTATTTTAATTTTAAATATTAATCATCATGACATGAAATTTGGAGGGATTGCTCCCCATGTGCTTAGTGTTGTTTTCTGATTTTTCCAGTGTCACAGAGCACCTCTAGCATTGAAAGCCCAATTTTGTCATGTATATTAATCCCTTCTAATATTTGTACCTGTGATGATACAATTTATTATTATATTTATGATATAATATTCAACTCTTTTTTAATAAAATTTCCTTCTTTACAACAGTGCCAAAAACTTGATTATGATATAAATAATAAATTAAAAATTACATTTAAATTTAGGGATTCAATGCAATTATATGTATCGTTATAAAGTAATATAAGACTTTCTGATTATGCCCCAAAATATCGAACCCACACGGAATCTTTAGGATATCTATATTTATAAAGAATTAGATCACATAATCTATTTAGAAAATGACACTTATTTAAACAGTTTAAGATATCAGAAACCATGAAAATGTGATTCTTTTTGGTATTCTCTGATATTATGAAATAAAGTGAGCAATTAACTAACTATAATGTGATTTTTGTAAGATTAAAGAAGTATAAATAAAAAAATCTTTTTCCTTATCAAGAATAAGTAATAGGCACAGGAGTTCTATTGTGGAAGTATTCAAAATGTTTTGTGTCAAATAGGAGCAATATTTTTCTTTACCTTTACTAGAGATGCTATAAAGAACATTGGCTGGTTTAAAGTTTGAATATTCTTGAAGACAGGTTTGGTAGGGAAGATACTAGCTCTCACTCTAAAGTTTCCTCCTTTCCCTCCTTAAAGGCTAACATCTCGCATCAAAACCTAAAACAATAAACTAATTTTGGGGCATTAGTCTGTCAGCCTAAAGTTTCCTAATTCTACACCCATCAAAGTATATTTCCCTATTTATTTGCACAAAATTATATGAATTACTTTCTCATCCTTACAATCACATGTGATTTCTAACAATAGTTGACTGAGAAAATACCTAAAAGGATCTTACATGTTCTCACAATAAATGTTAACATCTTAATTAGCCAAATCAAGAAGTAAATGAAATGCAAGGAAAAAATCATCACAACTTATTCCATCATTAAAGATCAATACTTCCACAACCTCCATCCAATACGTAGATACCTTTCATTTTAAGGAAAAAGATAAATAAAATTACTCAGAATCCATGGTGAAAATAGAACAATAAGTAATTTTAAAAGTAAAAATCAAGTAGAAAATGTAAGAAGTCTCAATTAAAACTAAATAAAGTACAAAGATAAAAATTTATCTCGAGTACCTCTCCATTGAACACTTGAAGTTCCTTTAAATCTCATCCATTCTCTTACAAGACTCCCTAAAACTGGTTGCCCAACCCCAGAGGGTTAAATTCCCTCTAAAAAAATGGATTTTTACTTAGAAATCTCTTCCCACCTTTCCTTTCACTATGATTGAGATAAATGTGAAGAAACCCCTAACTAATAATCCTACAACTTCTGACAATAACTACTCTATCATAACTCTCTCTACATACAATACTTTTAACATCCTTCTGCCTCTATAAAGTCTTTTTTAGTCCTTCCTTGTATATTTTGTCAAAAGTTTCATTAGTGTCTCTTTAAAATGTGTTCATATTTAATGAATCTTCCCAAAATATGCATCCTTTCAAGAGCTTTTTCAATGTCTTTTGGCGCCCTTGATCACTTAACCACGTTTATTCCAAAGTTTTCCTCAAACACCCCTTCAAAATTAGCCAAAAATTCCTTGAATTTGTAAAGTAACTACCCTGAGCTTAAGTGCGGGCCTTTAGAGCTTTAGCGCAGGGCTTTTAGTGCTTAGGTGTTGCCTTCTTTGTCTCCTGGCATTTAGGTGCCAGATTTTGGTGCTTAAGCGCCCTAGTTCAATTTAACACCTTCATTTTTGCTCCAAACTTGATCCTTTTCCACTCCTTTAGACATATTTAGTCCATTTAATTGTACTCAAAATAAAAACACTTAAATACTTTCCATTAAAGTGTAGTATCATCAATAATTGGTATTATAAATGTGCACAAAAATACTATATATTATAAGTATATCATATATCACCCTTATATTAAAAATAATAATAATAAATAATATATATATATATATATATATATATATATATCACCCTTATATTAATTAAAACATTTACAAAAATTAAAATATAAATCATAAAATTATAAAAATAGGTTTGGTAGGATCATTGTGGTCAGAGGAACTTAGAAAAATTAAGCATCAAGTTTCAAAAGTTTAAAACCTTATATTTCAATTTTAAAATTAAGAAAAATACAAAAATTAGAAAAATTATGAAATAATTCAAATAATCACTAATTTGGGCCAAAATGAGGCTTTCACTTCATGCAACTCTTGTAAAAACCCCAAGGCCATTAAAACTATTTTGAATATAAAAATAGTTTTTCCATGTAAATATCAATTTTTCCTTAAAATAATTATATAAATTAAAATAATAATAATAAAATTTTGAAGAGTGGTTTGGACTGATACTTGTGACTAGGGGCACCCAAGAAAAAGAAAATATTTTTTAAAAGAATAAGTTCATTTTTCACCATTTTCTCAATTTTTTAAATAATTTAAAATGTTAAAAATCATCGAAACATAAAAATGCACCAAAATATCACAAATTGTTCCCTAATCACTTTAAAAAACCTAAAATATTTTTCCTAATTTTCTAAACAAAGTTATGTATTTTTAAATGCCTAAAAGTTAATTTTTCTAATTTAGCATTGAAATAATTAAAATTAATAAAATAAAAATATAAAATTTGTTTCTCTAGGTTTTTTAAACTCACGGGAACTAAAGAAAAATATGAAAAAGTAAATTTTAAAATGAAATTTTATTTTTCATTTATTTAATCCTTAGAATCCATAAATACTTATAAAAAATAAAAAATATTTCAAAAATTTACTAAAATTATTCCTAGGGATTTCCTAGCCTAGATGAAGCTCCAATAATTTTCTTGAGGACTAATAACATGTGTGGATTGATTAAATGAATTAACTTGCAAATTCTTTAATTTAGGCTAAAATAATTCTATAAATTAAAATAAAAATTTAAAAAATCAAATTTCTCATCTGATATTTCAAAGTCATTTGAGTTAAAATTAAGGAATGATGAAGTGGGAAACCTTTAAGGCAAAATGCTAATTATGGAGATTTGAACTCTAATTAAAAATTTAGCTTAAACTAAAGGGTAAATGGGAAATGTTGATCTTAACTAACTCAGTTGGATGATTGAAACACAAGGGATTAAAAGGTAGAAACCAATTCATCGCTTTTCTAAAACAAGGGTAAAATTGTCATTTGCTGAATTATTGTGAGATACAACTTAATCTGATTGGATGATTCTGGTATAGTGGGTTTACGTTTGGAAGATCATAATTCATGAATTTGAAACCCATAATCGGTGGTCAAGTAAAAAAGTATAATCTTTTAAGAAGAATTAAACCGATTTTATTTAACATATCTAATAATTATGAATTTACCCATGTGAATTTATGAGCTTGGTAGTTAGCTAGGTTTAACTTGATTCGCTTATTAAGGTTTACAAAATGAAATATAGCCAATTATAAGTACCCTCAAAGTACTACGAGCCAAATCAAAATTGAAAGAGCTAGAGTTCAGGATAATTCAAGTTACCCTTAAGGGTGTCTGCTCACATAATTTATAAATGGAATATCATGTGAATACTTAGTCACCCTGCTCATGGGATAATTAAAACATTAAGGTTCATGGAGCACTAGTTAAAACATCACCACTAAGCTCTAACTTAACCTATGATGAATGATTCAACAATATAGTAAGATCAGAAGAACTCGAAACAATGTAAAGGATTTTAAAAGTTGTTTAAGGTTACACCCTAAAAAATTTTGTGATCTTTTTAATGTTTTGAATGACAGTTGAACTTATTATGCGTTGATGAAGAAAGTCATTCTTAAATATTTTTAAGGACCACCAAGTAATGCCTTGGGACCTATTATCTAGCATAAATCAGTTGAAATGCCCTAAACTTCTTATACTCCATTTATAACTCAATGCTGAAGAACCTGAGTCTTTTTTAAAGAATTTCAGTCATTGTGAGCAAATGTAGATATTTGGTTTTGCAACATATTGATCATCAAACTAGTATAAATCTGAGGCTGAAGTGGCTAGGGCCCTGATCATATTGCTTATGTGTGCTTAAATGAAGGATACAATGTGGGATTATTAGAATATTTTCTCCTACCTCAAGGGCATTCAATAAGGGAGAGGATAAGGACTGATGATACTATTCACTAACAGTTGGTGGGATTGTTGTCGCTGACACTCTTAGGTTGCCAATAGTCCTACCTTGATTAGAGTGACTAGTTTGTGTACTGCACTACTTTACAAAACTAAAACAAAGTTTCTTTCTCTTGTTAAAACAAACTCTGCCATAAAACATAAATAATAATTTATGTCTGAATGATTAAAGAAATTTGATGAAAATTTATAATGGTCCATAGTTAGTCTCTTGGATCAATGTTAGGACTGCCCTCCATAGGATGTCAGGTTAGTGGCTCTTATCCAAGGTCGGGAAGCGCACAGTCTAGGTCTAAGCCTCCACCTTCTCCAAATTCTTACACTTAGTCTTGGTCTTCCATATGTGACTACGAGTTTTCGTTTACTTGCTCATTTTTTTGCGATAAACATTTCAATGTTTTCTTAGTGGATTTTACTTTCTCTGCTTACTTTATTATTCTACAATTTACATAAATGTTCTGCAAATTATATTATGCTTTATGAACTAACCACACAGCGGTTGCAAAAGCCTAGGTACAGTTTTTAATTTATGTACTGTAATTTTCTTTCATTTTACTTTTACTTTACAGTATTTTCTTACCTGCATTCATTTACATTAGATGCAAAACAAAGACCAAAGCTAAAACAATAAAATTACAAAATGTTCCTTTTTTGAAAAATTAAACATACACTTTTGAACCTAGTGAACTCCCATAAATCACTCCTTTTGTAATTATGATCGCGACTGTCTTAAATAAGTATTTTAAAGTATGCAATACAGTCACATAGTATAATCAAATTAATAAGAAAGCAGTCAATCTATTTGCAAGTATACATAGCACTCAACTAATATATGACTCTAGTGGAGTTCTGATTATTGATCGCAAAGGGAGGAAGCAAATCATTAAAGCACAACACAAAAATCCAATATTCAAATTACAATGCATGTATAGTAAATACTAAATTTTCAAAAGTTTAATGATGTTGAAGATTCTAAGATCACTAATGTACTTTCTAAACTTTGAAATAAAGTTAACTACCACTAAACTATGTTTTGTATTGAAAGGTTCAAATTTGGAGAAAGTGTCCCACCCCCTTACAATGATGTTATGATGAGTGAAGGATAAAGATTAGTGAGAATTTTGTATTGTGCCAAATACGAGCATACCTATTATTTACCCTCTTCTGAGTGTTATAAAAAACATTGGCTAATCCTAGGATTAGTCCATAAATCTGTGGTTAGGCTAGGAGGATACCAGCTCTAGCTCTAGAGCTCCCACCTCCCTTCACCTGAATTCTAACTCTCGCTTTAGCTTCTAAACACTAGGACCAAATTGATGATTTTAGTCTGTCACCATAAAATTCCCAATTCTACAGCCACTAAACCATATTTCCTTATTTATTTACACCCAATACCCATGAATTACTGGTGGCATCCAGAGTTGTGGGATGTTAGCTCATCCCAGGCCTGTTGCCGGTGAGATTCTCTTATATCGATATGAGGTGTGAAATGTCAATGTCATTGTTTGGGGAGTCATCATTCTATTTATATATCATATTGCCCTAGTCTTCAAGAAATTTTATTTCTTTAGATCATGTAAAGAATCCTTGCTTGTTAAGAAATTTGAATAAAATAAGGGCGATAAAATAGCTAACAGTAGAATAAGAAATATCAGTGATAATCCTTACAAAAAGGGATTAAAGAATTTTATATTCTAGATATTTTTATATAAGGAGGATCAAATGTAAAACATTGAGAACCAGAGATTTCATGGTATGAAACTTATCCTGAGTCCTTAAATATCCTATAGGAGAAAGATCTTATAGTTAATTAAATCTTAGACTATTAGGACTGTCTAAGAAAACTTTTGTTTAAAGTTAAAACATGTTTTCTAAGAAATTTCAAGAACAAGGAAAGAAATGTCAATGTCCAATCCTAGGGTTAGTATGTTTCAAAGTGTCTTTTACTACCTAAAGGTTTGATTTTGTCAATGTCATTTGTTGTGTCGATTTTTTTTTTTATTTTTTTGTTTGTCGTTTAATTGTAGCTTTGATTTATAGTTTGTTATTTGTTTGGTGGCTATCTTAAGAGTTTAAGTTTTGTGGCTATCCTAAAGTTTTTGTTTTGTTTTATTGTTTGTCTTCATTATATCATTTTAGTATTGTTTTTAAGGTCATTTATATTGTTTTTTATTTTATTTTATCATTTGTCACGTCTTCAGGATGTCGCCTTGTAAAATAGAGTTAGCACACACCAATAACATGCAATGTAAATCTAAAACAGAACTTATCTTCAACTTACAAAAAGATAATGTCAGAGTTATTCTTACAAAAGAAATAATGTCGATTTTATTTCTTAAATTATTTATTTAGTTAGTTGAATTTTCAGGCAACCCGGTCAAGATATCCATGGCTCTGTTGTCCTAGGATCGTCGGATGCTTTAATCTATAGCCTGAAAGGTTTCTAAACTAGGACTGGAAGACTCCTGTCAATAACAAGGATTGAATCGTCCAAGAAATCTTCATAGATCAAGAACACTGAGTTTTATCTTTGTGTTTGGTGATCTTTGTTCATTAGGATTTCATTCAAGTTTTAATGTCCTTTTGTCAGTTTTTAGGAGCTGGGAAATTTTAGGTTGTTTATGATTTATTAAACAATTAAAATTTTCCATGTGCCATTTTGACAGTTTTTCTTTTGTATGTCGGTTATGATTTGTTTATTTAAGTCTAATGTAATTTAGACCATAAGAAGGGAGTCAAGTTTATTTAGATCTAATATCTATAAGATCTGATTATGCTTGAGAATTTTATATTCAGTGTAGTTTAAATCTAATGTTTCCAAGTTAAATCTAATATGAATTAGATTTAGATATTTAGATTCAAATGTCTTTTTAATCTAAATGTTTTGGATTAAATCTTGTGTTAAGTAGACTTGGGAATTTAGATTCACTGTCGTTACAATCTAATATTTTCGAGTTAAATCTAATATGAATTAGATTTAGAAATTTAGATTCAGATGTCTTTTGAATCTAAAGGTATTAAGTTAGTCCAAATGTAAATTAGACTTGATGTTTAAGTCCTAATGTTGCTTGGACCTCAAGAAATTTGGTTAAGTCTAATGTAAGTTAGACTTAGGGTTTTAGGTCCTGATGGCAGTTGAGCTTAAAGGTTTGGTTGGGTTTGAATCAATTTGGATTGAATATTGAGTTTAAGTTCAATGTAGGTTAAACCTAAGGTTAATGTTTGAATTAAGTTTAATTTTGAGTTGACCTTAAGTTAAAGGTTTAGTTTAGATTCAATGTGGTGTGAACCTAATTTATGTTCAACTCAAGTTCAAATTCAGTTAAACATAAATTTAACTTAGTTAGGTTCAATGTAGATCGATCCTAAGTCAAGTTTAAGCTTGGTACACTGTAAGTTGAACCTAAGTTAAGATTAGACACAATTTACGTTGAACCTAATTTGTTTTTAGTTAGGTTCAACAAGGATTGAACCTAAGTTTAAGTTAGATTCAATGTAGGTTGAGTCTAAAAGATTTAAGTTCAACTTTGGTTGATCTTAAATATAGGTTAAGGTCAGGTTTAATGTATGTTGGACAAAAAATATTTAAGTTTGTCTTAGGTTAAAGTTGGGTTGAAGGTAAGTAGAGGTTAAATTTAGGTTCAATGAATTTTGATCCTAAAAGGTTTAAGTTTGACTTAGGTTCAAGTTAGGTTGAACCTAAGTATATGTTAAGATTAGGTTCAATGTATGTTGAACCTAAAAGGTTTACGTTTGTCTTAGGCTCAAGTTGGGTTGAACCTAAGTATAGGTTAAGGTTAGGTTCAATGTATGTTGAACCTAAAAGATTTAAATTTGACTTAGGTTCAAATTAGGTTTAACCTAAGTGTAGGTTAAGGTCATTTTCATTGAATGTTGAACCTAAAGGATTAAGATTTTCTTAGGTTTAAGTTAGGTTGAACCTAAGTATTGGTTAAGATTAGGTCCAATGTATGTTGAACCTAACCTTAACCATACTTAGGTTCAAGCCAACTTGAACCTAGGACAAACTTAAATCTTATAGGTTCAACATACATTGAACCTAACCTTAACCTACACTTAGGTTCAACCTAACTTAAACCTAAGTCAAACTTAAACCTTTTAGGATCAACATACATTGAACCTAACCTTAACCGTTACTTAGGTTCAACCCAACTTGAACCTTAGTCAAACATAAACATTTTAGGTTCAACATACATTGAACCTAACCTTAACCTATACTTAGGTTCAACCCAACTTGAACCTAAGTCAAACTTAAACCTTTTAGCTTCAACATACATTGAACCTAACCTTAACCTCTACTTAGGTTCAATTGACTTGAACATAGGACAAACTTAAATCTTTTATGTTCAATATACATTAAATCTAATTTTAACCTATATTTAAGTTCAACCTACATTGAACTTAAATCTTTTAGATTCAACCTACATTGA
Source organism: Papilionanthe hookeriana x Papilionanthe teres (assembly GCA_022702705.1). Lineage (NCBI taxonomy): Eukaryota > Viridiplantae > Streptophyta > Magnoliopsida > Asparagales > Orchidaceae > Papilionanthe > Papilionanthe hookeriana x Papilionanthe teres. Next base: position 152,515,727 of record CM040424.1, read on the forward strand.
AACTAACTTAAACATAGGTTTAATCTACATTGAACCTAACTCAGACCAAAGTTAGGTTTAACCTAACTTGAGTATAAACTTATCTTAGATTCAAGTTACAATGAACCTAGCTTAAACTTGACTTAGGTTCAACCTACATTGAACCTAACTTAAATAGGTTCAACCTACATCGGACCTAACTCAAATTTAACATAGGTTCAATCTACATTGAACCTAACTAAGTTAAATTTAAGTTTAACCCAACTTGAACTTGACCTAAACTTAACTTAGGTTCAAACCACATTGAACCTTAACCAAACCTTTAACTTAAGTTCGACACAAAGTTGAAATTAGGACATTACTCTTAACTTAGGATTCAATCAACATTGAACCTAAACCAAACATTTAACTTAAGATCAAATAAAAATTAAGCTTAAGTCAAACATCAACCTTAGGTTCAACCTACATTGAAATTAAACTCAAAATTCAATCCAATTTGAATCAAATCCAACCAATCCTTTAGGCCCAACTGACATCGGGTCCTAAAACCCTAAGTCTAACTTACATTAGACTTAACCAAGTTTCTTGAGATCCAACAAACATTAGGACTTAAACATTAAATCTAATTTACATTTAGACTTAGTTAATACCTTTAGATTCAAAAGACATCTGAATCTAATTTTATAAATCTAATATATATTAGATTTATCTCAAAAATATTAGATTCAAACGACACTAAATCTAAATTACCAATTCTAATTTACACTACATTTAATCCAAAACATTTAGATTCAAATGACATTTGAATCTAAATTCCTAAATATAATTCATATTAAATTTATCTTGAAAACATTAGATTTAAAAAACACTGAATCTAAAATTCTCAAGCCTAATTAGATCTCACATATATTAGATCTAATTAAACTTGACTCCCTTCTTTAGGTCTAAATTACATTAGACTTGAATAAATAAATAAAAATCGACATATAATAAAAATCAGTCAAAATGACACTGGAAAATTTTAATTTGTTAATAAGTCGTAAACAACCTAAAATTTCCCAACTCTTAAAAATTGACAACAGGACATTAAAACCTAAATGAAATCCTAATGAACAAAGATCACAAAATGCAACTTGAACCTCAATTTTCTTGATCTACAAAAATTTCTTTGGCGATCCAACCCTAGTTGTTGATATGATTCTTCTGGTCCAGGTTTAGAAACCTTTCGGACTAAGTTAATAAAGGCATCTGACGACCCTAGAACGACGGTGCAATGGACATCTCGACCAGGTTGTCTAAAAATTCAACCAACTAAATGAATAATTTAAGAAATAAAATTGACATTATTTCTTTTGTAAGAATAACTCTTGCACTATTTTTCTTGCAGGTTGAAAGTAAGTTCAGTATTAGATTTACGTTCTATGTTATTAGGGTGTGCTAACTCTATTTTGCTGGGGGACGTTTTGAAGATGTGGCAAACTACAAAACAAAATAAAAAATTACAAAAAGTAATATTAAAAAAAAAACTAAAATGACATAATCAAGATAAACAACAAAATAAAACCTAAATTTTTAGGGTAGTCACAAAACCTAACTTTTAAGATAACCACTAAAAAAATAACAAACTCCAAGACAAAATGACATTATAATGACAAACAACAAATTAAAAATAAAATCGACACAAAAAATGACACTGACAAAATCAAACCTTTAGGTTAGTACGTGACACGTAGAAACAGACTACCCTTAGGATTGGGCATTGACATTTCTTTCCTTGTTCTTGAAATTTCATAGAAAAGAAGTGTTAACATTAATCAGAGGTTTTCTTAGGCAATCTTAATTGTCTAAGATGTAATTAACTATAGATGCTTAACTCTATTGTTTAGGTCTAGTCTTTTTTTAGAACAGCCTAAGGTATAGCAATAGGACTTTCCTAGTGACTATCTTAGAAGACTAGCAATGTAACCCTTACCCCATAGAAATTTGAAACACTTCCTTGCTTCACTTGGAGTTTTCAAATGCCTAAAGTCTAACCTCTAAGTGCTTAGGAAGATAAAACCAAGCATGAGGAAGCTTAAGAGAAGTTTCCTATAGAATGGTCAAGCCTTAGGACTCGCCTTGGGTTGTCTGGGTGAGGCTCGCACACACACACTTACACTCACTACCTCACAACCCTAAGCCAAACATACCAATCTTTTTTCCCACACTTCATTAGTTACTCGACTCATTTGAGCTGTTTCTCAAGCTCTTAGCTCCATTCAAGGGTTTGGCTAGTACCAACACATGGAGGAACCAAATGGTGAATTCACTTGGTTCATGGCACAAATGAGTAGACATTACCATTTGAAACCCAACCATACCAAAAATCTCAAATTTTTCCTTTACCCCTAAAACCCTAATTTTGCCCAAAATTCCTAAAGTCTATAAAAATTACCAAAATCCATCAATAATCATCTCAAAACACACACTCACCACTCAAAATACTTAAAATCCACCAAATTTCTCAAAATTCCCAAAATTCCCAAAATACCCCCAAAATAAACCAAAATTATCAAAATACCCCTCCAAATTAAAAAAAATCCAAAAATTCCCAAAAATTTCAAAAATCATCTAAACTAGCTCCAAAATCAATTTAGACCACATTACTTGACCCAATTTGACCAAATTAGTCCAATTTGACCGACAGCTCTAAATTTGCCCTTTAAGCCCAAAATGCTCAACTCATTCCCAATTTTCCAACAAATGGATTCCAATTCTCCACAATTTCAATTCTAAACTCAAATTCATAATGCCCAATCTCATTCCAAACCAATTCCAAGTCCAATTTGACCCACACTTTCACCAAATTTGAATCCAAATAAAAAAACCCTAATTTCGACCATATGCCCAAATCTCCCCAAATTAAACCCAATGTCAATCAATTTCCCCTAGTTTTGAATCTTAAACACTTCATAAAGTTCCCCTACACCAAAACCATCAATTGCCCTAATTTGAGCCCAAATGTCACCCAAGTCCAACCAAACCTAAAATTCCTAATTTTGACCCAAATTAACCACATGATCAAAATCTGTCATGTTGAACACTCTAACCATAATATTATCATCAAATTAATTTTTGAAAATCTTCAAGACATCCCCCTACACCATGTTGACAATCAGTTGAGACCTAACCCCACTCCAGCCCAACTTAAACCCAAGCTTAGCCAACTTGCCCCAAATTGACCAAATGACCAAATCTCACCAAATCCACCTCCCAAATCAACTCAAAACCACCCCAATCCTTTTTTTTTAAAACCTTCATGTCAAATATTTAAACCATTTTGGTCAATTAATTGAGTTCAAACCATGTTAAAGCCTAACCAAGCACAACTTGAACCCACATGACCCAAAATTGAACCCATGAGCCAACATGACCAAACCTAACCCAATTTGACCAAGTTAAATGATCCACAGCCACCAAGTGAACCCTAGAGACCACCCAAGATCATTTTAGCTGAATCTAGTTGAGCCATGAACCAAGTATCCCATGATTTAGTGGATTGTCTTCCTTAAGTAGCTAAACCATAAAGATCTTTGCCCAAACCCATCCCCCATCCAACTTAATGACTTGATGGAGTTCTCACTGAACCACATGACCTTTGGCCACCATCCTTTATCCTTGCAGGCCGAACTAGTCACTAGGGGAGCCAAAACTCGGAGACACCCATTGAAATCAAATCCTAATTGAGCCCACCTGATGTGTCAAGCCACAATTGCTCATTGAAACTTCTCTTCCTTCCACCTAAGTGACCCAATGCTTCTCAGTTGAAGCATTAAACTCAGCTCCAGCCATGGCTATTTAAAATCCACCCCTTCATGGCCAAGAGAGGTGTGCGCACTGAACTTGAGGGAAAATAGGCCAAATTGGTCCCAGAGGTTCTCCCAGCCTTCCTATGCTCATCCAAGTCATTTTCCGGCCACCTCCTCCACTATCTGTGCTCAATTTTAGAGCTCAAATTCTAGCCAAAACTTGGATAAATCCAATCACACCTCCACACTGCCTATAGCCTCAAATTGATTTGCCCCTCACCATCCCCTCACCAAATGAAGAAGATTCCCCAGAGAAGTCCCATCCCAAAGCCGCTCCAATCTAGATTTCCCTCAAACCCAAATTTCCCCTCTGATCAAACTCTAGTGTAGGCCCAAAAGAGCTCAATCTGGTGCTTAGAGGAGCTTCACGAGGTCCTTACAAAGGTCTAGTGACCATCTAATTGAAGCTTTCCTTATCAGACAAAGGAAATGGACTATTTCTCCCTCCCTGGCCTTTTTTTATTCTCCACATGCATAAACTATATTTTATATCATATAAAACATATAGATAGGTTTGTCTAGGTCAGATGTGTCTATAGAAACAAACCAGATTCAATTTGGTTGAGTCTAGGTTAAGATATTAGGGTTTTACCATGGATTGTTCTGTGTTCACACCAGTTGGGGACGAAGGAGGAGCACTGTTGGATCTTGCATATAACCTTTAGATGGCTCGGATGCAGTTGAACGAAGCCACAATGCATAAAGTGTAGGCTGACTCAGACGGCGTTACCCAATTAGTGGAGGAAACATGTTCTGTTCGGAGCCGCCATAGGATGATTTGGATAAATAGAAAAATAGGATATAAACTAATTATTTAAATCAATCCAACATCAAAAGTCCATGACTTGGTGTACAAAAATCATAAAAATAAAATAAAAATACCTACTTACTCAGTGAATAGTGGAGGATATAGTGGAGATGGTTTCAAGTTTATTTAATGCATGTGTCACTTTTAATTATATAAATATAGTATTTATTATTATGATTCTCCACTCACATAGACATTTCACCAGGGCTTGGTCTTTGAAGGTCTTGATCCCTTTGTCATGAGGGATCTTCCCTGATTTTTCCAGAGTCAGGGAGGATCTCTATGGAGAGATTCCTAATTTCCAAACCTATGGTCACTGTTTTGGTAAAATAATTTTAAAAATTAGTGTTTTTGTCAAAAAAATATAAAATCTTTCTGGTAGGTTCTCTGTGGTCAAAGGACCCTAGAAAAATTTTAACATGAGTAAAACTAAAAGAAAATTAAATAAGACAAAGTAAACGTGTAAATGGCCTAAAAATTATTCTTTATTGTAATTAAAGGACAGAGGAACTCCCCATAAATATTTCATGTGAATTGAAGTTAATCAACCTACTAAATTTGATTTTTTTAAGTGAAAATGGTAATTTTAACACAAAAATAATTATAGTAATAAAAAGATTACTCAAACAAAACTTCAAATCACTTTTGGTAGTTCTCCATAAATAGAGGAACATAAGGAAAAAAAATTGAAGTAAAATAAAATATGCATTTTTAAAGTTATTTTGAATATTTTAATATTTAAAATAATTAAAAATTTAAAAAAATATAAAAATTAATATAATTCATGGAAATGTTCTAAATTGTCTCCTGGTCACTTGGGAGTAATAGGAATAATTTTCTTAATTTTCTAAGCAAAGATATTGAAATTTGAAGGCCTAAAATATTTTTTTAAAGGCTAAAAATGAATTTTCCTTAATTTCTCACTAATCTAGTTCTATTAATTGAAAAACAAATCATAAAAATATGAAATTTGTTTCTCTGGAATCCCTGACCTAAGGGAGATTTAATTAAAATATAAAACTTAGTTTTCAACTTAAATTATATTTTATATTTAATTAATACTCCAAAACATAAAGTAATTTTTAATAATTAAATTCAAAGTCAAAATCATCTTAAAATTTGGTCCAAGTGGTCCTCTAACCTAGGTGAAACTCCATTAATTTTTCTAGGGCTAGGACATGTGTGTTGTCCAAGTTATAAAATTAACTTTGAAAATCCATATTTTGCATTAAAACAATTATTAAATTAAATTAAAATTGACAAAACTATATTTTCTCCTCTGATGTTTTAATTGACACACAGGTAGAGTACCAAAAAAATTTCATAGTTATTTGGATTTAATTTGATAAATTATAAAGTGTTAAGTTCTTAGGGGTAAATATCTAATTTTGAAGATTTGGCCTAAATCAATATTTAGTTTAATTGAAATAGGAAATGGGCAATGAATGATTGTAATTGAAATATTTAGAGGATTGAAACTGAAAAGGGAAAATGATAGAAACACATATCACTTTTGTCACATCACAAGGTAAAATTATGATTCCCCTATTTGTTCTAGCTTAGAAGATAATTAAAATTAAAAGATCCCAGGGTTAGGTGTCTGACTTTGAAAGTTAATAATTCATAAATCTAACACCCCTAGTTGGTGTTTAATGATAAATTAAATACCTTGATAAGGATTAAGAATCTTAATCACTTAAATTAACTTTTCTCAAAATTGCAAATACCTACTAAAGGCTTAATGGCTTAGTAGTGAGCTAGGCTTAATCAAATATTGTTAATATGGATTAGAAATGATGATAATAATCAATTATGAACATTAATAAAGCACTGCAAGCCCAATTATAAAATTAAAATAAGTAAAATCCTTGATAAATAAAATTTTCCCCTAAAGGTCTTCACTCACATAATATACAAATAAAATATCAAGTGGTAACTTTTCTTAGGGATGATCAAAACATCAATATTCATTAAGCATGAGGGTATGATACAAATGAATTACTAAGCAACATAATAAGTTTGAAAGAAGTCGAGACTTTTCATGAGATTGTGAAGAGTCGGGGCCTAATCTCCGAGTCCTTCTCCTAACCTTTTGGATATCCTAGAGCACGATTGAACTTATTATGCAATACTTAAGAAATCATCTAATAATTAAATATATATGACCCATCAAGTTATGACATAAGATTTGGTAGGATTTTGATGAACCTATCTATAGGCTTTACTTTCTTGCAAACAAATGTTTACTGTAAAGGATACTAAAGTTTCAGGTGGAGGAATGAGAAGACTCGATAGATAGACTTTTATAAGTTTATAGTACCTTCTTGTCTGCACTACCTTAACTTTATTTTATTTGCTTACAAGCTTGCAAGTTAAATAACAATTTTACCTGATACATTTAAAATATATAGTGTTTTTATGCACATTTTTATAGCTATTTTTGATGATATTGCACTTTAATGAAAGGTATTTTTGTTTTTTTCTTACATGTATGATTTAAATGAATGATTATGATGAAATGAGCTAAAAAAAGGATCAAATTTGGAGCAAAAAATGAGAAGTCTACAAAATTAGCCTCTGGCAGCTAAGCGCCAAGGGTTGACGCATAGGCGCTATAGTTAAATGTGGCGAATTAAATCAAATTTGGCGCCATATCTAAGGGGAGTTTGAAGCAAATTTTGGTTTAAACTCATTAACTTCTTTTGGTTGGGAAATTCGAATGAAGAGATGCATCATTTGGTAGATACAATGAGATTGGACAAGATTTGAAGAGACACCAAAGCACCTTTTGGAAAATTATTAAAAGAAAACTTGAAGATCCGAAGAAAGAGAAGAGTTTTGAAAGGAAGTAATGGTGGGAGAAGTTGGAGAAAAGCTTGAAGTGGTTGAAGGGAGAGAGGAAGATAGAGAGTCTTTTTCTTGCCATACTTCCTTTAGTTTTCTATTTTACATTATCATAGGTTGTATTAGAATATATGAGAATGAATCCTTAGAGTTGGGTGTAACCCTATGAGGAGTCTTATAGTTGAAAGTAAAAGTTTTAGAGGAATTTCAGGAGTCTTGTAGAGAGGATTTTCAGATAAGTTTGTATCTTTGTTTTCACATTTGGTTTTAAAGTAAGACTTGTTGTTTTTTCACTATGATCTCTACTTTAGAATAAAATTATGTGTGTTTTATCCATGAGTTCTGAGTAGTTTTTTTTATCTTTTTCCTTTTAAATGAAGAAGTAATTATATTATGGATGGAAGTTGTGTGAAGTATAAGTGTTTAATGTTGGAAGAAGTTGTGTTAATTCACTACCTTGCACTTCATTTACTTCTTCATTTGGCCAATTAAGATCTTAAAATTTATTGTGAGAATTTGTAAGAACCAATGCAGTATTGTCTCAATCAAAAATTCGAGAGAATCACATGAAATTGTATGGGTAAGAATGTAGTCCATATAGTTTAGTGCAAATAAATAGGGTGATATGCTTTTGACTGGGTGTTTAATTGTAGGACTATTGAGTGATAGGCTAAAGCCCCCAATTTGGTTTGATATTTTTATGTTTTTCTATGAGATATTAGCCCCTAAGTAGAGGGAGAAGAGGGAAATCTAGAGTGAGAGCTAATATCTTCCCTGTCTAACCCATCAACAACATTTCAAAACATCAGATTAACGTATGTTCTTTATAGAAGCAAGTAAGGGCAAAGATTATAACTAGTCCTATTTAGCACAACACATTTAGATACTTCCACAATGAAATTTCGTAATTATTACTAATTCATTGAAGAGGAAAAAGATATTTTACTCTCATTTGTTTTCATGTCATTTTTATAGTCAGGTAATTTTAGTTGCTTGCTTTACTTTTTCTTAAAAAATTATAAAAAAAGAATTTAAACTTTCTACCTTTAAAACATAACTTACAAAATCATTTTGATATTAAAAAGTTGGTTTCTGCTTTCTTTAAAATTTTAGAACATTTCCTTATGGGTTTGATATCTCAGGGCTTAAGAAGAAAGTTTTATATTACTTGATAAACGTTATGCATACTTGCATAGAATCCATTTTATAAATAATTAAAGTTGATTTCTTATTTGCTTCAGAATCAAGTTTTTTGTGTCGTTGTAAGGAAAGAGATCTTATTATTGAGAAGAAATATAAAGTGTAAAACGTAAGCATAAATATTCAGGGATCAATTTTTCGGCGTCGTTGCGGGGCAAAATTTAAAATATCTTTCAAAGAAAATTTAAGAAAAATTAAATTTTTACTTTTCCTTGCTTTTGTTAGTTTGTTTTATTTTATTTTGTTTTATAATTGTGTATGCATAGTTCAGGTTCTATTGGACTTGTGTCTTATCATTTTGAATTAGAAAGAACTATTAGAAAAATCAAAAAAATTAAAAATACAGAAAAAGACAAATATTCAAGAAGTTGCAAATTAAGATAATCAGAATATTGAAATCCATCAAGATTTTAGACCTTTAAAAGATTATGCTAACCCTACAGTAGATGAATTTCATGGTTGTATTCAATAAACTGTTGTAGTGGTTAATTCATTTGAAGTTAAACCTGCTATTATCCAAATGGTATCTAATAATCAGTGTGGGGAAGCACCAACAGAAGATCCTAATTTACATTTTGCCAATATTTATAATTGTGTGCTACTTTTAAATATAATGGTGTTTCAGATGATGCTATTAGACTTAGACTTTTTCCTTTCTCTTTGGGGGATAAGGCTAAGATATGGTTAAATTTGTTAGCACCTAGATCTATCAAAACTAGCGGTGATTTAGCATAAAAATTATTTGCTAAATATTTTCCACTATCAAAGACTGCAAAGCATAGAAATGATATTACATCTTTTTTGTCAGTTTGAAGAGGAATCTATTTATGAAGCATGGGAATGATTTAAAAATCTCCTAAGAAAGTGTCTACATCATTCAATACCAGATTGGTTAATATTACAAACTTTTTATAATGAATTAGTTGGATCTCTTAGGTCTATTATCGATGCCGCTATTGGTGGTTCATTGATGTTTAAACAGTTTACTGACACTTATGCTTTAATTTAAGAAATAACTAGTAATAATTTTCAATGGCCTTCTGAAAGGTTAAATCCTAAAAAGGTAGCCAACATTCATGAAATTGATGCTTTTCCAATGCTAGCAAATCAAGTTGCTGCAATTTCAAGGAAGATAGACTAATTTGGTATGAATTTTTCTCGGCCAATTTCCATGATTGAAGAAAATTCATTAAGCTAAATGGTTGATTCTCAAACATCACAAGAAACTTTAAATGTAAACAAGCCTAATAACCCATATTCAAATTATTATAACCCAGGTTGGAAAAGCCATCCAAAGTTTAACTGGAATAACAATAATCCGGGTGGTAGTAATCAAAAATAGGGGAATAACCAAGTAAACCCATTGTGGAACTGGAACAACCAAGGGAATAATAATTATAGACTAACTTAACCTCAAAATTTTAAAAATAATTCACAATTTAAGGAAAAGAAGCCATTTATAGAAAAATTGGTGTACAAATGAGAAATCAATTGCAAACTTAAGGAGTTAAAATCAGAAATATTTAGAATCAATTGAGACAAATTGCTAATTCATTAAGTAATAGATCCTAAGGAACACTTCCTAGTAATATAGAAGTAAATCCAAGAGACAAGGATAAGGGGCAAGTAAAAGCTATTCAATTGAGAAGTGGAAGAGAGTTGGAAGGTAGAGTTCAAAATGAGATTGAAGTAGAGAATGAAGAGATTGAAGAACCAAAATAGGACACTCCAAAAGGTTCAAAAAATCCTATTTCTCAACCTAAGATTGATTTAGAAAATCCACCACTTTCATTTCCTCAGAGACTTCAACAACAAAAATTAGATAAGCAATTTGAAATTTCTTAAAAATATTTAAAATGCTAACAATTAACATTCCATTTGTTGAAGCCTTATAACAAATGTCAAGCTATGTGAAGTTTATGAAGGATATTCTCAATAGAAAAAGGAAGTTTGAAGATAATGAAACTATTGCACATAGTGAGGAGTGCAGTGCTATAATTCAGAAAAAGCATCCCAAAAAGCTTAAAGATCCTGGTAGTTTAATGATTCCATGTGCAATCTGAGACAGATTTTATGGGAAAGTTTTATGTAATTTAGGTGCAAGCATTAACCTTATGATATTATAGATATTCAAAAGACTGGGATTAAGAGAAAATAACCATGACTACTGTAACTTTGTAATTAGTTGATCGTTCGATCACATATCTTAAAGGAGTTATAGAAGATCTTTAAGTGAAGGTGGATCAATTTATCTTTCCTGTTGATTTCAATGTGCTAGATGTGGAGGAAGATAAAGAGATACCCATAACTTTAGGGAGACCTTTCCTAGCCACAGGCAGAGTAATGATGTAGAAAGGGGAATTAACTATGCAAGTCAATGATTAAACTGTTGCATTCAATATCTCAAAATCAATGAAATATCCTGCAAGAGCTAAAGATTATAAATGCTATAGAATAGAAGTTATCAGATATCTAAGTGAATGCCATTTCAAATACAGTTATTAAGAGAATCCTAAAAGTGAAAAACTGGAAGATGAGGAAGAAGAGGAATTACAACGATCTGAAGACTTTCATGAGGAAGATTTAAATTTTGTTCATGAAAATTTTGAATTGTTGGACAGGACTAAAAAGATGAATCTTTTAAAGATGCTTGAATTAAAGATGTTTCCTAATGATATAAAATATGCCTTTTTAGGTGATTCCTCAACTTTGCTAGTTATAATTTTCTCTCAATTGACTGAAAAAAAAGAGAGTTTGCTTAAAATTTTAAAGAAATATAAAAAAGTCGTTGGATGGATAATAGCCGATATTAAGGGAATCAGTCCGTCAATTTGTATGCATAGAATCCTTAGTGATAAGAATTGTAAACCTCAGATTGATATCAAAGGAGATTAAATCCTATCATGAATGATGTTAAGAAAAAAATATTAAACTTGTTGGATGTTGGAATTATCTATCCTATTTCAGATAGTGCATGAGTTAGTCATATTCACTGTGTTCTTATGAAAGGAGGAGTTACTATGAATGTTAAATAAAAGAATGAAATATTACCAACAATACAAGTTACAGGGTGCAAAATATGCATTAATTATATAAAATTAAATCTTGCCACAAGGAAAGACCATTTTCCACTACCCTTTCAAAATCAGATTTTGGATAGAATGGCTAGGCATAAAGACTTTTATTTTATGGTTGAATATGCTGGTTACCACCAAATATAAATTTCTTCTGAGGATCAAGAGAAAACAATGTTTACTGGTCCTTCTGTTAATTTTACTTTTAGAAGAATGCCCTTTGGTTTATGCAATGCCCCTGCTACATTTCAGAGATGTATGATGGCAATTTTATGTAATTTAATTGAAAAAGGAATTGAAGTTTTTCTAGATGAATTTTTAGTGTATGGAATTTTATTTGAATCATGTTTAGAACATCTATCAAATGTTCTAAAATTCTGTGAAGAAACTAATTTAGTACTTAACTAGGAAAAATGTCAATTTATGGTAATCGGAGCAATTGTATTAGGACATCATATATCAGAAAATGGTATGGAGGTAGATTCTGCAAAAATTCAACTTATTGCTAGTTTACCTTGCCCAACTAATGTAAGGGAGATTAGAAGTTTACGGGACATACTGGATTCTATAGGCACTATATTAAAGACTTTTCAAAAATTTCAAAGCCTTTATGTTGTTTACTGGAAAAATATGTGATTTTTTATTTTAATGAAGAATGCCTAAAAGCTTTTGAATCATTAAAAGAAAAACTAATCACTACACATGTTATAGTTTCACCAAAATGAGAAAAAATATTTGAATTAATGTGTGATGCTAGTGATTATGCTATTGGAGCTGTTTTAGTCATGGATATAATAAAATTTTCAAAGTGATCTACTATGCTAGTTGAACTCTTAATGAAGCTCAATCTAATTATACCAGAACTAAGAAAAAGTTATTAGCTATATTATTTTCCTTTGATAAAATCATATCATATTTAATTGGAATAAAAGGTGTGGTGCATACTGACCATTCTGCTATTATATATTTAATGAAAAAGAAGGATGAAAAACTGAGACTTATAAGATGAATTCTTCCTTTGCAAGAATTTAATTTTGAAATAGTAGATAGCAAGGGAGCTGATAATCAAATTGCTGATCATCAATCCATGCTTGATTATGAAAAATCACTTTACTATGAAAATGAAATCAATGAACATTTTGTTCACTATCAATGAGTGGCGTGTTCATTGGTATGTCGACATTGTAAAGTTTATTATTAGTGCTATTATACCTTATGGTTTGACATACCAAGAGAGGAAGAAATTTTTATCTAAAGCTTTGACTTATTTTTTGGATGACTCATTTATATACAAATAAGGAAAGGATCTGATTATTCAAAGAAGTGTGCCTTTAAAAGAAACTTATGAAATTATTCAAAAATGTCATAATTATGATTATGGGGGATATTTTGGTGTTGATAAAACTGCATATAAAATCTTTCTATCTGGATTTTATTGGCCTAAAATTTTTGATGATTTTATTGCTTATATTAAATATTGTGATCGATGTCAACATGTAGGTAATATTTCTAAAAAAATAAGATTCCCCTCAATTATACGTTGGAAGTTGAAATATTTGACGTTTGGGGATTACATTTCATGATATCATTTATACCATCTTTCAGAAATATATGCATTCTGATAGCAGTAGACTATGTATATATAGAAGTTGTTGCTTTACCTCGATGATGCTTAAAGTGTTGCAAAATTTTTAAGAAAGAATATATTTTGTAGATTTGGAATACCAAGAGTAATCATAACTGATGGGGGAAGTCATTTTAGAAATGCGATTATGGAAAATCTAGTAAAAAAAATATCATATTAATCATCGCATTGCTAATGCTTATCATCCGTAGAAAAGTAGTATGGTTGAATTATCCAATTGTGACATAAAAATAATATCAAAAAATACTATTAATCCAAACATTAAGTTTTGGTCAATCAAACTGGATTATGTTGTGTGGTCTTATAGGACTGCATACAAAACATTTATAGGAATGTCCCCATATATGTTAATTTTTGGGAAAGCTTGTCATTTACCTGCTTAGCTTGAGCATAAAACATATTGGGATATTAAAGAGTTCAACTATAAGTTGAAATATGCTGGTGAAAAGAGATTGTTGCAATTAAATGAGCTTAAAAAAATAATGAATGAATCTTATAAAAATGCTAAGATTTATAAAGAAAAGATGAAGTTGTAGCATGGTCAGAAGATTCTTACTAAAAATCTTGAGCCAGGACAAAAAGTTTTGTTATATAATTTTAGATTGAAAATATTTGTTGGAAAACTTAAGTCAACATGGATGGGCCCATTTATTGTGATGAATGTTTATCCCTATGGAGTTGTGGATATAAAAGATCCTAAGACTGAAAAAATATTCAAGGCTATGCTCATAGAAGAAAACCATATTTTTTAGTCAATCAATTTAAACTTGATGATAATCTGATGTTGGGTCACTCAGGATAAGCTTTGGGTATGTCAAGCTGAAGAAGTTAAGCCAAGCACTTTGTGGGAGGCAACCCATAGTTATCAGTGTGCTTTTCTTTACGTTTGTTTTGTGTGCTTTTATTTGGTTTTATTTAAAAAATATGGTAGTATTTTTAAGTTATTATGTTATACTGCTATTTATTTGATCTTATTTGATGGCTTAGAGGAGTCAAAATAAAGACTTGGAAGTTTAGCAGACCTGTGCTAAAATGATCACTGGCGGCTATGCACCATAAGTTGGCGCTTAGGTGACAGAGTTATTAAAAACTTGAAAAAAGTGGTTCTAGAAGCTTTACTCACGTTATTTAGAAGTCATTTCGAAGTTTAAAAACGTCAACAGTTGGTTTTTGAGACTTCTTAAATCTATAAATAGGCATAGAATGAAGAGACACTTGTCCTAATTCTCATTTTCACTTCTGAGTCTTCTGGAAAAATATTTTGAGGGAAAAAATGTCTTCTTAAGAGAGAGAAGTTAAGAAGAAAGAGGAAGCCAACAAGAAGGAGTTCATTTGTGAGAGTGCGTAAGAGTTATTCAACAAATTTCTAGCTGTTAGTATCTAAGGAATTGTAGAAAAGATTGCAAAGATCAAGGCTGACGTGGCTTCAATCAAACCAAAGGTAAATGAAATTAATACTCATTAAGCGCACATTGGATGGCAACTCAAAATACAATTCATTCATACAAGTCATGAGGAATAAGCACATAAAGAGATGTTTCTAAAGAACAAATGGATAGAAGAAGATTCAGTGAGAGTTTTCAACCATCGATCGTTTTATCAGATTAATATTCCAGATGGTTCAAATGAAACTAATGGTGGTTCTGGATATATGCTTCCTACTGGAGAATTGAATTAAATTTAAGTGTGGTCCTTTGATTTAGTTATCTATGTTTAATGTTTAGTGTTTGTGTTTATTCTAATATTTGTGTCATGAGTTTGTTGCATCTTAATTTGTATTTGTTACATCTTAATGATTTTGACTTGTGTTTAATTATATGTGTTATGAACTTGTGTTTTGGAAAATTTCATCCAAGCATTTTGGATTGAAAATTTTAGTTTATCTTAAGTGTTTAGTTTTTAATGAAATATATGTCTATGAGAAATTTGTTTTGAATCGATTGATATTAAAGTGTGATTTTCGAGGATTAGAAGTGTGCATGGGGTAGAAATAATTATTTAAATTTTTTAAGGGTAACTAGGTAGGCGTATTAGTGTAATAAAACATGATTGACAAAACATGTGCACTCGCGCCTAAGCGCCAAGCCTTCAATGGTTAAGCACTAAAACTATCGGCTAAGCACCTTAATGTTGCGCATAGACATCAATTCGCTAAAATCACTTTACAGGCGTTGACATTTTTCTCTCCACAATCACCTTCAACCTCCCAAATTCACGAGAAAGCACTCTTGGGCATCACTTATTTTGATCATTTAAAAGCTTTTTTCAACAAAATTGGTTAGACTTATACTCCTTAAGGTATGATCACTTCTCTTAAGCAAAAAAATTTTAATTTTCACCATGTATTTTGAGCACAATCTTGAGAAATTTGAAAATCACTATTCATGGTGAAATTTTGAAAAAAAGCTTAAGAAATTGCTTGGAGATAGTAGATTTTGCCTTTAGAAGTTAATTTTAGCAAGTTTTATTTGATTTTGGAATTTATAGTGAATATTTTTGTAAATTTTAGAATGACTCTAAAATTAAAGCGCTCAAAAGGGAAGACTAGATTCGATTTAGATAAGTTTGTCAGCTCAAGAGCTGAGGGTCATTATGTTAATGCACTTTCATCACATAAGTTGATTCGTGAAAGTGTTTTTAGTCAACCGGGAGGGGATATTGATGGAATGATTGCTTGGAAGAATTAAAGAAATTATTGTTGCTTCTTTGTTATTGTTGTCATTTTTATGGTGAGAGAGTTCTATGCTAACTTGCCAGCAGCAGAGGAAAATTTAGTGATGGTTGGAGGACAGCAAGTTTATTTTCTCCTGTGGTAATCATTACCTTTTACTGACTACCTCCTGAAATACTTTGTTATATGCAAATTATCATCCTACGGAAGGTGAATTAGATGAGATTATGTCCTTTCTTACTGATGGAAGAGGTCTCTGGATAATTATAAATGACAGAAGAGTGAACTTCAAGGCCTCAAAGTTAAATGCTAACTCTAAGGCTTGGCATGATTTTATCTCATCTTAGTTATTACCTTTATATCATGTTAACGAACTTATGAGGGAGTGAGTTGTTCTGAACTATTGTATTTAATAGGGAAAGCAAATAGACATTGAAGCGATTATTTTTTATTATATTACTAACTACGCCTGAGCTGCCACTACTGCAGGTATGAGATTTCCTTCTTTGATCCATTCACTTTGTGAGCAGTTTGGTGTAATGTTTGAAACCTGGGAAGAAGTTCTTCAGCCACTTAGACCTATTACCAGTATAAATGTGAAGACTTACACTGTACATTTTGAATTTGGCTAGAAAGGAGGATCTGTTAGAGCTCCAGTGCTTCTGCTTCTACTTCTCGTGCTTCTACTTCACAAGCATCATCATCTAGAGGTCAGTTTTCTGATTCATAGACTGGATTGTTACAGAAGCTTTTAAAGAAACCTAGTCTGACCAGAGAACATGTTAAGGATATAGATGGTAAGGTGGAAAACATTGAGAGAGATATTCAGAAACATGATGAGTTTGAGGAGACTTATAAACAATATATGAACAGACTGATTAGAGGAGATCACAGTGTTGAGATGCTTCCTCCACCATATTTTATCCCTTATCTACCTTCCAAAGATTTGAATGAAAGAGATGCTCATGATGGAGATGATGAGTAGGATTTTTAAAGGTTGAGTCTGTGATGTTTATCTGTGTTTTGTGATGTTTAGACTTTTTATTGTTTTTTGTATTATGTTGTGAACATTGATATGTGTGGACTGTAGTTGGACTATTTCTGTGGTTCACATTTCGATATATCTGTGTTGGATTTAAGATTTGTGATAGTTATGTTATATGTGATGTAATGTTATCATAAATTTGTGGTTGTAAATGTTTTAAAGTGTATTATGTTTTTAGTAGTGTATAATTTAATTCCAAAAACTGTTAAGAAAATTTAGAACACTATTACAAACTACTATTTAAATTGCATGTTTAAACTTTTTGAAATCTGCTACCATTTATTTTCTAGTGTTGTTGTGATTTTTGTTATGTTAAGTTTGTGTTTGTTTACTTTGAAAACCTCCACTACTGTAGAAGTCATTTAAAACTTTCATTTTATGGAAAACTAATAAACTAAATTTGATTATTGTTTACTCCTATTTTTAAATTAGTATAGTTTCATATATAGTTTATGAAGATTCTTGTTAGCATGTGTTGACCTCATTTTTGATGAGGTCTTCTCTTCTTCTTTTTAGTGCTTAGGATCTAGCCTTAAGCTTTTCCTTTGACTATCTTAGAGGACTAGAATTGGGACCCACCTTTTAGAAATTCAAACCACTTCTAAACTCCCTGCAAACTCCACAAACTTGACTGTAGACCCCTAATCACCTAGAGGGTTGAAATCAAATGTGGAAGTTTAAAGGATGAGTTCCGATAGGACTCTTTGGCCTTAGGAATGTCCTGGGTGGCCTGGTCTGGTGAAGGTGCTGACTTACACACACACTACACTTATACACTACACCTACACACTACACTTCCACACACCTCCTAAAACCACACCCATACCCAACTTGACCTCCTGACTCATGTAGGTGATTCACATGGATGGTCCTTAACCCCTAAGCCCTTGGCTAAGAGGGTTAGGAACAACATAGAGGATGCCTCAAATGAGTCCCTTCATGGCTCATGTGAGCTTGATGTGACTTCATGGCTCAACCAAAATGACTTCATTCCACTCAAATTCACCCAATCTTCAATTTTCAAAATCTTCAATTTTCCAAATCTTCAATTTTCCAAATCTTCAATTTTCCAAATTTTCAATTTTCCAAATTTTCAATTTTTGACCCCCGGGACCCTACACCCGCCTAACCTAGTCAAAGCCCTTGAATTTACCCAAAATTTTCAAAATCACCTAAATTACCCAAAATTCCTCAAAATCAATCCCAAAAAATTCCACATCACTCAAATTGATCATCCATACCCAAAAATACCAAGAATTCCAAAAATACCTCCCAATACCCTCCAAATACCCAAAATACCCCCCTCGACCCAAAAAATCCAAAAATTCAGAAAATTCCCAGAAAATTCCAGAAAATCCCAAATATTCCCAATTTCATTTTGTCCAACTACACCATGGGCCACTTTTGTCAATTTACCCTACTTTTGTCAAAACCCCCAATTTGACCCATTTTAACCCAAAGTGAACCCAATGTCAAACCAAACCTTCCCAATTGACCCAAATTCTGGTCCAATTCAATTCTAAACTTCAATTCAACATTCCCAATACCAATCTAGACCAAATCTAAGTTCAATTTGATTGACATTTGGATCCAATTTCACTTTTGGCCTTAAAGCCCAATTTGGACCCATGACCCAAACTCACTCAATTCAACTCCAATTAACCCCAAATCTTTTCCAAATCTTCCTTAACATTCCCACAAACAAAACACTAACATGATTTGCCCAAAATTTAGACCCAAACCTCACTCAAACTCAACCCAAAGCTAAAAGGCCCAATTTTGACCTAAACCCAAACCTAACCCAAATGAGCCCAAACCCCAAAATCAAAGCCCAACGATAGTCAAAACCTCTTTGAAACACTCTCATAAACATTTCCCAACATTTGTTTTACATCAATTTCAACCCTAGCCCAACATTGGCCCAACTTGGCCCACTTGGGCCTATGTTAGCCCATTCACCAAAAGAACCCAATTCAACCCGATTCGAACCCAAATCACTCCCAATTTGCTTCAAGTCACTCATGACTCATCCATGAGCTAAAAACAACATCTGTTTGGCCCAAACCTTCACAAATTCCCCATCCATAAATTTATTTCCAAACCAAAAGCCCACTTTCTTAAACCTTCCTAAAGCCCATCTCCACCAAAATCCAAAGGGGCAAAATCAATCTAAGGCCCATATGACAAATTCTCTTCATCATGCATTCAATTAAAATCATCCCTAAGTCCTAATCCAATGATCAAATAATTCTAAATAAAGCTTCATCCAACTTTCCACCAAAATGTCCAAAATCCTTAAAATCCATTTTTATGAAGTTGACTAAACTTTTCCCAAGCCAAATGGAGCCATGAATGAGCCATTCACAAGCCATATGAAGCCATGAAAGTTTGGCATGTGACCATGCCATTAATGGTAAAAGGAGGGGCTCCTTTCCTAATCTTTCATTAAGTCTTTTTAACCTTATTCATGACACACACTAAACCATTTTTAGCCACCTCATCATGGATAGAGACCATACCATTCTCTCTTGGTCGACCCAGCTGATCCTCTCGGCCCAAAATCGAGCCATGGGGAGGTGCACCCAACCCAAACCAATGGGTTGACCAAATTGAAGCCAAAATCACCCCTTCCCCATTCCATTTTAATTCAAAGCCTTTACACATGGCAATTGCCAATTGATTGCACAAACCTCCAGCCACGACCCACTGGACACGAGGGTGACCCATGCCTACCGGCCGACCCACTGGGTCGCCGGAAAACACCATGGTCGAGACCTTGGGAGGAGCAAACTTTGGAATTCCACCTTGTCGAGCTGCCCCATGCCCAATGGCCACCATGGTTGTTCTTCCCATGACCGGAGCAGCTGATCCCAACCCTTGGCCATCCCCGCGAGGCTCTCCAGCCACCTCTATTTAAACCCGAGCTCCCTCGCGGCCATGAGAGGAGAGTTGCACAAACCTTGGAAAAACTCTGCCAAAATTGTTCCAAACCCTTCTCCATCCTTAGAGCAGTTGATCCCTAGTGTCAATTTGCCCTAATCCCCATCGACAAAATCCGATTTCTCAGTCGAAATTCCACCCAAAACCGGGACACTTCTCCACGGTGAGCCAATCCCCAAATTGATTGGTTCTACACCTTCACCGGACCGAGGGAAGGTGTCCACCAGCAAAAGCCCCATCTCCGAGGCCACCTAGTTGCTCCGGCCTCCAAGCTTTGTGATCGGCCGTGGTCGAAATCATACTAGACAATTCACCGAGACCGGGAGACTTCATGCGGAGCTTGCTGGGATCCAATCGAAGGTGCAACAACCCTCGGATCGAAGCCACACTTCTGCGAGCAAAGGTATGAGCTAATTCTTCATCCCGAGCTTCGGAGATTCTCCATTTCAAATGCTTTAATTTCAATGCATGATAACCATATAGATGTGTTCGTCTCTTCAAGACGAATCCATAGAGCATAAGAACATGAAAATCCATTGAGTATCGAGTGAGATATTAGGGATTTAGTGTGGACGGCTCTCGGGTGAGGACACTTGGGGACGATGAACGGATGCCGTCCATCCAATACATGCGCGAACGGACGGCCAGGATCGCGTCGGATCAGAAGACGGAACGATACAGCGGGCCCCGGGAGTGCTGAGTCAGATGGCGGCGTCGAATGGGAGCGCGCCACGTGGCGTTTCGGAGCTGCCGAGGTTGACGCGGCGCCGCGTAGATAAATAGAAAATTAGGGATTTTTCTGATTTATTTAATTCCCTAAACTTCAAAAATAAAATAAAAATACCCTCTTGCTCAGTGAACAGAGGAGAATAATGTGGAAAAGAAATCATTTAATTTCATCAAGTATTTTATTTTTTATAATTTATTTACTCTCTGCATATTTTTAATTCTCCATGCATTTATACAATTCACCATGGCATGAGACCATAGGGCTTTTGAAGCCTCCGAATTTGGGAACATTCCCTGAATTTTCCAAAGTCAGAGGCCATCCCTATGAAAAGTTATTGAGTTTTCAAATTCATGTTACTGTTTTGAGTATTTTAATTCCAATAAATATCATGTTGTGAAATAAATTCTAGGAAAATTTGGTGATGTTCCTTATGACTAGAGGACCCTAGGAAAAATAGGTTTTGAGTTAGTTCATTTAAAACAACCCTAATTGGCTTAAACACCCAAAATGGATCTCTAATTAATTAGAGCTAACCATACATAAAATTGACTTGAAATCAATTCTCCACTAACCTTCAGGATCAGAGGAACCCACCATAAAAATTTGAGGTCAATTGGACTTGGTTAGCCCTACTAATTGGGTTGATTAAGCCATTTAGTCATTTTAAACTTCAAAAATTCATAACTTTCAAATTTTTTTTAAAATTCACCAAATTGGTTTTGGAGCCTCTCTGATATCAGAGGAATTTAAGAAAATTAAAATTTCAATTTTCTAAAAAGTTGATTTTTTTAATATTATTTTAATATTTTAATAATTAAAGAATAATAAAAATCACAAAAATAATAAAATTCACCAAAATGTCACATTTTGAATTTTAATCACTTAGGAACAAATCCCATATTTTTCTTAGGTCTATTTAGTGAGATATTAAATTTTAAAGCTCTTGGGCAATTTTAAAATTAAAAAAAAATATGTTTTCTAGCTTTTTCACTAAAATAATTATAATAAATCATAGAAAAATCAGAAAATTGCAAAATTTGCTTCTCTGATTTCCTTGATATTAGAGAGATTTTTGAAAAATATAAAATTCATTTTTCAACATTTATTTTATTTTTAAATTAATTAACACTCCAAAACTTAAAATAATTATAATAAAAATAATATAATTCAAAAAATCACCAAAATTGCTCCAAGTGGTCCTTTAGTCATTAGGAATGTCCCCTAATTTTCTTATGGACAGAAACTTTCCCTTGGTCATGTTATTAAATTTTCCTTGGAAATCTCTATTTTCTACCAAAAATAATTATATAAATAAATTAAATACAGAAAAATCACATTTTCTCCTCTCATGTCTTTATTGACATATGAGTGAAGTCACATAAAAATTTCAAGTTCATTTGAGTTCAATTTAGTGAGTTATGAAATTATTAAGCTTAAAGGGTAAAGTGGTAATTAAAATTTTAACCCTTAATTAAAACTTTAGGTTTAATAAAAAAATTAACAAGTAAAATATTTGATCCTAATCTGATTTGGATGATTGAAATTTAAATAATTAAAGGGTAGAAACCCATTAAACAATTTAAAATGATTAAACCTTAATTAAATAATTGATTAAATTTGGAAGAATAATAAAATTGGAATTATTAAAATAGGGATATTATTAGGAAGAGATTTATTCTTTAATTTAAAAAATCCCAAAATTAATTATCTCATTAATATTCAATTCTTAATTAAAGTGATAACTCAAATTTAAAATATATTAAAAGACTTAATCATTAAACTAAAATTAAATTATTAAACTCTTTTAAAAATTTCAATTAAAATTAAAAATAAAATTAAATTAAAAATTAAATTAAATTAAGTAAATTAAATTAAATTAAATTAAATTAAATTAAATTAAAATTAAAAGTTGAATTAAATTAAATTAAATAAACAAATTAAATTAAATTAAATGAATTAAATTAAATTAAATTAAATAAATAAAACCAAATTAAATTAAGTTAAACCAAATTAAAAATTAAAAATTAAATTAAATTAAATTAAATTAAATTAAATTAAATTAAATCAAATTAAACTAAAATTAAATCAAATCAAATTAATTTAATGTGACATCAAATCAAACTAAATTGAATTAAATTGAATTAAATTAAATTAAATATTAAATTAAATTAAATTAAATTAAGTTAAATTAAATATAACATCACCAAAGACATAAAGAATTCAAAATAAATCTAAAAATAACTTGGTCACTATTCCAGATTTAAACCCATTAACTTAAATTAAATCATTTGAATACCAATTTACCCTCGAAAGCTTTGGTTATTATAACTCCTAAACAGAACATTAAATGAAATGTTACTTCACTTATAGGACATTCGAATGTCCGAGTTCAACTGAGCAAGACAACAAAATTTGAATCCCGGACGATTAATTCATTTATATAATTAAATTCATTTGGACTTAAAACAATCCTAGAAATATTGAAAATATGTTTAAGATTTGTCTTAAACACTTCCTCGATATGATAGGATGTTTATAAGAACAACTAAATTTAATTATTCTTTGATGAATAAAATCGTCCTCAAACCAAAACACAAGAACCTAGACGTCATAGGAAATGACTAGTTATAGGATTAGGAATTTGGTAGAAAACCATAACCCTTACCTTAGCTTTACCTAGGAACTTGCTTAAATATTCTAATTGTGTTTTAAGTGCAGCTTGGGATGACGGGAAGACCCTCCAGTGTACGCTTTTATTTTATTGCGATTTACTTTCTTGCAATTTACATTATTACAATTTATTTAATCGCATTGCACTTACTTTTCTTGCATGATAAACAAGCTGTTGCATGAAAACCCACACCTTTAGGATAGTCCCTAAAGCTGAATCCAAAACTAAGTTAAAAGTCATTGCAAGATAAAATTCACCGCCACGACATTTCAAAATATAAAACAACTCGAAATTTAATCACAAAACGAACACAAAACTACAATTACAACTAAATTAAAACGTCTTGTTGGATGATCGGGAATACCTCGGATGATGTAACCTACGTGTTGCTAACGGGATTTCCAGCGGTCTAAATGAAAGTGTGTAACTCATTCGGTTGAGTTTAGCAAATTCATCCGGACTAAGTGAATCCGATAAAAATAATGATGCCGGAAGGATGGAACCGTGGGATCTTAGCCTAGGTGTCGTTATAATCAACTTTAAGATTTGTTTTAATTAAAATATTGAAAACACTTGGAAATTAAGATTTTCTCTAAACCAAAACACTTTTCTCATCCCACGATTTATGACTTCTAAAACTAAAACCTCTGCAATAACAAGGAGCTCGGAGCATGGTGGGCGGCACGGCCATCGTCATCGGCAAAACTCGAGTCTACTTCGGCAAAAACTTTCTTAGAATTAAACAACCAAGCCATAGGATTTCGAGGTAGTTTGCCTAGTGCAACATAAATCCTCGACCTTTTGTTAGGCATTTGCACCTGCAAATTAAGCCCTAACCGGTTTTAGGATTCCGAGGTAGTCGTCCGATACGACATAAACCCTCACATCTTCGAGGCTATTTGTATGATTGTGTCATACGAATATAAGTCCTAATTAATTAAAATTGGCAAGATCAAAACATCAAATAAATATTAGGACTTTCCTAAATTCAAGCTAAACAATAGGATAGTCGGGAGATTACCGAAGTTCACTTCGAATACGTGATTTCTCCTACTTTTCTTCCTTTGAATTCCCAAAACAAAATGTTCCAAATTTGATCCATTCCCTATTGAAATTCCAAACTTCAATCCTTTGAGAACTTAAACATTGAAATTCTTGAGAGCAGAATTATTGATTATTATCGAGAGTTTTCTTAGGTGATTCCCGTCACTTAAGATGTAATTAACTATAGGGCTTGCCCTTATAGGGAATTTTTAAGAACCCAGGTAATATAAACCCTGTTTAATGCTTTCATATTAAGCAGGGGAATTTGTCGGCTTATAAAATCGGTTCACAGACCAAACGGATGTCACAAATCTTTTAGTTTATTTAATCGAGCCCCACCGTCATGCAGTGTGTCTATCCTTAGGGATAGATACACGGTTCGTGGTGCGGTGCTCGTTTATATAAACTATTTGGGATGTGAGATCGGTTTAATCTCATATCTTAAAACCTTCAAATTTAAAATTATTTTCAAAATCAAATACTACTTTTCAAAATTATTTATTTAAATTAATTTTAAAAATTCGCCAATAACTTCTGTTAGGCGACCCCCTTTTCAAAAATAAAACACGCAACCTAAAAAAATAAGCCGTACAGCATGTTATTTTAGTTTTTAATTCTTGCCCATGTATCATTTCTTATGCTTAAATGTTTTATCCTATCTAAAATTTTAAAGTTTGGGGGGACTTTAAAAAAAATTTTCAAAATCTAAAATTTTATTTGTTCTCAAGAATACTATAAATAAAATTTAAGTTTTGATTGAAAATAAATTATGAATATGGAAATGATTAAGAGAATTTTGTTAAAATCTATAGTAATGATGAAAAATTTAACGTTAAAATTTTCTTAGTAAAGAAATGTTAAATGTAATGAAACTATCTTTAGTAGGAAATATTATATTTTTGGAAAAATAGAAATTTGTTGTTTATTTTTCAAAGCTTAAAGTTCTTTTTCATAAAAATAATTTTCAACATTGTTATTATGATTTTAAGTGAAGTATAAATATCAAACCTTTATTTTAAATGGAAGGATGGAATTCAAAATCATTAAAGGTGTATGTAGATACAGTAATCCTTGCCTTACAAAAAAATAGAAAAAAAAATAAAAAGAAAAAGAGAAAAAGTATAGTATGTGAAAAATAAGGAAGGAGAAGCTTGAGGATTTAAGGGCCTAATTAAAAATTGGTTCAACACCTAAAGTTTAAAATACAAGTTTTGAGAAAATTTAAAGCTTAAGATTATAATATAGTAAGTAAAATTATTCTCAAATAAAAATTTTTAAGTGAGAAAAATAAAATGTTAAATCCTATATTTTGAAAAATCTACAAGTATTTCTGAATTAGATAGGAACTTATTTTTTTCATTAACCTTTATTTACGAACTATCTAAACTTTAAGTTGGTCTCATTTACTAAAATATTTTTCTAAATTGGACAATTTCATTTCTAAAACAAAATTTTGAAACCTTCCTAAAGAAACTCATTTACATAATTTGCATGTTTAATTTTTATTTGATTAAATGTCACTTGAGGAAAAGTAACATTTTAAGTTTGAAGGATTTTGATACACCTAAAATATATAGTATTTTTATGCACATTTTTATACCTATTTTTGATTATATTGCACTTTAATGGAAGGAATTTTTGTGCTTTTCTTGCAGGTATGATTAAAATGAATGATTATGATGAAAGGAGCATAAAAAGATTAAATTTGAAGCAAAAATGAGAAATGTAGAAAATTAGCCTCTGACGGCTAAGCGCCAAGGGGCAGCGCTAGGTACGATAATTAAAAGTGGCAAATTAAATCAAATTTGGCGCCTTTTCCATGTGTTGTTTGAAGCAACATTTGGTTTAAACTTCCTTAACTTCTTTTGGGCTGCAAATTTGAGTGAAGAGATGCATCCTTTGGTAGATATATTGAATTTGGACATGATATGAAGAGACACCAAAGCACCTTTTGGAAAATTATTAAAAGAAGACTTGAAGATTAGAAGAAAGAGAAGAATTTTGAAAGGAAGTATTAGCAGGGAATGTTGGAGTAAAGCTTGAAGTGGTTGAAGGGAGAGAGGAAGAAAGAGAGTCTTCTTCTTGCCATACTTTTCTTTTCCATTTTACTTCATCATAGTTTGTAATAGAATTTTGGAGAGTGAATCCTTAGAGTTGGGCACCTTCTTCTGAGGAGTCATTTAGTGGAAAGAGAAAGTTTCAGAGGAACTTCAAAAGTCTTGTGGAGAGGATTTTCAGATAAGTTTGTATCTTTGTTTTTACATTTGGTTTTAAAAGTAAGACTTGTTGTGTTTTCACTATGATCTCTGCCTTCAAATCAAATTGTGTTTGTGTTTTCTCCATGGGTTCTGCGTACTTTTCTTTATCTTTTCCCTTTTAAATGATGAAGTAATTAAATTATAGATGGAAGTTGTGTTAAGTATAGGTGTTTAATGTTGGAAGAAATTTTGATGAGTCACTACCTTACACTTCATTTACTTCTTGATTTGGCCAATTAAGATGTTAAAATTTTGTGTGAGAACATGTAAGAACCACTGCGGTATTGTCTTAATGAACAATTGAAGAGAATTACATGAAATTGTATGGGTGAGAATGTAGTCCATATTGTTAAACGCAAATAAACAAGGAGATATGCTTCTGATTTGGTGTAGAATTAGAGGACTTTAGAGTGGCAGGCTAAAGCCCCTAATTTAAATATCTGATTGGCTTTTTTATTTTATGTTCTGTTATGATATGTTAGCCCACAAGTGGTGGGAGAAGAGGGAACTCTAGAGTGAGAGATAGTATCTTCCATTCCTAACCCGTATACAAGATCTCAAAACATCATATTAAAATATGTTCTTATAGAACCAACTAAGGGTAAAGAACATAACTGCTTATATTTGGCACAATACATTTAGATATTACCACAATGAAATTCCTTCATTAATACTGATTCATTAAGGAGGAAAAAAATATTTTATTCTCATTTTCTTTCATATCATTTTTATATTCCAGATAATTTTAGTTGCTTGCTTTACTTTTTCTTAAAAAATTATCAAAAAGAATTTAAACTTTATATCTTTAAAACATAACTTACAAAATTATTTTGAAAAGAAAAAAATTGCTTTCCACTTTCATTAAACTTTTACAACATTACTCTGTGGGTTTAATATCTCGAGGCTTAATCAGATAGTCCTATATTACTTGATAAATTATACGTATATTTGCATAGAATCTCATATTTTAAGATAACTAAAGTTGTTTTCTTATTTGCTTTGAAATCATTTTTTTGTGATTTTGTAAACAAAAAGATATTATTCTTGAAAAAAATATAAAGTGTAAAACGTAAGCATAAATATTTCGGGATTATCACCCTGCATGTCAAAACTAAAACATTTAGGATAGCCACAAAACCAAAACAAAAACTAAAGTCTAAACAAAAACTGATAAAATTCACCGCCACAAATATCAAATTATAAGACGACTTAAAATTTATTAACAAACAAAACAAAAATCTCAATTGCAACTAAATTAAAAATTCTCTTTCGATAATCGAGAATACCTTGGACGTGGCAACCTATGGCTACTAACGAGATTTCCCACAATCTGAATGAAAGTACTGAACTCATTATGTTAAGTTTAGTAAATTCATCTGGGCTAAGAGAATCTAAAGAAATCAGTGGTGCCAGAATGTGGGAACCGTAGGATCCTAACCGGTGTTGCTATAATAAACTTAAATTTTGTTCTAATAAGACATTAAGACATCTCTATTTCAAGGATTTTTAAAACATGAGACCTCTCATCTCTTCAATTTGACACTTCTAAAACTAAACCTGCTACGACAAGGAGCTTGGAGCATGTACAATGAGTAGCACGACCATCTTCAATGACAAAACTCCTTAGATTAAATAACAAGCGATATGATTTTGAGGTCGATGACGATCCACCGTCGGATGGCGCGTGTAATGAACAAACGGTGGAGATAAAGTCGGACGAGGAGATGGAATGGGATAGCGGGCCGCATGGTTGCCGAGTTAGATGGCGGTGTCAAATAGGAGTGCACCACGTGGAGCTTCGACTCAGACGAGGATGACGCTGCCCCGACATGGTTAAGTAGGAAAATAGGGTATTTTTGAATTATTTAAATGCCCTGACCTTTGAAAATTCATATCTTTATGTAGAAAAATCACAAAATTAAAATAAAAATACCCTCTTGCTCAGTGAACAGAGGAGAACAATGTGGAAAAATAATTGGTCTATTTTTTTGAGTATTTAATTTTTAATTGATTAAACGCTGATCTGAGTATTTTAATTCTCCACTCACACACGCAATTCACCATGGCATGAGACCATAGGGCTTTTGTAGCCTCTGTGCTTGGAAACAATTGTTGAATTTTTCCAATCTCAAAGGCCATCTCTATGACAAATTTTTGTGTCTGTTTTAGCATTTTAATTCCATTAATTTGCATATTGCTTAGAAAATTCTAAGAAAATTGTGGGAGATACCTTATGACTAGAGGACCCTAGGAAAATTATTGTTTAATTTAACTCCTTAAAAATAACCCTAATTAGCTTAAATAATTAAAACTGGACTGTAATTAATTAGGAGTAACCACACATTAAAATCAATTGAAATCAATTCTCCACTGTCACTTAGGATACAGAGAGCCTCACATAAAAATTTCAAGTCAATTGGAACTATTTTAACCTATTAAATGAATTAATTCAGTGATATAGCTATTTTGAAAATTAAAAAATTCATAAAACCCAAAAAAAATTAAAAAATTCACCAAACTTGCTTTTTTCATAAAAATTTGATTTTTAATAATTTTTTAATATTTAAGAATTAAAAATTATAAAAAATCACAAAAATAAAAGATTTCCCCAAAATGCCACATTTGGTCTCCTAATCACTTGAGAACTATCAAAATATTTTTGGTAAGTCTCTAAGATGAGATATTAATTTTTAAAAGGCCTAGGATAATTTTTAATATTTAAAAAATGAATTTTCTTAACCTTCTACTAAAATAATTCTAATAAATCAAAGAAAAATCAAAAAATATAAAACTTGTTTCTCTGTACTCCTTGACTATAAAGAGATTTTCTAAAAATATAAAATTAATTTTTTCACGTTTAAAATATTTTAAAATGAATTAATTTTCCAAAACTTAAAATAAATATAATAAATAAAATATAACTCAAAAAATCGCCAAAATTGGTCCAAGTGGTCCTCTAGTCAGTAGGGACATCCCATAATTTTTCTAAGGATAGAAACTTTACCTTGGTCATGTTGTTGAACTTTCATTGAAAACCCTTTTTTTCATTAAATTAATTTTATAAACTAAATTAAAAATGAAAAAATCATATTTTCTCCTCTAATGTCTTAATTGACATGTGAGTAAGGTGACATAAAATTCTTAAGTTTATTTGAGTTTGATTTGATGAATTATGACAAGAATATGCTTAAGAGGGTATTAAGGTAATTAAAAGGTTTTAACCTTAATTAAAATTTAGGTCTATCCAAAGGGAGGGTAAAATATTTTGATCCTAATTTTCATTTGGATGATTGAAACATGGGATGTTCAAGTGGTAGAAACCCATTAAATCATCTTAAACATTAAAAGAAAGAAACATTAATTGAATTACTTGAAATTTAGAAGATTAATTAAAGCTTGGATAATTAAAGATTAAAAAGAAATGTAATAAAAAATCCTAATCCTCTAAATTAAATTCCTCAATTTATAATTCAATTAAACATTATTTAAAGTGAATTAATGGAACTTTAAAATAATGATTAAAATTAATATTTTATGAACTCTTTGTTGAAAATCTTATGATTGAACTAAAGACACTAAAGGAAATTAATTTGAAATTCCCTAAAACTTAAATTAAGAATAAATTTTTAAAACATTTAAGGATCAATCTCAAAAGTTAAAATCATTTAAACTAATAAAACTTAATTGAATTGAACAACTTGAACACTATTCCAAACTTAAGATAATCTAAAAAGAGAAAGAAGATTAATCTTAACTACATCACTTTAAACCATCAACTAAAACTTTAAATTAAGAATGGTTAAAATCTTTAATGAACCAATTTGCCCCAAAAAGGCTTTCATTACCATAACTTTTAAATGAAGCATTAAATGAAATATCACCTTACTCACAAGTATAGTCAAACATCCTGATTCACTGAGCAAGAATAATCTGGGTGATTGATTCATCACCACAATGAAGCTAACTGAACTTAAAATAATCCCTACAATGTTTAGGAAGATGTTCAAAATTCAGTTCCGAGCACTTCTCTAACTTAAGGGGATGTTTGAAAAGAATAGTGAGATTTCATTATTCTTTGGTGAAAAAAATCATTCTTAACAAAACACCAGAACCTAGACGTCATAGGAATTGACTAGCAATAGGACTAGGATTTTGGTAGACAACCAGAACCTTCCCTTAGCTTTACCTAGGTGTTTTCTTATTGCAAATATATAAATGATTTAACATGTGTTTTAAGTGCAGGTGAAAATGACGGGAAATGCCACAAGGTACGCATTTAAATTTATTGCAATTTACATTTGACAATTTATTAAATGTCTTACTGTCCTGTACTTATAAATGCATGAAAATGATCGAACCAAGCATGCTTAAATAACTCAAAATATAATTACCAACAAAATGAAACTGCAATTATAACTAAAATTAAAACGTCTCGTTGGATGATCGAGAATCCCTCGGACGATGTAACCCACGTGTTGCTAATTAGATTTCTCACGGTCTAAATGAAAGTGTGGAACTCATTCAGTTGGGTTTATCAAATTCATTTGGACTAAGGGAATTCGATGAAAATAGCGTTGCCGGGATGACGGAACTGTGGGATCTTAATCAGTTCTGCTTAATCAAGTTTAAGATTTGGTTTAATTAAGACATTAATCCATCTCAAATTTCAACCTCTCTAAACCAAAATAGTTCTCTCATCTCTTGATTGTCACCTTCTAAAACCAAACCTCTGCAACAACAAGGAGCTTGGAGCATAGTGGGTAGCATGGCCATCTTCATCAGCAAAACTTGTGTCTACTTCAACAAAACCTTTCTTAGTGTTAAATAACCAAGCCAGAGGATTTCGAAGTAGTTTGCCTAGTGCAACATTAATCCTCAACTCTTCATTAGGCATTTGCATAATCATATTATGTAAATTAAGTCCTAACCTGTATTAGGGCTCTGAGGCAGTCGTTTGCTACGACATAAACCCTCACATCTTCAAGGCTATTTGTGTGATTATGTCATACAAATATAACTCCTAATTAATTAAAATCGGCAGGATTGAAACATTAAATAAACTCTCAAATTGAAGCCAAACAATAGGATAGTCGGGAAGTCACCGAAGTTCACTTTGGTTCTGTGACATCCCTTACTTCTCTTCCTTTGGACTCTCAAAATAAATTGTTTCAAATATGATCTATTCCCTATTGAAATTTCCAAAATTTAATTTGTTTGAAACATTAAAACTCTAAAATTCTTGAGAGCAAAACCCATGATCATTATTGAGAGTTTTCTTAAATGATTCCCGTCATTTAAGATGTAATTAATTATAGGGGCTTCCCCTTTTAGGGAACTTTAAGAACCCAGGTAATATAAACCCTGCTTAATTCCTTTATATTAAGCAGGGGAACTTGTCGGCTTTTAAAATTGGTTCGCGAGACCAAACAGATGTCACAAATCTTCCTAGTTTATGTAATCAAGCCCCATCATCAAGCAGTGTGTCTATTCTTCAGGATAGATACATAGTTTTTTATGCTGTGCTCGTTTATATAAACTATTTGGGATGTGAGATCGGTTTGATTTCATATCTTAAAATTTTCAAACATAAAATTATTTTCAAAATCAAATGTTACTTTCCAAATTATATATATATATATATATATATATATATATTTAAATTAAATTTAAAATCTAAAATTCGCGGAAACCTTTTGTAAACGACCCAATTTTTTAAAACACACGACCTAAAAATATGCCGACAACAACCACAAAATTTCATGTCATCGATGCAGATACTTCGTTCAACACCCTGCTTGGTCGATCGTGGCTTCATGAGTACAATATGGTCCTGTCGTCGCTTCACAATTGCATCAAGTACTACGAAGATGGACAAGAACGTTGTATTAAGGGAGATGTACAACCTTTTTCAAAACAAGAAGTGGGCATTCACAAAAATGCCGCCTACTATGCTCCAAAAAAAAGTATTTTCAAGAGAAAGTGTGCCAAATTAAACTGAAGATTCAGAAGAATCACAAGAATAGGACCATTCACCACCGTTTTAACGATTTCCCAAGGCTCCTTCACAACAAGTTGGTGGAGGTTATTTTAGCCCATGCATCCAAGTTCGAGGCCAGGGCCTCGAGCGAGGGAGAACTCACCGATGGTTTAACGGACAAAGAT
Organism: Papilionanthe hookeriana x Papilionanthe teres; assembly: GCA_022702705.1. NCBI lineage: Eukaryota > Viridiplantae > Streptophyta > Magnoliopsida > Asparagales > Orchidaceae > Papilionanthe > Papilionanthe hookeriana x Papilionanthe teres. The sequence goes on from CM040424.1 coordinate 152,548,646, forward strand.
GACAATTAGCATCGATGTAGAAGGAAGCTCTGAGGAGGATGATTTTAGAAAGGAAACAATGATGATAAGTCAGAAGAAGCATCAATTTGAAATCTCATTGGATGATACTGAAAATAATGAATATGAGTCAATGTAAGATCAGATTAATAGTATGTTTAAGCCATGACCCTAACACTGATCCATCCCCAACAGAATGAGAGTATGGAGGTAAAGGAAGTCCATAATTGTGGTGTTAAATGTCGGCAAATTTTTGATTTAATTTAAATAAATAATTTGAAAAGTAGTATTTGATTTTGAAAATAATTTTAAATTTGAAAATTTTAAGATATGAAATCAAACTGATCTCACATCCCGAATAGTTTATATAAACGAGCATCGCACCACAAACTATATATCTATCCTGGAGAGTAGACACACTGCTTGATGATGGGGCTCGGTTAAATAAACTAGAAGATTTGTGACATCCGTTTGGTCTATGAACCAATTTTATAAGCCGACAAGTTCCCCTGCTTAATACAAAATAAATTAAGCGGGGTTTATATTACTCAGGTTCTTAAAATTCCCTATAAGGGCAAGCCCCTATAGTTAATTACATCTTAAATGATGGGAATCACTTAAGAAAACTCTCGATAATAATCAATAATTCTGCTCTCAAGAATCTCAAAGTTTAAGTTTTCAAAGGATTGAATTTTAGAATTTCAATATAGAATGGATCAAGTTTGGAACATTTTATTTTGGGAATTCAAAGGAAGAAAGGTAGGAGAAATTACAGATTCGAAGCGAACTTCGGTAATTTCCCGACTATCCTATTGTTTGGCTTGAATTTAGGAAAGTCCTAATGTTTATTTAATTTTTTGGTCTTGCCAATTTTAATTAATTAGGACTTATATTCTTATAATGCGATCACACAAATAGCCTTGAAGATATGAGGGTTTATGTCGTATCAGGCGACTACCTCGGAATCCTAAGACCTGTTAGGGCTTAATTTGCAATACAAATGCCTAACAAAAAGGTTGAGGATTTATGTTGCACTAAGAAAACTACCTCGAAGTCCTATGGTTTAGTTATTTAATTCTAATAAAGTTTTGCTGAAGTAGACTCGGGTTTTCGCGATGACGATGGTCGTGCTGCCCACCATGCTCCGAGCTCCTTGTCGTTGCAGAGGTTTAGTTTTAGGAGATTGCAATCAAAAGAGAAGAGAAGATTTTGGTTTTAGAAATCTTAAAGTCCAACTGTTGTTAGTGTTTTAGTTAAAACAAATCTTAAAGTTGATTATAACAACACCGGTTAAGATCCCACGGTTCCATCCTTCCGGCATCGTTATTTTTATCGGATTCACTTAGTCCAGATGAATTTGCTAAACCCAACTAAATGAGTTCCACACTTTCATTTAGACCGTGGGAAATACCGTTAGCAACACGAATGTTACATTATCCGAGGTATTCCCGATCATCCAACAAGACGTTTTAATTTAGTTGTAGTTGTGTTTTTGTTGTTTTGTTTGTGATTAAATTTTGAGTTGTTTTATATTTTGAAATATTGTAGCGGTGAATTTTATCTTGTAATGACTTTTAATTTAGTTTTGGTTTCAGTTTTAGGGGCTACCCTAAAGGTGTAGGTTTTCATGCAATAGTTGTTTATCATGTAAGAAAAGTAAAGTGCATTTGCAATAAAGTAAATTGCAAGAAGGTAAATTGCAATAAAATAAAAGCGTACCTGGAGGGTCTTCCCGTCATCCCAGTTGCACTTAAACACAATTTAGAATATTTAAGCATTTAAAGCAAGTTCCTAGGTAAAGCTAAGGGAAGGGTTATGGTTTTCTACCAAGTTCCTAATCCTATAGCTAGTCATCTCCTATGACGTCTAGGTTCTTGTGTTTTGGTTTGAGGACGATTTTCTTCATCAAAGAATAATTAAGTTCGATTGTTCTTATAAACATCTATCGTGCGAGGAAGTGCTTAAGACGAATCTTAAACATCTTTTCGATACTTTTAGGATTATTTTAAGTCAAGAGAATTTAATTATATAATGAATCAATTATCCAAGAGTTCAAGTTTTGTTATCTTGCTCAGTGAACTAGGACATTTGAATATCCTATAAGTGAAGTAACACTTCACTTAACACTCTGTTTAGGAGTTATGAAAACAAGAGCTTTTGAGGGCAAATCGATGTTCAAGTGATTTTGTGATTTAATTTAATTTCAATCAATGGGTTTAAGTTTGGAATAGTGTTCAAGTTGTTTTAGATTTATTTTGAATTCATTATGTCTTAAGTGATGTTATATTTAATTCGATTTAATTTAATTTAATTTTAGATTAATTTAATTTAGTTTAGTTTTAATTTTAATTTAATTTTATTTATTTAATTTAATTTTTAATTTTATTTTAACTTGGTTTTTTTTATTATTATATTTTTTTATTTAATTTAATTTAATTTAATATGTTTTAATTTAGTTTAATTTAATGTGATTTAATTTAATTTAATTTAAATTTTAATTTAATTTTAAACTTTAATTTAATTAAATTTTAATTTAATTTTATTTTAGATTTTAATTTAATTTAAATTTTAACTTAATTTTATTTTTAATTTTAATTTAATATTTTATTTTTTTATGTTTTAAAAATGATTTAATTTTAATTGTTAAAGTATTAATTTAATTGAAATTTTAAAAGGATTTACTTTAATTTAATTTAATGATTATGTCTTTTAGCATTTTAAATTTTGAATTGGATTATCATTTTAATTAGGAATTACATATTATTGAGATGATTAATTTAGGAATTCTTAGATTAAAGAATAAATTTCCTCCTAATAATATCCTTATTTTAATAATTCTATTTTTTTATTATTCTTCCAAATTTAATTAATTATTTAATTAAGGTTTATTTTGATTACTTTCAAATTATTTGGTAGGTTTCTACCCTTTAAATACCTAAGTTTCAAACATCCAAAATCAACTTAATATCAAATATTTTACCCATCCTTTTAATTAAACCTAAAATTTTTAATTATAGGTTAAAATTTTAATTACCATTTTGCCCTTTATGCTTACTAATTCCATAACTCACTAAATTGAGCTTAAATGAATTTAAAATTTTTATGTGGCTTCACTCATATGTCAATCAAGACATTAGAGGAGAAAATATGTTTTTTTTGCATTTAATTTATTTATAGAATTATTTTTTGTGGAAAATAAGGATTTTCAAGGAAAATTCAACAACATGACCAAGGGAAAGCTTCTGTCCTTAAGAAAATTATGGGACATTCCTAATGACTAGAGGACCATTTGGACCAATTTTGGTGATTTTTTGAATTATATTATTTTTATTATAATTATTTTGAATTTTGGAGTATTAATTAATTTAAAAAGAAAATAAAGGTTGAAAAATGAATTTTATATTTTTCAAAAATCTCTCAGATATCAAGGAAACTAGAGAACCAATTTTTGTAATTTTCTAATTTTTATTTGATTTATTAGAATTATTTTAGTGGAAATGCTAGAAAATACATTTTTTAAATTTTAAAATTACCTTAGGGCTTTAAAATTTAATATCTCATCATAGAGACCTAAGAAAAATATGGGGTTTGTTCCTAAGTGATTAAAATTCAAAATATAACATTTTGATGAATTTTATTATTTTTGTGATTTTTATTATTTTTTAATTATTAAAAATATTAAAATAATGCAAAAAATCATATTTTTTAGAAAATTACAAATTTAATTTTTTTAAATTCCCCTGATATCAGAGAGGATCCAAAACCAATTTGGTGAATTTTTGAAAAGGATTTTGAAAGTTATGAATTTTTAAAGTTTAAATTTGGCTAAATGGCTTAATCAACCCATTTGGTAGGGCTAACCAAGTCCAATTGACTTCAAATTTTTATGGTGGGTTCCTCTGATCCTAAAGGTCAGTGGAGAGTTGATTTTAAGTTAATTTGATATATGATTGGCTCTAATTAATTAAGGTTCTATTTTGGGTATTTAAGCCAATTAGGGTTATTACAAGTGGATTAAATCAAAACCTATTTTTCCTTGGGTCCTCTAGTCATAAAAAACATCACCACATTTTTCTAGAATTTATTTCACAACAAACTAATTATTGGAATTAAAATATTAAGAATAGTGACCTAGAATTGAAAAATCAATAACTCCACATAGGGGTGGCCTGCGGCTTTGGAAAATTCGGGGAATGTTCCCAAATTCGAGAGGCTTGAAAGCCCTATGGTCTCATGCCATGGTGAATTGTATACATGCATGGAGAATTGAAATAGTGCAGAGAGTAAATAAATTATTAAAAATTAAATACTCAATGAAATTAAAAGATTTCTTCTCCACATTATTCTCCTCTATTCACTGAGCAAGAGGGTATTTTTATTTTATTTTTCTGATTTTTCTACACAAAGTTATGTATTTTTGAAGTTTAGGGAATTAAATAAATAAGAAAATGCCTATTTTCCTACTTATCCAGCTCGGCGCCCTGTCATCCTCGGCATCTCCGAATGACCACGCGGAGCGCTCCCGTTCGACACCGCCACTTGAGTCAGCAGCCCGGGTCCCGCCTTCCGCGTATCATCCGCTGATCCAACCTGATCTGAGTCATCCATCCGCGCGTGTATTGAATGAACGACTTCCATTCATCGTCCCCAAGCCTCTGGCAGAGAGCCGTCCACACTAAAACCCTAAGAACTCACTCATTTCTCAACGGATTTTCATGTTCTTGTGCTCTATGGATTCATCTTGAAGAGATGAACACATCCATACGGTTTATGTAGCATGAAAATGATTCAATAAAAATAGAGAATGTTCAGAAGCTCGGGAAGAAGAGTGAGACCATACCTTTGCTCAGAGAAGTGTGGCTTCGATCTGAGGGTTGTGTCACCTTTGATTGGGTCCAAGCAAGCTCCAGACGAAGTCTCCTGGCCTGGTGAATTGTCCAGGTATGATTTTGACCAAGCCCGATTTCAATCTTTGGAGTCTAGAACAGATGAGTGGCCTGGAGAGGGGACTTTCACTAGGGAACTTCTCCTCTTGACCTTGTGCAGGTGTAGGTGAGTTTAATTTGACTTTGGTGAAGGATTTGGGAATGTCCTGTTCTGGCTTGAGAATTAAGCTCCAAAATTGAGCTCAATTAGTGGGGATTAGGGCAGGAGGACAGTGGGGATCAAGTGCTCTAGGTTTGGGGAGAGTCTGGAGTGATTTTGGCAGAGTTTCCTTAAGGTTGATTCAGCACCTCCTCCATGGACGAGAGGGGTGGGGTTTAGATAGGAGAGGCTGGAGGGCCTCCCAGGGGGAGTTAGGGCTTGGGATCAGCTGCTTAGGTCAAGGGAAGAACAACCATGGTGGCCATTGGGCATGGGGCAACTCAGCAAGGTGGAATTTCAAAGTTTGGCTCCTCCCCATGTCTCGGCCAAGGCGTTTTCCGGCAGCCCAGGTGGCTGGCCGGCAGGCAAGGGTTTGATTTTGGGTTAGGTTTGGGTTTAGGTAAAAATTGGGCCTTTTAGCTTTGGGTTGAATTTGAGTGGGGTTTGTGTCTAAATTTTGGGTAAATCATGTTAGTATTTTGTTTGTGGGGATGTTAAAGAAGGTTTCGAAAAGGTTTGGGGTTAATTGGGGTTGAATTAGGTTAGTTTCGGCTAAGTTTGGGTCATGGGTCCAAATTGGGCTTTAAGGTCAAAAGTGAAATTGGATTCAAATGCCAATCAAATTGGACTTGGATTTGGTCTAGATTGGAGTTGGGGATGTTGAATTGAAGTTTAGAATTGAATTTGACCAGAATTTGGGTCAATTGGGTAGGTTTGGTTTGACATTGGGTTCATTTTGGGTTAAAATGGGTTAAATTGGGGATTTTGACAAAAGTGGGATAAATTGACAAAATTGGCCCAAGGTGTAGTTGAACAAAATGAAATTGGGAATATCTGAGATTTTTTGGAATTTTCTGGGAATTTTCTGAATTTTTGGATTTTTTGGCTAAGAGGGGCATTTTGGGTATTTGGAGGGTATTGGGGGTATTTTTTTGGAATTTGGGGTAAAAATGGTCAATTTGAGTGGTGGGAGAGTGTCTGGGCTTGATTTTGAGGAATTTGGGTGATTTTATAGAATTTTGTAAATTTTGGGTAATTTCAAGGGTTTTGGGTAGGCTAGGCGGGTCCGGGGTCCTGGGGTCAAAAATTGCAAAATTTGGAAAATTGAAGATTGGGTGAATATAAGTGGAATGAAATCATTTTGGTTGAGCCATGAAGCCATATCAAGCCCACATGAGCCATGAAGGGACTCATTTGAGGCATTCATTATGTTGTTCCTAACCCTCTTAGCGCGAGGGCTTAGGGGTTAAGGACCATCCATGTGAATCACCTTCATGAGTCAGGAGGTCAAGTTGGGTATAGGTGTGCTTATAGGAGGTGTGTGAAAGTGTAGTGTACAAGTGTAGTGTGTGTAAGTCAACCCTCACCAGACCAGGCCACCCAGGGCAGTCCTAAGGCCAAAGAGTCCTATAGGAACACATCCTTTAAACTTCCACATTTGATCTCAACCCTCTAGGTGATTGGGGGTCTACAATCAAGTTTGTGGAGTTTGCAGGGAGCTAAGAAGTGGTTTGAATTTCTAGGTGGTGAGTCCCAATTCTAATCCTCTAAGATAATCAAAGGAATAGCCTAAGGCTATATCCTAAGTACTAAAAAGAAGAAGAGAAGACCTCATCAAAAATGAGGTCAACAAATGGACCCCCAATAGGTGTGGTGAGCTGACAGAGCACACCGTGCGTGTTGGTGTTGATCGAAGCGATCAACAAAACCAACACAAAAATCCAAGTGACAAACTTGGGACAGAGTAGAAGAGTTTCTGCTGGGGAGTGTAAGTATATCTCTGAGACTAGAGATTCCTGAACTCTTGCTGGGGAAAGGAAAAGGAGGTGAAACCCAAATCACATGATCTGGGGGAATTTCGATTTAGATTTCATTTTGGTTCAGTTTAAGTTTTGATGTGTGAGCTCAGATTTTAGTTTGAGTTTAATTTAGATTGAAGTTTTGTTAAAATTAATTTGAAGTAATTTGAACTTGAAATGAAAATTGGAATTTTGTGGTTTTAGATGTAACATCTTCAACCTTAAAAGAAAATTGAATTGATTGGATTGAATCATTACAATGAGGAGAGATCTCAGAGCAATGCGGTATTAGATGTAAAATCCTTGACCTCAAGAGTTTGATTTTGATGTATTTCATTGTGGTAGGGAAAGAATCCTAAAGCAATGCAGTCTTGGATGTAATATCCTCAACCCAAAAGTTTGATTTTGATGTATTTCATTGCGATAGGGAAAGAACCTAAAGCAATACGGTCTCGGATGTAAAATCCTCGGCCCCGAAAAGTTTGATTTTGATGTATTTTATTGAGATAGGGAAAGAATCCTAAAGCGATGCGGTCTCGGATGTAAAATCCTCGACCCGAGAATTTGATTTTGATGTATTTCATTGCGATAGGGAAAGAATCCTAAAGCAATGCGGTCTCGGATGTAAAATCTTCGACCCAAAAGTTTGATTTTGATGTATTTCATTGCGATAGGGAAAGAACCTAAAGCGATGCGGTCTCGGATGTAGAATCCTCAAGCTCCAAAAGTTTGATTTTGATGTATTTCATTGCGATAGGGAAAGAATCCTAAAGCGATGCGGTCTCGGATGTAAAATCCTCGACCCCAAAAGTTTGATTTTGATGTATTTCATTGCGATAGGGAAAGAATCCTAAAGCGATGCGATCTCGGATGTAAAATCCTCGATCCCAAAAGTTTGATTTTGATGTATTTCATTGCGATAGGAAAGAACCTAAAGCAATGCGGTCTCGGATGTAAAATCCTCGACCCCGAAAGTTTGATTTTGTTGTATTTCATTGTGATAGGGAAATAACCTAAAGAAATGCGATCGCAGGATGTAAAATCCTCGACCCCAAAAGTTTGATTTTGATGTATTTCATTGCGATAGGGAAAGAATCCTAAAGCGATGCAGTCTCGGATGTAAAATCCTCAACCCCAAAAGTTTGATTTTGTTGTATTTCATTGCGATAGGGAAAGAATCCTAAAGCAATGCAGTCTCAGATGTAAAATCCTCAACCCCAAAAGTTTGATTTTGAATAGTAATTGATTTTGCAAAGATTTGTAGTGTTGATTTGAAAAGTGTGGTATCTTGGTGTTTCGAGAATTTTATGAAAGTTGTAAAAAATTTTTGTGGAAGGAAACAGATTAGGAGGGAATATGTAGATGTTGCATATCCCATTCAAAAGAGTTGATTGAAATTTGCTGGTTTGGATCGGATACAATTCCTCGCCATCAGATCCGAATTGAAAACCTCGTGGCTCCGTGTCAATGGAATCGACAGCTTCCGTCCCAGATAAGGGAGAGAGTAGAACAGATTGGATTTCAGATTTGGAAGATTGAGTTTGAATTTGATTGAAATTTGATTTGAGACCTTGAAGGTCGTATTTAAATTTGATTGAGATTTGATTTGAGATCTTGAAGGTCAAATATGAATTTGATTTAAGTTTTGATTTCAGATCTGGAAGGTTGAAATTGAAATTTGATTTAAGATTTGTGTTCATTTTGTTTGTCCTTTAACGATTCAAATTTATTTTATCATTCATTTAATGTTCATGTGAATTTGGCGTTCATCATTTTTTTTAGATTTTTAAGGAAAGTTTTCTTTTATTCTTTTTGTTTCTTTTCTGTTCTTTGTTCGAAGTTCATTTAACTTTAATGGCGTTTCCCAGTCAATTTGCTCAAAAGAGGGGAAGGCCAAAATGTGACATGGTCACTTTCATTCCAATCATGTTGAAGATACATCATACAACTCGATCTGGAATACATCTCATACAATCCATGTAGGCTCAAAACGGACTATGTATGATCCTTGTCGATCCATTCAAAAAGGCATCTGTCAGAAATCCATGTCTGAATAGTGAGGTACATGGTTAGTAACATCACCTTCCAAGCCATCCTTGGCAAGGATGCCGTATGGATGTACGTTGGAGGTGTGATATTTTCCATGTAACTCACAGCTCGTAAGGTCGGAGGCTCTCTAGCTGCGGGTACGGTTGGAAGTGGTAAGGTGCTTTCTGTCATCCATCCTTCGAAAGTAAGCGAGATCCGCTTCATTGGTACTCCGGTATGCAATGTTTAGCGACATACCGCTCCGTTGCCCTTTAGTATCATGACGGAACCTACCGGTAGTGGTATCTTTGCGGCCCTCGGAACTCACCCGGGCACTGCTATCCGGAGGTCAGATCCGAACATGATATTACATTCTTTCAGAAAAGAAACTGTGCAGAAAGGTCTGACAAAGTCGTGGTGATATATGTGCGGGGGTATGCAGTCACCCTGCTTGTAAATGTTAATGATGTAACTGTTGGGTATGCAATCTGCTGGCAGTACCCTCCATGTTATCATTCTCTTTACCATCCTTTTGATGACCAATGGCATTGGATCTACCTTACCATGACGGAGTATCCCTGGTGGGTTTCCCTTCCCGTCTTCTGCGAAGTTGTAGCAGCATCCACATTGTATTGTAAATCTCCCTTTCCTTGGCTTCCATCTCCCGGGTTCCGAGTAAGTGTTTTCTCTTAGGCGACCTGCTCCACCCATTCTATTCAAATCCCGGATGCAGTCCACAATTTTTTGTTGTTTGTATTCTGAGAACACATTTGTATGTAGCTCGAGGCCTTCTAGTGTATTGATCCTCCTGCCTCTAATTCTCTCGAAGTATTCAAAAGTTTGCTTCTCGACATTCTACATTCTTTCTAGCTCGTATTCTAGAATAATTTGCAAATGGTAAGGCCTGGTGACGTACTGTGGGATATATGGCTCAATCCCTTCGCGTTCTCCTGCATACCTCAGCTCCTCAGGGATAGTCTCTGTGGGGACATCCTCCGGGGTTGCTTCTGTAACAAGGTTATGCATTATTGGTGGCTTCATCTGGTGGCGTGGTAGCCTTCCTTCTTCTGATCTTCTTGAAATTTCCCTGGTATTTTATGTTATCCTCGGTGCTGGCCTTCTTTCTTCTGGTTCCTGGCGAACCGGTATCCTTGAAGTATATGCACTGGTAGTAGCGACTGCCTCGTCGCGCTGGTTTGCAGCTAGTTTAGTTAACATCTTGCGGATACAACGATTTTTATTTTTTGGCTGAGTTGCTGTGAGAGTAGCTCTTCGTATTTCCTGAATCTCTGTGGGCGCGGCGGCGACGAGCTCGCCCTCTGCTGTAGCGACTACGGACTTGATTTTCTTGTCTCGCTCGAGTGTTTGTTTTCCTTTTCTTGCTTCTTGGGTTGGTGGCTTGGGCCACCCACTTTCATTCTTGTCCGGCTGGGCAATTCCTCTCGGTCAGCCGGGACCCAGTCACTTTCCTCGTATTGCGGGCTCGCGGTGCGAAGTACGAGTCGATCTCTATTATCGCTCCATCTTTCGACCCTCTTTTGGTCGAGTGCGAGGCTTACGCCATTTCTAAAGTTCGGGACCAGCCGCCGTTCGACATTTCCCGGCGAAAAGACAAGGAAAAGGATCAGGGGCTGTACAAAGAACAAGAACATTAAGAAAATGTTTATTAAAGACAAAGTTTTTTTCTCTTTTTTTTATTATTCCTTTTATATTTTTAAATTGAACAGGAATGATGTGGGTAAAGATCGGGAAAAAGATTTTGATTTGGAAGAGAGAACAAAGAAAACTTTATTATAACAATTTTATTTATTTTAGCACATTTTTATTTATTTATTTTTTTTTTGGGTTCGGACCCAGTCATAAGTAATTACTTCGCCCGTGCTTCTAGGGATGAAGAATTCATTCCTTCGAAACATTAGGTAGCGTAATACTTCTTCAAGTATCGTTCGTTGATCGGAAGCATATGTCTTTCTCCTTGGCGATTCACGAGCTGGTAGGAGCCTCCGAGTAGGCTGCCTTAACCACGAAACGGTCCTTCCCGAGTGGGTTCAAATTTTCCTCTTATCTTGCGGTGTGCGAGAATGGGTCTCTTGAGAACGAGAACTAAGTCACAAACTTTAAAGGTTCTTGGGCGGACCGGTTTGTCATGGGCTTGAACCATCTTAGCTTGGTATAGTTCTAAATTCGATGTCTTGCAAGTCTTTTCCCTTCCAGGCTTTCTAATTCCTCTAGTCGTAATTTGGCATTCACTTCTGTCATGATTTTGTTTGCACCTGCAATTCTGAGTGAAGGAAACTGGACTTCTAAGGGTAACGCTGCCTCGAACCCATACACTAGAGCGTAAGGTGTAGCTTGAGTAGGAGTTTTGAAGGTTGTCCGGTAGGCCCATAAGGCTTCTAATAACTTCTCGTGCCAATTTCTCTTGTTGTCATCCAAGGTTTTCTTTAGAATTTGAACGAGAGTTTTATTAAAAGCCTCAGCCAAGCCATTTGCTCTTGGATAGTAAATTGTTGAATACCGCCAGTCGATTCCGTGTCTCCTGACAAAATTATTGATTTGCGTGCTTCTGAATGTTGATCCATTATACGAGATGATCTCGCGCGGCACTCCGAAACGGTAGACAACTTGGTTCTTGAAAAGCGTAGCATGTGGTGTGCTTTCACTTCTACGAGTCGAGCCGCCTCTGCCCACTTGGAAAAGTAATATGTAGCCGCAAGAATGAAGTGATGTCCTTTTGAAGACGGTGGTTCTATTGGACCAACTATATCTGTGCCCCAACATTCAAATGGCCACGACGCAATTGTCAGATGTAGCACATTTGGAGGTTGGTGTAGAACCACTCCGTGCACTTGGCATTGGTGACAGCTCTTATCGATTTTCATGCGGTCGGTCATCATCGAGGGCCGGTAGTACCCTAGTCTTTTAATTTTCATTCTCATCTTCGGACCCGTGGTGAGTGCCACGAGTCCCGAATGCGGCTCTTTAACAATTTCGCGGGCCTCGGACCCGCTTAGGCATCTTAGCCGCATTTGATCGAAAGACCTTACGTATAACGTGTTATTTATTAATGCGTAGGACGAGTTCTTTTCTTGATCGATGGGCTAACAACCTATCGTCCGGTAGTTTTCTGTTTACAAGTAGTCATTAATGGTCATGTCGCCAATCTTACGTGTTTTATGTATCGCTTGCAACTTGATTCTTTTCTTTTTCTGATTTGCGTATTGTGTCTATGTCGAGCTGTGATAGGACCTCGCGTCCGTGAACTGACACTTCCACTGATTCATCTTGCAAGCAGGCAAATTCTTTTGCGAGGAGAGTTAATGCATCTGCTAAAGCGTTTTCTTTTCTAGGAATTTTGTAGATTGTGACATTCGGAATTTGTTCCAACATCTGTATGGCATACTGGAAGTATTGCTCGAGTCTTGGCTTTAAAATTATGTACTGTCCGACGATCTGTTGAATGATTAACTGCGAGTCCCCGTAGATGTTGATGTTCGTTATCCCCATTTGAATAGTTAATTCCAGTCCTGTTACAAGAGCTTCGTATTCTGCTTCGTTGTTTGTACACGGCTCTGTCAAGTGGTAGGAGTATCTTAACATCCCTCTCTCTGGTGTTATAAAGATTTGTCTGATTCCTGCCTTACCGGGTACTATCACTTGCGATTCTTCATCTTTGTGTGCTGAAGATGCTCCGTCGAAATATAATTCCCAATGTCGATCATCGCGGTCTTCTAAGCTCATTATTTGTTCATCTGGCAAGTCGTCATTGAGAGGAGATTCTGTCGGCAGAGGGTGTGCTGCAAGGAAGTCAGCTAGGACTTGTCCCTTTACAGCAAGAAGAGGCACGAAAGTTATATTGCATTGCAATAATATCATTGACCACCTGGCAAGTCTGCCAAAACGTGTTGGATGGGTCATCAAGTATTGCAATCGATTAAATTTCGAGATCAGGTTGACCTTATGAGAGAGCATGTAGTACCTGAGCTTTTGAGCGGCGAAGATCAGGGCCAAACAGTGCTTTTCAATTGCGGGATACTTTATTTCCGTTGGGAGTAAACGATGGCTTAGGTAGTAAAGAGCAATTTCTTTACCCTCATCATTGACACAGGCTAATGAGGCTCCGAGAGAGTCGTCTAAAGCCGCGGTATAAAGTATCAACGGTCTACACTGAGGCTGAGGTTGCTAAGACGGGAGGTGTCATTAAATATTGTTTAATGTCCTCGAAGGCTTTCCGGCATTTCTCTTCCCAAATAAATTTGGCGTCCTTTTTAACTAATGCGAGAAAGGTGACACCTACCGACAAGTTTGAGATAAAGCGTCGAAGATATGCCGAGATTCCTTGAAAAGATCATAGTTGTTTTAAGGTTTTGGGAGGTGGAATTTCTAAGATGGCTTTTATCTTTTCTGGATCGATTTCAATTCCACGATGTCGGACAACGAATCCTAAGAATTTCCCAGAGGTGACACCGAAGGCGCATTTTAAGGGATTCATCTTAAGGTTAAATTGTCTTAATCTTTCGAAAATAATTCTCAAATCATACAGGTGGTTTTCCTTTACTTTACTTTTGATGACCACATCGTCCACGTAGCATTCAACTTGATTGTGGATGAGATCATCAAAAATTCTTGTCATTGCTCTCTGGTAGGTTGCTCCTGCGTTCTTCAGTCCGAATGGCATCACTGTGTAGCAATATACTCCTATCAGCGTTCTGAATGATGTAAGTTTTTCATCTTATCGAGCCATTTTTATCTGGTTGTATCTTGAAGATCCATCCATGAATGAGAATATTTCATGTGTTGAAGCAATGTCGATCATTAATTACGCGATCGGTAGAGGGTATTCATCTTTTGGACATGCCTTGTTTAAATCTACGAAATCCACACAAATTACGATCCGACCATTCTTCTTCACGATGGCACCACATTGGCTAACCAAGTCGGGTATTGTTCTTCACGGACAAATTTAGCGTCTATTAGCTTTTTAACTTCAGTTATGACTTGTTCTTATATTTCTAGACGCATTCTTACGGGACCTTGTCTGATCGGGACGAAGTAGGATCCACTCCTAGCTTATGGACTGCGACCTGCGGAGCTAATCACGGCATCTCATCGTAGCTCCAAGCAAAACAGTTCTTAAATTCCATTAATAACTTGATTATTTCTTCGGAGTCTTCTCTATTGAGTAAGGAGCTAACAAAGGTAGGTCTAGGCTCTTCGCTAGTACCTAAATTAATTTTTGTTAACTCATCTATTGTAGATTTAATCTCTTCTTTGAATTCTGGTGGAGCGTCTCCAATTTGTAAATCTTTAAATTCTTCTGTAGTTTCCATGCAGTTTTCATTAGACTCGCAAGTGACAACCAAGCAAAATTCAGTATCGTCAACTGATCCTACTGTGCCGAATCCGAGACCATGTTTTGAATTGGGTGGACGACCGGAGTTATTCCATAATTTTTGAAAATGTTGTGATTGACCTTTTGTCCATTATTGAGGTAAGAAACCATGCTGAATTAAATTTTGAACACATGGAGAGTACTACTCAAAAGGTAATTCCATTAATTCTAATGAAGTGACATCTTCAAATTGTACATTATTTTCAGTTTTGGAGGAAGGATCACCACGGTAGAATTTGATGGGCTTTGCACCGCCGCTACGTACCTCTTTGACCACCATACCCTCGATCTTATTAGAATGGATCGGGGTCAGGGTCATAGTATGTACATAGTGGTTAATCTTCTCGTAGATCAATTTATATTCTTCGTTCTTTTCATCTTCGAGAGGGATCCTGAATTGCGACTTCTTCCGACTTATTGTCGCTGCTTCTTATTTGATCTCTTTTTCTTCTTTAGAAGCTGTCTTCCCGATCAACATTGATGGCTGGTTTCCTCGTCCAAGCTGTCCTAATGTCTCCGCCACGACCTCGTCCCCGGCCTCCACCTCGGATGCGAGTTGTGGAGAAACCTTCACCATCTCGGCTGTAACGGAGTGGTGAGTGACTGTTGGACTAGAACTTCGGGTTCTTCGTCGTCCCGAAACTTCCTTTGCTTCATTTGTTATGGTATCTGCGGAGAAGATTGTTTTCTTCGGGGGTGCGTAATAAAGCTGCATCTTCATGGATTCCAATTTCATGTTCGGAGAACGGTTGTAAGTCACCTTTGATGCACTATTCTCCTCCATCGAAGTATTTGATGCACTGATGTAGGGATGATGGTACCATCCTGTTTTTATGTATCCATGGTCGGCCCAGTAGAGCATTGAATGACATTTCTGAATCAATTATGTGAAATTTTGCGGTTGTCTTTGCCAAGTCACCGGTCTTCATTAGCAGTGTTATTGATCCGAGGGCTCTTTCTCCTTTCTGGTTGAATCCTCTTAATAACATTTTGTCAGCTTCGAGCTCGCGAGCATCAATTTCCAAATATGTTAGCGTTCAAATATTCATTATATTGATTGATGCTCCTAGATCCACCAATACTCTGGAGAGTGTAAACTTCCCGATTGTAACTGAAATGTACAACGGTCGGTTGTGGTCTGCCGTCCCAAGTAGTAGGTCATTGTCCGTGAAGGTAACACCTCGCTGTTCCTTTAACGAGCAAACCTCATCTAAGGAATCTCCGGTCATTTGAGCTAAGCAAATTTCTGGATCAAGTAAGGCCTTGATCAGAGCTTCTCTCATCTCCTTTGATAAAATGAGAGCGTCATAGATGCTTAGTTTGGCCGGTAGTTTCCTAAGATGGGCTAGCACATTGTAATCCACTTTATTTCCATGTGTCTCGATTTCTTCCCGAATAGGTATTCCTTCTGCCAGGGTTTGTTCTTCCTGAACAACCACCTGCTTTCCTTTGTCCTTTGGACCCATTCTCGGAGGTAGAACTCTTCCACTTCTTAAGTTGACTTTTGTAATTTCTCCTGAATCCAGTATTAAGTTTGCTGGTGTTTCCTCCTGAATCGGAATGACAGGTTCCTCTGGATTAGCTTTAGAGTCTGAGGGCTCTAACTCTATTGTGACTGTAGCTCCTCGAAACTCGCAGATAGATTCATTGCTTGTTGAAGTCTTGTAGCCTCTTTGGTGGATGTCTTCTTCATCATTGTGATCATCGAGATTGTGTATGATTTGAGAATTGTCACTTGTATCGGAATCGATGTCCGGATTAGGTTGGTTGTCGCTAGTTACGTAATCGTTAGAAACAGTCAAAACGTAGCCAACTCCATAACCCTTATCATTATAAGATCCCACCGTAGTGAGCATATAATCATACAGAGTCAGAGGTCCGAGGGATTTTTCCCCCGAATCGGAAACAACTATCCTAGGATAAGCAGCCCCTAGTCTAGCCTTAAAAGCCTCGGTCTTTTCTTCTTCATCAATTTTCTTCTTTTCTTCAATCGTCTCTTGTTGAGGTGGTTCTTTTATCGCAAGTGATAGTGCCAACTTGACAGGTTTCGAACTCTGAATTGAGGCTCGCACCGAAGCGATTTGGATGTGATCTAAAATCTTCTTCGAAGACTTTGTCCAAGCGGTAGTCCATCCATCATCAGTCGCATAGGGATCTATCGGAACAATGAGATCCGTCGAGATAACATTGACGGAACCTCCTTTCTGGGGTTCCTTCATGTACTCCTTCGGGATTGTTATATTCCCTTTTCGAAGATTGTCATTGAGCCACCTTTTGAAGGTAATACAATCTTCTATCTTGTGTCCAAGCATCCAGTGGTAAGGGCAAAAGTTGGGATCACCTTTCTTGTCGACTTCTTCTGGTGTCTTAGGTTCTGGCAGTTAGAAATCTGGAGTCTTCATCAGACTGCGGAACATTTTCGGCACTGCCACATTCTTGAACTGATATTCCCTACTGAGAAGCTTCTTTAGCGTACGTTGTGGACGAGGCGGTTGTTCATACTGTTGAGATGACTGATAGCTGGGTCGTGGTTGCTGGTAATTCAGTTGAGTTTGTTGTGACAGTTCTGGCGGTATTTGTATTGGTCGCTTGCCTTTATCGACAATCTGCGACGATCCCGGACTTCTTTTCAAAAGTTTTCACGGGCTTCGTTTGTCCGCTTTGTCGGTGAAACTTAATTGCTTTGCCTCCTCTTGCAAGCTTCCGGCCTTGCTTAACAACTTCTCGAAAGTCTTAATAGTAAATCCCTTGAGGAGAAGTGCTTATCGGGCCATGAATGCTCTTAAGTAAAATGCCGACTGCATGTTGTTCTTGTAGCTGTGGCTCACACTTTATACTTAGATTCCTCCATCGAAGTATGTAGTCCACCAAAGTTTCATTCGGCTTCTGTTTCTCTACCACTAAATCACCTATAGTGATGTGGTGCTAAGCTCCGATAAATCGCTTGATGAAGAGGTTCTCTAATTCTGAAAATGTCTTCACCGAACCGTTCAGTAATTCTGCATACCAATCAAAGGCGATTCCTGACAGACTGCTGACAAACTGTCAGAAGAGTAAAGCATCACTTTCGGCGGCATTGCAACAACTGACACAAAAATATGCAACATGATGTCGAGGTTTTCCGGTTCCATCAAAGGTCTTGAACAGAGGTGGTACGAAGCCTTTCGGGTACTGGACAGCGTCGAATTCTTCGAGGTAAGGCCTACCCGTCCGAATGGATGTCCCACTCTTTGATTGTGCCAAGGCTTCTCGTACCTGCTGTTCCACCATACTTTTGATATCCTTTTCTGGAATCATGTTTTGTGTTGCATCCTTTTTTAACTGATCATCCCCATTGACGGATGTAATCTCCTTTCCTCCGTCTACAATGTGAATAACTTCTAGGGGTGTTTCTCTTTGAGGTTGAACCTGGCTCTGGAGAGTGGCTAGGGCTACAGCCATCTCTTCCACCCTTTTTGCCATTTGGGTGATCATATCATCTTTCTCCTGAAGCCGCATCCTCATTACTTCCGGCTCCTCTCTTTCTGCGGCTGCAGGAGCACCTTGTGAAGCCGACGAAGCTCGTGTTTTAACCATGTTAATTTCTGCATATTCATCATCCATGAACTCTGACGAGTCAACTTCATCTCTGAATTTCTCTTCTCTTTATCTTGCTAATCGCCGAATATCGGTTCTTAGCTTTTCCATAACATCTTCTAGTGGTATTTTCTGTACATCTTTGCAGTCGTCATGGGATAACTGTCGGGTCTTCTTCTCATGAATCCTCTTCACTGCGGTAGCACTTTCTTCTGACTCAAGTCTCCTGACGAGACTTTCCTTCTCAGGTTGTTGTTTTAATCTTAATTGTCCGGTAGTGGGATGCCATACCTTCCTCCTAGCGACGAAGGTGCGGGACCGGATGGTCCGTCGGCCAAATGCTTGGAAGGTGGTATCCTCCCCAATTTGTAGTCCCGAAACAACGACGAGTGGACTAGCTTTCATTCTCTTATTTGGCTTTTCACGGCGATAGCGAGGTTCTACTCGCGACCCAAGACGGGACTTGGCTGGCACCCGACCTATCCTTCTTAAAATCTCTGACACAGGGCATTTTTCTTTCTTTGCTAACTTTTCTATCAGGGTTTGCAGTCGAGCAAATGGCGTAATTTTAGCTCTTTTCTTACGGCCGTCATTGTAATATGCTGGCTGGGCCAATGCAGCAGCAATCTTGTGGACAATTTCCTCATCCTCTGCGGCGGAGAGGGGATGGTAGCTACTTCCTCCCAAGAGTGGTATGTATTCAGGAAGCAGTGTATATTAGGGCAGTTCTGGGATTTCCTCTAGGAAAGCAACTTCGGCAGCTCTAGCCTCTCTAGCAATCCTTCTACTTCTATTCCTCCTCTGAGTCCGTGTCAGTGATGGAATTCTCGAGCTGGATCGATTTCAAAAGCGGAAGGTCTCACAGGAAGATCTGTACCCTCCACAGTAACAGGTTCATCACAGTTCTGAATTTCCTTCCCCTTTAGTTTAGAAGAAGCCGGGGTAGGTGCAGAGACAATTAGACCAGTGGGGGTAGCAACAACAGTCCTTTTGCGAACAACAGTACTCCTCTCAGTTGGAATCTTTTGCAGAGGAGGGAATTCATGATTTGATTTGAGGTTAAACTCAATCAACGTCTTCTCAGTTTCTGGTACTTTGCTTGTGTGTGAAAAGAGAGTGACATGGGGATTTTGAAGTCGGTGTCTCCGAATCCTTCTCCGAATCGAATGATTCCATTATCAGGCAGTTCGTCCTTGAACACAGCCAGGTCAAGTTCGTTGACGAAGGAGAAGATCAGTTTTGGTACTTCCATTTCTGCAGGGCAGGTTCCAAGTGTTAGTCCCTGAATCGTGCTTCTTCTTATCGTAAAACTTATGATGAAAAAGAAAGAGTCCGAACACATTTCCGTTTATCTTAGTGTATTTGTGGTATTAAAAGAAAAGTTATTTAGATAATTGTTTTTTGAAAAGATTTGTTCCTTAAGACAGAGAATTATTAAAAGAAGGAGAGTTGTAGGAAGGATAAAATGAATTGATTAGGAACTGGTAAAGGAAGAGAAAGTTTTGTAGAAACTTCTTGACCCTCAAGATCGCTCCTAAACTAATACCTAACGGGGGTCCACCCCACCTCCGAAATGAGGTAAAAGGATCTCGGATCCTCTCTGTTTAGGGGTGTCTAAACAGTGGCTCCTAAATCCGAGAGAATGTTAGCTATACTTGTTCAAGGTAGAAATGAACATAGTATTCCAACGAAAAGAAGGGTAGTTTGATCCACTAGGGACATGGATACACTACCAATTTTTGAAAGCAGAACTATCTTATTAAAAATGGAGAGAGGAATTTTCCCCAGCGGAGTCACTAGAAATTGTCGGCGAATTTTTTATTTAATTTAAATAAATAATTTGAAAAGTAGTATTGGTTTTGAAAATAATTTTAAATTTGAAAATTTTAAGATATGAAATCAAACTGATCTCACATCCCGAATAGTTTATATAAACGAGCACCGCACCACAAACTATATATCTATCCCAGAGAGTAGACACACTGCTTGATGACGGGGCTCGGTTAAATAAACTAGAAGATTTGTGACATCTGTTTGGTCTGCGAACCAATTTTATAAGATGACAAGTTCCCCTGCTTAATACAAAGAAATTAAGCAGGGTTTATATTACCTGGGTTCTTAAAATTCCACTATAAGGCAAGCCCCTATAGTTAATTACATCTTAAATGACGGTAATCACTTAAGAAAACTCTCGATAATAATCAATAATTCTGCTCTCAAGAATCTCAAAGTTTATGTTTTCAAAGGATTGAATTTTAGAATTTCAATAGAGAATGGATCAAGTTTGGAACATTTTGTTTTGGGAATTCAAAGGAAGAAAGGTAGGAGAAATTACGGATTCGAAGCGAACTTCGGTAATTTCCGACTATCCTATTATTTGGCTTGAATTTAGGAAAGTCCTAATGTTTATTTAATGTTTTGATCTTGCCAATTTTAATTAATTAGGACTTATATTCGTATGATGCGATCACACAAATAGCCTTGAAGATGTGAGGGTTTATGTCGTATCAGGCGACTACCATGGAATCCTAAGACCGGTTAGGGCTTAATTTGCAATGCAAATGCCTAACAAAAAGGTTGAGGATTTATGTTGCACTAAGCAAACTACTTCGAAGTCCTATGGTTTAGTTATTTAATTCTAAGAAAGTTTCTGTGAAGTAGACTGCGGTTTCTCTGATGACGATGGCCGTGCTGCCCACCATGCTCCGAGCTCCTTGTTGTTGCAGAAGTTTAGTTTTAGAAGATTGTAATCAAAAGAGAAGAGAAGAGTTTGGTTTTAGAAATCTTAAAGTCCAAGTGTTAGTGTTTTAGTTAAAGCAAATCTTAAAGTTGATTATAACAACACCAGTTAAGATCCCACGGTTCCATCCTTCCGGCATCGTTATTTTTATCGGATTCACTTAGTCCAGATGAATTTGCTAAACCCAACTAAATGAGTTCCACACTTTCATTTAGACCGTGGGAAATCCTGTTAGCAACACGGAGGTTACATCATCCGAGGTATTCCCGATCATCCAACAAGACGTTTTAATTTAGTTGTAGTTGTGGTTTTGTTGTTTTGTTTGTAATTAAATTTTGAGTTGTTTTATATTTTGAAATATTGTGGCGGTGAATTTTATCTTGTAATGACTTTTAATTTAGTTTTGGTTTCAGTTTTAGGGACTACCCTAAAGGTGTAGGTTTTCATGCAACAGTTGTTTATCATGCAAGAAAAGTAAAGTGCATTTGCAATAAAGTAAATTGCAAGAAGGTAAATTGCAATAAAATAAAAGCGTACCTGAAGGGTCTTCCCGTCATCCCAAGCTGCACTTAAACACAATTTAGAATATTTAAGCATTTAAAGCAAATTCCTAGGTAAAGCTAAGGGAAGGGTTATGGTTTTCTACCAAGTTCCTAATCCTATAGCTAGTCATCCCCTATGACGTCTTGGTTCTTGTGTTTTAGTTTGAGGACGATTTTCTTCATCAAAGAACAATTAAGTTCAGTTGTTCTTATAAACATCCTATCGTACTGAGGAAGTGCTTAAGACGAATCTTTAACATCTTTTCAATACTTTTAGGATTATTTTAAGTCCAAGAGAATTTAATTATATAATGAATCAATTATCCAAGAGTTCAAGTTTTGTTATCTTGCTCAGTGAACTAGGACATTTGAATATCCTATGAGTGAAGTAACACTTCACTTAACACTCTGTTTAGGAGTTATGACAACAAGAGCTTTTGAGGGCAAATCGATGTTCAACTGATTTTGTGATTTAATTTAATTTCAATTAATTGGTATAAGTTTGGAATAGTGTTCAAGTTGTTTTAGAATTATTTTGAATTCTTTATGTCTTAAGTGATGTTATATTTAATTCGATTTAATTTAATTTAATTTTAGTTTAATTTAATTTGATTTAGTTTTAATTTTAATTTAATTTTATTTATTTAATTTAATTTTTAATTTTATTTTAACTTGGTTTTTTATTATTATTATATTTTTTTATTTAATTTAATTTAATTTAATATGTTTTAATTTAATTTAATTTAATGTGATTTAATTTAATTTAATTTAATTTAATTTAATTTAACTTAAAGTTTAATTTAATTTAATTTAATTTAATTTTAAACTTTAATTTAATTAAATTTAATTTAATTTTATTTTAGATTTTAATTTAATTTAAATTTTAACTTAATTTTATTTTTAATTTTAATTTAATATTTTATTTTTTTATGTTTGAAAAATGATTTAATTTTAATTGTTAAAGTATTAATTTAATTGAAATTTTGAAAGGATTTACTTTAATTTAATTTAATGATTAAGTCTTTTAGCATTTTAAATTTTGAATTTGGATTATCATTTTAATTAGGAATTACATATTATTGAGATGATTAATTTAGGAATTCTTAGATTAAAGAATAAATTTCCTCCTAATAATATCCCTATTTTAATAATTCTATTTTTTTTTATTATTCTTCCAAATTTAATTAATTATTTAATTAAGGTTTATTTTGATTACTTTCAAATTATTTGGTAGGTTTCTACCCTTTAAATACCTAAGTTTCAAACATCCAAAATCAACTTAATATCAAATATTTTACCCATCCTTTTAATTAAACCTAAAATTTTTAATTATAGGTTAAAATTTTAATTATCATTTTTCCCTTTATGCTTACTAATTCCATAACTCACTAAATTGAGCTTAAATGAATTTAAAATTTTTATGTGGCTTCACTCATATGTCAATCAAGACATTAGAGGAGAAAATGTGATTTTTCTCGTATTTAATTTATTTATATAATTATTTTTTGTGGAAAATAAGGATTTTCAAGGAAAATTTAACAACATGACCAAGGGAAAGCTTCTATCCTTAAGAAAATTATGGGACATTCCTAATCACAAGAGGACCACTTGGACCAATTTTGGTGATTTGCTGAATTATATTATTTTTATTATAATTATTTTGAATTTTGGAGTATTAATTAATTTAAAAATAAAATAAATGTTGAAAAATAATTTTATATTTTTCAAAAATCTCTCTAATATCAAGGAAACCAGAGAACCAATTTTTGTAATTTTTCTTTGATTTATTAGAATTATTTTAGTGGAAATGCTAGAAAATACATTTTTTTAATTTTAAAATTACCTTAGGGCTTTAAAATTTAATATCTCATCATAGAGACCTAAGAAAAATATGGGGTTTGTTCCTAAGTGATTAAAATTCAAAATATAACATTTTGATGAATTTTATTATTTTTGTGATTTTTATTATTTTTAATTATTAAAAATATTAAAATAATGCAAAAAATCAACTTTTTTAGAAAATTACAATTTTAATTTTCTTAAATTCCCCTAATATCAGAGAGGATCCAAAACCAATTTGGTGAATTTTTGAAAAGGATTTTGAAAGTTATGAATTTTTAAAGTTTAAATTTGGTTAAATGGCTTAATCAACTCATTTGGTAGGGCTAACCAAGTCCAATTGACTTCAAATTTTTCTGGTGGGTTCCTCTGATCCTAAAGGTTAGTGGAGAATTGATTTCAAGTTAATTTGATGTATGATTGGCTCTAATTAATTAAGGTTCTATTTTGGGTATTTAAGCCAATTAGGGTTATTACAAGTGGATTAATTCAAAACCTATTTTTCCTAGGGTCCTCTGTTCATAGGAAACATCACCAAATTTTCCTAGAATTTATTTCATAACATGCTAATTATTGGAAATAAAATATTCAGAATAGTGACCCAGAATTGAAAAATCAATAACTCCTCATAGGGGTGGCCTCTGACTTTGGAAAATTCAGGGAATGTTCCCAAATTCAGAGGCTTCAAAAGCCCTATGGTCTCATGCCATGGTGAATTGTATACATGCATGGAGAATTAAAATAGTGCAGAGAGTAAATAAATTATTAAAAATCAAATACTCAATGAAATTAAATGATTTCTTTTCCACATTATTCTCCTCTGTTCACTGAGCAAGAGGGTTTTTTATTTTATTTTTCTGATTTTTCTACACAAAGTTATGAATTTTTGAAGTTTAAGGAATTAAATAAATAAGAAAATGCGTATTTTCCTACTTATCCAGCGCGGCGCCCTGTCATCTTCGGCATCTCCGAATGACCACGCGACGCGATCCCATTAGACGCAGCCACTTGAGTCAGTAGCCCGGGTCCCGCCTTCTGCATATCATCCACTGATCCTACCTGATCTGAGCCGTCAATCCGCGCGTGTATTGAATGAACGGCATCCGTTCATCGTCCCCAAGCCTCCTAGACCGAGAACCGTCGACACTAAAACCCTAAGAACTCACTCATTTCTCAACGGATTTTCGTGTTCTTGTGCTCTATGGATTTGTCTTGAAGAGACGAACACATCCATACGGTTTATGTAGCATGAAATTGATTTAATAAAAATAGAGAATGTTCAGCAGCTCGGGAAGAAGAGTGAGACCATACCTTTGCTCAGAGAAGTGTGGCTTCGATCTGAGGGTTTTGTCACCTTCAATTGGGTCCAAGCAAGCTCCAGATGCGGTCTCTGGCACGGTGAATTGTCCAGGTATGATTTTGACCAAGCCCGATTTCAACCTTTGGAGTCTGGAACAGATGGGTGGCCTGGAGAGGGGGCTTTCACTGGGAACTTCTCCTCTTGACCTTATGCAGGTGTAGGTGAGTTTAATTTGAGTTTTGTTGAGGATTTGGGAATGTCCTGTTCTGGCCTGAGAATTGAGCTCCAAAATTGAGCTCAATTAGTGGGGATTAGGGCAGGAGGACAGTGGGTATCAAGTGCTCTAGGTGTGGGGAGAGTCTGGAGTTATTTTGGCAGAGTTTCCTTAAGGTTGATTC
This sequence comes from Papilionanthe hookeriana x Papilionanthe teres, assembly GCA_022702705.1. NCBI lineage: Eukaryota > Viridiplantae > Streptophyta > Magnoliopsida > Asparagales > Orchidaceae > Papilionanthe > Papilionanthe hookeriana x Papilionanthe teres. The sequence goes on from CM040424.1 coordinate 152,573,342, forward strand.
AGCACCTCCTTCATGGCTGAGAGGGGTGGGGTTTAAAAAGGAGAGGCTGGAGGGCCTCCCAGGGGGAGTTAGGGTTTGGGATCAACTGCTTAGGTCAAGGGAAGAACAACAATGGTGGCCATTGGGCATGGGGCAACTCAGCAAGGTGGAATTCCAAAGTTTGGCTCCTCCCCATGTCTCGGCCATGGCGTTTTTGGCGGCCGGGAGGTGGCCGGCGAGCGAGGGTCACCCTCGAGGTCGGGGAGGTGCGGGGTTGAAGTGGGTGAATTCGATTGAAGTCTTACATGTGTAAAGTGGTTGGATCGAAATGGCATGGGGAGGTGGCTTCTTTTGCACTTGGTTTGGTCAACCCATGGAAATGGGCTTGGTTCACCTCCCATGGTCGATTTGGGGTGAGGGAGGATCAGATGAATCAGCTAGGAAAGGCTAGAGAAGTCACCATCCATGAATATTTTGATTAATCATGGATTAAGGTGAAGCATTAAAAGGGTTAAAACCTTTTTAAGGGGGCTTAAAAGAGGCTCCTCCTTTTGCAATTAATAGTACGATGATGTGCAAAGTGGATCCCATGGCTTCATGTGGCTTGTGCATGGCTTCAAGGACTCCATTTGTCTTAGGGATGGCTTGGCTTATTTACATGGAAATGGATTTTAGGGATTTTTGGCATTTATGGGTGATTTGGCATATGGCTTGATTTGGAACCATTTGATGATTGATTTAGGACTTAAGGGATGATATTAATTGAGTGGTGATGGGATGAGATTGTAATGTGGGCTTTAGGATGAGTTTGGGCTTTTAAAATTTAATGAAGATGGGCTTTTAAAATGGTTTAGGGAAGTGGGCTTTTGGATTTGAAAATTGTTTTTAGGATGAAAGTTTGGTAAAGGCTTGGGCCAAATAATTGTTTTGTTTGGCTTAAGGATGTGTCATGATTGATTTGAAATAAGTTTGGAGTGATTTGGGTTTGAATTGGGTTGAATTTGGGTTGATTTGATAAATGGGCCAATGTAGGTCAAATTAGGCTAACTTGGGCCAATGTTGGGCTAGGGTTGAAATTGATGTTAAATTGATGTTGAGAAATGTTTATGGGAGTGTTTGAAAGAGGTTCCAACTTTGGTTGGATTTTGATTTTGGGATTTGGGCTTATTTGGGTTTGGTTTGGGTTTAGGTCAAAATTGGGCCTTTTAGCTTTGGGATGAATTTGAGTGGGTTTTGTGTCTAAATTTTGGGTAAATCATGTTAGTATTTTGTTTGTGGGGATGTTAAGGAAGGTTTGGAAAAGGTTTGGGGTTAATTGGGGTTGAATTGGGTTAGTTTGGGCTAAGTTTGGGTCATGGGTCCAAATTGGGCTTTAAGGTCAAAAGTGAAATTAGATTCAAATGCCAATCAAATTGGACTTGTATTTGGTCTAGATTGGTGTTGGGGATGTTGAATTGAAGTTTAGAATTGAATTGGACCAGAATTTGGGTCAATTGGGTAGGTTTGGTTTGCCATTGGGTTTATTTTGGGTTAAAATGGGTCAAATTGGGGATTTTGAGAAAAGTGGGATAAATTGACAAAATTGGCCCATGGTGTAGTTGAACAAAATAAAATTAGGAATATCTGAGATTTTTTGAAATTTTCTGGGAATTTTCTGAATTTTTGGATTTTTTGGCTAAGAGGGGCATTTTGGGTATTTGGAGGGAATTGGGGGTAATTTTTGGAATTTTGGGTAAAAATGGTCAATTTGAGTGGTGGGAGAATTTCTGAGCTTGATTTTGAGGAATTTGGGTGATTATGTAGAATTTTGAAAAATTTGGGTAATTTCAAGGGTTTTGGGTAGGCTAGGCGGTCCGGGGTCCCGGGGGTCAAAAATTGAAAATTTGGAAAATTGAAGATTGGGTGAATGTAAGTGGGATGAAATCATTTTCATTGATCCATGAAGCCATATCAAGCCCACATGAGCCATGAAGGGACTCATTTGAGGCATTCACTATCTTGTTCCTAACCCTCTTAGCCAAGGGCTTAGGGGTCTACAATCAAGTTTGTGGAGTTTGCAGGGAGCTAAGAAGTGGTTTGAATTTCTAGGTGGTGAGTCCCAATTCTAATCCTCTAAGATAGTCAAAGGAAAATCCTAAGGCTAGATCCTAAGTACTAAAAAGAAGAAGAGAAGACCTCATCAAAAATGAGGTCAACATTAAACCAATCAAGTTTTACCGAGCATCCCCTTCTACTTCTGAACCTTGTATAATTCTCGAAGAAAGTGATTCTAATGAATTAATGAAATTACCATTTTTTTACTTTTCACCGTGTATACAAAAATTAATTCAACAAGGAAATGTGGCAAAGAAAATGCCAAAAGATAAGCTACTATCATTTGAAAAATTATGGAATACAAAAGGAAAGAAAGTCAATTGGAAAGAAGGCCTTGGGTTTGCTACGATTAGACCTGGCAATGACTCGGGATTTTGCTTGGTTTTTAATAGCCAGTTAGAAAAATATTTCCTTGAAATTACAAATGAAATTGAAGATCAATCGATAGATGATGCTCTGCCAGAGTTCGAAGAAGCGATCAATCAACAGTCTACTAATTAAAGGAAATCAACCTCGTAACTAAGATGCAGCCCCGACCAACTTTTATAAGTGCACTATTCAGTGAAGCAGAATCTACAGATTTGATCAAGTTATTGTCAGAATTTAAATATTGCTTCACCTGGAATTACAATAAAATGTCAGGATTATCCCCAGAAGTTGCATTTCACAGACTCATAGTGGATGAAAGTATAGCCCCAGTAAAGCAAGCTCCCATAAGAATGCACCTCGATATAGAGCAAAAGGTTAAAACAGAAATAAAGAAGTTAATATACGTTAAATTTGTCTGAGAAGAACATTACCTAACATGGTTAGCTAATTTCATGCCATTGAAGAAAAAGAATGGACAGATTTGAGTGTGTGTCGACTTTGGAGACTTAAATAAAGCATGTCCAAAGGTTGAGTTTCCGTTGCTGATACCGGAATTAATGTTGGACATTGCATTATCATACGAGGTCTTCTCCTTCATGGATGGATCGTCAGGCTACAACCAAATTATGATGGCTCCAGAAGATGCAACACTTACAAGATTTAGAACTCTGATCGGGATTTACTGCTACACTGTGATTCCATTTGGATTTAAGAATGCCAAAGCTACATATTAAAAGGAAATGACAAAGATCTTCGATGAACTCATTCACAGCTAAGTGGAATGTTACATGGACGATTTGGTCAACAGGAGCAAAATAAAGGAAAGCTACTTATATGATTTAAAGATCGTATTTGAAAGATTATGGCAATATAATCTCAAGATGAACTCCATGAAGTGCACCTTCAGCGTTGCCTTAGGAAAATTTCTAGGATTCGTTGTTTGTCGTTAGAGAATTGAAATTGACCCATAAATGATTAAAGCTTTCATGGAAATGCCTCCTCCCAATGCCTTGAAATAACTACATTCTTTTCAAGGTAAATTTGCCTATCTAAGATGCTTTATATCTAATCTATCAGGAAGGTGTCTACCCTTTCCATTATTACTTCGAAAGGATGTTAAATTCTTTTGGGAAGAGCCATGCTAATAGGCTTTTGAAGATATTAAATGATACCTAACAACACATTCTGTTTTAGCAACCCGTATCATAGGTCGATTGTTAATACTTTATACCACAGCCTTAAATGAATCCCTCGGAGCCTTACCAACCTAAGACAATGAAGAGGGTAAGGAGAACGCGCTCTACTACTTATGGCAACATCTAATACCTATGGAGGTAAATTATCCTCATAATGAGAAACATTTTTTAGCTTTGGTTTTTGCCGCCCAAAAGCTTAGACATTACATGTTGTCTCATAAGGTCATCCTAATCTTGAAAGTTAACCTGTTGGAATATTTGATTACCGAACAACACTTTTTCAACGTTTAGCAAGGTGGTGGATGATTTTATTACAATTCAATATAACTTTTGTGCGCCTTCGCGCTATCAAAGGGCATATTCTTGCAAAATTCCTTGCAGCACACGTACTTAATGTTGACCTCATTTTTGATGAGGTCTTCTCTTCTTCTTTTTAGTACTTAGGATCTAGCCTTAGGCTTTTCCTTTGACTATCTTGGAGGATTAGAATTGGGACCCACCACTTAGAAATTCAAACCACTTCTTAACTCCCTGCAAACTCCACAAACTTGATTGTAGACCCCTAATCACCTAGAGGGTTGAAATCAAATGTGGAAGTTTAAAGGATGAGTTCCTATAGGACTCTTTGGCCTTAGAGCGCCTACAGGTGGCCTGAGTGCGGTGAAGAGGGCTGACTTACACACACACTACACCTATACACTACACTTTCACACTCATCCTAAAAAACACACCCATACCTAACTTGACCTCCTGACTCATAAAGGTGATTCACATGGATGGTCATTAACCCCTAAGCCCTTGGCTAAGAGGGTTAGGAAAAACATAGTGGATGCCTCAAATGAGTCCCTTCATGGCTCATGTGGGCTTTATATGGCTTCATGGCTCAACCAAAATGATTTTATTCCACTTATATTCACCCAATTTACAATTTTCCAAATTTACAATTTTTGACCCCGGGACCTACACACGCTTAGCTGCCTCCAAAATTTGCAAAATTTCCAAATCACCCAAAATTCCTCAAAACCAATCCCAAACATTTCCACATCACTCAAATTGATAATTCATAGCCAAAAATACCAAAAATTCCAAAAATACCTCCCAATACCCTCCAAATACCCAAAATACCCCCCTTGACCCAAAAATCCAAAAATTCAGAAAATTCCCAGAAAATTCCAAAAAATCCCAAATATTCCCAATTTCATTTTGTTCAACTACACCATGGGCCAATTTTGTAAAATTATCCTACTTTTGTTAATTTACCCTACTTTTATTAAATCCCCCAATTTGGACCCATGACCCAAACCTAAACCAAACTCACCCAATTCAACTCCAATTAACACCAAATATTTTCTAAACCTTCCTTAACATCCCTACAAACAAAACACTAACATGATTTGCACAACATTTAGACCCAAACCCCACTTAAATTCAATCCAAAGCCAAAAAACCCAATTTTGACCTAAACCCAAACCTAACCCAAATGAACCCAAACCCCAAAATCAAAGCTCAACCAAAGCCAAAACATCTTTGAAACACTCCCATAAACATTTCCCAACATTTATTTTACATCATTTTCAACCTTAGCCTAACATTGGCCCAAGTTAGCCCACTTTGGCCTATATTGGCCCATTCACCAAAGAAGCCCAAATTCAATCCAATTCAAACCCAAATTACTCCGAATTTGCTCCAAGTCACTCATGACACATCTATGAGCTAAACCCAACAATTATTTGGCCCAAGCCTTTGCCAAAATTTCATCCTAAAATCCATTTTAAAATCCAAAAGCCCACTTCCCTAAACCATTTTAAAAGCCCATCTAAAACCATTTCAAAGAGCCCAAAATCTACCACTAAAGCCCACATAACATTTCCTTTTGCCATCCATTTAATCAAAGCCATTCCCTAAGTTATAATCCCATCATCAAATAATTCCAAATCAAGTCTCATGCCAAATCACTCCTAAATACCAAAATTTTTCATTAATCCATTTCCATGAAATTGACTCAACTTTTCCCGAAGCAAAGATGAGCCATGAAGCCATGCATGAGCCACATGGAAGCCATGAGAGCATCTTTACATGTCACCATGCCATTTTGGGCAAAAGGAGGAGACTCTTTCCTTAATTCCTAAAGGTGATTAACCACTCCCATGATTCCACTAAACCTTGCTTAAGCTTAATTGTACTTGGATGGTGACCATTCCCCACTGATTAAGTCGACCTAAATCACTTTCTATTCGGCCTAAACCAAGCCTTGGGTGGTGCACCTAGCCCAAATGGATGGGTTGACCAATTTGAGCCAAAATGAGCCCTCTCCCATTCCATTCTAATCTAAGCCTTTTACACAAGGCATTTGCCGATGCTACTACACTAAACCCCAGCCCGGCCCTCCCGAACAAGATGGTGACCGGTGCACGGCCGGCCAGCCACCGGTCGCGGAAAACACCACACCCGAGAGCTCGCATGTGAGCCGACTTTGGAATTCCACCTTGCTGAGCTGCCCCATGCCCAGATGGCTACCATGGTTGTTCTTCCCATGCCCGGAGCGGTGATCCCAACCCTTTGCCATCCTTGTGAGGCTCTCCGACCACCTCTATTTAAACCCGACCCCCTCACGGCCATGAGAGGGGAGTTGCACTAAACCTTGCCGAAACTCCGCCAAAATTGTTCCAAATCCTTCTCCATACTTAGAGCGGTTGATCCCATTGTCGATTTGCCCTAATCCCCACCAACGAACCCGATTTCTCAACCGAAATTTCACCGAAAACCGGGACACTTTGTCGCGGTGAGCCAATCCTTAAATTGAGCGGCCCTACACCTTCGACTGGACCAAGAGGAGAAGTTTCCGCCGAAAGCCCCATCTCTAGGCCACCCGGTTGCTCCGGCCTCCAAGCTTTGTGATCGGGCGTGGTCGAAATCCTACTAGGCAATTCACCGGACCGGGAGACTTCATTTGGAGCTTGCTGGGATCCAATCGAAGGTGACACAGACCCTCGGATCGAAGCCACACTTCTCCGAGCAAAGGTATGGCCTCACTCTTCTTCCCGAGCTTCGAACATTCTCCATTTTTATTGAGTCAATTTCATGCCACATAAACCATATGGATGTGTTCGTCTTCTCGAGACGAATCCATAGAGCATAAGAACATTAAATTTGGTCAAGTATCGAGTGAGATCTTAGGCCTAGGAGACGGACGACTCTTGGGTAAGGACGCCTGGGGACGATGAACAGATGCCTTTCATTTAATACACGCGCGGATGGACGGCCAGGATCGCGCCGGATCAGGAGATGGAACGACACGGCGGGCCCCGGAGCGCCGAGTCGGATGGCGGCGTCGAATCGGAGAGCGCCGCGCGGCGTTTCGGAGATGCCGAGGTTGACGCGGCGCCGCGTGGATATATAGAAAATTAGGGTATTTTCTGATTTATTTAATTCCCTAAACTTCAAAAATCCATAATTTTGTGTAGGAAAATCAGAAAAATAAAATAAAAATACCCCCTTGCTCAGTGAACAGAGGAGAATAATGTGGGAAAGAAATTATTTAATTTCATCAAGTATTTTATTTTTAATGATTTATTTCCCTTCGCATTGTTTTAATTCTCCATGCATATAGGAAATTCACCATGGCATGAGACCATAGGGCTTTTGAAGCCTCCGAACTTGGGAACATTCCCTGAATTTTCAAAGTCGGAGGCCATCCTATGAGAAGTTATTGATTTTTCAAATTCATATTCTTGTTTTGAGTATTTTAAATCCAATAATTAGCATGTTGTGAAATAAATTCTAGGAAAATTTGGTGAAGTCTCTTATGACCAGAGGACCACTAGGAAAAATAGATTTTGGATTAGTTTATTTAAAATAACCCTAATTGGCTTAAACACCCAAAATAGCTCCTTAATTAATTAGAGCTAACCATATATCAAATTGACTTGAAATCAATTCTCCACTGACCTTTAGGATAAGAGGAACCCACCATAAAAATTTGAATTCAATTGGACTTGGTTAGCCCTATTAAATTGGTTGATTAAGCCATTTAGTCAATTTGAACTTTAAAAATTCATAACTTTAAAGATGCTTTTCAAAAATTCACCAAATTAGTTTTGGAGCCTCTCTGATATCAGGGGAATTTAAGAAAATTAAAATTTCAATTTTCTAAAAAAGTTGATTTTTTGGTATTATTTTAATATTTTAATAATTAAAAAATAATAAAAATCACAAAAATAATAAAATTCACCAAAATGTCACATTTTGAATTTTAATCACTTAGGAACAAATCCCATATTTTTCTTAGGTCTATTTATTGAGATATTAAATTTTAAAGCCCTAGGGTAATTTTAAAATTAAAAAAATGTATTTTCTAGCATTTTCACTAAAATAATTATAATAAATCAAAGAAAAATCAGAAAATTGCAAAAATTGATTCTCTGATTTCCTTGATATCAGAGAGTTTTTGAAAAATATAAATTTCATTTTTCAACCTTTATTTTTTTTAATTTAATTAATACTCCAAAACTTAAAATAATTATAATAAAAATAATATAATTTAAAAAATCACCAAAATTGGTCCAAGTGGTCCTCTAGTCATTAGGAATGTCCCATAATTTTCTTAAGGACAGAAACTTTCCCTTGGTCATATTATTAAATTTTCCTTGAAATTCACTATTTTCCACCAAAAATAATTACATAAATAAATTAAATACAGAAAAATCACATTTTCTCCTCTCATGTCTTTATTGGCATATGAGTGAAGTCACATAAAAATTTCAAGTTCATTTAAGCTCAATTTAGTGAGTTATGAAATTATTAAGCTTGAAGGGCAAAATGGTAATTAAAACTTTAACCCTTAATTAAAACTTTAGGTTTAATAAAATTAACAACTAAAATATTTGATCTTAATCTGATTTGGATGACTGAAATTCAAATAATTAAAGGGTAGAAACCTACTAAATAATTTGAAGATAATTAAAATAAACTTTAATTAAATAATTGATTAAATTTGGAAGAATAATAAAATTGAAATTATTAAAGGGATATTATTAGGAAGAGATTTATTCTTTAATTTAAAGATCCCTAAATTAATCATCTCGATAATATTTAATTCCTAATTAAAATGATAATTCAAATTTAAGTTTTAAAATGTTAAAAAGACTTAATCCTTAGATTAAATTAAAATTAAATTATTAAACTCTTTTTAAATTTTCAATTAAATTAAAATTAAAAATAAAATTAAATTAAAGATTAAATTAAATTAAATCAAACAAATCAAATAAATTAAACAAATTAAAAAAATAATAATTAAATAAATTAAATAAATTAAATAAATTAAATTAAATTAAATTAAATTAAAACATATTAAATTAAATTAAATTGAATTAAAATAAATTAAATTAAAATAAAATAAAATCAAATAAAATTAAAATTAAAATTGAAATTAAAATTAAAAATCAAAATTAAATTAAAATTAAAACTAAACCAAATTAAATTAAATTAAAGTTAAATTAAATTTAATTAAATAACATCACCTATGACATAAAGAAATCAAAAATAAATCAACTTGAACACTATTCCAAATTTAAGTTCGATAACTGAAATTAAACTAAATCACAAACCATTTGAACACCAATTTGCCCTCGAGAACTTTTATTTGTCATGACTCCTAAACGGAACATTAAATGAAATGTTACTTCACCTATAGGATATTCAAATGTCCTAGTTCACTGAGCAAGATAACAAAACTTGAATTCCCGGACGATTAATTCATTTTTATGATTAAATCCATTTGGACTTAAAACAATCCTGTCAGTATTGAAAAGATGTTTAAGATTCTTCTTAAGCACTTCCTCAATATGATAGGATACTCATAAGAACAATTGAACTTAATTATTCTTTGATGAAGAAAATCAACCTCAAACCAAAACACAAGGACCTAGACGTCATAGGAAATGACTAGCTATAGGATTAGGAATTTGGTAGAAAACCATTACGTTTCCCTTAGCTTTACCTAGGAATTTGCTTAAATATTCTAATTGTGTTTTAAGTGTAGCTTGGGATGAAGGGAAGACCCTCCAGGTACGCTTTTATTTTATTGCAATTTACGTTATTGCAATTTATTTAATCGCATCGCACTTACTTTTATTACATGATAAACAACTGTTGCATGAAAACCCACACCTTTAGGATAGTCCCTAAAACTGAAACCAAAACTAAGTTAAAAGTCATTACAAGATAAAATTCACCGCCACAACATTTCAAAATATAAAACAACTTAAAATTTAATCACAAACAGAACACAAAACTACAATTACAACTAAATTAAAACGTCCTGTTGGATGATCGGGAATACCTCGGATGATGTAACCTACGTGTTGCTAACGGGATTTCCCACGGTCTAAATGAAATGTTACTTCACCTATAGGATATTCAAATGTCCTAGTTCACTGAGCAAGATAACAAAACTTGAATTCCCGGACGATTAATTCATTTTTATGATTAAATCTATTTAGACTTAAAACAATCCTATCGGTATTGAAAAGATGTTTAAGATTCTTCTTAAGCACTTCCTCGATATGATAGGATACTCATAAGAACAATTGAACTTAATTATTCTTTGATGAAGAAAATCGTCCTCAAACCAAAACACGAGGACTCAGACGTCATAGGAAATGACTAGCTATAGGATTAGGAATTTGGTAGAAAACCATAACACTTCCCTTAGCTTTACCTAGGAACTTACTTAAATATTCTAATTGTGTTTTAAGTGCGGCTTGGGATGACGGGAAGACCCTCCGGGTACGCTTTTATTTTATTGCAATTTACCTTATTGCAATTTATTTAATCGCATCGCACTTACTTTTATTTCATGATAAACAACTTGTTGCATGAAAACCCACACCTTTAGGATAGTCCCTAAAGCTGAAACCAAAACTAAGTTAAAAGTCATTACAAGATAAAATTCACCGCCACAACATTTCAAAATATAAAACAACTCAAAATTTAATCACAAGCGGAACACAAAACTACGATTACAACTAAATTAAAACGTCTGTTGGATGATCGGGAATACCTCGGATGATGTAACCTACGTGTTACTAACGGGATTTCCCACGGTCTAAATGAAAGTGTGGAACTCATTCAGTTGAGTTTAGCAAATTCATCTAGACTAAGTGAATCCGATAAAAATAACGATGCCGGAAGGATGGAACCGTGGGATCTTAACCGGTGTCGTTATAATCAACTTTAAAATTTGTTTTAATTAAAATATTAAAAACACTTGGAAATTAAGATTTTTCTCTAAACCAAAACACTTTACTCATCTCCTAATTTATGACTTCTATAACTAAACCTTTGCAACAACAAGGAGCTCAGAGCACGGTGGGCGGTATGGCCATCTTCGTCAGCAAAACAACTCTACATCAGTTAAACATTCCTAGAATTAAACAACAAAGCCATATTACTTCAAGGTAGTTTGCCTAGTGCAACATAAATCCTAAACCTTTTGTTAGGCATTTGCATTGCAAATTAAGCCCTAACCGGACTTAGGATTCCGAGGTAGTCGTTCGGTACGACATAAATCCTCATAACTTCAAGGTTATTTGTGTGATTCTATCATATAAATATAAGTCCTAATTAATTAAAACTGGCAAGATCAAAACAGTAAATAAATATTAGGATCTTCCTAAATTCAAGCCAAACAACAGGATAGCAGGGAAATTACCGAAGTTCGCTTCAAATCTGTAATTTCTCCTACCTTTCTTCCTTTGAAATCCCAAAATAAAATGTTCCAAATTTGATCCATTCCCTATTGAAATTCCAAAACTCAATCCTTTGAAAGCTTAAACTTTGAAATTCTTGAGAGCAGAATTACTGATTATTATCGAGCATTTTCTTAGGTGATTCTCGTCACTTAAGATGTAATTAACTATAGGGGCTTGCCCTTATAGGGAATTTAAAGAACCCAAGTAATATAAACCCTGTTTAATGCTTTCATATTAAGCGAGGAATTTGTCGACTTATAAAATTAGTTCGTGGACCAAACGGATGTCACAAATCTTCTAGTTTATTTAATCGAGCCCCATCGTCAAGCAGTGTGCCTATTCTTCGCGATAGATACACGGTTTGTTGTACGGTGCTCGTTTATATAAACTATTTGGGATGTGAGATCGCTATGATTTCATATCTTAAAATCTTCAAATTTAAAAATTATTTTTAAAATCAAATACTACTTTTCAAATTATTTATTTAAATTAAATTAAAAATTCGCCGACAATTTACGTAGGCGACCCTTTTCAAAATACAACACAACCTAAAAATATGCCGACAATTTCTGGCGACTCCGCTGGGGACAATTACTCTCTCCATTTTAATCGGACAATTCTGCTTTCAAAAATCGGTGGTGTATCCATGTCCCTTGTGGATCAAGCTACCCTTCTTTCCGTTGGAATACTATGTTCATTTCTACCTTGAACGAGTGTAGCCAACATTCTCTTGGATTTATGAGCCACTATTTAGACACCCCTAAATAGAGAGGTTCTGAGATCCTTTTACCTCATTTCTGAGGTGGGGTGGACCCCCAATAGGTGTTAGTTTAGGAGTAATCCTTCGAGTCGAGAAGTCTTGCATAAGACTTTCTTTTCCTTTCCAACTCTGAATCGGATTCATTACCTTCTCTACACCTTTGAACATTCCGTTCTAAATAAACAAACCCTCTAATGAATGACTCTTTTAACAAATAACTCCTTATAAATACATGATCAAGAATGTGTTCGGACTCTTTTCGATTCCTTTCTTTTCGTCCTGATGAGAAGAAGCATAACTTGGGACTGACAATCAGAATCTACCCTGCAGAAATGGAGGCCCTAAAGTTGATTTTCTCCTTTACCAATGGACTGGACTTCGCTGTTTAAAAGGATGAGCTGCCCGACAATGGGATCATCTGGTTTGGACAAGGATTCGAGAACACAAATGTCAAGATCACCGATGTTTCCCTTTTCGCATTGACAAACAAAGTATCTGAAGCTGAGAAGCCATTGATCGAGTTCAACCTTAGGTCAACCCAAGAGTTTCCTCCCCTGCAAAAGTTTCCAGTCGAGAGGAATACTTCGCTGTCCACGGGAGGACCGTTGTTGCTACCCCCATCGGTCTAGTTGTCTCTGCACCTACCCGGCTGCACGCCAAGTTAAAGGGGAAGGAAATCCGGAACTATGGTGAACACATTCTTGTGGAGGGTACGGACCTCCTGTGAGACCTTCTGTTTTTGAAATCGGGTCCAGCTCAAGAATTCCATCACTAACACGGACCCAAAGAAGGAACAAAAGTAGGAAGATTGCCAGGAAGGCCAGAGCTGCCGAAGTTGCTTTCCTGGAGGAAATCCCAGAAATCCCTGAGTACACACCACTACCTGAATACATACCATTGCCTGAAGATACACCCTTTTTGGAATGAAGTAGATTCCACCCCCTTTCCGCCGCAGCTGACGAGGAAAATGTCCGCAGGATTGTTTCTACATTACCTCAACCAGCATACTACAACGACAGCAGAAAGAAAAAGGCTAGGATCACGCCATTTGCCCGACTACAGACTCTGCTCGAGAAGCTAGCGAAGAAAGAGAAATGCCCCGTATCGGAGATTCTAAGAAGGATAGGGCGGGTGCCAGTCAAATCCCGTCTTGGGCCCCGAGTAGAACCCGCCATCGTTACAGATAAGCCAAATAAAAGGATGAAGGCTAGTCCGCCTATCGTTGTTTCAGGATTACAAATTAGGGAGGATACCACCTTCAAGCATTTGGTTGACAGACCATCTGGTCCTAGACCTTCTACTGCTGGAAGGATGGTATGACATCCCACTACTGGACAGTTGAGATTGAAACAACAGCCCGAGAAGGAAAGTCTCGTCAGGAGACTTGAATCTGAAGAAAGTGCTACTGCAGTAAAGGGGACTCGTGAGAAGGGAACCCGGCAGCTATCACACGACAACTACGAGGATGCACAGAAAAGACTGCTAGAGGACGCTATGGAAAAGTTGAGGACTGATATTTGATGACTAGCAAAAGAAAGAGAAGAGAAATTCGGAGACGAGATTGATTCATCGAAATTCATGGACGATGAGTATGCAGAAATCAACATGGTCGAAACGCGAGCTTCGTCAGCTTCGCAAGGTGCTCCTGGAGCCGCAGAAAGAGAGGAGCCGGAAGTAATGAGGAGGCAACTTCAAGAGAGAGACGATACGATAGCCCAAATGGCGAAGAGGATGGAAGAGATGGCTGTAGCCCTAGCCACTCTCCAGAGTCAAGTGCAACCCCAAAGAGAAACACCCCCAGAGGTCATTCACATTTTAGACGGAGGAAAGGAGATTACATCCGTCAACGGGGATGATCAGCTAAAGAAAGATACAACACAAAGTATGATTCCGAGAAAAAGATATCAAGAGCTTGGTGGAACGAGCGAGTGCGAGAAGCCTTAGCACAATCAAAGAGCGGGACATCCATTCGGACGGGTAGACCTTACCGGAAGAATTCGACAACTGTCCAATACCCAAAAGGCTTTGTACCACCTCCGTTCAAGACCTTTGATGGAGCAGGAACCCCAGACGGCACTGTTGCACACTTTCGTGCCGGTTGTTGCAATGCGGCGGAAGCGATGCATTACTCTTCCGACGGTTCGTCGGCGGCACTGTCGGGGATCGCCTTTGATTGGTATGCAGAATTACAGAATGGTTCAGTGAAGACGTTCTCAGAACTAGAAAACTTCTTCATCAAGCGATTCGCTGGAGCTCAGCACCACGTCACTATAGGTGATTTAGTGGTAGAGAAGCAGAAGTCGAACGAAACTTTAGTGGATTACATACTTCGATGGAGAAATCTAAGTATGAAGTGTGAACCACAATTACAAGAACAACATGCAGTCGGCATCTTACTTAAAAGCATTCATGGCACGATAGCACTTCTCCTCAAGGGATTTATCATTAAGACTTTCGAGAAGTTGTTAAGCAAGGCCGGGAGCATGCAAGAGGAGGCGAAGCAATTACGTTTCGCCAACAAGACAGACAAGCAAAAGCCTGTGAAAACTTTTGAAAAGAAATCCGGGATCATTGTAGCAGTCGACAAAGGCAAGCAACCGATACAAATATCGTCCGAACGGCTGCAGCAACCTCAACAGAATTATCAGCAACCTCGACCCAGCAATCAGTCATCTCAACGGTATGAACAACCGCCTCGTCCGCAACGTACGTTAAGGGAGCTTACGAGCGAGGGAATATCCATTCAAAAATGAGGCGATGCCGAAAATTTTCTGTAGTCGATGAAGACTCCAGATTTCCAGTTGCAGAGCCTAAGAGACCGGAAGAAGTCAACAAGAAGGTGATCCCAACTTTTGCCCCTACCACCGGATCCTTGGGCACAAGATAGAAGATTGCATTACCTTCAAAAGTTCGCTCAATGACAACCTTCGGAAAGGGAATATAACAATCCCGAAGGAGTACATGAAGGAACCCTAGAAAGGAGGTTCCGTCAATGTTATCTCAAAGGATCTCATCGTTCCGATAGATCCCTATGCGACTGACGATGGATGGACTACCGCTTGGACAAGGTCTTCAAAAAAGATTTTAGACAGCATCCAAACCGCTTCGGTGCGAGCTTCGATTCGGAGTTCGAAACACGTCGAGTCGGCACTTATCACTTGCGATAGAAGAACCACCTCGACGGGAGACGATTGAAGAGAAGAAGAAAATCGACGAAGAAGAGAGGACCGAGGCTCCTAAGGCTAGACTAGGGGCTGCTTATCCTAGGATAGTTGTTTCGGATTTGGGGGAGAAATCCCTCGAACCTCTGACTCTGTATGATTATTTGCTCACTCCGGTGGGATCTTATAATGATAAGGGTGATGGCGTTGGCTACGTTTTGACTGTTTCTAACGATTAGGTAACTAGCGACAATCCGAACATCGATTTTGATACCAATGACAATTCTCAAATCATACACAATCTCGACGATCACGATGACAAAGAAGACATCCATCAAGGAGGTTATGAGAGTTCAACAAGCAACGAATCTATCTGCGAGTTTCGAGGAGCTCCAGTCACAACAGAGTTAGAGCCTTCAGACTCCGAAGCTAATCCAGAAGAACCTGTCATTTCGATTGAGGAAGAAACACCAGCAAGCTCAACATTAGATTCAGAAGAAATTACAAAAGTCAACTTAAGAAGTGGAAGAGTTTTACCTCCGAGAATGGGTCCAAAGGACAAAGGGAAGCAGGTGGTTGTTCAAGAAGAACCAACCCCGGCAGAAGAAATACCCATTCGGGAAGAAATCGAGACACATGAAAATAAAGTGGACTACAACGTGCTAGCCCATCTTAGGAAACTACCGGCGAGCCGAGCATCTACGACGCTCTCATCTTATCAAAGGAGATGAGAGAAGCTCGATCGAGGCCTTACTTGATCCGAAATTTGCTTAGCTCGAATGGTCGGAGATTCCTTAGATAAGGTTTGTTCGTTAAAGGAACGACGAGGTGTTACCTTCACGGACAATGACCTACTACTTGGGATAGCGAGATCACGACCAACCGTTGTACATTTCGATTACAATTGGGAAGTTTACACTCTCCGGAGTATTGGTGGATCCGGGAGCATCAATCGATATAATGAGTCTTCGAACACTAGCATACTTGGAAATTGATGCTCGCGAGCTCGAAGCCGACAAAATGTTATTAAGAGGATTCAACCAGAAAGGAGAAAGAGCCCTCGGATCAATAACACTACTAATGAAGACCGGTGACTTAGCAAAGACAACCGCAAAATTTCACATAATTGATTCAGAAACATCGTTCAACGCTCTACTAGGACGACCATGGATACATGAAAACAGGATGGTACCATCATCTCTACATCAGTGCATCAAATACTACAATGGAGGGGAACCGTGCATCAAAGGTGACTTACAACCATTCTCCGTACATGAGATTGGAATCCATGAAGACGCAGCTTATTATGCACCACCAAAGAAAACAATCTTCTCCAGAGATACCATAACAAATGAAGCAAAGAAAGTTTGGGACAACGAAAAACCTGAAGTTCTAGTCCAACAGTCACTCACCACTCCCTTACGGCGAGATGGTGAAGGTTTCTCCACAACTCGCATCCGAGGTCGAGGCCGGGGACGAGGTCGTGGCGAGAGACGTTAGGACGGTTGGACGAGAGGAAACCGGCCATCAATGTTGATTAGGAAGACAGTTCTGAAGAAGAAAAAGAGATCAAACAGGAAGCAGCGACAATAAGTCGGAAGAAGCCGCAATTCAAGATCTCTCTGGAAGATGAGAAGAACGAAGAATATAAATCAATGTACGAGAAGATTACTCACTATGTACATACTATGACCCTGAACCCGATCCATTCTAATAAGATCGAGGGTATGGTGGTCAAAGAGGTACGTAGCGGCGGTGCAAAGCCAATCAAATTCTACCGTGGTGCTCCTTCCTCCAAAGCTGAAAATAATGTACAATTTGAAGATGTCACTTCATCAGAATTAATGGAATTACCTTTTGAGTGGTACTCTCCATGTGTTCAAAATTTAATTCAGCATGGTTTCTTACCCCGATAATGGACAAAAGGTCAACCACAACATTTTGAAAAATTATGGAATAACTCCGGTCGTCCACCTAATTCAAAGAATGGTCTCGGATTCGGCACAGTAGAATCAGTTGACGATACTGAATTTTGCCTGGTTGTCACTTGCGAGTCTAATGAAAACTACATGGAAACCACAGAAGAATTTGAAGATTTACAAATTGGAGATGCTCCACCAGAGTTTGAAGAAGAGATCAAATCTACAATAGATGAGTTAACGGAAGTTAACTTAGGTACTAGCGAAGAGCCTAGACCTACCTTTGTTAGCTCCTTTCTCAATAAAGAAGACTCCGAAGAAATAATCAAGTTATTAATGGAATTTAAAGACTTGTTTTTCTTGGAGCTATGATGAGATGCCGGGATTAGCTCCGGAGGTCGCGGTCCATAAGCTAGGGCCGGATCCTGCTTCGTCCGGTCGGACAAGGTCCCGGATGAATGCGTCTAGAAATCGAACAACAAGTCATAGGCTGAAGTTAAAAATCTAATAGACGCTAAATTTGTCCGTGAAGAACAATACCCGACTTGGTTAGCTAATGTGGTGCCGGTCGAGAAGAAGAATGGTCGGATCGGAATTTGTGTGGACTTCGAGAGATTTAAACAAGGCATGTCCAAAAGATGAATTCTCTCTACCGATCCCGGAATTAATGATCGACATTGCTTCGACACATGAAATATTCTCATTCATGGATGGATCTTCGGGATACAACCGGATAAAAATGGCTCCGAGAAGATGAAAAGCTTACAACATTCGGAACGTCGATCGGAGTATATTGCTACACGGTGATGCCATTCGGGCGAAGAACGCGGGAGCGACATACCGAGAGAGCGATGAAAAGAATTTTTGATGATCTCGTCCACAATCAAGTCGAATGCTACGTGGACGATGCGGTCATCAAAAGCAAAGTAAAGGAAAACCACCTGTATGATTTGAGAATTGTTTTCGAACGATTAAGACAATTTAACCTTAAGATGAATCCCTTAAAATGCGCCTTCGGCGTCACCTCCGGGAAATTCTTAGGATTCGTTGTCTGACATCGTGGAATTGAAATCGACCCGGAAAAGATTAAAGCTATCTTAGAAATGCCGCCTCCCAAAACCTTAAAACAATTACGATCTTTTCAAGGGAAGCTGGCATATCTTCGACGCTTTTTCTCAAACTTGTCAGGTAGGTGTCAGCCTTTCTCGGCACTAGTTAAAAAGGACGCCAAATTTATTTGGGAAGAGAAATGCCAGAGGGCCTTCGAAGACATTAAACAATATTTAATGACACCTCCTGTCTTAGCGAGCCCGAGTCTCGGGTAGACCGTCGATACTTTATACCGCGGCTTTAGACGACTCTCTCGGAGCCTGTTAGACCGAGTCGATGATGAGGGTAAAGAAAATGCTCTTTACTACCTAAGCCGTCGTTTACTTCGACGGAAATAAGGTATCCCACAATTGAAAAGCATTGTTTGGCCACGATCTTCGTCGCTCAAAAGCTCGGGCACTACATGCTTTCTCATAAGGTCGACTCGATTTCGAAGTTTAATCCATTGCGATACTTGATGACTCGTCCAACACTTTCCGGCGGACTTGCCGGATGGTCGATGATATTATTGCAATTCGATATAACTTTCGTGCCTCTTCGTGCCGTAAAGGGACAAGTCTTAGCAGACTTCCTCGCGACACCCTTTGCGGCGGAATCTCCTCTCAATGACGATCCGCCGGATGAACAAATAATGAGCCTAGAAGACCACGATGATCGACGTTGGGAATTATATTTCGACGGAGCATCTTCAGCACACAAAGACGAAGAATCACAAGTGATAGTGCCGTGTAAGGCGGAATCGGATTAATCTTTATAACACGGAGCGAGGGGATGTTAAGATATTCCTACCACTTGACAGAACCGTGTACAAACAACGAAGTAGAATACGAAGCCCTCATAACAGGACTGGAATTAGCTATTCAAATGGGGATAACAGACATCAACATCTACGGGGATTCGCAGTAAATCATTCAACAGATCGCCGGACAGTATAGAATTTTAAAGCCAAGACTCGAGCAATACTTCCAGTATGCCATATAGTTGTTGGAACAAATTTTGAATGTGACAATCTACAAAATTCCTAGGAAAGAAAATGCTTTAGCAGATGCGTCAGCTCGCCTCGCAAAAGAGTTTGCCTGTTTGCAAGATGAGTCAGTAGAAGTGTCAGTTCACGGACGTCAGGTCCTATCACAGCTCGACATAGACACAATACACAAATCGGAAAAAGAAGAAGAATCAGTTGCATCGATGACGGAAAACACGAGAAGATTGGCGACGGCCATTAATGAACTACACGCCAAACAAGAAAACTACCAGACGATAGGTCTTCAGCCCATCAGATCAAGAAAAGAACTCTGTCCTACGCATTAATAAACAACACATTGTATAGAAGGTCTTTGGATAAAATGTGGCTAAGGTGCCTAAGCGGGTCCGAGGCCCGTGAAATTGTTAAAGAGGTGCATTCAGGACTCTGTGGTGCTCACCAGTCGGGTCCAAAGATGAAAATTAAAATTAAAAGACTAGGGTACTACTGGCCCTCGATGATGACCGACTGCATGAAAATCGCCAAGAGCTGTCACCAATGCCAAATGCACGGAGTGGTTCTACACCAACCTCCAAATGTGTTACATCTGACAATTGCATCGTGGCCATTTGAATGTTGGGGCACAGATATAGTTGGTCCAATAGAACCACCATCTTCAAAAGGACATCGCTTCATTCTTGCGGCTACGGATTACTTTTCCAAGTGGGCGAGGCGGTTCCACTTAGAGAAGTGAAAGCACACCGAGTGCTACGGTTTTCAAGAACCAAGTTGTCTACCATTTCGGAGTGCCACGCAAGATCATCTCGGATAATGGGTCGGCATTCGAAGCACACAAATCAACAATTTTGTCGGGAGACACGGAATCGGCCGGCAATATTCAACAATTTACTACCCGAGAGTAAACGGCACCAGTTGAGGCTTTTAATAAAACTCTCGTTCAAATCTTAAAGAAAACCTTGGACGATAATAAGAGAAATTGGCACGAGAAGTTATTAGAAGCCTTATGGGCCTACCGGACAACCTTCGAACTCCTACTCGAAGCTACACCTTATGCTGCGGTGTATGGGTCCGAGGCGAGTGTTACCTTTAGAGGTTTAGCTTCCTTCACTCGAAATTGCGATTGCAAACAAAATCACGACGAGAAGAGAACCCCAAATTACGACTAGAGAAATTAGAAAGCACGGAAGGGAAAAGACTTGCAGCGCGACGCAGAATTTAGAACTATACCAAGCTAAAATGGTTCGAAGCCCATGACAAATTGGTCCGCCCAAGAACCTTCAAAGTTGGTGACTTAGTTCTCGTTCTCAGAAGACCTATTCTTGCACACCGCAAGATAGGAGGAAAATTTGAACCCACTTGGGAAGGACCGTTTGTGGTTGAGGCAGTCTACTCAGGAGGCTCCTACCAGTTAGTGAATTGTCAAGGAGAACGAAATATGCTTCCAATCAATGGACGATACTTGAAGAAGTATTACACTACCTGATGTTTCGAAGGAATGAATTCTTCATCCCTAGAAGCACGGGTGAAGTAGTTGCTTATGACTGGGTCCGAACCCAAAAATAATAAAAAATGTGCTAAAATAAATAAAATCATGATAATAAAGTTTTCCTTGTTTTCTCTTCCATATCAAAATCTCTTTCCTGATCTTATCCCACTTCATTCCTGTTAAATTTAAAAATACAAAAAGTAATAAAAAAAGCTGTCTTTAATAAACATTTTCTTAATGTTCTTGTTCTTAGTACGACCCACGATCCTTTTCCTTGTCTTTTCACGGGGAAATGTCGAACGGGCGGTTGGTCCTGAACTTTAGAAATGGCGTAAGCCTTGCACTCGATGAAAAGAGGGTGAAAGATGGAGCGATAATCGAGATTGACGCGAGACTTCGCACCGGCGGGCCTACGGTACAAGGAAAGTGACTGGATCCCAGTTGACCGAGAGAACGCCAGTCATACAGTAATGAAAGTGGGTGGCCCAAGCCACCAATCCAGAAACAAGAAAAGGAAAACAAACACTAAAGAAGACAAGAAAATCGAGTACGTAGTCACTACGGCGGAGGGCGAGCTTGTCGGCGCCGCGCCCCGGAGACTCGGGAAGTTCGAAGAGCTACTCTCACGACAACGCAATGAAGAAATAAAAATCGCCGTATCCGCAAGATGTTAACCAAACTAGCGAGTGGACCGGCGCGACGAGGCGGTTGCTACTGCCGGTACATACACTTCGAGGACGCCGGTTCACCGAGTGCGGAAGAAAGGAGGCCAGCTCCTAGGATAACAGAAGGGACAGGGAAATCTCACGAAGGTCAGAAGAAAGAATGCTACCACGCCACCAGATAGAACCACCAGTAATGCATAACCTTGTTGCAAAAGCAACCCCGGAGGATGTCCTGACGGACATCATCCTCGAGGAGCCGAGGTATGCAGGAGAACGTGAAAGGATTGAGCCGTATATCCCACAATACGTCACCAGGCCCTGCCATTTGCAGATTATTCCAGAGTACGAGCTGGAAAGAATGCGAGAATGTCGAAAAGAAAACTTTTAAATACTTCGAAAGAATCAGAGGCAGAAGGATCAATATACTAGAAGGCCTCGAGCTACATACAGACGTATTCTCAGAATATGAACAACAACAAATCGTGGATTGCATCCGGGATTTGAAAAGAATGGGTCGAGCGGGCCGCCTAAGAGAAAACACCTACTCAGAACCCGGAGATGGACGCCGGGGAAAGGAAGAATTACAATACAATGTGGATGCTTGCTACAATTTCGCGAGAAGACGGGAAGGGAAACCCACCGGGGATACTCCATCATGGCCGAGTGGATCCAATGCCATTAGTCATCGAGAGAATGGTAAAGAGATTGATAACATGGAGGATGCGCGTGCGATTGCATACCCAATAGTTGCATTATTAACATTTACAAGCGGGGTGATCGCATACCCCCGCACATAGATCACCACGACTTTGTCGGACCTTTACGCACGGTCTCTTTCCTAAACGAGTGTAACATCATGTTCGAATGCGACCTCCGGATAGCGAGGCCCGGGTGAGTTCCGAGGGCCGGTGAAGATACCATTACCGGTAGGTTCCGTAATGATGCGAAGGGCAACGGAGTAGATGTCGCTAAACATTGCATACCGGGAGTACCGATGAAGCGGATCTCGGTTACTTTCGGAAGGATGGACGACGGGAAGACACCTTACCACTTCCGGCCGGCCCGGAGCTAGAGAGCCTCCGGCCTTACGAGCTGTGAGTTACATGGAAAATATCACACCTCCAACGTACATCCATCCGGCATCCTTGCCAAGGATGGCTTGGAAGGTGATGTTATTGACCATGTACCTCACTATTCAGACATGGATTTTTGACAGATGCTTTTTTGGATGGATCGACAAAGATCATACATAGTCCGTTTTGAGTCTACATGGATTGTATGAGATGTATTCCAGATCGAGTTATATGATGTATCTTCGACATGATTAGAATGAAAGTGACCATGTCACATTTTTGGCCTTCACCTCTTTTGTGCAAATTGACTGGGAAAAGCCATTAAAGTTAAATGAACTTTGAACAAAGAACAGAAAAGAAATAAAAAAAAAGAGAATAAAAGAAAACTTTCCTTAAAAATCTAAAAATGATGAACACCAAATTCACATGAATATTAAATAAACGATAAAATAAATTCGAATCGTTAAAAGACAAACAAAATGAACATAGATTTCAAATCAAATCTAAATCAAATTCAAATTCAATCTTTCCAGATTCCAAATCTCAATCAAATCTCAAATTCGATTTTCCAGATCTCAAATCAAATCTCAATCGAAAATTCAAATTCAATCTCCCAAATCTGAAATCCAATCCGTTCTACTCTCTCCTTATGCGGGATGGAAGCGGTTGATTCCATTGACGCGGATCAAATCGATGGCGAGGAATTATATCCAATCCAAACCAGTGACTTCCGATCAACTCTTTTGAACGGGATATGTGACATCTACATACTCCCTCCTAATCTATTTCCTTCCAAGAAAGTCTTTTACAAATTTCATGAAATTCTCGAAACACCAAAATTCCACACTTTTTCAAATCAACACTACAAATCTGTGCAAAGTCAATGACTATTCAAAATTAAACTTTTGGAGTTGAGGATTCTACATCCAAGACTGCATTGCTTTAGGATTCTTTCCCTATCGCAATGAAATACATCAAATTCAAACTTTTGGAGTTGAGGATTTTACATCCGAGACTGCATTGCTTTAGGATTTTTTCCCTATTGCAATGAAATACATCAAATTCAAACTTTTGGAGTTGAGGATTTTACATCCGAGACTACATTGCTTTAGGATTCTTTCCCTATCGCAATGAAATACATCAAAAATCAAACTTTTGGAGTTGAGGATTTTACATCCAAGACTGCATTGCTTTAGGATTCATTCCCTATCGCAATGAAAAACATCAAATTCAAACTTTTGGGGTTGAGGATTTTACGTCCGAGACTGCATTGCTTTAGGATCCTTTCACTATCGCAATGAAATACATCAAATTCAAACTTTTGGAGTTGAGAATTTTACATCCGAGACTGCATTGCTTTAGGATCCTTTCCCTATCGCAGTGAAATACATCAAATTCAAACTTTTGCGTTGAGGATTTTACATCCGAGACTGCATTGCTTTAGGATCCTTTCCTTATCGCAATGAAATACATCAAAATCAAATTCCTGGAGTTGAGGATTTTACATCCGAAACTGCATTGCTTTAGGATCCTTTCCTTATCGCAATGAAATACATCAAAATTAAACTTTTGGAGTTGAGAATTCTACGTCCGAGACTGCATTGCTTTAGGAATCTTTCCCTATCGCAATGAAATACATCAAATTTAAACTTTTGGAGTTGAGGATTCTACGTCGAGACTGCATTGCTTTAGGATTCTTTCCCTATCGCGATGAAATACATCAAATTTAAACTTTTCGAGTTGAGGATTTTACATCCGAGACTGCATTGCTTTAGGATTCTTTCCCTATCGCAATGAAATACATCAAATCAAATTCCTGGGGTTGAGGATTTTACATCCGAGACTGCACTGCTTTAGGATTCTTTCCCTGCAGCAATGAAATACATCAAAATCAAATTCTTGAGGTTAAGGATTTTACATCCAATACTGCATTGCTCTGAGATCTCTCCTCATTGCAATGATTCAATCCGATCAATTCAATTTTCTTTTGAGGTTGAAGATGTTACATCTAAAACCACAAAATTCCAATTTTCATTTTAAGTTCATATCCCTTCAAATTAATTTTGACAAAACTTTAATTTAAATTAAGACTCAAACTGAAATCTAAGCTCACACATCAAAACTTAAACTAAAACAAAATGGAATCTAAATCGAACTTCCCCTAGATCATGTGATTTGGAATTCACCTCCTTTTCCTTTCCCCAGCGAGAGTTCAGGAATCTCCAGTCTCAGAGATATACTTGACACTCCCCAGCGAAAACTCTTCTACTCTGTCCCAAGTTTGTCACTTGGACGTTTGTGTTGGTTGTGTTGATCGCTTCGGTCAACACCAATACGCGCGGTGTGCTCCGTCAGCTCACCACACCTATTGGGGTCCATTTGTTGACCTCATTTTTTATGAGGTCTTCTCTTCTTCTTTTTAGTACTTAGGATCTAGCCTTAGGCTTTTCCTTTGACTATATTAGAGGATTAGAATTGGGACCCACCACTTAGAAATTTAAACCACTTCTTAACTCCCTGCGAACTCCACAAACTTGATCGTAGACCCCTAATCACCTAGAGGGTTGAAATCAAATGTGGAAGTTTAAAGGATGAGTTCCTATAGGACTCTTTGGCCTTAGGATCGCCACAGGTGGCACTGGTGCAGTGAAGAGGGCTGACTTACACACACACTACACCTATACACTACACTTTCACACACATCCTAAAAAACACACCCATACCTAACTTGACCTCCTGACTCATAAAGGTGATTCACATGGATGGTCCTTAACCCCTAAGCCCTTGGCTAAGAGGGTTAGGAACAACATAGTGGATGCCTCAAATGAGTCCCTTCATGGCTCATGTGGGCTTGATATGGCTTCATGGCTCAACCAAAATGATTTTATTCCACTTATATTCACCCAATCTTCAATTTTCCAAATTTTCAATTTTTGACCCCCGGGACCCTACACCCGCTTAGCCTGCCCAAAATTTGCAAAATTTCCAAATCACCCAAAATTCCTCAAAAACAATCCCAAACATTTCCACATCACTCAAATTGATCATTCATAGCCAAAAATACCAAAAATTCCAAAAAAACCTCCCAATACCCTCCAAATACCCAAAATACCCCCTTGACCCAAAAATCCAAAAATTAAGAAAATTCCCAGAAAATTCCAGAAAATCCCAAATTTTCCTAATTTCATTTTGTTCAACTACACCATGGGCCAATTTTGTCAATTTACCCTACTTTTGTTAAAACCCACAATTTGGACCCATGACCCAAACCTAACCCAAACTCACCCAATTCAACTCCAATTAATCCCAAATCTTCTCTAAACCTTCCTTAACTTCCCTACAAACAAAACACTAACATGATTTGCCCAACATTTAGACCCAAACCCCACTTAAATTCAATCCAAAGCCAAAAAACCCAATTTTGACCTAAACCCAAACCTAACCCAAATGAACCCAAACCCCAAAATCAAAGCCCAACAAAAGCCAAAACCTCTTTGAAACACTCCCATAAACATTTCCCAACATTTATTTTACATCAATTTCAACCCTAGCCCAACATTGGCCGAAGTTAGCCCACTTTGACCTATATTGGCCCATTCACCAAAGAAGCCCAAATTCAACCAAATTCAAACCCAAATCACTCCCAATTTGCTCCAAGTCACTCATGACACATCTATGAGCTAAACCCAACAATTATTTGGCCCAAGCCTTTGCCAAAATTTCATCCTAAAATCAATTTTAAAATCCAAAAGCCCACTTCCCTAAACCATTTTAAAAGCCCATCTAAAACCATTTCAAAGAGCCCAAAATCTACCCTAAAGCCCACATGACATTTCCATTTGCCATCCATTTAATCAAAGCCATTCCCTAAGTTCTAATCCCATCATCAAATAATTCCAAATCAAGCCTCATGCCAAATCACCCCTAAATACCAAAATTTTTCTTAAATCCATTTCCATGAAATTGACTCAACTTTTCCCAAGCCAAAGATGGGCCATGAAGTCATGCATGAGCCACATGGAAGCCATGAGAGCCTCTTTACATGTCACCATGCCATTTTGGGCAAAAGGAGGAGACTCTTTCCTTAATTCCTAAAGGTGATTAACCACTCCCATGATTCCACTAAACCTTGCTTAAGCTTAATTGTACTTAGATGGTGACCATTCCCCACTGATTAAGCTGACCTAAATCACTTTCTATTCAGCCTAAACCAAGCCTTGGGTGGTGCACCTATCCCAAATGGATGGGTTGACCAATTTGAGCCAAAATGAGCCCTCTCCCATTCCATTCTAATCCAAGCCTTTTACACATGGCATTTGCCAATTGCCTACACTAAACCCCAGCCCTGACCCACCCGAACAAGAAGGTGACCGGTGCACGGCCGGCCGGCCACCGGGTCGCCGGAAAACACCACACCCGAGAGCTCACATGTGAGTCAACTTTGGAATTCCACCTTCGTTGAGCTGCCCCATGCCCAATGGCCACCATGGCTATTCTTCCCATGCCCGAGCAGGCTGATCCCAACCCTTGGCCATCCCTGTGAGGCTCTCCGGCCACCTCTATTTAAACCCGACCCCCTCGCGGCCATGAGAGGGGAGTTGCACTAAACCTTGCCGAAACTCGCGCAAAATTGTTCCAAATCCTTCTCCATTTTTAGAGCGAGTTGATCCCCGGTGTCAATTTGCCCTAATCCCCACGAACGGAACCCGATTTCTCAAGCGAAATTTCACCCAAAACCAGGACACTTTGTCACGGTGAGCCAATCCTCGAAGTGATCGGCCCTACACCTTCACGGGACCATGAGGAGAAGTTTCCCACTCGAAAGCCCCATCTCCGAGGCCACCCGGTTGCTCCGGCCTCCAAGCTTTGTGATCGGGCGTGGTCGAAATCCTACCTAGAGCGATTCACCGGACCGGGAGACTTCATGCGGAGCTTGCTGGGATCCAATCGAAGGTGACACAACCCTCAGATCGAAGCCACACTTCTCTGAGCAAAGGTATGGCCTCACTATTCTTCCCGAGCTTCTGAACATTCTACATTTTTATTGAGTCAATTTCATGCCACATAAACCATATGGATGTGTTCGTCTTCTCGAGACGAATCCATAGAGCATAAAAATGTTAAATTTGATCAAGTATCGAGTGAGATCTTAGGCCTAGAAGACGGACGGCTCTTGGGTAAGGACGCCTGGGGACGATGAACAGATGCCTTTCATTTAATACACGCGCGGATGGACGGCCAGGATCGCGCCGGATCAGGAGATGGAACGACACAGCGGGCCCCCGGAGCGCTGAGTCAGATGGCGGCGTCGAATCGGAGAGCGCCACGCGGCGTTTCGGAGATGCCGAGGTTGACGCGGCGCCGCGTGGATATATAGAAAATTAGGGTATTTTCTGATTTATTTAATTCCCTAAACTTCAAAAATCCATAATTTTGTGTAGGAAAATCAGAAAAATAAAATAAAAATACCCCCTTGCTCAGTGAACAGAGGAGAATAATGTGGGAAAGAAATTATTTAATTTCATAAGTATTTTATTTTTAATGATTTATTTCCCTTCTGCATTGTTTTAATTCTCCATGCATATAGGAAATTCACCATGGCATGAGACCATAGGGCTTTTGAAGCCTCTGAATTTGGGAACATTCCCTGAATTTTCAAAGTCGGAGGCCATCCCTATGAGAAGTTATTGATTTTTCAAATTCATGTTACTGTTTTGAGTATTTTAAATTCAATAATTAGCATGTTGTGAAATAAATTCTAGGAAAATTTGGTGATGTCTCTTATGACAAGAGGACCCTAGGAAAAATAGATTTTGGATTAGTTTATTTAAAATAACCCTAATTGGCTTAAATACCCAAAATAGTTCCTTAATTAATTAGAGCTAACCATATATCAAATTGACTTGAAATCAATTCTCCATTGACCTTTAGGATTAGAGGAACCCACCATAAAAATTTGAAGTCAATTGGACTTGGTTAGCCATATTAAATTGGTTGATTAAGCCATTTAGTCAATTTGAACTTTAAAAATTCATAACTTTCAAGATGCTTTTCAAAAATTCACCAAATTAGTTTTGGAGCCTCTCTGATATCAGGGGAATTTAAGAAAATTAAAATTTCAATTTTCTAAAAAGTTGATTTTTTGGTATTATTTTAATATTTTAATAATTAAAAAATAAAAAAAAATCACAAAAATAATAAAATTCACCAAAATGTCACATTTTGAATTTTAATCACTTAGGAACAAATCCCATATTTTTCTTAGGTCTATTTAATGAGATATTAAATTTTAAAGCCCTAGGGTAATTTTAAAATTAAAAAAATGTATTTTCTAGCATTTTCACTAAAATAATTATAATAAATCAAAGAAAAATCAGAAAACTGCAAAAATTGATTCTCTGATTTCCTTGCTATCAGAGAGATTTTTGAAAAAATATAAATTTCATTTTTCAACCTTTATTTTTTTAATTTAATTAATACTCCAAAACTTAAAATAATTATAATAAAAATAATATAATTTAAAAAATCACCAAAATTGGTCCAAGTGGTCCTCTGGTCATTAGGAATGTCCCATAATTTTCTTAAGGACAGAAACTTTCCCTTGGTCATATTATTAAATTTTCCTTGGAAATTCCTATTTTCCACCAAAAATAATTACATAAATAAATTAAATACAGAAAAATCACATTTTCTCCTCTCATGTCTTTATTGGCATATGAGTGAAGTCACATAAAAATTTCAAGTTCATTTAAGCTCAATTTAGTGAGTTATGAAATTATTAAGCTTGAAGGGCAAAATGGTAATTAAAACTTTAACCCTTAATTAAAACTTTAGGTTTAATAAAATTAACAAGTAAAATATTTGATCTTAATCTTATTTGGATGATTGAAATTCAAATAATTAAAGGGTAGAAACCTACTAAATAATTTGAAGATAATTAAAATAAACTTTAATTAAATAATTGATTAAATTTGGAAGAATAATAAAATTGGAATTATTAAAGGGATATTATTAGGAAGAGATTTATTCTTTAATTTAAAGATCCCTAAATTAATCATCTCAATAATATTTAATTCCTAATTAAAATGATAATTCAAATTTAAGTTTTAAAATGTTAAAAAGACTTAATCCTTAGATTAAATTAAAATTAAATTATTAAACTCTTTTTAAATTTTCAATTAAATTAAAATTAAAAATAAAATTAAATTAAAGATTAAATTAAATTAAATCAAACAAATCAAATAAATTAAACAAATTAAAAAAAAATTAATTAAATAAATTAAATAAATTAAATAAATTAAATTAAATTAAATTAAATTAAAACATATTAAATTAAAATAAATTAAATTAAATTAAATTAAATTAAATTAAAATAAAATCAAATCAAATAAAATTAAAATTAAAATTAAAATTAAAATTAAAATTAAAATTAAAAATCAAAATTAAATTAAAATTAAAACTAAACCAAATTAAATTAAATTAAAGTTATATTAAATTGAATTAAATAACATCACCTAAGACATAAAGAAATTAAAAATAAAGCAACTTGAACACTATTCCAAATTTAAGTTCGATAACTGAAATTAAACTAAATCACAAACCATTTGAACACCAATTTGCCCTCGAGAACTTTTATTTGTCATAACTTCTAAATGGAACATTAAATGAAATGTTACTTCACCTATAGGATATTCAAATGTCCTAGTTCACTGAGCAAGATAACAAAACTTGAATTCCCGGACGATTAATTCATTTTTATGATTAAATCTATTTAGACTTAAAACAATCCTATCAGTATTGAAAAGATGTTTAAGATTCTTCTTAAGCACTTCCTCAATATGATAGGATACTCATAAGAACAATTGAACTTAATTATTCTTTGATGAAGAAAATCGTCCTCAAACCAAAACACAAGGACCTAGACGTCATAGGAAATGACTAGCTATAGGATTAGGAATTTGGTAGAAAACCATAACACTTCCCTTAGCTTTACCTAGGAACTTGCTTAAATATTCTAATTGTGTTTTAAGTGCAGCTTGGGATGACGGGAAGACCCTCCAGGTACGCTTTTATTTTATTGCAATTTACCTTATTGCAATTTATTTAATCGCATCGCACTTACTTTTATTTCATGATAAACAATCGTTGCATGAAAACCCACACCTTTAGGATAGTCCCTAAAACTGAAACCAAAACTAAGTTAAAAGTCATTACAAGATAAAATTCACCGCCACAACATTTCAAAATATAAAACAACTCAAAATTTAATCACAAGCAGAACACAAAACTACAATTACAACTAAATTAAAATGTCCTGTTGGATGATCGGGAATACCTCGGATGATGTAACCTACGTGTTACTAACGGGATTTCCCACGGTCTAAATGAAAGTGTGGAACTCATTCAGTTGAGTTTAGCAAATTCATCTGGACTAAGTGAATCCGATAAAAATAACGATGCCGGAAGGATGGAACCGTGGGATCTTAACCGGTGTCGTTATAATCAACTTTAAAATTTGTTTTAATTAAAATATTAAAAACACTTGGAAATTAAGATTTTTCTCTAAACCAAAACACTTTACTCATCTCCTAATTTATGACTTCTATAACTAAACCTTTGCAACAACAAGGAGCTCAGAGCACGGTGGGCGGTATGGCCATCTTCATCAGCAAAACAACTCTACATCAGCTAAACATTCCAAGAATTAAACAACAAAGCCATAGGACTTCGAGGTAGTTTGCCTAGTGCAACATAAAACCTCAACCTTTTGTTAGGCATTTGCATTGCAAATTAAGCCCTAACCGGACTTAGGATTCAGAGATAGTCATTCGGTACAACATAAACCCTCATAACTTCAAGGCTATTTGTGTGATTCTATCATATAAATATAAGTCCTAATTAATTAAAACTGGCAAGATCAAAACATTAAATAAATATTAGGATCTTCCTAAATTCAAGCCAAACAACAGGATAGCCAGGAAATTACCGAAGTTCGCTTCAAATCTATAATTTCTCCTACCTTTCTTCCTTTGAAATCCCAAAATAAAATCTTCCAAATTTGATCCATTCCATATTGAAATTCCAAAACTCAATTCTTTGAAAGCTTAAACTTTGAAATTCTTGAGAGCAGAATTACTGATTATTATCGAGAGTTTTCTTAGGTGATTCCCGTCACTTATGATGTAATTAACTATAGGGGCTTGCCCTTATAGGGAATTTAAAGAACCTGAGTAATATAAACCCCGTTTAATGCTTTCATATTAAGCGAGGGAATTTGTCGGCTTATAAAATTGGTTCGCAGACCAAATAGATGTCACACATCTTCTAGTTTATTTAATCGAGCCCCATCGTCAAGCAGAGTGCCTATTCTTCGGGATAGATACACGGTTTGTGGTACGGTGCTCATTTATATAAACTATTTGGGATGTGAGATCGGTTTGATTTCATATCTTAATATCTTCAAATTTAAAAATTATTTTTGAAATCAAATACTACTTTTCAAATTATTTATTTAAATTAAATTAAAAATTCGCCGACAATTTCTGTAGGCGAACCCTTTTCAAAATACAACACAACCTAAAAATATGCCGACAACTAACAGCTGGGATCCCGCTCAACAATGAGTTACTAAACGAGCAGGACTATAAGTGGAACAGCCCAGTGTTAGACGTTGTGAGATGTACATCGATAGAGCATCATTAGCCAAAAGAGATAAAGGATTACAAACAGTGATGTCAGGCAAAGAAAGGATTGGTCTGATCTTTGTGGCACTAGATCAAGGAGTGCTAAGATTCTATTACCACTTAACAAAGCCGTGTACCAATAATGAAGCATAATATGAAGCTCTAATCATCGGATTAGAATTGGAAATATTAATGGAAATAATGGACGTTGTCATTTATGGTGACTCACATCTCATCATTCAATAAGTGATAGGACAATATAAGATTCTGAAACCAAGATTGGAAGAATACCACACACAAATGATGAAATTGTTTGAGTAAATTCCAAGTGTGACATTGTAAAGGATTCCTCGAGCAGAAAATGCCCATGTAGATGCTTATTCCATAGACATTATCATCCAAGGCGTCAGATTTTGTCACAGTTCAACCTTGACAGTGTACACAAGTTTGAAAAAGTAGAGGTAGCAACAACTGTGATAGATGATACAGAAGATTTACAATAGCCGTTAATGGAATATTTGCCAACTGGATGTTTTCTTAAAGATAAGTTAGCAGCGTATCAGATTCAGAAGAGGGCTTTGTCATATGCGTTCATCGACAACATTTTGTACTGACAATTGTTTGATCAGATGTGGTTGAGATGCCTAAGTTGAAAGGAAGCGCAGAATATTGTCAAAGAAGTACACGCCGGATTATGTGGAGCACACCAATCAAGACTAAAGATGAAAATGAAGATCAAATGACTTGTATACTATTGACCAACAATGATGACATATTGCTTAGATATAACAAAGAAATGTCATCAATGTCAAGTGCATGGAGTTGTCTTCTACCGACCTCCAAATGTTCCACTCTACACGATTGCATCGTGGTCATTTGAATTAGAAAGTCATGAAAGAAGAAGATTGCTCATGCAGCAGAATCTAAAACTCTATCAAAAAAATATGATTCAAGCCCATGAAAAATTGGTTCACCCAATGTTGTTCAAAAGTTGTGACCATGTGCTCGTTCTTAGAAGATCAATTCTTGCACATCGCAAGATAGGTTAAAAATTTGAACCAACCTAGGAGGGACCATTCGTGGTGTAGAAATTTTAATCTAGAGCAGCATACAGCTGGTGGAATCTTGAGGAGAAAGGCCCATGTTACCGATAAAAGGATGTTACATGAAAAACTACTATGCTACGTAAAGAAATTCTGAAAGAGGAAGCTTGTTTCGAAGTAAGCCATGTGGCCAGGGACTATAACTGGGTCCAAATTTTGTAATAAAATAAAGTTCAATGAAATAAAATAAATTTTCTCATAAGACAAAATATGTTTGTTAAGTTTCAAATGTCAAATTTTATAAAACTATATTAAATAAGATAATGGCATCAAAATAATTGCAAATGTTGCAAAATAAATAATAATAAGTTTGTTATTATTCTTGTTTGTGCATAGTACTAACCACTGACATTTCTCCTTATTTTCTTGTGTAGGGAGTATCAGGTCGCAAGTTGGTGTTTGCTTTCAAAGATGGTTTGAAACTTGTGCTTCGAGAAGAAAAATCACCTGCAGAAGGTGTATCAACTCGACTTGGATTACTTCAAGGTTTACATCGACTATGAGGACCCCATCATAGACATGGTCAGTCACGAGGTCACAAATACGAAATCGGAGATGAAAACTAGTCATAAATAGATCGAACAGACATCGAGATACGGAGGAACTTGAGGAATTATTGACTCACACCTCCTCGACAAGAGAAACAATCAGATTCCATCCATGATCACTACTCCGGAAGGTAGTCTCGTTGCCGCTATAGTTGAGAGAGTTCTAGATGCACCGTTGGCATGTACAAAGAGAAGAAATATGAATTGTTGCAAGCATCGCCACTTGGACAGGAGGGAGAGGAGAAATGCTCGGGAGTTAGCCGCAAGGCTACCATCTATTTTAGAGGAATTTTACGAGCCAGAGATAAAGAAACTGATGACAACTCACCTCACACAGAGACAGAGCCGGAGACTATTGAGGGCCCTACACCGGCATGGGATCCGATGGAAGAGATCTTTACTAGGTGCTCGACCTACAACTCGAGTCTACCTAGACACCCTTCAGTCACAGAGGAATTTTCATAATGCCCGCAGTGCCATGTTCTACAGTTAAAGATTACGACATGTTTGAGGCATACAAAACCGCCTCGATGCTAATCAAGAGGAGCGAGCATCCTGACATAGAGCCTTATACACTACAGTTCATTCTACTGCCACTGCAGAAAGGAGTCCCAGACTATGTGATGACCAAAATCAAAAGAGTCAAAACGAAGGAATTCTAGCATTACGAGGAAGTCCAAGGAAGATTCGTTAATATTCTAGAAGGCCTCGAGCTTTACACAAATGTACTCTCATGGAATGATGAAGTGAAAATTTTGGATTGTGTTTTCTCTCTCCAAGACTTGGGTAGAGCAGGCCATCTAAAAGAAAGAGAGTACACAGAGCTGACGAAATGGAAAATATGAAAGGGCAGAATCACCATTTAGTGTCGGTATTACTTTAAATTAGCAAAATATTGATAGGGAAATCCCTCAAGGATTCTACAACATGATGAGATGGATCAGATGCAACCACAAATTAAGAAAATGATAAAAAAATGGTCGAATGACACATGTTTCCTACAGACTAGATTCTCATTAGCAGCATTATAAATATCTATGAGGATGGGGACTGTATCCCACCTCATATCGACCACCACAACTTTGTGAGGCCTTTTTGCACGTCTCATTTATAAGTGAAAGCAATATATTGTTCGGCCGAGAAGTTTAGATTGTTGGGCCAGGAAAGTTCTGAGGTTCCATCAATATCCCTCTACCAGTCAGATCAGTGCAAAGCACTGCATCCTTGTAGTCACAGGATGAAGAGTTTCAATTACTTTCAGAAGAATGGATGAGGAAAGGCATCGTTCTACTACGAGCCAAACCTATAGTTGGAAAGCCTTCTTCGCTTACCATTATGGCAGCAGCACCTCCGGGAGTTCACAAGCGGACTTTTGTTCTGGAGCATAGCCTTGGAAAGTTAGCTTGTTCAAGAGGAAACCTCAGATGACAGATTTCTACTACCTCCTGGGCCAGTTCACGGCAGTTGACACTATTTTCTTTTTCTTTTTGTGGACTTGCATAATGCGATATGTCAGTTTTGTTCAGCTATGTATGCTCGATCTACTTTTGGAAGCTTGTCAGCTTGTGATCGGTTGTGCTATAGTTTTTAGCAAAATTAGTAAAGATTTCTAATTCAACTCATCGAGCTTTTCATAAATGTTTCTTTTGGCGTAATGGTCAAAAAGCCGTAGGACCGCATACTGGTCCCTGACTAAAACGAACAAAGAACGGTACAAGAAAAGACCAAAAATAAAAGTAATAACAATTAGAAAAAGTTGAAATATAATGAAATAAAAGAAAATCAAATATGAAATCGGATATCCCCCATGTTAAATGAAATGAAATGAAACAAATTTAAAGAAAATGATAAATTGAATGCAAATGATAAGCTAATTCCTTCTCTAGATTCTAAGTCTTTGCACTCATTCTCAGATTTTTACATTTTGAAAAGAACTTCATGAATTTTAGCACTTTACGCAACGTCACTTCTCATAAATTTAGCGTCACAAAATTTTTAAAGACTAGCTATGGCTACAAGTCTTGACTGAATTGCACAATTCTACTTTCTTCGAAAGTTAACATCAAATTTTCTCTAAATATTTTCACATGAAATTTCGGGATCAGTATATAAATTATGATTCCCCTTCTGTCACCTCTTAAGCTGGATGTGAGTCCCTCAGCTTTCCTTCTCAATGTGTTCAGTTTCCTTATGTTTTGACCTCCTTTCGGAGATATTTTTCCGCCCTCCACGATAGTTCTGGGTTAGAACTTTTTCGTTCAAGCCTTTCAAATTCCATAAATTTACACATCCTTTCTGAGATATTTTCCACCATCCACGATATTTCTGGGTCTGAGCTTTGTCGTCTGATTCCTTCACATTTCCCTAAATTTCCACATCCTTTCGGAGATATTTTTTACCCTCCACTATATTTTTGTGTCGGAGCTTTATTGTCCGTTCCCTTCAAATTTCCCTAAATTTCCACATTCATTTCGAGATATTTTACGCCCTCCACAATATTTCAAGGTCGGAGCCTTCTCTTTGGATCTCTTCAAATTCCCTAAATTTCCACATTCATTAAGACATATTTTTCGCCATCCATGAAATTTCAGGGTCGGTGCTTTGTCTTCTGATTCCTTCAAATTTCCCTAAAATTTCACATCCTTTCCGAATATTTTTCTGCCCTCCACGATATTTCTGGGTCGGAGCTTTGTTGTCCAATTCCTTTAAATTTTCCTAAATTTCTGCTTTCTTTCTGAGATATTTTTTTGCATTCACGATATTTCAAGTTCGGTAACTAAATTCTGATTTTAATTTCTGAGACTCGTACCTAAATTCTAGTTTTCATCCTTCGGGATCAGTACCTAAATTCTGATTCTAATTTCGAGATCGGACCTAAATTCTGATTCTCATTCTACGAAGTTGGTACTTAAATTCTGAATCCCCCTTCTACACACACTTAAAATCAATGATTCCCTCGAAATCAAAATAGAGCAAAATTTCAAAAAATCGTAAATTTCATAAATTTCCATAAATCCAAAAAGTTCAAAATCATATTCAAACTCAAAATTTTAACTAAAATTCCATAAAATCTAAATCAAAGTTAAATTGAAATCAAATCAAACCTAATTCTAAATAAAAATTTTAATTTCAAATCGAATCAGATTGGACTCCTTCAGAATTTGGAAGCTTGAAATTCATAGCTTGGAGTTTTCAAATGCTTAAATTCTAACGTCTAAGTATGTAGGAGGATAAGGCCAAGCATGAGGAAGCTCAAGAGGAGTTTTCTATAGGATGGTCGAGCCTAAAGACTAACCCTGGGTGATCTGGGTGGGCTCACACACACACTTACACTCACTACCTCACAACTCTAAGCAAAACATACCAATTTGTTTTCCCACACTTGATCCCCTACTCTTTTAGAAACTCATATGGATGGTTTCCCAAGCTCTTAGCCCAAGGTTAGGGTTTGGCTAGTACCAGCACATCGAGGATCCAAAAGGAGAAATCCCTTGGTTCATGGCTCAAATGAGTAGACATTACAAATTGACTCCCAACCTTACCAAAAATCTCAAACTTTTAACCCCTTTACCCATAAAACCCTAATTTTGCCCAAAATTCCCAAAATCAACAAAAATTACCAAAATCCCTCAAGAATCATCCCAAAACACTCCTCACCACTCAAAAAACAAAAAATCCACCAAATTTCCCAATATTCCTAAAATACCCAAAATGACCAATATAACCATCCAAATTCAAAAATTCCCAAAATTTCTAAATCATCCCAAATGGCTTAATAATCAATTTAGACCACATTACTTGACACAGCATGACCAACTAATCACAATTTGACCAAAAGCCCCAAATTTGCCCTTTAAGCCCAAAATGCCTAAATCATTCCCAATTTCCCCCAAATTGATTCATATTATCCACAATTTAAATTCTAAACTCAAATTTATAATGCCCAATCTCATTCTAAACCAAATCCAAGTCTAATTTGACCGACCCTTGAATCCAATTTGAATCCAAATAAAAAAAGTACCAATCTTGACCAGATGTCCAAATCTCCCCAAATTAAATGTCAATCAATTTCCCTCAATTTTGAATCCTAAACTCTTCATGACATTCCCCTACACCAAATGGAACCATCATATGCCCCCAATTTGAGCCTAAACCTCACAAAAGTCAAATCAAACCTAAAATTCCTAATCTCCCACCAAATTAACCACATGACCAAAATCCACCAAGTTGAATACCCTAACCCTAAAATTGCCATCCAGTTAATGTTTGGAAATCTTCATGACACCCCCCTACACCATTTTGACCAATCAACTGAGACAAAATCTCACTCTTGCCAAACTTAAACCCAAGCTTAGCCTACTTTCTCCAAATTGTCCAAATGACCAAATCCACCTCCCATATAAACTCAAAACCACCCAATCCTTTTCTAAAACATTCATGACAATTATTTACACCATTTTGCTCAATCAATTTAGTCCAACCCAAGCTCAATCCTAACCTAGACCAACTTGAACCCACACTACCTAAAATTGAATCCACGAGCCAATGTGACCATACCTAACCCAATTTGACCAAGACAACCCCTCCATAGCCACCAAGTGAACCCTAGGAACCACCCTAAGTCCTCTTAACCCAATCTAGTTGAGCCATTGACCAAGGGTCCTATGATTTAGTGGATTTGCTTCCTTAAGTGGCTAAACCATAAAGATCTTTGCCCTAACCCATCCCCCATCCAAATTAATGCCTTGATGGACTTCTCACTTAATCACTTAACCTCTAGCAACCCTCCAGTGTCCTTGACGGTCAGTCTAGTCGCTGGGGGAACAAAAACCAAGAGCCACCCATCTAAATTAAAACCTAATTGAGCCCACCTGATGTGTCAAGCCACCATTACTCATTGGAACTGCTCTGCCTTCCACCTAAACGACCCACTACACCTCAATTGAAGGCCTAAGCTCAGCTCCAACCATGGATATTTAAACTGCACTCCTTCATGTCTAAGAGAGTTGTGTGCACTGAACTTAGTGGAAAATCTTCCAAATTGCTTCCAAAGGTTCTCCCAGACCTACTAAGCTCATCACAGTCATTTTTCGGCTACCTCTTCCATTGTCTGAGCTCATTTTCAGACCTCAAATTCCAGCCAAAACTAGGACAAACCCAATCACACCTCCACAGTGCCTAAAGCCTCAAATTGATTTCCCCCTCATCATCCCCTCACCAAACAAAGAAGATTCTTCATAGAAGCCCCATATCCAAGCCTCTCAATCCTAGACTTCCCTCAGACCCGAATTTCCCCTCTGATCGAACTCTAGTTTAGGCCCAACAAGAGCTCAAATTTGTGTTTGGAGGAGCTTTACGAGGTCCTTAAAAAGGTGTAGAAGGCATCAGATTGAAACTTCCCTTCTCAGAGAGATGTAATGGACTCTTTCTCCCTTTTGAGCCCTTTTTGATTCTCCACATGCATATACTATACTTTATACTATATAAACCATATGGATAGGTTCTTCTAGGTCAGAAGAGTCTATAGAAACAAACCCGAATCGATTTGGTTGAAGCTAAACCAAGATCTTAGTGTTTACCATGGATGGTTCTCTGTGAACGCAAGTTGGGGATGAAGGAGGAGCACTGTTGGATCACGTGCGTAACGTTTGGATGGATCTGTTGCAGTTGGACGAAGCTGCGGTGCATAAAGTGTATGCTGACTCAGACAGCGACACACAATCAGTGGCGCCGCTGTAGGATGAGTTGGATGAAGAGAAAAATAGAATTTAAATTAATTATTTAAATCAGTACAACTTCAAAAATCCATAACTTGGTGTAGAAAAATCATAAAAAAAAATAAAAATACGCACTTGCTCAGTGAATAGAGGAGAACAATGTGGAATTGGTTTCAAGTTTATTTAAGGATGTGTGATTTTTAATTAATTAAATACAATATTTAGTCTTTTGATTCCCCACTCATGTAGACATTTCACCATGCTTGATCTTTAGTAGTCTAGATAGCTCAGTCATGGGGATCTTCCCTGATTTTTCCAAAGTCAGGGAGGATCCTTAATTTTCAATCCTATGGTCACTGTTTTGGTAAAATAATTATAAATATTAGTATTTTGGTCAGAAAAAAATGAAATCTTCTCTGGTAGGTTCTCTATGGTCAGAGGACCCTACGAAAAATTTAACATGAGTTAACCCCTTTAAAAAATTCCTAATGGCCATTAAACCTTAAAACTAAAAGAAAATTAAACAAGTCAAAGAAAACATGTAAATGGCTTAAAGATTATTCTCCATTGTAATTAAAGGACAAGGGAACTCCCCATAAAAATTTCAAGTGAATTGAAGTTAATCAACCTACTAAATTTGATTTTTTAAGCGAAAATGGTAATTTTATCACAAAATAATTATAACAATTAAAAGATAACTTAAAAGAAGTCACTAAATTGTTTTTGGGAGTTCTACATAGACAGAGGAACATGAGAGAAATAAAATTTGAATTAAAATAAAATTTGCATTTTTAAAGTTATTTTGAATATTTTATAATATAAAATAATTAAAAATTAACAAAAATCACAAAATTATAAAATTTGTGGAAATTTTCTAAATTTTCTCCTAATCACTTGAAAACAATAGGAATAATCTTTCTAAGCAATGATATTGAATTTTAAAGGCCTAAGAAATTTTTCTAAAGGCTAAAAATGAATTTTTCTTAATTTCTAACTAAAATAAATCTAAAAATTAAAACACAAATCATAAAAATATGAAATTTATTTATCTTGGATCCCTGACCGTAGAGAGATTTAAGAAAAATATATAACCTAATTTTTAACATAAATTATATTTAATATTTAATTTATGCTCCAAAACATAAATTAATTTTTAAAAATTAAATTAAAATTCAAAAAAATCAGAAAATTTAGCCCATGTGGTAATCTGACTTAGGTGAACCTCACTTAATTTTTCTAGGGCTAGGTCATGTTTCTTGTCTAAGTTATACAATTACCTTTGAAACCCTATTCTGCATTAAAACTATTAAATAAACTAAATTAAAATTGGAAAAATCACATTTTCTTCTCTCATGTTTTATTTGACCCATGGGTAGAGTAACATAAAAATTTTAAAGTCATTTGCATTGAATTTGATAAATTATGAAGTATTAGGTCCTTAAGGGCAAAATTCTAATTTTGATGATTTGGCCCTTATCAATACTTAAGTTTAATTGAAATAAAAAATGGGAAATGAAAGCTTTTAATTGAAAATTTTGGATGATTGAGAAATAAATGGGTAAATGGTAGAAACCCATATCACCTTTGTCATATTAAAAGGTAAAATTGTAATTCCCTAAATTGTTATAGCATGTAAGATGATTAAAATTAAATGATCCCAGGGTTAGGGGTCTGACTTTGGAAGTTAATAATCCATCAATCTAATACCCCTTATTGGTGTTTAATGATAAATTCAATACCTTGATAAGGATTAAAAATCATAATAGCTTAAATAAACTTTTCCTGAAATTGTAAATATACCCACTAAAGACTTAAGGGCTTAGTAGTGAGCTAGGCTTAATCAAATCTGCTTAATATGGATTAGAAAAGATGATAAAAATCAATTATTAATATTACTAAAACACTGTAAGCCCAATTATAAAACTAAACTGGGTAAAATCCTTGATAAATCAAATTTGCCCTTAATGGTATTCACTCACATAATTTACAAATAAAATATCAAGTGATAATTACCCTATTCTTAGGGATGATCAAAAGATCAATATTCATTAAGCATGATGGTATGATACGGATGACTTATTAAGCAACATATTAAGTTTGATAGAATGGGAGACTTTTTAAGAGATTGTGAGGAGTCCGGGGCCCAGTTCCGGGGTCCTTCTCATAAACTTTTGGATATTTTGGAGAAGGATTGAACAAATTATGTGTTGCTTAAGAAATCATCTAATAATGAAATAGACACCCACCAAGTTATGACATAAAATTTGGAAGGCTTATGACAAACCTATTTATAAGCTTTAATGTCCTGCAAATTATAAATATTTACTACAAAAGATACTAAAGTTTTAGGTGGAGGAACGAGAACACTCGAAATGTACATTCTTATAAGTTTATAGTACATTCTTTTCTGTACTACCTCTACTTTACTTTTTTTGCTAACAAGCTTACATGTTAAATAATAATGTCACCCTGCATGTCAAAAGTAAAACTTTTAGGATAGCTGCAAAACCAAAAACAAAACTAAAGTCAAAATAAAACAAAAATAAAATTCACCGCTACAACGATCAAAATATAAGACAACTTAAAATTTAATCACAAAAAAATAAAGATAATAATTGGAACTAAATTAAAACGTCTCTTTGGATAATCAGGAATACCTTGGATGAGGCAACCTACAACTGCTAACGAGATATCCCACGGTCTTAATGAAATTAATAACTCATTTAGTTGAGTTTAGTAAATTCATTTGAACTAAGTGAATCCGAAGAAAATAGTTGTGCCGGAATGAGGGAACAGTAAGATCCTAACTGGTTTCGCTATAATCAACTTAAATATTCCCCTAATAAGACATTAAGACATCAAAATTTCAAAGATTTCTAAAACATGATGCCTCTCTTCTCTTCAATTTGACACTTCTAAAACTAAACCTGCTACGACGATGAGCTTAGAGCATGTACAGTGGGTAGCTTGGTCATCTTCAACAATAAAACTCCTTAAATTAAATAACAAGCCATAAGATTTTAAGGTAGTTTGATAAATGCAACATAAAGCCTCACTTTATACCTTTAAGCCTTTGCACTTTATGCAATTTAAGTCCTAAGTCATCATAGGTTTCCGAGGTTGTCATCGGATATGACATAAATCCTCTTATCATCCAGGCTATTCACATGATCAATATCAAGTGAATGTAAGCCATAAATAATATTATTGCCAACACAAAAGACTAAATAATTATTTCAAATTGGAGCCCAAAAATAGGATAGTTTGGGAAATCACTAAGATTCTTCTTGGAGTTGTGAGTTTCCCCAACTTTCTCTACCTTTGGATTTCTATAATAACTGTTCCAAACTTGATCCATTCACCTATTGGATTTCGTGTGACCACATTAATTTGAAGAATCCTACCATTTTGAAATCATGAAAATAATGTTTCTTGATCATTATCAAGAGTTTTCTTACATAACTTTGGTTATCTAAGATGTAATTAACTATAAGGGTTTGCCCTTATAGGAAACTTAAAGACCCCATATTAATATAAACTCTATCTATTTGCTTTATACTAATTAGGAGAAGTAGTCGGTCAACATAAATGGTTCACAGTCCAAACAGATGTCATTAATTCTTTAGTTTATTTGATTAAGCGTCACCTCCAAATAATATATCTATTTTTCAGGATAGGTACATGGCTTGTGGTGCAGTTTTGGATTATTTAAACTATTGCATATGTGAGATCAATTTGATTTCATATTTTCCAAAATTAAAAAAATGATATTTTCCAAACGTCCATATATATCTATATAAATTAAAACCCTAATCTATTTTCCAGTGACCGAAACTCTTATAGGAGATTTAAGGCCTCAAGATAGGTATCTTACGTAGAAATCTCTGGTTATCAAAGTTTTACAAGTGATCCTCCTATAAAAATTTATAGAATAAGTCATTCTAGAATCCCTTTTTGTAAGTATTATCACTGACATTTCTTATTCTACTGTTTTTTATTTTATCAGCTCTTATTTTCTTCAAATTTCTTAACATTCAAGGATCTTTTACATGATTCGATGGAATAAGATTTCTTGAAGACTAGGGAGATACGATAGATAAATAGAGTGGTGACTCCCCCAAACAACGATATTGAGAATTCACACCTCATATCAACACGAGAAAATCTCAGTGGTGAAAGGCTAACGACAAGAAGACATCCGACAACTCTAGATGCCACCAAGAGATTTTATTGAAGTCTACGTTAGGGATTTGACCTTTATAGGTTGAAGGAAAAATCTGATGTTAACTGTTACGATTTGTTTATTATTTCCTTTTTAATTTAAGGTGTTTACTTTGGCACTTTTTGACATGTCGATTTATTATTGACAGCTGGGGAATATCTTTCAAAAATTTGTTCCACTATCAAAGCTAATGTACATTGTTGATAAAAGCAAGCAATACATCATATATCACATATCTTTTAAAATTACAAACGGTCGATATAACATCGCATCAGAAGTTGTCAGATTGTCTTTCTATCATCCATGTAACCCTGCATACTACTAGACTTACCACAAATAGCTAACACTCCAAGACACTGTCTATCAAGTATGTCACAGATGTTTAGATATTCATAGTTTTGGTAGTTCCAAAGGTTTTAGTCCCTCGAGCTCCGGAACAAGTTCATAACCATCGGTTATTTGTTAGGACACATTCTTCGTAGTGTATTCGAGATTTGTTGTCTGCTTACACTGGTATGCAATGTTTACTAATATCGGCTCCATTCCCTGTAAGACCAGGATAGATCCAAGTAGAAGGGCAATTTGTTAAGACCCACAAAATTCTACTTGTCCTATAATTCATATCTCTGTCCCAAACAAGATAGAACGTCTATATAATAGAGACAACGTACAAAATAGTCTATCGAAGTCATGACTATCAATATGTGGCAGGTTGCAATCCCCTTCTTCATAAAGGTTAACTATGCAGCTATATGGATTGCAACTATGTAGTATTATATACTAAGCTACTAATCGTCTGATGATAATAAATATA
Organism: Papilionanthe hookeriana x Papilionanthe teres; assembly: GCA_022702705.1. Taxonomy (NCBI): domain Eukaryota; kingdom Viridiplantae; phylum Streptophyta; class Magnoliopsida; order Asparagales; family Orchidaceae; genus Papilionanthe; species Papilionanthe hookeriana x Papilionanthe teres. The sequence continues at coordinate 152,617,977 of CM040424.1, forward strand.
GGCATCGGGTCTACCTGTTCATGTCACGTAATTTCGAGAGGATTCTCGCCTTTTTCTTTAGCATAGTTGTAACAATATCCATACTGGAAAGTTACCCGCCCTTTGCCATGTATCCATTTATTGGGCTCAGAGACTGTCCTCTTCTTTAAGCTTCCAGCTCATCCAAGATCTAGGGCTTCCATTATATGTTTAACAATGGCAGTTTGCTCATCTTCATCGAAGACTCTCGTGACTAATTTAATTCCTTCCAGTATGTTGATTTTTCGTCCATTGTTATGTTTGAATTGTTCAAAAGAATGTCGTCTTAGAGCTTGAATGTGTCTTAATTCTTCATCAAAAATAGTTTGGCTGTCAATAGATTTATCTGACGTCGTGAGGTCGAGTACAAACACATATGGAGTTGATGCGAAAACTTTCGTTTCTAGTGCTTCCTCTTCTTTAGGATCTAGATTTTCCACTCTTAGAATAAGATATACCTTTCCAAGCATATCCTCGGAGATCAAAAATTTGAATCCAGAAGTGTCCTCCTCCATAAATTTCACATTTTGTTGTTCCTTTTCTTCAATCCCTTTTAGTCGTTTATTTTTTTTTTTGTCTCTTGGCTCGAGTCAATCCAATTATCAATTTATTGACTCACACAATGGATGCTTCTATGATCCTCTGAGTTGCGGCGACTATCAAAAACTTTAAACTTCCAGAGTCAAGTTTTATTTTCTAACCTATTTGTTTATATGTTTCTTCAGTGATGTCTGATTTTTTGGTCCTGAACTCCTGCATTAGAAATTCCATTTCAGCTTCTCCTTTGCCAATAGACAATAATGGTCCATTATATAACAGTTTGATTTGTGTCATGTCAAAGTCAAATTGGATCGATGATCCTTAAATGATACATTAGTGGTCTAATGCCAAAAACACACCACTTCGAAAAGTGAATAGGAGTCTATCATTTGACATTTTCCTTCAATCAATAGGTTAATGTAAACATATCAGACAAGGTTTCGATTTAATTTGTTAATATGAAATTCATTATTGTCAAGAAATCATGTTCACAAACACATGTTATGTAAACAGATGGAAATGTTCAAAGAAAAATATTGATTGTCAGAAAATTCATTTGTCATTTTATTCATTTTTTTCCCAGTTTGTAAACTAGTCATCATTTTCATGTTGCATAATATTTTTTTAAGAAACACCAATTGATTGGGGGTAAGAAACTTTCTCCTTGATAGTCTATCAATTGGTATGATCCTCCCGAATATGTTTTTCAAATTACATACGGGCCCTCCCATATTGGTGGAAACTTTCCACCTATTCTTAGATGAGCGAGGATGCCTTCGGAGAACTAAAACTAATACACCAGTTCAAAATGTTCTAGGATAAACCAATTTGTCGTGGGCTCGTATCATTTTTGCTTGATATAATTCAAGATTTTTTTTGGGCTTTCATATGATTTCCTTTTATACTCTCAAGTTCTTCAAGTCGTAATTTGACATTTTCTTCTTTAAGTATTTTGCTTGCAACTGTAACTCTGAGAGAAGGAATTGGCACTTCAAGTGGTAAGATGACCTCATAACCAGATACCAAAGCAAATAATGTTGACCATGTTGGTGTTCGGTATATAATCCTATAGGCCCATTGAGCTTCTATAAATCACTCAAGCCACTGTGTTGGACTCTTAATTAATGTCTTTTTCAAAATTTTTACCAATAATTTGTTGAAGGCTTCAGCTAATCCATTAGCTTTAGGATAAAAGATTGTGGAATATATCCAATCTATCCCACATCTCTGAATAAGGCTGTTCATTTTTATATATTTAAAAGCCAATCCATTGTCTGATATGACTCTTCAAGGAATTCCAAATCTATATAAAATATGAGTCTTAACGAAATGGAGAACTTGTTATGAATTAACTTCTCTGAGCGGTATTGCTTCTACCCATTTAGAGAAGTAATCAGTGGCTGCTAGAATGAACTGATGGCCTTTATATGATGGAGGGTCTATAGGGCCCACTCTCTGTGCCCCAACATTCAAATGGCGAAGATGCAAATAGTTGGACGTAATACATTTAGCAGCTGATGTATGACCACTCCATGTATCTGAAATTGATGACATTTCTCTGCGATTTCAAGATAATTTGTCATCATTGTTGGCTAGTAATATACCATTATATTTATTTTTATCTTCATTTGGGGCCCAGATTGGTGTGCACCATATAGACCTGAATGAACTTCTTTAATAATCTCTTGAGCTTCAAATTGGTTTAAACATCTAAACCAAATTTTGACAAAAGATCATTTATAAAGAATATCGTTCACTAGAGCATAGGACAATGATCATTGTTTGATTTGAGTTGCAATAGCGTTGTTTTCGGGTAACCTTCCAGTTTGTAAATATTGAATAATTGGTTATCGCCAATCATCTTTTCCTTCATCAAATGTTGTCATTGTCGTGTCTTCACCAATTTTGTTTAGATTATTCATGTCAATTTAGGAAAGAATTCAACGTCCTTTTATAGAAATCAAAATGTTGTTTTCTTTTGGACAAGCAAATTCTTTTGCAAGTTTTGCTAAGGCATCTACTTACGAATTGTCTCGCCTTGGAATTAAGAAGAAAGTTACATAAGGAACTTGCTGAAGCAGCTTTAGAGTTTAACTGATTTATTATTCCAATCGAGGTTTCAAAGTCTTGTATTTTCCTGCAATTTGATTAATGATCAGGTGAGAGTCTCTGTAGATGTCGATATTTTTTATTTCCATTAGTATTGTCAATTCCATACTGGTAATAAGCAGTTCATATTCAGCTTCAATATTCGTGCATGGGTCAGTTAGATGATAGGAAAACGTCATCATTGCTTTGTCTGGAGTAATGAAAATTAATTCTTCCCCATCTTTGTTTGGTATGATTGTATGCTTGTCTTTGTCTTTTCGAACAGATGACGATCCATCAAAGTATAATTCCCATTGTTTTATGTTTGAATTTTTTATTTCTAATATTTTTTCATTGGTTAAATCATCATTTAAGAGGTGATCCAATTGGAATTTGGTGTGCTGCTAAGAAATCTGCCAATAGTTTTCCTTTAACAACATGTAATGGTACAAATGTTATGTTGAATTGGAGCAGTATCATTGCACATATTTCTAATCTTCCAGAAAGTGTTAGTCGTGTCATCAAGTATTGTAGTTGGTTAAATCTTGAAATAAGAGTTACTTTATGAGAAAGCATATAGTTTCTTAGGTTTTGAACTGTGAAAATCAAAGCTAAGAAATGCTTTTCAATTACTGGATATTTTATTTCAGTCGGAACCAAACAAAAACTTAAATAATATAATGCATTTTCTTTTCCCTCGTTGTTTACTTGGGCTATTAAAGCTCCAAGGTAATTTCCAATGCCTTAGGGTAAAGGATTAGAGCTCTTTCTAACACAGAGGCTGCTAAAATATGTGTTAAGAAGAATTGTTTGATATTTTTAAAGATGTGTTGGAAATTTTCATCCCACATGGATTTGGTTTCTTTTCTGGTTAGGGAAGTGAGAGGCTACACCTACCTGACAAATTGGAAATATAACGTCGTATATAATCTAGTTTTCTTTGAAAGGATTGCAATTGAGTTAGATTTTTAGAAGGAGGCATATTTAGGATGACTTTAATTTTGAGGGGATCAATTTCAATCCCATGATGTCGAACAACAAATTTTAAAAATTTCTCTGAAGTCCCACTAAAAGCCCACATTAAGGGATTCATTTTAATATTATATTGAAGTAATCGTTCGAAGAAGATTCTCAAATCGTACACTTGATCATCTTTTTGTCTACTATAACTAACCAAACCTCCGCATAACATTCAACTTAATTGTGAATAAGTTCGTTGAAAATTCGTGTCATGGCTCTTTGGTAGGTTTCACCAGTATTCTTCAGCGCAAATGGCATATTTTTTAACAGTATATCCCTGTGGTGTCCTGAATGTTGTATTTGATTCCTCTTCTGGAAACATTTTTATCTGATTCCTAATAATCCATCCATGAAGGAAAATATTGCATTTGTGCATGCTGTGCTGGCCATCAATTCTAGGATTGGTAAAGGAAATGCATCCTTCGGACAAGTTTTGTTTAAATCTCTGAAGTCTACGCAGACCCTGTTTTGGCCATTTTTCTTTTTAACCGACACTATATTAGTCAACCATGTCAGATAATTTTCTTCTCGTATAAAGCCAGCCTCAATTAATTTATTAACTTCGACAATGACTTGCTGTTCTACTTTGGCATGCATCCTTATAGAAGTTAGTTTAACTGGGATTGCTATTCGATTTATCCCAAGTTCGTGGACTGCGACTTCTAGAGCTAGCTCAGGCATTTCATCATCAGTTCAGGCAAAGCAGTCCTTGTATTCATTCAGCAGTTGAAATAATTATTTTGCTTCCATGTCATTAAGGAATGAAGTAATGAAAGTTGGTTTTTGGTTTCCATTAGTCCCTAATTTAATTTCTTTTAATTCATCAACTATCAATTTAGTTTCTTCTTTCAATTCTGGAGGAGCAACTTCGATTAGGAGATCAGATTTTTGTTCCGAATTAAGTTCTTCTATTATGACTAGACAAAATATTGGATCATCTATAGTACCAAATTCAATAACCTCCTTAGAGTTAGTATTTTGTTTATTGTTATCCGACATTTATTCAATAAAGTGTGGTTGTTTTAACTATCATTGTTTGAGCATTAAACTATTTTGAATAAATTTTTGTGTCCAAGGAAAATTCAAGTCAAAAGTGATTTTCATTGATTTTGTAAGATTATAATCTTCTAATTTTACATCAGTTTCAGTACTTAAAGAAGTAGACCCAAGTGTAAACTTGATTGGCTTTTTATCATCACCATATAATTCTTTGATCACTAAATCTTTTATCTTAGAAGTAGAAATTAGAGTTTGGGTCATAGCGTGTATGAAAAGATTAATTTCCTCATACATAGACTCAAATCATTTTTTTGTCTTCTTCTCCAAGAAATATTTTGAAATGAGGTTCATTTTAAACTACCGTTATTGTTTCTTCTTTAGCATCTTCTTCAGTGTCCATGTGAATTTTGAACTTCAGTGCTTTCTTCATTTTGATGATTGTTTTTTCTTTCCCTCGTCCTTGTCACCGGCTTTGACCTCAGGTGCGAGTCTGGTGAGAATTATCACCCTTCACCTGTGTTGAAGAACAATAGTCTTTTTCATTTACTTAATTTTCTTTGTCTTTTTCTTTTGTATTCGTCACTGCTTCTCAATAGACTACTACTTGTTTTATTGGAGCATAATATGTTGCGTCTTCATTTACTTCAATCACATAGACTGAAAATGGTTGTAGATCTCCTATGATACAACATTCTTATCCTTTCGTGAATATTTTATGCATTGATGTAATGATGAAGGAACCATGTTATGCTCATGAAGCCAGTCTGCCAAGTAAAGCATTAAAAGAGGTATCGGAGTCGATGATATTGAATTTTGTCGTTGTTACCAAACATCCATTTTATGGAGCATTGTTATTGACCCTAGAGCTCATTCTCCTTGTTAGGTAAATTCACATAACATCATTGTATCTCTTGATAGTTGGGATGTGTCAATATCCAAATATGCAAGAGTCCTTAAATTCATTATGTTAATTGAGGCACCTCGATCAATAAGCACCCTTGAAAATGTCGTGTTGTTTATATTTACTGTGATGTATAGTGGATGATTGTGTTCGGTCGTTCCAAGTAGAAAGTCTTTGTCTGTCCTTCTAATGGATAAGCTTCACTATGGGTGATACTAGTAAGTTGAGCTAAACAAATTTCTATGTCTAAATGGGCTTATTTCAATGACTCCCTCATATTTTTAGAAAGCATAAGTGCGTCAAAAATGCTTAATTTTGCTGGTAATTTTCTCATATGAGCTAATACATTATAATTCAGTTTGTTGTGAGGACTATCTTCATTTCTTTTACATAATTATGGGTGTATCGGAGGACCAATCATTTCCGATGTGACTACTTTTTTTCTTTTTTTTTGGGAGCAGTTCTAGGAGGCAGAACTTTTCTAGTTCATAAATTAATTTCATCTATTTCTTTTAGTTTACTGTCTGACTCTTTTGTCTCTAAGTCTGAAAGTTTCAATTCGATAAAAATTGGTGTTCCTTTTAGTTGGAGTGTGACAGTATCATTTTGTCTTTGTCATTATCAAATTTGTCACTAATGCTATTTTCGTTTTGATTGTCGTTAGATAGATCAAGATTGTGTACGATTTGAGTATTGTCTACAGGATCGAAATTGAAACAATCATTTTCAGAAGTATCATCCAAAATAGACATAATGTAAGCAAAACAGGAAGTATTGTTATTCACATTAGTGGTAAAAAGGAGGTCATACAAAGTTAACAGTTCAAGGGATTTCTTCCCTTTATCCAAGACAACTATCCTAGTGGAAGGTAAAGGAACATAAGAACTAAAAGATACAAAAGGAATAGTAGTCCCTAAGTCTAGAAGACCTCTAACCCTTTTTGGTTCATTATTTTTCTTTTTCTTTTCCTTCTTGGAAGATTTTGTAATTTATAAATCCTTAAGGATCTCCTAAGAAGATTTACCTTGAGTAATGTGACCTTTGTCTTTGTCGTCAGGTTTAAGAATAAGTTTATCGACCAAAATCATATTGACTAAACCTTTTTTAGGTTCTTTTAGATACTCCTTCAGAATTATTATATTCCCTTCTTTAAATTTGCGCTCTAACCAATCTTTGAAGATAAAAGTTTCTTCAATATTATGTCCAAGCCTCCTGTGATAAGGACAACAATCCCTTCATGTCAACTTCTCTTGGCCTTTTAGCCTCTAGCAGCTTGAACTCTGGTATCTTCAGCAGACTACGGAATATTTTGCCGATAACTTCTGCCTTGAACGGGTACTCCTTATTCATTCATTCAATCATCATTCTTTTGTCTGTTGGTACTGTAATTGGTTGTTAAATTTGTAATTAAGAAGATGTCTGTTGTGGTGGTAGATTATGTCGCTGCTTCTTTTGTTCGGGTTGAACATTCATCACTAATTTACCCTTTTCTGCAATGTTTCCTGGTTTCTTTTGATAGACTTTGTCTTCTCTGTGTTTTCTACTAAACTCATCTGCCTAGCTTCTTCCTAAAGATTGGCAGCTTTCCTAAGCCATCTTTCAAGTGTCTTTATCGTGACTTCTTTAAGTATGAATGTTATAGGACCATGAATATTTTTAAGCAGGATTTTGAGAACATGGTTTTTCTGGAGTTGTGGTTCACATTTCATGCAAAGATTACTTCACCATAAAATGTAATCCACCAGACATCCTCCTAGTTTTTATTTTTCTACCACCAGATCACCAACTGTTGTATGGTGTTGTCCTCTGGTGAACCGTTGAATGAAGAGGCTTTCAAGCTATGCAAAAGTTTTAATGGACTCGTTAGGAAATTCTGCATACCATTCAAAGGCAACTCCTGTGAGACTGTTGACAAATTTACAAATTAGAAGAGCATCACTTCCTCCCACATTGCAGAAACTCACCTGAGGTGTACAAGTTGCTGAAGAGGATTACCAGTCCTGTCAAACATTTTGAAGAGAGGAGGAACAAAACATTTGGGGTATTGGACAGAATCAAATTCCTCTATATAAGGTCTACCCTTTGGAATTATTGATCCAATCTTTACCCGAGCCATTGTTTTGTTTATCTTTTGTTCTACCAATTGTGTGATTTCTTTTTCTAGAATTCCACTGTTGACCTCACTTTTGGTTGAGGTTTAGTCTCTCCTTAGATAGCTTAGGGTCTAGCCATAGGACTATCTTGGTGACTTTCTTAGAAGTTATCAATGGAACCCTACCACATTGAAATTCCACATGTTTGTTTCCCTCGCTTGGAATTTTCATATGCTTAAGGCCTAATCTCCAGCTTTTTGGAGGAAGAAACCAAGCATAAGGAAGTCCAAGTGGGATTCCTATAGGTGGTCAGGCCTTAGGATAAACCCTGGAAGGTTTGAAGCTCATTCATACCTACATTTATACTTACACATCCCATTTACACACTTACATCACACTTCGTACTTACAATTCTAAACCAAGCACATCTTATTTCTTTTATTCCTTAACAATTTGGACACTCATGTGTGTGGTCCCACCAGACCCTAAGTCTATAGCTGAGGTGGTTGGAACCAACATATGGAGGACCAAAGAGGGTCAACCTTGGTCCGTGATTCAAAAAAGTTGACATCCCAAATTAAACTCTAAAGCGTACCAAAATTCTCGAATTTCGAACCCTTAACTTCTAAAAACCACCAAATGACCAAAATACCCCATTATCCCTAAACTCCACAAAATTCCCAAAATCTCCTAAAATTCCTCAAAATCATTTCAAAATACCTCCCACCACGCAAATTGACCAAAATTTTCAAAATTCCCCTAAATGGCCAAAATTACCAAATTGGCCCTAAAAAGGACCCTAATTTCCATAGTTGCTCAAAATTACCCAAACTCTCCAAAAACCATTGTAGAACGTTCCCTCGTTACACTGAGAATTTTGACTATAAACATGTCATACTTCCGAGCTACCTTTGAGCCCCTCGATACCAAGAACGTCTAATACTTAAAAGTGCTCTAGGATTCATAAAACCTTCCACATTGATCAGAAATGCCCTCAGACACTGTTTTTTTACTCCAAATTTTATTTAGAACTTCCTCGTGCCTTTAAATCATCCTTTTGCCCACTTACCCAAAAAAACCCCAAAATTACCAAAATACCTCTCCCCACCAAAAATTTTAAAAATTCCGAAAATTATTAAAAAATTCGAATACTTCTCAATCCCTCAAAATTGAAATCCATTTTTCTAAATGATCGACGATTAGTCAGAATTTCAAGAAGAATCGAATTCAATGTATTTTGACGTGCTCGATGATGAAGTTGCCCTAAATACCTCGAATAGCCAAATAGACTGCGCCGTTGCGTCTTGCACGTCGAAATTACTTAGGAAGGACATATAACTTGCTATGGTTTCACGTTCAATGAAACGGCTTGATAATTCAGCACGTTTGTCTAAAATAATTAAAAATTACATTTTTGCCACTTACTTTTCTAAACCTAGCTCACTCACAAGCCTAACCAAGCTACCGCCGGCCCCCACCCCCCCTCTCCCGCTCTATGTCGTGATTCAGCCTTGGCCGAACCCTTCACTAAGCTTGGCCGAAACTTCCATGCTTACTCCTTGTTTTCTTGCTCTCCAAGGCATGACTCTTCTTCCCTTGCTCCCATCCCATCCATGGCATCAACCAATCACCTCCTCCATGCTCTTGTCACTCCTTGGCTGCCATCCTTCTCATCTACATCACCTTAATGGTAGCTCAAGAGGTGTACAACTCTTGGACCAAAGAGTTTTGCCCAAGGTAAGTTTGGGGTCCTTTTCCTCTTCTTCTTCATCTTTTTTGGGCTATAAAATGGCCTCTTTTTTGTGCTTTTTTGGTATTGGCCGAATTTTACAAAGTAAGTGGAGGTGCTGTACAAATTTTCTCTTGATCCAATTTTAGGGCAAAAGTTTGTTTATTCTTTTTTGTGCTAGGTTCTTTGCCCTTTTCACTTGTCTTTTTGACTTAGTTGGTGATTCTAGCCATTAAGGTATAACTTTCTTCTTCCATGGATTAAGTTTTGTGGCTTTTGGCTAAGCTTTTACATGGAAAAATTCCAGATTTATTCTTGGGATTTGAACCTATTTTACATGTCAAAATCTTATGTTTTATGCTTAGAGATTTATGTTATTCCATGTGGCAAAATTTCAAATCCATGCTTGTCCTTTGAAGCAAATTTACATGTCAAAATTTTGAGTTTTTATGCTTAGAATTTGAAGCTATTCCACATGGAAAGATTTCAATTTTATGCTTCATCTTTAAAGCTACTTTACATGTCAAAATTTTGAGTTTTATCCTTAAGGTTAGAGGCTATGTTTCATGGCCAAAATTTATGATTCTATGTTTGGATTTTTAAGTTTTTTCTACATCAAAAGTTGCAATTTAATGCTTGAGTTTTGAAGTTCTTTTACATGGGAAAGTTATAGTTTTGTGCTTGGTTTTTGAAGCCACTTTAATTGGGAAAGTTTGAAGTTTTGTTCTTGGCTTTTGAAGTCACTCTACATGTCAAAATTTTGAGTTTTTGCTCAGACTTTGAAGTTATTTCTTATGGAAAAAATTGAAGTAAGCTTGGAGTTATTTTTTTCTTGTCATTCCTTTCTTTCTTTCCTACTTTGATTTCCATGGTTTCTTAATTCTAATGTTTAACACAAGAAAGGAAAGAAAGGAATAAAGGAAAGAGAAAAAAATGAGATTGGGAAGGATTTTCTCATGCTAACCTAACTTTCGGATGGTTTGAAAACTCCATAGAAAGTGTTTGCCAGCTCTTCTTTTTTTACTACTTCATGACTACCCCCCTTCTTCTACTCTTGTATGCTTTTTCTTCTCCTTTTTCTTTACGCCAAATACATGATGTAGAGCATGCATGGGAGGTGGTGGCTTTGCCTTTGCTATGTTTTTCCTATTACTAGATACACTTTGTTTGGAAGGTTTAGATTGCTAAGGCAAAGCCATGTTCCTTAAAGCTTAAAACATGTTGGATAGAAAGTTTAGCATGCTTTATTGATGTTATCACACAAGATTTAGCTTTGGAGCTTTACATTTTGAAGCATGAAAATTATATACAATTTTCGGATTTAAAAATACACACTTGTGTAACACTCCTAAATGAGACCATGTGTGCTTCTTCTTCACTTATGTCATCAAGTATTCATATGTATAACACCCAAGCTTTGATTTCACACATATTCCACCTCATTCCATACATTAACTTCACATTTTACATGCACTTTCATCACCTTCAAAATATTCACATGCTCTATACATAAATCTCACATTTTACATAGCACCTCACCTCACTTTTGAAATATCTACATATTTCTCTTGTGGAAATAACCGTTGACATCAAATACTTATTGGAAGCATTTGGCATGGTTACATGTATACTTGTGACACTTTTTGGTGATGTTTATTGCATAAATGAAAGAATGCCATCAATCTCATATGGCCAATAAGTAAAAATATGCATTGCTACATTGGATTGGGATTGGTTTAAATCATTCCTAAGATGCCCCTAAATGACAATCTGCACTTATAAATTGGTTTGTAGTTGGTTTAAATCATTCTTATGCTTTCATTAAGTAAAAAGCTGCACTTATACATTGGTTTGGTATTGATTTAAATCACTCCAATGCTACCCCTAAGTGAAAATCTGCACTTATACATTGGTTTGGAGTTGGTTTAAATCTTTCTTATACTTTCATTAAGTAAAAATATGCACTTATACATTGGTTTGTGATTGATTTAAATCACTCCTATGCTGCCCATAAGTGAAAATCTGCACTTATATACTTATTTGGAGTTGGTTTAAATCATTCTTATTATCCCATTAAGTAAAAATCTGCATTGTTACACTTGTTTGGAGTTGATTTAAATCACTCCTATGCTATCTTTATGTCAAAATCTGCAGCGTTGCATTTACTTGTAGTTGGTTTAGATCATTCCTATGTTGCCCCAACATGAAAATAGGCATCGATAGCCTTCTCCTATTTTGGTCTTTAATGTTTCTTTGTTGTCCCTACATAAAATATTACATTGTTTGGCATGTCCTAAGTTGGTTTTAAGTGCTCCTATGCTGCCCCTGTGTTGAGAATTCATTGATGGTTACCCTACAGGTTGGTTTATATTTTTTCCTTGCTGCCCCTATTTAAAATTTACTTTAAGGGGAGTCGTTTGAGTTGCCTTTGAGTTAGGAGAGAAAGGAGAGGAGGTGTCATGCTTACCACTTCAAAGAGATAATTTTTGAGATATGATTCATGCTTGATTTCCTTTGATTCTACATCTAGTATTGGGAGACATTTCAATTGCACACTTGCACACTTGCTACCTACACTATTTCAATACACCATCTACTTGTTATGACACATTTTCTCAAAGTATTTAATTTTTCTATTTTTTTGATATGGCATTCTTGGAAGAACTTATGCTATTTAGGAGACATAGAAGCATGAAGGGAATGTGGTTGTCAGGGAGAGCATTTCATGTAGTGATTTTAACTCTTGCATTTACTTGGTATTGTGTTTCGATGGCTACCTCTTGCACTATGTTGGAGGGGTTTGTTTTCTTACTTTACATTCTTTACAGCTATCCTTTGCACCATGTTGGAGAGGTTTTATTTCTTTACTTTACAAGCTTTATGGTTACCCTCTCTGCACCATGTTGAGAGAGGCTCTGTATTACTTGCTTTTGGTTCCTTATGGCCACCCCTTTACACTCACACACAAAGGTTTTTCTTTACATGTTTTAGTTGCTCTGTGGCTGCCAGTTTTGCACCACATATGGAGTTTACTTTTGTCCCTACACTAGTTCATGTCTGTTACTCTGTGTGTTTTGAGACTCAACCCACCTCCTTTACGATGTTATTCTAGGTGGATTGTCATTTCCTCTCTCTTTTCGTTGTCCCTAGTCCTTTGTTTCTTCTTGCTTCTTGACCTGAGTCTTGGGTTTATGTACGAGACATAAGTGTACACATAAAACCTTTTGTTATAAGTGGGGCCATCAAGCAAGACTATAAGTAGGATGATTAGGGGGACGATGATCACATTGCGTAGAAGAGGGATACGAGGGATTTATAGAATATTATTTCCTGACTTAGAGACCCTGAAGAGGATAGACAAAGTAATTTACGATACATTTCGCCCATCCTAGGGGATTTCTGCCACTGTCACTCTGAGGTTGCTAGTAGTCCTAATTCAATTTGGATTGTCAACCTGTGGATCACACTATTTTATAAAATATACATATACATTTTGAAAAAACAGAACTACCCCTACAACAAAATAGTCTCTCACCCATAAGTTTTCACTTGCATGCAATCCAAATTGAAATGAATAAAAAACTTACAGAGGTGCACGGGTGACTATTCAAGTCAAATTAGAACTGAATTCCGTAGGGTGTCGGTTTGCCAGTTCTCACTTAAGGTTGGGATACATACAACACAGCTCTGAGTCCTCTGTGCCATCGTGCTTACGGTCCTCCCGAACTTGTCATCTATTTCCATGGTTTTCCTACATTCTTTTCTATGAATTTCTTACAAATTTCTTTCATATTTTAAATAGTTTTTTCTACAAAATTTCTATAGATTTCTAAAAGTTTTTCATAGGATTCTTATAGGTTTACCTTATAGTTTCTTTTATTTTTTCTATAAGTTTTCCACCACGGATTTGTTTTTCAGATTTCTTACAGGAAGTTCTTTCTCGACCATTTGGTTTTCTTTTATTTTTCTCCTAGTTTATTACACAATTTTCACACTTTGCCTTTCTTACATACACTTCGGCACATACACCTGTTTAGTTTAGTTTGCTTGATTTACTTTTTAGAGCATATATACCTATTAAGTTTAGTTTGCTTGCTTTACCTTTCAGAGCATATACACTTATTTAGTTTAGTTTTCTTGCTTTAGCTTTCAGAGCATATACACCTGTTTAGTTTAGTTTGCTTACTTTACTTTTCAGAGAATATACACTTGTTTAGTTTAGCTTGCTTGATTTACTTTCCACAACATATACTCCTGTTTAGCGCAACTTTATTGTTTTACTTTCCCACAGATCTTAAATTAAGAAAAAATGTTCGAAACCCACATGTTTAAACAACTCAAAATTAAATCACCAACAAAAATAAACTTGCAACTTCAACTAAATTAAAACGTCTCTTGGATGACCGAGAATCCCTCAGAGGAGGTAACCTATGTGTTGCTAACGAGATTTCTGATGCACCAAAAATATATACGGTTTTTGCTATATAATTTACCCATTTTTTGTGATATTACACTTTAAAGAAAGGTATTTTTCATGATTTATTGCAGGTATGATGATTTTAGGCGATTGCTGTGAAAAGAAGAAAAAAGGAACGAATCCGGAGCAAAAAGGAGCACAAAGGAGCAAAAAACAGCAAAATGGTGAAAGAGTGTTCTGGCGCCACTGGAGCCCAAATCCAAAGCCTCCAGAATTTATTGCACGATTGAGGGCCGCTAGCGCCCTATCTGGCTCTGTCGGCACCCTATCTGGCGCTGCCGGCGACCGAAGTCGGTGGAGTTCAAATTTGAAGAGTTTTGGCGACTTTTTGATAGATTACCTATGGAAACTCTTGGGATTTCATCCCTATCTTATAAGTAACTATTTTTGGATGAAAATGGTGTATGTCTTGTGTTTTCTAGTATAGTTTTAGCGAGTGTTAAGTGTTAGGGTTTAGGAGAAGAGTGTGTAGAGTGAGGATTTGAGAGGAATTCTTCTCTAAGGAGTGAAGGAGAAGGGGTAAAGTGAGAGATTGCTTCTTCCTTTCCATTCTAAAGAGAGAATCAAGTGTTGTAAAGAAGAGAGAAGAGGATTCAAAGAAACATCAAGAGAATTGCATTGGGGAAGAGAAAGAGATAAGTTGTACTTTCCTTTGTGGTTTGTATGACGTTTCTTTTATATATAAAATCCATGTTTTGTTGTATCTTCTCCATGAACTCCGAGTAGTCTCCCTTGCCTTTCTTCTTGCATAGAGATGTGATGATGGATTGATGTGGATTTGATGTGCTTTTAATGTAATGAAAAGATTGTGATGGTTTTTTTCATTTAGAACTTAATTTACATTCGATTTGGCCAATTGAAATGTTAAAATATATTGTTGAACATTAAGTTTGAAAGGATTTAATGTCCAACAACAATAATGAAAGATTCATTCAATTTCTATGGATGAATTGAGTAGTTCATGGGAATTGGGTGCAAATGAATAAGGAAATGTGTTTTGATGGAATTCAATTGGGAGATTTCAAGGTGACAAGCTGAAATCCCCAAATTAGTTCTAAGATTAGTAACTAATATCAAAGGTTAGCATTCGGGTGAAGGGTGAGTGGGAGCTCCTAAGTGAGAGTCGGTATCCTCCCAGTCTAGCCTTAGATTTAGTGACTAAACTTAGGATAGGTTAATGTTCTTTTCTTACTTAGAAGAGGGGTGATACACCTAAATTATATAGTATTTTTTATGCACATTTTTATACCTATTTTTGATGATATTACACTTTAATGGAAAGTATTTTGTGTTTTTCTTGTAGGTATGATGAGAATTAGTGATTATGATGAAAGGACCAAAATTGGATCAAATTTGGAGCAAAAAAATGAAAAATGAAAATTTGGGCACTAGCCGCTAAGCGCCGTTGGGCCAGTGCTTAGCCGCCACAGTTAAAAATTGAGTTTAATTTAAATTTTGCTCCATTTTGAAAGGGGATGGGATGTAACTCTTGGTGGTAACTATCATAACTTCCTTTGGGCCGCAAGTTTGAATGAAGGGGTGCATTCATTGGTGGATACATTGAATCTGGACACATTTTTAAGAGACACCAAGGCACCTTTTGGTTTAATATAAAAAGAGAGTCTTAGGAAAAATTAAGGCCTCTTCCCTTGCATTTCGAAGGGCTTTTTCTTTGCATTTAGAAAGTTTTAATTAGGAGTAGGAGTAGAGAGTAGAAAAGAGAAAAGGGTAGGATTGAAGCTTTCTTCTTTCCACTACTTTTCTTTCCTTTAGTTTAGTTTTGTTTTTATTGAAGTCTGAAGTCTGTATTCTGAGTCATCGGAGTTGGGAGACTTGCTCTGAGGAGTAGTGTAGTGAAGAGTCAAATTTTCAGAGGAACTTCCTGAGTCTTGTAGAGAGGATTTTCAGATAAGTGTTTACTTTTGTTCTTACATTTAGTTTTTAATTAATACTTATTTTTGTTTGTTGTTTTCTTATAGTTTTTAATTTCAAATCATTGTATTTTTGTATTTTCTCAATTCATTCTAAGTAGTTTACTTTATTCATTTCTTTCTTAAATGATGAAGTAAGTAATTCATGAAGAATTGTTGTGGAAAGTATATGTGTTTAAAGTTGGAAGAAGTTGTAAAAATTGATTCTATAAACTTTGTTTATTTCTTAATTTGACTTGTTAAGATGTAAAATTTGTGGTGAGATTATGTAAGATCTAATGTGGTATTGTCTCATAAAAGTTATAAAGAATCACATGCAATTATATTGGTAAAAATTGTAGTTCATATAATTGAATGTAATATATTAGAAGATGTTTTAAAAAAGGGAGTAATATTAGAGGATTTTTAGTGTGACAAGCCAAATGCCCCTAATTTGGTTTGAAGTTTTGAATTTTTTATGTGAAATTAGCCCCTAGGTGGAGGGAATCGAGGGAACTCTAGAGTGAGAGCTGGTATCTTCCCTGCCTAACCATATTCAAAATGATAAAATCTCGAATTAACCAATGTTCTTTATAGAACCAAGTAAGGATAAAGAATACATTTGCTTCTATTTTTCACAAAAAAATTAAATACTTCCACAACAATACTTTCATAATTATTACTACATTTTAAAAGAAAGAGAAAGATATTTTAGTTAATAGTGTTTTTCATAACAATTCTAGTTAATAATGTTTTTCATACCATTTCTAGTTAATAGTGTTTTTCATACCAATTTTAGTTAATAGTTTTTTTTATACCATGTTTACATTTATTATCATTTTAATTTCATTGTTTGACTTTTATAAGAAAATTTAAAGAGTGAAATCAACTATCAAACTTTTCAAAATCAAAACATACTTTCAAAAGCTAATTAAAAAAATGTAAAAAGATAATTTTCTTATGTCTTTAAAGATTTATCACTTTCCCTGTGGGTTCAATATCTCGGGGCTTAATCAGAAAGTCCTATATTACTTGATAAACGATACGTATACTTGCGTAGTATCCTATATTATAAATCATAATTTTCATATCTAAATCATCAGCATATATATATTTATCGATGTGGGACCAAGTTTTTGGCGCACATATATTTATCGTGGATCAAGTTTTTGGTGTTGTTTTTGGGGGAAAGAAATTAATTAAAATTACATTTTAAAGAGAATTAAGAAATTTTAAATTTTTACTTTTCTTTGTTTTTGTTATTGTGTTGTGCTTTGTTTTGTTTTATTATTTTATGCATAGTTCAGGTTCTGAGAGACTCGTGTCTTACGATTCTGAATTAGAAAGAACTATCAGAAAAATCAAAAAAATTAAAAATACAGAAAAAGATAGAAATATTCAAGAAATGACAAATCATTAAGATCAAAATTTTGGCATCCATCAAGAATTAAGACCTTAAAGAGATTATGTTAACCCTACAGTGGATGAACTTCATTGTAGTATTCAAAACCTTGCTGTAGCTGCTAATTCTTTTGAGCTTAAACATGCTATTATCCAAATCGTACCTAATAATCAATTTGGGGGAGCAACAACTGAAGATCCTTATTTGCATCATGTTAATTTTCTAAAGTTGTGTGTTACTTTTAAATATGATGGTGTTTCAGATGATGCTATTAGACTTAGACTTTTCCTTTCTCACTAAGGGATAAAACTAAAATATGGTTACATTCGTTAGCACCTCGATCAATTAGAACTTGGGGTAAACTATCACAAAAATTCCTTGCTAAATGTTTTCCACCATCTAAGACTGCTAAGTTGAGAAATGATATTACATCTTTTTGTCAGTTCGAAGGGGAATCAATATATGAACCATGGGAAAGATTTAAAGATCTCCTAAGGAAATATCCACATCATTTGATACCAGATTGGTTAATAATTCAAACTTTTTACAATGGATTAGTTTGATCTCTTAGATCAATCATCGATGCTGCTGCTGGTGGATCATTAATATCTAAACCATTTTCTGATGCTTATGTTTTAATTGAAGAAATGGCTTCTAATAATTTTCAATGGCCTTCTGAAAGGTTAAATCCTAAAAAGGTAGCTAGTATTTTTGAAAATGATGTTTTTAAAATGTTAGCAAATCAAGTTACTGCTGTTTCAAGGAAGCTAAACCAATTTGGGATGAATTTTTCTCAGCCACATTCCATGATTGAAGAATATTCATTAGGTCAAATGGTTGATTCTTATTCTTCACCAGAAACTGTGAATGCAATAATTAAACCTAACAACCCATATTCCAATTATTATAACCCAGGTTGGATGAATCATCCAATTTTTAACTAGAATACCAATAATCAAGGTGGTGTTAATCAACAATGGGGGAACCACCAAGTAAACCCATTGGGGAATTGGAACAACCAAGGAAATAATAATAATAATAATAATAATAGATTAACTTATCCTTCAGGTTATAACAATGCTTTACAATTAAAGAAGAAGAAGTTGTTTATTGAAGAAGTGGTGTCACATATGGGAAATGAATTACAAATTCAAGGAGCTACCATCAGAAATATTGAAAATCAATAGAGACAAATTGCAAATGCCTTAAGTAATAGATCCCAAGGAATGCTTCCAAGTAATACTGAAGTAAATCTGAGATAAAAGAATAAAGAATAAGTAAAAGCATTTCAATTGAGAAGTGGAAGAGAATTTGAAGATAGAGTTAAAAAAGAAACTCAAGTAGAGAAAAAAGAGATTGAAGAACCAAAAGAGGATGCTCCGAAAGGTTTGGAAAGACCTGTTTTTCCACCTAAGGTTGAATTAGAAAAACCACCACTTCCATTTCCTCAGAGACTTCATCAACAAAGAATGGATAAGAAATTTTCAAAATTCTTGGAGATATTTAAGAAGCTTACTATTAATATTCCATTTGATGAAGCCTTAGAACAAATGCCAAGCTATGTGAAATTTATAAGATAATGAGACTGTTGCACTTAGTGAGGAGTGCAGTGCAATAATTCAGAAAAAGCTTCTTGAAAAACTTAAAGATCCTGGTAGTTTTGCAATTCCATGTGCAATTAGAGAAAGATTCTATGGAAAAGCTTTATGTGATTTGGGTGCAAGCATTAACCTTATGCCTCAATCAATATTCAAAAGACTGGGACTAGAAGAAATAACTCCAACTACTGTAACTCTGCAATTAGCAGATCCTTCGATCACATATCCTAAACGAGTTATAGAAGATGTTTTGGTTAAAGTGGATCAATTTATTTTTCATGGTTATTTCATTGTGTTAGATATGAAGGAAGATAAAGATATACCTATAATTTTGGGAAGACCTTTCCTAGCTACAGGCTGAGCCATGATAGATGTGCAGAAAGGAGAATTAACAATGAGGTTTAATGATCAGACTGTTACATTTAATATTTCAAAATCAATGAAATATCATGCTAAAGGTAAAGAAGATGAATGTTATGGGATGGATGTTATCAAATATTTAAGTGAATGTCATTTCAAGTCAACTTATGAAGAGAAATCTGAAAGAGAAGAATTGGAACATAAGGAAGAAGAGGAATTACTTGATTCTGAAGATTTTCAAGAGGAAGATTTAAAGTATGTTCGTGAAAGTTTTGAATTGTTGGATTTGACTGAAAAAGATGAACCCTATGGTCCATCAATTGAAAAATCTCCTGAACTTGAGTTAAAAATGCTTCCTGATAATTTGAAGTATGTTTTTGTTGGTGAGTCCTTAACCTTGCCAGTTATAATTTCGTCTCAATTAACTGAAAAAGAAGAAGAGAGTTTGCTTGAAATTTTGAAGAAGCACAAGAAAGTCTTTGCAAAATTAAAAGAAAAATTAATCAATGCACCTGTAATAATTTCACCAAATTGGAAAAAACCTTTTGAATTAATATTTGATGCTAATGATTATGCTATTGGTGTTGTTTTGGGTCAGAAATATGATAAGATTTTTAAAGTTATTTATTATGCTAGTAAAACTCTTAATGAAGCTCAAATTAATTATACCACTACTGAGAAAGAGTTATTAGCTATAATATTTATCTTTGATAAATTTCGATCATATTTAATTGGAACTAAATGTGTTGAGCATATTGATCATTCTGCTATCAAATACTTAATGAAAATAAAGATGCAAAATCGAGACTGATAAGATGGATTCATCTTTTACAAGAATTTGACTTTGAGATATTAGATAGAAACGGTTCTGAAAATCAAATTGCTGATCATTTGTCCAGGCTTGAAGTTGAAAAATCTCTCTGAGATGTTGAAGAAATTAATGAACATTTTCCTGAAGAAAAATTGTTCACTATAAATGAGTGGCGTATTCCGTGGTATGCAGACATAGTAAATTTTATTTTCAGTGATATAATACCTTATGGTTTGACATATCAGGAAAATAAGAAATTTATATCTGATGCTAAGACTTATTTTTGAGATGACCAATTTTTATATAAACAAGGAAAGGATCTTATAATTCGATGATGTATACCTTTGGAAGAGACTTATGAAATTATTCAAAAATGTCATGATTCTGATTATGTGAGATACTTTGGAAGTGATAAAACTGCATATAAAATCTTATAATCAAGATTTTATTGGCCTACAATTTTTAAAGATGTGAATGCTTATTTTAAAATTTGTGATAGATGTCAGCGTGTAGGTAATATTTCTAGGAGAAATGAGATTCCCCTTAATTATATATTGGAAGTTGAAATATTTGATGTTTGGGGATTAGATTTTATAGGACCATTTACACCATCTTTCGTAAATGTTTATATTTTGATTGCAGTAGACTATGTTTCCAAATGGAATGAAGTTATTCTTTTACCTCGATGTGATGCTCAAAGCGTAGCAAAGTTTTTAAGAAAGAATATATTTTGCAGATTTGGAATACCAAGAGTAATCATAACTCATGGGAGAAGTCATTTTAGAAATGCAATTATTGGAAAGCTAGCAAAGAAATATCATATTGATCATCGCATTGCTACTGCTTATCATCTGCACACAAGTGGTTTGGTTGAATTATCCAATCATGAAATTAAAAGAATATTGGAAAAGACTATTAATATAAATAGAAAGGATTGGTCAATCAAACTGGATTATGCTTTCTAGGCCTATAGGACTACCTACAGAACCCCTATAGGAATGTCTCCATATAGGCTGATTTTTGGAAAAGCTTGTCATTTACCTATTGAACTTGAGCATAAAGCATTTTGGGCTATTAAAGAGTTCAATTATAATTTGAAAGATGCTACTGAGAAGAGATTATTGCAATTAAATGAGCTTGAATAGATAACGAATGAATCTTATGAAAGTGCTAAGATTTATAAGGAAAAGATGAAGTTATTGCAGGATCGAAAGATTATTACTAAAAACTTGTGCCAGGACAGAACGTTTTACTGTATAATGCCAGATTGAGAATTTTTTCTGGAAAACTTAAGTCCGGGTGGATGGGTCCTTTTATTGTGATGAAAATTTATTCCTATGGAGCTGTGGATATTCAAGATCCTAAGACTGGAAAAATATTTAAAGTTAATGGAAATAGTCTTAGACCATGTTTTTCAGTCGAGCAATCTAAATCTAATAAGAATCTGATGTTGGGTCACTCATAATGAGTTTTGGGATTGTCTGGCTAAAGACGTTAAACCAAGCGCTTTGTGGGAGGCAACCCATATTTATCGATGTGCTTTGCTTTATATTTGTTTTGTGTGTTTTGTGTGCTTTGTTTGCTTTGTTTGGTTTTTTTTTATGTTTTTAGTGGTAGTAATTTGAAGTTTTTAACTAAATAAAGTTTATTTGACCTTATTTTATGACTTAGAGGAGTCAAAATGAAAATTTGGAAATTTAGCAGACCTGTGCTAAATTGAGCACTGGTGGCTAAGCACCGCCTAAGTGCCGCTTAGGCGTCGGAGTTACAAAAATTGTGAAAGATGAGATTCTACAAGCCTAGATCGTGGGAAAGAATTTTTCGAAGTTAATTTAGAGTTTTAAAATGTCTTGGGTAAGTTTTAGCACTTCCCAAGTCTATAAAAGAACCTGATTTAAGAGAAACACTTGCCCCAAGTTCTATTTTCATTCCCAAGTCGTAAGAAGAGTATTTTGAGTGCATCATGTCTTCCTGGGAGAATGAGATGATGAAGAAGCAAGATTCTGATAAGAGTAAGTTCATTAGTGATAGTGCTAAAGAGTTATTTAATGGATTTCTCACTGTTAGTATTCAAGGGATTGTAGAAATGATTGCAAAATTTGAAGCCCGAGTGACTTCAATGGAAGTAAAGATCAATGAAACTAACTTACATTTGGTGCACATGGGATTGCAACTCAAGATGCAATTTGATCATTCAAGATACGTGGAAGAAGAGGATAAGGCGATGTTTTTAAAGAACAAATGGATTGAAGAAGAAGTGTAAGAATTAACAATTATCGCCCGTTCTATCAGATTTATATTCCAGAATGGTCAAATGAGAATAATAGTGGTCCTGGATATAATCTGCCTAATAGAGAATGGAATTAAGTATGCTTTGTTTTTATCTGTTTAGTGTTCTTATGTGTTTTTTTAATATGTTTTGTGTTCTTATGTGTTTTGTTTGTTGTGTTTAGTGTTTATGTTTAAGTTTTTAATTATGCCTTATGATGTGATAGTTACATCCCAGAGATGTAAACTTATCAGTTTGAGATTAAGTCTCCTGTATTTAGAGAATTTCATCTTATGTATGTGGATAGAAATTCTAGGATTGTATTAAGTGTTATGTTTATTTTAATGAATATAAGATTTTCTTTGTGTGAAATTTGTTTGGAATCGATGAATATTTAACATTTGTATTGGAATATTGGAAGATTTATGGGGAAGAGATAGTCATTTTGAACAGAATAAAGGTGATTAACGAAGTGGAAGCATATACCTTAATTGTGAAAATTTAGGTATTGGCGGCTAAGTGCCAGTGCCGGCGCGTAAGCGCCAGATTTCGATGCTAAGCGCTGAAGGGTTCGCGCTTAGGCGCCAGTTCGCGAAAATTGGTTCCCACCCGTAAAAAAACCTTGAAACACCGTTTTTAGCTCCCTGTTCATCTTCAACCCATCGTTTTCATGCGAAACAGAGTCTAGGACATTCTTGATTTGGACCATTTAAGAGCCGATCTCAACAAAAATTTGAAGATTTGGATTCCTTAAGGTAAGAGCACTACTCCTAAGTAAAAATTTTTTATTTTCACCATGTATTTTGAGTACATTTTGAAAAAACTTAAAATCACTATTCATGGTGAAATTTTGAGGAAAAACTTAAGAAATTGCTTGGATTTAGTGGAAACATCTTGTGGAAGATAGTTTAGTAAGTTTAGTGTGATTTTGGAATTTATGGTAAATTTTTTCTTAATTTTTAGAGATGGCTCCAAAGTCAAAGAGCGCGAGAGAAAAGACGAAGTTTGATTCCGACAAATTTGTTAGTGCGAAGGCTGAGGAACGATATGTCGATGCGTTGCAGTCACGTAAATTGATTTCTGAAAGAGTGTTCAGTAAGCCAGGAGAAGTAATTGAAGATATGATTGCTAGGAAGAGCTGGGAGAACTATTGTTGCTTCTCCGCTGTTGCTGTTGTTTCTGTTGTTAGAGAATTCTATGCAAATTTGCCTGCATCATAAGAGAATTTAGTGATGGTTAGTGGGCAAGATGTGAACTTTTCATCTGGGTAATTAACACTTTCTATCAACTGCCTCCTGCTATGTTTTGTTTTTATTCTAATTTTCATCCTACGGAGGGAGAGTTATATGAGATAATGGGATTTTTGACTGATGGAAGAGGATTATGGAAAATAACAAATGATAGAAGAGTGAATTTTTCTGCTTCCATATTAAATGTCACTTCTAAGGCATGGCATTATTTTATTTCTTCTAAAATGTTGCCTTCAAGTCATACTAGTGAAGTGACGAGAGAAAGTGCTGTTTTGAACCATTGCATTCAGCAAGGGAAGCCTATAGATATTGGAGTAATCATTTATGTTTATATTGTTAATTTTGCCAGATCTACCACTACTACAGGTATGAGATTTCCTTCCCTGATTCATTAATTATGTGAAAGGTCTGAAGTGAAATTTATAACCTGGGAAGAGGTACTTCAGCCTTTGAGACCTATCACCAGTGCAAACATTGGAGCTAACACTATACATTCAGAATCTGGCTGGAGAGGAGGATTTGGTAGGGCTTCTTCTGCTTCTACTTCTTCTGCATCTACTTCTCTTGCTACTACTTCACGTGCTTCATCATTTACTGATTCACAGCTGGTTTATTAAGAAAAATTTTGAAGAAAGTGAGTCTTACTCGAGAGAATATGAGAGATATGGATGGTAAGATGGATAATCTGGAGAGATATATTATTAAACATGATGAGTATGATGAGAATTATCAGCATTATTTGGATAGAGTGATTAAAGGTGATCAGAGTGCCGAGATGCCCCCTCATCAATTTTACATACCTTATGTGCCATCCATGGATTGGAACGAGCAAGAGGATGATGATGAGGATGAAGAGTATATGTATGTTGTTTATTTTAATTGTTGTGTTGTTGTGCTGTGTTATTGTGTACTTTGTCGAGTATTTTGTTTGATGATTGTGTTGTGATGTTAACTCTGATAGTATGCAGATTGTAGTTGTACATTTATCTGTTATGCATATTCAGATGTATTGTTGTTAGATTGATGTTTTATATGTTGCTTTGAGTGTAGTGTGTGTGGTACTAAATGTATTAATGTGTATGTTGTATAAGAGTTATTTTTAGGGTGTACTTAAATTCTAAAACTGTTAGGAGATTAGAGAACACTATAGAAACTACTATTTAGGAAACTGCATTCTTAAAAGCTTTAAAAAAATCTACCACTACCACTTGCTATCTAGTATCAGTGTGATTTCAGTTGGTGTGTATTTGCTTTAAAAACCTTCATTACTGTATTAGTCTTTTGAAATTTTTACTTTTCTTGTTATAAAAAGAAATTGTTTTAAAAAAATTAAATTTGATTTCATTTTACTCCTGTTGCTTAAATTGTTATACTTGCATATTTAGGATATTTAAATTCCTGCGAGTATGTTAGTCTTTAATTCTCACCCATGTATCATTTCTAATGTTTTATCCTAACTAAAAATTAAAGTTTGGGGGGAAATTTTAAAAACCAATTTTTTTCAAAAAAACTTAATATTTTATTTGTTCTCAAGGATACTTAATAAATCTTATTTCTTGATTGTGAACAATTATGTATATGAAGTTATATTAGGGGAACAAAAATTTTGAATATAGAAATGAATAAAAGAATTTAGTTGAAAATTTATAGTAATCATGAAAAACAAAAAGTTAAAATTTTCTTAGAGAAGAGATGTTAAATATAGTTATCTATCTTTAGTAAGAAATTTTATATTTTTGGATAAATAGAAGATTTGTCTTATTCTTCAAAGCTTAAATTTCTTTTATTGAAGAATATTTTTCAAATACTATTATTATGATTTTAAGTGAAAGATATATATCTAACCTTTATTTTAAATGGAAGGGTGGAATTCAAAATCATTAAAGGCCAATCCAGATACAGTAATCATTGCCTAAAAAAAGAAAAGTAAAAGAAAAAGAAAAAGTGAAAATAGTATGTAAAAAGGGAGGAAAAGCATGAGGATTTAAGGGCATAATAAAAAATTGGTTCCATACCTAAAGTTTAAACAGATAATTTCAGAGAAAATCTAAAGCTTATGGTTATAATATAGTAAGTAAAATTATTTTCAAATAAAGATTTTTAAGTGAGAAAAATAAGTTGTTTGAATCCTATATTTTGAAGAATCTACAAATATTTCTGAATTAGATAGAGACTTATATTTGTCATTTTTCTTTCCTTAAGAACTTTCTAAACTTTATGTTTGTCTTAATTACTGAAATTTTTTCTAAATTGGGCTATTCCATTTCTAGAACAAAATTTTGTTATCTTCATAAGAAACTCATTACATAATTTGCATGTTAAAATTTTTCTATGAGATTAACTGTCACTTGAGAACAATTAACATTTTATGTTTGGGGGATTTTGATACACCAAAATTATATAGTATTTTTTATGCACATTTTATACCTATTTTTGATGATATTGCACTTTAATGGAAGGTATTTTATGTTTTTCTTGCAGGTATGATGACAATGAGTGATTATGATGAAAGGAGCAAAATTGGATCAAATTTGGAGCAAAAAAAAATGAAAATTTGGGCACAGGTGGATTTAAATTTGGTGCCACAGTTAAAAATCAAGTTTAATTTAAATTTGGTGACATTTTCAATGGGGATAGGAAGCAACTCTTGGTGTTAACTACCATAACTTTCTTTGGGCGACAAGTTTGAATAAAGTGGTGCATTCTTTGGTGGATACATCGAATCTGGACACATTTTGAAGAGACACCAAGGCACCTTTTGGTTTAATATAAAAAGATAGTCGTAGGAAAAATTAAGGGCTATTCCCTTGCATTTTGAAAGTTTTAATTAGGAGTAGGAGTAGAGAGTAGAAAAGAGAAAAGGGTAGGATTGAAGCTTTCTTCTTTCCACTACTTTTCTTTCCTTTAGTTTAGTTTAGTTTTTATTGAAGTCTGAAGTCTGTATTATGAGTCATAGGAGTTGGGAAACCTGCTCTGAGGAGTACTTTAGTGAAGAGTCAAAGTTTCAGAGGAACTTCCTGAGTCTTGTGGAGAGGATTTTCAGATCAGTGTTTACTTTTGTTCTTAAATTTATTTTTTAATTAATATTTGCTTTTGTTTGTTGTTTTTCTTATGGGTTTTAATTTCAAATCAATGTGTTTTTGTATTTTCTCAATGCATTCTGAGTAGTTTACTTTATTTTTTTCTTTCCTAAATGAAGAAGTAAGTAATTAATGAAGAATTTTTGTGGAAAGTATATGTGTTTAAAGTTGGAAGAAGTTGTAAAAATTGATTCTATAAACTTTGTTTACTTCTTAATTTAGCCTGTCAAGATGTAAAATTTGTGGTGAGATTATGTAAGATCCAATGCAGTATTGTCTCATAAAAGTTATAAAGAATCACATGCAATTATAAGGGTGAAAATTGTACTTCATATAATTGAATGTAATATATTAGAAGATGTTTTTAAAAAGGGAGTAAAATTAAAGGATTTTTAGTGTGACTGGCTAAAAGCCCCTAATTTGGTTTGAAGTTTTGAATTTTATTATGAGAAGTTATCCCCCAGCTGGAGGGAATCGAGGGAATTCTAGAGTGAGAGCAGGTATCTTCCCTGCCAAACCATGATCAAAATGATAAAATTTCAAATTAATCAATGTTCTTTGTAGAACCAAGTAAGGGTAAAGAATACATTTGCTACTATTTTTCAGAACAAATTTAAATACTTTCACAACAATACTTTCATAATTATTACTACTTTATAAAAGAAAAAAAAAAGATATTTTTGTTAATAGTGTTTTTCATATCAATTCTAGTTAATACTGTTTTTCATACCAATTCTAGTTAATAGTGTTTTTCATACCAATTTTAGTTGATAGAACTTTTATACCGTGTTTACAGTTTTTATTATTTTAATTTAATTGTTTGACATTTACAAGAAAATTTAAAGAGTGAAATTAACAATAAAAATTTTCAAAATCAAAACATACTTTCAAAAGCCAATTTAAAAAAAAGTAAAAAAATAAATTTCTTATTTCTTTAAAGATTTATCACTTTCCCTTTGTGTTCGAAATCCCGGGGCTTAATCAGAAAGTCCTATATTACTTAATAAATGATATGCATACTTGCGTAGTACCCCATATTAGAAAATCATAATTTTCATATCAAAATCATCAGCACATATATTTATAGGTGTCGAACCACGTTTTTGACGCACATATATTTATCGGGGATGAAGGGGGTACTCTTTTAAGGGTAAAGAATCATCTATGCTCCTATTTGACACAATAATATAAATATTTGTTCAATATTAATCCTCACATCATATTCTCATTGCAAGAGGAAAGATACTTTTCTCATATATCGAAAACATTTCAAATACTTAGTTTAGTGTGTCTATTAGTTAATTCTGTTTCAAAAGTAGTTAGAAGTAATTGTGGTGTAGTTAATCATTACTGTTTCCTGCACAGTAGTAGTAAGTAGTAAACTTTAATTGCAAATTAAATATCAGATTTTAGTGCTATGTTACTCATATTGTGAACACTTTCTTATATATTCCAAACTTCCCTATGGGATCGATAACCAGGGCACCATTAGAGCCCTGTATTACTTGATACGATACGTATACTTGCGTTGAATGCTTAGACTTAATAAAATCATTATAAATATATATATCTTAGTTCATAAATTCTTGCAAAATATAAGTCTCGTGCATCAAGTTTTTGGCTCCATTGCTGGGGAAGGTAACGGAGTAAATAAAGTAAGTAGGAAGGTAACAAAGTAAAGAAAGTAAGTAGGAAGGAAACATACTAAGTTTATTTTGTAGTGTGTATTTGTGTGTTTATTTACCTTTATTATAGTATTTTTGTTTGTATATGTGTAGTAGCGGATCTATTGGTTTAGTGCCTAACGATTCAGAGTTAGAGCATACTGTCAGAAAAATTAGAAAACAACAAAAACAACAAAAACAAATTGAAAATCCTTGCAAAATGCGAATAATCAAGATAATCAGATAAATGATATTGGAAATTTGCCAAGACCTTTAAGATATTATGCTAACCCAACAACAGATGAAATTCACATAACTATTCAAAATATTGATTTTGCCGCTAATTCATTTGAACTTAAACCTATTATTGTCCAAATGGTACAAAACAATCAATTTGGAGGAACACCTAATGAGGATCCAAATTTACATCTCACTAATTTTTTAGAACTGTATGCTACTTTTAAATATGATGGAGTGTCTAGTGATGCTGTCAGACCTAGACTTTTTCTTTTTTCATTAAGGGATAAAGCTAAGGCTTGGTTAAACTCGTTAGCACTTGGATTTATTAGAAATTGGGTAGAATTCTCTCATAATTTTCTATCAAAATACTTCCCTCCATCAAAGACTACTAAATTAAGAAATGATATTACATCCTTTTGTCAGTTTGAAGGAGAGTCAATATATGAAGCTTGGGAGAGATTTAAAGATCTTCTTAGGAAGTGCCCACATCATGCTTTACCAGATTGGTTAATAATTCAAAAATTTTATAATGGATTAGTGGGATCATTGAGATCTATTATAGATACTGCTGATGGTGGATCATTAATGTCAAAACTTTTTGATGAAGCATACACAATAATTGAAGAAATGGCTGCTAATATTTTTCAATGGCCCTCTGAATGGGTAAATCCTAAGAGAGTAGTTAGTGTTCATGATTCAGATATGATGACTGTGGTAGTTTCTCAAATTGCAGCCCTTTCTAAGAAAATAGATCAATATGGAATGAATTATTCTCAACCACCTCAAGTGTTGGAGGAAAATTCATTTGGACGAATAACGTAATTTCAAACACCTTATGAGACTTTAAATGCTTATTAATCGACCTAATAATCCTTATTTGAATTATTATAATCCTGGTTAGAAAAATCAGCCAAACTTCAATTGGAATAATAGTAATGCTATTGTTAACACACATTGGGCTAATAATTCTATGAATCTAATTAGAAATTCAAAAAATCAAGGAAATACTATTTTTTGACCATCTTATCCTCCAGGATTTAATAGTAACCCACAATTTAAGGATAAGAAGTTGTCTGCTGAAGAAATAATTCTAAATTTGGGAAATAAATTACAAGCTCAATGTGTTGCTATGAAAAATATTGAAATTCAATTAGAACATAATTTCACTACACTTAATAATAGACCTTTTGTAACACATCCAAGTAATGTGGAGATCAATCCAAAAGATCAAAACAAGGAACAACTTATGGCTATTCAATTAAGGAGTGGAAAACATTTGGAAACTAGAGTGCAAAAAGAAGTTGAAATGGAAAAGGAGAAGGTGGAAATAGAAAAAGGTTCAAACAAGATTTATCCATACTTGGATTATCCTCTTGAGCCAATGAAGATAACTATTGAAAAATCACCACCACCATTTCCTCAAAGATTGAAGAAGAAAAACAGGAATAACAAATTTCGAAAATTTTTGCAGATCCTTAAGAAATTAACTATAAATATTCCTTTTGTTGAAGCATTGGAACAGATTTCTGACTATGCCAAGTTTATGGTGGATATTCTGAGAAAGAAAATAAAGTTTACAGATCATTAAACTGTTGCACTTAGAGGAGAGTGTAGCACAATTATTTAGAAGAAGCTTCCAGAAAAACTTAAGGATCCTGGTAGTTTCACTATTCTGTGTGTTATATGTGAAAATTTTTTCGGAAAAGCTTTATGTGATCTAGGAGTGAGTATTAATCTTATGCCTTTATCAACTTTCAAAAGGTTGGGAATAGGAGAAATTTCTCCTACATCTATGACTCTTCAGTTGGTCGATCGTTCCATTACTTATCCTAAAGGAGTGGTGGAAGATGTGTTAGTGAAAGTGGATAAATTTATCCTTCCTGTGGATTTTATTGTACTTAGTATGGAGGAAGATAAAGAAATTCCAATCATTTTAGGAAGACCATTCCTTACTACTGGAAGAGCAGTATTTGATGTTCAAAAAGGAGATTTAACTATGTGAGTTAATGATCAAGAGGTGACCTTTAATGTTTTAAAATCTTTGAAGTATCCCTCAATGGAAAAAAATAATGAATGTTTTAGGATGGAGGTCAGTGATTACTTGAGAAACGATCATTTTAAAAATATATTTAAAAAAGTAGAAGAATATAAAAATATGTTTGAAGAAGTAATTGAAGATAAAGAAAATTCAAATATGAAGATGAATGAAGATTTGGAGTATGTTGAGGAGATTTTCGAAGAAGTAGACACTATGGAAGGTGGAGATAAAAGCTTAATTCCATCTATCATAAAACCTCTTGAACTTGAAATGAAAATTCTCCCTAATCATTTAAAGTATAAGTTTTTAGGAGAATCATCTACCTTTATAGTTAATGTATCTTCGGAGTTAAACGAATACCAAGAACAGAAGTTGTTGGAAAATTCAAAAAGATACAAGAAAGCTTTTGAATGGACTTTGACAGATATGAAAGGAGTTAGTCCATCGATTTGTATTCACATAATTTTATTTGATGAAGAACATAAACTGAGAGTTGATCCACAAAGGAGATTGAATCCTATAATGAAAGAAGTAGTTAAGAAAGAGATTTTAAAATGGCTGGATGCTGTAATTATTTATCTTATATCGGATAGTTCTTGGGTGAGTCCAATACATTGTGTACCAAAAAAGGGAGGAGTGACTGTTGAAGTGAATGAATGTAATGAAATCATACCTACAAGACAAATTAATGGATCGCGAATTTGTATTGACTATAGGAAATTAAATGTCTCCACCACAAAAGATCACTTTCCTCTTCCATTTCTCGATCAAATGCTAGATAGACTTGTTAGACACAAGTACTACTATTTTCTAGATGGATATACTGGTTACCTTCAAATACATATTGCTCCTGAGGATCAAGAAAAGACAACATTTACTAGCTTTATGGAACCTTTGATTTTTGAAGAATGCCTTTTGCACAATGTAACACACCTTCAACATTTCAGAGATATATGATGTCTATCTTCAGTAGTATGATAGATAATGGAATAGAAGTTTTTATGGATGATTTCTTTGTATTCGGGACTTCATTTGAAATTTTCCTGGAAAACTTAGCAAAAGTTTTGGAGCTTTGTGAGAAAACAAATCTAGTTCTGAATTGGGAGAAATGTCAATTTATTGTTGCAAGAGGAATTATGCTTGGGCATAATGTTTCTAAACATGGTATGGAGGTCGACCCTGCTAAAATTAGAGTGATTGAGAGATTGCCGCCACCCACTACTGTGAGAGAGGTGAGGAGTATCTTAGGACACGATAGATTTTATAGGCAATATATTAAAGGTTTTTCTAAAATAATTACACCATTGTGCCAACTTTTAGAAAATGATTGAAAGTTTGATTTTAATGATGAATGCTTAAGAGCTTTCGAATTATTAAAAGAAAAATTAATCACTGCACCTATAATCTTTTCACCTGATTGGGAAAAACTATTTGAACATTTTTATGATGCTAGTGATTATGCAATCCGAGTAGCATTGGGGCAAAGGCATGATAAAGTTTTCAAAGTCATTTACTATGATAGTAAAACTCTTAATGAGGCTCAAATTAATTATACCACAACTTAAGGAGAGTTATTCACTATTGTATTTGCTTTTGAAAAATTTAGACCTTATTTAATTGGAACTAAAAGTATTGTGCATACAGACCATTCGATTATCAAATATTTAATACAAAAGATGGATGTGAAACCTAAACTAACTAGATGGATAGGAAGGGATAGGAAGGGAGCTGACAATCAAATAGTTGATCATCTGTCAAGAATAGACTTTGATAAATTATCTGAATTTGAAAAAGAAATTACTGGAATTTTCCCTAATGAGCAACTCTATACTATTATGAGAAGTAATTTTCCGTGGTATGCTGATATTATAAATTATATTGTAAGCAATATTGTACCACCTGATTTAACAAGGCAACAACCAGAGAAGTTTAAATATGATGCAAAATTCAATTTTTGGGATGAGCCCTATCTATAGAAACAGTGTAAGAATCCGATTATTAGGAAATGTGTGCCACAAGAAGAAATTAATCTGATTATTCAACAATGTCATGATTCTGAATTTGGAGGTCATTTTGGTGTTGATAAAACAGCTTTAAGATTCAACAATCTGGATTTTATTGACCTACTCTTTTTAGAGATGTTTATAGATATATTAATTCATGTGATCAATGTCAGAGAGTAATTAATATCTCTAGAAGAACTAAAATGCCTCTAAATTATAATTTGGAAGTTGAAACTTTTGACGTATGGGGATTAGATTTTATTGGACCCTTTACTCCTTCATTTGGAATTTTATATATATTAGTTGTCATTGATTATGTCTCAAAAAGGATTGAAGCTGTTGCTTTACCTATATGTGATGCTCAGAGTATTTCAAAATTTTTAAAGAAAAATATATTTACAAGATATGGAATACCGAGAGTGATCATAACTGATGGTGGATCCCATTTTCGGAATAATCATACTAAGAGATTAATTGAGAAATATAATATTATTCATAGAATCCCTACTGCTTATCATCCCTAGACTAGTGGTTTAACAGAAGTGTCTAATTGTGAAATTAAAAGAATTTTGGAGAAAACTGTGGATAATTATAAACTAGATTGGTCTGCTCGATTAGATACTGCTTTATGGGCTTATAGAACTGCTTTTAAAACCCCTATTGGAATGTCTCCTTATAGACTAGTATTTTGTAAGACTTGCCATTTAACAGTTGAATTGGAGCATAAAGCATATTGGGTGATAAAAGAATTAAATTTTAATTTGAAAAATGCTGGAGAGAAAAGATTTATGCAATTGAATGAATTGGAAGAGATTAGAAATGCATCTTATCACAATGATGGGATTTATAAAGAGAAAAGGAAGTTATGGCATGATCGAAAGATATTGAAATAGAACTTGGAATATGGAGAAAACATTTTATTTTATAACACAAGATTGAAGTTATTTCCTGGAAAGCTCAAGTCTAGATGGTTAGGACTTTTTATAGTTGTAAAAGTTCTTTTGTTTGGAGCTGTTGATATTAAAGATCCTGATACAGGAAATATTTTCAAGGTTAATGGGCATCGATTAAAGCCTTACTTTACGGGTTTCAACCTGACTTCAAAGAGGTTTTAATGCTGAGTCATCTCGATTAACTGAATACCAAGCACTTTATGGGAGGCAACCCATATGTATTTTTGTGGTGTGATTGCTTGTTTGTTGTAGTTGTGCTTTTTACATAGTTGATTTTGAATCCTAATTATTCCTAAATACTTTAAAAATTAATAAATGATGGATCGAATTGAGATATTGGAATATTTTGGATCAAACGAAGTTCGGTGATAATTTTTTACCACTGGCGCCATCGGCGCCATATCACAGACCCTACACTGAACATGCCTGTTTGAGCGGTTTTTAAGTTTTAAAATGCGAGTTTTGGCGGTTTTTGGCAAGATCTTCATCCTTATAACTCCCTAAATTCCATTTTTGACTTCTTAACTCCAGAAAAACAAAAACCACCAATCCCAATTCGTATCCTATGGATTCCTTTCCAATTGAAACCCCTCGATTTCGTGTTTCCAACAGAAGGAAGTTCATAAGTTTTGAAGCGCAACGTTTGTTCAACAAAGTGATGATGAAAAGAAGGATTATCAAGGAAGGAGGCTTCATAAATTGAGGTATGAATAATCCTACTACTAGAATGAAGATATTATTAAGGAGAGATGTTGGGAAGTGCTTTGCTACACTACCGCTACAATTGTTGTTCCCGTCGTGAAAGAATATTATGCAAATCTTCAAGCGATCAATCAAGGGTTCGTATTTGTCCAGGGTAGATTTGTAAAATTCACTCCTGCATGAATTAACGATCTCTTTATGATCGAGAACGTACCTATTTGCCATTATTCTAGATTCAATGCCACGAGGGATAAATGAATGATGTGTATCGATATCTAATGAAGAGAGTGAAGAATGGGAAGTTAGAGATAATTGATACATTAGTTTCCCATCTGTATCTCTCAATCCAGTATCAAAACAGTGGCACTACTTTATTTTGGAAAAGTTATTTCTGACATTGAAGATTAGCGAGGAAACCAAGGAAAGTGCCATTTTGAATTTTTGTATTCAAACATAGAGGTCAGTTGATATTGGTAATATTATTGTGAAATCAGTACTTGGATTAATTATGCATGGATCTAAAAATGGGCTTGGACACCCTTCTACCATATTTTGTTATGTAGTCAGTCACAGGTCCCTTATGAAAGTTGGGAAAAGATTCTTTTTCCATGGAGGCCTATTGATCCAACTAATCCATATGACTACCAGACAGTTGGAGATGAATATGACATGTACTTGCTCGCTGATCAACCAATGCAAACTTCACAATGGTAAACCCTATTATCCTAAAGGTTCCAGAATGATATTAAAGAGGATCAAACAGTTGGAGACTGAGGTAGGGAACGTTATGAATGTGTCAATAACATTTCTGATTTATTTGATCATATAGATTGGAGAATGAAAGAGCTATTCGATCATTCTGGTCGAATTGAGATGGGCTTCATCAATCTGATGAAGAAGAACGTGATGATTGCTGAGGAATCATCTGAAAAATTTCCAATTCTTCCATTCTATAATTTGTATGTGCATCAGCAATCTATTGGAGACATTAGAGGAGAGGACAGTTCTGAAACTGATGTGGAGTAATTGATGGATTCTACTTATGTTTGTTGTGTGTTTAGTTTACTTTGCTTAGTTTGGTTTGTGTAGTATTTGCTTTGAATTTGGATTTGGATGTGTTTACTTTCATTGTGTGCTTAGATCTTAGTGTTTGCCTATCGTAGAGGACTTGCTGCACTAAATATCTAAGAATAGTTGTTTCGAATGAACATATTTGGTGTCTATGATGTAACTTGGATTTTATATATATAAAATTGTTGTTTTTTGTTTGTGTGAAAAATTGTGTTAATTATTGCTTATGGGATGATATAAATGCCAATTGAAGTGTTAAAACATCTTTGTTGACGTCAAAATGATCGAAAATATGAAAAACAATTTTGGACTCAGAAAATATTTTGGACTGGCATGGCCGACGCCCAAATCCAGAGAGTTTGGCCAATTTTTTTAAATAGAGCGGCACCGGCGCCCTATCGAGTGCCACCGGAGCCCGAACCCAGAAAAAGGCCTAAAACCCTCAATTTCGTGATTTTTGTCCAGGGACCCGCCAATTGTTTCCTTTTCCTTCGTCTTCCTCCTCTACTTTTGTGATTTTGAAGATTTAGGGCTTACTAGATCTCGGATTCAAGGAGATTTTAAGACTTTTTGACATCAGATTTACACTTCTCTTTGTAAGAGCTTCACTTTAAGTTAAAATTTTTGGATTTTCACCATGGAAATCTCTCAAATTGCTTATGGTGGAATTTTTGGAGTTTTAAAGAGATTTTGAGATTTTCATGATGAAATTTGCTCTTACTTGTTTAGAATAGTGTTTGGAGTTTGATACATTGTGAATTTGGGATTGATTAGAATTTTCTTACAAATTTTAGAAATTCACATGGCTCCAAGGATGAGTAAACGGAAGAGGAAATTGTATTTTGATGAGGAGAGATTCCTCAACATCAAAGCCCAATTTCGTTATAACTCTTACCTTCATAACAAGAAGTGTATCCAGGATCGAGCTTTTGATAGCCCTGGAGGATTTGTAGAACAATTTATTGTAGAGTGGAATTGGGAGCGATTTTCTTATTTCACTACAAATGCTATTATGGGAGTGGTTAGAGAATTCTATTCAAATATACCCTGGACTGAGACTGAGTATGTGCTTGTTAGTGGGAAGATTGTTGAGTTTACTCCTCAATGTATCAATGCTTTCTACCAGACTCGGGAACCATTCGTGTGTGAGTACGAGAACATTGGCACTGAGAGGGAGAATATGAGAGAATTTATTACTTTTCTGACTGACTAACGAGGAGAATGGAAAGTAAGTCAAAAACAATTGATAAATTTCCCCGCCTCCACATTGAATGTTGCTTCAAAGGCTTGGCATTATTTCATTTCTGCGAGACTATTACCTTCTTATCACCACAATGAACTTACTAGAGATAGAGCGATTTTGAACTACAGTATACAGAAGATGAAAAAGATTGATATTTGGACTATTATTTACAAGAATATTCAGACGATTGCTAGAGACGAGACCACTGAAGGATTAGGACATCCTGCTTTATTTCATGCCCTCTGTGTTCAGTCTGGAGTGGAGTTCAGTAGTTCTGAAGAAGTAGTTATACCTCTGAGACCAACTACAAAGAATATTATCTGTACTTATGAGTCTCATGTAGGAGCCAGAGTTGAGCGTAGGAGTACTGATATTCCTACTACGAGTTATGACGTTCCATCTACTTCTAAGCTGCCTACCTTATCTGTTATTAAGGAGCTGTTGAGACTACAGAGTGCTAGTGTAGATAGACTCCATGGTCGGATGGATGTATTTGAGGCAAGGAATGATCTGAATGATCATTATCTGCAGAGGAGAGTTGAGTTCGATATTGCTTATTATGATGCTCAGGTCATATTTATGAGGGGGGAGTCTGATGTGATATTTCCTTCTTGACCCAGTTATACACCATATAGACCTAACCCTGCTGAGGACCCTACAGATGACCCTGTTGATGACCATGCTGATCCTGGTGATGGAGACTGGTAGATTGTTTGTTTTTATTTTTGTTGTTCTTGTTCTGTTGTGTTTTACTATTGTGTTGTAGTATTTAATTTTCATATTTTGTGTAACTCTGTTGATGTATTGTTATGTTGTACTGAAACATTAAAATTGTTAGCAGGACTATGTAGTACTGTGATAGTTTGTTTCAAGTTGTAGTGTTCTGTTGATGTTTAGATGTTTAGTGTTAATTTCTCTTTACCATGCAAATATTTACAATTGTTATATCACTGCTACTAATTGTTTCATGCCTGCTAGTTGTAAATTTTTACTAATACCATATAGTTGTCAAAGATTTCAAGATCTCAGCACAGAGAGGTTAGTTTTCTTCTACTCTAAAATATTTCAAATTTATTGAAAATTTTAAGTTTGGGGGAGGGTAGAGAAATACTAACTTTTATTTGTTCTCAATTATTATATTTTCAAAAATTATTAGCATAACTTCTGGCTGTTAAACCTCACTGTAAGTAACTAAAACTTTTTATTTCAATTGAATATTATGGAAGGATAGGATGAAAATTTTTAGTGATGAAGGTTGATTTTATAGAAGTAAGATATTTGGTATGAAAGGATTTGATTATAGTCAACTATTTAAAGTAAAGAAAAGTAAATTTTTGAAATGTTAAGGGACTTGAAGTATTGTGTGTTAAGAAGAGATTGTAACTTTATAATGGATAATAAAGCTTATGCTTAACTATAAAGTAAAGAGATGTTTCTGGTTTGAACTTTAATAAGAGGAGAGTGAAGTTCAAAATCATTAAAGGGCTATCTAAATATAGTAATCCTCAATAAAAAAAAGATAAAAGAAAAGAAGGATTGAAAAACAATCCCAAAATGAGAAAAAGGAAAGAAAAGAAAAAAAAGAAAGAAAAAAATGTTTATGACGAGAAGCTTGAGGAGATGCATAATCAAAAATTGGCTTCACTTGAATCATCCTAAAAGGAAAGCTTGATTTCATTTCTGAATTTATTTTTTTTAAGTACTGGCCCACATTCTAATAAAGTTTACATGAACTCCTTTTTACATAGTCTTTTGAGGCACTCTTGAAATGAAAAATTATGGTTCATCTTGAAATAAATAATATACTAGAACTCTTAGACTTGATTATTTAATATTCTTACACCTGTAGTGTTAACCTGAGTTGCTAAATTTCTTTCTAAAAATCTAACCAATATATTCTTTTGAATGAAAAATTTCAGTGTCTTACAGTTGAAAATTACATTGCCAAGAGTTATATTTTATGTAGTAAAAGAATTACTTGAGGCAAGTAATAGAAAAAGTTTAGGGGATTCTGATGCACCAATAGTATGTACGGTTTTTTCTATAAAATTTTAACCATTTTTTGTGATATTGCACTTTAAAGAAAGGTATTTTTCATGATGTGTTGCAGGTATGATGATTTTAGGTGATTGGAATTAAAAGAAGCAAAAAGGAACGAATCCGGAGCAAAAAGGAGCAATAAGGAGCAAAATGGTGAAAAAGTAATCTGGCCCCACCTGCGCCCAAATCCAGAGCCTCCAGAATTAATTGAACAATGGAGCGTCGCCGGCGCCCGAAGTCGGTGGAGTTTAAATTTGAAGATTTTTCGTGACATTTTGAAGGGATGCCTATGGAAACACTTGGGATTTCGTCCATATCTTATAAGTAACTGTTTTTGGATGAAAATGGTGTGTGTCTTGTGTCGTCTATTGAAGTTTTAGTGAGTGTTAAGTGTTAGGGTTTAGGAGAAGAGTGTGTAGAGTGAGGTTTTGAGAGGAATTCTTCTCTAAGGAGTGAAGGAGAAGGTGTAAAGTGAGAGATTATTCCTTTCCATTATAAAGAGAGAATCAAGTGTTGTAAAGAAGAGAGAAGAGGATTCAAAGGAACTTCAAGGGAATTGCATTGGGAAGAGAAAGAGATAAGTTGTATTTTTTTTGTGGTTTGTATGACTTTTCTTTTATATAGAAATTCCATGTTTTATTGTATCTTTGATACACCTAAAATAAATAGTATTTTTATGCACGTTTTTATACCTATTTTTAATGATATTGCACTTTAATGGAAGGTATATTGTGTTTTTCTTGCAGGTATGATGAAAATGGATGGTCATGATGAAAGGAGCAAAATTGGATCAAATTTGGAGCAAAAATAAAAAAATGAAAAATCAGAAATTTGGCACTGGCGGCTAAGCACCGTTGGGCCGGCGCTTGGCCGCCACAGTTAAAAATCAAATTTCAAATGGATTTGGTTCAAAGGGGATGGGATGCAACTCTTGGTGGTAATGTCCATAACTTTCTTTGAGTGGCAAGTATGAATGAAGGGGTGCGTTCCTTGGTAGATACACTGAATCTTGACACATTTTGAAGAGACACTAAGTCACCTTTTGGTTTACTATTTAAAGAGAGTCTTAGGAAAGATTAAGAGACTCCTCCTTTGCATTTTGAAGGGTTCTTTCTTACTTTCTTTTTCTTATTCCACTACATTTTTATGAGTTTTTATTTAAGAGTAGAACTAGAGAGTAGAAAGGTGAAAAGGGTCGGAGTGAAGTATTTTTCTTCCCACTTCTTTTCTTTCTTTTAGTTTAGTTTTTATTGAAGTCTGAAGTCTATATTCTGAGTCAATGGAGTTGGGAAACTTACTCTGAGGAGTAGTTTAGCGAAGAGTCAATGTTTCAGAGGAACTTCCTTAGTCTTGTGGAGAGGAATTTCAGATAAGTGTTTACTTTTATTTTGTTCATTAATAATTGTTTTCGTTTATTATTTTTCTTATCGTTGTTTTTAATTTAAAATCAATGTGTTTTTATATTTTCTCAATGCATTCTGAGTAGTTTACTTTATCTTTTTCTTTCTTAAATAGAGAAGTAATTAATTTACAAAGAATTGTTGTGGAAAGTATAAGTGTTTAAAAGTTGGAAGAAGTTGTGAAGATTGATTCTAAAAACATTGTTTACTTCTTAATTTGGCCAGTTAAGTTATAAAATTTATTGAGATTATGTAAGATCCAATGTGGTATTGTCTCATAAAAGTTAGTAAGAATCACATGAAATTATATGGGTGAGAACTGTATTCCATATAATTGAATGTAATATTAGAAGATATTTTTATAAAAGGGAGTAAAATTAGAGGATTTTAGAGTGACAGACTAAAACCCCCTAATTTGGTTTGAAATTTTGAGTTTTGTTATGAGAAGTTAGCCCCCAGGTGGTGGGAATCGAGGGAACTCTAGAGTGAGAGACTGGTATCTTCCCTGCCTAACCATGTTCAAAATAATATAAATTTCAAATTAGCTTATGTTCTTTATAGAACCAAGTAAGGGTAAAGAACACATTTGTTTCTATCTGTCACAACAAAAACTTGAATACTTCCACAACAATACTTTAAAAATTATTATTACTTCATGAAAGGAAAGAAAAAGATATTCTAGTTAATAGTATTTTACATCCAGTGTTATTAGTTAATGTAATTTTAATTTCTTGCTTTGCATTTTTATTAAGAAAATTTCAAAAGATATATCAACCTTAAAAACTTTTCAAAATCAAGTCATACTTTTTCGAAAACAATTAAAGAAAGTAAAAAGATAATTTCTCTGATTCCTTTAAAGATTTTACATTTTCCCTATGGGTTCGATATCTCGGCGCTTAATCAGAAATTCCTATATTACGTGATATATTATGCGTATACTTGCGTAGTATCCCATATTATAAAATCATTATTTTCATATCTTAAATCATCAGCACATATATCTACTAGACAGGGCCAAGTTTTTTGTATCGTTGCCAATATTCATATCATATTTATAAGCACCTATATTTATCGGGGATCAATTTTCTCCATGAATTCTGAGTAGTCTCCCTTGTCTTTCTTCTTGCATAAAGATGTGATGATGGATTGATGTGTGTCGGCATATTTTCAGGTTGAGTGTTGTATTTTTGAAAAGAGGTCGCCTAAAGAAATTGTCGGTGAATTTTTAATTTAATTTAAATAAATAATTTAATAAGTAGTATTTGATTTTGAAAATAATTTTAAATTTAAAAATTTTAAGATATGAAATCAAACTGATCTCACATCCCGAATAGTTTATATAAACGAGCACTGCACCACAAACTGTATATCTATCCCGGAGAGTAGACACACTGCTTGATGATGGAGCACGGTTAAATAAACAAGAAGATTTGTGACATTCGTTTGGTCTACGAACCAATTTTATAAGCCGACAAGTTCCCCTGCTTAATATAAAGGAATTAAGCAGGGTTTATATTACCTGGGTTCTTAAAGTTCCTTATAAGGGCAATCCCCTATAGTTAATTACATCTTAAATGAAGTGAATCATTTAAGAAAACTCTCGATAATGATCAGTGGTTTTGCTCTCAAGAATTTCAAAGTTTAAGGTTTTCAAAGGATTGGATTTTTGGAAATTTCAATAGGGAATGACTCAAAATTTGGAACAATTATTTTTAGAAGTCCAATGGAAGAGAAGTAGGGGAAGTTGAGGATCCAAGAAGAATCTTGGCGACTTCCCAAACTATCCTATTATTTGGCTTGATTTTACAAAAATCCTAATATTATTTAATATTTCAATCTTGCCAATTTTAATTAATTTGGACTTATATTTGTATGATAAAATCATGCAAATAGCCTCGAAGATGTGAGGGATTGTGTCGTACCAAACGACTACCTCGGAGTCCTAAGACCGGTTAGGGCTTAATTTACATGACATGATCATGCAAATGCCTAACGAAGAGTTGAAGATTTATGTTGCACTAGGCAAACTACCTCGAAATCCTATGGCTTTGTTGTTTAATTCTAGGAATGTTTAGCTGATGTAGACCCGAGGTTTGTTGATGACTATGGCCGTGCTGCCCACCATGCTCCGAGCTGCTTGTTGTTGTAGAGGTTTAGTTTTAGAAGTCATAAATCAGGAGATGAGAGAAGTGTTTTGGTTTAGAAATCTTAAAATTCAAGTTTTTTTTATATTTTAATTAAAACAAATCTTAAAGTTGATTATAACATAACCGATTAAGATCCCACGATTCCGCCATCCCGACACCTTTATTTTCATTGAATTCACTTAGTCCAGATGAATTTGCTAAACTCAGCTGAATGAGTTCCACACTTTCATTTAGACCATGGGAAATCCCGTTAGCAACACGTGGGTTACATCATCCGAGGTATTCCTGATCATTCAACGAGACGTTTTAATTTAGGTGCAATTGTAGTTCTGTTGTTCTGTTTGTGATTAAATTTTGAGTTGTTTTATATTTTGAAATGTTGTGGTGGTGAATTTTATCTTGTAGTGATTTCTAATTTAGTTTTAGTTTCAGTTCAGGGACTATCCTAAAGGTTTTGGTTTTCATGCAACAGTTGTTTATCATGCAAGAAAAGTACAGTGCATTTGCAATAAAGTAAATTGCAATAAAATAAAAGCGTACCTGGAGGGTCTTCCCGTCATCCCAAGCTGCACTTAAAACACATGTTAAGTCATTTAAATATTTCAAAAAGTACCTAGGTAAAGCTAAGGGAAAGGTTTTGGTTGTCTATCAATGTCCTAATCCTATAGCTAGTCATCTCATATGACGTCTAAGTTCTTGTATTTTGGTTTAAGGACGATTTTCTTCATCAAAGAACAATTAAGTTCAATTGTTCTTATAAACATCCTATCATATTGAGGAAGTGCTTAAGATGAGTCTTAAACATCTTTTCAATATTGCTAGGATTGTTCTAAGTCCAAATGGATTTAATTAATCAGGTGAAGTAATCATCCGAGATTTAATTAAGTTTTGTTCTTTTGCTCAGTGAACTAGGATGTTTGAATATCCTATGAGTGAAGTACCACTTCACCTAATGGTCCATCTAAGAGTTATGATAACAAGAGTTTTTAAGGGCAAATGATGTTTTAGTGATTTGTGATTTAATTTAATTTTTGATTAATGGGTTTAAGTTTGGAATAGTGTTCAAGTTGTTTTAGATTTCATTTTGAATTCTTTATTT
Organism: Papilionanthe hookeriana x Papilionanthe teres; assembly: GCA_022702705.1. Lineage (NCBI taxonomy): Eukaryota > Viridiplantae > Streptophyta > Magnoliopsida > Asparagales > Orchidaceae > Papilionanthe > Papilionanthe hookeriana x Papilionanthe teres. The sequence continues at coordinate 152,661,122 of CM040424.1, forward strand.
CTTAAGTGATGTTATATTTAATTCAATTTAATTTAATTTAATTTAGTTTGATTTAATTTTAATTTAATTTTTTTTTTAATTTAGTTTTGATTTTTATTTTAATTTAATTTTTTATTTAATTTAATTTAATTTAATATGTTTTAATTTAATTTACTTTAATTTTAATTTAAATTTAATTTTAATTTTATTTTAATTTTAATTTAATATTTTATTTTTTATGTTTTAAAGATGATTTAATTTAATTATTAAAGTATTAGTTTAATTGAAATTTTGATTTAATTTAGTTTGAATATTTTAATTTTTAATTTAATTTAATGACCAAGTCTTTTAGTATTTTACGTCTTAAATTTAGATTATCATTAGGAATTAAATATTATTGAAGTGATTAATTTAGGGATTTTTAAATTGAAGAATAAATATCTTCTTAAATAATATTCCTATTTTAATAATTTCAATTTTTACTAATCTTCCAAATTCAATTAATTGATTAATTAAGGTTTATTCTTAAAATTGATTGATGGGTTTCTACTCTTTAATTATTTAAATTTCAATCATCGAAATCAGATTAAGATCAACTAATTTACTCTTTCATTTTATTAAACCTAAAATTTTGATTATAGGTTGAAAGTTTTAATTACCATTTTGCCCTTCAAGCTTAATAATTTTATAACTCACTAAATTGAGCTTAAATGATATTGAAATTTTTATGTGGCTTCACTCACATGTCAATTAAGACATTAGAAGAGAAAATGTGATTTTTCTGTATTTAATTTATTTATATAATTATTTTTTGTAGAAAATAGGGATTTCCAGGGAAAATTCAATAAGATGACCAAGGAAAATTTTCTATCCTTAAGAAAATTATGGAGCACTCCTAATGACCAGAGGACCATTTGGACAAATTTTGGTGATTTTTTGAATTTTATTTTATTTATTATAATTATTTTTAGTTTTGGAGTATTAATTAATCTAAAAATATAATAAAGGTTGAAAAATGAATTTTATATTTTTCAAAAATCTTTCTGATATCAGAGAAACCAGAAACCAATTTTTATGATTTTCTGATTTTTCTTTGATTTATTAGAATTATTTTAGTGAAAAAGTTGAAAAATACATTTTTAATATTAAAAATTACATTAAACCTTCAAAATTCAATATCTTATCCTAAGGGCTTAAGAAAAATATTTAGTTTGTTCCTAAGTGTTTAGAATTGAAAATATGACATTTTGGTGATTTTAAATATTTTTGTGATTTTTATTATTTTTTAATTATTGAAATTATTAAAATATTGATAAAAATCAACTTTTTTTAGAAAATTATAGTTTTAATTTTCCTAAGTTCCTCTGATATCAGAGAAGCTCCGAAACCAATTTTGTGAATTTTTGAAAAGTATTTTGTGAGTTATAAATTTTCAAAATTTGATTTCATTCATGGGGCTTAATTAATCCATTCGGTGGGGCTAACCAAGTCTATTTGATCTCAAATTTTTATGTGGTGTTCTCTTATCCCTAGAGAACACTGGAGAATTGTTTTTAAGTTAATTTGATGAATGGTTAACCCTAATTAATTAAAGTTCAATTTTGGGTGTTTAGCCCAATTAGGGTTGTTCAAAGTGAATTAGCTCAAAAATTATTTTTCCTAGGTCCCTCTGGTCATAAGAAACATCAACAAATTTTCCTAGAATTTATTTCTCAACATGCTAATTATTGGAATTAAAATACTCAAAACATTGACATGAACTTGAAAAATCAATAACTTCTCATAGGATGGCTCTCGACCTTGGAAAATTCAGTGGAATGTTCCCAAGTTCGGAGGATTCAAAAGCCCTATGGTCTCATGCCATGGTGAATTTCCAATATGCATGGAGAATTGAAATAGTGCAGAGAGTAAATAAATTATTAAAAATAAAATACTTAATGAAATTACTTGATTTCTTTTCCACATTATTCTCCTCTGTTCACTGAGCAAGAGGGTATTTTTATTTTATTTTTAAGATTTTTCAACACAAAGTTATGAATTTTCAAAGTTCTGGTAATTAAATAAATAAGAAAAATCCTAATTTCCTACTTATCCACGCGACGCTGACTCAACCTCGGCGTCTCCGAATGGCCACGCGGTGTGTTTTGATTCAGCGCCGCCATCCGACTCAGCGCTCCAGGGGCCCGCGGTTCATGTCCCATTACTCTGTCTTGCGCGATCCTGGTCGTCCACTCGATACACGCGCGATCCAACGGTTCCCAGTCATCGTCTACGACTAGTGTGAACCCGTGACCGTCAACCTTCTAACCCTAATTTCTCACTCGATTCTCAACGGATTTTCGAGTTCTTTTGCTCTGTGGATTCGTCTTGAAGAGACTAACACATCCATTCGGTAAACATGTATTGAAATTGACCAAAACTAAATTGAGAATCTCTGGAAGCTCGGGAGGAAGAGTGAGTCCATACCTTTGCTCAGAGGAGTGAAGCTTTGATCTGAGAGTTGTGTCACGTTCGATCGGGTCCAAGCAAGCTCCGCATGAAGTCCTCGGCCCGGTGAATTGTCTAGGTATGATTTTGACCAAGCCCGATCACAAAGCTTGGAGGCTAGATGCAATGGCTAGCCTGGTGAGGGGGCTTTTATGGGGAAACCTCTTCTCTTGGTCTGGTGAAGGTGTAGGACCAATCAATTTGGGGATTGGCTCACTGTGAAGAAGTGTCCTGGTTTTTATGCTGAAATTTGCACTAAAAATTGAGCTCAACTGGAGGGAATTGGGGCTGGAATCCAGTGGGAATCAAATGCTCTATGCGTGGAGAGAGGTCTGGAATGATTTTGGCAGAGTTTCCTTAAGGTTTGTTTCAGCACCTCTCATGGCTGAGAGGAGGTGGTGTTTAATTAGGAGAGGGTGGAGGGCCTCCCAGGGGTGTTTAAGGCTTAGGATCAGCTGCTCAATGCAAGAGAAGAACAGCCATGGTAGCCACTGGACTTGGGGCAACTCAGCAAGGGGAATTTCAGTGTTTGCTCACATGTGAGCTCTCGGGTGTGGTGTTTTCCGGCGATCCAGGCGGCTGGCTGGTAGGCATGGTTCACCCTCAGGTTAAGGTGGGTCAGGGCTTGATGTTTGTGAAGTCAATTAGTGGCTGCCATGTGTAAAGCGTTTAAATCAAAGTGGAATGGGGTAAGGGTGTATTTTGGCTAAGTTTGGTCAAATGCATGGATTGTGCTAGGTTCTCCTCCCCATGGCTAGTTTGGGCTGAAGAGAAAGTGGTTTAGGTCAGCTTGATTAGTGGGGAAAGGTCACCATCCAAGTACAATTAAGTTTAAGCAAGGTTTAGGGGAGACATGGGAGTGGTTAATCACTCTTAAAGGGATCATTAAAGGGTCCCCTCTTCTTGCCATTTTGGGTATGTTGAGGTGTCCAAGGCTCTCATGGCTTTCATGTGGCTCATGCATGGCTTCATGGCTCATCTTTAGCTTGGGAAAAGTTAAGTCAACTTCATGAAAAAGGGTTTTGTGAATTTTGGCATTTTGATGGGAATTGTTATGAGGCTTGATTTGGAATTGTTTAATTGGTATATTAGGTCTTTAGGAATGATTTTAAATTGAATGTGTGATGAGGGAAAGTGTCATGTGGGCTTTAGATTGATTTGGGCTTTTGAATTTGGTGGAAGTGGGCTTTTAGGAAGGCTTAAGGGGATGAGCCCTTCAGGTTTAAGAATGAATTCATGGATGGGAATTTTGTAGAAGTTTGGGTCAAATAATTGTTGGGTTTGGTTTAGGGGTGTGTCATGAGTGATTTGAAATGAATTTGAGGTGGTTTGGGTTTGAATTGGATTGAATTTGGGTTGATTTGGTAAATGGGCCAAAGTAGGTCAAATTGGGCTAATTTGAGCCAATGTTGGGCTAGGGTTGAAATTGATGTAAAATTAATGTTGGGAAATGTTTATGGGAGTGTTTCAAAAAGGTTTCAACTTTGGTTGGGTTTTGGTTTTGGGATTAAGGCTTATTTGGGTTAGGTTTGGATTTAGGTCAAAATTGGGCTTTTTGGTTCTGGGTTAAATTTGAGTAGGGTTTGGGTCCAAATTTTGGGCAAATCATGTTAGTAATTTATTTATGGGGATGTTAGGGAAGGTTTAGAAAAGGTTTGGGGTTAATTGGAGTTGAATTGGATTTGTTTGGGCTAAGTTTGGGTCATGGGTCCAAATTGGGCCTTAAGCTCAAAAGTGAAATTGGACCCAAATGTCAGTCAAATTGGACTTGAATTTGGTCTAGATTGATATTTTGGATATTGAATTGAAGTTTATAATTGAATTGGACCAAAATTGGGGTCAATTGGGTAGGTTTGGTTTGACATTGGGTTCACTTGGGTTAAGAATGGGCTACATTGGGGGTTTTGGTAAAAGTGGGGTAAATTGACAAACTTGGACCATGGTGTAGTTGGACAAAATGAAATTGGAAATTTTTGGAATTTGTTGGAATTTTCTGGGAATTTTCTGAATTTTTGGATTTTTTGGGTCAAGAGGGGTACTTTGGGTTTTTGGAGGGTATTGAGGGGTATTTTTGGAATTTTTGGTATTTCTGGCTATGGATGATCAATTTGAGTGGAGGGAAATGTTTAGGAATGGTTTTGGGGAATTTTTGGGTAATTTAGGTGATTTTGCAAATTTTGGGTGGTTTCAAGGGCATTTGGTAGGTTTGGTGGGTGTAGGGTTCCCGGGGTCAAAAATTGAAATTTTGAAAAAAAGAAGATTGATCAAATATGAGTGAAATGGAAGCACTTTGGTTGAGCCATGAAGTCATATTAAGCCTATATGAGCCATGAGGGGACTCATTTGAGGCATTCAGTATGTTGTTCCTAACCCTCTTAGCTAGGGGCTTAGGGGTTAAGGTCCATCCATATGAATTACCTACATGAGTCAAGGAGTTAAGTTAGGTAAGGGTGTTGTTTTAGGATTTGGATTGTGTGTGTGAGAGTGTAGAGTGTGAGTGTAGTGAGTGTTTAAGTCAACTCTCATCAGACCAAGCCACCCAGGGTGGTCCTAAGGCCAAAGAGTCCTATAGGGAACTCATCCTTTAAACCTTCACTTTTGATCTCAACCCTCTAGGTGATTAGGGGTCTACAATCAAGCTTGTGGGGTTTGCAGGGAGACAAGAACTGGTTTAAATTTTTAAAGGGGTGGATCCCAATTCTAGTCCTCTAAGATAGTCAAAGGAAAAGCCTAAGGCTAGATCCTAAGCACTAAAGAGGGAAGAGAAGACCTCATTAAAAATGAGGTCAACAAATGAACCCTAATAGGTGTGGTGTGCTAACCAAGCACACAGTCGTTGACCTCATTTTTGATGAGGTCTTCTCTTCCTCTTTAGTACTTAGGATCTAGCCTTAGACTTTTCCTTTGACTATCTAGAGGACTAGAAGTGGAACCCACCACTTAGAAATTCAAACGACTTCTAAACTCCCCGCAAACTCCACAAACTTGATTGTAAACCCTAATCACCTGGATGGTCGAAATCAAGTGTGGAAGTTTAATGGATGAGTTCCTATAGGACTCTTTGGCCTTAGGACTGCCCTGGGTGGCCTGGTCTGGTGAAGGGCTGACTTACACACACACTACACTTATACACTACACTTTCACACACCTCCTAAAACCACACCTATACCCAACTTGACTCCTTGACTCATGTAGGTAATTCATATGGATGGACCTTAACCCCTAAGCCCCTGACTAAGAGGGTTAGGAACAACATAGTGAATACCTCAAATGAGTCCTCTCATGGCTCATATAGGCTTAACATGGCTTCATGGCTTTACCAAAATGATTTCATTCCACTTACATTTACCCAATCTTCAATTTTCTAAATTTTCAATTTTTGACCTTCGGGGCCCTACAGCCGCCAAACCAACCAAATGCTCTTGAAACTACCCAAAATTTGCAAAATTACCTAAATTATCCAAAAATTCCCCAAAATCATTCCTAAACATTTCCCTCCACTCAAATTGATCATCCATAGCCAAAAATACAAAAAATTCTAAGAATACCCCCCAATACCCTCCAAATACCCAAAATGCCCCTCTTAGCCAAAAAATTCAAAAATTCAGAAAATTCCTAGAAAATTCCAGAACATCCCAAATATTCCTAATTTCATTTTGTTCAACTACACCATGGGCCAATTTTGTCAATTTACCCCACTTTTGTCAAAATCCCTAATTTGACCCATTTTAACCCAAAATGAACCCAAAGTCAAACCAAACCTACCCAGTTGACCCAAATTCTGGTCCAATTCAATTCTAAACTTCCATTAAACATCCCCAAAACCAATCTAGACCAAATCCAAGTCCAATTTGATTGGCATTTGAATCTAATTTCACTTTTGACCTTAAAGCCCAATTTGGACCCATGACCTAAACTTAGCCCAAACTAACCCAATTCAACTCCAATTAACCCCAAACCTTTTCTAAACCTTCCTTAACATCCCCACAAACAAAACACTAACATTATTTACCCAAAATTTAGACCCAAACCCCACTCAAATTCAACCCAAAGCTAAAAGGCCCAATTTTGACCTAAATCCTAACCTAACCCAAATAAGCCCAAACCCCAAAATCAAAACCCAACCAAAGTCAAAGCCTCTTTGAAACACTCCCATAAACATTTCCCAACATTAATTTTACATCATTTTCACCCTAGCCCAAGATTGGCCCAAATTAGCCCAATTTGACCTACATTGGCCCATGTACCAAATGAACCCAAATCCAACCCAATTCAAGCCCAAACCACCTCAAATTTATTCCAAATCACTCATGAAACATCCCTAAACCAAACCCAAAAATTATTTGGCCCAAGCCTTTACCAAACTTTCATCCTAAAGTCCATTTTAAAATCCAAAAGCCCACTTCCCTAAACACTTTTAAAAGCCCATCTTCACTAAATTTTAAAGGCCCAAACTTCATGCTAAAGCCCATCTGACATTCTTTTCATCACCCCTTTAATTGATATCATCCCTTAAGTCCTAAATCAATCATCAAATAAACCTAAATTAGGCCTCATGCCAAAATCACCCATAAGTCCCAAAAATTTAAAACCTTCTTTCATGTAAATGACCAAGATTTGTTTCAAGCCATAGGTGAGCCAAAGATAAGCCATGTACAAGCCATATGAAGCCATGGGACGTTTGACATGTGACCATGCCCAAAGTAGCAAGAGGAGGGCCCCCTCTCTTAAACCTTCACTAGGCTTTTTAAGCCCTTCCATGTTACACACTAAACCATGATTAGCCACATCACTTTAGATGGGGACTTCACCACTTCTTTCTAGCTGATGCAAATGATCCTCTCTCAGCCCAAATCAGCCATGGGGAGGTGAACCTAACCCAAAATCATGGCTTGGACCAAATCAAACCAAAATGGCCTCTCCCCCATGCCATTTTAATCCAAGCCCTTTACATATGTCGATGGCCAATAGACTACACAAACCTCCAACCCTGACCCATCTGGACCTAAGGGTGACCCATGCCTGCCGGCCAGCCTCCTGGATCGCCGGAAAACACCACACCCGAGAGTTCACATGTGAGCCAACATTGAAATTCTCCCTTACTGAGTTGCCCCATGCCCAGTGGCCATTGCAGTCGTTCTTCCCTCGCCGAAGCAGCTGATCCCAATCCCTAACTCCCCGCGGAGGCCCTCCAGCCTCTCCTATTTAAACACCACCTCTCTCGGCCATGGAGGAGGTGCTGAACCAACCTTAAGGAAACTCTGCCAAAATCATTCCAGACTACTCCCCACACATAGAGAACTTGATCCCCACTGAAATCCCCCTGCCATTTCCTCTCTGTGAGCTCAATTTCAGAGTTGAAAACCAAGCCCAAAACCAGGACACTTCTCCACAGTCGAGCCAATCCCCAAATCGATTAGTCCTACACCTTCACCGGACCAAGAGAAGAAGTTTACCAGCAGAAAGCCCCTTCTCCGAGGCCACCCATCTCGTTCCGTGACTCCAAGCTTTGTAATCGGCTATGGTCGAAATCATACCTGGATAATTCACCAGGCCAAGGGACTTCATCTGGAGCTTACTTGGACCCAATCGAAGGTGACACAACTCTCAGATCGAAGCTTCACTTCTCTGAGCAAAGGTATGGACTCACTCTTCTTCCCGAGCTCACAGAGATTCTTTGTTTAATTTCAATACATGTTTACCATATGGATGTGTTCGTCTCCTCAAGACAAATCCATAGAGCATAAGAACACGAAAATCCGTTGAGAATCGAGTGAGAAATTAGGGTTAGAAGGTTGACGGTCACGGGTGCACACCAGTCGTAGACGATAACTGGGAGCCGCCGGATCGAGCGTGGATCGAGCGGACGGTCTGGATTGAGCCGAACAACGCGATGGTACGTGAATCGCGGGGCCCTGGAGAGCTGAGTCGGATGGCGGCGCCGAATCAGAAGACGACACGCGGCGTTTCGGAGATGCCTAGGTTGAGTTGGCGTCGCGTGGATAAGTAGGAAATTAGGGTATTTTTGATTTATTTAATTCCCTAAACTTCAAAAATGCATAACTTTGTGTAGGAAAATCAGAAAAATAAACTAAAAATACCCTCTTGCTCAGTGAACAGAGAAGAATAATGTGGAAAAGAAAGCATTTAATTTCATCGAGTATTTGATTTTTAATAATTTATTTACTCTCTGCACTATTTCAATTCTCCATGCATGTATATATTTCACCATGGCATGAGACTATAGGGCTTTTGAAGCCTCTGAATTTGGGAACATTCCCTGAATTTTCCAAAGTCAGAGGCCATCCTTATGAAGAGTTATTGATTTTTCAATTCTAGGTCACTATTCTGAGTATTTTAATTCTAATAATTAGCATGTTGTGAAATAAATTCTAGGAAAATTTGATGATGTTTCTTATGACCGTAGGACCCTAGGAAAAATGGTTTTTGAGTTAACTCACTTGTAGTAACCCTAATTGGCTTAAACACCCAAAATGGAGCTTTAATTAATTAGAGCTAATCATACATCAAATTGACTTGAAATCAATTCCCCATTGACCTTTAGGATAAGAGGAACCCACCGTAAAAGTTTGAAGTCAATTGGACTTGGTTAGCCCTATCAAATGGGTTGATTAAGCCATTTAGCCAAACTTAAACTTTAAAAATTCATAACTTTCAAAATCCTTTTCAAAAACTCACCAAATTGGTTTCGGAGCCTCTCTGATATCAGGGGAATCTAAGAAAATTAAAATTGCAATTTTCCAAAAAAGTTGATTTTTTTGCATTATTTTAATATTTTTAACAATTAAAAAATAATAAAAATCACAAAAATAATAAAATTCACCAAAATGTCACATTTTGAATTTTAATCACTTAGGAACAAACCCAATAATTTTCTTAAGTCTCTATGATGAGATATTAAATTTTAAAGCCCTAAGGTAATTTTAAAATTAAAAAATGTATTTTCTAGCATTTCCACTAAAATAATTCTAATAAATCAATGAAAAATTAGAAAATTATAAAAATTTGTTCTCTGGTTTCCTTGATATCAGGGAGATTTTTGAAAAATATAAAATTCATTTTTCAACCTTTATTTTATTTTTAAATTAATTAATACTCCAAAATTCAAAATAATTATAATAAAAATAATATAATTCAAAAAATCACCAAAATTGGTCCAAGTGGTCCTTTGGTCATTAGGAATGTCCCATAATTTTGCTTAAGGACAAAAACTTTCTCTTGGTCATGTTATTAAATTTTCCTTGAAAATTCTTATTTTTCCACCAATAATAATTATATGAATAAATTAAATGCAGAAAAATCACATTTTCTCCTCTAATGTTTTGATTGACATATGAGTGAAGTTACATAAAAATTTTAAATTTATTTAAGCTCAATTTAGTGAGTTATAGAATTAGTAAGCATAAAGGGCAAAATGGTAATTAAAGTTTTAACCTATAATTAAAAATTTTAGGTTTAATTAAAAGGGTGGGTAAAATATTTGATATTAAGTTGATTTTGGATGTTTGAAACTTAGGTATTTAAAGGGTAGAAACCTACCAAATAATTTGAAAGTAATCAAAATAAACCTTAATTTAATAATTAATTAAATTTGGAAGAATAATGAAAAATTAGAATTATTAAAATAGGGATATTATTAGGAAGAAATTTATTCTTTAATCTAAAAATCCCTAATCAAAATGATAATCCAAATTCAAAACTTAAAATGCTTAATCATTAAATTAAATTGAAATTAAAACATTTAAATTAAATCCTTTTAAAATTTCAATTAAATTAATACTTTAACAATTAAAATTAAATCTTCCCTAAAGCATAAAAAATAAAATATTAAACTAAAATTAAAAGAAAAATAATAAAATTAAATTAAAATTAAAAAATAAAACCAAATTAAAATTTAAATTAAAATAAAACTTAAATTAAATTAAACTAAATTAAATTAAAGTAAATTAAATTAAATTAAAACATATTAAATTAAATTAAATTAAATTAAAATAAATAAAACCAAGTTAAAATAAAAATAAAATTAAATTTAATTAAAACTAAAACTAAACCAAATTAAATTAAATTAAAATTAAAATTAAATTAAATCGAATTAAATATAAAATCACTTAAGACATAAAGAATTCAAAATAAATCTAAAACAACTTGAACACTATTCCAAACATAAACCCATTAATTAAAACTAAGTCGAATCACAAATCACTTGAATATCGATTTGCCCTCAAAAGCTCTTATTGTCTTAACTCCTAAATGGAGTGTTAAGTGAAGTATTACTTCACTCATAGGATATTCAAATGTCCTAGTTCACTGAGCAAGATAACAAAACTTGAACTCCTAGATGATTGATTCATCGTATAATTAAATTCTCTTGGACTTAAAATAATCCTCGAAGTATTGAAAAGATGTTTAAGATTCATCTTAAGCACTTCCTCAGTACGATAGGTTGTTTATAAGAACAATTGAACTTAATTGTTCTTTGATGAAGAAAATCATCCTCAAACCAAAACACAAGAACCTAGACGTCATAAGAGATGACTAGCTATAGTATTAGGAACTTGGTAGAAAACAATAACCCTTCCCTTAGCTTTACCTAGGAACTTGCTTTAAATGCTTAAATATTCTAAATTGTGTTTAAGTGCAGCTTGGGATGACGGGAAGACCCTCCAGGTACGCTTTTATTTTATTGCAATTTACCTTCTTGTAATTTACCTTATTGCAAATGCACTTACTTTTCTTGCATGATAAACAACTGTTGCATGAAAACCCACACCTTTAGGATAGTCCCTAAAACTGAAACGAAAACTAAATTAAAAGTCATTACAAGATAAAATTCATCGCCACGACATTTCAAAATATAAAACAACTCAAAATTTAATCACAAATAGAACACAAAACTACAATTATAACTAAATTAAAACGTCTTGTTGGATGATCGGGCAGACCTCAGATGATGTAACCTACGTGTTGCTAACGGGATTTCCCACGGTCTAAATGAAAGTGTGGAACTCATTTAGTTGAGTTTAACAAATTCATCTGGACTAAGTGAATCCGATAAAAATAACGATGCCGGAAGGATGGAACCGTGGGATCTTAACCGATGTTGTTATAATCAACTTTAAGATTTGTTTTAATTAAAACATAAAAAAAACACTTGGACTTTAATCTTTCTAAAACCAAACTCCTCTCTTCTCTTTTGATTACAATTTTCTAAAACAAAACCCTCTGAAAAAATAAGGAGCTCGGAGCATGGTGGGCAGCACGACCATCGTCATCAGTAAAACCTGAGTCTACTTCAGCAAAACTTTCTTAGAATTAAATAACCAAGCCATAGGATTTCGAGGTAGTTTGCCTAGTGCAACATAAATCCTCAACCTTTCGTTAGGGATTTGCATTGCAAATTAAGCCCTAACCAGTCTTAGGATTCCGAGGTAGTCGTCCGATACGACATAAACCCTCACATCTTCGAGGCTATTTGCATGATCATGTCATACGAATATAAGTCCTAATTAATTAAAATTGGCAAGATCAAAACATTAAACAAAAATTAGGATTTTCCTAAATTCAAGCCAAACGATAGGATAGTCGGGAAATTACCGAAGTTCGCTTCGAATCTGTAATTTTTTCTACCTTTCTTCCTTTGAATTCCCAAAAGAAAATGTTCCAAATTTGATCCATTCCCTATTGAAATTCTAAAATTCAATCCCTTGAAAACTTAAACTTTGAAATTTTTGAGAGCAGAACTACTGATTATTATCAAGAGTTTTCTTAGGTGATTCTCGTCACTTAAGATGTAATTAACTATAGGGGCTTGCCCTTATAGGGAATTTTAAGAACCTGAGTAATATAAACCACCGCTTAATTCATTTGTATTAAGCAGGGGAATTTGTCGGCTTATAAAATTGGTTCGCAGACCAAACGGATGTCACAAATCTTCTAGTTTATTTAATCGAGCCCCATCAACAAACATTGTGTCTATTCTTCGGGATAGATACACGGTTTGTGATGCGGTGCTCGTTTATATAAACTATCTGGGATGTGAGGTCAGTTTGATTTCATATCTTAAAATTATTTTCAAAATCAAATACTACTTTCAAAATCATATATATATACTTAAATTAAAATTAAAATCTAAAGTTCGCCGACAATTTCTGTAGGAGACCTCTTTTCAAAAATACAACACTCAACCTAAAAAATAAGCCGTACAACCGCGCGTATTGGCGTTGATGAAGAGATCAACAAAACCAAAACAGATGTCCAAGTGACAAAAATAGGACGAAGTAGAAGAATTTCTGCTGGGAGTATCAGGTAAATCTCCAAGACTGAAGATTCCAGAACTCTCGCTGGGAAAGAAGGAGGTGAATTTCAGATCACAAGATTTCAAGAGATTGGATCTTAGATTCGTTTCATTTTGTCTCAAGCTTTAATTTTGAGTTTGAATTTCGATTTGAGTTTCAACTTGATTTTATGCGGAGAAAAGAGTAGGGCTAAGGTCCACCCTAATGCATTTGTATGCTGAGAAGGAAGTAGGACTGAACCTATTCTAAATACTGAGGAAGAATAGGACAAAGCCTATCCGAAATGCAGAGTGTTTTAATTTCAATTTCTTGCTGAGAGGGTCAAATTTTGAGATTGCTGAGAAAGGAGTAGGCATGTGCCTATCCCGAGTGCTAAGAATTGCTGAGAAGGGAGTAGTGCGGAAGCCTATCCCGAATGCTGAGATTGCTGAGATGGGAGTAGGGTGGAAGCCTATCCCGAATGCTGAGATGGAAGTACAGCAAAAGCCTATCCCAATTGCTGAGATGGGAGTAGGGCGGAAGCCTATCCCGAATGCTGAGATTGCTGAGATGGGAGTAGGGTGGAAGCCTATCCCGAATGCCTATCCCGAATGCTGAGATTGCTGAGATGGGAGTAGGGAGGAAGCCTATCCCGAATGCTGAGATGGGAGTATGGCGGAAGCCTATCCTGATTGCTGAGATGGGAGTAGGGCAGAAGCCTATCCCGAATGCTGAGAATTGCAGAGATGGGAGTAGGGCGGAAGCCTATCCCGAATGCTGAGAATTGCAGAGATTCTGTGAGTGCAGAGACATTGAAGAATTTTGCTGACTTATATTGAGACTGAAGAATTGAAATTTATTTATGCAGAGATTGAGGGAAATTTTTCTGAGGTCCATGGGGAATTTTTGCTGAGATTCAGTTTATGCAGTGGTTATGAAAAATTTTGTTGATCTTTGATTTATGCTATGACAATGAAGAATTTTACTAAGATTTTGCTTATGCTGAGATTTAAGAAAGATTTTTCTGATATTTGGGAATGCAGAGTTTTATGAATGCAGAGACTGAACATATTGTTGAGATTTATGAATGCAGAGATTGTGAAAACATATTGTAAAGTGCAGAGAATGTTTGTAGAAGTTCATGTGGATTCAAAATTCTTTTTGATGTTCGGATTTTTATGAAAAAGAGTCTCTTATTTATTTTCCTTTTCATTTCTATTCTTTGTTCGAAGTTCATTTAACTTTAATGGCATTTCCCAGTCAATTTGCACAAAAAGAGGTGAAGGAAAAATGTGACATGGTCACTTTCATTCCAATCTTGTTGAAAATACATCGTACAACTCGATCTGAAATATTCCTCATACAATCCATGACTCAAAATGGACTATGTATGATTCTTGTTGATCCATACAAAAAGGTATCTGTTAAATCCATGTCAGAATAGTAAGGTACATGATCAATAACATAACCTTCCATGCCACCCTTGGCAGGAATGCCGCATGGATGTGCTTTGGAGGTGTGCTATCTCCCATGTAACTCACAGCTCGTAGAGCCGGAGACTCTCCAAATCTGGAACTGGCTGGAAATGGTATGGTGCCTTTCTGTCATCCATCCTTCTAAAAGTGACGGAGATCCGCTCCACTGGTACTCCCGGTATGCAATGCTTTGCGACGTCTGCTCCATTTCCTTGTAATATCATGACGGAACCTACCGGAAGTGGTATTTCCACTGGCCCTCGGAACTTACTCGGGCCTGCTATCCGGAGGTCAGATCCGAACATGATATTGTACTGGTTGACGAATGAAACTGTGCAGAAAGGTCTGACAAAGTCATGGTGGTCTATGTGTGGAGGTATGCGAGTCGCCCTTCGATAAATATTGATGATGCAAGCTGTTGGGTATGCGGTCTGTCGACGGTACCCTCCACGTTATCATTCTTTTCACCATTCTTTTAATTATTCTCGGCATGGGATCCACCTCACCGTGACGGAGTATCCCGGTGGATTCCATTTTCACGTCTTCTGCGAAGTTATAGCAACATCCGCATTGTATTGTGACTCTTCCTTTCCACGGCATCCATTTCCGGGGTTCCGAATAAGTCTTTTCTCTCGGACGGCCTCGCTCGACCCATCTTCTGAAGTTCTAGAATGCAATCCACAATCTGTTGTTGCTCATATTCTGAGAATACACCTGTGTGTAACTCGAGGCCTTCCAAAATTTTGATTCTTCTGCCTCCAATCCTTTCAAAGTATTCAAAGGTCTTCTTTTCAACTAGTTGCATTTTCACCAGCTCATATTCTGAAATTATCTGAAGTCTTCGGTGTCTGGTAACGTACTATGGGATGTATGGCTCAACCCCAGCACATTCTCCTACATGTCTCGGCTCCTCGGGGATAGTCTCCGTAGGGACATCCTCCGGGGTTGCTTTCACAACAAGACTCCTCGGGTCTGGTATATCTGCCCGGCTCTATTTCTGCTCTCCCTGGTATTTCTTTCATCTGTTCCAACCTTTTTGGAGTTGGCTTTCTTCTTTCTGGTTCCTAGCGAACCGGTCTCTTTGGGGCATTTGCACTAATAGTACCCACTGTCTGTCCATGTTGATCTTTGCTAACTTGGTCAACATATTGCGAATACGACGATTCTTATTTCGTCGCTGGGTAGCAGTGAGAGTAGCTCTTCTTACTCCTTGAATTTCTGTGGGTGCGGCACTGACAAGCCTACCTTCTGCTGTAGCAACCACGGACATAATTTTCTTATCTTCTGCGGCGTTCGTTTTTCTTTTCTTGTTGTTGGATTGGTGGCTCGGGCCTCCCACTTTCATCACTGTTTGGCTGTGAAGTTCTTCTCGATCAACTACGATCAAATCATTTTCTTCATATTGTAAGCCAGCTGGTGTGAAGTCCGAGTCAATCTCTATCACTGCTCCATCCTTCACCCTCTTTTCATCAAGTGCGAGACTCACACCATTTCTAAAGTTTAGGACCAACCGCCCGTTCGACATTTCCTGCGCAAAAGACAAGGAAAGGATCAGGGGCTGTACTAAGAACAAGAATATTAAGAAAGTATTTATCACTGAAGATTCTTATTCACTTACTCCAATTTTAATTTTTAAGGAAAGTAAGAAAAGATGGAGAAAGATCAAGAACAAGATTTAATTTGAAAGGAAGGGTAAAACTTTATTATTATGATTTTCATATATTTTATTTTTAGCACATATATTTTTTATCCATTTTTTTATATTTTTGGGTTCGGACCCTGTCAGAAAGTGATTACTTTACCCGTGTTTCTAGGGATAAATCTCTATTTTAGAGGCCACCCTTCAAAACATCAAGTTGCGTAATACTTCTTCAAATATCGTCCGTTGATTGGAAGCATTTGTCGTTCTCCTTGGCAATTCACAAGTTGATAGGAGCCTCCTGAGTAGACTGCCTCAACTACAAACGGCCCTTCCCAAGTTGGTTCAAATTTGCCTCCTATCTTGCGATGTGCAAGAATAGGTCTACTGAGAACAAGAACTAAGTCACTAACTTTGAAAGTTCTTGGGCGGACCAGTTTATCATGGGCCCGGATCATCTTAGCTTGGTACAGTTCCAAATTTTGATGCACTGCAAGTCTTCTCCCCTCCAGGTTTTCCAGTTCTTACAGTTGTAATTTGACATTTACTTCTGTAGTAATTTTATTTGCAACTGCGATCCTGAGTGATGGAAGTTGAACCTCTAAAGGTAAAACTGCCTCGGACCCGTACACCAAAGTGTAAGGTGTAGACTGAGTAGGAGTCCTGAAAGTTGTCTTGTAGGCCCATAAGGCTTCTAACAACTTCTCGTGCCAATTTCTCTTGTTGTCATCCAAAGTTTTCTTTAATATCTGAACAAGAGTTTTATTAAAAGCCTCGGCCAAGCCGTTTACTCTTGGGTAGTAGATCGTTGAATATCGCCATTCGATTCCATGTCTTCTGACAAAATTATTGATTTTTGTACTTCTGAATGTGGACCCATTATCTGAAATGACTCTGCGCGGTACTCTGAAAGGGTAAACAACTTGATTTTTGAAAAATTGTAGCACGTGGTGTGCCTTTACTTCTCTGAGTGGAACAACTTCTGCCCATTTAGAAAAGTAATCTGTAGCTGCAAGGATGAAGCGATGTCCTCTTGAAGAAGGTTGTTCTATCCGACCCACTATATCTGTGCCCCAACATCAAATGGCCATGATGCAATTGTCGGATGTAGCACGTTTGGAGGTTGGTGTAGAACCACTCCGTGCACTTGACACTGGTGACAACTTTTGGCAATCTACATGTAATCGGTCATCATCGAGGACCAATAATACCCTAGTCTTTTAATTTTCATTTTCATTTTCGGACCCGACTGATGAGCGCCACAAAATCCTGAATGCACTTCTTTGACAATTTCACGAGCCTCAGACCCGCTCAGGCATCTTAACCACATCTGATCAAAAGACCTTCTGTATAATGTATTGTTTATTAATGCGTAAGACGAGTTCTTTTCTTGATTTGATGTGCTAATGACTTATCGTCCGGTAATTTCCTCGTTTGTAGGTAGTCTACTAGCGGCCGACGCCAATCTTTCGTGTTTTCCGTCACCTGCTGCAACTGATTCCTCTCGCTTTTTCGATTTCGTATCATATCCATGTCGAGCCGTGATAGGACCCGTCGTCCTTGAACCGACACTTCAACCGACTCATCTTGTAAGCGAGGCAAATTCTTTTGCAAGGCGAGCTAGCGCATCCGTGAGAGCATTTTCTATTACGGGATCTTGTAGATTATTACATTCAGAATTTGTTCCAACAGTTTCATGGCATACTGAAAGTATTGCTCGAGTCTTGGCTTTAAAATTCTGTATTGTCCTGCGACCTGTTGAATGATTAATTGAGAATCTCTGTAGATGTTGATATCTGTTATTCCCATTTGAATGGTCAGTTCTAGTCCTGTTATGAGGGCCTCATATTCTGCCTCATTGTTTGTGCACGACTCTGTTAAATGGTAGGAGTACCTTAACATCCCCCGCTCCAGTGTTATAAAGATTAGTCTGATTCCTGCCTTACCGGGCACTATCGTTTGCAATTCTTTGTCTTTTTGTGCTGAGGACGCTCCGTCGAAGTGTAGTTCCCAACGTCAATCATCAGTGTCTTCTAGGCTCATTATCTGCTCATCTGGCAAGTCGTCATTGAGAGGCGATTCTGCCGGCAAAGGGTGTGCTGCAAGGAAATTTGCTAGGATTTATTCCCAAGTGATTAAGAGTCAAAATGTGACATTTTGGTGAGTTTTATTATTTTTATTATTTTTATTATTTTTTATTATTAAAATATTAAAATAATATTAAAAAATCAACTTTTTTAGAAAATTGAAATTTTAATTTTCTTAAATTCCCCTGATATCAGAGAGGCTCCAAAACCAATTTGGTGAATTGTTGAAAGGTATTTTGAATGTTATGAATTTTTAAAGTTTAAAATGACTAAATGGCTTAATCAACCCATTTAGTAGGGCTAACCAAGTCCAATTGACTTCAAGTTTTTATGGTGTGTTCCTCTGATCCTAAAGGTCAGTGGAGAATGGATTTCAAGTCAATTTGATGTATGGTTAGCTCTAATTAATTAGGGATATATTTTGGGTGTTTAAGCCAATTAGGGTTATTTTAAAAAAGTTAACTCAAAACCTATTTTTCTTAGGGTCCTCTGGTCATAAGAGACATCACCAAATTTTCCCAGAATTTATTTCACAACATGCTAATTATTGGAATTAAAATACTCAAAATAGTAACATGAATTTGAAAAATCAATAACTTCTCATAGGGATGGCCTCTGACTTTGGAAAATTCAGGAAATGTTCCCAAATTCAGAGGCTTCAAAAGCCCTATGGTCTCATGCCATGGTGAATTTCCTATATGCTTGGAGAATTAAAACAATGCAGACAGTAAATAAATTATTAAAAATAAAATACTTAATGAAATTAAATGATTTCTTTTCCACATTATTCTCCTCTGTTCACTGAGCAAGAGGGTATTTTTATTTTATTTTTCTGATTTTCCTACACAAAGTTATGGATTTTCCATGTTCTGGTAATTAAATAAATAGGAAAAATAACCTAATTTCCTCCTTATCCATGCGGCGCCCTGTCATCCTCGGCATCTCTGAACGGCCACGCAGCGCGCCCCCTTCGACGCTGGCTTCCGACTCAGCGCCACGCGGCCCGCGTTTCACGTATCATCTCCTGATCCGACGCCATCTGAGTCGTTCGTCTGCGCGTGTATTGAATGAACGACATCCGTTCATCGTCCCCAAGCCTCCTAGCTCGAGAACCGTCCATCTTCTAGGCCTAAGATCTCATTCGATACTTGACCAAATTTAACGTTCTTATGCTCTATGGATTCGTCTCGAGAAGACGAACACATCCATACGGTTTATGTGGCACGAAATTGACTCAATGAAAATGGAGAATGCTCAGAAGCTCGGGAAGAAGAGTGAGGCCATACCTTTGCTCAGAGAAGTGTGGCTTCGATCTGAGGGTTGTTTCACCTTCGATTGGATCCCAGCAAGCTCCAGATGAAGTCTCCTGGTCTGGTGAATCGCCTAGGTATGATTTCGACCACAGCCGATCACAAAGCTTGGAGGCTGGAGCAACTGAGTGGCCTGGAGAGGGGGCTTTTGCTGGTAGACTTCTTCCCTTAGTCTGGCGAAGGTGTAGGACCAATCAATTTGAAGATTGATCCACTGTGAAGAAGTGTCCTGGTTTTTGGGCTAAAGTTTGAGCTCAAAATTGAGCTCAGCTGGAGGGAATTGGGGCTGGAATTCAGTGGGGATCAAATGCTCTATGTATGGGGAATAGTCTGGAACAATTTTGGCAGAGTTTCCTTAAGGTTTGGTTCAGCACCTCTCATGGCCGAGAGGGGGTGGTGTTTAAATAGGAGAGGGTGGAGGGCCTCCCAGGGAGAGTTAGGGCTTGGGATCGAGCTTGCTCTTGGCAAGAGAAGAACAGCTACAATGGCCACTGGGGATGGGGCAGCTCAGCAAGGTGGAATTCCAAAGTTTGACTCCTCCCCATGTCTCGGCCATGGAGTTTTCAGGCGACCCAGGCGGCTGGCCGGCATGCATGGGTCACCCTCAGGTCCATGTGGGTCAGTGCTGGGGTTTAGTGCAGTTAATTGGGCCTTGCCATGTGTAAAGGGGATGGCTTGGAATGGAATGGGGAAGGGGCCATTTTGGCTTGGTTTGGGTCAACCCATCATTTTGGGCTTGGTTCACCCTTCGAGGTGGCTTTGGGTGTTGTGGGTAGTCAAAAGGATCAGCTGGTTTGGCATGGAGAAGTCCTTATCCAAATATATTTGGATTAAATTTGGGTTAAGGTGAAACATGCTTAAGGTTAATGACTTTTAGGAGGTGCTTAAAAGACCTCCTCCTTTTGCCATTTAAGGAGAGTTGACAACTTAGAGATCCTCATGGCTTGCCAATGGCTTGCATGTGACTTCATGGCTCCATGTGGCTTGGGAAAAGATTGGGTCAATTTCATAAAAAAGGGATTTTGTGGATTTTGGCATTTTAATGGAAATTGTTATGGGGCTTGATTTGGAATTGTTTAATTGATGGAATTAGAACTTAGGGAATGGCTTTGATTAAGTGGATGGCAAATGGAAATGTCATGTGGGCTTTGGATGAATTTGGGCTTTTGAATTTGAAGGAAGTGGGCTTTTAGGAAGGTTTAAGGAAAGTGGGCTTTTTGAATTTTAAAATGGACTTTAGGATGAAATTTTGGTAAAGGCTTGGGCCAAATAATTGTTGGATTTAGCTCATAGATGTGTCATGAGTGACTTGGAGCAAATTGGGAGTGATTTGGGTTTGAATTGGGTTGAATTTGGGCTCCCTTGGTGAATGGGCCAATATAGGTCAAAGTGGGCTAACTTGGGCCAATGTTGGGCTAGGGTTGAAATTGATGTAAAATTAATGTTGGGAAATGTTTATGGGAGTGTTTCAAAGAGGTTTTGACTTTGGTTGGGCTTTGATTTTGGGGTTTGGGCTCATTTGGGTTAGGTTTGGGTTTAGGTCAAAATTGGGCCTTTTAACTTTGGGTTGAATTTAAGTGGGGTTTGGGTATAAATGTTGGGAAAATCATGTTAGTGTTTTGTTTGTGGGGATGTTAAGGAAGATTTAGAAAAGATTTGGGGTTAATTGGAATTGAATTGGGTGAGTTTGGGTTAGGTTTGGGTTATGGGTCCAAATTGGGCTTTAAGGCCAAAAGTGAAATTGGATCCAAATGTCAATCAAATTGGAATTGGATTTGGTCTAGATTGGTGTTGGGAATGTTGAATTGAAGTTTAGAATTGAATTGGACCAGAATTTGGGTCAATTGGGTAGGTTTGGTTTGACATTGGGTTCATTTTGGGTTAAAATGGGTCAAATTGGGGGTTTTGATAAAAGTGGGGTAAATTGACAAAATTGGCCCATGGTGTAGTTGAACAAAATGAAATTGGGAAAATTTGAGATTTTTTGGAATTTTCTGGGAAGTTTCTGAATTTTTGGATTTTTGGGTCAAGAGGGGTATTTTGGGTATTTGGAGGGTATTGAGAGGTATTTTTGGAATTTTTTGGTATTTTTGGCTATGAATGATCAATTTGAGTGATGAGGAATGTTTAGGAATTGGTTTTGAGGAATTTTGGGTGATTTGGAAATTTTGGAGGATTTCAAGGGTTTGGGGTAGGCTAGGCGGGTGTAAGGTCCCGGGGGTCAAAAATTGAAAATTTGGGAAATTGAAGATTGGGTGAATGTAAGTGGAATGAAATTATTTTGGTTGAGCCATGAAGCCATATCAAGCCCACATGAGCCATGAAGGGACTCATTTGAGGCATCCACTATGCTGTTCCTAACCCTCTTAGCCAAGGGCTTAGGGGTTAAGGACTATCCATGTGAATCACCTACATGAGTCAGGAGGTCAAGTTAGGTATAGGTGTGTGAAAGTATAGTGTATAGGTGTAGTGTGTGTGTAAGTCAGCCCCTTCACCAGACCAGGCCACCCAGGGCAGTCCTAAGGCCAAAGAGTCCTATAGGAACTCATCCTTTAAACTTCCACATTTGATTTCAACCCTCCAGGTGATTAGGGGTCTACAATCAAGTTTGTGGAGTTTGCAGGGAGTTAAGAAGTGGTTTGAATTTCTAAGTGGTGGGTCCCAATTCTAATCCTCTAAGATAGTCAAAGGAAAAGCCTAAGGCTAGATCCTAAGTACTAAAAAGAAGAAGAGAAGACCTCATCAAAAATGAGGTCAACACCTAAGTTTAAGTTAGATTCAACGTAGGTTTCATCTAAAAGATTTAAGTCCAAGTTTGGTTGAACTTAAATTTAGGTTAAGGTTAGGTTTAATGTATGTTGAACTTAACAGATTTAAGTTTGTCTTAGGTTCAAGTTGGGTTGAAATTAAGTATAGGTTAAGGTTAGGTTCAATGTATGTGGAGCCTAAAAGGTTTATGTTTGACTTAGATTTAAGCTTGGTTGAACCTAAGTATAAGTTAAAGTTAAGTTCAATGTATGTTGAACCAAAAAGGTTTTAAATTCATCTTAGGTTCAAGTCGGGTTGAACCAAAGTATAGGTTTAGGTTGGGTTAAATGTATGTTGAACCTAAAAGGTATAAAATTGTCTTAGGTTTACGTTGGGTTAAACCTAAGTATAGGTTAAAGTTAGGTTCAATTTATGTTGAACCTAAAAGGTTTAAGTTTGATTTTGGTTTAAATTAGGTTTAACCTAAGTATAGGTTAAGGTTAGGTTCAATGTATGTTGAACCTAAAAGATTTAAGATTGTCTTTTGTTCAAGTTAGTTTCAATCTAAGTATAGGTTAAGGTTAGGTTCAATGTATGTTAAACCGAAAAGCTTTAAGTTTAACTTAGGTTCAATTCAGGTTAAATCTATGTTTAGGTTATGGTTAGGATCAATGTAAGTTGAACCTAAAAGATTTAATTTTGTCTTAGGTTCAGGTTGGGTTGAACCTAAATTTAGGTTTAGGTTAGGTTCCATGTATGTTGAACCTAAAAGATTTAAGTTTGTCTTAGGTTCAAGTTGGGTTGAACCTAAGTATAGGTCAAGGTTAGGTTCAATGTATGTTAATCCTAAAAGGTTTTAAGTTAATTAAACCTAATTGAGTAAGGTTTAGTTGATTAATTAGATTTAATTATGGATAAGTCTAATTAGGTAAATGTTAATTAAACCTGATTTGGGTGAGATTTTAATTGTTTAATTAGATTTAATTTTGGTTAAGTCTAATTAGGTTATTATTAATTAAACCTAATTTGGGAAAGGTTTAATTGATTAATTAGACTTAATTGTGGTTATGTATAATTAGGTTAGGGTAATTAAGCCTAGTTTTGGTAAGGATTAATTAATTAATTTTACTTAATTGTGGTTAAGTTTAATTAGATTAAGGTTAATTAACCTAATTTTGGGTAAATTTTAATTGATTAATTTGACTTAATTGTGCATGAATCTAATTAGATAAAGGTTAATTAAACCTAATTTTGGTAAGGTTTAATTAATTAATTAGACTTAATTATGGTTAAGTCTAATCAGGTTATAGAAATTAAACCTAATTTGGGTAACGTGTAATTGATAAATTAGACTTAATTGTGGTTACGTCAAATTAGATTGAGGTTAATTAAACCTTAATTTAATTATTGTTTAATTGGTTTAATTAGGCCTAATGATGGGTTATACCTAATTAAGATTTATTAAGCTAAACCTAATGTGATTAAGACTTAACTTAATTTAATTAAGTCTAATTAATATTTTAGACCTAAATAGGGTTTATTAAGTCAAACCAAATGTGATTAAGGCTTAACAGAGTTTAATTAGGTTTGATTGATGTTTTAAACCTAATTAAGGTTTATTAAATTAAACCTATTGTGATTAAGACTTTTCTTGTTTTAATTAAGTCTAATTGGTGTCTTAGACAAGGTTTATTAAGTTAAACCTAATGTGATTAAGGCTTAAATTTATTTAATTATGTCTAATTGGTGTCTTAGACCTAACTAGAGTTTATTAAGTTAAACCTAATGTGATCAAGGCTTAACTTGATTTATTTAATTCTAATTGGTGTCTTATACCAAATTAGGGTTTATTAATTTAAAACTAATGTGATTAAGGCTTAACTTATTTAATTATGTCTAATTGGTGTCTTAGACTTAATTAAGTTTTATTAAGTTAAGCCTAATGTGATTGCGTTTTAAAAGGTTTAATTAGGCCTAATGATGGGTTAGACCTAATTAGGATTTTTAAATTAAACCTAATTTGTTTAAGCTTTAAAAGGTTTAATAAGGTCTACTTTGTGTCTTAGACCTAATTAATGTTTGGTTTGAGTCTATTTGAAGTTAGACTCATAATTAACTTAGTCCAATGTGGAATGGACTAAGTATTGTTAAAATTTGATTCTTGAGAGATCTTTAGGGTTTTAAAAATTAATTAATAATTAATAATTTTAACCATAGAATAAAAATGTCATTTTAAATTTTAAAAAGGCTAAGATTTGTCATTTTAGGGTTTGAGTCTATCACCCTGAGGTTTATAACCAATTTTTAATTTAATTTCTTAATTTTTGATTTTTAATAATTATTATTAAAAAAATTACAAAGTTTAATAATAATTAAGAAACCCTATCCTCGCGGAATTTTCCTAGCCTTAGAAAAATCGAGTGTTGTTCATAACGACTTAAAGGTTGATCCCAAAAATTTTCATATTTTTTTATAAATAATTTTTAATAATTAAATTATTTCAGATAGTATTTAATTATTTAAAAATAAAATATAACTCATTAATTCATGATTTCATTTCCATATTATTCCTCTCATTATCCTGAGTTGGGTATTTTTATTATATTTTTGTGATTTTTATTTCTCAAGATATGCATTTTTTATTAGTTTAAGGTTAATCTGTATTTAATGAAATCCTTAATAACCCAAAATTATCAGAGGAGGCCACATGTCTTCAGATGTCGAAACGCGACTAATCAGCTATGAGATTCAGAATAGCAGATCAGCCGGGATTAAATCAGAGTCGTCCATTTCCAAAACATGGAAATGGACAACATCCATTCATCTCCTTCCTCTGGTCTAAACCAACAAGTCGTCCATGGTTTAGGGACAAGATCAAGCTCAATTCTTGATTGTTTCGAGTGATTTTTGTTCCTATAGCTTCATCTGAAGATGAAGAATGCATCCATGCAAGGATGTTAGGGATGGAATTTGATTGTTTCATAAAGCACCAAACCCGAACTCGGCTTGAGTCCAAAGAACCAAACTTTAGCCTGAGTGGATGAAACTTCAATTGGATTGAACCTACAACTTCGTCTTGACCTCATAGAGCTTGTCTCTAATTTAAATTGAGATAAAATTAGGGTTATATATAAATTCAATCAGAGTGAGCCACGGTTTAGAAAATGAAACTGGAACTGTTGGTTAGAGCCTTTGGGAAGGTCAATTTTGATTGAGATTTTCTTCATGGGCTCAAGGAAGCTTTTAGAATAGTTTATTTGAAGTTTTGAGGGTCTTCATTTTGAACCTGAAAATGGTCCTGTTTTAGGTAGAAAAACTGGAGGAGGATGATGGATTTTAGAACTTGATTCTATGGGGAATCCATTACTCATTATATAGGGAGCAATTTTGGTCTTGAGTGTTTCAGGGTTTGGGGATTGTATGTGTGTCTATTTTCTTTTGGGGAGCTCTCGTGTTAGGCTTATTTATAGCCATGCAGGGGCCATGGCTGAGCTTGGATAGGCTTCTGCTCATTTGGGGATAAATGTAACTGTGCAATGATGACTAAGGAATAATATTTCAGCTAGGAGTTGATCATGGTTGAGTTCCCCAAGGCTAATCCTTATTGGGTTTACTCATGGTGAAGGTTTGGTTCCATGTCTTGGCTTCCCTTATTATATAATTCATGAGGAGTTTTGTCGTCTTTATGTTTGAGCTGAATTTACCTCTCCCATGTAATCTCTCTAGCTCATTCAAAAGATGACACATAGGCTCGTCCTTCTATTGCTTCCATGAGTTGCCATGATGAGATCTCCATTCAATGAAATGGATTTAGCTCATGTCTATTGGGTGGAGATAAGGTGTATGGTGACTCAAAATGGAGTAATTTAACCTTAATCCACATAGGGTAACACATCAACCATTGCTTTGTGAAAGAATTACACATAATCTCCCTTTCTCATTATTTTCCTAATTTGGTAATACTGAGTTCATTCCATGACGTAGGGATGACTTAAACCAAGCTTCTTCTTCATTGAGTGGTTTGTATGGTGAGTAATGACTCATCCGCATCTTCCTTAATCAATATATATAGGGGTGACACCTCTTTTACTCCTTCGTGATGGTGTCATAATGAGCTTTAACCTTTGTTAAATGTAATGATTAATGGATTGGATAAGGTGTTATTTATGTCAACACCAATCTATTGGGTCATGGGTGACCCATACGTGACTCCATAAATTGAATTTAATTTGAAAAATCAATTATGGATTATTGATGTCATGAGTGAAGTCATATATTCAAATTCAATTTAGGGTTATTAATCATAATTCCATTTTTAGATAATAATGTAATTAATTAAAAATGTTAAAAATTATAATATTAACCCATGAATTAATCAAAATGATTTTGAAGGTTAATCACTTGATTAATTTTATTTATTTGGTTCAAAATTGAGTATTTTGACCAAATTTAACTAAAGTTAACCATGGTTAACCATAGTTGACCATAGTTGACCATGGTTAACCTTTATTGACCAGTCAAGTTCCAAGGTTGACCAAGGTGACTTGCTTAACCTTGTCATGGTTAATTTAATCAAGGGGTTTGGTAATGAAACCTCCGTTTGACTAGAGTTGACCAAATGATCGTGTTTGACCATTTTAATGTCTTAAATTAATCAGATAAGTCAGATTTGAGCAATATGGTGTATAGATTGGCTTGGTAGTTAATGGGGGTTGGTATTAGGTCAATGTGGTGGTCATTGGGTCATGGATTGATCATTTTGACCTAATTTGACCATTTGGGTCAAGGTTGACAAGTTTGGTCAATAGGGTGGTCATGGGGTCAATGATTAACCATTTTGACCTAATATGACCATTTGGGTCAAGGGTTGACCAGTTTGAACAATGTTGTGGTCATTGGGTCATGGATTGACCATTATGACAAAATTTGATCATTTGGGTCATGGGTTGACCCTTTTAGTCAATGGGGTGGTCATGGGGTCAAAGATTGACCATTTTGACCAAATTTGACCATTTGGGTCAAAGGTTGACCAGTTTGGTCAACGTGGTGGTCATTGGTTCATGGATTGACCATTTTGAGCTAATTTGACCATTTGGGTCAAGGGTTAACCAGTTTGGTCAATGACGTGGTCATTGGGCTATGGATTGACCATTTTAACCTAATTTGACCATTTGGGTCAAGGGTTGACTAGTTTGGTCAATTTGATGGTCATGGGGTCATGGATTGACCATTTTGACCTAATTTAACCATTTAGGTCAAGGGTTGACCAATTTTATCAATGTGGTGGTCATTGGGTCATTGATTGACCATTTTGACCATTTTGGATCAAAGGTTTACCAATTTGGTCAATGTTGATTAGATCAGAGTTTGTCATTGCTAATTTTATCATATTTAGGATGTCATTAAGATTTGGATTAAAAAGGCTTCATTACTCTGGGCATAAGGTTTTAATGACCATTAGTGAGATTTAGGAGGTCAATATTGATAGACTTCCTTTCTCAAGATGTTTTATAAATGATCCTCACAAAAGTGAGGTCTATAATTACATCACTCATTCATGGATATTAAATGTAATCTTTATTTTCATTGTAGAACGCATAGTCCTTTTGGATGGTCAGTTTCACAACATATTTTAACATTTCAATTGGCCAGATTAAAAAGCAAATGAAGTATGAAGTGAAAGATCATCTCAAATTCTTAGCATTCACATGACACATCCAATCTAAATCATCACTTCACCATATCTCATTGTAAGGACAAAGATAAAGAAATCTACTCAAAATTCATGAGGAAGATACGACAGATCAAGGATATTATATATAAAAGCAAGGTCATACAAACAATAAGAAGTAAATACAACTTATCTCAATTTCTTCCCAAAGCAAATCCCTTTATGTTCCTTTGAATCTCTTTCCTTCTTCACAACGATACACAATTCCCACTTAGAACAATAAGGAAGAAACAATCTCTCACTTTCCTTCTCCTCCTACAACTCTTTGACAGGTAGGGAATATCACATCAGTCTCCCCCTCATGAATCTGACCTGGGCGTCATGATAGGAAATATCGAACTCAAACTTCTTCTCATATAATCTTCATTCACATCACTTCTAGCCTCAATCACATCCATCCTACCATGGAGTATATCTGTACTAGCACTCTGTAATCTCAGCTGCTCCATAATTTCAGACAAAGTAGGGGGTTCGGACGTAGATGGAATGTCATAACTCGTGGTAGGAATATTAGTACTCCTACTCTCGTCTCATGCTCCCACATGAGACTCATAAGTACGAAGGATAGTCTTAGTAATGGGTCTCAGTTGTATAGCTACCTCTTCAGAACTGTTGAAGTCTACTCCAGACTGTACACACAGGGTATGAACTAGGTCAGGATGTCCTAATCCTCCGGTGGTCTCTCCTCTAGCAATAGACTGAATGTTCTTGAAGACAATAGTTCCAATATCAATCTTTTTCATATTCTTAACACAATAGTTCAATATTTCTCTATCTCTTGTAACATCATTATGGTGAAAAGAAGGTAAAAATCTTGCTGAGATGAAATAGTGCCAAACTTTAGATGCAACGTTTAACTTGGAAGCAAGGAAGTTAGTCATTTGTTTTTAATTTACTTTCCATTCCCCTTTTCCATCTGTCAGAAAAGCAATCACTTCCTTCAAATTCGCCTCTCGGGTACCCAAAATTTCATATTCACATACAAAAGGTTCCCGAGTCTGATAAAATACATTGATACGTTGAGGGGTGAATTCAACCATTTTTCCTCTAACTAGCACAAATTCAGTCTCAGTCCAGGGCACATTTGCGTAGAACTCTCTCACAACACCTAAAACAGCAATTGCAGTAAAATAACAAAATCTTTCCCAGTTTCGCTCTGCAATTAACTATTCTACAGATCCACCAGGATTGTCAAAAGCACAATCAAGAATACACTTCTTATTGTAAAGGTAAGAATTAAAATGAAATTTCGCCTTAACATTGACAAATCTTTCTTCATCATAATCAAATTTTCTCTTCCCTTTACTCATCCTTGGTGCCATGTGAATTTCTAAAAATTGAAATAAAATTCCAATAAATTCAAAATCCACAATATAACAAACTCCAAATACTATTCTAAACAAGTAAGAGTAAATTTCATCATAGGAAATCCCAAAACTTCCTAAAAAATCCCAAAATTCCAATCTAAGCAGTGTGAGAGATTCCTATGGTGAAAATAAGAAATTTTTAACTCTAAGTGATGCTCTTACCAAGAGAAGTGTAGATCCAGTGTCAAAAAACCTTGAAATAGCTTCAAATCCAAGATCTAGCAAGCCCTAGATCTCCAAAATCATGAAAATGGAGGAGGAAGATGAAAACAATGGAAAAAAAACTGCAGGTCCCAGGGTCAAAATCGCGAAATAAATTGGTTTTGGCCTTTTTTGTACTTGGGCGCGGGCGGCGCTCTATTTTCTTAAATAGGACAAACTCTCTGGATTTGGGCGCTGGCGGTGCCAGTGCAAAAATTTTTCTTGTTCCAAAATTTTTTTTGTAATTTTAATTGTTTCGTCCTCCACAATGACATTTAATACTTCATTAAGCATCAATTTCATCAGACAAGCAATAACTAACACAATTCCTACACAAACAACATAAAACATTACTTTTATTTATAAAATCTAAATTACAACATAGACACCAATATGTTCATCAAATCAAACCAAAAACTCTTAGATTTTTAGTGTTGCAAGTACACTATGATAAGAAAACACTAAAATCTAAGCACACACAATGAAATTAAGCATAGAAAATCCAAATGCAAACTACAAAGCAAAGCAAAGAAAATACTAAGCACACCAAACAAAATTAAGCAAAGTAAAGAAAACACATATCAAACATAAGTAGAATCCAGAAGCCCCTCCTCATCAGTTTCTGAAGTATTTTCCTCTTTGATATCTTCAACAGATTGTTGATGCATGAAAATATTGTATAAGAGACGAAATGGGAATTCATCAGATGAATCCTCACCAATCACAGTATTCTTCTTCATCAGATTAATCAGGCCCATCTCAATCCGACCAGTGTGATCAAATTGTTCCTTCATCCTCCAGTCTATGTGATCAAATAAATCAGAAATATTATTAACGACATTTAAAACATTCTGTACCTCTTTTTCCTACTGCTTGATTCTCTTCATTATCACTCTGGAATTTCAGGAAAGTACGGCAGAATGGGTTGTGAAGTCCGAGTTGGTTGATCAGCAAGCAGATTCATATCACCTTTATCTCCTACTGTTTGGTAGTCATAAAGATTAGTTGGATCAATAGGCCTTCAGGAAAGAATAACCTCTTCCCAACTCTCATACGGAATTTGTGCTTGACTATATGATGCGATGCGACATTATATATGCTTTTAAATACAAGAATTTGATACAACTTTTTAGAATATTTAATTCCTGGCAAATGGCTTCAAAAACTTGATGTGCGATGTTTAATTTTACTTAAGAATTTATATTTAGAGTTTATAATAATTATTGTAAAAGTCACAAATTTAAACGCAAGTATATGTATCGTTCATGTAATACAGGGCTCTAGTGGAGTCTTGGTTATCGATCCCACAGGGATAGTGTTTTTATAAAAAGTAAGAAATGAAAGAAATATTTTAGAATTTTTCAAATTAAAAGTAATATATATATATATATATATATATATATATATATATATATATATATATATTAAAAAAAAGAGCTAGACTAGCTCCCTACATGTTATATTAAAAGAAAGAGCTAGACTAGCTCCCTACATGTTAATAATGAGAGAGAGGTTACAAAACTGATGAAGATACCAAAACTATAGTGGGAAGTAATGCTACACATCTCTACCTCTACAATAAAACAGTATACCCCTATAAAGAAACCAAACCAAAACACAAAGGAAACAAAAGACCCACCAAAAAAGCAAAATAGGGGAAGCATCAATCTGACAAATTAACATTTTCCACCAGTCTGAAATGTGGAGCTTGCACAAGATCTGCATCCATGAGGTAGGACAGGATGGGAGGAGGGGCAGAAGAAACAAGAACCTGCTGGGAGTTGAGGGCCCTCCTGGCAAGCCAATTTGCGTGCCTATTTCCCTCTCTATAAATGAAAGTAAACTGGATATTACTTTGCTCGTTTTGAGTATTCTGATCTTATTTATCCAATTGGAATGATGCCAAGGAGGATGGAGAGTGTAATGCAAGTATTGTAGAAGAGTGGCAGAGTCACATTCCACAAGGACATTTTGCCAATGACAGGAGATGGCCAGATTAATAGCCCAAAAGACAGCAGCTAACTCAGCTTCCAATGCATCAGCCGCCACAGTAGGAGTACGGAAGAAGCAGACACACTTCAACATTTTATCTTTCAAGCAATAATCTTGATTCCTTAGTATTTCAAAAATACATTTCTCTTTACTATAAATAGAAAAATTTTGATCTTATTATTATTTAAGTTAAATAATTCTATTCTTAAAATCAATCAAAAATTTTGAAATTTTAGTTAAGTTTACTAAATTATTTATAAATTCAAAAATTTAGGTAATCTTAAACAGATTTTTCATTCCTTATGTTATGTTAATATATTTTTAAAGAAAAGACTAGTTCATTAAGGACAACTAATATTTAAATTTGATAATTTTTTTCCTTTTCCCCAAACTTCAGCTTTAGTATAAATATGAATCATGAAATTTTCTAAAGCATGAGAGAAAGAAATAAACAGGAATTAATAAAAGTACAATAATGATGTAGGAAGGAAAAACTAACTTCTTCTACACATTCTTTAATATGAATATAACAGAAATGATTATGTATATATAAAAAAGTTTTGCAAAGCAGGAGTTAACTTATAAAGAAAATCTTTTTTTTTAACATGCAAAATTACTAACTATTCATGAACACTAAACAGTAGACTGAAACATAAATAAACTTTTAAAAAAATTCATCCATATTTCAGTCTTAAACACACATTAGATAATCTAAAAACAGTTTCAACATAAAAAATTCACATCAATACTAACAAATAACATCACACTAAACAGCACAAGAAAAAAGAAACACACTAAAAACAGAATCAACACATCTCCAAATGTAAGTCAAGCTACTAATCACTATATGTAACTTCATCATCGTCGTCACCAAAAGAAAACTCCATATCCATCGGTTCAACATATGGTGAATATCTGGGACAAGTAGAGAACTGAACATCGTTCTCATCCTTCAGAAATCTCACTAAAGACTTAGAATACTCAGCATTGTAATCACACTTTATTTGTATATACTCAGAAAGATGATCGATCTTCTTATCGATCGTATCTACTCTACAATTTCTTAGGAATAACTCATTCTGCTGCTCTATAGGCTTATCATGCATGGACTCCCAAAACGTAGATGGTGGCTCAGCAGAAGTAGATGGTCTAGAAGTAGAAGCTCTACCTGAAGTAGGTAATCAACCATTAGGTGCAATAGAACTCTTACCTCGAAGTCGATCATAGATACATACACTCTCTCTTCCTATAGGCTTTGTCGACTTGAGTTTTTCCTCAGAAAGCTCAACAACTACTCCAGAACTTTGACATAGAGAATAGATCAGAGATGGAAAACCAAGTCCAATAGAAGTTCTAGAACGAGCAGTAGCCTCTACAGAATCATAAATAATTCTCCCTACATCAATAGGCTTCCTCTCTTAAATGCAGTAGTTGAGGATAGCTCTATCTTTGGTAACCTCGCTCAGATGATTGGATGGAAGGTGACGAGCAGAAATAAAGTAGTGACATGCCTTTGAAACACCATTAAGCTTAGAAGATGAAAAATTTACTCTTTTTCCATTCTGAATCTTCCAGGCTCCAGTACTATCAGTCAGGTAGGTAATGATCATATCCAAATCTCCCTCAGATGGAGATAATCCGGAGTAATAACACTCAATGTTTGGCGGCAGGCCATAGAAAATATTGATACGTTCAAGAGTGAATCCTACTCCAACTCCTCTGACGAAAATCTCGTATTCTTCAGCATCCAAGAAATTAACATAAAACTCTCTAACAACCGGGATAACGGCAACAACAGTGAAATAGCAGAATCGTTGCCAGTTGAGCGTAATGATTGTATCCTCAATTCATCCTCCAGGATTGTAAAAACTTCACTCCGAGATAAATTTCAGAGTCGTAGCAAAATCATTGTATCGGAAGTATGCAATAGCAGTGACGAACTTGCTATGATCAAAATTTTCCCGTTCCTTTCCTCGCTTAGATATAGGTGCCATCTAAACGTGAAATAAAAATGCGAAATAAAATTTAACGGATCTAGGAAAATAAACTAATTTATGTTTTTTAAACTCGAAAGAGCTTAAGATTTTCATGGATTTAACCTTGAAAATCAAATTTTTTCTCAAAATTTTGGTTTTTGTAAATGAGAGCAAAATCCATGGTGAAAATAAAAAATAATAAGTTTAGAATGTAGATCTGACCTCAGGATGAAGAAATTGGGTGATTTGAAGCTCAAAAACATGAAAATCCGGCTTTAAATGTGATCTATAAGGGGTATTTTCGTGAGAACCAGTGGATAAGGAAGCTTTGGCATCAAAAATGGCATGGGCGGTTTAAGAAGATATGTTTTCGGGTTCAGGCCGAACCGGCGCCTAGGCGCTGAATTCTGGCGCCTAGGCGCCAGACTCGTCTTTCCAAAAATTCGATTTAAATTTTATATTTTCCACCAAATCTTATCAAATTTGACTCCAAATTACTCTTACGAGAGTTTTAATCCAATTTATATCCTCCAAACATTTTTACACAATTTAAAATGATAGTTTAGATCCAAAAAAATGTATCCAAATTCTTCAATTCTAATCCATAACTTCCATTCCAAATTCAATAAATTTCAGTACAAGTCTGTATCAAGGTTCATCATTTTATAAATAACACAAATAACAACATATTCAAAGCAAATATTTAAATCCAACAACACAAATTGAACAATTAAGCAAACACACAAATTCGATATTCAACACACTAACACATGACTCGATCACACCTAAAACACATCAAATATCTATTTAACACCGATCTTCATTTACCTTCGCTTTCACAATGAAGTTCGCTTGGACCGAAGGGATAGAACACCAACTCCCTTGGAAATTCCAAAGCCATCTTTTCATTAATCCACTTGTTCTTCGTGTACATTTCTACTTGAGCATCATGATAGGCCGCCATATGATCAGATTCAAGTTTGGTTTGCCATTGCAAGTGTTCATATTGGTTGTACATCTCATGGAGGTGATTATCAATACTTTGAAGTTTCGCTTCAATCTTTTCCAATCGACTGAACAATTTCACCAGACTAACTGCAATAAAACCATTAAAATAAGGCTGAGGATCTTTGGGAGATTTGTCTCTTACCTCATTTTCATGATTTTCTCTATCCATTGGCTCCAAATCTTTCTTAAGTCCTCCAAAATGGATTTCTCTGGTCGAAATTAAGGTTTCTATGGGATTGGTGACGAAGATAAGCCAATATATAAAGAGATTTTGAGTGAAAAACTGAAGAATTTTGGTTTTTACATGATCTGTAACTGTGGAGCTTTGGCATCGGAATCTGGCGCCTAGGCGCCGGATCATCGATATGCAGGCCATTCTGGCACTTAGGCGCTAACTTTTGGTGCCTAGGTGCCGGAACCTCGATCGACTTTGATTCGCCTTTCGTCAAATTTTGCAAGTTTCAGTCTTAAAAATAGGTCTAACAAATGGGTATGATCAACACACAAACTCAATTATGAAAAATTCAAATCACAAACAATCATAAACAAAGGATAACTTGATCTCCTTTTTACTCACATTTGACATGGAGTGGTCCAAATCCAAATTCTATATACTTCAAGAAAATGTTTAACTTAAGCCAATACAGAATTGTTAGTCTTCTATTTCGAGAAGTTATATACAAATTTAGTTAAGACGAAGGCATAACCTTACAACTATAACTTAACTCACACTAATAAATATGGGTTGTCTCCCACAAAGTGCTTGGTTTAATGTCATCAGCCTGACCTAATTAATTGAATTAATCAGGTAGACTCAGCTCATAAGCCTCTTTGTAATATAATTTCATTTCTCCCATATAAGGCTTCAGTCTTAATCCTTTAACATTAAATACTTTTCTGGTTATGGGATCTTTAATATACACAGCTCCATAAGGGTATACATTCTCAATTATAAATGGTCCCATCCATTTAGATTTTAATTTTCTAGGAAAAACTTTTAAACGAGCATTAAATAATAATACTTCTTGTCCAGGCTCCAATATTTTCCTTGAAATCTTTTTGTCATGTAATTTCTTCATTCTTTCCTTATAAATTCTTGCATTTTCATAAGACTCATTTTTTATCTCTTCCCTTTCATTCAATTGTAATAATCATTTTTCTCCTGCAGTTTTCAAATTATAATTGAACTCCTTTATCGCCCAATAATCTTTATGTTCCAGTTCAACAAGTAAGTGACATTGTTTACCATAAACTAACCTATAAGGTGACATTCCGATAGGTGTCTTATAAGCTGTTCTATAAGCCCATAATGCAGAATCAAGTCTATCAACCCAGTCAGTTCTTTTAGGATTAACAGTCTTCTCTAATATTCTTTTAATTTCTCTGTTTGATACTTCAGCCATTCCACTTGTTTGAGGATGATAATCAGTTGCAATTCTATGTTTAATTCTAAATTTCTCCAGCAATGATTGAATTCTTATATTTCTGAAATGACATCCCCCATCTGTGATAATTATCCTGGGCCTTCCAAATCTTACAAAAATCATTTTCTTTAAAAATTTTGAAACACTTTTGGAATCACAGTTAGGTAACGCTACAGCTTCGATTGCATAATCACTTGCATCACATATTAATTCAAAAGGTTTATTCCAATTATGTGCAACAATGACAGGAGCAGTGATTAATTTTTCTTTTAAAATATTGATCGCATTCAGACAATCTTCATTAAATTCAAATTTAGCTTATTTTTCTAATAAATGGCAAAGAGGTTTGGCAAATTTAGAAAAATCCTTTATATATCTTCTATAAAATCCAGCACGACCCAGAAAACTTCTCACATCAGTAACGGTAGTAGGTGGTTGAAGTTCAACAATAATTTTCACTTTTTCCTGATCAACTTCCATCCCTATTTGTGAAACTTTATGTCCATGTACAATTCCTTCTGTGACCATAAATTGATATTTTTCCCAGTTTAGAACTAAATTTGTTTCTTCACATCTCTTCAAAACTTTCGTTATATTTTCCAAGCAAGATTCAAAAGAAATTCCAAAAACTGAAAAATCGTCCATAAATAGTTCAATTCCTTTATCAATCAAATCACAGAATACTAACATCATACATCTTTGAAAAGTTGCAGGTGCATTGTATAACCGAAAGGCATTCTTCTAAAGGCAAATGTTCCATAAGGACTTGTAAATGTTGTCTTCTCTTGATCCTCAGGAGCAACAGGTAATTGATGAATACCAGAATACCCACCCAAAAAATAGAAATATGAGTGTCCAGCTAGTTTATCCAGCATTTGATCCAAGAAATGTAAAGGAAAATGACCCTTTCTAGTGGTGTTGTTTAATTTTTGATATTCAATACAAATTCACCATCCAGTAACTTTTCTTGTTGGGATTAATTCATTTTTTTCATTAACAATGACAGTTACTCCTCCTTTTTTCGGAACACAATATATAGTACTTACCCATTTGCTATCGGAAATAGGATAAATAATTCTAGCATCTAACCATTTCAAAATATCTTCCTTAACAACCTCTTTAATAATTGGGTTCAATATTCTTTGGGGTTCAATAGTGGGTTTATAATTTTCTTCCATTAAAATCCTATGCATACAGATTGAAGGGCTTATTCCTTTTATATATGCAATAGTCCAACCAAAAGCTTTCTTATAATTCTTCAGAACTCCTATTAATTTTTCTTCTTGATCTTTGCTTAATTCTGAAGATATAATTATAGGTAAAGTTAATGAATTTTCAAGAAATGCATACATTAAATGTGCAGGTAACAATTTTAATTCCAGTTCAGGGGCTTTTTCAATTGAGGGTAAAAGTATATCATTTTTATTTGTGTCTAAAATTTTCCAATTTTCATGAATATAATGAGTTTCTTCAAATAAATTTTATTCATTTAATTTTTCAATTTATTCATTTAATGACTCATTATATGACATAGATTCTTTATCTTTATCATCAGAAATGACCTTACATTTTTCTTCATAATGCTTTTCAATTGTATAATAAAAAATATCCATCTGATAGCTTTTTTCTTTATCAGGATACCTCATTGAATTCAAAACATTAAATGTTATCTCTTGATCATTAACTCTCATCGTTAATTCTCCTTCTTGTACATCAATCATAGCTCGTCTGGTAGCTAGAGAAGGTCTCCCTAAAATGATAGGTATTTCTTTATCTTCATCCATATCTAGAACAATGAAATCCACCGGGAAGATAAATTTATCTACCTTAACTAGAACATCCTCTTTAACTCCTTCAGGATAAGTGATCGATCGATCAGCTAACTGAAGAGTTATAGTGGTAGGAGAAATCTCTTCTAAATCTAACCTTCGAAAGATTGAAAATGGCCTGAGATTAATAAAGGCTTTTCCACAGAAATTTTATCCAATAGCACATGGTATAGTGAAACTTCCAGGATCTTTAAGTTTCTGAGGTAATTTCTTCTGAATTATTGCACTACATTCTTGACTTAATGCAACAGTTTCATAAGCTTCAAATTTTCTCTTCTTGCTTAAAATTTCCTTCATAAATTTTGCATAGCTTGGCATTTGCTTCGAAGCTTCAACAATAGGAATGTTGATGGTAAGTTTCTTAAAAATTTCAAAGAACATAGAAAATTAATGGTCAAGCTTATGTTGTTTTAGCCTTTGAGGAAAAGGTGGTGGTGGTCTTTCAACTTCCACTTCAATAGGTACTACAGTCTGATCTTTACTTGGAGAAAGGGTATCTTTAAGTTTTTCAATCTGTTCAACTTCTTTCTCTTTTTCAATCTCATTTTGTGTTTTCGCTTTTAATTCCTTTCCACTTGTAAGTTGTACAGCTTTTGCTTTTTCAAGTTCTTTTCAAGGTTTTTTAGGATTAATTTTGACATTGCTAGACAGTGTTCCTTGAGGTCTGTAATTAATGAAATTAGCAATTTGACCCATCTGATTCTCAATATTACAAATAGAAGTGTTTTGACTTTGTAGCTGATTGCTTAATTGCATGATCAATTCTTCTACAGACAACTTTTTCTGCTGATTGTTATAACCAGGAAGGTAAGTTGGTCTATAGTTTGAATTTCCTTGATTGTTCCAATTTGAATTAACTTGATTATTATTCCATTGTTGATGTTCATTACACCAATTAAAATTAGGATGATTTTTCCAACTAGGATTATAACAATTAGAATAAGGGCTATTAGTTTTACTAGCAATAGCTTGCAAAGTTTCCATTATTTGAGAATCATCAGAATTTGCAAAATTATCATTACTTACATGCAATATGTTAATAGCAAAATAATCTAATTTTTTAGATATCGCAGCCACTTGTGAAGCTAAAATAGAAAAGGCTTCATTATCTTGAATACTAGCCATTATTTTAGGATTAACCCTTTCAGAAGGCCATTGAAAATTATTACTAGCCATTTCTTCAATTAAATTATAGGCTTCTTCAAATGTCTTAGCCATTAAAGAACCACCAGCAGCAACATCTATAATAGATCTAAGTGATCCAATAAGTCCATTATAAAATGTTTGAATGATTAACCAATCTGGTAAAGCATTATGAGGACATTTTCTTAATAGTTCATTAAATCTTTCCCAAGCTTCATAAATTATTTCTCCATCAAATTGCGTTAATAAAGTAATATCATTTCTCAATTTAATAGTTTTAGAAGGAAGAAAATATTTAGCAAGGAATTTTTGTGCCATATTTGACCAAGTTTTAATAGAATAAGTTGCTAATGAATTAAGCCACATTTTTGCTTTATCTTTTAAGGAAAAAGGTAAGAGTCTAAGCCTAATAGCATCATCAGAAACTTTATTATATTTAAAGGTAGAACAAAGTTCTAAAAAAATAGCAAGGTGTAAATTTGGATCCTCATTAGATTTTCCTCCAAATTGATTATTTTAAACCATTTGAATAATTGAAGGTTTAAGCTCAAAAGAATTAGCATCTACATCTGGCATATGAATACTAACATGAAGTTCATCAGCTGTAGGGTTTGCATATTCCCTTAATGGTTTATAAATATTTTGTTCATTAATATCGAATGGATTTTGATTATTGTTATGTAAGTTAGCCATTTCTTGATGTTTTGAAATTTGTTTTCCTTTTTTAATTCTTTTAATTGTTCTTTTTAATTCATAATCAAAAGGTAGTAATCCTTCAGATCCAGAACTACACATAAAATTTAAAATATTTTTTATTTTGTTTTTGTTTTGTTTTTATGTTTTTTTGTATTTTTCTTATCTTACGGTGCCAAAAGCTTGATGCGATGCAACTTTATATATGCTTTTAAATATAAGAATTTATTACCACTTTTTAGAATATTTAATTTCTCGCAAATGGCTTAAAAAACTTGATCTGTGATGTTAACTTTTACTTATGAATTTATATTTAGATTTTATAATAATTATTGCAATAGTCACAATTTTAAACGCAAGTATACGTATCATTCAAGTAATACAGGGCTCTAGTGGAGTCCTGGTTTAATTTACTAACAATTTTTACTATAAGCAAGTAAGCAGCAAGCAGTAATAAAGTAAAGTAAGCAGTATTTAAAATTCAATGCAAGTATAAAAATGACTTTCTCCTTTTCAACTAATCCAAGATTTTTAGAATAATTATCTTTTGTGGGGAATTTAGATTATGGTATTGTGCCAAATAGAAGCATTCCTATGATTTACCCTTTTATCCTGGTGCAAAGAACATTGACTAATCTATAGATCGTTCAGGAAGTTTTATTTGTAGAATGGGTTAATCTAGGCTCAAACTACAAGATGTCCAATGGTGGCTATGTTCGGCCCTACCAGTGACCCGTTCCCTTTCTATAAACCAAATTATTAGAATTTAGTCTGTCGCTCTAAAAAATAATTAATTTTACGCCCAATAAATAATATCTTCTTATTTATTTGCACTTCACCTTGAATAACCCGCATAAAGCCTTCGACTACACAAGGATTCATGTGATATCTACTAGTTAAGAATTTATCTCCATATAGGTCTCAAAATTCTTCAACAGGTTTTGACAATTTAAATGACCAATTTAAAAAGTAAACTAAGATAAGGTTATAATATCATCACAATATTTTAAATATTTTAAATTTAATTCTCCTACAAAATTTAATTAATTTATTATCTTTTCATAGTTGAAAGGAGAAAGATAACAAATTACTCAGAACACATTGAAATCACACAACAAAACATATTTATAAAACTGTGAACCAAGATACAAAAACTTATCTGAAGTGTTCCTTCATTTGATCCACTGACTTCTACTGACTCCAAAGCAATGATGAAAGACTCCAACAGCAACAACACACAATAAATACTCAAAATAAACTCACTAGATAAAAAGTAAAGTGGCACCCTAAACTAAAAAATCTTGAGGTGGGTGAGAAGGTGCTCTAAGGGGCCAAAGGGATTATAGGGTGTGATTTTCTCTGTAGAATGGCCTCCTATTTATAGATCTCTGAATTTGACCTGGGGTTGCTTAAGGCACCCCTTCAAAATTCATCCAAATTCAATGCATCTTTTAGATGGTAACTGTCGCGCCTAGGCGCCGGACTTCGTGATCAGGTCTCCACACCTCTTCACTTTGGATCAGACCTCTTCGTGAATAAAACTGTTTCCTTGTGTCCAAATGCATTGTATCCAATGTCTTATATATTAGGATTAACTTCCAGTCTTCTAGAAGCTCCAATAACTGCTTAACTCCGTCAAAATAATCCCCCAAGATCATCAAAAAATCTTAACTGCGTCTGTATCAAGCTGGCACTTAGGCGTCGGATTTTGGCGCCTAGGCGCTAGGCCAATAATTCCAATATTTTGCTCCATGAGCTCTATTTTGCTCCTTTTTCCTTCTTTTCCTTCTTAGACTCTTTTTTAATCATCAACATCCAAAAATATGAAAATACCTTTCATTAAAGCATAATTTCCTTAAGAATTGAAACCTAAATAAGGCATAAAAATGAGTTTTTTTAGGTAGATCACTACACAACTGAAATATGGTGGACGGGTGTCCAAGCTCACATTTAGATCCATGAACTATCCATCCCAAAATGGATTTCACAATTATATTTCCAAAATCAATCGCCCTCTAGTTTGAATACAAAATTTTAAAATAGCACTTTCCTTGATTACTTTACTAATCTTCAAAGTTGGAAATAATTTTTCCGAAATAAAATAATTCCACCGTGTTGACACCGGATTTAAAGATACAGAAGGGAAACTAATATATCCATTGTCTCTTAATTCTCAATGTTCATTTTCATCCTTCAAATAACGATACACGTCATTCATATTATTGCTTTTCACATTAAAATTGGACTAGTGGCAAATAGGTACATTCTCAATCATAAAGAGATCATTAATTCTCGCAGGAGTGAATTGAACAAACCTACCTTGCAAAAAGACAAATCCTTGGTTGATCCCATGAAGATTTCCATAGAATTTATTCACAACCGGAATGACCATGGTTGCAATAGTGTAACATAGCACTTCCCAACGTCTTTCCTTTATTATCTCTTCAACTCTTGTAGTATGATTATCCATACCTCGATTAATAAAGCCTCTTTCCTTGATAATCATCCTCTTTATCATCACCTTGTTGAACAATCACAGAGCCTCAAAATCGATAAACTTTCTGTCGGTTGAAAATGCGAGATCGAGGGGTTTCTATGGAGTATGAATCCATGGGATGGTAATTGGGAAAGGAAGTTTTCGTTTTTCTGGAGTTTGGAAGTTTAAAATGGAGTTTAGGGAGTTATAAGGAATAAGATCCCACTCAAAACCACCAAAAATTGCATTTTAAAATTCCAAAAATCGTCAACAGGTTTTGGGCACCGGTGGTGCTTGATAAGGCGCGGGCGACGCTCAAACCCGAAATTCTGTACGCATCTCTGTAATTGGGCGTCGGCGGCGCAAGTGGTAAAAAATCTGCACCGAACTTTGTTTGGCCCAAAATATTTTAATATCTCAATTCGATCCAATATTTATTAATTTCAAAAGTATTTAGGAGCAATTAGGATTTAAAAATAACTATCTAAAAGCACAACTACATTAAACAAGAAAACACACCACAGAGATGCATATGGTTGCCTCCCATAAAGCGCTTGGTTTAATGTCTTCAGCCCGACAAACCATTCAGTTAATCGAGATGACTCAGCATTAAAACCTCTTTGAAGTCAGGTTGAAACCCGTCAAAGTAAGGCTTTAATTGATGCCCATTAACCTTGAAAATCTTTCCAGTATCAGGATCCTCAATATCAACAACTCAAAAAGAATGAACTTTTACAACTGTAAAAGGTCCCAACAAAACTTTCAATCTTGTGTTGTATAACAAAACTTTCTGTCCATGTTCCAATTTCTTTTTCAATATCTTCTGATCATTCTACAATTTCATTCTCGCTTTATAAATCTTGTCATTGTGATAAGATGCATTTCTAATTTCTTCCAATTCATTCAATTGCATAAATCTCTTCTCTCCAGCATTTTTCAAATTAAAATTTAACTCTTTTATTGCCCAATATGCTTTATGCTCCAATTCAATAGGTAAATGGCAAGTCTTACCAAACACTAGTCTATAAATAGACATTCCAATAGGGGTCTTAAAAATAGTCCTATAAGCCCATAAAGCAGTATGCAATCGAGCAGACCAATCTAATTTGTGATTATCCACAGTTTTC
Source organism: Papilionanthe hookeriana x Papilionanthe teres (assembly GCA_022702705.1). Lineage (NCBI taxonomy): Eukaryota > Viridiplantae > Streptophyta > Magnoliopsida > Asparagales > Orchidaceae > Papilionanthe > Papilionanthe hookeriana x Papilionanthe teres. Next base: position 152,704,109 of record CM040424.1, read on the forward strand.
TCTAAAATTCTTTTAATTTCACGATAAGCCACTTCTATTAAACCACAGGTTTGTGGATGATAAGCAGTAGAGATTCTATGAATAATCACTCTCGGCATTCCATATCTCACAAATATATTTTTCTTTAAAAATTTTGAAACACTACGAGCATCACATCTTGGTAAAGCTATAACTTCAATCCATTTCGAGACATAATCAACTGCAACCAGTATATATAAATTTCTAAATGAAGGAATAAATGTTCCTGTAAAATCTAATCTCCATACATCAAAAATTTCAACTTCCAAATTATAATTTAGAGTCATTTCATTTCTTCTAGAGATATTACCTACTCTATGACTATGGTCACATGATTTAATATATTTGTAAACATCGTTAAAAAGAGTAGGCCAATAAAATCTAGATGGTAAAATCTTAAAAGCGGTTTTATCAACACTGAAATGGACTCCAAATTCAGAATCATGACATCGTTGAATAATTAAATTAGTTTCTTCCTGTGGCATACATCTCCTAATAATCAGATTCTTACACTATTTATATAGGTAGGGCTCATCCGAAAAATAAAATCTTGCGTCATATATAAACTTCTTTTGTTGTTTCCTTGTTAAATCAAGTGGTAGAGTATCACTAACATTATAATTCATAATATCAACATATCAAGGCAAATTTCTTACCATAACAGTATAAAATTCTTCATTAGAGAAAGTTTCTGTAACTTCCTTCTCAAATTCAGATAATTTATCATACTCTAATCTCGACAATTGATCAGCTATTTGGTTATCAAATCCCTTCCTATTAACTATCATAAAATTAAATTCTTGCAGAAGAAGTGTCCATCTAATCGATCTAGGTTTGGCATCTTTCTTTTGCATTAAATATTCAATAGTTGAATGGTCTGTATGTACAATAATTTTAGCTCCAATTAAACTTTTCCAAAGAAAATACTATAGTTAATAACTCTTTTTAAGTAGTGGTATAATTAATTTGAGCTTTGTTAAGAGTTTTACTAGCATAGTAAATGACATTGAAAACTTTATCATGCCTTTGCCCCAACGCTACTCCGATCCCATAATCACTAGCATCGCACAAAAGTTCAAATGGTTTTTCCCAATTAGGTGAAACAATTATAGGTGCAGTGATTAATTTCTCTTTCAATAATTTAAAAGCACACAAACATTCATCATTAAAATCAAATTTTCTATCATTTTCTAGAAGTCGACAAAAAGGTTTGGTAATTTTTGAAAAATCTTTATTATATCGCCTGTAAAATCCAGCGTGTCCTAAGAAACTCCTCACCTCTATCACGGTAGTGGGAGGTGGAAATCTCTCAATCACTCAAATTTTAGTAGGATCGACCTCCATAACAAATTCAGAAATTTTATGCCCAAGAAAAATGCCTCCTGCAACCATAAATTGACAGTTCTCCCAGTTCAAAACTAGATTTGTTTTCTCGCAAAGCTCCAAAAATTTTGCTAAGTTTTCAAAATAGATTTCAAATGAAGTCCCGAATCCAGAGAAGTCATCCATGAAACTTCTATTCCATTATCTAACATACTGCTGAAGATAGACATCATACATCTCAGAAACGTTGCAAGTGCATTACACAGTCCAAAAGGCATTCTTTGAAAAGTAAAGGTTCCGTAAGGGCTAGTAAATGTTGTCTTTTCTTGATCCTCAGGAGCAATAGGTTTTTGATGATAACTAGTATATCCATCCAGAAAGCAGTAGTACTTGTGTTCATCATGTTTATCCAACATTTGATCAAGAAAAGAATAAGGAAAGTGATATGTTCTGGTGACGGCATTTAATTTCCTATAGTTAATAAAAGTTCGCCATCCATTAATTTGTCTTGTGGGTATAATTTTATTACATTCATTTACTTCAACAGTCACTCCTCCCTTTTTTGGTACATAATGTTTTGGACTCACCTAAGCACTATCGGAATTAGGATAAATAATTACAACATCTAGCCATTTTAAAATCTCCTTCTTAACTACATCATTAATTATTGGATTCAATCTCCTATGCGGATCAACTTTCGGTTTATGTTCTTCATCTAATAATTTTCTGTGCATACAAATTGAAGGACCAATTCCTTTAATATCTGCTAAAGTCCATCCAAAAGCCTTTTTGTATCTTTTTAAAATTTTGCAAAATTTTTTGTTTTTGATTTTCGTTTAACTCCGAAGATACAATAATGGGTAGGGTAGATGATTCTCCTAAAAACATATACTTCAAATTATTAGGGAGAATTTTCATCTCAAGTTCATGAGGTTTTATTATAGATGGAATTACACTTTTATCTCCACCTTCCATAGTGTCTAATACTTCAAATCTCTCTTGAACATACTCCAATTCTTCATTCTTTTTATTATCTGAATTTTCTCCATTTTCAATTCCTTCTTCAAACATAATTTCATACTCCGCTTCTTTTTCAAATATATTTTCAAAATTATATTTTCTCAAATATTCACAGACCTCCATCTTAAAACATTCATCATCTTTTTCCATTGAGAGATACTTCATAGATTTCAAAATATTAAAAGTCACCTCTTGATCATTACCCTCATTGTTAATTCTCTTTTTTGAACACCAATCACTCCTCTCCCAATAGCAAGGAATGGTCTTCCCAAAATGATTGGAATTTCTTTATCATCCTCCATATCAAGTACAATAAAATCCACAGGAAAGATAAATTTATCCACTTTCACTAACACATCTTCCACCACTCCTTTAAGGTAAGTAATGGAACGATCGGCCAACTGAAGAGTCACAGATGTAGGAGAAATTTCTCCTATTCCCAACCTTTTGAAAGTTCATAAAGGCATAAGATTAATACTAGCTCCCATATCACATAAGGCTATTCCAAAAAACTGCACTTCACTCTCCGCTAAGTGCAACAGTTTCATGATCTGTGAACTTTCTTTTCTTTTTAAGAATATCCTTCATAAACTTGGCATAGTCAGGCATCTGTTCTAATGCTTCAACAAAAGGAATATTTATCATTAATTTCTTAAGGATTTCTAAAAATTTTCCAAATCTGTTATCCCTGTTTTGTTACTTCAATCTTTAAGGAAATGGAGGCGGTGGTTTTTCAAGAGTAATTTTCATTGGTTCAAGAGGATATTCCAAGTCTGGATAAATCTTGTTTGAACCATTTTCAATATCCACCTTCTCTTTTTCTATTTCAACTTCATTTTGTACTCTTGTCTCCAATTCCTTTCCACTCCTTAATTGAATAGCCTTGAGTTGTTCCTTGTTTTGATCTTTTGGATTGATCTCAACATTACTTGGAAGCTTTTCAGATGGTCTATTATTAAGTGAAGTGAAAATATGCCCCAATTATTTTTCCATATTTTCCATTGCAAAACCTCGAGCATGTAGTTGATTTCCCATATTCAGAATCATTTCTTCAGTAGACAACTCTTATCATTAAATTGCGGGTTACCATTGAATCCAGGAGGATAAGTGGGTCTAAAATTGGTATTTCCATGATTGTTAGAATTTTCAACTGGATTTATAGAACTATTCCCATTTTGTGGGTTAACATTGACATTACTATTATTCCAGTTGAAATTTGGGTGATTCTTCCAACCAGGATTATAATAATTCGAATAAGAATTGTTAGGTCTATTAATAGCATTCAAAGTCTCACAAGGTGTTTGAGATTTTGTTATCTGTCCAAATGAATTTTCCTCTAACACTTGGGGTGGTTGAGAATAATTCATTCCATACTGATCTGTTTTCTTAGAAAGTGATACAATTTGAGAAACTATCATAGTCATCATATATAAATCATGAAGACAAACTACTCTCTTAAGATTTACTCGTTCAGAGGACCATTGAAAATTATTAATAGCCATTTTCTTCTATTAATGTGTATGTTTCATCAAAAGGTTTTGACATTAACGATCCACCAGCAGCAGCATATATAATAGATCTCAATGATCCCACTAATCCATTGAAAAATGTTTGAATTATTAAGCAGTCTGGTAAAGCATGATGTGGGCACTTCCTAAGAAGATCTTTAAATTTTTTCCCAAGCTTCATATATTGATTCCCCTTCAAACTGACATAAAGATGTGATATCATTTCATAGCTTAGTAGTCTTTGATAGGGGGAAAAATTTTGATAGAAACTTTTGAGAAATTTCTCCCCAAGTTTTAATAGATCATTGTGCTAACGAATTTAAACATGCCTTAGCTTTATCCCTTAATGAAAAATGAAAAAAGTCTAAGTCTAACAACATCACTCGACACTCCGTCATATTTAAAAATAGCACACAGTTCTACAAAACTAGCGAGATGTAAATTTGGAACCTTCCAAATTGATTATTTTGTACCATTTGGATAATAACAGTTTTAGGCTCAATTGAATTAGCAGCAACATCAGAATTTTGAATAGCCACATGGATTTCATGTGTTGTTGGGTTAGCATTATATCTTAAAGTTCTTGGCAAATTTCCAATATCATTTCTCTGATTATCTTAATTAATCGCCATTTCGCAAGGATTCTTAATTTTTTTTGTTGTTTTCTAATTTTTCTAACAGTACGCTCTAAATCAGAATCGTGAGGTATTAAACCTATAGATCCACTACGACGCATATAAAATCACACAAGTACTCGTAAAAGTAATCAAACACATAATTACACAGTACAAAGTAAAGGTTTCAGTTACTACATTATCAATATATACCGTTAATACGACTCCCCGGCAATGGCGCCAAATACTTGAGGCGTAGACTTTTTATATTGCAAGAATATATGAACACAAATTTATATATATTTATAATGATTTTGTAATGCTAAACTTCAATGCAAGTATATGTATCGTATCAAGTAATACAAGGCACTAATGGAGTGTCAGTTATCAATCCTACAGGGAAGGCACAGTTCTTACAATAGATAATGTAATACTGAAATCTAATACTTACATTGCAATTAAAATTTAATTTTACTTCTACTAACAAGATGCAGAAAACAGTAACAATTAAGCAAACTACAATTACTTCTAAAATCTTTAAAATAGAATTAACTAAAAGACACATACTAAGCTTTTATTTGAAAGTTTTTGATATATATGAAAAGTATATTTCCTCTTGCAACGAGTATATTATGTGTGAATGATATGGAATGATTATTTTTTGTATTGTGCCAAACAGGAGCATAAATGTTTCTTTACCTTTAAAAGAGTACCCCCTCTTCCAAGCATGAAAAGAAATTGACATATCCTAAGTTCAGTCACTAAATCTAAGGCTAGGCTAAGAAAATACCGTCTGTCACTACAGAGCTCCCACTCACCCTTCACTTGAAGGCTAACCTTCCAATTTAGTTACTAATCTTAGGACCAATTTGGGGATCTCAGCCTGTCACCCTCACACGTCCAATTTGAAGTCCATTAAAACACGTTTCCTTATTTAATTTCACTCAATTCCCAAGGACTACGCAATTCATCCATGGACATTGAATGGATTCGTCATTATTGTTGTAGGACACAATCCTTTAAGAGTAAATGTACAACAACAGATTTTAACAATTCAATTGGCCAGACTAAAAAATAAATTATGTTTGAAATGAAAAACCATCACAATTTCTTCAATACTTTAAAAGCACTTCAAATCCACATCATCACATCATCACATCTCTATGCAAGAAGAAACACAAAGGAGACTACTCAGAATTCATAGAGAAGACACAATAAAATGTGAATTTTATATATAAAAGAAAAGTCATACAAACCACAAAAGCAAAAACAACTTATTTCTTTCTCTTCCCTAATGCAAAACTCTTGAAGTTCCTTTGAATCATATTCTCTCTTCTTTGCAATACTCAATTCCCTCTTTAGAATGGAAAGGAAGAAGCAATCTCTCACTTTACTCCTCCTTCACTCCTTAGAGAAGAATCCCTCTCAAATCCTCACTTGAACTCTCTTCTCTTCCAAGCCCTAACTCTCAACACACTCACTCCCTCTCTAGAACTCTCTACCACTACCCTAGAACCACACACATTTCATCCTAAAATAGTTACATATATGAATTGTACACATTTCATCCCAATAGTTTCCTTAAGAATCCCTTTAAAAAGTCGCTAAAACTCTTCAAATTTGAATTGCACTGACATTGGGCACCGGCGGCGCTCTATCACCCAAATATTTTTTTGGAGCTCTCGGGAAAATGACATCGACAGTGCCCATTCTGGCGCCAACAGTGCCAGAAGCTAGTTTTCTCAATTTTGCTCCTTTTCACTCTGAATTTATTCTTTTTCACTTATTTTTCCTCCAATCACCTAAAATCATCATACCTGCAACAAATCATGAAAATTACCTTTCTTTAAAGTGAAAAATCACTAAAAATGGGTAAAATTATATAGCAAAAATAGTATATTTTTTTGGTGCATCAGTCATCCCAAAAGTAAAATTTGGAATTATGCATAAATTTCTTCTATTGTTGCTTTGTTAATTCTGGTGGTAAAATATCACTCTCAATAGAAATCACAATATTAGCATACCACGGTAAATTATATTCCTTGATATTATAAAGTTGTTCATCAAGAAAAGTTTCTGTAATTTCATCTTAAAAATCTAATTTTTCATGTTGTTCCAGCCTAGATAAATTATCAACTATTTGATTGTCAGTTCTTTTTTTATCCACTATCATGAAGTCAAATTCACCCATCTGATTAATCTTAGTTTAGCATTCTTCTTTTACATTAAGTATTTTATAGCAGAATGGTTAGTATGCACAATACATTTAGTCCCAATGAAATACGACATAAAATTTTCAAAAGCATATACAATAGCTAATAACTCTCTTCTAGTAGTGGTATAATTAATTTGAGCATCATTAAGAGTCTTACTAGCATACTATATAACTTTAAAATTTTACCATACCCCTAAAACAGCTCCAATTGGATAATCACTGGCATCACACATTATTTCAAAGAGTTTCTCCGAATCAGGTGAAACTATTATAAGAGCAGTGATTAACTTTTTTTTAATAATTCAAAGGTATCAAAATATTCTTTATTAAAACCATATTTCTTATCTTTTTCTAAATGTTGGCACAGAAGTTTAGTAGTTTTTTTAAAAATCTTTAATATATCACCTGTAGATACAAGCATGTCCTAAATAACTTCTAAACCCTCTCACATTAATAGGAGGTGGTACTTTTGCAATGATTTGAATTTTTACAGGGTCTACTTCCATGCCATGTTCAAAAATTTTATGCCTAAGTATAACTCTTAATGCAACCATGAATTAACATTTCTCCCAATTTAGAACTAAATTTATCTTTTTGCATAACTAAAAAACATTTTATAAATTATTTAAATAAGAGTCAAATGAAGTTTCAAATACAGAAAAATCATTCGTTAAATTTTCTATTCCATTATCAATCATATTACTAAAAATTGACATCATACATCTTTGAAATGTTGCCGGTGTGTTACATAATCCAAAGGGTATTCATCGAAAAGCAAATGTTGCATAAGGACTAGTAAGCGTGGGTTTTTCTTGATCCTCCAAAGCAATTGATATTTGATGACAGCCAGTATATCCATCTAAAAACAAAAAATATTTGTGCCCAGCAAGTCTATCCATCTTTTGGTCTAGAAAAGAAAAAGAAATGTGATCTTTCCTAGTGGCGGCATTTAATTTTCTATAATCAATACAAATTCGCCAACCAGTTACTTGTCTAATGGTTATTAATTCATTTCTTTCATTTGTATCCACTGTCACTCCTCCTTTCTTAGGAACACAATGAATTGGACTCACCCATGTATTGTCTGAAATTGGATATATAATTCCAGAATCAAACCATTTTAATACTTTTTCTTTACTTCATCATTCATCATTGGATTTAATCTCATTTGTGGATCATCTTTATGTTTAAGTTGATCAACTAATAAAACTCTATGCATACAGATCGAATGACTGATTTCTCTAATATCAGCTAAAGTCCAACCAAAAGCTTTTTTGTATTTTTTAATGTATCTAATAATTTATTTTCTTGTAAATCATTTAGATCTTAGGATACAATAACTGGTAATGCAGATCATTCTCCTAGGAATACATACTTTAAATGGTTAGGAAGTATTTTCATCTCAAGTTTAGGAGGCTTCATAATAGATGGATTTAGACTTTTTTTTATCATTTTCTGTAGTATCCAACATGTCAAATCATTCTTGAACATAATCTAGTTCTTCATTATCTATCTCATCAAATTTATTTTCCATTTCATTTTCATCCTCGCATTCCAAATCTTTATGCACTTTTATCTCTTCGAACTTTTCTTATAAGGATCATCTTCTAAATAATCATAAATTTCCATTTGAAAGCATTCATCATCTTTTTCTATTGCAGGGTATTTCATTGATTTTAATATTTTAAATGTTACCTCTTGATCATTTACTCTCATAGTTAATTATCCTTTTTGAACGTCTATCAAAGCTCTTCCATTTGCAAGGAATGCTCTTCCCAAAATGATAGGAATTTTTTTATTTTCTTCCATATCTAAAACAATAAAATCCCCAAGAAAGATAAATTTATCAACATTTACTAATACATCTTCTACAACTCCTTCAAGATAAGTACTAGAACGATTAGCTAATTGAAGAGTTACAGAAGTAGGACAAATTCTCTTATTCCGAACCTTTTAAAATTTGATAGAGGCATGAGATTAATACTACCTCCCAAATCACAAAATGCCCTTCCAAAAAAAATTTCACCAATAGACCAATGTATAGTGAAGCTACTAGGATTTTTTAGTTTTTCAGGAAGCTTTTTCTGAATAATTGCGCTACATTCTTCACAGAGTGAAACAGTCTTGTTATCTACAAACTTCCTTTTCTTATTTAGTATATCCTTCACAAACTTCACATAGTTAGGAATTTGTTCTAAGGCTTAAATGAAGGGAATGTTTACTATTAATTTTTTAAGGATTTCTAAAAATTTTGAAAATTGTTCATATCTCATAGAGGTTGTGGACTTTCTACAATAATTTTCATTATTTTAAGCGGATATTTTAAATCTGGATTTATACTATCATTATCTTTTTCAATTTCCACATTCTCTTTTTCAACTTCAGCTTCTTTTTACACTTTTGTTTCCAATTCTTTTCCACTTCTTAATGGTATAGCCTTAATTTGTTTTTTTACTTTAATCATTTGGGTTAATTTCAACATTGATATAGAGAGTTCCTGAAGGTCTTTTACTAAGTGCAGTAGCAATACGTCTTAATTGATTTTCAATATTTTTAATAGCAGCTCCTTCACTTTGTAATTGATTACCTTGACTTTATAATTGAATACATTGACTTTGTAATTGATTATCCATATTTAATATTAATTCTTCCATAGACAATTTCTTTTCCCTAAATTATGGGTTACTATTAAAACCTCGAGGATAAGAAGGTCTATAGTTATTGTTTCCCTAGTTGTGTTAATTTTCTAATGGGTTCACAGAATTGTTCCCCTGTTGCAGATTAACAGTAGCAGTGTTATTATTCAAGTTTAAGTTTGGGTGGTTTTTGAATGCGGACTTTTTAGATGCAAGAACTTATGAACCCAAATTTATCTGTTTATAATGATTTTGTAAAGTCCAAACTTCAACGCAATTATACATGTCGTATCAAGTAATACAGGGCTCTAATGAAGTCTTGCTTATCGACCCCATAGGGAAGGCACGTTCCTTATAATAAAATAGCGTAATACTGAAATCTAATACTCAAGCCATAATTAAAGTATAAGTTTACTTCTACTAACAAGATGTAGAAAATAGTAACAGTTAAGCAAACCACAATTACTTCTAATATCTTTAAACAGAATTAACTAACACACACACACTAAAATTTGTATTTGAAAGGTTTTGATATTATATGAAAAGTTTCTTTCCTCTTGCAATGAGTATATGATGTGTGAATGATTTAGAATGATTATTTATTATATTGTGCCAAATAGGATCATATAAATTTTTCTTTATACTCAAAAGAGTACCCTCTCTTTCAAGCATGTAAAAAACATTGACATATCCTAAGTTGAGTCACTAAATCTAAGGTTAGGCTGGGAGGATACCGGCTGTCACTACGGAGCTCCCGCCCACCCTTCACCTGAAGGCTAACCTTCGACTTTAGTTACCAATCTTAGGACCAAATTGGGGATCTCAGCCTGTCACCCTGAAACCTCCATTTTGAAGCTCATCAAAACACATTTCCCTATTTATTTGCACTCATTTCCAATGAACTGCGGAATTCATTCATGGAAATTGAATGGATTCTTCATTATTGTTGTAGGACACTCAATCCTTTCAGAGTTAATGTACAAGAATAGATTTTAACAATTCAATTGGCTAGATCGAAAAGTAAATTAAGTTCGAAATGAAAAACCATCACAATTTCTTTAATACTTTAAAATCACTTCAAATCCACATCATCAAATCATCACATCTCTATGCAAGAAGAAAGACAATGGAGACTACTCAGAATTCACAGAGAAGACACAATAAAACATGGATTTTATATATAAAAGAAAAGTCATACAAACCACAATAGAAAATACAACTTATCTCTTTCTCTTCCCCAAGCAAATCACTTGAAGTTCCATTGAATCCTTTTCTCTCTTTTTTGAAACACTCAATTCTCTCATTACAAAGGAAAGGAAGAAGCAATCTCTCACTTTACTCCTTCTCCTTCACTCCTTAAAGAAGAATCCCTCTCAAATCTTCATATCTACACTCACTCTTCCAAGCCCTAACACTAAACTCACACTCTCTCTACTTCTACACTCTTCTCTTCTTCTCTATACACACTCCACACATACCTTAATTTCATCCAGAAACAGTTACATATATGTTAGAAATGAATTCTGAAGAGTTTACTTAAACAACCCTTCAAAAAGTCTCCAAAACTCTTCAATTTTGAATTGCACCGACATAGGGCGCCGGTGGCACCTGATAGGGGGCTGGCGGTGTTCTATTGCCCATTTAATTTCTGTAGTCTCTTGAAATTGGCACCGACGGCGCTAGAAGCTGTTTTCTACCATTTTGCTCCTTTTCACTTTGAATTTGTTCCTTTTTGCTTCTTTTTGCTCCAATCACCTAAAATCATCATACCTGCAACAAATCAAGAAAAACACCTTTCTTAAAGTGCAATATCACCAAAAAATGGCTAAAATTATATAGCAAAAATAATATATATTTTTGGTGCATCAAAATCCCCAATACTTAACTGTTACTTGTCCTCAGGTAATCCTTTTACTACATAAATATATAACTCAAGGCAATGTAATCATCACCTGTAGAACATTAAAATTTTTCATTCAAAGGAATATATTGGTAAGACTTTTATAAAGAAATTCAGTAACTAAGGTCAACACTATAGGTATAAGAATATTTAGCAATCAAGTCTAAGGGTTCTAGTCTTCTATTTTTTTCAACATAAACCATAATTCGTCACATTTAGAGTGCCTTGAAAGACTATATGAAAAAGGAGTACATGCAAAATTCATTAGAATGTAGGCCAATAATTTAAATATAAATTTAGAAGTGAAATCAAGTTCTCCCTTTAGGGTGACTCAAGTGAAGCCAATTTTTTATTAGGCATCTCTTTAAGCTTCTCCTCATAAAAATTTTTCTTTCTTTTTCTTTTTCTTCTTTCTTTTTTTCTTTTGGAATTATTTTTCAATCCTTCTTTTCATTCCTTTTTCTTCTTTTTTCTATATATGAGGATTATTATATCTGGATAGCCTTTAATGATTTTGAACTTCACTCTCCTCTTTATAAAGTTCAAACTTGAAACACCTCCTTACTTTATAATTACGAATGAGCCTTATTATTCATCATAAAGTCATAATCTCTTCTTAACACATAATACTTTAAGTCTCTTAACATTTCAAAAATACAGTTTTCTTTACTTTAAATAGTTAACTATAATTAAATCCTCTCATACCAAATATCTTACCCCTGAAAAATTAACCTTTTATTACTAAAAACTTTCATCCAATCCTTGCATAATATTCAACTGAAATAAAAAGTTTTAGTTATCTAAAGTGAGGTTCAACTGCTAGAAGTTTTGCTAATAATTTTTGAAAATATAATAATTGAGAACAAATAAGAGTTAATATTTTTCTACCCTCCCCAAATTTAAATTTTTCAATAAATTTGAAACAGTAGAGAGTAAATGAACTAAACTTTTTTGTGTCGGGATCTTGAAATCTTTAAAACGCTATCTTGTATTAGTCAAAATTTACAACTAGCAGGTATGAAATAGTTAGTAAGAGTGATATAAAATTTTTAAACATTTGCAGAGTAAAAAGATATCAACTTTAAACTTCTAAAAATCCAACAAAACACCACAACTACTAAATAAACTATTACAGTACTAGACATTTCATTTAACAATTTCAACTTTTCATTACAACACTACAGTACATCAACAGGCTCACACATCACATAGAAAGTAAATAACTACTACATCAAAAAAAAACAAACTACCACTCTTCATCACCAGCTTCATTAGTAGGGTCAGCAAAGCCAGGTCTATACGGTGTATAGCTGGGGCAGGTAGGGAATATCACATCAGTCTCCCCCCTCATGAATCTGACTTGGGCGTCATGATAGGCAATATCATACTCAACTCTTCTTCTCAGACAATCTTCTTTCATATCACTTCTAGCTTCAAACAAATCCATCCTACCATGGAGTCTATCCATACTATCACTTTGTAATCTCAACTGCTCCATAATATTGGCCAATGTAGGGGGCTTAGACGTAGATGGAATGTTGTAGCTTGTAGTAGGAATATCAGTACTCCTACTCTCTTCTCGTGCTCCTACATGAGACTCATAAGTTTGAATGATAGTCTTGGTTATCCGACTCAGTGGTATAGCTACCTCTTCAGAACTGTTGTATTCTACCACAGACTGTACACAAAGGGCGTGAATTAGGGCAGGATGTCCTAATCCTCCAGTGTTCTCTCCTTTAGCAATAGACTGAATGTTCTTGAAGGCAATAGCTCCAATATAATTCTTCTTCATAGTTTGAATACAATAATTCAAAATTTCTCTATCCCTTGTAACCTCACTATGGTGATTAAGAAGGTAGCAGACTTGCAGAGAGGAAATAGTGCCAAACTTTAGATGCAACATTTAGCTTGGAAGCAGGGAAGTTAATCATCTGTTTTTAACTCACTTTCCGTTCCCCTTTTCTGTCTGTCAGAAAAGCAATCACTTCCTTTAAATTTGCTTCTCGAATATCAAAATTTCATATTCACATACAAAAGGTTCCCGAGTCTAATAAAATGCACTGATACACTGAGGGGTGAATTCAACCATTTTTCCTCGAACTAACACATATTCTGTCTCAGCCTAGAGCAAGTTTGTATAAAATTCTCTTAGAACACCCAAAACAGCATTTGCAGTAAAGTAACAAAATCTTTCCCATTTCCACTCTGAAATTAACTGTTCAACAGATCCACCAGGATTGTCAAAAGCTCGATTCTGAATACACTTCTTATTGTAAAGGTGAGAATTAAAACGAAATTGTGCCTTGACATTTGACAAAATATTCTTCATCATAATCAAATTTTCTCTTCCCCTTACTCATTCTAGGAGCCATGTTAATTTCTACGAATTGCAAGAAAATTTTAATAAATTCCAAATTCACAATGTAGAAAACTCCAAATACTATTCTAAACAAGTAAGAGCGAATTTCATCATAGGAAATCCCAAAATTTCTTCAAAAATCCTAACATTCTAATTTAAGCAATGTGAGAGATTCCTATGGTGAAAATCAAGAATTTTAACTCAAAGTGAAGCTTTTACCAAGAGAAATGTAGATCCAGTCTTGAAAAGCCTTGAAATCACTTCAAATCCAAGATCTAGCAAGCCCTACTCCTTCAAAGTCGTGAAAATGGAGGAGGAAGATGAAAGCAAGGAAAAAATTCGTTGGTCGTAGGGTCAAAATCGCGAAATATAAGGGTTTTGGCCTTTTTCTATATTTGGGAGCCGACAATGATCGATAGGGCACCAGCAGCACTTGATTTATTCCAATTAGCCAAACTTTATGTATTTGGGCGCCGGCGGCGCCAGTGCAAAAATTTGTTTGAGTCTGAAATTTTTTTTGTAATTTCAATCATTTTTTCCTCCACAATGACATTTAACACTTCATTACGCATCTATTTTCTCACACAAGCAATAACTAACACAATTCTTACACAAACAACACAAAATGTCACTTCTATATTTAAAATCCACATTACAACATAAACACTAACTTGTTCATCAAATTAAATCAATGAACCTTAGATTTTTAGTGTTGCAAGTACACTACGATAAGAAAAAACTAAAATATAAGCACACAAAATTAGATTAAGCATAGTAAATCCAAATGCAAACTACAAAACAAAACAAACACTAAACACACAAAACCAAACTAAGAAAAGCAAAGCAAACAAACATCAAGCACAAGCAGAATCCCTTAGTCACTCCTCATCAGTCTCCAAACTATCTTCCTCTCTGATATCTCTAATAGATTGATGATGCACGAACAAATTATATAAGGGAAGAAATAGGAATTCATCAAATGAATCCTAAGCAATCACAGCATTCTTCTTCAATAGATTAATTAGTCCCATTTCAATCCTACCAGTGTGATCAAATTGTTTCTTCATCCTCCAGTCTATGTGATCAAATAAATCGAAAATGTTCCTTCGGCAATCAGAGCATTCTTTTTCCAACTGCTTGATTTTCTTTAGTATCACTCTAGAACTTTCAGGAAAGTAAGGATGAATGGGTTGTGAAGTCTGAGTTGGCTGATCAGCAAGCAGATCCATATCACCTTCATCTCATACTGTTTGGTAGTCATAAAGATTAGTTGGATCAATAGGCCTCCTAAGAAGAAGAACCTTTTCCCAACTCTCATACGGAACTTGTGATTGACTACACAACAGAAATATGGTGGACGGGTGTCCAACCCTATATTTAGATCCATGAACTATCAAACCCAAAACAGATTTCACAATTATATTTCCAATATCAATCGGCCTTTCAGTTTGAATACAATAATTTAAAGTAGCACTTTCCTTGGTTACTTTACTAATCTTCATAATTGGAAATAACTACGCCAAAATAAAATAATGCCACTGCCTTGAAACTAGATTTAAAGATATAGAAGGGAAACTAATATATCCATTGTCTCTTACTTCCCAATCTTCATTTTCATCCATCAAATAACGATAGACTTCATTCATATCATCTCTTGTCGCATTAAAATTGGAATAGTGGCATATAGGTACATTCTCAATCACAAAGAGATCATTAATTCTCGCAAGACTGAATTACACAAACCTACCTCGTACATAGACGAATCCTTGGTTGATCCCGTGAAGATTTGCATAGAATTCCTTCACAACCGGAATGACTACGAAAGCGGTAGTGTAACATAGCACTTCCCAAAGCCTTTTCTTTATTATCTCTCCAACTCTTGCAGTAGGATTATCCAAACCTCGATTAATAAAGCCTCTCTCATTGATAATCCTCCTCTTCATCATCACCTTGGTTAATAATCGCTGCACCTCGAAACCGATAAACTTTCGTCGTTTGAAAATACGAGATCGAGGGGGTTCTATGAAGTAGGAATCCATGGGATGTAAATTGGGAAAAGAAGTTTTTGTTTTTCTGGTGGTTATAGGTTTAAAATGGTGTTTTGGGGGTTATAAGGAAGAAGATCCCGCTCAAAATCACCAAAAATTGAATTTTTAAACTCCAATAACCGTCACCAGGATTTGGGGCTGGCAACGTTCGATAGGGCGTCGGCGGCGCTCAAATCTAGAAGTTTAGCATACAATTTATATTTGGGCGCCGGCGGCACCAATTCAGGCGCCGGTGGTGCCAGTGGTAAAAAATTTCACCGAACATCGTTTGGCTAAAATATTCCAATATCTTAATTCGAACTAATATGTATCAATTTTTAAAATTATTTAGGAGCAATTAGGAGTCCAAGATAACTATCTAAAAGCACAACAACAATAAACAAGTAAACACACCACAAAGATACATATGGGTTGCCTCCCATAAAGCGCTTGGTTTAATGTCGTCTGTTTGACAAACCATTAAGTTAATCGAGATGACTCAGCATTAGAACCTCATTAAAGTCAGGTTGAAACCCGTCAAAGTAAGGCTTTAATCGATGCCCATTAACCTTAAAAATCTTTCTAGTATCAGGATCCTCAATATCAACAGCTCCAAAAGAATGAAATTTTACAACTGTAAAAGGTCCCAACCATCTAGACTTGAGCTTTCCAGGAAATAATTTCAGCCTTGTGTTGTATAACAAAACTTTATGTCCATCTTCCAATTTCTTTTTCAAAATTTTCTGATCATGCCACAATTTCATTCTCTCTTTATAGATCATTTCATTGTGATAAGATAGATTTCTAATTTCTTCCAATTCATTCAATTGCAAAAATCTCTTCTCTCCAGCATTTTTCAAATTAAAATTCAACTCTTTTATCGCCTAATATGCTTTATGCTCCAATTTAACCGGTAAATGGCAAGTCTTACCAAACACTAGTCTATAAGGAGACATTCTAATAGTGGTCTTAAAAGCAGTCCTATAAGCCTATAATGTAGTATCTAATTGAGCAGACCAGTGTAATTTATGATAATCCACATTTTTCTTTAAAATTCTTTTAATTTCACGATTAGACACTTCTGCTAAACCACTAGTCTGGGGATGATAAGCAGTAGAGATTCTATGAATAATATTATTTTTCTCAATCAATCTCTTAATTTGAATATTCTTGAAATGGGTTCCACTATCAGTAATAATCACTCTCGGCATTCCATATCTCACAAATATATTTTTCTTTAAAAATTGTAAACACTCTGAACATTAAATCTACGTAAAGTTATAGCTTCAATCCATTTTGAGACATAATCAACTGCAACCAGTATATATAAATTCCCAAATGAAGGAGCAAATGGTACCATAAAATATAATCCCCATACATTAAAAATTTGAACTTCCAAATTATAGTTTAGAGGCATTTCATTTCTTCTAGAGATATTACCAACTCTCTGACATCAATCACATGATTTAATATATTAGTATACATCCTTAAAAAGAGTAGGCCAATAAAATCTAGATTGTAAAATCTTAAAAGCAGTTTTATCAACACCAAAATGACATCCAAATTCAGAATCATGACATCGTTGAATAATTAAATTAGTTTCTTCCTGTGGAACACATCTCCTAATAATCATATCCTTACACTGTTTATATGATAGGACTCATCCCAAAAATAAAATCATGCATCATATTTAAACTTCTTTTGTAGTTGCCTCGTTAAATCAGGTGGTACAATATCGCTCACAATATAATTCACAATATCAGCATACCAAGGAAAAATTTCATCCCATAATAGTATAAAGTTGTTCATCGGGGAAAGTTTCTGTAACTTACTTCTCAAATTCAGATAATTTATCATACTCTAATCTAGACAAATGATCAGCTATTTGGTTATCAGATCTGTTCTGATCAACTATCACAAAATCAAACTCTTGCAGAAAAAGTATCCATCTAATTAATCCAGGTTTGGCATCCTTCTTTTGCATTAAATATTTAATAGATGAATGGTATGTATGCACAATACTTTTAGCTCCAATTAAATAAGGTCTAAACTTTTCAAAAGCAAATACTATAGCTAATAACTCTCTTTCAGTAGTGGTATAATTAATCTGAGCTTCATTAAGAGTATTACTAGCATAGAAAATGACTTTGAAAACTTTATCATACCTCTGCCCCAACGCTACTCGGATGGCAAAATCACTGGCATCACACATAAGTTCAAATGGTTTCTCCCAATCAGGTGAAACAATTATAGGTGCAGTGATTAATTTCTTTTTCAATAATTCAAAAACACATAAACATTCATCATTAAAATAAAATTTTCTATCATTTTCTAGAAGTCAGCACAAAGGTTTGGTAATTTTAGAAAAGTCTTTAATATATCGCCTGTAAAATCCAGCGTGTCCTAAGAAACTCCTCACCTCTCTCACGGTAGTGGGTGGTGGTAATCTCTCAATCACTTGAATTTTAGCAAGGTCGGCCTCCATACCAAATTCAAAAAATTTTTTCCCAAGCACAATTCCTCCTGTAACCATAAGTTGACATTTCTCCCAATTCAGAACTAAAATTGTTTTCTCGCAAAGCTCCAAAAATTTTGCTAAGTTTTCCAAACAGATTTCAAATGAAGTCCTGAAGACAGAGAAATCAACCATGAAAACTTCTATTTCATTATTTATTATACTGTTGAATATAGACATCATACATCTCTGAAACGTTGTAGGTGCATTACACAGTCCAAAAGGCATTCTTTGAAAAGCAAAGGTTCTGTAAGGGCTAGTAAATATTATCTTTTCTTGATCCTCAGGAGCAATAGGTATTTGATTAAAACTAGTATATCCATCCAGAAAGAAGTATTACTTGTGTCCAGTAAATCTATCCAGCATTTGATCGAGAAAAGGAAGAGGAAAGTGATCTTTTCGGGTGACGACATTTAATTTCCTATAGTCAATACAAATTCGTCATCCATTAATTTGTCTTTTGGGAAAAATTTCATTCCATCCATTCACTTCAACAGTCACTCCTCCCTTGTTCAGTACACAATGTACTAGACTCACCCAAGCACTATCTGAAATAGGATAACTAATTCCAGCATCCACCCATTTTAAAATCTCCTTCTTAACTACTTCTTTCATTATTGGATTTAATCTCATCTGCGGATCAACTCTCGATTTATGTTCTTCATCTAATAAAATTCTGTGCATACAAATCGAAGGACTGATTCCTTTAATATCCACTAAACTCCATCCAAAAGCCTTTTTATATCCTTTTAAAATTTCCAACAATTTTTGTTCTTGATATTTGTTTAACTCCAACGATACAATAACTGATAGGGTTGATGATTCTCCTAAAAAAATATACTTCAAATGATTAGGGAGAATTTTCATCATAAGTTTAGGTGGTTTTATTATAGATGAAATTAAGCTTCTATCTTCACCTTCCATAGTTTATAATACTTCAAATCTCTCCTAAACATACTCCAAATCTTCATTCTTCTTACTATCTGAATTTTCTTCATTTTCAATTCCTCTTCAAACATATTTTACTACTCTGCTTCTTTCTCAAATATATTTTCAAAATGATCCTTTCTCAAATATTCACAGACCTCCATCTTAAAACATTCATCATCTTTTGCCATTAAGGGATACTACATAGATTTCAAAATATTAAAGGTCACCTCTTGATCATTAACCCTCATAGTTAATTCTCCTATTTGAACATCAATCAGAGCTCTCCCAGTAGCAAGGAATGGTCTTCCCAAAATGATTGGAATTTCTTTATCTTCCTCCATATCAAGTACAATAAAATCCACAAGAAAAATAAATTTATCCACTTTCACTAACACATCTTCCACCACTCCTTTAGGGTAAGTAATGGAAAGATCGACCAACTAAAGAGTCACAGATGTAGGAGAAATTTCTCCTATTCCCAACCTTTTAAAAGTTAATAAAGGCGTAAGATTAATACTAGCTCCCAGATCACATAGGGCTCTTCCAAAAAATTGCACTACACTCTCCGCTAAGTGCAACAGTTTCATGATCTGTGAACTGGGTTTTCTTTTTGAGAATATTCTTCACAAACTTAGCATAGTCAGGCATCTGTTCTAATGCTTCAACAAAATGAATATTTATAGTTAATTTCTTAAGGATCTCTAAAAATTTTCCAAATCTGTTATCCCTATTTTGTTGCTTCAATATTTGAGGAAATGGAGATGGTGGTTTTTCAACAGTAATCTTCATTGGTTCAATAGGATATTCCATGTCTGGATAAATCTTGTTTGAACTTTTTTCAATAGCCACCTTCTCTTTCTTTATTTCAACTTCTTTATGTACTCTTGTCTCCAATTCCTTTCCACTCCTTAATTGAATAGCCTTAAGTTGTTCCTTTTTTGATCTTTTGGATTGATCTTAACATTACTTAGAAGCGTTCCAGAAGGTCTGTTGTAAGTGCAGTGAAAATATGCCCCAATTAATTTTCAATATTTTTCATCGCAACACCTTGAGTTTGTAGTTGATTTCCCATATAAAGAATCATTTCTTCAGTAAACAACTTCTTATCCTTAAATTACAGGTTACTATTGAATCCAGAAGGATAAGAAGATCTAAAATTGGTATTTCCTTGATTTTTCGAATTTCCATTTAGATTTATAAAATTGTTCCCCCATTGTGGGTTAACATTGGCATTGTTATTATTCTAATTGAAATTTGGGTGATTCTTCTAACCAGGATTACAATAATTTGAATAAGGATTACTAGGTCAATTAATAGCATTCAAAGTCTCATAAGGTGGTTGAGATTATGTTATCTGTCCAAATGAATTTTCCCCTAACACTTGGAGTGGTTGAGAATAATTTATTCCATACTAATCTATTTTCTTAGAAAGGGCTGCAACTTGAGAAACTATCATAGTCATCATATCGGAATCATGAACACTTGTTACTCTCTTAGGATTTATCCGTTCAGAGGGCCATTAAAAAATTATTAGTAGCCATTTCTTCTATTAATGAGTATGCTTCATCAAAAGGCTTTGACATTAACGATCTACCAGCAGCAGCGTCTATAATCGATCTCAATTATCTCACTAATCCATTGTAAAATGTTTGAATTATTAGCCAGTCTCGTAAAGAATGATGTGGGCACTTCCTAAGAAGATCTTTAAATCTTTCCCAAGCTTCATATATTTTTTCCCCTTTAAACTGACCAAAAGATGTGATATCATTTCTTAGCTTAGCAGTCTTTGACAAAGAGAAATATTTTGATAGAAACTTTTGAGAAAGTTCTCCCCAAGTTCTAATAGATCCAGATGCTAACGAATTTAACCACGCCTTAGCTTTATCCCTTAAAAAAAGGAAAGAGTCCATGTCTGACAGCATCACTCGACACTCCGTCATATGTAAAAGTAGCACAAAGTTTTAGAATACTTGTGAGATGTAAATTTGGAACCTCATTAGGGGTTCCTCCAAGTTGATTATTTTTTACCATTTGGATAATAGCAGGTTTAAGCTCAAATGAATTAGCAGCAACATCATGATTTTGAATAGTCACATGAATTTCATCTACTGTTGGGTTGACATAATCTCTTAAAGGTCTTGGCAAATTTCTAATATCATTTCTCTGATTATCTTGTTTATTCACCATTTCGCAAGGATTCTCTATTTGTTTTTGTTGTTTTCTAATTTTTTCTAACAGTACGCTCTTACTTTGAAGTATGAGGTACTAAACATATAGATCCACTACTACGCATATAAAATCACACTAATATTTCGACAGGTAAACAAGCACACAATTACACACTACAAAGTAAAGGTTTTCAATTACTATATTATCAAAAGATATCGTTTATACCTTCTCTGGCAAAGGCGCCAAAAACTTGACCATAGACTTTTTATATGCAAGAACTTATGAACCCAAATTTATATATTTTTAATAATTTATAAAGTCCAAACATCAACACAAATGTGTGTATCGTATAAAGTAATACAGGGCTTTAATGGAGTCTTGGTTGTCGATCCCACAGGGAAGGCACGTTCCTTATAATAAAATAGCGTGATACTGAAATCCAATACTCAAATCGCAATTAAATTATAAATTTACTTCTACTAACAAGATGCAGAAAACAGTAACAGTTAAGCAAACCACAAGTACTTCTAATATCTTTAAACAGAATTAACTAACACACACACTAAGCTTTGTATTTGAAAGGTTTTGATATTATATGAAAAGTGTCTTTTCTCTTGCAATGAGTATATGATGTGTGAATAATATAGAATGATTATTTATTGTATTGTGCTAAATAGGAGCATAAATGTTTCTTTACCCTCAAAAGAGCACCCCCTCTTCCTAGCATGTAAAGAACACTGACATATCCTATGTTCAGTCACTAAATCTAAGGCTAGGCTGGGAGGATACTGGCTACCACCACGGAGCTCGCACTCACCCTTCACCTGAAGGCTAACCTTTGACTTTAGTTACCAATCATAGGACCAAATCGGGGATCTCAGCCTGTCAACCTGAATCCTCCAATTTGAAGCCCATCAAAACACATTTCCTCATTTATTTGCACTCACTTCCCATGAACAACACAATTCATTCATGGATATTGAATGAATTCTTCATTATTGTTGTAGGACACTCAATCCATTCAGAGTTAATGTACAACAACAGATTTTAACAATTCAATTGGTCAGATTGAAAAGTAAATTAAGTTCGAAATTAAAAACCATCACAATTTCTTTAATACTTTAAAAGCACTTCAAATCCACATCATCACATCATCACATCTCTATGCAAGAAGAATGAAAAAGGAGAATACTCAGAATTCATAGAGAAGACACAATAAAACATGGATTTTACATATAAAAGAAAAGTCATACAAACCACAATAGAAAATACAACTTATCTCTTTCCCTTCCTCAAGCAAATCCCTTGAAGTTCCTTTGCATTATTTTCTCTCTTCTTTGCAACACTCAATTCCCTCTATAGAATGGAATGGAAGAAGCAATCTCCCACTTTACTCCTTCTCCTTCACTCCTTAAAGAAGAATCCCTCTCAAATCATCACTTCTACACTCACACTTCCAAGCCCTAACTCTAAACTCACACTCTCTCTACTTCTACACTCTTCTCTCCTTCTTTATACACACTCCACACACACACTAATTTCATCCAAAAACAGTTACATATATGTTAGAAACAAATTCCCAAAAGTTTCCTTAAGAATTTCTTCAAAAAGTCGCCAAAACTCTTCAATTTTGAATTGCACCGACATATGGCGCCGGCGGCGCTTGATGGGGGGCGGCGGCACTCTATCGCTCATTAAATTTTTGGAGTCTCTGGAAATTGGTGTCGACGGCGCCAGAAGCTGTTTTTTCTTATTTTGCTCCTTTTCGCTCCAAATTCGTTCTTTTTTATTTCTTTTTGCTCCAATAAATTAAAATCATCATAGCTACAACAAATCATGAAAAATACCTTTCTTTAAAGTGAAATATCTCCAAAAATGGGTAAAGTTATATAGCAAAAACAATATATATTTTTGGTGCATTAATTTTTCCAACAAGGATTATAATAATTCGAATAAGGATTATTGGGTTTATTATTTAAAGCATTCAAGGTCTCATAAAGTGATTAAGAATCTACTATTTGTTCCAATGAATTTTCTTTTAATGTCTGAGGCGTCTGAGAGTAGTTCATTTTGAATTGATCTATTTACTTTAAAATAGCAGCAATTGGGAAACAAACAAAAATATTACATCAGAATCATGAATACTAGCTACTCTTTTTGGATTTACCCGTTCAGAAGGCCATTTAAAATTATTAGTAGCAATATCCTATATTAATGAATATGCCTCATCAAAAGGTTTTGACATTAATGATCCACCAACATCAGCATCAATAATCGAGCTAAGAGATCCCACTAATCCATTAAAAAATGATTGAATTATTCACAAATCTAGTAAAGCATGGTGTGGACACTTCCTAAGAAGATCTTTAAATATTTCCCAAGCATATTGATTCCCCTGGATCTCTTATTTTTATGTTTACATTTTATATATGAGTTTATACTTTATATTTCCTTTTAATTATATCTCTTTTTTACAATGACACCAAAAACTTAATGTTGATGCAAATGATAGTTTAATTGATATTATTATAAAATGGGATTCTACGCAAGTATACATATCGTTATCAAGTAATATACGACATTCTGATTAAGCACCAAATATCGATCCCACGGAGATCGAGGTTAATCACAACGACTTTCAAGAGAATTTATAGTCTACAATAACACGTCCTAGCTTTGAAGGTCTATTAACGTTTGGTTTTAATTATATCCTACAATTATCACAAAAATACTACTTCTACTCATAAACTAAGATACTTAGTGAAAATCAGAAAGTGGGGTTTAATATAATAAAAATACCCTTCCTCATATTGTGAAATTAGTGACATGTGTAAAGTAAAACAAGTAGCGAGAGAGATTTTGACAAATAAAAGCAATTATATTCTTTACCCTTACTAGAGATATTATAAAGAGCATTGGTTAATCTAATGTTTGAATAGTTCTGATGACGGGCTAGGCACGAAAACTAGCTCTCACTCTAGAGTTCCCTCTTATTCCTCCACCTTGAGGTTAACATCTCACATCAAAACCTAGAACTGTAGACCAAATTAAAGGGCTTTAGCCTGTCACTCTAAATTCCTCTAATTCTACACCCTTCAAAGTTTATCTCACTATTTATTTGCACTTAATTATATGAATTACGTTCTCATCCATACGATCTCATGTGATTCTTACCAATTGTTGACTGAGATAATACCATACTTGTTCTTACATGTTCTCACAATGGATTTTAACATGCATGTTGCTCAACTTAACATGTAAATTAAAAACAAATTAAAATCATCACAATATATTCCCACTCTACACATTTCTATATCTTACACATGCATACTAATTCATTATAAGAGGTAAGAGTAAAGAATACTACTCACTACACATGGAGAAATAACAAGAACTTTTATTGAACAAGATATTGAAACCATCCAAACAAAATACTAGATTCAAATCAAAAGACAATGAAAATACTTATCTTTAATGAACTTCAATCTCTCCTTTTATAGCAAAAGAAATCTCCTTACAATCCTCTCCAAGAATAAAGTAAAAAGACAAGAAGAAATCTCTCTCTCTCTCTCTCTCTCTCTCTTTCTCTCTCACCTTGTGGCCCCACTGGGGACTTTCGCCCAAGCCATCTTCTTCTTCTCCAAGCCTTCCTCTTCTCTTCTAATAAGTTCTCCTTCAGGTGTGTAAAGAGTGTTTTAATAATTTCGCAAGAAGTTTTTAAGTGTCTCTTCAAAAGTGTCTATATTCAATGAATCTTCAAAAGGGTGCCTTACGTATCTCTTCACTTCAAGAGACACATCTTTTTACTCCATGAGACCCATTTCTTCATTCAAAAGTGTCTAGATTCATTTAATATCATCTTAGGGAATTCATAACCACCCAGAAGCTTCTAGAACATCCCAGAACCATCAAAAACTGTCCAAAATCATCTCTAGCGGCTAAGCACCAGTTTTCGGTGCTTAGGTCCCATTTTCCTGTCGTGACTGGCGCTGTGCCAGTTTGGGCACTTAGGCACCACCTTGCTTGTAGCTTCACTGTTTCACTCTGTTTGGCTCCGCTTCAGCTCAATTTTGCACCGTTTCAGCTGTATTTCGCTCCTAACATTTATACCTACAAGATAAACATGAAAAGAAAATTTTTTTAAAGTGTAATTTCATTAAAAAATATGTGATAAATGGAAATTAGATTAAGCATAGAAAGACATATCATAATGTGACAAGTTAGAATTTTCATCCTTGCTTGTTTTGGCTCTAAATTACACCGTTTTTTGCTCTATTTTTGTTCCTTTTTCTCCAATCACTCCAAATTCTTCAATTTTTTGTACCTACAACCAAAACGATAAGAAAACATACTATTAAAGTGCAATATCATTATAAAATATAGCATGAAAGATAATACATTTTTAGGTGTATCATTCAAACTGACAGAAAGATGTAATATCATTTCTAAGCTTAGCAGTTTTTTATGGAGGGAAATATTTTGATAAAAAATTTTTTGATAGTTCTCCCCAAGTTTTGATAGATCCAGGTGCTAGAAAATTTAATCACACCTTAGCTTTATCTCTTAATGAAAAAGAAAAAAGTCTTAGTCTAACAGCGTCATTTGACACTCCATCATATTTAAATGTAGTACAAAATTTTAAAATCCTTGCAAGATGTAAGTTAGGATCTTCATTTGGTGTTCCACCAGATTGATTATTTTGTGCCATTTGGATAATAGCAGGTTTAAGTTCAAATGAATTAGCAGCTACATCAGGATTTTGAATAGTTAAGTGAACTTCATCTATTGTAGGGTTAGCATAATCTCTTAAAGGTTTAAGTTGATGTTCATTTTCATTTCTTTGATTATCTAAATTGTTCGTTGTTTTGTAGAAATTGTTAGATTCTTTTTTTTTGTTTTTGGAATTTTCTAGTAGTATATTCTAACTCTGAATCGTAAGGTACTGAACCTTCAGATGCAATACTACGCATACACAATTACAGTAAGCACACTTAAAAGTAACTAAGCACACACAATTGTAAATTATGAAGTAAAGGTTTTTAATTACTACTAAATTTCTTGTTACATCCCTTGCAATGATGCCAAAAACATGTCGTGGCAATCTTAAATAAGAATTTTAAAAGTATTTTCAGTTGAGTCACACAGTAAAATCAGATTAATAAAAGAGCAGCCAATCTATACGCAAGTATACGTATCGCTCAAGTAATACATGGCACTAGTGGAGTCCTGGGAATTGATCCCACAAACAGGAAGCAAATCTTTAAAGCGTAGAATAGAAATCTAATATTCAAATTACACTGTACGTACAGAAAAGACTGCTAATGTTTAATGATACTAAATATTCTAAGATCACTAAAGTACTTTCTAAACATTGAAATAAAGTTAACTACCACTAAACTAAGTTTTGTATTGAAAGGTTCAAATTTAGAGAAAGTGTCTTCCCCCTTACAATGATGTTATGATGAGTGAATGATAAAGATTAGTGAAAATTTTTTATTGTGCCAAATAGGAGCATACATATTCTTTACCCTCTTCCGAGTGCTATAAAGAACATTGGCTAATCTTAGGTTTAGTCCCTAAATTCGTGGTTAGGCTGGGAGGATACTGGCTCTCACTCTAGAGCTCCCACTTCCCTTCACCTGAAGGCTAACTCTCTCTTTAGTTTCCAAACACTAGGACCAAATTGGGGATTTTAGTCTGTTACACTAAAATCTCCAATTCTATGTCCAATAAACCATATTTAACTATTTATTTGCACCCCCATGAACTATATCACTCATTCATGGATATTGAATATAATCCTCACTATTGTATTAGAATGCATAGTCCTTTCTGATCATATATTTCATAGCATATTTAAACAATTCAATTGACCAGATCGAAAAGTAAATGAAGTACAATGTGAAAAATCATCACAAATTCTTAGCATTCACATGAAACATCCAATTTAAATCATTACTTCATAATATCTCATTGTAAGGAGAAATAAAATGAAATCTGCTCAGAATTCTTGAGGAAGACACGAGAAAACAAGAATTTTATATATTCTTTTCTGGCGACAAATTTGCTTTGAAAAAGCCTAGGTATGAATTCCTCAAGATATGCCTCCTGAAACTCTCCAAAAGTCATTCAAATACATTGAATCTAGCCTCTACTAACATTCGGTGCAATCTACGGGCGGCATTGGATCCTAAAGCGTTTTTAATTCTGGTGCTCTCTGAATTTGGAGTCGTCGATGCTAGAAGACATATTTGTAGATTTTGCCTCTTTTGGCTCCAAATTTGTTCCTTTATTGCTTCTTTTTGCTCCAAATGCCTAAAATCAACATACTTATAGGAAAAAATAAAAAATATCTTCCTTTAAAGTGCAATATCAACAAAAAGAGTACAAAATATATATGCAAAATCCAACATATTTTTGGTGCAACAATTTACGAGGATCTCTTGGATGAGATAACCTTTGGTTGCTAGCTAGAATTATCTAGTCTAGGTGAGTTTAACAACTCATTTGGACTAGAAAATTTGAAGAAACTAGTGGTGTTGGAATGAGGGAACCATGGGATCTTAACCGGTATCGCTCAAACAAAATAAAAGTGCCACCTAATAAAACACCTAAACAACAACAACAACAACAATAAAACTCAAGTCATTGAAACATACACGGTAAAATCTTTTTGATCTTAGACCTTAGAACAGATAATCCAATAAGGATCTTGGAGCATATGTCGTGGGTAATACAACGAGGACCTATTGAAGAACATCATCGAGAGAGAAAAATAGGTCTACAACAGCAAACCTTTTGCTTATTTTAAATAACATATGTCATAGGACTTGGAGGTAGTCCGCCTATTGCGACATAAATCCTTAATTTATCTTTAGGCTCCTACATAGTCATACCGAGCACTATAAGCCCTAACTCATCTTAGGATTCTAAGGTCATCATTTTGTATGACGTAAATCTTCCTATCTTCCAGGCTATTTGTATGAATGTTATCATGGGAATCTAAGCCCTTCATATTAAAGTTAGCAGAATAAAACATTAAAGAATAATCTCTTCACAATTGAAGCCAAATAATAAGATAGCTTGGGAAGTCTCTAAAGTTCTCCTCAGGATCAGTGACATCCCCTACCATTCCATCCTTTGGATTTCATAATAATTGTTCCAATTTGATCATTTCCCATTTAAATTCCTTATATCTGATCTTGAAAAATCCGATAATTTGATTTTATGAAGACAATACCTTTAGTTTTCTTAGGTGACTTTAGTTTTCTAAGATGTAATTATCTATAGAGGCTTGCCCTTATAGGAAACTTTATAAACCCAACTTTATATAAATCATATTTAATCTTTTATATTAGATAAGGGAACCTATCGGTCAACATAAATGTTTTTTTGGTCAAAGTGGATGTCATAAATTCTTTAGTAAAATTATAAGGGCCTTTCTATTGAGTAATTTGTCTATTCCTTGGGATAAGTGCATCTCTGATGGTGTTGTGCTCTATCATTTAAATAATTGTATCTATATGAGATCGGTTTGGTCTCGTATTTTCAAAATTAAAATACTACATTCCAAAATAATATTATATATATATATATATATATAAGTGTCGGCTGAGGAGGGAGAAGCTCTGTTATGGTTTCTATCTCATCTCAAGAAGCGATGCTAGCTCAGGCAACTCTCTTTGGTTGTAGTGAGCTCTACTTCAGAGGTGAAGTCTAGTAATGGTGCTCCCAAGAGGTGTTTTTTGCTTCTTGAGTCTTCTCAGGTTCACTCCTTTTGAATTGTACTTTTCAATTGGACCTCACCTTGGTGTGGGGATTCCTCTCTACTTCTTGCTGGCTCTGGTTAGTTGTTTACTTCATAGTCTGAGGTGTCTCTGACCATTGCTTGGTTCTTCTGGCTGTTGCCCTTTTCTGGAATTGTGCTGAAGCTTTCTGTCCTGGTTCTTCCTATTGTGCTCTCCTTGTGCCTACTATTTTATATTGTTTCTAGTTCTTTGGCTGTTTTGGGTGCTTGTTGTTTTCTCCATCACCACCCACATTGATATAGAGACTAATGCCCAATGGGCAAAGGCAAGTTATGCAGGTGTTGTGGGTAAAGGACAAACACCACCCAAAAGTTTTGATCACATAGTCTTCCCTCAATCCCTTCATGACACAGTTGCAGGCAAGGGTGATTGTCCTTTCATCTGGCCTCCGTATCTAAAAGATGGAATGCCAGCAATCAGATTTACTGCCCAGGATATGCATAACTTAAATGATGCTGTCAGATTTACCTTAATAGGCAAATTTCGATTTAGCCATCTTAAGTGGAATATGTTAGGAAGTTCATTGAAGAACTCAATATTATTGGAACTTAGAAACTGGGTTTGTTAGATGGGAGACACCTACTTATCAGATTATCTAATGTAGAAGATTATGCTAGAATATTTGTTAAACAGTCCCACCTAATTGCTGGCAGCCCTATGAAACTGTTGATGTGGACCCTAGATTTTTACCCTTCAAAAGAACCCCCTATTGTTTCAATAAGGTTCAAGCTTCCAGGCCTTCCAATACAACTGTACCACCCTAATGCCTTATTTAATATTTTCCAAGCACTTCGCACACCATTGTTGACCTCACTTTAATGAGGACCCAAATTGACACTCACAGACAAGAAATATCTTAAGCCAACTTCATTGGCTCAAGATCCTCAGACACCTCTTTACGGACCTAATGATCATTACGATTATTAAACACATCCTAGGAGGAGTTCTAAAAATATTAACCCCTTTGAAATGTCTAGGGATTTCCTAAAACCTAGTAATTGGATTGACCTTAATATACCATTTTTTGGATCAAATCAACATGACATCCTAAAATGATCAAATCAGCAATGACAATCCCTGATTTGGTCAACCCTTTGTAAGCGTTTGTTTTACAAACTATCAAGATCTTCATGTTAATATTTTGCATTTTCTTTTTATGTTATTTTGTTTTCTAGTGCAATTCAGAGTGAAGGCCATTGGACTTCGGGTGGAAGCACAACTTTCTACCCGTATATCAGAGTAAATGGTGTCGACTGATCAGTATGTTGTACAGTAGTCCCATAAGGCTTCTGTTAACAGCTCGGGTCATTATATTGGACTGTTGGTTGACATTTTCTTTATCACTTGCTTTGTTAAGGTTGCCAGATTGTCTTTGAGAAATCATTTTGAATTGAGATTGGAGTTGGATCTTCTAACCATTGGAAGATATGACTTCAAGGTAGAATTTTCATTAATTGCTAATAAAATAACTCTTTTACCTTATCTCCCTATTTCTGGGTCTAGGCAGAATCCAAAATTTTAATCAAAATATTTTTTATTTTCTAGATATATTTTTGAGCCAATTAATGCCGACCAAATGACAAGATCACGTAATTTTCTCCTGAATATAATATCTAAAGAATTTTCTTAAGACTGCTTTTCAAGTTTTATATATTAGGGGGAGAATTTGGATACTAATTTTTTATTTCATGGTTACCTCAAGCTTCTTATCAGAGAATTATTATATCTGGTGGAGCATATTTTAAGTATTTTGAATGTCTAAATTCAAGGTAGAATTTTCATTAATTGCTAATAAAATAACTCTTTTACCTTATCTCCCTATTTCTGGGTCTAGGCAGAATCCAAAATTTTAATCAAAATATTTTTTATTTTCTAGATATATTTTTGAGCCAATTAATGCCGACCAAATGACAAGATCACGTAATTTTTTCCTGCATATAATATCTAAAGAATTTTCTTAAGACTGCTTTTCAAGTTTTATATATTAGGGGGAGAATTTGGATACTAATTCTTTATTACATGGTTACCTCAAGCTTCTTATTAGAGAATTATTATATCTGGTGGAACATATTTTAAGTATTTTGAATGTCTAAATTCAAACGTTGGTCCACCTAAAAATGTACTACTTTTTATGCTAAATTTTATAATGATATTGCACTTTAAAGGTATGTTTTCTTATGTTTTTGATTGTAGGTACATCTGTCGGCATTATTTTTAAGTTGAGGGTTGTATTTTGGAAAAGAGGTCGCCTACAGAAATTGTCGGTGAATTTTTAATTTAATTTAAATAAGTAATTTTAAAAGTAGTATTTGATTTTGAAAATATTTTAAATTTGAAAAATTTTAAGATATGAAATCAAACCGATCTCACATCCCAAAAAGTTTATACAAACTAGCACAACACCACAAACCGTGTATCTATCCCGAAGAATAGGCACACTGCTTGATGATGGGGCTCGATTAAATAAACTAGAAGACTTGTGACATCCGTTTGGTCTGCGAACAAATTTTATAAGCCGACAAATTCTCCTGCTTAATATAAATGAATTAAACAGGGTTTATATTACCTAGGTTCTTAAAGTTCCCTATAAGGGCAAGCCCTTATAGTTAATTACATCTTAAATAAAGTGGATCATTAAAGAAAAATCTCGATAATGATCAGTGACTTTGCTCTCAAGAATTTCAAAGTTTAAGGTTTTTAAAGGATTGGATTTTGGAAATTTCAACAGGGAATGGATCTGATTTAGAATAGTTATTTTTAGGAGTCCAATGGAAGAGGAGTAGGAGAAGCTGAAGATACAAGAACAATCTTGGCAACTTCCCAAACTATCCTATTGTTTGGCTCAGATTTAAGGAAATACTAATATTATCTGATATTTCAATCTTGCCAATTTTAATTAATTCGGACTTATATTTGTATGATAAAATCATACAAATAGCCTCGATGATATGAGGGTTTATCTCGTACCAGATGACTACCTCGGAGTCCTAAGACCGGTTAGGGCTTAATTTACATGACATGATCATTCGAATGCCTAACGAAGAGTTGAGGATTTATGTTGCACTAGGCAAACTACCTCGAGATCTTATGGCTTGGTTATTTAATTCTAAGAAAGTTTTGCTGAAGTAGAGTCAGGTTTTGCAGATGACGGTGGCCGTGCTGCCCACCATGCTCCGAGCTCCTTGTTGCAAAGGCTTAGTTTTAGAAGATTGTAATCAAAAGAGAACAGAAGAGTTTGGTTTTAGGAATCTTAAAGTCCAAGTGTTTTTTGTGTTTTATTTTAAACAAATCTTAAAGTTGATTATAACAGAACCGATTAAGATCCCACGGTTCCGTCATCCCGGCACCGTTATTTTCATTGAATTCACTTAGTCCAGATGAATTTGCTAAACTCAACTGAATGAGTTCCACACTTTCATTTAGACCGTGGGAAATCCCGTTAGCAACACGTGGGTTACATCATCCGAGGTATTCCCGATCGTTCAACGAGACGTTTTAATTTAGTTGCAATTTTAGTTTTGTGTTCTGTTTGTGATTAAGTTTTGAGTTGTTTTATATTTTGAAATGTTGTGGCGGTGAATTTTATCTTGCAGTGATTTTTAATTTAGTTTTGGTTTCAGTTCAGGGACTACCCTAAAGGTTTTGGTTTTCATGCAAGAGTTGTTTATCATGCAAGAAAGGTAAAGTGCATTTGCAATAAAGTAAATTGCACTAAAATAAAAGCATACCTGGACGGTCTTCCTGTCATCCCAAGCTGCACTTAAAACACATGTTAAGGCATTTAAATATTTCAACAAGTACCTAGGTAAAGCTAAGGGAAAGGTTTAGGTTATCTATCAAAGTCCTAACCCTAAAGCTAGTCATCTCCTATGACGTCTAGGTTCTTGTGTTTTAGTTTAAGGATGATTTTCTTCATCAAAGAACAATTAAGTTCAATTGTTCTTATAAACGTCCTATCATATTGAGGAAGTTCTTAAGACTGAAAGGATCGGAGCTGAAAGGATCGTATAAAAATATTTAGTTTGTTTAAATATCTTATCACACTCTCTTAATTTTCATTTTCATTTACGGACCCGACTGATGAGCGCCACAAAGTTCTGAATGCACTTCTTTGACAACTTCACGAGCCTCGGACCCCCTCAGGCATCTTAACCACATCTGATCAAAAGACCTTCTGTATAATGTATTGTTGATTAATGTGTAAGACAGAGTTCTTTTCTTGATTTGATGTGCTAATGACTTATCGTCTGGTAATTTCCCTGTTTGTAGGTATTCTATTAGCGGTTGACGCCAATCTTCTGTGTTTTCTGTCACTGCTGCAACTGATTCCTCTACTTTTTCTGATTTCTGTATCATATCCATGTCGGGCTGTGATAGGACTCATCGTCCTTGAACTGACACTTCAACTGACTCATCTAGTAAGCAAGAAAATTCTTTTACAAGGCGAGCTAACGCGTTCGCGAGAGCATTTTCTCTTCTGGGGATCTTGTAGATTGTTACATTCAGAATTTGTTCCAACAGTTTCATGGCATACTGAAAGTATTGCTCGAGTCTTGGCTTTAAGATTTTGTATTGTCCCGCGACCTGTTGAATGATCAACTGAGAATCTCCATAGATGTTGATGTCTGTTATTCCCATCTGAATGGTCAATTCTAGTCCTGTTATGAGGGCCTCGTATTCTGCCTCGTTGTTTGTGCATGACTCTGTTAAATGGTAGGAGTATCTTAACATCCCCCGCTCCGGTGTTATAAAGATTAATCCTATTTCGCCTTACCAGGCACTATCGTTTGCAATTCTTTGTCTTTCTGTGCAGAGGATGCTCCGTCGAAGTATAGTTCCCAACGTCGATCATCAGTGTCTTCTAGGTTCATTATCTGTTCATCTGGCAAGTCATCATTGAGAGGCGATTCTGCCGGCAAAGGGTGTGCTACAAGGAAATCTGCTAGGATTTGTCCCTTTACTGCACTAAGAGGCACGAAAATTATATCAAATTGCAACAGTATCATTGACCACCTGGCAAGCCTGCCAGAAAGTGTTGGACGGGTCATCAAATATTGCAATGGATTAACTTACGAAATAAGGTTGACCTTGTGAGAGAGCATGTAATGCCTGAGCTTTAGGGCGGCGAAGATCAGGGCCAAACAATGCTTCTCAATTGGAGGATACTTTACTTCCATCGGAATCAAATGACGGCTTAAATAGTAGAGAGCATTTTCTTTCCCCTCATCCTTAACCTGGGCTAGCAGGGCTCCAAGGGAGTCGTCTAGAGCCGCAGTATAAAGTATCAACGCTCTACCTGAGACTGGGGCTGCTAAGTCAGGAGGTGTCATTAAGTATTGCTTGATGTCCTCGAAGGCCCATTGGCATTTCTCTTCCCAAATGAATTTGGCGTCCTTTTTAACTAATGTCGAGAAGGGCTGACACCTACCTGACAAGTTTGAGATAAAGCGTCGAAGATATGTCAGCTTCCCTTGAAAGGATCGTAGCTGTTTTAAGGTTTTGGGAGGCAGCATTTCTAAGATAGCTTTAATCTTTTCCGGATCGATTTCAATCCCGCGATGTCAGACAACAAATCCTAATAATTTCTCGGAGGTGACGCCGAAGGCACATTTTAAGGGATTCATCTTAAGGTTGTATTGCCTTAGTCGCTCGAAGACAATTCTCAAATCATACTGGTGATCTTCCTTCAGTTTGCTTTTGATGACCACTCAACTTGGTTGTGAATGAGATCATCAAAAATCTTTGTCATCGCTCTTTGGTATGTTGCTCCTGCGTTCTTTAGTCCGAATGGCATTACTATGTAGCAATAAACTCCGATCGGCGTTCTGAATGTTGTGAGCTTTTAGTCTTTTGGTGCCATCTTTATCTGGTTGTATCCTGAAGATCCATCCATGAAAGAGAATAATTCATGTGTTGAAGCGATGTCGATCATCAATTTTGGGATTGGTAGTGGAAATTCATCCTTCGGACATGCTTTGTTCAAGTCTCTGAAATCTACACAGATTCTGATCTGACCATTATTCTTTCTGATTGGTACCACGTTGGCTAGCCAAGTAGGGTATTGTTCTTCACGGACAAATTTAGCGTCTATTAGCTTCTTAACTTCAGTTATTACCTCTTGTTCAATTTCTAGACGCATTCTTCTAGAAGCTTGTTTGATTGGAATGGAAGTAGGATCCACTCCTAGCCTGTGAACTGCAACTTCTGGAGCTAATCCTGGCATTTCGTCGTAACTCCAAGCAAAACAATCTTTGAATTCCATTAATAGCTTGATCATTTCCTCAGAATCTTCTTTATCGAGTAAGGAGCTAACAAAGGTTGGTCTAGGCTTTTCGCTAGTTCCCAAGTTAACTTCCATTAGCTCATCTATTGTAGATTTAATTTCTTCTTTAAATTCTGGTGGAGCGTCTCCAATTTGTAGATCTTCAAGATCTTCTGTAGTTTCTAAACAGTCTTCATTAGGTTCGCAAGCGACAACCAAGCAAAATTCCGTATCATCAACTGAACTTACTGTGCCGAATTCGAGACCATGTTTTGAATTGGGAGGCTGACTGGAATTATTCCATAATTTTCGAAGTGTTGTGCTCGACCTTTTGTCCATTGGCGAGGTAAGACACCTTGTCGAATTAAATTTTGAACACAGGGAGAGTACCACTCAAAAGGCAATTCCATTAATTCGGAAGAAGTGACATCTTCAAATTGTACATTGTTTTCAGTATTGGAAGAAGAAGTGCCACGGTAAAATTTGATTGGCTTTGCACCGCTGCCACGTACTTCTTTGACCACCATACCCTCGATCTTATTAGACTGGATCGGGGTCAGGGTCATAGTGTGTACATAGTGGTTAATCTTCTCGTACATCGATTTGTATTCTTCGTTCTTTTCATCTTCGAGAGAGATCTTGAATTGTGCTTCTTCTGATTTATTGTAGCTGCTTATTTCTTGATTTCCTCTTCTTCCTCAGAGTTGTTTTCCCAATCAACGTTGATCATTGGCTTTTCTGTCCAACTGTCCCAGTGTCTCTTCCACGACCTCGTCCCCGGCCTCGACCTCGGATGCGAGTTCTGGAGAAACCTTCACCATCTCGCCGTAAGGGAGTGGTGAGTGAATGTTGGACTAGAACTTCAGGTTCTTTATTGTCTCGAATTTCTTTTGCTTCATTTGGCATGGTGTTTCAGGAGAAAATCGTCTTCTTCGGAGGTGCGTAATAAGCTGCAACTTCATGGATTCCAATCTCATGTATGGAGAAAGGCTGCAAATCACCTTTAATGCACTGTTCTCCTCCTTCGTAGTATTTTATGCATTGATGCAGAGACGATGGTACCATCCGGTTCTCATGTATCCATGGTCAACCCAGTAGCGCGTTGAACGATGTTTCATAATCAATTATATGGAATTTTGCGGTTCTCTTTGCTAAGTCACCGGTCTTCATTAACAGTGTTATTGATCCAAGTGCTCTTTCTCCTTTCTGGTTGAATCCTCTTTGTAACATCTTGTCCGCTTCAAGCTCGCAAGCATCAATTTCCAAGTATGCTAGTGTCCGGAGATTCATTATATTGATTGATGCTCGTGGATCCACCAATACTCTGGAGAGTGTAAATTTTCCGATTGTAACTGAAATGTACAATGGTCGGTTGTGATCAGCTGTCCCAAGCAGTAGATCACTGTCCGTGAAGGTAACACCTCGCTGTTCCTTTAACGAGCAAACCTCGTCTAAGAAATCTCCTGCCATTTGAGCTAAAAAAATCTCTAGATCAAGTAAGGCCTTGATCAGAGCTTCCCTCATCTCTTTTGATAAGATGAGAGCGTCGTAGATGCTCAGTTTGGCTGGCAGTTTCCTAAGATGAGCTAGCACGTTATAGTCTAGTTTGTTATCATGTGTCTTAGTTTCTTCCCGAAGGGGTAATTCTCCTGCTGGGGTTGATTCTTCCTGAACAAGCACCTGCTTTCCTTTGTCTTTTGGACCCATTCTCGGAGGTAGAACCTTTCCGCTTCTTAAATTAACTTCTGTGATTTCTTCTGAGTCTGGTACTGAATTTGCAGGTGTCTCCTTTTGAATCAGCATGACAGGTTCTTCTGGAGTTGCTTCGGAATATGAAAGCTCTAACTCTATTGTGATTGGAGTTCCTTGGAATTCACAAATAGACTCATTGCTTGTTGAGCTTTCGTAACCTTCTTGGTGAATGTCTTCTCTGTCATCGTGATTGTCGAGGTTGTGTATGATTTGAGAATTGTTATTGGTATCGAAATCGGGATCCAGATTAAACTAGTTGTCATTAGTTACGTAATCGTTAGAAACAGTCAAAATGTAGCCAACGCCATAACTCTTATCATTATAAGATCCCGCCGGAGCGAGCAAATAATCATATAGAGTCAGAGGTTCGAGGAATTTCACCCCTGAATCAGAAACAACCATGCTAGGATAAGAAGCCCCTAGTCTAGCCTTAGGAGCCTCTGTCTTCTCTTCTTCTATGATCTCCTTCTTTTCTATGATCTTTTCTTCCTGGGACGGTTCTTCAATTGCAAGCGATAGCGCCGGCTTGACATGTTTCAAACTCTGAGTTGAAGCATGTGCCGAAGCGGTTTGGATGCGACCCAAAATTTTCTTTGATGACTTCATCCAAGCGGTACTCCATCCATCATCAGTTGTGTAAGGGTCTATCGGAACAATGGGATCCGTCAAAATAACATTGACAGAACCTCCTTTCTGGGGTTCTTTCATGTATTCCTTTGGGATCGTTATGTTCCCTTTTCGGAGATTGTTGTCAAGCCAACTTTTAAAGGTGATGCAGTCCTCTATCTTATGTCCAAGCATCTGGTGGTAAGGGCAGTAGTTGGGATGGTCTTTCTTGTTGACTTCCTCCTACTTCTTGGGTTCTGACAGTCGAAAATCTGAAGTTTTCATCAAACTACGGAACATCTTTGGCACTGCCTCGTTCTTGAATGGATATTCTCTATTTATGAGCTCCTTTAACGTGCACTGTGGGCGAGGCGGTTGCTCCTATTGTTGGGTTGGCTGATAACCGGGTTGAGGTTGTTGGTAGTTCTGTTGAGGATGTTGATAGCTAGACTGCGGTTGCTCTGGCTGTATTTGGATTGGTTGTTTGCCCTTATCAACTGCCGCGATGATCCCGGATTTCTTTTCGAATGTCTTCGTAGGTTTCTACTTATATGTTTTATCGACGAAACTTAATTGTTTCTCTTCCTCTTATAAGCTCCCGGCCTTGCTTAACAACTTCTCAAAAGTCTTAATTATGAATCCCTTAAGGAGAAGTGCTATCATGCTGTGATTGCTTTTAAGCAGGATACCGACTGCATGTTGTTCTTGTAGCTGTGGCTCACACTTCATGCTTAGATTTCTCCATCGAAGTATGTAATCCACTAAAGTCTCGTTCGGTTTCTGTTTCTCCACCATTAAGTCACCAATGGTGATATGGTTCTGAGCTCCGGCAAACCGTTTCGCGAAGAGATTTTCCAATTCAGTAAATGTCTTTACCGAACCGTTTGGTAACTCTGCATACCAATCGAAGGCTATCCCTGACAGGCTGCTGACGAATTGTCGGAAGAGCAAAGTGTCACTTCCACCGGCGTTACAACAACTAGCACGAAAATGTGCAACATGTTGTCGAGGATTTCCGGTACCATCAAAAGTCTTGAATAGAGGTGGTACGAAGCCTTTTGGGTATTGTACTGCATCGAATTCTTCGGGGTAAGGTCTACCCGTCTGAATAGATGCTTCGTTCTTGGAGTGTGCTAAGGCTTCTCGCACCTGCTGTTCCACCATGTTCTTGATGCCCTTCTCTGGAATCATATTCTGAGTAGAGTCTTTCTTTGGCTGATCGTCTCCGTTAATGGATGTAATCTCTTTTCCTCCGTCTGTAATATGAATAACTTCTGGAGGCGTTTCTCTTGGGGGTTGAGCCTGACTCTGGAGAGTGGCTAGGGCTGCAGCCATCTCTTCCATCCTTTTTGTCATTTGAGAGATTGTATCATCTTTTTCTCGAATTTGTGCTCTTAATGCTTCCGGTTCATCTCTTTCCACAACTGCTGGGGCACCTTGCGAAGCTGACGATGCTCGTTTCTCGACCATGTTGATCTCCACATATTCGTCATCCATGAACTCCGACGAGTCAACTTCATCTCCAAATTTTTCTTCTCTTTCTCTTGCTAATCGTTGAATGTCGTTCTTAGCTTTTCCATAGCGTCCTCCAATGGTCTTTTTCGTGCAGTTTCACAGTTGTCTCGTGACGGTTGTTGAGCTTCCTTTCCGGGAGTCCCCTTTATTGCAGTAGCACTCTCTTCTAATTGGAGTCTTCTGATGAGACTTTCCTTTTCTGGTCATTGTTTCGGTCTTAATTGACCGGTAGTAGGATGTCATACCATCCTTCTAGCAGCAGAAGGCCTAGGACCGGATGTTTTGTCGGCTGAATGCTGGAAGGTGGTATCCTCCCTGATCTGTAATCCTGAAACAATAACAGGTGGACTGGCTTTCATCTTTTTATTCGGTTTCTCTGCTGCGCTAACGGGTTCTATTCGCGGCCCAAGACGGGACTTGGCTGGCACCCGCCCTATTCTTCTTAAAAGCTCTGATACAGGACATTTCTCTTTCTTTGCTAACTTCTCTATCACAGTCTGTAGTCGGGCAAATGGTGTAGTCCTAGCCCTTTTCTTTCAGCTGTCACTATGGTATGCGGGTCGAGGTAATGCAGAAGCAATCTTGCGGACATTTTCCTCGTCAGCTGCGGCGGAGAGAGGATGGAATCTACTTCCTTCCAAAAGCGGTGTGTATTTAGGCAATTGTATGTACTCAGGTAGTGGTGTATATTCAGGGATTTCTTCCAAGAAAGTGACTTCAGCAGCTCTGGCCTTTCTGGCAATCTTCCTACCTCTATTCCTTCTCTGAGTCCGTGTTAGGGGTCGAACCCTTCAGCTGGACCCAATTTCGAAAATAGAAGGTCTTGTACGGAAATCTGTACCCTCCACGGTAACATGTTCGTTACAAATTTGAACTTCTTTCCCCTTTAGTTTGGCGGAAGCTGGGGTAGGTGCAGAGACGACTAGACCAATGGGGGTAGAGACAACAGTCCTCCTATGGACAGTAGTATTCTTATCAGCTGGAACCCTTAGCAGAGGAGGGAACTCTTGGGCTGACTTCAGGTTGAATTCAATCAAAGGTCTCTCAGTTTCCGATACTTTGTCTGTAAGTGTGAAAAGGGTAACATCAGCGATCTTGACATTTGTGTTCTCGAATCCTTGTCCGAAACGGATGATCCCATTGTTGGGCAGCTCATCCTTATAAACAGCGAAGTCCAGTCCATTGGTGAAGGAGAAAATCAGCTTTGGGGCAGACATTTTCTGCAAGGTAGATTCTGATTGTCAGTCCCAAGTTATGCTTATTCTCATTGGGACGAAAAGAAAGGAATCAAAAAGAGTCCGAACACATGTTTGTTCATGTATTTATAAAAAGAAGTTATAGTTTAAAGGAGTCGTTCATTAGAGGATTTGTTCATTAGGAACAGAATATTCAAAGGTATAGAGAAGGTAAGGGATTCGATTTAGAATTGGAAAGGAAGAGGAAATATCATGCAAGACTTCTCGACTCGAAGGATCACTCCTAAACTAACACCTATTGGGGGTCCACCCCATCTCAGAAAAGAGGTAAAAGGATCTCGGAACCTCTCAGTTTAGGGGTGTCTAAACAGTGGCTCCTAAATCCGAGAGGAGTTGGCCATACTCGTTCAAGACAGAAGTGAACAGGGTAATCTAACAAAAGAATAGTAGTTTGGTCCACTAGGGGCATGGGCTCACAACCGATTTATGAAAGCAAAGTCATTTGATCAAAATGGAGAGAGGAACTATTCCCCATCGAAGTCGCCAGAAGTTGTCGGCATTATTTTTAAGTTGAGTGTTGTATTTTTGAAAAGAGGTCGCCTACAGAAATTGTAGGTGAATTTTTAATTTAATTTAAATAACTAATTTGAAAAGTAGTATTTGATTTTGAAAATAATTTTAAATTTGAAAAATTTTAAGATATGAAATCAAACCGATCTCACATCCCAAATAGTTTATATAAACGAGCACCGCTCCACAAACCGTGTATCTATCCCGAAGAATAGGCACACTGCTTGACGATGGGGCTCGATTAAATAAACTAGAAGACTTGTGACATCCGTTTGGTATGCGAACCAATTTTATAAGCTGACAAATTCCCCTGGTTAATATAAATGAATTAATCAGGGTTTATATTACATGGGTTCTTAAAGTTCCCTATAAGGGCAAGCCCCTATAGTTAATTACATCTTTTTTTTTTTTTTAATAAAAAAGTATGCAGTTACAAAAGGGTGATCCCCTAGGGAAGAAGATCCCAGTACAACTCCACACCAAAAGGAAAAGAGACTAAGTAAAAGAGGAGCAAAAAACCAAGTAAACACCAAAAAGACACCAAAATGCTCCTACAGTAATTATAAACAGCTTTAAGCAGGTGTAGGGAGAGTAACAATTGCAGGGACATCACTCCAAAATTCTGAAGTGAGGGGCTTGGAATGAGTCAGCCTTGATGAGATAAAGCAGCTGGGGAGGTAGAGTAGAGGAGACCATAATCTCTTGTGAAGATAAAGCTTTTTTAGCAATCCAATTAGCAGGTCTGTTACCTTCTCTGAAAATAAAGTTAAATTGAACAGTAAGCTGAGGCAGCAAAGATCTGATTTGGTAAACCCAAGTGGAATGGTGCCAAGGAGGAAAAAGGTCTTTACGAAAGTACTTGAACTAGAGTAGAAGAGTCTCCCTCCACAATGATGGAAGACCATTGAAAGAGTGTAGCAATGTGAAGAGCCCAAAAACGAGCAGCCAATTCAGCTTCCAAAGGATCATCAGCAGTAGTGGGAGCCTGGAAGAAAAGCAAACCTTTCCCAGTATGATCTCTGAAGATGCCTCCAATGCCAGCTAATTGATCCTTGAAAGCACCATCAATATTGACTTTAATAAAAGGAGGGCTAGGGGCTTTCCAAAAGATCTTAGTAACTTT
This sequence comes from Papilionanthe hookeriana x Papilionanthe teres, assembly GCA_022702705.1. Lineage (NCBI taxonomy): Eukaryota > Viridiplantae > Streptophyta > Magnoliopsida > Asparagales > Orchidaceae > Papilionanthe > Papilionanthe hookeriana x Papilionanthe teres. Next base: position 152,746,175 of record CM040424.1, read on the forward strand.
GTGAAGCATAGGTCTATTTGTAGACAAAGAAGCCTGAAGAATGTTTGGAAAATTTTTAACAGAGATCAATTTAGAGATAAAAGTAAGGCGAGTGGGTAACTACCCCGTTAGCTTTATGAAGCACCCCATCATATTTAACCCCATTTCTATGCATCCAAATGAACCAAGCCACAATACAAGGGATCTCCCCGGCTTTAACTTTCTGCCGGGAATGCCAGGAATCATTAAAATCATGCCAATCTAACAACGGCGGGTTAATTTTCAACTTGCCGATCGGACCCGACCAAACCTCTTGGGAGAAGGGGCATTTAAAGAAAAGATGGTTCGAGTTTCGAATTAACGGCACGAGAGAAGGCATTTAGAAGGGCCTCTCAAACCTTTGAGTTTTAGAATATCATCGGTAGGGAGGAGCCCATGGAAAATTCTCCAAATGAGGAAGGACATAGAGGGGGTAAGATATTTGTTCCATATGCTTATTGCCCCGAGTCGACTCGATTCCAAGAGTTGATAGTGGAATAAATGTGCTTGGTAATACTGCTTATTCTTGCCATTTATCCATCCGAGTTTATCGGGTTGATACCTATCAAAGGGGATAAGAGCCACCCGATCAACAACGGAATCAGCCGAGTAATTGTTTCGGTTTAGGAATGGACCAATTCATGTTGTCCCAACGACGGGAAATAGGGAATTGGTCTTTGTTAATATTAGGTAGGGGAACCGAAGTTCCTTTTGACACCAATTATCTTGCCAAAACAGGATGTCACCCTTGCCTAACTCCCGAGTAAATAAGAGATTCAGCTATTTCCTTGTTAATGAGCATATGCTTCCAGATTCTAGAAATACTTGTTTTGATATGAGAGGTCGAGGGATGAGTGGTTCTACAATATTTCCCTTTCAAGAAAAGAGCCCAAAGAGAATTCTGCTCCACGAAATGGATCCATAGCTTACGGAAATTAACTTGCTGTAGGTGTTTCAAGCCTTTAAAACCTAAACCACCAGACTACTTTAGGCAAGGCTACTCTTTGCCGACTAGCCCAATGAATCCGTTTTCTATGACCGGACCATAGAAATCGTTAAATATTCTTTCAATCCGAATCCCGGAACTTTTCTTTAAGCAAGTCATCTGCAGGATATAAGCAGGGAAAGAGGTTAATATGCTATTTAGGAGTGTAATTCTGCCACCAGATGAGAGGAAGGAGTTGGACCAATTAGAGAGTTGAGTATTCAACTTGGCAATGATCTCCTCAAAATGGGTTTGTTTAGATGCTGCCTTTGATAAGAAGAACCCCCAAGTATTTTATGGGAAGGTTGGTTTTGACAAAGCCGGTGAATTCGAGTGGTCCAATGGATAATGTTAGGGTGGATATGGTTGGGGAAAAGCAATTCACACTTGTTTTTGTTGAAATGAAGGCCGGATATCCGTTGAAACTTGTTGAGACGAGTGCATCACCTTATTGACATCAGCTTTAGAAGCTGCGGAGAAAATCATTAAATCATCGGCATATAAAAGGTGAGAGATGTTAATATCCGACTGTGGTGGAATTGGGCATAAGGGTGAGAGGAGACTTGAGTATCCAGCAGCCTTGAGAGATAGTCCATAACAATGATGAAGATAGTGGGAGAGAGTGGATCACCTTGTTTAAGCCCTCTAGTTGCTACGAAATCACCCCGGCATTTGCCATTAATGAGGATAGAATGGTTATTGTTACGAAGCCATCTCTTAATGAGTAAACGAAGGTATTGGAAAAGCCTCTAGCATGCGGCACCCGAAGAATAAAGTTCCAATCGATAGTATCATAAGCCTTTTTTATGTCTAGTTTGTAAATCAAGTTACCACCCCTACAAGGTCCGTCCAAATCCAACAAAAGTTCTTGAGCAAGGAGGGCATTATCGGCAATAGATCTCGCCTTTAACAAAAGCCGATTGGTTGGGGCTGATAATATGAGCAAGATGAGGTTGCAATCACGCAACTAAGATTTTGTCGATAACCTTACCGATAACGAGTGGTTAGAGCTAATTGGTCCATAGTGGTTCCAGCACTTGGGGGCATTGGTCTTAGGCACAAGCACAATAGTAGATGCATGGAAGTATTGGGGAATGTCCCTACCTGAAAAGAAGCTTTGGATAGCGAGTGGTGACCTCGGCTTTGCAAGTGTTCCGGGTTTTTTATAGAAGTCGAGCCATCGTACCCATCGGGACCAGCAGATTTAGAGTCATCGATAGAGTTAAGTGCCACCCAAATTTCCTCAAGAGAGGGAATATCAGCTAATTGTAGAGAGCGGGTATAATTAAACTCTTTATTAAACAAGGCTATCATCAATAGGAGATCTCGTTGCCGAGTTTAAAAGTCGAAGTTCCTGGTAATACTTGACGACATCATTAGCGATAACGACTTCCTCATTGAGTAGAAGGCCTTGGTCATTTAAGATGGAATGTATAGCATTACATTTCCTTTTGAATTTTATCCATGCATGAAAGAATTTAGTGTTCCTATCTCCATCTTTGAATTTAGTAGTAGCGGCTTTCATGTCTAAGGAATTGGTCTGCCGCGATCAATAAGAGTAAGTAGATGTTCTTGAGCAGTGACCATCTGGTAGTATTTAGTATCATCAGTAAGGGCAGCAACTTCCAAAGAAGAGAGATCCTTCTCAGCCTGTACAATGTTATGAGTGATGTCACCAATAGTCTCCCAACTCCAGTGAGAAAGGACGACGGCCGGTTTCGGTTGAAGATTCGAAGTCTAATAAAAGGATTGGAGTGGGGACAACCGATCCACTTGCTTAGAGATAATAGATTGAAATTGAGGGTGGGAAGACCGAAGTTCGGGGAATGCGAAATGGGGAGAAGCTGGTTTGGTTGGGGGAGTAGAAATGGAAATAAGTAATGGTCCGTGATCGGACCCGGCAAAATTTAGATGTGAAATAGTAGTATGAAGAAAAGTATGGTGCCAAGCATCATTTGCCGAGAATCTATCAAGTCTCTCCCGGATTTTACCCCTCCTCCAAGTAAAAGGGTTCCCTTGAAACCCCAAATCAAAAAGATTTGCTCTCTGGATGTTATCATTAAACTCGGTGAGTTGGTTGAGATTAGGAGGCACTGCCACCGATTTTTCTATAGTAGAAGAAATGTTGTTGAAATCCCCACCCACAATCCAGCTAAGAGATTCCCTAGAGCTGATAAGATGGATTTCTTGCCAGAGTTCTCTTCTAGCAGTTTTAGTGCAGCCTGCATAAACAAAAGTTGTAGCAAAAGAAATACCATTAACTGTACAATGTAAATGAATCAATTGAGGATGGTCCACAATAACTTTGCAATGGAGTTCCTGCCTGCTGAGAACCCAGATTTTGTTGGAAGAGTTAGTAAAAATGGAACAGCCAGCAAACTTGGAAAATAATTTGGATTTGTGTTTGTGAACCAATGGTTCAAGAAGCACAATGCCCCAGAGTTGGTGTTTCTTAAAGAGACACAATAGCCTTTTAAGAGATGAGGGGTGGGCCACACCCCTAATATTCCAACATAAGAAGTTAAACATCCGGGGGTTTATGCTTGGGGAGGGAGTGAGCTGGGGCCGATCCGGATCTAGATCTAGTTACGCCACTTCGATATCGGGTGGGGTAGTGACACTTTCCCCACCTTGGGTCAGTTTTTGAAGTTCAGCTAGCACCTTTTTCTTCTTTTTTGCCTTCTGTTCCTGCCAAACAGCTTGAATATTATTCTGGGATGTAGATATAATATCTATGGAGGGTATAATGACCTGCTCAATGATACCTTGACTGTGTGAGTCTTTTGGAGCTTTAATTGTGAGTTCAGGGGGTAATGTAGAGGTGTCTCCTTGAGCATGATTTATCAGATCCTCTAGGATAATCTCTGGGTTCACATCTCTATGCAATCCGGAGACATCGACCGAGAGTCTAGAGCAATAGGTTCACGAAATAAGTTCCCTTGAATAGTATCTTTGGTTTGTTGCATTGAAGGTTGGGGTACGATCGGCTTTTTGGAAGGGGGTTTTAATCTGTAACAATTTTCCATTAAGTGGCCAAACATTCTACAGTGTTTACAGAACACTGGTTTAGTTTCCATTAGGATTTTTTGCCAGAAACCCTCACCACTGTCAGAGGTGGTAATCCACAATCTGTCTAACTCAGGGAGAGAAACATCTCTCTCAATCGAGCACTCTAGCACCATGAATGTTCCCCAAATTAGAAGTGGAGGGGTCAACTTTAAGGGAGTCCCTAATGCTCTACTAATCCGAAATAGAGCATTAGTGTGGAACGATTCAATAGGTAGATTAGGAAATTTAAACCACATAGGTTTAAGTGGGGGTTCTTTAGTCGGATCGAAAGCCGAGGTACCATTTGATGAGTTTCATCCAGGTGTTAGCTATTTGCATAATCTGCATTCCAATTAATCTTGCATAGTCTTCTTCCCTGGATAATCGATAAGGAGGTGTCTTCCATCCATCACTCCAAGTTTCCATTGACCCACAAAGGGAATCTACTCAAAGCAATTCCTGACTAATTCCATCTTAGGGTGGCCATATTGGAATTGACCCACAATGGAGAACTTAATAGCTTCAGCAAAAGATTCCATTTCCTTAGAAGTGAAAATAATGGCTGGTCTGCCCTCCTTAGAGCCAAGAGGTCTAATGAAGGGGCAATCTGATTTCCCAGCTGCTGCATCATGTAAATTTTGGGGGAAAAGCAATTTATCTGCACCCGTGAAGGCATTTAATTACATCTTAAATGAAGTGAATCATTTAAGAAAAATCTCGATAATGATCAATGACTTTGCTCTTAAGAATTTCAAAGTTTAAGGTTTTCAAAGGATTGGATTTTGGAAATTTCAACAGGGAATGGATCAAATTTAGAACAGTTATTTTTAGGTGTCCAATGGAAGAGGAGTAGGAGAAGCTGAAGATCCAAGAAGAATCTTGGCAACTTCCTAAACTATCCTATTGTTTGGCTCAGATTTAAGGAAATACTAATATTATCTGATATTTCAATCTTGCCAATTTTAATTAATTCGGACTTATATTTGTATGATAAAATCATACAAATAGCCTCGATGATATGAGGGTTTATCTCGTACCAAACAACTACCTCGGAGTCCTAAGACCGGTTAGGGCTTAATTTACATGACATGATCATGCGAATGTCTAACGAAGAGTTGAGGATTTATGTTGCACTAGGCAAACTACCTCGAGATCTTATGGCATGGTTATTTAATTCTAAGAAAGTTTTGCTGAAGTAGAGTCAGGTTTTGCTGATGACGGTGGTCGTGCTGCCCACCATGCTCCGAGCTCCTTGTTACAAAGGCTTAGTTTTAGAAGATTGTAATCAAAAGAGAAGAGAAGAGTTTGGTTTTAGGAATCTTAAAGTCCAAGTGTTTTTTGTGTTTTATTTTAAACAAATCTTAAAGTTGATTATAACAGAACCGATTAAGATCCCACGGTTCCATCATCCCGGCACCGTTATTTTCATTGAATTCACTTAGTCCAGATGAATTTGCTAAACTCAACTGAATGAGTTCCACACTTTCATTTAGACCGTGGGAAATCCCGTTAGCAACACGTGGGTTACATCATCCGAGTTATTCCCGATCGTTCAAAGAAACGTTTTAATTTAGTTGCAATTGTAGTTTTGTGTTCTGTTTGTGATTAAGTTTTGAGTTGTTTTATATTTTGAAATGTTGTGGCGGTGAATTTTATCTTGCAGTGATTTTTAATTTAGTTTTGGCTTCAGTTCAGGGACTACCCTAAAGGTTTTGGTTTTCATGCAACAATTGTTTATCATGCAAGAAAGGTAAAGTGCATTTGCAATAAAGTAAATTGCACTAAAATAAAAGCGTACCTGGAGGGTCTTCCTATCATCCCAAGCTGCACGTAAAACACATGTTAAGGCATTTAAATATTTCAACAAGTACCTAGGTAAAGCTAAGGGAAAGGTTTAGGTTATCTATCAAAGTCCTAACCGTATAGCTAGTCATCTCCTATGACGTCTAGGTTCTTGTGTTTTGGTTTAAGAACGATTTTCTTCATCAAAGAACAATTAAGTTCAATTGTTCTTATAAACTTCCTATCATATTGAGGAAGTGCTTAAGACTGAAAGGATCGGAGCTGAAAGGATCGTAGAAAAATATTTAGTTTGTTTAAATATCTTATCCCACTCTCTTAATTTTCATTTTCATTTTCGGACCCGACTGATGAGTGCCACAAAGTCCTGAATGCACTTCTTTGACAATTTCACGAGCCTCGGACCCGCTCAGGCATCTTAACCACAACTGATCAAAAGACCTTCTGTATAATGTACTGTTGATTAATGCGTAAGACAGAGTTCTTTTCTTGATTTGATGTGCTAATGACTTATCGTCTGGTAATTTTCCTGTTTGTAGGTATTCTATTAGCGGTTGACGCCAATTTTCTGTGTTTTCTGTCACTGCTGCAACTGATTCCTCTGCTTTTTCTGATTTCTGTATCATATCCATGTCGGGCTGTGATAGGACTCGTCGTCCTTGAACTGACACATCAACTGACTCATCTAGTAAGCAAGAAAATTCTTTTGCAAGGCGAGCTAACGCGTTCGCGAGAGCATTTTTTCTTCTGGGGATCTTGTAGATTTTTACATTCAGAATTTTTTCCAACAGTTTCATGGCATACTGAAAGTATTGCTCGAGTCTTGGCTTTAAGATTCTGTAATGTCCTGCGACCTGTTGAATGATCAACTGAGAATCTCCATAGATGTTGATGTCTGTTATTCCCATCTGAATGGTCAATTCTAGTCCTGTTATGAGGGCCTCGTATTCTGCCTCGTTGTTTGTGCACGACTCTGTTAAATGGTAGGAGTATCTTAACATCCCCCGCTCCGGTGTTATAAAGATTAGTCAGATTCCGCCTTTCCGGGCACTATCATTTGCAATTCTTTGTCTTTCTGTGCAGAGGATGCTCCGTCGAAGTATAGTTCCCAACGTTGATCATCAGTGTCTTCTAGGTTCATTATCTGTTCATCTGGCAAGTCGTCATTGAGAGGCGATTCTGCCGGTGAAGGGTGTGCTGCAAGGAAATCTGCTAGGATTTGTCCCTTTACTGCACGAAGAGGCACGAAAATTATATCAAATTGCAATAGTATCCTTGACCACCTGGCAAGCCTGCCAGAAAGTGTTGGACGGGTCATCATATATTGCAATGGATTAACTTTCGAAATAAGGTTGACCTTGTGAGAGAGCATGTAATGCCTGAGCTTTAGGGCGGCGAAGATCAGGGCCAAACAATGTTTCTCAATTGGAGGATACTTTACTTCCATCAGAATCAAACAACGGCTTAAATAGTAGAGAGCATTTTCTTTCCCCTCATCATTGACCTCGGCTAGCAGGGCTCCAACAGAGTCGTCTAGAGCCGCGATATAAAGTATCAACAGTCTACCTGAGACTGGGGCTGCTAAGACAGGAGGTGTCATTAAGTATTGCTTGATGTCCTCAAAGGCCCGTTGGCATTTCTCTTCCCAAATGAATTTGGCGTCCTTTTTAACTAATGCCGAGAAGGGCTGACACCTACCTGACAAGTTTGAGATAAAGCGTCGAAGATATGCCAGCTTCCCTTAAAAGGATTGAAGCTGTTTTAAGGTTTTGGGAGGCAGCATTTCTAAGATAGCTTTAATCTTTTCAGGATCGATTTCAATCCCGCGATGTCAGACAACAAATCCTAATAATTTCCCGGAGGTGACGCTGAAGGCGCATTTTAAGGGATTCATCTTAAGGTTGTATTGCCTTAGTAGCTCGAAGACAATTCTCAAATCATACAGGTGATCTTCCTTCAGTTTGCTTTTGATGACCACTCAACTTGGTTGTGAATGAGATCATCAAAAATCTTTGTCATCGCTCTTTGGTATGTTGCTCCTGCGTTCTTTAGTCCGAATGGCATTACTGTGTAGCAATATACTCCGATCGGCGTTCTGAATGCTGTGAGATTTTCGTCTTCTGGTGTCATCTTTATCTGGTTGTATCCTGAAGATCCATCCATGAAAGAGAATAATTCATGTGTCGAAGCGATGTCGATCATCAATTCTGGGATTGGTAGTGGAAATTCATCCTTCGGACATGCTTTGTTCAAGTCTCTGAAATCTACACAGATTCTGATCTGACCATTCTTCTTTTTGAATGGTACCACGTTGGCTAGCCAAGTAGGGTATTGTTCTTCACGGACAAATTTAGCATCTATTAGCTTCATAACTTCAGTTATTACCTGTTGTTCAATTTCTAGACGCATTCTTCTGGAAGCTTGTCTGATTGGAACGGAAGTAGGATCCACTCCTAGCCTGTGAACTGCAACTTCTGGAGCTAATCCTTGCATTTCGTCGTAACTCCAAGCAAAACAGTCTTTGAATTCCATTAATAGCTTGATCATTTCCTCAGAATCTTTTTTATCGAGTAAGGAGCTAACAAAGGTTGGTCTAGGCTTTTCGCTAGTTCCCAAGTTAACTTCCATTAGCTCATCTATTGTAGATTTGATTTCTTCTTCAAATTCTGGTGGAGCGTCTCCAATTTGTAGATCTTCAAGATCTTCTGTAGTTTCTAAACAGTCTTCATTAGGTTCGCAAGCGACAACCAAGCAAAATTCCCTATCGTCAACTGAACTTACAGTGCCGAATTCGAGACCATGTTTTGAATTGGGAGGTTGACTGGCATTATTCCATAATTTTTCGAAGTGTTGCGCTCGACCTTTTTTCCATTGGCGAGGAAAGACACCTTGTCGAATTAAATTTTGAACACAGGGAGAGTACCACTCAAAAGGCAATTCCATTAATTCAGAAGAAGTGACATCTTCAAATAGTACATTGTTTTCAGTATTGGAAGAAGAAGTGCCACGGTAAAATTTGATTGGCTTTGCACCGCTGCCACGTACTTCTTTGACCACCATACCCTCGATCTTATTAGATCGGATCGGGGTCAGGGTCATAGTGTGTACATAGTTGTTAATATTCTCGTACATCGATTTGTATTCTTCGTTCTTTTCATCTTCGAGAGAGATCTTGAATTGTGCTTCTTCTGATTTATTGTAGCTGCTTATTTCTTGATTTCCTCTTCTTCCTCAGAGTTGTTTTCCCAATCAACGTTGATCATCAGCTTCTTCTGTCCAACTGTCCCAGTGTCTCTTCCACGACCTCATCCCCGGCCTCGATCTCGGATGCGAGTTCTGGAGAAACCTTCACCATCTCGTCGTAAAGGAGTGGTGAGTGACTGTTGGACTAGAACTTCAGGTTCTTTATTGTCTCGAATTTCTTTTGCTTCATTTGGCACAGTGTTTCAGGAGAAAATCGTCTTCTTCGGAGGTGCGTAATGAGCTGCAACTTCATGGATTCCAATCTCATGTACGGAGAAAGGCTGCAAATCACCTTTAATGCACTGTTCTCCTCCTTCGTAGTATTTTATGCATTGATGCAGAGACGATGGTACCATCTGGTTCTCATGTATCCATGGTCAACCCAGTAGCGCGTTGAACGATGTTTCATAATCAATTATATGGAATTTTGCGGTTGTCTTTGCTAAGTCACCGGTCTTCATTAACAGTGTTATTGATCCAAGTGCTCTTTCTCCTTTTTGGTTGAATCCTCTTAGTAACATCTTGTCCGCTTCAAGCTCGCGAGCATCAATTTCCAAGTATGCTAGTGTCCGGAGATTCATTATGTTGATTGATGCTCGTGGATCCACCAATACTCTGGAGAGTGTAAATTTTCCGATTGAAACTGAAATGTACAATGGTCGGTTTTGATCAGCTGTCCCAAGCAGTAGATCACTGTCCGTGAAGGTAACACCTCGCTGTTCCTTTAACGAGCAAAACTCGTCTAAGGAATCTCCGGCCATCTGAGCTAAATAAATCTTTGGATCAAGTAAGGCCTTGATCAGAGCTTCCCTCATCTCTTTTGATAAGATGAGAGCGTCGTAGATGCTCAATTTGGCTGGCAGTTTCCTAAGATGGGCTAGCACGTTATAGTCCAGTTTGTTATCATGTGTCTTAGTTTCTTCCCGAAGGGGTAATTCTTCTGCTGGGGTTGATTCTTCCTGAACAAGCACCTACTTTCCATTGTCTTTTGGACCCATTCACGGAGGTAGAACCTTTCCACTTCTTAAATTAACTTCTGTGATTTCTTCTGAGTCTGGTACTGAATTTACAGGTGTCTCCTTTTGAATCGGCATGACAGGTTCTTCTGGAGTTGCTTCAGAATCTGAAAGCTCTAACTCTATTGTGATTGGAGTTCCTTGGAATTCACAAATAGACTCATTGCTTGTTGAACTTTCGTGATTGTCGAGGTTGTGTATGATTTGAGAATTGTTATTGATATTGAAATCAGGATCCGGATTAAATTGGTTGTCATTAGTTACGTAATCGTTAGAAACAGTCAAAACGTAGCCAACGCCATAACTCTTATCATTATAAGATCCCGCCAGAGCGAGCAAATAATCATACAGAGTCAGAGGTTCGAGGAATTTCTCCCCCGAATCGGAAACAACCATCCTAGGATAAGAAGCCCCTAGTCTAGCCTTAGGAGCCTCTGTCTTCTCTTCTTCTATGATCTCCTTCTTTTCTATGATCTTTTCTTCCTAGGAAGGTTCTTCAATTGCAAGCGATAGCGCCGGCTTGACATGTTTCAAACTCTGAGTTGAAGCATGTGCTGAAGCGGTTTGGATGCGACCCAAAATTTTCTTCGATGACTTCGTCCAAGCGGTACTCCATCCATCATCAGTTGTGTAAGGGTCCATCGGAACAATGGGATCCGTCGAAATAACATTGACAGAACCTCCTTTCTGGGGTTCTTCATGTATTCCTTTGGGATCGTTATGTTCCCTTTTCAGAGATTATTGTCAAGCCAACTTTTAAAGGTGATGCAGTCCTCTATATTATGTCCAAGCATCTGGTGGTAAGGGCAGTAGTTGGGATGGTCTTTCTTGTTGACATCCTCCGGCTTCTTGGGTTCTGACAGTCAAAAATTCGAAGTCTTCATCAAACTACGAAACATCTTTGGCACTGCCTCATTCTTGAATGGATATTCTCTATTTATGAGCTCCTTTAACGTGCACTGTGGGCGAGGCAGTTGCTCATATTGTTGGGTTGGATGATAACCGGGTTGAGGTTGTTGGTAGTTCTGTTAAGGTTGTTCATAGTTGGACTGCGGTTGCTCCGGCTGTATTTTCATTGGTTGTTTGCCCTTATCAACTGCCGCGACGATCCCGAATTTCTTTTCGAATGTCTTCGTAGGTTTCTGCTTATCTGATTTATCGACGAAACTTAATTGTTTCGCTTCCTCTTGTAAGCTCCCGACCTTGCTTAACAACTTCTCGAAAGTCTTAATTGTGAATCCCTTAAGGAGAAGTGCTATCGGGCTGTGAATGCTTTTAAGCAGGATACCGACTGCATGTTGTTCTTATAGCTGTGGCTCACACTTCATGCTTAGATTTCTCCATCGAAGTATGTAATCCACTAAAGTCTTGTTCGGTTTCTGTTTCTCCACCACTAAGTCACCAATGGTGATATGGTGCTGAGCTCCAGCAAACCGTTTCACGAAGAGATTTTCCAATTACGTAAATGTCTTTACCGAAGCTGTTTGGTAACTGCGCATACCGATCGAAGGCGATCCACGACGAGTCGTCGACAAATTGTCGGAAGAGCAAAGCGTCACTTTCACTGGCGTTACAACAACTAGCACGAAAATGTGCAACATGTTGTTGAGGATTTCTGGTACCATCAAAAGTCTTGAACAGAGGTGGTACGAAGCCTTTTAGGTATTGTACTGCATCGAATTCTTCGGGGTAAGGTCTACCCGTCTGAATAGATGCTCCCCTCTTGGAGTGTGCTAAGGCTTCTCGCACCTGCTGTTCCACCATGTTCTTGAAGCCCTTCTCTGGAATCATATTCTGAGTAGAGTCTTTCTTTGGGTGATCGTCTCTGTTAACGGATGTAATCTCTTTTCCTCTGTCTATAATATGAATAACTTCTGGAGGCGTTTCTCTTGGGGGTTGAGCCTGACTCTGGAGAGTGGCTAGGGCTGCAGCCATCTCTTCCATCTTTTTTGTCATTTGAGAGAATGTATCATCTTTTTCTCAAATTTGTTCTCTTAATGCTTCGGGTTCATCTCTTTCCGCAACTGCTGGGGCACCTTGCGAAGCTGACGATGCTCGTGTTTCGACCATGTTGATCTCCACATATTCGTCATCCATGAACTCTGACGAGTCAACTTCATCTCCAAATTTTTCTTCTCTTTCTCTTGCTAATCATTGAATGTCGGTTCTTAGCTTTTCCATAGCGTCCTCCAGTGGTCTTTTTCGTGAAGTTTCACAGTTGTCTCGTGATGGTTTTTGAGCTTCCTTTCCGGGAGTCCCCTTTATTGCAGTAGCACTCTCTTCTGACTCTAGTCTTCTGATGAGACTTTCCTTTTCTGGTCGTTGTTTCGGTCTTAATTGACCGGTAGTAGGACGCCATACCATCCTTCTAGCAGCAGAAGGCCTAGGACCGGATGGTCTGTCGGTTGAATGCTGGAAGGTGGTATCCTCCCTGATCTGTAATCCTGAAACAATAACAGGTGGGCTGGCTTTCATCTTTTTATTCGGTTTCTCTGCGGCGCTAACGGGTTTTATTTGCGGCCCAAGACGGGACTTGGCTGGCACCCGCCCTATTCTTCTTAAAATCTCTGATACAGGATATTTCTCTTTCTTTGCTAACTTCTCTATCACAGTCTGTAGTCGGGCAAATGGTGTAGTCCTAGCCCTTTTCTTTCGGTACGTCACTATGGTATGCGAGTCGAGGTAATGCAGAAGCAATCTTGCGGACATTTTCCTCATCAGCTGCGGTGGAGAGGGGATGGAATCTACTTCCTTCCAAAAGCGGTGTGTATTCAGGCAATGGTATGTACTCAGGTAATGGTGTATATTCAGGGATTTCTTCCAAGAAAGCGACTTCAGCAGCTCTGGCCTTTCTGGCAATCTTCCTACCTCTATTCCTTCTCTGATTCTGTGTTAGCGGTGGAACCGTTGAGCTGGAACCAATTTCAAAAACAGAAGGTCTTGTATGGAAATTTGTACCCTACACGGTAACATTTTCGTGTTGACCTCATTTTTGATGAGGTCATCTCTTCTTCTTTTTAGTACTTAGGATCTAGCCTTAGGCTTTTCCTTTGACTATCTTAGAGGATTAGCCTTGGGACCCACCACTTAGAAATTCAAACCACTTCTTAACTCCCTTCAAACTCCACAAACTTGACTATAGACCCCTAATCACCTAGAGGGTTGAAATCAAATGTGGAAGTTTAAAGGATGAGTTCCTATAGGGCTCTTTGGCCTTAGGACTACCACAGGTGGCACAGTGCGAGTGAAGGGGCTGACTTACACACACACTACACCTACACACTACACTTTCACACACCTCCTAAAAAACACACCCATACCCAACTTGACCTCCTGACTCATAAGGGTGATTCACATGGATGGTCCTTAACCCCTAAGCCCTTAGCTAAGAGGGTTAGGAACAACATAGTGAATACCTCAAATGAGTCCCTTCATGGCTCATGTGGGCTTGATATGGCTTCATGGCTCAATCAAAATGATTTCATTCCACTTACAATTACTCAATCTTCATTTTTTCAAATTTTCAATTTTTGACCCCCGGGACCCTACACCCGCCTAGCCTACCCAAAACCCTTAAAATTACCCAATTTTTTCCGAAAATCTCCACATCACCCAAAATTCCTCAATACCAATCTCAAACATTCATGCATCACTCAAATTGACCATCCATAGCCAAAAATACCAAAAATTCCAAAAAACCTCCCAATACCCTCCAAATACCCAAAATATCCCTCTTGACCCAAAAATCCAAAAGTTCAGAAAATGCCCAGAAAATTCCAAAAAATCCCAAATATTCCCAATTTCATTTTTTTCAACTACACCATGGGCCAATTTTGTCAATTTACCCTACTTTTGTCAAAACCCCCAATTTGATCCATTTTAACCCAAAGTGAACCCGATGTCGAACCAAACTATCGATTGACCCAAATTCTGGTCCAATTCAATTCTAAACTTCAATTCAACATTCCCAAAACCAATCTATACCAAATCCAAGTCCAATTTGATTGACATTTGAACCCAATTTCATTTTGGACCTTATAGTCCAATTTGAACCCATGACCCAAACCTAACCTAAACTAACCCAATTCAACTCCAATTAACCCCAAAACTTTTCTAAACCTTCCTTAGCATCCCCACAAAAAAAACACTAACATGATTTGCCTAAAATTTAGACCGAAACCCCTCTCAAATTCAACCCAAAGCTAAAAGGCCCAATTTTGACCTAAACCCAAAACTAACCCAAATAAGCCCAAACCCCAAAATTAAAACCCAACCCAAGCCAAAACCTCTTTGAAACACTCCCATAAATATTTCCCAATATTTATTTTACATCAATTTCAACCCTAGCCCAACATTGGCCCAAGTTAGCCCAATTTGACCTATATTGGCCCATTCACCAAAGAGGTTCAAATCCAACCCAAACCTAGCCCAAACACTTCAAATTTATTCCAAATCACTCATGAAACATTCCTAAACTAAATTCAACACTTATTGAATCCAATCCTTTGCAAAATTCTCATCCTAAAATAAAAAAAAAAACCACTTCCCTAAATCACTTTAAAAGCCCATCTAAAACCATTTCAAAGAGCCCAAAATCTACCCTAAAGCCCACATGACATTTCCATTTGCCATCCATTTAATCAAAGCCATTTCCTAAGTTCCAATTCCATCATCAAATAAATCCAAATCAAGCCATATGCCAAATCCCATCAAATCACTCCTAAATTACTAAAATTTCCAAATTCCATTTTCATGAAATTAACCAAGCTTTTCCCCAAGCCAAAGACAAGCCATGAAGCCACATGCAAGCCATGGACAAGCCACATGAAGCCATGGAAGGTTTGACATGTGATCAAGACATTAATGGCAAAAGGAGGAGCCTCTTTTAAGCCCCCTTAAAAAGGTTTTAACCCTTTTAATGCTTCACCTTAATCCATGATTAATCAAAATATTCATGGATGGTGACTTCTCTACCATTTCCTAGCTGATTCATCTGATCCTCCCTCAGCCAAATCGGCCATGGAAGGGTGCACCAAACCCAAAGGTGGGTTGACTCATTTGAACCCAAAATATCCGTCCCCCCATTCCATTTCAATTCAACTCCTTTACACATGTCCATGGCCAATTGACTGCACTAAGCCCCAGCCCTGACCTCCTTGATGACAACAGTGACCTGACCCTGGCCGGCCAGCCACCACAGCCACCGGAAACTACCAGGCTGAGAGCTCACATGTGAGCCCAAACTTGGAATTCTCACCTGCTGAGCTGCCCCATCCCTAGTGGCCATTGTGGTTGTTCTTCCCTTGACCTAAGCAGCTGATCCCAAGCCCTAACTCCCCCTGGGATGCCCTCCAGCCTCTCCTATTTAAACCCCACCTCTCTCGGCCATGAGGAGGTGATGAACCGAACCTTCATCGAAACCCCGCCAAAATTTCTCCGAACACTCTCCATACCTAGAGCGGTTGATCGCCGGTGACAATTTGCCCTAATCCCCACCAACGGAGCCCGATTTCTCGGCCAAAATTCCACCCAAAACCGGGACACTTCTCCACGGTGGATCAATCCTCAAATTGATTGGTCCTACACCTTCACCAGACCAAGGGAAGAGGTCCACCAGCAAAAGCCCCCTCTCCAGGCCACCCATCTGTTCCAGACTCCAAGCTTTGTGATCGGCCTAGGTCAAAATCATACCTAGGTAATTCATCAGACCAGGAGACTTCATCTGGAGCTTGCTGGGACCCAATCGAAGGTGACACGGCCCTCAGATTGAAGCCAAACTTCTCTGAGCAAAGGTATGAGCTAACTCTTTATCCCGAGCTTCTGGAGATTCTCCATTTCAAATGCTTTAATTTCAATGCATGATCACCGTATAGATGTATTCGTCTCTTCAAGACGAATTCATAGAGCACAAGAACCCGAAAATCTGTTGAGAA
Organism: Papilionanthe hookeriana x Papilionanthe teres; assembly: GCA_022702705.1. Classification (NCBI taxonomy): domain Eukaryota; kingdom Viridiplantae; phylum Streptophyta; class Magnoliopsida; order Asparagales; family Orchidaceae; genus Papilionanthe; species Papilionanthe hookeriana x Papilionanthe teres. Next base: position 152,762,218 of record CM040424.1, read on the forward strand.
ATGAGTGAGTTCTTTGGATTTTAGTGTGGACGGCTCTCTGGTGAGGACGCTTGGGGACGATGAACGGATGCCGTTCATTCCATACACGGGCGGACGGACGGCCAGGATCGCGCCGGATGAGGAGATGAGACGATACAGCGGGCCCCCGGAGTGCTGAGTTGGATGGCGGCGTCGAATGGCAGCGCGACACGCCGCGTTTCGGAGCTGCCGAGGATGGCGTGGCGCCGCGTGGATAAGTAGGAAATTAGGGTATTTTTTTATTTATTTAATTCCCTAAACTTCAAAAATGCATAACTTTGTGTAGAAAAAGCAGAAAAATAAAATAAAAATACCATCTTGCTCAGTGAACAGAGGATAATAATGTGGAAAAGAAATCATTTAATTTCATCAAGTATTTTATTTTTAATGATTTATTTACCCTCGGCATTGCTTTAATTCTCCATGCATATAGGAAATTCACCATGGCATGAGACCATAGGGCTTTTGAAGCCTCTGAATTTGGGAACATTCCTTGAATTTTCCAAAGTCAGAAGCCATCCCTATGAGAAGTTATTGATTTTTCAAATTCATGTTGCTGTTTTAAGTATTTTAAATCCAATAATTAGCATGTTGTGAAAAAAATTCTAGAAAAATTTGGTGATGTTTCTTATGACTGAGAGGACCACTAGGAAAAATAGGTTTTGAATTAATTCACTTGGAATAACCCTAATTGGCCCAAACACCCAAAATAGGTCCTTAATTAATTAGAGCTAATCATGCATCAAATTTACTTGAAATCAATTCTCCACTGACCTTTAGGATCAGAGGAATCCACCATAAAAATTTGAAGTCAATTGGACTTGGTTAGCCTTACTAAATGGGTTGATTAAGCCATTTAGCCAATTTAAACTTTAAAAATTCATAACTTTCAAAATACTTTTTAAAAATTTACCAAATTGGTTTTGGAGCCTCTTTGATATCAGGGGAATTTATGAAAAATAAATTTGCAATTTTCTAAAAAAGTTAATTTTTTGCATTATTTTAATATTTTAATAAATAAAAAATAATAAAAATCACAAAAATAATAAAATTCACTAAAATTTCACATTTTGAATTCTAATTACTTAGGAACAAACCCCATATTTTTCTTAGGTCTATTTGATGAGATATTAAATTTTAAAGCCTTAAGGTAATTTTAAAATTAAAAAAATGTATTTTTTTAGCATTTCCACTAAAATAATTCTTATAAATCAAAGAAAAATCAGAAAATGGTAAAAATTGATTCTCTGATTCCCTTGATATCAGAGGGATTTTTGAAAAATATAAAATTCATTTTTCAACCTTTATTTTATTTTTTAAATTAATTAATACTCCAAAACTTAAAATAATTATAATAAAAATAATATAATTCAAAAAATCACCAAAATTGGTCCAAGTGGTCCTCTGGTCATTAGGAATGTCCCATAATTTTCTTAAGGACGGAAACTTTCCCTTGGTTATATTGTTAAATTTTCCTTGGAAATCTCTATTTTCCACCAAAAATAATTATATAAATAAATTAAATACAGAAAAATCACATTTTCTCCTCTCATGTCTTTATTGACATATGAGTGAAGTCACATAAAAATTTCAAGTTCATTTATGCTCAATTTAGTGAGTTATGAAATTATTAAGCTTGAAGGGCAAAATGGTAATTAAAATTTTAACCCTTAATTGAAACTTTAGGCTTAATAAAATTAAAGAGTAAAATATTTCATCCTAATCTGATTTGGATGATTGAAATTTAAATAAATAAAGAATAGAAACCTACTAAACAATTGGAAAATAATTAAAATAAACCTTAATTAAATAATTGATTAAATTTGGAAGAATAATAAAATTGGAATTATTAAAATAAGGATATTATTAGGAAGAGATTTTTTTCTTTAATTTAAGAATCCCTAAATTAATCATCTCCATAATATTTAATTCCTAATTAAAATGATAATCCAAGTTTAAGATTTAAAATGCTAAAAGACTTAATCATTTAAACCCTTTTAAAATTTCAATTAAATTAAAATTAAAAGTAAAATTAAATTAAAATTTAAATTAAATTAAATTGAATAAAATTAAATTAAAACATATCAAATTAAATTAAATTAAATTAAATTAAATTAAATCAAATTAAATTAAATTAAAGGAAATTAAATAAAATTAAATTAAATCAAGTTAAATTAAATTAAATTAATTCATATCAAATCAAACTAAATTGAATTAAATTAAATTAAATAATAGAATCAAGTTAAAATTAAAATCAAGTTAAATTGAATCAAAATTGAAACTAAACTAAATTAAACTAAATTAAAGTTAAATTAAATTGAATTAAAAAAATAATAACATCACCTAAGACATAAAGAAATTCAAAATAAAGCAACTTGAACACTATTCCAAATTTAAACCCGACAACTGAAATTAAATTAAATCACAAACCATTTGAACACCAATTTGCCCTCGAAAGCTTTGGTTATCATAACTCCTAAACAAAACGTTAAATGAAATATTACTTCACTTATAGGATATTCAAATGTCCTAGTTCACTGAGCAAAATAACAAAACTTGAATTTTCGGACGATTAATTCATTTGTATAAATAAATTCATTTGGACTTAAAACAATTCTAGCAATATTGAAAAGATGTTTAAGATTCTTCTTAAGCACTTCCTCAATATGATAGGATATTTATAAGAACAATTGAACTTAATTGTTCTTTGATGAAGAAAATCGTCCTCAAACCAAAACACAAGAGCCTAGACGTCATAGGAAATGACTAGCTATAGGATTAGGAACTTGGTAGAAAACCATAACCCTTCCCTTAGCTTTACTGAGGAACTTGCTTTAAATGCTCAAATATTCTAAATTGTGTTTAAGTGCAGCTTGGGATGACGGGAAGACCCTCAGGTACGCTTTTATTTTGTTGCAATTTACTTTATTGCAATTTATTTAATCGCATCACACTTACTTTTCTTGCATGATAAACAACTGTTGCATGAAAACCCACACCTTTAGGATAGTCCCTTAAACTGAAACCAAAACTAAATTAAAAGTCATTGCAAGATAAAATTCACCGCCACAACATTTCAAAATATAAAACAACTCAAAATTTAATCACAAACAGAACACAAAACTACAATTACAACTAAATTAAAACGTCTTGTTGGATGATCGGGAATACCTCGGATGATGTAACCTACGTGTTGTTAATGGGATTTCCCAAGGTCCAAATAAAAGTATGGAACTCATTCAGTTGAGTTTAGCAAATTCATCTGGACTAAGTGAATCCGATAAAAATAACGATGCTGGAAGGATGGAACCGTGGGATCTTAACCGGTGTTGTTATAATCAACTTTAAGATTTGTTTTAAATAAAACATAAAAAACACTTGGAAATTAAGATTTTCTCTAAACCAAAACACTTTTCTCATCTCCTGATTTATGACTTCTATAACTAAACCTCTGCAACAACAAGGAGCTCGGAGCATGGTGGGCAGCACGGCCATCGTCATCAGCAAAACCTGAGTCTACTTCAGCAAAACCCTCTTAGAATTAAATAATGAAGCCATAGGATTTCGAGGTAGTTTGCCTAGTGTAACATAAATCCTCAACTCTTCGTTAGGCATTTGCATGATCATGTCATGTAAATTAAGCCCTAACCGGTCTTAGGATTCCGATGTAGTCATCCGATATGACATAAACCCTCACATCTTCAAGGCTATTTGTATGATTTTATCATACAGTATAAGTCCTAATTAATTAAAATTGACAAGATTGAAATATCAGATAATATTAGGATTTTCTTAAATTTGAGCCAAACAATAGGATAGTTTGGGAAGTTTCCAAGATTCTTCTTGGACCTCAGCTTCTCCTACTTTTCTTCCATTGGACTCCTGAAAATAAATGTTCCAAATTTGAGCTAATCCCTTTTGAAATTTCAAAAATCCAATCCTTTGAAAACCTTAAACTTTGAAATTCTTGAGAGCAGAACTACTGATTATTATGGAGAGTTTTCTTAAGTGATTCCCGTCACTTAAGATGTAATTAACTATAGGGGCTTGCCCTTATAGGAAATTTTAAGAACCCAGGTAATATAAACCCTGCTTAATGCTTTCATATTAAGCAGGGGAATTTGTCGGCTTATAAAATTGGTTCGCGGACCAAACGGATGTCACAAACCTTTCTAGTTTATCTAATCGAGCCCCATTATCAAGCGAGTGTGTCTATTCTTCGAAATAGATACACGGTTTGTGGTGCGGTGCTCGTTTGTATAAACTATTTGGGATGTGAAATCGGTTTGATTTCATATCTTAAAATTTTCAAACTTAAAATTATTTTCAAAATCAAATGTTACTTTCTAAATTATATATATATATTTAAATCAAATTTAAAATCTAAAATTCGCCGACAATTTACGTTAGGCGACCCCCTTTCAAAACAAAACACATAACCTAAAAATAATGCCGACAGTTCGTTACAAATTTGAACTTCCTTCCCCTTTAGTTTGTGGGAAGCCGGGGTAGGTGCAGAGACGACTAGACCAGTGGGGGTAGAGACAACATTCCTCCTATGGACAGTAGTATTCTTCTCAGTTGGAACCCTTAGCAGGGGAGGGAGCTCTTGGGCTGACTTCAGGTTAAATTCAATCAAAGGTCTCTCAGTTTCCGATACTTTGTCTGTAAGTGTGAAAAGGGTAACATCAGTGATCTTGACAATTGTGTTCTCTAATCCTTGTCCGAAATGGATGATCCCATTGTTGGGCAGCTCATCCTTGTAAACAGCGAAGTCCAGTCCCTTGGTGAAGGAGAAAATCAGCTTTGGGGCAGACATTTTCTGCATGGTAGATTCTGATTGTCAGTCCCAAGTTATGCTTCTTCTCATTGGGATGAAAAGAAAGGAATCGAAAAGAGTCTGAACACATGTTTGTTCATGTATTTATAAAAAGAAGTTATAGTTAAAGGAGTCGTTCATTAGAGGATTTGTTCATTAGGAACAGAATATTCAAAGGTATAGAGAAGGTAAGGGGTTCGATTTAGAATTGGAAAGGAAGAGGAAATCTCATGCAAGACTTCTCGATTCGAAGGATCACTCCTAAACTAACACCTATTGGGGGTCCACCCCACCTCAGAAAAGAGGTAAAAGGATATCGAAACCTCTCCGTTTAGGGGTGTCTAAACAGTTGGCCATACTCGTTCAAGATAGAAATGAATAGGGTATTCTAACGGAAGAATGGTAGTTTGGTCCACTAGGGGCAAGGGCTCACAACCGATTTATGAAAGCAAAGTCATTTGATCAAAATGGAGAGAGGAACTATTCCCCAGCGGAGTCGCCAGAAGTTGTCGGCATTATTTTTAAGTTGAGTGTTGTATTTTTGAAAAGAGGTCGCCTACAGAAATTGTCGGCAAATTTTTAATTTAATTTAAATAACTAATTTGAAAAGTAGTATTTGATTTTGAAAATAATTTTAAATTTGAAAAATTTTAAGATATGAAATCAAACCGATCTCACATCCCAAATAGTTTATATAAATGAGCGCCGCACCACAAACCGTGTATCTATCCCGAAGAATAGGCACACTGCTTGACGATGGGGCTCGATTAAAAAAACTAGAAGACTTGTGACATCCGTTTGGTTTGCGAACTGATTTTATAAGCCGACAAATTCCCCTGCTTAATATAAATGAATTAAACAGGGTTTATATTACCTGGGTTTTTAAAGTTCCCTATAAGGGCAAGCCCCTATAGTTAATTACATCTTAAATGAAGTGAATCATTTAAGAAAAATCTCGATAATGATCGGTGACTTTGCTCTCGAGAATTTCGAAAGTTTAAGGTTTTCGAAGGATTGGATTTTGGAAATTTCAACAGGGAATGGATCAAATTTAGAACAATTATTTTTAGGAGTCCAATGGAAGAGGAGTAGCAGAAGCTGAAGATCCAAGAAGAATCTTAGCAACTTCCCAAACTATCCTATTGTTTGGCTCAGATTTAAGGAAATCCTAATATTATCTGATATTTCAATCTTGCCAATTTTAATTAATTCAGACTTATATTTGTATGATAAAATCAAACAAATAGCCTCGAAGATATGAGGGTTTATCTCGTACCAAACGACTACCTCGGAGTCCTAAGACCGGTTAGGGCTTAATTTACATGACATGATCATGCGAATGCCTAACGAAGAGTTGAGGATTTATGTTGAACTAGGCAAACTACCTCGAGATCTTATGGCTTGGTTATTTAATTCTAAGAAAGTTTTGCTGAAGTAGAGTCAGGTTTTGCTGATGACGATGGCCGTGTTGCCCACCATGCTCCGAGCTCCTTGTTGTTGCAAAGGCTTAGTTTTAGAATATTGTAATCAAAAGAGAAGAGAAGAGTTTGGTTTTAGGAATCTTAAAGTCCAAGTGTTTTTTGTGTTTTATTTAAAACAAATCTTAAAGTTGATTATAACGAGACCGATTAAGATCCACGAGTTCAGTCATCCGCAGCACTTGTTATTTTCATTGAATTCACTTAGTCCGAGATGAATTTGCTAAACTCGATTGAATGAGTTCCACACTTTCATTTAGACCATGGGAAATCCCGTTAGCAACACGTGGGTTACATCATCCGAGGTATTCCCGATCGTTCAAAGAGACATTTTAATTTAGTTGCAATTGTAGTTTTGTGTTCTGTTTGTGATTAAATTTTGAGTTGTTTTATATTTTGAAATGTTGTGGCGGTGAATTTTATCTTGCAGTGATTTTTAATTTAGTTTTGGTTTCAGTTGAGGGATTACCCTAAAGGTTTTGGTTTTCATGCAATAGTTATTTATCATGCAAGAAAGGTAAAGTGCATTTGCAATAAAGTAAATTGCACTAAAATAAAAGCGTACCTGGAGGGTCTTCCTGTCATCCGAAGCTGCACTTAAAACACAGGTTAAGGCATTTAAATATTTCAACAAGTACCTAGGTAAAGCTAAGGGAAAGGTTTAGGTTATCTATCAAAGTCCTAACCCTATAGCTAGTTATCTCCTATGACGTCTAGGTTCTTGTGTTTTGGTTTAAGGACGATTTTCTTCATCAAAGAAAAATTAAGTTCAATTGTTATTATAAACGTCCTATCATATTGAGGAAGTGCTTAAGACAAATCTTAAACATCTTTTCAATATTTCTAGGATCGTTTTAAGTCCAAGAGAATTTAATTATACAAGTGAATTAATCATCCGGGAGTTTAAATGTTATTCTTTTGCTTAGTGAACTTAGGACATTTGAATATCCTATAAGTGAGGTAATACTTCACTTGATATTTCATTTAAAAGTTATAATAAGAAGAGCTTTTAAAAGGGCAAATCAAGTTATTAAGTATTTTTATGATTTACACTTAATGATTTAATTCTAATTTTTGATTTAATTATAAAAAATTAGTTTAAGTTTGGAATAGTGTTCCAGCTATTTTAGGTTTAATTCTTAATAATTTCATTTGGGTTTGTTATTAAATGATTTTAATTTAATTTAATTCAATTTAATTTTAATTTAATTTACCTTAATTTAAATTTAATTGCAATTTAATTTAGCTTCAATTTAATTTAATTTTAATTTAATTTCAATTTAATTTAATTTCAATTTTATTTTATTTTAATTTAATTTAATTTAATTTAATTTTAATTTAATTTAATTTTAATTTAATTTATAATTTAGTTTAATTTAATTTAATTTAATTTTAATTTAATTTAATTTAATTTTAATTTAATTTTAATTTGGGTTATTATTTTAATCTTTTAATTAAGAATTAAGTATTATTGAAGTGATTTATGTAGGGATTTTTAAATTAATGAATAAATATCCTCTTAAATAATATCCCTACTTTATAATTTCAAAAATTTTTATTAATCTTCTAAATTTAATTAATTAATTAATTAAGGTTTACTTTAATTATTCTTAAAATGATTGGTGGGTTTCTACCCTTAACCATTTAAGTTTCAATCATCCAAAATCAGTTTAAAATCAAATATTTTACCCTTCCCTTTTGATTAATCCTAAAACTTTAATTAAAGGTTGAAAATTTTAATTACCATTTTGCCCTTCAAGCTTAATAATTCTATAAGTCACTAAATTAAGCTCAAATGAACTTGAAATTTTTATGTGACCTCACTTACATGTCAATTAAGACATTAGAGGAGAAAATGTGATTTTTTTGTATTTAATTTATTTATGTAATTATTTTTAATGGAAAATAGGGGTTTTGAAGGAAAATTCAATAACACGAACAAGAAAATGTTTCTGTCCTTAATAAAATTTTGGAATGTTTCTAATGACTAGAGGACCACTTGGACAAATTTTGGTAATTTTTTGAATTTTATTTTATTTATTATAATTATTTTGAATTTTGGAGTATTAATTAATTTAAAAATAAAATAAAGGTTGAAAAATGAATTTTATATTTTTCAAAAATCTTTCTGATATCAAAGAAATCAAAAACCAATTTTTATAATTTTCTGATTTTTCTTTGATTTATTAGAATTATTTTAGTGAAAAGGTTGGAAAAATATATTTTTTAATATTAAAAATTACATTAAGCCTTTAAAATTCAATATCTTACCCTAGGGACTTAGGAAAAGTATTTAGTTTGTTCCCAAGTGATTAGAATTCAAAATGTGATATTTTTGTGATTTTTAATATTTTTGTGATTTTTATTATTTTTTAATTATTAAAATATTAAAATAAGCTTAAAAAATCAACTTTTTTAGAAAATTACAATTTTAATTTTCTTAAATTCCTCTGATATCGGAGAGGCTCCAAAACCAATTTTGTGAATTTTTGAAAAATATTTTGTGAGTTGTAAATTTTTCGAGTTTAATTTTACCCATTTTACTTAAGAGGCTTAATCGACCCATTTGGTGGGGTTAATCGAAGTCCGATTGTTTTAAAATTTTTATGTGGTGTTCTCCTATCCCTAAAGGACAGTGGAGAATTATTTTTAAGTTAATTTGATGAATGGTTAACCCTAATTAATTAAAGTTCACTGAGCAAGAGGGTATTTTTATTTTATTTTTAGGATTTTTCTACACAAAGTTATGAATTTTCAAAGTTCTGGTAATTAAATAAATAGAAAATAGCCCTAATTTCCTACTTATCCACGCGGTGCCACGCCATCCTCAGCAGCTCCGAAAGGCCACGCGTCGTCTCCTGATTCGGCGCCGCTATCCGACTTAGCGCTCCAGGGGCCCGCGGTTCATGTCCCATTACTTTGTCCGGAGCAATCCTGGCCTTCCGCTCGATACACACGCGATCCGACGGCTCCTGGTCATCATCTACGACTGGTGTAAACCCGTGACCGTCAACCTTCTAACCACTAATTTCTCGCTCGATTCTCGACGGATTTTCGAGTTCTTATGCTCTATGGATTCGTCTTGAAGAGACGAACACATCCATATGGTAAACATGTATTGAAATTGACCCAGACTAAATTGAGAATCTGCGAAAGCTCGGGAAGAAGAGTGAGTCCATACCTTTGCTCGGAAAGTGAAGCTTCGATCTAAGAGTTGTGTCACGTTCGATTGGGTCCAAGCAAGCTCCAGGATGAAGTCCCTTGTCACGGTGAATTGTGCAGGTATGATTTCGACCAAGCCCGATCACTAAGCTTGGAGTACGGAAGCAATGGTGGCTCGGAGAGGGGCCTTTTCTTGGTAAACTTCTTCTCTTGGTACGAGTGAAGGTGTAGGACCAATCAATTTGGGGATTGACTCGCTTGTGGAGAAGTGTCCTGGTTTTGGGCTTGGATTTTAACTGCGAAATTGAGCTCGCGAGAGGGAAATGGCGGGGGGATTTCGGTGGGGATCAAGTTCTCTATGTGTGGGGAGTAGTGCGGAACAATTTTGGCAGAGTTTCCTTAAGGTTTGTTTCAGCACCTTCTTTGGCCGAGAGGTGGTGGTCTTTAAATAGGCATGGCTGGAGGCTCTCCCATGGGGAGTTAGGGCTTGGGATCAGCTGCTTAGGTCAAGGGAAGAATAGCCATGGTGGCCATTGGGCATGGGGCAGCTCAGCAGGTGGGAATTCCAAACTTTGGCTCCTCCCAAGGTCTCGGCCAAGGTGTTTTCCGGTGATCCAGGTGGCTGGCCGGCAGGCATGGGTCACCCTCAGGTCCAAGTGGGTCAGGGCTGGGGTTTAGTGTAGGCAATTGGGCTTTGCCATGTGTCAAAAGCTTGGATTAAAATGTCATGGGGGAAGGCCAATTTTGGCTTGATTTGGTCAATTCCACCTTTTTGGCTTGGTTCACCCTTTAAGGTGGCTTTGGGTGTTGTGGGGAGTCAAAGGAATCAACTGGTTTGGCATGGAGAAGTCCTTATCCAAATATATTTGGATTAAATTTGGAGTTAAGGGGAATCATAGTTAAGAGCTAATGACTTTAGGAGATTAAGGAAAGAGTCTCCTCCTTTTGCCCAAAATGGCATGGTGACATGTAAAGAGGCTCTCATGGCTTCCTTGTGGCTCGTGCATGGCTTCATGGCTTGCACATGGCTTAGGATGGCTTGGCTTGATTTCATGGAAGTAGAATTTAGGAATTTTGGTACTTTGGTGGAGAATTTTCATGAAGCTTGATTTTAAATGGTTTAATGATGATTTTGAAACTTAGGGGTGATTTTGATTAAATGGATGATGAGGGGAAGTGTCATGTGGGCTTTAGATTGATTTGGGCTTTTGAATTTGGTGGAAGTGGGCTTTTAGGAAGGCTTAAGGGGATGGGCCTTTAGGTTTAAGAATGAATTCATGGATGGGAATTTTGTAGAAGTTTGTTTAGGGATATGTCATGAGTGATTTGAAATGAGTTTGGAGTGATTTGGGTTTGAATTGGGTTGGATTTGGGGTTCTTTGGTAAATGGGCCAATGTAGGACAAATTGGGCTAACTTGGGCCAATGTTGGGCTAGGGTTTAATTTGATGTAAAATTAATCTTGGAAAATATTTATGGGATTGTTTCAAAGAGGTTTTGACTTTGGTTGGGTTTTGATTTTGGGGTTTGGGCTTATTTGGGTTAGGTTTGGGTTTAGGTCAAAATTGGGCCTTTTGGTTTTGGGTTGAATTTGAGTGGGATTTGGATCCAAAATTTGGGAAAATCATGTTAGTGTTTTGTTTATGGGGATGTTAGGGAAGGTTTAGAAAGGGTTTGGGGTTAATTGTAGTTGAATTGGTTTGGTTTGGGCTAAGTATGGGTCATGGGTCCAAATTGGGCCTTAAACTTGGACTCAAATGTCAATCAAATTGGACTTGGATTTAGTCTAGATTGATATTGTGGATATTGAATTGAATTTTAGAATTGAATTGGACCAAAATTAGGGTCAATTGGGTAGGTTTGGTTTGACATTGGGTTCACTTGGGTTAAGAATGGGCTAAATTGGGGGTTTTGGTAAAAGTGGGGTAAATTGACAAAATTGGACCATGGTGTAGTTGGACAAAATGAAATTAGGAATATTTGGGAGTTTCTGGAATTTTCTGGGAATTTTTTGAATTTTTGGATTTTTTGGCTAAGAAGGGTATTTTGGGTATTTGGAGGGTATTGGGGGGTACTTTTGGAATTTTTGGTATTTTTGGCTATGGATGGTCAATTTGAGTGGTGAGAAAATGTTCAAGGTTAATTTTGGGGAATTTTGGGTGATTTGGAAATTTTTGAGGATTTGGGTAATTTTAAGGGCTTTTTGTAGGTTTGATAAGTGTAGGGCCCCCGGGGTCAAAAATTGAAATTTAAAAAAAAAGAAGATTGATCAAATGTGAGTGAAATTGAATCGCTTTGATTGATCCATGAAAACATATTAAGACTATATGAGCCATGAGACGACTCATTTGAGGCATTCACCATGTTGTTCCTAACCCTCTTAACCAGGGGCTTAGGGGTTAAGGTCTATCCATATGAATTGCCTACATGAGTCAGGGAATCAAGTTGGGTATGGGTGTAGTTTTAGGATTTGGATTGTGTGTGTGGGAGTGTAGAGTATGCGTGTAGTGAGTATGTAAGTTAACCTTCACCAGACCAAGCTACCCAAGGTTGTCCTAAGGCCAAAGAGTCCTATGGGGAACTTATCCTTTAAACCTTCACTTTTGATTTCAACCCTCTAGGTGATTAGGGGTCTACAATCAAGCTTGTGGGGTTTGCAGGGAGACAAGAAGTGGTTTTAAATTTCTAAAGGATGGGTCCCAATTCTAGTCCTCTAAGATTAGTCAAAGGAAAAGCCTAAGGCTAGATCCTAAGCACTAAAGAGGGAAGAGAAGACCTCATCAACAATGAGGTCAATAACATCAAATTGAATAATTTGGAGTGATTGGAGCAAAAGGAACAAAAATGAAGTAAAATGGGGTGATTTAGAGCCAAAACGAGCAATGAAGAAATTTATGACCTGACAAATTTTGATATATCTTTCTATGCTTCATACGATTTACATTTATCACATATATTTGTATGAAATTACAATTTGTTTTTGTATCTATCTTGTAGGTATATCTGTTAGGAGAAAAACACAACTGAAATGGGGCAAAACGGAGCCAAACGTTGCAAAACGGTGGAGATGAACACATGGTGGCACCTAACCACCACCAAACTGGCGCTTAGGCACCAGAAAATAGTTGGTGATGGTTTTTCCCATACCTTCTTTAAGAAATGTCAGATTTGGACAATTTTTAAACCGTTGTGAAGTGTGTCTCTTGTGGAATTCGTTGGGAAAGATAAACCTTCTATAAGAGTTTGGGAGGGTTAGAAGGTGGCTATTGAATTTATAAGTGAAAATATGTATCTCTTAGAGTAAAGTGGTGTGTCTTTTGGTTAGGAGTTTTTTTTGAAGACAGACACCCTTTGGAAGATTCATTGAATATGAACACTTTTGTAGAGGCACATGAGACACCCTTTGGAAGATTCAATGAATATGGACTCTTTTGAAGAGACACATAAGCACCTCTTGAGAAATTATAAAAACACTCTTTACTCTCTTTAAGGGGTGAACAATTGGAAGGACGAAACTAATTAGAAGAGGAGAAGAAGGCTTAGAGAAGTAGATCCCTTGGGCGTGAGCCCCAAGTGGGGCGAGAGATTTCTTCTTTTCTTTTCACTTTGTTATTAGAGAGGATTGTAAGGAGATTGATTTTGCTATAAAAGGAGAGTTTGATATCCTTCAAACATAAGTATTTTTGTTGTAATTTGATTTGAATCTAGTACTTTGTGTGTGTGGTTTCAAAAACTTGCTCAATTAAAAGTTCTTGTTGTTTTTCCATGTGTAGTAAGTAGTTTTTTTATACTTCCCTCGTACAATCAATTAGTATGCATGTGTAGGATATTGAATTGAGTAGAGTGAGGATATATTGTGATGATTTTAGTTTATTTTCATTTACATGTAAACATGATCAACTTGCATGTTAAAATCTATTGTGAGAACATGTAAGAACTAATGTGGTATTGTTTTAGTCAACTTTTGGTAAGAATCACATGAGATTATATGGGTGAGAATGTAGTCCATATAATTGAGTGAAAATAATTAGGAAGATATACTTTAATGTTTGTAAAATTAGAGGACTTCAGAGTGACAAGCTAAAGCCCCCAATTTGGTTTGATATCTTAATTTTTAATATGAGATGTTAGTCCCTGGATGGAGGGAGAAGAAGGAACTCTAGAGTGAGAGATAGTATCATCCCTGCCTAACCCATCTTTAAGATTTCAAAGCATCAGATTAACCTATGTTCTTTATAGAACCAAGTAAGGGTAATGAATATAATTGCTCCTATTTGTCACAATCTCTCTCTTTACTTGTTTTACTTTTACACATGTCACTAATTTCATTGCATGAGGAAGAATACCTTTAATATATTAAACTCCACTTTCTGATTTTCCCTGAGTATTTTAATTTAGGACTAGAAGTAGTATTGTAGTAATAATTGTAGGATTTAATCAAAACCAAACCTTTATCGACCTTCCAGCTAGGGCATTTTATTGTAGACTAGAATTTCTCTTGAGAGCTACTCTGTTTTACCGCGATCTCCGTGGGATCGATATTCAGGGCTTAATCAGAAAGCTCTATATTACTTGATAACGATATGTATACTTGCATAAAATCCCTATTATCTAAAGACAATTGAAATCTTACTTTTCTTTGGAGTCAAGTTTTTGACACCGTTGCAAAGGAAGTAATTTAAACAAGAAAGTTAAAGGATTAAACTCTTGTATATTGTAATTGGGGATCACGTTTTTGGCATCGTTGTTAGGGATCGCAAAGGTTGATCTTGACATTTAGGAGGATTTTAGTTGAAGTATTTAGTTTTAGACTTGAAAAATTGTAGTATTTTAAAAACTATTTTATGTGAAAAGTGTTTTTTGTATGAAAAAGTGTTGTGAAAAAACTTTTTGTGTGAAAAATAAGGTGTTTGTGAAATTGATTTCTTGTATTGAAAATATTTTTTATTTAATTATTAATTTATTTTATGTTCTGTTATGTATGTGAACTAAAGGATCTGCAAGTGCTTTATGATCCTGAGTTAGAAAAAATGAAAAAAATCATAAAATAAAAAGGACTTAAAAAACTAGACATGGAAATGGAAAAATTTCAAAATAATAACTTGGAAAATCATCACAAATCATTGAGGGATTATGTAAAACCTACGATAGCTGAAACTCACTTAAGTATACAAATCCCTATCATAGAAGCTGACACGTTTGAATTAAATCCAGCGATTATCCAACTGGTGCAGAGCAACCAGTTTGGGGGAACTCCTTCGGAGGATCCCTTTTTACACTTATCTTGTTTTCTAGAACTTTGTGCTACATTTCATTATAACGGCATGTCAGACGATGTTGTTAAGCTAAGGCTTATTCATTCTTCACTAATGGATAAGGCTAAAATGTGGTTATACTCATTGGCCCCTGGCTCTATTAAAAATTGGGAAGAGTTAACTCAAAAATTCCTAGCTAAGTATTTTTGACCTTCAAGGACTATTAAACTTAGAAATGATATTATCTCATTTTGTCAGTATGAAGGGGAATTAATGTACAGAGCCTGGGAAAGATTTAAGGAACTTCTAGAAAAGTGTCCACACCATTCTCTTCCTAATTGGTTAATCATTCAAGCTTTTTGCAATAGGTTAGTATGATCCCTAAGGTCTATAAATGATGGTGCTGGTGGTGGTTCATTAATGTCAAAGTCATTTGATGAAGCATATGCTTTATTTAAAAGAATTGCTACAAATGAATTTGATTGGCCCTCTGCAAGGGTATATCTTAAAAATGTAGCCAATGTTCATGATACAGATGCGATTTCAATTCTTGCATCTCAAGTTGCTGCAATATCAAGGATGTTGGACCAATCTGGAATGAACCAGCATCAATTTACTCCACTAAGTGAGGAAAGTTCATTAGGGCATATGATTGATTCAAACTTATCATATGAGACTTTAAATGCCATAAACAACCCGTATTCTAACTTTCACAACCTAGGTTGGAAGAACCATCCTAATTTTAACTCGAATCATACTACTGGGGGTGGAAAGCAACAATGAGAAAACAATCATGCAAATCCTAATGGAAGTTAGAGTAATCGAAGGAACACAACCTATAGACCTACTTATCCACTGGACTCTAAAAATGCTCAACAATTTGAGGATAAGAAGATGTCTATAGAAGATGTGGTATTGCAAATGGGAAACCAGATGAAAGTCAAAATGCTGAAATTATAAACATAGAGGCTAACTCACATAGCATTAAGGCTCTGTTTGGCGCGAGTCGTTGCTCTTCGGCTTTTACGGTATGTTGTGCAGACTTGAAAAGCTGCTTGCGGGAAGCGATTATGGGGAAGTTAATTTCTGTTTGGTGCAGCTGTGTGAAAACAACTTTGGGGCAATTGTTTCTGAAAAAATGACCATGCTACCTCTGTATGATAAAACTGTTTAAAACAAAAATGTTAGAATAATATTTTAGATATTTCTGAAGCAGAATTTCACTTCGAAACAGTTCAAAAATTCGTGATGCTCAACTAACTTAACAGTGAGTGTTGAAAGTGATAAAGAAAAAAGAAAAAAAAACTATGATTCATGAAATCCATAGCCAAAATTTCATAAATTATGTTTCCAAGAGACATGAACAAAGATAATGGAGAAGATCATTTTAAAGAGACATGAACAAAGATTCATTACGTGAATAACCCTTAGAAAGATTGGGTTAAGTTTGAAGTTCAGACTTTCAATGGAAAACACAAATGCATTGTCATATTGACTCTTTGATATGAATTTTTCATCTGTTGTGCAAGCATAGAATGGGTAATTGCAAGAGTTTGATTTGTGAAGTTAAACTAGTAGAATCCATCAAAACAGGGAGATGAATTGAAGCAGAATTAGATCACCAAGGTGAAAAAATTATTATTATTTGGGACAAAAAAAAACTTTTGCTCCAACAGAAGGAACAAAATTTGTTTAGGAACTTGTCACTTATTGTTGTCTTCGGTAGTTTAGTCAAGTCTTGATTTATTATTAGTGGCCAAAATATCTAGCTGCAAAGAGAAGTCAGGCGTCGGCTTATATGCTCTGTAATCTTTATATAATGAACAATGGAGGGCTTTCAAAATTGAATGATATCAATGTTATTTTATTGCTAAGGATGTGGAATGAAAACAGCCTAAATTGATGCTTCAAAACCTAACAGCAATTTTTCTAGTTGGATATTTTAAGCCTATCTTAGAACAGATAATGCACAATACCTACAAAATTCCATTAGAAGAATACTGAAAATCCTTTGGAAGGCACTATTTATTTACATAAAAAAACAGTAATTTCTCTCAACCATGCCTCAAATGCATAGTTGATCTACAAAAAAGTTTTAGCTGCATTCCTTAGCTTTCGGACAATAGCAGAAAAGAAGAACAATCCTTCAAATGCAATAGTTAAAATGCAAAAAAACCATTTGTTCCTGGTGGAAGACGTGAGGTTACTGAAAGAGGTTATCTGCTTCGATTCGTTCAAGGTCACAAAAAAAACGAACGAGGAGGAGCCACTCACGGATCAAGGCGAAAATAGCTCGAAAATAAGCAAAAAAGATGGTTCTACCTGTATCGATTCGTTCCTGGTCGAAGAACGGGGATGGGGGTGGAGTGGGTGGCAATAGGATCATTCCTCGATTCGTTCCCCTGGATTCGTTCCTGGTCGATGGCGAGAGGCGAGACTGCGAGGGATCACAATAGGGAGGTCAGGGCAGAGGCGGAAGTTTGGAATACTTAGCAGGTGAAATGCTGGGGCCGCGGGGTCGATTCCGCGGCCCGCTTTTCCCCCACTTCAGCGGCCCCAGATGAGGCATAAACCAACACCGAGAACAATAATGAGCAAGTAGAAGCTGGCCTATTAAGAAGTGGAAGAGAGGTAGAGGAATATGTTAGAAAAGAGAAAGAAGTTGTGAGAGAAACAAAAGAAACTAAAAGGCCTAAATAACATGATTCTAAGGATTTGGAAAAATTTATATCTTCAAGTAAAATCAATTTAGAAAGACCACCACCTCCATTCCTCAAAGACTTAGACAGCATGAGTTGGATGAACAATTTTCAAAATTTCTGAATGTACTTAAGAAGTTAACGATAAATATTCCTTTCGCTGAAGCTTAGCAATAGATGTCAAATTATGTAAAGTTTATTAAGGAGATAATAAACAAGAAAAGAAAACTTAGGGAATATGATTTAGTTAAACTAAGTGAGGAGTGCAGCGCGAATGGTTTGATGTTTTAAGTTTTGATATGAGATGTTAGGCCCCAAGTGGAGGGAGAAGAGGGAACTCTAGAGTGAGAGCTAGTATCTTCCCTGCCCGACCTATCTTCAAGAATTGAAAGCATCAGATTAACCTATGTTCTTTATAGAACCAAGGGTAAAAAATATAATTGCTCTTATTTATCACAATCTCTCTCGCTACTTGTTTTACTTTTACATATGTCTATAATTTCATTGCATGAGGAAGATTACTTTTAATATATATATTAAACTCCACTTTCTTATTTTCACTAAGTATTTTAGTTTAGGAGTAGAAGTAGTATTGTAGCAATAATTTTAGGATTTAATCAAAACCAAACCTTTATCGACCTTCCAAGCTAAGGCGTGTTATTGTAGACTAGAACTTCTCTTGAAAGCTGTTGTGATTTACCGTGATCTCTGTGGGATCGATATTTGGGGCTTAATAAGAAAGCTCTATATTATTTGATAATGTTAAGTATACTTGCGCAAAATTCCTAATATTTAAGGACATAAATGAAATCTTACTTTGCTTTGGAGTCATGTTTTTGGTACCGTTGTAGAGGAAGAAATTTGAACAAATAAGTTACAGGATTAAGCTCTTATGTATTGTAATCGGGGATAAAACACCAATTTTTAATTTAATGCTCACCACAAGCTTCTTCTCAAGGAATTACTATATCTGGTGAAGCATAATTCTTTTAAATATTTTGAATATCTGAATTTAAACAAAAATTTTTGATTTCATGCTCACCTCAATGTTCTTCTCAGAGATCTACTATATCTGATGGAGCATAATTTAAGGATTTTGAATGTCCAAACTCCCATATATAATAATTCTTTAATATTTCTTAAGAAAAATTCTGGGATATTATAAATCATTCAAAAGCTAGGACCCAATCACATGGTAGACGATTAATAAGCTCATGATATCTCGAGTGAATTACTCTTATTTTGATCACACAATTTTATTTTGAAATTTACTTAGGACCTAGTCCCAAGATTAAGGTAAAGCACCCAGTTATTAAGCAATTAATTTCATTTCCTCTAAAATTCATAGGTTCTTTTGTTAAAATACTGAAATTTTTGTCTTGGATTACTCCTTTCTGGATTGTATTTCTATTAATGATTGTTTGATGTTGATTCTTATCTTAACAAATATTTCATTTTGTTTGAAAATTACTTCAGTATGTATTGCTAGATGGTGTCTTATTCTAGCTTTTGTAATGGCAGTGTTTGTTATTTTAGGCTCCAAGCAAAGCTTAGCCGGTTTCCGAGTTGTCGCAGCTTGTTGATTTCCTAAAGAGACTTGTCAGGACACCTACGTAAGTCAGCCTTCCTTTGTTCAAGAAGTCCTCTTTTCATTAATAGGGGAGACTACACATCCAATCTTTTCTAAAAGTTATGAGATTGAATATCATTCTTTTTGTACAAGTCTATAAAATTGACTACTGGGGCTGACAGACACCTCTGCTTTTTTAAGTGGGAAAAAGGCTCTTTACATTATATTTGGTAGATGTCGGGAAGAATTTATTTCCTTTTAGGAGGTAAGCATTCCAAAAAATACACTCCTCTGATTCAAAGGTTTCAAATTTAGTTGTTATTTTGATTTCATTCTTTTTTTATTTTTTCAAGGCAGAGCAATTTCTATTTCTCCACTGAATATGGGTCAACTGACCTGTCTTAGAACTGGACCCAACCTCGAACACAGATGATAGTGGAACATCGTCATAGATCTTGTTTTCATTACGGTCGATTTCTTCCTTTGTTTCAGCAGTAAGATAGATCACAATGGACTTCAGAACTGGTTACTTTGTAGAAGCTCCCATAGAGGCAGCTGTCTTGAGAAGAAGGAAATCTTTGTTAGAGTTCATATCAAATTCTTGTAAAGGATCTATGACCTCAGAAGTAGCTATCTTCACCATGGCATGTAGTAGGCCACTAAAAACTAGTTTAATCTGTCTTGTTAAACTGTAAAACAAAATATTAGGAGTAGAAAAAGATTAAATTACTAGGGGTCCTTTACAGCAGTTCCTCAATAAAAATGTATTCATTTTCATTTTAGACTCATTATGTATACTGGGGCTTTATTATATTATGTTGATTTGTTATGCCAAAATTTGTCATGGGTAACTCTGAAAAGAGTTAGATTTGAAGGAGATGATCCTATCTATCAAAAGATGGAACATCTAGAGAACGAATGATTTAGTGAGAGATGAGAAGATAGAAAATCCCCAACGGAGTCGCCAAACTCTCTTGATGGCATTCCTGGTACTTGGCTTGTCGCCGTCGGCACCGTCAATTCTCTTGTGTTATTGTGGATGTCGAAATTTTTGTTGATGTTGTTGTTGAAGAGTCACCACTCTCTTTAGCTATCATATTGCCCTAATCTTTAAGTAATCTTATTCTTTTGGATCATGTGAAGGATCCTTAGATGTTAAGAAACTTAAAGAAGAAAGATAAGAGCTAATAAAATAGAAAATAGTAGAATAAGGAAATATCAGTGGTAGTCCTTACAGAGAAGATTCCAGAATGCCTTATTCTGGATATCTCCGTATAAGAATGACCACATGGAAAATCTAATAACCAGAGATTTTAAGTGCGATACCTATTCCGAGTTCTTTAATTATCCTATGTAGTTAATTACATCTTAAACAATTAGGATTGTCTAAGAAAACATCTGATTAACATTAACACTCGTTCTCTAAGAAATATTCAAGATAACGGAAGTAAATGTCAATCTTTAATCCCAAGGGTAATAAGTGTCATGTACTACACTAAAGGTTTGGTTTTGTTATCGTTGTTGTTTTGTTTTGTTTTGTAAATGTCATTTTGTTTCGTTGTTTGCTTTGTTTTGTCAATGTCGTTTTGTTTCATTGTTTGTTTGGTTTTGTTTTGTCAATGTCATTTTAATTTGTTGTTTGTTTTGTATTGTCAATGGCGTTTTGTTTCGTTGTTTATTTTGTTTTGTCAATGTCATTTTATTTCGTTCATTTGGGTTTTGTGGCTATCCTAAATGTTTTGTTATTGTTTCATTTTGATGTTGTTGTTTTGTTGTCATTTTGTTTTTGTTTTGTTGTTGTAGTTTTGTTTTAATGTTATTGTTGTCCCGTATTTAGAATGTTGATCTGCAAAATAGAGTTAACACACCTTAATAACTTGCAAAGTAAATCTAAAATAGAAATTTTCTTCAACCTGCAAGAAAAACAGTGTCAGAGTTATTCTTGCAAAAGAAATATTGTATATTTTATTGATTTTGTTGGTTGAATTTTTAGACAACCTAATTAAGTTGTTCATGGCTCTGTCATCCCAGAGTCGTTGGATACCTTGATTTAATAGTCTGAAAGGTTTTTAAATGAGGACCGGAAGCCTCATGTCAACAACCAGGATTGCATCTCTAAGAAATCTTCATAGATCAAGAACGTTGGGGTTTAAGTTGCATTTGGTAATCTTTGTTCATTAAGGTTTCATTTAAGTTTTAATGTTTTTTTGGATTTTAGGTTGTAAAATTTTATGTTGTTTACTATTTATTAACCAATTAAAATTTTCCCTGTGTCATTATGATTGATTTTTATATGTCAATTTTGATTTGTTAATTTATGTCTAATGTTCTTTAGACCTATAGAAATGAGTCAAGTTTGTTTAGATCTAATGTCTGTAAAATCTAATTAGAATTGAGAATTTTAGATTCAGAGTCATTTAAATCTAATTTTTTCGAGTTAAATCTAATATGAATTAGATTCTGGAATTTAGATTTAATGTCTTTTGAATCTAAAGGTTTTGGATTAAGTATAATATTAATTAGACTTGGGAATGTAGATTCAGTGTCATTTAAATCTAATATTTTTGAGTTAAATCTAATATTAATTAGACTTAGGAATTTAGTTTCAATGTCTTTTGAATCTAAAGGTTTTAGATTAAGTCTATTATTAATTAGAATTGGGTATTTAGATTCAGTGTTGTTTAAATCTAATATTTTTGAGTTAAATCTAATATGAATTAGATTTAGGTATTTAGATTCAATGTCTTTTGAATCGAAAAGTTTTATGAAATTTGACTAAGTCTAAATGTAAATTGGACTTAATGTTTAAATTCTAATGTTGGTTGGACTTAAATAAATTTGGTTATGTCTAATGTAGGTTAGACTTAGGGTTTTAGGTCCTGATGTTAGTTGAGCCTAAAGACTTGGTTGAGTTTGGTTCAATTTGGATTGAATGTTGAGTTTAAGTTCAATGTTGTTTGAACCTAAGGTTGACATAAGTTTAACTTTGGTTTGATCTTAAGTTAAAATTTTTATTTTAGGTCCCATTTGATTGAATCCTAAGTTAAGGGTTTAAGGGTTTTGACTTAAATTTAACTTTGTGTTGATCTTAAGTTAAAGGTTTGGTTTAGGTTCAATTTTGTTAGAACCTAAGTTTAAAGATTATTTTAAGTCCAATTTAGGTAGGACCTAAAGTTGATTTAGGTTCAATATGGATTGAACTAAAGGGTTTGAAATTGTTCTAATTCCAATGTAGATTGGAATTAAAATTATTTAAGGATTCATCCCAAGGAGTTGAAATTGTTCTAATTCTAATGTTACTAGAACATAAGTTTGATTTAGATCCAATGTAAGTAGAATACAAAACTGGCTTAGGTTTAATATGAATCAAACCTAAAGTTTGATATGTTGATAAGTCCAATGTATTTGATCCAATGTAAGTAATATCTAAAGTTGGCTTAGGTTTAATATGAATTGAACCAAAGGGTTGAAATTATTCTAAGTCCAATGTTGGTATGACTTAAGATTAATTTAGGTTTTAAAGGTTTAATTTGATATAAGCTCAAGTTGGTCTGAACCTAAGAGTTTGATTTGATTTAGGTTCAAGTTGGGTTGAACCTACGAGTTGATATGATTTAGGTTCAAGTTGTGTTGAACTTCAGAGTTTGATTTGATTTTGGTTCAAGTTGGGTTGAACCTGAGGTTTGATTTAGTTTAGGTTCAAGTTAGGTTGAAACTAAGAGTTTAATTTGATTTAAAGTTTTTTTAAATCAAACATAGGAAAGGTTTAATTAGCTTTATTAGGTCTAGTTAGAGTTAGACCTAATTGGGGTTTAAGTTGAATTAAGCCTAATGTAAGTAAGGCTTAAGTAGATTAATTAGGTCTAATGAGGTTATACCAAATTAGGGTTTAGGTTTACTTAAGCCTAATGTAAGTAAGGTTTAAGGTGATTTTTAGGTCTAATTAAGGTTAGACCTATTTAGGTTTAAGATTTGGTTTAGGTTAGATTTGACTTAAGTTCATTTGGTTGAACCTAAGGTTAAGTTGGTTTAGGTTGACTTAGATTCAATTTAGGTTGAACCTACGATTTAGGTAGACCTAGGTTCAATTTGGATTAAACCTAATGCTTATGTAGAGTTAGATTCAATTTTTGTTGAATTTAAAGTTCTGGTTAACTTGGGTTCTGATACACATGAAATATATTGTGCTTTTATGCTCTTTAATGGAAGGTATTTTCATGGTTTTCTTATAGGTATGATTAAAATGAGTGATTGTGATGAAAGGGGCAAAAAAGGATCAAATTTAGAGCAAAAATGAAAGGTGTGCAAAATTAGCCTCTAACACTTAATTGCTGATGGCTGGTGGATAGGCGCCACATTTAAAAGTGATGAATCAATTTTGGAGTCATTTCTAAGGGGTGTTTGGAGTAACTTTTGGTTTAAACTTCCTTAACTTCTTTTCAGTGACAAATTTGAATCAGGAGATGCATCTTTTGGCAGATACATTGAATTTGGACATAATT
This sequence comes from Papilionanthe hookeriana x Papilionanthe teres, assembly GCA_022702705.1. Lineage (NCBI taxonomy): Eukaryota > Viridiplantae > Streptophyta > Magnoliopsida > Asparagales > Orchidaceae > Papilionanthe > Papilionanthe hookeriana x Papilionanthe teres. Next base: position 152,785,720 of record CM040424.1, read on the forward strand.
TAAAGAGACACCAAAGCACCTTTTGAAGAATTATTAAAATGAAGATGTAAAGATCAAAAAAAGAGAAGAGTTATGAAAGGATGATTTGGCAGGAGAAGTTGGAGAAAAGCTTGAAGTGGTTGAAGGGAAAGAGGAAGAAAGAGAGTCTTCTTCTTGCCAAAAATGCTTTACTTTTCCACTTTACTTTATCATAGTTTGTATTAGAATTTAGGAGAGTGAATCCTTTGAGTTGGGCGCCACCCCCTGAGGAGTTATTTAGTGGAAAGCAAAAGTTTCAGAACCAAGCAAGGGTATGGAAATTAACTGCTCCTATTTGGCACAACACATATAGATACCTCCACAATGAAATTCCATAATTAACACTGATTCATTGAAAGAGGAAAAAACATATTTTTTTCTCTTTTACTTTCATATCTTTAAGTCTTATTAATTTTAGTTGCTTACTTTACATTTTCTAAAAAATTAGCAAAAGAACTTTAACTTTTTCATTATAAAACATAACTTGCAAAATCATTTTGAAATTTAAAAAGTTGTTTCTCTGCTTTGTTTAAATTTTTAGATATTTCCATATGGGTTCGATATCTCTGGTTTAATCAGAAAGTCCTATATTACTTGATGAACGATATGTATACTTCCGTGGAATCCCATATTAAAAATAATTAAAGCTGATTTCTTATTTGCTTCAGAATCAAGTTTCTGGTGTTGTTGCAAAGAAAGAGATATTATCATTAAAAAGAAATATAAAGTGTAAAACGTAAGCATAAATATTCGAGGATCAAGTTTTTGACTTCGTTACCGGGAAAATTAATTAAAATGCTTTCAAAATAAAATTCAAGAAAAACTAAATTTTTACTTTTTCCATGCTTTTGTTAATGTGTTTTATTTTATTTTATTTTATAATTGTGTTTGCGTAGTTCAGGCTCTGAAAGACTTGTGCGTTACGATACTAAATTAGAATGAACTATAAGAAAAATCAAAAAAATTAAAAATACAAAAAAAGATAAAAATATTCAAGAAATGGTGAATCAAAATATTGAAATCCATAAAGAATTCAGACTTTTAAGAGATTATGCTAACCCTACAGTTGATGAACTTCATGATAGTATTTAACATCCTGCTGTAATGGCTAATTCATTTGAACTTAAACCTGCTATTATTCAGATGATATCTAATAATCAGTTTTAGGGAGCACCAACTGAAGATCCTAATTTACATCTTGTCACTTTTCTATAATTGTGTGCTACTTTTAAATATGATGGTGTTTTAGACGATGCTATTAAAATTATATTTTTTACTTTCTAACTGAGGGATAAGGCTAAGATATGTTTAAATTTGTTAACACCTGGATCCACCAGAACATGGGGTGATTTAGTGCAAAAGTTCCTTGTTAAATATTTTCCACCATCAAAGACTGTGAAGCTTAGAAGTGACATTACATCTTTTTGTTAGTTTGACAAAGAATCTATTTATGAAGCATGAGAACGTTTTAAAGATCTCCTAAGAAAGTGTCCAAATCATTCAATACCGGATTGTTTAATAATTCAAACCTTTTACAATGGATTGGTTGTATCTCTTAGATCTATTATCGATGTCGTTGCTAGTGGTTCATAGATGTCTAAACAATTTTCTTACGCTTATGCTTTAATTGTAGAAATGGCTACTAATAATTTTCAGTGTCCTTCTAAAAGGTTAAATCCTAAAAAGTTAGCCAATATTCATGAAAATGATGCTTTTGTAATGCTAGCAAATTAAGTTGTTGCAATTTCAAGGAAGGTAGACCAGTTTGGAATGAAATTTTTTCAACAAATTTCTATGATTTAAGAAAATTCATTAGGCCAAATGAATGATTCTCAAACATCATTAGAAACTTTGAATGTCATAAAAAAGCCAAATAACCCATACTCGAATAATTATAACCCAGGTTGGAAGAACCATCCAAAATTTTAACTGGAACAACAATAATCAGGGTGGTATTAATCAACAATGGGGGAACAATCAAGTAAACCCATTGGGGAATTGGAGCAACTAAGGGAATAATAATTATAGACCTACCTATCCTCCATGCTTTAACAATGCTTCCCAATTCAAGGAGAAGAAGCCATCTATAGAAGAAGTGGTGTTACAAATGGGAAATCAATTGGAAAGTCAAGGAGCTCTAATCAGAAATATTAAGAATTAGTTGGGACAGATTGCCAGTTTATTGAGTAATAGATCCCAGGGAACACTTCCTAGTAATACAAAAGTAAATCCAAGTAACAAGAATAAAGAGCAAGTAAGAGCTACTTAGTTGAGAAGTGGAAGAGAGTTGGCATGTAGAGTTCAAAAAAAGATTGAAGTAGAGAAAGAAGAGATTGAAGAACCAAAAGAGGGCACCCCAAAAGGTTTGGAATGACCTATTTGTCCACTTAAGATTGATTTAGAAAAGCCGCAACCTCCATTTCCTTAGAGACTTTGACAACAAAAGTTGGATCAGCAATTTTCAATGTTCATGGAAATATTTAAGAACCTTACAATCAACATTCAATTTGTTGATGACTTAGAAGAATTTCTTAGCTATGTGAAAGTTATGAAGGATATTCTCAGCAAAAAAAAAAATTTTGAAGACAAAGAAATACTTGCACTCAATGAGGAGCGCAGTGCAATAATTTAGGAAAAACTTCCTGAGAAGCTTAAAGATCCTGGTAGTTTCACAATTCCATGTGTGATCGGGATAGATTTCATGGGAAAGCTTTATGTGATTTAAGTGCACACATTAACCTTATGCCATTATCTATATTCAAAAGACTAGGATTAGGAGAAATAACCCCAACTACTGTAACTCTGTAATTAGTGGATCGTTCGATCACATATCCTAAAGGAGTTATAGAAGATGTTTTAGTGAAGGTGGATCAATTTATCTTTCATGTTGATTTCATTGTGCTAGATATGGAGGAAGATAAAGAGATACCCATAATTTTAGGGAGACCTTTCCTAGCCACCTGAAGAGCAATGATATATGTGCAAAAAGGGGAATTAACTATGCGAGTCAATGATCAAACTGTTACATTCAATATCTCAAAATCAATGAGATATCTTGCAAGTGGTAAAGAAGATGAATTTTTTAGAATGGATATTATCAGACATTTAAGTGGATGCCATTTTAAATAAAATTGTGAAGAGAAATCTGAAAGTGAAAAATTCGAATATGAATAAGAAGAAGAATTAAAACATTTTGAAAATTTTCATGAGGAAGATTTAAATTATGTTCATGAAAATTTTGAATTTTTGGACACGATTGAAAAAGATGAATCTTTTAGTCCATCAATTGAAAACCTCCTGACTTGAATTAACGATGCTTCCTACTCATTTAAAGTATGTCGTTTTAGGTGATTTCTTAACTTTTCCAATTAGAATTTCCTCTCAATTGTCTGAAAAAGAAAAAGAGAGTTTGCTTGAAGTTTTAAAGAAATATAAAAAAGCCTTTTTAATGGACAATAACTGATATTAAAGGAACTAGTCCTTCAATTTGCATGCATAGAATCCTTTTGGAAGAGAATTGCAAACCTCGGGCTAATCCTCAAAGAAAACTAAATTCTATCATGAAAGATATTGTCTAGAAAGAAATTTTAAAGTGGTTGGATGCTGGAATATTCTATCCTATTTCAGATAGTGCATAGGTTAGTCCTATTCACTGTCCCTAAGAAAGGAGGAGTTACTGCGACTGCTAATGAAAGAATTAATTAATACAAACAAGACAAGTTACAGGATGAAAAATATGCATTGATAATAGAAAATTAAACATTTCCACTAAGAAAGACCATTTTCCACTACCCTTTCTAGATCAGATGTTGGATAGACTGGCTGGGCATAAATACTTTTGTTTTCTGGATGGATATACTGGTTACCACCAAATACAAAAGAATTAAAAGAAAAAAATGTCTACTAATCCTTATGGTACATTTGCTTTTAGAATATTGCTCTTTAGTTTAAGTAATGCCACGGCTACATTTCAGAGATGTATGATGGAAAATTTTTTTGATTTAATTGAAAAAGGGATTGAAGTTTTTATGGATGACTTTTCAGTGTTCATAATTTCATTTGAATAATGTTTAAAACATTTATTGAGAGTTCTGAAATGCTGTGAAGAAACTAATTTAGCCCTTAACTGGGAAAAATGCAAATTTATGTTAGTAGGAGAAATTGTTTTCGGACACCGTATATCAAAAAATGGTATGGACGTGGATTCTACAAAAATTTAAGTTATCTCTAATTTACCTTACCCAACAAATGTAAGGGGAATTAGAAGTTTTTTGGGACATACTGGATCCTACAGGTGTTATATTAAAAGCTTTTCAAAAATTTCAAAGCCTTTAGGTCCTTTACTGGAAAAATTTGTGAATTTTGATTTTGATAATGAATGCCTAAAAGCGTTTGAAGCAATGAAAGAAAATTAATTACTGCACCTGTTATAGTTTCACTAAATTGGGAAAAACCTTCTGAATTAATGTGTGATGCTAGTGATTATGCTATTCGTGATGTTTTAGTTAAAAGTTCTGATAAAATTTTCATACTCATTTACTATGATAGTAAAACTCTTAATGAAGCTCAAATTAATTATACCACGACTGAGAAAGAGTTATTAGTTATAGTATTTGCCTTTGATAAATTCAGATCATATTTAGTTGGAACAAAATGTGTCGTGCATACTGATCATTCTACTATTAAGTATTTATTGAAGAAAAAAGATGCAAAACTGGATTTTTCTTTTGTAAGAATTTGATTTTGAAATAGTAGATAGGAAGGGTGCTGATAATCAGATTTCTGATCATCTATCCAGACTTGAAACTGAACAATCTCTCTGTGTTGTTAAAGAAATTAATGAACATTTTCCTGATGAAAACTATTCACTATTAATGAGTGATGTGTTTCGTGGTATGCCGGCATTGTAAACTTTAATGTCAGTGATATTATACCTTATGGTTTGACATACCAAGGGAGAAAAAAATTTTTATCCGAAGCCAAAACTTATTTTTGGGATGACTCGTTTTTATATAGATAAGGAAAGGATCTGACCATTTGAAGATGTGTGCCTTTAAATGAAACTTATGAGATTATTCAGAATGTCGTAATTCTGATTATGGGGGACATTTTGGTATTGATAAAACAACATATAAAATCTTACAATCTCGATTTTATTGGCCTACATTTTTTAAGGATGTTAATGCTTATATTAGAAATTGTGATCGATGTCAATGTGTAGGCAATATTTCTAGAAGAAATGAGATGTCCCTCAATTATATGTTAGAAGTTGAAATATTTGACGTTTAGGGATTGTATTTCATGGTACCGTTTATACCATCTTTAGGAAATACATACATTTTGATTGCAATAGATTATGTATATAAATGGATAGAAGTTTTTGTTTTACCTCAATGTGATGCTAATAGTGTTGCAAAGCTTTTAAGAAAGAATATATTTTGCAGATTTAGAATACCAAGAGTAATCATAACTGATGTGGGAAGTCATTATAGAAATGCTATTATGGAAAAGCTACAAAGAAATATCATATTAACCATCACATTGCTACTGTTTATCATCCACAGACATGTGGTCTGGTTAAATTATCCAATTATAAAATTTAAAAAATATTAGAAAATAATGTTAATCTAATAGAAAGGATTTTGGATAGAAATTTAGTTAATCTAAGATCCATTTGAACTTGAGCATAAAGCATATTGTGTTATTAAAGAGTTCAATTATTATTTGAAAAATACTGGTGAAAAGAGATTGTTGCAATTAAATGAGCTTGAAGAGATAAGGAATGAATCTTATGAAAATGCTAAGATTATAAAGAAAAGATGAAGTTATAGCATGATTGGAAGATTCTTACTAAAAATCTTGAGCCAGGACAACAAAGTTTTATTATAAAATACCAAATTGAAAATATTTGCTAAAAAACTTAAGTCAGTGTGGATGGGTCCTTCTATTGTAATGAAAGTTTATTCCTATGGAGCTGTGGATATTAAATATCCTATGACTGGAAAAATATTTCAAGTTAATGTTCATAGTCTTAAAGAATATTATTCAGTTGATCAATTTCTGATGAGAATCTAATGTTGGGTGACATAAAATAAGCTCAAGGTATGTCAGTCTGAAGATGTTAAACCAAGTGTTTTATGGGAGGCAACCCATAGTTATCAGTCTGCTTTGCTTTATGTTTGCTTTGTGTGTTTCATTTGGTTTGATTTGAGATAATGTGGTAGCAATTTTGTAGTTTTAAAAATAATAATGATTTTTATTTAACCTAAACTGATGACTTAAAGGAGTCAGAATGAAGATTTGGACGTTTAGTAGACCTGTGCTAAAATGAGCACTAGCGGCTATGTGTCGTAAGTTAGCACTTAGGCACCGGAGTTACAAAAACATGAAAAATGGGGTTCTAGAAGTTTAAATTAAGGGTAAATAGTTTTGGGAGTTGTTTGGGAGTTTGAACTTGTCTTAGGCCTGTTTTAAGACTTCCTAAGTCTATAAAAAGGCCCAAAATTAAAGAGATGCTTTTCCCAGTTCTTATTTTCATTCTTGAGTCTTAAGAAGAGTATTTTGACTGCAAAAACATCTTCTTGGGAGAGCAAAGTTAAGATGAAAGAGGAAGCCAACAAGAAGAAGTTTATTAGTGAAAGTGTGCAAGAGTTATTCAATGGATTTCTGGCCTCTAGTTTTAAAGGAATTACAGAAAAGATTGTGAAGATCGAGGTTGATGTGACTTCAATCGAAGCAAAGGTAAATGAAACTAACACACATTTAGCGCACATAGGATGGAAACTGAAAATGTAATTCAGTCATTCAAGTCATGTGGAAGAAGTGGACAAAGTGATGTCTGAAGAGTAAATGGATAGAAGAAAAAGAAAATGTGAGAGTTTTTAATCATCGCCCGTTTTATCATTTTTATATTCTAGATGGTTCAAATGCAAATAATGGTGATTTTGGATATATTCCACCTATTGGAGATTGGAATTAAATTAAGTGTGTTCTTGTGATTTAGTTATCTGTGTTTAGTGTTTTGTGTATGTGATTATTATAATGTTTATGTGTTGTTGTATTTTAATTTGTGTTTATTACATCTTAATAATGTAAATTTGTGTCTATGATATGTGTTATGAACTTATGTATTGGAAAATTTCATCCAAAGTGTTTGGATAGAAATTTATAGTTTGTATTAATGGTGTTTCGTTATTAATGAAATATAAGTTTGTGTTTGTGTGAAATTTTTGTTGGATCGATGGAAATTATAGTGTAATTTTGGAGTATTAGAAGTGTTATGGGGTAGAATTAATTTATTAAGTGATTAAGGGTGATTAACTAGGATTTTTAGTGAGATTAACATAAATTGTCAAAATTTGTGCACTGATGCCTAAGCACCAAACCTTCAGTGCTTAAGCGGCAAACTGTGTGGCTAAGCACTGTAGCTTCGCGCGTAAGCGCTGGTTCACGAAAACTGGTTTTCAGACATTAAAAACCTAAAATGTGCAGCCATTGTCACCTTTAACCTATCGTATTATCAAAAAAAGGGCCTAGGGCATCACAAATTTAGATCAATTTAGAGCCGATTTTGATGAAATTTGTTGGATTTGAACTCCATAAGGTATAAGCACTTCTCTTAAGCAAAAAATTTTGATTTTCAACTTGTATTTTGAGTACATTATTTATAAATCCGAAAATCCCTATTCATGGTGAAAATTTGAGAAAAGCATGAGAAATTGCTTTAATTTAGTGGATTTTGTCTTCAGAAGTTAACTTAGCAAGTTTAGTTTGATTTTGAAATTTATGGTGAATTTTTTGGTGAATTTTATAAATGACTCCAAAGTTGAAGTGCTCGAAAGAGAATGCGAGATTTGATTCAGATAAATTTATTAGTTCTAGAGCGAAGGGTCATTATGTCGATGCACTATCATGACGTAAATTGATTCCAGACTGAGTTTATAGTAAACCAGGAGGAGATATTGAAGAGATAATTGTTCGAAGAAATTGGGAAAAGTATTGTTGCTTCTCCGCTATTGTTGTTGTTTCTGTAGTAAGAGAGTTTTATGCTAACTTGCCAGCAGCAGAGGAAAACATAGTGACGGTTCGATGACAGCAAATGAATTTTTCTTCTGTGGTAATCAATACCTATTACTGATTACCTCCGGAATTGTTTTATTATTATGCTAATTATCATCCTACGGAAGGAAAGTTAGATGAGATTATGTCTTTTCTTACTGATGGGAGAGGTCTATGGAAAATTCCAAATGAGAGAAGAGTAAATTTTCCAGCCTCTAAGATGAATGCCACATCCAAGGCTTGGCATTACTTCAACTCATATAAGTTATTGCCTTCAAGTCATGTCAATGAAGTTACGAGGGAAAGAGTTGTTTTAAACTATTATATTTAGCAGGGAAAGCCGGTTGACATAGGAGCTATCATTTTATATTATATTTTAAACTATGCCAGAGCTGTCACTACAGTAGGGATAGGATTTCCTTCCTTGATTCATTCACTTTATTAGCAGTCTAGTGTAAAGTTTGAAACTTGAAAAGAGGTTCTTCAGGCACTTAGACCTATCACCATTGTAAATGTGAACACTGACACAGTGCATTCAGAGTTTGGCTGGAAAGGAGGATCTATTAGTGCTTCTCGTGCTTCTGCTTCTGCTGCATCTACTTCTCGTGCTTCTACTTCACAAGCATCATCATCTAGAGATTCATAGACTAGATTATTAAGGGAGATTTTAAATAAAGTGAGTCTGACCAGAGAGCATGTTAGAGATATGGATGGAAAGGTAGAAAATATTAGGAGGTATATACAGAAACATGATGAGTATGAGGAGAATCATCAGCAGTACTTGGACAGACTAATTAAAGGAGATCACAGTGCTGAGATGCCTCCTTATCCTTATTTTATACCTTATGTGCCATCCAGAGATTGGAATGAGAGAGATGATGACGATGAGGATAATGAGTAGGATTTATTTTTTTTTATTATTGAGTTTGTGATGTTGTACTTGTGATGTTAGTGTTGGGTTGTGATGTTTGGTTTTTTATTATTTGTTTTGTTATGTTTAAATACTAATATATGTAAGTTATAGTAGGATCATTTCTATTCTGCATATTCAATTATATCTGTGTTGGATTTATGTTTTACATTGTATTGGGTGATATATTTGTGGTAGTAAATGTTGTAATGTAATGTTTGAGTTTTTAGTATTGTATAATTTAATTCCAAAACTGTTAGGAAAGTTTAGAACACTATTATAAATCACTATCTAAATTGTGTGGTTTAAACTTTTGAAAATTTTCTACCATAACTTTTCTAGTATTGTTGTGATTTTAGTTATGTTAAGTTGGTGTGTATTTGCTTTGAAAACTTTGACTAATGTAGAAGTCCTTTGAAATTTTTATTTTATGAAAAACTGAAAAAAAAAACTCAATTTGATTTATTTTTACTCCTATTTTTAAAATGTTGTACTTACATATTTGGGATATGAAAATTCATACAAGCATGTTATTCTAGTTTTTAATTCTTACCCATGTATCATTTCTTATGCTTAAATATTTTATCCTAACTAAAAATTTAAAGTTTTGGGGGAATTTAAAAACAAATTCTCAAAAGCAAAAATTTTATTTGTTCTCAAGAATACTTTAAATAAATTTCATTTTTGATTGAAAATAACTTTATACATGAAGTTATTTTAGGGAAGCAAAATTTTTAATATAGAAATGAGTAAGAAAATTTAGTTAAAATTTATAGTAATAATGAAAATTTTAAAGTTAAAATTTTATTAGTAAAGAAATGTTAAATATAGTTAAACTATCTTTAGTAGGAAATGTATTTTTGTAAAAATAAAAGTTTTATCTTTAAAAATAAAAGATTTATCTTTTATTTTTCAAAGCTTAAATTTCTTTTATTAAAGAAAAATTCTCAAAATTGTTATTATGATTTTAAGTGATATATATCAAACCTTTATTTTAAATGGAATGGTGGAATTAAAAATCATTAAAGGCCTATCCAGATATAGTAATCCTTTCCTTATAAAAAAAAGAAAGAATAATAAAAAGAAAAAGAAAAAGAAAAAGTGAAAAAGAATATGTGAAAAGGAAGGAGAAGCTTGAGGATTTAAGGGCCTAATCAAAAATTTGTTTCATACCTAAAGTTTAAAATACAAGTTTTGAGAAAATCTAAAGCTTAAGATTATTATATAGTAAGTAAAATTATTTTCAAATAAAAATTTTTGAGTAAGACAAATAAAATGTTTAAATCCTATATTTTGAAAAATCTACAAGTATTTATGAATAAGATAGGAACTCATATTTTACATTATCCTTTAATTAAAAACTTTCTAAACATTAAGTTGATCTTATTTACAAAAATTTTTCTAAATTGGATGATTTCATTTCTATAACAAAATTTTGAAACCGTCCTAAAGAAACTCATTTACATAATTTGCAAGTTAAAATTTTCTATGTGATTAAGTGTCAATTCAGGACAAGTAACATTTTAGGTTTAGGGAACTTTGATACACCAAAAATATATAGTGTTTTTAAGCAATTTTTTATACCTATTTTTGATGATATTGCACTTTAATAGATGATATTTTTGTGTTTTTCATACAAGTATGATTAAAATGTCTAATTATAATTGAATGAGCAAAAAAGTATCAAACTTGAAGCAAAATATGAAGTGTGCAAAAATTTGGCCTCTAATGCCTAAGCACCGATGGCTGGCACATAGGCGCCACAGTTAAAAAATACGAATTAACTCAAATTTAGCTCCATTTTCAAGGGGTGTTTGAAGCAACTTTTGGTTTAAACTTCCTTAACTTCTTTTGGTCTACAAGTTCGAATGAAGAGGTGCATCTTTTGGTAGATACATTGAATTTTGACATAATTTGAAGAGACACCAACGCATCTTTTGAAGAATTATTAAAATGAAAACTTAAGATCAAAAAAAGAGAAGAGTTTTGAAGAGAAGTATTGGCAGGAGGAGTTAGAGAAAAGCTTGTAGTGGTTGAAGGAAAAGAGGAAGAAAGATAGTCTTCCTCTCGCTATACTTTCTTTACTTTTCCAATTTACTTTATCATAATTTGTATTAGAATTTAGGAGAGTCAATCCTTAGAGTTTGGTGCAAACCTTTAAGGAGTTATCTAGTGAAAACAAAAGTTTCAGAGAAACATCAAGAATCTTGTGGAGAGGATTTTCAGATAAGTTTTTATCTTTATTTTTACCTTTGGTTTTTAGGTAAGACTTGTTGTGTTTTCACCATGATTTCTACTTTTAAATCAAATTATACTTGTGTTTTCTCCATGATTTCTGAGTAGTTCTCTTTATCTTTTTCCTTTTAAATGATGAAGTAATTAAATTATGGAAGGCAGTTGTGTGAAGTATAGGTGTTTAATGTTGGAAGAAGTTGTGATGATTCAATACCTTGCACTTCATTTACTTCTTGATTTGGCCAATTGAGATGTTAAAATTTATTGTGAGAACATGTAAGAACCAAAGTGGTATTATCTCAATCAACAATTGAAGAGAATCACAGGAAATTGTATGGGTATGAATTGTAATCCATATAGTTGAGTTCAAATAAATAGGGAGATATGTTTTTTATTGGGGAGTAAAAATAGAGGACATTAGAGTGGCAGGCTAAAGCCTCTAATTCAGTTTGATGTTTTAAATTTTGTTATGAGTTGTTAGGCCCAGGTGGAGGGAGAAGAGGGAACTCTAGAGTGAGAGCTAGTATCTTTTTTTCTTAACCCATCTACAAGATTTCAAAAGTTCAAATTAACCAATTTTCATTATAGAACAAACTAAAGATAAAGAATATATTTGCTCCTGTTTAGCACAACATATTTAGATACTTCCAGAACAAATTTCCATAATTATTACTGATTCATTAAAAGTGAAAAAATATATTTTATTCTCATTAATTTTCATATAGTTTTTATTGTCTTGTTAATTTTAGTTGCTTGCTTTAGTTTTTCTTAAAAGAAATTATAAAAATCAAAGTTAAAATTTTTTATCTTAAAACATACTTTACAAAGTAAATTCAAAAAGTTAAAATTTGTTTTTCTGATTTCTTTAAAATTTTTGACATTTTCCTATGAGTTCGATATCTCGGGGCTTAATCAGAAATTCTATTTTACTTGATAAATGATAGGTATACTTTCGTAGAATCTCATATTATAAGATAATTAAAATTGAATTCTTATTTTCTTAGGAATCAAGTTTTTGGTGTCGCTGAAAAGAAAAATATTATCATTAAGAAAAATAAAGTGTAAAACATAAGCACAAATATTCAGGGATCACGTTTCTAGCGTCGTTGCAAGGGAAATTAATTAAAATATCATTTAAAGAAAGTTTAAGAAAAATCAAAATTTTTTACTTTTCCTTATTTTTGTTAGTGTGTTTTATTTTATTTTATTTTATTTTATTTTTGTGTATGCGTAGTTCAGGTTCTAAAGGACTTCTACCTTGCGATTCTGAATTAGAGAAACTATCACAAAAATCAATGAAAATAAAAAACACAGAAAAAGATAAAAATATTTAAGTCATGGCGAATCAAAATAATTAAAATGTTAAAATCCCTCACAAATTTAGACCTTTAAGAGATTATGCTAACCTTACAGTGGATAAAGTTCATGCTAGTATTCAACACTCTATTGGATGCTAATTCATTTATCCAAATTGTATCTAATAATAAGTTTGGGGGAGCACTAACTAAAGATCCTAGTTTACGTCTTGCCCATTTTCTAGGGTTGTGTGCCACTTTTAAATATGATGGTGTTTCAGACGATGCTATTAGACTTAAACTTTTTCCTTTCTCACTAAGGGATAAGGCTAATATATGGTTAAATTCATTAGAACCTGGTTCTATAAGAACTTGGGGTGATTTAGCACAAAAATTTCTTGCTCAAAATTTTCCACCATAAAACTATGAAACTTAGAAATGATATTACGTCTTTTTGTAAACTTGAAGTCTAATATATATATGAAGCATGGGAACGATTTAAAGATTTCCTGAAAAAATACCCACATCATTCAATAACAAATTGGTTAATAATTCAGACTTTTAATAATTGATTAGTTGGATCTTTTAGATCTATTATCGATGCTGCTGCTGGTGGTTCATTGATGTCTAAATAGTTTGTTGATACTTAAGCTTTAATTGAAGAAATGGCTAAAAATAATTTTCAATGCCCTTCTGAAAGGTTAAATCTTAAAAAGGTAGCCAACGTTCATGAAAATGATGGTTTTGCGATACTAGAAAATCAAGTTGCTGCAATATCAAGGAAGATAGACTAATTTGGAATGAATTTTTCTCAGCCAATTTTCATGATTGAAGAAAATTCATTAGGCTAAATGGTTGATTTTCAAACTTCATCAGAAACTTTGAATGTCATAAGTAAACCTAATAAACCCTTTTCTAATTACTATAAGCCAGTGTTGACCTCATTTTTGATGAGGTCTTCTCTTCTCTCTTTAGTACTTAGGATCTAGCCTTAGGCTTTTCCTTTGACTATCTTAGAGAACTAGAAGTGGAACCCACCCTTTAGAATTTCAAACCACTTCTTAAACTCCCTGCAAACTCCACAAACTTGATTGTAGACCCCTAATCACCTAGAGGGTTGAAATCAAATGTGGAAGTTTAAAGGATGAGTTCATATAGTACTCTTTGGCCTTAGGACTGCCCTGGGTGGCCTGGTCTTGTGAATGGCTAACTTAGACACACACTACACTCATACACTATATTTTCACACACCTCCTAAAACCATACCCATACCCAACTTGACCTCCTGACTCATGGAGGTGATTCACATGGATGGTCCTTAACCCCTAAGCCCTCAGGCAAGAGGGTTAGGAACAACATAGTGAATGCCTCAAATGAGTCCCTTCATGGCTCATGTGGGCTTGATATGGCTTCATGGCTCAACCAAAATGATTTCATTCCACTTACATTTACCCAATCTTCAATTCTCTAAATTTTCAATTTTTGAGCCCCGGGAACCTACACCCGCCTAGCCTACCCAAAACCCTTGAAATTACCCAAATTTTTCAAAAAAATCTCCAAATACCCAAAATTCCTCAAAACCAATCCCAAACATTCCCACATTACTCAAATTGATCATTCATAGCCAAAAATACCCAAAATTCCAAAAATACCTTCCAAATACCCAAAATGCCCCTCTTAGCCAAAAAATCCAAAAATTCAGAAAATTTCCAGAAAATTCCAGAAAATCCCAAATATTCCCAATTTCATTTTGTCCAACTACACCATGGGCCAATTTTGTTAATTTACCCAACTTTTGTTAAAATCCCCAATTTGACCCATTTTAACCCAAAATAAACCTAATGTCAAACCAAACCTACCCAATTGACCCAAATTCTGGTCCAACTCAATTCTAATCTTCAATTAAACTTCCCCAACACCAATCTAGACCAAATCCAAGTCCAATTTGATTGAAATTTGAATCCAATTTCACTTTTGACCTTAAAGCCCAATTTGGACCCATGACCCAAACTTAGCCCAAACTAACCCAATTCAACTCCAATTAACCTCAAACCTTTTCTAAACCTTCCTTAACATCCCCACAAATAGAACACTAACATCATTTGCCCAAAATTTAGACCCAAACCCCACTCAAATTCAATCCAAAGCTAAAAGGCCCAATTTTGACCTAAACCCAAACTTAACCCAAATAAGCCCAAACCCCAAAATCAAAACCCAACCAAAGTCAAACCCTCTTTGAGACAATCCCATAAACATTTCTCAACATTAATTTTACATCAATTTCAACCCTAGCCCAACATTGGCCCAAGTTAGCCCAATTTGACCTACATTGGCCCATTTATCAAAGAGGCCCAAATCCAACCCCATTCAAACCCAAATCACTCCAAACTCATTTCAAATCATTCATGACATACCCCTAAACCAAACCCAAAAATTATTTGGCCCAAACTTCTACAAAATTCGCATCCATGAATTCATTCTTAAACCTAAAGGCCCATCCCCTTAGCCTTCCTAAAAGCCCATCAAAAATAATTTCAAAAGGCCCAAACCGACATGACAATCCTCTATCATCATCCATTTGATAAAACCATCTCCTAAGTTCTAAATCCATGATGAAATAAATCCAAATCATGCCATATGCCAAATCCCATCAAATCACCCCTAAATTACAAAAATTTTTAAAAACCTTTTTCATGAAATTGAGCAAACTTTTCCCCAAGCCAAAGGTGAGCCATGAAGCCACTCTTAAGCCACATGCAAGCCATGTGAGTTGTTCACATGTGACCTTGCCACATTGGGCAAAAGGAGGAGATCCTTTCCACATTCCCTTTTGGTGATTAACCATTTCCATGTCTCCCCTAAACCATGTTTAACCCTAATTGTACTTGGATTGTGACTTGACCCCACTAATCAAGCTGATCCAAATCACTTTCTCTTTAGCCTAAACCAAGCCTTGGGTGGTGCACCTAGCCCAAAAGGATGGGTTGACCCATTTAGAGCCAAAATAGCCATGCCCCCATGCCATTTTGATCCAACTCCTTTACACATGTACAAACCCAATTGACTTCACCATTGCCAAGCCCTGACCTACCTGAACAAGATGGTGACCAGTGCCTGGCCGGCTAGCCACCAGGCCGCCGGAAAACACCATGGCCGAGACCTTGGGAGGAGCCAAAAAATTCAATTCTCCTTGTCGAGCCGCCTCATGCCCAATGGCCACCATGGTCGTTCTTCCCTTGACCTAAGCAGCTGATCCCAAGCCTTAAAGCCCCCTGGGAGGCCCTCCACCCTCTCCTATTTAAACCTCACCTCCTCTCGGCCATGAGAGGTGCTGAACCAGACCTTACTGAAACCCTACCAAAATTGCTCCAAACCACTCTCCACACTTAGAGCAGTTGATCCCCAGTGACAATTTTCCCTAATCCCCACCAACAGAGCTCAATTTCTCAGCCAAAATTCCACCCAAATATAGGACATCTCCCAACTCTCCACCAAATTCAAATTAAACTCACCCACACCTGCACAAGGTCAAGAGAAGGAGTTCCCCAGTGAAAGCCCCCTCTCCAGGCAACCCATCTGTTCCAGACTCCAAGCTTTGTAATCGGCTATGGTCGAAATCATACCTGGACAATTCACCAGCCCAAGGGACTTCATCTGGAGCTTTCTTGGACCCAATCAAAGGTGACACAACTGTTAGATCGAAGCTTCACTTCTATGAGAAAAGGTATGGACTCACTCTTCTTCCCGAGCTTACAGAGATTCTCTATTTAGTTTGAGTCAAGTTCAATACATGTTTACCGTATGGATGTGTTCGTCTCCTCAAGACGAATCCATAGAGAATAAGAACACAAAAGTCCATTGAGAATCAAGTGAGAAATTAGGGTTAGAAGGTTGACGGTCACGGGTGCACACCAGTCGTATACGATGACTGGGAGCCGTCGGATCGATCATGTATCGAACGGACGATCTAGATTGAGCCGGACAGCGCGATAGTAACGTGAACTGCGGGGCCCTGGAGCGCTGAGTCGGATGGCGGTACCGAATCAGAAGACGACGCGTGGCCTTTCGGAGCTGCCGAGGATGGCATGGCGCCTCGTGGATAAGTAGGAAATTAGGGTATTTTTGATTTATTTAATTCCCTAAACTTCAAAATTGCATAACTTTGTGTAGCAAAATCAAAAAAATAAAATAAAAATACCCTCTTGCTCAGTGAACAGAGGAGAATAGTGTGGAAAAGAAATCATTTAATTTCATCAAGTATTTTATTTTTAATTATTTATTTACTCTCTGCACTATTTCAATTCTTCATGCATGTATACAATTCACAATGGCATGAGACCATAGGGCTTTTGAAGCCTCTGAATTTTCCAAAGTCAGAGGTAACCCCTATGAAGAGTTATTGATTTTTCAATTCTCGGTCACTATTCTGAGTGTTTTAATTCTAATAATTAGCATGTTGTGAAATAAATTCTAGGAAAATTTGGTGATATTTCTTATGACCAAAGGACCCTAGGTAAAATGGTTTTTGAGTTAACTCACTTGTAATAACCCTAATTGGCTTAAACACCCAAAATGGAACCTTAATTAATTAGAGCTAATCATACATCAAATTGACTTGAAATCAATTCTCCACTGACCTTTAGGATAAGGGGAACCCACCATAAAAGTTAGAAGTCAATTGGACTTGGTTAGCCATATCAAATGGGTTGATTAAGTCATTTAGCCAAAATTAAATTTAAAAAATTCATAATTTTCAAAATACTTTTCAAAAATTCACCAAATTGGTTTTGGAGCTCTCTGATATCAGGGGAATTTAAGAAAAATAAAATTGTAATTTTCCAAAAAAGTTGATTTTTTGCATTATTTTAATATTTTAATAATTAAAAAATAATAAAAATCACAAAAAATATTAAAAATCACAAAAATAATAAAATTCACCAAAATGTCATATTTTGAATTTTAATCATTTAGGAACAAACCCCATATTTTTCTTAAGTCTCTATGATGAGAAATTGAATTTTAAAGCCCTAAGGTAATTTTAAAATTAAAAAAAATGTATTTTCTAGCATTTCCATTAAAATAATTCTAATAAATCAAAGAAAAATCAAAAA
The DNA here is from genome assembly GCA_022702705.1 of Papilionanthe hookeriana x Papilionanthe teres. Taxonomy (NCBI): domain Eukaryota; kingdom Viridiplantae; phylum Streptophyta; class Magnoliopsida; order Asparagales; family Orchidaceae; genus Papilionanthe; species Papilionanthe hookeriana x Papilionanthe teres. The sequence goes on from CM040424.1 coordinate 152,803,347, forward strand.
AATATAAAAACTGGTTCTCTGGTTTCCTTGATATTAGAGAGATTTTTGAAAAATATAAAATTCATTTTTTAACTTTTATTTTATTTTTAAATTAATTTATACTCCAAAACCCAAAATAATTATATTAAAAATAATATAATTCAAAAAATCACCAAAATTGGTCTACGTGGTCCACTGTTAATTAGGAATGCCTCATAATTTTCTTAAGGATAGAAACTTTCCCTTGGTGATGTTATTAAATTTTCCTTGAAAATCCCTATTTTCCACAAAAAATAATTATATAAATAAATTAAATATAGAAAAATCACATTTTCTCCTCTAATGTTTTAATTGATATATGAGTGAGGTCACATAAAAATTTCAAATTGATTTAAGCTCAATTGAGTGAGTTATGAAATTAGTAAGTTTAAAGGGCAAAATAGTAATTAAAATTTCAACCTATAATTAAAAATTTTAGGTTTAATTAAAAGGGTGGGTAAAATATTTGATACTAAGTTGATTTTGGATGTTTGAAACTTAGGTATTTAAAGGGTAGAAACCTACCAAATAATTTGAAAGTAATTAAGTTAAACCTTAATTAAATAATTGTTTAAACTTGGAAGAATAATAAAAAAATTAGAATTATTAAAATAGGGATATTATTAGGAAGAAATTTATTCTTTAATCTAAGAATTCCTAAATTAATCACCTCAATAATATTTAATTCCTAATTAAAATGATAATCCAAATTCAAAAATTAAAATGCTAAAAGACTTAATCATTAAATTAAATTAAAATTAAAACATTTAAATTAAATCCTTTTAAAATTTCAATTAAATTAATACTTTAACAATTAAAATTAAATCATCCTTAAAGCATAAAAAAAAATTAAAATTAAATTAAAAAAAAAGTTAAATTAAATTAAAATTTAAATTTAAATTAAAATTAAAAAAAATAAAACAAAATTAAAATTTAAATTAAATTAAAATTAAAATGAAATGAAATTAAATTAAATTAAATTAAATTAAAATTCAAATTAAATTAAATTAAATTAAACTAAATTAAATCACATTAAATTAAATCAAAACATATTAAATTAAATTAAATTAAATTAAAAATAAAATCAAGTTAAAATAAAATTAAAATTAAATAAATAAATAAAATTAATTTAAAATTAAAACTAAACCAAATTAAATTAAATTAAAATTAAATTGAATTAAATTGAATTAAATATAACATCACTTAAGACATGAAGAATTCAAAAATAAATCTAATATAACTTGAACACTATTCCAAACTTAAACCCATTAATTAAAATTAAGTCGAATCACAAATCACTTGAACATCGATTTGCCCTCAAAAGCTCTTGTTGTCATAACTCCTAAACAGAGTGTTATGTGAAGTGTTACTTCACTCATAGGATATTCAAATGTCCTAGTTCACTGAGCAAGATAATAAAACTTGAACTCCTGGATGATTAATTCATTTTGTATAATTAAATTCTCTTGGACTTAAAACAATCCTAGAGGTATTGAAAAGATGTTTAAGATTCGTCTTAAGCACTTCCTCAATATGATAGGATATTTATAAGAACAATTTGACTTAATTGTTCTTTGATGAAGAAAATCGTCCTCAAACCAAAACAGAAGAACCTAGACGTCATAGGAGGTGACTAGCTATAGGATTAGGAACTTGGTAGAAAACCATAACCCTTCCCTTAGCTTCACCTAGGAACTCGCTTTAAATGCTTAAATATTCTAAATTGTGTTTAAGTGCAACCTGGGATGACGGGAAGACCCTCCAGGTACGCTTTTATTTTATTGCAATTTACCTTCTCACAATTTACCTTATTGCAAATGCACTTACTTTTCTTGCATGATAAACAACGGTTGCATGAAAATCCACACCTTTAGGATAGTCCCTAAAACTGAAACCAAAACTAAATTAAAAGTCATTACAAGGTAAAATTCACCGCCATAATATTTCAAAATATAAAACAATTCAAAATTTAATCACAAGCAAAACAAGAAAACTACAATTACAACTAAATTAAAATGTCTTGTTGGATGATCGAGAATACCTCGGATGATTTAACCTACGTGTTCCTAACGGGATTTCCCACGGTCTAAATGAAAGTGTGGAACTCATTTAGTTGACTTTAGCAAATTTATCTTGACTAAGTGAATCCGATAAAAATAACGATGCCGGAAGGATGGAACCGTGGGATCTTAACCGGTGTTGTTATAATCAATTTTAAGATTTGTTTTAATTAAAACATAAAGAACACTTGGATTTTAAGATTTCTAAAACCAAACCCTTCTCTTCTCTTTTGATTACAATCTTCTAAAACTAGACCCCTCTGGAACAACGAGGAGCTCGGAGCATGGTGGGCAGCACGACCATCATCATCAATGAAACTCGAGTCTACTTCAACAAAACTTTCTTAGAATTAAATAACCAAACCATAGGATTTCGAGGTAGTTTGCCTAGTGTAACATAAATCCTCAATCTTTTTGTTAGGCATTTGCATTGCAAATTAAGCCCTAACCAGTCTTAGGATTCTGAGGTAGTCGTTTGATACGACATAAACCCTCACATCTTCGAGGCTATTTGTGTGATCACATCATACTAATATAAGTCCTAATTGATTAAAATTGGCAAGATCAAAACATTAAATAAATATTAGGACTTTCCTAAATTCAAGCCAAACAATAGGATAGTCGGGAAATTACCGAGGTTCGCTTCGAATCTGTAATTTCTCCTACCTTTCTTCCTATGAATTCCCAAAACAAAATGTTCCAAACTTGATCCATTCCCTATTGAAATTCTAAAAATTCAATCCCTTGAAAACTTAAACTTTGAGATTCTTGAGAGCAGAACTACTGATTATTATCGAGAGTTTTCTTAGATGATTCCCGTCACTTAAGATGTAATTAACTATAGGGGCTTGCCCTTATAGGGAATTTTAAGAACCCAGGTAATATAAACCCTGCTTAATTTCTTTGTATTAAGCAGGGGAACTTGTCGGCCTATAAAATTGGTTCGCAGACCAAACGGAAGTCACAAATCTTCTAGTTTATTTAATCGAGACCCATCACCAAACAATGTGTCTATTCTTCGGGATAGATACATGGTTTGTGGTGTGGTGCTCGTTTATATAAACTATTCGGGATGTGAGATCAGTTTGATTTCATATCTTAAAATTTTCAAATTTAAAATTATTTTCAAAATAAAATACTACTTTTCAAATTATTTATTTAAATTAAATCTAAAATTCGCAGACAATTTCTGTAGGCGACCCTTTTTCAAAAATACAACACACTAACCTAAAAATATGCCGACAACTTCTGGAGACTCCACTGGGGACAATTCCTCTCTCCATTTTAATCAGATAGTTCTGCTTTCAAAAATCGGTAGTGTATCCATGTCCCTAGTGGATCAAACTACCCTTCTTTCCTTTGGAATACTATGTTCATTTCTACCTTAAACAAGTACGACCAACATTCTCTCGGATTTAGGAGCCACTTATTTAGACACCCCTAAACGGAGAGGTTCTGAGATCCTTTTACCTCATTTACGAGGTGGGGTTGACCCCTAATAGGTATTAGTTTAGGAGCGGTCTTGCGGGTCGAGAAGTTTCTACAAGACTTTCTCTTCCTTTTCCAGTTCCTAATCAATTCCTTTACCCTTCCTCCAACTCTCCTTCTTTTAATAATTCTCTGTCCTAAAGAACAAATCTTTTTGAAAAACAATTATCTAAATAAATTTTCTTTTAATACCACAAATACACTAAGATAAACAGAAATATTTTAGGACTCTTTCTTTTTCATCATAAGTTTTAAGACAAGAAGAAGCACGATTCGGGGACTAACACTTGGAATCTGCCCTGGAGAAATGGAAGCCCCAAAACTGATCTTCTCCTTCGTCAACGGACTGGACCTGGCTGTGTTTAAGGACGAACTGCCTGATAATGGAATCATTCGATTCGGACAAGGATTCGGGGACACCGACATCAAAATCCCCGACGTCACTCTCTTTTCACTCACAAGCAAAGTACCGAAAACTGAGAAGCCGTTGATTGAGTTTAACCTCAAGTCAACTCACGAATTCCCTCCTCTGCAAAAGATTCCAACTGAGAGGAGTACTGTTGTTCGCAGAAGGACTGTTGTTGCTACCCCTATTGGTCTAATTGTCTCTGCACCTACCCCGGCTTCTGCCAGACTAAAGGGGAAGGAAATTTAGAACTGTGATGAACCTGTTACTGTGGAGGGTACAGATCTTCCTGTGAGACCTTCCATTTTTGAAATCGAGTCCAGCTCGAGAATTCCATCACTGACACGGACTCATAGGAGGAACGAAGTAGAAAGATTGCTAGAGAAGCCGTAGCTGCCGAAGTTGCTTTCCGGAGGAAATCCCGAAGCTCGCTCGAATATACACCACTGCCTGAATACATACCACTTTTGGGAGAAGTAGGTTCCATCCCCTCTCCGCCGCAGAGGATGAGGATAATGTCCGCAAGATTGCTTCTGCATTGCCTCAGCCCGCATATTACAACGATGGCCATAAGAAAAGGGCTAGAATTACGCCATTTGCTCAACTGCAAACCCTGATAGAAAAGTTAGCAAAGAAAGAAAAATGCCCTGTATCAGAAATTTTAAGAAGGATAGGGCTGGTGCCAGCCAAGTCCCGTCTTGGGCCGCGAGTAGAACCTGCTATCGCTGCGGAAAAGCTAAATAAGAAAATGAAAGCTAGTCCACCTGTCGTTGTTTCATGACTACAAATTAGGGAGGATACCACCTTCCAGCATTTGGCTGACAGACCAACCGGTCCTAGACCTTCCGCTGCTAGAAGGATGGTATGGCGTCCCACTACCGGACAATTAAGATTAAAACAACAGCTTGAGAAGGAAAGTCTCGTCAGGAGACTTGAGTCCGAAGAAAGTGCTACCGCAGTGAAGGGGACTCATGAGAAGGAAACCTGACAGTTATCGCATGAAAAATGCAAGGATGTACAGAAAAGACCAATAGATGATGCTATGGAAAATCTAAGAACTGATATTTAGCGATTTGTAAGACAAAGAGAAGAAAAATTCGGAGATGAAGTTGACTCGTCAGAGTTCATGGATGATGAATATGCAGAAATTAACATGGTTGAAACACGAGCTTCGTCAGCTTCACAAGGTGCTCCTGCAGCCGCAGAAAGAGAGGAGCCAGAAGTGATGAGGATGCAACTTCAAGAGAAAGATGATACGATCGGCCAAATGGCAAAAAGGATGGAAGAGATGGCTGCAGCCCTAGCCACTCTCCAGAGTCAGGTTCAACCCCAAAGAGAAACACCCCAGGACGTTATTCACATTGTAGATGGAGGAAAGGAGATTTCATCCGTCAATGGGGATGATCAATTAAAAAAGGATGCAACACAAAGCATGATTCCGGAAAAGGATTTCAAGAGCATGCTAGAACAGCAGGTGCGAGAAGCCTTGGCACAATCAAAGAGCGGGACATCCATTCGGACGGGTAGACCTTACCCCGAAGAATTCGACGCTGTATAATACCCAAAAGGCTTCGTACCACCTCTGTTCAAGACCTTTGACAGAACCGGAATCCCTTGGCAGCATGTTGCACATTTTTGTGCCAGTTGTTGCAATGCCGGCGGAAGTGATGCTTTACTCTTCCGACAATTTGTCGACGACTTGTCGGGGATCGCCTTTGATTGGTATGCGGAATTACCGAACGATTCGGTGAAGACATTTTCGAGATTAGAGAACCTCTTCATCAATCGATTTCCCGTAGCTCGGCACCACATCACTATACGTGATTTAGTGGTAGAAGCGGAAGCCGAATGAAACTTTGGTGGACTACATACTTCGATGGAGGAATCTAAGTATGAAGTGTGAACCACGACTACAAGAACAAGCATGCGATCGACATTTTACTGAAGAACATTCATGGCCCGATAGCACTTCTCCTCGAGGATTTACTATTAAGAATTTCGAGAAGTTGTTAAGCAAGGCCGGAAGCTTGCAAGAGGAGGCGAAGCAATTAAGTTTCACCGACAAAACGGACAAACGAAGTCCGTGAAAACTTTTGAAAAGAAGTCCGGGATCGTCGCAGCGAGTCGACAAAGGCAAGCGACCAATACAAATACTCGCTAGAACGGCCGCGGCAAATTCAACGGAATTACCAGCAACCCCGACCCAGAGCTATCGATCATCTCGACAGGTATGAACAACCGCCTCATCCACAACGTACGTTAAGGGAGCTTCGAGCGGGGAGTATCCGTTCAAGAATGAGGCGGTTTGAAAATGTTCCGCAGATCGATGAAGACTCCAGATTTCCAACCACCAGAGCCTAAGAAACCAGAAGAAGTCGACAAGAATGGTGATCCCAACTTTTGCCCTTACCACCGGATGCTTGGACACAAGATAGAAGATTGTATTACCTTCAAAAGTTGGCTCAAGGACAATCTTCGAAAAGGGAATATAACGATCCCGAAGGAATACATGAAGGAACCCCAGAAAGGAGGTTCCGTCAATGTTATCTCGACGAATCTCATTGTTCCGATAGATCCCTATGCGACTGATGATGGATGGACTACCGCCTGGACAAAGACTTCGAAGAAGATTTTGTATCGCATCCAAACCACTTCGGTGCGAGCCTTAATTCAGAGTTTGAAATCTGTCAAGTCGGCACTATCACTTGCGATAGAAGAACCACCTCAACAAGAGACGATTGAAGAAAAGAAGAAAATTGATGAAGAAGAAAAGACCGAGGCTTTTAAGGCTAGACTAGGGCTGCTTATCCTAGGATGGTTGTTTCCGATTCGGGGAGAAACCCTCGAACCTCCGACTCGTATGATTATTTACTCACTCAGGTGGGATCTTATAATGATAAGGGTTATGGCGTTGGCTACGTTTTGACTGTTTCTAATGATTACGTAACTAGCGACAACCAACCTAATACGGACATCGATTTCGATACAAGTAACAATTCTCAAATCAAACACAATCTCGACGGTCACAATGACAAAGAAGACATCCACCAAGGAGTCTACGAGAGTTTAACAAGCAATGAATCTATTTGCGAGTTTCAAGGAGCTCCGATCACAATAGAGTTAGAGCCTTCGGACTCGAAGCTAAGCCGGAAGAACTCGTCATTCCGATTCGGGAGGAGACACCAACAGAACTCAATACCGGATTCGGAAGAAATTACGAAGTCAACTTAAGAAGTGGAAGAGTTCTACCTCCGAGAATGGGTCCAAAGGACAAAGGAAAGGTTATTCGGGAAGAACCAACCCGGCGAGAAGAAATACCCATTCGGGAAGAAATCGAGACACATGGAAATAAAGTGGACTACAACGTGCTAGCCCATCTTAGGAAACTACACCGCCAAGCCGAGCATCTACGACGCTCTCATCTTATCAAGGAGATGAGAGAAGCTCGATCGAGGCCTTGCTTGATCCGAGAAATTTACTTAGCTCGAATGACCGGAGATTCCTTAGATGAGGTTTGCTCGTTAAAGGAACAACGAGGTGTTACCTTCACGGACAAAGACCTACTACTTGGGACGACGAGATCACAACCGACCGTTGTACATTTCAGTTACAATTGGGAAGTTTACACTCTCCAGAGTATTGGTGGATCCAGGAGCATCAATCGATATAATGAATCTTCAAATGCTAGCATACTTGGAAATTGATGCTCGCGAGCTAGAAGCAGATAAAATGTTATTAAGAGGATTCAACCAGAAAGGAGAAAGAGCCCTCAGATCAATAACACTGCTAATGAAGACCGGTGACTTGGCAAAGACAACCGCGAAATTTCACATAATTGATTCAGAAACGTCATTTAACGCTCTACTGGGCAAACCATGGATACATGAGAACCGAATGGTACCATCATCCCTACATCAGTGCATCAAATACTACGATAGAGGGGAACAGTGCATCAAAGGTGACTTACAACCATTCTCCGTACATTAAATTGGAATCCATGAAGATGCAGCTTATTACGCACCTCCGAAGAAAACAATCTTTTCTAGAGATACTATAACGAAAGAAGCAAAGGAAGTTCGGGACGACGAAGAACCTGAAGTTCTAGTCCAACAGTCATTCACCACTCCCTTACGGTGAGATGCTGAAGGTTTCTCCACAACTCGCATCCGAGGTCGAGGCCGGGGACGAGGTCGTGGCAGAGACGTTAAGACAGTTGGACGGAGGAAACCAGCCATCAATGTTGATTGGGAAATAGTTCAAAAGAAGAAAAAGAGATCAAGAAAGAAGCAGCGACAATAAGTTGGAAGAAGCCGCAATTCAGGATCTCTCTCAAAGATGAAAAGAACAAGGAATATAAATCGATGTACGAGAAGATTAACCACTATGTACATACTATGACCGTGACCCCAATCCATTCTAATAAGTGTTGACCTCATTTTTGATGACGTCTTCTCTTCTTCTTTTTAGTACTTAGGATCTAGCCTTAGGCTTTTCCTTTGACTATCTTAGAGGACTAGAATTGGGACCCACCACATAGAAATTCAAAACACTTCTTAACTCCCTGCAAACTCCACAAACTTGATTGTAAACCCCTAATCACCTAGAGGGTGGAAATCAAATGTGGAAGTTTAAAGGATGAGTTCCTATAGGACTCTTTGGCCTTAGGACTGCCTTAGGTGGCCTGGTCTGGTGAAGGGCTGACTTACACACACACTACACTCATACACTACACTTGCACACACCTCCTAAAAACACACCTATACCCAACTTGACCTCCTGACTCATGTAGGTGATTCACATGGATGGTCCTTAACCCTCAGCCCTCGGGCAAGAGGGTTAGGAACAACATAGTGGATGCCTCAAATGAGTCCCTTCATGGCTCATGTGGGCTTGATATGTTTCATGGCTCAACCAAATGATTTTATTCCACTTACATTCACCTAATCTTCAATTTCCCAAATTTTCAATTTTTTTTTTGACCCCCGGGACCCTGCACCCGCTTAGCCAACCCAAAACCCTTGAAACTACCCAAATTTCTCAAAAATTTCCAAATCACCGAAAATTCTCCAAAATTATTCCTAAACATTTCCACATTACTCAAATTGATCATTCATAGCCAAAAATACCAAGAATTCCAAAAATACCTCTCAATACCCTCCAAATACCCAAAATACCCCTCTTGACCCAAAAATCCAAAAATTTAGAAAATTCCCAGAAAATTCCAGAAAATCCCAAATATTTCCAATTTAATTTTGTTCAACTACACCATGGGCCAACTTTGTCAATTTACCCCACTTTTATCAAAACCCCCAATTTGACCCATTTTAAACCCAAAGTGAACCCAATTTCAAACCAAACCTACCCAATTGACCCAAATCCTGGTCCAATTCAATTCTAAACTTCAATTCAACATTCCCAACACCAATCTAGACCAAATCCAAGTCCAATTTGATTGACATTTGGATCCAATTTCACTTTTGGCCTTAAAGCCCAATTTGGACCCATGACCCAAACCTAACCCAAACTCACCCAATTCAACTCCAATTAACCCCAAATCTTTTCTAAATCTTTTTTAACATTCCCACAAACAAAACACTAACATGATTTGCCCAACATTTAGACCCAAACCTCACTCAACATCAACCCAAACCTAAAAGGCCCTATTTTGACCTAAAACCAAACCTAACCCAAATGAGCCCAAATCCCAAAATCAAAGCCCAACCAAAGTCAACCTCTTTGAAACACTCCCAAAAACATTTCCCAACATTAATTTTACATCAATTTCAACCCTAGCCCAACATTGGCCCAAGTTAGCCCACTTTGACCTATATTGGCCCATTCACCAAAGAAGCCCAAATTCAACCCAATTCAAACCCAAATCACTCCCAATTTGCTCCAATTCACTCATGACACATCCATGAGCTAAACCCAACAATTATTTGGTCCAAGCCTTTACCAAAATTTCATCCTAAAATCCATTTTAAAATCCAAAAGCCCACTTCCCTAAACCATTTTAAAAGCCCATCTAAAACCATTTCAAAGAGCCCAAAATATACCCTAAAGCCCAAATGACATTTCCATTTGCCATCCACTTAAACAAAGCCATTCCCTAAGTTCTAATCCCATCATCAAATAATTCCAAATCAAGCCTCATGCCAAATCACCCCTAAATACCAAAATTTTTCTTAAATCTATTTCCATGAAATTGACTCAACTTTTCCCAAGCCAAAGGTGAGCCATGCAAGCCATGGACAAGCCACATGGAGCCATGGAAGGTTTGACATGTGATCAAGCCATTAATGATAAAAGGAGGGCCCCCTTTCCTAATCCTTCTTAAACCCTTTTTTACCTTAAGCATGTCACACACTAAACCATGCTTAGCCACCTCATCATGGATGGATACCACACCATTTTCTCTTGGCCGACCCAAGTGATCCTTTTCACCCAAAACCAGGCCTTGGGTGGTGAACCTAGCCCAAAATCATGGGTTGACTCATTTGAACCCAAAATGGCCTTCCTCCCATTCCATTTCAATACAAGCTCTTTACACATGGCATTGGCCAATTGATCGCACTAAGCTCCGGCCACGACCTTCCCGATGACAACGAGTGACCTAACCCCGGCGGCCGACCACCACAGCCGCCGGAAACCACCAGGACGAGAGCTCACATGTGAGCCCAAACTTGGATTTCTCACCTGCTGAGCTGCCCCATCCCCAGTGGCCATTATAGCTGTTCTTCTCTTGCCAAGAGCAGCTGATCCCAAGCCCTAACTCTCCCTGGGAGGCCCTCCACCCTCTCCTATTTAAACACCACCCCCTCTCGGCCATGAGAGGTGCTGAACCAGACCTTACTAAAACTCTGCCAAAATTGCTCCAGATCACTCTCCATACTTAGAGCAGTTGATCCCTAGTGCCAATTTGCCCTAATCCCCACCAACATAACTCAATTTCTCAGCCAAAATTCCACCCAAAACCAGGACACTTCTCCACAGTGGGTCAATCCTCAAATTGATTGGTCCTACACCTTCACCGGACCAAGGGAAGGAGTCCACCAAGCAAAAGCCCCCTCTCCGAGGCCACCCAGTTGCTCCAGCCTCCAAGCTTTGTGATCGGCTGTGGTCGAAATCCTACCTAGGCAATTCACCAGACCAGGAGACTTCATTTGGAGCTTGCTGGGATCCAATCGAAGGTGACACAACCCTCAGATTGAAGCCACACTTCTCTGAGCAAAGGTATGAGCTCATTCTTCATCCCGAGCTTCTGGAGATTCTCCATTCAAATGCTTTAATTTCAATGCATGATCACCGTATAGATGTGTTCGTCTCTTCAAGATGAATCCATAGAGCATAAGAACACGAAAATTCGTTAAGTATTGAGTGAGTTCTTAGGGTTTTAGTGTGGACGGCTCTCGGGTGAGGATGCTTGGGGACGATGAACGGATGCCATTCATTTAATACGCGCGCGGACGGACGGCTCAGATTAGGTCGGATCAACGGATGATACGCGGAAGGAGGGACGCGGGCTGCTGAATCAAGTGGCGGCGTCGAATGGGAGCGCGCCACGCGGCACTTCCGAGATGTTAAGGTTGACGCGGCGCCGACTCGGATAAATAGAAAATTAGGGATTTGTTTTTATTTATTTAATTCCCCTAAACTTCAAAAATCCATAACTTTGTGTAGGAAAATCAGAAAAATAAAATAAAAATACCCTCTTGCTCAGTGAACAGAGGAGAATAATGTGGAAAAGAAATTATTTAATTTCATTAAGTATTTTATTTTTAATGATTTATTTCCCTTCTGCATTGTTTTAATTCTCCATGCATATAGGAAATTCACCATGGCATGAGACCATAGGGCTTTTACAGCCTCTGAATTTGGGAACATTCCCTGAATTTTCCAGAGTCGAGGGCCATCCCTATGAGAAGTTATTGATTTTTCATATTCATGTTACTGTTTTGAGTATTTTAATTCCAATAATTAGCATGTTGTGAAATAAATTCTAGGAAAATTTGGTGATGTCTCTTATGACCGGAGGACCCTAGGAAAAATAGGTTTTGAGTTAACTCATTTAAAATAACCCTAATTGGCTTAAACACCCAAAATAGATCCCTAATTAATTAGAGTTAACCATACATCAAATTGACTTGAAATCAATTCTCCACTAACCTTTAGGATCAGAGGAACCCACCATAATAATTTGAAGTCAATTGGACTTGGTTAGCCCTACTAAATGGGTTGATTAAGCCATTTAGTCAATTTGAACTTTAAAAATTCATAACTTTCAAAATACATTTCAAAAATTCACTAAATTGGTTTTGGAGCCACTCTGATATCAGAGGAATTTAAGAAAATTAAAATTTTAATTTTCTAAAAAAGTTGATTTTTTGTATTATTTTAATATTTTAATAATTAAAAAATAATAAAAATTATAAAAATAATAAAATTCACCAAAATGTCACATTTTGAATTTTAATCACTTAGGAACAAACCCCATATTTTTCTTAGGTCTATTTAATGAGATATTAAATTTTAAAGCCCTAAAGTAATTTAAAAATTAAATAATACATTTTTTTTGGCATTTCCACTAAAATAATTATAATAAATCAAAGAAAAATCAGAAAATTGTAAAAATTGATTCTCTTATTTCCTTGATATCAGAGAGATTTTTGAAAAATATAAATTTCATTTTTCAACCTTTATTTTATTTTTAAATTAATTAATACTCCAAAACTTAAAATAATTGTAATAAAAATAATATAATTCAAAAAATCACCAAAATTGGTCCAAGTGGTCCTCTGGTCATTAAGAATGTCCCATAATTTTCTTAAGGACAGAAACTTTCCCTTGGTTATGTTATTAAATTTTCCTTGGAAATCCCTATTTTCCACTAAAAATAATTATATAAATAAATTAAATACAGAAAAATCACAGTTTCTCCTCTCATGTCTTTATTGACATATGAGTGAAGTCACATAAAAATTTCAAGTTCATTTAAGCTCAATTTAGTGAGTTATGAAATTATTAAGCTTGAAGGGCAAATTGGTAATTAAAATTTTAATTTTTTAACCCTTAATTAAAACTTTAGGTTTAATAAAATTAAAGAGTAAAATATTTGATCCTAATCTGGTATGGATGATTGAAATTCAAATAATTAAAGGGTAGAAACCTACTAAATAATTTGAAGATAATTGAAATAAACCTTAATTAAATAATTGATTAGATTTGGAAGAATAATAAAATTGAAATTATTAAAATAGGGATGTTATTAGGAAGAGACTTATTCTTTAATTTAAAAATCCCTAAATTAATCACCTCATTAATATTTAATTCTTAATTAAAATGATGACTCAAATTTAAGTTTTAAAATGTTAAAGGACTTAATCATTAAATTAAATTAAAAAGTTAAATTATTAAACTCTTTTTAAATTTTCAATTAAATTAAAATTTAAAATAAAATTAAATTAAATTAAATTAAATTAATAAATTAAATTAAATTAAATTAAATTAAAAAAATTAAATTAAATTAAATTAAAAAATGTTAAATTAAATTAAATTAAATTAAATTAAAACATGTTAAATTAAATTAAATTAGATTAAATTAAATTAAATTAAAATTAAATTAAATTAAATTAAATTAAATTAAATCAAATTAAATCAAATTAAATCAAATTAAATTAAATTAAATTAAATTATGTCAAATCAAACTAAATTGAATTAAATAATAGAATTAAGTTAAAATTTAAATCAAATCAAATTAAATTAAATTAAAATTAAAACTAAACCAAATTAAATTGAATTAAAGTTAAATTAAATTGAATTAAATAACATCACCTAAGACATGAAAGAAATTAAATATAAAGCAACTTGAACACTATTCCAAATTTAAATCCGATAACTGAGATTAGACTAAATCATAAACCATTTGAACACCAATTGGCCCTCGAGAACTTTTTTTATCATAACTCCTAAATAGAACATTAAATGAAATGTTACTCCACTTATAGGATATTCAAATGTCCTAGTTCACTGAGCAAGATAACAACAAAACTTGAATTCCCGGACGATTAATTCATTTGTATGATTAAATTCATTTGGACTTAAAACAATCCTATCAGTATTGAAAAGATGTTTAAGATTCTTCTTAAGCACTTCCTCAATATGATAGGATACTTATAAGAACAATTGAACTTAATTATTTTTTGATGAAGAAAATCGTCCTCAAACCAAAACACAAGAACCTAGACGTCATAGGAAATGACTAGCTATAGGATTAGGAACTTGGTAGAAAACCATAACCCTTCCCTTAGCTTTACCTAGGAACTTGCTTAAATATTCTAATTGTGTTTTAAGTGCAGCTTGGGATGACTGGAAGACCCTCCAGGTACGCTTTTATTTTATTGCAACTTACATTATTGCAATTTCTTTAATCGCATCGCAATTACTTTTCTTGCATGATAAACAACTGTTGCATGAAAACCCACACCTCTAGGGTAGCCCCTAAAACTGAAACCAAAACTAAATTAAAAGTCATTACAAGATAAAATTCACCACCACAACATTTCAAAATATAAAACAACTCAAAATTTAATCACAAAACTAAATTAAAACGTCCTCTTGGATGATCGGGAATACCTCGGATGATGTAACCTACGTGTTGCTAACGGGATTTCCCACGGTCTAAATGAAAGTGTGGAACTCATTCAGTTGAGTTTAGCAAATTCATCTGAACTAAGTGAATCCGATAAAAATAACGATGCCGGAAGGATGGAACCGTGGGATCTTAACCGGTGTCGTTATAATCAACTTTAAGATTTGTTTTAATTAAAATACAAAAAACACTTGGATTTTAAGATTTTCTCTAAACCAAAACACTTCTCTCATCTCCTGATTTATGACTTCTAAAACTAAACCTCTGCAACAACAAGGAGCTCGGAGCATGGTGGGTAGCACGGCCATTGTCGTCAGCAAAACAGAAATCTACATCAGCAAAACTTTCTTAGAATTAAATAACCAATCCATAGGATTTCGAGGTAGTTTGCCTAGTGCAACATAAATCCTCAACTCTTCGTTAGGCATTTGCATAGAAAATTAAGCCCTAACCGGTCTTAGGACTCCGAGGTAGTCGTCCGATACGACATAAACCCTCACATCTTCGAGGCTATTTGTATGATCATGTCATACAAATATAAGTCCAAATTAATTAAAATTGGCAAGATTGAAACATCAGATAACATTAGGGCCTTCCTAAATTCAAGCCAAATAATAGGATAGTTGGGAAATTACCGAAGTTTGCTTCGAATCTGTGATTTCTCCTACCTTTCTTCCTTTGAATTCCCAAAATAAAATGTTCCAAATTTGATCCATTCCCTATTGAAATTCCAAAATTCAATCCCTCGAAAACTTAAACTTTGAAATTCTTGAGAGAAGAATTACCGATTATTATCGAGAGTTTTCTTAGGTGATTCCCGTCACTTAAGATGTAATTAACTATAGTGGCTTGCCCTTATAGGGAATTTTAAGAACCTGTGTAATATAAACCCTGTTTAATGCTTTCATATTAAGCAGGGGAATTTATCGGCTTATAAAATTGGTTCGCAGACCAAACGGATGTCACAAATATTTTAGTTTATTTAATCAAGCCCTATCATTAAGCAGTATGTCTATTCTTCGGGATAGATACACGGTTTGTGATGCGGTGCTCGTTTATATAAACTATTCGGGATGTGAGATCGGTTTGATTTCATATCTTAAAAATTTTCAAATTTGAAATTATTTTCAAAATCAAATACTACTTTTCAAATTATTTATTTAAATTAAGTTAAAAATATGCCGACAAATTTCTGGCGACTCCGCTGGGGATAATTCCTCTCTCCATTCTAATCAGATAATTCTGCTTTCAAAGATCGGTAGTGCATCCATGTCCCTAGTGGATCAAACTACCCTTCTTTCCGTTGGAATACTATGTTCATTTCTACCTTGAATGAGTATAGCCAACATTCTCTCGGATTTAGGAGCCACTGTTTAGACACCCCTAAACAGAGAGGTTCCGAGATCCTTTTACCTCATTTCTGAGGTGGGGTGGACCCCCAATAGGTGTTAGTTTAGGAGTAATCCTTCGAGTCGAGAAGTCTTGCATAAGACTTTCTTTTCCTTTCCAACTCTGAATCGGATTCATTACCTTCTCTACACCTTTGAACATTTCATTCTAAATAAACAAACCCTCTAATGAATGACTCTTTTAACAAATAACTCCTTCTTATAAATACATGAACAAGAATGTGTTCGGACTCTTTTCGATGCCTTTCTTTTCATCCTGATGAGAAGAAGCATAACTTGGGACTGACAATCGAATCCGCCCGCAGAAATGGAAGCCTCAAAGCCGATTTTCTCCTTCACCAATGGATCGGACTTCGCCGTTTACAAGGATGAGCCGCCCGACAATGGGATCATCCGGTTTGGACAAGGATTCGAGAACACAAATGTCAAGATCACCGACGTTTCCCTTTTCGCGCTAACAAACAAAGTATCTGAAGCTGAGAAGCCGTTGATCGAGTTCAACCTTAGGTCAACTCAAGAGTTTCCTCCCCTGCAAAAGATTCCGACTGAGAGGAGTACTGCTGTCCGCAGAAGGACTGTTCTTGCTACCACCACTGGTCTAGTTGTCTCTGCGCCTACCCCGGCTTCTGCCAGATTAAAAAGGAAGGAAATCCGTAACTATGGTGAACCCGTTACCGTGGAGGGTACGGACCTTCCCGTCGGACCTTCCGTTTTGAAATCGGGTCCAGACTTCAAGAATTCCATCACTAACACGGACCCAAAGAAGGAACGAAGTAGGAAGATTGCCGAGAAGGCCGTAGCCGCCGAAGTTGCTTTCTCGGAGGAAATCCCGCAAATCCCCGAGTACACACCACTACCCGAATACATACCATTGCTCGAAGATACACCTTTTTGGAAGGAAGTAGATTCCATCCCCTTTCCGCCACAGCTCGACAAGGAAAATGTCCGCGGGATTGTTTCTACATTACCTCGACCAAGCATACTACGACGACGACAGAAAAAAAGGGCTAGGATCACACCATTTGCCCGACTACAGACTGTGATCGAGAAGCTAGCAAAGAAAGAGAAATGCCCCTTATCGGAGATCCTAAGAAGGATAGGACGGGTGCCAGTCAAATCCCGTCTTGGGCCACGAGTAGAACCTGCCATCATTACAGAAAAGTCAAATAAAAGGATGAAGGCTAGTCCTCCTATCGTTGTTTCAGGGTTGCAGATTAGGGAGGATATCACCTTCCAAAGATTTGGTCGACGGCACCATCCGGTCCTGGACCTTCGCCGCTAGAAGGATGGTATGGCATCCCACTACCGAACGACTAAGATCGAAACAACAACTCGAGAAGGAAAGTCCGGTCGGAGACTTGAATCCGAAGAAAGCGCCACCGCAAGAAAGGGGACTCGCGAGAAGGGAACCCGACAGCTATCACACGACAACCGCGAGGATGCACGAAAAGACCGCTAGAGGACGCTATGGAAAAGTCGAGGACCGATATTCGACGACTAGCAAAAGAAAGAGAAGAGAAATTCGGAGACGAGATCGATTCATCGGAATTCATGGACTATGAGTATGCGTAAATCAACATGGTCGAAACGCGAGCTTCGTCGGCTTCACAAGGTGCTCCCGCGACCGCGTAAAGAGAGGAGCCGGAAGTGATGAGGAGGCAGCCTTCAAGAGAGAGACGATACGATCGCCCAAATGGCGAAGAGGATGGAAGAGATGGCCGTAGCCCTAGCCACTCTCCGCAGTCAAGTGCAACCCCAAAGAGAAACACCCCTGGAGGTCATTCACATCGTAGACGGAGGAAAAGAGATTACATCCGTCAACTGGGATGATCAGCTAAAGAAAGATACAACACAAAGTATGATTCCGTAAAAATATATCAAGAGCTTGGTGGAACAACAGTGCGAGAAGCCTTAGCACAATCAAAGAGCGGGACATCCATTCGGATGGGTAGACCTTACCCGGAAGAATTCGACGCCGTCCAATACCCGAAAGGCTTCGTACCACCTCTCGTTCAAGACACTTGATGGAACCGGAACCCCCGACAAGCATGTTGCACACTTTCGTGCCGCTTGTTGCAATGCCGGCGGGAGCGATGCATTACTCTTCCGACAGCTTCGTCGGCAGACTCGTCGTGGATCGCCTTGATTGGTATGCGAATTACCGAATGGTTCGGTGAAGACGTTCTCGAACTAGAAAACCTTTTCATCAAGCGATTCGCCGGAGCTCAGCACCACATCACTATAGTGATTTAGTGGTAGAGAAGCGAAGCCGAACGAAACTTTGGTGGATTACATACTTCGATGGAGGAACTTAAGCATGAAGTGTGAACCACAACTACAAGAACAACATGCGACTCGGCATCTTACTTAAAAGCATTCATGACCCGATAAGCACTTCTCCTCAAAGGATTCACTATTAAGACTTTCGAGAAGTTGTTAAGCAAGGCCGGAGCTTGCAAGAGGAGGCGAAGCAATTAAGTTTCGCCGACAAGACGTACAAGCAAAAGCCCGTGAAGACTTTCAAAAGAAATCCGGGATCATTGCAACAGTCGACAAAGGAAAGAAACCGATACAAATATCGTCCGAACGACCACAAGCAACCTCAACAGAATTATCATCAACCCCGACCTAGCTATCACTCATCTCCACAAGATGAACAACCTCCTCGTCCGCAACGTACATTAAGGGAGCTTCGAGCAGTGGAATATCCATTCAAGAATGAAGCAGATGCTGAAAATGTTCCGTAGTCCGATGAAGACTCCGCATTTCTAGCCGCTGAGCCTAAGAGACCAGAAGAAGTCAACAAGAAAGGAGATCCCAACTTTTGCCCTTACCACCGGATGCTTGGACACAAGATAGAAGATTGCATTACCTTCAAAAGTTGGCTCAACGACAACCTTCGGAAATGGAATATAACAATCCCGAAGGAGTACATGAAGGAACCCCAGAAAGGAGGTTCCGTCAAAGTTGTCTCAACTGATCTCATTGTTCCGATAGATCCCTATGCAACTGATGATGGATGGACTACCGCGTGGACGAGGTCTTCAAAAAAGATTTTAGACAGCATCCAAACCACCTCGGTGCGAGCTTCAATTCAAAGTTCGAAACCTGCCAAGTCGGCACTATCACTTGCGATAGAAGAACCACCTCAACAGGAGACGATTGAAGAGAAGAAGAAAATCGACGAAGAAGAGAAGACCGAGGCTCCTAAGGCTGGACTAGGGGCCGCTTATCCTAGGATAGTTGTTTCGATTCGGGGAGAAATCCCTCGAACCTCTAACTCTGTATGATTATCTGCTCACTTCGGTGGGATCTTATAATGATAAGGGTGATGGCGTTGGCTACGTTTTGACTGTTTCTAACGATAACGTAACTAGCGACAATCTGGACATCAATTTCGATACAAATGACAATTCTCAAATCATGCACAATCTTGACGATCACGATGACTAAGAAGACATCCATCAAGGAGGTTACGAGAGTTCAACAAGCAACGAATCTATCTGCGCGTTTCGAGGAGCTCCAGTCACAATAGAATTAGAGCCTTCGCACTCGAAGCTAATCCGGAAGAACCCGTCATTCCGATTCGAGAAGAAACACCAACGAAGCTCAACACTAGATTCGAAGAAATTACGTAAGTCAACTTAAGAAGTGGAAGAGTTCTACCTCCGAGGATGGGTCCAAAGGACAAAGAGAAGCGGTGTGGTTGTTCGAGAAGAACCAACCCCGGCAGAAGAAATACCCATTCGGGAAGAAATCGAGACACATGAAAATAAAGTGGACTACAACGTGCTAGCCCATCTTAGGAAACTACCGACCAAGCCGAGCATCTACGACGCTCTCATCTTATCAAAGGAGATGAGAGAAGCTTCGATCAAGGCCTTACTTCGATCCGTAAATTTGCTTAGCTCAAATGGCCGGAGATTCCTTAGATGAGGTTTGTTCGTTAAAGGAACAACGAGGTGTTACCTTCACTGACAATGACCTACTACTTGGGACAACGGATCACAACCGACCGTTGTACATTTCAGCTACAATCGGGAAGTTTACGCTCTCCGCAGTATTGGTGGATCCAGGAGCATCAATCAATATAATGAGTCTTCGAACACTAAGCATATTTGGAAATTGATGCTCGCGAGCTCGAAGCCGACAAAATGTTATTAAGAGGATTCAACCGTAAAGGAGAAAGAGCCCTCGGATCGATAACACTAATAATGAAGACCGGTGACTTAGCAAAGACAACCGCAAAATTTCACATAATTGATTCAGAAACGTCGTTCAACGCTCTACTGGGCCGACCATGGATACATGAAAACAGGATGGTACCATCATCCCTACACCAGTGCATCAAATACTATGATGGAGGGGAACAGTGCATCAAAGGTGACTTACAACCATTCTCCGTACATGAAATTGGAATCCATGAAGATGCAACTTATTATGCACCACCGAAGAAAACAATCTTCTCCAGAGATACCATAACAAATGAAGCAAAGAAAGTTCGGGACAACGAAGAACCTCGAAGTTCTAGTCCAACAACCACTCACCACTCCCTTACGTCGAGATGGTGAAGGTTTCTCCACAACTCGCATCCGAGGTCGAGGCCGGGGACGAGGTCGTGGTAGAGACGTTAGTGACAGTTGGACGAAGGAAACCCACCATCAATGTCGATCGGGAAGACAAGCTCGAAGAAGAAAAAGAGATCAAACAAGAAGCAGCGATAATAAGTCGGAAGAAGCCGCAATTCAAGATCACTCTCGAAGATGAGAAGAATGAAGAATACAAATCAATGTACGAGAAGATTAACCACTATGTACATACTATGACCCTGACCCCGATCCATTCTAATAAGATCGAGGGTATGGTGGTCAAAGAGGTACGTAGCGGCGGTGCAAAGCCAATCAAATTCTACCGTGGTGCTTCTTCCTCCAAAACTGAAAATAATGTACAATTTGAAGATGTCACTTCATCAAATTAATGGAATTACCTTTTGAGTGGTACTCTCCCCGTGTTCAAAATTTAATTCAAGCATGGTTTCTTACCTCGAAAATGGACAAAAGGCCAATCACAACATTTTGAAAAATTATGGAATAACTCCGTCGTCCACCCAATTCAAAGCATGGTCTCGGATTCGATACGAGAGGATTAGCTGACGATACCGAATTTTGCTTGGTTGTCACTTGTTAGTCTAATGAAAACCGCATGGAAACTACGAAGAATTCGAAGATTTACAAATTGGAGACGCTCCACCGAATTCGAAGAAGAGATTAGATCTACAATAGATGAGTTAACGGAAGTTAACCTAGGTACTAGCGAAGAGCCTAGACCTACCTTTGTTAGCTCCTTACTCAATAAAGAAGACTCCGAAGAAATAATCAAGTTATTAATGGAATTTAAAGACTCGTTTTGCTTCGGAACTACGATGAGATGCCGTGATTAGCTCCGCAGGTCGCAGTCCATAAGCTGGAGTGGATCCTACTTCGTCCCAGTCGACAAGGTCCCGAAGAATGCGTCTAGAAATCGAACAACAAGTCATAACTGAAGTTAAAAAGCTAATAGACGCCAAATTTGTTCGTGAAGAACAATACCCGACTTGGTTAGCCAATGTGGTGCCACAGGAAAGAAGAATGGTCAGATCAGAATTTGTGTGGACTTCAGAGATTTAAACAAGGCATGTCCAAAGGATGAATTCCCTCTACCGATCCCAGAACTAATGATCGACATCGCTTCGACACATGAGATATTCTCATTCATGGATGGATCTTCAGGATACAACCAGATAAAAATGGCTCCAGAAGATGAAAAGCTTACAGCATTCAGAACGCCGATCGGAGTATATTGCTACACAGTGATGCCATTCGGACCGAAGAACGCAGGAGCAACATACAAGAGAGCGATGACAAGAATTTTTGATGATCTCATCCACAATCAAGTCGAATGCTACGTGGACGATGTGGTCATCAAAAGCAAAGTAAAGGACAACCACTTGTATGATTTGAGAATTGTTTTCGAACGATTAAGACAATTTAACCTTAAGATGAATCCCTTAAAATGCGCCTTCGGCGTCACCTCCGAGAAATTCTTAGGATTCGTTGTCCGACATCGTGGAATTAAAATCGACCTGGAAAAGATTAAAGCTATCTTAGAAATGCTGCCTCCCAAAACCTTAAAACAACTACGATCTTTTCAAAGGAAACTGGCATATCTTCGACGCTTTATCTCAAACTTGTCAGGTAGGTGTCAGCCTTTCTCAGCCTAGTTAAAAAGGATGCCAAATTTATTCGGGAAGAGAAATGCCGTAAGGCCTTCGAAGACATTAAACAATATTTAATGACACCTCCCGTCTTAGCAGCCCCGATCTCGTGTAGATCATCGATACTTTATACCGCGGCTTTAGACGACTTCTCTCGAGCCCCGTTAGCCTGTGTCAATGATGAGGGTAAAGAAAATGCTCTTTACTACCTAAGCCGTTGTTTACTTCCGACGGAAATAAGGTATCCCGCAATCGAAAAGCATTGTTTGGCCCCCGATCTTCGCCGCTCAAAAGCTCGAGCACTACATGCTTTCTCATAAGGTCAACCCGATTTCGAAGTTTAATCCATTGCAATACTCGATGACCTCGTCCAACGCTTTCCGGCGTACTTGCTGATGGTCAATGATATTATTGCAATTCGATATAACTTTCGTGCCTCTTCGTGCCGTAAAGAGGCAAGTCCTAGCACACTTCCTCACAGCACACCCTTTGCCGGCAGAATCTCCTCTCAATGACGATTTGCCAGATGAAACAAAAAATGAGCCTAGAAAACCCTGATGATCGACGTTTGGAATTATATTTCGACGGAGCATCTTCAGCACACAAAGATGAAGAATCGCAAGTGATAGTGCTCGTGCAAGGCGGAATCGGGCTAATCTTTATAACACCGGAGCGGGGATGTTAAGATACTCCTACCACTCTGACAGAGCCATGTATAAATAACGAAGCAGAATATGAAGCCCTCATAACGGGACTGGAATTAGCTATTCAAATGGGGATAATTGATGTATCAACATCTACAGGGATTCGCAGTTAATCATTCAACAGATCGTCGGACAGTACAAAATTCTAAAGCCAAGACTCGAGCAATACTTCCAGTATGCCAAACAGCTGTTGGAACAGATTCCGAATGTGACGATCTATAAAATTCCCAGGAAAGAAAATTCTTTAGCAGATGCGTTAGCTCGCCTCGCAAAAGAGTTTGCCTGTTTGCAAGATGAGTCGATGGAAGTGCCGGCTCACGGACGTCGAGTCCTATCACGGCTCGACATGTACACAATACACAAATCGAGAAAAGAAGAAAAATCAGCTTGCAAATGAAGGACGTAAAAACACGTAAGATCGGCGACAACCATCAATGACTACTCCGCAAACAGGAAAGCTACCGGACGATAGGTCGCTAGCCCGTCGATCAAGAAAAGAACTCGTCTTACGCATTAATAAACAACACGTTATACGAAGGTCTTTCGATCAAATGCGGCTAAGGTGCCTAAGCGGGTCCGAGGCCCGTGAAATTATTAAAGAGGTGCATTCAGGACTCGTGGCGCTCACCGCCGAGTCCGAAGATGAAAATGAAAATTAAAAGACTAGGGTACTACCGGCCCTCGATGATGACCGATCGCATGAAAATCGCCAAGAGCCGTCACCAATGCCAAGTGCACGGAGTGGTTCTACACCAACCTCCAAATGTGTCTGCATCCGACAATCGCATCGCGGCCATTCGAATGTCGGGGCACGTATATAGTGGGTCCAATAGAACCACCATCTTCAAAAGGACATCGCTTCATTCTTGCGGCTACAGATTACTTTTCCAAGTGGGCAGAGGCGGCTCCACTTCGTAGAAGTGAAAGCACACCACGTGCTACAGCTTTTCAAGAACCAAGTTGTCTACCATTTCGGAGTGCCGCGCGAGATCATCTCGTATAATGGGTCATCATTCGAAGCACACAAATCAATAATTTTGTCAGGAGACACGGAATCGACTGGCGATATTCAATAATTTACTACCCAAGAGCAAACGGCCTGGCTGAGGCTTTTAATAAAACTCTTGTTCAAACCTTAAAGAAAACTTTGGACGATAATAAGAGAAACTGGCACGAGAAGTTATTAGAAGCCTTATGGGCCTACCGGACAACCTTCAGAACTCCTACTCAAGCTACACCTTACGCTCCGGTATATGGGTCCGAGGCGAGTGTTACCTTTAGAGGTTCAGCCTTCCTTCACTCGTAATTGCAGTTGCAAACAAGATCACGACGAAGAGAATGCCAAATTACGACTAGAGGAATTAGAAAGCCCGGAAGGGAAAAGACTTGCAGCATAGCAGGAATTCAGAACTATACCAAGCTAAGATGGTTCAAGCCCATGACAAACCGGTCCGCCCAAGAACCTTCAAAGTTGGTGACTTAGTTCTCGTTCTCAAGAGACCTATTCTCGCACACCGCAAGATAGGAGGAAAATTCGAACACACTCGGGAAGGGCCGTTCGTGGTCAAGCAAGTATACTCGGAGGTTCCTACCGCCTAGTGAATTGCTAGGGAGAACGACATATGCTTCCGATCAATGGACGATACTTGAAAAAGTATTACGCTACCTGATGTTTCGAAGGAATGAATTCTTCATCCCTAAGAAACACAGGCGAAGTAATTACCTATGACTGGGTCTGAACCAAAAAATAATAAAATATGCTAAAATAAATAAAATCATGATAATAAAGTTTTCCTTGTTTTCTCTTCCAAATCAAAATCTCTTTCCTGATCTTATCCCACTTCATTCCTGTTAAATTTAAAAATATAAAAAATATATATATAATAAAAAATGTCTTTAATAAACATTTTCTTAATGTTCTTGTTCTTAGGATGTACCCCTGATCCTTTTCCTTGTCTTTTCGCAGGGAAATGTCGAACGGGCGGTTGGTCCTGAACTTTAGAAATGGTGTAAGCCTTGCACTCGATGAAAAGAGGGTGAAAGATGGAGCGATAATCGAGATTGACTCGGACTTCGCACCAGCAGGCCTACAGTACGAGGAAAGTGACTGGGTCCCAGTTGACCGAGAAGAACTGCCCGGCGGACAAGTGATGAAAGTGGGTGGCCCAAGCCACCAATCCACCAGCAAGAAAAGAAAGGCAAACACTAAAGAAGATAAGAAAATGAAGTATGTAGTCACTACAGCAGAGGGTAGGCTTGTCAGCGCCGCGCCCACAGAGATTTAGGAAGTTCGAAGAGCTACTCTTACAGCAACGCAACGAAGAAATAAGAATCGTCGTATCCGTAAGATGTTAACCAAACTAGCAGCGGACCAGCGCGACGAGGCAGTTGCTACTGCCAGCACATACACTTCAAGGACACCGATTCACCGAGAACTCGAAGAAAGGAGGCCAGCCTCCTAGGATAACGTAGAAGGACCGTGGAAATCTCACGAAGATCAGAAGAAAGAAGACTACCACGCTACCAGATAGAACCACCAGTGATGCATGACCTTGTTGCGGAGCAACCCCGGGGATGTCCCGACGGACATCATCCCCGAGGAGCCGAGGTATGCAGGAGAACGTGAAGGGATCGAGCCGTATATCCCACAATACGTCACTGGGCCTCGCCATTTGCAAATTATTCCGCAGTACGAGCCGGAAAGAATGCGAATGTCAAAAAGAAAACCTTTCGAATACTTCGAGAGAATCGAGAGGCGGAAGGATCAATATACTAGAAGGCCTCGAGCTACATACGTACGTATTCTCGGAATATGAACAACAACAAATCGTGGATTGTATCCGGATTTGAAAAGAATGGGCCGAGCGGGTCGCCTAAGGGAAAACACCTACTCGAACCCCGAAGATGGATGCCGGGGAAAGGAAGAATTACAATACAATGTGGATGTTGTTACAACTTTGCGGAAGACGGGAAGGGAAACCCACCAGGGATACTCCGTCATGGCCAAGTGGATCCAATGCCATTAGTCATCAAGAGAATGGTAAAGAGGTTGATAACATGGAGGGTACCGCCGCAGATTGCATACCCAATAGCTGCATTATTAACATCTACAAGCGTGGTGACCGCATACCCCCGCACATAGATCACCACGACTTTGTCGGACCTTTCGCACAGCCTCTTTCCCGAACGAGTGTAACATCATGTTCGGATCCGACCTCCGGATAGCGAGCCCGGGTGAGTTCCGAGGGCCGGTGAAGATACCTTTACCGGTAGGTTCCGTCATGATACCGAAAGGCAACGGAGTAGATATCGCTAAGCATTGCATACCAGGAGTACCGAGTGAAGCGGATCTCGCTTACTTTCGAAGGATGGACGACAGGAAGACACCTTACCATTTCCGACCGCACCCGGAGCTAGAGAGCCTCCGGCCTTACGAGCCGCGAGCTACATGGAAAATATCACACCTCCAATGTACATCCATACGGCATCCTTGCCAAGGATGGCTTGGAAGGTGATGTTATCGACCATGTACCCCACTATTCGGACATGGATTTTTGACGGATGCTTCTTTGGATGGATCGACGAAGATCATACATAGTCCGTTTTGAGTCTACATGGATTGTATGAGATGTATTCCGTATCGAGTTGTATTATGTATCTTCGACATGATTGGAATGAAAGTGACCATGTCACATTTTTGGCCTTCACCTCTTTTGTGCAAATTGACTGGGAAACGCCATTAAAGTTAAATGAACTTCGAACAAAGAACAGAAAAGAAATAAAAAAAAAGAATAAAAGAAAACTTCCCTTAAAAATTTAAAAAAAGATGAACGCCAAATTCACATGGACATTAAATAAATAAAATAAATTTGGATTGTTAAAAGACAAACGAAATGAACATAAATTTCAAATCAAATCTAAATCAAATTCAAATCCAATCTCTCCAAATCAAATCTCAATCAAATTCAAATTCAATCTCTCAAATCTGAAATCCAATTCATTCTACTCTTTCCCTTGTCTGGGATGGAAGCGGTTGATTCCACTGACACGGATCGAATCTGATGGCGAGGAATTATACCCAATCCAAACCAGCAACTTTCGATTAATTCTTTTGAACGGGGTATGTAACATCTACATATTCCCTCCTAATCTATTTCCTTCCATGAAAGTCTTTTTATAACTTTCATGAAATTCTCGAAACACCAAAATTCCACACTTTTCAAATCAACACTACAAATCTTTGCAAAGTCAATGACTATTCAAATTCAAACTTTTGGCTTGAGG
Organism: Papilionanthe hookeriana x Papilionanthe teres; assembly: GCA_022702705.1. Taxonomy (NCBI): domain Eukaryota; kingdom Viridiplantae; phylum Streptophyta; class Magnoliopsida; order Asparagales; family Orchidaceae; genus Papilionanthe; species Papilionanthe hookeriana x Papilionanthe teres. The sequence goes on from CM040424.1 coordinate 152,830,617, forward strand.
ATTTTACATCCGAAACTGCATTGCTTTAGGATCCTTTCCCTATCGCAATGAAATACATAAAAATCAAACTTTTGGAGTTGAAGATTTTACATCCGAGACTGCATTACTTTAGGATTCTTTCCCTATCACAATGAAATACATCAAATTCAAACTTTTGGGTTGAGGATTTTACATCCGAGACTGCATTGTTTTAGGATTCTTTTCCTATCGCAATGAAATACATCAAATTCAAACTTTTGGGTAGAGGATTTTACATCCGAGACTGCATTGCTTTAGGATTCTTTCCCTATCGCAATGAAATACATCAAAATCAAACTTTTGGAGTTAAGGATTTTACATCCGAGACTGCATTGCTTTAGGATTCTTTCCCTATCGCAATGAAATACATCAAAATCAAACTTTTGGAGTTGAGGATTTTACATCCGAGACTGCATTGCTTTAGGATTCTTTCCCTATCCCAATGAAATACATCAAAATCAAAATTTTGGAGTTGAGGATTTTACATCCGAGACTGCATTGCTTTAGGATTCTTTCCCTATCGCAATGATATACATCAAATCAAACTTTTGGAGTTGAGGATTTTACATCCGAGACTGCATTGCTTTAGGATTCTTTCCCTATCGCAATGAAATATATCAAATCAAACTTTTGGTTCGAGGATTTTACATCCGAGACTGCATTGCTTTAGGATTCTTTCCCTATTGCAATGAAATACATCAAATTCAAACTTTTGGGTTGAGGATTTTACATCCAAGACTGCATTGCTTTAGGATTCTTTCCCTATTGCAATGAAATACATCAAATTCAGACTTTTGGGGTTGAGGATTTTTACATCCGAGACTGCATTGCTTAAGGGTTTCTTTCCCTATCGCAATGAAATTCATCAACATCAAAATCAAACTCTTGAGGTTAAGGATTTTACATCCAATACCGCATTGCTCTGAGATCTCTCCTCATTGTAATGATCCAATCCAATCAATTTAATTTTCTTTTGAGGTTGAAGATGTTACATCTAAAACCACAAAGTTCCAATTTTCATTTCAAGTCTAAATCCCTTCAAATTAATTTTGACAAAAGTTCAATCTAAATTGAAACTCCAAACTAAAATCTAAGCTCACACATCAAAACTTAAACTGAAACAAAATAAAATCTAAATCGAAATTCCCCCAAATCATGTGATTTGGGATTCACCTCCTTTCCCTTTCCCCAGCGAGAGTTCAGGAATCTCCAGTCTCAGAGATATACTTGACACTCCCCAGCGGAAACTCTTCTACTTTGTCCTAAGTTTGTCACTTGGACACCTGTGTTGGTTTTGTTGATCTCTTCGGTCAACGCCAATACGCACGGTGTGCTTGGTTAGCTCACCACACCTATTGGGGGTCCATTTGTTGACCTCATTTTTGATGAGGTCTTCTCTTCTTCTTTTTAGTACTTAGGATCTAGCCTTAGGCTTTTCCATTGAATAACTTATAGGACTAGAATTGGGACCCACCACTTAGAAATTCAAACTACTTCTTAACTCCCTGAAAACTCCACAAACTTGATTGTAAACCCCTAATCACCTAGAGGGTGGAAATCAAATGTGGATGTTTAAAGGATGAGTTCCTATAGGACTCTTTGGCCTTAGGACTGCCCTGGGTGGCCTGGTCTGGTGAAGGGCTGACTTACACACACACTACACTCATACACTACACTTGCACACACCTCCTAAAAACACACCTATACCCAACTTGACCTCCTGACTCATGTAGGTGATTCACATGGATGGTCCTTAACCCCTAAGCCCTTGGCTAAGAGGGTTAGGAACAACATAGTGGATGCCTCAAATGAGTCCCTTCATGGCTCATGTGGGCTTGATATGGCTTCATGGCTCACTTACATTCACCTAATCTTCAATTTCCCAAAATTTCAATTTTTTTTTTTGACCCCCGGGACCCTGCGCCCGCTTAGCCTACCCAAAACCCTTGAAACTACCCAAATTTCTCAAAAATTTCCAAATCACCCAAAATTCTCCAAAATCATTCCTAAACATTTCCACATTACTCAAATTGATCATTCATAGCCAAAAATACCAAGAATTCCAAAAATACCTCTCAATACCCTCCAAATACCCAAAATACCCCTCTTGACCTAAAAATCCAAAAATTCAGAAAATTCCCAGAAAATTCCAGAAAATCCACAATTTGTCAAAATGGGCCAATTTCATTTTGTTCAACTACACAATGGGCCAATTTTGTCAATTTACCCCACTTTTATCAAAACCCCCAATTTGACCCATTTTAAACCCAAAGTGAACCCAATTTCAAACCAAACCTACCCAATCGACCCAAATCCTGGTCCAATTCAATTCTAAACTTCAATTCAACATTCCCAACACCAATCTAGACCAAATCCAAGTCCAATTTGATTGACATTTGGATCCAATTTCACTTTTGGCCTTAAAGCCCAATTTGGACCCATGACCCAAACCTAACCCAAACTCACCCAATTCAACTCCAATTAACCTCAAATATTTTCTAAATCTTCTTTAACATTCCCACAAAAAAAACACTAACATGATTTTCCCATCATTTAGACCCAAACCTCACTCAACTTCAACCCAAAGGTAAAAGGCCCTATTTTGACCTAAAACCAAACCTAACCCAAATGAGCCCAAACCCCAATATCAAAGCCCAACCATAGTCAAAACCTCTTTGAAACACTCCCATAAACATTTCCCAACATTAATTTTACATCAATTTCAACCCTAACCCAACATTGGCCCAAGTTAGCCCACTTTGACCTATATTGGCCCATTCACCAAAGAAGCCCAAATTCAACCCAATTCAAACCCAAATCACTCCCAATTTGCTCCAAGTCACTCATGACACATCCATGAGCTAAACCCAACAATTATTTGGTCCAAGCCTTTACCAAAATTTCATCCTAAAATCCATTTTAAAATCCAAAAGCCCACTTCCCTAAACCATTTTAAAAGCCCATCTAAAACCATTTCAAAGAGCCCAAAATCTACCCTAAAGCCCACATGACATTTCCATTTGCCATCCACTTAATCAAAGCCATTCCCTAAGTTCTAATCCCATCATCAAATAATTCCAAATCAAGCCTCATTCCAAATCACCCCAAAATACCAAAATTTTTCTTAAATCCATTTCCATGAAATTGACTCAACTTTTCCTAAGCCAAAGGTGAGCCATGCAAGCCATGGACAAGCCACATGGAGCCATGGAAGGTTTGACATGTGATCAAGCCCTTAATGGCAAAAGGAGGGCCCCCTTTCCTAATCCTTCTTAAACCCTTTTTTACCTTAAGGATGTCACACACTAAACCATGCTTAGCCACCTCATCATGGATGGAGACCACACCATTTTCTCGGCCGACCCAAGTGATCCTTTTCAGCCCAAAACCAGCCTCTGGGTGGTGAACCTAGCCCAAAATCATGGGTTGACTCATTTGAACCCAAAATGGCCTTCCTCCCATTCCATTTCAATCCAAGCTCTTTACACATGGCATCGACCAACCGATCGCACTAAGCTCCAACTCCGACCTCCCCGATGACAACAAGGACCTAAACCTAGCCGGCCGCCCACCACAGCCGCCGGAAACCACCAGGACGAGAGCTCACATGTGAGCCCAAACTTGGATTTCTCACCCGCCGAGCCGCCCCATCCCCACTGGCCATTATAGCTGTTCTTCTCTTGCCAAGAGCAGCTGATCCCAAGCCCTAACTCTCCCTGGGAGGCCCTCTACCCTCTCTTATTTAAACACCACCCCCTCTCGGCCATCAGAGGTGCTGAACCAGACCTTACTGAAACTCTGCCAAAATTGCTCCAGAACACTCTCCATACTTAGAGCAATTGATCCCTAGTGCCAATTTGCCCTAATCCCCACCAACAGAACTCAATTTCTCAGCTAAAATTCCACCCAAAACTAGGACACTTCCCCACAGTGGATCAATCCTCAAATTGATTGGTCCTACACCTTCACCAGACCAAGGGAAGGAGTCCACCAAAATTGCTCCAGCCTCCAAGCTTTGTGATCGGCTGTGGTCGAAATCCTACCTAGGCAATTCACCAGACCAGGAGACTTCATCTGGAGCTTGTTGGGATCCAATCGAAGGTGACACAACCCTCGATTGAAGCCACACTTCTCCGAGCAAAGGTATGAGCTAATTCTTCATCCCGAGCTTCTGAAGATTCTCCATTTCAAATGCTTTAATTTCAATGCATGATCACCATATAAATGTGTTCGTCTCTTCAAGACAAATCCATAGAGCATAAGAACACGAAAATCTGTTAAGTATTGAGTGAGTTCTTAGGGTTTTAGTGTGGACGGCTCTCGGGTGAGGATGCTTGGGGACGATGAACGGATGCCGTTCATTTAATACACGCGTGGACGGACGGCTCAGATTAGGTCAGATCAACGGATGATACACGGAAGGCGGGACCCGGGCTGCTGACTCAAGTGGCGGCGTCGAATGGGAGCGCGCCACGCGGCACTTCGGAGATGTTAAGGTTGACGCTGCGCCGACTCGGATAAATAGAAAATTAGGGATTTTTTTTTATTTATTTAATTCCCCTAAACTTCAAAAATCCATAACTTTGTGTAGGAAAATCAGAAAAATAGAATAAAAATACCCTCTTGCTTAGTGAACAGAGGAGGATAATGTGGAAAAGAAATTATTTAATTTCATCAAGTATTTTATTTTTAATGATTTATTTCCCTTCTGCATTGTTTTAATTCTCCATGCATATAGAAATTCACCATGGCATGAGACCATAGTGCTTTTAAGCCTCCGAATTTGGGAACATTCCCCGAATTTTCCGGAGTCGCAGGCCATCCCTATGAGAAGTTATTGATTTTTCAAATTCATGTTACCGTTTTGAGTATTTTAATTCCAATAATTAGCATGTTGTGAAATAAATTCTAGGAAAATTTGGTGATGTCTCTTACGACCGCAGGACCCTAGAAAAATAGGTTTCGAGTTAACTCATTTAAAATAACCCTAATCGGCTTAAACACCCAAAATAGATCCCTAATTAATTAGAGTTAACCATACATCAAATTGACTTGAAATCAATTCTCCACTGTCCTTTAGGATTAGAGGAACCCACCATAAAAATTTGAAGTCAATCGGACTCAGTTAGCCCTACTAAATGGGTTGATTAAGCCATTTAGTCAATTTGAACTTCAAAAATTCATAACTTTCAAAATACATTTCAAAAATTCACCAAATTGGTTTTAGAGACTCTCTGATATCAGGGGAATTTAAGAAAATTAAAATTTCAATTTTCTAAAAAAGTTGATTTTTTGTATTATTTTAATATTTTAATAATTAAAAAATAATAAAAATCATAAAAATAATAAAATGCACTAAAATGTCACATTTTGAATTTTAATCACTTAGGAACAAACCCCATATTTTTCTTAGGTCTATTTAATGAGATATTAAATTTTAAAGCCCTAAAGTAATTTAAAAATTAAAAAATACATTTTTTTGGCATTTCCACTAAAATAATTATAATAAATCAAAGAAAAATCAGAAAATTGTAAAAATTAATTCTCTGATTTCCTTGATATCAGAGAGATTTTTGAAAAATATAAATTTCATTTTTCAACCTTTATTTTATTTTTAAATTAATTAATACTCCAAAAATTAAAATAATTGTAATAAAAATAATATAATTCAAAAAATCACCAAAATTGGTCCAAATGGTCCTCTAGTCATTAGGAATGTCCCATAATTTTCTTAAGGATAGAAACTTTCACTTGGTCATGTTATTAAATTTTCCTTGGAAATCCCTATTTTCCACCAAATATAATTATATAAATAAATTAAATAAATTAAAATCACTTTTTCTCCTCTCATGTCTTTATTGACATATGAGTGAAGTCACATAAAAATTTTAAGTTCATTTAAGCTCAATTTAGTGAGTTATGAAATTATTAAACTTGAAGGGCAACATGGTAATTAAAATTTTAATTTTTTAACCCTTAATTAAAACTTTAGGTTTAATAAAATTAAAGAGTAAAATATTTGATCCTAATCTGATTTGGATGATTGAAATTCAAATAATTAAAGGGTAGAAACCTACTAAATAATTTGAAGATAATTGAAATAAACCTTAATTAAATAATTGATTAGATTTGGAAGAATAATAAAATTGGAATTATTAAAATAGGGATGTTATTAGGAAGAGACTTATTCTTTAATTTAAAAATCCCTAAATTAATCATCTCATTAATATTTAATTCTTAATTAAAATGATGACTCAAATTTAAGTTTTAAAATGTTAAAGGACTTAATCATTAAATTAAATTAAAAAGTTAAATTATTAAACTCTTTTTAAATTTTCAATTAAATTAAAATTAAAAATAAAGTTAAATTAAAGATTAAATTAAATTAAATTAAATAAATAAATTAAATAAATAAATTAAATTAAATTAAATTAAAAAATGTTAAATTAAATTAAATTAAATTAAATTAAAACATGTTAAATTAAATTAAATTAGATTAAATTAAATTAAATTAAAATCAAATTAAATTAAATTAAAATAAATTAAATCAAATTAAATCAAATTAAATCAAATTAAATTAAATTAAATTAAATTATGTAAAATTAAACTAAATTGAATTAAATTAAATTAAATAACAGAATCAAGTTAAAATTTAAATCAAATCAAATTAAATTAAATTAAAATTAAAACTAAACCAAATTAAATTGAATTAAAGTTAAATTAAATTGAATTAAATAACATCACCTAAGACATGAAAGAAATTAAATATAAAGCAACTTGAACACTATTCCAAATTTAAATCCGATAACTGAGATTAGACTAAATCATAAACCATTTGAACACCAATTTGCCCTCGAGAACTTTTATTATCATAACTCCTAAATAGAACATTAAATGAAATGTTACTCCACTTATAGGATATTCAAATGTCCTAGTTCACTGAGCAAGATAACAACAAAACTTGAATTCCCGGACGATTAATTCATTTGTATGATTAAATTCATTTAGACTTAAAACAATCCTATCAGTATTGAAAAGGTGTTTAAGATTCTTCTTAAGCACTTCCTCAATATGATAGAATACTTATAAGAACAATCGAACTTAATTATTCTTTGATGAAGAAAATCGTCCTCAACCAAAACACAAGAACCTAGACGTCATAGGAAATGACTAGCTATATGATTAGGAACTTGGTAGAAAATCATAACCCTTCCCTTAGCTTTACCTAGGAACTTGCTTAAATATTCTAATTGTGTTTTAAGTGCAGCTTGGGATGACGGGAAGACCCTCCAGGTACGCTTTTATTTTATTGCAACTTACATTATTGCAATTTCTTTAATCGCATCGCAATTACTTTTCTTGCATGATAAACAACTGTTGCATGAAAACCCACACCTCTAGGGTAGCCCCTAAAACTGAAACTAAAACTAAATTAAAAGTCATTACAAGATAAAATTCACCACCACAACATTTCAAAATATAAAACAACTCAAAATTTAATCACAAACAGAACACAAAACTACAATTACAACTAAATTAAAACGTCCTGTTGGATGATCGAGAATACCTCGGATGATGTAACCTACGTGTTACTAACGGGATTTCCCACGGTCTAAATGAAAGTGTGGAACTCATTCAATTGAGTTTAGCAAATTCATCTGGACTAAGTGAATCCGATAAAAATAACGATGCCGGAAGGATGGAACCGTGGGATCTTAACTGGTGTCGTTATAATCAACTTTAAGATCTGTTTTAATTAAAATACAAAAAACACTTGGATTTTAAGATTTTCTCTAAACCAAAACACTTCTCTCATCTCCTGATTTATGACTTCTAAAACTAAACCTCTGCAACAACAAGGAGCTCGGAGCATGGTGGGCAAAGACGGCCATCGTCGCGCAAAACCGAAATCTACATCAGCAAAACTTTCTTAGAATTAAATAACCAATCCATAGGATTTCGAGGTAGTTTGCCTAGTGCAACATAAATCCTCAACTCTTTGTTAGGCATTTGCACAGAAAATTAAGCCCTAACGGGTCTTAGGACTCCGAGGTAGTCGTCCGATACGACATAAACCCTCACATCTTCAAGGCTATTTGTATGATCATGTCATACGAATATAAGTCCAAATTAATTAAAATTGACAAGATTGAAACATCAGATAACATTAGGGCCTTCCTAAATTCAAGCCAAATAATAGGATAGTTGAGAAATTACCGAAGTTCGCTTCGAATCTGTGATTTCTCCTACCTTTCTTCCTTTGAATTCCCAAAATAAAATGTTCCAAATTTGATCCATTCCCTATCGAAATTCCAAAATTCAATCCTCGAAAAATTGAACTTCGAAATTCTTGAGAGCAAATTACCGATTATTATCGAGAGTTTTCTTAGGTGATTCCCGTCACTTATGATGTAATTAACTATAGGGCTCGCCCTTATAGGGAATTTTAAGAACCTAGGTAATATAAACCCTATTTAATGCTTTCATATTAAGCAGGGGAATTTGTCGGCTTATAAAATTGGTTCGCAGACCAAACGGATGTCACAAATCTTTTAGTTTATTTAATCGAGCCCTATCATTAAGCAGTATGTCTATTCTTCAGGATGGATACACTAGGCTATGTGATGCGGTGCTCGTTTATATAAACTATTCGGGATGTGAGATCGGTTTGATTTCATATCTTAAAAATTTTCAAATTTGAAATTATTTTCAAAATCAAATACTACTTTTCAAATTATTTATTTAAATTAAGTTAAAAATATGCCGACAAATTTCTGGCGACTCCGCTGGGGATAAATCCTCCCTCCATTTTAATCAGATAATTCTGCTTTCAAAGATCGGTAGTGCATCCCTGTCCCTAGTGGGTCAAACTACCCTTCTTTCCGTTGGAATACTATGTTCATTTCTACCTTGAACGAGTATAGCCAACATTCTCTCGGATTTAGGAGCCACTGTTTAGACACCCCTAAACGGAGAGGTTCTGAGATCCTTTTACCTCGTTTCGAGGTGGTGTGGACCCCCAATAGGTGTTAGTTTAGGAGTAATCCTTCGAGTCGGGAAGTCTTGCATAAGACTTTCTTTTCCTTTCCAACTTTGAATCAGATTCATTACCTTCTCTACACCTTTGAACATTTCATTCTAAATAAACAAACCCTATAATGAATGACTCTTTTAACAAATAACTCATTCTTATAAATACATGAACAAGAATGTGTTCGGACTCTTTTCGATGCCTTTCTTTTCGTCCCGATGAGAAGAAGCATAACTCGGGACCGATAATCGAATCCGCCTCGCGAAATGGAAGCCCCAAAGCCGATTTTCTCCTTCACCAATGGATCGGACTTCGCCGTTTACAAGGATGAGCCGCCCGACAATGGGATCATCCGGTTTGGACAAGGATTCGAGAACACAAATGTCAAGATCACCGACGTTTCCCTTTTCGCGCTAACAAACAAAGTATCCGAAGCCGAGAAGCCGTCGATCGAGTTCAACCTCAGTCAACTCAAAAGTTTCCTCCCCGCAAAAGATTCCGACCGAGAGGAGTACCGCCGTCCGCGAAGAACCTGTTCTTGCTACCCCCACCGGTCTAGTTGTCTCCGCACCTACCCCGGCTCGCCGGATTAAAGGGGAAGGAAATCCGTAACTAGGGTGAACCCGTTACCGTGGAGGGTACGGACCTTCTTGTCGACCTTCGTTGTTTGAAATCGGGTCCAGCTCAAGAATTCCATCACTAACACGGACCCAAAGAAGGAACGAAGTAGGAAGATTGCCGTGAAGCGCCGTAGCCGCCGAAGTTGCTTTCCTAGAGGAAATCCCGCAAATCCCCGAGTACACACCACTACCCGAATGCTTACCATTGCCGTAAGATACACCTTTTTGGAAGGAAGTAGATTCCATCCCCTTTCCGCCGCAAATCGACGAGGAAAATGTCCGCAGGATTGTTTCTACATTACCTCGACCAGCATACTACGACGACAGCAGAAAGAAAAGGGCTAGGAGCACACCATTTGCCCGACTACATACTGTGATCGAGAAGCTAGCAAAGAAAGAGAAATGCCCCGTATCGGAGATCCTAAGAAGGATAGGGCGGGTGCCAGTCTAATCCCGTCTTGGGCCACGAGTGAACCCGCCATCATTACGTAAAAGTCAAATAAAAGGATGAAGGCTAGTCCGCCTATCGTTGTTTCGTGGTTGCAGATTAGTGGAGGATACCACCTTCCAAAGATTCGGTCGACTGCACCATCCGGTCCTGCACCTTCCGTCGCTGAAGGATGGTATCGCATCCCACTACCGGATAGCTAAGATTGAAACAACGACTCGAGAAGGAAAGTCTCGTCGGAGACTCGAATCCGAAGAAAGCGCCACCGCAAGAAAGGGGACTCGCGAGAAGGGAACCCGGCAGCTATCACACGACAACTGCGAGGATGCACAGAAAAGACCTCTAGAGGACGCTATGGAAAAGTTGAGGACTGATATTCGACGACTAGCAAAAGAAAGAGAAGAGAAATTCGTGCTTCTTCGTGCTGTAAAGGGACAAGTCCTAGCAGATTTCCTCACAGCACACCCTTTGCCGGCAGAATCTCCTCTCAATGACGACTTGCCAGATGAACAGATAATGAGCTTAGAAGACCCCGATGATCGACGTTGAGAATTATATTTTCGACGGAGCATCTTCAAGCACACAAAGATGAAGAATCGCAAGTGATAAGTGCCCTGTAAGGCAGAATCGACTAATCTTTATAACATCGGAGCGGGGATGTTAAGATACTCCTACCACTTGACGGAACCATGTACAAACAACGAAGCGTAATACAAAGCTCTCGTAACAGACTCGGAATTAACTATTCAAATGGGAATAACAAACATCAACATCTACGGGGATTCGCAGTTAATCATTCAACAGATCGTCGGGCACTACAGAATTTTAAAGCCAAGACTCGCGCAATACTTCCAGTATGCCATACAGTTGTTAGAACCAATTCCGAATGTGACGATCTACAAAATCCCCAGAAAAAAAATGCTTTAGCAGATGCGTTAGCCCGCCTCGCAAAAGAATTTGCCTGCTTGCAAGATGAATCAATAGAAGTGTCAGTTCACGGACGACAGGTCCTATCATAGCTCGACATAGACACAATACACAAATCAGAAAAAGAAAAAGAATCAGCTGCAAGCGATGACGGAAAACACGGAAGATCGGCGACAACCATTAATAGACTATCCGCAAACAGGAAGACTACCGGACGATAGGTCGTTAGCCCATCAGATCAAGAAAAGAACTCTGTCCTACGCATTAATAAACAACACGTTATACAGAAGGTCTTTTGATCAAAAGTGGCTAAGGTGCCTAAGCGGGTCCGAGGCCCGTGAAATTGTTAAATAGGTGCATTCAGGACTCTGTGGCGCTCACCAGTCGGGTCCGAAGATGAAAATGAAAATTAAAAGACTACGGTACTACTGGCCCTCGATGATGACCGACTGCATGAAAATCACCAAGAGCTGTCACCAATGCCAAGTGCACGAAGTGGTTCTACACCAACCACCAAATGTGCTACATCCGACAATTGTGTCGTGGCCATTTGAATGTTCGGGTACAGATATAGTGGTTCCAATAGAACCACCATCTTCAAAAGGACATCGCTTCATTCTTGTGCTACAGATTACTTTTCCAAGTGGGCAGAGGCAGTTCTACTCAGAGAAGTGAAAGCACACCACGTGCTACAGTTTTTCAAGAACCAAGTTGTTTACCGTGTCGGAGTGCCACGCCGGATCATCTCAGATAATTGATCATCATTCAAAAGCACGCAAATCAACAATTTTGTCAGGAGACACGAAATCGACTGGCGGTATTCAACAATTTACTATCCAAGAGCAAATGGCCTAGCTGAGGCTTTTAATATAACTCTCGTTCAAATTTTAAAGAAAACTTTGGACGATAATAAGAGAAATTGGCACGAGAAGTTATTAGAAGCCTTATGGGCCTACCGGACAACCTTCAGAACTCCTACTCAAGCTACACCTTAGGCTCTGGTGTATGGGTCCGAGGCAGTGTTACCCTTAGAGGTCCAGCCTTCCTTCACTCGAATTGCAGTTGCAAACAAAATCACGACAGAAGAGAATGCCAAATTACGACTCAGAGGAATTAGAAAGCCCGGAAGGGAAAAGACTCGCAACACAGCAGGAATTTAGAACTATACCAAGCTAAGATGGTTCAAGCCCATGACAGATCGGGTCCACCCAAGAACCTTCAAAGTTGGTGACTTAGTTCTCGTTCTCAAGAGACCTATCCTTGCACACCGCAAGATAGGAGGAAAATTTGAACCCACTTGGGAAGGACCGTTTGTGGTTGAGGTAGTCTACTCAGGAGGCTCTTACCAGCTAGTGAATTGCCAAGGAGAACGACATATGCTTCCGATTAACGGACGATACTTGATAAAGTATTACGCTACCTTATGTTTCGAAGGAATGAATTCTTCATCCCTAGAAGCACGAGCGAAGTAATTACTTATGACTGGGTTCGAACCCAAAAATAATAAAAATGTGCTAAAATAAATAAAATCGTGATAATAAAGTTTTCCTTGTTCTCTCTTCCAAATCAAAATCTTTCCCCCGATCTTTTCCCACTTCATTCCTGTTGAATTTTAAAAAAATATATACAAAACAAAACTCTATCTCTAATAAAATTTTTCTTAATGTTCTTGTTTTTAGTACAAGCCCTGATCCTTTTCCTTATCTTTTCGCAGGGAAATGTCGAACGAGCGGTTGGTTCTGAACTTTAGAAATGGCGTAAGCCTTACACTCGATGAAAAGAGGGTGAAAGATGGAGCGATAATAGAGATTGACTCAGACTTCGCACCAGCAGGCTCGCAATACGAGGAAAGTGACCGGTTCCCGCCGATCGAGAGGAACCGCCCGACCGGACAAGAATGAAAGTGGGTTGCCCAAGCCACCAACCCGGCAGCAAGAAAAGGAAAACAAACACTGAGGAGGAAAAGAGAATCAAGTCTGTGGTCGCTACAGCAGAGGACAGCCTTGTCAGCGCAGCGCCCATAGAAATTCAGGAAGTACGAAGAGCTACTCTCACAGCAACTCAGCGAAGAAATAAAAATCACCATATCCGCAAGATGTTAACTAAACTAGCAGCGGACCAGCGCGACGAGGCAGTCGCTACTACCAGTGCATATTCTTCAAGGATACTGGTTCTCCAGGAACCTGAAGAAAGGATGCCAACTCCTAGGATAACAGAAGAGACCAGGGAAATCTCAAGAAGATCAGAAGAAGGAAGGCTACCATGCCACCAGGTAAAGCCACCAGTAATGCATGACCTCGGAAGCAACCCCGGATGATGTCCCGACGGAGACCATCCCTGAGGAGCCGAGGTATGCAGGAGAACGCGAAAGGATTGAGCCATATATCCCACAGTACGTCACCAGGCCTCGCCATTTGCAGATTATTCTAGAATACGAGCTAGAAAGAATGCAGAATGTCGAGAAGCAAACTTTTGAATACTTCGAGAGAATTAGAGGCAGGAGGATCAATATACTAGAAGGCCTCGAGATACATAAAAATGTGTTCTCAGAATACGAACAACAACAAATCGTGGACCGCATCCGGATCCGAAAAGAATGGGTCGAGCAAGTGCACCTAAGAGAAAACACTTACTCGGAACCCCGGAGATGGATGCCAGGGAAAGGGAGAATTACAACACAATGTGGATGCTGCTACAACTTCGCAGAAGACAGGAAGGGAATCCCACCAAGGATACTCCGTCATGGCAAGATAGATCCAATGCCATTGGTCATCAAAAGGATGGTAAAGAGAATGATAACATGGAGGGTACTGCTAGCAGATTGCATACCCAACAGTTGCATCATTAACATTTACAAGAAGGGTGACTGCATACCCCCGTACATCGATCACCACGACTTTGTCAAACCTTTCTGCACAGTTTCTTTTCTGAATGAGTGTAATATCATGTTCGGATCTAACCTCCGGATAGCAGGCCCAGGTGAGTTCCGAGGGCCAGTAAAGATACCATTATCGGTAGGTTCCGTCATGATACTAAAGGGCAACGGAGAAGATGTCGCTAAACATTGCATACCGGGAGTACCAATGAAGAGGATCTCAGTTACTTTCAGAAGGATGGATGACAGGAAAGCACCTTACCACTTCCAGCCAGACCCAGAGCTAGAGAGCCTCCGGCCTTACGAGCTGTGAGTTACATGAAAAATATCACACCTCCAACGTACATCCATACGACATCCTTGCCAGGGATGGCTTGGAAGGTGATGTTACATTGGAAGGTGATGTTACATTTGATGTTACATTGCATATTGACCATGTACCTCACTATTCAGACATGGATTTCTGACAGATGCCTTTTTGGATGGATCGACAAAGATCATACATAGTCCGTTTTGAGTACAAATGGATTGTATGAGATGTATTCCAGATCGAGTCGTATGATGTATCTTCAACATGATTGGAATGAAACTGACCATGTCACATTTTGGCCTTCACCTCTTTTGTGCAAATTGACTAGGAAAAGCCATTAAAGTTAAATGAACTTCGAAAAAAGAACAGAAAAGAAACAAAAAGAATAAAAGAAAACTTTCCTTGAAAAATCTAAAAAAAAAAAGGAAAATGATGAACACCAAATTCACATGAACATTAAATGAATGATAAAGCAAATTTGAATCGTTAAAGGATAAACAAAATGAACACAAATTTTAAATCAAATCTCAATCAAATTCAAACTCAATATTCCAAATATGAAATCCAATCTGTTCTACTCTCTCCCTTATCTGGGATGGAAGCGGTTGATTCATTTGACACGGAGCCATGAGGTTTTCGATTCGAATCTGATGGCGAGGAATTGTATCCAATCCAAACCAACAACTTTCGATCAACTCTTTTGAATGGGATATGTAACATCTACATATTCCCTCCTAATCCGTTTCTTTCCACAAAAATCTTTTACAACTCTCATGAAATTCTCGAAACACCAAAATTCCACACTTTTCAAATCAACACTACAAATCTTTGCAAAATCAGTTACCATTCAAAATCAAACTTTTGGGGTTGAGGATTTTACATCCGAGACTGCATTGCTTTAGGATTCTTTCCATATCGCAATGGAATACATCAAAATCAAATTATTGGGGTTGAGGATTTTACATCCGAGACCGTATCGTTTTAGGTTCTTTCTCTATTGCAATGAAATACATCAAAATCAAACTTTTGGGGTTGAGGATTTTACATCCGAGACTGCATTGCTTTATGATTCTTTCCCTATCACAATGAAATACATCAAAATCAAACTTTTGGGGAGAGGATTTTACATCCGAGACTGCATTGCGTTAGGATTCTTTATCTATCGCAATGAAATACATCAAAATCAAACTTTTGGGGTTGAGGATTTTACATCCGAGACTGCATTACTTTAGGTTCTTTACCTATCGAAATGAAATACATCAAAATCAAACTTTTGGGGCCGAGGATTTTACATCCGAGACCGTATCGCTTTAGATTCTTTCCCTATTTCAATGAAATACATCAAAATCAAACTTTTGGGGTCGAGGATTTTACATCTGAAACCGCATCGCTTTAGGATTCTTTCCCTATCGCAATGAAATACATCAAAACTCAAATTCTTGGGGTTGAGGATTTTACATCCGAGACTGCATTACTTTAGGATTCTTTCCCTATCTCAATGAAATACATCAAAATCAAACTTTTGGGGTTGACGATTTTACATCCGAGACTGCATTGCTTTAGGATTCTTTCCCTATCGCAATGAAATACATCAAAATCAAACTCTTGAGGTTAAGGATTTTACATCCAATACCGCATTGCTCTGAGATTTCTCCTCATTATAATGATTAAATCCAATCAATTCAATTTTCTTTTGAGGTTGAAGATGTTACATCTAAAACCATGAAATTCCAATTTTCATTTCAAGTTCAAATCCCTTCAAATTAATTTTGACAAACTTCAATCTAAATTGAAACTCAAACTAAAATCTGAGCCCACACATCAAAACTTAAACTGAAACAAAATGAAATCTAAATCAAAATTTCCCCAGATCATGCGATTTGGGATTCACCTCCTTTTCCTTTCCCCAGCGAGAGTTCAGGAATCTCCAGTCTAAGAGATATACTTGACACTCCCCAGCGAAAATTCTTCTACTCTGTCCCAAGTTTATCACTTGGACTTTTGTGTTAATTTTGTTGATCGCTTCGGTCAACGCCAATACGCTCGGTGTGCTTGGATAGCACACCACACCTCTTGGGGGTCCATTTGTTGACCTCATTTTTGATGAGGTCTTCTCGTCTCTCTTTAGTACTTAGGATCTAGCCTTAGGCTTTTCCTTTGACTATCTTAGAAGTCTAGAAGTGGAACCCACCCTTTAGAATTTCAAACCACTTCTTAAACTCCCTGCAAACTCCACAAACTTGATTGTAGACCCCTAATCACCTAGACGGTTGAAATCAAATGTGGAAGTTTAAAGGATGAGTTCCTATAGGACTCTTTGGCCTTAGGACTGCCCTGGGTGGCCTGGTCTGGTGAAGGGCTTACTTACACACACACTACACTCATACACTATATTTTCACACACCTCCTAAAACCATAACCCATACCCAACTTGACCTCCTGACTCATGGAGGTGATTCACATGGATGGTCCTTAACCCCTAAGCCCTCGGCTAAGAGGGATAGGAACAACATAGATGAATGCCTCAAATGAGTCCCTTCATGGCTCATGTGGGCTTGATATGGCTTCATGGCTCAACCAAAATGATTTCATTCCACTTACATTTACCCAATCTTCAATTTTCTAAATTTTCAATTTTCGACCACCGGACCCTACACCCGCCTAACTCTACCCAAAACCCTCGAAATTACCCAAATTTTTCCAAAAAATCTCCAAATACCCAAAATTTCTCAAATCCAATCCCAAACATTCCCACATTACTCAAATTGATCATTCATAGCCAAAAATACCCAAAATTCCAAAAATACCCTCCAAATACCCAAAATGCCCCTCTTAGCAAAAAAATCCAAAAATTGAAAAAATTCCCAGAAAATTCCAAAAGATCCCAAATATTCCCAATTTCATTTTTTTCAACTACACCATAGGCCAATTTTGTCAATTTACCCCACCTTTGTCAAAATCCCCAATTTGACTCATTTTAACCCAAAATAAACCCAATGTCAAACCAAACCTACCCAATTGACCCAAATTCTGGTCAAATTCAATTCTAAACTTCAATTCAACATCCCTAACACCAATCTAGACCAAATGCAAGTCCAATTTGATTGGCATTTGAATCCAATTTCACTTTTGACCTTAAAGCCCAATTTGGACCCATGACCCAAACTTAGCCCAAACTAACCCAATTCAACTCCAATTAACCCCAAACCTTTTCTAAACCTTCCTTAACATCCCCACAAACAGAACACTAACATGATTTTCCCAAAATTTAGACCCAAACCCCACTCAAATTCAACCCAAAGCTAAAAGGCCCAATTTTGACCTAAACTCAAACCTAACCCAAATAAGCCCAAACCCCAAAATCAAAACCCAACCAAAGTCAAAACCTCTTTGAGACACTCCCATAAACATTTCCAAACATTAATTTTACATCAATTTCAACCCTAGCCCGACATTGGCCCAAGTTAGCCCAATTTGACCAACATTGGCCCATTTAACAAAGAGGCCCAAATCCAACCCCATTCAAACCCAAATCACTCGAAACTCATTTCAAATCATTCATGACATACCACTAAACCAAACCCAACAATTATTTGGACCAAAATTCTACAAAATTCCCATCCATGAATTCATTCTTAAACCTAAAGGCCCATCCCCTTTGCTTTCCTAAAAGCCCATCAAAATTAATTTTAAAAGGCCCAAAGCCCACATGACAATCCTCTATCATCATTCATTTGGTAAAACCATCTCCTAAGTTCTAAATCCATGATGAAATAAATCCAAATCAAGCCATATGCCAAATCCCATCAAATCACCCCTAAATTACCAAAATTTTTAAAAACCTTTTTCATGAAATTGACCAAACTTTTCCCCAAGCCAAAGGTGAGCCATGAAGCCACTCTTAAGCCACATGCAAGCCATGTGATTTTTTCACATGTGACCTTACCACATTGGGCAAAAGGAGGAGATCCTTTACACATTCCCTTAAGGTGATTAACCATTTCCATGTCTCCCCTAAACCATGTTTAATCCTAATCGTACTTGGATCGCGACTCGACCCCACTAATCAAGCCGATCCAAATCACTTTCTCTTCATCCTAAACCAAGCCTTGGGTGGTGCACCTAGCCCAAAAGGATGGGTTGACCCATTTAGAGCCAAAATAGCCATGCCCCCATGCCATTTTGATCCAAATCCTTTACACATGTCCAAGCCCAATTGACTTCACCATTGCCAAGCCCTGACCTACCTGAACAAGATGGTGACCAGTGCCTGGCTGGTCAACCACCAGGCCGCCGGAAAACACCATGGCTGAGACCTTGGGAGGAGCCAAAAAATTCAATTCTCCTCGTCGAGCCGCCCCATGCCCAATGGCCACCATGGCCGCTCTTCCCCGACCTAAGCACTCGATCCCAAGCCTTAAACCCCCCTAGGAGGCCCTCCACCCTCTCCCATTTAAACCTCACCTCCTCTCGGCCATGAGTGGTGTTGAACAAGACCTTACTGAAACCCTGTCAAAATTGCTCCAGACCACTCTCCACACTTAGAGCAGTTGATCCCTAGTGACAATTTGCTCTAATCCCCACCAACAGAGCTCAATTTCTCAGCCAAAATTCCACCCAAAAACAGGACATCTCCCAACTCTCCACCAAATTCAATTTAAACACACCCACACCTGCACATGGTCAAGAGAAGGAGTTCCCCAGTGAAAGCCCCCTCTCTAGGCCACCCATCTGTTCCAGACTCCAAGCTTTGTAATCGGCTGTGGTCGAAATCATACTCGGAAAATTCACCGACTCAAGGGACTTCATCTGGAGCTTGCTTGGACCCAATCGAAGGTGACACAACTCTCAGATCGAAGCTTCACTTCTCTGAGCAAAGGTATGGACTCGCTCTTCTTCCCGAGCTTACAAAGATTCTCTATTTAATTTGAGTCAATTTCAATACAGTTTTACCGTAAGGATGTGTTCGTCTCCTCAAGACGAATCCATAGAGCATAAGAACACGAAAATAAGTTGAGAATCGAGTGAGAAATTAGGGTTAGAAGGTTGACGGTCACAGGTGCACACCAGTCATAGACGATGACTGGGAGCCGTCAGATCGAGCGTGTATCGAATGGACGGTCTGGATTAGCCGGACAGCACGATAGTACATGAACCGTGGGGCCCTGAAGCGCTGAGTCGGATGGCGGCGCCGAATCATAAGACGACGCGTGGCCTTTCGGAGCTGCCGAGGATGGCATGGCGCCGCGTCGATAAGTAGGAAATTAGGGTATTTTTTATTTATTTAATTCCCTAAACTTCAAAAATGCATAACTTTGTGTAGCAAAATCAAAAAAATAAAATAAAAATACCATCTTGCTCAGTAAACAGAGGAGAATAATCTGGAAAAGAAATCATTTAATTTCATCAAGTATTTTATTTTTAATTATTTATTTACTCTCTGCACTATTTCAATTCTCCATGCATGTATACAATTCACCATGGCATGAGACCATAGGGCTTTGAAGCCTCCGAATTTGGGAACATTCCTTGAATTTTCCAAAGTCAGAGGCCACCCCTATGAAGAGTTATTGATTTTTTAATTCTAGGTCACTATTCTGAGTATTTTAATTCTAATAATTAGCATGTTGTGAAATAAATTCTAGGGAAATTTGGTGATATTTCTTATGACCAGAGGACCCTAGGGAAAATGGTTTTTGAGTTAACTCACTTGTAATAACCCTAATTGGCTTAAACTCCCAAAATGGAATCTTAATTAATTACAGCTAATCTTACCTCAAATTGACTTGAAATCAATTCTCCATTGACCTTTAGGATCAGGGGAACCCACCATAAAAGTTAGAAGTCAATTGGACAAGGTTAGCCCTATCAAATGGGTTGATTAAGTCATTTAACCAAAATTAAATTTAAAAAATTCATAATTTTCAAAATGCTTTTCAAAAATTCACTAAATTGGTTTTGGAGCCTCTGTGATATCAGGGGAATTTAAGAAAAATAAAATTGCAATTTTCCAAAAAAGTTGATTTTTTGCATTATTTTAATATTTTAATAATTAAAAATTAATAAAAATTAAAAAGATAATAAAATTCACCAAAATGTCATATTTTGAATTTTAATCATTTAGGAACAAACCCCATATTTGTCTTAAGTCTCTATGATGAGAAATTGAATTTTAAAGCCCTAAGGTAATTTTAAAATTTAAAAAATGTATTTTATAGCATTTCCATTAAAATAATTCTAATAAATCAAAGAAAAATCAGAAAATTATAAAAATTGGTTCTCCGGTTTCTTGATATCAGAGAGATTTTTGAAAAATATAAAATTTATTTTTCAACCTTTATTTTATTTTTAAATTAATTAATACTCAAAAAACCAAAATAATTATAATAAAAATAATATAATTCAAAAAATCACCAAAATTGGTCTAAGTTGTTCTCTGGTTATTAGAAATGTCCCATAGTTTTCTTAATAACAGAAACTTTCCCTTGGTCATGTTATTAAATTTTCCTTGAAAATCCCTATTTTCCACCAAAAATAATTATATAAATACGTTAAATACAGAAAAATCTCATTTTCTCCTCTAATGTTTTAATTGATATATGAGAGAAGTCACATAAAAATTTTAAATTTATTTAAGCTCAATTTAGTGAGTTATGAAATTAGTAAGTTTAAAGGGAAAAATAGTAATTAAAATTTCAACCTATAATTAAAAATTTTAGGTTTAATTAAAAGGGTGGGTAAAATATTTGATACTAAGTTGATTTTGGATGTTTGAAACTTAGGTATTTAAAGGGTAGAAACCTACCAAATAATTTGAAAGTAATTAAGATAAACCTTAATTAAATAATTGTTTAAACTTGGAAGAATAATAAAAAAATTAGAATTATTAAAATAGGGATATTATTATGAAGAAATTTATTCTTTAATCCAAGAATTCCTAAATTAATCACCTCAATAATATTTAATTCCTAATTAAAATGATAATCCAAATTCAAAATTTAAAATGCTAAAAGACTTAATCATTAAATTAAATTAAAATTAAAACATTTAAATTAAATCCTTTTAAAATTTCAATTAAATTAATCTTTAACAATTAAAATTAAATCATCCTTAAAGCATAAAAAAATAAAAAAAATTAAAATTAAATTAAGAAAAATTAAAATTAAATTAAAATTAAATTTAAAATTAAAATTAAAAAAAATAAAACCAAATTAAAATTTAAATTAAATTAAAATTAAAATGAAATTAAATTAAATTAAATTAAATTAAAATTCAAATTAAATTAAATTAAATTAAATCACATTAAATTAAATCAAAACATATTAAATTAAATTAAATTAAATAAAAAATAAAATCAAGTTAAAATAAAATTAAAATTAAATTGAATAAATAAAATTAAATTAAAATTAAAACTAAACCAAATTAAATTAAACTAAAATTAAATTAAATTAAATTGAATTAAATATAACATCACTTAAGACATGAAGAATTCAAAAATAAATCTAAAATAACTTGAACACTATTCCAAACTTAAACCCATTAATTAAAATTAAGTCGAATCACAAATCACTTGAATATCGATTTGCCCTCAAAAGCTCTTGTTGTCATAACTCCTAAACAGAGTGTTAAGTGAAGTGTTACTTCACTCATAGGATATTCAAATGTCCTAGTTCACTGAGCAAGATAATAAAACTTGAACTCATGGATGATTAATTCATTTTGTATAATTAAATTCTCTTGGACTTAAAATAATCCTAGAGGTATTGAAAAGATGTTTAAGATTCATCTTAAGCACTTCCTCAATATGATAGGATATTTATAAGAACAATTGGACTTAATTTTTCTTTGATGAAGAAAATCGTCCTCAAACCAAAACACAAGAACCTAGACGTCATAGGAGGTGACTAGCCATAGGATTAGGAACTTGGTAGAAAACCATAACCCTTCCCTTAGCTTTACCTAGGAACTTGCTTTAAATGCTTAAATATTCTAAATTGTGTTTAAGTGCAGCCTGGGATGATGGGAAGTCCCTCCAGGTACGCTTTTATTTTATTGCAATTTACCTTCTCGCAATTTACCTTATTGCAAATGCACTTACTTTTCTTGCATGATAAACAACTGTTGCATGAAAACCCACACCTTTAGGATAGTCCCTAAAACTGAAACCAAAACTAAATTAAAAGTCATTACAAGGTAAAATTCACCGCCATAATATTTCAAAATATAAAACAATTTAAATTTAATCACAAACAAAACAACAAAACTACAATTACAACTAAATTAAAATGTCTTGTTGGATGATCGGGAATACCTCGGATGATGTAACATACGTATTGCTAACGGGATTTCCCACGGTCTAAATGAAAGTGTGGAACTCATTTAGTTGAGTTTAGCAAATTCATCTGGACTAAGTGAATCCGATAAAAATAACGATGCCGGAAGGATAGAACCGTGGGATCTTAACCGGTGTTGTTATAATCAATTTTAAGATTTGTTTTAATTAAAACATAAAGAACACTTGGATTTTAAGATTTCTAAAACCAAACACTTCGCTTCTCTTTTTATTACAATCTTCTAAAACTAGACCCCTTTGCAACAACAAGGAGCTCGGAGCATGGTGGGCAGCACGACCATCGTCTTCAGCAAAACCTGAGTCTACTTTAGCAAAACTTTCTTAGAATTAAATAACCAAACCATAGGATTTCGAGGTAGTTTGCCTAGTGCAACATAAATCCTCAATCTTTTTGTTAGGCATTTGCATTGCAAATTAAGCCCTAACCAGTCTTAGGATTCCGAGGTAGTCGTCTGATACGACATAAACCCTCACATCTTCGAGGCTATTTGTGTTATCACATCATACGAATATAAGTCCTAATTGATTAAAATTGGCAAGATCAAAAAATTAAATAAATATTAGCGATACCCATAATTTTAGCGAGACTTTTCCTAGCCACAGGCAGAGCGATGATAGATGTGCAAAAAGGGGAATTAATGATGAGAGTCAATGATCGAACTGTTACATTCAATATTTTAAAATCAATGAAATATCCTACAAGAGGTAAAGATAATGAATGTTATAGGTTTGATGTTATCAGATATTTGATTGAATGTCATTTCAAGTCAACTTTTGAAGAGAAACTTGAAAGTGAAGAATTGGCACAAGAAATAAGAGGAATTACAATATTTTGAAGATTTTCATGAGGAAGTTTTAAATTTTGTTCATTAATATTTTGAATTATTGGACATTACTGAAAAAGATGAATATTTTAGTCCATCAGGTGAAAAACATCCTGAACTTGATTTAAAGTTGCTTCCTACTCAATTAAAGTATGTTTTTTTAGTTTATTCCTCAACTTTGTTGGTTATAATTTCCTCTCAATTGATTGAAAAAGAGGAAGATAATTTGCTTGAAATTTTAAAGAAATATAAGAAAGCCATTAGATGGACAATAGCTGATATTATAGTAATCAGTCCTTCAATTTGTATGAATAAAATCCTTATGAAAGATAATTGCAAACAGCGGGCTAGTCCTCAAAGGAGACTGAATCCTGCCATGAAAGAAGTTGTTAAGAAAAAAATTTTAAAGTGGTTGGATGCTGTAATTATCTAACCTATTTTAGATAGTGCATGGGTTAGTCTTATTCACTGTGATCCTAAGAATGGTGGAGTTACTGTGACTGTTAATAAAAAGAATGAAATTATACAAATAAGACAAGTTACAGTGTGGTGAATATACATTGATTATAGAAAATTAAACCTTGTTCCAAGGAAAGACCATTTTCCACTACCCTTTCTAGATCAGATGTTGGATAGACTAGTTGGGCATAAATGTTTTTGTTTTCTGGATGGATATATTGGTTACCACCAAATACAAAGGAATTAAAATGAAAACAACGTTTACCAGTCCTTATGGTACATTTGCTTTTAGAAGAATGTCCTTTGGTTTAAGTAATACTTCTGCTACATTTCAGAGATGTATGATGGCATTTTTTTGTGATTTCATTGAAAAAGGGATTGAAGTTTTTGTGGATGACTTTTCAGTGTTCAGAATTTCATTTGAATAATATTTAAAACATTTATCAAGAATTCTGAAATGATGTGAAGAAACTAATTTAGTCCTTAACTAAGAAAAATGCCAATTTATGGTTGTAGGAGAAATTATTTTGGGACATTGTATATCAGAAAATGGTATGGAGGTGGATTCTGCAAAAATTTAAGTTATCTCTAATTTAGCTTGCCCAACAAATGTAAAGGGAATTAGAAGTTTTCTGGGACATGCTGGATTCTACAGGCGTTATATTAAAAACTTTTCAAAAACTTCAAAGCCTCTATGTTGTTTACTGGAAAAATATGTGAATTTTGATTTTGATAGTGAATGCTTAAAAGCTTTTGAAACAATGAAAGAAAACTAATCACTACACCTATTTTAGTTTCACTAAATTAGGAAAAACCTTTTGAATTAATGTGTGATGCTAGTGATTATGCTACTCGTGATATTTTAGGACAAAGATATGATAAAATTTTCATAGTGATTTACTATGATAGTAAAACTCTTAATGAAGCTCAAATTAATTATACCACAACTAGGAAAGAGTTATTAGCTATAGTATTTGCTTCTAATAAATTCAGATTATATTTAATTGGAACAAAATGTGTGGTGCATACTGATCATTCTGTTATTACATATTTATTGAAGATGAAAGATGCAAAACCGAGACCTATAAGATGGATTATTCTTTTGTAAGAAATTGATTTTGAAATGATAGATAGGAAGGGTACTGATAATCAAATTGTTAATTATCTATCCAGGCTTGAAACTGAACAATCTCTTTGTGTTATTAAAGAAATTAATGAATATTTTCCTGATGAAAATTTATTCACTATTAATGAGTGGTGTGTTTCATGGTATGCCGACAATGTAAATTTTATTTTCAGTGATATTATACCCTATGGTTTTCAATACCAAGAGAGAATGAAATTTTTATCTAAATCCAGAACTTATTTTTGGGATGACCAGTTTTTATATAAACAAGGATAGGATCTGATCATTTAATGATATGTGCCTTTAGAAAAAAACTTATGAAATTATTCAGAAATGTCATAATTCTGATTATGGGGGACATTTTGGTGTTGATAAAACAGCATGTAAAATCTTACAATCTAAATTTTATTGGCCAACTATTTTTATGGATTTTAATGCTTATATTAGAAATTGTGATCGATGTCAACGTGTAGGCAATATTTCCAGAAGAAATGAGATGCCCCTCAATTAAATGTTGGAAGTTGAAATATTTGACGTTTGGGGATTAGATTTCATGGGACCGTTTATACCATCTTTCAAAAATACATACATTTTGATAGCAGTAGACTATGTATCTAAATGGATAGAAGTTTTTTGCTTTACCTCAATGTGATGCTCAAAGTGTTGCAAAGCTTTTAAGAAAGAATATATTTTGCAGATTTGGAATACCAAGAGTAATCATAACTGATGGGGGAAGACATTATAGAAATGTGATTATGGAAAAGTTAGGAAATAAATATCATATTAACCATCACATTTCTACGGCTTATCATCCGCAGACATTTAGTTTGGTTGAATTATCCAATCATGAAGTTAAAAGAATATTAGAAAATAGTGTTAATTCAAATAGAAAGGATTGGTCAATTAAATTGGATTTTGCTTCGTGGGCCTATAACACTGCCTAAAGAACTCCTATAGGAATGTTCCCATATAGGCTAAATTTTTGAAAAGCTTGTCATTACCAGTTAAACTTGAGTATAAAGCATATTGTGCTATTAAAGAGTTCAATTATAATTTGAAAAATGCTGGTGAAAATAGATTGTTGCAATTAAATGAGCTTGAAGAGATAAGGAATGAATCTTCTGAAAATGCTAAGATTTATGAAGAAAAGATGACGTTATAGCATGATTGGAAGATTCATACTTAAAATCTTAAGCCATAACAACAAGTTTTATTATACAGTACCAGATAAAAAATATTTGCTGGAAAACATAAGGCCAGGTGGATGGGTCCTTCTATTATAACGAAAGTTTATTTCTATGAAGATGTGGATATTAAATATCCTAAGACTGGAAAAGTATTTCAAGATAATCTTCATAGTCTTAAACCATATTATTTAGTCGATCAATTTCTGATGAGAATCTAATTTTGGGTGACTTAAAATAAGCTCGAGGTATGTCAGTCTGAAGATGCTAAACCAAGCGCTTTGTGGGAGATAACCCAGAGTTATCGGTGAGCTTTCCTTTATGTTTTCTTTGTGTGTTTTGTTTGGTTTGATTTAAGATAATGTGGTAGCAATTCGAAGCTTTTTAAATAATAATGTTGTTTATTTGACCTAAATTGATGACTTAAAGGAGTCATAATAAAGATTTGAACGTTTATCAGACCTGTGCTAAAATGAGCATTGGCGGCTATGTGTCGTAAGTTGGCGCTTAGGCACCAGAGTTACAAAAAAGTGAAA
This sequence comes from Papilionanthe hookeriana x Papilionanthe teres, assembly GCA_022702705.1. NCBI lineage: Eukaryota > Viridiplantae > Streptophyta > Magnoliopsida > Asparagales > Orchidaceae > Papilionanthe > Papilionanthe hookeriana x Papilionanthe teres. The sequence continues at coordinate 152,857,328 of CM040424.1, forward strand.
AATGGGGTTCTATAAGTCTAAATTATGGGTAAATAGTTTTGGGAGTTATTTGGGAGTTTTAACACATCTATGGTCGATTTTAAGACTTCCTAAGTCTATAAAAAGACCCATGTTAAAGAGATACTTTCCAGTTCTTATTTTCATTCCTGAGCCTTAAGAAGAGTATTTTGAGTGCATAAATATCTTCTTGGGAGAGCTAAGTTAAGAAGAAAGAGGAAGCCAACAAGAAGAAGTTTATTAGTGAAAGTGTGCAAGAGTTATTCAATGGATTTCTGGCCGTTATTAATCAAGGAATTGCAGAAAAACTTGTGAAAATTGAGGTTGATGTGACTTCAATCGAAGCAAAGGTAAATGAAACTAACACACATTTAGCGCATGTAAGATGGCAACTAAGAATGTAATTCAGTCATACAAATCATGTGGAAGAAGCGAATAAAGTGATCTCTGAAGAACGAATGGATAGAATAAGAATAAGATGTGAGAGTTTTTAACCACCATTTCATCATGTTTATATTACAAATGCTTCAATTGCAATTAATGGTTATTTTGGATATATTCCACCTACTGGAGATTGGTATTAAATTAAGTGTGCTCTTGTGGTGTAGTTATCTGTGGTTAGTGTTTTGTGTATGTGATAATTATAATGTTTATTTATTGTTGTATTTTAATTTGTGTTTATTACATCTTAATGATGTAAATATGTGTCTAAGGTATGTGTTATGTACTTATGTATTGGAAAATTTCATCCAAAGTGTTTGGATAGAAATTTATAGTTTTTTTAATGGTGTTTTGTTATTAATGAAATATAAGTTTGTGTTTGTGTGAAATTTGTGTTGAATCGATGGAAACTATAGTGTAACTTTGGAGTATTAAAAGTGTTATGAGGTAAAATTAATTATTGAAGTGATTAAGGGTGATTAACTGGGTGTTTAGTGAGATTAACATAAATTGCCAAAATATATAGTGTTTTTATGCACATTTTTATACCATTTTTTGATGATATTGCACTTTAATGGAAGGTTTTTTGTGTTATTCTTGCAGGTATGATGAAAATGAGTGATTATGATGAAAGAAGGAAAATTGGATCAAATTTGGAGAAAAAAATGAAAAAATTAAAAATTAGACTTTGACGGTTAAGCGCCACCTGGTCGGCGCTTAGACGCCACTGTTAAAAATTGAATTTTCCTCATTTTTGGCTCTAATTTCATGGGGTGTTTGCAGAAACTTTATGTGGTGACTTCCTTAATTTGCCATGGGCGGAAAATTTGAATGAAGGGATATATCTTTTGGTGGATACGTTAAATCAGGATAAGATTTGAAGAGACACCAAGGCACTTTTTGGAAAATTATATCATGAAGACTTTTAATTCATTTTTAGAAAGTTTTAGTAGTGTATGTTCTTTTAGTTTTAGTGTGTCATCTTTTAGTTTATGTCTTCTTCTAGTTTCAAGTGTTCTTTTCTACTTTTACTTTTGTCTTTTAAAGTCTTTTAGAGTTAGTTAGTTTAAGGAGAAAGGGTTGGAGTGAAACTTTCTTTCCACCAATTTTCCTCCATCTATTAATCTAGTTTCTATTGAAGTCTAAAGTCAGTTTCCGAGTCAACTGAGTTGGGCACCAACCTCTGTAGTGTTGTCTTGTGGAATGTTAAGTTTCAATGGAACTTCCGGAGTCCTATGGAGAGAATTTTCAAATAAGTATTTACTTCTATTTTTTATTTAGTTTTTAATTAAAGCTTGTTGTGTTTTCTTATGATTTCTATTTTAAAATCAATGTGTGATTGTGTTTTCTCAAAGAAATCTGAGTAGTTTTCTTTATCTTTTTCTTTCTTAAATGAAGAAGTAATTAAATTATGTAGGATTGTTGTGGAATGTATAAGTGTTTGAAGTTGGAATACGTTATGAAGATTTAATTCCATGAACTTAATTAACTTCTTAATTTGGCTAGTTAAGATGTTAAAATTTGTTGTGAGATTATGTAAGATCCAATGCGGTGTTGTCTCAAACAACAATTAGTAAAAATCACATTGCAATTATATGGGTGAGAATTGTAGTTCATATAATTGAATGCAAATATATTAGGAGATATGTTTCTAATGGGAAGTAAAATTAGAGAATTTAGAGTGACAGGCTAAAGTTCCCTAATTTTGTTTGATATTTTAAATTTTGTTATGAAAAATTAGCCCCCAGGTGGAGGGAATCGAGGGAACACTAGAGTGAGAGCTGGTATCTTCCCTGCCTAACCATTTTCAAAATATTAAAATTTAAAATTAACCAATGTTCCTTATAGAACCAAGTAAGGGTAAAGAATAAATCTACTCCTATTTATCACAACACATTTAAATATTTCCACAAAAATACTTTCATAATAATTACTGTTTTATAAGAGAAAGAAAAAGATGCTTTATTTCTTAGTGTTTTCTATCGTTATATAGTTCTGATAATTTTCATTTCCTGCTTAGCTTTTTATTAAAAATACCAAAAACAACTTTCGAATTTTACATATCAAAACATACCCTCAAAAGTCATTGAAAAAGTAAAAATATAATTTTCTTATTTATTTAAAAAGTTTTTACATTTCCCTATGGGTTCGATATCTCGGGGCTTAATCAGAAAGTCCTATATTACTTGATAAACAATAAGTATACTTGTGTAGTATCCCATATTATAAAAACATAATTTTCATATCTAAAACATAAGCATAAATATTTGGGGATAACGTTTTTGGCGTCGTTGCCGGGGATATTAATTAAAACTGCATTTTTAAAGAATATTAAGAAAAATTTAAACTTTTACTTTTCTTTGTTTTTGTTAGTGTGTTGTGTTTTGTTTTATTTTATTTTTTTTATGTGTAGTTCAAGTTCTGAGGGACTTGTGCATTATGATTTTGAATTAGATAGAACTGTTAAAAAAATTAAAAAAATTAAAAATTCTGAAAAAGATAAAAATATTCAAGAAATGGCAAATCATCAAAATCAATATGTTGGCATCCATCAAGAATTCAAACCTTTAAGTGATTATGCTAACCCTAGAGTGGATGAACTTCATGGAATTATTCAACACCCTGCTGTAGCTGCTAATTCCTTTGAACTTAAACCTACTATTATCCAAATAGTATCTAATAATCAGTTTGAGGGAGCAACAACTGAAGATCCTAATTTGCATCTTGCTAATTTTGTAAAGTTGTGTGCTACTTTTAAATATGATGGTGTTTCGGATGATGCAATTAGACTCAGACTTTTTCCTTTCTCACTAAGGGATAAAGCTAAGATATGGTTAAATTCGTTAGCACCTGGATCTATAAGAACTTGGGGTGATTTAGCACAAAAATTCCTTGCTAAATATTTTCCATCATCGAAGACTGCGAAGTTGAGAAATGATATTACATCTTTTTGTCAGTTTGAAGGTGAATCAATATATGAAGCATGTAAATGATTTAAAGATCCCCTCGGGAAATATCCACATCATTCGATACTAGATTGGTTAATAATTAAAACCTTTTACAATGGATTAGTTGGATCTCTTAGATCAATTATCAATGCTACTGCTGGTGGACCAGTAATGTCTAAACAATTTTCTGATGCTTATGCGTTAATGAAAAATATGGCTACTAATAATCTTCAATGGCCTTATGAAAGGTTAAATCCTAAAAAGGTAGTCAGTGTTCATGAAAATGATGCTTTTACAATGTTAGCAAATCAAGTTGCTGCAATTTTAAGGAAGATAGACCAATTTGGGATGAATTTTTCTCACCCAAATTCCAAGATTGAAGAAAATTCATTAAATGGTTGATTCTTATTCTTCACCAGAAACTTTGAATGTTATAAGCAAGCCTAATAATCCATATTCTAATTATTATAACCCAGGTTGGAAGAATAATCCAAACTTTAACTGGAATACAAATAATCAGGGTGTTATTAATCATCAATGGGGAAACCTCCAAGTAAACCCATTGGGGAACTGGAACAACCAAGGAAATAATAATTATAGACTAACCTACCCTCCAGGTTCTAACAATGCTATATAGTTAAAGGAGAAAAAGTTTTCTATTGAAGAAGTGGTGTCACATATGGGAAATCAATTGCAAATTCAAGGTGTAACCATATGAAATATTGAAAATCAATTGGGGAAAATTGCAAATTCATTAAATAATGGATCCCAAGGAATGCTTCCAAGTAATACTGAAGTTAATCCAAGAGATAAGAATAAAGAGCATGTAAAAGCAATTCAACTAAGAAGTTGAAGAGAGTTGGAAGGTAGAGTTCAGAAAGAAACTGAAGTAGAGAAAGAAGAGATTGAAGAACTAAAAGTGGACACTCAAAAAGGTTTGGAAAGACTAATTTCTCCACCTAAGGTTGATTTGGAAAAGCCACCACCTCCATTTCCTCAGAGACTTCGTCAACAAAAGTTGGATAAGCAATTTTCAAAATTCATAGAGATATTTAAGAGACTTACCATTAATATTCCATTTATTGAAGCCATAAAACAAATGCCAAGCTATATGAATTTTATGAAGGATATTCTCAACAAAAAGAGGAAGTTTGAAGATAATGAGACAGTTGCACTTAGTGAGGAGTGGAGTGCAATAATTTAGAAGAAGCATCCTAAAAAGCTTAAAGATCCTGGTAGTTTCACAATTCCATATGCAATCGGAGATAGATCTATGGAAAAGCTTTATGTGATTTGGGTACAAGCATTAACCTTATGCCTCTATCAATATTCAAAAGACTGGGATTAGGAGAAATAACCACAACTACTATAACTCTGCAATTAGCAGATTGTTCGATCACATATCCAAAAGAAGTTATAGAGGATGCTTTGGTCAAAGTGGATCAATTTATCTTTTCTAGTGATTTCATTGTGCTTGATATGGAGGAAGAAAAAGAGATACCCATCATTTTGGGAAGACCTTTCCTAGCCACAGACAAAGCAATGATAGATGTGCAAAAAGGGGAATTAAAGATGAGGGTTAACGATCAAACTGTTACATTCAATATTTCGAAATAGATGAAATATCCTGCAAGAGGTAAAGATGATGAATGTTATAGGATGGATGTTATCAGATATTTGTGTGAATGCTATTTCAAGCCAACTTATGAAGAAAACCCTAAAAGAGAAGAATTGGAACATAAGCAAGAAGAAGAGTTACATTATTCTGAAGATTTTCAAGAGGAAGAATTAAATTATGTTCATGAAATTTTTGAATTATTGGATATGACTGAAAAAGATGAATCTTATTGTTATCAATTGAAAAGCCTCCTGAACTTGAGTTAAAAATGCTTCCTAATCATTTGAAGTTTGTTTTTCTGGCTGAATCCTCAACCTTGACTATTATAAATTCATCTCAATTGACTGAAAAAGAAGAAGAGAGTTTTCTTGAAATTTTGAAGAAGTACAAGAAAGCCTTTGGATGAAAAATTACTGATATTAAAGGAATAAGTCCTTCAATTTGTATGCACAGAATTCTTATGGAAGATAATTGCAAACCTCGGGCTGATCCCTAAAGGAGATTAAATCCTATCCTGAAAGATGTTATTAGAAAAGAAATTTTGAAGTGGTTGGATGCTTGATTTATCTACCCTATTTCAGATAGTGCATGGGTTAGTCTTATTCACTGTGTTTCTACGAAAGGAGGAGTAACTGTGATGGTTAATGAAAAGAATGAAATGATTCCAACAAGATAAGTTACAGGGTGGTGAATTTATCATTGATTAAAGACAATTAAATCTTGCCATAAGAAAAGATCATTTTCCACTTACCATTCTGGATTAGATGCTGGATAGACTAGCCGTGCATAAATACTTTTGTTTTCTAGATGGATATACTAGTTACCACCAAATTCAAATTGCTCTTGAGGATCAAGAGAAAACTACATTTACCGGTCCTTATGGTACGTTTGGTTTTAAAAGAATGCCCTTTGGTTTATGTAATGCCGCTACTACATTTCAAAGATGTATGATGCTTATTTTCTATAATTTAATTGAAAAAGGGATTGAATTTTTATGGATGACCTTTCAATGTTTGGAATTTCATTTTAATCATGTTTAGAACATTTATCTAAAGTTCAAAAATGTTGTAAAGAAAATAATTTTGTCCTTAACTAGGAAAAATGCCAATTTATGTTAGCAGGAGGAATTGTTATGGCACATAGGATTTCAATAAGAGGTTTAGAGGTAGATCCTGCAAAAATTCAAGTTATCTCTAATTTACCTTGCCTAACCAATGTAAGGGGAATTAGAACTTTTCTGGGACATGCTGGATTCTACGGCGTTACATCAAAGACTTTTCAAAGATTACAAAACCTTTATGTTGTTTACTGGAAAGGATGTAATTTTTTATTTTGATGATGATTGCCTAAAAGCTTTTGAAACATTAAAAGAAAAATTAATCACTGCACCTGTCATAATTTCATCAAATTAGGAAAAACCTTTTGAACTAATGTGTGAAGCTAGTGATTATGCTGTTGGTGCTGTTTTGGGTCAGAAATATGATAAATTTTTGAAGTTATTTATTATGCTATTAAACTCTTAATGATGCTCAAATTAATTATACCAATATTGAGATTTTAAGAGACACCATACCTTTTAGAAAATTATATCATGAAGACTTTTAGTTCTTTCTTAGAGAGTCTTAGTAGTGTGTGTTCTTTTATTTTTAGTGTGTCATCTTTTAGTTTAAGTCTTCTTCTAGTTTCAAGAGTTCTTTTCTACTTTTACTTTTAGTCTTCTAAAGTCTTTTAGAGTTAGTTAGTTTAAGGAGAAAGGGTTGGTGTGAACCTTTCTTTCCACCAATTTTCTTCCATCTTTTAATCTACTTTTTATTGAAGTCTGAAGTCAGTTTCCAAGTCAAAAGAGTTGGGCGCCAACCTCTGTAGTATTGTTCTGCGGAAAGTTAATTTTCAAAGGTACTTCCGGAGTCTTGTGGAGAGGATTTTTTGATAAATGTTTACTTATGTTTTATATTTAGTTTTTAATTAAGGCTTACTGTGTTTTCTTTATGATTTCTATTTTAAAATCAATATGTGTTTGTGTTTTCTCAATGAAATCTGAGTAGTTTTCATTTTCTTTTTCTTTCTTAAATGAACAAGTAATTAAATTATGTAGGATTGTTGTGGAATGTATAAGTTTTTAAAGTTGGAATACGTTGTGAAGATTTAATTCTTTTAACTTAATTTACGACTTAATTTGGCCAATTAAGATGTTAAAATTTGTCGTGAGATTATGTAAGATCCAATGAGGTATTGTCTCAAACAACAATTGGTAAAAATCACATTGTAATTGTAGGGGTTAGAATTGTAGTTCATATAATTGAATGCAAATATATTAGGAGATATGTTTTTAAGGGGGGGTAAAATTAGATAAATTTAGAGTGACAGACTAAAGTTCCCTATTTTGGTTTGAAATTTAAAATTTTGTTATGAGAAGTTAGCCCCCAGGTGGAGGGATTCGAGGGAACTCTAGAGTGAGAGCTGGTATCTTCCCTGCCTAACCATTTTCAAAATTTTAAAATTTCAAATTAACCAATGTTCTTTATAGAACCAAGTAAGGGTAAAGAATAAATCTGCTCCTATTTATCACAATACATTTAAATACTTCCACAACAATACTTTCATAATTATTACTACTTTATAAGAGAAAGAAAAAGTTATTTTATTTCCTAATGTTTTATATCGTTATTTAGTTCGGATAATTTTCATTTCCTGCTTAGCTTTTTATTAAAAATACCAAAAATAACTTTCAAACTTTAGAAATAAAAACATACATTTAAAATTCATTTAAAAAGTAAAAATATAATTTTCTTATTTCCTTAAAAAGTTTTAATATTTCCCTGTAGGTTCGATATCTCGGGGCTTAATTAAAAAGTCTTATATTACCTGATAAACGATACGTATACTTGTGTAGTATCCCATATAACAAAAACATAATTTTTGTATCTAAAATGTAAGCATAAACATTCAGGGATCAGCGGCTAAGCCCCAAACCTTCAGTGCTTAAGCGCCAAATTTTGCGGCTAAGCGCTGTAGCTTTGCGCATAAGCGCTGGTTCACAAAAAGTGGTTTTCAGACTTTAAAACCCAAAATTTGCAATTCTTAACCTCATCATCACATTTAACCTTATGAATTCACAAAAAAAGAGCTTAGGGCATCACTAATTTGGATTAATTTAGAGTCGATTTCGATGAAATTTGTTGGATTTGAACTCCTTAAGGTATAGGCACTTCTCTTAAGCAAAAAATTTTCATTTTCACAATGTATTTTGAGTACATTATTGATAAATCCAAAAATCCCTATTCATGGTGAAAATATGAGAAAAGCATGACAAATTGCTTTGATTTAGTGGATTTTTTCTTTAAAGGTTAAGTTGGCAAGTTTAGTTTGATTTTGGAGTTTATGGTGAATTTTTTGTGAATTTTATAAATGGCTCCAAAACTAAAGCGCTCGAAAGAGAAAGCGAGATTTGATTCAGACAAAGTTGTTTGTTCTAGAGTGAATGATCATTATGTCGATGCACTATCATCACGTAAATTGATTCCAGAAAGAGTTTATAGTAAACCAGGAGGAGATACTGAAGAGATGATTGTTCGAAGAAATAGGGAAAAGTATTATTGCTTCTCCAATGTTGCTCTTGTTTCTGTGGTAAGAGAGTTGTCTGTTAACTTACCAACAACACAGGAAAACATAATGATGGTTCAGAGACAGCAAGTGAATTTTTCTTCTGCATTAATCAAAACCTATTACTGATTACCTTTGGACTTGTTTTATTATTATGCTAATTATCATCCAACGGATGGAGAGTTAGATGAAATTATGTCTTTTCTTATTTATGGGAGAGGTCTATGGAAAATTCCAAATGAGAGAACAAGAATTTTCTAGCCTCTAAGATGATGCCACTTCCAAGGCATGCCATTACTTCATCTCATCTAAGTTATTGTCTTTAAGTCAAGTTAGTGAAAGTATGAGGAACACAGCTGTTTTGAACTATTATATTCAGCAAAGAAAGCCAGTTGAAATAGGACTTATCATTTTTTATTATATTTTAAACTTTTCCAGAGCTGTCAATACAGCAGGAATGGGATTTCCTTCCCTGATTCATTCACTTTGTGAGCAGTATAGTGTAAAGTTTGAGACTTGGAAAGAGGTTCTTCAGCCACTAAGACCTATCACCACTGTAAATGTAAACACTGACACTGTGCATTCAGAGTTTGGTTGGAAAGGAGGATCTGTTAGAGCATCTGGTGCTTCGGCTTCTGCTGCATCTACTTCTCCTGCTTCTACTTCAAAATCATCGACATCTAGAGATTCACAGACTTGATTATTAAGGAAGATTTTAAAGAAAGTGAGTCTGACCAGAGAACATGTTAGAGATATTGATGGAAAGGTAGAAAATATTGAGAGGTATATACAGAAACATGATGAGTATGAGGAGAATTATCAGCAGTACATGGACAGGCTGATTAGAGGAGATCACCATGCTGAGATGCCTCCTCATCCTTATTTTATACCTTATGTGTCGTCCAAAGATTTGAATGAGAGAGATGATCATGATGAGGATGATGAGTAGAATTTCATTTTTTTTATTATTGAGTTTGTGATGTTGTACTTGTGATGTTAGTGTTGTGTTGTGATGTTTGGATTTTTATTATCTGTTCTGTTATGTTTAAACACTGATATGTGTAATCCATAGTAAGATCATTTCTATTATGCATATTCAGTTATATCTCTGTTGGATTTATGTTTTACATTGTAATGTGTGATATATTTGTGGTATTAAATGTTGTAATGTAATGTTTGAGTTTATATTAATGTATAATTTAATTCTAAAAATGTTAGGAAAAATTAGAACACTATTAGAAATCACTATCTAAATTGCATGGTTTAAACTTTTCATAATTTGCTACCACATCTTTACTAGTATTGTTGTGATTTTAGTTATGTTAAGTTAGTGTGTATTTGCTTTGAAAACCTCCACAAATGTAGAAGTCCTATGAAATTTTTATTTTATGAAAAACTGAAAAAAAAACTGAATTTGATTTATTTTTACACATGTTTTTAAACTGTAATACTTGCATATTTAGGATATGAAAATCCTTGCAAGCATGTTATACTAGTTTTTAATTCTTACCCATGTATCATTTCTTAAGCTTAAATTTTTTATCCTAACTAAAAATTTAAAGTTTGGAGGGAATTTAAAAACAAATTCTCAAAAGCTAAAATTTTATTTGTTCTCAAGAATACTTAAAATAAATTTCATTTTTAATTGAAACTAATTATTTATATGAAGTTATATTAGGGAAGCAAAATTTTCAATATAGAAATGAGTAAGAAAATATAGTCAAAATTTACAGTAATAATGAAAAGTTTAAAGTTAAAACTTTCTTATTAAAGAAATGTTAAATATAGTTAAACTATCTTTAGTCGGAAATGTTGTATTTTTGTCTAACAAAATATTTATCCTTAAAAATAAATGGTTTATCTTTTATTTTTCAAAGCTCAAATTTCTTTTATTAAAGAATAATTTTCAACATTGTTATTGTGATTTTAAGTGAAAGATATATATCAAGACTTTAATTTAAATGGATTGGTGTAATTTAAAATCATTAAAGGCCTATCCAGATATAGTAATCTTTGCCTTATATAAAAACAAGAATAAAAAAAGAAAAAGAAAATGAAAAACTGAAAAATAGTATGTGAAAAGGAAGAAGAAGCTTGAGCATTTAAGTGTCTAATCAAATATTAGTTCCATACTTAAAGTTTAAAATACAAGTATTGAAAAAATCTAAAGCTTAAGATTATAATATAGTAAGTAAAATTATTTTCAAATAAAAAATTTTAAGTGAGAAAAATAAAATGTTTAAATCTTATATTTTGAAAAATCTAAAAGTATTTTTGAATAAGATAGGAACTCATATTTTACATTATCCTTTAATTAAAAACTTTCTAAACTTTAAGTTGATCTTATTTACTAAAATTTTCTAAATTGGACTATTTCATTTCTAGAACAAAATTTTGAAACCTTCCTAAAGAAACTCATTTACATAATTTTCATGTTAAAATTTTTTATGTGATTAAGTGTCAATTGAGGACAAGTAACATTTTATGTTTGGGGGACTTTGATACATAAAAAATATATAGTGTTTTTAACACATTTTTATAACTATTTTTGATGATATTGCTCTTTAATGGAAGATATTTTTGTGTTTTTCTTACAGGTATGATTAAAATGACTGATTGTAATTTAATGAGCAAAAAAGGATCAAATTATAGCAAAAATATGAAGTGTGCTAAAATTTGGCCTCTAACGCCTAAGCGCCGATGGATGGCGCATAGGCGCCACAGCTAAAAAATACAAATTAACTCAAATTTGGCTCCATTTTCAAGGGGTGTTTGAAGCAACTTTTGGTTTAAACTTCCTTAACTTCTTTTGGGCTACAAATTTGAATGAAGAGGTGCATCTTTTGGTTGATACAATTAATTTGGACATAATTTGAAGAGACACCAAAGCACCTTTTGAAGAGTTTTGAAGAGAAGATTTAAGTCTTACTTACATTAGGCTTGAACAATCTTGAATTCAGATTAAGTTTAACCCTTAGACTTAATTAACCATTAAGCCTTACTTACATTAGGCTTGAACAACCTTGAAACCTGATTAAGTCTAACTCTAATTATACTTAATTAACATTTAAGTCTTACTTACATTAGGCTTAAACATCCTTGAATTCTAATTAAGTCCAACCCTAATTAGACTTAATTAACCTTTAAGCCTTACTTACTTCAGCATAAACAACCTTGAATCCTAATTAAGTCTAACCCTTATTAGACTTAATTAACCTTTAAGCCTTAAGTGCATCAGGCTTAAACAACCTTGAATCTTAATTAAGTCTAACCCTAATTAGACTTAATTAACCTTTAAGCCTTACGTACATGAGGCCTAAACAACCTTGAATCCTAATTAAGTCTCACCCTAATTAGACTTAATTAACCTTTAAACCTTAATTACATGAGGCTTAAACAACCTTGAGTTCTAATTAATTCTCACCCTAATTAGACTTAATTAACCTTTAAGCCTTACATACATTTGGCTTAAACAAGCTTAAATCCTAATTAAGTTCAACACAATTAGACTTAATTAACCTTTAAGCCTTACTTACATTAGGCTTAAAATACCTTGATCATGATTATGTCTAACTTTAATTAGACTTTATTAACCTTTAAGCCGTACGTAAATTAAGCATAAACAACCTTGAATCCTGATTAAGTCTAACACTAATTAGAATTAATAAACCATTAAGCCTTACTTACATGTAGGCCATTAAAAGTTCTTCTTTCTTTCTTTTGACATGGTGAGAGATTTGAAATTTTTGAAAACGTTTAGAATATAGTTTTATAAAATAAAAATTTAATTTAATTTAATATGTATATATGGATTTTTGAAAATAATATTTTACTTTTGGTGAATACAAAATCAAACTGATTTCTTACAAATGTTAGTTTAAATAATCAAGCGCTTTATCACAAGACATGTACATATCACAAAAAATAGATACATGCCTTGGGGTGAGGCTTGATCAAATAAACTAAAGATTTAATACATCCATTTGGCCTGTGAACCATTGTTGACCAAAAATTTTCCCTATTTAATATGAAGGGATTATATAGGGTTTATATTAATTTAGGGTCTTTATTTTTTCTATAAGGGCAAGCAGCTAATAAAACTCTTGATAAAGATCAGGAAATATTTATATTCATGACTTCCAAAGATAAGGTTTTAAAAGAATATGTGATAGTCAGAAATTCAATAGGTGAATGGCTCAAATTTTGGAACATTTCTTTTTTGTCAGAAATCAAAGGAGAGAAGACTAGAGGAAGGACATATATTCAAGGAAAACCTTGATGACTTCCCAAAACTATCCTTTATCTTGGCATTGATTTAGGATATTTATTCAATGTTTCATCCTATCAATTTTATTATTTTGGACTTACATTAACTTGATATCAATCATGTGAATAACCTGGAAGATAGGAGGATTTTCATGGTATCTGACGGCATCCTCAGAATCCTAAGACAAGTTAGGATTTATTGATGCGATTTTTTTTATATGTAAGAATTTATGACCTTAGATTTATATATTTATAATAATTTTGTAAAGTCACAATTTCAAATGCAAGTATACGTATCGTATCAATTAATACAGGGCTCTAATGGAGTCCCGTTTATCTATCCAACAGGGAATTGAGGTAAGTGGTCCTTAGTTAAATTCTAGTCTACTACTAACAGCCTTAGCTTGGAAGGTCGATATAAGTGGTTTTTTTAACAACTACTACTAAATGTAAATCATAATTTTAAAATAACTAATAACTACTCCTAAAGAAAAATATTAATACTAATGATAACCCTTTTTGGATAAATTGGTTTGGAGAATTTTTAGATAATAAAAACTACTATTCTCATGTAACGAATTGGATAATGTTTAGGAATGAGATGCATTAAATATTGTATGTGCCAAAGAGGAACAATCTTATTTTTGCCCTCTTCAGAGTACCCCCTTTTCAGAGTGCTATAAAGAACATTCACAAATCCTAGGCTTAGTCTCTAAATCCATGGTTAGACTGGGAGGATTCTGGCTCTCACTTCAGAGCTCCCACTGCCCTTCACCTGAAGGCTAACCCAAGCTTTAGTTACCAAACCTTAGGACCAAATTGGGGATCTCAGCCTATCACCCTGAAACCTCCAATTCGACGCCCATGAAACCATATTTCCCTATTTACTTTCACTCAATCCCCATGAACTACGTAACTTATTCATAGACATTGAATGTGGTTCCACATTGTTGAAAATTACACCGCTCTTTTGGGATAATGCAATTACAATGAATTTTAACAATACAACGGGCCCTTATTGTAATGTAAATGAAGTGCAAGTAAAAACCATCACATTTTTAATTAAAATATCTTTTAGCAAGCATCCCAATATCCTAAACATGAATCCTACACATTGCAAAAGATAAGTAGAGTAAAAATAATATAATAAACTTCTTATGCCACTATTTCCAAATAAGAAAAAAGGGTAAGAGAAAGACATCACAAAGCACGAAGAAAACACAATGGAAAACTTCATTTCAAAGAAAATCCACTAAACATAATACTTAGTTTTTTCCCCTTGAAAAAATGATGAAAATCTTTCCCACAAAGTCTCTTGCTGATCCATGCAATGCTAGAACATTTCCTTACAGATTCTCTTAAAATCCCCTCACCAAACTCTTCAAAAACATAGAAATCTACATTTCTACTCCTATTCTAAGATCTCTCAACATTCTCCATGTTTTTCCTAACGTCTCTTCTCTTATCCTCTCTTTTTTGGCTTCAAATTCAGTTTAAAATAGAGTAGGGATGAATTTCCTAAGAGCTGCATGAAGAAACCCTCCAAAAAGCATCCAGATTCCATGTATTTAGCCAAAAACCGCCCAATATAGCATCCAGGCCATCTCGGGCACCGCCGGTGCTGAATAGAGCGCTACCGACGCCCTATTTTTTAAGCCCTCAGGTTTCTGGCACTGCCAGCACCTGTTTGGGCGCCCCCGGCGTCCATCCTGCACAACTTCACCATTTTACTCTGTTTGGCTCCTTTTCAGCTCCGATTCGCCCCGTTTCAGTTGTGTTGTGTTCCTAACAGATAGCCCTAAAAAATAAGCATAAAAACAACATTTCTTTAAAGTGTAATCTCATTCAAAAATATGTAAGAAGTGTAAAATAGATTAAACATAGAAAGACTTATCGAAATGTGTCAAGCTAAAATTTGTTTTCTTGCTCGTTTTTGCTCCAAATTGTACTGTTTTTGTTTCTTTTTACTCCAATCACCATTTCTTGTACCTAAAACCAAAAAACATATAAAATATCTTCCTTTTAAAGTGTAATATCACCAAAAATTAGTAAAATCATATAGCAAAAACTGTATATATTTTTGGTGCATCACTTATGTTGCACAACAAGGTTATGTAAGGGCCTAAAGAAAAGATGAGGATTTATGTTGCATGAAGCCGGCTACCTCAAATTCCTATGGTTTGTTATTTATTTCTAAGGAATTTTACCATTGAAGATGGTCATGTTGCTGATCCCGGATAAATATATGTGCGCCAAAAAACTTGGACCTGCACCGATATATATATGTGCTGATCATTTAGATATGAAAATTATGATTTTATAATATGGGATACTACGCAAGTATACGTATCGTTTATCAAGTAATATAGGACTTTCTGATTAAGCCCCGAGATATCGACCCATAGGGAAAATATGAAATTCTTTCAAGGAATGAGAAAATTATCTTTTTACTTTTTTTTAAAGGCTTTTAAAAGTATGTCTTAATTTTTAAAAGTTTTGAAAGTTGATTTGTCTTTTAAAATTTCCTTAATAAAATGTTAAGCAAGAAATTAAAATTATAATTACTAATAACACTATATGTAAAACACTATTAACTAGAATATATTTTTCTTTCCTTTTATGAAGTAGTAATAATTATTAAAATATTGTTGTGGAAGTATTTAAATTTATTGTGACAGATAGAAGCAAATATGTTCTTTACCCTTACTTGGTTCTATAAAGAACATAAGTTAATTTGAAATTTTTATCATTTTGAACTTGGTCAAGCAGGGAAGGTACCAGTCTCTCACTCTAGAGTTCCCTCAATTCCCACCAACTGGGGGCTAACTTCTCATAACAAAACTCAAAACTTCAAACCAAATTAGGGGATTATAGCTTGTCACTCTAAAATCCTCTAATTTTACTCCCTTCCATAAAAATATCTTCTAATATTACATTCAATTATATTGACTACAATTCTCACTCATATAATTGCATGTGATTCTTATTAACTTTTATGAGACAATACCGCATTGGACCTTACATAATCTCAAGAAACTCTACAACTTAGTAGGCTAAACTAAGAAGTAAACAAAGTTTTCAGAATCAATCTTCACAACTTCTTCCAAATTTAAACACTTCTACTTTCCACAACAATTCTCCATAAACTAATTACTTCTCCATTTAAGAAAGAAAAAGATAAAGTAAACTACTCAAAATGCATTGAGAAAATACAAAAACACATTGATTTGAAATTAAAAACCATAAGAAAAACAACAAAGGAAAACAAGTATTAATTAAAAACCTAAATGTAAGAACAAAAGTAAACACTTATTTGAAAATTCTCTCAACAAGACTCAGGAAGTTCCTCTGAAACATTAATGCTTCACTAAACTACTCCTCATAGAGGATCTCCCAACTCTGATGACTTAGATTAAACTTCAGACTTCAATAGAAACTAAACTAAAAGAAAGAAAACAAGTGGGAAGAAGAAGACTTCACTCTGACCCTTTTCTCCTTTCTACTCTCTACTCCTACTCTTAATAAAAACTCTCACAAAATAAAAGTAAAATACTGTAAAAAATCTATTCAAAATGCAAGTGGAAGAGCACTTAGTCATTCCTAAGACTCTCTTTAAAAATTAAACCAAAACGTGCCTTGGTGTCTCTTCAAAATGTGTCCAGATTCAATGTATCTACCGAAGAATGCACCCCTTCATTCAAACTTGCCGCCTAAAGGAAGTTATGGAAGTTACCACCAAGAGTTACATCCCATCCCCTTTGAAATTAGTGCCAAATTCCTTTAGATTTTGATTTTTAACTGTGGCGACTAAGCACCGACCCAGCGGCGCTTAGCCGCTAGTGCCCAAATTTTCATTTTTCATTTTTTTTTGCTCCAAATTTGATCCAATTTTGCTCCTTTCATCATGACCATCAATTTTCATCATACCTGCAAGAAAAAAATAAAATACCTTCCATTAAAGTGCAATATCATTAAAAATAGGTATAAAAATATGCATAAATATACTATATATTTTAGGTGTATCAGCTGCCCACTATGCATGCTCCAAACTCCTCGTCATAGAAGGTTTAATTTAAAGAAGTGGCAATTAAAGAGAGAAGGGAAGTGTCATGTTCTAGAAATATTTAAATTGAGGTGTCTTAATATTTTATTAGGGAAACATTAAAGTTAATTATAGAGACACATGTTAAGATCCCACGGTTCCCTCATCCCGACACCACTATTTTCATCGAATTCACTTAGTCCAAATGAATTTACTAAACTCAACTTAATGAGTTCCATACTTTCGTTTAGACCATGAGAAACCTCGTTTGTAACGCATAGGTTACCTCCTCAAGGGATTCCCGATCATCCAACGAGACTTTTTAATTTAGTTATAATTTGTGATTTTTGTTTTGTTTGTGATTAAATTTTGAGTTATTTTATATTTTGAATGTTGTTGCAGTGAATTTTATCTTATTTCAATTTCAAATTTTAATTTGGGATCTAGTTTTGTGGCAATCCTAAAAGTTTCTATTTTCATGGAAGGTGGCATTGTTGTTTTGCATGTAAATTTGCAAGGAAGTAAAGTGTAGTAGAGTGTAGGTAAGTAAACTCGTGATAAAATAAAAGTATACTTGGTAGGTCTTCCCATCATCTCCACTTGAAACTTTAATATTCTTGCAATAAACATTTAGAATTTGTAGAGAAGTAAAACCTATGGATATGTTCGTCATAAACTTACAAAGTCCTAGGTCATAACCCAATAAAGTCTATTCATCTTGAGAGATGTTTTTCATTTAATAGATATAATAGAATACATAAGTCCTTACAAAGGGTCCAAAAGACTTGTGAAAGATCGAGGAGAACCCGGATATTTCACATTCCTATTGAACTTCCTTGAGCTTCTTTTGAACTTATTATATTTATTAAATGATTTATCAGTTTCATACCCTTATGCTCGGTGAGTTAATGCTTTAGTCATCCCGAAAGGCGGGGTAATTACCATTTGGTGCTTTACTTAGGAATTATGCGAGTGGGCCTTTAGAGGCAAAATTTAACTTATGAAGAGATTTACCAAATTTTGATGGGCTTGTAATGTTTCAAAAGGTAGTTTAGGATCAATTGTGTTTTATTTTCTAATTCTTACCAGTTAATTCCTTTAATTAAGCCTAGCTCACTACTAAGCCCTTAAGATTTTAGTTGGTATTTTTATTTCTTCAGAAAAGAAAATTCCATGAATTTCATGATTATGATTCTTATCAGAATATTGAATTAACATTTAATCACCAAATGAAGGGGTATTAAATTAGTGGAATATTAACTCCCAAAATCAACCCTTAACTTTATGGCTCTCTTTTAATTTTATTTTCTTCCAAATTATGATAATTAAGGAAATTTAAATATTTAATTTTGATGTGACAAAATAGCAATGAGTTTCTACCATTTGTCTCTTGATGCTTCAATCATCCAATCATAATGATTAAGGTCATTTATTGCCCTTTTCCCATTTTAATTAAGCCTAAATATTGATTAAGGCTAAATTTTTTCAAAATTACAAATTTATCCCTAGAGGCCTTTATCACTTCATAATTCATCAGATTTAGCTCAAATGACATTAAAACTTTTATTTGACCCCAATTATGGGTTAATTAAAACATTAAAGGAGAAAATATAACTTTGCAAATTTAAATTTAATTTAAATATTTATTTTAATGCAAAAATGGGGGTTTTCAATGAAAATTCAATAACCTATCCAAAACAAAACATATGACTTTCAAATTTTTATTAGAGGTAGTCCTAGACTGGAGGACCACTGGACTAAATTTCTTTATTTTTTTTATTATAATTTAATTAGTAGAATTATTTTAAGTTTTAAAGTTTTAATTAATTATAAAATATTTTAAAAGTTGAAAATTTAACTTTATATTTTTCTTAAGTCCTCGCTAAGGTCAAGGAACCTAACGATACAAAATTTATATTTTTCTAATTTTTAGTTTAATTATTAGAAATATTTTAGTGGAAAATTAAGAAAATTCATTTTTAGCTTTTTAAAAATTAATTTAAGCCTTTAAAAATTAATATTTTGATTTTGAAGCTTAGGAAAATTAAAAACCATAAGAAAAACAACAAAGGAAAACAAGTATTAATTAAAAAACTAAATGTAAGAACAAAAGTAAACACTTATTTGAAAATTCTCTCAACAAGACTCAGGAAGTTCCTCTGAAACATTAATGCTTCACTAAACTACTCCTCATAGAGGATCTCCCAACTCTGATGACTTAGATTAAACTTCGACTTCAATAGAAACTAAACTAAAAGAAAGAAAACAAGTGGGAAGAAGAAGACTTCACTCTGACCCTTTTCTCCTTTCTACTCTCTACTCCTACTCTTAATAAAAACTCTCACAAAATAAAAGTAAAATACTGTAAAAAATCTATTCAAAATGCAAGTGGAAGAGCACTTAGTCATTCCTAAGACTCTCTTTAAAAATTAAACCAAAACGTGCCTTGGTGTCTCTTCAAAATGTGTCCAGATTCAATGTATCTACCGAAGAATGCACCCCTTCATTCAAACTTGCCGCCTAAAGGAAGTTATGGAAGTTACCACCAAGAGTTACATCCCATCCCCTTTGAAATTAGTGCCAAATTCCTTTAGATTTTGATTTTTAACTGTGGCGACTAGGCACCGACCCGGCGGCGCTTAGCCGCTAGTGCCCAAATTTTCATTTTTCATTTTTTTTTGCTCCAAATTTGATCCAATTTTGCTCCTTTCATCATGACCATCAATTTTCATCATACCTGCAAGAAAAAAATAAAATACCTTCCATTAAAGTGCAATATCATTAAAAATAGGTATAAAAATATGCATAAATATACTATATATTTTAGGTGTATCACCGCCCACTATGCATGCTCCAAACTCCTCGTCATAGAAGGTTTAATTTAAAGAAGTGGCAATTAAAGAGAGAAGGGAAGTGTCATGTTCTAGAAATATTTAAATTGAGGTGTCTTAATATTTTATTAGGGAAACATTAAAGTTAATTATAGAGACACATGTTAAGATCCCACGGTTCCCTCATCCCGACACCACTATTTTCATCGAATTCACTTAGTCCAAATGAATTTACTAAACTCAACTTAATGAGTTCCATACTTTCGTTTAGACCATGAGAAACCTCGTTTGTAACGCATAGGTTACCTCCTCTAAGGGATTCCCGATCATCCAACGAGACTTTTTAATTTAGTTATAATTTGTGATTTTTGTTTTGTTTGTGATTAAATTTTGAGTTATTTTATATTTTGAATGTTGTTGCAGTGAATTTTATCTTATTTCAATTTCAAATTTTAATTTGGGATCTAGTTTTGTGGCAATCCTAAAAGTTTCTATTTTCATGGAAGGTGGCATTGTTGTTTTGCATGTAAATTTGCAAGGAAGTAAAGTGTAGTAGAGTGTAGGTAAGTAAACTGTGATAAAATAAAAGTATACTTGGTAGGTCTTCCCATCATCTCCACTTGAAACTTTAATATTCTTGCAATAAACATTTAGAATTTGTATAGAAGTAAAACCTATGGATATGTTCGTCATAAACTTACAAAGTCCTAGGTCATAACCCAATAAAGTCTATTCATCTTGAGAGATGTTTTTCATTTAATAGATATAATAGGTACAATAGTCCTTACAAAGGGTCCAAAAGACTTGTGAAAGATCGAGGAGAACCCAGATATTTCACATTCCTATTGAACTTCCTTGAGCTTCTTTTGAACTTATTATATTTATTAAATGATTTATCAGTTTCATACCCTTATGCTCAGTGAGTTAATGCTTTAGTCATCCTGAAAGGCGGGGTAATTACCATTTGGTGCTTTACTTAGGAATTATGTGAGTGGGCCTTTAGAGGCAAAATTTAACTTATGAAGAGATTTACCAAATTTTGATGGGCTTGTAATGTTTCAAAAGGTAGTTTAGGATCAATTGTGTTTTATTTTCTAATTCTTACCAGTTAATTCCTTTAATTAAGCCTAGCTCACTACTAAGCCCTTAAGATTTTAGTTGGTATTTTTATTTCTTCGTAAAAGAAAATTCCATGAATTTCATGATTATGATTCTTATCGAATATTGAATTAACATTTAATCACCAAATGAAGGGGTATTAAATTAGTGGAATATTAACTCCCAAAATCAACCCTTAACTTTATGGCTCTCTTTTAATTTTATTTTCTTCCAAATTATGATAATTAAGGAAATTTAAATATTTAATTTTGATGTGACAAAATAGCAATGAGTTTCTACCATTTGTCTCTTGATGCTTCAATCATCCAATCATAATGATTAAGGTCATTTATTGCCCTTTTCCCATTTTAATTAAGCCTAAATATTGATTAAGGCTAAATTTTTTCAAAATTACAAATTTATCCCTAGAGGCCTTTATCACTTCATAATTCATCAGATTTAGCTCAAATGACATTAAAACTTTTATGTGACCCCAATTATGGGTTAATTAAAACATTAAAGGAGAAAATATAACTTTGCAAATTTAAATTTAATTTAAATATTTATTTTAATGCAAAAATGGGGTTTTCAATGAAAATTCAATAACCTATCCAAAACAAAACATATGACTTTCAAATTTTTATTAGAGGTAGTCCTAGACTGGAGGACCACTCGGACTAAATTTCTTTATTTTTTTTATTATAATTTAATTAGTAGAATTATTTTAAGTTTTAAAGTTTTAATTAATTATAAAATATTTTAAAAGTTGAAAATTTAACTTTATATTTTTCTTAAGTCCTGCTAAGGTCAAGGAACCTAACGATACAAAATTTATATTTTTCTAATTTTTAGTTTAATTATTAGAAATATTTTAGTGGAAAATTAAGAAAATTCATTTTTAGCTTTTTAAAAATTAATTTAAGCCTTTAAAAATTAATATTTTGATTTTGAAGCTTAGGAAAATTATGTGGATGGTTTCTAAGTGATTAGGAGACCAAATGTGATAATTTGGTGATTATTAATGTTTTTGTGATTTTTATTTATTTTTAATAATTTAGATATTTAAAATACGGTTAAAAATAAAAATTTTATTAAAATTCCAATTTTAATTTGAAAAAATCTCTCTGAACACAGAGAACTCTCAAAACTAATTTGAAAATTTTTTTAGTTGTATTTTAATTTTTAAAGTTATTTTAATGTTCAAAATTATCATTTCACTTAGAAAATTTATTTAGGTGACCAAATGAATTCCAAATACCATGAAATTTTTATGGGGAGTTCTCCGACCTCTATAGTTTAGTGGAGAATTGTTTTTAAGCATTTTCATTTATACATACTCCAATTTATGTTTATTTGAAATTTAAGTCTTAATTACGATTATAGTTATTTTCAGTGAATTAAATCAAGTTTGTATTTTTCCTAGGGTCCTCTAGTCTTAGATAACCTACCATAATTTTTCAGGATTTTTCTAATCAACATGCTAATTATTAGAATTATATTATCAAAATAGATGTAAAAATTTGAAAAATATAGATCTCCTCATAGAGCTTTTTTTCTGACCTTGGAAAAATTAGTTAAGGTCCCTCATGATAAAGGTTATAACATGTTAAAATGGCAAACCATGATGAAATGTCTTAATGCATGGAGAATTAAAATACTACATATGGTATTTAATTAATTAAAAATCATAGATGCATCAAATAAAATTCAAACTATATCCACATTATTTTCAAGATTTTCCAAAATGTACTCAAAATACATGGTGAAAATAAAACAATTTTGCTTATGAATAGTTCTCTTACCTCAAGGAATCCAAATATAACAATTATTGTTAAGATCAGCTCTTAAATGGTCTACAATATGATGCCTTAGGCTCCTCTTTCACGATAAACCAAAGGTTGATGACAATGGGGTGGTTAAAAATGACACTTTGGGTTTTTAACTGCCGGAACCACCCCGTGAACTGGCGCCTAAGCGAGAACTCCTCGGCGCCACCGCGAATTCTAGCTCTTATGCTCCGTTACCTCGGCGCTTAGCCGCCGCACCTGTGATTTTCTCAATTAAGGTATATACACTAAATCACATTGTTAATCACCTTAATTACTCCAGAATAATTATTTCTCCCCACATAAATCTTCCAATATTCCAAATCAAAATTTAATATCCATTGATTCCACACAAATTTCACATAAACACAAACTTATATTCTAATAAACATATCACTAATACAATTTTAAAATTTCTATCCACACATAAAGAATGAAATTCTCTAAATACAAGAATTTAATCTCAAACTTATATGTATAAATCTCTAGGATGTAACTATCACATCATCAAAGCTTAGTTAATACTTAAATATTAACACCGAACACACCAAACATAACACACATAAACATAAAACATAACACATAAGAACAATAAACAAATAAAGAACAAAGAACTCTTAATTCCATTCTCCATTAGGCGGATTATATCCTGAACTATTATAATTCTCAGTTTGACCCTTCTCGAATATAAATCGATAAAACGCGCGATAATTGTTCATTCTTACATCTTCTTCTTCAATCCATTCGTTCTTCGAAACATCGCCATCTCGCTTCTTCCATGTACCTTGAATGATTGACTTGCATCTTGAGTTGCATCCCATGTGCTTTAAATGCATTTTACTTTCATGGATTTTTGCTTCCATTGAAGTCACTCGGCTTCAATTTTTGCAATCATTTCAACAATCCTCATCACTAACAATGTAGATATCCACGAACAACTCTTTAGCACTATCACTAATGAACTCACTCTTGTCATAATCTTGCTTCTTCTTAATCTCATTCTCCCAGGAGGACATGATGCACTCAAAAA
The DNA here is from genome assembly GCA_022702705.1 of Papilionanthe hookeriana x Papilionanthe teres. Classification (NCBI taxonomy): domain Eukaryota; kingdom Viridiplantae; phylum Streptophyta; class Magnoliopsida; order Asparagales; family Orchidaceae; genus Papilionanthe; species Papilionanthe hookeriana x Papilionanthe teres. Next base: position 152,881,028 of record CM040424.1, read on the forward strand.
CTCTCTTCTTAAGACTCAGAAATGAAAATAGGACTCTCGGCAATATCTTAAATCTGTGTCCTTTTTATACTCTGGGAAGTGTTAAACGCCCCAAGACGTTTTAAACTCTAAAATAACTTCCAAAACTACTCCCTCAGATTTAGGCTTCTAGAACCTCATTTTTCATGTTTTTTATAATCGCGACGTCTAAGCACCAAATCCGCCGACGCTTTCACGCGTTGCTCAATTTGAAGACAAAAAGCTAAGTGTCCAAATTTTCAATCCGACTCCTCTAAGTCATCAAATAATGTCAAATAAACTTTACTATAGTTTAAAAACTCCAAATTACTACCACTAAAAACATGAAAACAACCAAACCAAACAAACAAAGCACACTAAACAAACATAAAGCAAAGTACCAATAATTATTTTTGGCCGCCTTCGCAACGCGTCATTTTAACTTCTTCAGCATGTCATACCTTTAACTCATTCTGAGTGACCCAACATCAAATTATTATCAGATTTAGATTTATTGACTGAAAAATATGGTTTAAGTTCATGTGCGTTAACTTTAAATATTTTTCCAATCACAGGATTCGAATACTCCATACCCATAAGAATAAAAGCTTTTTTATCACAATAAATGGACCCATCCACTTGACTTAACTTCTCCAAAATATTCTTAATGTAGCATTATACATTAAAACTTTTTGTCCTGGTATAAGATTTTAGTAAGAATTCCGATCATGCCATAACTTCATCTTTTCCTTATAAATCTTAGCATTTTCATAAGATTCATTCTTTATTTCTTCAAGCTCATTCAATTGCAATAATCTCTTTTCAACAAGCATCTTTCAAATTATTATAATTTAACTCATTAATAGCCTAATAAGCTTTATGCTTAAGTTCAAAAGGTAAATGACAAGCATTTCCAAAAATCAAGATATAATGGGACATTCCTATAGTACCTGCGTCCTATAAGCCCACAAAGGTTAAATCTTATTTTTATTGACCAATCCTTTATTTGATTAACAACTTTTTCCAATATTCTTTTAATTGTGTGCCAGTTGATGCAATTTAACCAAACTACTTGTTCCATGATTTATACAAAGAAGAATGCGACGATTAATATGATATTTTTTTGCTAATCCTTCATCAATCGCATTTCTAAATGACTTCCCCATCGCCTATGATTACTCTTGTATTTCAAATCCGCAAAATATATTCTTTTCTAAAAACTTAGAATATCTTCGAGCATCATATCGACAGAAAGAATAAACCTTCAATCCATTTAGAAACATAGTCGATCGCTATCAAAATATAAACATTTCGAAAGATGGTGTAAAATGGTCCGATAAAATCTACTCCCCAAACATCAAATATTTTAACTTTCAACATATAATTGTGGGGCATCTCATTTCTTCTAGAAATATTGCCTACACGTCGACATCTATCACAATTTTTAATATAAACATTCACATCCTTAAAATCACGTCAATAAAAAAATCTCGATCAGAATATTTATATGCAGTTTTATCACTTCCAAAATGTCACCTATAATCGTAATCATGACATTTTTGAATAATTTCATAAGTCTCTTCCAAATGTGGCCACATCTTTGAATTATAAGATCCTTTCCTTGTTTATATAAAAATGGGTCATCCCAAAATAAGTCTTGGCATCATACATAAATTACTTCTTTTCTTGGTATGTCAAACCGTAGGGTATAATATTACTAACAATAAAGTTTACTATGTCTCGCATACCACAAAACACACCATTCTTTAGCTAAAGAAACACATTTTCATCAGGAAATGTTCATTAATTTCTTTAATATCATGTGGGTAGAGATTTTTAAATTTTAAGCCTGACAAATAATCAGCAATTTGATTATCAGAACCCTTCCTATTCACTATCTCAAAATTAAATTCTTGCAAAAGAAGAATCCATTTTATCATTTCACAGATCATTTTTTTCGTCATATTTAATAGCAGAACGATTAGTATGCACCATGCTGTTTTGGGCTTAATTAAACATAATCAAAATTTATCAAAGGTAGATACAATAGCTAATAACTCTTTCTCAGTAGTGGTATAATTAATTTGAGATTTATTAAGAGTTTTACCGGCATAATAAATTATTTTGAAAATTTTATCATATTTATGACCTAAAATAGCACCAATAAAGATAATCACTAGCATCACACATTAATTCAAAAAGGTTTTTTGCAATTTGCAAAATCTTTATTACAGGTGCAGTGCTAATTTTTCTTTAATGTTTCAAATGCTTTACGGTAGTCATCATCAAAATTAAAAAATTCCATCCTTCAAGAATCGACACAATGGTTTTGTAATCTTCGAAAGTCTTTTATGTAACGTCATAGAATATAGTTGTCCTAAAAAACTTCTCTAATTCCCTTACATTGGTTGGGCAAGGTAAATTAGATATAACTTGAATTTTTGCGTATCTACCTCAAAACCTTTTTCCGAAATCCGATGTCCCAAAACAATTCCTCCTACTACCATAAATCGACATTTTTCCCAATTAAGGACCAAATTCAATACGCCGTTTTAGAACTTTAGAGGACGTTCTAAACATGATTCAAGCAAAATCTCAAACACTAAAAAGTCATCCATAAAAACTTCAATTCCTTTTTCAATTAAATCACAAAAAAATAGCCATCATACATCTCCGAAATGTAGCAAGTGCATTACATAAACCAAAGGTATTCTTCTAAAAGCAAGTGTACTATACACCGGTAAACGTAGTTTTCTGATCTTAGGAGCAATTTAAATTTGGTGGTAACCAGATATCCATCCGTAAACAAAAGTATTTATGCCCAACAAGCCTATCCAACATTCGATCTGTAAAAGGATGAAAATGATCTTCATTGCTGCAAGGTTTAATTTTCTATAATCAAAGCATATTCGCCACCTCAGAATCTCATTCTTTTTTGTATCATTTCATTCTTTTCATTAACAATACATTTACTCCTCCTTTCTTAGGAACATAAGGAATAGGACTAACACAAGCACTATTCTAAATAGTAAGTGTATAATCTCCAAAGATCCAACCATTTTAAAATTTCTTTCTTAACCACGTCTTTCATGATAGGATTTAATCTCCATTGTGGATTAGCCCACAGCTTGCAATTATCTTCCATAAGAATTCTGTGCATACAAATTGAAGGACTCGATTCCTTTAATATCATCACTGTCCATCCAAAAGTCTCGTGCTTCTTTAAAATTTCCCGCAAACTCTTCTTCTATTTCGCTTAATCGAGAGGAATTTATAACATGCAAGGTTAAGGCATTCACCTAAAACATACTTCAAACATTTGGAAGCATTTTTAACTCAAGTTCCGTATAAGCTTTTCAATCACGCGACCATAAGATTCATCTTTCTCGCCTTCATATCTAACAATTCAAAACTTTCACGAATATACTTTAAATCTTTCTTAAAAATCTTCTAATCAAATAACTCCTCGTTTATATTACCATTCTTCTCTTTCAGCCTTTCTCTTTATAAGTTGATTTGAAATGACATTCATTTAAATATTCAATAACATCCATCCTATAACACTCATCTTCTTTACCTCTAGCAGATATTTCATCAATTTTGAAATATTAAATGTAATGTCCGATCATTAACCCTCATCGTTAATTTCTCAGACATCTAATTTTGGCTCGTCTGTTCCTTGAAAAGGTCTCCCCAAAATTATGGGTATTTCTTTATCTTCCTCCACATCTAACACAATGAAATCCACAGGAAAAATAAATTGATCCACTTTTACCAAAACATCTTCTATAACTCCTTTAGGATATGATCGAACGATCCGCGATTCGTGCAGTTACAAGAAGTTAGGTTATTTTCCTAGTCCCGCCTTTCGAATATTGATAGAGGCATGTTGACAATTCTTGCACCCAAATCACATAAAGCTTTTCCACAGAAAAACTTTCCGATCGCACATGGAATCAGAACTACCAGATTCTATTAAGTTTTTCAGAAGCTTTTTCGAATTATCGCACCGCACCCCTCACTAAGTGCAAAGTTTCCTCATTTTCTTCAAACTTCCTCTTTTATTAAAGAATATCCTTCATAAATTTTGCATAGCTTGGAATTTGTTCTAGGGCTTCAGCAAATAGAATATTAATGGTAAGCTTCTTTAATATCTCCAAGAATTTTGAAAATTGCTTATCCAACTTTTGTTGATGAAGTCTCTCGAGGAAATGGAGGTGGTTTTTCTAAGTCAACCTTAGGTGGATAAATAAGTCTTTCAAAACCTTTTGTGCGTCCTCTTTAAGTCTTTCGACCTCTTCTTTCTTCTTCTACTTTCTTTTCAATCCTACCTTCCAATTCTTTTCCACTTCTTAGTTGAATTGCTTTTATTTTTTCTTTTTATTTTCTCTTGATTCACTTTAGTATTACTTGGAAGCATTCTTTGGGATCTATTACTTTTGCTGCATTTGTAATTTGTCCCAATTGATTTTTCAATATTTTTGATGATTGCCCTTTTGAATTTGTAATTGATTTCACATATGCTCCTTTATTTGTGAAGTACCGTTATAACCTGAAGGATAAATTAATCTATTTTTATTATTACATCAAGGTTGTTCCAATTCCTTAATGGGTTTACTTGGTGGTTCCCCCATTGTTGATTATCACCACCCTGATTATTGTTATTCCAGTCAATTGGATTATTCTTCCAACCTCGGATTATAATAATTGGAATATGAGTTGTTAGTGAAGAATAAGAATCAACCATTTAGCCTAATGAATTTTCATAAATCATGAGGTTTGGCAGAGAAAAATTCATCCCAAATTGGTCTATCTTGGATACAAATGCAACTCGATTTGCTAACATTATAAAAGCATCATTTTCATAAACACCTAAGCCACTTTTTAGGATTTAACCTTACAAAAGGCCATAGAAAATTATTAGTAGTCATTTCTTCAATTAAAGCATAAGCATCGTAAAATGGTTTAGGCATTAATGATCCACCAACAAAGAAAGCATCGATGATCGATCTAAGAGATCGAACTAATCCATTGTAAAAAGCTCAATTATTAACTAACTGCATCGCATGATGTGGACATTTCCCGAGGAGATCTTTAAATCTTTCCCATGCTTCATATATCGATTTCCCTTCAACCGATAAAAAGATGTTATATCATTTCTCAACTTAGCAAGCCTTAGATGTAAAGTGAAAATATTTAGCAAGAAATTTTTGTGATGTTTCTCACCCCAAGTTCTTATTGATCCGTGGTAACGAATGTAACCAAGTATTTTAGCTTTATCCCATATCGAGAAAGGAAAAGTCTAAGTCTAATAGCCGTCATTCAAACACCATCATATTTAAAATTAAGACACAACTCTAGAAAATTGGGGCAAGATGTAAATTTGGATCTTCAAATAAGCTTTCTCCCCCCAAACTGATTAGACACCATTTAGATAATATGTGCTTAAGCTCAAAAGAATTAGCAAATACAAAGCAGGTTTTAAATATTACCACGAAGTCCATCTACCAGTAGGGTTATCATAATCTCTTAAAGGTTAAATCTCATGATGCAAATATTTTGATTCGATGATTTGACATTTCGAATATTTTTATCTATTTTTGTATTTTTAATTTTTTTCTATTTTTGAAAGTTCTTTCTAATTCAATTGTAAGGCACAAGTCCCTCGTAACCCGAACTACACATACAACAATATAAAAAAACAAAACACAACACACTAATAAAAAATAAAAAAAGTAAAATTTAAAATTTCTAATTCTCTTTAAAATGCAATTACTTTTCTTCGGCAACGACGCCAAAAACTTGACTCGCACTCGATATTTATACTTACAAATATGATATGAAAATCGAATGACACCCAAAACTCGATCCCCCCGTACATATATATGCTTATGATTTTGATTTATAATGTTGGTACTACGCAAGTATACGTATCGTTTATCAAGTAATATAGAACTTTCGATTAAGCCCCGAGATATCGAACCCACAAAATGGAAAAGAGACGAAAATCTTTAAAGAAATCAAAAATTATCTTTTTTTACCTTTTTTTAATTATTTTTTAAAAGTATGTCTTGATTTTGAAAAGTTTTGAAAGCTGATTTCTCTTTGAAATTTCCTTAATAAAATGTTAAGCAAGAAATTAAAATTATAATAACTAATAGCACTCTTTGTAAAACACTAATACTGTATCTTTTCTTTCCTTTTATAAAGTAGTTATAATTATTAAAGTATTGTGGAAGCATTTAAACATGTCATGGACAGATAGAAGCAAATGTGTTCATTACCCTTACTTGGTTCTATAAAGAACATAGGTTAATTTTAAATTTTATCATTTTCAACATGGTTAGGCAGAAAAAGATACCGCCCTCACTCTAGAGTTCCCTCGATTCCCACCAACCTGTGGGCTAACTTCTCATAACAAAACTCAAAAACTTCAAACCAAGTTAGGGGGTTTTAGCTTGTCACTCTAAAATCCTCTAATTTTACTCCCTTCCATAAAAATTTTTCTATTACATTCAATTATATGGACTACAATTCTCTACCCATATAATCGTACATGATTCTTACTAACTTTTACGAACAATACCGCGTTAGATCTTACATAATCTTAAGAAATTTAACTTAACAAAGCCAAATTAAGAAGTAACAAAGTCAGAATTATCTTCACAACTCTTCCAACTTTAAACACTTATACTTTCCACAACAATTCTCTATAAAGTAATTACTTCTCCATTTAAGAAAGAAAAAGATAAATAAACTACTCGACGAACAGAAAATACAAAAACACATCGATTCGAAATTAAAAATCATAAGAAACAAATAAACAAAAATAAGTATTAATTAAAAAACTAAATGTAAGAATAAAAGTAAGCACTTATCTGAAAATTCTTCACAAGACTCGGTAGTTCCCTTCCGAAACTTTAACTCTTCACTAAACTACTCCTAACAGATCTCCCAACTCGCTAACTCGTAATAAATCAGACTTTAATAGAAACTAAACTAAAAAGAAAAAAATGGGAAGAAGAAGACTTCTACTCCGACCATTTTCTCCTTTCTACTCTCTACTCCTACTCTCCTTAATAAAAACTCTCACAAAATAAATGTAAAATACCGTAAAAAAACTCTCTTCAAAATGCAAGTGGAAGAGAAAAAGAAAGAAAGAACCCTTGAAAAATGCAAAAGAAGAGCCCAAGAAAGAAAGAACCTCCAAAATGCAAAGGAAGAGCCCAAAGAAAGAAAGAACCCTTCAAAATATAAAGGAAGAGCCTCAATCTTTCCTAAGACTCTCTTAAATATTAAACCAAAAGGTGCCTGGGTGTCTCTTCAAAATGTGTCCACATTCAATGTATCTACCAAAGAATGCACCCCTTCATTCAAACTTGTTGCCCAAAGGATGTTATGGAAGTTACCACCAAGAGTTGCATCTCATCCCCTTTTAAATTGGTGCTAATCTAATTTAATCTCAATTTTTAATCGTATGCTAAGCGCCGCCCAAGAAACTCTCTTAGCCACCAGTACCAAAAATTTTGATTTTTTTCATTTTTTTGTTCCAAATTTGATCCAATTTTGCTCTTTTCATCATGACTATCCATTTTCATCATACCGCAAGAAAAATAAGTAAAAATTCCTTCCATTAAAGTGCTATATCATTAAAAATAATGTATAAATGTGCATAAAAATAGTATATATTTTAGGTGTATCATCGACGCCCTAGGCAAAAAATTGCGTAAAACCGTCATGGTCCAATATGTTTCAAATTTCTCTATGGATTTAAATTCTATGATAATCAAAGAGTAAATATGAGTAGTAGGACTAATATTACTACAAACTACCAATAATTTCAAACAACCACACAACTATTAAGAGCAATCTGCGAAGTTGCCTCCCATAAAGCGCTTAGTTTAACGTTGCTCACCGACCTATTCAGGTGTTATTCAGGTTGGATCGAGCATTAAAAACCTCTTTAAAATTTTGTCTTTTACCCACAAAATATGGTTTTAATCTATGTCCATTTACTTTAAATCTATTCTAGTCTTTGCATCTTCAATTTCAACAGCTCCATAAGTATAAACTTGAATTACAGTAAAGGGTCCTAACCAATGAGATTTCAATTTCTCAGAAATATTTTTAGCAATGTATTGCAAAGCAAAATATCTTGTCATGGTTCAAACTTCTTTAGGTTACTCTTTCATCATGTCTTAACTTTTTATTTTTCCTTATAAATTCTATTGTTATTGTAAGATTCATTTCTTAATTCTTCTAATTCATTCAATTGCAGCTCTCTTCTCACCAGCATTTTTCAAATTATAGTTGAATCTTTAATCACCCAAAAAGCTTGATGCTCCAATTCTACCGGTAAGACAAGCGTCGACCTCACTTTTGGCCGAGGCTCCGCCTCTTTAGAATAGCCGCAGTTCTAGCCATAGGACTCTCCTGGTGACTTTCTTAGAGGAATAGTCATGGAACACTTCCCGTAGAAATTCAAAACTCTTCTGCTTCACTAGGGGTTTTCATATGCTTAAGGCCTAACCTCCACCTTTTGGTAGGAAAGTGGCAAGCATAAGGAATCCTAGGGGAAGTCTTTTTATGTGGTCAGACCTTAGGATTTTCCGAGAGGGGTCTCAGAGATCATCACTCGTACACTTTACGTTCAAAACATACACACATCAGACATCCTAATTTCAACTCGAACTCTTTGAAAACTCATGTGGATGGTCCGTACCTCGAGTCTATGACTAAGTGGTAGTGGACCAACACATAGAGGACCAAATGTAAGTGGCCCTAGGTCATTACATCCTGCTCATCTTGAAGCCACCTTCAAAATTCTCCAAAATTTTAAAATTTGGCCTCTTTGCCCCTAAATAACCCTGAACTACCCAAAATACCCAAAATATCCAAAACTTCCCAAATTCACGAAAAACCCCCAAAAATCAATCCAAGATATTCCTTACCACTCAAATTTACCATTCATGACCAAAAATTCCAAAATTTCCAAAAATACCCCAATACCCGAAAAAATACCCAAAATACCCTTTTCTGCCCAAAAATCCAAAAATTCAAAAAATTCTCAAAAAATTCCAGAAAATCCTAACAACCCCAATTTTATTTTGTTCAACTACACTATGGGTCAATTTTGCCAAATTAATACACCATCAATCCAAAATCCCAACTTGGCCTATTTAACCTAAAGGTGCCTAAGCCAAACCCAATCTTGACCCAATTGACCCCAATTTTCATCAATTTCTAATTCAAAAAGCAAATTCAACATCCTCAATATCAATATACCAAATTTAAGTCCACGTGACCCACATTTGAATCTAATTCCACTTGAAATCAAAAATCCCCAATTTTCTCTAAATAACCCAAAACTCCTAAAGTGACCCAATGTCAATCAATTCCTACCAAATTTCAATTACAAAATCTTTATAACATCTCTTTAAACTGATTTGGATCATCAATTGCCAATAATTTGAGCTCAAGTCTTACGCAAATTCATTTTGGACCAAAGAAACCCCACTTCACCCAAGCCACCACATGTTTTAAATCCACCAAATTGACTCCTCTAAACCTCGTTAAAACCATTTTATGTCTTCATGAAAATCTTCATTACAATTATATGAACAATATTGGTCAAGGCACCTAGAGCACATTCTCACTGAAACCCAAGCATGTTAGCTCAAACCCAAATGAACCTAATTAAACTAATAATTCAAATCAAATCAAATTAAACCAAAAAAAAATTAATTAAATTAACTTCATGACATTCCTAAAATAATTACATATATAATAAAATATATATATTAAATAAGTAAAATAAAATAAAATAAAATAAAATAAAAGAAAATTCTCCCTCACCTCCCCCTCATCCCTCCCTCACCCTACACACCACCTACACCCCTCTCCACCACTCCCATCACTTCTCCCCGACCTCCTCACCTCTACCAATTCACCACCACACCTCCACCTCATCTCATTCCACTCTCCCCCACTCCTCTTACCGTGAGCCTTCCCTATTAAAACCCACTCACCACTTCATTTCACGTACTCCCCTTACAATTTCACACACTCCCCTACACACTTCACTTTACCATCCCACTCACTCACTTCCTCTCCAAAACCATGAGCCTCCCTCTCCTAAAATAGTCTAAAGTAACCTTAAACCCTAATTAAGTCTAACCCTAATTAGACTTAATTAACTCTTAAGCCTTACTTACATTAGGCTTAAGAAACCTTACCCTAATTAAGTCTTTCATTAATTATACTTAAATCAAAACCATAACAGAGGTTCAATTCAACTTGAACCCATGTTACCAAACTAGTAGGTTCAATACTAACTTAAGCTAAACTTAGGTTCAACCTACATTAAACCTAACCAAAGCTACACTGAACCTAGCTCAACCAAACTTCAGGTTCAACCCAAATTGAACCAAACTAAACTTTAGGTTCAACATACATTGAACCTAAATCAAACCTATAACTTAGGTTCAACCTAACTTGAACCAAAGTTAACCAAACTTTAGGATCAACATACATTGAACCTAAATCAAACATATAACTTAGGTTCAACCTAACTTGAACCCAAGTTAACCAAGTTTTATGATAAACCAACATTGAACTTAAGTCAAACTTATAACTTAGGTCCAACCTAACTTAAACCTAAGTTAACCAAAAATATAAATTCAACCCAAGTTGAATCAAACTCGACAAAAACTTTAGGTTCAACCCAAATTGAACCTAAGTCTACCTAAACCTTAGGTTCAACCTAAATTGAATCTAAGTTAACATAAACCAACTTAAACCTTAGGTTCAACCAAATCAACTTAAATCAAATCTAAATTCCTTGGGTTCAACACATTGAATCTAAACCAAATTTTAAACCTATATAGGTCTAACCTTTATTAAACCAAAATAATCACCTTAAGCCTTACTTACATTAGGCTTAAGTAAACTTAAACCCTAAATAGGTCTAACCCTAATTAGACTTAATTAATCTTCTTATGCCTTACATTGGGCTTAATTTAACTTAAACCCCAATTAGGTCTAACTCTAACTGGACCAAATAAATCTAATTAAACCTTACCCACGTTAGCTTTAATTAAACTTTAAATCAAATTAAACTCTTAGTTTCAACCCAACTTAAATCCAAACCAAATTAAACTCTGAGGTTCAATCCAACTTGAACCAAAATTAAATCAAACTCTTAGGTTCAACCCAACTTGAACCTAAATCAAATCAAACTCTTGGGTTCAACCCAACTTGAACTTAAATCAAATCAAAGCTTTAAAACCAAAATTTATTTTAAGTCCTACCTACATTGGACTTAGAATAATTTCAAACCTTAGGTTTAATTCATATTAAATCTACGCCAACTTTAGATCCTACTTACATTGGATCAAATACATTGCACTTATCAGCATATCGAACTTTAGGTTATTCTAAACCTATGCCAATTTTAGATTTTACTTACATTGGAACTAAATCAACCTTATGTCCTACCAACATTAGACTTAGAACCATTTCAACTCCTTGGGATCAATTCTAAACTAATTTGAAGTCCTATCTACACTGGACTTAGAACCATTTTAAACCCTTCAGTTCAATCCATATTAAACCAAAATCAACTTTAGGTCCTTGCTAAACTAGACTTAAAATAATCTTTAATCTTAGGTTCAAACCACATTGAACTTAAACCAAACCTTAGCTTAAGATCAACCTTAAGTTAAACTTAAGTCAAAACCCTTAACTTATGATTCAATCCACATTAGAACTAAATAAAACCTTTAACTTAAGATCAACCCAAAGTTCAACTTAAGTCAACCTTAGGTTCAACCTACATTGAACTTAAACTCAACATTCAATCCAAATTGAACCAAACCAAACCAAGTCTTTAGGCCTAACTGACATCAGGACCTAAAACCCTAATTCTAACCTACGTTAGACATAACCATTTTTCTTAAGGTCCAACATACATTAGGACTTTAACATTAACTCTAATTTACATTTAGACTTAGTCAAATTTCATAAAATCTTTAGATTTAAAAGACAATGAATCTAAATTCCTAAATTTAATTCATATTAAATTTAACTCAAAAATATTAGATTCAAACAACACTTAATCAAAATAACAAAGTCTAATTAATATTAGACTTAATCTAAAATATTTTGATTCAAAAGACATTGAATCTAAATTCCTAAATCTAATTCACATTAGATTTAACTCAAAAATACTAGATTTAAAAGACACTAAATCTAAATTCCCAAGTCTAATTAAAATTAGACTTAATCCAAACCTTTAGATTCAAAAGACATTTAATCTAAACTCCTAAATCTAATTCATAATAGAATTAACTCAAAAACATTATATTGAAACGATACTGAATCTAAAATTCTTAAGTCTAATTAGATGTTACAAACATTAGATCTAAATAAACTTGACTCATTTCTCTAGGTTTAAAATACATTATACCTAAAAAACAAATAAAAACTGACGTATAAAATTCAATCAAAATGACACATGGAAAATTTTAATTGGTTAATAAATCAAAAACAACTTAAAATTTTCCAACCTAAAGTCTAAAAAAATATTAAAACTTAAATGAAATCTTAATGAATGAAGATCACCAAATACAACTTGAACCCCAGCGTTCTTGATCTACAATGATTTATTTAGTGATGCAATCCTGGTTGTCGACAATAGTCTTCCGTTCTTGGTTTGAGAACCTTTCAAACTAAGTAAATCAACGCATCTGACGACCCTGGGACTACAGAACCATCGACATATTGACGAAGTTATCTAAAAATTCAACCAACTAAATCAATAAAATTGACGTTATTTTTTTACAAGAATAACTTTGACACTATTTTTCTTACAGGTTGAAGATATGTTCTGTTCTAGATTTACTTTGCATGTTATTAGGGTGTGCTAACTCTATTTTGTAGGGCGACATTTTAAATACGGGACAAGACTGACATTAAAACAAAACCACAACAACAAAACAAAAAGAAAACGACAACGAAACAATGACATCAAAATGAAACAAAACCAAAACTTTTAGGACAGCCACAAACCCAAAACAACGAAATAAAATGACATTGACAAAACAAAACAACATTAAAAAACAAAACAAACAACAAAAAATCATTACATTGACAAAACAAAACAAAACCAACAATGAAACAAAACTACATTGACAAAACAAAATAAACAACGAAAGAAAACGACATTGACAAAACAAAACAAAATAACAATGATAACAAAACCAAACATTTAGGGCAGTACGTGACACTTATTTCCCATTAGGATTAAACATTGACATTTACTTCCTTCGTCTTGACTATTTCTTAGAGAATGAGTGTTAACGTTAATTAAGAGTTTTCTTAGACAATCCTAATTGTCTAAGATGTACATTAACTATAGGAACTTGCTCCTATAAGAGAATTAAAGAACTCAGAATAGGTATCACACCTAAAATATCTGGTTATTATATTTTCCATGTGGTCATCCTTATACGGAGATATCTAGAATATCGCATTTTGGAATCTTCTCCGTAAGGACTACCACTGCTATTTCTTTGTTCTATTGTTTTCTATTTTATCAGCACTTATCTTTCTTCTTCAAGTTTCTTAACATCTAAGGATCCTTCACATGATCTAGAAGAATAAGATTACTTGATGATTTGGCTAGAGTCCTAGTGGAGAGGGATATCGCCCTCCCTAATTTGGAGAGGGTGTGGATTGACACTAAAGAAAGAGGTTTTTGGAAGAATATTGTTATGGAGAACAGACCACTCTATACTAAGGAGAGGTGTTACAAACTTCACCCTCCTGCTAGGAAATCCTATTTCAGAGGAGTTGAGGCTGCTGGGAAGCTCCCTGAATTGACCCAAACACCTTTAGTTCCCCAAATTATAGCAGATAAACTTGGGGAGCCTGCCACCACTGAAGCTCCCTCTTCAATCTCCCCAACCAGGGTAGTCAGGAGGTAGGATGTCTCTTGTACACCAATTGAAAATGTTGAAGACATGGCACATCACTCAGACAGACTTTACAAGGGGTTAGTACTGATATAACTTTTCTTGTCACTGCTGAAGATTTGACTCAGCAGATTGAATTTTACTGGCAAGTTTAGAAGGATAGAAAGAATAAAAAATGTACAGCATAAATCAAGAAACTTATGGCAGATTAGGTTACCTCTGAAGCGAGCACCTCACTCCCTTCTGACAAAGGTGGACATTCCCATAGCAACAGAGGTAGAATGAGGTCCAAATCCCAGCCTGGAAGGGGACCAACCCCACCATGATAATTTTTCTTTGTTGGAACATCAGGGGGATAGCAGACCCCCTCTCAATCAAAAGACTACTCCATCTAAATAAGAAACATCAGCTTTGGTGTTTTACAATTTTGGAACCCATGGTTCACAAACATCCACACAAATTTCATAATAGGTTTGGGGGTTTCCCCCATTTTGCTAATATCAATAACAAGACATGGCTCTTTCACAGGTAGGAGATTGATTGGTCTGTGATGATTGTCGGTGTTATTTTAGGTTGAGTGTTTAATTTAAATTTATATATATATAATTTGGAAAGTAGCATTTTGATCTTTTTGAAAGTAGTTTTGAGTTTAAAAATTTTAAAGCATGAAGTCAAACTAATTTCACACCTCAAAAAGTTTATATAAACGAGCACCACATTACAAACTGTGCATCTATTCCAAGGAATACACATTGCTTGATAATGGGGCTCGATTAAATAAACTAAAAGATTTGTAACTTCTGTTTGGTCTGCGAACCAATTTATATACCGATAATTTTTTTTACTTAATATAAAAAGATTAAGCAGGGTTTATATTACTGGGTTTATTAAAGTTCTCTATTAGGGCAAGCCCCTATAGTTAATTACATCTCAAATGACGGGAATCATTTAAGAAAACTCTCGATAATGATCAATGGTTTTATTCTCAAGAATTTCAAATTTTTAGGTTTTAAAAAAATTGGATTTTGGAAATTTCAACAAGGATTAGATCAAATTTGCAAAAATTATTTCAGGAATTCAAAGGAAGGGAATTAGGGGATGTCACGGACCCGAAGTGAACTCCGGTGACTTCCCGACTATCCTATTGTTTGGCTTTAATTTGAGAGTTTATTTAATGTTTAAATCCTGCCAATTTTAGTTAATTAGGACTTATATCCATATGACATGATCATATAAATAGCCTCGAAGATATGAGGGTTTATGTCGTACCAAACGACTACCTCGGAGTCCTAAGACCGGTTAGGGCTTAATTTACATAACATGATTATGCAAATGCCTAACGAAAAGCTGAGGATTTATGTTGCACTAGGCAAACTACCTCGAAATCCTAGTGCTTGTTTATCTAATTCTAAGGAAGGTTTAGCTGAAGTAAACACAAGTTTTGATGATGAAGATGGTCGTGCTGCCCACTGTGCTCCAAGATCCTTGTTGTTGCAGAGGTTTAGTTTTAGAAGGTGACAATCAAGAGATGAGAGAAGTTTCTTGGTTTAGAAAAGGTTGAAAATTTAGGTGGTTAATGTTTTAATTAAAATAAATCCTTGAGTTGATTAAGCAGAACTGATATAGATCCCACGGTTCCGTCATCCCGACATCGCTATTTTCATCAGATCACTTAGTTCAATTGAATTTACTAAACTCAACTGAATGAGTTCCACACTTTCATTTAGACCATGGGAAACCTCGTTAGAAACACGTAAGTTACATCATCCAGGGGATTTTCGATTATCAAACTAGACGTTTTAATTTTAGTTGCAATTGCAGTTTCAATTTTGTTGGTGATTAAATTTTGATTTGTTTAAACTTGTTGGGTTCGATCATTTTCATGCATTTATATGTACAGAAAAGTAAGACATTTAATAAATTGCTAAATGTAAATTTCAATATACTTAAATGCATACGTGGTGGGCATTCCCGTTATTTTCACCTGCACTAAAAACACATGTTAAGGCATTTATATAATTGCAAGAGATACCTACTAAGGGAAGGTTTTGGTTGTCTACCAAAATCCTAATCCTATTGCTAGTCAATTCCTATGACTTCTAGGTTTTTGTGTTTTATGGATGATTTTCTTCACCAAAGAACAATGAATTCTCATTGTTCTTTTAAAACATCTCACCAAGTTGGAGATGTGCTCGGAACTTAATTTTGAACATCTTCCTAAACATTGTAGGGATTATTTCAAGTTCAGTTAGTTTCATTGTGGTCATGAATCAATCACTCAGGTTTAGTTTAAATTTTGACTCTTGCTCAGCTAATTAGGATGTTTGATTATCCTTATGAGTAAGCTGACATTTTCATTTAATGCTTCATTTAAAAATTATGATAATGAAAGCCTTTAGGGGCAAACTAGTTCATTAAAGATTCAATCATGCTTAATTTAAAGTTTGAGTTGATGATTTAAAGTGATTTAGTTTAGTTATAATATTTTGATTAATTAATTTAAGTTTGGAATAGTGTTCAAGTTGTTTAATTTGGTTAAGTTTTATTTAATTCAGAAGGACAGGGGAGCTGGCCATGGATCAGGTGAGCCAGTGGTCAGGTGAGCCAATCCATCAAGTGGGAGATATTAAGTTTGGTGAGCAATTTTGGCAAGGATCCATATGGTTTAAGCAACTATGGAAGGGAATCCCCCAAATTGAGGATCCTTTGGTTCATGGCTCACTAGCTTGGGCTAAGAGCATCTCGGGTGGTTCCTAGGATCAGTTTAGTGGATGTGAAGGAGTTGGTTTGGTCAAATTTGGTTCAATTTGATCAAATTGGGTCATAGGTACATTTGGGTCACTTTGGGTTCACATTGGGCTAACTTGGGTTTGAGCATGGGTTGAGCCTAAATGATTGAGCAATATTTTGTATATAATTCTCATAAATGGTTTAGAGAAGGATTGAAGTGGTTTTGGATTGGTTTGGGGGATCAATTAGGCTTGATTTGGCATTTTGCTCAATTTGGGGCAAGTTGGGTTAGGTTGGGTTTAGTTTAGATTAGGGTTGGGTCCAAATTGATGGATCAAATTTAGATTAGGAGAGCGTTATGAAGGGTTTAGAATTCAAATTGGGGAGAAATTGATTGGCATTAGGTCAATTTGGGGGATTTGGGTCACTTAGGAAAAATTGGGGATTTTGGATTTTAAGTGAAATTGAACTCAAATGTGGGTCCAATTGGGCTTGGATTTGGTTTATATTGGCATTGGAGATGTTGAATTAAATTTTGGAATTGAAATTGGGTATGATTCAAGTCAATTGGCTAGACATTGGGTTTAATTTGGGAACTTTTGGGTTAAATGCGTCAAATTGGTGCATTTGGATAAATTGGGCTAAATTAGCCAAATAGGACCATATGGTAGTTGAGAGAAATACAATTGGGAATATTTGAGAGGTTTTGAAAATTTATGAGAATTTTTGGAAATATTGGAATTTTGGGCTAAGAGGGGAATTTTGGTCATTTTGGGAATTTTTTAGAAAATTTGGCAATTTTGGTTAATTTAACTGGTAGGGAGTATTTTGGAATGATTTTTTTGGAGAATTATGGGTAATTTGGGTAATTTTTGAAATTTTAAAAAATTCTAGGGTTTTGGGGACATTTTGGGTCAAAGGGGTTAGAAATTTGAAATCTTTGGAATGTTAAAAGTGAGTAATATGGCATTTTTTAGGTTGAACCATGGACCAAGGGTCACCCTCATTTGGTCATCTATGTGTTGGTACCAACCAAACCCTAGCCTGAGGCTAATGGCTTAGGAAAACGACATACATGAGATTCCAAAGGGTTAGGGGATCAAAGGAGATGTGCTTTGTTTAGGGTTGTGAGTGTGTAGTGCAAGTGTGGTGTAAGCTCCAGACCTCCCAGGGTAGATCCTAAGGCCTGACCCCCTATAAGAGACTTCCCCTATGCTTCCTTATGCTTGGTATCTTCCTCTGAAAAACTGGAGGTTAGGCCTTAAGCATATGAAAACTCCCAGTGAAGTGAGAAAAGTATAAATTTTTAAGGAAAAGTGTTCCATGACTAGTCTTCTAAGAAAGTCACCAGGAGAGTCTTATGGCTACACCTTAGGCTATTCTAAAGACAGACTAGACCATAACCAAAAGGGAGGTCAACATTGCATTAGGCTTAAACAACCATGAATCAAGATTAAGTCTAACCCTAATTAGACATAATTAAACTTTAAGCCTTACTTACATTAGGCATAAACAACCTTGAATCCTGATTAAGTCTCACCTTAATTAGACTTATTTAACCTTTAACCTTACATACATTAGGCTTAAAAAACCTTGAATCCTGATTAAGTCAACCCTAATTAGACTTAATTAACCTTTAAGCCTTACTGAAACTAGGCATAAACAACCTTGAATCCTGATTAAGTTTAACCCTAATTACACTTAATTAACCTTTAAGCTTTACTTACATTACTCTGACTTAATTAACCTTTAAGCCATACTTATATTAGGCTTAAACAACCTTGATTCCTGATTAAGTCTAACCCTAATTAGACTTAGATAACCAGTAAGCCTTACTTACATTAGTCTTAAACAAGCTCAAAACCTAATTAAGTCTAACCCTAACTAGACTTAATTAACCTTTAAGCCTTACTTACATTAGGCTTAAACAACCTTGAATCCTAATTAAACTTAACCCTAATTAGACTTAATTAACCTTTAATCCTTACTTACATTAGGCCTAAACAACCTTGAATTCTCATTAAGTCTACCCCTAATTAGACTTAATTAACATTTAAGCCTTACTTACATTTGCCTCAAACAACCTTGAATCCTAATTATGTTTAACCTTAATTATACTTAATTATCCTTTATGACTTACTTACAGTAGGCTTAAACATCCTTGAATACTAATTAATCTTAACCCAAATTAGACTTAATTAAACTTTAAGCCTTACTTTCATTAGGCTTCAACAAACTTGAATCATAATTAAGACTAACCCTAATTAGACTTAATTAGCCTTTAAGCCATACTTACATTAGGCTTAAACAAACTTGAATCCTAATTAAGTCTAACCCTAATTAGACTTAATTAACCTTTAAGCCTTACATACATTAGGCTTAAACAACCTTAAATCCTAATAAAGTCTATCCTTAATTATACTTAATTAACCTTTAAGCCTTACTTAAATTAGGCTTAAACAACCTTGAATCCTAATTAAGTCTAACCCTAATTAGACTTAATTAACCTTTAAGCCTTACTTACATTTAACTTAAACTACCTTGAATTCTAATTAAGTCTAACCTTAATAAGACTTAATTAACCTTTAAGCCTTACTTACATTAGGCTTAAACAACCTTGAATCCTAATTAAGTCTAACCCTAATTAGACTTATTTAACCTCTAAGCCTTACTTACATCAGGCTTAAATAACCTTGAATCTTAATTATGTATATCTTTAAATAAACTTAATTAACCTTTAAGCCTAACTTGCATCAGGCTTAAACAACCTTGAATCCTAATTATGTATATCTTCAATTAGACTTAATTAACTTTTAAGCCTTACTTACATCAGGATTAAACAACCTTGAATCCAAATTATGTATATCTTTAAATAGACTTAATTAACCTTTAAGCCTTACTTACATCAGGCTTAAACAACCTTGAATCCTAATTAAGTCTAACCCTAATTAAACTTAAAGAACCTTTAAGCCTTACTTACATTAGGCTTAAACAACCTTGAATCCTAATTAAGACTAAACCTAATTAGATTTAATTAACTTTTAAGCTTTACTTACATTAGTCTTAAACAACCTTAAATCTTAATTAAGTCTAACCCTAATTAGACTTTATTAACCTTTAAGCCTTACATTAAGCTTAATCAACCTTAAATCATAATTAAGTCTAACCCTAATTAAACTTAATTAACCTTAATTCCTTACTTACATTAGGCTTAAACAACCTTAAATCCTATTTGTGTCTAACCCTAATTAGATTTATTTAACCTTTAAGCCTTAGTTTCATTAGGCATAGGCTTAAACAACTTTGTATCTTAATTAAGTCTAACCTTACTTAGACTTAATCAACCTTTAAGCCTTCCTTTAAAATTTGGCTTAAACAACCTTGAATCTTGATTAAGCCTAACCCTAATTAGACTTAATTATCCTTTAAGTCGTACTTACATTAGGCTTAAACAACCTTAAATCCTCAATAATTCTAACCCTAACTAGTCTTAATTAACCTTTATGCCTTACATTAGGCTTAAACAACATTAAATCATAATTAAGTCGAACCCTAATTAGACTTAATTAACCTTTAAGCCTTACTTACATTAGGCTTAAAAAACCTTAAATCCTAATTGTGTCTAGCCCTAATTAGACTTAATTAACCTTTAAGCCATAGTTACATTAGGGTTAAACAACCTTAAATCCTAGTTATGTCTAAACCTAATTAGACTTAATTAATCTTTAAGCCTTACTTACATTAGGCTTAAATAACCTTAAATACTAATTAATTCTAATACTAATTATACTTAATTAATCCTTTTTTGCTTTACTTAAATTAGGCTTAAGTAAACCTAAGCCTTAATTATCTCTAACCCTAATTAGACTTAATTAATCCTTAAACCATAACTAAAATAGTCTAAAGTAACCTTAAAACCTAATTATACTTAATTAACTCTTAAGCCTTACTTACATTAGGCTTAAGAAACCTTACCCTAATTAAGTCTTTCATTAATTATACTTAAATCAAAACCATAACTGAGGTTCAATTCAACTTGAACCCAAGTTAACCAAACTAGTAGGTTCAATACTAACTTAAGCTAAACTTAGTTTCAACCTACATTAAACCTAACCAAAGCTACACTAAACCTAGCTCAACCAAACTTCAGGTTCAACCCAAATTGAACCAAACTAAACTTTAGGTTCAACATACATTGAACCTAAATCAAACCTATAACTTAGGTTCAACCTAACTTGAACCCAAGTTAACCAAACTTTAGGATCAACATATATTGAACCTAAATCAAACCTATAACATAGGTTCAACCTAACTTGAACCCAAGTTAACCAAGTTTTATGATAAACCAACATTGAACTTAAGTCAAACTTATAACTTAGGTCCAACCTAACTTAAACCCAAGTTAACCAGAACTATAATTTCAACCCAAGTTAAATCAAACTCGACAAAAACTTTAGGTTCAACCTAAATTGAACCTAAGTCTACCTAAACCATAGGTTCAACCTAAATTGAATCTAAGTTAACCTAAACCAACTTAAACCTTTGGTTCAACAAAATCAACTTAAATCAAATCTAAATTCCTTGGGTTCAACACATTGAATCTAAACCAAATTTAAAACCTATATAGGTCTAACCTTTATTAGACCTAAATAATCACCTTAAGCCTTACTTACATTAGGCTTAAGTAAACTTAAACCCTAAATAGGTCTAACCCTAATTAGACTTAATTAATCTTCTTATTCCTTATATAAATTAGGCTTAATTTAACTTAAACCCCAATTAGGTCTAACTCTAACTGGACCAAATAAAGCTAATTAAACCTTACCCACATTAGCTCTAATTAAACTTTAAATGAAATTAAACTCTTAGTTTCAAGCCAACTTAAATCCAAACCAAATCAAACTCTTGGGTTCAACCCAACTTGAACTTAAATCAAATCAAAGCTTTAAAACCAAAATTAATTTTAAGTCCTACCTACATTGGACTTAGAATAATTTCAAACCTTTGGTTTAATTCATATTAAATCTAAGCCAACTTTAGATTCTACTTACATTGGATCAAATACATTGGACTTATCAGCATATCGAACCTTAGGTCATACTAAACCTATGCCAATTTTAGATTCTACTTACATTGAATCTAAATCAACCTTATGTCCTACCAACATTAGACTTAGAACCATTTCAACTCCTTGGGATCAATTCTAAACTAATTTGAAGTCCTATCTACACTGGACTTAGAACCATTTTAAACCCTTCAGTTCAATCCATATTAAACCAAAATCAATTTTAGGTCCTTGCTAAACTAGACTTAAAATAATCTTTAACCTTAGGTTCAAACCACATTGAACTTAAACCAAACCTTAACTTAAGATCAACCTAAAGTTAAACTTAAGTCAAAACCCTTAACTTAGGATTCAATCCATGAACTAAAATAAAACCTTTAACTTAAGATCAACCCAAAGTTCAACTTAAGTCAACCTTAGGCTCAACCTACATTAAACTTAAACTCAACATTCAATCTAAATTGAACCAATCCAAACCAAGTCTTTAGGCCCAACTGACATCAGGACCTAAAACCCTAAGTCTAACCTACGTTAGACATAACCAATTTTCTTAAGGTCCAACCAACATGAGGACTTTAACATTAAGTCTAATTTACATTTAGACTTACTCAAATTTCATAAAATCTTTAGATTTAAAAGACAATGAATCTAAATTCCTAAATTTAATTCAAATTAAATTTAACTCAAAAATATTAGATTCAAACAACACTTAATCAAAATAACAAAGTCTAATTAATATTAGACTTAATCTAAAATATTTAGATTCGAAAGACATTGAATCTAAATTCCTAAATCTAATTCATATTAGATTTAACTCAAAAATACTAGATTTAAAAGACACTAAATCTAAATTCCCAAGTCTAATTAATATTAGACTTAATCCAAACCTTTAGATTCAAAAGACATTGAATCGAAATTCCTAAATCTAATTCATAATTAAATTAACTCAAAAACATTATATTGAAACGATATTGAATCTAAAATTCTTAAGTCTAATTAGATGTTACAAACATTAGATCTAAATAAACTTGACTCATTTCTCTAGGTCTAAAATACATTATACCTAAAAAACAAATAAAAACTGACATATAAAATTCAATCAAAATGACACATGGAAAATTTTAATTGGTTAATAAATCATAAATAACTTAAAATTTTCCAACCTAAAGTCTAAAAAAAAATTAAAACTTAAATGAAACCTTAGTGAACGAAGATCACCAAATACAACTTGAACCCCAGCGTTCTTGATCTACAATGATTTATTGAGTGATGCAATCCTTGTTGTTGACAAGAGTCTTCCGGTCTTGGTTTGAGAACCTTTCAAATTAAGTAAATCAAGGCATCTGACGACCCTGGGACGACAGAACCATGGACATATTGACCAAGTTGTCTAAAAATTCAACCAATCAAATCAATAAAATTGACGTTATTTTTTTACAAGAATAAATTTGACATTATTTTTCTTACAGGTTGAAGATATGTTCTGTTCTAGATTTACTTTGCATGTTATTAGGGCGTGCTAACTCTATTTTGTAGGGCGACATTTTAAATACGGGACAAGAATGACATTAAAACAAAACCACAACAACAAAACAAAAACAAAATGACAATGAAACAATGACATAAAAATGAAACAAAAACAAAACTTTTAGGTTAGCCACAAACCAAAAACAACGAAATAAAATGACATTGACAAAACAAAACAACATTAAAAAATAGAACAAACAACAAAAAATTATTACATTGACAAAACAAAACAAAACCAACAATGAAACAAAACGACATTGACAAAACAAAATAAACAACGAAACAAAACGACATTGACAAAACAAAACAAAACAACAATGATAACAAAACCAAACCTTTAGGGTAGTACGTGACACTTATTACCCTTAGGATTACACATTGACATTTACTTCCTTCGTCTTGACTATTTCTTAGAGAATGAGAGTTATCATTAATTAAGAGTTTTCTTAGACAATCCTAATTGTCTAAGATGTACATTAACTATAGGAACTTTCTCCTATAGGAGAATTAAAGAACTCAGAATAGGTATCACACCTAAAATATCTGGTTATTATATTTTCCATGTGGTCATCCTTATATAGAGATATCTAGAATATCGCATTCTGGAATCTTCTCCGTAAGGACTACCACTGTTATTTCCTTGTTCTATTGTTTTCTATTTTATCAGCACCTGTCTTTCTTCTTCAAGTTTCTTAACATCTAAGGATCCTTCACATGATCTAGAAGAATAAGATTACTTGAAGATTACGGTAATATGATAGCTAAATGGAGTGGCAACTTCTCAAAAACGACATCGACATAAATTCCGACATCCACAATGACACGAGAGAATTGACGGCATCGGCGGTGACATATCGAGTACCCTGAACACCATCAACCATTAAAGGTGGATTCCCCCACTTATGATATGGCCAGGCCTGCTAGGGCTAGAGTCCTAGTGGAGAGAGATATCGCCCTCCCTGATTTGGAGAGGGTGTGGATTGACATTAAAGAAGGAGGTTTTTGGTAGAATATTGTTTTGGAGAACAGACCACTCTACTGCCAAAATTGCAAAATGTTTGGGCATACCAAGGAGAGGTGTTACAGACTTCACCCTCCTGCTAGGAAATCCTCTTTCAGGGGAGTTAAGGCTGCTGTGAAGCTCCCTGAATTGACCCAAACACCTTTAGTTCCCCAAATTATAGCAGATAAACTTGGGGAGCCAGCCACCACTGAAGCTCCCTCTTCAATATCCCCAACCAGGGTAGTCAGGAGGTAGGAAGTCTCTTCTACACCAATTGAAAATGTTGAGGACATGGCACATCACTCAGACAGACTTTACAAGGGGTTAGTACTGATATAACTTTTCTTGTCACTGCTGAAGATTTGACTCAGCAGATTGAATTTTACTGGCAAGTTTAGAAGGATAGAAAGAAGAAAAAACGTACAACAGAAATCAAGAAAATTATGGCAGATTAGGTTACCTCTGAAGCGAGCACCTCACTCCCTTCTGACAAAGGTGGACATTCCCATAGCAACAGAGGTAGGATGAGGTCCAAATTCCAGCCTGGAAGGGGACCAACCCCACCATAATAATTTTTCTTTGTTGGAACATCAGGGGGATAGCAGACCCCCTCTCAATCAAAAGACTACTCCATCTAAATAAGAAACATCAGCTTTGGTGTATTGCAATTTTGGAACCCATGGTTCACAAACATCCTCACAAATTTTATAATAGGTTTGGGGGTTTCCCCCATTTTGCTAATAACAATAACAAGACTTGGCTCTTTCACAGGTAGGAGATTGATTAGTCTGTGATGATTGTCGCCATTTTTTAGGTTGAGTGTTTAATTTAAATTTATATATATAATTTGGAAAGTAGCATTTTGATCTTTTTGAAAGTAGTTTTGAGTTTGAAAATTTTAAAGCTTGAAGTCAAACTGATTTCTCACCTCAAAAAATTTATATAAAGGAGCACCACATTACAAACCGTGCATCTATTCCAAGGAATAGACACATTGCTTGATAATGGGGCTCGATTAAATAAACTAAAAGATTTGTAACATTTGTTTGGTCTGCGAACCAATTTATTTACCGACAATTTTTTCTTACTTAATATAAAAAGATTAAGCAGGGTTTATATTACTGGGTTTATTAAAGTTCTCTATTAGGGCAAGCCCCTATAGTTAATTACATCTCAAATGACGAGAATCATTTAAGAAAACTCTCGATAATGATCAATGGTTTTGTTCTCAAGAATTTCAAATTTTAAGGTTTTAAAAAAATTGGATTTTGGAAATTTCAATAAGGATTGGATCAAATTTGGAACAATTATTTCAGGAATCCAAAGGAAGAGAATTAGGGGATGTCACGGACCCGAAGTGAACTCAGATGACTTCCCGACTATCCTATTATTTGGCTTCAATTTGAGAGTTTATTTAATGTTTAAATCCTGCCAATTTTAGTTAATTAGGACTTATATCCATATGACATGATCATATAAATAGCCTCGAAGATATGAGGGTTTATGTCGTACCAAACGACTACCTCGGAGTCCTAAGACCGGTTAGAGCTTAATTTGCATAACATGATTATGCAAATGCCTAACAAAAAGCTGAGGATTTATATTGCACTAGGGAAACTACCTTGAAATCCTAGGGCTTGTTTATCTAATTCTAAGGAAGGTTTAGCTGAAGTAAACATAAGTTTTGATGATGAAGATGGTCGTGTTGTTCACTGTGCTCTAAGCTTCTTGTTGTTGCAGAAGTTTAGTTTTAGAAGGTGACATGCAAGAGATGAGAGAAGTTTCTTGGTTTAGAAAAGGTTGAAAATTTAGGTGGCTTAATGTTTTAATTAAAATAAATCTTTGAGTTGATTAAGAAGAACCAATTAAGATCTCACGGTTCCATCATACCGACACTGCTATTTTCATCAGATTCACTTAGTCCAAT
The DNA here is from genome assembly GCA_022702705.1 of Papilionanthe hookeriana x Papilionanthe teres. Classification (NCBI taxonomy): domain Eukaryota; kingdom Viridiplantae; phylum Streptophyta; class Magnoliopsida; order Asparagales; family Orchidaceae; genus Papilionanthe; species Papilionanthe hookeriana x Papilionanthe teres. The sequence goes on from CM040424.1 coordinate 152,907,250, forward strand.
TGAATTTACTAAACTCAACTGAATGAGTTCCACACTTTCATTTAGACCATGGGAAACCTCGTTAGAAACACGTAGGTTACATCATCCAGGGGATTTCCTATCATCAAACTAGACATTTTAATTTTAGTTGCAATTGCAGTTTCAATTTTGTTGGTGGTTAAATTTTGATTTGTTTAAACTTATAGGGTTCGATCATTTTCATGCATTTATATGTACAGAAAAGTAAGACATTTAATAAATTGCTAAATGTAAATTTCAATATACTTAAATGCATACCTAGTGGGCATTCCCGTCATTTTCACCTGCACTAAAAACACATGTTAAGGCATTTATATAATTGCAAGAAATACCTACGTAAAACTAAGGGAAGGTTTTGGTTGTCTACCAAAATCCTAATCCTATTGCTAGTCAATTCCTATGACTTCTAGGTTTTTGTGTTTTATAGATAATTTTCTTCACCAAAGAACAATGAATTCTCATTCTTCTTTTAAAACATCTCACCAAGTTAGAGATGTGCTCGGAACTTAATTATGAACATCTTCCTAAACATTGTAGGGATTATTTCAAGCTCAGTTAGTTTCATTGTGGTGATGAATCAATCACCCAGGTTTAGTTTGAATTTTGACTCTTGCTCAGTGAATTAGGATGTTTGATTGTCCTTATGAGTAAGCTGAGATTTTCATTTAATGCTTCATTTAAAAATTATGATAATGAAATCCTTTAGGGGCAAATTAGTTCATTAAAGATTCAACCATGCTTAATTTAAAGTTTGAGTTGATGATTTAAAGTGATTTAGTTTAGTTATAATATTTTGATTAATTATTTTATGTTTAGAATAGTGTTCAAGTTGTTTAATTCGGTTAAGTTTTATTAATTCAGAAGGTCTTAATTTTTTTAGGTTCATTTTGAATATTTTAAACTGATTTAAATTTCTTTAATTATAGTCTTGTGATTTATTAATTATACCAGGTTAAACTTTAGTGTTTTAAATTTATTTTTAATTTAAGTTGCAAACATATTTAGATTAATTTTAATGTCTTAAAGTATTCCACTTTAGCTTTAACATTTTGAACTTATTTTAATTTATGTTTCAGGCAATTTCAAATTAATTTCTTTTAATGTCTTTAGTTTAATCATAAGATGTTCAAAAATTGTTCTTCTCTTAAAGTATTAATTTTAATCATCACTTTAGAGTTTCATTAATTGATATTTAAATAATGTTTGATCAAATTATTGATTAAGGGTTCAGTTTAGAAATAGAATTCTCTTGTATTATGTCCTTTAATCTCAATCATTCAAGCTTTAATTAATTTTCCAATTTTTATGTGATTTAATTAATGTCTCTTCTTTAATGTTTAAGGTGGTTTAATGAGTTTCTACCATTTAAATTCCCTATGTTTCAATCATTAAAAATAAAGTTAGGATCAAATATTTACCCTCCCTTTGGTTAAGCCTAAAGATTAGTTAAGGTTAAAACCTTTTAATTACCTTAATGCCCTCTTAAGTCTATTCATCTCATAATTCATCAAATTAAGCTCAAATGAACTTAAAATTTTTATGTCACGTCACCCACATTTCAATTAAGACATTAGAGGAGAAAATGTGATTTTTCAATTTTTTAATTTAATTTATATAATAATTTTAATGGAAAATAAGGATTTTTAATGAAAATTCAACGACATGACCAAGGAGAAGTTTCTATCCTTAGGAAAATTATGGGAGGTTCCTACTAACCAGAGGATCACTTGTTCCAATTTTAGTGATTTTGTTAATTATATTTTATTTATTATAATTATTTTAAGATTTGGAGTATTAATTAATTATAAAATAAGATTAGAGTGGAAAAATGGGTTTTATATTTTAATTAAATCTCTCTGATCCTAAGGAACTTAGAGAAAAAAATTTTATATTTTTTTTCTTTGAATTTTTAGAATTATTTTATTGAAAATATTGAAAAAATCTTTTTTTAACATTAAGAATTGCCTTAAGCCTTTAAAATTCAATATCTTTGTTTTGTGACTTAAGAAAAATATTCGGCTGATTCCTAAGTGATTAGGGGACCAAAAATGACATTTTTATGAATTTTAATGTTTTTGTGATTTTTGAAATTTTTTAATTATTAAAATATTAAACGTTATTTTAAAAATGAAGTTTTTAGAAAAAAATCCAATTTTAATTTTCCTTGACTCATCTGATATCAAAGAGTCCCCAAAATCAATTTGTTGAAGTTTTGAAATCTATTTTGAGTTTTATGAATTTTTTAAGTTTAAGTTTGGCTATGTTATGTAGAAAATACATTTAATAGGTCAAACCATTTTCAATTAAATTCAAACTTTTTATGAGGGTTCCTATTATCCTATATGACAGTGGGCAATTGATTTCAAGTTATTTTCATTTTTAATTTGTCTTAATTAATTCAAAGTTAGTTTTAGGTCAAGTGCACTATTAGGATTATTTACAATGTTTTAAATCATGAGATAATTTCCTTGACTTCCTCTGGTCATAGAGAACCTACCCTAATTTTCTTAGAATTTTTCAAATAGTATGCTAATTATTGGAATTAAAATACCAAAACAAGCATAAAAACTTGGAAAATGGATAACTTGCCATTGGCATAGCCTCTGGCCTTGGAAAATTCAGTGAATGTTCTTAAGATCAGAGGCTACAAAAGCCCCATGGTCTCATGCAATGGTGAATTGTGAGTGTGAGTGGAGAATTAAAATACTCAGATCAGTATTAAAATCATAAAAAAATAAATACATAATCAAATAACATGATTTCTTTCCCACATTATTCTTCTCTGTTCACTGAGCAAGAGGATATTTTTCTTTTAATTTTGTGATTTTTCAATGCAAAGTTATGCATTTTTAAAGTTTCAGGGATTTAATTAATTCAGAAAATAGCCATTTTCCTACTTATCCGATGCAGTGCCTCGGCATCCTATGACGGATCGAAGCTCCACATGTTTCCTCTTGATTTAGCGCTGCCATCTGACTCGGCAGCCACGCGGCCCGTGGTACACGTTCCATCCCTCCATCCGTTGCGATCCTGGCCATCCATCTGATACACGTGTCATCCAACGGTTCCTGACCATCTTCCCGACTAGTGTGAGCTAAGAACTGTCCACCTTCTTGCCCTAATTTCTCGCTCGATACTTGGACAAATCAAGTGCAATTTCTTCCTACATGCTCGTCTAGTCTAGAGATATACATCTATACGGCTAATGCGCATTGAAATCAAGCAGAATAAAATGGAGAATCCATGAAAGCTCGGGAAGAAAAAGAGCTCAACACCTTTCTTTGAGAAGTGAAGCTTCGATCAGAGGTGCTCGACACGTTTTTGGAGTCCCAGGAGGCTACGGATTGAGTCTCAAGCACTGGTGAAATGTCTTGGTATGAAAGTGTTGAATGCTAATTTTGAGCTTTGGTCTCCAGCTCAAATGGGTGGCCTGTGAGGGGGATTTCAGTGGGAAACTTCCTCTCTACCTCTGGTGAAGGTGTGGAAGAAGTTAATTGAAGTTTGGTGAAGTTTCAAGGGTTGTCCTGTTTTTTGCCCTGAGATTGAACTCAAAAATTGAGCTCAACCAGTGAGGATTATGGTAGGAAAACAGTGGGCTTCTTCTTCTCTAGGCTGGGAGAAGCTCTGAGAGTGATTTGGGGAGGTTTCGTGAGAAATTTTTTCAACACCTCTCTCATGGCTGAGAGGAATGAGTTATATGGCCAGGGCTATAGGGTAGGGCTTGGGTTTAATTGAAGGGTGGATTCCACTGCTTAGTTGGAGGGCAGAGGAGCTCCAAGGTTTAATTTGGCTAAGGTGGCTAATTAGGTAAGTTGGGTGAGCTTAGGTGGGTGGTGGCTCTCGGTTTTGACCCCCTCTGGTGACTAGGCTGGCCAGCAAGGACAAGGGAGCTGGCCTCAGGTCAAGTGAGTCTGGTGGCAGGGTTTAATGGGCATTAATCAGTTTTGTAGAGGTTTGGGGCAAGGCAAAAGGAGATTTAACCTTTTAAGGGAAGAGATCCGCTAAAATGGGGGACCTTGGTCCATGGCTCCCTTAGCTTGGGCTAGGTGGATCTAAGGTGGTTCCTAGAGTTCAGATGGTGGCTGTGGAAGAGTTGGTTTAGCCAGATTTGGTTCAATTTGGTTTGGTTAGGTCATAGGTTCAAATTGGCTCACTTGGGTTTAGGTTGGGCTAACTTGGGTTTGGTTTAATTTAGGTTCAAGTGTCATGAGCAACATTGTGTAAATGATTGCCATGAAGAACTTTCATGAGGACATGAAAAGGTTTTGAGTTCGATTGATTAGTCAATTAGGTGGATTTTAGGATTTTGGTTAATTTGGGCAATGTTGGATCAACTTGGGTCCAAGTTGGGTTAGGGTGAGGTTTAGACCCAATTAGAAGTTTCAAATGGTTTAGGGGATTGTATTAAAGAGTTCTCAACATCAATTAGGAAGAAATTTTAGGATTAGGCCAATCAATTTGGTAGTTTTAGGGCATGTGTTCAATTTTGGTTAAAATGGGGTATTTTGAATTTCAAGTGGATTTAGGCTAAGCTTTGGCTCAAATTGGGATAATTGAATGTTGCATGGGTTTCATGGGAGTGCCATGGAATGTTTAGGATTGAAATTTTATGGGAAAAGATTGACCTTAGGTTAATTGGGGGTTTTGGATTACAAATGGAATTGAACTCAAATGTGAATCAATTTGGACTTAGATTTGGTCTACATTGGTATTGAGGATGTTGAATTAAATTTTAGAATTGAAATTAGGCAAAATTGAGGTCAAATGGGTTGGTTTGGTTTGACATTGGGTCTATTTAGGTTAAAATTGGGTCAAATTGGGAATTTTGATAAACTTGGGTTAAATTGTCAAAATTAGGTTATGGTGTAGTTGAACAAAATAAAATTGAGAATATTTAGGATTTTTTGAAATTTTCTGGGAATTTTTGGAATTTTTTGGAGTTTTGGGCTAAATAGGTATTTAGGGAATTGGGAGGTTGTTGGAGGGTATTGGGATATTTTAGTGGATTTAAGAGGTGGGAATTGTTTTAAAATGATGTTTAGAATTTTTGGGAATTTTAGGTAATTTTTGGGAATTTTTGGAGAGTTTGGTGGTTGTATGGGCACTTTGGGTCATTTTAGGTAGGCTTGAGGACCCAATGTCAAAACCAGAAATTTTGGCAAAAATGGAATTTGATTATGGTTGGAAGGGTGGAAAAGCTTAGAGTGATCCATGGACCAAGAAATGTCCATTTTGAACATCTCATAGGTTGTTTGTAACCCTCTTAGCCAAGGAGCTTGGGGTTTGGACTTATCAACATGAGTGCTCCAATGAACCAGGAGTCAAGATTGGGTACGGATGATTTAGAGTTTAGGATGGGTGTAGGAGTGTAGTGTGTGCCAGTTAGACCTCACCAAGACCAGGCCACCTAGGGCAGTCCTAAGGCTTGAACATCCTATAGAAATTCATCTTCGTCTTCCTGCACATTGGTCTTAACCTTCGAAGTGGCTTGGAGGTTAATGACCATCTTCGTAGGATTTCAAAGAGAATCAAAATTTGGTTTGAATTTCTAAATTGTGGGCTCCACTTCTAGAATTATAGGATAGTCAAGGAGATGTCCTATGACTAGATCCTAAACACTAAGACGAAAGAAAAGACCTCACCAAAAATGAGGTCAACAATGATCAACAACACTCAATTTGTGCATATAGCATACAAAGTGAATCGAAGGGAGGGAACTGCCACTTTTGTCTAGATGGGTACAAAAAGTTTGACAGAGCTAACCTTTAGGCTGACTGTCGGCATATTTTTATGTTGTGTGTTGTATTTTCAAAATGGGTCGCTTACAGAAATTGTCGGCGAATTTTAGATTTTAAATTTAATTGAACTATATATATAATTTGGAAAGTAACATTTTATTTTAAAAATAATTTTAAGTTTGAAAATTTTAAGATATGAAATCAAACCGATCTCACATCGCAAATAGTTTATACAAACGAGCACCGCACCACAAACCGTGTATCTATCCCGAAGAAAAGACACACTACTTAATGATGGGGCTCGATTAAATAAACTAGAAGATTTGTGACATCCGTTTGGTCTGCGAACCAATTTTATAAGCTGACAAGTTCCCCTGCTTAATATAAAGAAATTAAGCAGGGTTTATATTACCTGGATTCTTAAAGTTCCTTATAAGGGCAAGCCCCTATAGTTAATTACATCTTAAATGACGGGAATCATTTAATAAAACTCTCGACAATGATCAATGGTTTTGCTCTCAAGAATTTCAAAGTTTAAGGTTTTCAAACAATTAGATTTTGGAAATTTCAATTGGGAATGGATCAAATTTGGAACAGTTATTTTAGGAATCCAATGGAGGAGAAGTAGGGGATGTCACAGATTCGAGAATAGTCTAGGTGACTTCTCAACTATCATATTGTTGACCTCATTTTTTATGAGGTCTTTTCTCTTCTCTCGCCTTAGTACTTAGGGTCTAGCCTTAAGCTTTCCCTTTGACTATCTTAGAGAACTAGAGATGGAACCCACCACTTAGAAATTCAAACATCTCTTAACTCCCTGCAAACCCGACAAGTTTGATTGTAAACCCCTAAGTCACTTGGAGGGTTAAGATCAAATGTGGAGGTTTAAAGGATGAGTTCCCTATAGGACTCTTTGACCTTAGGACTACCCTGGGTGGCCTGGTCTGGTGAGGGTTGACCTGCACACATTTCACATTCACACACATTCCAAATCCTAAAACCATTTAAGCCTAGCTTGACTTCCTGACTCATGTAGGTAATTCATACGGATGGACCATAACCCCTAGACCCTTGGCTAAGAGGGTTAGGAACAACATAGTTAATGCCTCAAATGAGTCCTCTCATTGCTCTTATGGGCTTCATATGGCTTCATGGCTTCATGGCTTCATGGCTCAACCAAAGCGATTCTATTCTACTCAAACTTGATCAATCTTCATTTTTCCAAAATTTCAATTTCTGACCCCCGGGGCCCTACACCCACCAAACCTACCAAATGCCCTTGAAATTGCTCAAATTTTTCAAAATTACCTAAATTACCCAAAATTCCTTAAAACCAATCCTAAATATTTCTCACCATTCAAATTGATCATCTTTAACCAAACATACCAAAATTTCCAAAAATACCCCCAATACCCTCCAAATACCCAAAATGCCCTTTTTAACCAAAAAATTCATAAATTCCAAAAATTCTCAAAAAATTCCAAAAAATCTCAAATATTCCCAATTTCATTTTGTTAAACTACACCATAGGCCAATTTTGTCAATTTAGTCCATTTTTACCAAAACTCCCAATTGGACCCATTTTTAACCCAAGTGGACCCAATGTCAAACCAAATCAACCCAATTTACCTCAGTGTTGATCCAATCCAATTCTAAACTTCAATTCAATATCCCCAATATCAATTTAGACCAAATCCAAGCCCAATTTGATTAACATTTAGATCCAATTCCATTTTGAAGCTTAAAGCCCAATTTTGACCCATGACCCAAACTTAGCCCAAACTAACCCAATTCAACCCCAATTAACCTCAAATCTTTTCCTAAACCTTCCTAGTATCCCCAAAAACAAAAAACTAACAAGATTTACCCCAAATTTGAACCTAAACTCCACACAAACCTAACCCAAAACCAAAATCCCCTTTTTTGGCCTAAAGCCAAACCTAACCCAAATGGGCCCAAATCCCAAAATCAATGCCCAACCAAAGTTGAAACTCTTTGTGACACTCCCATAAACATTTCTCAACATTAATTTTACATCAAATCTAACCTTAGCCCAACCTTAGCCCAATTTGACCCACTTTAGCCCCTTTACCAAAAAAGCCCAAATTAAATTCAATTCCATTCTAAATGATACCAAATCTTTTCTAAAATGTTCATGACACATCCCTAAACTAAACCCAACATTTGTTTGGCCCAATCCTTCACAAAATTTCCATCCACCAATTTTTTTTCAAACCTAAAGGCTCACTTTCTTAAACCATTCTAAAAGCCCACTTCCACCAAATCCAAAAGCCCAACAAATTCATCCGAAGTCCATATGACACTCTTCTTCATCATGCATTTAATTAATATCATCCCTAAAGTTCTAGTTGATCATCAAATTATTCCAATCTTGGCCTCATGAAAATCTCCCTTAAAATCATCAAAAATTCCAATATCCTTCTTCATGCAAATGACTTGACTTTTCCAAAGCCAAATGAAGCCACAGTGCAGTTATTCACAAGCCATATGAAGCCATGATAACTTGCCCTTGTTATCAATCCATTTATGGCAAGAGAAGGGAGCCCTTTAATGATTCCCTTAAAGTTGATTAAACATTCCTATGCTTCCCTTAACATATGCTTAAACTTAATTGTACTTGGATTGTGACTTGACCCCACTAATCAAGCTGACCCAAGTGACTTTCTCTTCAGCCCAAACCAGCCTTGGGTGGTGCACCAAGCCTAAAACCATGGGTTGACCAAATTGAACCCAAAATAAGCCTCCCCCCATTACATTTCAATTCAGCCACTTTACACATGGCCAATCTCCATTACTTGCACCAAATCTAAACCCTGATCTCACTGACCATGAAGATGACCCATGTCTGGTTGGCCAGCCACCACAGTCGCCGAAAAACACCATGGCTGAGAGCGTTATTGGGATTCAAAAATTCAAATTCACCTGGCTGAGCTGTCCCAACTCAATTGGACTCCATGGCTGTTCTTCCCTTACATAGAGCAGCTGATCCCAAGCCCTAACTCCCCTTGAGAAGCCCTCCAGCCATGCTTATTTAAACCCACCACTTTCTCGGCCAAAAGATGTGATGAACTAGAGCTTAACAAAACTCTACCAAAATTGCTCCAGGACCTTCTCCTAACCTAGAGAAATTGATCTCCATTGTCCCTTTGCCTCAATCCCCATTGACAGAGCCCAATTTCTCAGTCAAAAATCCACCCAAAAAATCAAGACATCTCTTGAACCTCCACTAAGATCAAATTAAACTCACCCACACCTGTACAGGACCAGGAGAAGGAGTTCCCTAGTGGAAGCCCCCTCACCATGCCAGCCATTCTCTCTATCTGTCAAGCTTTGAAATTGGGCTTGGTGGAGGTTGTACCTAGACAATTCGACAGGGCCAGAGAGTTCATCTAGAGCCTCATTGGGTGCAATTGAAGGTGCCACAACTATCTGATTGAAGCTTCATTTCTCAGAGCCAAGGTATAAACCTTTCCTTCCTCCCGAGCTTCCAGTGATTCTCTATTTTGATTGGCTTAATTTCATAACATGTAAACCCTATGGATGTGTTTGTCTCTTCAAGAAAAACCCATAGAGTATACGAACACGAAAATTCATTGAGAAATGAGAGAGACTTAAGGGTTTAGTGTGGACGGTCACGGGTGCACACCAGTCGTAGACGATGACCAAGCGTCGTCTGATCGCGCGTGTATCGAGTGAACGGTCTAGATTGTGCCGGATCGAAGGATAAAACGAGACTGCGGGCTGCGTGGCATCCGAGTCAGATGGCAGCGTCGAATGGGAGAGCGTCGTGCGGGCCTTCGGAGCTGTCGAGGTTGACGCGGCACTGGCTAGGTTAATTAGGAAAATAGGTTATTTTCTATTTATTTAAATACCCATAAATTGAAAATTCCATATCTTTGTGTAGAAAAATCACAAAAATAAAATAAAAATACCCTCTTGCTAGTGAACAGAGGAGAATAATGTGGAAAAAGAATTGAGTTAATTTGATGAGTATTTTATTTTTAATTAATTATTTACTCATTTCAGTATTTTAATTCTCCATTTGCATAGACAATTCATCATGGCATGAGACCATAGGGCTTTTGAAGCCTCTGATCTTGGGAACATTCCCTGAATTTTTCAAGGTCAGAGACTATCTTTATGGAAAGTTATGTATTTTTCAAGTTTATACCACTATTTTTGGCATTTTAATTCCATTAATTAGCATATTGCTTAGAAATTTCTAAGAAAATTTGGGGAAGTTTCTTAGGACCAGAGGACCCTAGGATAATTATATTTTGACTTAATTCATTAAGAATAACCTTAATTGGCCTAATTACTCAAAACTGAACTTCAATTAATTAAGGTTAACCACACATAAAAAGAATTTAAAAATAATTATCCACTGATCTTTAGGATCATAGGGACCTTATATAAAAATTGGGAATCAATTGGAAATATTTAATCCCACTAAATGGATTAATTAGGTCACATGAGTAAAATTAAACTTTAAAAATTCATAACTCCAAAAACACATTTTAAAAATTCACAAAAATGGTTTTGGAGCTTCTCTGATGTTAGGGGAGTCTAAAAAAGTTAAAATTAAAATTTTTTAAAAATCTTCATCTTTCACCATATTTTAATATTTTAAATAATTAAAAAATAATAAAATCCACAAAAATAATAAAAATCATAAAAATGTCATATTTCACTTCCTAATCACTTAGGAACAAACCAAATATTTTTCACAAGTCTCTAGGTTAAGATATTGAATTTTAAATGCTTAAGGCAATTTTTAATATTAAAAAATGGATTTTCCAACCTTTTCACTAAATTAATTCTAATAAATCAAAGAAAATTCAGAAAATTATAAAATTTATTTCTTTGAACTGCTTGAGGATAGAGAGATTGATGAAAATTATAAAACTTAATTTTAAACCTTTATTTTATTTTATAATTAATTAACACTCTAAAATTTAAAATAATTATAATAAATAAAATATAATTAAAAAAATCACTATAATTGGTCCAAGTGGTCCTCTAGTAAGTAGGAACATCCCATAATATTTTTAAGAATAGAAACATTTTCTTGGTCATGTTGTTGAAATTTCATTGAAAACACTTATTTTTCACAAAAATAATTATATAAATTAAATTAAATTCAGAAAAAACATGTTTTCTCTTCTAATGTCTTAATTGACATATAAGTAAAGTGACATAAAACTTTCAAGTTCATTTGAGCTCAATTTAGTGAGTTATGAAATAAATAAGCTTAAAGGGGCATAAAGGTAATTAAGGGATTTTAACCCTAATTAATATTTAGGTCTAATCAAAGGGAGGGTAAAATATCTGATCTTAACTTTTCACATAGATGATTGAAACCTAGGGAATTAAGGGGTAGAAACCCACTAATTATCTTGAAAATATTTGAAGTGAATTTTAATTAATTAAATAATTTAAATTTTGGAAGATTATATTAAAATTTGGATTATTAAGGTTAGGCTTATCACTTTAGAAGATATTAATTCTTTAATTTAAAATCCATAAATAAATCATTTCAATAAGATCTAATTCTTCATTAAACTTGAAATAATAATTGGAATTAATAAATTAAAAATTAGAAGAAAATAACCCTTAATTAAACTAATATTTAAAATTTTAAGTGATTTAACAATTAAATTAAATTAAATTTAAAAAATTAATTCAACATCACTTAATAACAAACCTAAAGCAAATTTGAAATATTAAATAATATTAAAAAAATTCATAATTAAGCATATAAAACAAATTAAGCTAATCAAAACTAACCTAAAATATCATAATTAACCTAAATCAAACCATCAGAAATATATGAATAATTCAAACACTTCTAAGTAAATTTAAAACATCAAAATTAATCTGAAACATTAAAATAATAAAAAAGGGGTTTAAATATTTAAACTAAATTTAAAACAATTTGTACCCTATTCCATTTTCAAGTTTATTAAAATTATATAACTAAATTAAATCACCTTAAAACATTAGTTCTAATTTTAAATCATTAAATTCTTTAACATAATGATTTGTCCCTTAAAGGTTTTCGTTATTATAACTATTAAATAGAGTATTAAGTGAAATGTCACTTCAATTATAGGATAATCAAACATCCTAATTCACTGAGCAAGAAACAAACTAAACTTATTCTTGGATGATGAATTCACCTGTGCAAAAAAACTCATTTGTACTAAAAAATAATCCCACAAATACTGAAAAGATATTTAGTACTTATCTTAAACACTTCCTCAATATGATGGGATTTTTAGATGAACAATTGAATTTAATTATTTTCTTATGAATAAAATCATCCTTAAACAAAATACAAGAACTTAGACATCATAGGAAATGACTAGCAATAGGATTAGAATTTTGGTAGTCAACCAGAACCTTCCCTTAGCTTTACCTAGGTGTTTCTTACAAATATTTAAATGCCTTAACATGTGCTTTAAGTGCAGCTTGGAATGACGAGAGGACCCTGCAGGTACGCTTTTATTTTATTGCAATCTACTTTATTGCAATTTATTTATATGAGCTGCACTTTACTCTTCTTGTATGTTAAACAAGATTGTTGCATGAAAACTAAAACTTTTAGGTTAGCAAAAAAACTAAAACAAAAACTAAATTAAAAATCAACACAAGATAAAATTCACCGCCACAACTTTCAAAAGATAAAACAACTCAAAATTTAATCACAAACAGAACAACAAAACTACAATTGCAATTAAATTTAAAACATCTCATTGGATGATCGAGAATATCTCGGATGATGTAACCTATGTGTTGCTAACGGGATTTCCCACGGTCTAAATGAAAGTGTGGAACTCATTCAGTTGAGTTTAGCAAATTCATTTGGACTAAGTGAATCCGATAAAAATAACAGTGTCGGAATGATGGAACCGTGAGATATTAACCGGTGTTGTTATAATCAACTTTAAAATTCCCCTAATAAAACATTAAAGGTATTTGAACTTTAAAACTCTTCTAAACTAAAACACTTCTCTCATCTCTTAATTTTCACCTTCTAAAATTAAACCTCTGCAACAACAAAGAGCTTGGAGCAACGTGGGCAGCACGACCATCTTCTTCAGCAAAACACGGGTCTACTTCAGCAAAACCATTCTTAGAACTAAATAACCAAGACATAGGATTTCGAGGTAGTTTTCCTAGTGCAACATAAATCCTCAACTTTTCGTTAGGCATTTGCATAACCATATTATGCAAATTTAGCCCTAACCGGTCTTAGGACTCTCAGGTAGTCATTTGGTATGACAAAAACCCTCACATCTTTCAGGCTATTTGTATGATCATGTCATACCAATATAAGTCTTAATTAATTAAAAATGACAAGATTGAAATATTAAATAGATTCTCAAATTGAAACAAAACAATGGGATAGTTTGGGAAGTTGCCAAGATTCTTCTTGGAGCCTCAACTTCTCCTACCTCTCTTCAATTGGACTCTTAAAATAAACTGTTCCAAATTTGAGCTAATCCCTTTTGAAATTTCAAAATTCAATTATCTAAAAACAATAAACTTTGAAATTCTTGAGAGAAAAACCACTGATCATTATCGAGATTTTTCTCAAATGATTCTCGCCATTTGAGATGTAATTAACTATAGGGGTTTGCCCTTATAGGGAACTTTAAGAACCCAGGTAATATAAACCCTGCTTAATTTCTTTATATTAAGCAGGGGAACTTGTCGGCTTATAAAATTGGTTCGCAGACCAAACGGATGTCACAAATCTTCTAGTTTATTTAATCAAGCCCCATCATCAGGCAGTGTGTCTATTCTTTGGGATAGATACACAGTTTGTGGTGTGGTGCTCGTTTATATAAACTATTCGAGATGTGAGATCGGTTTAATTTCATATCTTAAAATTTTTAAACTTAAAATCAATTTCAAAATCAAATGCTACCTTTCAAATTATATATATATATTAAATTTAAAATCTAAAATTCACGGACAACTTCTATAGGCGACCCCCTTTAAAAATTAAACTTACAACCTAAAAATATGCCGACACCTATTTGTTTAGCTTCAATTTGAGAGTTTATTAAATGTTGTAATCCTGCCAATTTTAATTAATTAGGACTTATGCTTGTATGATATGATCACACAAACAGCCTCGAAGATGTGAGGGTTTATGTCGTACCAAACAACTACCTCGGAATCCTAAGACCGGTTAGGGCTTAATTTACATAATATGATTATGCAAATGCCTAACAAAAAGTTGAGGATTTATGTTGCACTAGGTAAACTACCTCAAAGTCTTATGGCTTGGTTATTTAATTCTAAGAAAGGCTTTCCTAAAGTAGACTCAGGTTTTGCTGATGACGATGGCTGTGCTGCCCACTATGCTCCAAGCTACTTGTTGTTGCAGAGGTTTAGTTTTAGAAGGTGAAAATTAAGGGATGAGAAAAGTGTCTTGGTTTAGAAGAGTCTTATGGTTCATGTGTTTTTAATATTTTATTAGGGGAATCTTAAAGTTGATTATAACAACACCAGTTAAGATCCCACAGTTCCATCATTCCGGCACTGTTATTTTTATCGGATTCACTTAGTCCAAATGAATTTGCTAAACTCAATTGAATGAGTTCCACACATTCATTTAGACCGTGGGAAAACTCGTTACCAACATGTAGGTTACATCATCCGAGGTATTCCCGATCATCCAACGAAACGTTTTAGTTTAGTTAAAGTTGTGGTTTTGTTGTTCTGTTTGTGATTAAATTTTGAGTTGTTTTATATTTTAGATTTTGTGGTGGTGAATTTTATCTTGTGTGACTTTTAATTTAGTTTTTGCTTCAGTTTTGTAGCTATCCTAAATGTTTCAGTTTTCATGCAACAATCTTGTTTAGCATGCAAGAAAAGTAAAGTGCAGTACATGTAAGTAACTTGTAATAAAATAAAAGCGTACCTGGAGGGTCTTCCTGTCATTCCAAGCTGCACTTAAAACACATGTTAGAACATTTAAATATTTGCAACAAGTACCTAGGTAAAGCTAAGGGAAAAGTTTTGGTTGTCTACCAAGATCCTAATCCTTCTGCTAGCCAGTTCCTATGACGTCTAGGTTCTTGTGTTTTGTTAAGGATGATTTTCTTCACCAAAGAACAATTAAGTTCAATTGTTCTTCTAAAACATCTCATCGTATTAAGAAAGTGCTTAGGACGAATCCTAAACATCTTTTCAATACTTCTGAGATTATTTTTAGTCCAAATGAATTTCATTGTACAGGTGAATCGATCATCCAGAAATTTTTAGTTAAGTTTTAACTCTTGCCCAGTGAACTTAGGACATTTGATTATCCCATGAATGAAGCGACACCTCGCTTGATGCTCCATTTAAGAGTTATAAAGATTAAACTCAATTTATTAAGAATTTCAACGATTTAAAATTAGAATTAATGTTTTAATGTGATTTAATTTAGTTATAAAATTTTAATAAATTTAAGTTTGGAATAGTGTTCAAGTTGTTTTATTCTTAAGTGTTTTAAACTATTTGAATTGAAAGAGGAGTTTAAATTATTTAATTTAGACTTTAATGAATTAATTTCAATTTAATTGCAATATTCTAGATTAACTTTTAATTGGTTTGACTTTTTAATTAAGAATTATTTTTTTAAAATTGATTTTGATGTTTCAAGTTTGTTTTAAAATTGTTTTCAAGTGATTTTTGAAATTAATAAAATTTTTTTAATGTTTTAAATTTATTTCAATTTAATTATCAAGTTATTTAATGTTTTAAGTTTTAATTTAATTAAGGGTTACCTTTTCTTTGTTATTAATTTATTAATTTCAATTATCATCTTAAGTTTAATTAAGAATTAAATATAATTAAAGTGATTCATTTGGTGATTTTAGTTTAAGTGATTATATTCTCTCTAAATTATATCCCCATTTTAATAATCCAAATATTTTTTAATTATTCTTCCAAAATTCAAATTATTTAATTAATTAAGGTTTCATTTTTTTTTATTTATTAAAAGCGATCAATGAGTTCCTACCCTATTATTTTCCAAAGTTTCAATCATCTAAGAAAGAATTAAGATCAAATATTTTACCCCCCATTTTGATTAAACCTAAAGTTTTAATTAGGGGTTAAAATTCTTAATTATTAATATGCCCTTTTAAGCTTAATTATTTCATAACTTATCAAATTGAGCTCAAATGAGCTTGAAATCTTTTATGTCACTTCACTCACATGTCAATTAAGACAATAGAGGAGAAAATGTAATTTTTTCTGTTTTAAAATTAATTTGTATATTTATTTTAATAGAAAATAGGGGTTTTCAATGGAAAATCAACAACATGACCAAGGTAAGGTTTTTGTCTTTAAGAAAATTATGAGATGTTTCTAATGACAAGAGGACCACTTGGACCAATTTTGGTGATTTTCTTAATTATATTTTATTTATTATAATTATTTTGAGTTTTGGAGTATTAATCAATTATAAAATGAAATTAAACTTAAAAAATGGATTTTAAATTTTTCATAAATCTCTCTGACCTCAAGGAGTTCAGAGAAACAAATTTTATAATATTCTGATTTTCTTTGATTTATTAGAATTAATTTAGTGAAAATGTTGAAAAATCCATTTTTAATATTAAAAATTGTCTTAAGGTTTTAAAATTCAATATCTTTACTTTGAGGCTTAGGAAAAATATTTGGTTTGTTCCTAATTGATTAGGAGGTGAAATATGACATTTATATGATTTTTTATATTTTTTTGATTATTATTTTTTTTTAATTATTAAAATATTAAAGATGGAAAATAAAGATTTTTGAAAAATTACAATTTTAATTTTGTTAGACTCCTCTGATATCAGAGAGCCCACAAAACCAATTTGGTGAATTTTTGAATTGTATTTTTAGGGTTATGAATTTTTAAAGTTTAATTTTACTCATGTGACCTAATTAATCTATTTAGTTGGGTTAACCATTTCCAATTGATTCCGAATTTTTATGTGAGGTCCCTCTGATCCTAAAGATCAGTGAAGAATTATTTTCAAGTTCTTTTGATGTGTGGTTAACTCTAATTAAGTAAAGTTCATTTTTGAGTAATTAGGCAATTTAGGGTTATTCCTAATGAATTAACACAAAACATAATCATACTAAGGTCCTCTGGTCCTAAGAAACTTCCCCAAATTTTCCTAAAATTTTATAAGCAATATGCTAATTAATGGAATTAAAATACCAAAAACTGTGACATAAACTTGAAAAATACATAACTTCCATAGAGATAGCCTCTGACCTTAAAAAATTCAAGGAATGTTCCCAAGATCAGAGGCTTCAAAAGCCCTATGGTGTCAAGTCATGGTGAATTGTCTATGCAAATGGAGAATTAAAATACCAAAATAAGTAAATAATTAATTAAAAATAAAATACTCATCAAATTAACTCAATTCTTTTTTCACATTATTCTTCTCTGTTCACTGAGCAAGAAGGTATTTTTATTTTATTTTTGTGATTTTTCTACACAAAGATATGGATTTTCTAAGTTTCAGGCATTTAATTAAATCATAAATTCCATATTTTCCTACTTATCCGACTCAGCGTCGCGGCAACCTTAGCGTCTCCGAAGCTCCACGCAGCGCGTCCCCTTCTCCACAGCCATCCGACTGAGAGCCATGCGGCTCGCGGTTCACGTACCATTCCCTGGCCTAACGCAATGTGAGTCGTCCAGTCGATACATGCTCGATCCAACGGCGGTTGATTGTCGTCTCCAACTGGTGTGCACCAGTGACCGTCCACACACAAACCCTAATATTTCCCTTATTTCTAAATGGATTTTCGTGTTCTTATACTCTATGGATTCGTCTTGAAGAGACAAACACATCCATACATTTTACATGCTATGAAATTAACTCAAACGAAATGGAGAATCGTTGGAAGCTCGGGTTAAAGAGAAGTCTCCATACCTTGGTTCAGGAGGTGAGGCCTCAACTGAATGTGCTCAGCACGTTCGTTGGAGCTGGAAGAGCCTAGGGATGAAGCCTCTGGCCCTGGTGAAAGATCTAAGTATGAGAGTGACCAGGCCCGATTTCAGTCTTTGGAGGCTAGAGCAATTGGGTGGCCTGGAGAGGGGGCTTTCACTGGGGAACTCCTTCTCTTGGTCCTGTAGAGGTGTGGGTGAGTTTAATTTGATTTTGGTGGAGGTTTGACAGATATCATGTTCTAGCCTGAGAATTGAGCTCCAAAATTGAGCTCAATCAATGGGATTTTGGGCAGGAGAACAATGGGGATGGATTGCTCTTGGCTAGGGGAAGCTCTGTGAGGAGTTTGGAGGGATTCTATGAAGGTTAATTTCAGCCAACCTTTTAGCCTAGAGGGGGTGGCTGGTTTAAATAGCCATGGCCAGGGCATACCAGGGGCAATTGATGGTTGGGATTAGCTGCCTAGGGTTGGAGATGAAGAGCTGTGGTGGCCCATTGGAGTGGGGCAGCTCACCAGGTGAGAATTTAAAATTTGTCTCCTTCCAAGCTCCTCGGCCATGACATTTTCCAGCGACCTGGTGGCTGGCCGGCCAGAGTTAGGTCACCATCTGACTCGGGTGATTCAGGCTATGGTTTGGTGCAGTTAATTGCCTTTGGACATGTGTGAAAGATTGACTTTAAGTGGCATGGGGAGAGGGGTGACTTTGGGTCCAAATGGGTCAACCTATGGATTTGGGTTACGTTCACCCCCCCATGACCTGATTTGGGCTGAAGGTGATCTGTTGGGTCAGCCTCACATGTGTGGTGAAGTCTCTATCAGGGATTATTTGGATTAAATTTAGGTTAAGGGGAATCATGTAATGGGTTAATGATTTTTAGGGAGTGCTTAAAGTATCTCCTCCTTTTTCCATTTAGGGAGTGATGACAAGTCTATGGCTCCTCATGGCTTACATATGGCTTAGGCATGGCTCCATGGCTTGGCTCATGGCTTGGCTCATTTACATGAAAGTGGGTTAGTTGGAGTTTTGAAAACATTGGATTCTTTGGATGGGATTTGTCATGATGCTACAAACGGTTTGATTTCAAGCAGCTAAGTTTTGTGGACAAGACCGATAAACAAAAACCAGTAAAAACATTTGAAAAGAAGTCTGGAATCATCACGGCAATAGATAAGGGCAAGCAGCCAGTACAGATACAGCCAGAGTAGCCACAGCCTAGCTACCAACCACGGCAACGTACTTACCAACAACCTCAGCAAGGTTATCAACCGCCTCGTCCACAGCGTACCCTGAAAGATTTTCTGAATAAGGAATATCCATTCAAAACTGAAGTAGAAGCAAAAATGTTCCACAGTTTAATGAAAACACCAGATTTTCAGCTACCAGAGCCCAAGAGGCTGGAAGAAGTCAATAAGAAAGATGATCCAAACTATTGCCCTTACCACCAGATGCTCGGGCATAAGATAGAGGATTGCCTCACTTTCAAGATTTGGCTTGACGATAATCTCTGGAAAAGGAATATAACGATCCCGAAGGAATACATAAAGGAACCCCAAAAGGGAGGTTCCGTCAATGTTATTTCAACGGACCCCATTGTTCCGTTTGACCCTTACACGACCCATGATGGATGGAGTACCGTCTGGACAAAGTCTTCAAAGAAAATCGTAGATCATATCCAGAATGCTTCGGTGAACGCTTCAACTCAAAGTTTGAAACCTACCAAGCCGGCACTATCGCTTGTGATTGAAGAACCGCCCCAGAAGGAAGAGAATATCGTAAAAGAAAAGAAGACTTAGGCTCCAAAGAGTAGACTAGGGGCTACTTATCCTAGGATAGTTGTTTCCGATTCGGGGCAAAAATCCCTCAAACCTCTGACTCTGTATGATTATTTGCTTGCCCCGGCGGGATCTTATAATGATAAGAGTTTTGGTGTTGGCTACGTTTTGACTGTTTCAAACGATTACGTAACTAACAAAAACCAAGCTAATCTGGATCACGATTCCGATATAAATAACGATTCTCAAATCATACTAAACCTCGATGACCACGACGAAGGAGAAGAAGTTCACAAGGATGGCTACGAAAGCTCAACAAGCAATGAGTCCATTTGTGAATTTCGAGGAGCTCCGATTGTAATAGAATTAGAGTCATCAAATTTCGAAGCAACGCCAGAAGAGCCAGTCGTTCCAATTCAAGAGGATACACCGGCAGATTCAACACCAGATTCGAAAGAATTAACTGAAGTCAATTTAAGAAGCGGAAAAGTTCTACCCCCAAGAATGGGTCCAAAAGATAAAGGAAAGCAGGTGGTTGCTCAGGAAGAGCCAACCCCAGCAGAGGAACTACCCATTCAGAAAGAAAATGAAGAACATGGTAATAAAGTGAATTATAACGTGCTAGCCCATCTTAGGAAACTACCAGCCAAACTAAGCCTATACGACGCTCTGATCCTGTCAAAGGAGATGAGAGAAACTCTGATCAAGGCCCTACTTGATCCAGAGATTTGTTTAGCTCAAATGGCTGGTGATTCCTTAGATGAGGTTTGCTTGTTAAAAGAACAGGGAGGTGTTACCTTCACGGACAATGATCTACTACTCAGAAAGGCTGATCACAACCGACTGTTGTACATTTCAGTCAGTATCGAAAAGTTTACACTCTCTAGTTTGTTAGTTGATCTGGGAGCATCAATCAACATAATGAGCCTTAGAACGTTAGCATATTTGGAAATTGATGCTCGTGAACTTAAAGCGGACAAGATGTTATTAAGAGGGTTCAATCAGAAAGGAGAAAGAGCACTCGGATCAATAAAACCGTTAATGAAGACCGGTTATTTGGCAAAGACAACCACAAAATTCCATATA
Source organism: Papilionanthe hookeriana x Papilionanthe teres (assembly GCA_022702705.1). NCBI lineage: Eukaryota > Viridiplantae > Streptophyta > Magnoliopsida > Asparagales > Orchidaceae > Papilionanthe > Papilionanthe hookeriana x Papilionanthe teres. The sequence continues at coordinate 152,927,838 of CM040424.1, forward strand.
ATTGATTCTAAAACATCATTCAACGCTCTACTGGGTCGGCCATGGATCCATGAGAACTGGATGGTACCGTTGTCTCTGCACCAGTGCATAAAGTATTATGAAGGAGGAGAACAGTGTATAAAAGGTGACTTGCAACTGTTCTCCGTACATGAAATTGGAATTCATGAAGATGCAACCTATTACGCACGTCCGAATAAAACAATCTTCTCTAGAAACACCATACCAAATGAAGCAAAAGAAGTGCAAGACGATGAAGAGCCTGAAATTCTAGTCCAACAGTTACTCACCACTCCCTTGCAGCGAGATGGTGAAGGTTTCTCCAGAACTCGCACACGAGGTCGAGGCTGGGGAAGAGGTTAAGGAAGAGACGTTAGAACAGTTAGACAAAGGAAGCCACTCATCGACGTAGATTGGGAGACCAGTTTCAAAGAAGAAGAAATCAAGAAAGAAGTAGCAACAGTAAATCAAAAGAAACCCCAATTCAAGATCTCTCTCGAAGATGAAAAGAATGAAGAATACAAAACAATGTACGAGAAGATTATCCATTATGTACATACTATGACCTGACCTTGATCCATTCTAATAAGATCGAGGGTATGGTGGTCAAGGAAGTACGTGGTGGTACTAAACCGATCAACTTCTACCGTGGTGCTTCTTCTTCCAATATTGAAAAAGATGTACGATTTGAAGATGTTACTTCTTCTGAATTAATGGAACTACCTTTTGAGCGGTACTCTCCCTGTGTTCAAAATTTAATTCAACGTGGTATCTTGCCTAAAAAATGGACAAAAGTCGATGAAAACACTTTGAAAAATTATGGAACAATGCCAGTCGGCCTCGTAATTCAAAACATGGTCTCAGATTCGACACTGTAGGATCAGTTGATGATACGGGATTTTGCTTGGTTGTCACTTGCGAGCCTAATGAAGATTGCTTGAAAGCTTCAGAAGATCTTGAAGATCTACAAATCAGACATGCTTCGCCAGAATTCGAAGAAGAAATTAAAACTTTAATAGACGAGTTAATGGAAGTTAACTTAGGTACTAGCGAAGAGCCCAGGCTAACCTTTGTTATCTCCTTACTCAATAAAGAAGACTCCGAAGAGATAATCAAGTTATTAATGGAATTCAAGGACTTTTTTGCTTGGAGTTATGATGAAATGCCAGGATTAGCTCCAGAAGTCGTAGTTCACAAACTAGGAGTGGATCCCACTACCATTCCAGTCAGACAAGCTAGGAGAAGAATGCTTCTGGATATTGAACAACAAGTTATAGCAGAAGTTAAGAAGCTAATAGACACTAAATTTGTCCGTGAGGATCAATATCCAACTTGGTTAGCCAATGTGGTACCGGTCAGAAAGAAAAATGGTCAGATCAGAATCTGCATGGATTTCAGAGATTTGAACAAAGCATGTCCAAAGGACGAATTCCCGCTACCCATTCCAAAATTGATGATCGACATTGCTTCAACACATGAAATCTTCTCATTCATGGATGGATCTTTGGGATAAAACCAAATAAAGATGGCACCAAAAGATGAAAAGCTTACAGTTTTCAGAACGCCGATCGGAGTATACTGCTACACAGTGATGCCATTTGGATTGAAGAATGCAGGAGCAACCTATCAAAGAGCAATGACAAGGATTTTTGATGATCTCATTCACAACCAAGTCGAGTTCTACGTGGATGATGTAGTCATCAAGAGCAAACTAAAAGAAGATCACTTGTATGATTTGAGAATTGTTTTCGAACGGTTAAGACAATATAACCTTAAGATGAATCCCTTGAAATGCGCCTTCGGCGTCACCTCTAGGAAATTCTTAGGATTTGTTGTTCGACATCGTGGAATTGAAATCGATCAGGAGAAGATTAAAGCTATCTTAGAAATGCTGTCTCCCAAAACCTTGAAACAACTACGATCCTTTCAAGTGAAGTTGGCGTATCTTCGACGCTTTATCTCAAACTGGTCAGGAAGGTGTCAGCCTTTTTTTGCTTTGGTTAAGAAGAATGCCAAGTTTACTTGGGACTCCAAATGTTAAGTTGCCTTCGATGATATTAAACAGTATTTAATGACACCTCCTGTTTCAGCAGCCCCAGTCTCAGGTAGACCATTGATACTTTATACCGCAGCTTTAGACGACTCTCTCGGAGCCCTGCTAGCCCAGGTCGATGACGAGGGAAAAGAAAATGCTCTCTACTACTTAAGTCATTGTCTAATTCTGACAGAAGTAAAGTATCCTTTGATTGAGAAGCATTGTTTGGCCCTGATCTTCGCCGCTCAAAAGCTCAGGCATTACATGCTTTCTCATGAAGTCAACCTTATTTCGAAGTTTAATCAGTTGCAATATTTGATGACCCGACCGATGCACTCTGGAAGACTTTCTAGGTGGTCGATCATACTATTGCAATTCGATATAACTTTCGTTCCTCTTCGTGTCGTAAAGGGACAAGTCCTAGCAGACTTCCTCGCAGCACACCCTTTACCGGCAGAATCGCCTCTCAACGACGACTTGCCAGACGAGCAGATAAAGAGCCTAGAAGACCCCGATTGATCGACGTTGGGAATTGTACTTCGACAGAGCATCTTCAGCACAAAAAGATAAAGAATCACAAACGATAGTGCCCGATAAGGCAGGAATCGAACTAATCTTTATAACACCGGAGCGGGGGATGTTAAGGTATTCCTACCATCTAACAGAACCATGTACAAACAATGAGGCAGAATATGAAGCCCTTATAATCAGAGTGGAATTAACCATTCAGATTGAGATAACGGATATCAACATCTATGGGGAGTCTCAGCTGATAATTCAATAGGTCACAAAACAATACAGAATTCTAAAGCCAAGACTCGAACAATACTTTCAGTACGCAATGAAATTGTTAGAGCAGATTTCGAATGTAACGATCTACAAGATTCCCAGAAGAGAAAATGCTCTCGCGGATGCGTTAGCCCGCCTTGCAAAGGAATTTGCCTGCTTGCAGGATGAGTCAGTTGAAATGTCAGTTCAAGGACGACGGGTCCTATCACAGCTTGACATGGATACAATACACAAATTAGAAGGAAAAACAGAAGAAACAATTACAGCAGTGATAGAAAATACAGAAGATTGGAGGCAGCCACTAATAGACTACTTGCAAATAGGAAACCTACCGGACGATAAGTCGATAGCCCATCAAATCAAGAAAAGAACTCTGTCTTACGCATTAATAAACAACACGTTATACAGAAGGTCTTTTGATCAGATGTGGCTAAGATGCCTGAGCGGGTCCGAGGCTCGTGAAATTGTCAAAGAAGTACACTCAGGACTTTGTGGCGCGTCGATCGCGGTCCGAAAATGAAAATGAAGATTAAAAGACTAGGGTACTACTAGCCCTCAATGATGACCGATTGCATGAAGACTGCCAAAATTTGTCACCAGTGCAAAGTGCATGGAGTGGTTCTATATCAACCTCCAAATCTGCTACATCTGACAATCGTGTCGTGGTCGTTTGAGTGTTGGGGCAAAGATATAGTGGGTCCGATAGAACCACCTTCTTCAAGAGGACATCGCTTCATTCTTGTAGCTACAGATTACTTTTCTAAGTGGGCAGAAGCAATACCGCTCAGAGAAGTGAAAGCACAACAAGTGCTACAGTTCTTCAAGAATCAAGTCTACTACCATTTTAGGGTGCCATGCAGAATTGTCTCAGATAACGGGTCTGCGTTCAAGAGTACAAAGATCAACAATTTTGTTAGAAGATACGGGATCGACTGGCGCTATTCAACAATCTATTACCCAAGGGCGAACGGCCTGGCTAAGGCTTTTAATAAAACTCTCATCCAAATCCTAAAGAAAACCTTGGATGACAACAAGAGAAATTGGCACGAGAAGATGTTAGAAGCCTTATGGGCCTACAGGACGACTTTCAGAACTCCTACCCAGTCGACGCTTTACGTCTTAGTGTACGGGTCCGAGGCCATTCTACCCTTAGAGGTTCAGCTTCCTTCTCTCAGAATTGCAGTCACAAACAAGATCACTACAGAAGAAAATGCCAGATTAGGACTAGAAGAATTGGAAAGCTTAGAAGGGAAACGACTTTCAGCACAATAGAATTAGGAACTGTATCAAGCCAAGATGATCCAGGCCCATGATAAATTAGTCCATCCAAGGACATTCAAAGTCGGTGACTTGGTTTTGGTTCTCAGAAGACCTATTCTTGCACATCGCAAGATAGGTGGTAAATTTGAACCGACTTGGGAAGGGTCATTCGTGGTCGAGACGATCTACTACGGAGGTTCATATCAGTCGATAAATTGCCGTGGAGAACGACCTATGCTTCTAATTAATAGACGATATCTAAAGAAGTATTATGCAACCTGATGTTTCGAAGGATGAATCCTCATTCCTCGAAGCACGGGCACAGTAATTACTTATGACTCGGTCCGAACCCAAAAATATAAAAAGAGTGGATGATAAAGAAAATCGTTAAAAAAAAATTAAAAGAAAACATGTGAAAGCATGATAATAAAGTCTTTATCCTTCCTTTCAAATCGAGTCTCACTCTTGATCTTTCTTCATCTTTTCCTACTCCTATTTAAATTTGAAATAAACGAATAAAAGCTCTTCATTAATAAACAAATAAATTTTTCTACTGTTCTTGTTCTTAGTACAGCTCCTGATCCTTTCCTTGTTTTTTTGTAGGGAAATGTCTAACGGGCGGTTGGTTCTAAACTTTAAGAATGGCGTGAGTCTAGCACTTGATGAAAAGAGGGTGAGTGATGGAGCCGTGATCGAGATTGACTCTGACTTCACACCAGTCGGGCTACAATATGAAGAAAATGATTGGACCCCGATTGATCGGGAAGAATTCCACAGTCAGACAGTGATGAAATTGGGTGGCTCACATCAACCATCTACCAATAAGAAGAGGAAAGTAAACACCGCTCATGCAACGGGAGAAGACAAGAAAGTTAAGTCCGTGGTTGCTACAGCAGAAGGCAGGCTCGTCAGCGCCATGCCCACAGAAATCCAAGGGGTAAGAAGAGCAACTCTCACTGCCACTCAGCGGAGGAACAATAATCGCCACATTCTCAAGATGTTAACCAAGTTAGCAGCAAATCAACATGAAGAGATAGTTGCTACCGTCAATTCAAATACTCCGAACAAATTGGTTCGTCGGGAACCAGAAAAGAGAATATCAACTCTAAGGAAAACAGAACAGATAAAGGAAATCCCAAGAAGAATAGAAATAGAATCAGCGCCTCAACGCCAGATAAATGCACCAGTTTTAAAAAGTCTTATTGCGAAAGAAACCCCGGAGGACGTCCCGATAGAGACTACCCCCGAGGAGCCAAGACACGCAGGAGAGTGTGCCGGGGTTGAACCATACATTCCCCGGTATGTTACTAGACCTCGCTAGTTGCAAATAATTCCAGAATATAAGTTGGAAAGAATGTAGAATGTCGAAAGGAGGACTTTTGAATACTTTGAGAGAATTGGAGGCAAGAGGATCAATATCTTAGAAGGCCTCGAGCTGCATACAGATGTATTCTCAGATTACGAGCAATAACAAATTGTAGACTGCATCGTTGAACTTCAGAAAATGGGCCGAGCTGGTCATCTGAGAGAGAAAACTTATTCAGAACCCCGAAGGTGGATGCCAGGAAAGGAAGAGTTACAATCCAGTGTGGATGTTGCTACAACTTCGCGGTAGAAGGAAATCCACCAGGGATACTCCATCGCAGTGAGGTGGATCCGATGCCGAATATTATTAAAAGAATGGTAAAAAGGATCATAACATGGAGGGTATTGCCCACAGATTGCATACCCAACAGCTGCATCATTAACATCTACAAGGAGGGTGACTGCATACCTCCACATATAAACCATCATGATTTTGTTAGACCTTTCTGCACAGTGTCTTTTGTCAACCAGTGCAATATCATGTTCGGATCTGACCTTCGGATAGCAGGCCCCGGTGAGTTCCGATGGCCAGTGGAGATACCACTACCGGTAGGTTCCGTCATGGTGTTAAAAGGGAATGGAGCGGACATCGTAAAACATTGCATTCTAGGAGTGCCTGTTGAGCGGATCTCTGTTACTTTCAGGAGGATGGATGACAGAAAAATGCCTTTCCACTTCCAGCCAGACCCAGAGTTAGAGAACCTCCGGCCTTACGAGCTGTGAGTTACATGGGAGATATCACACCTCCAATGCACATCCATATGGCATTCCTGCCAAGGATGGCTTGGAAGGTGATGTTATTGTCCATGTATCTCACTATTCAGACATGGATTTTCGCAGATGCTTTTAAAAGAAACTTGAAGAATCTTACACAATCCGTTTTGAATTTATATGGATTGTATGAGATATTAAATTTTCAAAGAAAATATCATCATGTTTTGGATCAAGATGTATCATGTATTTTGAACAAGATTGGAATGAAAGTGACCATCCCATGTTTTGCCTTCACCTCTTTTTTGTGCAAATTGACTGGGAAACGCCATTAAATTAAAAGAACTTCGAACAAAGAACAAAGGAAAAATAAATGAAAACTCTCTAAATAAAATCTGAATGTTAAAACAAAGTACAAATAAACATGAACTCTAAATAAATGTGAAACCTAAATTGAAAAATCAAGCTAAAATCAAATCACAATAAACAAACTAAAACCACATTCCTGAATCTGAAATTCCCAGCCTTCGGCTATTCTCAAATCTTTTTTGACTCTTCATATTTCCTTCCCCCTTTTGAGAAGGTCAACTGAATCTACTGACACAGAACAACGAAAATTTTTGATTTGGTTCTGATGTCATGGATTCATATCCTTCGCCAAATAATCAGACTTTGATCGATCCTCATGGGACGTGAAACACTTTCACGTCTCATTCAAAATCTTCTGCTAAAACTCAAATCTCCACAGTAAATTTCAACTCTTTAAACCTTTGAGATTGGAACTAGTTTCCATTTCTCTTTAGACCTTTGAGATTGGAACCAGTTTCCATTTCTCTTTAGACCTTTGAGATTGGAACTAGTTTCCATTTCTCTTTAGTCCTTTGAGATTGGAACCATTTTCCATTTCTCTTTAGTCCTTTGAGACTGGAACCAGTTTCCATTTCTCTTTAGACCTTCGAGATTGGAACTAGTTGCCATTTCTCTTTAGACCTTTGAGATTGGAACCGGTTTCCATTTCTCTTTAGACCTTCGATATTGGAACCAGTTTCCATTTCTCTTTAGACCTTTGAGATTGGAACTAGTTTCCATTTCTCTTTAAACCTTCAAGATTTGGACCAGATTCTAGTTCTCATTAAACCTTTTAGACTGGAACCCGATTCCAGTTGTCTTTAAACTTTCGAGATCAGTACCTAAGTTCTGATTCTCATCCTTTTCAATCGATACTTAAACTCCGATTCTCACTCCGAGGCATGTACCTAAATTTTAGTTCTCTTCACAATCCCGAGATTGTAACCTAGGTTCCAATTCTCATTTCAAATCCAGATTTCCTTGAATTGATTTTAAATTAAACCTCAACCGAAATTGAAACTCAGAACAAATCGAAATCTAAACTCATACATTAAAAAAAACTCAGAATAGAAAATGAAATGAAATCTAAATCAAATTTCCCTAGATCTTATGATCTGGAATTCACCTCCTTTTCTTTTCCCCAGCGAGAGTTCAGGAATCTCCAGTCTTGGAGAAGTACTCGATACTCCCCAGCGGAAATTTGTTTCTACTCTGTTCTAAGTGTGTCACTTAGACGTCTGTGTTGGTTTTGTTGATCACTTTGGTCAACGCCAATACGTGCGGTTTTCTTGGTTAGCACACCACACCTATTGGGGGTCCATTTGTTGTCCTCATTTTTTATGAGGTCTTTTCTCTTCTCTCTCCTTAGTACTTAAGATCTAGCCTTAGGCTTTCCCTTTGACTATCTTAGAGGACTATAAATGGAACCCACCACTTAGAAATTCAAATACCTCTTAACTCCCTGCAAACCCCATAAGTTTGATTGTAAACCCCTAAGTCACTTGGAGGGTTAAGATCAAATGTGGAGGTTTAAAGGATGTGTTCCCTATATGACTCTTTGGCCTTAGGACTACCCTGGGTGGCCTGGTCTGGTGAGTGTTGACCTGCACACATTACACTTTTACACAAATTCCAAATCCTAAAACCATTCATACCTAGCTTGACTTCCTGACCCATGTAGGTAATTCATATGGATGGACCTTAACCCCTAGGTCCTTAGCTAAGAGGGTTAGGAACAACATAGTGAATGCCTCAAATGAGTCCTTTCATGGCTCTTGAGAGCTTAACATGGCTTCATGGCTCAACCAAAGTGATTTCATTCTACTCAAACTTGATCAATCTTTATTTTTTCAAAATTTCAATTTTTGACCCTCGGGGCCCTACACCCACTAAACCTACCAAATGTCCTTGAAGCTACCCAAAATTTACAAAAATTACCTAAATTACCCAAAATTGCTCAAAACTAACCTAAACATTTCCCACCATTCAAATTGATCATCCTTAGCCAAATTTAACAAAAATTCCAAAAATACCCCCCAATACCCTCTAAATACCCAAAATGCCTTTTTTAACCAAAAAATCCATAAATTCCAAAAATTCCCAGAAAATTCCAGAAAATTGCAAATATTCCCAATTTCATTTTTTCCAACTACACTATAGGCTAATTTTATCAATTTAACCCACTTTTGTCAAAACCCCCAATTTGACCCATTTTTAACCCAAGTGAACCCAATGTCCCACTAAATCAACCCAATTGACCACAATGTTGATCCAATCCAATCCTGAACTTAAATTCAATATCCCCAATATCAATTTAGACCAAATCCAAGCCCAATTTGACTGACATTTGGATTCAATTTTAATTTAAAGCCTAAAGCCCAATTTTGGCCTAAACCCAAACCTAACCCAAATGGGCCCAAATCCCAAAATCAAAGCCCAACCAAAGTTGAAAACTCTTTATGACACTCTCATAAACATTTCTCAAAATTAATTTTATATCAAATCCAACTTTAGCCCAACCTTAGCCCAAGTTAGCCTAATTTGACCCACTTTGGCCCCTTTACCAAAAAGCCCAAATTAAATCCAATTCCACTCTAAATGATATCAAATCTTTTCTAAAATGTTCATGACACATCCCTAAACAAAACCCAACATTTATTTGGCCCAATCCTTCATAAAATATCCATCCACCAATTTGTTTTTAAACCGAAAGACCCACATTCTTAAACCATTCTAAAAGCCCATTTTCACCAAATTCAAAAGCCCAAAATTAGCTCTAAAGCCCACATGGCAATTTCCTTTCATCATACCTTTAATTGATATCACCCTTAAGTTTCAAAATCATCATTAAACCATTCCAAATCAAGCTTCATCCAAATTTCCACCAAAATGCCAAAATTCCTAAAATCTACTTCCATGAAATTGACTAAGCTTAGCCCCAAGCCAAATGGATCCATTAAGCCATGCACAAGCCATATGCAAGCCATGGAAGCTACTTTACACATCACCATGCCATATTGGGCAAGAGGAGGGGGTCCTTTAATGATTCCCTTAAGAGTGATTAAACCGTTTCATGCTTCCCCTAAACCATGCTTAAGCTTAAATATGCCTAGATGGTGACTTCTCCCCACTAAGCTAGCTGACTTACCTGATTCCCTTCAGCCCAAATTAGACCTTGGTGGGTGCACCAAGCCTATTTCCATGGGTTGACCAAACCAAGTCCAAAAGAGACCCTTCCCCATTCCATTTTGAATAAAGCTCTTTACACATGGCTAACCCCCATTGTTTGCACAAAACTCAATCCCTGGACTCACTGAGTCAAGATGGTGAACTGACCCTACCAGCCAGCCACCTGGGTCACTGGAAAATGCCATGGCAGAGAGCTCCATGTGAGCTAAACTCCAAAATTCTCCCTGGCTGAGCTGCCCCATGCCCAATGGCCACTATGGTTGTTCTTCCCTTGACCAAGGTAGCTGATCTCAAGCCCTAACTCCCCCTGGGAAGCCCTCCAGCCATGTCTATTTAAACCCACCACCCTCTCGGCCAAACAAGGTGATGAACCAGACCTAAGAAAAACTCTGCCAAAATTGCTCCAGGAGCTTCTCCAAACCTAGAGCAATTGATCCCCACTGTTCTCTTGCCCTAAACCCCATTGATTGAGCTCAATTTTGGAGCTCAATTCTCAGCCCAGAACCAGGACATCTCTGAAACCTCCACCAAAATCAAATTAAGCTCACCCACACCTGCACAGGACCAAGAGAAGGAGTTCCCCAGTGGAAGCCCCCTCACCAGGCCAGACATTCTCTCTATCGGCCAAGCTTTGAAATCCGTCGTGGTGGAAATTGTACCTAGGCAATTCCCCAAAGCCAGAGACTTCATCTGGAGCTTCCTTGGGTGCAATCGAAGGTGCCACAACTCTCTGATTGAAGCTTAACTTCTTAGAGCCAAGGTATAGACCTCTCCTTCCTCCCGAGCTTCCGGAGATTCTCCATTTTAATTTACTTAATTTCATAGCATGTAAACTATATGGATGTGTTCGTCTCCTCAAGACGAATCCATAGAGCATAAGAACACGAAAATCCATTGAGAAATGAGAGAGTTCATAGGGTTTTAGTGTGGACGGCCACGGGTGCACACCAGTCGTAGACGACGACCAAGCGCCGTCCGATCGAGCGTGTATCAGTTGAACGGCTCAGATTGCGTCGGATCAGAGGAAGGAGCGGAACAACAAGACGTGTGGCGGCTGACTCAGATGGCAGCGTCAAATAGGAGCGCGCCGCTTGGTCTTTCGATCCGCCGTAGGTTGACACAGCGCTGAGTCGGATAAGTAGATAACTAGGATTTTTTTCTATTTATTTAAATACCCAGAACTTAGAAAATCCATATCTTTGCATAGAAAAATCACAAAAATAAACTGAAAATACCCTCTTGCTTAGTGAACAGAGGAGAATAATGTGGAAAACAAATCATGTTATTTTGATGAGTATTTTATTTTTAATTAATTATTTACTCATTTTAGTATTTTGATTCTTTATTTGCATAGACAATTCACCATGGCATAAGACCATAGGGCTTTTGAAGCCTCTAATCTTGGGAACATTCCCTAAATTTTTCAAGATCAGAGGCCATCTCTATGGCAAGTTATGTATTTTTCAAGTTTATGTCACTATTTTTGGTATTTTAATTCCATTAATTAGCATATTGCTTAGAAAATTCTAGGAAAATTTGGGAAGTTTCTTAGGACTAGAGGACCCTAGGATAATTATATTTTGAGTTAAATCATTAAGAATAACCCTAATTAGCCTAATTACTCAAAACTAAATTTTAATTAATTTGGGTTAACCACACATCAAAAGAACTTGAAAATAATTCTCCACTGGTCTTTAGGATCAGAGGGACCTCACATAAAAATTTGGAATCAATTGGAAATGTTTAACCCCACTAAATGGATTAATTAAGTCACATAACTAAATTAAATTTAAAAAATTCATAACTCCAAAAATACACTTTAAAAATTCACTAAATTGGTTTGGAGCCTCTCTGATATCAGAGGAGCCTTAGAAAATTAAAATTAAATTTTTCTAAAAATCTTCATTTTTCTAAAAATCTTCATTTTTCATCATATTTTAATATATTAAATAATTAAAAAAATAATAAATATCACAAAAATATTAAAAATCTTAAAAATGTCATGCTTTGACGCCTAATCACTTAAGAACAAACCAAATATTTTTCGCCAGTCTCGATATTGAATTTTAAATGCTTAAAACAATTTTTGAATTAAAAAATGAATTTTCCAACCTTTTCACTAAATTAATTCTAATAAATCAAAGAAAAATCATAAAATTATAAAATTTGTTTCCTTGAACTCCTTAAGGTTAGATAGATTTTAGAAAATTATTAAATTTAATTTTCAACCTTTATTTTATTTTATAATTAATTAACACTCAAAAACTAAAAATAATTATAATAAATAAAATATAATTTAAAAAATCACTAAAATTAATCCAAATGGTCCTCTAGTCATTAGGAACATCTCATAATTTTCTTAAGGACAAAAACCTTTCCTTGGTCATGTTGTTGAATTTTCATTGAAAATCCCTATTTTTCACAAAAATAATTATATAAATTAAATTAAATTCAGAAAAATCACATTTTCTCCTCTAATGTCTTAATTGACATGTGAGTGAAGTTACATAAAAATTTTAAGTTCATTTGAGCTCAATTTAGTGAGTTGTGAAATGAATAAGCCTAAAGGGGCATAAAGGTAATTAAAGAATTTTAACCCTAATTAACATTTAGGTTTAATCAAAATGGGGGGTAAAATATCTGATTTTAAAATTTTCACTAGAAGATTGAAACCTAGAGAATTAAGGGGTAGAAACCCATTAATCATCTTGAAAATATTTAAAGTAAATTTTAATTAATTAAAAAATTTGAATTTTGGAGGAATAAATTAAAATTTGGATTATTAAAATGGGGATATAATTTAGAGAGACTATAATAACTTAAACTAAAATAACTAAATGAATCACTTTAATAATACTTAACTTTTAATTAAATTTAAAGTGATAATTGAAATTAATAATTAAATAATTAAAAGGAAAGTAAACCTTAATTAAATTAAAACTTAAAACATTAACTTGATAAATAAATTGAATTAAAAAAAAATTATTAATTTCAAAAATCACTTGAAAGTAAATTTAAAATAAATTTGAAACATTAAAAATTAATTTCATAAAGATAAATTCTTAATAAAAAAACAATAATATAATAATCCAACCCATTAAAAAGTTAATCCAGAATATTGCAATTATATTAAAATTAAATCATTAAAGTCTAAATTAAATAATTTAAATTCCACTTTTAACTCAAATGGGTTAAAACACTTAAGAATAAAACAACTTGAACACTATTCCAAACTTAAATTCATTAAAATTTTATAAATAAATTAAATCACCTTAAAACATTAATTCTAATTTTAAATTGTTGAAATTCTTTAATAAATTAATTTGCCCTTGAAGGCTTTCATTATTATAACTCTTAAGTAAAGCATCAAGTGAAATGTCATTTTACTTATAGGATAATCAAACATCCTAATTCACTGAGCAAGAAGGAAAATCTAAACTGAATTCTTGGATGATCAATTCACCAGTACAATTAAACTCATTTGGACTCAAAGTAATTCCAAAAATATTGAAAAGATGTTTAGGACTCTTCCTAAACACTTCCTCAATATGATGGGATGTTTTAGAAGAATAATTAAATTTAATTGTTCTTTGATGAAGAAAATCATCCTTAAACGAAATACAAGAACATAGACGTCATAGGAAATGACTAGCAATAGGATTAAGACTTTGGTAGACAACCAAAACCTTTCCCTTAGCTTTACCTAGGTACTTGTTATAAATATTTAAATGCCTTAACATGTGTTTTAAGTGCAGCTTGGAATGATGAGAAGACCCTCGAGGTACGCTTTTATTTTATTGCAATTTACTTTATTGCAATTTATTTATAAGCTCTACTTTACTTTTCTTACATGTTAAACAAGATTGTTGCATGAAAACTAAAACCTTTAGGATAGTCACAAAACTGAAACCCAAAACAAAATTAAAAGTCACAAAAAGATAAAATTCACCGCCACAACATTCAAAAGATAAAAAAACTCAAAATTTAATCACAAACAGAACAACAAAACTACAATTACAATTAAATTAAAACATCTCGTTGGATGATTGGAAATACCTCGTATGATGTAACCTACGTGTTGCTAACGGGATTTCCCACGGTCTAACTGAAAGTGTGGTACTCATTCAGTTGAGTTTATCAAATTCATCTGGACTAAGTGAATCGGATAAAAATAACGGTGCCGGAATGATGGAACCGTGGGATCTTAACCGGTGTTGTTATAATCTACTTTAAGATTCTACTAATAAAACATTAAAGAAATTTGAACTTTAAAACTCTTCTAAACTGAAACACTTCTCTCATCTCCTGATTTTCACTTTCTAAAACTATACCTCTGTAACAACAAGGAGCTTGGAACATAGAGGGCAGCACGGCCATCTTCGTCAGCAAAACTTGGATCTACATCAGCAAAACCTTTCCTAGTTTAAAAAACAACAAGCCATAAGATTTCGAGGTAGTTTGCCTAGTGCAACATAAATCCTCAACTTTTTGTTAGGCATTTGTATTATCATGTTATGGAAATTAAGCCCTAACCGGTCTTAGGACTCCGAGGTAATCGTTCGGTATGACATAAACCCTTACATCTTCGAGGCTATTTGTGTGATCATATCATACAAGCATAAGTCCTAATTAACAAAAATTGGTAGGATTACAACATTAAATAAACTCTCAAATTAAAGCCAAACCATAGGATAGTTGGGAAGTCACTGAAGTTCACTTCGGGTCCGTGACAGCCCCTACTTCTCTTCCTTTGGACTCTTAAAATAAACCGTTCCAAATTTGAGCTAATCCCTTTTGAAATTCCATTTTTCAATCCTTTGAAAACCTTAAACTTTGAAATTCTTGAGAGCAAAAACACTGATCATTATCGAGATTTTTCTTAAATGATTCCAGTCATTTAAGATGTAATTAACTATAGGGGCTAGCCCTTATAGGGAACTTTAAGAACCCAGGTATATAAACCCTGCTTAATTCCTTTGTATTAAGCAGGGGAACTTGTCTGCTTATAAAATTGATTCGCAGACCAAACAGATGTCATAAATTTTCTAGTTTATTTAATCGAGCCTCATCATCAAGCAATGTGTTTATTCTTCGGGATAGATACACAGTTTATGGTGCGATGCTCGTTTATATAAATTATTTGGGATGTGAGATCGGTTTGATATCATATCTTAAAATTTTAAACATAAAATTATTTTTAAAACCAAATGCTACCTTTCAAATTATATATATATATATATATATATATATATAAATTAAATTTAAAATCTAAAATTCGCCGACAACTTCGTAGGCGATTCCCTTTTTAAAATAAAACACATAACCTAAAAATATGCCGACAGTAAAAATTATGAAATTTCATTGACGAAGCATCTAAAATATGTTGTGTCAAATAGAAGCAATTATATTCTTTACCCATTTCTAGTTCTATAAAGAACATTGGTTAATTTGATGATTTGAAATCTTGTAGATGGGTTAGACAGGAAAGATACTAGCTCTCACTCTAGAGTTCCCTCGATTCCCTCCACCTGGGGGGAAACATCTCATAACAAAATTTTTCACATCAAACCAAATTAGGGGGCTCTAGACTGTCACTCTAAAGTCCTCTAATTTTACTCCCCATTATAAGCATATTTTCCTATTTATTTGCACCCAATCATATGGACTATAATTCTCATCCATACAATTGCATGTGATTCTTTCCAATTATTGATTGAGACAATACCGCAATGGATCTTACATAATTTCCCAACAAATTTTAACATCTTAATTGGCCAAATCAAGAAGTAAATGAAGGGCAAGGTAGTGAATCATTACAACTTCTTCCAACATTGAAATCCTATACTTCACACACCTTCATTCCATAATTTAATTACTTCATCATTTAAAAGGAAAAATATAAAGAAAACTACTCAGAATCCATGGAGAAAATACAATCACAACTTGATTTGAAAGTAGAAATCATAGTGAAAACATAATAAGTTTTACTTAAAAACCAAATGTAAAACAAGGATAAACACTTATCTGAAAATCCTCTCCACAAGACTCTTGAAGATCCTTTGAATCTTTACTTTCCCTTTACAAAACTCAATAGAGGTTGGCGCCCAACTCTGTTAAATCTTAATCTCTATTATACTCTTAATAAAAACTGGATAGAATTGATAATAAAAGTGGTGAAGTGGAAAGGAGTACTCTCAATAACTCTCTAACATAAACTTGACTCTTAACACTAATCACACCCTCCAACAACAACTCATTTTTCTGATCTTCAAGTCTTTTTTTTTAATTTTCCAAAAGGTGTCTTGGTGTCTCTTCAAAATATGTCCAGATTCAATGTATCCACCAAGAATGCATCCATTCGTTCAAATTATAAATGAGTTTTGGTCCTGATAGGAAGTTAGTGAAGTTTAAACCAAAAGATGCTTCAAAAACCCCTTCAAATTAATGCCAAAATCAAATAAATTCGTCACTTTAACTGTGGCACCTATACCCCAATCATCCAGCGCTTAGGCGCCAAAGGCCAATTTTGCACATCTTTTAATTTTTGCTCCAAATTTGATACTCTTTTGGTCCTTTCATCATAGTCACTCATTTTAATCATTTATGCAAGAAAAACATAAAAATAGCTTCCATTAAAGTGCAATATCATCAAAAATAGGTATAAAAATCTACTTAAAAACACTATATTTTATATGTATCAGCATGTTACAATTATTCATGAGTCATAACAAGAGTTGTTTGATGGCTACGTATATGCTCATGGCTCAAATTCAAATGTTATAGAAAATACAAGTAATTCTAATCAGAAAGTTGTTAATCATTTTAGACAAAATAATCATTTCACTTTAAGAGAAATGTCTTTTGAAATCAGAAGGGAAATATTTGAAAATTTTCTTAATAGTGATATCATTGAGAATGAAGTTCAAAACTGCTGCCTACTTGGAAGAAGGTACTTGTATTCTCAACAAAAAAATATTGACCTATAATTAATTTCATGATTTACAAGTTTGGAAAACTGAAATCAAAATTTTGTTATATTATCGATAATGGTTAATGAAATACATTCAGTACCTATTTTTACCATTGCATCAGAACCCACTTTCAACGCTTACTACAGAGTTATAGAAACTTACCACACCTTTCAAAGTCTCATGTGTAGAAGTGATTGGATTATAAATTATTTGAAATTAAAAAGAAGTCAGTATTTTGTTACAATCATTAACTTTTATAAATTTATATTTTTTTTAACTTTGTATTGTTTACATCACTATATTTTTACTTGCTTAATAAATATCGTTTCTCTTAATAATGATAACCCATAAATGATCGTAAATATGATGAAGACAACTGTATATATTAAAAATACATTATTTCAATTTTTCTTATCTATTAATTATATGCATTCAATGTGCTTAAAAATCGTCAATTTTCCATTGTGATAAAATATAATATATTTTTCTTCCCTTAATGCATTAAATTTATCATTAACTCCTTTTTGTTCTAATAAATCTTGCTATCAATAAGATAACAATGATATAATCATTTTAAGATTTTGATACACATCCGTTTCACACGAAATATTTCTTATCTAGAATATTCTTATTTTTTTTTATCTTTTTAAATTTTTTTCTCAAATTAATTAAATCGTAATTGATAAATAATTTACTTAATTTAATTCAAATTATTTTTTTATTTAATTGCAAGAAAACCTACTTACACTAGATATACTTTGTTATTTAGTTTATACGAAACAATTTGATACTAACTTAAAACTTATTCAATTCCTTGATTAATTAAATATATAAAGTTATATATTGCAAATTTTATATTAAAACCCATATATTAATTTGAATTTTTAAGTTGCTCAGTAACACATTTAAATATTCATTCACTTACATAAGAAATAAAGTACAAATCAAATTCAAATATTAAAAAATTTAAACAAACTAATCTTAAATATATATATATATATATATATATATATATATATATATATATATATATATATTACCAAAGGGAGCAGACTTGAGCTCCTTATAAGTTAAAAGCAGGTGGAGAGTACAAAACTATTAAAGGAAAACCTCCATCTAACATCAGACCTAAGGAGTTCATTTCCAAATGGCCAAAACTTCCAGGGAAGCCCTAACTAAACTACAAGATTGTGTGTGTGTGTGTGTGTGTGTGTGTGTATGACAAATATATATATATATATATATATATATATATATATATATATATATGTATACCCAAAGGCAAATAAAACATAAAAACATTCCAAATCCAACAGCAACAGACAGACATTGGCCTAGAATAGTTTGAAAGAGGGGGGCAGCAGGGAGGTCTCCAGCCATCAAGAGTATCATCAGGCATCATTAGAGCTCAACTCTAATGTAAGGAGCAGGAAGGTTATCCCCCCTATGAGGGTGGCTAACTTAGGAGGGGGAACAGTAGAGACTACCAATGAGTCAGAGGAGGAGCCAGCTTTAGCTAACCAGTCAACAGGTTGGTTTCCTTCCCTGTAAATGAAAAGGAACCTGACATGGAGCTGGGGCAGCAAGCTTTGGATCCTTTTAACCCACCGATTATGATGCCAAGGGAGGTTGACAGGAGCCCCAATAAGATTAAACTGATGGAGGACTAGCTGGGAGTCCCCTTCGACCTCAATGTAGTTCCACTTAATTTTCAGGGCAATCAACAGAGCCTAGTACACAGCAATGAGTTCAGCTTCCAAAGCATCAGCAGCAGCCACAAGAGCATGGAAAAATAGCAGGCATGTCCCCACATGGTTCCTGAAGAGGCCACTAATCCCAACATTACCATCCCAGAAACTTCCATCACAATTGACTTTGAGGTATTGATCCATGAAAAAATACCTCTTTTTATGTCTTGATTTTTATCAATTTCTAAGGATATTATACTTTAATGAAAGGTATTTTTTGTGTTTTTGGATGTAGGTGATGTAAAAAGGTCCAAAAAAGGAGCAAAAATGGAGCAAAAAACAAGAATTATCAAAAATTATGGCCTGGCGCCTAGGCGCCAGAAGTTGGCGCTTAAGCGCCAGACTTGTCGGCATTATTTTTTAGGTTGTGTGTTTTATTTTGAAAAGGGGGTCGCCTAACAGAAATTGTCGGCGAATTTTTAATTTAATTTAAATAAATAATTTGAAAAGTAGTATTTGACTTTGAAAATAATGTTAAATTTGAAAATTTTAAGATATGAAATCAAACCGATCTCACATCCCAAATAGTTTATATAAATGAGCACCGCATCACAAACTGTGTATCTATCTCGAAGAATAGACACATTGTTTGGTGATGGGGTTCGATTAAATAAACTAGAAGATTTGTGACATCCGTTTGGTCTGAGAACCAATTTTATAAGCCGACAAATTCCCCTACTTAATATGAAAGCATTAAACAGGGTTTATATTACTCGGGTTCTTAAAATTCCCTATAAGGGCAAGCCCCTATAGTTAATTACATCTTAAGTGACGGGAATCACCTAAGAAAACTCTCGATAATAATCAGTAATTCTGCTCTCAAGAATTTCAAAGTTTAAGTTTTTCAAAGGATTGAATTTTGGAATTTCAATAGGGAATGGATCAAATTTGGAACATTTTGTTTTGGGAATTCAAAGGAAGAAAGGTAGGAGAAATCACAGATTCGAAGAGAACTTCGGTAATTTCCCAACTATCCTATTGTTTGGCTTGGATTTAGGAAAGTCCTAATGTTTATTTAATGTTTTGATCTTGCCAATTTTAATTAATTTGGACTTATATTCGTATGATAAAATCATACAAATAGCCTTGAAGATGTGAGGGTTTATGTCGTATCGGACGACTACCTCGGAATCCTAAGACCGGTTAGGGCTTAATTTGCTATGCAAATGCCTAACGAAGAGTTGAGGATTTATGTTGCACTAGGAAAACTACCTTGAAGTCCTATGGCTTAGTTATTTAATTCTAAGTATGGTTTTGCTGATGCAGATTTCGGTTTGCGCGATGACGATGGTCGTGCTGCCCACCATACCCCGAGCTCCTTGTTGTTGCAGAGTTTTAGTTTTAGAAGTCAAAAATCAGGAGATGAGAAAAGTGTTTTGGTTTAGAGAAAATCTTAATTTCTAAGTGTTTTTTTAATTTAAAACAAATCTTAAAGTTGATTATAACAACACCGGTTAAGATCCCACGGTTCCATCCTTCTGCATCGTTATTTTTATCGGATTCACTTAGTCCGGATGAATTTGCTAAACTCAACTAAATGAGTTCCACACTTTCATTTAGACCGTGGGAAATCCCGTTAGCAACACGTAGGTTACATCATCCGAGGTATTCCCGATCATCCAACAAGACGTTTTAATTTAGTTGTAATTGCAATTTCGTGTTCTGTTTGTGATTAAATTTTTAGTTCTTTTATATTTTGAAATGTTGTGGCAGTGAATTTTATCTTGTAATGACTTTTAATTTAGTTTTGGTTTCAGTTTTAGGGACTATCCTAAAGGTGTGGGTTTTCATGCAACAGTTGTTTATCATGCAAGAAAAGTAAAGTGCATTTGCAATAAAATACATTGCAAGAAAGTAAATTGCAATAAAATAAAAGCGTACCTGGAGGGACTTCCCGTCATCCCAGGCTGCACTTAAACACAATTTAGAATATTTAAGCAAGTTCCTAAGTAAAGTTAAGGGAAGGGTTATGGTTTTCTACCAAGTTCCTAATCCTATAGCTAGTCATCTCCTATGACGTCTAGGTTCTTGTGTTTTGGTTTGAGGATGATTTTCTTCATCAAAGAACAATTAAGTTCAATTGTTCTCATAAATATCCTATCATATTAAGGAAGTGCTTAAGAAGAATCTTAAACATCTTTTCAATATTGCTAGAATTGTTTTAAGTCCAAATGAATTTAATTATACAAATGAATTAATCGTCCGAGAATTCAAGTTTTGTTATCTTGCTCAGTGAACTAGGACATTTGAATATCCTATAAGTGGAGTAACACTTCATTTAACGTTCTGTTTAGGAGTTATGACAACAAAAGCTTTCGAGGGCAAATTGATGTTCAAATGGTTTGTGATTTAATTTAATTTCAGTTAACGAGTTTAAATTTGGAATAGTGTTCAAGTTGCTCCATATTTATTTTTGAATTTCTTTATGTCTTAGGTGATGTTATCTTTAATTCAGTTTAATTTAACTTTAATTTAATTTAGTTTAGTTTAGTTTTAATTTTAATTTAATTTGATTTAATTTAATTTAATTTAATTTAATTTAATTTAATATGTTTTAATTTAATTTGATTTAATTTAATTTAATTTAATTTTTAATTTAATTTTATTTTTAACTTTAATTTAATATTTTATTTTTTTTTTATGTTTTAAAGATGATTTAATTTAAAGTATTAATTTAATTGAAATTTTAAAAGGGTTTGATTTAAATAATTCAACTTTAATTTAATTTAATGATTAAGTCTTTTAGAGTTTTAAATCTTAAATTTGAATTATCATTTTAATTAGGAATTAAAAATTATTGAGATGATTAATTTAGGGATTCTTAAATTAAAGAACAAATCTCTTCCTAATAATATCCCTATTTTAATAATTCCAATTTTATTATTCTTCCAAATTTAATCAATTATTTAATTAAGGTTTATTTTAATTATTTTTAAATTGTTTAGTAGGTTTCTACCCTTTAATTATTTAAATTTCAATCATCCAAATCAGATTAGGATCAAATATTTTATTCTTTAATTTTATTAAGCCTAAAGTTTTAATTAAAGGTTAAAATTTTAATTACCATTTTGCCCTTCAAGCTTAATAATTTCATAACTCACTAAATTGAGCTTAAATGAACTTGAAATTTTTATGTGACTTCACTCATATGTCAATAAAGACATGAGAGGGGAAAATGTGATTTTCCTGTATTTAATTTATTTATGTAATTATTTTTGATGGAAAATAGAGATTTCCAAGGAAAATTAAATAATATGACCAAGGGAAAGTTTCTGTCCTTAAGAAAATTATGGGACATTCCTAATGACCAGAGGACCACTTGGACCAATTTTGGTGATTTTTTGAATTATATTCTTTTTATTATAATTATTTTGAGTTTTGTAGTATTAATTAATTTAAAAATAAAATAAAGGTTGGAAAATAAATTTTATATTTTTCAAAAAATCTCTCTGATATCAAGGAAATCAGAGAATCAATTTTTACAATTTTCTAATTTTTCTTTGATTTATTAGAATTATTTTAGTGGAAATGCTAAAAATACATTTTTTTAATTTTAAAATTACCTTAGGGCTTTAAAATTTAATATCTCATCATATAGACCTAAGAAAAATATGGGGCTTATTCCTAAGTGATTAAAATTCAAAATATAACATTTTGGTGAATTTTATTATTTTTGTGATTTTTATTATTTTTTAATTATTAAAATATTAAAATAATACAAAAAAATCAACTTTTTTAGAAAATTACAATTTTATTTTTCTTAAATTCCCCTGATATCAGAGAGGCTCCAAAACCAATTTGGTGAATTTTTGAAAAGTATTTTGAAAGTCATGAATTTTTAAAGTTTAAATTGGCTAAATGGCTTAATCAACCCATTTAGTAGGGCTAATCAAGTCCATTTGACTTCAAATTTTTATGATGGATTCCTCCAATTCTAAAGGTCAGTGGAGAATTGATTTCAAGTCAATTGGATGTATGATTAGCTCTAATTAATTAGGGACCTATTTTGGGTGTTTAAGCCAATTAGGGTTATTCCAAGTGGATCAATTCAAAACCTATTTTTCCTAGGTTCCTCTGGTCATAAGAAACATCCTCAAATTTTCCTAGAATTTATTTCACAACATGCTAATTATTGGATTTAAAATACTCAAAACAGCAACATGAATTTGAAAATCAATAACTTCTCATAGGGGTGGCCTCTGACTTTGGAAAATTCAGAGAATGTTCTCAAATTCAGAGGCTTCAAAAGCCCTATGGTCTCATGCCATGGTGAATTTACTATATGCATGGAGAATTAAAACAATGCAGAGGGTAAACAAATTATTAAAAATAAAATATTTGATGAAATTAAATGATTTCTTTTCCACATTATTCTCCTCTGTTCACTGAGCAAGAGGGCATTTTTATTTTATTTTTCTGATTTTCCTACACAAAGTTATGCATTTTTGAAGTTTAGGGGAATTAAATAAATCAAAAATACCCTAATTTTCTATTTATCCACGCGGCGCCACGCCATCCTCGGCAGCTCCGAAATGCCGCGTGTCGCGCTGCCATTCGACGCCGTCATTTGAGTCAGCAGCCCAGGTCCCTCCTTCCGCGTATCATCTGTTGACCCGACCTGATCTGAGCCGTTCGTCCGCGCGTGTATGGAATGAATGGCATCCGTTCATCGTCCCCAGCCGTTCTCACCCGAGAGTCGTCCACACTAAAACCCTAAGAACTCACTCATTTCTCAAAGGATTTTCGTGTTCTTGTGCTCTATGGATTCGCCTTGAAGAGACGAATACATCTATGTGGTGATCATGCATTGAAATTAAAGCATTTGAAATGGAGAATCTCCAGAAGCTCGGGATAAAGAGTTAGCTCACACCTTTGCTCAGAGAAGTGTGGCTTCAATCTGAGGGTTGTGTCACCTTCGATCGGGTCCCAGCAAGCTCCAGCATGAAGTCTCCCGGTCTCGGTGAATCGCCTAGGTATGATTTCGACCAAGCCCGATCACAAAGCTTGGAGTCCGGAACGGATGGGTGGCCCGGAGAGGGGGCTTTTGCTGGTGGACCTCTTCCCTCGGTCCGGTGAAGGTGTAGGACCAATCAATTTGAGGATTGATCCACCGTGGAGAAGTGTCCCGGTTTTGGGTGGAATTTTGGCCGAGAAATCGGGCTCGTTGGTGGGGATTAGGGCAAATTGTCACTCGGATCAACCGCTCTAAGTATGGAGAGTGGTCCGGAGCAATTTTGGCGTGGTTTCGCAAGGTCCGGTTCAAGCACCTCTCATGGCCGAGAGGAGGTGAGGTTTAAATAGGAGAGGGTGGAGGGCCTCCTGTGGGGGTTTAAGGCTCGGGATCGACTGCTAGGTCAAGGGAAGAACGACCATGATGGCCACTGGGCATGGGGCAGCTCAGTAAGTGAGAATTCCAAACTTTGGCTCACATGGGTGCTCTCGCCTGGTGGTTTCCGGCGGCCGTGGTGGTCGGCCGGCCAGTGGTCGGTCACCCTCAAGGTCGTGGAGGTCGTGGTCGGGGCTTAGTGCAATCAATCGTCAATGCCATGTGTAAAGAGCTTGGATTGAAATGGAATGGGGAAGGCTATTTTGGGTTCAAATGAGTCAACCCATGATTTTGGGCTAGGTTCACCACCCAAGGCCTCGGTTTTGGGCTGAAAAGGATCACTGGGTCGGCCAAGAGAAAATGGTGTGATCTCCATCCATGATGAGGTGGCTAAGCATGGTTTAGTGTGTGACATGCTTAAGGTAAAAAGGGTTTAAGAAGGATTGGAAAGGGGCCCTCCTTTTGCCAAATGTGGTAAGGTCACATGTGAGCAACTCACATGGCTTACATGTGGCTTAAGAGTGGCTTCATTGCTTGTCTTTGGCTTGGGGAAAAGCTTGGTCAATTTCATGAAAATGGAATTTGGAAATTTTGCTAATTTAGGGGTGATTTGATGGGATTTAGCATATGGCTTGATTTGGATTTATTTGATGATTGATTAGGACTTAGGAGATGGTTTTATCAAATGGATGATGATAGAGGATTGTCATGTGGGCTTTGGGCCTTTGAAATTTAGTGAAGGTGGGCTTTTAAAGTGATTTATGGAAGTGGGTTTTGGATTTTAAAAAATGGATTTTATGATGGGAATTTTGCAAAGGATTGGATCCCATAAGTGTTGAATTTAGTTTAGGAATGTTTCATGAATATTTTGGAATCAATTTGGTGTGATTTGGAGTAGAATTGGTTTGAACTTGGGCTTCTTTGGTGAATGGGCCAATATAGGTCAAATTGGGCTAACTTGGGCCAATGTTGGGCTAGGGTTGAAATTGATGTAAAATAAATGTTGGGAAGTATTTATGGGAGTGTTTCAAAGAAGTTTTGTCTTTGGTTGGGTTTTGATTTTGGGGTTTGGGTTTATTTGGGTTAGGTTTGGGTTTAGGTCAAAATTGGGCCTTTTAGCTTTGGGTTGAATTTGAGTGGGGTTTGGGTCTAAATTTTGGGTAAATAATGTTAGTGTTTTGTTTCTGGGGATGTTAAGGAAGGTTTAGAAAAGGTTTGGGATTAATTGGAGTTGAATTGGGTTAGTTTGGGTTAGGTTTGTGTCATGGGTTCAAATTGGGCTTTAAGGTCAAAAGTGAAATTGGATTCAAATGTCAATCAAATTGGACTTGTATTTGGTCTAGATTGGTGTTGGGAATGTTGAATTGAAGTTTAGAATTGAATTGGACCAGAATTTGGGTCAATTGGGTATGTTTGGCTTGACATTGGGTTCACTTTGGGTTAAAATGGGTCAAATTGGGGGTTTTGGTAAAAGTAGGGTAAATTGACACAATTGGCCCATGGTGTAGTTGGACAAAATGAAATTGGGAATATTTGGGATTTTCTGGAATGTTCTGGGAATTTTCTGAATTTTTGGATTTTTGGGTCAAGAGGGGCATTTTGGGTATTTGGAGGGTATTGGGAGGGTATTGGGAGGTATTTTTGGAATTTTTGGTATTTTTGGCTGTGGATGGTCAATTTGAGTGATGTGTGAATGTTTGGGATTGGTCTTGAGGAATTTTGGGTGATTTGGAGATTTTTGGAAATTTTGGGTAATTTTAAGGGTTTTGGGTAGGCTAGGCGAGTGTAGGGTCCCGGGGGTCAAAAATTGAAAATTTGGAAAAATGAAGATTGAGTAATTGTAAGTGGAATGAAATCATTTTGGTTGAGCCATGAAGCCATATTAAGCCCACATGAGCCATGAAGGGACTCATTTGAGGTATCCACTATGTTGTTCCTAACCTCTTAGCCAAGGGCTTAGGGTTAAGGACCATCCATGTGAATCACCCTTATGAGTGAGGAGGTCAAGTTAGGTATGGGTGTGTTTTTCGGAGGTGTGTGAAAGTGTAGTGTATAGGTGTAGTGTGTGTGTAAGTCAGCCCTTTACTGCACTGTGCCACCTGTGTCAGATCCTAAGGCCAAAGAGTCCTATAAGAACTCATCCTTTAAATTTCCACACTTGATTTCAACCCTCTAGGTGATTAGGGGTCTACAGTCAAGTTTGTGGAGTTTGCAGGGAGTTAAGAAGTGGTTTAAAATTCTAGGTGGTGGGTCCCAATTCTAATCCTTTATGATAGTAAAAGGAAAAGCCTAAGGCTAGATCCTAAGTACTAAAAAGAAGAAGAGAAGACCTCATCAAAAATGAGGTCAACAAATGGACCCCCAATAGGTGTGGTGAGCTGACGGAGCACACCGCGCCTATTGGTGTTGACCGAAGCGATCAACAAAACTAACGCAACCGTCCAAGTGACAAACTTAGGATAAAGTAGAAGAGTTTCCGCTGGGGAGTGTCAAGTATATCTCTGAGACTGGAGATTCCTGAACTCTCGCTGGGGAAAGGAAAAGGAGGTGAATCCCAAATCACATGATCCTGGGGAATTTCAATTTAGATTTTATTTTGTTTCAATTTAAGTTTTGATGTGTGAGCTTAGATTTTAGTTCGAGTTTCAATTTAGATCGAAGTTTTGTTAAGATTAATTTGAAGGGATTTGAACTTCGAAATGAAAATTAGAATTTTGTGGTTTTAGATGTAACATCTTCAACCTCAAAAGAAAATTGAATTGATTGGATTGAATCATTACAATGAGGAGAGATCTCAGAGCAATGTGGTATTGGATGTAAAATCCTTAACCTCAAGAGTTCGATTTTGATGTATTTCATTGCGATAGGGAAAGAATCCTAAAGCAATGCAGTCTCGGATGTAAAATCCATAACCCCAAGAATTTGATTTTGATGTATTTCATTGCAATAAGGAAAGAATCCTAAAGCAATGCGATCTCGGATGTAAAATCCT
This sequence comes from Papilionanthe hookeriana x Papilionanthe teres, assembly GCA_022702705.1. Taxonomy (NCBI): domain Eukaryota; kingdom Viridiplantae; phylum Streptophyta; class Magnoliopsida; order Asparagales; family Orchidaceae; genus Papilionanthe; species Papilionanthe hookeriana x Papilionanthe teres. The sequence goes on from CM040424.1 coordinate 152,954,569, forward strand.
CAACCCCAAAAAGTTTGATTCTGATGTATTTCATTGCGATAGGAAAGAATCCTAAAGCAATGCAGTCTCGGATGTAAAATCCTCAACCCCAAAAGTTTGATTCTGATGTATTTCATTGGAATAGGGAAAGAATCCTAAAGCAATGCAGTCTCGGATGTAAAATCCTCAACCCCAAAAGTTTGAATTGTGATGTATTTCATTGCGATAGGGAAAGAATCCTAAAGCAATGCAGTCTCGGATGTAAAATCCTCAACCCCAAAAGTTTGAATTTTGATGTATTTCATTGCGATAGGGAAAGAATCCTAAAGCAATGCAGTCTCGGATATAAAAACCTCAACCCCAAAAGTTTGAATTTTAATGTATTTCATTGCGATAGGGAAAGAATCCTAAAGCAATGCAGTCTCGGATATAAAATCCTCAACCCCAAAAGTTTGAATTTTGATGTATTGCATTGCAATAGGGAAAGAATCCTAAAGCAATGCAGTCTCGGATATAAAATCCTCAACCCCAAAAGTTTGAATTTTGATGTATTTCATTGTGATAGGGAAAGAATCCTAAAGCAATGCAGTCTCGGATATAAAATCCTCAACCCCAAAAGTTTGAATTTTGATGTATTTCATTGCGATAGGGAAAGAATCCTAAAGCAATGCAGTCTCGGATATAAAATCCTCAACCCTAAAAGTTTGAATTTTTATGTATTTCATTGCAATAGGGACAGAATCCTAAAGCAATGCAGTCTCGGATATAAAATCCTCAACCCCAAAAGTTTGAATTTTGATGTATTTCATTGCAATAGGGTCAATGCAGTCTCGGATGTAAAATCCTCAACCCCAAAAGTTTGAATTTTGATGTATTTCATTGCAATAGGGAAAGAATCCTAAAGCAATGCAGTCTCGGATGTAAAATCCTCAACCCCAAGAATTTGAATTTGGATGTAATTGATTTTGCAAAGATTTGCAGTGTGGAATTTTAGTGTTTCGAGAATTTCATGAAAGTTGTAAAAGACTTTTATGGAAGGAAATAGATTAGGAGGGAATATGTAGATGTTACGTATCCCATTCAAAAGAGTTGATCGGAAGTTGCTGGTTTGGATTAGATACAATTCCTCGCCATCAGATTCAATTCGTGTCAATGGAATCGACCACTTTCATCCCAGACAAGGGAGAGAGTAGAACGGTTTGGATTTCGGATTTGGAAGATTGAATTTGAATTTGATTGAGATTTGATTTGAAATTTGGAAAGATTGAATTTGAAATTTGATTAAGATTCTATTTGAAATTTGGAAAGATTGAATTTGAAATTGATTGAGATTCGATTTGAAATTTGGAAAGATTGAATTTGAAATTTGATTTAAAATTTGTGCTCATTTTGTTTGTCCTTTAACGATTCAAATTTTATTTTATCGTGAATTTGGAGTTCATCATTTTTTTATTTAGATTTTTAAGGAAAGTTTTCTTTTATTCTTTTTTGTTTCTTTTCTGTTCTTTGTTTAAAGTTCATTTAACTTTAATGGTGTTTCTCAGTCAACTTGCACAAAAGGGGTGATGGCCAAAAATGTGACATGGTCACTTTCATTCCAATCATGTTGAAGATACATCATACAACTCGATCTGGAATACATCTCATACAATCCATATAGACTCAAAACAGACTATGTATGATCTTTGCCGATCCATCCAAAAAGGTATCTGTCAAAAATCCACATCTGAATAGTGAGGTACATGGTCAATAACATCACCTTCCAAGCCATCCTTGGCAAGGATGTCGTATGGATGTACGTTGGAGGTGTGATATTTTCCATGTAACTCACAGCTCGTAAGGCCGGAGGCTCTCTAGCTCCGAGTCTGGCTGGAAGTGGTAAGGTGCTTTTCTGTCATCCATCCTTCTAAAAGTAACTGAGATCCGCTTCACGGGTACTCCCGGTATGCAATGCTTAGCGACATCTGCTCCATTGCCTTTCAGCATCATGACGGAACCTATCGGTAATGGTATCTTTACTGGCCCTCGAAACTCACCTAGGCCTGCTATCCGGAGGTCAGATCCGAACATGATATTACACTCGTTCAGAAAAGAAACTGTGCAAAAAGGTCTGACAAAGTCGTAGTGATCTATGTGTGGGAGTATGCAATCACCCTTCTTGTAAATGTTAATGATGCAACTATTAGGTATGCAATCTGTCGGCAGTACCCTCCACGTTATCATTCTTTTTACCATCCTTTTGATGACTAATGGCATTGGATCCACCTGGCCATGACGGAGTATCCCTGGTGGGTTTCCCTTCCTGTCTTCTGTGAAGTTGTAGCAACGATCCACATTGTATTGTAATTCTCCCTTTCCCCGGCATCCATCTCCAGGGTTCTGAGTAAGTGTTTTCTCTTAGGCGGCCCGCTCGGCCCATTCTTTTCAAATCCCGGATGCAATTCACAATTTGTTGTTGTTCGTATTCTGAGAACACGTCTGTATGTAGCTCAAGGCCTTCTAGTATATTGATCCTCTTGCCTCTGATTCTCTCGAAGTATTCAAAAGTTTTCCTCTCGACATTCCGCATTCTTTCTAGCTCGTATTCCGGAATAATCCGCAAATGGCGAGGCCTCGGTGACGTATCGTGGGATATATGGCTCAATCCCTTCACGTTCTCCCCGCATACCTCGGCTCCTCGGGGATGATGTCCGTCGGGACATCCTCCGGGGTTGCTTCGCAACAAGGTTATGCATTACCGGTGGCTTTATCTCGGTGGCATGGTAGCCTTCCTTCTTCCGTTCTTCTTAAGATTTCCCCGGTTTCTTCGTTATCCTCAGAGCCGGCCTCCTTCCTTCGAGTACCCGGCGAACCGGCGTCCTCGAAGTATATGCACCGGCAAGCAGCAACCGCCTCGTCGCGCCGGTCCGCTCGCTAGTTTAGTTAACATCTTGCGGATACGGCGATTTTTATTTCTTCGCCGGGTTGTCGTGAGAGTAGCTCTTCGTACTTCCCGACTTCTGCGGGCGCGGCGCCGACAAGCTCCGCCCTCCGTCGTAGCGACTACGTACTTGATTCTCTTGTCTTCTTCAGTGTTTGTTTTCCTTTTCTTGCTGCTGGATTGGTGGCTTGGGCCACCAACTTTCATTACTGTCTGACTCGGCAGTTCCTCTCGGTCAACTGGGACCCAGTCACTTTCCTCGTATCGCGGCCCGCCGGTGCGAAGTCCGAGTCAATCTCTATTATCGCTCCATCTTTCACCCTCTTTTTGTCGAGTGCAAGGCTTACGCCATTTCTAAAGTTCAGGACCAACCGCCCGTTCTACATTTCCCCGCGAAAAGATAAGGAAAAGGATCGTGGGTTGTACTAAGAACAAGAACATTAAGAAAATGTTTATTAAAGACAGCTTTTTTATTACTATTCCTTTTATATTTTCAAATTTAACAGGAATGAAGTGGGATAAGATCAGGAAAGAGATTTTGTTATGGAAGAGAAAACAAGGAAAACCTTATTATCATGATTTTATTTATTTTAGCATATTTTTTTATTATTTTTGGGTTCGGACCTGACCATAAGTAACTACTTCACCCGTGCTTCTAGGAATGAATGAATTCATTCCTTCGAAACATCGAGTAGCGTAATACTTCTTCAAGTATCGTCCATTGATCGGAAGCATATGTCGTTCTCCTTGGCAATTCACTAGCCGGTAGGAGCCTCCCGAGTATACTGCTTCAACCACAAACGGTCCTTCCCAAGTGGGTTCAAATTTTCCTCCTATCTTGCGGTGTGCAAGGATAGGTCTCTTGAGAACGAGAACTAAGTCACCAACTTTGAAGGTTCTTGGGCGGACCAGTCTGTCATGGGCTTGAACCATCTTACTTGGTATAATTCTAAATTCTGCTGCGCTGCAAGTCTTTTTCCTTCCAGGCTTTCCAATTCTTCTAGTCGTAATTTGGCATTTTCTTCTATCGTGATATTGTTTGCAACTGCAATTCTGAGTGAAGGACGCTGGACCTCTAAGGGTAACACTGCCTCGGACCCATACACCAGAGCGTAAGGTGTAGCTTGAGTAGGAGTTCTGAAGGTTGTCCGGTAGGCCCATAAGGCTTCTAATAACTTCTCGTGCCAATTTCTCTTATTGTCGTCCAAAGTTTTCTTTAAGATTTGAACGAGAGTTTTATTAAAAGCCACAGCCAGGCCGTTTGCTCATGGGTTGTAAATTGTTGAATATCGCCAGTCGATTCTGTGTCTCCTGACGAAATTGTTGATTTGTGTGCTTCTGAATGCTGACCCATTATCTGAGATTATCCTGCGCGGCACGCCGAAATAGTAGACAACTTGGTTCTTGAAAAACTGTAGCACGTGGTGTGCTTTCACTTCTCTAAGTGGAACCGCCTCTGCCCACTTGGAAAAGTAATCCGTAGCCGCAAGAATGAAGCGATGTCCTTTCGAAGATGGTGGTTCTATCGGACCCACTATATCCGTGCCCCAACATTCAAATGGCCACGACGCAATTGTTCGGATGTAACACATTCGGAGGTCGGTGTAGAACCACTCCGTGCACTCGGCATTGGTGACAGCTCTCGGCGATTTTCATGCAGTCGGTCATCATCGAGGGCCGAGTAGTACCCTAGTCTTTTAATTTTCATTTTCATCTTCGGACCCGACCGGTGAGCTCCACGAGTCCCGAATGCACCTCTTTAACAATTTCACGGGCCTCGGACCCGCTTAGGCACCTTAGCCACATTTGATCGAAAGACCTTTCGTATAACGTGTTGTTTATCAATGCGTAGGACAGAGTTCTTTTCTTGATCCGATGGGCTAACGACCTATCGTCCGGTAGTTTTCCCGTTTCGCGTGTAGTCTATTAATGGTCGTCGCCAATCTTCCGTGTTTTTCGTCACCGTTGCGACCGATTCTTCTTCTCTTCTCGATTTGTGTATTGTGTCTATGTCGAGCCGTGATATGACCCGACGTCCGTGAACCGACACTTCCACCGATTCATCTTGCAAACAGGCAAATTCTTTTGCAAGGCGGGCTAACGCATCCGCTAAAGCGTTTTCCTTTCCGGGAATTTTGTAGATCGTCACATTCGGAATCTATTCCAACAATCGTATGGCATACCTGAAGTATTGCTCGAGTCTTGGTTTTAAAATTTTGTACTCGTCCGGCGATCCGTTGAATGATTAACTCGCAAATCCCCGTAGATGTTGATGTTCGTTATCCCCATTCGAATAGTTAATTCCGAGTCCCGTTATGAGGGCTTCGTATTCGCTTCATTGTTTCGTACACGGCTCGTCAAGTGGTAGGAGTATCTTAACATCCCCCGCTCCGGTGTTATAAAGATTAATCCGATCCCCGCCTTACCGGGCACTATCACTTGTGATTCTTCGTCTTTGTGTGCTCGAAGATGCTCCGTCAAAATATAATTCCCAACGTCGATCATCGTGGTCTTCTAGGCTCATTATTTGTTCATCCGGCAAATCGTCATCGAGAGGAGATTCCCGCGCAAAGGGTGTGCTCGCGAGGAAGTCCGCTAGGACTTGTCCCTTTACGGCACAAAGAGGCATAAAAGTTATATCGAATTGCAATAATATCATCGACCATCTGGCAAGTCTGCCGGAAAGCGTTGGAAGAGTCATCAAGTATTGCAATGGATTAAATTTCGAGATCAGGTTGACCTTATGAGAAAGCATGTAGTGCTCGAGCTTTTGAGCGGCGAAGATCGTGGCCAAACAATGCTTTTCAATTGTGGGATACCTTATTTTCGTCGGAAGTAAACGACGTCTTAGGTAGTAAAGAGCATTTTCTTTACCCTCATCATCGACTCCGGGCTAACGAGGCTCCGAGAGAGTCGTCTAAAGCCGCGGTATAAAGTATCGACCGTCTACCCGAGATCGGGGCCGCTAAGACAGGAGGTGTCATTAAATATTGTTTAATGTCTTCGAAGGCTTTCTGGCATTTCTCTTCCCAAATAAATTTGGCATCCTTTTTAACTAATGCCGAGAAAGGCTGACACCTACCTGACAAGTTTGAGATAAAGCGTCGAAGATATGCCAGCTTCCCTTGAAAAGATCGTAGTTGCTTTAAGGTTTTGGGAGGCGGCATTTCTAAGATAGCTTTAATCTTTTCCGGGTCGATTTCAATTCCACGATGTCGGACAACGAATCCTAAGAATTTCCCGGAGGTGACGCCGAAGGCGCATTTTAAGGGATTCATCTTAAGGTTAAATTGTCTTAATCGTTCAAAAACAATTCTCAAATCATACAGGTGGTTGTCCTTTACTTTGCTTTTGATGACCACATCGTCCATGTAGCATTCGACTTGATTGTGGATGAGATCATCAAATATTCTTGTCATTGCTCTCTGGTAGGTTGCTCCCGCGTTCTTCAGTCCGAATGGCATCACTGTGTAGCAATATACTCCGATCAGTGTTCTGAATGCTGTAAGTTTTTCATCTTCTGGAGCCATTTTTATCTTGTTGTATCCTGAAGATCCATCCATGAATGAGAATATTTCATGTGTTGAAGCAATGTCGATCATTAGTTCTGGGATCGGTAGAGGGAATTCATCTTTTGGACATGCCTTGTTTAAATCTCTGAAATCCACACAAATTCTGATCTGACCATTATTCTTCCTAACTGATACCACATTGGCTAACCAAGTCGGGTATTGTTCTTCACGGACAAATTTGGCGTCTATTAGCTTTTTAACTTCAGCTATGACTTGTTGTTTGATTTCTAGACGCAATCTTCCGGGACCTTGTCCGACGGGACGAAGTAGGATCCACTCCTAGCTTATGGACCGCGACCTCCGGAGCTAATCCCGGCATCTCATTGTAGTTCCAAGCAAAACAAGTCTTTAAATTCCATTAATAACTCGATTATTTCTTCGAGTCTTCTTTATTGAGTAAGGAGCTAACAAAGGTAGGTCTAGGTTCTTCGTTAGTACCTAAGTTAACTTCCGTTAACTCATCTATTGTAGATTTAATCTCTTCTTCGAATTCTGGTGGAGCGTCTTCAATTTGTAAATTTTCAAATTCTTCTATAGTTTCCATGCGCTTTCATTAGACTCGCAAGTGACAACCAAGCAAAATTCGCATCGTCAACTGATCCTACTGTGCCGAATCTGAGACCATGCTTTGAATTGGGTAGACGACAGGAGTTATTCCATAATTTTTCAAAATTTTGTGATTGACCTTTTGTCCATTGTCGAGGTAAGAAACCACGCTGAATTAAATTTTGAGCATAGGGAGAGTACCACTCAAAAGGTAATTCCATTAATTTCGATGAAGTGACATCTTCAAATTGTACATTATTTTCGGCTTTGGAGGAAGGAGCACCACGGTAGAATTTGATGGGCTTTGCACCGCCGCTACTGTACCTCTTCGACCACCATACCCTCGATCTTATTAGAATGGATCGGGGTCAGGGTCATAGTATGTACATAGTGGTTAATCTTCTCGTACATCGATTTATATTCTTCATTCTTTTCATCTTCGAGAGGGATCCTGAATTGCGGCTTCTTCCGACTTATTGTCGATGCTTCTTGTTTGATCTCTTTTTCTTCTTCAGAACTGTCTTCCCAATCAACATTGATGGCTAGTTTCCTCTGTCCAACTGTCCTAACGTCTCTGCCACGACCTCGTCCCCGCCTCGACCTCGATGCGAGTTGTGGAGAAACCTTCACCATCTCGCCGTAAGGGAGTGGTGAGTGACTGTTGGACCAAAACTTCAGGTTCTTCGTTATCCCGGATTTCCTTTGCTTCATTCGTTATGGTATTTCTGGAGAAGATTGTTTTCTTCGGGGGTGCATAATAAGCTGCATCTTCATGGATTCCAATTTCATGTACGGAGAATGGTTGTAAGTCACCTTTGATGCACTGTTCCCCTCCATCGTAGTATTTGATGCACTGATGTAGAGATGATGGTACCATCCTGTTTTCATGTATCCATGGTCGGCTCAATAGAGCGTTGAATGACGTTTCTGAATCAATTATGTGAAATTTTGCGGTTGTCTTTGCTAAGTCACCGGTCTTCATTAGCAGTGTTATTGATCCGAGGGCTCTTTCTCCTTTCTGGTTGAATCCTCTTAATAACATTTTGTCCGCTTCGAGCTCGCGAGCATCAATTTCCAAATATGCTAGTGTTCGAAGACTCATTATATTGATTGATGCTCCTGGATCCACCAATACTCTGGAGAGTGTAAACTTCCCAATTGTAACTGAAATGTACAACGGTCGGTTGTGGTCTGCTGTCCCAAGTAGTAGGTCATTGTCCGTGAAGGTAACACGTCACTGTTCCTTTAACGAGCAAACCTCATCTAAGGAATCTTCGGCCATTTGAGCTAAGCAAATTTCCGGATCAAGTAAGGCCTTGATCAGAGCTTCTCTCATCTCCTTTGATAAGATGAGAGCGTCGTAGATGCTCAGTTTGGCCGGTAGTTTCCTAAGATGGGCTAGCACGTTGTAGTCCACTTTATTTTCATGTGTCTCGATTTCTTCCCGAATGGGTATTTCTTCTGCCGGGGTTGGTTCTTCCTGAACAACCACCTGCTTTCCTTTGTCCTTTGGACCCATTCTTGGAGGTAGAACTCTTCCACTTCTCAAGTTGACTTCTGTGATTTCTTCTGAATCTAGTAATGAGTTTGCTAGTGTCTCCTCTTGAATCGGAATGACAGGTTCTTCTGGATTAGCTTTGGAGTCTGAAGACTCTAACTCTATTGTGACTGGAGCTCCTCGAAACTCGCAAATAGATTCATTGCTTGTTGAAATCTCGTAGCCTCCTTGGTGGATGTCTTCTTCATCATTGTGATCGTCGAGATTGTGTATGATTTGAGAATTGTCATTTGTATCGAGATCGATGTCCGGATTGTCGCTAGTTACGTAATCTTTAGAAACAGTCAAAACGTAGCCAACGCTATAATCCTTATCATTATAAGATCCCACCGGAGTGGGCAGATAATCATACAGAGTCAGAGGTTCGAGAGATTTCTCCCCCGAATCGGAAACAACTATCCTAGTATAAGCAGCCCCTAGTCTAGCCTTAAGAGCCTCAGTCTTCTCTTTTTCGTCGATTTTCTTCTTCTCTTCAATCGTCTCTCGTTGAGGTGGTTCTTCTATCGCAAGTGATAGTGTCGACTTAACGGTGTTTCGAACTCCGAATTGAGGCTCGCACCGAAGCGGTTTGGATGTGATCCAAAATCTTTTTCGAAGACTTTGTCCAAGCGGTAGCCCATCCATCATCAGTCGCATAGGGGTCTATTGGCACAATGAGATCCGTCGAGATAACATTGACGGAACCTCCTTTCTGGGGTTCCTTCATGTACTCCTTCGGGATCGTTATATTCCCTTTCCGAAGATTGTCGTTGAGCCAACTTTTGAAGGTAATACAATCTTCTATCTTGTGTCCAAGCATCCGGTGGTAAGGGCAAAAGTTGAGATCTCCTTTCTTGTCGACTTCTTCTGGTCTCTTGGGCTCTGGAAGTTGGAAATCTGGAGTCTTCATCAGACTGCGGAACATTTTCGGCATCGCCTCATTCTTGAACGGATACTCCTCGCTCGAAAGCTCCCTTAACGTACGTTGCGGACGAGGCGGTTGTTCATACCGTTGAGATGACTAATAGCCGGGTCGGGGTTGCCGGTAATTCCGTTGAGGTTGCTGCGGCCGTTCGACGATATTTGTATCGGCTTGCTTGCCTTTATCGACAGCCGCGACGATCCCGCATTTCTTTTCAAAAGTTTTCACAGGCTTTTGTTTGTCTGTTTTGTCGGTGAAACTTAATTGCTGCGCCTCCTCTTGCAAGCTTCCGACCTTGCTTAACAACTTCTCGAAAGTCTTAATAGTAAATCCCTTGAGGAGAAGTGCTATCGGGCCATGAATTCTCTTCAGTAAAATGCCGACTGCATGTTGTTCTTGTAGTTGTGGCTCACACTTCATACTTAGGTTCCTCCATCGAAGTATGTAGTCCACCAAGGTTTCGTTCGGTTTCTGCTTCTCTACCACTAAGTCACCTATAGTGATGTGGTGCTGAGCTCCAGCAAATCGCTTAATGAAGAGGTTCTCTAGTTCTTAAAATATCTTCACCGAACCGTTCGGTAATTCCGCATACCAATCAAAGGCGATCCCTGATAGGCTACTGACAATTTGTCTGAAGAGTAAGGCATCACTTCCGCCGGCATTGCAACAACTGGCACGAAAATGTGCAACATGCTGCCGAGGGTTTCCGGTTCCATCAAAGGTCTTAAACAGAGGTGGTACAAAGCCTTTCGGATATTGGACAAAGTCGAATTCTTCAGGGTAAGGTCTACCCGTCTGAATGGATGTCTCGCTCTTTGATTGTGTCAAGGCTTCTCGCACCTGCTGTTCCACCATGTTCTTAATATCCTTTTCCGGAATCATGCTTTGTGTTGTATCCTTCTTTAACTGATCATCCCCATTAACGGACGTAATCTCCTTTCCTCCGTCTACAAGGTGAATGACTTCTGGGGGTGTTTCTCTTTAGGGTTGCACCTGACTCTGGAGAGTGGCTAGGGCTACAACCATCTCTTCCATCCTTATTGCCATTTGGGTGATCGTATCATCTTTCTCTTGAAGTCGCCTCCTCATTACTTCGGCTCCTCTCTTCTGCGACCTGCAGGGGCACCTTGTGAAGCTGACGAAGCTCGTGTTTCAACAATGTTAATTTCTGCATATTCATCATCCATGAACTCTGACGAATCAATCTCATCTCCGAATTTCTCTTCTCTTTCCCTTGCTAATCGCCAAATATCGGTTCTTAGCTTTTCCATAAGCATCTTCTAGTGTTCTTTCTCGTACATCCTTGCGGTTTTCATGTGATAACCGTCGGGTTTCCTTCTCATGAGTCCCCTTTCATTGCGGTAGCACTTTCTTCGGATTCAAGTCTCCTCGACGAGACTTTCCTTCTCGAGCTGTTGTTTTAATCTTAATTGTCCAGAGTAGTGGGACGCCATACCATCCTTCTAGCGGCGAAGGTATAGGACCGGATGGTCCGTCGACCAAATGCTGGAAGGTGGTATCCTCCCTAATCTGTAGTCCCGAAACAACGACGGGTGGACTAGCTTTCATTCTCTTATTCGGCTTTTCCGCAACGATAGCAGGTTCTACTCGCGGCCCAAGACGGGATTTGGCTGGCACCCGCCCTATCCTTCTTAAAATTTCTGATACAGGGCATCTTTCCTTCTTTGCTAACTTCTCTATCAAAGTTTGCAGTCGAGCAAATGGCGTAGTTCTAGCCCTTTTCTTACGGCTATCGTTGTAATGTACGGGCTGAGGCAATGCGGCAGCAATCTTGTGAACATTTTTCTCATCCTCTGCAGCGGAGAGGGGATGGAATCTACTTCCTCCCAAAAGTGGTATGTATTCAGGCAGTGGTGTATACTCGGGCAGTTCTGGGATTTCCTCCAGGAAAGTAACTTCAGCAGCTCTGGCTTCTCTAGCGATCCTTCTACTTCTATTCCTTCTCTGAGTCTGTGTCAGCGATGGAATTCTTGAGCCGGACCCGATTTCAAAAACAGAAGGTTTCACAGGAAGGTCTGTACCCTCCACGGTAATAGGTTCACCATAGTTTTGAATTTCCTTTCCCTTTAGTCTGGCAGAAGCTAGGGTAGGTGCGGAGACAACTAGACCAGTGGGGGTAGCAACAACAGTCCTTCTGTGAACAGCAGTACTCCTCTCAGTTGGAATCTTTTGCAGAGGAGGGAATTCGTGAGTTGACTTGAGGTTGAACTCAATCAACGGCTTCTCAGTTTCTGGTACTTTACTTGTGAGTGAAAAGAGAGTGACGTCGGGGATTTTGATGTCGGTGTCCCCGAATCCCTGTCTCGAATCGAATGATTCCATTATCAGGCAGTTCGTCCTTGAACACGGCCAGGTCGAGTCCGTTGACGAAGGAGAAGATCAGTTTTGGGGCTTCCATTTTTGCAGGGCAGATTCCAAGTGTTAGTCCCCGAATCGTGCTTCTTCTTATCGTATAACTTATGACGAAAAAGAAAGAGTCCGAACACATTTCTGTTTATCTTAGTGTATTTGTGGTATTAAAGGAAAATTGTCTTTTCGGAAAGATTTGTTCGTTAGGAAGGAGAATTATTAAAAGAAGGAGAGTTGTAGGAAGGGTAAAAGGAATTGATTAGGAACTGGAAAAGGAAGAGAAAGACTTTTAGAAACTTCTCGACCCGCAAGACCGCTCCTAAAATAATACCTATTGGGGGTCCACCCCACCTCAAAAATGAGGTAAAAGGATCTCGGAACCTCTCTGTTTAGGGGTGTCTAAACAGTGGCTCCTAAATCCGAGAGAATGTTGGCTATAGTTGTTCAAGGTAGAAATGAACATAGTATTCCAACGGAAAGAAGGGTAGTTTGATCCACCAGGAACATGGATACACTACCGATTTTTGAAAGCAGAATTGTCTGATTAAAATGGAGAGAGGAATTTTCCCCAGCGGAGTCGCCAGAAATATGTCGGCATTATTTTTTTAGGTTGTGTGTTTTATTTTGAAAAGGGGGTCGCCTAACAGAAATTGTCGGCGAATTTTTAATTTAATTTAAATAAATAATTTGAAAAGTAGTATTTGACTTTGAAAATAATGTTAAATTTGAAAATTTTAAGATATGAAATCAAACCGATCTCACATCCCAAATAGTTTATATAAACGAGCACCGCATCACAAACTGTGTATCTATCTCGAAGAATAGACACATTGTTTGGTGATGGGGTTCGATTAAATAAACTAGAAGATTTGTGACATCCGTTTGGTCTACGAACCAATTTTATAAGCCGACAAATTCCCCTGCTTAATATGAAAGCATTAAACAGGGTTTATATTACGTGGGTTCTTAAAATTTCCTATAAGGGCAAGCCCCTATAGTTAATTACATCTTAAGTGACGGGAATCACCTAAGAAAACTCTCGATAATAATCAGTAATTCTGCTCGCAAGAATTTCAAAGTTTAAGTTTTTCAAAGGATTGAATTTCGGAGTTTCAATAGGGAATGGATCAAATTTGGAACATTTTGTTTTGGGAATTCAAAGGAAGAAAGGTAGGAGAAATCACAAATTCGAAGCGAACTTCGGTAATTTCCCAACTATCCTATTGTTTGGCTTGGATTTAGGAAAGTCCTAATGTTTATTTAATGTTTTGATCTTGCCGATTTTAATTAATTTGGACTTATATTCGTATGATAAAATCATACAAATAGCCTGGAAGATGTGAGGGTTTATGTTGTATCGGACGACTACCTCGGAATCCTAAGACCGGTTAGGGCATAATTTGCTATGCAAATGCCTAACGAAGAGTTGAGGATTTATGTTGCACTAGGCAAACTACCTCGAAGTCCTATGGCTTAGTTATTTAATTCTAAGAATGGTTTTGCTGATGCAGATTTCAGTTTTGCTGATGACGATGGTCGTGCTGCCCACCATACCCCGAGCTCCTTGTTGTTGCAGAGTTTTAGTTTTAGAAGTCATAAATCAAGAGATGAGAAAAGTGTTTTGGTTTAGAGAAAATCTTAATTTCCAAGTGTTTTTTTTAATTTAAAACAAATCTTAAAGTTGATTATAACAACACCGGTTAAGATCCCACGGTTCCATCCTTCCGGCATCGTTATTTTTATCGGATTCACTTAGTCCAGATGAATTTGCTAAACTCAACTAAATGAGTTCCGCACTTTCATTTAGACCGTGGGAAATCCCGTTAGCAACACGTAGGTTACATCATCCGAGGTATTCCCGATCATCCAACAAGACGTTTTAATTTAGTTGTAATTGCAGTTTCGTGTTCTGTTTGTGATTAAATTTTGAGTTGTTTTATATTTTGAAATGTTGTGGCGGTGAATTGTATCTTGTAATGACTTTTAATTTAGTTTTGGTTTCAGTTTTAGGGACTATCCTAAAGGTGTGGGTTTTCATGCAACAGTTGTTTATCATGCAAGAAAAGTAAAGTGCATTTGCAATAAAATACATTGCAAGAAAGTAAATTGCAATAAAATAAAAGCATACCTTGAGGGTCTTCCCGTCATCCCAGGCTGCACTTAAACACAATTTAGAATATTTAAGCAAGTTCCTAGGTAAAGCTAAGGGAAGGGTTATGGTTTTCTACCAAGTTCCTAATCCTATAGCTAGTCATCTCCTATGACGTCTAGGTTCTTGTGTTTTGGTTTGAGGACGATTTTCTTCATCAAAGAACAATTAAGTTCAATTGTTCTCATAAATATCCTATCATATTGAGGAAGTGCTTAAGAAGAATCTTAAACATCTTTTCAATATTGCTAGGATTGTTTTAAGTCCAAATGAATTTAATTATACAAATGAATTAATCGTCCGAGAATTCAAGTTTTGTTATCTTGCTCAGTGAACTAGGACATTTGAATATCCTATAAGTGGAGTAACACTTCATTTAACGTTACGTTTAGGTGTTATGACAACAAAAGCTTTCGAGGGCAAATTGATGTTCAAATGGTTTGTGATTTAATTTAATTTCAGTTAACGAGTTTAAATTTGGAATAGTGTTCAAGTTGCTTCATATTAATTTTTGAATTTCTTTATGTCTTAGGTGATGTTATCTTTAATTCAGTTTAATTTAACTTTAATTTAATTTAGTTTGGTTTAGTTTTAATTTTAATTTAATTTGATTTAATTTAATTTAATTTAATTTAATTTAATTTAATATGTTTTAATTTAATTTGATTTAATTTAATTTAATTTAAATTTTAATTTAATTTTATTTTTAACTTTAATTTAATATTTTATTTTTTTTATGTTTTAAAAATGATTTAATTTAAAGTATTAATTTAATTGAAATTTTAAAAGGGTTTGATTTAAATAATTTAACTTTAATTTAATTTAATGATTAAGTCTTTTAGCGTTTTAAATCTTAAATTTGAATTATCATTTTAATTAGGAATTAAATATTATTGAGATGATTAATTTAGGGATTCTTAAATTAAAGAACAAATCTCTTCCTAATAATATCCCTATTTTAATAATTCCAATTTTATTATTCTTCCAAATTTAATCAATTATTTAATTAAGGTTTATTTTAATTATTTTTAAATTGTTTAATAGGTTTCTACCCTTTAATTATTTAAATTTCAATCATTCAAATCAGATTAGAATCAAATATTTTATTCTTTAATTTTATTAAGCCTAAAGTTTTAATTAAAGGTTAAAATTTTAATTACCATTTTGCCCTTCAAGCTTAATAATTTCATAACTCACTAAATTGTGCTTAAATGAACTTGAAATTTTTATCTGACTTCACTCATATGTCAATAAAGACATGAGAGGGGAAAATGTCATTTTCCGGTATTTAATTTATTTATGTAATTATTTTTGATGGAAAATAGAGATTTCCAATGAAAATTTAATAATATGACCAAGGGAAAGTTTCTGTCCTTAAGAAAATTATGGGACATTCCTAATGACCAGAGGACCACTTGGACCAATTTTGGTGATTTTTTGAATTATATTCTTTTTATTATAATTATTTTGAGTTTTGGAGTATTAATTAATTTAAAAATAAAATAAAGGTTGGAAAATAAATTTTATATTTTTCAAAAAATCTCTCTGATATCAAGGAAATCAGAGATTCAATTTTTACAATTTTCTGATTTTTTTTTATTTATTAGAATTATTTTAGTGGAAATGTTAAAAATACATTTTTTTAATTTTAAAATTACCTTAGGGCATTAAAATTTAATATCTCATCATATAGACCTAAGAAAAATATGGGGTTTGTTCCTAAGTGATTAAAATTCAAAAATATAACATTTTGGTGAATTTTATTATTTTTGTGATTTTTATTATTTTTTAATTATTAAAATATTAAAATAATACAAAAAAAATCAACTTTTTTAGAAAATTACAATTTTATTTTTCTTAAATTCCCCTGATATCAGATAGGCTCCAAAACCAATTTTGTGAATTTTTGAAAAGTATTTTGAAAGTCATGAATTTTTGAAGTTTAAATTGGCTAAATGGCTTAATCAACCCATTTAGTAGGGCTAATCAAGTCCATTTGACTTCAAATTTTTATGATGAATTCCTCTGATCCTAAAGGTCAGTGGAGAATTGATTTCAAGTCAATTGGATATATGATTACCTCTAATTAATTAGGGACCTATTTTGGGTGTTTAAGCCAATTAGGGTTATTCCAAGTGGATTAATTCAAAACTTATTTTTCCTAGGTTCCTCTGGTCATAAGAAATATCCTCAAATTTTCCTAGAATTTATTTCACAACATGCTAATTATTGGATTTAAAATACTCAAAACAGCAACATGAATTTGAAAATCAATAACTTCTCATAGGGGTGGCCTCTGACTTTGGAAAATTCAGGGAATGTTCTCAAATTCAGAGGCTTCAAAAGCCCTATGGTCTCATGCCATGGTGAATTTCCTATATGCATGGAGAATTAAAACAATGCAGAGGGTAAATAAATTATTAAAAATAAAATACTTGATGAAATTAAATGATTTCTTTTCCACATTATTCTCCTCTGTTCACTGAGCAAGAGGGTATTTTTATTTTATTTTTCTGATTTTCCTACACAAAGTTATGCATCTTTGAAGTTTAGGGGAATTAAATAAATCAAAAATACCCTAATTTTCTATTTATCCACGCGGTGCCACGCCATCCTCGGCAGCTCCGAAATGATGTGTGTCGCGCTGCCATTCGACGCCGCCATTTGAGTCAGCAGCCTGGGTCCCACCTTCCGTGTATCATCTGCTGATCCGACCCGATCTGAGCCGTTCGTCTGTGCGTGTATGGAATGAACGGCATCCGTTCATCGTCCCTAGCTGTTCTCACCCGAGAGCCGTCCACACTAAAACCCTAAGAACTCACTCATTTCTCAACAGATTTTGGTGTTCTTGTGCTCTATGGATTCGCCTTGAAGATACGAATACATCTATATGGTGATGATGCATTGAAATTAAAGCATTTGAAATGGAGAATCTCCAGAAGCTCGGGATAAAGAGTTAGCTCATACCTTTGCTCAGAGAAGTGTGGCTTCAATCTGAGGGTTGTGTCACCTTCGATTGGGTCCCAGCAAGCTCCAGATGAAGTCTCCTGGTCTGGTGAATTGCCTAGGTATGATTTCGACCAAGCCCGATCACAAAGCTTGGAGTCTGGAACAGATGGGTGGCCTGGAGAGGGGGCTTTTGCTGGTGGAACTCTTCCCTTGGTCTGGTGAAGGTGTAGGACTAATCAATTTGAGGATTGATCCACTGTGGAGAAGTGTCCTGGTTTTGGGTGGAATTTTGGCCGAGAAATCGGGCTCGTTGGTGGGGATTAGGGCAAATTGTCACTTGGGGATCAAGCTCGCTCTAAGTATGGAGAGTGGTCCGGAGCAATTTTGGCGGTGGTTTCGGTAAGGTCCGGTTCGAGCACCTCTCATGGCCGAGAGGAGGTGAGGTTTAAATAGGAGAGGGTGGAGGGCATCCCAGGGGGTTTAAGGCTTGGGATCAGCTGCTTAGGTCAAGGGAAGAACAGCCATGATGGTCATTGGGCATGGGGCAGCTCAGCAAGTGGGAATTCCAAACTTTGGCTCACATGGGTGCTCTCGGCCTGGTGGTTTCCGGCGGCTGTGGTGGCTGGAAGCTAGGGTCAGGTCACCCTCAAGGTCAGGGAGGTCAGGGCTGGGGCTTAGTGCAGTCAATTGGCCAATGCCATGTGTAAAGAGCTTGGATTGAAATGGAATGGGAGGAAGGCTATTTTGGGTTCAAATGAGTCAACCCATGATTTTGGGCTAGGTTCACCACCCTAGGCCTGGTTTTGGGCTGAATAGGATCACTTGGGTCAGCCAAGAGAAAATGGTGTGGTCTCCATCCATGATGAGGTGGCTAAGCATGGTTTAGTGTGTGACATGCTTAAGGTAAAAAAGGGTTTAAGAAGGATTAGGAAAGGGGCCCTCCTTTTGCCAAATGTGGTAAGGTCACATGTGAGCAACTCACATGGCTTACATGTGGCTTAAGAGTGGCTTCATGGCTTGTCTTTGGCTTGGGGAAAAGCTTGGTCAATTTCATGAAAATGGAATTTGGAAATTTTGGTAAATTAGGGGTGATTTGATTGGATTTGGCATATGGCTTGATTTGGATTTATTTGATGATTGATTTAGTACTTAGGAGATGGTTTTATCAAATGGATGATGATAGAGGATTGTCATGTGGGCATTGGGCCTTTGAAATTTAGTGAAGGTGGGCTTTTAAAGTGATTTATGGAAGTGGGTTTTGGATTTTAAAAAATGGATTTTATGATGGGAATTTTGCAAAGGATTGGATCCAATAAGTGTTGAATTTAGTTTAGGAATGTTTCATGAATGGTTTGGAATCAATTTGGTGTGATTTGGAGTAGAATTGGTTTGGACTTGGGCTTCTTAGGTGAATGGGCCAATATAGGTCAAATTGGGCTAACTTGGGCCAATGTTGGGCTAGGGTTGAAATTGATGTAAAATAAATGTTGGAAAGTGTTTATGGGAGTGTTTCAAAGAAGTTTTGGCTTTGGTTGAGTTTTGATTTTGGGGTTTGGGTTTATTTGGGTTAGGTTTGGGTTTAGGTCAAAATTGGGCCTTTTAGCTTTGGATTGAATTTGAGTGGGGTTTGGGTCTAAATTTTGGGTAAATCATGTTAGTGTTTTGTTTTTGGGGATGTTAAGGAAGGTTTAGAAAAGGTTTGGGATTAATTGGAGTTGAATTGGGTTAGTTTGGGTTAGGTTTGGGTCATGGGTTCAAATTAGGCTTTAAGGTCAAAAGTGAAATTGGATTCAAATGTCAATCAAATTGGACTTGTATTTGGTCTAGATTGGTGTTGGGAATGTTGAATGGAAGTTTAGAATTGAATTGGACCAGAATTTGGGTCAATTGGGTAGGTTTGGCTTGACATTGGGTTCACTTTGGGTTAAAATGGGTCAAATTGGGGGTTTTGATAAAAGTGGGGTAAATTGACACAATTGGCCCATGGTGTAGTTGGACAAAATGAAATTGAGAATATTTGGGATTTTCTGGAATTTTTTGGGAATTTTCTGAATTTTTGGATTTTTGGTTCAAGAGGGGCATTTTGGGTATTTGGAGGGTATTGGGAGGTATTTTTGGAATTTTTGGTATTTTTGGCTGTGGATGGTCAATTTGAGTGATGTGTGAATGTTTGGGATTGGTCTTGAGGAATTTTGGGTGATTTGGAGATTTTTGGAAAATTTGGGTAATTTTAAGGGTTTTGGGTAGGCTAGGCGGGTGTAGGGTCCCGGGGGTCAAAAATTAAAAATTTGGAAAAATGAAGATTGAGTAATTGTAAGTGGAATGAAATCATTTTGGTTGAGCCATGAAGCCATATTAAGCCCACATGAGCCATGAAGGGACTCATTTGAGGTATCCACTATGTTGTTCCTAACCCTCTTAGCGAGGGCTTAGGGGTTAAGGACCATCCATGTGAATCACCCTTATGAGTCAGAAGGTCAAGTTAGGTATGGGTGTGTTTCTAGGAGGTGTGTGAAAGTGTAGTGTATAGGTGTAGTGTGTGTGTAAGTCAGCCCCTTTACTGCAGGCCAGTGCCACCTGGGCGATCCTAAGGCCAAAGAGTCCTATAGGAACTCATCCTTTAAACTTCCACACTTGATTTCAACCCTCTAGGTGATTAGGGGTCTACAGTAAAGTTTGTAGAGTTTGCAGGGAGTTAAGAAGTGGTTTGAAATTCTAGGTGGTGGGTCCCAATTCTAATCCTCTAAGATAGTCAAAGGAAAAGCCTAAGGCTAGATCCTAAGTACTAAAAAGAAGAAGAGAAGACCTCATCAAAAATGAGGTGAACAAGACTCGATACAGAAACTGTCAAGTTTTTGATGACTTTTAGACGGTTATTTTGACAGAGTGAGCAGTTATTGGACATTCTAGAAGACTAACAGTTGTTCCTTGATAATAGGACATGTGATACATTGCATTTGGACGCTCCAAAATGGTTTTAATCGCGAAGAGGTGCGAGCCAAAGTGAAGAGGTACGAAGAACTGGACACGGTGTCCGGTGCCTAGGCGCCAGATTCCGGCACCTAGGCGCCAGACAGACCTTCTAGAAGATTCATTTAATTTGGACATGTTTTGAAGAGGTGCCTCAAGGCAACCCTTGAAGCCTAAAAATAGGAGTCCACTCCTTCAGAAAAATTTGGGCCCCCATTGTATGCCCTATCTCTTAGCCACTTTAGGATCTCTCATCCTTAGAGAGAGAAATTTAGGGCCACTTTTATTTAGTTTAGTGAGTTTATTTTCAAATTGTTGCATCTGGAGTTCATTACACTGTAGAGTCAGTAGGAATCAGAAGATCTGTAGAAGGAATATTTGAGATAAGTATTTTATTTTTGATTCAAAGTTTATTTATTATTTTTTACTGTTTATATTCAATGTGTTCTGAGTAGTTAGTTTACATTCTTCATTCAATTATGAAAAGATAAATAAGATAATATAAAATTCGATGGAGAATTGAAAATCAAAATATTTTTAAAACATTGTGATGATATTAATACCTGATCTTACTTTACTTCTTAAATTAGCCATTTAGATTGTTAAAACCTATTGAAGAGTTTTGAGACCTAGAAGGAGAAGAACTCTTAACTTGTAGATGTCACAAGAATCCTTGGGTAGTCGAAGGCCATGCGCGGGCTATTCAAGGTGAAGTGCAAATAAATAAGAAGATAAGATTTAAAAGGCATAGAATTAATAAGTTTTTAGAGTGACAGACTAAATTCTTATAATTTGATTTATAGATAAGGAAAGGGTCACTAGTAGGGCCGACTATAGCCACCCTTGGACATCTAGTAGTGTGAGCCTAGATTAACCCATTCTACTAACAATACATTCCGACCTGATATGTAGATTAGCTAATGTTCTTTGCGCCTGGATCAAATGGTAAAGAATAGGAATGCTTCTATTTGGCACAATATCATAAAATAGATTCTCCAACGAATATTAAATTACCTTAAAAATCTTGGATTAATTGAAAGGAAGAAAGTTGTTTGTTTGATATTGTTTTCACAAAATCATTTTCTTATTATCATTTTCTTGTGAATGATATATGGCAGAAACATTTTCTTCACTCATTTATTACCCATCTTAATCTTGCAGACTCTGATCATAGACCTTTGCTCATATCTATCACATCCCGTAAAAATCTTATGATTCCACCCCCTTTCAGATATTTGAATATGTGGTCTTCACGCAGTATTTTTACTTATTTGGTTTCTTCTCATTTGGGAGAGATTCAGCATTCAGAGCCACTTATCAAACTTAGCTTACTTCAAATTAAGGTTGGCAAAGCTTTGAAGAAGTGGAGCTGGGACTGCTTTGGTGATGCTTTCAAGACAGTAGGGGAGGCTGAGAAAGATGTGCAATGGCATGAGGAAATGGTTCAACATGGAGCAACTGAGGAGCAATCTTTACGGTTGGCACAGGAGAGACTTTTGTTGGCTATTGATATGCAATAATTGTTTTTGAAACAAAAGGCTTCTATCAATATTTTCACTGATGAGGATAGGAACACCAAATTTTACCATGCCTATATTAAGTATAGAAGAAAATGCAATACCATTCACTCTATCCAAAATGCTGAGGGCAGATGCCTGAAGACTAATGTTGAAGTTGCCCTTGATGTTGTGAACCACTTTCAGCAGATTGTCACACATAATACTTTGATTTGTGATTCCATTGATAATTCCATATTCATAGACTAGTTTAATTACACCCACAACCTGAACCTTGCTGAAATTCCTTCTGAGCAAAAGATTTGGACTGCTCTAAGTCCTATAGACAGTTCCAAGTCTGCTGGGCCTAATGGGTAATTGTAGATTTTTACAAAAAAACATGGGTTATTATTTATAAGGATGTGGTGTCTGCTATTCAAAGTTTCTTCCAGGGCAACAATCTTCCTCCATACTTTAGTGCCTCTAGTGTTGTGTTGGTGCCCAAGACTCAAACACAACTAAAGTGGGACCATTTCAGACCTATAAGCTTGACTACTGTCATTAGCAAGATCATCAGTAAAATCATGGTGGGGAGGCTCCAACCACATCTCGACCATTTGATTTGTCCAAATCAGACTGCTTTTGTGATGGGTAGGTCCATTTCTGATAATGTCCTACTTGCACAAGAATTGTTTCTTGATTTGGATAAGCCTTGTAGAGGGGGCAATTTTATCTACAAAATAGACATCAAAAAGGCCTATGATACCATTGACTGGAATTTCATTATGGGGATTCTATCTGTCAGGGGTTTTGACAGTAGTTTTTGTTCTATTATACACAGATGGCTTCTCTCAAATGTTAATTCCATGTTGATTAATGGGCAAGCTTGGGGATCTTTCACTGCTATCAGAGGACTAAAACAAGGAGATCCAATGTCTCCCACAATTTTTATTCTTGCCATGGATTACCTCTCCAGAATGCTCAATAGAAATCTCCTTTCACACAATTACTCAAGTTATCAACATAGATCAAATGTGGCTGTCTCATTTGGTGTATGCTGATGACATCATGATTTTCTCCAGTGCTCAAAAAAATGTTTCTAGGAAGGTCTGTCATTATCTTAAAATTTTTGAATCCAAATCTGGTATGGTCTTTAATCCTGCTAAGTGTCAACTGATTTTCTCTAAAAGGCTGCCACCACATACAGACAATGTGTTTCAGAGTTCACTGGCTTTTTAAACACTCATCTACTTGTGAAGTACCTTGGTGTCCAGATTATTCGAGGTAGAGCCAAGCAATGCCAGTTTGATGAGATAGTCAATAAAATGAACTCCTACCTCTCCTATTGGAGCAATTCCTTTCTCTCTAATGGGGGTGGAATTACAATTCTAAAGAGCATCCTCACGACCTTCCCTTCCCACACCCCAAATGACTGCGATGAAAAAAAACACACACAAATTCAGAAAGGGCTTTTAACAGGTTTTTGTGGTCTGGGCAAAGACAGCAGATGCATTGGGCTTCCTGGCAGAAAGTGGCCAAGCCCACTATAGCAGGTAGTTTGGGCTTTAAAGGTTTTAATCAGCTCCAACAGGTCAATCTTTGTAAGCTTTGGATTAAATTTAGATCTCAGTCTTCCTTATGGGCTCAATATATGTTAGGAAAATACTGCAAAGATCTTCTTCCATCACTGACTGTCAGGAAATTTGGGGATTCTAAACTGTGGGTCAAAATGTTACAGATTAGAAATACTGCTGAAGATTTTTTTTCTTTGGGATCTGGGTAGATGAGAGATTTCCTTCTGGCTGGATAATTGGTGCCCCAATGAGTGGCTTACCCCTGGTATTGAGGTTCCTAATCTCAAGCTTAAAGTTGTTGATTGTTGGCATGGCAATCACTGGTCTATTCCCACTCTTCAGTCCATTGTTCAAGGTCCTTCAGTATCCAAAATTAGCAGCATTCCTTTTGACAGAGGCATATCTGACAGAATTATTTGGCAAGCTTACAGTTGTCAGAGTCGCACTAAAGCTATTTATGCCAAGTGTTTCTCTTGGAATAAGGTTTCCTGGGGTGAGGTGATTTGGAGCAAATATTTGTCACCCTCCATGTCTTTTTTCTGCAAGAGAGATTTCCTGAAACTTATCTCTACTGATGATATACTGAAGCTTAAGGGTCTTAGAGGCCCTTCAAGATGTTGGTTTTGTTTAGAGCAAGAAGAATCAGTGCCCTATCTCTTCTTCAGGTGCAAGTTCTATCAACAGGTTTGGCAGACTCTTTTGGATTAGGATCTACTACATACATGCTAGTATAGTTGGTACTCTAATAAGCTAGAAGTTGTCCCCTTGACTGTTTCCTAGTTTCTTTGGATGGCTAGGAACCAGTCTAAATTCCATGGGAAACATCCTTCTGTGACACGTGGGCAACTGCACTGCCTATATACAAAAGTTGATCCAACATAAAAACCTCTCCAATTTTCTCAATTACTTTCCTGCTGTGGAAAAGACCTCTCTCAGGATCTGTACTGTGGTTTGAAAACCACTTAGGCCCTCTACAATCAAAGTTAACACTGATGGAAGTTTTATAGAGAGGGAAGCTGGGATTGGTGGGGTTTTTAGAGATCATTCTAGAAAATGCCTGTTGATCTTCAATGCCCCTGTGGTGGTAGAGGATGCACCGGAAGCTGAGTTAGTTATTTTTTATTGGGCTTTAAGGATAGCCACAAGGGCTTCTTGGGATTCTCTATGGGTAGAGGTGGACTCTACTGTTTTGATCAAGTTGGTGGAGCAAGAGGGCCACTCTGCTTGGAACCACAACTACTGGATTTACAAAATCAAGTGCCGTTCATGTACAATTTTCTTTTATTTTCAAAGAAAGTAATAGACCTGCCCATTGGCCAGCTAGACAAGGTCTGTCTTCTCAAGATGTAGTTCTCTTCTTCTCCTCCTCTTACTTTTTTGCTTCATGGGGACCTGCTTGAGGTGCCACATTCGTGATTAAAGTAATAGAAGCACCTTTTTTTCAATATATATATATAAGCACATCTTAAACAGAGGCTAAACATGCTATTATAAAATTACTAAACAATTCTAATCTATGATACATTTGGCTGAACACAGTCCGATTACAAACCCATGCACGATCAAAAATATTGTACAACTAATAATTAGATTTAAGAAAAAAAGACATTTCAGCTTTCAAATATTTTTCAGGTATCTTTTTTACAAAGTTACTTTTTCTGACCTGTCAATGTGCAAAAGAGCTATGGCACTGCGGCTGTTAATCCTCTATTAGTTTATTTTATCAGTTTCATGCAGCTCTGAATAATTTGAACCTGTACAACGGAAACTGCCTGGCCATTTATTGAAATGTGCATGCTAATGCAAGCTTCCGAGTAATCCCATCAATTACAGATGAAAATGAAATATAATAATAATAATAACATAAACTTCGTCAACAAATGGCCAATAATATCAACGTGAGGCAAAAAGAACTGAGAAATGAACAGCTTGCTACACCGTCCTAAAAAATTCCTATATCTAGAACATCTTGCTCAAGTTCAGGCACAAAGTGCAGGCTCGTCGAGGCATATACCAGTCGTGCACAGCGTACCATCAAAATATAGTCCGGCTCCAGTCTAAAATCCAAAGCTTCTGGCCGTTAAGCTGTTCCCCATTCGTTTAATCAATGTCTCCCTTTCAGATACATGTATTGCATTCATATCTGAAAGAAGAAAAAGAAAAGAGGAGTTAAACATACTTTAATTCAAACAACAAGGTTTCAAGCATCCAGAGGAGCCCAACGAAAATTTTTTCATAAGGCAATAACAAAACAATTACAAGTTGCAAAGATACCCGTTTGCTGCAATTAGATGGTTTTTCATGCATCAAGACAAGCAATTTTTACTTATATTACTTCTCAACATGTTAAAGGGCTTACCATATTTGGTGGAATCTCAGCATGATCGACCACGCGAGGTATTGAGGGAAAACTGAAATGAAATGATGCTGCCGCTGTTGTTGCAATCAGTGGTGGTTCCAACTGACAATTGTGGAGATCCTAGAAAGGCCGAGTTTGAGCTGCCATTCGAAAAGACTCCTGGATGGAGAAAACATTAAACATCAGACCATTAGCAAAGAAAAGGGCAAAACTCTTTAATTAATAACAACAGTTTCCAATAAAACTTCCTGCTTCGTAATTATGCAATAAATTCTGCCTAAAGAAGTACAAGATGCAAGCAGGTCAAATAATCAAACAATTTTTTTTTTTTTTTTGGGTGGTCCAATTATTATTTTTATTATTATTATCAATGAACGAATTCTGTCCAAGTAAGATCAATCTTAAACTCACACGTGTAAATGCAAGGCCTCAAACGTATAATCTCCATCTAGACTGGGAGCCAAAGCTCCCAAACCAATAATCGTACGATGGCATCTAAACACATGTTTTTTTTTTGTTTGTTAAAATAAGTTGAAAGGTGCAATCCATTCATACAAATACACGGAATTCGAAATACATATTCAATGGGTTAGGTGAAGTAAGGAATTTGAAATATTGTCATTAGCATACAAAAAATCAAATAATTAAACAAACTTTTATGCGCATCAATAAAAGATAAACAGTTGAGCAGATACATTAAATGTATTGGACTACATCCAAAATTTAACATCTTAAGTTAATGAGATACTAGTTGAAAAAACAAACATAAAAGGACTAAAATTAAATTTATCCTCAAGTACTAGAACTTAATTTTAAAATGATTTCAAGTAACAAAAAAATATTATATTTACCACATTTTGAAATAATTTTTAACTTTTTTAAAGTACTTATATTGAGCCCTTTCAGTGTCAGGATAAGTCAAACAGGTACTCTTCAAAATTTGGATTTCTAAAATACAAAAAAAAAAATTCAGATAGACCCAGCTATTTTGAATTCTAAATAGATCAGATGTTTGTTTGTTTTGTTCAATTCACCTTATCTTGAATCGAAATTTGGTTTTTAATATCTATAATTTTGAAAAAAATATATCGAGTAAAATACACATTATCTCTTGAAAATCTAGTGCTTAATCAACCCCTTTCATCCTTGACAAGTGCTGCATGAGAAATAAAACCTACTACAACGTCATAATCTATCATGGACTTTTTAAACCCTAATTTTACAGGTGATAGATATACTTAACCATCCCTTTAATAAAAAAATCAAAATTTTTCCTAATATTTTTATACATCCACGATAACATCTTTTATTGTTTTCACTGCCAACTTGTCACAAATCCATATAATATAACATGCCTAATTACATATTTATAAATACATTGTTAAAGTCTACATGATATTCTCGCGTTTATAACATGATCATCATAAGGCACTTCTAAATTTAAACACCTAATCTAAACCCTAAAAGTTAGATGCTTGTTTTTATCCTCATCCTTCATTATAACGAATCCAAAATATTATGACATATCATGCCTACATGTCACTTCAACTTCTAGTAATATTAGTTGATAATTACTAATCACACACCCACTATTATTGTATATCATATGCTTAATCTTTATTCAAGTAATCCTAGCCTTGTATCTTTTAAACATTTTCACAAACTTAAATTCAAATTGTTTCAGTTGCTACAAACCTACATAAAAGTACCCCCTTTTGAATAGCCTTTATTAACATGTTTAAAATATAGGTGAGTTTACAAAATTATATGATGAAACACTAGGGAAATAGAAGAATATATATATATATATATATATATATATATATATATATATATATATATATATATATATATATATATATATATATATATATATTTGTAAAAGGGCCCTATAGCCAATTTAATTGAATTAAAAGGCATACAATATAAGTAGTATGAGAGAGCCTAAACAAATTGAGCACGACTCATAAGAAACAAAATAAAGCTCAAACAGAGCGATACAAAAGATAAAACAAAAGAGAAACAAACAACTGAAGAGGACGAGGTCGCTGAGAGCTTCTCTACTACCCCTGATTAATGTAGCGCATCCAGAGATCAGACTCTGAATTGATTCTCCATTACCAGGGGAGACCAAAATATCATCCATTAAATTTCCAAGGGGGATAAAACCCCCAGTCATCTTCCTCCGCCGGGAGGTATACACTTGTCACTCTTCCTCAGAAGAGTGAACAATTTGATCCAAAGTGAGAAAGGCTACTGCAGTGATTAGTTTAATACTTGGGATTCTCCTACCCCTTGAGCGGGTAGAACAACCAAGGTACTATTAGACTGTAGTTCTTCCTCAGTAGGAGTAGGCATCTTTTGCGTCGTCATATTATGAGTGTTTGTTTCTTCCCTGTCTTCGGACTGCATCGAGTGGGGAGTCCGAACTCCATCCATAGTAATAGGAACCAGAGGTGGTAGTATAGCTGCTCCAGTATAAGAAGGCTAAGAGGTGACCACATCCTGCCTATCAATGGCAACTACCTGATGCTCCTCCAAGGGTCGATCCTTCTCACCCTATGTTGGCTGGTGTTCAGTGATCCGTGGGACATCAGCAGAAGAATTAGGTGGCATTTCAGAAACATCTAAATTCTCAGGCTGATGTTTAGTGGGCCGTGAGACATCAGTGGTGAAAAGATGTGGCACTTCAACAGAAACAGCAGGAGGAAGGGGGTGGGAGGCCGAACCAATATTGTTTCCCAATGAGGGAGCCTTAGGCTTTAAATTTGGGTGTACCTTATAACAAGCAGTAAGGATGTGACCAAACATGGAACAATGCGAGCAATAAGGAGGGTGAGGACCCATCACCACTGGTTGCCAATACCCTGTATGCCCAGATCTAATCCAAACCTCATTGGGGTATGGCTGTGTGACCTCACGTTCAACCAGGAAACAAGCATCCGATGGACGAGTGTTTTCTAAGGTCGGTTTATCCACCTGCAGTGGTTTTCCAAACCCTTTGACAAGTGAGAAGAGAATCTCATAGTTGAAGTGATGATATTTAAGCCCAGGAAATTTAACCCATACTGGTATAATAGGAGATTGAGCCTTTGAATCAAAGTCAACTGTCTATTGAGAACCTTCATGAATCTGTCGTCAATTTTTATCATTTTGCGGGAGAAAACAGAAGTATAGTCGATATCAGTTGTGAGA
The DNA here is from genome assembly GCA_022702705.1 of Papilionanthe hookeriana x Papilionanthe teres. Lineage (NCBI taxonomy): Eukaryota > Viridiplantae > Streptophyta > Magnoliopsida > Asparagales > Orchidaceae > Papilionanthe > Papilionanthe hookeriana x Papilionanthe teres. Next base: position 152,983,107 of record CM040424.1, read on the forward strand.
TGGATCAGAATGTGTCTACCATCAAAGGAGGCAACTTTTCAGGGTCCCGCAAACTTTAATGTGTCGAAGAAATGGCGTATAGTGTCCATTATTGAACGTCCGTACATAAATTTTCCCACCAGAACCAGACGGCACGATGAGGCGAGAATATTTGTTAATGTGCGGGCTTGCCATTCTTACGGCCCAACTTGCGAATGAAATTGTAGCTGCCAGTCCCAAGTTTGAGGGCGTCATGGAACTCCTGCGAAAAGATGCAGGAATGCGGCGTTGGACTAGGAGTGCTGCCAGCCGTAGCGGCGGCAGCGTAGCTGCGTGCCATGGACGAGAGCGGGAGAGAGCGAGTAGAGGAAGAACGGAAGAACCAGAGACCTCTTACCCGGCGGCGAGCAGAGACGTCGTCCCGAAACTGTCGGGACACGTCAGTCCGAGACGTTAAGAGACGCTCGGGAGCGTCGTCTCAAAAACTGTCGTGCGGTGCGAAGACGACGGAGCAAGTCGCCGCAGTGCGGTTGTCGTCGACTCGCAGGCTCCCTCGTTGGGAAACAATATTGGTTCGGCCTCCCAACCCCTTCCTCCTGCTGTTTCTGTTGAAGTGCCACCTCTTTTCACCACTGATGTCTCACGGCCCACTGAACATCAGCCTGAGAATTTAAGTGTTATGCCACCTAATTCTTCTGCTGATGTCCCACGGATCACTGAACAGGGTAAGAAGGATCGACCCTTGGAGGAGCTTTAGGTAGTTGCCAGCTAGTAGCGGGATGTGGTCGTCTCGTCGCCTTCCTCTTTGGAGCGAGTTTATACTTATCATCCAGGGTACTCTCTACTTTGGAGAGAGTTATATATATATATATGTATAGTCGAAAAAAATAAACACTAAGAATATTATCTACAACTTTTGGAAGTTTTTCACATGGTAATGAATGCCACTAAATCATTGTTATGATTTCAAATGTCAATTTGAACAATGCATACAATCCATATGTAATAAAGGACTCTCAATGCACAACTCCAGATTTGAAACGATATATCATCATCATTAATCTTATACCAACTATTTGGTGTTGGTATTATAAATCAACTTGCTCCATATACCTACTAAGTGTTACATGATGCGTTAACTCTATAATGCTCATCATTTTGCATATCTTCTGACCATATTTCCATTTAGTTTTTGATACTTTATTATAGATTAGAAATGCTTGAAGCACTTAGGTATACTTGTAAAACTTTATTTCCGATTGTACTGTTCCCACTAATATACTAACATAATAAATTTTCAATTCATACTTTCAAATTCATAGGCATATCAGTTTTACCATTTATATTTTAGTCACATGCACAAAGGCATTTATCTATAATTAAAAGTAGCTGAAATGAGTTAAACTATCAACCATGTTGCAATAAATAAATATAAATTTGATTAGAACAAAAAAGTAGGTTCCTATAGGAACTATATTAAATTTGCATCAATTTGGATACAGCACTGATTAAACAATTAACTGTAGAAAACATGTAATTTCCTATCACCTTGCATTGGCAGACTCCAAAAATAGTAAATGTGGTTTCATATCTATACAATAATGTTCAGGACACATGTTGGAACATGAAAATGTAACAGATGAATGATCATTTTATGTTGGACTTAAACTGCCACTGTTAGCATTATGAAGTAATGGAGACTATAATAAAACACAAAACTACAGAAGGACTTAATTCATGACCTCCATCAAAAGCAATGTTTAAAATTGTGCAATTAGGTCTTGAGGTGTTTTCCCTTCGTGAGGCGAGACATAAGCCTCACAAGTTGAAAATTGCATAGTCAAAATAAATGGTTAAAAGTATATACAATAGCATCATAATTTATAAATTAAAGCAAATTAGAAGTTTGAAACACATGCAAAAGTTAAAATTCAATCCTAAAATATCAGTACTCATTCCATTAGAAAATGTCTTATGGGCATTCAAACTCATGAGAGCATAATTATAATTTAGTGGATAACTACTGGGCCAAATCAACAGAGATATTTTGTAAATTTGACTTTACATACATGCCACTCCATTCCTGTGTATTTACATATGTAAAACCTTAACTTAAATTTTTTACCGTAATACCACTCAAGTCTTTCATATCATAATAAAAATATCAGCCAATGTGACTCAAAATTGTACATTGAAGTTTAGGTGTTAGATATATAAATACATATGAATTATGTGGTATACAAGTAAATCTTCATTGTTTACAGGGCATTTACAAACATACCATCAATTCTAATATATCTGCATATCAAACATTTGGACATTACTTTTTACATTTATAACACCTAATTGCCCCAATTGTTCAACCTAAATTCCAACATGTTCAACAGACAGAAACGAAGCATGTGAATTTGAACCAACGAGCAGCAGGTAATTGTGGCGGCGCAGGCGCCAAAAAGATCAGGCGGCGTCGGCATCGGCCACTGCGGTAGGCGGCATCGGCCGCTGCATGAGAGAAAGACAGGACACTAGCACGAGATGGGAGCTTGCAGGTTCAAACAAAATAGCAGCAGATGGCTTGGATGTAGGTCATGTGGTGGCACCAGCGATAGGAGGTGTCGCTTCGTGTGTGAGATTGAGATGAGAGGGTTGCTCGTTGCAAGAGATGGTAGAATAGAAGGCGAGCGCGCCTTATTGCATGCCTCAGGTACCTAAAGCGTATGCCTCGACCGATCCGAGAGATGTGCATGCCTCAACGCGAAAAAAATTGGGACTGCAGAAAGGCGCCTCTAATTGCACAATTTTAAATAGTGATGAAGAGGGCTTGACCTTTTTTTTCTAATGGTAAGTTTTATGTCCCACTTAATAGCAAAATTGACTCAACTTGACAAACTTCATAGTTCAAGTTTCTATCAATTGTAGAAATCAATATTAAGTATTGATCATCTACTTAGCTTTTTTGCCTATCAATCTAGGATTCCGGTTGTAATTGAATATCAAGTGTTGATCTCCACTAAATTTTTTTCCATACTTGCAAACATGGCTTTCAATTGTAATCCAGAACCACGAACCTATGATACTTTTAATTTAAATTGTTTTCAAAACTCAAACAAGAGAGTATTTTCTCTACCTTTTTCTCCAACAAAATATTGACCTCAAAAGGCAAACTACAGAAGATGAATCTAAATGGACAGAAGTATACCTTCTACAATTATAGTTAAAATACATAAAATCAGAATAGCAGTACTGGCATAAGAGAGATCAATCATTACCCTCTGCCTTCCTTCTATGTAAGTCTTCCATCTACTCAAACCCATTTTTAATTGTTGAATCAACTAGTTATGTAACCACTTCACATCTGTGTTTGGAATGTTTATTATCTATGTTTGAACTCCTGTTTAAATTTTTGCATCTGACAACATATAATCATAATTAAACTCAAAAGCTAATGCATATTAAAAATTGACTTTGGTATTATCTTGTAGAAAAATAAGAATTGATTTGTATGTTTCAGTCTTGAGTCTCAATTAATAACTCACAACAACCATCCAAGGTGAACTTCCAGAAGTACATAGAAATAAAAGAAAACATTTTTGGCAGTAAATGGGGTGAATTATTTCCAAGTAGCAACAAATACAACAGGATAAATAGCTCAATTCTACTTCTCATTTTTGTAACATTGGAGCAGAGGTCATAAAGGCAACACGTACGAATTCATTATGCCAGGCGAATTGAACTTCATCCTTAATATTAATAAAAGCAACAAGTGAGAATTCATTATGCCAGGAGAATTCAAATTAATCCTTGATAAAATAGAGGAGATAACAATAACACGATTTGGAAATCATATGCATGAATAGAAAAATTGATGCCTCTCAAATCTCAAATCACATGTATGAATCGAGAATTGATGAAAAAAATGTAAAAATAAAAAGACTTATCATTTAAACATCAAAGTTTAAAAAACAGCATTCCTTCCAAATCTAAAGTGAAAAGTAAAGAGCAATAATCAATTACAAGCATATTCTAGTAAAATAGTGGATGATATTTACCTTGCCAAAATATCACAATGCAGAAAATAATAGAGATAACCAGAGCAAAAGTGTTTCTGGCAGAGGATGAAGCTGATTTTCCATGCTTCATCTTTTTCAAAGCCTTCACTCTATCAGCCCTAGCCTTCTTCAACATCATAAGATCTGAAATCTCCTTTATGAGCTTCTGGTCAGCCAAATCCAGTGTCAGTGAGCAGGGGGGACGGGGAGGCTTAGGAGGTTTCCCACATCCCTTTTTCTTAGGCTTCTCAGCTCTCAACACCTTTTGAACTTTGTCATTCCCTACAACGTTATTGTCTAATACCAAAGCCTCCCCAATCTCCAGCCGAAGCTCAGCACAATTATGCAACCTAGGCTCAAAGCTCACAGATTCTTCACCTCTAATTGCCCGATCACAGAGAACAAAACCGCTCCATTCCTTATAAGAAAAATTCTTACCCTCTCCAACATTGTACCCATTCTCAATGGCAGCATTAGTAGAACTTTCCACATCAATCACAAAATACTTGTCTCCTCCACTTGGCATATTCACTAACACTTAAAGAAAAAGCTCCTCCAAAAAAAAATAAAAAAAATAAAAAAAAAAAATCTTATGAAAAGCAATGAAAAATGCAACTTTGGCCCAAAGACATCCGGTGAGAATATCCTTCACCTTCGAAAGTACACTGCAGCTACAGAACAAACAAAGAAACCTACCGAAAAAAAATTAAACAATCAATCAAACAAACAACACGAATCAAAAAAGAAAAAATGGTTTCGCGACGAAGCCGGCATTAAGCGACCACACGAAATACGAAAGCTCAAAACGACATCGCTCCAACATGAACAAACTCCGACAACACCGAATAAAAAAATAACGCCGACGTGCAAAAGCAAACCGTAAAGGAGAGAAAAGAATACCCTAACCCATTCCGAAAATAGCAGATCAAAAAAATTTAATTGCAGTGTCATTCCACCAAGACGAACCGAAGGCTTATAGATCCGGCTTCAAAAGCTTCACCGACAGCCCGGAGCTTTCGGGAGAGAAATAATTATAAATAATAATAATAATAAATAAATAAATAAATAAAAAGTCTTGGAACAGGATAAAGTATAAATCTGGGCATTTACACATATACCCCACAATTCTTATATATTTGCAAGTTTAACAACAAAACAATCGTATGTACATCATATCACTCAAATGTTTACCATAACTACTTCGTAAGAAATGAAATACATTTTTTATGCATGTTCACTGGACCAAAATATTATAATGAAGTTTTGAATTTTTACATATATAACTGCATAATAATTCCGTTGTATCTTCAAATATCTCAACATAAAAATAGGCATTTACATACATATCACTTATATGTCTAGCACCTAAGTTTTAATTTTTATATTTATTGTGTTGAATTCGAGATTGTTCTATGAAACAGGCCCAAGGAATAGAGCGAAGAAGAATATGAAAAAAAAAAAGATAGAGAGAGCGAATGAGACTGGATTACTCTGAATAGTTCATTAGTCATATAATGTTGAGATGACCCCCCATTTATATGCATAAAGAGTATGAAATGTGGAATTGTTTTATTGCCCCTGCTCAAATAAGACAAAAACATGATATTTTAGTAAAACATAATTACATGAATAAATAAATTTATTGATAAATAAAAATAAAATGATCTCTGGCTTCACTGCCACATCTTGCATTAGTCAAGAATTGAGGAAAATTTGTTGGTCTAACAGAAGGCTTTTGGTCGGCCCGGACAAGGGTTATGGTAGGCCTAACTTAGGATCTTTAGTCGGCCAGAGTGGCAGCCTTCGGTCAGCTTGACTACGAGTCTTCGGTCGGCCAGGCTGGGGACCTTCAGTCGACCAACCTACTTGGTTTATACTATTACTTGTTTCTTCCTTTGAGTTAGATTCATGTTGTCATGAAGATGCTAGGCTGTCAGGTAGAGGGCACTTTTCTGTAATCCGACGAGTAGCTTAACCCTTTAAGAGAAAAGCTGCTACATGGATTTGTGTTGATGTTGCATTGGGTACTAGTGATCTCAAAGGGTCTTAGAGTTCTTTTTTAGATGATTCATAGTGTCATTTTGTGATGTTTAGCACATCCCCTTTCTTGATTGGGTAAGACCTGATCTTTGTCCTACGAGGATATCATTTGATAGGTTTTGTACTCATTTTTAGGGGAGCCATGGTTTCAACAACAGATTACATGGGTTCACAATAATGTGACATTTGACTTCTAGTTGGCCATCTTGATCACACTTGTCTTCTGGTCTAAAAGATTTGTTTGAGATTCTTACTAATGTATTATGGGGGTACATATTTAGTTCCCCGGATTCACTTATTCTTTGAAAGTCGAGTTGCGATAAGAACACGATAATTTAATAGAAAAAGCATATTCCTTCCGTGCTTTAATAATGGAACTCCTTGAATTTCGGCATTCATGGTCTTCTATAAATAAGGCACTAAGGGCATCTTAGTCATAGTCATTCTTCATATTGTGTTGGTTTAGTTGGCTAGTTCTGAGGGAGTAGCTATGGAGAGTGGCAAGAAGTCTCTGTTGGACGATCTCGTTGAAGATGTGTTAAAGGAGGACTTCAAAGGGAGTTACACGAGGTTGTAAAGAAGCTTGTGAAGGCTAAGTTGCCAAAGGAATCAGCTCACCTCAAAGAAAAGGCGAATGACAGATAACAACGAAATCGGGTCTTCTGATTCGTTGACTCTCCTGCCAGAAGAACGAATGAAATATGGGTCATTTACTAGTTCACCCACTACAGCCTCTACGACAGCTCGTAGTCTTTTAGCTGAACATTTCATGCACTTAGAGCTACTGACTCAACCCGTAAATGCTCCAAAAGATTGCTAAAAACTTCTCCCAAATTATATTTAGCAGCTAGTGTGAATAAATGAAAGTGATTTAGAAAATAGATAATAAGCCTTCACAATAGGTTTCTACGCAAATATACGTATAATTTCAAGTAATACAGGATTTTCCTTAAAATCCCAGTATCGATAACTTCTAAATAATAACCAAAGAAAAATTATATCTAAATTGCAAATAAACATGATAGGAGAATAATGTTGAAATGTTTGCAATGTTTAAAAACTAAATTTGAGCAAAAAGTACTGACAAAGTTTTAACAGATTAATAAAATTTTAAACGAGTTCGAATGTTATGAAATGATTTACCCTTGCAAAGAGATATTAATCAATGTAGGATTTCAATGATTAAAAATATAATGATGTATTGTGACAAATAGGAGGATACTCATCATTTACCCTCGCTTAGTGTTAGCAAAGAACATTAGCTAACCTTGAGTTTGTTCCAGCTTGTGTAGTAGTGTTGAGTAGATTATGACCTTTCACTTCTAAATTGCATCAATAGACTCCACTTCAGCCTCAATCTTTGTAATCTTTTCTGTTATTCCTTGGAAACTTACAACCAAAAATCCATTATATAAAACTCGCGCATTATCACAAATGAACTTATTCTTCTTGGCTTCTTCTCTCTTGTTAATTTTGCTCTCCCAAGAAGACATTTTTGCACTCAAGATACTCTTTCAGAAGACTCCAGAATGAAAATAAGAACCGGGGCAAGTATTTTATAAATTTAGGGCCTTTTCATAGACTTGGGAAGGTACAAAACCGACCTTAGACGTCTTATAACTCTTTAATAACTCCAAAAACTACTCACTCACGATTTTGGCTTCTATAACCACATTTTTCACATTTTTTATAACTGTGGCACTTATGCGCTAACTAGAGCCGCTAGTGCACATTTTTGCACAGTTCTGCCAAATGTCAAAATCTTCATTATAATTCCTTTAAGTCATTAAATAAGGTTAAATAAACACCACTATAGCATGAAAAACTCCAAAATACTACCACATTTCGCAAATCAAACCAAATAAAAGCACACAAAGCAAACATAAAACAAAGCACACCGATAAATATGGGTTGCATCCCACAAAGCGCTTGGGTTTACGTCATCAGTTTGACATACCCAGAGCTTATTATGAGTGACTCAAAATCAAATTCTCATCTGGTTTATATTGATAGACTGAAAAGTAAGGTTTAAGTCTATGACCATTCACTTTAAATATTTTTCCAGTCTTAAGACCTTGAATATCCATAGCTCCATATGAATAAACTTTCATCGCAATAAATGGGCCTGTCCACCTGGACTTAAGTTTTCCAGCAAAAATTCTCAATCTAGCATTATTTAGCATAACGTTTTGCCCTAGGTCAAGATTTTCAGTAAGAATCTTCCGATCATGCTACAAATTCATCTTTTCTTTAAAAATCTTAGCATTTTCATAAGATTCATTTCTTATCGCTTCAAGTTCATTTAATTGCAACAATCTATTTTCTCCAACATCTTTCAAATTAAAATTGAACTCTTTAATAGCCCAACATGCTTTATGCTTAAGTTTGACTGGTAAATGACAAGCTTTTCTAAAACTACCTTATATGGGGACATTCCTATAGGAGTTCCGTAGGCAGTCCTATAGGCCCACAAAACATAATCCTGTTTGATTGACCAATCCTTTCTATTTGGATTAATAGTATTTTCTAATATTCTTTTAATTTAATGATTGGATAATTCAACCAAAGCACTTGTTTGTGGATGATAAACAGTAGCAGCGATGGTTAATATGATATTTCTTTACTAACATTTTCATAATTGCATTTCTAAAATGACTTCCCCCATCAGTTATGATTACCCTTGGTATTCCAAATCTGCAAAATATTTTCTTACTTAAAAATTTTGCAACACTTTGAGCATCACATCGAGGTAAAGCAACAGCTTCTATCCATTTGAACTGTTATCAAGATTTATGTATTTCTGAAAGATGGTATAAATGGTCCCATGAAATATAATCCCCGAACGTCAAATATTTCAACTTCCATCATATTATTGAGGGGCATCTCATTTCTTCTAGAAATATTTCCTACACATTGACATCGATCACAATTTATAATATAAAAATTAACATCCTTAAAAATTGTAGGCCACTAAAATCCAGATTGTAAGATTTTATATGCAGTTTTATCAACTCCAAAATGTCTCCCATAATTAGAATTATGTCATTTTTGAATGATTTCATAAGTTTCTTCTAAAGGCACACATTTCGAATAATCAAATCCTTTCCTTGTTTATATAAAAATGGGTCATCCCAAAAATAAGTTGTGGCTTCAAATATAAATTTTTTCATCTCCTGGTATGTCAAACCACAAGGTAAAATATCACTAAAAATAAAGTTTACAATGTCGGAATACCACGGAACACGCCACTCATTAACAGTGAACAATTTTTCATCAGGAAAATTTCATTAATTTCTTCAACATCACAGAGAGAATTTTCAGTTTCAAGCCTAGAGAGATGATCAACAATTTGATTATCAGCACCCTTTCTATCTACTATCTCGAAATCAAATTCTTGCAAAAGAAGAATCCATCTAATTAATCTTGGTTTTGCATCCTTCTTCTTCATTAAATACTTAATAGCAGAATGATCAGGATGCACAACACATTTAGTTCTAATTAAATACAATTTAAATTTATCAAAGGCAAATACTATAGCTAATAACTCTTTCTCAGTAGTTGTATAATAAATTTGAGTTTCATTAAGAGTTTTACTAGCATAATAAATTACTTTGAAAGTTTTATCATATTTCTGACCTAAAACAACTAAAATTGCATAATCACTAGCATCACACATTAATTCAAAAGGTTTTTCCCAGTTAGGTGAAACTATAACAGGTGCAGTGATTAATTTTTTTTTAATGTTTCAAAAGCTTTTAGGAAATCAACATCAAAATTAAAAATTACATCTTTTTCTAGTAAACGACATAAAGGCATCGAATTTTTGAAATGTCTTTAATATATTGCCTGTAAAATCCAGCATGTCCTAAAAAATTCTAATTCCCCTTACATTAGTTGGGCAAAGTAAATTATAGATCACTTCAATTTTTTCAGGATCTACTTCCATACCATTTTTTTGATATACAATGTCCTAAAACAATTCCTTCTGCTACGACAAATTAGCATTTCTCCCAGTTAAGAACCAAATTAGTTTCTTTATAGTGTTTTAGAACTTTTGATAGATGTTCTAAACATGATTCAAATAAAATTCCAAACACTGAAAAGTCATCCATAAAAATTTTAATTCTTTTTTCTATTAAATCACATAAAATTGCCATCATACATCTCTGAAATGTAGCATAGGCATTACATAAACCAAAGGGCACTCTTTTAAAAGAAAATGTACTATAGGGACTGGTAAACGTTGTTTTCTCTTGATCCTCAGAAACAGTTTGAATTTGGTGGTAACCAGTATATCCATTCAGTAAACAAAAATATTTATGTCTAGCTAGTCTATCCAACATCTGATCTAGAAAAGGAAGTCGAAAATGATCTTTCCCGGTGGTAAGGTTTTTTGATTTTCTATAATCAATGCATATTCGTCATCCTGTAACTTACATTACTGGTATTATTTCATTCTTTTCTTTAACAGTCACAGTAACTCCTCCTTTCTTAGGAACACAGTGAATAGGACTAACCCATGCACTATCTAAAATAGGGTAGATAATTCCAGCATCCAACCACTTTAAAATTTTTATCTTAACAACTAATTTCATGATAGGATTTAATCTCCATTGAGGATAAACCCGATGTTTGCAGTTATCTATGCATACAAATTGAAGGACTGATTCCTTTAATATCAGCTATTGTTCATCCAAAGGATTTTTTATATTTCTTTAAAATTTTAAGCAAACTCTCTTCTTCTCTTTCAGTTAATTGAGAGTAAATTATAACTGACAAAGTTGAGGAATCACCTAAAATGGCATACTTCAAATGATTTGGAAGCATCTTTAAATCAAGTTCAGGAGGTTTTTCAAATGATGGACCAAAAGATTCATCTTTTTTAGTCATGTCCAAAATTTCAAAATTTTCATGAACATAATTTTAATCTTCCTCATGAAAATCTTCATAATCTTGTAATTTCTCTTCTTGCTTGTGTTCCAATTCTTTACTTTCAGATTTCTCTTCATAAGTTGACTTGAAATGACAAACACTCAAATATTTGATAACTTCCATTCTATAACATTCATCATCTTTACCTCTTGCAGGATATTTCATTGAATTTGAAATATTGAATGTAACAATTTGGTCATTAACTCACATCATTAATTCCACTTTTTGCACATCTATCATCGCTCTACCTGTGGCTAGGAAAGGTCTCCCTAAAATTATGGGTATCACTTTATCTTCCTCTATAGCCAACATAAGGAAATCAACATGAAAAATAAATTGATCCACTTTCACCAAAATATCCTCTATAACTCCTTTAGGATATGTGATCGAACGATCAGCTAATTGCAAAGTTACAGTGGTAGGGATTATTTCTCCTAATCCTAGTCTTTTGAATTTTGATAATGGCATAAGGTTAATGCTTGCATCCAAATCACATAAAGCTCTTCCAAAATATCTGTCCCCAATTGCACATGGAATTGTGAAACTTCCAGGATCTTTATGTTTTTCAGGAAGTTTTTTCTAAATTATTGCACTACACTCTTCACTAAGGGCAACAACCTCATTATCTTCAAACTTCCTCTTTCAGTTGAGAATATCCTTCATAAATTTCACATAGCTTGGCATTTGTTCTAAGATTTCAATAAATGGAATTTTGATTGTAATCTTCTTAAATATCTTCAAGAATTTTAAAAATTTCTTATCTAATTTTTGTTGTCGAAGTCGCTAAGGAAATGGAGGAGGTGGCTTTTCTAAATCAACTTTAGGCAGAGAAATAGCTTTTTTCAAACTTTTCGGAGTGTCTTCTTTTGGTTTTTCAATTTCTTCTTTCTCTACTTCAGTCACTTTTTGAACTCTACCTTCCAACTCTCTTCCACTTCTCAACTGAATAGCTTGTACTTTCTCTTTAGTTTTATCTCTTGGATTTACATCTGTATTACTAGGAAGTGTTCCTTGGGATCTATTACTTAATGAATTGGAAATCTGTCCCAATTGATTCTCAAAATTTTCTAATTGTAGCTCTTTGAATTTGTAATTGATTTCCCATTTGTAACACCACTTCTTCTATAGACAACTTCTTCTCCTTAAATTGTAAAGTATTGTTAAAACCTGGAGGTTAGGTTGGTCTATAATTATTATTCTCTTGGTTGTTCCCGTTTCCCAACGGGCTTACTTGGTTGTTCCCCCATTGTTGATTACTACCACTCTGATTATTGGTATTTCAGTTAAAGTTTGGATGGTTTTTACAACATGGGTTATTAGGGTTACTTATAGCATTTAATGTTTCTGGTGAAGTTTGAGAATCAACCATTTGGCCTAATGAATTTTCTTCAGTCATGGAAGTTGGTTGAGAAAAATTCATCCCAAATTGGTCTATCTTCCTTGAAATTGCAGCAACTTGATTTGCTAGCATTGCAAAAGCATCATTTTCATGAATGTTGGCTACCTTATTAGGATTTAACCTTTCAGAAGGCCATTGAAAATTATTAGTAGCCTTTTCTTCATTTAAATCATAAGCATCAGGAAACTGTTTAGACATCAATGAGCCACCAACAGCGGCATCGATACTAGATCTAAGAGATCCAACTAATCCATTATAAAAGCTCTGAATTATTAGCCAATGTGGTATTGAATGATGTGAACACTTTCTTAAGAGATTTTTAAAACGTTCCCCATGCTTCATATATGGATTCCCCTTCAAACTAACAAAAAGATGTCATATTATTTCTAAGCTTCGCAATCTTCGATAGTGGAAATTTTTTAGCAAGGAGTTTTTGTGCTAAATCACTCCAAGTTATGATAGATCCAGGCGCTAACGAATTTAACCAAATCTTAGCTTTATCCCTCAGTTAAAAAGGAAAAATTCTATGTGTAATAGCATCATCTGAAACACCATCGTATTTAAAAGTAGCACATAATTTTAGAAATTGATAAGATGTAAATTAGGATCTTCAGTTGGTGCTCCCCCAAACTGATTATTAGATACCATATGGATAATAACAGGTTTAAGTTCAAATAAATTAGTAGCTACAGCAGGGTGTTGAATACTACCACAAAGTTCATCTACAGTAGGGTTAGTCTAATCTCTTAAGGGTCTAAATTCTTGATGAATTTCAACATTGTGATGATCGTGATTTGCCATTTCTTGAATATTTTTATCTTTTTCTAAATTTTTTTTTTATTTTTCTTATAGTTCTCTCTAACTCAGAATCATAAGGCACAAGTCCTTCAAAACCTGAACTACGCATACAAAATTAACAAATTAAAATAAAACACTGACCCTCGATCAGCAGCAATGCACCAAAACTTGGTTTGCAATCGCCAAACAATGCAGTAATATATGCTATCAAAAATATGTTATAGTTAATACTTTGACTTAAATAATAATAGCGGCTAGTGTATATAAATATAATTGTATGGAAAATATTTTACACACTAGAGGTACTACGCAAGTATATGTATCGCTTCAAGTAATACAGGGCTTTAAATAAAGACCCCAGTATCGATCACACGAGGAGGATTATAGATTTTTCTTTTAAATATTTTGATTTTATTTTTATGTATTTCTTTTAAAGTTAATAATTTGATATTTAATTTACTAGATGCAGAAATAAAGCAGTAATAAAGTAATGATTGATGTAAATAAAATAAGCAAACAACTTTCTTCCTTTTAATTAATCCAAGATTTTTTTAGATAATGTAATATTCGTGGAGAATATAAATTTATGGTATTGTGCCAAATAGAAGCATTCCTATTCTTTACGTTCGCTCGATAGTATAAAGAGCATTGGCTAATCAATAGATCAGGTCTGGATGTATTATTAGTAGAATGGGTTAATCTAGGCTCACACTACTAGATGTCCACGGGTGGTTATGGTCGGCCCTACTAGTGATCCTTTCCTTCTCTATAAACCAAATTACAAGAATTTAACCTGTCACTCTAAAAACTTATCAATTCTACGCCCATTAAATATTATCTTCTTATTTATTTGCACTTCACCTTGAATAACCCGCGCAAGACCTTCGACTACCCAAGGATTCATGTGATATCTACTAGTTAAGAATTCATCTCCTTCTAGATCTCAAAACTCTTCAACAGATTTTAACAATTTAAATGGCCAATTTAAATAGTAAATTAAGATCTGGAATTAATCATCACAATGTTTAAAATATATATATAGTTTTTAATTCTCCAACGAATATTATATTATTTTATTCATCTTTTCATATTTGAAAGGAGAAAGTAAAGTAACTACTCAGAACACAATGAATTTAAACAACAAAACATATAAATGAAACTTTGGATCAAAATATAAATACTGATCTCAAGAGTTTCTCCAACTGAACCTCTGAATCCTTCTGACTCCAAAGTAAATAGACTTCAAAAGCAATGACTCTTTAAATACTCTCAATACAAACTCTAAATAAACTCACTAATTAATAAAAAAAACTATAAATATGGCCCTTAAAATATTTCTCTAATCTCTCTCTAATTTTAGGCTATATATGGCGTGGGGCTAAGTTGAGCATTTTTCTCTGAAGGAGTAGCCTCCTATTTATAGGCTTCAAGGGTTGCCTTGAGGCACCTCCTCAAAATGTGTTCAGGTTCAATGAATCTTCTAGAAGGTGTGTCTGGCGCCTAGGCCCCAGGCTCCGCGTTCAGTTCTTCGCACCTCTTCACTTCAGATCGCACCTCTTCGAGATCCTAACCATTTCCAAGCGTCCAAATACAATGTATCACATGTCCTATAATCTAGGAGTAACTACCAATCTTCTAGATGGTCCAATAACTGCTCATACCGTCAAAATAACCGTCCAAAAGTCGTCAAAAATCTTACAGAATTTTGTATCGAGTTGGCGTTTAGGCGCCGGATTCTGGCGCCAGGCCAATTATTTTGACAATTTTGCATTTTGGCTCCATTTTTACTCCTTTTTGCTCCTTTTTCATCTTTCTTTCTTTCTTGAACATTTTTGTATCACCTACATCCAAAACACAAAAATACTTTTCATTAATGCATAATATCCTTAAGAATTTGATAAAAATCAAGGCATAAAAATAGGTATTTTTTTCATGGATCAAAATCCCCCAAACTTAAACGTTACTTGTCCTCAAGTAACCCTTTTTACTATATAAAATGTATAACAATTGGAATAAAAGGTAAATATTTAAGATTTCTTATAATTTTTTATTTTATAAAGGCTTTAGTAAATCATTAACCAAATTTTACTAAGTTTAATTTTAAGAATTTAAAGAATATTTAACTACCAAATCATAAGATTTCAAAAATTTTTCATTCACTTCGAAAATAATTGTAGTTTATTATATTAAGATCACATAAATTATTTACAAGAAAAGATCTTCATAAAAATCTTTTCTAATAAAGATTCATGCATAAAAATTAAGTAAAATATGTAATCAGTTTTTTTCTTATAAGCTAATTCAAGTGAAGACAATTTTTGATTAGGGATCTCCTCAAGCTTCTCCTCTCTCTCTCTCTCTCTCTTTTTTTTAGAGAGGATTACTATATCTGGATAGCCTGTTAATGATTTTGAACTTCGCTATCCTTAACTTATATTTTCAAACTTATACATTTTCACTTAATTATTATAAGATGAATAGATTTCAAAAAGAATTTCAATCTTTTCTTTTTCAAGTTATAATTTTTGATTTCTTAATACTTCTAAATTCAATTATTTGTACTATGAATAGAAAATTTTCTTAATCTTACTCTTCTTTAAGTTGAATAATTCTATTTTTAAAATCAATCAAAGTTATTAAAATTTTGGTTAGGTCTACTAAATTATTTTTAATTTCAAAAATTTAAATGATCTTAAATAGATTCTTCATTCCTTATGTTATGTTAATATTTTTTTAGAAAATATTAGTTCATTAAGGACAAATAAAATTTAAATTTGCATGTATTTTCCCTTCCCCCAAACTTAAGTTTTTGTATATCATAAAAAAAATTAAAGTATGAGAGAAAGAAAGGTATAATTTAAAAAGGAATTTTTATAAGTATGTAAAAACAGTCTAAAAATAAAAAATTACTTCTACACATGCTTTTTATGAATATTACTAAAATAACGAAGCATATATAAAAGTAAGCAGGCTCATATTTTTTTTTATATATCAATAGCTGAATTAAATGACTATAGTACTTGTTGACCTCATTTTTAATGAGACAATACTTTTTGACATAAAAAGTCAACTTTGGTCAAAATAGTCAAACCATACCCAATGACCACCTGTTGACCCAATAGGTCACCCTTTTGACCTAAAAAGTCAACTTTGGTCAAAATGGTCAAACCGGACCCAATGACCAACCCCGTTGACCCCATAGTCACCCTTTTGACCTAAAAAGTCAACTTTGGTCAAAATGGTCAAACCGCACCTAATGACCAACCCTGTTAATCCAATAGGTCACCCTTTTGACCTAAAAAGTCAACTTTGGTCAAAATGGTCAAACCATACCCAATGACCAACCCTGCTGACCCAACAGGTCACCCTTTTGACCTAAAAAGTCAACTTTGGTTAAAATGATCAATCTAGACCCAATGTCAAACCAGACCTAATGACCAACTTTGTTGACCCAATAGGTCAACCTTTTGACCTAAAAAGTCAACTTTGGTCAAAATGGTCAAACCAGACCCATGACCAACCCTGTTGACCCAAAAGGTCACCCTTTTGACCGAAAAAGTCAACTTTGGTCAAAATAGTCAAACTAGACCTAATGACCAACCCTGTTGACCCAATAGGTCACCCTTTTGACCTAAAAAGTCAACTTTGGTCAAAATGATTAATCTAGACCCAATGATTAACCCTGTTGACCACACAGGTCAACATTTTTGCCCAAAGGGTCAACTCTGGTTAATTTTTGACTAAATAATAAATTATTGACCTAAAGACATGATTTATACCCCAAATTGTTAAGAATTAATCAAATATTTAACTTTAAAATTATTTTGATTAATTAAATTGACTAATGATTTAATTTTCAATATTTTAATTAATGACATAATTAATTAAAATGAAATTAAATTTAAAATCATAAAATGACAAAATACACCAAAATGAAATAAAAAATGATAAAATTAATCAAATAATTAATTTCAAAATTATTTTGATTAATTAAATTGACTAATGATTTAATTTTCAATATTTTAATTAATGACATAATTAATTAAAATGAAAATTAAATTAAAAATCATAAAATGACAAAATACACCAAAATGAAATAAAAATGACAAAATTAATCAAATAATTAATTTCAAAATTATTTGATTAATTAAATAACTAATGATTTAATTTTTTAAAATTTTTTTAATTAATGACATAATTAATTAAAATAAAAGTTAAATTAAAAGGACATCAAATTCAATTTCAAATCCAAAATGGCATAAAAATTAATCAAATAATTACCCCAATATTATTTTGATTAATTAATCAACCAATAATATAATTTCTAATATTTTAACTAATTAAATAATTAGTTAAAATAAAAATCTAACTAAAAGACATAAAATGAGACAAAATCTAATGACATGAAATTTAATCAAATAATTAATTTTAAATTATTTTCAATTAATAATTGATTAATAAAATAATTTTCAAAATTTTAATTAATGTCATAATTAATTAAAAGGGTAATTAAAATTAAAAAGGGCATAAAATGGAATTTTAACCCATGAAACCATGATTTTTAAAAATTCCAAATCTCTTTATTACATCATAAATGACCTCATTGATGGATTATTCATGACTCATGGGACTTATTAAGTGTAGGTTAATACATTAAAATAACCTATAAACCATGGTTAAAGAAGGTAATCATGAGAGAAAAATGAGGTGTCATCCTCTTATGAAATTAAAATTTGAGGTGGCTCATCCTCATGAACTCACCAATAAAAATTAGACACCAATTAAACCCACATGAGTAACATACTTAACCATGGTTATAACCAAATTTTAAGAATTTTGCATGAGAAAAATATGTGTCACCTTCTCATCTAAACCTTAAATGAGATGTTGGAAGGGGGAGGGCTCACCCTCATGACTCATCCTTCACCTCTTACACCACCCAATAGAGGGGGGACAAGAGGCTAACTCATCCCACACCTTGGTTAAGAGCCATGATGGCTAAGGCTTGCATGAGATGAGTAAGGGGCTTATGTGTCACCATTTCCTCAAATAGAGCAAATCACCTTGAATGCCATCTAGGGGAGGTGGATTCAACATGATTTACCCAACAAAATCCACCTCACAATGGACCCAATGGGGGCAACACAAGAGCCCAACTCCAAATCCTCAGCATAGTCTATGAGGCCTAGGCTAGGACTATCATTACCCTAGCCTAAAAAATATACTAAAATAATAATAGGAGAGTTAAAACCTTCCCCAAGTGAATGGAAACAAGTTAAAGCCAGCCATGAACTCCCCATGGCTATAAAAACCCCATACCCGAACCCTCATAAAAGAAACAAATTGGTAGAGACCCATAGGCTGCTCAAACCACTTGGTCCCCAACACAAAAATTCTTCCTAGGAACCTTAGCAATCTATCCAACCAAACCCAAGCCATAGGGTTAGCCCAATCAGGCCAATTTGATCAAAATCTAAAATTAGCCCAAATTCGCCACTTTCTCAAAATTCTCCTCCAAGGCTAAGTTTAAAACTAAATTGGAGCAGCAAAGATCTTCCTTGGGAGTCCTATAAGCCAACCATAAGGTCTGATCAAGCTTGATACACTTGTGGCCAAGGTATGAAATTATTTTTCCCAAAATAATTCATGTTTTTGAAATATCAAGGGTTATACTAGCCCAGAAATGTATCGTCACTGTATGGATACATTCTACATGTTTAGATGATTCCTTAAGTTCAAAAATCACTCAATTTCGTTGAGAAATGAGTGAGATATTAATGTTTGAAGTTTAACGGTTCGAAATTTTTTCGAATTAATAAGGGATTTATCTCCGCCGTCCATTCCCGTGTTTTGGAACGGATGGCGCTGATCGCGCCATCCGATGTACGTTGTTCAAATCCACGCACAGGATCTTACAGCACTTTGTTGACCTCATTTTTGATGAGGTCTTCTCTTCTTCTCTTTAGTACTTAGGATCTAGCCTTAGGCTTTTCCTTTGACTATCTTAGAGGATTAGAATTGGGACCCACCACTTAGAAATTCAAACCACTTCTTAACTCTCTGCAAACTCCACAAACTTGACTATAGACCCCTAATCACCTAGAGGGTTGAAATCAAATATGGAAGTTTAAATGATGAGTTCCTATAGGACTCTTTGGCCTTAGGACTACCCTGGGTGGCCTGATCTGGTGAAGGGTTGACTTACACATACACTACACTATACTTTCACACACATCCTAGAACCACACCCATACCCAACTTGACATCCTGACTCATGTAGGTGATTCACATGGATGGTCCTTAACCCCTAAGCCCTTGGCTAAGAGGGTTAGGAACAACATAGTGGATGCCTCAAATGAGTCCCTTCATGGCTCATGTGGGCTTGATATGGCTTCATGGCTCAACCAAAATGATTTCATTCCACTTACAATTACTCAATCTTCAATTTTGCAAATTTTTAATTTTTGACCCTCGGGGCCCCGGACCCGCCTAGCCTACCCAAAGTCCTTGAAATTACCCGAATTTTTAAAAATTTCCAAATCACCCAAAATTCCCCAAAATTAACCTTGAACATTTCCTCACCAATCAATTTGATCATCCATAGCCAAAAATATCAAAAATTCCAAGAATACCTCCCAATACCCTCCAAATACCCAAAATACCCCTCTTGACCCAAAAATCCAAAAATTCAGAAAATTCCAGAAAATCCCAAATATTCCCAATTTCATTTTGTTCAACTACACCATGGGTCAATTTTGTCAATTTACCGTACTTTTGTCAAAACCCCCAATTTGACCCATTTTAACCCAAAATGAACCCAATGTCAAGCCAAACCTACCCAATTGACCCAAATTCTTGTCCAATTCAATTCTAAACTTCAATTTAACATTCCCAACACCAATCTATACCAGATCCAAGTCCAACTTGATTGACATTTGAATCCAATTTCACTTTTGGCCTTAAAGCCCAATTTGGACCTATGACCCAAACCTAACCCAAACTAACCCAATTCAACTCCAATTAACCCCAAATCTTTTCTAAACCTTCCTTAACATTCCCACAAACAAAACACTAACATGATTTGCCCAAAATTTAGACCCAAACCACACTCAAATTCAACCCAAAGCTAAAAGGCCCAATTTTGACCTAAACCCAAACCTAACCCAAATAAGCCCAAACCCCAAAATCAAAACCCAACCAAAGCCAAAACCTCTTTGAAACACTCCCATAAACATTTCCCAACATTTATTTTACATCAATTTCAACCCTAGCCCAACATTGGCCCAAGTTAGCCCAATTTGACCTACATTGGCCCATTTACCAAAGAGGCCCAAATCCAACCCAATTCAAACCCAAATCACTCCAAACTCATTTCAAATCACTCATGACATATCCCTAAACCAAACCCAACAATTATTTGGCCCAAACTTCTACAAAATTCCCATCCATGAATTCATTCTTAAACTTAAAAGCCCACTTACATGAAACCTTTCTAAAGCCCATCTCCACCAAAATCCAAAGGGCCAAAATCAATCCAAAACCCATATGACAATTGCTCTACACCATATTTTCAATTAAATCAATCCCTAAGTTTCAAAACTCATCATGAAGCCATTCCAAATTAAGCCCCATACAAATTCCCAGCAAAATACCAAAATTTTCTTAAACCCATTTCCATGCAATTCACTTAACTTTTCCCAAGCCAAAGATGAGCCATGAAGCCATGCATGAGCCACATGGAAGCCATGAGAGCCTCTTTACATGTCACCATGCCACATTGGGTTAGAGGGGAGAGAGCTTTCCTTAATTCCTAAAAGTCTTTAACCTCACCCATGATACCCCTTAACCAAGATTTAATCCAAATATTCTTGGATAAGGACATCACCACCTTTTAACCAAGCTAGCCTAACCGATTTTCTCAGCCCAAGGCTAGCCATGGGGAGGTGAACCCAGCCCAAACAAATGGGTCGACCAAACCTAGCCAAGATTAGCCATATCCCCATGCCATTTTGATCCAAGTTCTTTACACATGTCCACGCTCAATCGATCGCACTAATACCAAGCCCCGACCCCACCGGCCAAGATGGTGACTCGAGACCGGCCGGCTAGCCACCGTGCCGCCGGAAAACGCCATGCCCGAGAGCTCACATGTGAGCCCAACATTGAAATTCTCCTCGCCGAGCCGCCCCATGCCAATGGCCACCATGGTCGTTCTTCCCATGCCCAGAGCAGCCCGATCCCAACCCTCGGCCATCCCCGCGAGGCTCTCCAGCCACCTCTATTTAAACCCGACCCCCTCACTGACCATGGAAGAGAGTTGCACAAACCTTGCCGAAACTCGCCAAAATTGTTCCAGGCCCTACTCCATACTTAGAGCAGTTGATTCCTAGTGTCAATTTGCCCTAATTCCCACCAACAGAACCCAATTTCTCAACTAAAATTTCACCCAAAAAACCAGGACACTTTGCCACAGAGAGCCAATCTTCAAATTGACTGGCCCTACACCTTCACTAGACCAAGAGGAGAAGTTTCCCACCGAAAGCCCCATCTCCAGAGCCACCCGATTGTTCCAGCCTCCAAGCTTTGTGATCGGTTGTGGTCACTTTCATAGCTAGGCAATTCACTGGACCGGGAGACTTCATCTAGAGCTTGCCGGGACGCAATCGAAGGTGACACAACCCTCGATTGAAGCCACACTTCTCCGAGCAAAGGTATGAGCTAATTCTTTATCCCGAGCTTCCGGAGATTCTCCATTTCAAATGCTTTAATTTCAATATATGATCACCGTATAGCATGTATTCGTCTCTTCCGGATGAATCCATAGTAGCATAAGAACACGAAAATCCGTTGAGAAATGAGTGAGTTCTTAGGGTTTTAGTGTGGACGGCTCTCGGGCGAGGACACTTGGGGACGATGAACGGATGCCGTTCATTCCATACACGTGCGGACGGACGGTCGTGGTCGCGCCGGATGAGGAGACGGAACGATACGGCCGGGCCCCTGGAGCGCCGAGTCGGATGGCCGCGTCGAATCGAAAGCGCCACGCGGCACTTCGGAGATGTTAAGGCTGACGCGGCGCCGACTCGGATAAATAGAAAAATAGGGATTTTCTCGATTTATTTAATTCCCTAAACTTCAAAAATCCATAACTTTGTGTAGAAAAATCAGAAAAATAAAATAAAAATACCCTCTTGCTCAGTGAACGGAGGAGAATAATATGGAAAAGAAATCATTTAATTTCATCAAGTATTTTATTTTTAATGATTTATTTACCCTCTCGCATTGTTTTAATTCTCCATGCATATAGGAAATTCACCATGGCATGAGACCATAGGGCTTTTGAAACCCCTGAATTTGGGAACATTCCCTAAATTTTCCAAAGTCAGAGGCCATCCCTATGAGAAGTTATTGATTTTTCAAATTCATGTTACTGTTTTGAGTCTTTTAAATCCAATAATTAGCATGTTGTGAAATAAATTCTAGGAGAATTTGGTATTGTTTCTTATGACCAGAGGACCCTAGGTAAAATAGGTTTTGAATTAATTCATTTAAAATAACCCTAATTGGCTTAAACACCCAAAATAGGTCCCTAATTAATTAGAGCTAATCATAAATCAAATTGACTTGAAATCAATTCTCCACTGACCTTTAGGATCAGAGGAACCCACCATAAAAATTTGAAGTGAATTGGACTTGGTTAGCCCTACTAAATGGGTTAATTAAGTCATTTAGTCAATTTGAACTTTAAAAATTCATAACTTTCAAAATGCTTTTCAGAAATTCACCAAATTAGTTTTGGAACCTCTCTGATATCAAGGGAATTTAAAAAAATTAAAATTTAAATTTTCTAAAAATTTTAATTTTTTGCATTATTTTAATATTTTAATAATTAAAAAATAATAAAAATCATAAAAATAATAAAATTCACCAAAATGTCACATTTTGAATTTTAATCACTTAAGAACAAACCCCATATTTTCCTTAGGTCTATTTGGTGAGATATTAAATTTTAAAGCCCTAAGGTAATTTTAAATAAAAAAAAATGTATTTTTTTAGCATTTCTACTAGAATAATTCTAATAGATCAAAGAAAAATCAGAAAATTGTAAAGATTGATTCTCTAATTTTCTTGATATCAGAGAGATTTTTGGAAAATGTAAAATTCATTTTTAAACCTTTATTTTATTTTAAAGTTAATTAATACTCCAAAACTTAAAATAATTATAATAAAAAGAATATAATTCAAAAAAATCGCCAAAATTGGTCCAAGTGGTCCTCTGGTAATTAGGAATGTCCCATAATTTTCTTAAGGACAGAAACTCTCCCTTGGTCATATTATTAAATTTTCCTTGGAAATCCCTATTTTCCACCAAAAATAATTACATAAATAAATTAAATATAGAAAAATCACATTTTCTCCTCCCATGTCTTTATTGGCATATGAGTAAAGTCACATAAAAATTTCAAGTTCATTTAAGCTCAATTTAGTGAGTTATGAAATTATTAAGCTTGAAGGGCAAAATGGTAATTAAAATTTTAACCCTTAATTAAAATTTTAGGCTTAATAAAATTAAAAAGTAAAATATTTGATCTTAATCTGATTTGGATGATTGAAATTTAAATAATTAAGAGATAGAAACCTATTAAACAATTTAAAAATAATTAAAATGAACTTTAATTGAATAATTGATTAAATTTGGAAGAATAATAAAATTGGAATTATTAAAATAGGGATATTATTAGGAAGAGATTTGTTCTTTAATCTAAGGATCCCTAAATTAATCATCTCAATAATATTTAATTCCCAATTAAAATGATAATTCATATTTAAGATTTAAAATGTTAAAAGACTTAACCAAGAAATTAAATTAAAGTTAAATTATTAAACTCTTTTAAATTTCCAATTAAGATTAAAAATAAAATTAAATTAAAATTTAAATTAAATTAAATTAAAACATATTAAATTAAATCAAATTAATTTAAATCAAATTAAATTAAAATTAAATTAAAATTAAATTAAATTAAATTAAAATTAAAAATAAAATTAAATTAAAATTTAAGTTAAATTAAATTAAATTAAATTAAATTAAATTAAATTAAATTAAATCAAATTAAATTAAATTAAAGGAAATTAAATCATATTAAATTAAATCAAATTAAATTAAATCAAGTTAAATTAAATTAGATTAAATCATATCAAATCAAACTAAATTGAATTAAATTAAATTAGATAATGGAATCAAGTTAAAATTAAATCAAATTAAATTAAATTAAAATTAAAATTAAACCAAATTAAATTAAATTAAAAATAACATCACCTAAGACATAAAGGAATTCAAAAATAAATATAAAGCAACTTGAACACTATTCCAAATTTAAACCCGTTAACTGAAATTAAATTAAATCACAAACCATTTGAACACCAATTTGCCCTCGAAAACTTTTATTGTCATAACTCCTAAACAAGTAATGTTAAATGAAGTGTTACTTCACTTATAGGATATTCAAATGTCCTAGTTCACCGAGTAAGATAACAACAAAACTTGAATTCTCGGACGATTAATTCATTTGTATAATTAAATTCATTTCGACTTAAAACAATTCTAGCAATATTGAAAAGATGTTTAAGATTCTTCTTAAGCACTTCCTCAATATGATAGGATGTTTATAAGAACAACTGAACTTAATTATTCTTTGATGAAGAAAATCGTCCTCAAACCAAAACACAAGAACCTAGACGTCATAGGAAATGACTAGCTATAGGATTAGGAATTTGGTAGAAAACCATAACCCTTCCCTTAGCCTTTACCTAGGAACTTGCTTAAATATTCTAAATTCTGTTTAAGTGCAGCATGGGATGACGGGAAGACCCTCCGAGTACGCTTTTATTTTATTGCAATTTACTTTCTTGCAATTTACCTTATTGTAATTTATTTAATCGCATCACACTTACTTTTCTTGCATGATAAACAACTCGTTGTATGAAAACCCACACCTTTAGGATAGTCCCTAAAACTGAAACCAAAACTAAATTAAAAGTCATTGCAAGATAAAATTCACCGCCACAACATTTCAAAATATAAAACAACTCAAAATTTAATCACAAATAGAATACAAAACTACAACTACAACTAAATTAAAACGTCTTGTTGGATGATCGGGAATACCTCGGATTATGTAACCTACGTGTTGCTAACGGGATTTCCCACGGTCTAAATGAAAGTGTGGAACTCATTTAGTTGAGTTTAGCAAATTCATCTGGACTAAGTGAATCCGATAAAAATAACGATGCCGGAAGGATGGAACCGTGGGATCTTAACCGGTGTTGTTATAATCAACTTTAAGATTTGTTTTAATTAAAACATAAAAAACACTTAGAAATTAAGAATTTCTCTAAACCAAAACACTTTTCTCATCTCCTGATTTATGACTTCTAAAACTAAACCTCTGCAACAACAAGGAGCTCGGAGCATGGTGGGCAAGCACGACCATCGTCATCGCGAAAACCCGAGTCTACTTCAAGAAAACTTTCTTAGAATTAAATAACCAAGCCATAGGACCTCGAGGTAGTTTGCATTGTGCAACATAAATCCTCAACCTTTTGTTAGGCATTTGCATGATCTTGTCATGTAAATTAAGCCCTAACCGGTCTTAGGACTCCGAGGTAGTCGTCCGATACGACATAAACCCTCACATCTTCGAGGCTATTTGCATGACTGCGTTATGCAAATATAAGTCCTAATTAATTAAAATTGGCGAGACTGAAATGTTAGATAACATTAGGACTTTCCTAAATTCAAAGCCTAACGATAGGATAGTCGGGAAATTACCGAAGTTTGCTTCGAATCTGTGATTTCTCCTACCTTTCTTCCTTTGAATTCCCAAAATAAAATGTTCCAAATTTGATCCATTCCCTATCGAAATTCCAAAATTCAATCCTTTGAAAACTTAAACTTTGAAATTCTTGAGAGCGTAATTACCGATTATTATCGAGAGTTTTCTTAGGTGATTCCCGTCACTTAAGATGTAATTAACTATAGGGGCTTGCCCTTATAGGGAATTTTAAGAACCTGAGTAATATAAACCCTGTTTAATGCTTTCATATTAAGCAGGGGAACTTGTCGGCTTATAAAATTGGTTCGCAGACCAAACGGATGTCATGAATCTTCTAGTTTATTTAATCGAGCCCCATCACCAAGAAGTGTGTCTATTCTCCGGGATAGATGTACAGTTTGTGGTGCGGTGCTCGTTTATATAAACTATTCGGGATGTAAGATCAGTTTGATTTCATATCTTAAAATTTTTAAATTTAAAATTATTTTCAAAATCAAATACTACTTTTCAAATTATTTATTTAAACTAAATTAAAAATTTACCGCACAATTTCTGTTAGGCGACCTCCTTTTCAAAAATACAACACTCAACCTAAAAAATAATGCCGACAACTTCTGGCGACTCCGCTGGGGAAAATTCCTCTTTCCATTTTAATCAGACAATTCTGCTCTCAAAAATTGGTAGTGTATCCTTGTTCATAGTGGATCAAACTACCCTTCTTTCCGTTGGAATACTATGTTCATTTCTACCTTGAACAAGTATAGCCAACATTCTCTCGGATTTAGGAGCCACTCGTTTAGACACCCCTAAACGAGAGAGGTTCCGAGATCCTTTTACCTCATTTCGAGGTGGGGTGGACCCCCAATAGGTATTAGTTTAGGAGCGGTCTTGCGGGTCGAGAAGTTTCTACAAGACTTTCTCTTCCTTTTCCAGTTCCTAATCAATTCCTTTTACCCTTCCTACAACTCTCCTTCTTTTAATAATTCTCCCTCCTAACGAACAAATCTTTCCAAAAAAAAACAATTTTCTTTTAATACCACAAATACACTAAGATAAAGAGAAATGTGTTCAGACTCTTTCTTTTTCATCATAAGTTTTACGACAAGAAGAAGCACGATTCGAAGACTAACACTTGGAATCTGCCCTGTAGAAATGGAAGCCCCAAAACTGATCTTCTCCTTCGTCAATGAACTCGACCTGGTCGTGTTTAAGGACGAACTGCCTGATAATGGAATTATTCGATTCGGACGAGGATTCGGGGACACCGACATCAAAATCCCCGACGTCACTCTCTTTTCACTCACAAGAAAAGTATCAGAAACTGAGAAGCCGTTGATTGAGTTTAACCTCAAGTCAACTCACAAATTCCCTCCTCTGCAAAAGATTCCAACTGAGAGGAGTACTCGCCGTCCACGAAGGACCGTTGTTGCTACCCCCACTGGTCTAGTTGTCTCTGCACCTACCCAGGCTCCTGCCAAACTAAAGGGGAAGGAAATTCACAACTATAGTGAACCTGTTACCGTGGAGGGTATAGACCTTCTGTTTTTGAAATCGGGTCCAGCTCGAGAATTCCATCGCTGACACGGACTCATGAGAAGGAAACCCGACAGTTATCACATGACAACTGCAAGGATGTACAGAAAAGACCACTAGAAGATGCTATGGAAAAGCTAAGAACCGATATCCGGCGATTAGCAAGGGAAAGAGAAGAGAAATTCGGAGATGAGATTGATTCGTCAGAGTTCATGGATGATGAGTATGCAGAAATTAACATGGTCGAAATACGAGCTTCGTTAGCTTCACAAGGTGCCCCTGCAGCCGCAGAAAGAGAGGAGCCGGAAGTAATGAGGAGGCAGCTTCAAGAGAAAGATGATACGATCTCCCAAATGGCAAAAAGGATGGAAGAGATGGCTGTAGCCCTAGCCACTCTCCGCAGTCAAGTGCAACCCCAAAGAGAGACACCCCCAGAGGTCATTCACATTGTAGACGGAGGAAAGGAGATTACGTCCGTCAACGGGGATGATCGATTAAATAAGGATGCAACACAAAGCATGATTCCGGAAAAGGATATTAAGAGCATGGTGGAACAACGAAGTGCGAGAAGCCTTGGCACAATCAAAGAGCGGGACATCCATTCGGACGGGTAGACCTTACCCAGAAGAATTCGACGCTGTCCAATATCTGAAAGGCTTTGTACCACCTCTGTTCAAGACCTTTGATGGAACCGAAAACCCTCAGTAGCATGTTGCACATTTTTGTGCCAGTTGTTGCAATGCCGGCGGAAGTGATGCTTTACTCTTGCGACAATTTGTCAGCAGCCTGTCAGGGATCGCCTTTGATTGGTATGCGGAATTACCAAACGGTTCGGTGAAGACATTTTCAGAACTAGAGAACCTCTTCATCAAGCGATTTGCCGGAGCTCAGCACCACATCACTATAGGTGATTTAGTGGTAGAGAAGCAGAAGACGAACGAAACTTTGGTGGACCGCATACTTCGATGGAGGAACCTAAGTATGAAGTGTGAGCCACAACTACAAGAACAGCATGCAGTCGTCATTTTACTTAAGAGCATTCATGGCCTGATAGCACTTCTCCTCAAGGGATTTACTTTTAAGACTTTCGAGAAGTTGTTAAGCAAGGCCGGAAGCTTGCAAGAGGAGGCGAAGCAATTAAGTTTCACCTATAAAACAGACAAACAGAAGCCCGTGAAAACCTTTGAAAAGAAGTCCGGGATCGTTGCAGCAGTCGACAAAGGAAAGCAACCGATGCAAATATTGTCAGAACGGTCGTAGCAACCTCAACAGAATTACCAGCAACCCCGACCCAGCTATCAGTCATCTCTACAGTATGAACAACCGCCTCATCCGCAACGTACGTTAAGGGAGCTTCTAAGCAGGGAGTATCCGTTCAAGAATGAGGCAGTGCTAAAAATGTTCCGCAGTCTGATGAAGACTCCAAATTTCCAACTGCCAGAGCCTAAGAGACCAGAAGAAGTCGACAAGAAAGGTGATCCCAACTTTTGCCCTTACCACCGGATGCTTGGACACAAGATAGAAGATTGGATTACCTTCAAAAGTTGGCTCAACGACAATCTTCGAAAAGGGAACATAACAATCCCGAAGGAATACATGAAGGAACTCCAGAAAGGAGGTTCCGTCAATGTTATCTCGACGGATCTCATTGTTCCGATAGATCCCTATGCGACTAATGATGGATGGACTACCGCTTGGACAAAGTCTTCGAAGAAGATTTTGGATCACATCCAAACCGCTTCGATGCGAGCCTCAATTCGTAGTTCGAAACCTCGTTAAGTCGGCACTATCACTTGCGATAGAAGAACCACCTCAACAAGAGACAATTGAAGAGAAGAAGAAAATCGACGAAGAAGAGAAGACTGAGGCTCTTAAGGCTGGACTAGGGGCCGCTTATCCTAGGATAGTTGTTTCCGATTCGGGGGAGAAATCCCTCGAACCTCCGACTCCGTATGATTATCTGCTCACTCCGGTGGGATCTTATAATGATAAGGGTTATGGCGTTGGCTACGTCTTGACTGTTTCTAACGATTACGTAACTAGCGACAATCCGAACATCGATTTCGATACAAATGACAATTCTCAAATCATACACAATCTCGACAATCACGATGACAAAGAAGACATCCATCAAGGAGGCTACGAGAGTTCAACGAGCAATGGATCTATTTGCGAGTTTCGAGGAGCTCCGATCACAATAGAGTTAGAGCCTTCGCACTCGAAGCTAATCCGGAAGAACTCGTCATTCCGATTCGGAGGAAACACCAACGAAACTCAATACTAGATTCGGAGGAAATTACGGAGGTTAACTTAAGAAGTGGAAGAGTTCTACCTCCGAGAATGGGTCCAAAGGACAAAGGAAAGCGTGTGGTTGTTCGGGAAGAACCAACCCCGACGGAAGAAATACCCATTCGAGAAGAAGTCGAGACACATGAAAATAAAGTGGACTACAACGTGCTAGCCCATCTTAGGAAACTACCGGCCAACCGAGCATCTACGATGCTCTCATCTTATCAAAGGAGATGAGAGAAGCTCTGATCAAGGCCTTACTTGATCTGAAAATTTGCTTAGCTCAAATGGCCGGAGATTCCTTAGATGAGGTTTGCTTGTTAAAAGAACAGCGAGGTGTCACATTCACGGACAATGATCTACTACTTGGGCAGCAGACCACAACAGACCGTTGTACATTTCAGTTACAATTGGGAAGTTTACACTCTCCAGAGTATTGGTGGATCCAGGAGCATCAATCAATATAATGAGTCTTCAAACACTAGCATATTTGGAAATTGATGCTCGCGAGCTCGAAGCCGATAAAATGTTATTAAGAGGATTCAACCAGAAAGGAGAAAGAGCCCTCGGATCAATAACACTGCTAATGAAGACCGATGACTTAGCAAAGACAACCGCGAAATTTCACATAATTGATTCGTAGACGTCGTTCAACGCTCTACCTGGGCCGACCATGGATACATGAAAACGAGGATGGTACCATCATCCCTACACCGAGTGCATCAAATACTACGATGGAGGGGAACAGTGCATCAAAGGTGACTTACAACCATTCTCCGTACATGAAATTGGAATCCATGAAGATGCAGCTTATTATGCACCTCCGAAGAAAACAATCTTCTCCAGAGATACCATGACGAATGAAGCAAAGGGAATTCGGGATGACGAAGAACCTGAAGTTCTAGTCCAACAGTCACTCACCACTCCCTTACGACGAGATGGTGAAAGTTTCTCCATAACTCGCATCCGAGGTCGAGGCCGGGGACGAGGTCGTGGCAGAGACGTTAGGACGAGTTGGACGAGAGGAAACCGGCCATCAATGTTGATTGGGAAAATAGCTTCGAAGAAGAACAAGAGATCAAGCAAGAAGCGACGACAATAAGTCGGAAGAAGCCGCAATTCAAGATCTCCGTCGAAGATGAAAAGAATGAAGAATATAAATCGATGTACGAGAAGATTAACCACTATGTACATACTATGACCCTGACCCCGATTCATTCTAATAAGATCGAGGGTGTGGTGGTCAAAGAGGTACGTAGCGGCGGTGTAAGGCCAATCAAATTCTACCGTGGCGCTCCTTCCTCCAAAACTGAAAATAATGTACAGTTTGAAGATGTCACTTCATCAGAATTAATGGAATTACCTTTTGAGTGGTACTCTCCCTGTGTTCAAAATTTAATTCAATGTTGTTTCTTACCTCGACAATGGACAAAAGGTCAATCACAACATTTTGAAAAATTATGGAATAACTCCGGTCGTCCACCCAATTCAAAACATTGTCTCCGATTCGGCACAGTAGGATCAGTTGAAAATGCTGAATTTTGCTTGGTTGTCACTTGCGAGTCTAATGAAAACTGCATGGAAACTACAGAAGAACTTGAAGATTTACAAATTGGAGACGCTCCACCAGAGTTCGAGGAAGAGATCAAATCTACAATAGATGAGTTAACAGAAGTTAACTTAGGTACTAGCGAAGAGCCTAGACCTACCTTTGTTAGATCCTTACTCAATAAAGAAGACTCCGAAGAAATAATCAAGTTATTAATAGAATTTAAAGATTGTTTTGCTTGGAACTACGATGAGATGCCAGGATTAGCTCCAGAGGTCGCAATCCATAAACTAGAGTGGATCCTACTTCGTCCCGATCCGACAAGGTCCCGTAAGAATGCGTCTAGAAATTGAACAACAAGTCATAGCTGAAGTTAAAAAGCTAATAGACGCCAAATTTGTCTGTGAAGAACAATACCCGACTTGGTTAGCCAATGTGGTGCCAGTCAGTGAGAAGAATGGTCAGATCAGAATTTGTGTGGACTTCAGAGATTTAAACAAGGCATGTCCAAAAGATGAATTCCCTCTACCGATACCCGAACTAATGATCGACATTGCTTCGACACATGAAATATTCTCATTCATGGATGGATCTTCAAGCATACAACCAGATAAAAATGGCTCCAGAAGATGAAAAACTTACAGCATTCAGAACGCCGATCGGAGTATATTGCTACACAGTGATGCCGTTCGGACTGAAGAATGCAGGAGCAACCTACCAGAGAGCAATGACAAGAATTTTTGATGATCCCATCCACAATCAAGTCGAATGCTACGTGGACGATGTGGTCATCAAAAGCAAAGCAAAAGGACAACCACCTATATGATTTGAGAATTGTTTTCGAACGATTAAGACAATTTAACCTTAAGATGAATCCCTTAAAATGCGCCTTCGGCGTCACCTCCGGGAAATTCTTAGGATTCGTTGTCCAACATCGTGGAATTGAAATCGACCCTGAAAAGATTAAAGCTATCTTAGAAATGCCGCCTCCCAAAACCTTAAAGCAACTACGATCTTTTCAAGGGAAGCTGGCATATCTTCGACGCTTTATTTCAAACTTGTCGAGTAGGTGTCGACCTTTCTCAGCATTAGTTAAAAAGGACGCCAAATTTATTTGGGAAGAGAAATGCCAGAAGGCCTTCGAGGACATTAAGCAATATTTAATGACACCTCCTATCTTAGCAGCCCCAGTCTCCGGTAGACCGCTGATACTTTATACCGCGGCTTTAAACGACTCTCTCGGAGCCCTTTTAGCCCATGTTAATGATGAGGGTAAAGAAAATGCTCTTTACTACCTAAGCCGTCGTTTACTTCCGACGGAAATAAGGTATCCCGCAATTGAAAAGCATTGTTTGGCTCTGATCTTCGCCGCTCAAAAACTCAGGCACTACATGCTTTCTCATAAGGTCAACCTAATCTCGAAATTTAATCCATTGCAATACTTAATGACTCGTCCAACGCTTTCCGACAGACTTGCCAGATGGTCAATGATATTATTGCAATTCAATATAATTTTTGTGCCTATTCGTACCGTAAAGGGACAAGTCTTAGCAGACTTCCTCGCAGCACACCCTTTGCCGGCAGAATCTCCTCTCAATGATGACTTGCCTGATGAACAAATAATGAGCTTAGAAGACCCTGATGATCGATGTTGGGAATTATATTACGAAGGAGCATCTTCAGCACACAAAGACGAAGAATCGCAAGTGATAGTGCCCGGTAAGGCAGGAATCAGATTAATCTTTATAACACCGGAGCGGGGAATGTTAAGATACTCCTACCACTCGACGAGCCGTGTACAAAAAACGAAGCGGAATACGAAGCCCTCATAACGAGATCGGAATTAACTATTCAAATGGGGATAACGGACATCAAAATCTACGGGGATTCACAGTTAATCATTCAACAGATCACCAGACAGTACAGAATTTTAAAGCCAAGACTCGAGCAATACTTCCAGTATGCCATACAGTTGTTGGAACAGATTCCGAATGTGACAACAACAACAACAACAAAGCCTTAATCCCACTAAGTGGGGTCGGCTACATGAATCCTTTTTCTCCATTGTGTCCGATTTAGTGTCAAATTTTCGTTCAATTCTAATAAATTAAGATCATTTTTTATGCAATAAGCCCAAGTTTTCCTAGGTCTCGCCTCTCGCCTTTCTTAACATAAGTTGTATTTAAAACATCTACTCTCCTAATCGGATCATCGGGTGGTCGACGTTTAATGTGACCAAACCATCTAAGGCGACTCTCTCTAATTTTATCCGTCATCGGTGCAACTCCAACCCTTTTACGGATATATTCATTTCGCATTTTGTCTCTAAGAGTAAAGCCACTCATCCACCTAATCATTCTCATCTCGGCAACACTTAACTTAACATTATGCTTCTCTTTTAAAGGCCAACATTCAAGCACCATAGAGCATCGAAGGTCTCACCACCATCTTGTAAAATTTTCCTTTCGGCCTAAGTGGTACTTTCTTATCACACAATAGAGCCGGACGCATTCCTCCACTTCAACCAACCAACCCGAATTCTACTATTCACATCCCCATCTATATCACCATCGCTTTGAACAATGGACCCAAGATATCTAAATCGTTCACACCTTTTAATAATTTGATCACCCAAAGTTACACTCGCTGTCACTAGACCTACTATTACTAAAATTACATTCCATGTATTCAGCTTTAGTTCTACTCAAACGAAGACCTTTAGACTCCAATGTAGACCTCCATAATTCAAGTTTTTCCTGGACTTTTTCTCTTGTCTTATCCACAAGGAGGATATCATCGGCAAAAAGCATACACCAAGGTACATCCTCTTGTAAATGCCCAAGTAAGACCATCCATAAATAAAGCAAAAAGATATGGGCTTAAAGCCGATCCTTGATGTAAACCAACGAAATAGTAAAATACTTGGTCAATCCTCCTTCGGTTCGAACACATGTAACGACTCTAGCATACATATCTTTAATGACTTGAATATAAGTTATATCAACACCTTTCTTCTCAAGGACTCTCCAAAGAACATCTCTAGGAACCTTATCGTAAGCTTTTTCTAAATCAATAAAAATCAAATGTAGATCCTCCTTATTATCTCTATACTTCTCCATCAAACCTCTCAATAAATGTATAGCTTCCATGGTAGACCTGCCTGGCATAAATCCAAATCGATTATGAGAAATCTTCGTAATACATCTTAACCTATGTTCAATTACCCTCTCCCATAATTTTAAAGTATGACACATCAATTTAATTCCTCTATAATTTGCACACTCTTGTGCATCTCCTTTATTCTTAAAAATGGGGACCAAAATGCTCTTTCTCCACTCCTCGGGCATCCTTTTAGTTTTTAAAATAATATTAAAAAGTTTAGTAAGCCAGAAACCCCCAAATCACCTAAACATTTCCACACTTCAATCGGGATATCATCGGGTCCTACGTACTTGCCCCCCTTAGTTTTCTTTAAAGCCTCATCAACTTCTTTTTTACTAATGCGACGGTAAAAATGAAAAGTTTTATTATTATTAACGATATTAAGATCACTAAGGTCAATCGTACTTTCAAGCATCATCATTAAAAAGTTTATCAAAATAACTCACCCACCTATGTTGAATATTTTTTTCTAAGAAAAGCACTTTTCGATTTTCATCTTTAATACACTTTACTTCGAGTTAAATCTTTACTTTTCTTTTCTCTTTGTTTAGCTAGTTTATACATATATTTTTCACCTTCCTTAGTATCTAACATGTTATAAAGATCACTAAAAGCAAAATTTTTAGCGTCACCGATTATTCTTTTACACTCCCTGCGGGCCCTTTTATATTTTTCCCAGCTTCTCTACGCTTTTACATTTAAACCAATTTTTATAACATAACTTCTTATATTTTATCTTTTCTTGCACATTATCATTCCACCACCAACTATTTTTATTTATAGAAACTTTTTCTTTTGATTCTCCAAGTACATCTTTAGCTACTTGTTTAATAGTATTAGTTAATTTTTCCCACATAACATTCACGTCTTCATGAACATCCCAAATATTTAAATCTTGAATTTTACTCATAAAAATAATTTTATTTGTGTCTTTTAGGTGCCCCCATCTTATTCTACGATGTCGATTCCTAGTATTCTTTATTTTACAACTCTTCATCTTAAAATCTAGAACTAATAATCGATGTTGGGTACTTAATTGCTCACTTGGAATAACCTTACAATCCTTACAATCTCGACGATCTCTTCTTCTCATAAGAAAATAATCAATTTGTGTTTTATTAGATCCATTCTTATAAGTAATAAGATGTTCATCTCTTTTCTTGAATAAAGTATTAGTAATAATCAAATCATACGCTAAAGCAAAATCTAAAATGGTTCTACCTTCTTCATTAATCGCTCCATAACCGTAGCCACCATGAATATTTCGAAATCTTCTACCACTCTACCGACATGTCCATTTAAATCTCCTCCAATAAAAATTTTTTCTTCAAGGGTATCAAGTGTATTAAGTCTTCTAAATCATTCCAGAATTTATCTTTAGAGCCTATATCTAAACCAACTTGAGGAGCATAAGCACTTATAATATTAAAAATCTTAGTATCAATAATAATCTTAAGTGCTATAATTCTATCTCCAACTCTATTAATTTTGACAACATTATCTTTCAAACTCTTATCTATAATTACACCTACACCATTTCTAGTATGACTCTTACCAGAATACCATAGTTTAAAACCTAAGTTATCAATCTCCTTAGCTTTTTCTCCAACCCATTTAGTTTCTTGAATACATAGGATATTTATCTTTCTATGGATCATAATATCAACCAATTCCATTAGTTTACCATTGAGAGTACCTATATTCCAGGATCCTATCCTAATACTAGTATCATGGACTAACTTCTTTACCCGCATCCGTCCGTAATGTGGGAACCCTTGCTTACTTGACACTACACCCGGCGCCGGTGTAGCGGCCCTTGCACACTTTCCACCGTATTCAGAGCCATACAGCCGCGTCGCTTCTGGGGACGCCCTAGCACTTACACAATGATCAAAAGGATTCATGTCATGATTTTTTTTTGACAAGTTTTACGCTGGCTGTCGACTACCTAACGCAACCCTCCACTTTTCACATCCGGGCTTGGGACCGGCAACGGCAGTGTTAAAGATTCCGAATGTGACGATCTACAAAATTCCCAGAAAAGAAAACGCTTTAGCAGATGCGCTAGCCCGTCTCGCAAAAGAATTTGCATGCTTGCAAGATGAATCAGTGGAAGTGTCAGTTCACGGACGTCAAGTCCTATCACAGCTCGACATAGACACAATACACAAATCAGAAAAAGAAGAAGAATCCGTTGCAACATGCTGACAAAAAACACGAAGATTGGCGACGACCATTAATGACTACACCGCAAATAGGAAATCTACCGGACGATAGGTCGCTAGCCCATCGGATCAAGAAAAGAACTCGTCCTACGCATTAATAAACAACACGTTATACAGAAGGTCTTTCGATCAAATGTGGCTAAGGTGCCTAAGCGGGTCCGAGGCCCGTGAAATTGTTAAAGAGGTAAATTCAGGACTCTGTGGCGCTCACCAATCGGGTCCGAAGATGAAAATGAAATTTAAAAGACTAGGGTACTACTGGCCCTCGATGATGACGGACTGCATGAAAATCGCCAAGAGCTTTCACCAATGCCAAGTGCACGGAGTGGTTCTACACCAACCTCCAAATGTGCTACATCCGACATTTGCGTCGTGGCCATTTGAATGTTGGGGCACAGATA
This sequence comes from Papilionanthe hookeriana x Papilionanthe teres, assembly GCA_022702705.1. Taxonomy (NCBI): domain Eukaryota; kingdom Viridiplantae; phylum Streptophyta; class Magnoliopsida; order Asparagales; family Orchidaceae; genus Papilionanthe; species Papilionanthe hookeriana x Papilionanthe teres. Next base: position 153,020,296 of record CM040424.1, read on the forward strand.
TAGTGGGTCCAATAGAACCACCGTCTTCAAAAAGACATCGCTTCATTCTTGCAGCTACAGATTACTTTTCCAAGTGGGCAGAGGCAGTTCCACTCAGAGAAGTGAAGGCACACCACGTGCTACAGTTTTTCAAAAACCAAGTTGTCTACCGTTTCGAAGTGCCGCGCAAGATCATCTCAGATAATGGGTCAGCATTCAGAAGCACGCAAATCAATAATTTCGTCAGGAGACACGGAATCGACTGGCGGTATTCAACAATTTACTACCCAAGAGCAAACGGCCCTAGTCGAGGCTTTTAATAAAACTCTCGTTCAAATCTTAAAGAAAACCTTGGACGATAATAAGAGAAATTGGCACGAGAAGTTATTAGAAGCCTTATGGGCCTACCGGACAACCTTCGAACTCCTACTCAAGCTACACCTTACGCTCTAGTGTATGGGTCCGAGGCAGTGTTGCCTTTAGAGGTCCAGCTTCCTTCACTCAGGATTGCAGTTGCAAACAAAATCACGATAGAAGAGAATGCCAAATTACGACTAGAAGAATTGGAAAGCCTGGAAGGGAAAAGACTTGCAGCGCAGCAAAATTTAGAATTATACCAAGCCAAGATGGTTCAAGCCCATGACAGACTGGTCCACCCAAGAACCTTCAAAGTTGGTGACTTAGTTCTCGTTCTCAAGAGACCTATCCTTGCACACCGTAAGATAGGAGGAAAATTTGAACCCACTTGGGAAGGGCCATTTGTAGTTGAAGCAGTATACTCAGGAGGCTCCTACCAGCTAGTAAATTTCCAAGGAGAACGACATTTGCTTCCGATCAATGGACGATACTTGAAAAAGTATTACGCTACCTGATGTTTCGAAGGAATGAATTCTTCATCCCTAGAAGCACGGACGAAGTAATTACTTATGACTCGGGTCCGAACCCAAAAATAATAAAAAAATGTGCTAAAATAAATAAAATCATGATAATAAAGTTTTCCTTGTTTTCTCTTCCATATCAAAATCTCTTTCCTGATCTTATCCCACTTCATTCCTGTTAAATTTAAAAATATAAAAGTAATAAAAAAAATTTCTTTAATAAACATTTTCTTAATGTTCTTGTTCTTAGTACAGCCCCTGATCCTTTTCCTTGTCTTTTCGCAGGGAAATGTTGAACAGGCGGTTGGTCCTGAACTTTAGAAATGGTGTAAGCCTTGCACTCGACGAAAAGAAGGTGAAAGATGGAGCGATAATAGAGATTGACTCAGACTTCGCTCCAGCAGGCCTGCAATACAAGGAAAGTGACTGGGTCCCAGTTGACCGAGAGGAACCGCCCGATCGAGACGAATGAAAGTGGGTGGCCCAAGCCACCAATCCAAGAAGCAAGAAAAGGAAAACAAGCACCGAAGAAGACAAGAAAATCAAGTCCGTAGTCGCTACAGCGGAGGGCGAGCTTGTCGGTGCCGCGCCCACGGAGATTCGGGAAGTACGAAGAGCTACTCTCACGACGAACCCAGCGAAGAAATAAAAATCACCGTATCCGCAAGATGTTAACTAAACTAGCAGCGGACCAGCACGACGAGGCAGTTGCTACTGCCAGTACATATACTTCAAGGATGCCAGTGAACCAGGTACCTGAAGGAAGGAGGCCAGCTAGAAGGATAACAGAAGAGACCAAGGAAATCTCGAGGAAATTAGAAGAAAGAAGGCTACCACGCCACCAGATAAAGCCACCAGTAATGCATGACTCTGTTGCAGAAGCAACCCCGGAGGATGTCCCGACGGACACCATCCCCGAGGAGCCGAGGTATGCAGGAGAACGTGAAGGGATTGAGCCATATATCCCACAATACGTCACCAGGCCTCGCCATTTGCAGATTATTCCGGAATACGAGCTGGAAAGAATGCAGAATGTCGAAAGAAAACTTTTGAATACTTCGAGAGAATCAGAGGCAGGAGGATCAATATACTAGAAGGCCTCGAGCTACACACAGACGTGTTCTCAGAATACGAACAACAACAAATCGTGGACTGCATCCAGGATTTAAAAAGAATGGGCCGAGCGGGCTGCCTAAGAGAAATTACTTACTCGGAACCCCGAAGATGGATGCCAGGGAAAGGGAAAATTACAATACAATGTGGATGCTGCTAAAACTTCGCAGAAGACAGGAAGGGAAACCCACCAGGGATACTCCGTCATGGCGAGGTGGATCCAATACCATTAGTCATCAAAAGGATGGTAAAGAGAATGATAACATGGAGGGTACTGCCAGCAGATTGCATACCCAACAGTTGCATCATTAACATCTACAAGAAGGGTGACTGCATACCCCCGCACATAGATCACCACGACTTTGTCGACCTTTTGCACGGCTTCTTTTCGAACAAATGTAATATCATGTTCGGATCCGACCTCCGGATAACGAGCCCGGGTGAGTTCCGAGGGCCGATAAAGATACCATTACCGGTAGGTTCCGTCATGATACTGAAGGGCAACGGAGCAGATGTCGCTAAACATTACATACCGGGAGTACCAATGAAGCGGATCTCAGTTACTTTCAGAAGAATGGATGACAGGAAAGCACCTTACCACTTCCAGCCAGACTCGGAGTTAGAGAGCCTCCGGCCTTACGAGCTGTGAGTTACATGGAAAATATCACACCTCCAACGTACATCCATACGACATCCTTGCCAAGGATGGCTTGGAAGGTGATGTTATCGACCATGTACCTCACTATTCGGACATGGATTTCGATGGATACCTTTTTGGATGGATCGGCAAAGATCATACATAGTCCTTTTTAAGTCTACATGGATTGTATGAGATGTATTCCGGATCGAGTTGTATGATGTATCTTCAACATGATTGGAATGAAAGTGACTATGTCACATTTTTGGCCTTCACCTCTTTTGTGCAAGTTGATTGAGAAACGCCATTAAAGTTAAATGAACTTCGAACAAAGAACAGAAAAGAAACAAAAAAAAGAATAAAAGAAAACTTTCCTTAAAAAAATCTAAATGAAAAAATGATGAACTCCAAGTTCACGATAAAATAAAATTTGAATCGTTAAAAAAAATAATAATAAACAAAATGAACACAAATTTTAAATCAAATTTTAAATTTAATCTTTCCAGATTCCAAATCAAATCTCAATCAAATTCAAGTTCAACCTTCCAGATCTCAAATCAAATATCATTCAAATTCAAGTTCAACCTTCCAGATCTCAAATCAAATCTCAATTAAATTCAAACTTTTGGGGTTGAGGATTTTACATCCGAGACTGCCTTGCTTTAGGATTCTTTCCCTATCGCAATGAAATACATCAAATTCAAACTTTTGAGGTTGAGGATTTTACATCCGAGACTCGCATTGCTTTAGGATTCTTTCCCTATCGCAATGAAATACATCAAAATCAAACTTTTGGGGTTGAGGATTTTACATCCGAGATCGCATTGCTTTAGGATTCTTTCCCTATCGCAATGAAATACATAAAATTCAAACTTTTGGGGTTAAGGATTTTACATCCGAGATCGCATTGCTTTAGGATTCTTTCCCTATCGCAATGAAATACATCAAAATCAAACTTTTGGGGTTGAGGATTTTACATCCGAGACTGCATTGCTTTAGGATTCTTTCCCTAACGCAACGAAATACATCAAATTCAAACTTTTGGGGTTGAGGATTTTACATCCGAGACTGCATTGCTTTAGGATTCTTTCCCTATCGCATTGAAATACATCAAAATCAAACTTTTGGGGTTGAGAATTTTACATCCGAGACTGCATTGCTTTAGGATTCTTTCCCTATCGCAATGAAATACATCAAAATCAAATTCTCGAGGTTGAGGATTTTACATCCGAGATTGCATTGCTTTAGGATTCTTTCCCTATTGCGATGAAATACATCAAAATCAAATTCTTGGGGTTGAGGATTTTACATCCGAGATCGCATTGCTTTAGGATTCTTTCCTATCGCAATGAAATACATCAAAATCAAATTCTTGGGGTTGAGGATTTTACATCCGAGACTGCATTGCTTTAGGATTATTTCCCTATCGCAATGAAATACATCAAAATAAAATTCTTGAGGTTTAGGATTTTACATCCGAGACTGCTTTGCTTTAGGATTCTTTCCCTATTGCGATGAAATACATCAAAACCAAACTCTTGAGGTTAAGGATTTTACATCCAATACCGCATTGCTCTGAGATCTCTCCTCGTTGCAATGATTCAATCTGATTAATTCAATTTTCTTTCGAGGTTGAAGATGCTACATCTAAAACCACAAAATTCCGATTTTCATTTCAAGATTCAAATCCCTCCAAATTAATTTTAACGAAACCTCAATCTAAATTAAAACTCAAGCTAAAATCTAAACTTACACATCAAAACTTAAACTAAAACAAAATAAGATCTAAATCGAAATTCCCCCAGGTCATGTGATTTGGGATTCACCTCCTTTCCCTTTCCCCAGCGAGAGTTCAGGAATCTCCAGTCTCAGAGATATACTTGACACTCCCCAGCGGAAATTCTTCTACTTCGTCCTAAGTTTGTCACTTGGACATCTGTGTTGGTTTTGTTGATCTTTTCGGTCAACACCAATACGTGCGGTGTGCTTGGTTAGCACACCACACCTATTGGGGGTCCATTTGTTGACCTCATTTTTTATGAGGTCTTCTCTTCTTCTCTTTAGTACTTAGGATCTAGCCTTAGGCTTTTCCTTTGACTATCTTAGAGGATTAGAATTGGGACCCACCACTTAGAAATTCAAACCACTTCTTAACTCTTTACAAACTCCACAAACTTGACTATAGACCCCTAATCACCTAGAGGGTTGAAATCAAATATGGAAGTTTAAAGGATGAGTTCCTATAGGACTCTTTGGCCTTAGGACTACCCTGGGTGGCCTGGTCTGGTGAAGGGCTGACTTACACATACACTACACTACACTTTCACACACATCCTAGAACCACACCCATACCCAACTTGACCTCCTGACTCATGTAGGTGATTCACATGGATGGTCCTTAACCCCTAAGCCCTTGGCTAAGAGGGTTAGGAACAACATAGTGGATGCCCCAAATGAGTCCCTTCATGGCTCATGTGGACTTGATATGGCTTCATGGCTCAACCAAAATGATTTCATTCCACTTAAAATTACTCAATCTTCAATTTTGCAAATTTTCAATTTTTGACCCCCGGGGCCCCGGACCCGCCTAGCCTACCCAAAGGCCTTGAAATTACCCGAATTTTTCAAAATTTCCAAATCACCCAAAATTCCCCAAAATTAACCTTGAACATTTCCTCACCAATCAATTTGATCATCCATAGCCAAAAATATCAAAAATTCCAAGAATACCTCCCAATACCCTCCAAATACCCAAAATACCCCTCTTGACCCAAAAATCCAAAAATTCCAAAAATTCAGAAAATTCCAGAAAATCCCAAATATTCCCAATTTCATTTTGTTCAACTACACCATGGGTCAATTTTGTCAATTTACCCTACTTTTGTCAAAACCCCCAATTTGACCCATTTTAACCCAAAATGAACCCAATGTCAAGCCAAACCTACCCAATTGACCCAAATTCTGGTCCAATTCAATTCTAAACTTCAATTTAACATTCCCAACACCAATCTAGACCAGATCCAAGTCCAACTTGATTGACATTTGAATCCAATTTCACTTTTGGCCTTAAAGCCCAATTTGGACCTATGACCCAAACCTAACCCAAACTAACCCAATTCAACTCCAATTAACCCCAAATCTTTTCTAAACCTTCCTTAAAATTCCCACAAACAAAACAATAACATGATTTGCCCAAAATTTAGATCCAAACCCCACTCAAATTCAACCCAAAGCTAAAAGGCCCAATTTTGACCTAAACCCAAACCTAACCCAAATAAGCCCAAACCCCAAAATAAAAACCCAACCAAAGCCAAAACCTCTTTGAAACACTCCCATAAACATTTACCAACATTTATTTTACATCAATTTCAACCCTAGCCCAACATTGGCCCATGTTAGCCCAATTTGACCTACATTGGCCCATTTACCAATGAGGCCCAAATCCAACCCAATTCAAACCCAAATCACTCCAAACTCATTTCAAATCACTCATGACATATCCCTAAACCAAACCCAACAATTATTTGGCCCAAACTTCTACAAAATTCCCATCCATGAATTAATTCTTAAACTTAAAAGCCCACTTACATGAAACCTTTCTAAAGCCCATCTCCACCAAAATCCAAAGGGCCAAAATGAATCCAAAACCCATATGACAATTGCTCTACACCATATTTTCAATTAAATCAATCCATAAGTTTCAAAACTCATCATGAAGCCATTCCAAATTAAGCCCCATACAAATTCCCATCAAAATACCAAAATTTTCTTAAACCCATTTCCATGCAATTCACTTAACTTTTCCCTAGCCAAAGATGAGCCATGAAGCCATGCATGAGCCACATGGAAGCCATGAGAGCCTCTTTACATGTCACCATGCCACATTGGGTAAGAGGGGAGAGAGCTTTCCTTAATTCCTAAAAGTCTTTAACCTCACCCATGATACCCCTTAACCAAGATTTAATCCAAATATTCTTGGATAAGGACATCACCACCTTTCGACCAGCCTAGCCTAACCGATTTTCTCAGCCCAAGGCTAGCCATGGGGAGGTGAACCCAGCCCAAACAAATGGGTTGACTGAACCTAGCCAAGATTAGCCATATCCCCATGCCATTTTGATCCAAGTTCTTTACACATGTCCACCCTCAATCGATCGCACTAATGCCAAGCCCTGACCCCACTGGCCAAGATGGTGACCTGATACTGGCCGGCTAGCCACCAGGCCGCCGGAAAACGCCATGCCCGAGAGCTCACATGTGAGCCCAAAATTGGAATTCTCCCTTGCTGAGCTGCCCCATGCCAATGGCCACCATGGCTGTTCTTCCCATGCCCAGAGCAGCCGATCCCAACCCTCGGCCATCCCCGCGAGGCTCTCCGACCACCTCTATTTAAACCCGACCCCTCACGACCATGGAAGAGAGTTGCACAAACCTTGCCGAAACTCGCCAAAATTGTTCCGAGCCCTACTCCATATTTAGAGCAGCTTGATCCCCAGGTGTCAATTCGCCCTAATCCCCACCAACGTAACCCAATTTCTCAACCGAAATTTCACCCAAAAAACCAGGACACTTTGCCACAACGAGCCAATCTTCAAATCGACTGGCCCTACACCTTCACTAGACCAAGAGGAGAAGTTTCCCACTCGAAAGCCCCATCTCCGAGCCACCCGGTTGTTCCGGCCTCCAAGCTTTGTGATCGGTTGTGGTCACTTTCATAGCTAGGAAATTCACCGGACCGGAGACTTCATCTGGAGCTTGTTGGGACGCAATCGAAGGTGACACAACCCTCAGATTGAAGCCACACTTCTCTGAGCAAAGGTATGAGCTAATTCTTTATCCCGAGCTTCTGGAGATTCTCCATTTCAAATGCTTTAATTTTAATACATGATCACCATATAGATGTATTCGTCTCTTCCAGACGAATCCATAGAGCATAAGAACACGAAAATCCTTTGAGAAATGAGTGAGTTCTTAGGGTTTTAGTGTGGACGGCTCTCGGGTGAGGACACTTGGGGATGATGAACGGATGCCGTTCATTCCATACACGCGATGACGGACGACCAGGATCGCGCCAGATGAGGAGACGAAACGATACAGCGGGCCCCTGGAGCGCTGAGTCGGATGGCGGCGTCGAATCAGAAAGCGCCACGCGGCACTTCGGAGATGTTAAGGTTGACGCGGCGCCGACTCGGATAAATAGAAAAATAGGATTTTCTGATTTATTTAATTCCCTAAACTTTAAAAATTCATAACTTTGTGTAGAAAAATCAGAAAAATAAAATAAAAATACCCACTTGCTCAGTGAATAGAGGAGAATAATGTGGAAAAGAAATCATTTAATTTCAGCAAGTATTTTATTTTTAATGATTTATTTACCCTCTCGCATTATTTTAATTCTCCAAGCATATAGGAAATTCACCATGGCATGAGACCATAGGGCTTTGAAGCCCTCGAATTTGGGAACATTCCCTGAATTTTCCAAAGTCAGAGGCCATCCCTATGAGAAGTTATTGATTTTTAAAATTCATGTTACTGTTTTGAGTCTTTTAAATCCAATAATTAGCTTGTTGTGAAATAAATTCTAGGAAAATTTGGAGATGTTTCTTATGACCAGAGGACCCTAGGTAAAATAGGTTTTGAATTAATTCATTTAAAATAACCCTAATTGGCTTAAACACCCAAAATATGTCCCTAATTAATTAGAGCTAATCATACATCAAATTGACTGGAAATCAATTCTCCACTAACCTTTAGGATCAGAGGAACCCACCATAAAAATTTGAAGTCAATTGGACTTGGTTAGCCCTACTAAATGGGTTGATTAAGTCATTTAGTCAATTTGAACTTTAAAAATTCATAACTTTCAAAATGCTTTTCAGAAATTCACCAAATTAGTTTTGGAGCCTCTCCGATATCGGGGAATTTAAGAAAATTAAAATTTCAATTTTCTAAAAATTTAATTTTTTGCATTATTTTAATATTTTAATAATTAAAAAATAATAAAAATCATGAAAATAATAAAATTCACCAAAATGTCACATTTTGAATTTTAATCACTTAGGAACAAACCCCATATTTTTCTTAGGTCTATTTGGTGAGATATTAAATTTTAAAGCCCTAAGGTAATTTTAAATAAAAAAAATGTATTTTTTTAGCATTTCCACTAGAATAATTCTAATAAATCAAAGAAAAATCAGAAAAATGTAAAGATTGATTCTCTGATTTCCTTGATATCAGAGAGATTTTTGAAAAATATAAAATTCATTTTTCAACCTTTATTTTATTTTTAAATTAATTAATACTCCAAAACTTAAAATAATTATTATAAAAAGAATGTAATTCAAAAAATCTCCAAAATTGGTCCAAGTGGTCCTCTGGTCATTAGGAATGTACCATAATTTTTTTAAGGACAGAAACTCTCCCATGGTCATATTATTAAATTTTCCTTGGAAATCCCCATTTTCCACCAAAAATAATTACATAAATAAATTAAATATAGAAAAATCACATTTTTGTCCTCTCATGTCTTTATTGGCATATGAGTAAAGTCACATAAAAATTTCAAGTTCATTTAAGCTCAATTTAGTGAGTTATGAAATTATTAAGCTTGAAGGGCAAAATGGTAATTAAAATTTTAACCCTTAATTAAAATTTTAGGCTTAATAAAATTAAAAAGTAAAATATTTGATCTTAATCTGATTTGGATGATTGAAATTTAAATAATTAAGGGATAGAAACCTATTAAACAATTTAAAAATAATTAAAATGAACTTTAATTGAATAATTGATTAAATTTGGAAGAATAATAAAATTGGAATTATTAAAATAGGGATATTATTAGGAAGAGATTTGTTCTTTAATCTAAGGATCCCTAAATTAATCATCTCAATAATATTTAATTCCCAATTAAAATGATAATTCAAATTTAAGATTTAAATTGTTAAAAGACTTAACCATTAAATTAAATTAAAGTTAAATTATTAAACTCTTTTAAATTTTCAATTAAGATTAAAAATAAAATTAAATTAAAATTTAAATTAAATTAAATTAAAACATATTAAATTAAATCAAATTAATTTAAATCAAATTAAATTAAAATTAAATTAAAATTAAATTAAATTAAATTAAAATTAAAAATTAAATTAAATTAAAATTAAAATTAAATTAAATTAAATTAAATTAAATTAAATCAAATTAAATTAAATTAAAGGAAATTAAATCAAATTAAATTAAATCAAATTAAATTAAATCAAGTTAAATTAAATTAGATTAAATCATATCAAATCAAACTAAATTGAATTAAATTAAATTAGATAATGGAATCAAGTTAAAATTAAATCAAATTAAATTAAATTAAAATTAAAATTAAACCAAATTAAATTAAATTAAATTAAAGTTAAATTAAATTAAAAATAACATCACCTAAGACATAAAGGAATTCAAAAATAAATATAAAGCAACTTGAACACTATTCAAAATTTAAACCCGTTAACTGAAATTAAATTAAATGACAAACCATTTGAACACCAATTTGCCCTCGAAAACTTTTATTGTCATAACTCCTAAACGAATGTTAAATGAAGTGTTACTTCACTTATAGGATATTCAAATGTCCTAGTTCATCGAGTAAGATAACAACAAAACTTGAATTCTCGGACGATTAATTCATTTGTATAATTAAATTCATTTGGACTTAAAACAATTCTAGCAATATTGAAAAGATGTTTAAGATTCTTCTTAAGCACTTCCTCAATATGATAGGATGTTTATAAGAACAACTGAACTTAATTGTTCTTTGATGAAGAAAATCGTCCTCAAACCAAAACACAAGAACCTAGACGTCATAGGAAATGACTAGCTATAGGATTAGGAATTTGGTAGAAAACCATAACCCTTCCCTTAGCTTTTACTCAGAACTTGCTTAAATATTCTAAATTCCGTTTAAGTGCGACTGGGATGACGGGAAGACCCTCCAGTGTATGCTTTTATTTTATTGTAATTTACTTTCTTGCAATTTACCTTATTGCAATTTATTTAATCGCATCACACTTACTTTTCTTGCATGATAAACAACTATTGTATGAAAACCCACACCTTTAGGATAGTCCCTAAAACTGAAACCAAAACTAAATTAAAAGTCATTGCAAGATAAAATTCACCGCCACAACATTTCAAAATATAAAACAACTCAAAATTTAATCACAAACAGAATACAAAACTACAACTACAACTAAATTAAAACGTCTTGTTGGATGATCGGGAATACCTCGGATGATGTAACCTACGTGTTGCTAACGAGATTTCCCATGGTCTAAATGAAAGTGTGGAACTCATTTAGTTGAGTTTAGCAAATTCATCTGGACTAAGTGAATCCGATAAAAATAACGATGCTGGAAGGATGGAACCGTGGGATCTTAACCGGTGTTGTTATAATCAACTTTAAGATTTGTTTTAATTAAAACATAAAAAATACTTGGAAATTAAGAATTTCTCTAAACCAAAACACTTTTCTCATCTCCTGATTTATGACTTCTAAAACTAAACCTCTGCAACAACAAGGAGCTCGGAGCATGGTGGGCAGCACGGCCATCGTCATCAGCAAAACCTGAGTCTACTTCAAAGAAACTTTCTTAGAATTAAATAACCAAGCCATAGGACCTCGAGGTAGTTTGCCTAGTACAACATAAATCCTCAACCTTTTGTTAGGCATTTGCATGATCTTGTCATGTAAATTAAGCCCTAACTGGTCTTAGGACTCCGAGGTAGTCGTCCGATACGACATAAACCCTCACATCTTCGAGGCTATTTGCATCACTGCGTTATGCAAATATAAGTCCTAATTAATTAAAATTGGCGAGACTGAAATGTTTGATAACATTAGGACTTTCCTAAATTCAAAGCCTAACGATAGGATAATTGGGAAATTACCGAAGTTCACTTCGAATCTGTGATTTCTCCTACCTTTCTTCCTTTGAATTCCCAAAATAAAATGTTCCAAATTTGATCCATTCCCTATTGAAATTCAAAAATTCAATCCTTTGAAAACTTAAACTTTGAAATTCTTGAGAGCGAATTATCGATTATTATCGAGAGTTTTCTTAGGTGATTCCCGTCACTTAAGATGTAATTAACTATAGGGCTTGCCCTTACGTGGAATTTTAAGAACCCAGGTAATATAAACCCTGTTTAATGCTTTCATATTAAGCAGGGGAACTTGTTGGCTTATAAAATTGGTTCGCAGACCAAACGAATGTCACGAATCTTCTAGTTTATTTAATCGAGCCCCATCACCAAGCAGTGTGTCTATTCTCCGGGATAGATGTACAGTTTGTGGTGTGGTGCTCGTTTATATAAATTATTCGGGATGTGAGATCAGTTTGATTTCATATCCTAAAATTTTTAAATTTAAAATTATTTTCAAAATCAAATACTACTTTTCAAATTATTTATTTAAATTAAATTAAAAATTCGCCGCACAATTTCTGTTAGGCGACCTCCTTTTCAAAAATACAACACTCAACCTAAAAAATAATGCCGACACTCTTCGACGAATACGAGGACACGCGTCGCTCGGCCAATTTTCTGGAATTAATAAATTCCAGAAAATCTTAAAACTTCAAAAATTAATATCTTTTGATCCAGAGATCACAAAAATAAAATAAAAATACATCTGGAAAGCTCTTGAAGAGAGAAAAATTATGAGATCAAAATCATAATTTTATTCTTAATATTTAATTTTTAAATAATTAATTACTCTCTGAGGTAATTTAATTATTAAAAATTAATTACAATTCCAAAAATTATGAAATTTTCACAGAATTATCCTCCTGTGATGACATACATCTCCTAATTTTCCCAAGGACAGAAAAAGTCTTTAGGGTATTCTTCTTTAATTTCTAAGCTACTTTGTAATTATTTATAAAAATAATTATAAAACTAGAAATTAAGGAAAATAAATTTGAAAATGACTAGAAATTTTAGGGTACAGAAAATAACCCTAGGAAAATAAATTTTTAAGTCATTTGATAATTTTAAATGATATTTTAAAAATTTAGGATTAAAATTCATTATTAATTAATAAATTTAATCCTAAAAATCATCCTTTTATAACTTAGCATATTTTCTTTAATAGTCTAAGTTTAAAATGAGTCTAGTCCATACTAGACTTATGACAAACTTCAATTAAGTCTAAAATGACAAGTTAGACTTAAAAAATTCTAATTAGGTTTAAGACACCATTTAAACCTACTTAATTAAAGTTAAACCTTAATCTCATTAAGCTTAACTAATTAAAACATGAGTAAGTCTAAAATGACAAATTAGACTTAATAAAACCCTAATTAGGCCTAAGACACCAATTAGACCTAATTAAACCAAGTTAGACCTTAGTCACATTAGGTTTAACTTAATAAACCCTAATTAGGCCTAAGACATCAATTAGACCTAATTAAACCAAGTTAGATCTTAACCACATTAGGTTTAACTTAATAAACCTTAATTAGGCCTAAGACACCAATTAGACCTAATTAAACCAAGTTAGATCTTAACCACATTAGGTTTAACTTAATAAACCCCTAAGACACCAATTAGACATAATTAAACCAAGTTAGACCCTAACCACATTAGGTTTAACTTAATAAACCCTAATTAGACCTAAGACACCAATTGGACCTAATTAAACCAAGTTAGACCTTAGTCACATTAGGTTTAACTTAATAAACCCTAATTAGGCCTAAGACATCTATTAGACCTAATTAAACCAAGTTAGATCTTAACCACATTAGGTTTAACTTAATAAACCCTAATTAGGCCTAAGACATCAATTAGACCTAATTAAACCAAGTTAGACCTCAACCACATTAGGTTTAACTTAATAAACCCTAATTAGGCCTAAGACATCAATTAGACCTAATTAAACCAAGTTAGACCTCAACCACATTAGGTTTAACTTAATAAACCCTAATTAGGCCTAAGACATCAATTAGACCTAATTAAACCATGTTAGACCTCAACCACATTAGGTTTAACTTAATAAACCCTAATTAGGCCTAAGACATCAATTAGACCTAATTAAACCAAGTTAGACCTTAACCATATTAAGTTTAACTTAATAAACCCCAATTAGGTCTAAGACACCAATTAGACCTAATTGAACCAAGTTAAACCTTAATCATATTAAGTTTAACTTAATAAACCCCAATTATGTCTAAGACATCAATCAGACCCCATTAAACCTTGTTAAACCTTAATCATATTAGGTTTAACACTATAAACCTTAATTAAGTCTAATCTAATTTGACATGATTAACCCTTAAGCTTTACTTAAATTAGACATAAGTAACCTCTAAACCCTAATTAAGTCTAATCTAATTAGACTTGATTAACCCCTAAGCTTCACTTAAATTAGGCTTGAGCAATCTTTAAACTCAAATTAAGTCTAATCTAATTAATTCTTAAGCTCTATTTATAATAAGTTTAAGTAATCCATTAACCTTAATTAAACATAACTAAATTATGTTTAATTAATCCCTAAATTTTAGGTTCAACCCACATTGAACCTAACTTAACTTAAACTTAACCTAACTAGAGTCCAACCTAACTTGAACTCAAGTTAACCTAAAACCTTAGGTTCAACCCACATTGAACCTAACTTAACTTAAACTTAACCAAACTTGAGTCCAACCTAACTTGAACTCAAGTTAACCTAAAACCTTAGGTTCAATCCATATTAAATCTAACCTAAATTTAACCAAACTTGAGTCCAACCTCACTTGAACTTAAGTTAACCTAAAACCTTATGTTCAACCCACATTGAACCTAACTTAACTTAAACTTAACCTAACTTGAGTCCAACCTCACTTGAACTCAAGTTAACCTAATACCTTAGGTTCAACCCACATTGAACCTAACTTAACTTAAACTTAACCAAACTTAGTCCAACCTAACTTGAACTCAAGTTAACCTAAAACCTTATATTCAATCCATATTGAATCTAACCTAAATTTAACCAAACTTGAGTCCAACCTCACTTGAACTCAAGTTAACCTAAAACCTTAGGTTCAACCCACATTGAACCTAACTTAACTTAAACTTAACCAAACTTGAGTCCAACCTAACTTGAACTCAAGTTAACCTAAAACCTTAGGTTCAATCCATATTGAACCTAACCTAAATTTAACCAAACTTGGGTCTAACTTAACGTGAACTCAAGTTAACCTAAACTTTAGGTTCAACCCATATTGAACCTAACTTGAACTCAAGTTAACCTAAAACCTTAGGTTCAACCCACATTGAACCTAACTTAACTTAAACTTAACCAAACTTGAGTCCAACCTAACTTGAACTCAAGTTAACCTAAAACCTTAGGTTCAATCCATATTGAATCTAACCTAAATTTAACCAAACTTGGGTCCAACTTAACTTGAACTCAAGTTAACCTAAACTTTAGGTTCAACCCATATTGAACCTAACTTAACTCAAGTTAACCTAAACTTAAGTTCAACCCACATCGAACTTAAGTCGATCTTAAGTCTAGGTTCAACCTAACTTGAACTTAACTTGAACTCAAGTCAAACCTTAACATAAGTTTAACCCATATTGAACTTAAGTCAACTTTAAGTCTAGGTTTAACCTAACTTAATTCAAACCTAAATCCAATATAAAATCTTAATTAAGTCTAACACATTATACTTAATTAAATCATTAAACCTTAATTAATTAAGGTTTAAATTAACAAACCATGATTAAGTTTAATTCAATAGACTTAATATCTAAACAAACCTCAGCTAAATCAAATTAGACTTAATTAAAACTTAAGTCTTACCTGAAAAGGACTTAAATGGTCTGCAATTCTAATTAAGTCCAATTTATTAGACTTAATTAACCTTTAAGTTCTGTTTAAACAAGGCTTAAAACTTAATTAGGTCTATTCTAAACCAAACCTTTTAATTTAAGTTCAAACAAGACATGAACATAAGTTAATTAGATTCAATCAACATTGAATTTAACTTAGGTTCAACCAGACATGAACCCAAGTTAATTCAATCAATATTGAATCTAATTTTCAACCTTCTAACTTAAGTTCAGACAGACATGAACTCAAGTTAATTAGATTTAATCAACATTGAATCTAACTTAGGTTCAACTAGACATGAACCCAAGTTAATTCAATTAATATTGAATCTAACTTTCAACCTTCTAACTTAAGTTCAGACAAACATGAACTCAAAATCAACATAAATTTGATATTTCAAACATCTCATCGATAAAATCGACATTTCAAACATCTCATCAAACAAAACCGACATAAATTTGACACTTCAAACATTTAATCAACAAAATCGACATAAATTTGACATTCCAAACACTTAATTGAGAAAATCGACATAAATTTGATATTGCAAACCTGAATTGACATAATCAACATAAATTTGACATTAAAATAAAATTTGACATAAAATTGACAAAATTTGACAAACATCGAAATCAATCGAATATTCCAAACGACATTTAACATTAATTGATATGATTTAAAATAAATTGACATTCAAAATCAAAACATCCTACAGAATTCTGAGATAATGAATGTGACACTATTTCTAACAATGTTTTCTTTGCAGGATGAAGACAAGTTTCGTTTAGGTTTCCTTTGCATGTTATAGGGTGTGCTAACTCTGTTTTGCAGGACGACATGGAAAACAAAACCAAAACTTTTAGGATAGCCATCAAACATAACATTTTCAACAAAACAAAACAACGACATGGAAAACAAAACCAAAACTTTTAGGATAGTCACCAAACATAATATTTTCAATAAAACAAAACAACGACATGGAAAACAAAACAAAAAAAATGATAAATATGACATAACATTTAGGAGTGATAGTGGGTACATCTCTCCTTAAAAAAAAAATTTTAGAAAACAAATGATCGACATTAATCAGAAGTTTTCTTGAACAATTAAAAAATTTTTAAGATGTAATTAACTATAGAAGCTTGCTTCTATAGGAGATCTAAAAGAACCTACGATAGAAATCTCTGGTTTTTCAAGATTTTCTTTATATAAAAATTCTAGGATATGTTATTCTAGAATATTCTCATATAAGGATTATCATAAACATCATTTTCTATTATTAGTCCTAAATTCTTCAAATACTTCATAGGATTTATAGGGATAAAATTAGGCTAATATTAGACAAAATGGCGACTCCTCAACATTGACACCCACCCCTCTCTTTTCATCGTCACCACTACTCAAAGTAACAGAAACAGAACAACATTACTAACTATTTAAGAATACTAAACAGTAGGCTGAAACAGAGATAAACATTAATTCATCCAAATTTCAGTTTTGAACATAATACACTAAATATCTAAAACAGTCTCACCATCAAACAATCCACACAAAGTTTCATAAACAAATCTACACTAACAAACAACAAACAACAAACAATACTAGCAAACAAGAAATATACTAAAAACAAAATCAGTACATCTCAGATGTAAATCAAGCTACTAATCACTAGCTATAGCCTCGTCATCGTCATCACCAAAAGAAAACTCCACATCCTTTAGATCAGCAAACGGTGTAAATCTAGGACAGGTAGGAAATTGAATATCATGCTCACCCTTCAAGAATCTCACTAAAGACTCTAAATACTCAGCATTATAATCACTTTTCCTTTGGGTATAATCAGATAGATGATCAATCTTCTTATCTATAGTATCTACTCTGCAGTGAGTTAGAAATAACTCATTCTGCTGCTCCAGAAATTGATCATGCATTGATTCCTAAAAACTAGATGGTGGCTCAGCAGTAGAAGTAGAAGGTCTAGAAGTAGAAGCTCTACCTAGAGTAGGTACAGAACTAGAAGGACCAGTAAATCTCTTCCCTCGAAGATGATCATAAATGCTTACACTCTCCTGCCCAATTGACTTCGTAGTCTTCAACTTCTCCTCTGATATATCAGTAGAAACTCCATTGCTCATGCATAAAGAATGAATCAAGGATGGGAATCCTAATCCCACAGAAGTGCTGGATCTAGCAATCGATTCCACTGACTCATAAATAATACTGCCAACATCTATCGGCTTCCTCTCCTGAATGTAGTAGTTCAGGATAGCTCGATCTCTGGTAACTTCGCTCAGGTGATTGGAAGGTAGAAGTCTAGCAGAAATAAAATAATGTCATGCCTTTGAAATACCATTTAGCTTAGAAGATTTGAAGTTTACTCGTTTGTCGTTCTGGATCTTCCATGTTCCAGTGCCATCAGTCAGATATTCAATAATCATCTCAAGATCTCCCTCAAATGGAGATAAACCAGAATAGTAGCACTCGATGGTAGGTGGCAGGCCGTAGAAAATATTGATCCGTTCCAGAGTAAATCCTACTTCGACACCTCTAACGAAGACTTCGTAGTCTTCCGCATCCAAAAAGTTGGCATAAAACTTGCGTACAATAGGAATAATGACAACAGCTGTGAAATAACAGAATCGTTGCCAGTGGTGTGCAACGATCGTGTTCTCGATCATTTCACCAGGATTGTAACAACTGCGTTCTGAGATAAAATTTCTTGACTTCATAAATTCGTGAAAACGAAAATGCGCTGCCGCAGTCGAAAACTTGCTGCTGTCAAAATTTTCTTGTGCCTTTCCTCGCTTAGATTTTGTGCCATCTAAATGTGAAAGAAAACACAAATAAATTAAGGAATCAAAGATTTAAACTATTTTTAAGCTTGAGAAACTTAAAATGAGTTTAAGAATCCATGGAGAAACTCTAAAAATCAAATTTTTTCTCAAAATTTCAGTTTTAGCAAAAAATAGGAAAAACTTTGGTAAGAATAAAAAATAAATGGATTAGAAGGTAGATCTGACCTCGAGATGAAGAAATCAAGTGATTTTGGGCTAAAAAACTTGATGTTTTGACCTCAAAATGGAGCTAGAGGGCGGGCTTTCTCGAAAAAGAGGAAGGGGTGAAGCTTAGGCGTCAACCATGGCTAATGTGGTTTAAATGCTAATTTTCGGTAAGTAGGCCGAACCGGCGCCTAGGCGCCGAATTCTGGCGCCTAGGCACCAGACTCGCCTTTCGCAAAAATGACTTTAAAAATTTTATTTTCCACCAAAACTCTTAAATTCAACTTCTAATTACTCATTTTAGAGTAGTGCTTCTGTTTCCAACTTCCAAAATGTTTTTCCAAAAATTTTAAAAATTAAAAATTAAATCCACCAATTTAACACAAGGTTTAAATCAAACTCTTCTAATTCCATTCATAATCTTCAATTTTGGCTCAATACAATACAGATAAGTATAGTAAATATGATTCAAGTCCTAATAACACAATCAAACTACACAATTTCAAAGCAAATACAACACACATTGAATAATAAATCAAACACACCAACAATACAATCGATTTACTGAATCAATACAACGACACACTAATAAAAGTCTAGATCACACCACAATAACTATCTAATCTTCGAATTAGAAATTTCCATTCTCTTCGCAAGTAAGATTACTCGGCCTACTTAGGAAGAATACTAACGCTCTCGAGAAATCCGTAGCTATTTTCTCGTCGATCCATTTGTTCTTCGCATACATCTCAACTTGAGCATCTTCATAAGCCGCTAGATGATCAAATTGAAGCATCGCCTGCTAATCCATGAAAAAAATACCCATTTTTATGCCCTTATTTTTATCAAATTTTTAAGGATATTATGCTTTAATGAAAGGTATTTTTGTGTTTTTGGATATAGGTGATGGAAAAATGTTCAAGAAGGAAAAAAAGTGAAAAAGGAGCAAAATTGAGCAAAAAGGAGCAAAATTGAGCAAAAAGGAGCAAAAATGGAGCCAAAATGCAAAATTTTCAAAATTATTGGTCTGGCGCCTAGGCGCCAGAATCCGGCGCCTAAGCGCCAGGTCGATACGAGATCTGTCAAGATTTTTGACGACTTTTGGACGGTTATTTTGATGGTGTTAGCAGTTATTGGACCTTCTAGAAGACTGGCAGTTGTTCCTGGTTTATAGGACATGTGATACAATGTATTTGGACGCTTGGAAACAGTTTTAATCGCGAAGAGGTGTGATCCAAAGTGAAGAGATTCGAAGAACTGGATGCAGAGTCCGACGCCTAGGCGACAAACACATCATCTAGAAGATTCATTGAATGTGGAAACATTTTGAAGAGGTGCCTTGAGGCAACCCTTGAAGCCTATAAATAGGAGGGTACTCCTTCAGAAAAAATGGCCCCTATCTAGAGCCCCATCTAGAGAGAGAACTAGAGAGATACCTTAGTGCCACATTTTACAATCCTTCGTAAATTAGTTAGTTATTTTATTTAGAGTTTTTATTGAGAGTTTAAAGAGTTGGTGCTTTTGAAGTTTATTTGCTTTGGAGTCTGAAGAATTCAGAGGTTCAGTAGGAGAAACACTTGACATAAGTATTTGTAATTTTATTCAAAGTTTTATTATCATGTTTTGTTGTTTAAATTCAATGTGTTCTGAGTAGTTAGTTTACTTTCTCCTTTCATTTATGAAAAGATAAATAAGATTTTATAAAATTCGTTGAAGAATTAAAAACTACTTATATTTTAAAACATTGTGATGATATTAATACTGGATCTTAATTTACTATTTAAATTAGCCATTTAAATTGTTAAAATTTGTTGAAGAGTTTTGATACCTAGAAGGAGATGAATTCTTAACTAGTAGATATCACATGAATCTTTGGGTAGTCGTAGGCCTTGTGCGGGTTATTCAACGTGAAGTGTAAATAAATAGGAAGATATTATATAATGGGTGTAGAATTGATAAGTTTTTAGAGTGACAGACTAAATTCTTGTGATTTGGTTTATTGAGAAGGAAAGGGTCACTAGTAGGGCCGACCATAGCCACCCTTGGACATCCACTAGTGTGAGCCTAGATTAACCCATTCTACTAATATTACATCCGGATCTGATCTATAGGCTAGCCAATGTTCTTTACACCTGGATCAAAGGGTAAAAAATATGAATGCTTCTATTTGGGACAATACCATAAATTTATATTCTCCACGAATATTATCATTATCTTAGAAAATCTTGGATTAATTGAAAGGAAGAAAGTTGTTTTCTTATTTCTATTTACATCAATCATTTTATTACTGCTTTATTATTGCATCTAGTAAATTAAAAATACCAAATTTATAACTATAAAAGAAATACTTAAAAATGAAATTAAAATATTTAAAAATTCATAACTCACTCCTCGTGGGATCGATACTGGGGTCCTTGTTTCAAAGCTCTATATTACTTGATACGATATGTATACTTGCGTAGTACCCCTAGTGTGTAAAATATTTTTGATAAAACTATATTTATATACACTAGCCGCTATTATTATCTATTATATATATTTGAAAGAATTAATTATTACATTTTTCATCCGCGGATTGTGGGTCAAGCTTTTGGCACCTTTGCTGGGGATTGAATTTTTAGTACGCATATATTTAGCGTGGGTCAAGTTTGTGGCGCCGTTGCTCGGGGAGGAGCGGAGGCAAATTTTTAGATTTTAAATATTTTTTATTTTATTTTATTCGTTTTCTTTTATTGTCAAAAATATAAAATACCAAAAAAATAATAAAAAAAAATTATATATAAAATAAAAAAATAATAATAATAAAATTTTTTATTTTTTTACTAATAAGTAGAGATTTTATTTCTTGTTAATTTACTTTTTATGCGTAGTGTTGGATCTGAAGGATTATTACCTTTAGATTCTGAATTAGAAAGAACTGTTAAAAGAATTTAAAAAGGAAAACAAACTTAAAAAATCTAAGAGATGGCTAATTTACATAACAATTTACAAAATTCAGTTGAAATTAATGAACAAAATGTTTACAAACCATTAAGTGATTATGCTAACCCTGCAGTTGATGAACTTCATAGTAGTATTCAAATACCTACTGTAGATGCTAATTCTTTTGAGCTTAAACCATCTATCATTCAAATGGTTCAAAATAATCAATTTGGAGGAACACCAAATGAGGATCCAAATTTACACCTTGCTAGTTTTTTAGAACTTTGTGCTACCTTTAAATATAACAATGTTTCTTGATGATGCTATTAGACTTAGACTCTTTCCTTTTTCATTAAGAGATAAAGCAAAGATGTGGTTGAACTCATTAGCAACGAGTTCTATTAAAACATGGGTCGAAATGGCACAAAAATTCCTTGCTAAATATTTTCCTCCTTCTAAAACTGCTAAATTAAGAAATGATATTACTTCATTTAGTCAATTTGACGGGGAGACAATTATAAAACTTGGGAAAGATTTAAAGAACAATTAAGAAAATTTACTCATCATGCTTTACCTGATTGGTTAATTATTCAAACATTTTATAATGGTTTAATTGGATCACTAAAATCAATTATTGATGCTGCTACTGGAGGTTCTTTAATGTCTAAATCATTTGAAGAAGCTTATACTTTAATTGAAGAAATGACTAATAATAATTTTCAATGACCTTCTGAAAGGATTAATCCTAAAAGAATGTCAAGTATTCAAGATAACGAAGCCTTTTCTATCTTAGCTTCACAAGTAGCTGCAATATCTAAGAAATTAGATAATTTTGCCATTAACATATCACATAACAACTCATCTAATATTGAAGATTCTCAAACTATTAAAACTTTACAAGCTATTGCTAGTAAAAATAATCCATATTCAAATTATTATAATCCTGGATGGAAAAATCACCCTAATTTTAACTCGAATAATCAACAACAACAATGGGGTAATAATCAATCCCATCCAACTAGAAATTGGAATAATCAAGTAAATTCAAATTATAAACCACCTGGATTTAATAATCAACAGAAAAAGTTATCAATAGAAGAATTAATTTTATAAATGAGTAATCAATTACAAAATCAAAATATTGCTATTCGTAATATTGAGAATCAAATGGGACAAATCGCTAATTTAATTAATTATAGACCTCCAGGAACACCTCCTAGTAATGTTGAAACTAATCTAAAAGAGACTGGAAATGAACATGAACATGTTAAAGCTGTACAACTTAGAAGTGGAAAGGAATTAAAAGAAAGAATGTAGAATGAAATTGAAAAAGAGATTCAGGTTGAAGAGATTGAAAAACCTAAAGAAACTCCTCCTAATCAAGATCAAACTAATATTTCTATTAATGTGGAAGTTGAAAAACCCCCACCACCTTTTTCTCAAAGATTAAAACAGCAGAAGCTTGATCATCAATTTTCTAAGTTCTTTGAAATTTTTAAGAAACTTACTATAAACATACCTTTTGCTGAAGCTTTGGAACAGATGCCAACTTATGAAAAGGTTATGAAGGATATATTAAGTAAGAAACGAAAAATTGAAGCCTTTGAAACTGTTGCATTAAGTGAATAATGTAGTGCAATAATTCAAAAGAAATTACCTTAGAAACTTAAAGATCCTGTAAGTTTTACTATACCTTGTGCTATTGGAGAAAAATTTTGTGGAAAAGCTTTATGTGATTTAGGAGCAAGTATTAATCTCATGCCATTTTCTATTTGTCGATGGTTGAATTTAGGATAGATTACTCCCACCACTGTAACCCTTTAGTTAGCTGATAGATCTATCACTTACCCTAAAGGAGTTGTAGAGGTTGTACTTGTAAAAGTAGATAAATTTATCTTCCCTGTGGATTTCATTGTACTTGATATGGAAGAAGATAAAGAAATACCAATTATTTTAGGGAGAACATTTCTAGCTACCGGACGAGCTATGATTGATGTGCAAAAGTGAGAATTAACTATGAGAGTTTATGATCAAGAGATTAAATTCAATGTTCTTAAATCGATGAAGTACCCTGACAAGGAAAAATGCTATCGAATGGATATTTTTGATTTTATAATTGAAAAATACTATTGAGAAAAATGTAAAAACATTCCTGAAGAAGAAATTGAATTTTTAACTGATGAAAATGAAGAACTAAAAGAAGAAGAATTATTTAAAGAAACTCATTATATTAAAGATAACTGGGAAACTTTAGACATAACTCAAAATGATATACTTTTACCCTCAATTAAAAAAGCCCCTGAATTGAAATTAAAAATGTTACCTTCACATTTAAAGTATGCATTTCTTGGAAATTCATTAACTTTACCTGTTATTATTTCTTCTGAGTTAAGTTTAGATCAAGAAGAAAAAATAATAGTAGTGTTAAAGAATCATAAGAAAGCTTTTGGTTGGACTATTGCTGATATAAGAGGAATAAGCCCTTCCATTTGTATGCATAGAATTTTAATGGAAGAAAATTTTAATCCTACTATTGAACCGCAAAGAAGATTAAATCATATCATGAAAGAGGTTGTTAAAAAAGAAATTTTAAAATGGTTAGAAGTTGGAATTATTTATCCTATTTTGGATAGTCAATGGGTAAGTCCTATTCATTGTGTTCCAAAGAAGGAGGAGTAACTGTCATTGTCAATGATAAAAATGAACTAATTCCTACGAGACAAGTTACTGGATGGCGAATTTGCATTGATTATCAGAAGTTAAATGACGCCACTTGAAAGGATCATTTTCCTTTACCTTTCTTGGATCAAATGCTTGACAAATTAGCTGAACACTCATATTTTTGTTTTCTGGATGGATATTTTGGTTATCATCAATTACTTATCGCTCTTGAGGACCAAGAGAAAACAACATTTGCAAGTCCTTATGAAATATTTGCCTTTAGAAGAATGCCTTTTAGTTTATGTAATACACCTGAAACTTTTCAAAGATGTATGATGTCAATATTTTGTGATTTGATTGACAAAGGAATTGAAGTATTCATGGACGATTTTTCAGTTTTTGGAACTTCTTTTGAGTCTTGTTTGGAAAATATTTCCAAAATTCTGAAAAGATGTGAAGAAACAAATTTAGTTCTTAACTGGAAAAAATGTCAATTTATGGTCACAGAAGGCATTGTACTTGGTCATAAAGTTTCACAAAGAGGGATGGAAGTTGATCAAGCAAAAGTGAAAATTATTGCTAAACTGCAGCCCCCTTCTACTGTTACTGATGTGAGAAGTTTTCTAGGTCATGCTGGATTTTATAGAAGATATATAAAGGATTTTCCTAAAATTGCTAAACCTCTTTGTCATTTATTGGAAAAAGAAGCTAAATTTGAATTTAATGAAGATTGTGTTAATGCTTTCAATATTTTAAAAGAAAAATTAATAACTGCACCTATAATTATTGCACCTAATTGGAATAAACATTTTGAATTAATGTACGATGCAAGTGATTTTGCAATTGGAGCTATATTGGGACAAAAATATGAGAAAATTTTGAAAGTTATATATTATGCTAATAAAACTCTTACTGAAACTCAAAGAAATTACACTACTACTGAGAAAGAGCTTTTACCTATAGTATATGCCTTTGATAAATTTAGACCTTATATTCTTGGTACCAAATGCATAGTTCATACTGATCATTCCGCTATTAAATAATTAATGTTGAAAAAAGATGCTAAACCTAGACTGATAAGATAGGTTTTACTTCTACAAGAATTTGATTTTCAAATAGTGGATAGAAAAGGAACAGACAACTAGATTGCTGATCATTTATCTAGAATTAAGAATGATGTTATTACTGAAGAAAATATAAATGAGAAATTTCCTTATAAACATTTGTATGTTATTCAAGGATATGCAGATATAGTTAACTATTTTGTTAGCAATATTTTACCTTATAGATTGGATAACAAATTTATTAAGAAATTTAAAAATGATGCTAAATCTTATATTTGGGAAGATCCTCATTTATTTAAATTAGGAAGAGATTCTGTAATTCGTAGATGCGTACCTTATGAAGAAACTTATGCTATTATTCAAAAATGTCTTGATTCCGAATTTGGAGGACACTTTGGAGTAGATAAAACTGCATTAAAAATTTTAAATTCAGAATTTTATTGGCCTACCTTATTTAAAGATGTGAGACATTATGTGAAAACATGTGATCGATGTCAAAGGATGGGAAATATATCCAAGAAAGATGAAATGCCTTTAAACTATATATTGGAAGTTGAAATTTTCGATGTGTGGGGTTTAGACTTTATGGGACCATTTGTACCATCATCTGGAAAGATTTATATTTCATTAGCGGTTGATTACATTTCAAGTGGATTGAAACTGTAGCTTTACCTAGCTGTGATTCCAAAGGTGTTTCAAAATTTTTAAAGAAGATGATTTTGTTCAAGATTTGGAATGCCTAAGGTAATTATCACAGATGATAGAAGTCTTTTTAGAAATATAAGAATTCAATCATTATTGGAAAAATTTGGAATCAAATACAAAATTGCAACTGCATATCACCCACAAACAAGTGGAATGGCTGAAGTATCAAACAGAGAAATTAAAAGAATTTTAGAGAAGACTGTTAATCCTAAAAGAACTGATTGGGTTGATATACTTGATTCTACATTATGGGCTTATAGAACAGCTTATAAGACGCCAATCGGAATGTCACCTTACCGGTTAGTTTATGGTAATCATTATCACTTACCTGTTGAACTTGAACATAAAGCTTATTGGGCGATAAAGGAGTTTAATTTTAATTAGAATACTGCAGGAAAAAATGATTATTGCAATTAAATGAGATGGATGAAATAAGAAATGAATCATATGAAAATGCAAGAATTTATAAAGAGAAAATGAAAATATTACATGATAAAAAGATTTCAGGAAAAATATTTGAGCCTGAACAAGAAGTATTATTATTTAATACTTGTTTAAGACTTTTTCTTGGAAAATTAAGATCAAAATGGATAGGACCGTATATAATTGAAAAAATATACCATTATGGAGCTGTGGATATTAAAGATCCCAAAACGGGAAAATTTTTTAAAGTTAATGGATTAAGATTGAAGCCTTATTTGGGGGATATTAAAAAGATTTATAAAGAGGCTTATGAGTTGAGTCTACTTGATTAAAAACTTAATTAGGTCGGGCTGACGACGTTAAACCAAGCGCTTTGTGGGAGGCAACCCATAGTTATTCGTGGTTTTGTGTGTTTTTACATTTTTAATGTAAGGTTATGCCTCGGTCTTATTTAATTTTATATTAATTTAGAAAATTTGATGCTAACAAGTCTTTATTGAGTTAAGCTGAAAATTATCTCAAAATATATAAAGCATAGACATTGGATCACACTATTTCATATATGAGTAAAAAGTAGATCAAGTTAACCTTCGTTATGATTGCTTATAATTTGAGTTACTGAGTCTATATTGATCTTAACATTCTAAATTACCTATTTTGGAGAACAAAACTTTGAAATTTGATCTTAGGCGAAACGGAGTCAAACATGGTTCCGCCTAGGCGGCAGATTTAGCGCCTAAGCGCCAGAGTAAACTATGTGTCGATGGGTCCAGCACCTAGGCACCAGATTTGGCGCCTAAGTGCCACAGTTACTGGATCATGTCAAAATCGAAAATCTTTAGTTTTTCACACTATTTTCTCTAATAAATTACCCTATCTTCGTCCTCAATCCCTATGCAATCATTATTTCGACCCATACACTCTATTCTTGAGAGATTAGAGAGGATTTTTGAAGAAATGGAGAGGAGAAATCTTGGAGAGAGGCAAGAGACAAGGTCTTGAAAGATCTTCAACCCTACTTCTGTAGTTTCATCACTGTAAGTTTGGAGAAAATTTCTAGTTGTCTAGATAAGTTTGAAGCAGAATTTAAAAGCATTGGAGATTGCCTCCATGAGATATATCATCAAATTGAACATCTGGAATGGTAGGAGAAACTTCAATTTGATCATCTAGCGGCTTATCAAGATGCTCAAGTGGAGATTTATGCGAAGAACAATTGGATCGACGAGAAAATGGCTACGAATTTTTCGAGGACGTTAGCATTCTTTCCAAGTGAGCTGAATAGTTGTCCTTGCCAAGATAATGGAAATTAGATAGTGATGTGGTGAGATTGTGATTTATCTAGTGTGTCGTTGTATCGATTTAGTGAATCGATTGTGTTTGTTTGTGTGTTTGCTTTCATGTTCAATGTGTGTTGTATTTGCTTTCAAATTTGTGTTGTTTGATCGTTGTTAGAACTTGAATCATGTTATAATACTTATCTAAATTGTATTGAGCCCGAAATTGAAATCATGAATGGAATTAGAAGAGTTTGATTTAAACTTGTGTTTAATTGGTGGATTTAATATTTAATTTTTAAAATTTTTTAAAAATATTTTGGAAGATGGAAACTGAAGCAATACTCTTATATGAGTAATTAGAAGTTTAAATTATGAGTTTTGGTGGAAAATAAAATTTTTAAAGTGATTTTTTTGAAAGGCGAGTCTAGCGCCTAGGCGTCGGTTCAGCCTGCTTACCCAAAAATCACCATTTAAACCCCCATTAGCCATTTTTGATGCCTAAGCTTCATCCCCTTCCTCTTTTCGCGAAAACCCACCTTCTAAATCCATTTTGACGTCAAAACATCAAGATTTTGAGCCCGAAATCACTTGATTTCTTCATCTCAAGGTAAGATCTACACTCTAATCCATTTATTTTTTATTTTAACCATAATTTTTCCTATTTTGGCTAAAAATCAAAATTTTGAGAACAATTTTGATTTTTAATATTTCTCCATGAAATTTTAAACTCATTTTAAGTTTCTTAAGCTTAAAAAGAGTTTAAATCTTTGATTCCTTAATGTAATTGTGTTTTCTTTCACGTTTAGATGACACCGAAATCTTAGCGAGGAAAGGCACGAGAAAATTTTGACAGTAGCAAGTTCGCGACTGCGGCAGCGCATTTTCGATATTACAAAATTGCGACGTCCAGAAAATTTTTCTCAGAGCAAAGCTTTTACAATCCCGGTGAAATGATCGAGAACACAATCGTTGTGCACAATTGGCAACGATTCTGTTATTTCACCGCTGTTGCTGTTATTCCAGTCGTGCACCAATTTTTTGCTAATGTTTTGGATGCGGAAGACTACGAAGTTTTCGTCAGAGGTGTTGGAGTGGGATTTACTCCGGAAAGAATCAATGTTTTTTATGGACTGCCACCTACCATCTAGTGCCACTATTCTGGATTATCTCCATCTGAGAGAGATCTTGAGATGATTATTGCTTATTTGACTGAAGGCACTGGAGCTTGGAAGATCTGGAACGATAAACGGGTAAATTTCAAATCTTCTAAGTTAAATGGTATTTCAAAGGGATGGCATTACTTTATTTCTGCAAGACTTATACCTTCAAACCACCTGAGCGAAGTGAGTAGAGATCGAGCTATCTTAAACTACTGCATTCAGGAGAGGAAGCCGATAGATGTCGGCAGTATTATTTATGATTCTGTGGAGTCTACTGCTAGATCTAGTACTTCTGTAGGACTAGGATTCCCATCTCTGATTTATACTTTATGTGTGAACAATGGAGTCACTTCTGATATTTCTGAGGAGAAGCTGAAGTCTACCAAGCCAATTAGGCAGGAGAGCGTTAGCATCTATGATCGTCTTTGTGGGAAGAGATCTACAGCCCCTTCTACTTCTGCACCTACACCAGGTAGAGCTTCCACTTCCAGACCTTCTACTTTTACTGCTGAGCCACCGTCTAGTTTTTGGGAATCGATGCATGATCAATTTCTGGATCAGCGAATGAGTTATTTCTAACTCACTACGAGTTGATACTATGGATAAGAAAATTGATCACCTATCCGATTACACCCAGAGGAAGAGTGAGTATGATGCTGAGTATTCAGAGTCTTTAGTTAGATTCTTGAAGGGTGAGCATGATATTCAGTTTCCCACCTGTCCTAGATTTTCACCATATGTTGATCCTAAGGATGTGGAGTTTTCTTTTAGTGATGACGATCACAAGGCTACAGACAGTGATTAGTAGCCTGATTTTCCTCTGAGATGTGTTGAGTAAGTTGTTAGTTTAGTTTTTGTTTGCTAGTACTGATTGTTGTTTGTTGTTTGCTAGTTTAGATTTGTTTATGAGACTTTGTATGAATTGTTTGATGTTGAGACTATTTTAGATATTTAGTTGCAGACTGAAATTTGAATAAATTTGTGTTTATTTTTGTTTTAACCTACTACTTAGTATTCTAGAATAGTTAGTAATGTTATTCTATTTCTATTAGTAATATAGTTATTTAATTCAACTATTGCTATATAAATATTTTTTTTAAAAAAAAAATTTTGAGCATGCTTACTTTTATATGCTTCATTGTTTCTGTAATATTCATAAAATTAAAAAAACATGTGTAGAAGTAAATTATATTTCTTTCTAGAAATTTTTTTAAATGCTTATAAAATTCCTTTTTAAATTATACTTTTATTTCACTCATACTTTATTTTTTTTATGATATACCGAAACTAAAGTTTAGGGGAAGGGAAAATACATGCAAATTTAAATTTTATTTTTTGTTAATAAACTAATATTTTCTAAAAAAAAACTTAACATAACAAAAGGAATGAAGAATCTATTTAAGATCACTTAAATTTTTGAAATTATAAATAATTTAGTGGACTTAACCAAAATTTTAATAACTTTGATTGATTTTAAGAATAGAATTATTTAACTTAAAGAAGAATAAGATCAGGAAATTTTTCTATTCATAATAGAAATAATTGAATTTTAGAAGTATTAAGAAATCAAAAATTATAACTTGAAAAAGAAGAGATTGAAAGTCTTTTTGAAATTCTATTCATGTTATAATAGTTAAGTGAAAATGTAAAAGTTTGAAAATATAAGTTAAGGATAGTGAAGTTCAAAATCATTAACAGGCTATCCAGATACAATAATCTTCACTGTGAAAAAAAAAGAAAAAAAAAAGAGAAGAAAAGAAAAAAGAGGAGAAGCTTGAGGATATGCCTAATCAAAAATTGGCTTCACTTGAATTATCTTATATGAAGAAAACTAATTACATACTTTACTTAAATTTTATGCATGAATCTTTAATTAGGAAAGACTTTTCATGAAAATCTTTTTCTTGTAAATAATTTATGTGATCTTAATATAATAAACTTCTATTATTTTCGAAATGAATGAAAACTTTTTGAAGTCTTATGATTTGGTAGTGGAATATTCTTTAAATTCTAAAAATTAAACTTAGTGAAATTTGGTTAATGATTTACTAAAGCCTTTATAAGATCAAAAATTACAAGGAGTCTTAAATATTTATCTTTCATTCCAAATGTTATACATTTTATATAGTAAAAAGGGTTACTTGAGGACAAGTAACGTTCAAGTTTGGCGGATTTTGATCCATGAAAAAATACCCATTTTTATGCCTTGATTTTTATCAAATTTTTAAGGATATTATGCTTTAATGAAAGGTATATTTTTGTTTTTGGATATAGGTGATGGAAAAATGTTCAAGATGAAAAAAAAGTGAAAAAGGAGCAAAAAGGAGCAAAAATGGAGCCAAAATGCAAAATTGTCAAAATTGCGGTACGGCGCCTAGGCGCCAGAATCCGGCGCCCAAGAGCCAGGTTGATACGAGATCTATCAAGATTTTTGACGACTTTTGGACAGTTATTTTGACGGTGTTAGTGGTTATTGAACCTTCTAGAAGAGTGGCAGTTGTTCTTGGGTTATAGGACATGTGATACAATGTATTTGGACGCTTGGAAACAGTTTTAATCACAAAGAGGTGCGATCTAAAGTGAAGAGATGTGAAGAACTGGATGCAGAGTCCGGCACTTAGGCACCAGATTCCGGCGCCTAGGCGCCAGACACACCTTTTAGAAGATTCATCGAATGTGGACACATTTTGAAGAGGTGCCTTGAGGCAACCCTTGAAACCTATAAATAGGAGGGTACTCCTTCAGAAAAAATGGCCCCTATCTAGAGCCCCATCTAGAGAGAGAATTAGAGAGATACTTTAGGGCGACATCCTTCATAAATTAGTTAGTTATTTCATTTAGAGTTTGTATTGAGACTTTAAAGAGTTGGTGCTTTTGAAGTTTATTTGCTTTGAAGTCAGAAGAATTCAGAGGTTCAGTAGGAGAAACATTTGAGATAAGTATTTGTAATTTTATTCAAAGTTTTATTATCATGTTTCGTTGTTTAAATTCAATGTGTTCTGAGTAGTTAGTTTAATTTCTGCTTTCAATTATGAAAAGATAAATAAGATAATATAAAATTCATTCGAGAATTAAAAACTATTTATATTTTAAAACATTGTGATGATATTAATACCAGATCTTAATTTACTATTTAAATTGGTCATTTAAATTGTTAAAATCTGTTGAAGAGTTTTGATACCTAGAAGGAGATGAATTCTTAACTAGCAGATGTCACATGAATTCTTGGGTAGTCGAAGGCCTTGTGCAGGTTATTCAAGGTGAAGTGCAAATAAATAGGAAGATATTTTATAATGGGCGTAGAATTGATAAGTTTTTAGAGTGACAGACTAAATTCTTGTGATTTACTTTATAGAGAAGGAAAAGGGTCACTAGTAGGGCCGACCATAGCCACCCTTGGACATCTAGTAGTGTGAGCCTAGATTAACCCATTCTACTAACAATACATCCGGACTCGATCTATAAGTTAGCTAATGTTCTTTACACTGGATCAAAGGGTAAAGAATATGAATGCTTCTATTTGGGACAATACCATAAATTTATATTCTCCACGAATATTATCATTATCTTAGAAAATCTTGGATTAATTGAAAGGAAGAAAGTTGTTTTCTTATTGCTATTTACATCAATCATTTCATTACTGCCTTATTATTGCATCTAGTAAATTAAAAATACCAAATTTATAACTATAAAAGAAATACTTAAAAATAAAATTAAAATATTTAAAAATCCACAACTTACTCGTCGTGGGATCAATACTAGGGTCTTTGTTTCAAAGCCCTATATTACTTGATACGATACGTATACTTGCGTAGTACCCCTAGTGTGTAAAATATTTTTGATAAACTTATATTTATATACACTTGCCGCTATTATTATCTATTACATATATTTGAAAGCATTAATTATTACATTTGTCATCAGCGGATTGCGGGTCAAGTTTTTGGCACCGTTGTCGGGGATTGAATTTTTAGTACACATATATTTAGCGTGGGTCCTCTGCCATTCCAGATGTTCAATTTGATGATAAATCTCATGGAGGCAATCTCTAATACTTTTGAATTCTGCTTTAAACTTATCTAGAAGACTTGAAATTATCTCCAAACTTACAGCAATAAAACCATTGGAGTAGGGTTGAGGATCCTTTGAACTTTTGTCTCTAGCCTGTCCTCCAAGATTTCTTCTCTCTATTTCTTCAAAAATCCTCTCTAATCTCTCAAGAATGAAGTGTCTAGGTCGTAATTTTGGTTGCTTAGGGATTGGGGACGAATTTGGGGTGATTTAAAGGAGAAAATAGTGTGAAAAATTAAAAATTTTCAGTTTTTACACGACCCAATAATTGTGGCTCTTAGGCACCAAATCTGGCGCCTAGGCGCCGGACCCGTCGATACACTGTTTATTCTGGCGCTTAGGTGCCGGATTGTAGCGCCTAGGCGCAGGAACCATGTTCGACTCCGTTTCGCCTATCGTCAAATTTCAAAGTTTCATTCTCCAAAATAGGTAAATTAGAATGGTAAGATCAATATAGACTTAGTAACACAAATTATAAACAATCATAATGAAGGTTAACTTGATCTCCCTTTTACTCACATATGAAATATAGTGATCCAACGTCCAAACTTTATATACTTCGAGATAATTTTTAGCTTAAGTCAATGAGGACTTGTTAGCATCCAATTTTCTAAAGTTATATAAAATTAGTCAAGACCAAGGCATAACCTTACATTGAAAATGTAAAAACACACAAAAAATAACTATGGGTTGCCTCCCACATAGTGCTTAGTTTAACGTCGTCCGCTGTTGACCTCATTTTTGATGAGGTCTTCTCTTCTTCTCTTTAGTACTTAGGATCTAGCCTTAGGCTTTTCCTTTGACTATCTTAGAGGACTAGAATTGGGACCCACCTTTTAGAAATTCAAACCACTTCTTAACTCCCCGCAAACTCCATAAACTTGATCGTAGACCCCTAATCACCTGGAGGGTCGAAATCGAATGTGGAAGTTTAAAGGATGAGTTCCTATAGGACTCTTTGGCCTTAGGACTACCCCGGGTGGCCCGGTCCGGTGAAGGGGCTGACTTACACACACACTACACCTATACACTACACTTTCACACACCTATACCTAACTTGACCTCCCGACTCATGTAGGTGATTCACATGGATGGTCTTTAACCCCTAAGCCCTTGGCTAAGAGGGTT
The DNA here is from genome assembly GCA_022702705.1 of Papilionanthe hookeriana x Papilionanthe teres. NCBI lineage: Eukaryota > Viridiplantae > Streptophyta > Magnoliopsida > Asparagales > Orchidaceae > Papilionanthe > Papilionanthe hookeriana x Papilionanthe teres. Next base: position 153,054,169 of record CM040424.1, read on the forward strand.
AGGAACAACATAGTGGATGCCTCAAATGAGTCCCTTCATGGCTCATGTGGGCTTGATGTGGCTTCATAGCTCAACCAAAATGATTTCATTCCACTCAAGTTTACCCAATCTTCAATTTTCCAAATTTTTAATTTTTGACCCCCAGGACCCTACACCCGCCTAACCTACCCAAAGCCCTTGAAATTACCCAAAATTTTCAAAAACACCTAAACTACCCAAGATTCCCCAAAATCAATCCCAAACATTTCCACATCACTCAAATTGATCATCCATACCCAAAAATATCAAAAATTCCAAAAATACCTCCCAATACCCTCCAAATACCCAAAATACCCCCCTTGACCCAAAAATCCAAAAAATCAGAAAATTCCCAGAAAATTCTAGAAAATCCCAAATATTCCCAATTTCATTTTGTCCAACTACACCATAGGCCAATTTTGTCAATTTACCCTACTTTTGTCAAAACCCCCAATTTGACCCATTTTAACCCAAAGTGAACCCAATGTCAAACCAAACCTATCCAATTGACCCAAATTCTGGTCCAATTCAATTCTAAACTTCAAATCAACATTCCCAACACCAATCTAGACCAAATCCAAGTCCAATTTGATTGACATTTGGATCCAATTTCACTTTTGGCCTTAAAGCCCAATTTGGACCCATGACCCAAACCTAACCCAAACTCACCTAATTCAACTCCAATTAACCCCAAATCTTTTCTAAATCTTCCTTAGCATCCCCACAAGCAAAACACTAACATGATTTGCCCAAAATTTAGACCCAAACCCCACTCAAATTTAACCCAAAGCTAAAAGGCCCAATTTTGACCTAAACCCAAACCTAACCCAAATGAGCCCAAACCCCAAAATCAAAGCCCAATCAAAGTCAAAACCTCTTTGAAACACTCCCATAAACATTTCTCAATAATAATTTTACATCAATTTCAACCCTAGCCCAACATTGGCCCAACTTGGCCCACTTGGACCTATATTGGCCCATTCACCAAAAGAACCCAAATTCAACCCAATTCAAACCCAAATCACCCCCAATTTGCTTCAAGTCACTCATGACACATCCATGAGCTAAACCCAACAATTATTTGGCCCAACCTCTTTACAAAATTTCATCCCAAAATCCATTTTAAAATTCAAAAGCCCACTTTCCTAAACCATCTTAAAAGCCCATCTAAAACCATTTTAAGAAAAAGCCCAAAATCTACCCTAAAGCCCACATGACATCTCCACTTGCCATCCACTTAATAAAATCTATTCCCTAAGTCCTAAATTCACCATCAAATTATTCCAAATCAAGTTTCATACAAATTTCCATCAAATTACCAAAGATTCCTAAAATCTATTTCCATGAAATTGACTCCACTTTTCCCAAGCCAAATGTGAGCCATTGAGCCATGTACAAGCCACATGGAAGCCATGGAGACCACTTTCCACCTCACCAAGCCATTAATGGCAAGAAGAGGGGATTCTTTCCTAATCCTTCATTAAGCCCTTTTAACCATATTCATGTCACACTCTAAACCATGCTTAGCCACCTCACCATGGATGGAGACTTCACCACTCCAATCAAGTTGAACCAATTGACTTTCCCTCAGCCCACACCAGGTCATGGGAGGGTGAACCAAACCTATTTGCATGAGTTGACCAAAATAAGCCAAAATACACTCTCCCCCATTCCATTTTAATCAAGCTTTTTACACATGTCAAACTCCGATTGACTTCACCAAATTCAACCCCCGACCCACCCGACCTCGAGGGTGACCCATGCCCGGCCGGCCAGCCACCGAGCCGCCACAAAACACCATGGCCGAGAGCTCACATGTGAGCCAACTTTGGAATTCTCCCTCGCTGAGCCGCCCCATCCCCGGTGGCCATTGTAGCTGTTCTTCTCTTGCCAAGAGCAACTGATCCCAAGCCCTAACTCTCCCTGGGAGGCCCTCCACCCTCTCCTATTTAAACACCACCCCTCTCGGCCATGAGAGGTGCTGAAACAAACCTTAAGGAAACTCTGCCAAAATTGTTCCAGACTAGTCTCCATACACAAAGCACTTGATCCCCACTGAAATCCCCCTGCCATTTCTTCTCTGCGAGCTCAATTTCGGAGATGAAATCCAAGCCCAAAACCGGGACACTTCTCCACAGTGAGCCAATCCCCAAATTGATTGGTTCTACACCTTCACCGGACCGAGGGAAGGTGTCCACCAGCAAAAGCCCCATCTACGAGCCACCCAGCTTGCTCCAGCCTCCAAGCTTTGTGATCGAGCTGTGGTCGAAATCCCACCTGAGCAATTCACCGGACCGGGAGACTTCATCCGGAGCTTGTCGGGATCCAATCGAAGGTGCAACAACCCTCGGATCGAAGCCACACTTCTCTGAGCAAAGGTATGGCCTCACTCTTCTTCCCGAGCTTCTGAACATTCTCCATTTCTATTGCGTAAATTTCATCCCACATAAACCGTATGGATGTGTTCGTCTTCTCAAGACGAATGCATAGAGCATAAGAACATGAAAATCCATTGAGTATCGAGTGAGATCTTAGGGATTTAGTGTGGACGGCTCTCGGGTGAGGACACTCGAGGACGATGAATGATGCCGTCCATTCAATACACGCGCGGACGGACGGCTCGGATGGCGTCGGACCAGCGAGACGGTACGAGAACCGCGGGGCCCGGCTGCTGACTCAAGCGGCGGCGTCGAATGGGAGCGCGACGCGTGTGCGTTCGGAGATGCCGAGGATGACGCGGCGCCGCGTGGATAAATAGAAAATTAGGGGTATTTTCTATTTTTTTAATTCCCTTGACTTCAAAAATTCATAACTTTGTGTAGAAAAATCATAAAAATAAAATAAAAATACCCTCTTGCTCAGTGAACAGAGGAGAATAATGTGGAAAAGAAATTATTTAATTTCATCAAGTATTTTATTTTTAATAATTTATTTATGCTCTGCATATTTTTAATTCTCCATGCATGTATACAATTCACCATGGCATGAGACCATAGGGCTTTTGAAGCCTCTGAATTTGGGAACATTCCCTGAATTTTCCAAAGTCAGAGGCCATCCCTATGAAAAGTTATTGATTTTTCAAATTCATGTGACTGTTTTGAGTATTTTAATTCCAATAAATAGCATGTTGTGAAATAAATTCTAGGAAAATTTGATGATGTTCCTTATGACTAGAGGACCCTAGGAAAAATAGGTTTTGAGTTAGTTCATTTAAAACAACCCTAATTGGCTTAAACACCCAAAATGGATCTCTAATTAATTAGAGCTAACCATACATCAAATTGACTTGAAATCAATTCTCCACTGACCTTTAGGATCGGAGGAACCCACCATAAAAATTTGAGGTCAATTGGACTTGGTTAGCCCTACTAAATGGGTTGATTAAGCCATTTAGTCATTTTAAACTTTAAAAATTCATAACTTTCAAAATACTTTTAAAAATTCACCAAATTGGTTTTGGAGCCTCTCTCGATATCAGGGGAATTTAAGAAAATTAAAATTTCAATTTTCTAAAAAGTTGATTTTTAATATTATTTTAATATTTTCAATAATTAAAAAATAATAAAAACCACAAAAATAATAAAATTCACCAAAATGTCACATTTTGAATTTTAATCACTTAGGAACAAACCCCATATTTTTCTTAGGTCTATTTAGTGAGATATTAAATTTTAAAGCTCTAGGGTAATTTTAAAATTAAAAAAATGTATTTTCTAGCATTTTCACTAAAATAATTATGATAAATCATAGAAAAATTAGAAAATTACAAAATTTGATTCTCTGATATCCTTGATATCAGAGAGATTTTTGAAAAATATAAAATTCATTTTTCAACATTTATTTTATTTTTAAATTAATTAACACTCCAGAACTTAAAATAATTATAATAAAAATAATATAATTCAAAAAATCACCAAAATTGGTCCAAGTGGTCCTCTGGTCATTAGGAATGTCCCCTAATTTTTTTAAGGACAGAAACTTTCCCTTGGTCATGTTGTTAAATTTTCCTTGGAAATCTATATTTTCCACCAAAAATAAATATATAAATAAATTAAATACAGAAAAATCACATTTTCTCCTCTCATGTCTTTATTGACATATGAGTGAAGTCACATAAAAATTTCAAGTTCATTTGAGTTCAATTTAGTGAGTTATGAAATTATTAAGCTTAAAGGGTAAAATGGTAATTAAAATTTTAACCCTTAATTAAAACTTTTGGTTTAATAAAAATTAACAAGTAAAATATTTGATCCTAATCTGATTTGGATGATTGAAATTTAAATAATTAAAGGGTAGAAATCCATTAAGCAATTTAAAATAATTAAACTTTAATTAAATAATTGATTAAATTTGGAAGAATAATAAAATTGGAATTATTAAAATAGGGATATTATTAGGAAGAGATTTATTCTTTAATTTAAAAATCCCTAAATTAATCATCTCATTAATATTCAATTCTTAATTAAAATGATAACTCAAATTCAAAATATTAAAAGACTTAATCATTAAACTAAAATTAAATTATTAAACTCTTTTAAAATTTCAATTAAAATTAAAAATAAAATTAAATTAAAAATTAAATTAAATTAAGTAAATTAAATTGAATTAAATTAAATTAAATTAAATTAAAATTAAAAGTTGAATTAAATTAAAGATTAAATTAAATTAAATTAAATAAACAAATTAAATTAAATTAAATGAATAAATTAAATTAAATTAAATAAATAAAATCAAATTAAATTAAGTTAAATTAAATTAAATAAAATAAAATTAAATAAAATAAATTAAATAAATTAAATTAAATTAAATTAAATTAAATTAAATCAAATTAAATTAAAATTAAATCAAATCCAATTAATTTAATTTAACATCAATTCAAACTAAATTGAATTAAATTGAATTAAATTAAATTAAAACTCAATTAAATTAAATTAAGTTAAATTAAATTGAATTAAATAACATCACCTAAGACATAAAGAAATTAAATATAAAGCAACTTGAACACTATTCCAAATTTAAACCCTTTAATTGAAGTTAAACTAAATCATAAACCATTTGAACACCAATTTACCCTCGAAAGCTTTAGTTATCATAACTCCTAAACGTAATATTAAATGAAATGTTACTTCACTTATAGGACATTCAAACATCCTAGTTCACTGAGTAAGATAATAACAAAACTTAACTAAACCTCGAACGATTAATTCATTTGTGCAATTGAATTCATTTGGACTTAAAACAATCCTAGAAATATTGAAAAGATGTTTAAGGTTCTTCTTAAACACTTTCTCAATATGATAGGATGTTTATAAGAACAATTGAACTTAATTGTTCTTTGATGAAGAAAATCGTCCTCAAACCAAAACACAAAGACCTAGACGTCATAGGAAATGACTAGCTATAGGATTAGGAACTTGGTAGAAAACCATAACCCTTACCTTAGCTTTACCTAGGAACTTGCTTAAATATTCTAATTGTGTTTTAAGTGCAGCTTGGGATGACGGGAAGACCCTCCAGGTACACTTTTACTTTTCTTGCATGATAAACAACTGTTGCATGAAAACTCACACCTTTAGGATAGTCCCTAAAACTGAAACCAAAACTAAGTTAAAAGTCATTGCAAGATAAAATTCACCGCCACAACATTTCAAAATATAAAACAACTCAAAATTTAATCACAAACAGAACACAAAACTACAATTACAATTAAATTAAAACGTCCGTTGGATGATCGGGAATACCTCGGATGATGTAATCTACGTGTTGCTAACGGGATTTCCACGGTCTAAATGAAAGTGTGGAACTCATTCGATTGAGTTTAGCAAATTCATCCGGACTAAGTGAATCCGATAAAAATAATGATGCCGGAAGGATGGAACCGTGGGATCTTAACCGGTGTCGTTATAATCAACTTTAAGATTTGTTTTAATTAAAACGTAAAAAAACACTTGGAAATTAAGATTTTCTCTAAACCAAAACACTTTTCTCATCCCCTGATTTATGACTTCTAAAACTAAACCTCTGCAACAACAAGGAGCTCGGAGCATGGTGGGCAGAGACAGCCATCATCATCGCAAAACTCGAGTCTACTTCAACAAAACTTTCCTAGAATTAAATAACAAAGCCATAGGACTTCGAGGTAGTTTGCACTAGTGCAACATAAATCCTCAACTCTTCGTTAGGCATTTACCTTGTAAATTAAGCCCTAACCGGTCTTAGGATTCCGAGGTAGTCGTCCGATACGACATAAACCCTCACATCTTCAAGGCTATTTGTATGATTCGTCATATAAATATAAGCCCTAATTAATTAAAATTGGCAAGATTGAAATACTAAATAAACATTAGGACTTTCCTAAATCCAAGCCAAACAATAGGATAGTCGGGAAATTACCGAAGTTCACTTCGAATCTGTGATTTCTCCTACTTTTCTTCCTTTGAATTCCCAAAACAAAATGTTCCAAATTTGATCTATTCCCCGTCGAAATTCCAAAATTCAATCCTTTCGAGAACTTAAACTTTGAAATTCTTGAGAGCGGAATTATTGATTATTATCGAGAGTTTTCTTAGGTGATTCCCGTCACTTAAGATGTAATTAACTATTGGGGCTTGCCCTTATAGGGAATTTTAAAGAACCCGAGTAATATAAACCCCTGTTTAATGCTTTCATATTAAGCGGGGAATTTGTCGGCTTATAAAATTGGTTTGCGGACCAAACGGATGTCACAAATCTTCTAGTTTATTTAATCGAGCCCCACCATCAAGCAGTGTGTCTATCCTTAGGGATAGATACACGATTCGTGGTGCTCGTGCTCGTTCATATAAACTATTTGGGATGTGAGATCGGTTTAATCTTATATCTTAAAACCTTCAAATTTAAAATTATTTTCAAAATCAAATACTACTTTTTAAATTATTTATTTAAATTAAATTAAAAATTCGCCGACAACTTCTGTTAGGCGACCCCCTTTTCAAAATAAAACACACAACCTAAAAAATATGCCGACATCCGCCCGACCTAAATAAGTCTTTAATCAGGTTGACTTAACTCGTAAGCCTCTTTATAAATCATTTTAATGTCTCCTAAATAAGGCTTCAGTCTTAATCCGATAACTTTAAATATTTTTCCTGTTTTGGGGTCTTTAATATCCACAGCTCCATAATGGTATACTTTCTCAATTATATATGGTCCTATCCATTTAGATCTTAATTTTTCAAGCAAAAAGTCATAAACGAGTATTAAATAATAATACTTCTTGTCCAGGCTTGAATATTTTTCCTGAAATCTTTTTATCATGTAATATCTTCATTTTCTCTTTATAAATTTTTGCATTTTCATATGATTCATTTCTTATTTCATCCATCTCATTTAATTGTAATAATCGTTTTTCTCCTACAATATTCAAATCAAAATTAAACTCCTTTATCGCCCAATAAGCTTTATGTTCAAGTTCAACTGATAAGTGACAATGTTTACCATAAATTAACCGGTAAGGTGACATTCCGATTAGTGTCTTATAAGCTGTTCTATAAGTCCATAATGCAGAATCAAGTCTATCAACCCAATCAGTTCTTTTAGGATTAACAGTCTTCTCTAAGATTCTGTCGGCATATTTTTAGGTTATGTGTTTTATTTTGAAAAGGGGGTCACCTAACGTAAGTCGTCGGCGAATTTTAATTTAATTTAAATAAATAATTTTGAAAAGTAGTATTTGATTTTGAAAATAATTTTAAATTTGAAGGTTTTAAGATATGAGATTAAACCGATCTCACATCCCAAATAGTTATATAAACGAGCACCGCACCACAAACCGTGTATCTATCCGTAAGGATAGACACACTGCTTGACGGTGGGGCTCGATTAAATAAACTAGAAGATTTGTGACATCCGTTTGGTCTGCGAACCAATTTTATAAGCCGACAAATTCCCCGCTTAATATGAAAGCATTAAACAGGGTTTATATTACTTGGGTTCTTTAAAATTCCCTATAAGGGCAAGCCCCTATAGTTAATTACATCTTAAGTGACAGGAATCACCTAAGAAAACTCTCGATAATAATCAATAATTCTGCTCTCAAGAATTTCAAAGTTTAAGTTCTCAAAGGATTGAAGTTTGGAATTTCAATAGGGAATGGATCAAATTTGGAACATTTTGTTTTGGGAATCCAAAGGAAGAAAAGTAGGAGAAATCACGGATTCGAAGCGAACTTCGGTAATTTCCCGACTATCCCATTGTTTGGCTTGAGTTTAGGAAAGTCCTAATATTTATTTAAATGTTTTGATCTTGTCAATTTTAATTAATTAGGGCTTATATTTATATGATAGAATCATACAAATAGCTTCGAAGATGTGAGGGTTTATGTCGTATCGGACCACTACCTCGGAATCCTAAGACCGGTTAGGGCTTAATTTGCAATGCAAATGCCTAACGAAGAGTTGAGGATTTATGTTGCACTAGGTAAACTACCTCGAAGTCCTATGGGTTTGTTATTTAATTCTAGGAAAGTCTTGCTGAAGTAGATTCGAGTTTTGCTGATGACGATGGCCGTGCTGCCCACCATGCTCCGAGCTCCTTGTTGTTGCAGAGTTTTAGTTTTAGAAGTCATAAATCAGGGGATGAGAAAAGTGTTTTGGTTTGAAGAAGTCTTAATTTCCAAGTGTTTTTGTGTTTTAATTAAAACAAATCTTAAAGTTGATTATAACGACACCGGTTAAGATCCCACGGTTCCATCCTTCCGGCATCATTATTTTTATCGGATTCACTTAGTCCGGATGAATTTGCTAAACTCAATCGAATGAGTTCCACACTTTCATTTAGACCGGGGAAATCCCGTTAGCAACACGTAGGTTACATCATCCGAGGTATTCCCGATCATCCAACAGGACGTTTTAATTTAGTTGTAATTGTAGTTTTGTGTTCTGTTTGTGATTAAATTTTGAGTTGTTTTATATTTTGAAATGTTGTGGCGGTGAATTTTATCTTGCAATGACTTTTAACTTAGTTTTGGTTTCATTTTTAGGGGCTATCCTAAAGGTGTGAGTTTTCATGCAACAGTTGTTTATCATGCAAGAAAAGTAAGTGCGATGCGATTAAAAAAATTGCAATAATGTAAATTGCAAGAAAGTAAATTGCAATAAAATAAAAGCGTACCTGGAGGGTCTTCCCGTCATCCCAAGCTGCACTTAAAACACAATTAGAATATTTAAGCAAGTTCCTAGGTAAAGCTAAGGGAGGGGTTATGGTTTTCTACCAAATTCCTAATCCTATAGCTAGTCATCTCCTATGACGTCTAGGTTCTTTGTGTTTTGGTTTGAGGACGATTTTCTTCATAAAAGAACAATTAAGTCCAATTGTTCTTATAAATGTCCTATCATATTGAGGAAGTGCTTAAGAATAATCTTAAACATCTTTTCAATGTTTCTAGGATTGTTTTAAGTCCAAATGAATTTAATTATATAAATGAATTAGTCGTCCGAGGATTCAAGTTTTGTTAACTTGCTCAGTGAACTAGGACATTTGAATATCCTATAAATGAAGTAACATTTCATTTAATATTCTGTTTAGGAGTTATGATAACTAAAGCTTTTGAGGGTAAATTGGTGTTCAAATGATTTGTGATTTAGTTTAATTTCAATTAATTTGGAATAGTGTTCAAGTTATTTTAGATTTATTTTGAATTCTTTATGTCTTTGGTGATGTTATATTTAATTCAACTTAATTTAATTTAATTTAATTTAATTGAGTTTTAATTTAATTTAATTTAATTTAATTCAATTTAGTTTGATTTGATGTTAAATTAAATTAATTTGATTTGATTTAATTTTAATTTAATTTGATTTAATTTAATTTAATTTAATTTAATTTAATTTTATTTAATTTTATTTAATTTAATTTAATTTAATTTAATTTATTTATTTAATTTAATTTAATTCATTTTATTTAATTTAATTTGTTTATTTAATTTAATTTAATTTAATTTAATTTAATTCAACTTTTATTCTTAATTTAATTTAATTTAATTTAATCCAATTTAATTTACTTAATTTAATTTAATTTTTAATTTAATTTTATTTTTTTAATTTTAATTGAAATTTTAAAAGAGTTTAATAATTTAATTTTAGTTTAATGATTAAGTCTTTTAATGTTTTGAATTTGAGTTATCATTTTAATTAAGAATTGAATATTAATGAGATGATTAATTTAGGGATTTTTAAAATTAAAGAATAAATCTCTTCCTAATAATATCCCTATTTTAATAATTCCAATTTTATTATTCTTCCAAATTTAATCAATTATTTAATTAAAGTTTAATCATTTTAAATTGTTTAATGGGTTTCTACCCTTTAATTATTTAAATTTCAATCATCCAAATCAGATTAGGATCAAATATTTCACTTGTTAGTTTTTTTTTTAAACTTAAAGTTTTAATTAAGGATTAAGATTTTTTAATTACCATTTTTACCCTTTAAGCTTAATAATTTCATAAATCACTAAATTGAACTCAAATGAACTTGAAATTTTTATGTGACTTCACTCATATGTCAATAAAGACATGAGAGGAGAAAATGTGATTTTTCTGTATTTAATTTATTTATATAATTATTTTTGGTAGAAATTAGAGATTTCCAAGGAAAATTTAATAACATGACCAAGGGAAAGTTTCTGTCCTTAAGAAAATCAGGAGACATTCCTCATGACCAGAGGACCACTTGGACCAATTTTGGTGATTTTTTGAATTATATTATTTTTATTATAATTATTTTAAGTTTTGGAGTGTTAATTAATTTAAAAATAAAATAAATGTTGAAAATTGAATTTTATATTTTTCAAAAATCTCTCTGATATCAAGGAAATAAGAGAATCAAATTTTACAATTTTCTAATTTTTCTATGATTTATTATAATTATTTTAGTGAAAATGCTAGAAAATACATTTTTTTAATTTTAAAATTACCCTTGAGCTTTAAAATTTAATATCTCACTAAATAGACCTAAGAAAAATATGGGGTTTGTTCCTAAGTGATTAAAATTCAAAATGTGACATTTTGGTGAATTTTATTATTTTTGTGATTTTTATTATTTTTTAATTATTAAAAATATTAAAATAATATTAAAAATCAACTTTTTTAGAAAATTGAACTTTTAATTTTCATAGATTCCCCTAATATCAGAGAAGCTCCAAAACCAATTTAGTGAATTTTTGAAAGATATTTTGAAAGTTATAAATTTTTAAAGTTCAAATTGACTAAATGGCTTAATCAACCCATTTAGTAGGGCTAACCAAGTCCAATTGACTTCAAATTTTTATGGTGGGTTCCTCTGATCCTAAAGGTCAATGGAGAATTGATTTCAAGTCAATTTGATGTATGGTTAGCTCTAATTAATTAGAGATCCATTTTGGGTGTTTAAGCCAATTAGGGTTGTTTTAAATGAACTAACTCAAAACCTATTTTTCCTAGGGTCCTCCGGTCATAAGGAACATCATTAAATTTTCCTAGAATTTATTTCACAACATGCTATTTATTGGAATTAAAATACTCAAAACGAGTAACATGAATTTGAAAAATCAATAACTCTTCATAGGGATGGCCTCCGACTTTGGAAAATTCAGGGAATGTTCCCAAATTCGGAGGCTTCAAAAGCCCTATGGTCTCATGCCATGGTGAATTGTATACATGCATGAAGAATTAAAAGTATGCAGAGAGTAAATAAATTATAAAAAATAAAATACTTGATGAAATTAAATGATTTCTTTTCCACATTATTCTCCTCTGTTCACTAAGCAAGAGGGTTTTTTTATTTTATTTTTCTGATTTTTCTACACAAAGTTATGAATTTTTGAAGTTTAGGGAATTAAATAAATCAAAAAAATACCCTAATTTTCTATTTATCCACGCGGCGCCGCGTCAACCTCGGCAGCTCCGAAACGCCGCGTGGCGCGCTCCCATTCGACGCCGCCATCTGACTCAGCGCTCTCGGGGCCCGCTGTATCGTTCCATCTTCTGATCTGACGTTATCCTGGCCATCCGTCCGCGCGTGTATTAAATGAACGGCATCCGCTCATCGTCCCCAAGTGTCCTCACCCGAGAGCCGTCCACACTAAATCCCTAATATCTCACTCGATACTCAATGGATTTTCATGTTCTTATGCTCTATGGATTCGTCTTGAAGAGACGAACACATCTATACGGCTATCATGCATTGAAATTAAAGCATTTGAAATGGAGAATCTCTAGAAGCTCGGGATGAAGAATTAGCTCATACCTTTGCTCAGAGAAGTGTGGCTTCTATCTGAGAGTTGTTGCACCTTCGATTGGATCCTAGCAAGCTCCAGATGAAGTCTCCTGGTATGGTGAATTGTCTAGGTTGGATTTCGACCAGAGCCGATCACAAAGCTTGGAGGCTGGAGCAACTGAGAGGCTCGGAGATGGGGCTTTTGCCGGTGGACACCTTCCCTTGGTCCGGTGAAGGTGTAGAACCAATCGATTTGGGGATTGGCTCACTGTGGAGAAGTGTCCTGGTTTTGGGTGGAATTTCAGTTGAGAAATTGGGTTTTGTTAGTGGGGATCGAGGCAAATTGACACCTGGGGATCAACCGCTCTAAGGGTGGAGAAGGTTTGGAACAATTTTGGCAGAGTTTCGGCAAGGTTTGTGCAACTCTCCCCTCATGGCCGTGAGGGGGTCGGGTTTAAATAGAGGTGGCTGGAGAGCCTCCCAGGGATGGCCAAGGGTTGGGACCAGCTGCTCTGGTCATGGGAAGAACAGCCATGGTGGCCATTGAGCAGCTCAGCAAGGTGGAATTCCAAAGTTTGGCTCCTCCCAAGGTCTCGGCCATGGTGTTTTCCGGTGATCCGGGTGGTCGGCCGGCGGGCATGGGTCACCTTCGGGGTCGGGGAGTCCGGGGCTTGAAGTTGGTGAAGTCGATTGGAGTTTGACATGTGTAAAGGCTTTGAATTAAAATGGAATGGAGAAGGGGTCATTTTGGCTTCAATTTGGTCAACCCATTGGTTTGGGTTGGGTGCACCTCCCCATGGCTCGATTTTGGGCTGAGAGGATCGGTTGGGTCGCCAAGAGAGAATGGTGTGGTCTCTATCCATGATGAGGTGGCTAAACATGGTTTAGAGTGTGTCATGGATAAGGTTAAAAAGCTTAATGAAAGATTAGGAAAGGAGCCCCTCCTTTTACCATTAATGGCATGGTCACATGCCAAACTTTCATGGCTCCATATGGCTTGTGAATGGCTCACCCTTGGCTCCATTTGGCTTGGGAAAAGCTTGGGTCAATTTCATAAAAGGGATTTAAGAAAATTTTGATATTTTGATGGGAATTTGTATGGGGCTTGATTTGGAATTGTTTAATTGATGACTTTGAAACGTAGGGGCAATTTTGATTAAATGGATGATGAGGGGAAGTGCCATGTGGGCTTTAGATGAATTTGGGCTTTTGAATTTGAAGGAAGTGGGCTTTTAGGAAAGTTTAAGGGGGAATGGGCTTTTTGATTTTAGGATGGGCATTTGGGTGAAGATTTTGTGAAGGACCTTGTCAAATAAGTGTTATAATTGGTTTAGGGATGTTCTATGAAGGGCTTGGAGTCAATTTAGTGTGATTTGGGGTTGAATTGGTTTGAATTTGGATTTATTTGGTAAGTGGGCCTATGTAGGTCAAATTGGGCTAACTTGGGCCAATGTTGGGCTAGGGTTAATATTGATGTAAAATTAATGTTGAGAAATATTTATGGGAGTGTTTCAAAGAGGTTTTGACTTTGGTTGGGCTTTGATTTTGGGGTTTGGGCTCATTTGGGTTAGGTTTGGGTTTAGGTCGAAAATGGGCCTTTTAGCTTTGGGTTGAATTTGAGTGGGGTTTGGGTCTAAATTTTGGGCAAATCATGTTAGTGTTTTATTTTTGGGAATGTTAAGGAAGATTTAGAAAAGATTTGGCGTTAATTGGAGTTGAATTGGGTGAGTTTGGGTTAGGTTTGGGTCATGGGTCCAAATTGGGCTTTAAGGCCAAAAGTGAAATTGGATCCAAATGTCAATCAAATTGGAATTGAATTTGGTCTAGATTGGTGTTGGGAATGTTGAATTGAAGTTTAGAACTAAATTGGACCAGAATTTGGGTCAATTGGGTAGGTTTGGTTTGACATTGGGTTCACTTAGGGTTAAAATGGGTCAAATTGGGGTTTTTTATAAAAGTGGGGTAAATTGACAAAATTGGCCTAAGGTGTAGTTGAACAAAATGAAATTGGGAATATTTGGGATTTTTTGGAATTTTCTGGGAATTTTCTGAATTTTTGGATTTTTGGGTCAAGAGGGGTATTTTGGGTATTTGGAGGGTATTGGGAAGTATTTTTGGAATTTTTGGTATTTTTGGGTATGGATGATCAATTTGAGTGATGTGGAAATGTTTGGGATTGATTTTGGGGAATTTTGAGCAATTTAGGTGATTTTGCAAATTTTGGGTAGTTTTAAGGGTTTTGGGTAGGCTAAACGGGTGTAGGGTCCCGGGGGTCAAAAAAAAAAATTGAGAATTTGGAAAATTGAAGATTGGGTGAATTTGAGTGGAGTGAAATCATTTTGGTTGAGCCCTGAAGCCACATCAAGCCCACATGAGCCATGAAGGGACCCATTTGAGGCATTCACTATGTTGTTCCTAACCCTCTTAGCCAAGGGCTTAGGGGTTAAGGACCATCCATGTGAATCACCTACATGAGTCGGGAGGTCGAGTTAGGTATGGGTGTGTGAAAGTGTAGTGTATAAGTGTAGTGTGTGTGTAAGTCGGCCCCTTCACCGGACCGGGCCACCCAAGGCGATCCTAAGGCCAAAGAGTCCTATAGGAACTCATCCTTAAACTTCCACATTTGATTTCGACCCTCTAGGTGATTAGGGGTCTATAGTCGAGTTTGTGGAGTTTACGGGGAGTTAAGAAGTGGTTTGAATTTCTAAAAGGTGGGTCCCAATTCTAGTCCTCTAAGATAGTCGAAGGAAAAGCCTAAGGCTAGATCCTGAAATACTTGAAGAGAAGAAGAGAAGACCTCATCGAAAATGAGGTCAACAAATGGACCCCCAATAGGTGTGGTGAGTCGACGGAGCAGCACCGCGCGTATTGGTGTTGACCGAAGCGATTAACAAAACCAACACAAACGTCCAAGTGACAAACTTAGGATAAAGCAAAAGAATTTCGACTGGGGAGTATCGGGTATGTTCCCAAAGCCGGAGATACCGAACTCTCGGCTGGGGAAAGGAAAAGGAGGTGAATCCCGAATCACATGATGCGGGGAATTTCGATTTAGATTTTATTTTGTTTCAATTTAAGTTTTGATGTGTGAGCTTAGATTTTAGTTTGGAGTTTTAATTTAGATTGAAGTTTTGTCGAAATTAATTTGAGGGATTTGATTTGAAATGAAAATTGGAATTCGAGGTTTTAGATGTAACATCTTCGACCTCGAAAGAAAATTGAATTGATCGGATTGAATCATTGCAATGAGGAGAGATCTCGGAGCAATGCGGTATTGGATGTAAAATCCTTAACCTCAAGAGTTTGATTTTTATGTATTTCATTGTCGTAGGGAAAGAATCCTAAAGCGGTGCGATCTTGGATGTAAAATCCTCGACCCAAAAGTTTGAATTTGATGTATTTCGATGCAATAGGGAAGAATCCTAAAGCGGTGCGGTCTTGGATGTAAAATCCTCGACCCAAAAGTTTGAATTTGATGTATTTCGGTGCGATAGGGAAGAATCCTAAAGCGAGTGCGATCTTGGATGTAAAATCCTCGACCCAAAAAGTTTGAATTTGATGTATTTCGGTGCGATAGGGAAGAATCCTAAAGCGGTGCGGTCTTGGATGTAAAATCCTCGACCCGAAAAGTTTGATTTTGATGTATTTCATTGCAATAGGGAAAGAATCCTAAAGCGATGCGGTCTTGGATGTAAAATCCTCGACCCAAAAAGTTTGATTTTGATGTATTTCGGTGCGATAGGAAAGAATCCTAAAGCGATGCGGTCTTGGATGTAAAATCCTCGACCCAAAAAGTTTGATTTTGATGTATTTCGGTGCGATAGGGAAGAATCCTAAAGCGATGCGATCTTGGATGTAAAATCCTCGACCCAAAAATTTGAATTTGATGTATTTCGGTGCGATAGGGAAAGAATCCTAAAGCGAGTGCGGTCTTGGATGTAAAATCCTCGACCCGAAAAGTTTGAATTTGATGTATTTCGGTGCAATAGGGAAAGAATCCTAAGCGGTGCGGTCTTGGATGTAAAATCCTCGACCCAAAAGTTTGAATTTGATGTATTTCGGTGCAATAGGGAAAGAATCCTAAAGCGGTGCGGCCTTGGATGTAAAATCCTCGACCCAAAAATTTGAATTTGATGTATTTCGGTGCAATAGGGAAAGAATCCTAAAGCGAGTGCGATCTTGGATGTAAAATCCTCGACCCAAAAGTTTGAATTTGATGTATTTCGGTGCGATAGGGAAGAATCCTAAAGCGATGCGATCTTGGATGTAAAATCCTCGACCCAAAAGTTTGAATTTGATGTATTTCAGTGCAATAGGGAAAGAATCCTAAAGCAGTGCAGTCTTGGATGTAAAATCCTCGACCCAAAAAGTTTGAATTTGATTGAGATTTGAAATCTGGAAAGATTGAATTTGAGATTTGGAAGGATGAGTTTGAACTCGGTTGAGATTTGATTTGAAATTTGGAAGATCAAATTTGAAATTTGATCAAGATTAGATTCGAAATTTGATTGAGGATTTGATTTGAGATTTGGTTTAACATTTATGTTGATTTTGTTTATCTTTTAATGATTCAAATTTTACTTTATTGTTTATTTAATGTTCATGTGAATTTGGTGTTCGTCGTTTTTAGATTTTTTTTTAGGAAAGTTTTCTTTTATTCTTCTTTTTTTCTTTTCGTTCTTTGTTCGAAGTTCATTTAACTTTAATGGCGTTTCCCAGTCAATTTGCACAAAAGAGGTGAAGGCCGAAAAATGTGACATGGTCACTTTCATTCCAATCATGTTGAAGATACATCATACAACTCGATGCGGAATATATCTCATACAATCCATGTAGACTCAAAACGGACTATGTATGATCTTTGTTGATCCATCGAAGAAGCATCTATCAAAAATCCATGTACGAATAGTGGGGTACATGGTCAATAACATCACCTTCCAAGCCATCCTTGGCAAGGATGCCGTATGGATGTACATTGAAGGTGTGATATTTTCCATGTAACTCACAACTCATAAGGCCGGAGGTTCTCTAGCTCTGGATCTGGCTGGAAATGGTAAGGTGTCTTCCTGTCGTCCATTCTTCTGAAAGTAACTGAGATCCGCTTCACTGGTACTCTCGGTATGCAATGCTTAGCGATATCCGCTCCGTTGCCCTTCGGTATCATGACGGAACCTACCGGTAAAGGTATCTTCACCGGCCCTCGGAACTCACCGGACTCTGCTATCCGGAGGTCGGATCCGAACTTGATGTTACACTCGTTCGGGAAAGAGGCTGTGCGAAAGGTCGACAAAGTCGTGGTGATCTATGTGTGGGGGTATGCGGTTACCTGTTTGTAGATGTTGATAATGCAACTATTGGGTATGCAATCCGCTGGCGGTACCCTCCATGTTATCAATCTCTTTACCATTCTCTTGATGACTAATGGCATCGGATCCACTTGCCCATGACGGAGTATTCCGGTGGGTTTCCCTTCTGTCTTCGACGAAGTTGTAGCGACATCCGCATTGTATTGTGATTCTTCCCTTCCGTGGCATCCATCTCGGGGTTCGAGTATGTGTTTTCCCTCGGGCGGCTGCTCGGCCCATTCTTTTCAAATCCGGATATAATCCACGATTTGCTGTTGTTCATACTGCGAGAATACGTACGTATGTAGCTCGAGGCCCTCCAGTATGTTGATTCTTCTACCTTTAATTCTCTCGAAGTATTCGAAGGTTTTCTTTTCAACATTCCGCATTCTCTCCGAGTTCGTATTCCGGAATGATCTGCAGATGGCGAGGCCTTGTGACATATTGTGGGATATACGGTTCAATCCCTTCACGTTCTCCTGCATACCTCGGCTCCTCAGGGATGATGCCTATCGGGACATCCCCCGGGGTTGCTTCTGCAACAAGGTCATGCATCACTGGTGGTTCTATCCGGTGGCGTGGTAGCCTTCTTTCTTCTGGTCTTTATGAGATTTCCCTGGTCCTTTCTGTTATCCTAGGAGCTGGCCTCCTTTCTTCAGGTTCCTGGTGAACCGGTGTCCTTGAAGTGTATGTTCTGGCATTAGCAACTGTCTCGTCGCGCTGATCCACAGCTAGTTTTGTTAACATCTTACGGATACGGCGATTCTTATTTCTTCGTTGCGTTGCTGTGAGAGTAGCTCTCCGCACTTCTTGAATCTCTGTGGGCGCGGCGCTGACAAGCCTGTCCTCTGCTGTAGCGACTACAGATTTCATTTTCTTGTCTTCTTTAGTATTTGCCTTTCTTTTCTTCTTCTTTGGATTGGTGGCTTGGGTCACCCACTTTCATCCTTGTCTGCCGGGGCGGTTCTTCTCGGTCAGTCGGGACCCGGTCACTTTCCTCGTACTTGTAGGCTCGCGGTGCGAAATCCGAGTTAATCTCGATTATCGCTCCATCTTTCACTCTCTTTTCATCGAGTGCAAGGCTTACGCCATTCTTAAAGTTCAGGACCAACCGCCCGTTCGACATTTCCCTGCGAAAAGACAAGGAAAAGGATCAGGGGTTGTACTAAGAACAAGAACATTAAGAAAATGTTTATTAAAGACACATTTTTTTTATATACATTTTTTTTAAAAATTTAATAGGAATGAAGTAGGATAAGATCAGGGAAGAGATTTTGATTTGGAAAAGAAAACAAGGAAAACTTTATTATCACGATTTTATTTATTTTAGCACATTTTATTATTTTTTGGGTTCGGACCCAATCATAAGTAATTACTTCGCCCGTGTTTCTTAGGGATAAAGAATTCATTCCTTCGAAACATCAGGTAGCGTAATACTTTTTCAAGTATCGTACGTTGATCGGAAGCATATGTCGTTCTCCCTGGCAATTCACTAGCTGGTAGGAACCTCACGAGTATACTTGCTTGACCACGAACGGTCCTTCCCGAGTGGGTTCAAATTTTCCTCCTATTTTGCGATGTGCGAGAATAAGTCTCTTGAGAACGAGAACTAAGTCACCAACTTTGAAGGTTCTTGGGCGGACCGGTTTGTCATGGGCTTGAACCATCTTAGCTTGGTATAGTTCTAAGTTCTGTCTGCGCTGCAAGTCTTTTCCCTTCCGAAGCTTTCTAATTCTTCTAGTCGTAATTTGGCGTTCCCTTCCGTCGTGATCTTATTTGCTGACTGCGATTCGAGTGAAGGAAGGCTGAACCTCTAAAGGTAACACTTGCCTCGGACCCATACACCGGAGCGTAAGGTGTAGCTTGAGTAGGAGTTACGAAGGTTGTCCGGTAGGCCCATAAGGCTTCTAACAACTTCTCGTGCCAATTTCTCTTATTATCGTCCAAGGTTTTCTTTAAGATTTGAACGAGAGTTTTATTAAAAGCCTTAGCGAGGCCGTTTGCTCTTGGGTAGTAAATTGTTGAGTATCGCCAGTCGATTCCGTGTCTCACGACAAAATTGTTGATTTGTGTGCTTCGAATGCGGCCCATTATACGAGATGATCTGCGCGGCACTCCGAAACGGTAGACAACTTGGTTCTTGAAAAGCGTAGCACGTGGTGTGCTTTCACTTCTTTAAGTGGAGCTGCCTCTGCCCACTTGGAAAAGTAATCGTAGCCACAAGAATGAAGCGATGTCCTTTTGAAGATGGTGGTTCTATCGGACCCACTATATCACGTGCCCCAACATTCGAATGGCCACGACGCGATTGTCGGATGTAGCACATTTGGAGGTTGGTGTAGAACCACTCCGTGCACTTGGCATTGATGACGGCTCTTGGCGATTTTCATGCGGTCGGTCATCATGGAGGGCCGGTAGTACCCTAACCTTTTAATTTTCATTTTCATCTTCGGACCCGGTGGTGAGCGCCACGGAGTCTGAATGTACCTCTTTAACAATTTCACGGGCCTCGGACCCGCTTAGGCACCTTAGCCACATTTGATCAAAAGACCTTCGTACGATGTGTTATTTATTAATGCGTAAGACGGAGTTCTTTTCTTGATACGATGGTGCTAGCGACCTATCGTCCGGTAGCTTTCTGTTTGCGGAGTAGTCCATCGATGGTTGTCGCCTGATCTTACGTGTTTCTTCATCACTTGCTGCATGTTGATTCTTTTTCTTTTTCGATTTGTGTATTGTGTCTATGTCGAGTTGTGATAGGACTGACGTCAGTGAGCGACACTTCCAGCGATTCATCTTGCAAACGGGCAAATTCTTTTGCGAGACGGGCTAAAGCATCTCTGCTAAAGCATTTTCTTTTACGGGAATTTTGTAGATCGTTACATTTGGAATCTGTTCCAACAATTTGTATGGCATCTTGGAAGTATTGTTCGAGTCTTGGCTTTAAAATTCTGTATTGTCCGGCGATCCGTTGAATGATTAGCTGCGAATCCCGTAGATGTTGATGTCTGTTATTCCCATTTGAATAGTTAATTCCGATCCGTTATGAGGGCTTCGTATTCTGCTTCATTGTTTGTACACGGTTACGTCAGTGGTAGGAGTATCTTAACATCCCCTGCTCCGGCATTATAAAGATTAGTCCGATTCCTGCCTTCACGGGCACTATCACTTGCGATTCTTCGTCTTTGTGCGCTGAAGATGCTCCGTCGAAATATAATTCCCAACGTCGATCATCGAGGTCTTCTAGATTCATTATTTGTTCATACGGCGGATCGTCATTGAGAGGAGATTCGGCCGGCAAAGGGTGTCTTTGCGAGAAGTCTGCTAAGACTTGTCCCTTTACGGCACGAAGAGGCACGAAAGTTATATCGAATTGCAATAATATCATTGACCATACGGCGAGTACGTCGAGAAAGTGTCGAACGAGTCATCGAAGTATTGCAATGGATTAAACTTCGAGATCGGGTTGACCTTATGAGAAAGCATGTAGTGCACGAGCTTTTGAGCGGCGAAGATCGGGGCCGAACAATGCTTTTCGATTGCGGGATACCATACTTCCGTCGGAAGTAAACGACGGCTTAAGTAGTAAAGAGCATTTTCTTTACCCTCATCATTGACACAGGCCTAACGGGGCTCCGAGAGAGTCGTCTAAAGCCGCGGTATAAAGTATCGGCGGTCTACACTGAGGCCGGGGCTGCTAAGACGGGGAGGTGTCAATAAATATTGTTTAATGTCCTCGAAGGCCTTCGGTATTTTTCTTCCCGAATAAATTTGGCGTCCTTTTTAACTAGTGCGAGAAAGGCTGACACCTATCGACGGAGTTTGAGATAAAGCGTCGAAGATATGCCGGCTTCCCTTGAAAAGATCGTAGTTGTTTTAAGGTTTTGGGAGGCGGCATTTCTAAGATAGCTTTAATCTTTTCGGGTCGATTTCGATTCCACGATGTCGGACAACGAATCCTAAGAATTTCCGGAGGTGACGCCGAAGGCGCATTTTAAGGGATTCATCTTAAGGTTAAATTGTCTTAATCGTTCGAAAACAATTCTCAAATCATACGAGTTGGTTTTCCTTTACTTTGCTTTTGATGACCACATCGTCCACGTAGCATTCGACTTGATTGTGGATGAGATCATCAAAAATTCTTGTCATTGCTCTACGGTAGGTTGCTCCTGCGTTCTTCGATCCGAATGGCATTCATTGTGTAGCAAAATACTCCGATCGGCGTCTCGAATGATGTAAGCTTTTCATCTTCGGAGCCATTTTTATTTGGTTGTATCTCGAAGATCCATCCATGAATGAGAATATTTCATGTGTTGAAGCAATGTCGATCATCGGTTCCGGGATCGGTAGAGGGAATTCATCCTTTGGACATGCCTTGTTCAAATCTGCGAAGTCCACACAAATTCGATACGACCATTCTTCTTTACGTCGGCACCACATTGGCTAACCAAGTCGGGTATTGTTCTTCACGGACAAATTTAGCGTCTATTAGCTTTTTAACTTCGGCTATGACTTGTTGTTCGATTTCTAGACGCATTCTTACGGGACCTTGTCGGTCAGGACGCAGTAGGATCCACTCTAGCTTATGGACTGCGACCTGCGGAGCTAATCACGGCATCTCGTCATAGTTCTAAGCAAAACGAGTCTTTAAATTCCATTAACAATTTGATTATTTCTTCGAGTCTTCTTTATTGAGTAAGGAGCTAACAAAGGTAGGTCTAGGCTCTTCGCTAGTACCTAAGTTAACTTCAGTTAACTCATCTATTGTAGATTTAATTTCTTCTTCGAATTACGGTGGAGCGTCTCGATTTGTAAATCTTCGAGTTCGTACGTAGTTTCCATGCGGTTTTCATTGGGCTCGCAAGTGACAACCAAGCAAAACTCGGTATCGTCGGCCGATCCTGCTTGTGCCGAATCCGAGACCATGCTTTGAATTGGGTGGACGACGGAATTATTCCATAATTTTTCAAAATGTTGTGATTGGCCTTTTGTCCATTGTCGAGGTAAGAAACCACGTTGAATTAAATTTTGAACACGGGGGAGAGTACCACTCGAAAGGTAATTTCATTAATTCGATGAAGTGACATCTTCGAATTGTACATGATTTTCGAGTTTTGGAGGAAGAAGTACCACGGTAGAATTTGGTTGGCCTTGCACCGTCGTTACGTACCTCTTTGACCACCATACCCTCGATCTTGTTAGAATGAATTGGGGTTAGGGTCATAGTATGTACGTAGTGGTTAATCTTCTCGTACATTGATTTGTATAGATCGTTCTTCTCATCTTTGAGAGAGATCTCGAATTGCGGCTTCTTCTGACTTATTGTCGCTGCCTCGTGTTTGATTTCTTTTTCTTCTTCAGAACTATCTTCCCAATCAACATTGATGGCTGGTTTCCTCGTCCAGCTCATCCGACGTCTCTACCATGACCTCGTCCCCGGCCTCGACCTCGGATGCGAGTTGTGGAGAAACCTTCACCATCTTGCCGTAAGGGAGTGGTGAGTGGCTTGTTGGACTAGAACTTCGGGTTCTTCGTCGTCCTGAACTTTCTTTGCTTCATTAGTTACGGTATCTGCGGAGAAGATTGTTTTCTTCGGTGGTGCATAATAAGTTGCATCTTCATGGATTCCAATTTCATGTACGGAGAATGGTTGTAAGTCGCCTTTGATGCCTTGTTCCCCTCCATCGTAGTATTTGATGCACCTTGGTGTAGAGATGATGGTACCATCCTGTTTTCATGTATCCATGGTCGGCCCAGATGAGCGTTAAACGATGTTTCGAATCGATTATGTGAAATTTTGCGGTTGTCTTTGCTAAGTCACCGGTCTTCATTAGTAGCGTTATTGATCCGAGGGCTCTTTCGTCCTTTACGGTTGAATCCTCTTAATAGCATTTTGTACGCCTCGAGCTCGCGAGCATCGATTTCCAAATATGCTTAGCGTTCGAAGACTCATTATATTGATTGATGCTCACGGAACCACCAATACTGCGGAGAGCGTAAACTTCCCGATTGTAAGCTGAAATGTACGATGGTCGGTTGTGATCTGCTGTCCCAAGTAGTAGGTCATTGTCCGTGAAGGTAACACCTCGCTGTTCCTTTAGCGAACAAACCTCATCTAAGGAATCTCCGGCCATTTGAGCTAAACAAATTTCTAGATCAAGTAAGGCTTTGATCAGAGCTTCTCTCATCTCCTTTGATAAGATGAGAGCATCGTAAATGCTCAGTTTTGCCGGTAGTTTCCTAAGATGGGCTAGCACGTTGTAGTCCACTTTGTTTCCATGTGTCTCGGCTTCTTCTCGAATGGGTATTTCTTCTGTCTGGGGTTGGTTCTTCTTGAACAACCACCGGCTTTCCTTTGTCTTTTGGACCCATTCTCGGAGGTAGAACTTTTCCACTTCTCAAGTTGACTTCGTAATTTCTTCGAATCTAGTATTGAGCTTGCCGGTGTCTCTTCTTGAATCGGAGTGACGGGTTCTTCCGTATTAGCTTCGGAATACGAAGGCTCTAACTCTATTGTGATTGGAGCTCCTCGAAACTCGCGAGATAGATTCGTTGCTTGTTGAGCTCTCGTAGCCTCCTTGATGGATGTCTTCTTCGTTATTTTGATCGTCGAGATTGTGTATGATTTGAGAATTGTCGTTGATGTCGAAATCGATGTCCGGATTGTCGCTAGTTACGTAATCGTTAGAAACGGTCAAAACGTAGCCAACGCCATCACCCTTATCATTATATGATCCCACCGAAGTGAGCGGATAATCATACAAAATCGAGAGGTTCGAGGATTTCTCCCAGAGTCGGAAGCAACTATCCTAGGATAAGCGGCCCCTAGTCTAGCCTTAGGAGTCTCGGTCCCCTCTTCTTCGTCGATCTTCTTCTTCTCTTCGATCGTCTCCTGTTGAGGTGGTTCTTCTATCGCAAGTGATAGTACCGGCTTAACGGGTCTCGAACTACGAATTGAAGCTCGCACGAGGCGGTTCGGATCTTGTCTAAAATCTTCTTCGAAGACCTTGTCCGAGCGGTAGTCCATCCATCGTCGGTTGCATAGGGATCTATCGGAATGACGGGATCGGTTGAGATAACATTGACGGAACCTCCTTTACGGGGTTCCTTCATGTACTCCTTCGGGATTGTTATATTCCCTTTCCGAAGGTTGTCGTTGAGCCAACTTTTAAAGGTAATGCAATCTTCTATCTTGTGCCCGAAGCATCCGGTGGTAGGGGCAAAAGTTGGGATCACCTTCTTTGTTGACTTCCTCTCGGTCTTTTAGGCTGCAGCAGTTGGAAATGCGGAGTCTTCATCGGACTACGGAACATTTTCGGCACTTGCTTCATTCTTGAACGGATATTCCCTACTCGAAGCTCCCTTAATGTACGTTGCGGACGAGGCGGTTGTTCATACTTGCGGAGACGATCGATCAGTTGGACCGGGGTTCTTGGTAATTCTGTTGTGGTTCTTTGCGGCCGTTACGGTGGTATTTGCATCGGTTGCTTGCCTTTGTCAGCTGCTGCAACGATCCGGATTTCTTTTCGAAGGTCTTCACCGGCTTCGCTTATCCGTCTTGTCGGCAAAACTTAATTGCTTTGCCTCTTCTTGCAAGCTTCCGGCCTTGCTTAACAACTTCTCGAAAGTCTTAATAGTGAATCCTTTGAGGAGAAGTGCTATCGGGCCGTGAATGCTTTTAAGTAATATGCCGACTGCATGTTGTTCTTGTAGTTGTGGTTCACACTTCATGCTTAAGTTCCTCCATCGAAGTATGTAATCCACCAAAGTTTCGTTCGGCCTTTGTTTCTCTACCACTAAATCACCTATAGTGATGTGGTGCTGAGCTCCGGCGAATCGCTTGATGAAGAGGTTCTCTAGTTCTGAGAACGTCTTCACAGAACCATTTGGTAATTACGCATACCGGTCGAAGGCGATTCTCGACGAGACTGCCGACGAGCTGTCGGAAGAGTAATGCATCGCTCCCGCCGGCATTACAACAGGCGGCTCGAAAGTGTGCAACATCTTGTCGGGGGTTCCCGGTTCCGTCGAAGGTCTTGAACGAAGTGGTACGAAGCCTTTTGGGTATTGGACGGTGTCGAATTCTTACGGGTAAGGTCTACCCGTCCGAATGGATGTCCCGCTCTTCGATTGTGCTAAGGCTTCTCGCACTTTCTTGTTCCACCAAGTTCTTGATATCCTTTTCGGGGATCATACTTTGTGTTGTATCCTTTTCGGTTGATCATCCCCGTTGACGGATGTAATCTCCTTTCCTCCGTCTACGATGTGAATGACCTGCAGGGGTGTCTCTCTTTGTGGTTGTACTTGACTGCGGAGAGTGGCCGGAGCTACGGCCATCTCTTCCATCCTTTTCGCCATTTGAGCGATCGTGTCGTCTTTCTCCTGAAGTTGTCTTCTCATCGGTTACGGCTCCTCTCTTCTGCGGCTGCGGGAGCACCTTGCGAGGCGATGAAGCTCGTGTCTCGACCATGTTGATTTACGCATATTCGTCGTCCATGAATTCCGATGAATCAATCTCATCTCCGAACTTTTCTTCTTTTTCTTTTGCCGATCGTCGGATATCGGTCCTCGACTTTTCCATGGCATCTTCCGGCGGGGCTTTACGTGTGTCATTGCGGTTGTCGTGCGATAGGTTCTTCGGGCCCCTTTTCACGAGTCCCCTTTATCGCGGTAGCACTTTCTTGATTCCGGCCTCCGGAGAGACTTTCTTTCTCGAGCTGCTTGTTTCGATCTTAGCGCCGGTAGTGGGATGCCATACCATCCTTCTAGCGGCGAAGGTCTAGGACCGGATGGTGCGTCGGCCAAATCTTTGGAAGGTGGTATCCTCCCTGATCCGTAATCACGAGACGACGACGGGCGGACTAGCCTTCATTCTTTTACTTGGCTTTTACGTCATGATGGCGGGCTCTACTCGGGGCCCGAGACGGAGTTTGGCGGCACCCGCCCTATCCTTCGTAGAATCTCCGATA
This sequence comes from Papilionanthe hookeriana x Papilionanthe teres, assembly GCA_022702705.1. Lineage (NCBI taxonomy): Eukaryota > Viridiplantae > Streptophyta > Magnoliopsida > Asparagales > Orchidaceae > Papilionanthe > Papilionanthe hookeriana x Papilionanthe teres. Next base: position 153,080,734 of record CM040424.1, read on the forward strand.
CGGGGCGGTTTTCCTTCTTTGCTAACTTTTCTACCAAAGTTTGCGGTCGAGCAAACGGCGTAGTTCTAGTTCTTTTCTTGCGGCTATCGTTGTAATATCCGGGCTGAGGTAATGTGGCGGCAATCTTGCGAACATTCTCCTCATCCTCTGCGGCGGAGAGGGGATGGAACCTGCTTCCTCCCAAAAGTGGTATGTAGTCGAGCGGCGGTGTATATTACGGCGGCGGTGTATATTACGGCGGCTACGGAATTTCCTCCAGGAAAGCGATTTCGGCGGCTACGGCTTCTCTCGCGATCCTTCTACTTCGTTTCTTCTTTGGGTCCTTGTCGGTGACGGAATCTTTGAGCTGGACCCGATTTCGAAAACGAGAAGGTCTTACGAGAAGATCTGTACCCTCCACGGTAACGGGTTTACCATAGTTACGGATTTCTTTTCCCTTTGATTTGGCGAAGTCGGGGTAGGTGCGGAAACAACTAGACCGGTGGGGGTAGTAAGAACGGTCCTCCTGCGGACGGCGAGTACTCCTCTTAGTTGGGATCCTTTGCGGGGAGGAAACTCTTGGGTCGACCTAAGGTTGAACTCGAGCGGCGGCTCCTCGGCTTCGGATACCTTGTTCGTCGGTGCGAAGAGGAGACGTCGGTGACCTTGACATTCGTGTTTTCAAATCCTTGTCCGAATCGGATGATCCCATTGTTGGGCGGCTCATCCTTATAGACGGCGAAGTCCGGTCCATTGTTGAAGGAGAAAATCGGTTTCGGGGCTTCCATTTACGGGGGTAGATTACGGTTGTCGGTCCCGAGTTATGCTTCTTTTCTTTAGGACGAAAAGAAAGGAATTGAAAGAGTCCGAACACATTCTTGTTCATGTATTTATAAGAAGGAATCATTTGTTAAAAGAATCACTTATTAGAGGGTTTGTTTATTTAGAACGGAATGTTCAAAGGTGTAGAGAAGGTAAGGAATTTGATTCGGAGTTAGAAAGGAAAAGAGGGTCTTATGCAAGACTTCTCGACTCGAAGGATCATTCCTAAACTAACACCTATTGGGGGTCCACCCCACCTCAGAAATGAGGTAAAAGGATCTCGGAACCTCTCTGTTTAGGGGTGTCTAAACAGTGGCTCCTAAATCCGAGAGGATGTTGGCTATACTTGTTCAAGGTAGAAATGAACATAGTATTCCAATGGAAAGAATGGTAGTTCGATCCATTAGGGACATGGATACACTACCGATTTTCGAAAGCAAAAATTATTTGACTAAAATGGAGAGAGGAATTTTCCCCAGCTGAGTCGCAAGAAGTTTGTCGGCATATTTTTAGGTTATGTGTTTTATTTTGAAAAGGTGGGTCGCCTAACAGAAGTTGTCGGCGAATTTTAATTTAATTTAAATAAATAATTTTGAAAAGTAGTATTTGATTTTGAAAATAATTTTAAATTTGAAGGTTTTAAGATATGAGATTAAACCGATCTCACATCCCAAATAGTTTATATAAACGAGCACCGCACCACGAGCCGTGTATCTATCCCTAAGGATAGACACACCGCTTGACGGTGGGGCTCGATTAAATAAACTAGAAGATTTATGACATCCGTTTGGTACTGCGAACCAATTTTATAAGCCGACAAATTCCTCTCGCTTAATATGAAAGCATTAAACGAGGGTTTATATTACACAGGTTCTTTAAAATTCCCTATAAGGGCAAGCCCTATAGTTAATTAAATCTTAAGTGACGGGAATCACCTAAGAAAACTCTCGATAATAATCGATAATTCTGCTCTCAAGAATTTCAAAGTTTAAGTTCTCGAAAGGATTGAAGTTTGGAATTTCGATAGGGAATGGATCAAATTTGGAACATTTTGTTTTGGGAATCCAAAGGAAGAAAAGTAGGAGAAATCACGGATTCGAAGCGAACTTCGGTAATTTCCCGACTATCCTATTGTTTGGCTTGAGTTTAGGAAAGTCCTAATATTTATTTAAATGTTTTGATCTTGTCGATTTTAATTAATTAGGGCTTATATTAGTATGATAAAATCATACAAATAGCCTCGAAGATGTGAGGGTTTATGCCGCATCAGACGGCTACCTCGGAATCCTAAGGCCGGTTAGGGCTTAATTTGCAATGCAAATGCCTAACGAAGAGTTGAGGATTTATGTTGCACTAGGCAAACTACCTCGAAGTCCTATGGGTTTGTTATTTAATTCTAGGAAAGTCTTGCTGAAGTAGATTCGAGTTTTGCTGATGACGATAGCCGTGCTGCCCACCATGCTCCGAGCTCCTTGTTGTTTCAGAGTTTTAGTTTTAGAAGTCATAAATCAGGGGATGAGAAAAGTGTTTTGGTTTGGAGAAGTCTTAATTTCCAAGTGTTTTTGTGTTTTAATTAAAACAAATCTTAAAGTTGATTATAACGACACCGGTTAAGATCCCACGGTTCCATCCTTCCGGCATCATTATTTTTATTGGATTCACTTAGTCCAGATGAATTTGCTAAACTCAAGCTGAATGAGTTCCACACTTTCATTTAGGCAGTGGGAAATCCCGTTAGCAACACGTAGGTTACATCATCCGAGGTATTCCCGATCATCCAACGGGACGTTTTAATTTAGTTGTAATTGTAGTTTTGTGTTACGTTTGTGATTAAATTTTGAGTTGTTTTATATTTTGAAATGTTGAGGCGGTGAATTTTATCTTGCAATGACTTTTAACTTAGTTTTGGTTTCGGTTTTAGGGACTATCCTAAAGGTGTAGGTTTTCATGCAACGGTTGTTTATCATGCAAGAAAAGTAAGTGCGATGCGATTAAAGAAATTGCAATAATGTAAATTGAAGAAAGTAAATTGCAATAAAATAAAAGTGTACCTGGAGGGTCTTCCCGTCATCCCAAGCTGCACTTAAAACACAATTAGAATATTTAAGCAAGTTCCTAGGTAAAGCTAAGGGAGGGGTTATGGTTTTCTACCAAATTCCTAATCCTATTAGTCATCTCCTATGACGTCTAGGTTCTTTGTGTTTTGGTTTGAGGACGATTTTCTTCATCAAAGAACAATTAAGTCCAATTGTTCTTATAAATGTCCTATCATATTGAGGAAGTGCTTAAGAATAATCTTAAACATCTTTTCAATATTTCTAGGATTGTTTTAAGTCGAATGAATTTAATTATATAAATGAATTAGTCGTCAAGGATTGAAGTTTTGTTAACTTGCTTCGGTGAACTAGGACATTTGAATATCCTATAAATGAAGTAACATTTCATTTAATATTACGTTTAGGAGTTATGATAACTAAAGCTTTTGAGGGTAAATTGGTGTTGAAATGATTTGTGATTTAGTTTAATTTCAATTAATTTGGAATAGTGTTCAAGTTATTTTAGATTTATTTTGAATTCTTTATGTCTTTGGTGATGTTATATTTAATTGACTTAATTTAATTTAATTTAATTTAATTTAATTGAGTTTTAATTTAATTTAATTTAATTTAATTCAATTTAGTTTGATTTGATGTTAAATTAAATTAATTTGATTTGATTTAATTTTAATTTAATTTGATTTAATTTAATTTAATTTAATTTTATTTAATTTTATTTAATTTTATTTAATCTAATTTAATTTAATTTAATTTGTTTATTTAATTTAATTTAATTCATTTAATTTAATTTAATTTGTTTATTTAATTTAATTTAATTTAATTTAATTTAATTCAACTTTTAATCTTAATTTAATTTAATTTAATTTAATCCAATTTAATTTACTTAATTTAATTTAATTTTTAATTTAATTTTATTTTTTTAATTTTAATTGAAATTTTAAAAGAGTTTAATAATTTAATTTTAGTTTAATGATTAAGTCTTTTAATGTTTTGAATTTGAGTTATCATTTTAATTAAGAATTGAATATTAATGAGATGATTAATTTAGGGATTTTTAAATTAAAGAATAAATCTCTTCCTAATAATATCCTTATTTTAATAATTCCAATTTTATTATTCTTCCAAATTTAATCAATTATTTAATTAAAGTTTAATCATTTTAAATTGTTTAATGGGTTTCTACCCTTTAATTATTTAAATTTCAATCATCCAAATCAGATTAGGATCAAATATTTTACTTGTTAGTTTTTTTTTAAACCTAAAGTTTTAATTAAGGATTAAGATTTTTTAATTACCATTTTTACCCTTTAAGCTTAATAATTTCATAACTCACTAAATTGAACTCAAATGAACTTGAAATTTTTATGTGACTTCACTCATATGTCAATAAAGACATGAGAGGAGAAAATGTGATTTTTCTGTATTTAATTTATTTATATAATTATTTTTGGTAGAAAATAGAGATTTCCAAGGAAAATTTAATAACATGACCAAGGGAAAGTTTCTGTCCTTAAGAAAATTAGGGGACATTCCTAATGACCAGAGGACCACTTGGACCAATTTTGGTGATTTTTTGAATTATATTATTTTTATTATAATTATTTTAAATTTTGGAGTGTTAATTAATTTAAAAATAAAATAAATGTTGAAAAATGAATTTTATATTTTTCAAAAATCTCTCTCATATCAAGGAAATCAGAGAATTAAATTTTATAATTTTCTGATTTTTCTATGATTTATTATAATTATTTTAGTGAAAATGTTAGAAAATACATTTTTTTAATTTTAAAATTACCCTTGAGCTTTAAAATTTAATATCTCACTAAATCGACCTAAGAAAAATATGGGGTTTGTTCCTAAGTGATTAAAATTCAAAATGTGACATTTTGGTGAATTTTATTATTTTTGTGATTTTTATTATTTTTTAATTATTAAAAATATTAAAATAATATTAAAAATCAACTTTTTTAGAAAATTAAAATTTTAATTTTCTTAGATTCCCCTAATATCAGAGAGGCTCCAAAACTAATTTAGTGAATTTTTGAGAGATATTTTGAAAGTTATAAATTTTTAAAGTTCAAATTGACTAAATGGCTTAATCAACCCATTTAGTAGGGCTAACCAAGTCCAATTGACTTCAAATTTTTATGGTGGGTTCCTCTGATCCTAAAGGTCAATGGAGAATTGATTTCAAGTCAATTTGATGTATGGTTAGCTCTAATTAATTAGAGATCCATTTTGGGTGTTTAAGCGATTAGGGTTGTTTTAAATGAACTAACTCAAAACCTATTTTTCCTAGGGTCCTGCTGGTCATAAGGAACATCATCTAATTTTCCTAGAATTTATTTCACAACATGCTATTTATTGGAATTAAAATACTCAAAACAGTAACATTAATTTGTAAAATCAATAACTCTTCATAGGGATGGCCTCGACTTTGGAAAATTCGGGGAATGTTCCCAAATTCAGAGGCTTAAAAGCCACTATGGTCTCATACCATGGTGAATTGTATACATGCATGGAGAATTAAAAGTATGCAGAGAGTAAATAAATTATAAAAAATAAAATACTTGATGAAATTAAATGATTTCTTTTCCACATTATTCTCCTCGTTCACTGAGCAAGAGGGTATTTTTATTTTATTTTTCTGATTTTTCTACACAAAGTTATGAATTTTTGAAGTTTAGGGAATTAAATAAATAAAAAAATACCCTAATTTTCTATTTATCCACGCGGCACCGCGTCAACCTCGGCAGCTCCAAAACGCCGTGTGGTGCGCTCCCATTCGACGCTGCCATCTGACTCAGCGCTCCCGTGGCCCGCTGTATCGTTCCGTCTTCTGATGCGACGCGATCCTGGCCGTCCGTCCGTGCGTGTATTAAATGAACGGCATCCGCTCATCGTCCCCAAGTGTCCTCACCCGAGAGCCGTCCACACTAAATCCCTAATATCTCACTCGATACTCAATGGATTTTCATGTTCTTATGCTCTATGGATTCGTCTTGAAGAGACGAACACATCTATACAGATATCATGCATTGAAATTAAAGCATTTGAAATGGAGAATCTCTAGAAGCTCGGGATGATGAATTAGCTCATACCTTTGCTCAGAGAAGTGTGGCTTCAATCTAAGAGTTGTTGCACCATCGATTGGATCCTAGCAAGCTCCAGATGAAGTCTCCTGGTCTGGTGAATTGTCTAGGTTGGATTTTGACCACGGTCGATCACAAAAGCTTGGAGGGCTGGAGCAGCCGGGAGGCACTGGAGATGGGGCTTTTGCTGGTGGACACCTTCCCTTGGTCTGGTGAAGGTGTAGAACCAATCAATTTGGGGATTGGCTCACTGTGGAGAAGTGTCCTGGTTTTGGGTGGAATTTCAATTGAGAAATTGGGTTTTGTCAGTGGGGATTAGGGCAAATTGACACCGGAGATCAGCTGCTCTACAGGGTGGAGAAGGTTTGGAACAATTTTGGCGAGTTTCGGCAAGGTTTGTGCAACTCTCCCCTCATGGCCGTGAGGGGGTCGGGTTTAAATAGAGGTGGGCTGGAGAGCCTCCCGGGGATGGCCGAGGGTTGGGATTAGCTGCTCTAGTCATGGGAAGAACGGCCATGGTGGCCATTGGGCATGGGGCGGCACGACGAGGTGGAATTCCAAAGTTTGGCTCCTCCCAAGGTCTCGGCCATGGTGTTTTCCGGCGATCCGGGCGGGCGGCCGGCAGGCATGGGTCACCTTCGGTGTCGGGGAGTCCAGGGCTTGAAGTTGGTGAAGTCGGTGGAGTTTGACATGTGTAAAGGCTTTGAATTAAAATGGAATGGAGAAGGGGTCATTTTGGCTTCAATTTGGTCAACCCATTGGTTTGGGTTGGGTGCACCTCCCCATGGCCTGATTTTGGGCTGAGAGGATCAGTTAGGTCAGCCAAGAGAGAATGGTGTGGTCTCTATCCATGATGAGGTGGCTAAACATGGTTTAGAGTGTGTCATGGATAAGGTTAAAAAAGCTTAATGAAAGATTAGGAAAGGAGCCCCTCCTTTTACCATTAATGGCATGGTCACATGCCAAACTTTCATGGCTCCATATGGCTTGTAAATGGCTCACCCTTGGCTCCATTTGGCTTGGGAAAAGCTTGGGTCAATTTCATAAAAAGGGATTTAAGAAAATTTTGATATTTTGATGGGAATTTGTATGGGGCTTGATTTGGAATTGTTTAATTGATGACTTTGAAACTTAGGGGCAATTTTGATTAAATGGATGATGAGGGGAAGTGCCATGTGGGCTTTAGATGAATTTGGGCTTTTGAATTTGAAGGAAGTGGGCTTTTAGGAAAGTTTAAGCGGAATGGGCTTTTTGATTTTAGGATGGGCATTTGTGTGAAGCTTTTGTGAAGGACCTTGTCAAATAAGTGTTATAATTGGTTTAGGGATGTTCTATGAAGGGCTTGGAGTCAATTTAGTGTGATTTGGGGTTGAATTGGTTTGAATTTGGATTTATTTGGTAAGTGGGCCTATGTAGGTCAAATTGGGCTAACTTGGGCCAATGTTGGGCTAGGGTTCAAATTAATGTAAAATTAATGTTGAGAAATATTTATGGGAGTGTTTCAAAGAGGTTTTGACTTTGGTTGGGCTTTGATTTTGGGGTTTGGGCTCATTTGGGTTAGGTTTGGGTTTAGGTCAAAAATGGGCCTTTTAGCTTTGGGTTGAATTTGAGTGGGGTTTGGAGTCTAAATTTTGGGAAAATCATGTTAGTGTTTTATTTGTGGGAATGTTAAGGAAGATTTAGAAAAGATTTGGGGTTAATTGGAGTTGAATTGGGTGAGTTTGGGTTAGGTTTGGGTCATGGGTCCAAATTGGGCTTTAAGGCCAAAAGTGAAATTGGATCCAAATGTCAATCAAATTGGACTTGAATTTTGTCTAGATTGGTGTTGGGAATGTTGAATTGAAGTTTAGAACTAAATTGGACCAGAATTTGGGTCAATTGAATAGGTTTGGTTTGACATTGGGTTCACTTAGGGTTAAAATGGGTCAAAATTGGCCCAAGGTGTAGTTGAACAAAATAAAATTGGGAATATTTGGGATTTTCTGGAATTTTCTGGGAATTTTCTAAATTTTTGGATTTTTGGGTCAAAAGGGGTATTTTGGGTATTTGGAGGGTATTGGGAGGTATTTTTGGGTATGGATGATCAATTTGAGTGGTGTGGAAATGTTTGGGATTGATTTTGGGGAATTTTGAGCAATTTAGGTGATTTTGCAAATTTTGGGTAGTTTTAAGGGTTTTGGGTAGGCTAAACGGGTGTAGGGTCCCGGGGGTCAAAAAAAATTGAGAATTTGGAAAATTGAAGATTGGGTGAATTTGAGTGGAGTGAAATCATTTTGGTTGAGCCATGAAGCCACATCGAGCCCACATGAGCCATGAAGGGACCCATTTGAGGCATTCACTATGTTGTTCCTAACCCTCTTGCTCGAGGGCTTAGGGGTTAAGGACCATCCATGTGAATCACCTACATGAGTCGGGAGGTCGAGTTAGGTATGGGTGTGTGAAAGTATAGTGTATAAGTGTAGTGTGTGTGTAAGTCGGTCCCTTCACCGAGACCAGGCCACCCGGGCGGTCCTAAGACCGAAGAGTCCTATAGGAACTCATCCTTAAACTTCCACATTTGATTTCGACCCTCCAGGTGATTAGGGGTCTATAGTCGAGTTTGTGGAGTTTGCGGGGAGTTAAGAAGTGGTTTGAATTTCTAAAAGGTGGGTCCCAATTCTAGTCCTCTAAGATAGTCAAAGGAAAAGCCTAAGGCTAGATCCTAAGTACTAAAGAGAAGAAGAGAAGACCTCATCAAAAATGAGGTCAACAGATTCTTTTAATTTCTCTGTATGATACTTCAGCCATTCCACTTGTTTGAGGGTGATACGCAGTTGTAATTCTGTGTTTGATTCTAAATTTTTCCAATAATGATTGAATTCTTATATTTCTAAAATGACTTCCACCATCTATGATAATTACCTTAGGCATTCCAAATCTTGAAAAAATCATTTTCTTTAAAAATTTTGAAATACTTTTGGAATCACAGTTAGGTAAAGCTACAGCTTCAATCCACTTTGAAATATAATCAAGTGCTAATAAAATATAAATCTTTCGAGATGATGGTACAAATGTTCCCATAAAGTCTAAACCCCTTATATCAAAAATTTCAACTTCTAATATATAGTTTAAAAGCATTTCATCTTTTTTATCGATCACATGTTTTCACATAATGTTTCACATCTTTGAACAAGGTAGGCCAGTAAAATCCTGAATTTAAAATTTTAAATGCAGTTTTATCTACTCCAAAGTGTCCTCCAAAATCAGAATCTTGACATTTTTGAATAATAGCAAAAGTTTCTTCATAAGGTACACATCTTCGAATTACAGAATCTCTTCCTAATTTAAATAAATGAGGATCTTCCCAAATATAAGATTTAGCATCATTTTTAAATTTCTTAATATATTTGTTATTCAATCCATAAGGTAGAATATTGCTAACTAAATAATTAACTATATCCGCATACCAAGGTGTTTGGCATCCTTGAATAACATCTAAATGTTCATCAGGAAATTTCTCATTTATATTTTCCTCAGTAATAACATCATTCTTAATTCTAGATAAATGATCAACAATTTGGTTATCAGTTCCTTTTCTATCCACTATTTGAAAATCAAATTCTTGTAGAAGTAAAACCCATCTTATCAGTCTAGGTTTAGCATCTTTTTTTGACATTAAATAATTAATAGCAAAATGATTAGTATGAACTATGTATTTGGTATCAGGAAGATAAGGTTTAAATTTATCAAAGGCATAGACTATAGCTAAAAGCTCTTTCTCAGTAGTAGTGTAATTTCTTTGAGTTTCAGTAAGAGTTTTACTAGAATAATATATAACTTTGAAAAGTTTCTCATATTTTTGTCCCAATATAGCTCCAATTCCAAAATCACTTGCATCACACATTAATTCAAAGGGTTTTTTCCAATTCGGTGCAATAATTATAGGTGCAGTTATTAATTTTTCTTTTAAAATATTAAAAGCATTAATACAGTCTTCATTAAATTCAAATTTAGCTTCTTATTCAAAAAATGACGAAGAGGTTTAGCAATTTTAGAAAAATCCTTTATATATCTTCTATAAAATCCAGTATGTCCCAGAAAACTTCTCACATCAGTAACAGTAGTAGGTGGTTGCAGTTCAGCAATAATTTTCACTTTTGCTTGATCAACTTCCATCGATTTTTGTGAAATTTTGTGACCAAGTACAATGCCTTCTGTGATCATAAATTGTTATTTTTCCCAGTTCAAAACTAAATTTGTTTCTTCACATCTTTTCAGAACTTTGAAAATATTCTCCAAACAAGATTCAAAAGAAGTTTCAAAGACTGAAAAATCGTCCATAAATATTTCAATTCCTTTGTCAATCAAATCACAAAATATTGACATCATACATCTTTGAAAAGTTGCAGGTGAATTACAAAAATCGAAAGGCATTCTTCTAAACGCAAATGTTCCATAAGGACTTGTAAATGTCATTTTCTCTTGGTCCTCAGGAGCGACAGGTAATTGATGATAACCAGAATATCCATCCAGAAAACAAAAATATGAGTGTCTAACTAATTTATCAAGCATTTGATCCAAGAAAGGTAAAGGAAAATGCTCCTTTCTAGTGGTGTCATTTAATTTCCGATAATCAATGCAAATTTGCCATCCACTAACTTGTCTTGTAGGAATTAGTTGATTTTTATCATTGACATTAACAGTTACTTCTCCTTTCTTTGGAACACAATGAATAGGACTTACCCATTGGCTATCCGAAATAGGATAAATAATTCCAACATCTAACCATTTTGAAATTTTTTTTTAACAACCCCTTTCATGATAGGATTTAATCTTCTTTGAGGTTCAATAGTAGGTTTAAAACCTTCTTCCATTAAAATTCTATGCATACAGATGGAAGGGCTTATTCCTCTTATATCAGCAATAATCCAACCAAAAGCTTTCTTATAATTCTTTAATACTCCTATTAATTTTTCTTCTTGTTCTAAACTTAGTTTAGAAGAAATAATAACAGGTAAAGTTAATGAATTTCCAATAAAAGCATACTTTAAATTTGCAGGTAACATTTTTAATTCCAGTTCAGGGGCTTTTTTAATTGAGGGTAAAAGTATATCATTTTGTGTTATGTCTAAAATTTCCCAATTATCTATAATATAATGAGTTTCTTTAGATAATTCTTCTTCTTTTAGTTCTTCATTTTCATCAGTTAATAATTTAATTTTTTCTTCAGAAATGACTTTACATCTTTCTTGATAATGCTTTTCAGTTATATAATCAATAATATCCATTTGATAACATTTTTCTTTATCAGGGTACTTCATTGATTTAAGAATATTGAATTTAATCTCTTGATCATTACTCTCATGGTTAATCTCCTTTTTGCACATCAATCATAGCTCGTCCAGTAGCTAGAAAAGGTCTCTCTAAAATAATTGGTATTTCTTTATCTTCTTCCATATCAAGTACAATGAAATCCACAGGGAAAATAAATTTATCCACTTTATCAAGAAAATCCTCTATAACTCCTTTAGGGTAGTGATAGATCTATCAGCTAACTGAAGGGTTACAGTGGTGGGAGTAATCTCTCTTAAATTCAACTTTCAAAAAATAGAAAATGGCATGAGATTAATACTTGCTCCTAAATCACATAAAGCTTTTCCACAAAATTTTTCTCCAATAGCACAAGGTATAGTAAAACTTCCAGGATCTTTAAGTTTCTGAGGTAATTTCTTTTGAATTATTGTACTACATTCTTAACTTAATGCAACAGTTTCAAAAGCTTCAAATTTTTGTTTCTTACTTAAAATATCCTTAATAAATTTTGCATAAGTTGGCATCTATTCCAAAGCTTCAGCATAAGGTAAGTTAATGGTAAGTTTCTTAAAAATTTTAAAGAACTTAGAAAATTGATGATCGAGCTTCTGCTGTATTAGTCTTTAAGGAAAAGGTGGTGGGGGTTTTTCAACTTCCACATTTATAGGAATAACAGTCTGATCTTCACTAGGAGAAGGAGTTTCTTTAGGTTTTTCAATCTCTTCAACCTCAATCTCATTTTCAATTTCATTCTACATTCTTTCTTTGAATTACTTTCCACTTCTAAGTTGCACAGCTTTAACATGTTCATGTTCATGTTCATAATTTCCACTTCTAAGTTGCAATTATCTAATTTCTTAGATATTGCAGCTACTTATGCAGCTAAGATAGAAAAGGCTTCGTTATCATGAATACTTGCCATTCTTTTAGGATTAATCCTTTCAGAAGGCCATTGAAAATTATTGTTAGCCATTTCTTCAATTAAAGGATAAGCTTTTTCAAGTGATTTAGCCATTAAAGAACCTCCAGCAGCAGCATCAATAATTGATTTAAGTGATCCAATAAGTCTGTTATAAAATTTTTGAATAATTAACCAATCAGGTAAAAAATTATGAGGACATTTTCTTAATAGTTCTTTAAATCTTTACCAAGTTTCATAAATTGTCTCCCCGCCAAATTGACTAAATGAAGTAATATCATTTCTTAATTTAGCAGTTTTAGAAGGAGAAAAATATTTAGCAAGTAATTTTTGTGTCATTTCAGCCCATGTTTTAATAGAACCTATTGCTAATGAGTTCAATCACATCTTTGCTTTATCACTTAAAGAAAAAGGAAAGTCTAAGTCTAATAGCATCATCAGAAACATTATTATATTTAAAGGTAGCACAAAGTTCTAAAAAACTAGCAAGGTGTAAATTTGGATCCTCATTTGGTGTTCCCCAAATTGATTATTTTGAACCATTTGAATAATAGACAGTCTAAGCTCAAAAGAATTAGCTTCTACAATAGATATTTGAATACTACTATGAAGTTCATCAACTGTAGGGTTAGCATAATCCCTTAATGGTTTGTAAACATTTTGTTCATTAATTTCATTTGGATTTTGTAAATTATTATGTAAATTAGCCATCTCTTGATATTTTTGAATTTGTTTTCCTTTTTTAATTCTTCTAACAATTCTTTCTAATTCAGAATCTAAAGGTAATAATCCTTTAGATCCAGAACTACTCGTAAAAAGTAAATAAAAAGTAAAATAACAAGAAATAAAATTATATGTTTTTTATTTTTGTTTTTTTGTTTTTTTTATATTTTAGACAATAAAAGAAATAAATAAAATAAAATATTTAAAATAAAAAACTTTGCCTCCCCGGCAACGGCGCCAAAAACTTGACCCTCGATCCGCAGCAATGCACCAAAACTTGGTTTGCAATCTCCAAACAATGCAGTAATATATGCTATCAAATATATGTTATAGTCTATACTTTGACTTAAATAATAATAGCGACTAGTGTATATAAATATAATTTTATCGAAAATATTTTACACACTAGGGGTACTACGCAAGTATACGCATCGCTTCAAGTAATATAGGGCTTTAAATAAAGACCCCCGTATTGATCCCACGAGGAGGATTATATATTTTTCTTTTAAATATTTTGATTTTAATTTTATGTATTTCTTTTAAAGTTAAAAGGTTGATATTTAACTTACTAGATGCAGAAATAAAACAGTAATAAAGTAATGATTGATGTAAATAAAATAAGCAAACAACTTTCTTCCTTTCGATTAATCCAAGATTTTTTTAGATAATGTAATATTCGTGGAGAATATGAATTTATGGTATTGTGCCAAATAGAAGCATTACTATTCTTTAACTTCGTTTGATAGTATAAAGAACATTGACTAGTCTATAGATTAGGTCTGGATCTATTGTTAGTAGAATGGGTTAATCTAGGCTCACACTACTAGATGTCCAAGGGTGGCTATGGTCGGCCCTACTAGTGACCCTTTCCTTCTCTATAAACCAAATTACAAGAATTTAGCCTGTCACTCTAAAAATTTATCAATTCTAAGCCCATTAAATATTATCTTTTTATTTATTTGCACTTCACCTTGAATAACCCATGCAAGGCCTTCGACTACCCAAGGATTCATGTGATATCTACTAGTTAAGAATTCATCTCCTTCTAGGTCTCAAAACTCTTCAACAGATTTTAACAATTTAAATGGCCAATTTAAATAGTAAATCAAGATCTGGTATTAATATCATCACAATGTTTAAAAAATATATATAGTTTTTAATTCTCCAACGAATGTTATATTATCTTATTTATCTTTTCATATTTGAAGCGAGAAGCTAAAGTAACTACTCTAAACACATTGAATTTAAATAACAAAACATATAAATGAAACTTTGAATCAAAATACAAATACTTATCACAAGTGTTTCTCTAACTGAACCTCTGAATCCTTCTGACTCCAAAGTAATTAGACTTCAAAAGCAATGACTCTTCAAATACTCTCAATACAAACTCTAAATAAATTCACTAATTAATAAAAGAAACTATAAATATGGCCCTTAAAATATTTCTCTAATCTCTCTCTAAATGGAACTATAGGATCTCTCTCTAATTTTAAGCTACATGGGGCTTGGGGCTAAGTTGGACATTTTTCTCTGAAGGAGTAGCATCCTATTTATAGGCTTCAAGGGTTACCTTGAAGCACCTCTTCAAAATGTGTCCAGGTTCAATGAATCTTCTAGACAGTGTGTCTGGCGCCTAGGCGCCAGAATCTGGCACTTAGGCGCCGGGCTCCGCGTCCAGTTCTTCGCACCTCTTCAATTTAGATCACACCTCTTTGCGATCCTAACCGTTTCCAAGCGTCCAAATACAATGTATCACATTTCCTATAATCCAGGAGTAACTGCCAATATTTTAGATGGTCTGATAACCGCTCACACCGTCAAAATAACCGTCCAAAAGTGGTCAAAAATCTTACAGAATTCTATATCGAACTGGTGCTTAGGTGCCAGATTCTGGCGCCTAGGTGCCAGGCCAATTATTTTGACAAGTTTGCATTTTGGCTCCATTTTTGCTCCTTTTTCATCTTTTTTTCTTTCTTGAACATTTTTGCATCACCTACATCCAAAACACAAAAATACCTTTCATTAAAGCATAATATCCTTAAGAATTTGATAAAAATCAAGGCATAAAAGTGGGTATTTTTTCATGGATCATTCACACTAATAAAAATAATGAAAAGTAGATAAAAGTTTAATTAATATCCCCGGCAACTGCACCAAAAATGTGATCCCCGAATATTTATGCTTACAATTTAGATAGAAAATTATACTTTAATTATTTATAAAATGGGATACTATGCAAGTGTACATATCATTTATGAAGCAAAATAGGACTTTTTAATTACGCCCTGAGATATCGAACCCATAGGGAAATGTCTTAAAAATTAAAGAAATAAGAAAAATAACTTTTTAATTTTTAAAATGATTTTCTAAAGTATGTTTTAAAATATAAAGTTTTTCAAATTTGTTTTTGGTATTTTTTGAATAAAAAGTAAAGCAAACAACTATAGTTAACACAACTTCAAAATAGTATGAAAGCAAATGAGAATAAAATATCTTTTTCCTTTTTCAATGAATCAGTAATAATTATGGAATTTTGTTGTGGAAGTATCTAAAATGTGTTGTGCCAATCTGATGCAATTATATTCTTTACCCTTAATTGTTTCTATAAAGAACATTGGTTAATTTGATGATTTGAAATCTTGTAGATGGGTTAGGCAGGAAAGATACTAGCTCTCACACTAGAGTTCCCTTGATTTCCTCCACCTGCGGCTAACATCTCATAACAAATTTTTTCACATCAAACCAAATTAGGGGGCTTTAGCCTGTCATTCTAAAGTCCTCTACTTTTACTCCCCATTATAAGCATATCGTCCTATTTATTTGCACCGAATAATATGACTACAATTCTCATCCATATAATTGCATGTGATTCTATCCAATTGTTGATTGAGACAATACCACAATGGATCTTACATAATCTCCCAACAAATTTTAACATCTTAATTGGCCAAATCAAGAACTAAATGAAGTGCAAGGTAGTGAATCATCACACCTTTATCCAACGTTGAAATCCTGTACTTCGCACAACTTCCTTCCATAATTTAATTACTTCATCATTTAAAAGGAAAAAGATAAAGAAAACTACTCAGAATCCATGGAGAAAAGATAATCACAACTTGATTTGAAAGTAGAAATCATAGTAAAAACACAAGTTTTACTTTTAAACTAAATGAAAAATAAAGATAAACACTTATCTGAAAATTCTCTCCACAGGACTCTTAAAGTTCCTTTGAAACTTTGCCTTCCCTTTACATGACTCAATATAGGTTGGCACCCAACTCTGTTGACTCCAAAACTCTATTCTACTCTTAATAAAAACTAGATACAATTGATAATAAAAGTGGTAAAGTGGAAAGGTGTACTCTTAATAACTCGCTAACATAAACTTGACTCTTAACACTAATCACACCCTCCAACAACAACCCTTTTTCTGATCTTCAAGTCTTTTTTTTTAAATTTTCTAAAAAGTGCATTTGTGTCTCTTCAAAATATGTTCAGATTCAATGTATCCAGCAAGAATGCATCCATCCATTCAATAATTTAAATGAGTTTTGGCGCTGATGGGAAGTTATTGAAGTTTAAACCAAAGGATGCTTCAAAAACCACTTCAAATTCGTGCCATATTTAAATAAATTCGTCACTTTAACTGTGGTCCCTATGCACCGAATGGCTGGGGGTAAGGCGCTAGAGGCCAGTTTTGCACATCTTTCATTTTTTGCTTCAAATTTGATTTTCTTTTGCTCCTTTCATCATAGTGACTCATTTTAATCATACCTGCAAGAAAAACACAAAAATACCTTCCATTAAAGTGCAATATCATAAACAATAGGTATAAAAAAGTGCTTAAAAGAACTATATATTTTAAGTATATCACACACCCTATAACATGCAAAAAAAATCTAAAACGATATTAATGTCATCGTTTCGTCTTGATTGTCCTGCAAAACAGAGTTAGCACACCCTATAATATGCAAAGAAAATTTAATCTTAACCTACAATAAAAAGAGTGTTTATTTTAAATTGTATTTCAATGTCAAGAAGTTAGATTTTTAGATTTGATGTCATTGGAATATAAAAATGATATGTCTAAAAAAAACTTTAGATTTATTTTAGATTCTATGTCATTTGGATCTAAAATGTTAAGTCTAATATTGATTAGACTTAAAAGTTTGATTTTAATATTTTATTTTCTATGTCATTTGATTCTAAAAAAAGTTAAATCTTTTGTTGATTTGACTTAGAATCTAACAAGAAATTAGATTTTAATATTTTAGATTCTATGTCATCTTGAATATGAATATATTAGGTCTAATGTTCATTAGACTTAACAAAAAGTTAGATTTTAATCTTTTTAATTCAATGTCATTTGAACCTAAATATATTAAGTCTAATTTTGATTAAACTTAAAATCTAATAAAAAGTTAGATTTTTAATGTTTTAGATTTAATCTCATTTGAATCTAAATATATTTAGTCTAATTTTGATTAGACTCAAAACCTAACAAAAAATTAAATTCTAATATTTTAGATTCAATGTTGTTTTGAATGTGAATATATTAAGTCTAATGTTGATCAGACTTAACAAAATGTTAGACTTTAATATTTTTGATTCAATGTCATTTGAATCAAAATATATTAAGTTTAATTTTGATTAGAATCAAAATCTAACAACAAGTTAGATTTTTATATTTTAGATTCAATGAATTTGAATCTAAATATGTTAAGTCTAATTTTGATTAGATTTATTGTAGCAAAAAATTAGATTCTAATATTTTAGATTCAATGTCATTTGAATCTAAATATATTAAGTCTAATTTTAATTATACTTAAAATCTAACAAAAAGTTAGTTTCTAATATTTTAGATTCAACGTCGTTTGAATCTAAAAATATTAAGTCGATTAGAAGTCTGATAATTAGATTCCACGTCATTTAAGTCTAATATTTTTGCTTCCATCATGTTGGTTAACTCAGATTTAATTTAGATTGAACCTAAGTTAAGTTAGGTTTAATAAGGGTTGAAGCTAAAATTTATGTTGAGTTTAACCTAAGTTTAAGTTATGTTAAACCTAAGTTTAGGTTTAATTCAAGTCCAATATAGGTTAGACTTAAGTTGAGGTTGACTTAGATTCATGTCGAGTTGAATCTAAGTTAGTTTAGTCAAATATGGGTTAGAATTAAATTAAGGTTGACTAAGATTCATGTAAATTTGAATCTGTGTTAGGTTTAAGTCTAATATGGGTTAAATCTAATATAGGTTATACTTAAATTTAGTTTTGTTTAATTTAGATTAATGCCATGTTGTACTTAAGTTAGATTTTGTTTAACTTAGATTCATATCATGTTGAATCTAATTTAGTTTTTGTTTAACTTAAATTTATGTAATGTTGAACCTAAATTAGATTTTGACTTAAGTTCAATATGGGTTGGAATTAAGTTAAGATTTGGTCTAGAGTTAAGGTTTAGTAGTTTAATTAAGTCTAATGTATTAAACTTAATTAGAGTTTAGGTTTGTTTAAACCTTAGTCGGTTAAGGTTTAATGGTTTAATTAAGTCTAATGTATTAGACTTAATTAGGGTTTCTGACCTTAATTAGTTAAGGATTAATAGTTTAATTAAATCTAATGTATTAGACTGAATTATGATTTAAGTTTGATTAAACCTTAGTTGTTTAAGTTTTAATAGTTTATGGAAATCTAATGTATTAGAACTAATTATGGTTTAAGTTCGATTAAACCTTAATTAGTTAAGGTAAAATAGTTTAATTAAGTCTAATATGTTAGACTTAATTATGGTTTAAGTTTGATTAAACCATAGTTGGTTAAATATAAGTCAAATATGTTTGACTTAATTATGGTTTAAGTTTGATTAAACCTTAGTTGGTTAAGGTTTAATAGTTTAATTAAGTCTAATGTGTTAGACTTAATTATGGTTTAGGTTTGATTAAACATTAGTTAGTTAAAGTTTAAAAATTTAATTAAGTCTAATGTGTTAGACTTAATTATGGTTTAGGTTTGATTAAACCTTAGTTAGTTAAGGATTAATAGTTTAATTAAGTCTATTATGTTAGACTTAATTAAGGTTTATGTTTGATTAAACCTTAGTTAGTTAAGGTTTAAAAGTTTAATTAAGTCTAATGTGTTAGACTTAATTATGGTTTGGGTTTGGTTAATCCTTAATTAGTTAAGGTTTAAAAATTTAATTAAGTCTAATGTCTTAGACTTAATTATGGTTTAGGTTTGATTAAACCTTAGTTAGTTAAGGATTAATAGTTTAATTAAGTGTATTATGTTAAGCGTAATTAAAATTTAGGTTTGATTAAACCTTAGTTATCTAAGGTTTAAAAGTTTAATTATGTATAATGTGTTAGACTTAATTATGGTTGAGGTTTGATTAAACCTTAGTTCGTTAAGGTTTAATAACTTCAATAAGTGACTTAATTATGGTTTAGGTTTGATTAAACCTTAGTTAGTTAAGGTTTAATAGTTTAATTAAGTCTAATATGTTAGACTTAATTATGGTTTAGGTTTGATTAAACCTTAGCTAGTTAAGGTTTAATAGCTTACTTAAGTCTAATGTGTTAGACTTAATTATGGTTTAGGTTTGATTAAACCTTCGTTAATTAAGGTTTAATAATTTAATTAAGTCTAATGTGTTAGACTTATTTATGATTTAGGTTTGATTAAACCTTAGTTAGTTAAGGTGTAACAGTTTTTTTAAGTCTAATATGTTAGACTTAATTATGGTTTAGTTTGATTAAACCTTAGTTAGTTAAGGTTTAATAATTTAATTAAGTATATTTTGTTAGACTTAATTATGGTTTAGGTTTGATTAAACCTTAGTTAGTTAAGGTTTAATAGTTTTATTAAGTCTATTATGTTAGATTTCATTATGGTTTAAGTTTGACTAAACTGTAGTTGGTTAAGGTTTAATAGTTTAATTAAGTCTAATGTGTTAGACTTAATTATGGTTTAAATTTGATTAAATCTTAGTTGGTTAAGGTTTAATAGTTTAATTAAGTCTAATATGTTAGACTTAATTATGGTTTAAGTTTAATTAAACTTTAGTTGGTTAACGTTTAATAATTTAATTAAGTCTAATGTGTTAGACTTAAGTCTAATGTGTTATACTTAATTATGGTTTAGGTTTGATTATACCTTAGTTGGTTAAGGTTTAATAGTTTAATGTTAGACTTAATTATGGTTTAAGTTTGATTAAAACTCAATTGGTTCAATTTTAATTATTTAATTAAGTCTAATATTTTATACTTAATTATGGTTCAACTTTGATGAAACCTTAGTTGGTTAAGTTTTGATAGTTTAATTAAGTCTAATATGTTATACTTAATAACAGTTTAAAATTTACTTAATGTAATTAAGGTCTAATGGGTTAATTTTGTTTAATATGTCCTTAAACTTAATCAAAATTTTATTTTGGATTAAAATTAATGTCATTAAAGTTTAATTAAGTTAATTAAATTTAATTTCCTTAAACTTAATTAAAGTGTTGATTATGTATTAAACTTAACGTAATTAAGGTTTTAATAGGTTAATTAAGTTTAATTAAACCTATTGTAATTAAGGTTTAATTTTGTTAATTATGTTTAATATGTCTTTAAACTTAATTAATGTTTTAATTTTGAATTAATTAACTTTAATATGTCTTAAAACTTAATTAAAGTCTGATTTTAAATTAAACATAATGTCGTTTAATTAAATTAATTAAATTTAATATGTCTTTAAACTTAATTAAAGTGTTAATTTTGTATTAAACCTGATGTAATTAAGGTTTTAAATATGTCTAATTTGATGTTTTAAACTTAATTGAAAGTGGGTCTTGAGTCTATTTTGGGATAGACTCAATTCTGACTTTGTCTATTGTTGAATAGGCTAAGTTGAGTGAAAAATAAAATTTTTAGGGTTTTAAGTTATTAATATATAAAAAATTTTAACCCTAATTTTGAAAATTTCATTTAAAATTGTTCGATGACTTAAGAATTGTCATTTTAAGGTTATTGTCTGTCACTTTAAATTTCCTAACCAATTTCCAATTTTATTTTCCTTAATTTTTATTTTTATAATTTTTATTTAAAATAATTACATGGTGTCTTGAAAATTAGAAAATGATGTCTTAGAGGATTTTCCTAGCCTAGGAAAAATCAGGGGATATTCCTAATGGCCTAGAGATAATACTCTTAAATTTTTAGATTTTTCTGTTTTGTAAATAATTTTTGATAATTAAAATACTTCAAAGAGTATTTAATTATTTAAAAATTAAATATAGAGAATAAAATTATGATTTTGATCTAATAATTTTCGCCTCTTCATGCTGAGTTTAGGAGTATTTTTTCATATGTTTATGAATTTTTTATGTCAAGATATGTAAGTTTGAAGTTTTTAAGGTTTATCTAGATTTTCTTAAATTCAGATAAATCCTAAGCCGTCGCGTGTCCTCGGACAGGTCGAAACACGGTAGATCCTGTGTGATGATCCGAACAGTGAAGATAGAGGGATTTAATCACAGCCGTCTGTTTCCAAAACACGGAAATGGACGACATCCGTTCATCCTGTTCATCTCTTTGATCCCGCAAGCCGTCCATGATCAAAGAACAATGTCTCTCTCGATTCTTGATGAAATCAAGTGAAATTTGTTTCAATAGGATTTTTGTGAGATGACGAACCCATCCATACAGTGATTTATGGGTTTTACTTTCATAAAGTGTGAAACCCAAACACCATTAATGTGGAAAATCCATACCTTGGCCTTAGTTGATTTGAGCTCGATTTGGTTGGTTTGAAAGCTTCGTATGGTCCTTAGAAAGCTTTTCCCCAACTCAATTTGGTGTCAAATTGAGTTTCTATATGATTTTGATCAAGAGGGCTTAGATTGAATGGGCTAGATCAATCAATGGCTTAGAGGTTATGAGGATGGCCAATTTTGATTGAGCTTCTCATCACACGTTCCCTCGATGGATTTAGGAAGGTTAACTTGAAGATTTGGATAAGTTGGCTTCACATCCTCAAAATGTTCTATTTTTTGTGGTTTTGGGCTCTCTCGGTTTAGCGAAATTGAAGTGATTCACTGGGTTTCAAGGTCTAGTTTCATTGGGGATCGATTGCTGAGGTCCTAAAGAAAGTTTTTTGTGATAAGAGTTAAGGGATTTAAGTAGTATTTGGCTATCTCCTATTTTGGTCTCCTCCTCTTTGAATGCTCTCGGGCTAGGCCTATTTATAGCCATGGGAGGCTTTGGATGAGCTCAATTTTTCTTGGGTTCCTCTAGGATGGTTATTAACTTCACCATGATGACTTAGGGATGAGATTGTGGGTTGTGATAAGGGGATTTGTGTTTCCCAAGCTCAACCTATGTGAATTTCCAAGTGTAGTAAAGGTTTAACCCATGGCTTGGCTTTCTTCCATTGGTCCTTGTATGACGTGGATAAAATCAGTGAAGACTCACTGAATTTACCTTCCTCACATGAATTTATTAGCTTATTTAATGGGCATGAGGAGGAAATGCCACCTTAGCTTCTTACTCATCCCCTACATGGTTTAGTAACCATGTGTTTTAACCAACATGAAAGGGGATCTCAAGCTTTGTTCTTTTCCTATTGGGTGGCCTAGGAGGTGTGTGATAAGTAATTGGGATGGCTGGCCACCTCACTCCATGCAAATGGATGAATCATGCTTTGGATTGAAGGGATCATGCCACTTCAAAAGAATGTCATGATTAGGTTTAACCCATGGTTAACCATGATGAATAATGGGTTTTTCATGTGTTAGTTTGTGTTATAATGGGTTTAATAAGTCATAAGTGACTCATTAATGACCCTCCATAAGTTAATTTTGAATTCAAAAATAAATCATGTTATTTTATGTCACATATGATGTCATGTGTTAAAATGGCTTTTTAATTGTATTTTAATTTTTAATTAATTATTTCATTAATTAAAAATATTGGAAATTATATTATTAGCCAATAAATTAATCAAAATAATTTTGGAATTAATTATTTTGTTAATTTTTATCATTTTTAGTTCAAAATTGGGTATTTTTACCAAATTTTTTAAATGTTGACTAGGGTGGACCAATGTTGACCCGGGTTGACCCAGGTTGACCAATTCTAGTCCAAGGGTGTCTAATTTGACCCACCTAACCTTGTCATGGTTGGTTTGGTCATAATGTCCATGGGTTTTATCATTAAGTGTTTGATTTGGTCATGTTGACCAATTTTACGGTTTAAGTGAATCCATGGGTCAATATGGTGATTTTTGGATTAAATTTTGGTCACTTTGATTAATGTCAAGTTTATCTTGTCAATGTCTATCTTTGAAGTCAGTTTTGTGGTTTAGAGACATGGGTTAGCCATATTGACCAATTTTAACCCTTGAAGGTTAAGAATTGACCAATGGGGCTAGGGTGGTTGTCTTTGTGTCATGTGTGGATTGTTTTGATCAAATTTCATTTACTTATGTCAAAGAATGACCAATAAGGCTAATGCAATAATCTTTGAGACATGGTTTGACCATTTTGACATAATTTATCTTTTTAGGTCATGAGGTGAATAATGAGGTGAATGTGGTGGTCTTTAGGTCTTTGGTTGATGATTTTGGCCAATTTTGACTTTTTTGGTCAAAAGTTGACCATTTAAGTTAGTAGGGCGTTTATTGAATAAAAAATTGACTATTTTGACCAAAATTGACTTTTTAGTCAAAGGTTGAACTATTGGGTCAATAGGTTGGTCACTGGGTCAAGGATTGACTATTTTGACCAAAATTGACTTTTTGGTCAGAAGTTGACCTATTGGGTCAATAGGGTGATTATTGGGTCAAGGATTGACCATTTTGACCAAAATTGACTTTTTGGTCAAAAGTTGACCTATTGGGTCAATAAGTTGTTTATTAGGTCAAGGATTTACCATTTTGACCAAAATTGTCTTTTTGGTCACAAGTTGACCTATTGGGTCAATGGGTTGTTTATTAGGTCAAGGATTTACCATTTTGACCGAAGTTGACTTTTTGGTCAAATTTTTGACCAGTTAGATCAATAATTGATCAGATCAAGGCTTGTCATTACTGATTTGATCATTTAAAAATGTTTTTAAAATTTAGGTTAAGAAGGCTTTATTTCGGTTTTACCCTAGTCATTAGGGTTTAATGTCCATCAATGAGATCTAGGAAGTCAATATTGGTATATCTCCTATCTCAAGCTAACTTTGAAATGATCCTCACAAAAGTGAGGTCAACAAATGGGCCCCCAATATGTGTGGAAAACTGTAAAAGTATGCCGCATATATTAGCGTTGGCTGAAATGGTCTGAATGTCTTAATATCCATTATCGGTTTATAAGTCATTTTAATGTCAAAGTAATTTTGTTTTGAAGAGAAGGTGGATTCCATATTCCATTAAAGAAGGTATTATATCATTTCTTGAAGATATCAAATGTTGATATGTTGGTTTTGAGAAGGAACGCTATGCGACTTATATCCTTTCTCAAAGAAAAAGTTAAAGGAATGTCATATTTCCATGTCAGGAAGGGTCTTATATCCAATAACTAGAGAGAGAGAAGATGTCATATCATCTCTCAAAAATATCAAATGTCGATATGTCTATTTTGAGAAGGAAAGCTATGCGACTTATATCATTTCTCAAAGAAAGAGTTAATGGAATGCCATATTTCCGTGTCAGGAAGGGTCTTATATCTAATAACTTGAGAGAGAAGTTGGCATATAATCTCTCAAAAATTTCAAATGTCAATTTATCCATTTTGAGAAGGCAAGGCATGCTACTTATATCCTTCTCAAATGAAAAGTTAATGGAATGTCATGTTTCCATGTCAGGAAGGGTCTTATATCCAATAACTGGACTTATATCCTTTCTCAAAGGAAAAGTTAAAGGAATGCCATGTTTCCGTGTCAGGAAGGGTCTTATATCCAATAACTGGAGAGAGAGAAGATGTTATATCATCTCTCAAAAATGTCAAATGTTGATATGTATATTTTGAGAAGGAAAGCTATGCGACTTATATACTTTCTAGAAGGAAAAGTTAAAGGAATGCCATGTTTCTGTGTCAAGAATGGTCTTATATCTAATAACTGGAAGTTATATGTGAAAAAAACATAAAGAAAAGCGCTTCTGCTGGGAATTTGACCTTTACAGATCAAAAGATAAATCTCATGTTAGTTATCACAAGTTTTTCGTCATGTCATTTTTTATTTAAAATTTTCATTCTGGCATTTTTTGGACCTGCCGATTTATTACAAAGAACAGAGAATGTCTTTCAACATTTATTTCATTTCCAAAGATTATATACATTGCAAACAAAACTTAACAGTTTATATATGTGCATATACCATATGGCACGCATGCTATAAACTATCGATATTTATCACATCGAGGACTACAATATTGTCCTTTCATTATTATTGGAACCTTGTGTACTTTTAGACCAACCTCAAATATCTAACACTCCAAAACATTGTCTGTCGAATATTTTTTAGGTGTTTGGACATTCATGGGTCATGGTAATTCCAGAGGTTTCAATCCATCAAGCTCTGGAATGGTCTGATATCTGACGGGTCATTTATCTGGACGCATTCGTCGAAAAGTGATCAAGATGTGATGTCTACTGACGCTCGATATGCAATGCTTTGCCACATCAGTGTTGTTCCCTTGCATTAGAAGAACTGATCCTCGACTTAAAGGGATTTGGTATGTCTCATGAAATTTTCCTGGTCCGAGAATTTGTATCTCTCTTTCTAAAAGGGTAGAACACTGATGCACCTAAAATATATAGTGTTTTTATGCATATTTTTATACCTAATTTTGATGATATTGCACTTTAATGGAATTTATTTTGTGTTTTCTTATAGGTATGATGAAAATGATTAATTATGTTGAAAGGAGTGAAGAAGGATCAAATTTGGAGCAAAATTATGAAGTTTGAGAAATTTGGCCTCTGGTGCCTAAGCGCCAAAGTGCCGGCGCTTAAGCGCCACCGTTAAAAATTGAATTTTAATCAAATTTGGTGCCATTTTCAAGGGACGTTTGAAGCAACTTTTTCTAGTGACTTCCTTAACTTTCTTTGGGCGGCAAATATGATTGAAGGGATGCATATTTTGGTGGATACATTGAATCTGGACATGATTTGAAGAGACATCAAGGCACCTTTTGGAAAATTATAAAGATGAAGCCTAATAAATTGCAAATGTTGTTGTTGTTATAGTTAGAGTGTTATTGGAGTAGTTATTATTATTGTTTTAAAAGTGTGTTAATATTTAGAAGTTCTTCTTTTCTATAGTAGAGAGTATAGAGTAAGAAAGGAAAAAGGGTTGGTGTGCCTTCTTCTCACAAATTTTCTTTTATCCTCGTATCTAGTTTTTATTGAATTTTAAAGTCTTTATTAGAGTCATCAGAGTTGGGAGCCAACCTCTGTAGAGTTGTATTGTGGAAAGCAAAATTCCAAAGTAACTTCCAGAGTCTTCTAGAGAGGATTTTCAGATAAGTATTTATCTTTGTTTTTACACTTTATTTTTAAGTAAGATTGTTGTGTTTTCATTATGGTTTATGCTTTCATACCAAATTTTGTTTGTGCTTTCATCATGAAATTTTATTAGTTTATTTTATCTTTTTCTTTCTTAGATGATGAAGTAATTAAATTATGGAAATATGTTGTGGAAAGTAGAAGTGTTTAATGATGGAATAAATTGGGATGATTCAATTCCTTGAACTTAATTTACTTCTTGATTTGGCCAATTAAGATGTTGAAATTTGCTATAAGTTTTTGTAAGATCCAATGTGGTATTATCTCAAACAATAATTGGAAAGAATCACATGCAATTATATAGGCGAGAATTGCAGTCCATATTATTGAATGCAAATATATTGGGAGATATGCTTTATTGGGGAGTAAAATTAGAGGACTTTAGAGTGACAGGCTAAAGCCCCCTAATTTGGTTTGTTATTTTAAATTTTTTTTTAAGATGTTAGCCCCCAGGTGGAGGGAATAGAGGGAACTCTAAAGTGAGAGCTGTTATCTTCCCTTCCTAACCCATCTACAAAATTTTAAAATTTTAAATTAACTAATTTTCTTTATAGAACCAAGTAAGGGTAAAGAATATAATTGCTCCTATTTGGCACAATACATTTAAATAATTCTACAACATAAATATCCATAATTATTACTGATTCATTGAAGAAGGAAAAATATATTTGATTCTTATAGCTTTTATATTTTGTTTTAAAGTATTGATAATTTTATTTCTTGCTTAACTTTTTATTAAAAATATGAAAAACAACTTTTCGAAATTAATACCTTAAAACATACTTACAAAAATAAATTGAAAAAGTAAAAATTTATTTTTCTTATTTTTTTAAAGTTTTAGACATTTCCCTGTGGGTTTGACATCTCAGGGCTTAATCAAAAATTCTTATATTACTTGATAAACAATATTTATACTTGTGTAGTATCTCATACTATAAATCATAAAATTCCTATCTAAATCGTAAGCATAAATATTTCGGGCATCAAGTTTTTGGTGATGTTGCCAAGAAAATTGATTAAAATTTCATTTAAAGAAAATTAATAAAAATTTAAAATTTTTTTACTTTTCTTTGCTTTTGCTAGTGTGTTTTGTTTTATTCAATTTAACGTTGTATGCGTAGTTCAGGGTTTGAGAGACCTATGCCTTACGATTATGAATTAGAAAGAACAATCAGAAAAATCAAAAAAATTAAAATTCTGAAAAAGATAAAAATATTCAAGAAATGACAAATCATCAAAATCAAAATATTGACATCCATCAAGAATTTAGACCTTTAAGAGAATATGCTAACCCTACAGTGGATGAACTTCATGGTAGTATTCAACACCCTATTTTAGTTGCTAATTCCTTTGAGCTTAAACCTGTTATTATCCAAATGATGTCTAATAATCAGTTTAGGGGAGCATCAATTGAAGATCCTAATTTACATCTTGCCAACTTTCTATAGTTGTGTGCTACATATAAATATGATGGTGTTTCGGATGATGCTATTAGACTTAGACTTTTTCCTTTCTCACTAAGGGATAAAGCTAAGTTATGGTTAAATTCGTTAATACCTAGATTTATTAGAACTTAGGGTGATTTAGCAAAAAAATTCCTTGCTAAATATTTTCTACCATCAAAGACTTCGAAGCTTAGAAATGATATCACTTCTTTTTGTCAGTTTGAAGGTGAATCTATATATGAGGCATGGGAAAGATTTAAAGATCTCCTCAGAAAATGTCCACATCATTCGATACCAGATTGGTTAATAACTCAAACCTTTTATAATGGATTAGTCGGATCTCTTAGATCTATTATCGATGCTGCTGTAGGAGGATCACTGATCTCTAAACAGTTTACTGATGCTTATGCTTTGATAGAAGAAATGGCTACTAATAATTTTCAATGGCATTCTAAAAGGTTAAATCCTAAAAAGGTAGCTAATATTCATGAAAATGATTCTTTTGCGTTGTTAGCAAATCATGTTTCTGCAACTTCAAGGAAGATAGACCAATTTGGGATGAATTTTTCTCAGCCAATTGCCATGATTGAAGAAAATTCATTAAGTCAAATGGTTGATTCTCATACTTCACCAGAAACTTTGAATTCTATAAGTAAGCCTAATAACCCTTATTCTAATTATTATAACCCAGGTTGGAAGAATCATCCAAACTTTAACTGGAATACCAATAATCAGGGTGGTATTAATCAACAATGGGGGAAAAAACCAAGTAAACCCATTGGAGAACTGGAACAACCAAGGGAATAATAATTATAGATCAACCTATCCTCCAGGTTTTAACAATGCTTCATAATTTAAGAAGAAGAAGTTTTCCATTAAAGAAGTGGTGTTACAAATGGGAGATCAATTACAAAGTCAAGGACCTACAATAAGAAATATTGAAAATCAATTGGGACAAATTGCCAATACATTAATTAATAGATCCCAAGGTATACTTCCAAGTAATACTGAAGTAAGTCCAAGAGATAAGAATAAAGAGCATGTAAAAGCAAATCAACTGAGAAGTGGAAGAGAGTTGGAAGTTAGAGTACAAAAAGAAATTGAAGTAGATAGAGAAGAGATTGAAGAACTAAAAGAGGACGCTTCGAAAGGTTTGGAAAGACCTATTTCTCCACTTAAGGAAGATTTGGAAAAACCACCACCTCCATTTTCTTAAAAACTTCATCAACAAATGTTGGATAAGCAATTTTCAAAATTCTTAGAGATATTTAAGAAGCTTACCATCAACATTCCATTTGCTGAAGCCTTAGAACATATGCCAAGCTATGTGAAATTTATGAAGGATATCCTAAAAAAAAAGATGTTTGAAGATAATGAGACAGTTGCACTTAGTGAGGAGTGCAGTGTAATAATTCAGAAGAAGCTTTCTGAAAAGCTTAAAGATTCTGGTAGTTTCAAAATTCCATGTGCAATCGAAGACAGATTTTATGGAAAAGCTTTATGTGATTTGGGTGCAAGCATTAACCTCATGCCTCTATCAATATTTAAAAAACTGAAATTAGAAGAAATAACTCCAACTACTGTAACTTTGTAATTAGTAGATCGTTCGATCACATATCCTAGAGGAGTTATAGAAGTTGTTTTGGTAAAAGTGGATCAATTTATCTTTCCTATTGATTTCATTGTGCTGGATATGGAGGAAGATAAAGAGATACCCATAATTTTAGGAAGACATTTCCTAGCCACAGGCAGAGCAATGATAGATGTGCAAAAAGGGGAATTAACAATGAGAGTTAATGATCAGACTGTTACATTCAACATTTCAAAAT
This sequence comes from Papilionanthe hookeriana x Papilionanthe teres, assembly GCA_022702705.1. Classification (NCBI taxonomy): domain Eukaryota; kingdom Viridiplantae; phylum Streptophyta; class Magnoliopsida; order Asparagales; family Orchidaceae; genus Papilionanthe; species Papilionanthe hookeriana x Papilionanthe teres. The sequence goes on from CM040424.1 coordinate 153,110,431, forward strand.
CAATGAAATATCCTGCAAGAGGTAAAGATGATGAATGTTATAGGATGGATATTATCAAATATTTGAGTGAATGTCATTTCAAATCAACTTATGAAGAGAAATCTGAAAGAGAAGAATTAGAACATGAGCAAGAAGAGGAGTTACTTCATTCTTAAGATTTTCATGAGAAAATCTAAATTATGTTCATGAAAACTTTGAACTGTTGGACATGACTGAAAAAGATGAATCTTTTGATCCAAAAATTGAAAAACCTCCTGAACTTGAGTTAAAGATGCTTCCTGATCATTTGAAGTATATTTTTCTAGGCGAGTCGTCAACTTTGCTAGTGATAATTTCCTCTCAATTAACTAAAAAAGAAGAAGAGAGCTTGTTTGAAGTTTTAAAGAAGTACAAGAGAGCCTTTGAAGGACAATAGCAGATATTAAAGGAATCAATCCTTCAATTTGTATGCATAGAATCTTTATGCAAGATAATTGCAAACCTAGGGCTGAACTCAAAGGAGATTAAATCTTATTATGAAAGATGTTGTTAAGAAAGAAATTTTAAAGTGGATGCATGCTGGGATTATCGACCCTATTTCAGATAGTGCTTGGGTTAGTCCTATTCACTATGTTCCTAAGAAAGGAGGAGTAACTATGTGTTGACCATATTTTTGATGAGGTCTTTTCTTTTCTCTCTCCTTAGTCTTTAGGATCTAGCCTTAGGCTTTTCCTTTGACTAATCTTAGAAGACTAGAAGTGGAACATAGCCTTTAGAAATTCAAACATCTCTTGACTTCCTGCAAACCCCACAAGTTTGATGGTAGACCCCTAATCACCTAGAGGGTTGAGATAAAATGTGGAGGTTTAAAGGATGAGTTCTATATAGGACTTTTTGGCCTTAGGGATACCCTGGGTGGCCTGGTCTGGTGAGGGTTGACTTGCACATACACCAAACTCTCACACACATTCCAAGTCCTAAAGCCACACTCTCACCCAACTTGACTTCCTGACTCATGTAGGTAATTCACATGGATGGTTCTTAACTCCTAAGCCCCTGGCTAAGAGGGTTAGGAACAACATAGTGAATACCTAAAATGAGTCCTCTCATGGCTCATATGGGCATAATATGGCTTCATGGCTCAACCAAAGTGATTCCATTCTACTCACATTCAATCAATCTTCATTTTTCCAAAATTTCAATTTTTGACCCACGGGGCCCCGGACCCACCAAACCTACCAAATGCCCTTGAAATGACCCAAAATTTGCAAAATTACCCAAATTCCTCAAAATTCCTCAAAATCAGTCCTTAAACATTTCTCACCACTCAAAGTGATCATCTTTGACCAAAAATTCCAAAAATTCCAACAATACCCCCAATACCCTCCAAATTACCAAAATGCCCCTCTTGACCCAAAAATCCAAAAAATCCAAAAATTCCCAAAAAAATTCCAAAAAATCCCAAATATTCCAAATTTCATTTTGTTCAACTACACCATGGGCCAATTTTGTCAATTTACCCCACTTTTACTAAGATCCCCAATTTGACCCATTTTTAACCCAAATGAACCCAATGTCAAACCAAACCTCCCCAATTGACCTAAATTTTAGTCCAATTCATATCTAAAATTCAATTCAATATCCCCAATATCAATTTATACCAAATCCAAGCCCAATTTGATTGACATTTAGGTCTAATTTCATTCTTAAACTTAAAGCCCAATTTTGACCCATGAGCTAAACTTAGCCCAAACCTATCCCAAATCAACTCAAATTAACCCCAAACCTTTTCTAAAACCTTCCTAGCATCCCCACAAACAAAACACTAACATGATTTGCCCAAAATTTCAACCCAAACCTTACTCAATTTCAACCCAAACCTTACTCAATTTCAACCCAAACCCAAAATTCCTTAAATGGGCCTACACCCAAATCTAACCCAAATGGGCCCAAATCCCAAAATCAAAACCCTACCAAAGTTGAAACCTATTTGTAACACCCCCATAAAAATTTCCCAACATTAAGTTTACATCAATTTCAACATTAGCCCAACTTTAGCCCAAGATAGCTCATTTTGACCCATTTGGACTCTATTTCCAAAGAGACCCAAATTAGACCCAATCCAATTCTAAATCACCTCAAACTTGCTTTAAATCACTCATGACACATCCCTAAACCAAACCCAACAATTACTTGGCCCAAAATTTTACAGAAAAAAATCCCATCCATAAATTTATTTTTAAGCCTAAAGCCCACCTTTTTAAACCTTCCTAAAAGCCCATTCCTAAAATAATTTCAAAAGTCCAAACCCATCCTAAGGCCCACATTACAATCTCATCACATCCTTACTAAATTAAAATCATCCCTAAGTCCTAAATTAGCCATCAAATTTTTCTAAACTAAGCCATATGCCAAATCCTATCAAATCACCCCTAAATTACCAAAACTCCTTAAAAAGCCATTTTCATGAAACAAAGCCAACTTTTTCCAAAGCCAAATGGAGCCAAATATGAGCCATTTACAAGCCATATGAAGCCATGAGGGGTTTGACATGTGACCATACCCAAAGTAACAAAGGGAGGGGCCCCTTTCTTAATCCTTCATTAAGCATTTTTAACTCCTTCCATGCTACACACTAAACCATTTTTAACCACATCACCTTGGATGGGAACTTCACCACCCCTTCCTAGCTGACCCAACTAATTTTTTTCAGCCCAAAACCAGGTCATGGGGAGGTGAACCTAACCCAAAACCATGGCTTGGACCAAATCAAGCCAAAATGGCCTCTCCCCCATGCCATTTTAATCCAAGCTCTTTACACATGGCATTGGTCAATTGCTTGCACTAAACCCCAGCCCTGGACCTCCTGACCCTGAGGGTGACCCATGCCTGCCGGCCAGCCACCTGGGCCGCCGGAAAACACCACACCCGAGAGCATCATGTGAGCCCAAGCTTGGAATTCTCACCTGCTGAGTTGCCCCATGCCCAATGGCCACCATGGCTATTCTTCTCCTCACCAGAGCAGCTGATTCCAACCCCTAACTCCCCCTGGGAGAGCCTCCAGCCATGCCTATTTAAACACCACCTCTATCGGCCATGGGGGAGGTACTGAAACAAACTTTCTGAAACTCTACAAAAATTGACCCAGACCACCCTCCACACTTAGAGCAATTGATCTCCAGTGTCCATTTGCCCTAATCCCCATTAACAGAGCTCAATTTCAGAGTCCAAATTCCACCCAAAAATAGGACACTTCACTACAGTGAGCCAATCTCCAAATTTATTGGACCTAAACCTTCACCAGACTAAGAGGAGAAGTTCCCCAGTGAAAGCCCCTCTCCAGGCCACTCAGCTGCTCCAGCCTCCAAGCTTTGTGATCGAGCTGTGGTCACTTTTGTACCTAGGCAATTCACCGGGCCAAGGGACTTCATCTGGAGCTTGCTTGGACCCAATCGAACCTGACACAACTCTCAGATCGAAGCTTCACTTCTCTGAGCAAAGGTATGAACTCTCTCTTCCTCCCGAGCTCCTGGAGATTCTCCATTTGATATGAATAGATTTCAATCCATGTTTACCGTATGGATGTGTTCGTCTCTTCAAGACGAATCCATAGAGCATAAGAACATGAAAATCCATTGAGAATTGAGTGAGATCTTAGGGTTTTTGTGTGGTTGGTCACGGGTTCATACCAGTCGTAGATGATGACTGGAGCCGTTGGATCGCGCGTGTATCGAGCGGACGACTCAGATGGTGTCGGAACAGGAGACGGTACGTGAACCGCGGGCCCCGTGGCAGCTGACTCAGATGGCGGCGCCGAACCAGGAGACATTGCGTGGCTTTTCAGATCTGCTAAGGTTGACGCGGCGCCGCGTGGTTAAGTAGGAAATTAGGGTATTTTCTTATTTATTAAATATCCAGAACTTCAAAAATTGATAACTTTGTGTAGAAAAATCCTAAAAATAAAATAAAAATACTCTCTTGCTCAGTGAACAGAGGAGAATAATGTGGAAAAGAAATCAATCAATTTCATCTAGTAAGTTATTTTTAATGATTTAATTACTCTCTGCACTATTTTAATTCTCCATGCACATAGACAATTCACCATGGCATGAGACCATAGGGCTTTTAAAGCCTCTGAACTTGGGAACATTCCCTGAATTTTCCAAGGTTAGAGGCTATCCCTATGAGAAGTTATTGATTTTCCAAGTTCATGTTACTGTTTTGAGTATTTTAATTCCAATAATTAGCATGTTGAGAAATAAATTCTAGGAAAATTTGATGATGTTTCTTATGACTAGAGGAACCTCGTAAAATTAAGTTTTGAGTTAATTCACTTGGAATAACCCTAATTGGTCTAAATACCCAAAATTGAATTTTAATTAATTAGGGTTAACTACACATCAAATTAACTTAAAAACAATTCTCCACTGATCTTTGGGATTAGGGGAACATCTCATAAAAATTTGAAATCAATTGGACTTGATTAAACTCACCAAATGGGTTGATTAAGCCTCTTAAGCAAAATGGGTGAAATTAAACTTTAAAAATTCATAACTCACAAAATACTTTTAAAAAATTTACAAAAATGGTTTTGGAGCTTCTCTGATATCAGAAGAACTTAGGAAAATTAAAATTGTAATTTTCTAAAAAAAATTGATTTTTATCATTATTTTAAAATTTTTAATAATTAAAAAATAATAAAAATCATAAAAATATTAAAAATCACCAAAATGTCACATTTTGAATTCTAATTACTTAGGAACAAACCAAATATTTTTCTTAAGTCCCTAGGATAAGATATTGCATTTTAAAGGCTTGATGTAATTTTTAATATTAAAAATGTATTTTCCAACCTTTTCATTAAAATAATTCTAATAAATCAAAGAAAAATCAAAAAATAATAAAAATTTGTTTATCTGGACTCCTTGAGGTCAGAGAGATTTATGAAAAATATAAAATCCTTTTTTTCAAATTTAATTTTATTTTAAAATTAATTAATACTCCAAAACTCACAATAATTCTAATAAATAAAATATAATTCAAAAAATCAGCAAAATTGGCTCAAATGGTCCTCTGGTCATTAAAAACATCTCATAATTTTCTTAAGGATAGAAACATTTCCTTCGTCATGTTATTAAATTTTTCTTGAAAACCCTTATTTTCTATTAAAAATAATTACATAAATAATTTAAATACAGAAAAATCACATTTTCTCCTCTAATGTCTTAATTGACATGTGAGTGAGGTTACATAAAAATTTTAAGTTCATTTGAGCTTAATTTAGTGAGTTATAGAATTATTAAGCTTGAAGGGTAAAAGGGTAATTAAAAATTTTAACCTTTAATTAAAATTTTAGGATTAATTAAAAAAGGGAGGGTAAAATATTTGATTCTAAACTAATTTTGGATGATTGAAACTTAAATGATTGAGGGTAGAAACCTACTAACCATTTCAAATATAATTAAAGTAAAACTTTAATTAACTAATAAATTGAAATTTTGGAAGAATAATAGAAGATGGAATTATTAAAGTAGGGATATTATTAAGAGGATATTTATTCTTTAATTTAAAAATCTCTAAATAAATCACTTCAATAATACTTAAGTCTTAATTAAAAAAAATTAAAAGAATAATCTCAATTAAATTAAAATTAAAATTAAATTAAAAGTAAAATAAATTGAAAATTAAATTAAAATTAAAATTAAATTAAATTAAATTAAAATTAAAATTAAATTAAATCAAATTAAATTAAATTAAAAGTAAAATAAATTGAAATTAATTTATATTAAAATTAAATTAAATTAAATTAAATCAAATTAAATTAAATTAAACTAAATTAAAAATTAAATTAAATTAAAACTAAATTAAATTAAAATTAAATTAAAATTAAATTAAATTGAATTAAATTAAATCAAAATCATTTATCAACAAACCTAAATTAAATCATTAAGAATTAAATCTAAAATAATTTGAACACTATTCCAAACTTAAACTGATTTTTTTATAATCAAGTCAAAATTAAAATTAAATCATTAAGTTTAAATCATTAAAATACTTAATAGTTTGATTTGCCCTTTTAAATCTCTTATTGTTATAACTCTTAAATGAGGTATCAAGTGAAGTGTTACCTCACTTATAGGATATTCAAATGTCCTAGTTCATCGTGCAAGAGAACAAAACTTAAACCCCTGGATGATTAATTCATTTGTATAATTAAATTCTTTTGGACTTAAAACAATCCTAGAGGTATTGAAAAGATGTTTAAGACACGTCTTAAGCACTTCCTCAATATGATAGGATGTTTATAAGAACAATTGAATTTAATTGTTTCTTTGATGAAGAAAATCGTCCTTAAACCAAAACACAAAAACCTAGACGTCATAGGAGATGACTAAGCATAGGATTAGGACTTTGGTAGACAACCAAAACCTCTCCCTTAGCTTTACCTAGATACTTGTTGAAATATTTAAATGCCTTAACATGTGTTTTAAGTGCAGCTTGGGATGACAGGAAGACCATCCAGGTACGCTTTTATTTTATTGCAATTTACTTACATGCATTGTATTTTACTTTTCTTGCATGATAAACAACTGTTGCATGAAAACCAAAACCTTTAGGGTAGTCCCTGAACTGAAACCAAAACTAAATTAAAAATCACTGCAAGATAAAATTCACCGTCACAATATTTCAAAATATAAAACAACTCAAAATTTAATCACAAACAGAACAACAAACTATAATTGCAACTAAATTAAAACGTCTCGTTGAATGATCGGGAATACCTCAGATGATGTAACCCACGTGTTACTAACGGGATTTCCCACGGTCTAAATGAAAGTGTGGAACTCATTCAGTTGAGTTTAGCAAATTCATCTGGACTAAGTGAATTCAATGAAAATAACGGTGCCGGGATGACGGAACCGTGGGATCTTAATCGGTTCTGTTTAACCAACTTTAAGATTTGTTTTAATTAAAATATTAAAAAAAAACACTTGAACTCTAAGATTTTTCTTTAAACCAAAACACTTTTCTTATCTCCTGATTTATGACTTCTAAAACTAAACGTCTACAACAACAAGGAGCTTGGAGCATGGTGGGCAGCTCAGCCATCGTCATCAGCAAAACTCGGATCTACTTCAACAAAACTTTCTTAGAATTAAAGAACCAAGCCATAGGACTTTGAGGTAATTTGCCTAGTGCAACATAAATCCTCAACTCTTCGTTAGGCATTTGCATGATCATGTCATGTAAATTAAGCCCTAACCGGTCTTAGGACTCAGAGGTAGTCGTTTAGTATGACATAAACCCTCATATCTTCGAGGCTATTTGTATGATTTTATCATACAAATATAAGTCCAAATTAATTAAAATTGGCAAGATTGAAATATCAGATAATATTAGGATTTTCTTAAATCCGAGCCTAACAATAGGATAGTTTGAGAAGTTGCCAAGATTCTTCTTGTATCCTCAACTTCTCCTACTTTTCTTCCTTTGAACTCCTGAAATAAATTGTTCGAAATTTGATCCATTCCCTTTTAAATTTCCAAAATTCAAATACTTTGAAAACCTTAAACTTTGAGATTCTTGAGAGCAAAACCACTGATCATTATCGAGAGTTTTCTTAGGTGATTCCCGTCATTTAAGATATAATTAACTATAGGGGCTTGCCCTTATAGGGAACTTTAAGAACCCATGTAATATAAACCCTGCTTAATTCATTTATATTAAGCAGGGGAACTTGTCGGCTTATAAAATTGGTTCGCAGACCAAACAGATGTCACAAATCTTCTAGTTTATTTAATCGAGCCCCATCGTCAAGCAGTGTGTTTGTCCTTTCGAGATAGATACACGGTTTGTGATGTGGTGCTCGTTTATATAAACTATTTGGGATGTGAGATCGGTTTGATTTCATATCTTAAAATTTTGAAATTTAAAAAAATTATTTTCAAAATCAAATACTACTTTTCAAATTATTTATTTAAATTAAATTAAAAATTCGCGATAATTTCTGTAGGCGACCTCTTTTCAAAAATACAACACACAACCTAAAAATATGCCGACAATTTCTGGTGACTCCGCTGGGGACTAGTTCCTCTCTCCATTTTGGTCAGATGGTTTTGCTTTCATAAATCGGTAGTGAGCCCATGCCCCTAGTGGACCAAACTACCATTCTTCCGTTGGAATACCCCGTTCATTTCTGTCTTGAACGATTATAGCCAACTCCTTTCAGATTTAGGAGCCACTGTTTAGACACCCCTAAATGGAGAGGTTCCGAGATCCTTTTACCTCTTTTCTGAGGTGGGGTGGACCCCCAATAGGTGTTAGTTTAGGAGTGGTCCTTCGAGTCGAGAAGTCTTTCATAAGCCTTTCTCTTCCTTTCCAATTCTGAATCAGATTCCTTACCTTCTCTACACCTTTGAACATTCCGTTCCTAATAAAAAAATGCTCTAATGAACGAATCTCTTAACAAATAACTCCTTTTTATAAATACATGAACAAAAATGTGTTCGAACTCTTTTTGATTCCTTTCTTTTCGTCCCGATGAGAAGAAGCATAACTTGGGACTGACAATCAGAATCTACCTTGCAGAAAATGTCTGCCCCAAAGCTGATTTTCTCCTTTACCAAAGGACTTGACCTAGCTGTCTACAAGGAGGAGCTTCTTGACAATGGAATCATCCGTTTTGGGCAAGGATTCGAGAATACAGATGTCAAGATCACTGACGTCACCCTTTTCATGCTTACAGACAAAGTGCCTGAAACTAAAAAACCTTTGATCGAGTTCAACCTCAAGTCAACACAAGAGTTCCCTCCTCTGCAAAGGGTTCCAGTTGAGAAGAGTAATACTGTTCGCAGGAGGACTGTTGTTTCTACCCCCGCTGGTCTAGTCATCTCTGCACCTACCCCGGCTTCCGCCAAACTGAAGGGGAAGGAAATTCAAATTTGTGATGAGCATGTTGCCGTGGAGGGTACAGATCTCCATGCGAGACCTTCTATTTTCGAAATTGGGTCCAGCACAAGGGTTCCACCCCTAACACAAACTCAAAGGAGAAACAGGAGTAGAAAGATTGCAAGGAAAGCCAGAGCTGCTGAAATTGCTTTCTTAGAAGAGATCCCTGAGTACACACCATTGTCTGAGTACATACCATTGCCTGAGTATACACCGCTTTTGGAAGGAAGTAGATTCCATCCCCTCTCCACCACAGCTGACGAGGAAAATGTCCGCAAGATTGCTTCTACATTACCTCGACCCGCATACTATAGCAACAGCCGAAAGAAAAGGGCTAGGATTTGCTCGACTGCAGACTGTGATAGAGAAGTTAGCAAAGAAAGAGAAATGTCCTATATCAAAGATTTTAAGAAGGATAAGGCGGGTGCCAGCCAAATCCCTTCTTGGGCCACGAGTAGAACCTGTGAGCACCACAGAAAAGCCGAATAAGAAGATGAAAGCTAGTTCACCTATTGTTATTTCAGGTTTACGGATCAGGGAGGATACCACTTTCCAGCATTTAACCGACAGACCATCCGGTCCTAGGCCTTCTGCTGCTAGAAGGATGGTATGGTGTCCTACTACTGGTCAGTTAAGACCGAAACAACGACCTGAAAAGGAAAGTCTCGTCAGGAGACTCGAGTCCGAAGAGAGCGCCACTGCGATGAAGGGGACTCCCGAGAAGGAAATCCAACAACCATCACATGATTACTGCGAAACCGTACGAAGAAGACCATTAGAGGATGCTATGGAAAAGCTAAGAACCGACATTCAACGATTAGCAAGAGAAAGAGAAGAAAAGTTTAGAGATGAAGTCGATTCGTCGAAATTCATGGATGAAGAATATGTGGAGATCAACATGGTTGAGACACGAGCATCGTCAGCTTCGCAAGGTGCTCCGGCAGCTGCGGAAAGAGATGAACCAGAAATATTAAGAGCAAAACTTCGAGAAAAAGATGATACAATCTCTCAAATTGCAAAAAGGTTGGAAGAGATGGCTGCAGCCCTAGCCACTCTTCAGAGTCAGATTCAACTCCCAAGAGAAACGCCTCCAGAAGTTATTCATATTACAGACGGAGGAAAAGAGATTACATCCGTTAACGGAGACGATCAGCCGAAGAAAGATTCTACCCAGAATATGATTCCAGAGAAAGACATCAAGAGCATGGTAGAACAGCAGGTGCGAGAAGCCTTAGCACAGTCTAAGAGCGGAGCATCTATTCAGACGGGTAGACCTTACCCCGAAGAATTTGATGCAGTACAATACCCAAAAGGCTTCGTACCACCTCTGTTCAAGACTTTTGATGGTTCTGGAAACCCTCGACAGCATGTCACACATTTTCGCGCTAGTTGTTGCAACACCAGTGGAAGCGACACCTTACTCTTCCGACAGTTCGTCAGCAGCCTGTCAGGGATCGCCTTCGATTGGTACGCAGAGTTACCGAACGGTTCGGTAAAGACATTTTTAGAATTAGAGAACCTCTTCGTGAAACGGTTTACCGGAGCTCAGCACCATATCACCATCGGTGATCTAGTGGTGGAAAAACAGAAACCGAACGAAACTTTAGTGGACTACATACTTCGATGGAGGAATCTAAGCATGAAGTGTGAGCCACAGCTACAAGAGCAACATGCAGTCGGTATCCTGCTTAAAAGCATTCATGGCCCGATAGCACTTCTCCTTAAGGGATTTACGATTAAGACTTTTGAGAAGTTGTTAAGCAAGGCTAGAAGCTTGCAAGAGGAAGCGAAACAACTAAGTATAGTCGAGAAGACAGACAAACAAAAGCCTGTGAAGACATTTGAAAAGAAATTTGGGATTGTCGCGGCAGTCGATAAGGGCAAGCAGCCAATGCAAATACAGCTGGAGCAGCCGCAGCCCAGCTATCAGCAACCTCAGCATAACTAACAAAAACCTCGACCTGGTTATCAGCCAACTCAACAACATGAGCAACCGCCTCGTCCGCAGCGCACGTTAAAGGAGCTTATAAATAGAGAATATCCGTTCAAGAATGAGGCAGTGCCAAAGATGTTCCGCAGTTTGATGAAGACTTCGGATTTCAAACTACCAGAACCCAGGAAGCCAGAAGAAGTCAATAAGAAAGACCATCCCATCTATTGCCCTTACCACCGGATGCTTGGGCACAAGATAGAGGATTCCATTACCTTCAAGACTTGGCTCTAAAACAATCTCCGAAAAGGGAACATAACGATTCCGAAGGAATACATGAAAGAACCCCAGAAAGGCGGTTCCGTCAATGTTATTTCAACGGATCCTATTGTTCCTATAGATCCATACATGACGAATGATGGATGGAGTACCGCTTGGACGAAGTCATCAAAGAAAATTTTGGATCGCATCCAAACCGCTTCGGTATGTGCTTCGATTCAAAGTTTGAAACCTCTCAAGCCGGCGCTATCGCTTGCGATTGAAGAACCACCCCAGTTGATCTACTACTTGGGACAGTCGATCACAACCGACCGTTGTACATTTCAGTCACAATCGGAAAGTTTACGCTCTTCAGAGTATTGGTGGTTCCAGGAGCGTCAATCAACATAATGAATCTTCGGACGCTAGCATACTTGGAAATTGATGCTCGCGAGCTTGAAGCGGACAAGATGTTACTAAGAGGATTCAACGAGAAAGGAGAAAGAGCCCTCAGATCAAAAACGCTGTTGATGAAGACCGGTGATTTAGCAAAGACAACCATAAAATTCCATATATTTGATTCTGAAACATCGTTCAACGCGCCATTGGGCCGACCGTGGATACATGAGAACCGAAAGGTACCGTCGTCTCTGCATCAGTGCATAAAATACTATGATGGAGGAGAACAGTGCATCAAAGGTGACTTGCAACTGTTCTCCGTACATGAAATTGGAATTCATGAAGATGCAGCCTACTACGCGCCTCCAAAGAAAACAATCTTCTCCATAAATACCATGCCCAACGAAGCAAAAGAAGTTCAAGACGACGAAGAGCCTGAAGTTCTAGTCCAACAGTCACTCACCACTCCCTTACGATGAGATGGTGAAGGTTCCTTCATAACTTGCACTAGAGGTCGAGGCCGGGGACGAGGTCGTGGCAGAAATGTTGGGACAGTTGGACAGAAAAAGCTGGTAATCAACGTGAATTGGGAGATTAGCTTTGAAGAAGAAGAGGAAATAAAGAAAGAAGCATCTACAATAAACCAGAAGAAACCACAATTCAAGATCTTCCTTGAAGATGAAAAGAATGAAGAATATAAATCAATGTAAGAGAAGATTAACTACCATGTACACACTATGGCCCTGAACCCGATCCAGTTTAATAAGATCAAGGGTATGGTGGTCAAGGAAGTGCATGGCGGTGGTGCTAAACCAATCAAATTTTACCATGGTACTTCTTCTTCCAATAATGAAAAGGGTGTACAATTTGAAGATGTCACTTCTTCCGAATTAATAGAATTACCTTTTGAGTGGTACTCTCCCTGTGTTGAAAATTTAATTCAACGTGGTGTCCTACCTCGACAATGGACAAAGGGTCAGTCACAACATTTTGAAAGACTATGGAACAAAGCTGGTCGGCCCCCCAATTCAAAACATGGTCTCAGATTCGGCACAGTAGGTTCAGTTTATGATATGGAATTTTGCTTGGCTGTCACTTGCGAACCTAATGAAGAGTGCTTGGAAACTACAGAAGATCTTGAAGAGCTACAAATTGGAGACGCTCCACCAGAGTTCGAAGAAGAAATCAAATCCACAATAGATGAGTTAACAGAAGTTAACTTAGGTACTGGCAAAGAGCCTAGGCCAACCTTTGTTAGCTCCTTACTCAATAAAGAAGATTCCGAGTAATTGATCAAGCTATTAAAGGAATTCAAGGACTGTTTTGCTTGGAGTTACGATGAAATGTCAGGATTAACTCCAGAAGTCGCAGTTCACAAATTAGGAGTAGATCCTACTTCTGTTCCAGTTAGACAAGCTTCCAGAAGAATGCGTCTAGAAATTGAGCAACAAGTAATAGCCATAGTTAAGAAGCTAATCAACGCTAAATTTGTCCGTGAAGAACAATACCCTACTTGGTTAGCCAACGTGGTACCAGTTAGAAAGAAAAATGGTCAGATCAGAATCTGCGTAGACTTCAGGGATTTAAATAAAGCATGTCCAAAGGATGAATTTCCACTACCAATCCCAGAACTGATGATCGACATTGCTTCAACACATGAAATATTTTCATTCATGGATGGATCATCAGGATACAACCAGATAAAGATGGCACCAGAAGACGAAAAAGCTCACAGCTTTCAGAACGCCGATCAGAGTGTATTGCTACATAGTAATGCCATTCGGACTAAAGAACGCAGGAGCAACATATCAAAGAGCGATGACAAAGATTTTTGATGATCTCATTCACAACCAAGTTGAGTGCTACGTGGATGATGTGGTCATCAAAAGCAAACTGAAGGAAGATCACCTGTATGATTTGAGAATTGTTTTCGAGCGACTAAGGCAATACAACCTTAAGATGAATCCTTAAAATATGCCTTCGGCGTCACCTCCGGGAAATTCTTAGGATTTGTTGTCCGACATCGCGGAATCGAAATTGATCCGAAAAAGATTAAAGCTATCTTAGAGATTCCTCCTCCCAAAACCTTAAAATAGCTACGATCCTTTCAAGGGAAGCTGGCATATCTTCGACGCTTTATCTCGAACTTGTCAAGTAGGTGTCATCCCTTCTCGGCATTAGTTAAAAAGGAAGCCAAATTCGTTTGGGAAGATAAATGCCAACGGGCCTCCGAGGACATTAAGCAATATTTAATGACACCTCCTGTCTTAGCAGCCCCAGTCTCGGGTAGACCGTTGATACTTTGTACCGCGGCTCTAGACGACTCCCTTGGAGCCCTGCTAGCCCAGGTGAATGATGAGGGAAAAGAAAATGCTCTCTACTACTTAAGAGGTCGTCTGATTCCGACGGAAGTAAAGTATCCTCCAATTGAGAAGCATTGTTTGTCCCTGATCTTCGCCGCACAGAAACTCAGGCATTACATGCTTTCTCATAAGATCAACATCATTTAGAAAGTTAACCCATTGCAATATTTGATGACCCGGCCGACACTTTCTGGCAAACTTGCCAGGTGGTCGATGATATTATTGCAATTCGACATAACTTTCGTTCGTCTTCGTGCCGTAAAGGGACAAATTCTAGCTGACTTCCTTGCAGCACACCCTTTATCGGCAGATTCACCTCTCGACGACTATTTGCCTGACGAGCAGATAATGAGCCTAGAAGACACTGTTGATCGACGTTGGGAACTATACTTCGACGGAGTGTCCTCAGCACAGAAAGACAAAGAATTGCAAACGATAGTGTCCGGTAAGGCAGGAATCGGACTAATATTTATAACACCGGAGCGGAGGATGTTAAGATACTCCTACCACTTAACAGAGCCGTGCACAAACAACGAGGCAGAATACGAAGCTCTCATAACAGGAGTAGAACTGACCGTTCAAATGGGAATAACGAACATCAACATCTACGGAGATTCTCAGTTGATCATCCAACAGGTCGCCGGACAATACAGAATTTTAAAGCCAAGACTCGAGCAATACTTTCATTATGCCAAGAATCTGTTGGAACAAATTCCGAATGTAACAATCTACAAGATCCCCAGAAGAGAAAATGCTCTCGCGGATGCGCTAGCTCGCCTTGCAAAAGAATTTGCTTGCTTACAAGATGAGTCAGTTGAAGTGTCAGTTCAAGGACGATAGGTCCTATCACAGCTCGACATGGATATGATACAGGAATTAGAAAAAGTAGAGGAATCAGTTGCAGCAGTGACAGAAAACACAGAAGATTGGCATCAACCGCTAATAGACTACCTGCAAACAGGTAAATTATCAGACGATAAGTCATTAGCCCATCAAATCAAGAAAAGAACTCTGTCTTACGCATTAATAAACAATACATTATACAGAAGGTCTTTTGATCAGATGTGGTTAAGATGCCTGAGCGGGTCCGAGGCTCGTGAAATTGTCAAAGAAGTGCATTTAGGACTTTATGGTGCTCATCAGTCGGGTCCGAAAATGAAAATGAAAATTAAAAGACTAGGGTACTACTGGCCCTCAATGATGACCGACTGTATGAAAGTCGCCAAGAGCTGTCACCAGTGCCAAGTGCACGAAGTGGTTCTACACCAACCTCCAAATGTGCTACGTCCGACAATTGTGTCGTGGCCATTTGAGTGCTGGGGCACAGATATAATGGGTCCGATAGAACCGCCTTCTTCCAGAGGACATCGCTTCATCCTTGCAGCTACAGACTACTTTTCTAAATGGGCAGAAGCAGTTCCACTCAGAGAAGTAAAGGCACACCACATGCTGTAATTTTTCAAGAATCAAGTTGTATACCGTTTCGGAGTATCGCGCAGAATCATTTTAGATAATGGGTCCGCATTCAGAAGCACAAAAATCAACAATTTTGTCAGAAGACATGGAATCGATTGGCGATACTCAATAATCTACTACCCAAGAGCAAACGGCTTGGCCGAGGCTTTTAATAAAACTCTTGTTCAGATTTTAAAGAAAACTTTGGACGACAACAAGAGAAATTTGCACGAGAAGTTGTTAGAAGCCTTATGGGCCTACAGGACAACTTTCAGGACTCCTACTCAGTCTATGCCTTACACTTTAGTGTACGGGTCCGAGGCAGTTTTACCTTTGGAAGTTCAGCTTCCATCACTCAGGATTGCAGTTGCAAATAAAATTACTACAGAAGAAAATGCCGGATTACGACTGGAAGAACTGGAAAACTTGGAAGGGAAAAGACTTGCAGCGCAACAAAGTTTGGAACTGTACCAAGCTAAGATGATCCAGACCCATGATAAACTGGTCCGCCCAAGAACTTTCAAAGTTGGTGACTTAGTTCTTGTTCTCAGAAGACCTATTCTTGCACATCGCAAGATAGGAGGCAAATTTGAACCGACTTAGGAAGGGCCGTTTGTGGTCGAGGCAGTCTACTCAGGAGGCTCCTATCAACTTGTGAATTGCCAAGGAGAACGACAAATGCTTCCAATCAATGGACGGTATTTAAAGAAGTATTACGCAACCTGATGTTTCGAAGGGTGGCCTCTAAAATAGAGTCTTATCCCTAGAAACACGGGTGAAGCAATCACTTTGTAACTGGGTCCGAACCCAAAAACATAAAAATGGATGACAAAAGAAAAATCAAAAAGAAAAAAAATAATATGTGCTAAAAAATGAAATATGTGAAATCATAATAAGTTTTACCCTTCCTTTCAAATCAGATCTTGTTCCTTATCTTTCCTCATCTTTTCCTACCTTCCTTTAAATTAAAATAAGTGAATAAGAGTCTTCAGTGATAAATATTTTCTTAATGTTCTTGTTCTTAGTACAGCCCCTGATCCTTTCCTTGTCTTCTTCGCAGGGAAATGTCGAACGGGCGGTTGGTCATAAACTTTAAAAATGGCGTGAGTCTCGCACTCGATGAAATGAGGGTGAAGGATGGAGCAGTGATAGAAATTGATTCTGACTTCACACCAGCCAGCCTACAGTATGAAGAAAATGATTGGGTCCCAGTGGACCGAGAAGAGCTTCATAGCAAGATAGTGATGAAGATGGGTGGCCCAAGCCACCAATCCAGTAACAAGAAAAGAAAGACAAACACCGAGGAAAGCAAGAAAATCATGTCGGTAGTTGCCACGGTAGAGGGCAGGCTCGTCAGCGCCTTGCCCGCAACAATGCAAGAAGTAAGGAGAGCTACGCTCACTGCTACTCAAAAAAGGAATAAGATTCGCCATATCCTCAAGATGTTGACTAAACTAGTAGCAGATCAACACGAGGAAACGACCACCTTTATCGACACACACATTTCAAAGATACCGGTTCATCAGGAACCTGAAAAGAGAGAACAAGCTCCGAGAACAACAGAAAGGATAAGGGGAAATCTGAGAAGATCAGAGGCAGAGAGATTGCCTCGATGCCGGACAGAGATACCATATCTGAAGAACTTTGTTGCGGAAGCAACCCCGGAGGATGTTCCGATAGACACAATCCCCGAGAAGCCAAGGTATGCAGGAGAACGTGACGGGATTGGGCCATACATCCCGCAATACGTTACTAGGCCTCGTCACTTGCAGATCATCCCAGAATATTAACTAGAAAGAATGCAGAATGTTGAGAAGAAGACTTTTGAATACTTTGAAAGGATTAGAGGCAAAAGAATCAATATTTTGGAAGGCCTCGAGTTACACACAGGTGTATTCTCAAAGTACGAGCAACAGCAAATTGTGGATTGCATCTTAGAACTTCAGAAAATGGGTCGAGCAGGCCGTCTGAGAGAAAAGACTTATTCAGAACCCTGAAAATGGATGCCAGGGAAAGGAAGAGTTACAATACAATGCGGATGTTGCTATAATTTCGCAAAAGACAGAAAAGAAAATCCACCAGGGATACTCCGTCACGGTGAGGTGGATCCAATGCCGAGGATAATTAAAAGAATGGTGAAAAGAAAGATAACGTGGAGGGTACTGTCAGCAGACTGCATACCCAACAGTTGCATCATCAACCTTTATCAGAAGGGCGACTGCATACCTCCACACATAGACCACCATGACTTTGTCAGACCTTTCTCCACAGTTTCGTTCGTCAACCAATGAAATATCATGTTCGGATCTGACCTCCGGATAGCAGGCCCGGGTAAGTTCCGAGGGCCGGTGGAGATACCACTTCCGATAGGTTCCGTCATGATATTACAAGGAAATGGAGCAGACATCGCAAAAAATTGTATACCGGGAGTACCAGTGGAGCGGATCTCCGTCACTTTTAGAAGGATGGACGACAGAAAGGCACCTTAACACTTCCAGCCGCATCCGAGTGGAGAGTCTCCGGCCCTACGAGCTGTGTGTTACACGGGAAATAGCACACCTTCAATGCACATCAATGCGGCACTCCTACCAAGGACGGCTTGGAAGGTGATGTTATTGACCGTGTATCTCGTTATTCAGACATGGATTATTTAACAGATACTTTTTGGATGGATCAACAAGAATCATACATAGTCCATTTTGAGTCATGGATTGTGTGAGAAATATCTCAGATCGAGTTGTATGATGTATCTTCAACAAGATTGGAATGAAAGTGACCATGTCACATTTTGCCTTCACCTCTTTTTGTGCAAATTGACTGGGAAATGCCATTAGAGTTAAATGAACTTTGAACAAAGAACAGAAAAGAAAAGAGAAATAAATAAGAATCTTTCATAGAAATCGAAATATTCAAAAGAACTTCAAATCCACATGAACACCAAATAAAATTCACGTGAATGTCAAATAAACAACAAAAATAAAAGTGGGTCATTAAAGGATAAACAAAATGAAGAATGAATCTAAAACGGAATTACAATCTCAATCTATCTCTTTCAAATCCTTCAATTCTTCCTCAAATCAAAATCTACTTCAAACTACTTTGAAACCCTCTTTCGGGATGGTTCTTCCTCACGGAAAACTCACACTTCAAATTTCAAAAATCCCACACCCTTTTCGTCACATCTAAACCCTTTTGATTTTCTATGATCTCCCTTCCCTCTTGTATGGAGATTGACTAGGTCTATTGACACGGAGCCGTGAACTTTGTTCGATTTGGTTCTGATGGCATGAGACTGGGTCCTTCGTCATACATTACAACTTCCTAGACTGGTACCTGAATTCCAGTTCTCATTTCGAGGTTGGTAACTAAATTTTGACTCTCCTTTCGAAATCGATATCTAAATTTTGATTCTCATCATAATTGATATCTAAATTTCAATTCAAAAATTTTGAGACCGGTACCTAAATTCCAGTTCTCATTCTGAGATCGATACCTAAATTTCGATTCTCATCCGAATTGATACCTAAATTTCAATTCAAAATTTCTGAAACTGGTACCTAAATTCCAGTTCTCATTCCGAGATCGATACCTAAATTTTGATTCTCATCTGAATTGATACCTAAATTTCAATTCAAAATTTCCGAGACCGGTACCTAAATTCCAGTTCTCATTCCGAGATCGATACCTAAATTTTGATTCTCATCCGAATTGATACCTAAATTTCAATTCAAAATTTCCGAGACTGGTACCTAAATTCCAGTTCTCATTCCGAGATCGATACCTAAATTTCGATTCTCGTCCGAATTGATACCTAAATTTCAATTCAAAATTTCGGAGACTGGTACCTAAATTCCAGTTCTCATTCCGAGATCGATACCTAAATTTCGATTCTCATATGAATTGATACCTAAATTTCAATTCAAAATTTCCGAGACTGGTACCTAAATTCCAGTTCTCATTCCGAGATCGATACCTAAATTTTGATTCTCATCTGAATTGATACCTAAATTTCAATTCAAAATTTCAGAGACTGGTACCTAAATTCCAGTTCTCATTCTGAGATAGATAACTAAATTTTGATTCTCATCTGAATTGATACCTAAATTTCAATTCAAAATTTCCAGACTGGTACCTAAATTCAAGTTCTCTTTTAGGGGCAGTACCTAAATTCTGCCTCCCATCTTTCGAGATCGATACTTAAATTTCGATTCTCTCCCAGGATTGATACTTAAATTTCAATTCCAGCTCCGTTTAAACTTTCGAGATCAGTACCTAAATTCTGATTCTCATCATTTTCAATCGACACTTAAACTCCAATTCTCATCCCGAGGCTGGTATCTAAATTCCAGTTTTCTTTGCAATCCCGAGATTGGAACCTAGGTTTCAATTCTCATTTCAAATCCAAATTTCCTCAAATTGATTTTAAATCAAACTTCAATCTAAATTAAAACTCAAAATCTAAACTTACACATCAAAACTTGAACATGAAATGAAATGAAATCTAAATTGAATTCCTCAGATCTTGTGATGTGGAGTTCACCTCCTTTTCCATTCCCCAACGAGAATTCAGGAACCTCCAGTCTTGGAGATATACCCGATACTCCCCAGCGGAAGTTCTTCTACTCTGTCCCAAGCTTATGATTTGGGAATCTGTCTTGGTTTTATTGATCTCTTCGATCAACGCCAATACGCGCGGTGTGCTCCGTCAGCACACCAAACCTATTGGGGGTCCATTTGTTGACCCCATTTTTTATGAGGTCTTTTCTTTTCTCTCTCCTTAGTCTTTAGGATCTAGCCTTAGGCTTTTCCTTTGACTAATCTTAGAAGACTAGAAGTCGAACACCCACCCTTTAGAAATTCAAACATCTCTTGACTCCCTGCAAACCCCACAAGTTTGATGGTAGACCCCTAATCACCTAGAGGGTTGAGATCAATTGTGGAGGTTTAAAGGATGAGTTCCCTATAAGACTTTTTGGCCTTAGGGATACCCTGGGTGGCCTGGTCTGGTGAGGGTTGACTTGCACATACACCACACTCTCACACACATTTCAAGTCCTAAAACCACACTCTCACCCAACTTGACTTCCTGACTCATGTAGGTAATTCACATGGATGGTTCTTAACCCCTAAGCCCCTGGCTAAGAGGGTTAGGAACAACATAGTGAATACCTAAAATGAGTCCTCTCATGGCTCATATGGGCTTAATATGGCTTCATGGCTCAACCAAAGTGATTCCATTCTACTCACATTCAATCAATCTTCATTTTTCCAAAATTACCCAAATTCCTCAAAATTCCTCAAAAGCAGTCCTTAAACATTTCTCACCACTCAAAGTGTTCATCTTTGACAAAAAATTCCAAAAATTCCAAAAATACCCCCAATACCCTCCAAATTACCAAAATGCCCCTCTTGACCCAAAAATCCAAAAAATCCAAAAATTCCCAAAAAAATCCCAAAAATCCCAAATATTCCTAATTTCATTTTGTTCAACTACACCATGGGCCAATTTTGTCAATTTACCCCACTTTTACTAAAATCCCCAATTTGACCCATTTTTAACCCAAATGAACCCAATGTCAAACCAAACCTCCCAAATTGACATCAATTTTGGTCCAATTCATATCTAAACTTCAATTCAATATCCCCAATATCAATTTATACCAAATCTAAGCCCAATTTGATTGACATTTAGGTCCAATTTCATTCTTAAACTTAAAGCCCAATATTGACCCATGAGCTAAACTTAGCCCAAACCTAACCCAACTCAACTCCAATGAACCCCAAACCTTTTCTAAAACCTTCCTAGCATCCCCGCAAACAAAAAATTAACATTAATTTCCCAAAATTTACACCCAAACCTTACTCAATTTCAACCCAAACCCAAAATTCCTTAAATGGGCCTACAACCAAACCTAACCCAAATGGGCCCAAATCCCAAAACCAAAACCCTATGAAAGTTGAAACCTATTTGTAACACCCCCATAAACATTTCCTAACATTAATTTTACATCAATTTCGACATTATCCCAACTTTACCCCAAGATAGCTCATTTTGACCCATTTGGACTCTATTTCCAAAGAGACCCAAATTAGACCCAATCCAATTCCAAATCACCTCAAACTTGCTTCAAATCACTCATGACACATCCCTAAACCAAACCCAACAATTACTTGGCCCAAAATTTTACAAAAAATCCCATCCATAAATTTATTTTTAAGCCTAAAGCCCACCTTTTTAAACCTTCCTAAAAGCCCATTCCTAAAATAATTTGAAAAGTCCAAACCCATCCTAAGGCCCACATTACAATCTCATCACATCCTCACTCAATTAAAATCATCCCTAAGTCCTAAATTAGCCATCAAATTTTTCTAAACTAAGCCATATGCCAAATCGTATCAAATCACCCCTAAATTACCAAAACTCCTTAAAAAGCCATTTTCATGAAACAAAGCCAACTTTTTCCAAAGCGAAATGGAGCCAAATATGAGCCATTTATAAGCCATATGAAGCCATGAGGGGTTTGACATGTGACCATACCCAAAGTAGCAAAAGGAGGGGCCCCTTTCTTAATCTTTCCTTAAGCATTTTTAACTCCTTCCATGCTACACACTAAAACATGTTTAACCACATCACCTTGGATGGGGACTTCACCACCCCTTCCTAGCTGACCCAACTGATTTTTTTCAGCCCAAAACCAGGTCATGGGGAGGTGAACCTAACCCAAAACCATGGCTTGGACCAAATCAAGCCAAAATGGCCTCTCCCCCATGCCATTTTAATCCAAGCTCTTTACACATGGCATTGGTCAATTGCTTGCACTAAACCCCAGCCCTGGACCTCCTGACCCTGAGGGTGACCCATGCCTGCCGGCCAGCCACCTGGCCGCCGGAAAACACCACACCCGAGAGCATCATGTGAGGCCAAGCTTGGAATTCTCCCATGCTGAGTTGCCCCATGCCCAATGGCCACCATGGCTGTTCTTCTCCTCACCAGAGCAGCTGATTCCAACCCCTAACTCCCCCTGGGAGAGCCTCCAGCCATGCCTATTTAAACACCACCTCTCTCGGCCATGGGGGAGGTGCTGAAACAAACTTACTGAAACTCTGCCAAAATTGTCCCAGACCACTCTCCACACTTAGAGCAATTGATCTCCAGTGTCCATTTGCCCCAATCCCCATTAACAGAGCTCAATTTTAGAGTCCAAATTCCACCAAAAAATAGGACACTTCACTACAGTGAGCCAATCTCCAACTTGATTGGTCCTACACCTTCACCAGACCAAGAGGAGAAGTTCCCAGGTGAAAGCCCCCTCTCCAGGCCACCCAGTTGCTCCAGCCTCCAAGCTTTGTGATCGGCTGTGGTCACTTTTGCACCTAGGCAATTCACCAGACTAAGGGACTTCATCTATAGCTTGCTTGGACCCAATCGAACGTGGCACAACTCTGAGATCGAAGCTTCACTTCTCTGAGCAAAGGTATGAACTCTCTCTTCTTCTCGAGCTCCTGGAGATTCTCCATTTGATATGAATCGATTTCAACTCATGTTTACCGTATGGATGTGTTCGTCTCTTCAAGGCAAATCCATAGAGCATAAGAACATGAAAATCAATTGAGAATTGAGTGAGATCTTAGGGTTTTAGTGTGGACGGTCACGGGTTCACACCAGTCGTAGACGGTGACTGGGAGCCATTGGATCACACGTGTATCGAGCGGATGGCTCAGATGGTGTCAGACCAGGAGACGGTACGTGAACCGTGGGCCCCATGGCAGCTGATGCAGATGGCGGCGCCGAACCAAGAGACGCCGCGTGGCCTTTCAGATCTGCTAAGGTTGACGCGGCGCCGCGTGGTTAAGTAGGAAATTAGGGTATTTTCTTATTTATTCAATTTCCAGAACTTCACAAATTCATAACTTTGTGTAGAAAAATCCTAAAAATAAAATAAAAATACGCTCTTGCTCAGTGAACAGAGGAAAATAATGTGGAAAAGAAATCAATTAATTTCCTTTAGTATTTTATTTTTAATGATTTAATTACTCTCTGCACTATTTCAATTCTCCATGCACATAGACAATTCACCATGGCATGAGACCATAGGGCTTTTAAAGCCTCTAAACTTGGGAAAATTCCCTCAATTTTTCAAGGTCAGAGGCCATCCCTATGAGAAGTTATTGATTTTCTAAGTTCATGTTATTATTTTGAGTATTTTAATTCCCATAATTAGCATGTTGAGAAATAAATTCTAGGAAAATTTGGTAATGTTTCTTATGACCAAAGGAACCTAGGAAAAATAAGTTTTGAGTTAATTCACTTGGAATAACCCTAATTGGTCTAAATACCCAAAATTGAATTTTAATTAATTAGGGTTAACTACACAACAAATTAACTTAAAAACAATTCTCCACTGATCTTTGGTATTAGAGGAACATCTCATAAAAATTTGAAATCAATTGGACTTGATTAACCTCACCAAATGGGTTGATTAAGCCTCTTAAGCAAAATGGGTGAAATTAAACTTTAAAAATTCATAACTCACAAAATACTTTTAAAAAATTCACAAAAATGGTTTTGGAGCTTTTCTGATATCAGAAGAACTTAGGAAAATTAAAATTGTAATTTTCTAAAAAAATTGATTTTTATCATTATTTTAATATTTTTAATAATTAAAAAATAATAAAAATCATAAAAATATTAAAAATCACCAAAATGTCACATTTTGAATTCTAATTACTTAGGAACAAACCAAATATTTTTCTTAAGTTCCTAGGATAAGATATTGAATTTTAAAGGCTTCATGTAATTTTTAATATTAAAAAATGTATTTTCCAACCTTTTCATTAAAATAATTCTAATAAATCTTAGAAAAATCAGAAAAATATAAAATTTACTTCTCTGGACTTCTTGAGTTTAGAGAGATTTATGAAAAATATAAAATCCTTTTTTCAAATTGAATTTTATTTTAAAATTAATTAATACTCCAAAACTCACAATAATTCTAATAAATAAAATATAATTCAAAAAATCACCAAAATTGGTCTAAATGGTCCTCTTGTCATTAGGAACATCCCATGATTTTCTTAAGGACAGAAACATTTTCTTGGTCATGTTATTAAATTTTCCTTGAAAGCCCCTATTTTCTATTAACAATAATTACATAAATAAATTAAATACAGGAAAATCACATTTTCTACTCTAATGTCTTAATTGACATGTGAGTTAGGTTACATAAAAATTTCAAGTTCATTTGAGCTTAATTTAGTGAGTTATAGAATTATTAAGCTTGAAGGGCAAAAGAGTAATTATAAATTTTAACCTTTAATTAAAATTTTAGGATTAATTAAAAAAGGGAGGGTAAAATATTTGATTTTAAACTAATTTTTTATGATTGAAACTTAAATAATTGAGGGTAGAAACCTACTAACCATTTCAAATATAATTAAAGTAAAACTTTAATTAACTAATTAATTGAAATTTTGGAAGAATAATAGAAGATGGAATTATTAAAGTAGGGATATTATTAAGAGGATATTTATTCTTTAATTTAAAAATCCCTAAATAAATCACTTCAATAATACTTAAGTCTTAATTAAAAAAAATTAAAAGAATAATCTCAATTAAATTAAAATTAAAATTAAATTAAAATCAAATTAAATTAAATTAAAAGTAAAATAAATTGAAAATTAAATTGAAAATTAAAATTAAATTAAATTAAATTAAAATTAAATTAAATCAAATTAAATTAAATTAAAAGATAAATAAATTGAAATTAAATTAAATTCAAATTAAACTAAATTAAATTAAATTAAATTAAAAAATAAATTAAATTCAAACTAAATTAAATTAAATTAAATTAAAACTAAATTAAATTAAAATTAAATTAAAATTAAATTAAATTGAATTAAATTAAATCAAAATCATTTATCAACAAACCTAAATTAAATCATTAAGTATTAAATCTAAAATAATTTGAACACTATTTCAAACTTAAACTGATTTTTTATAATCAAGTCAAAATTAAAATTAAATCTTTAAGTTTAAATCATTAAAATACTTAATAATTTGATTTGCCCTTTTAAAGCTCTTATTGTTATAACTCTTAAATGAGGTATCAAGTGAAGTGTAACTTCACTTATATGATATTCAAATGTCCTAGTTCCCTGTGCAAGAGAACAAAACTTAAACCCCTGGATGATTAATTCATTTGTATAATTAAATTCTCTTGGACTTAAAATAATCCTGGAGG
The DNA here is from genome assembly GCA_022702705.1 of Papilionanthe hookeriana x Papilionanthe teres. Taxonomy (NCBI): domain Eukaryota; kingdom Viridiplantae; phylum Streptophyta; class Magnoliopsida; order Asparagales; family Orchidaceae; genus Papilionanthe; species Papilionanthe hookeriana x Papilionanthe teres. Next base: position 153,136,005 of record CM040424.1, read on the forward strand.
TATTGAAAAGATGTTTAAGACTCGTCTTAAGCACTTCCTCAATATGATAGGATGTTTATAAGAACAATTGAATTTAATTGTTTCTTTGATGAAGAAAATCGTCCTTAAACCAAAACACAAGAACCTAGACGTCATAGGAGATGACTAGCTATAGGATTACGACTTTGGTAGACAACCAAAACCTCTCCCTTAGCTTTACCTAGATACTTGTTGAAATATTTAAATGCCTTAACATGTGTTTTAAGTGCAGCTTGGGATGACGGGAAGACCCTCCAGGTACGCTTTTATTTTATTGCAATTTACTTACATGCACTGTATTTTACTTTTCTTGCATGATAAACAACTATTGCATGAAAACCAAAACCTTTAGAGTAGTCCCTGAACTGAAACCAAAACTAAATTAAAAATCACTGCAAGATAAAATTCACCGCCACAATATTTCAAAATATAAAATAACTCAAAATTTAATCACAAACAGAACAACAAACTACAATTTCAACTAAATTAAAACGTCTCGTTGAATGATCAGGAATACCTCGGATGACCCACGTGTTGCTAACGGGATTTCCCACGGTCTAAATGAAAGTGTGGAGCTCATTCAGTTGAGTTTAGCAAATTCATCTGGACTAAGTGAATTCAATGAAAATAACGGTGTCAGGATGACGGAACCGTAGGATCTTAATCGGTTCTATTTAACCAACTTTAAGATTTGTTTTAATTAAAATATTAAAAAAAACACTTGAACTCTAAGATTTTTCTCTAAACCGAAATACTTCTCTCATCTCCTAATTTATGACTTCTAAAACTAAACCTCTACAACAACAAGGAGCTTGGAGCATGGTGGGCAGCTCGGCCATCATCATCAGCAAAACTCGGATCTACTTCTGCAAAACTTTCTTAGAATTAAAGAACCAAGCCATAGGACTTCGAGGTAATTTTCCTAGTCCAACATAAATCCTTAACTCTTCGTTAGGCATTTGCATGATCATGTCATGTAAATTAAGCCCTAACTGGTCTTAGGACTCCGAGGTAGTCGTTTAGTACGACATAAACCCTCATATCTTCGAGGCTATTTGTATGATTTTATCATACAAATATAAGTCCAAATTAATTAAAATTGGCAAGATTGAAATATCAGATAATATTAGGATTTTCTTAAATTCGAGCCTAACAATAGGATAGTTTGAGAAGTTGCCAAGTTTCTTCTTGTATCCTCAACTTCTCCTACTTTTCTTCCTTTGAACTCCTGAAGTAAATTGTTTGAAATTTGATCCATTCCCTTTTAAATTTCCAAAATTCAAATCCTTTGAAAACCTTAAACTTTGAAATTTTTGAGAGCAAAACCACTGATCATTATCGAGAGTTTTCTTAGGTGATTCCCGTCATTTAAGATGTAATTAACTATAGGGGCTTGCCCTTATAGGGAACTTTAAGAACCCATGTAATATAAACCCTGCTTAATGCATTTATATTAAGTAGGGGAACTTGTCGGCTTATAAAATTGGTTCGCAGACCAAACGGATGTCACAAATCTTCTAGTTTATTTTATTAAGCCCCATCGTCAAGCAGTGTGTTTGTCCTTCGAGATAGATACACGGTTTGTGATGTGGTGCTCGTTTATATAAACTATTTGAGATGTGAGATCGGTTTGATTTCATATCTTAAAATTTTCAAATTTAAAAAAATTATTTTCAAAATCAAATACTACTTTTCAAATTGTTTATTTAAATTAAATTAAAAATTCGCCGACAATTTCTGTAGGCGACCTCTTTTCAAAAATACAACACTCAACCTAAAAATATGCCGACACTATGACTGTTAATGAGAAGAATGAGATTATACCGAAAAGACAAGTTACAGGGTGGCGAATATGTATTGATTATAGAAGATTAAATCTTGCTACAAGGAAGTATTATTTTCCACTCCCATTTCTAGATCAGATGTTGGATAGACTGGCTGGACATAAATACTTTTGTTTTCTGGATGGATATACTTGGTACCACCAAATTCAAATTGCTCCTTAGGATCAAGAGAAAACAACGTTTACCAGTCCTTATGGTACATTTGCTTTTAGAAGAATGCCTTTTGGTTTATGTAATGCCCCTGCTACATTTCAGAGATGTATGATGGCTATTTTCTGTGATTTAATTTAAAAAGGGATAGATGTTTTTATGGATGACTTTTCATTGTTTGGAAGTTCATTTGATCATGTTTAGAACATTTATTCGGTCCTTAATTGGGAAAAATGCCAATTTATGGTAGCAGGAGGAATTGTATTAGGACATAGAATATCAGAAAAAGGTTTAGAGGTAGATCCTGCAAAAATTTAAGTTATCTCTAATTTACCTTATCCAACGAATGTAAATGGAATTAGAAGTTTTCTGGGACATGTTGGATTCTATAGGTGTTACATTAAAGACTTTTCAAAAATTTCAAACCCCTTATGTTATTTATTGGAAAAGGATGTAATTTTTTTATTTTGATGATGAATGCCTAGAAGCTTTTGAAATATTAAAAGAAAAATTAATCATTGCACCTATTATAATTTCACCAAATTGGGAAAAACCTTTTGAACTAATGTGTGATTCTAGTGATTACGCTATTGGTGTTGTTTTGAGTCAGAAATATGATAAAATTTTCAAAGTAATTTACTATACTAGTAAAATTCTTAATGAAACTCAAATAAACTATACCACTACTAAGAAGGAGTTATTACCTATAATATTTGATTTTGATAAATTTTGATCAAATTTAATTGGAACTAAATGTGTGGTGCATACTGATTATTTTGCAATCAAATATTTAATGAAAAAGAAAGATGTGAAACCGAGATTGATTAGATGGATTCTTCTTCTGAAAAAATTTAATTTTGAGATATTAGATAGGAAGGGTTCTAATTATCAAATGGTTGATCATCTATCCAGGTTTGAAACTGAAAAATCTCTTAGTGATACTGAAGAAATTAATGAACATTTTCCTGATGAAAAATTGTTCACTATTAGTGAGTGGTGTATTCCTTGGTATGCCGACATTGTAAACTTTATTGTGAGTGATATTTTACCATATGGTTTGACATACGAGGAGAGGAAGAAGTTTTTATCTATTGCTAAAACTTATTTTTGGGATGACCCATTTTTATATAAAAAAGGAAAAGATTTGATCAATCGAAGATGTGTGCCTTTAGAAGAAACTTATGAAATTATTCAAAAATGTCATAATTCTTATTATGGGAGACATTTTGGAGTTGATAGAACTACTTATAGAATTTTACAATCTCGATTTTATTGGCCTACAATTTCTAAAGATATTAATGCATATATTAAAAATTGTGATCGATTTCAGCATATAGACAATATTTCTAGAAAAAATAAAATGCCCCTTAATTATATGTTGGAAGTTGAAATATTTGATGTTTAAGGATTAAATTTCATGGTACCATTTACACCATCTTTCAGAAAGATTTATATTTTAATAGTAGTAGACTATGTATCTAAATAGATTGAAGTTGTTGCTTTACCTCAATGTGATGCTCAAAGTGTTGCAAATTTTTTAAGAAAGAATATATTTTGCAGATTTAGAATAGTAAGAGTAATCATAATAGATGGTGAATGTCATTTTAGAAATGTGATTATGGAGAAGTTAGTAAATAAATATCATATTTAACATCGCATTGCTACTGCTTATCATCCACAGATAAGTGGTTTGGTTGAATTATCTAATCATGAAATTAAAAGAATATTTGAAAAGATTGTTAATCCAAACAGAAAGGATTGGTCAATCAAACTGGATTAAGGTTTGTGGATCTGTAGGACTGCTTACATAACTCCTATTGGGATGTCCCCATATACGCTAATTTTTGGAAAAGCTTGTAATTTACCTGTTGAACTTGAGCATAAAGCATATTGGGCTATAAAAGAGTTCAATTATAATTTAAAGGATGTTGGTGAGAAGAGATTATTGCAATTAAATGAGCTTGAAGAGATAAGAAATGAATATTATGAAAATACTAAGATTATAAAGAGAAAATTAAGTTATGGCATGATCGGAAGATTCTTACTAAAAATCTTGAGCCAGGACAAAAAGTTTTGTTGTATAATGCCAAGTTGAAAATTTTTGCTGGAAAAATTAAGTCCAAATGGATGGGTCTATTTATTATGATAAAAGTTTATTCTTATGGAGTTGTGGATATTCAAGATCCTAAGACTGGAAAAAAAATCAAAGTTAATGGTCATTGACTTAAACCTTATTTCTCAGTCGATCAACTTAAACCTGATGAGAATCTGATGTTGGGTCACTCAGAATAAGTTCTAGGTATGTTAGGTTGAAGACATTAATCCAAGCACTTTGTGGGAGGCAACCCATAATTATCGGTGTGCTTTAGTTTATGTTTGCTTTGTGTGCTTTGGTTGGTTTGTTTTTATGATTATGTGGTAGTATTTTGAAGAGATTGGTTATAGTGGGGTTTTTTTGACATTAAATGATGACTCAAAAGAGTCAGAATGAAAAATTTGGACATTTGACAGACCTATGCAAAAATGTGCATGGCGGATAAACGCCGCCTGGTTGGCGCTTAAGCACTGCAGTTATGAAAAATGTGATAAATGAATTTATAGAAGCCAAAATCATGGGGAAGTGGTTTTAGAAGTTATTTTGGAGTTTTAAAACATCCATGGTCGGTTTTAGTACTTCCGTTGTCTATAAAAAGACCCTGAATTAACCCTTGCCCCAGTCCCTATTTTCATTCGTGAGTCTTAAGAAGAGTGTTTTGAGTGCAAAAATGTCTTCTTGGGAGAGTGAAATTAAGAAGAAGGAGGAAGCCAACAAGAAGAAATTTATTAGTGAAAGTGCGCAAGAGTTATACAATGGATTCCTAGCAGTTAGTATTCAAGGTAGTACAGAAAGAATTGTGAAGATTGAAGCCAACATGGAGTCAATTGAAGCAAAGGTAAATGAAACTAACACTCATTTAGCGCATATGTGATGACAACTTAAAATACAATTCAGTCATACAAGTCATGTGGAAGAAGCGGATAAGGCGATATTTCTGAAAAATAAATGGTTAGAAGAAGAAGATGTGAGAGAACCATCGCCCATTTTATCAGATTTATATTCCAGATGGTTCAACTGGAACTAATGGTGGTTCTGGATATATTCAACCTAATGGAGATTAGAATTAATTTGAGTATAGTCAATTGTTATGGTTTTATGTGTTAAGTGTCTTGTGTCTACTGTTATATGTCTGTGTTTTATTGAACTTTAATGTGTGTTTGTTACATCTTAATGATGTAAATTTATCTTGATTTTTATGTATTTGAATTATTGTGTATTGGGAAATTCCATCCAAAATGTTTGGATAAAAATCTTTAGTTTGTATTAAGTGTGATTGTTTTAATTAAATGAATGTTTGTGTTTTTGTGAAATTTATTTGGAATTATTGGAAATTTAACTTTCTTTGGAGAATTAGAAAAGTTTGTGGGGGAGAAAGAATTATTTGAAGTGATTGATACACCTAAAATATATAGTATTTTTATGCACATTTTTATACCTATTTTTAATGATATTACACTTTAATGGAAGGTATTTTGTGTTTTTCTTACATGTATGATGAAAATGGATGGTCATGATGAAAGGAGCAAAATTGGACAAATTTGAAGCAAAAATGAAAAATTAAAATTTGGGCACTGGCGGCTAAGTGCCACTGGGCCTGCGCTTAGCAGCCACAGTTAAAAATCGAAATCTAAAGGAATTTGGCGCCAATTTCAAAGAGGATGGGATGCTACTCTTGGTGGTAACTTACATAACTTCCTTTGGGTGGCAAGTTTGAATGAAGGGGTGCATTCTTTGGTGGATACATTGAATCTGGACATATTTTGAAGAGACACCAAGGCACCTTTTGATTTAATTTTTAAAGAGAGTCTTAGGAATGACTAAGTACTCTTCCTTTGCATTTTGAAGAGAGTTTTCATTAGGAGTAGGAGTAGAGAGTAGAAAGGAGAAAAGGGTCGGAGTGTAGTCTTTTTCTTCACACTTCTTTTCTTTCTTTTAGTTTAGTTTCTATTGAAGTCTGAATTTTTTTCTGAGTCATCGGAGTTGGGAGATCCGCTCTGAGGAGTAGTTTAGTGAAGAGTTAAAGTTTCAGAGGAACTTCCTGAATCTTGTAGGGAGAATTTTCAGATGAGTGTTTAATTTTGTTCTTACATTTTGTTTTTTAATTAATACTTGTTTTTGTTTGTTGTTTTTCTTATGGTTTTTAATTTTAAATCAATGTGTTTTTCTATTTTCTCAATGCATTCTAAGTAGTTTACTTTATCTTTTTCTTTCTTAAATGGAGAAGTAATTAGTTTATAGAGAATTGTTGTGGAAAGTATAAGTGTTTAAAGTTGGAAGAAGTTGTGAAGATTGATTCTGAAAACTTTGTTTATTTCTTAATTTAGCCTATTAAGTTTTAGAATTTCTTGAGATTATGTAAGATCCAATGCGGTATTGTCTCATAAAAGTTAGTAAGAATCACATGAAATTATATAGGTGAGAAATGTAGTAAATATAATTGAATGTAATATTAGAAGATATTCTTATGGAAGGGAGTAAAATTAGAGAATTTTAGAGTGACAGGCTAAAACCCCCTAATTTGGTTTGAAGTTTTGAGTTTTGTTATGAGAAGTTAGCCCCTAGTTGGAGGGAATCGAGGGAACTCTAGAGTGAGAGACTGGTATCTTCCCTGCCTAACCATGTTCAAAATGATAAAAATTTTAAATTAACCTATGTTCTTTATAGAACCAAGTAAGGGTAAAAAACACATTTGCTTCTATATGTCACAACAAATTTAAATACTTCCACAACAATACTTTAATAATTATTACTACTTCATAAAAGGAAAGAAAAATATATTCTAGTTAATAGTGTTATACATACAGTGTTATAAGTTATTATAAATTTAATTTCTTGCTTTACATTTTATTAAAGAAATTTCAAAACACAAATCAACTTTCAAAACATTTCAAAATCAAGACATACTTTCAAAAGCCATAAAAAAGTAAAAAGATAATTTTCTGATTCCTTTAAGGATTTTCATATTTTCCCTGTGGGTTCGATATCTCGGGGCTTAATCAAAAAGTCCTATATTACTTGATAAATGATACATACACTTGCGTAGTATCTTGACCCGAACCGCAATTACGCAGTAAATTAACTTCCAAAAGATGGTAAAAAACTTAACCCAATTTATAAATAGCGGCTAGTGTGCAAAATCTTAAATGATATAAAAATTAGAAAATATTTTACACACTAGGGGTACTACGCAAGTATACGTATCATTTCAAGTAATATAGAGTTTTCTTTTAAAAACCCCAGTATCGATCCCACGAGGAAGTGAAGTAAGAGGTTTTTAGTCAAATTCTAGTCTACTACTAATATTCCTTAGTTTGCAATGTCGATTAAAATTGTGTTTTATCTAGCAACTACTCCTAAATGCAAGTGTTAAATGTAAAGATAGTAGCTACAACTAAGCGTAAATAATAATTCTAAAGATAACCCTTTTTGGATGTATTGGTTTGGAGAATTTTGAGATACTAAAAACTACCATTCTTATGTAATGAGATGGATAATATATAGGAATTTGATGCATTTAATATTGTATGTGCCTAATAGGAGCAATCCTATTCTTTACCCTTCGGTCCAGGAATAATAACTAATCCTATGCTTGGTTACTGAATCTGCGGCTAGGCTGGAAGCATGCCGGCTACCACTTCAGAGCTCCCACGTTCCCCTCACATGAGGGCTAACATCTACACTTCAGCACCTAAATGATAAAACCAAATTGAGGATTTTAGCCTATCACTCTAAAATTGCCAATTCTACACCCGATTAATTATATTTCCCTATTTATTTGCACTCAACTCCCATGAACTTCACCATCCATGGAATTTGAATGTGGTTCCACTTTGTTGAGAATTACACCACCCTTTCGGGTCAATGCAAATACAACGAATTTTAACACTACAACGAGCTCTTATTGTAATGTAAATGAAGTGCAAGTAAATACCATCACATTTATAATTAAATTTACTTCTATCATACATCACAAAATCCTAAACATGATTTCTACTCATTATAAAAGAAAAGTAAAATGAAAAGAATGGCATAATCTTCTCATGCCATTATTTCTAAAGAAAAATAAAGTTAAGAGAGATACGTCATAAAGCACGAAGAAAATACAAAGGAAACTTCATTTAACCAAAGCAAATCTACTACGTAAGTGTTTACAAAATTATAAGATAATGAAGAATAATACTTAGCTTTTTCCCTTTGAAAGAAAGACGAAGATCTCTCCCATAAACTCTCCCATCGATCCATGCAATGCTAGAACATCTCCTTAGAAATTCTCTCAAAATCTCCTTTCTAATCTCTCCAAAAGGGTAGAAATCTACATTTATACTCTTAATCTAAGAATCCTAAACATTCCGCTCTTTTTTCTCTCCTTTTCTCTACTCTTTTCTACTCCTAAATTCACCATTTTAAAGATTATGGAAAATGTTTGAAGAGTTTCCATAGCACCTCTTCGAAAAAATGTCCAAATACATCGAATTTCAGCCCAAAACCACCAAAAATCGGTCTAGAACCTTCCCGGGTGCTATCGGCAGGTTCGAGCTCGCTGTCGGTAAGCTTTTTGGGCATTTTTTGGCAGTCTCGGGAAAATCTCACTATCGTCGGCTAGCAGGTTCTACGCAGCTCCACCGTTTCGCTCCATTTGGCTCCGTTTTAGCTCCGATTCGGCCCGTTTCAGTTGCATTGCGTTCGTAACAGATAGTACTACAAAATAAGCATAAAAATAACCTTTATTTAAAGTGTAATATCATTCAAAAATATGCAATAAGTGTAAAATAGATTAAACATCAAAAGACTTATCGAAAGGTGTCACGACAACATTTCATTTCTTGCTCGTTTTTGCTCCAAATTGCACCGTTTTTGCTTCATTTTGGTCCAATCACCATCTCTTGTACTTAAAACCAAAATTCATACAAAATACCTTCCTTTAAAATGTAATATCTTTAAAAATGAGTAAAATGATATAGCAAAAATCGTATATATTTTAGTCGTGTCATATCTACATTATAAATCAAAATCATCAGCATATATATATCCGGCGGGATCAAGTTTTTAGTGTCGTTGTCAATTTTCATATCATATTTGTAAGTATAAATATTAGGTGGATCAGTGATTTAGGGTGATTAACTAAAGTGTTTAGTAAATTGTTAAATTAATTGTGAAAACAGGGTACTGGCGCCTAAGGGCCAGAACTTAGGCGCTTAAGCGCCAGATTTCACGACTAAGCACCGATTCCTCACACTTAAGCGCCGATTAGCGAAAATTGGTTTTCTGCAGTTAAAAACCCAAAAATTAAGATTTTTAACACCTCTCGTCATCCTCAACCTCTCAAAATTGCAAAATAGGATTTAGGGCATCCTTAAGTTGGATCAATTAAGAGCCGATTTCAACGAAATTTGTCAGATTTGAATTCCTTGAGGTATGAGCATTACTCCTAAGTAAAAATTTTTTATTTTCACCATATATTTTGAGTATATTATTGAAAAATTCTAAAATACTTATTTATGGTGAAATTTGAGGAAAAGCATAAGAAATTAATTGGATTTAGTGAAAATTACCATTCGAAGTTAAATTAGCAAGTTTAGTTTAATTTTGGAATTTATGGTGAATTTTTGCAATTTTTTTAGAGATGGCTCCAAAGTCAAAGCGCTCGAAAGATAAAGCAAAATTTGATTCCAACAAATTTGTTAGTGCGAGAGCAGATGATTGATATGTCAATGCACTGTCATCACGTAAATTGATTCCTGAACCAGTATTTAGTAAGTCAAGAGAAGTTATTAGAGAGATGATTACTTGAAGGAATTGGGAGAATTATTATTACTTCTCTGCTGTCGCTGTTGTTTCTGTGGTCAGAGAGTTTTATGCAAACTTGCCTGCAGCATAAGAGAATTTGGTGATGGTTAGAGGTGAACAAGTGCATTTTTCACCTGCGATAATCAATGTCTTCTACCACTTACCTCCTGCATTGTTTTATTTTTATGCTGATTATCATCCTTCTGAAGGAGATTTAGATGAGATCATATCTTTTCTGACGATGGAAGAGGTTTATGAAAGATAACAAACGAAAGAAGAGTAAATTTTTAGGCCTCTAAGTTGAATGCCATTTCAAAGGCATGGAATTATTTTATCTCATCTAAACTGTTACCTTCAAGTCATACTAGTGAAGTTACGACAGAGAGAGCTATTCTGAACCATTGTACTCAGTTAGGAAAGCCTATTGACATAGGGGCTATTATTTTTGTTATGTGATAAACTGTGGTAGATCTGCTACTACTTCAGGTATAGGATTTCCATCCTTAATTCATTCGATTTGTGAGTAGTCTCGTGTGAAGTTTGAAACATAGGAAGATGTTCTTCAGCCATTGAGACATATTAGTAGTGGAAATATTGGTGCTTACACTGTACATTCAGAGTTTGGTTGGAGAGGAGGATTTAGAGCTTCCGCTGCTTCTGCTTCTACTTCATATGCCACTACTTCTAGAGCATCATCATCTAGTGATTCACAAACTGGACTATTAAAGAAGATTTTGAAGAATGTGAGTCTTACCCGAGAGCATGTTAGAGACATGGATGGTAAGACTAAAAATATTGAAAGGTATATTGTAAAGCATGATGAATATGAGGAGAATTATCAGCAGTTTGTGGATAGAGTGATTAGAGGTGATCACAGTGCTGAGATGCCCCCTCATCCGTTTTATATACCTTATGTGCCATCCAGAGACTGGGCTGAAGAAGATGATGATGATTAGGGTTGTTGTGTTTAGTTTGTTTTGTTTTGTGATTTCTTATGTGTAGTTATGCTTTTATTTTGTTGTTTTTATATGTGATGTGATGTTTAATTGTTGTATGATGTATTAATGATATGAACTCTGATATTGTATAAAGCATAGTTGGACTGTTTCTTTTCATGCACATTCAGATGTTTATGTGATAAATTAATGTTTAATGTTGTAGTTTGTGATATGTTTAAAAGATTTAATGTGTATTTATTGTTTGAATTTTTATTAGAGTGTAAATTAATTCCAAATTTGTTAGGAATTGTAGAACACTATTAAAAACCACTATTTGAAAATTGCATATTTAATATTTTTCAAAGTCTACTACCAGTTATTATCTAGTATTGTTGTGATTTTAGTTATGTTAAGTTGTGTATTTGCTTTGAAAACCTCCACTACTGTAGAAGTCTTTTGAATTTTTTTTTTATGAAAAACTGAATTTTGTTTCTTTTTACTCCTGTTTTTCTTTAAAAATGTTATACTTCCATATTTAGGATATTGAAATTCCTGCAAGCATGTTATTTTAGTTTTAAATTCTCACTTATGTATCATTTCATATGCTTAAATGTTTTTATCCTAACTAAAAATTAAAGTTTGGTGGAATTTAAAAAAATTAAATTTTTCAAAAACCTAAAATTTTATTTGTTCTCAAGAATATTTAAAATAAATTTGGTTTTTGATTGAAAATAATTATGTATATAAAGTTATATTATGGGTGCAAAACTTTGAATATAGAAATAAATAAAAGAATTTAGTTAAAATTTATAGTAATATTGAAAAATTTAAAGTTAAAAAGTTCTTAATAAAGAAATGTAAAATATTATTAAACTATATTTAGTAAGAAATGTTGTATTTTTGGATGAATAAAAGATTTGACTTTTATTTTTCAAAGCTTAAATTTCTTTTATTGAGAAATAATTTTCAACACTATTATTATTACTTTTAAGTGAAAGATACATATTAGACCTTTGTTTTAAATGGAAGGGTGGAATTCAAAATCATTAAAGGCCTATCCTGATACAGTAATCCTTGCCTTATAAAAAAAAAGAGATAAAAGAGAAAAGAAAAGAAAAGAAAAGAAAAAGAAAACCAGAAAAAAGTGAAAAATTGTATGTGAAAAGGAAAGAGAAGCTTGAGGATTTAAGGGCCTAATCAAAAATTGGTTTCATGTCTAAAGTTTAAAATATAAGTTTTGAGAAAATCTAAAACTTAAGGTCATAATATAGTAAGTAAAATTATTCTCAATTAAAAATTTTAAGTGAGAAAAATAAAATATTTGAATCCTACATTATGAAAAATCTACAAGTATTTTTAAATTACATAGAAACTTATATTTTCATTATCCTTTAATTAAGAATTTTCTAAACTTTAAGTTGGTCTTATTTACTAAAATTTTTTCTCAATTGAATTATTTCATTTCTAGGACAAAATTTTGAAACCTTCCTAAAGAAACTCATTTACATAAATTGCATGTTAAAATTATTATGGTTAAGAGTCACTTGAGGACAAATAACATTTTAAGTTTGGGGGATTTTGATGCACCTAAAATTTATAGTGTTTTTATGCACATTTTTATACCTAATTTTGATGATATTGCACTTTAATGGAAGGTATTTTGTGTTTTTCTTGCAGGTATGATGAAAATGATTAATTATGTTGAAATGAGAAAAAAAGGATATATTTGGAGCAAAATTATGAAGTTTAAGAAATTTGGCTTTTGGCGCCTATGCGCCAAAGTGCCGGCACTTAAGCACCACAGTTAAAAATTGAATTTTAATCAAACTTAGCTCCATTTTCAAGGGGTGTTTGAAGCAACTTATGGTGGTGACTTCCTTAAATTCCTTTGGGCAGCAAATATGATTGAAGGGATGCATCTTTTGGTGGATAAATTGAATCTGGACATGATTTGAAGATACACCAAGACACTTTTTGGAAAATTATAAAAATGAAGCCTCATTATTTGCAAGTGTTGTTGTTGTTATAGTTAGTGTGTTATTGGAGTAGTTATTATTAGTTTTTTGAAAGTGTGTTAAGATTTAGAAGTTCTTCTTTTCTATAGTAGAGAGTAGAGAGTAAGAAAGGAAAAAGGGTTGTTGTGAAGCCTTCTTCTCACAAATTTTCTTTTATCATTGTATCTAGTTTTTATTGAAGTTTAAAGTCTTTATTAGAGTTATCAGAATTGGGCACCAACCTCTATAGAGTTGTATTGTGGAAAGCAAAATTCCAAAGGAAATTCCAGAGTCTTGTGGAGAGGATTTTCAGATAAGTATTTATCTTTGTTTTTACACTTTATTTTTAAGTAAGATTGTTGGGTTTTCATTACGGTTTATGATTTCATATCAAGTTTTGTTTGTGTTTTCTTCATGAAATTTGAGTAGTTTACTTTATCTTCTTCTTTCATAGATGATGAAGTAATTAAATTATGGAAATATATTGTGGAAAGTAGAAGTGTTTAATGCTGGAATAAATTGTGGAAAGTAGAAGTGTTTAATGCTTGAATAAATTGTGATGATTCATTTCCTTGAACTTAATTTACTTCTTCATTTGGCCAATTAAGATGTTAAAACTAGTTGTGAGATTATGTAAGATCCAATGCGGCATTGTCTCAAACAACAATTAAAAAAATTACAAGCAATTATATGGTTGAGAATTATAGTCCATATGATTGAATATAAATATATAGGGAGATATGCTTTATTGGAGAGTAAAATTAGAGGACTTTAGAGTGACAGGCTAAAGACCCTTAATTTGGTATGTTATTTTAAATTTTGTTTTGAGATGTTAGCCCTCAGGTGGAGGGAATAGAGAGAACTCTAGAGCGAGAGCTGGTATGTTCCCTGCCTAAACCATCTACAAACTTTCAAATTTTCAAATTAACCAATTTTCCTTATAGAACCAAGAGAGGGCAAATAATATAATTGCTCCTATTTGGCATAATACATTTAAATATTTTCACAATATAAATATCCATAATTATTACTGATTCATTGGAGAAGGAAAAATATATTTGATTCTTATAGCTTTTATATCATGTTTTAGAGTACTGATAATTTTATTTCCTGCTTTACTTTTTATTAAAAATATCAAAAACAACTTTTCAAAATTAATATCTTAAAACATAAAAAAAATCAATTGAAAAAGTAAAAAGCTATTTTTTTATTTTTTTAAAGTTTTAGACATTTCCCTGTGGGTTTGATATCTCAGGGCTTAATCAGAAAGTCCTATATATATTTGGTAAATGATACATATACTTTCATAGTATCCCATATTATAAATCATAAAATACCTATCTAAATCATAAGCATAAATATTTCGAGCATCAAACACCTATTCTTTAATGACAGTGTGCAAAATGGAATTTTGACCTGACCCGCAATTACGCTGTAAATTAACTTCCAAAAGATGGCAAAAAACTTGACCCGATTTATAAATAGCGGCTAGTGTGCAAAATCTTAAATGATAAAAAAATTAGAAAATATTTTATACACTAAGGGTACTACGCAAGTATACGTATCGTTTCAAGTAATATAGAGTTTTCTTTAAAAACCCTAGTATCGATCGCACGAGGAAGTGAAGTAAGAGGTCTTTAGTCAAATTCTAGTCTACTACTAATAGTCTTTAGTTTGGAATGTTGATTAAAATTGTGTTTTATCTATCAACTACTCCTAAATGCAAGTGTTAACTCTAAAGATAGCAACTATAACTAAGTGCAAATAATAATTCTAAAGATAACCCTTTTTAGATGAATTGGTTTGGAGAATTTTGAGATACTAAAAAACACAATTCTTATGTAATAAAATAGATAATGTATAGAATTGTGATGCATTAAATATTGTATGTGCTAAATAGGAGCAATCCTATTCTTTACCCTTTGGTCAAGGCATAAAGAACATTGACTAATCCTATGCTTGTTTACTGAATCTGCGGCTAGGCTGAGAGGATACCGGCTCTGACATTGGAGCTCCAACATTCCTCTCTCCTGAGGGCTAACAATCTACACTTCAGCACCCAAACGATAGGACCAAATTGAGGATTTTAGCCTGTCACTCTAAAATCTCCAATTCTACGCCCGATTACTATTATTTCCCTATTTATTTGCACTTCTCCTTTCAAGGATTTACCTGTCTACCTTTCAAAGAGAAATGTGATACATACTAGTTAAGAATTCTTAGCCCACGGTCAGATCTTAAGAATTCTTCACAGATTTTAACAATAAAAATGGCCAATTCGTATAGTAAAGTAAGTTTAGGTATAGTATCATCACATTTATATATAAAACTTCTAGCATGTATCTCAACATCCTACACATGAATTCTACTCATTACAAAAGAAAAGTAAAAGGGAAAGAATGGTACAATCTTCTCATGCCACTATTTTTAAAGAAGAAGAAAAAGTAAGAGAGATACGTCACAATGCACGAAGAAAATACAATGGAAACTTCATTTAACCAAAGCAAATCCACTAGGTAAGTGTTTACAAAATCATAAGATAATGAAGAAGAATACTTAGCTTTTTCCCTTTGAAAGAAAGATGAAGATCTCTCCCATAAAGTCTCCCATCGATCCATGCAATGCTTGTACAATCCCTTACAAATTCTCTCAAAATCTCCTCTCCAATCTCTCCAAAAGGGTAGAAATCTACATTTCTACTCTTAATCTAAAAATCCTAAACATTCCCCAAGCTTTTCCTAACATTCCTCTCTTTGTTTCTCTCCTTTTCTTTCCACTTGTCTAACCTGAATTAGCCATTTTAAAGAGTATGGACGAATTTCTAGGAGTTCCCTTAAGCACCCCTTCGAAAAAGCGTCCAAATACGTTGAATTTTGGCCCAAAACTGCCATAGCCGTCCGGGGTGCTGTCGGCAGGTTCGAGGGTGCTGTCAGTGAGCTTTTTGGTCATTTTTCATCTTTCTTAGAAAAATCCCACCGTCGACGGGCTCGAGGGTGCCGTCGGCGAGCAGATAGCTACGCATCTCCACCGTTTTGCTCCATTTGGGTCCGTTTCGCCCCATCTCAGTTACGTTGCATTCCTAACAGATAGCCTTACAAAATAAGCATAAAAATAACCTTTCTTTAAAGTGTAATATCATTCAAAAATATGCAAGTAGTGTAAAAGAGATTAAACATCGAAAGACTTATCGAAAGGTGTCAGGGCAGAATTTCATTTCTTGCTCGTTTTTGCTCCAAATTGCACTTATTTTGCTTCTTTTTCTCCAAAAGTCATTTCTTGTACCTAAGAAAAAAAAACATACAAAATACCTTCCTTTTAAAGTGTAATATCATAAAAAATGAGTAAAATTATATAGCAAAAAGCATACATTTTTTCGTTGGTTCAAAATCCCCCAAACTTAACTGTTACTTATCCTCAAGTAACACTATAACTTTAAAAACCAGATATATTGAGTTGTGGATGTGGGTTTCAATAGAATTTCCTATAATTTCATCTCAAAAATATTATAGTATAACATAGGAGAAATTCTAGCAAATCAACCTAGGACTAGAGTGTAAGAATATCTCATATTCAACTTAGGAATCCTGATTTTCTTATTACTTCGAAAGTTATTGAAAATTATCAAACTAAAGATTTCTAGAAAGTATAAAAATGGAATTTAAGCACCTTATCTATACCAATTTAACCAATACCTTTTGAAATAAGAATAAGTTAAGGATTATTTTTAAGTCTCATATTTTAAAAAGATTCAAGTGAAACCAATTTTTGATTAGACTTCTCCTCAAGCTTCTCCTCACTTATTTTCTTTTCTCTTCTTTTATTTTTTTTTCCTTCGGGATCATTTTTAATACCCTTTTTTTCAATTTTTTTATCTTTCTTTCAGGATCATTTTTAATCCCTTTTTCACTTTTTTTTTCTTTCTTTCGAAATCATTTTTAATTCCTTTTTTCCACTTTTTTTTGTGAGGATTACTATATCTGGATAGGCCTTTAATAATTTTGAATTTCACTATCCTCTCTCTAAAATCCAAAACTCAAAACTTTCCCTCACTTTTTATAAGTGTAAGTATTAGTATGAAAAAGGTTTTCAATAAAGGCTCAATTCGCATTAAGTATAAATCTAAGAATTTTAGCTTTTCAAATATTCAACTCCTTTCTAACATAAATAGAAAAATCATTTTTCCAATGTTTCCTACAAAATATCTTAACTCTAGAACAGTTTCTTCACATAGGATTTCAACTAAGTTATTTTTCTAACATTCCTAAAATTAAAATTATAGTAACCTAAGGATAACACCACATGCCACAAGTCATTTTAAAAATGATATCAAATTAAATACAGGATACTGAGGACAAATAAAGTTACATTTTTAAAATTTTTCTTCCCCCCAAACTTAAATTTTAAAATATTTTGCAATTAATTCCATAAAATGTAGCAGGAAGAAAAAGTAAAGGTTGAATCTACTTACTGCTACAACATACTATCAAATTCATATACATGCAAAATCAAGATAGAATGACTATAGGAGAAAGTAAATCTAACCTAAAATATGCTTGTAATAAAATTACACTTAAATGAAGTAATTTCACATTAAAATTTTATTTTTCTTCCTACCCCCAAACTTAGTCTTTAACATATATAGCATTCAGTACAAAAAATATAAGCAGGAAGAAAACAACTCAGAAATTCTATCTGCCATAAATGTCTATCAGAAAGATCTACAATTATTAATCAGGAATGAAATCATGTAGCAGAAAGTAAATCTAAACTAAACATGCCAGAATGAAATTAATTAAATAAAAGTTTAATTAACATAGCAGGTATTAGCAAGGGAATATAAAAATGTTCTTCAAGACCTAAATAAAGTTGTAACACAAACACAAACACACAATTCACATACAAACACACATGATAAATGAGATCAATTCTTCCTTTAACTCATTGCATCACACTGATTTACTTCCAAATTCTAACGGAATCACTACACTAATAAATTAGGTACTTTCAAATGATTTTATAGATTATAATCCCAAAAGATAAGATTACCCCTGATATATTGGCTCCTAAGCACCAATCTCGGGCATCATCTAATCCATATAATTAAGAACCTCTAACAGTTATAAAAATAGTGTAAGATCATCCCCATGGTATTTATCAAATAGGTTCGCGACTCCTATCAAATGAAAATAAAGTTAGAGAAAGGAAGTAAAAAATTAAGATGAAACTATCAATGTTTGAAATTCATGATTTCTCTTATAAAACCCAAGTCTGGGTGAGACTCAAGTTATAGTGGGCTCGTCAATCAAACTACTACAAGAGATCAAGTCTAGACATAATAAGAAGTTAAGGAATCACCTCCCTCATGACACACAAAGATCAAATCAAACTACTAACAATCCAAACATCTATCAAGAATAATCAAACTTATCAATCCATAATAACACATAATGATCAAGTCAATCTGGTAATCCAAACACAATATAACACTAACAATCATGACTCTCAAGCACACTAAATCAAAGCACACTGATAACTATGGGTTGCCTCCCATAAAGCGCTTAGTTTAACGTCATTAGCCCGACAAATGATTCCACCTGGATCAAAATTCCAATTAAGTAATCCTCGATCAATCGCCCAATCATTTCCAAATCCAGGGATTCCTATAAAATCCTCAAATTTTAATTTTCATTCAGCTTTTCATTTTCAGTTGGATTTATATCATTGTTCCTCATATTTCTTTCTAGATCCAATATTCTTCTATTGATTTTCTCAATCCGCATATTAATATCATCCATGAAGTTCATAAGAAATGGATCTGTATATGATAATTCAAGATCTCCCAAATTTTGGATCAGATTCTCTTTAGATAATTCAGATTCTGGATCAAATTCTTCTATGTCACTCTTGTGATTCAAGTTATCTTCCAATTCTTCCCCATTATAATTATTAAATGATGGAGGATCTATCTTAGTTGAGGAAATAAGTTTTTCTAATTCCTTAGGAATTTCTTCCAATGGTCTTCCAATATCCTTATCCTCTTTTCTCAACTCAAAGTTCTTTTGAAATTTATCCTCAAATTCTCTTTCAAGTCCTAATTCAATAATTTTATCTTGTTCATCATTCAATTCATGTTTTTCTTGTGATTGAGTCGCATCTGAAGATATAAAGACTAGTTGTGTAGATGAATTCCCTAAATAAATAGACTTTAAAATTGTATGGGGTACGTCCATCTTAAGTTCATTAGATTTTTCAATAGATCGAATTAAAAGTTTACTATTTTTGGTAGGGTTCATCTTTTCACACCTCTCCTAAACATACATACAGTCTTCTTTAAATAACATTTTTGAATCATCATGAAAGTCTATCTCAATCTCATCTGTCAAATTACTCTCAAAAATTTCTTGGAAATGTTCTTTACTTAGATAATCAATTTCATCCATCCAAAAATAATCAACATCTTTTCTCTCAGCTGGATATTTCATAGTCTTTAATACATCAAAAGTGACTTCATGTTCATTAACATTCATAGTCAACTCTCCTTTTTGCACATCTATCATAGCTTGTTTAGTAACAAGGAAAGTTCTCCCTAAAATAATTAGAATTTCTTTATCTTCCTCTATATCTAATACAATAAAGTCTAAAAGAAAGATAAATTTATATACTTTAACAAGCACATCTTCTATAACTCCTTTTGGATAAATGATAGATCAATCAGCTAACAAAAGGGTTACAGTAGTGGGAGAAATATCGACTAAACCTAACCTTCTAAATATAGATAGAGGCATCACATTAATGCTCACTCCTAAGTTACATAAAGCTTTTCCATATAATCTTTTTCCAATTGCACAAGGAATTGTAAAGCTACAAGGATCCGCACTCCTCACTTAGTGCAAATGTCTCGTAATCCTCAAATTTCCTTTTCTTGTTTAATATCTCCTTCATAAACTTTGCATAGCTTGGCATTTGTTCCAAAGCTTCAGTGAAAGGAATATTTATCGTTAACTTCTTAAGTACTTTCATGAACTTTGAAAATTTTTTATCCAACTCATGCTGTCTAAGTCTTTGAGGAAATGGAGGTGGTGGTCTTTCCAAACTGATTTTAGTTAGAGATATTAATTTTTCCAGATCCTTAGAAACATGTTCTTCAGGTCTTTTAGTTTACTTTGTTTCTCTCACAAAATCTTTCTCTTTTCTAACCACATCCTCTATCTCTCTTCCACTTTTTAATTGGACAGCTTCTACTTGTTCATTAGTGTTCTCTTTAGGGTTGATCTCAACGTTGCTAGGAAGTAATCCTTCGGGTCTATTGCTAAGTGAATTAGCAATTTGTCCCAGTAGATTCTCTATGTTTCTAATTGTAGCATTTTGACTTTGTAACTGGTTTCCCATTTGCAATACCACTTCTTCCATAAACATCTTCTTATCCTCAAATTGTTTATCATTGTTAGAGTCCGGTGGGTATGAAGGTCTATAGTTTGTGTTCCTCTGATTATTCCAACTTCCATTAGAATTTGCATAATTATTTTCCCATTTTTGGTTTCCACCATCAGTAGTATGATTCCGGCTAAAATTAGGATGGTTCTCCCAACCTGGATTGTAAAAGTTAGAGTATAGTTTGTTTATGGTATTTAAAGCATCATATGATAAGTTAGAATTAATCATATGCCCTAATGAGCTTTCCTCACTTACAGGAGTAAATTGAGGTTGGTTCATTCCAAATTGGTCCAACTTCCTTGATATTGCAGCAACCTGAGATGTAAAAATTGTAATCACGTTTGTATCTTGAACACTAGCTACATTTTTATGATTAACCTTTGCAGAGGGCCATTGAAATTCTTTTGTAGCCATTTTTTTAATTAACTCATACGCTTCATCAAATGTTTTTTACATTAATGAACCACCAGCAGCATCATCAATAATAGACCCAAGGGATCCCACTAACCCATTATAAAAAGTTTGAATAACCATATTTTAGCCTTATCCCTTAGTGAGAAAGAAAATAGCCTTGGTCTAATAGCATCATCTGAAATACCGTTTTAACGAAATATAGCACAAAGTTCTATAAAATTTGATAAGTGTAAATAGGGATCCTCCAAAGGAGTTCCCCCAAACTGATTGTTTTGCCCCAGTTGGATAATCTCACAATTTATTTCAAACAAGTCAACTTCTACGATAGGTTTTTGTATACTTGAGTGAATTTCATCTGTCGTAAGATTTGCGTAATTCCTCAATGAAGTATGATGATTTTCCAAGTTATTATCTTGAAATTTTTCCATTTTTCTTTCAAGTTTTTCGAGTCATTTTTGTATTTTTAATTTTTTATTTTTTTTCAAACTCGATATCATGAGGTACAAGTCATGTAGATCCTTTGTTCCGCAAAAGCAACACAACAAACAATACATTAATAATTAAACAAATAACAGATGAAATATATTCAACACAACAAATATTTTCACGAACACCTTATTTTTTACACAAACAATTTTTTTTTCTTTCTTTTCAACACTTTTTCATATAAAAACACTTTTCAAACAAAAATATTTTTTACGACACTACAGTTTTCCAAGTCTAAGCCTAATTATTTCAACTAAAATTCTCCTAAAATTCTTACCGAAGCTTCCCCGGCAATGGCGCCAAAAACTTGACCCGACCCGCAATTACGCAGTAAATTAACTTCCAAAAGATGGCAAAAAACTTGACCTGATTTATAAATAGCGGCTAGTGTGCAAAATCTTAAATGATATAAAAATTAGAAAATATTTTACACACTAGGGGTACTACGCAAGTATACGTATCGTTTCAAGTAATATAGAGTTTTCTTTAAAAACCCCACTATCGATCGCATGAGGAAGTAAAGTAAGAGGTCTTTAGTCAAATTCTAGTCTACTACTAATAGTCTTTAGTTTGGAATGTTGATTAAAATTATTTTTTATCTAGCAACTACTCCTAAATGCAAGTGTTAACTCTAAAGATAGTAAATATAACTAAGTGCAAATAATAATTCTAAAGATAACCCTTTTAGAAGGAATTTGTTTGGAGAATTTTGAGATACTAAAAACTACAATTCTTATGTAATGAAATAGATAATGTATAGGATTGAGATGCATTAAATATTGTATGTGCTAAACAAGAGCAATCCTATTCTTTACCCTTTGGTCCAAGCATAAAGAACATTGACTAATCCTATGCTTGGTTACTGAATCAGCGGCTAGGCTGGAAGGATACCGGCTCTCACTTCGGAGCTCCCATGTTTCCCTCGCCTGAGAGCTAACAATCTACACTTCATCACCCAAACGATAGGACCGAATTGAGGATTTTAGCATGTCACCCTAAAATCTCCAATTCTACGCCCGATTAATATTATTTCCTTATTTATTTGCAATTCTCCTTTCAAGGATTTACCCATCTACCTTTCAAAGAGAAATGTGATACATACTAGTTAAGAATTCTTAGCCCACGGTCAGATCTTAAGAATTCTTCGCAGATTTTAACAATACAAATGGCCAATTCGTATAGTAAAGTAAGTTTAGGTATAATATCATCACATTTATATATAAAACTTCTTCTAGCATGTATCTCAACATCCTACACATGAATTCTACTCATTAGAAAAGAAAAGTAAAGGGAAAAGAATGGCATAATTTTATCATGCCACTATTTCTAAAGAAGAACAAAAAAGTAAGAGAGATACGTCACAAACCACGAAGAAAACACAACGGAAACTTCATTTAAAGAAAGCAAATCCACTAGGTAAGTGTTTACAAAATCATAAGATAATCACGAAGAATACTTAGCTTTTTCCCTTTGAAAGAAAGATGAAGATCTCTCCCACAACGTCTCCCATCGGTCCATGCAATGCTAGTGCAATCCCTCACAAATTCTCTCAAAATCTTCTCTCCAATCTCTCCAAAAGGGTAGAAATCTACATCTCTACTCTTAATTTAAAAATCCTAGATATTCTCCAAGTTTTTCCTAACTTTCCTCTCTTTGTTTCTCTCCCTTTCTCTCCACTTTTCTAACCTGAATTTGCCATTTTAAAGAGTATGGACGAATTTCTAAGAGTTCCCTTAAGCACCCCTTCGAAAAAGCATCCAAATACATTGAATTTCGGCCCAAAACTGCCAAAGTCAGTCCATAGCCGTCCGGGACACTGTCGGCGGGTTCGAGGGTGCTGTCGGTGAGCTTTTCGGTCATTTTTTAGCTTTCTCAAGAAAATCCCGCCGTCGACAGGCTAGAGGGCGCCGTCGCCAAGTAGATAGCTGCGCAGCTCCACCGTTTTACTCCGTTTGGCTCCGTTTTAGCTCAATTTCGCCCCATTTTAGTTGCGTTGCATTCCTAATAGATAGCCCTACAAAATAAGCATAAAAATAACCTTTCTTTAAAGTGTAATCTCATTTAAAAATATGCATGAATTGTAAAAGAGATTAAGCATCGAAAGACTTATGGAAAGCTGTCAGGGCAGAATTTCATTTCTTGCTCGTTTCTGCTCCAAATTGCACTATTTTTGCTTCCTTTTCTCCAAAAGTCATTTCTTGTACCCTAAAAAAAACATACAAAATACCTTCCTTTTAAAGTGTAATATCATAAAAAATGAGTAAAATCATATAGCAAAAAGCATATATTTTTTCCTTGGGTCACATTTCGAAGTCATGACTATCGATATGGGGTGGGATACAGTCTCCCTCATCATAAATGTTGATATTACAACTATCTAGGATGCAACTTGCTGACATTATCCCTCAAGTGACAAGTTTTCTATTGATTTGGATGATTACAATAGGCATCATATCCACCTGTTCGTGTTGTAGAATCCCCAGAGGGTTTCCTCCCTTGTCTTTAGCATAATTATAGCAGCATCCATACTGGATTGTCAACCGTCCTTTGCCACATATCCACTTATTTGGATCTGAATAGGTTCTCTTTATAAGGCGTCCAGCCCGACTCAGATCTCAAACTTTCATCACATGTTCAATAATAGCCGCTTCTTCATCTTCATCGAATACTTTAGTGAACAATTTAATGCCTTCTAGTTTGTTAATAGTCTGTCCATTGATATATTTAAATTACTTAAAAGAGAGTCGTCTGATGTTTCAAATTCATCGTAATTCTTCTTCAGAAATATCTCTTTTATCATTTTTTCTTTCTGACACTGTTAAGTCCAGAGTTGGTATGTATGGGGTTGGGATAAAAGTAGTTCTTTCAATTGGATCTTCTTCCTTGGGCTCCAAATTTTGTACCCCCAGAATAGGGTAGATTTCATCAGTGGACTTTTAGGGAAAGAAAATTCAAATTGGTATGTATGATCATCCATCTGTCTCACGTCTTGTAATTGCTTTTCTTCTTGTCATTTCAATCACTTGTTGCGATTTCATCTTTGAGAGTGAGTAAGTCCTGACATTAGTTTGTTGATACCAGCAACAGATGCTCCCACGATTCCTTGAGCTGTAGCCATTACTACTGCTTTCAGTTTCCCAACACTAAATTTTCATTTGTGAATGACTGGTTTTTGTTCGTCCATGATATCATATTGTTCTCGGGCTTTGAACACTATTACAGGTATCTTGTCCTCAACTTCATCTTGATTAAAAATTTATAGTAATGATCGTTGATATATCAGTTAAAGTTGTAGTAGATCAAGGTCAAATTGAATTCTCGCTACTTTGTCAATGTGTCAGTGGTCCAATGCTAAAAGGTGAAAAGAAGTCTTTTGTCAGACATTTTCTTGTAAATGACATGGTAATATAACATGTCAGACTAAATTTTATTTTCAAAATGTCTTTATTAATTAGGAATTATTTTTTGTTTTATTTTGAGGGATTATGCTTATAGTATCTACTTAGCAAGCAAAAAAGAGATTTCAAGAGATAAAGTAAAATTTTTATAAACAAGGCAAACCATTTTTATTATTTGCCTAGTTCATAAACAAGTCATAGTTCATAATATTCATGTCACATACTATTTTTTCAAGAAACGCCCATTGATTGGGGGCAAGATTCTTTATCCTTGACAATCTACTAATTGGTAAGATCCTCTAGAATATGTCTTTTCAAATACCTATGGGCCCTCCCATATTGGTTCAAACTTTCCACTTATTTTTCGATGAGCTAGTATAGGTCTTTGAAGAACTAAAACAAGTTCACTGATTCGAAAGGTTCTAGGATGAACCAATCTGTCATGGGCTCGTATCATTTTTGCTTGATAGAGTTCCAAATTTTGTTGAGCTTGGAGATGTTTGCCTTCTAAACTTTCAAGTTCTTTAAGCCGTAATTTGGCATTTTCTTCCTCAGTTATTTTGTTTAAAACAACAACTCTGAGGGAAGGAATTTGTACTTTAAGTGGTAAAATAACCTCAGAATCATATACCGGAGCAAATGGTGTTAATCGTGTTGGTGTTCGGTATGTAGTCCTATCGTCCCATAAAGCTTCTATTAATCTTTCATGCCACTGTCTTGGACTGTTAATTAATGTCTTCTTCAAAATTTGTACCAAAGTTTTGTTGAAGGCTTCAGCTAAACCATTAGCATTAGGATAATAGATTGTGGAATACCTCCAATCTATCTCATGTACTTGAATAAAATTATTCATTTTTGTATTATTAAAGGCTAGTCCATGTTGACCTCATTTTTGATGAGGTCTTCTCTTCTTCTTTTTAGTGATTAGGATCTAGCCTTAGGCTTTTCCTTTGACTATCTTAGGAGACTAGAATTGGGACCCACCTTTTAGAAATTCAAACCACTTCTTAACTCCCTGCAAACTCCACAAACTTGACTGTAGATCCCTAATCACCTAGAGGGTTGAAATCAAATGTGGAAGTTTAAAGGATGAGTTCCTATAGGACTCTTTGGCCTTAGGACTGTCCTGGGTGGCCTGGTCTGGTGAAGGGGCTGACTTACACACACACTACACTTACACACTACACCTACACACTACACTTCCACACACCTCCTAAAACCACACACATAGCCAATTTGACCTCCTGACTCATGTAGGTGATTCACATGGATGGTCCTTAACCCCTAAGCCCTTGGCTAAGAGGGTTAGGAACAACATAGTGGATACCTCAAATGAGTCCCTTCATGGCTCATGTGGGCTTGATATGGCTTCATGGCTCAACCAAAATGACTTCATTCCACTCAAATTCACCCAATCTTCAATTTTCCAAATTTTCAATTTTTGACCCCCGGGACCCTACACCCGTCTAGCCTGCCCAAAGCCCTTGAAATTACCCAACTTTTTTAAAATCACCTAAATTACCCAAAATTCCTCAAAATTAATCCCAAATATTTCCACACCACTCAAATTGATCATCCATACCCAAAAATACCAAAAATTCCAAGAAAACCTCCCAATACCCTCCAAATACCCAAAATACCCCTCTTGACCCAAAAATCCAAAAATTCAGAAAATTCCCAAAAAATTCCAGAAAATCCCAAATATTCTCAATTTCATTTTGTCCAACTACACCATGGGCCAATTTTGTCAATTTACCCTACGTTTGTCAAAACCCCCAATTTGACCCATTTTAACCCAAAGTGAACGCAATGTCAAACCAAACCTACCCAATTGACCCAAATTCTAGTCCAATTCAATTCTAAACTTCAATTCAACATTCCCAATACCAATCTAGACCAAATCCAAGTTCAATTTGATTGACATTTGGATCCAATTTTACTTTTGGCCTTAAAGCCCAATTTGGACCCATGACCCAAACTTAACCCAAACTCACCCAATTCAACTCCAATTAACCCCAAATCTTTTCCAAATCTTCCTTAACATTCCCACAAACAAAAAACTAACATGATTTGCCCAACATTTAGACCCAAACCCCACTCAACTTCAACTCAAAGCTAAAAGGCCCTATTTTGACCTAAAACCAAACCTAACCCAAATGAGCCCAAACCCCAAAATCAAAGCCCAACCAAAGTCAAAACCTCTTTGAAACACTCTCATAAACATTTCCCAACATTTATTTTACATCAATTTCAACCCTAGCCCAACATTGGCCCAACTTAGCCCACTTGGGCCTATGTTGGCCCATTCACCAAAAGAACCCAAATTCAACCCAATTCAAACCCAAATCACTCCCAATTTGCTTCAAGTCACTCATGACTCATCCATGAGCTAAAAAAAACATTTGTTTGGCCCAATCCTTCACAAATTCCCCATCCATAAATTTATTTCCAAACCAAAAGCCCACTTTCTTAAACCTTCCTAAAGCCCATCTCCACCAAAATCCAAAGGGGCAAAATCAATCTAAGGCCCATATGACAAATTCTCTTCATCATGCATTCAATTAAAATCATCTCTAAGTCCTAATCCAATGATCAAATAATTCTAAATAAAGCTTCATCCAACTTTCCACCAAAATGTCCAAAATCCTTAAAATCCATTTTTATGAAGTTGACTAAACTTTTCCCAAGCCAAATGGAGCCATGAATGAGCCATTCACAAGCCATATGAAGCCATGAAAGTTTGGCATGTGACCATGCCATTAATGGCAAGAGGAGGGGCTCCTTTCCTAATCTTTCATTAAGCCTTTTTAACCTTATTCATGACACACACTAAACCATGTTTAGCCACCTCATCATGGATAGAGACCATTCCATTCTCTCTTGGCTGATCCAACTGATCCTCTCAGCCCAAAATCAGGCCATGGGGAGGTGCACCCAACCCAAACCAATGGATTGACCAAATTGAAGCCAAAATGACCACTTCCCCATTCCATTTTAATTCAAAGCCTTTACACATGGCAATTGCCGATTGATTGCACAAACCTCCAGACCCCGACCCACCGGACCCGAGGGTGACCCATGCCCGCCGGCCAGCCACCGGGTCGCCGGAAAACACCATGGTCGAGACCTTGGGAGGAGCCAAACTTTGGAATTCCACCTCGTTGAGCCGTCCCATGCCCAATGGCCACCATGGTCGTTCTTCCCATGACAAGAGCAGCTCGATCCCAACCCTTGGCCATCCCCGTGAGGCTCTCCAGCCACCTCTATTTAAACCCGACCCCCCACGGCCATGAGAGGAGAGTTGCAAAAACCTTGCCGAAACTCTGCCAAAATTGTTCCAAACCCTTCTCCACCCTTAGAGTAGTTGATCCCCGGTGTCAATTTGCCCTAATCCCCACTGACAAAATCCAATTTCTCAGCTGAAATTCCACCCAAAACCAGGACACTTCTCCACAGTAAGCCAATCCCCAAATTGATTGGTTCTACACCTTCACCGGACCAAGGGAAGGTGTCCACCGAAGCAAAGCCCCATCTCCAGGGCCACCCGGTTGCTCCAGCCTCCAAGCTTTGTGATCGGTGCGTGGTCGAAATCATACCTAGACAATTCACCAGACCAGGATACTTCATATGGAGCTTGCTAGGATCCAATCGAAGGTGCAACAACCCTCAGATCGAAGCCACACTTCTCTGAGCAAAGGTATGAGCTAACTCTTCATCCCGAGCTTCTGGAGATTCTCCATTTCAAATGCTTTAATTTCAATGCATGATAACCGTATAGATGTGTTCGTCTCTTCAAGACGAATCCATAGAGCATAAGAACATGAAAATCCATTGAGTATCGAGTGAGATATTAGGGATTTAGTGTGGACGGCTCTCGGGTGAGGACACTTGGGGACGATGAACGGATGCCGTCCATCCAATACACGCACGGACGGACGGCCAGGATCGCGTCGGATCAGAAGACGGAACGATACAGTAGGCCCCGGGAGCGCTGAGTCAGATGGCGGCATCGAATGGGAGCGCGCCACGCGGCGTTTCGGAGCTGCCGAGGTTGACGCGGCGCCGCGTGGATAAATAGAAAATTAGGGATTTTTCTGATTTATTTAATTCCCTAAACTTCAAAAATTCATAACTTTGTGTAGAAAAATCAGAAAAATAAAATAAAAATACCCTCTTGCACGAGTGAACGGAGGAGAATAATGTGGAAAAGAAATCATTTAATTTCATCAAGTATTTTATTTTTAATAATTTATTTACTCTCTGCATATTTTTAATTCTCCATGCATTTAAACAATTCACCATGGCATGAGACCATAGGGCTTTTGAAGCCTCCGAATTTGGGAACATTCCCTGAATTTTCCAAAGTCAGAGGCCATCCCTATGAAAAGTTATTGATTTTTCAAATTCATGTTACTGTTTTGAGTATTTTAATTCCAATAAATAGCATGTTGTGAAATAAATTCTAGGAAAATTTGGTGATGTTCCTTATGACCGAGAGGACCCTAGGAAAAATAGGTTTTGAGTTAGTTCATTTAAAACAACCCTAATTGGCTTAAACTCCCAAAATGGATCTCTAATTAATTAGAGCTAACCATACATCAAATTGACTTGAAATCAATTCTCCACTGACCTTTAGGATCAGAGTAACCCACCATAAAAATTTGAGGTCAATTGGACTTGGTTAGCCCTACTAATTGGGTTGATTAAGCCATTTAGTCATTTTAAACTTCAAAAATTCATAACTTTCAAAATATTTTTTAAAAATTCACCAAATTGGTTTTGGAGCCTCTCTGATATCAGAGGAATTTAAGAAAATTAAAATTTCAATTTTCTAAAAAAGTTGATTTTTTAATATTATTTTAATATTTTAATAATTAAAAAATAATAAAAATCACAAAAATAATAAAATTCACCAAAATGTCACATTTTGAATTTTAATCACTTAGGAACAAACCCCATATTTTTCTTAGGTCTATTTAGTGAGATATTAAATTTTAAAGCTCTAGGGCAATTTTAAAATTAAAAAATATGTTTTCTAGTTTTTTTCACTAAAATAATTATAATAAATCATAGAAAAATCATAAAATTGCAAAATTTGCTTCTCTGATTTCCTTGATATCAAAGAGATTTTTGAAAAATATAAAATTCATTTTTCAACATTTATTTTATTTTTAAATTAATTAACACTCCAAAACATAAAATAATTATAATAAAAATAATATGATTTAAAAAATCACCAAAATTGGTCCAAGTGGTCCTCTGGTCATTAGGAATGTCCCCTAATTTTCTTAAGGACAGAAACTTTCCCTTGGTCATGTTATTAAATTTTTCTTGGAAATCTCTATTTTCTACCAAAAATAATTATATAAATAAATTAAATACAGAAAAATCACATTTTCTCCTCTCATATCTTTATTGACATATGAGTGAAGTCACATAAAAATTTCAAGTTCATTTGAGTTCAATTTAGTGAGTTATGAAATTATTAAGCTTAAAGGGTAAAGTGGTAATTAAAAATTTTAACCCTTAATTAAAACTTTAGGTTTAATAAAAAAATTAACAAGTAAAATATTTGATCCTAATCTGATTTGGATGATTGAAATTTAAATAATTAAAGGCTAGAAACCCATTAAGCAATTTAAAATGATTAAACCTTAATTAAATAATTGATTAAATTTGGAAGAATAATGAAATTGGAATTATTAAAATAGGGATATTATTAGGAAGAGATTTATTCTTTAATTTAAAAATCCCTAAATTAATTATCTCATTAATATTCAATTCTTAATTAAAATGATAACTCAAATTTAAAATATATTAAAAGACTTAATCATTAAACTAAAATTAAATTATTAAACTTTTTTAAAAATTTCAATTAAAATTAAAAATAAAATTAAATTAAAAATTAAATTAAATTAAGTAAATTAAATTGAATTAAATTAAATTAAATTAAATTAAAATTAAAAGTTGAATTAAGTTAAATTAAATTAAATTAAATTAAATAAACAAATTAAATTAAATTAAATGAATAAATTAAATTAAAATAAATTAAATAAATTAAACTAAATTAAATAAAATTAAAAATAAATTAAATTAAATTAAATTAAATTAAATTAAATTAAATTAAATCAAATTAAATTAATTTAATTTAACATCAAATCAAACTAAATTGAATTAAATTGAATTAAATTAAATTAAAGATTAAATTAAATTAAATTAAATTAAGTTGAATTAAATATAATATCACCAAAGACATAAAGAATCCAAAATAAATCTAAAAATAACTTGAACATTATTCCAAATTTAAACCCATTAACTTAAATTAAATCATTTGAATACCAATTTACCCTCGAAAGCTTTGGTTATTATAACTCCTAAACAGAACATTAAATGAAATGTTACTTCACTTATAGGACATTCAAACGTCCTAGTTCACTGAGCAAGACAACAAAATTTGAATCCCCGGACGATTTATTCATTTTTATAATTAAATTCATTTGGACTTAAAACAATCCTAGAAATATTAAAAAGATGTTTAGGATTTGTCTTAAGCACTTCCTCGATATGATAGGATGTTTATAAGAACAACTAAATTTAATTATTCTTTGATGAATAAAATCGTCCTCAAACCAAAACACAAGAACCTAGACGTCATAGGAAATGACTAGCTATAGGATTAAGAATTTGGTAGAAAACCATAACCCTTACCTTAGCTTTACCTAGGAACTTGCTTAAATATTCTAATTGTGTTTTAAGTGCAGCTTGGGATGACGGGAAGACCCTCCGGGTACGCTTTTATTTTATTGCAATTTACTTTCTTGCAATTTACATTATGGCAATTTATTTAATCGCATTGCACTTTCTTTTCTTGCATGATAAACAACTCGTTGCATGAAAACCCACACCTTTAGGATAGTCCCTAAAACTGAAACCAAAACTAAGTTAAAAGTCATTGCAAGATAAAATTCACCGCCACAACATTTCAAAATATAAAACAACTCAAAATTTAATCACAAACGTAACACAAAACTACAATTACAACTAAATTAAAATGTCCTGTTGGATGATCGGGAATACCTCGGATGATGTAACCTATGTGTTGCTAACGGGATTTCCCACGGTCTAAATGAAAGTGTGGAACTCATTCGATTGAGTTTAGCAAATTCATCCGGACTAAGTGAATCCGATAAAAATAATGATGCCGGAAGGATGGAACAGTGGGATCTTAACCGGTGTCGTTATAATCAACTTTAAGATTTGTTTTAATTAAAATATTTAAAACACTTGGAAATTAAGATTTTCTCTAAACTAAAACACTTTTCTCATCCCCTGATTTATGACTTCTAAAACTAAAACCTCTGCAACAACAAGGAGCTCGGAGCATGGTGGGCGAGCACGGCCATCGTCATCGGCAAAACTCGAGTCTACTTCAGCAAAAACTTTCTTAGAATTAAACAACCAAGCCATAGGATTTCTAGGTAGTTTGCACTAGTGCAACATAAATCCTCAACCTTTTGTTAGGCATTTGCACCTGCAAATTAAGCCCTAACCGGTTTTAGGATTCCAAGGTAGTCGTCCGATACGACATAAACCCTCACATCTTCGAGGCTATTTGTATGATTGTGTCATACGAATATAAGTCCTAATTAATTAAAATTGGCAAGATCAAAACATCAAATAAATATTAGGACTTTCCTAAATTTAAGCCAAACAATAGGATAGTCGGGAGATTACCGAAGTTCACTTCGAATCTGTGATTTCTCCTACTTTTCTTCCTTTGAATTCCCAAAACAAAATGTTCCAAATTTGATCCATTCCTTATTGAAATTCCAAACTTCAATCCTTTGAGAACTTAAACTTTGAAATTCTTGAGAGCAGAATTATTGATTATTATCGAGAGTTTTCTTAGGTGATTCCCGTCATTTAAGATGTAATTAAGTATAGGGGCTTGCCCTTATAGGGAATTTTAAAGAACCCGAGTAATATAAACCTCGTTTAATGCTTTCATATTAAGCAGGGGAATTTGTCGGCTTATAAAATCGGTTCGCAGACCAAACGGATGTCACACATCTTTTAGTTTTTTAATCGAGCCCCACCGTCAAGCAGTGTGTCTATCCTTAGGGATAGATACATGGTTTGCGGTGCGGTGCTCATTTAAATAAACTATTCGGGATGTGAGATCAGTTTGATTTCATATCTTAAAACCTCCAAATTTAAAATTATTTTCAAAATGAAATACTACTTTTCAAAATTATTTATTTAAATTAAATTAAAAATTCGCCGACAACTTCTGTTAGGCGACCCCCCTTTTAAAAAAATAAAACATACGACCTAAAAAAAAATAAGCCGTACAGTCCATTGTCTGATATGACCCTTCAAGATATTCCAAATATGAGTCTTGAAGGAATGGAGAACTTGTTCTACTTTGACTTCTCTGAGTGGTATTGCTTCTGCCCATTTAGAGAAGTAATCAGTGGTTGCTAGAATAAATCGATGGCCTTTAGGTGATGGAGGGTCTATAAGGCCGACTATGTTGGTGCCCCAACACTCAAATGGCCAAGATGCAATATTTGGATGTAGTACATTTAGCAGTTGATGTAAGACCACTCCATGTATTTGACATTGATGACACCCTTTTGCAACCACAAGATAATCAGTCATCATTGTTGCATAATATCCCATTCTCCTTATGTTCATTTTCATTTTAGGCCCAGATTGGTGTGCACCACATAGACCTGAATGAACTTCTTTAATAATCTCTTGAGCTTCAATTTGGTTTATGCATCTCAACCACATTTGGTGAAAAGATTTTTTTATAAAGGATGTTATTCACTAGAGCATAGGATAATGCTCTTTATTTAATTTAAGTTGTGATAGAGTTATTTTCGTGTAACTTTCCGGTCTGTAAATATTGAATAATCGATTGTCTCCAATCATCATTTTATTCTTGAATTGTTGTTGTCATAATTTTACTAATTTTATGCAGATTGTCTAGGTCAATTTGAGAAATAACTTGTCCTTTTATAAAGATCAAAATGTCATCTTCTTCTGGATAAGCAAATTCTTTTGCTAGTTTTGCTAAAGAATCTGCTAAAGAATTGTCTCATCTCAGAATTAAGAAGAAAGTTACATCAGGAATTTGTTGAAGCAGTTTTAGAGTGTAACGAGACTATTGTTCAAGTCGAGGTCTCAATGTCCTGTAGTTACCTAAAATTTGATTAATGGTCAATTAGGAATCTCCGTAGATGTCGATATTTTTATTTCCATTAATATTGTCAATTCAAGACTTGTTATGAGTGCTTCATATTCAACTTCATTATTTGTACATGGTTCAGTTAAATGATAGGAAAATGGCATCATCGCTTTGTTTGAAGTAAAGAAAATTAATCCTACTCCAGCTTTGTGACCTCAATCCGCGAACAACGTAGTAATTTATGCTCTCAAAAATATGTTATAGTCAATACTTTGACCCAAATAATAATAGCGGCTAGTTATATAAATATAATTTTATAGAAAATATTTTACACACAAGAGGTACTACGCAAGTATACGTACCGTTTCAAATAATATAGGGCTTTAAATAAAGACCCCAGTATCGATCCCATGAGGAGGTTTATAGATTTTTAAATATTTTAATTTTATTTTTATGTATTTCTTTTAAAGTTTTAAATTTAATTTACTAAATGCAGAATTAAAGCAATAATAAAATAAACGAGTGATGTAAATAATAATAAGCAAACAACTTTCTTCCTTTTAATTAATCCAAGACTTTTTTAGATAATATAATATTCGTGGAGAATATAAATTTATGGTATTGTGCCAAATAGAAATAGTCCTATTCTTTACCTTCGCTCGATAGTATAAAGAACATTGGCTAATCTATAGATCAGGTTTGGATGTATTGTTAGTGAAATGGGTTAATCTAGGCGCACACTACTAGATGTCAAAGGGTGGCTATGTTCGGCCCCACTATTGACCCATTCCCTCTCTATAAACCAAATTACAAGAATTTAGTCTGTCACTCTAAAAACTTATCAATTCTACGCCCATTGAATAATATTTTACTATTTATTTGTATTTCACCTTGAATACCCCGCTCAAGGTCTTCGACTACCCAAGGATTCATGTGATATCTACTAATTAAGAATTCATCTCCTTCTAGGTCTTAAAACTCTTCAACAGATTTTAATAATTTAAATGGCCAATTTAAATAGTAAATTAAGATCCGGTATTAATATCATCACAATATTTAAAACATATTTTAGTTTCTAATTCTCCAACGAATTTTAGATTATCTTTATTTATCTTTTCATAATTGAAAGGAGAAAGTAAAGTAACTACTCAGAACACATTGAATTTAAATGACACAACATATAAATAAAAATTTGAATAAAACTACAAATACTTATCTCAAGTGTTTCTCCAATTGAACCTCTGATTTCTTCTGACTCCAAAGCGAAATAGACTTAACAAGCATCAACTCTTACAAACTCTCATTACAAACTCTAAATAAAATAACTCACTAATTTATGAAGGAAAGTAAACTAAAAGTATGGCCCTTAAAATTATCTCTCTAATTTTTGGATTTCTTATTGAGCTACTTGGATTCGGCATTTTTCTCTGTAGGAATAGCCTCCTATTTATAGGCCCCAAGGGTTGCCTAAGGCACCTCTTCAAAATATGTCCATGTTCAATGAATCTTCTAGAAAGTATAGGTGCCGGGATCTGGCGCCTAGGCGCCGGGATCTGGCGCCTAGGCGCCGGGATCTGGCGCCTAGGCGCAGGACTCCGCGTTCAGTTCTTCGCACCTCTTCACTTTGGATCGCACCTCTTCGCCATCCAAACCGTTTCCAAGCGTCTAAATACAACGTATCACATGTCCTATAATCCAGGAATAACTGTCAATCATCTAGATGGTCCAATAACCGCTCTAACCGTGAAAATAACCGTCCAAAGTATTTACAAAAACCGACATAGAATTGGTATCGAGCTGCGCTTAGGCGCCAGTTTCTGGCGCCTAGGCGCCAGGCTCAATATTATGGCAATTTTGCATTTTGGCTCCATTTTTGCTCCTTTTTGCTCCTTTTTGCTCCTTTTTCATCTTTTTTTTCTTTTTGAACATTTTTACATCACCTACATCCAAAAATATAAAAATACCTTTCATTAAAGCAAAATAACCTTAAAAATTTGATAAAAATGAAGGCATAAAAATATGTATTTTTTTCATGGATCAAAATCCCCCAAACATAAATGTTACTTGTCCTCAAGTAACCCTTTTTACTATATAAAATGTATAACATTTGGAATAAAAGTAAATATTTAATATTCCTTGCAATTTTTTATTTTATAAAAGCTTTAGTAAATCATTAACCAAATTTCACTAACTAAGTTTAATTTTATGAATTTAAAGAATATTTAACTAACAAAATGTAAGACTTCAAAAATTTTTCATTTATTTCAAAAATAACTGTAGTTTATTATATTAATATCACATAAGTTATTACAAGAAAAAGATCTTCATGAAAATCTTTTCTAATAAAGATGCATGCATAAACATTAAGTAAAATATGTAATTAGTTTTCTTTTTATAAGATAATTCAAGTGAAGCCAATTTTTGATTAGGCATCTCCTCAAGCTTCTCCTCACTTCTTCTTTTCTTTTTTCTTTTTTTTTCACAGTGAGGATTACTGTATATAGATAGCATGTTAATGGTTTTGAACTTCACTATCCTTAACTTATATTTTCAAACATATACATTTTCACTTAATTACTATAGCATGAATAGTTTAAAAAAAGTCTTTCAATCTTTTTCTTTTTCAAGTTATAATTCTTGATTTCTTAATACTTCTAAAATTCAATTATCTCTACCATGAATAGAAAAAATTCTTAATCTTACTCTTCTTTAAGTTGAATAATTCTATTCTTAAAATCAATCAAAATTATTAAAATTTTTGTTTAGTCTACTAAATTATTTATAATTTCAAAAATTTAAGTGGTCTTAAATAGATTTTTCATTCCTTATGTTATGTTAATATTTTTTAGAAAATATTAGCACTTTAAGGACAAATAAAATTTAAATTTGCATGTATTTTCCCTTCCCCCAAACTTAAGTTTTGATATATCATGAAAAATTTTAAAGTATGAGAGAAAGATAGACATAATTTTAAAAAGGAAATGTTTTATAAGTATGTAAAAACAGTCTACAAAGAAAAATTTACTTCTACACATGCTTTTTATGAATATTACTGAAATAATGAAGCATATATAAAAGTAAGCATGCTCAATTTTTATATCTTTAGCAAAATTAAACGACTATACTAATCACAATAACAAAAACAAAACAACATCAATACCTATATAAGAATACTGAACATTAGGCTGAAAACAGAAATAAACATTTATCATAGAAAATGAAAAAAATTCATCCATAATTCAGTCTTAAACACATATCAAACTAGATACTCTAAAAACAGTCTTAACATAAAAAAAATCCACACAAAGTTACTTAAACAAATCGACACTACTAACAACAAACTAATCAGTACTAACAAATAAGAAATAAACTAAAAATAGAATCAACTCATCTCCAGAGGTAAATCAAGCTACTAATCACTATCTGTAGCCTCATCATCGTCATCACCAAAAGAGAATTCCACATCCTTTGGATCAACAGACGGTGAAAATCTAGGACAGGTAGGGAACTGAACATCATGCTCACCCTTCAAGAATCTAACTAAAGACCATGAATACTCAGAATCATAATCACTTTTCCTTTGGGTATATTCAGATAGATGATCAATCTTCTTGTCTATAGTATCTACTCTGCAGTGAGTTAGAAATAACTCATTCTGCTGCTCCAGAAATTGATCATGCATGGATTCCCAGAAACAAGATGGTGGCTTAGCAGTAAAAGTAGAAGGTCTAGAAGTAGAAGCTCTACCTAGAGTAGGTACAGAAGTAGAAGGAGCAGTATATCTCTTCCCACGAAGACGATCATAAATACTAACACTCTCCTGCCCAATAAGCTTTGTAGTCTTCAGCTTCTCTTCTGAAATATCAGCAGTAACTCCATTGTTCACACATAAAGAATATATCAAGGATGGGAATCCTAATCCCACAGAAGTACTGGATCTTGCAATAGACTCCACAGAATCATAGATAATGCTGCCAACATCTATCGGCTTCCTCTCCTGAATGCAGTAGTTTAGAATAGCTCTATCTCTAGTAACTTCACTCAGTTGGTTGGAAGGAAGTAGTCTAGCAGAAATAAAATAGTGTCAGGCCTTTAAAATACCATTCAGCTTAGAAGATTTAAAGTTTACCCGTTTCTTGTTCCAGATCTTCCAAGCTCCAGTGTCATTAGTCAAATATGTAATAATCATCCCCAGATCTCCTTCAGATGGAGATAGACCAGAATAGTAGCACTCGACGGTAGGTGGTAGGCCGTAGAAAATATTGATCCGTTCCGGAGTGAATCTCACTCTGACACCTCCAACGAAGACTTTGTAGTCTTACACATCCATAAAGTTAGCATAAAACTCTCTTAAAACAGGAATAACAACAACGATAGTGAAATAACAGAATCGCTATCAGTTGTGTGCAATGATCGTGTTCACGATCATTTCTCTAGGATTGTAAAAACTGTGCTCCGAGATAAATTTCCTTGATGACGCAAATTCATGATAACGAAAGTGCGCTGCCGCAGTAGCGAACTTGCTGTTGTCGAAATTTTCTCGTGCTTTTTCATGCTTAGATTTAGGTGCCATCTAAACGTGAAAGAAAACACAAGTAAATAAAGGAATCAAAGATCTAAACTCTTTTAAGCTTGAGAAACTTAAAATGAGGTAAGAAAATCCATAGAAAATTTCTAAAAATCAAAATTTTTCTACAAAATTTTGGTTTTTAGCAAAAATAGGAAAATCCATGGTAGAAATAAAAAATAAATGGAATAGAAGGTAGATCTGACCTTAAGATGAAGAAATCGAGTGATTTCGGGCACTAAAACGTGACATTTTGACCTCAAGATGGATCTAGGGGGTGTATTTTCACGAAAATGAGGAAGAGGATGAAGCTTAGGCGTCGTCTATGGCTTTTGGAGGTTTAAATCCCAATTTTCGGGTAGCAGGCAGAATCGGTGCTTAGGCGCCGAATTCTGGTGCCTAGATGCCAGACTCGCCTTTCCCAAAAATCAATTTAAAAATTTATTTTTCCATCAAAACTCACAAATTCAACTTCTAATTACTCATATAAGAGTATTGCTTCAGTTTCCAACTTCCAAAATATTTTCCAAAAATTTTAAAAATTAAAAATTAAATCCATCAATTAAACACAAGTTTAAGTCAAATTCTTCTATTTCCATTCATAATCTTCAAATTCGAGCTCAATACATTTCAGATAAGTACAATAATAAGATTCAAGTCTTACTAACAATTAAATAAAATAATTTTAAAGCAAATACAACACACATTGAACAATAAAACAAAAACAAACAACACAATCAATTTACCAAATCAATACAATGACAAACTAGATAAAGTCTCGATCTAACCACATTACTATCTAATCTTCAAACTAGAAATTTCCATTTTTGTCGCAATGAATATTACTTATCCTACTTGGGAAGAACACTAACGCCCTTGAAAAATTCGTAGTCGTTTTCTCGTCGATCCATTTGTTCTTCTCATAAATCTCCACTTGAGCATCTCCACTCGATTTAATGATACATGACTCGATCGCAAATAACACAGTAATGTTTGCTTCCAAAAGATAGCAAAAAATCTTGACTCAATTTATAAATAGCGGCTAGTGTACAAAATTAATATGATGTAAATTTAGAAAATATTTTTACACACTAGAGGTACTACGCACGTATACGTATCGTTTCAAGTAATATAGGGTTTTGAAACAAAGACCCCAGTATCGATCCCACAGAGAAGAATTATAGTGATAAATTTTCTAAATAAATAAAATAAAATAAAATAAAATAAATAAAAAAAATATTTTTATTTTATCTTTTAATTTAATTATAAATTACTATTAATTTACTAGATGCAAATAAAGAAAACAATAATAAGAAAATGATTTTATGAAATCTATATAAAAGAAACAACTTTCTTTCCTTCAATTAATCTAAGATTTTTAAGATACTTTAATATTCGTTGGAGAATTTGATTTATAGTATTGTACCAAATAGAAGCATTCCTATTGTTTACCCTTTGATCCAGGCACAAAGAACATTGGCTAATTTACAGAATAGGCGTGGATGTATTATTAGTAGAATGGGTTAATCTAGGCTCACACTTCTAGATGTCCAAGGGTGGCTATGGTCGGCCCTACTAGTGACCCTTTCCTAATCTATAAATCAAATTATAAGAATTTAGTCAGTCACTCTAAAAACTTATCAATTCTACGCCCTTTAAATCTTATCTTCCTATTTATTTGTACTTCACCTTGAATAACCCACACATGGCCTTCGACTACCCAAGGATTCATGTGACATTTACAAGTTAAGAGTTCTTCTCCTTTAAGGTCTCAAAACTCTTTAACAGGTTTTAACAATTCAAATGGCCAATTTAAAAAGTAAAGTAAGATCAGGTATTAATGTCATCACAATGTTTTGAAAATATTTTGAATTTCAATTCTCCATCGAATCTTTATATTATCTTATCTATCTCTTCATAATTAAAGGAAGAAAGTAAACTAACTACTCATAACACATTGAAAATAAATAGCAAAACATTATAATTAAACTTTGAATCAAATATAAAAATACTTATCTCAAATATTTCTTATACAGATCTTCTAATTCCTACTGACTCCACAGTGTAATGAACTCCAGATGCAACAACTTGAAAATAAACTCACTAAACTAAACAAAAGTTGCCCTAAATTTCTCTCTCTATTTCTCTCTCTAAGGATGAGAGATCCTAAAGTGGATAAGAGAAAGGGTTACAATGGGAGGGGCACGTTTTCTGAAGAAATGGACCCCTATTTATAGGCTTCAAGGGTTGCCTTGAGGCACCTCTTCAAAACATGTCCACATTCAATGAATCTTCTAGAAGGTCGGTCTGGAGCCTAGGCACCGGAATCTGGCGCCTAGGTGCCTGACACTGCGTCCAGTTCTTCGCACCCCTTCACTTTGTCTCACACCTCTTCGTGTTTAAAACCATTTTGGAGCATCTAAATGCAATGTATCACATGTCCTATTATCAAGGAACAACTGCCAGTCTTCTAGAATGTCCAATAACTACTCACTCCGTCAAAATAACTGATCATACGTTGTCAAAAACTTGACAGTTTTTGTATCGAGTCTGGCGCTTAGGCGCCAGCTTATGGCGCCTAGGCGCCAGGCGATAATTTTTTTATACTTTTTGTATTTTGCTCCATTTTTTCTCCTATTTGCTTCTTTTTTCTTTTTAGACCTTTTTACATTACCTACATCCAAAAACACAAAAAATACCTTTCATTAAAGCATAATATCCTTAGAAATTAATAAAAATTAAGACATAAAGAAATAGGTATTTTTTTATAGATCAATACATCTCATGGAGGTGATCTCCAATGCTTTTGAATTCTACTTCAAACTTATCTAGGCGACTTGAAAACTTCTCCAAATTAATAGAAATGAAACCACTGAAGTAAGGTTTGAGGATCCTTAGAATACTTATCTCTAGCCTCTTCTCCATGATTTCTTCTCTCCATTTCTTCAAAATCTTTTCTTATCTCCTCAAGAATGAAGTGTAAAGGTCGTAACTACGGTTGCTTATGGATTGGGGACGAAGATGGGGTAGTTTATAGAAGAAAATCATGTGAAAAATTGAAAATTTTTTGTTTTTACACGACTTAGTAACTGTGGAGCTTAGGCGCCAAATCTGGCGCCTAGGCACTGGACCCATCGACACATTGTTTACTCTGGCGCTTAGGCACCGGATTTTGGCGCCTAGGCACCGGAACCATGTTCGACTCCATTTCACCTAACGTCAAATTTCAAAGT
Organism: Papilionanthe hookeriana x Papilionanthe teres; assembly: GCA_022702705.1. Taxonomy (NCBI): domain Eukaryota; kingdom Viridiplantae; phylum Streptophyta; class Magnoliopsida; order Asparagales; family Orchidaceae; genus Papilionanthe; species Papilionanthe hookeriana x Papilionanthe teres. The sequence continues at coordinate 153,177,559 of CM040424.1, forward strand.
TTCAATCTCAAAAATAGGTAAATTAGAATGGTAATATCAATATAAACTTAGTAATTAAAACAATGAAGGTTAACTTGATCTACTTTTTACTCACATACAAAATGGAGTGATCTAAAGTCCAAACTTTATATACTTCAAGATAATCTTTAGCTTAAGTCAATAAAGACTTGTTAGAATCCAATTTTCTAAAGTTATATAAAATTAGTCAAGATCGAGGCATAACCATACATTAAAAATGTAAAAACACACAAAAGTAACTATGGGTTGTCTATCACAAAGCGCTTGGTTTAACGTCGTTAGCCAGACCTAATTAAGTCTTTAATCAGGTAGACTCAACTCGTAAGCCTCTTTATAAATCATGTTTATTTCTCCCAAATAATGCTTCAGTCTTAATCCATTAACTTTAAATATTTTTTCCGTTTTGGGGTCTTTAATATCCACAGCTCCATAATGATATACTTTCTCAATTATATATGGTCCCATCCATTTAGATCTTAATTTTTTAGGAAAAAGTCTTAAACGAGTATTAAATAATAATACTTCTTGTCCAGGCTCGAATATTTTTCCTGAAATCTTTTTATCATGTAATATCTTCATTTTCTCTTTATAAATCTTTGCATTTTCATATAACTCATTTTTTATTTCATCCATCTCATTTAATTGTAATAATCTTTTTTCTCCTGTAGTATTCAAATCAAAATTAAACTCATTTATCGCCCAATAAGCTTTATGTTCAATTTCAATAGGTAAGTGACAATGTTTACCATAAACTAACCTAGGTAAGGTGACATTCCGATTAGTGTCTTATAAGTTGTTCTATAAGCCCATAATGCAGAATCAAGTCTATCAACTGTCGGCGAATTTTTAGGTTACGTGTTTTATTTTGAAAAAGAGGTCACCTAACAGAAGTTGTCGGCGAATTTTATTTAAATAAATAATTTTGAAAAGTAGTATTTGATTTTGAAAATAATTTTAAATTTGAAGGTTTTAAGATATGAGATTAAACCGATCTCACATCCCAAATAGTTTATATAAACGAGCACCGCACCACAAACCGTGTATCTATCCCTAAGGATAGACACACCGCTTGACTGTGGGGCTCGATTAGATAAACTAGAAGATTTGTGACATCCGTTTGGTCTGCGAACCAATTTTATAAGCCGACAAATTCCCCTGCTTAATATGAAAGCATTAAATAGAGTTTATATTACCTGAGTTCTCTAAAATTCCTTATAAGGGCAAGCCCCTATAGTTAATTACATCTTAAGTGATGGGAATCACCTAAGAAAACTCTCGATAATAATCAATAATTCTGCTCTCAAGAATTTCAAAGTTTAAGTTTTCAAAGGATTGAATTTTGGAATTTCAATAGGGAATGGATCAAATTTGGAACATTTTGTTTTGGGAATCCAAAGGAAGAAAAGTAGGAGAAATCACAGATTCGAAGCGAACTTCGGTAATTTCCCGACTATCCTATTGTTTGGCTTGAGTTTAGGAAAGTCCTAATATTTATTTAAATGTTTTGATCTCGCCAATTTTAATTAATTAGGGCTTATATTTGTATGATAAAATTAAACAAATAGCCTCGAAGATGTGAGGGTTTATTGTCGTACCGGACGACTACCTCGGAATCCTAAGACCGGTTAGGGCTTAATTTGCAATGCAAGTGCCTAACAAAGAGTTGAGGGTTTATGTTGCACTAGGCAAACTACCTCGAAGTCCTATGGATTTGTTATTTAATTCTAAGAATGGTTTTGCTGAAGTAGACTCAGGTTTTGCTGATGACGATGGCCGTGCTGCCCACCATGCTCCGAGCTCCTTGTGGTTGCAGAGGTTCAATTTTAGAAGTCATAAATCAGGGGATGAGAAAAGTGTTTTGGTTTAGAGAAAATCTTAATTTCCAAGTGTTTTTTATGTTTTGATTAAAACAAATCTTAAAGTTGATTATAACGACACCGGTTAAGATCCCACGGTTCCATCCTTCCGGCATCATTATTTTTATCGGATTCACTTAGTCCAGATGAATTTGCTAAACTCAACCGAATGAGTTCCACACTTTCATTTAGACCGTGGAAATCCCGTTAGCAACACGTAGGTTACATCATCCGAGGTATTCCCGATCATCCAACAGGACGTTTTAATTTAGTTGTAATTGTAGTTTTGTGTTCGTTTGTGATTAAATTTTGAGTTGTTTTATATTTTGAAATGTTGTGGCGGTGAATTTTATCTTGCAATGACTTTTAATTTAGTTTTGGTTTCAGTTTTAGGGACTATCCTAAAGGTGTGGGTTTTCATGCAACGAGTTGTTTATCATGCAAGAAAAGTAAGTGCAATGCGATTAAATAAATTGCAATAATGAAAATTGCAAGAAAATAAATTGCAATAAAATAAAAGCGTACCCTGGAGGGTCTTCCCGTCATCCCAAGCTGCACTTAAAACACAATTAGAATATTTAAGCAAGTTCCTAGGTAAAGCTAAGGTAAGGGTTATGGTTTTGTACCAAGTTCCTAATCCTATAGCTAGTCATTTCCTATGACGTCTAGGTTCCTTGTGTTTTTGTTTGAAGACGATTTTCTTCATCAAAGAACGATTAAGTTCAATTGTTCTTATAAACATCCTATCATATTGAGAAAGTGTTTAAGAAGAATCTTAAACATCTTTTCAATATTACTAGAATTGTTTTAAGTCCAAATGAATTCAATTACACAAATGAATTAATCGTCCGAGATTTTGTTAAGTTTTGTTATTATCTTACTCAGTGAACTAGGATGTTTGAATGTCCTATAAGTCAAGTAACATTTCATTTAATATTCTGTTTAGGAGTTATGATAACTAAAGCTTTTGAGGTGAAATTGGTATTCAAATGATTTGTGATTTAGTTTAATTTCAATAAATGAGTTTAAATTTAGAATAGTGTTCGAGTTATTTTAGATTTATTTTGAATTCTTTATGTCTTTGGTGATGTTATATTTAATTCAACTTAATTTAATTTAATTTAATTTAATTTAATTTTAATTCTATTTAATTCAATTTAATTCAATCCAGTTTGATTTGATGTTACATTAAATTAATTTGATTTGATTTAATTTTAATTTAATTTGATTTAATTTAATTTAATTTAATTTAATTTAATTTAATTTATTTTTAATTTGGTTTAACTTAATTTAATTTGGTTTTATTTATTTAATTTAATTTAATTTAATTCATTTAATTTAATTTAATTTGTTTATTTAATTTAATTTAATTTAATTTAATTTAATTCAACATTTAATTTTAATTTAATTTAATTTAATTTAATCCAATTTAATTTACTTAATTTAATTTAATTTTTAATTTAATTTAATTTTTTAAATTTTAATTGAAATTTTAGAAGAGTTTAATAATTTAATTTTAGTTTAATGATTAAGTCTTTTAATGTTTTGAATTTGAGTTATCATTTTAATTAAGAATTGAATATTAATGAGGTAATTAATTTAGGGATTTTTAAATTAAAGAATAAATATCTTCCTAATAATATCCCTATTTTAATAATTCCAATTTTATTATTCCTCCAAATTTAATCAATTATTTAATTAAGGTTTAATTATTTTAAATTACTCAATGGGTTTCTACCCTTTAATTATTTAAATTTCAATCATCCAAATCAGATTAGGATCAAATATTTTACTTGTTAATTTTTTATTAAACCTAAAGTTTTAATTAAGGATTAAAAATTTTAATTACCACTTTACCCTTTAAGCTTAATAATTTCATAACTCACTAAATTGAACTTAAATGAACTTGAAATTTTTATGTGACTTCACTCATATGTCAATAAAGACATGAGAGGAGAAAATGTGATTTTTCCGTATTTAATTTATTTATATAATTATTTTTGGTAGAAAATAGAGATTTCCAAGGAAAATTTAATAACATGACCAAGGGAAAGTTTCTGTCCTTAAGAAAATTAGGGGACATTCCTAATGACCGGAGGACCACTTGGACCAATTTTGGTGAGTTTTTGAATTATATTATTTTTATTATAATTATTTTACGTTTTGGAGTGTTAATTAATTTAAAAATAAAATAAATGTTGAAAAATGAATTTTATATTTTTCAAAAATCTCTCTGATATCAAGAAAATCAGAGAATCAAATTTTGTAATTTTCTGATTTTTCTATGATTTATTATAATTATTTTAGTGAAAATGCTAGAAAATACATTTTTTTAATTTTAAAATTACCCTAGAGCTTTAAAATTTAATATATCACTAAATAGACCTAAGAAAAATATGGGGTTTGTTCCTAAGTGATTAAAATTCAAAATGTGGCATTTTGGTGAATTTTATTATTTTTTTGATTTTTATTATTTTTTAATTATTAAAATATTAAAATAATATTAAAAAATCAACTTTTTTAGAAAATTAAAATTTTAATTTTCTTAAATTCCCCTGATATCAGAGAGGCTCCAAAACCAATTTGGTGGATTTTTAAAAGTGTTTTGAAAGTTATGAATTTTTAAAGCTTAAAATGACTAAATGGCTTAATCAACCCAATTAATAGGGCTAACCAATTCCAATTGACCTCAAATTTTTATGGTGGGTTCCTCTGATCCTAAAGGTCAGTGGAGAATTAATTTCAAGTCAATTTGATGTATGGTTAGCTCTAAATAATTAGAGATCCATTTTGGGTGTTTAAGCCAATTAGGGTTGTTTTAAATGAACTAACTCAAAACCTATTTTTCCTAGGGTCCTCCGGTCATAAGGAACATCACCAAATTTTCCTAGAATTTATTTCACAACATGCTATTTATTGGAATTAAAATACTCAAAACAAGTAACATGAATTTGAAAAATCAATAACTCTTCATAGGATGGCCTCGACTTTGGAAAATTTAGAGAATGTTCCCAAATTCGTAGGCTTCAAAAGCCCTAGTGGTCTCATGCCATGGTGAATTGTATACATGCATGGAGAATTAAAAATATGCAGAGAGTAAATAAATTATTAAAAATAAAATACTTAATGAAATTAAATGATTTCTTTTCCACATTATTCTCCTCTGTTCACTGAGGAAGAGGGTATTTTTATTTTATTTTTCTAATTTTTCTACACAAAGTTATGAATTTTTAAAGTTTAGGGAATTAAATAAATAGAAAATACCCCTAATTTTCTATTTATCCACGCGGCGCCGCGTCAACCTCGGCAGCTCTGAAACGCCGCGTGTCGCGCTCCCATTCGACGCCGCCATCTAAGTCAGCAGCCCGGGCCCCGCGGTTCTCGTACCGTCGCCTGATCCGACGCGATCCTGGCCATCTGTCCGCGCGTGTATTGAATGGACTGCATCCGTTCATCGTCCCCGAGCGTCCTCACCCGAGAGCCGTCCACACTAAATCCCTAAGATCTCACTCGATACTCAATGGATTTTCATGTTCTTATGCTCTATGGATTCGTCTCGAGAAGACGAACACATCTATACGGTTATCATGCATCGAAATTAAAGCATTTGAAATGGAGAATCTCCGAAGCTTCGGGATGAAGAATTAGCTCATACCTTTGCTCGGAGAAGTGTGGCTTCGATCCGAGGGTTTTTGCACCTTCGATCGGATCCCGACAAGCTCCGCATGAAGTCTCCCGGTCCAGTGAATCGTCTGTGTGTGATTTCGACAAGGCCCGATCACAAAGCTTGGAGGCTGGAGCAATTGGGTGGCTTGGAGATGGGGCTTTTGCTGGTGGACACCTTCCCTTTGTCTGGTGAAGGTGTAGAACCAATCAATTTGGGGATTGGCTCACTGTGGAGAAGTGTCCCGGTTTTAGGCCTAGATTTCAACTCGAAATCGAGCTCGCAGAGAAGAAATGGCGGGGGGATCTCGGCTGGGGATCAAGTGCTCGTGTATGGGGAGGAGTCCGGAACAATTTTGGCAGAGTTTCCTTAAGGTTTGTTTCCAGCACCTCTCATGGCCGAGAGGGGTGGTGTTTAAATAGGAGAGGGTGGAGGGCCTCCCAGGGAGAGTTAGGGCTTGGGATCAGCTGCTCTTGGCAAGAGAAGAACAGCTCCAATGGCCACTGGGGATGGGGCAGCTCAGCAAGTGAGAATTCCAAGTTGGGCTCACATGTGAGCTCTCGGCCATGGTGTTTTCCGCGGCACTGGTGGCTGGCCGGCCGGGCATTGGTCACCATCTTGTTCGGGTGGGTCGTGGCTGGGATTTGGTGCATTCAATCGAGGGTTGACATGTGTAAAGTGATTGAATCAAAGTAGAAAGGGGAAGGGGTCATTTTGGCTTAAAATGGTTAACCCATGCAAATGGGTTGGGTGCACCCCCCAAGATCTGGTTTTGGGCTGAGGAGATCAGGTGGGTCAACCTCCCATGTGTGGTGGAGTCTCCATCAAGGATTAGGTGGCAAAGCATGGTTTAGAGTGTGACATGAGTATGGTTAAAAAGGCTTAATGAAGGGTTAGGAAAGGGTCCCCTCTTCTTGCCATTAATGGCATGGTGACATGTAAAGAGGCTCTCATGGCTTCCATGTGGCTCATGCATGGCTTCATGGCTCACCTTTGGCTTGGGAAAAGTCAAGTCAATTTCATAAAAAGGGTTTTAAGAATTTTGGATATTTTGGTGAAAATTTGTATGAAGCTTGATTTGGAATGGTTTAATTGATGATTTTGAAACTTAGGGGTGAATTTGATTAAATGGATGATGAGGGAAAGTGCCATGTGGGCTTTGGATGGATTTGGGCTTTTGAATTTGAAGGAAGTGGTCTTTTAGGAAGGTTTAAGGGGATGAGCCTTTAGGTTTAGGAATGAATTTATGGATGGGAATTTTGTAGAATTTTGGGCCAAATAATTGTTGGTTTTGGTTTAGGGATGTGTCATGAGTGATTTGAAATGAATTTGAGGTGGTTTGGGTTTGAATTGAGTTGAATTTGGGTTGATTTGGTAAATGGGCCAATATAGGTCAAATTGGGGGGCCAATATAGGTCAAATTGGGCTAACTTGGGCCAATGTTGGGCTAAGGTTGAAATTGATGTAAAATTAATGTTGAGAAATGTTTATGAGAGTGTTTCAAAGAGGTTTTGACTTTGGTTGGGCTTTGATTTTGGGGTTTGGGCCCATTTGGGATAGGTTTGGGTTTAGGTCAAAATTGGGCCTTTTAGCTTTGGGTTGAATTTGAGTGGAGTTTGGGTCTAAATTTTGGGCAAATCATGTTAAGGTTTTGCTTGTGGGAATGTTAAGGAAGATTTAGAAAAGATTTGGGGTTAATTGGAGTTTAATTGGGTGAGTTTGGGTTAGGTTTGGATCATGGGTCCAAATTGGGCATTAATGCCAAAAGTGAAATTGGATCCAAATGTCAATCAAATTGGACTTAGATTTGGTCTAGATTGGTGTTGGGAATGTCGAATTGAAGTTTAGAATTGAGTTGGACCAGAATTTGGGTCAATTGGGTAGGTTTGGTTTGACATTGGGTTCACTTTGGGTTAAAATGGGTCAAATTGGGGGTTTTGACAAAAGTAGGGTAAATTGACAAAATTAGCCTATGGTGTAGTTGGACAAAATGAAATTGGGAATATTTGGGATTTTCTGGAATTTTCTGGGAATTTTCTGAATTTTTTGGGTTTTTGGGTCAGGAGGGGTATTTTGGGTATTTGGAGGGTATTGGGAGGTTTTCTTGGAATTTTTGATATTTTTGGGTATGGATGATCAATTTGAGTGATGTGGAAATGTTTGGGATTGATTTTGGGGAATTTTGGGTTATTTGGAAATTTTTGAGAAATTTGGGTAATTTTAAGGGTTTTGGGTAGAGTTAAGCGGGTGTAGGGTCCCGGGGTCAAATATTGAAAATTTGGAAAATTGAAGATCGGGTAAATTTGAGTGGAATGAAATCATTTTGGTTGAGCCATGAAGCCACATCAAGCCCACATGAGCCATGAAGGGACCCATTTGAGGCATCCACTATGTTGTTCCTAACCCTCTTAGCGAGGGCTTAGGGGTTGAGGACCATCCATGTGAATCACCTACATGAGTCGGGAGGTCAAGTTAGGTATAGGTGTGTGAAAGTGTAGTGTATAGGTGTAGTGTGTGTGTAAGTCGGCCCCTTCACTGGACCGGGCCACCCGGGCGGTCCTAAGGCTAAAGAGTCCTATAGGAACTCATCATTTAAACTTCCACATTTGATTTCAACCCTCAGGTGATTAGGGGTCTACAGTCGAGTTTGTGGAGTTTGCGGGGAGTTAAGAAGTGGTTTGAAATTCTAGATGGTGGATCCCGATTCTAGTCCTCTAAGATAGTCAAAGGAAAAGCCTAAGGCTAGATCCTAAGTACTAAAAGAAGAAGAGAAGACCTCATCGAAAATGAGGTCAACAAATGGACCCCAATAGGTGTGGTGAGCTGACGGATCACACCGCGCATATTGGTGTTGACCGAAACGATCAGCAAAACCAACACAGATGTCCAAGTGACAAACTTAGGACGAAGTGGAAGAGTTTTCATTGGGGAGTGTCAAGCATATCTCTAAAACTGGAGATTCCTGAACTCTCGCTGGGAAAATGAAAAGGAGGTGAATCCCAAATCACATGATCTGGGGGAATTTCAATTTAGATTTCATTTTGTTTCAGTTTAAGTTTCGATGTGTGAGTTTAGATTTCAATTTGGAGTTTCAATTTAGATTGAAGTTTGTCAAAGTTAATTTGAAGGGATTTGATTTGAAATGAAAAATGGAATTTTGAGGTTTTAGATGTAACATCTTCAACCCCAAAAGAAGATCGAATCGATTGGATTGGATCATTACAATGAGGAAAGATCTCAGAGTAATGCGGTATTGGATGTAAAATCCTTAACCCTAAGAGTTTGATTTTGATGTATTTCATTGCTGTAGGGAAAGAATCCTAAAGCAGTGCAGTCTCGGATGTAAAATCCTCAACCCCAGGAATTTGATTTGATGTATTTCATTGCGATAGGGAAAGAATCCTAAAGCAATGCAGTCTTGGATGTAAAATCCTCGACCCAAAAGTTTGAATTTGATGTACTTCATTGCGATAGGGAAATGGTCCAAAAGCAATGTAGTCTTGGATGTAAAATCCTCGACCCAAAAGTTTGAATTTTGTTGTATTTCATTGCAATAGGGAAATGATCCAAAAGCAATGCAGTCTCGGATGTAAAATCCTTAACCCCAGGAATTTGATTTGATGTATTTCATTGCGATAGGGAAAGAATCCTAAAGTAATGCAGTCTTGGATGTAAAATCCTCGACCCAAAAGTTTGAATTTGATGTACTTCATTGCGATAGGGAAAGGATCCTAAAGCAATGCAGTCTTGGATGTAAAATCCTCGACCCAAAAGTTTGAATTTGATATACTTCATTGCGATAGGGAAAGAATCCTAAAGCAATGCGATCTTGGATGTAAAATCCTCGACCCAAAAGTTTGAATTTGATGTACTTCATTGCGATAGGAAATGATCCTAAAGCAATGCAGTCTTGGATGTAAAATCCTCGACCCAAAAGTTTGAATTTGATGTACTTCATTGCGATAGGGAAATGGTCCTAAAGCAATGCAGTCTTGGATGTAAAATCCTCGACCCAAAAGTTTGAATTTGATGTACTTCATTGCGATAGGGAAAGAATCCTAAAGCAATGCAATCTTGGATGTAAAATCCTCGACCCAAAAGTTTGAATTTGATGTACTTCATTGCGATAGGAAATGATCCTAAAGCGATGCGATCTTGGATGTAAAATCCTCGACCCAAAAGTTTGAATTTGATGTACTTCATTACGATAGGGAAAGAATCCTAAAGCAATGCAGTCTTGGATGTAAAATCCTCGACCCAAAAGTTTGAATTTGATGTACTTCATTGCGATAGGGAAATGATCCTAAAGCAATGCAGTCTTGGATGTAAAATCCTCGACCCAAAAGTTTGAATTTGATGTACTTCATTACGATAGGGAAAGAATCCTAATCAATGCAGTCTTGGATGTAAAATCTTCGACCCAAAAGTTTGAATTTGATGTACTTCATTGCGATAGGGAAAGAATCCTAAAGCAATGCAGTATTGGATGTAAAATCCTCGACCCAAAAGTTTGAATTTTGTTGTATTTCATTGCGATAGGGAAATGATCCTAAAGCAATGCAGTCTTGGATGTAAAATCCTCGACCCAAAAGTTTGAATTTGATGTACTTCATTGCGATAGGGAAAGAATCCTAAAGCAATGCAGTCTTGGATGTAAAATCCTCGACCCAAAAGTTTGAATTTGTTGTACTTCATTGCGATAGGGAAAGAATCCTAAAGCAATGCAGTCTTGGATGTAAAATCCTCGACCCAAAAGTTTGAATTTTGTTGTATTTCATTGCGATAGGGAAAGAATCCTAAAGCAATGCAGTCTTGGATGTAAAATCCTCGACCCAAAAGTTTGAATTTGATTGAGATTTGAGATCTGGAAAGATTGAATTCGAAATTTGGAAGGATGAGTTTGAACTCGGTTGAGATTTGATTTAAGATTTGATTTGTAAATTTGGAAGATCAAATTTGAAATTTGATCGAGATTGGATTTGAAATTTGATTGAGAATTTGATTTGAGATTTGGAAAGATTGAAATTTGATTTGGAATTTGGAAAGATTGAATTTGAAATTTGATTGAGAATTTGATTTGAGATTTGATTTAACACTTATGTTGATTTTGTTTATCTTTTAATGATTCAAATTTTACTTTATCGTTTATTTAATGTTCATATGAATTTGGTGTTCGTCATTTTTAGATTTTTAAGGAAAGTTTTCTTTTATTCTTTTTTTTCTTTTTCGTTCTTTGTTCGAAGTTCATTTAACTTTAATGGCGTTTCCAAGTCAATTTTCACAAAAGAGGTGAAGGCCAAATATGTGACATGGTCACTTTCATTCCAATCATGTTGAAGATACATCATACAACTCGATCTGGAATACATTTTATACAATCCATGTAGACTCAAAACGACTATGTATGATCTTTGTTGATCCATCCAAAGAAGCATCCGTCAAAAATCCATGTCCGAATAGTGGGGTACATGGTCAATAACATCACCTTCCAAGCCATCCTCGGCAAGGATGCCGTATGGATGTACATCGGAGGTGTGATATTTTCCATGTAACTCACAGCTCGTAAGGCCGGAGGCTCTCTAGCTCCGGTCCGGTCGGAAATGGTAAGGTGTCTTCCTGTCGTCCATCCTTCCGAAAGTAACCGAGATCCGCTTCACCGGTACTCCCGGTATGCAATGCTTAGTGATATCTCGCTCCGTTGCCCTTCGGCATCATGACCGAACCTACCGGTAAAGGTATCTTCACCGGCCCGCGGAACTCACCTCGGGCTCGCTATCCGGAGGTCGGATCCGAACATGATGTTACACTCGTTCGGGAAAGAGATCGTGCAGAAGGTCCGACAAAGTCATGGTGATCTATGTGTGGGGGTATACGCTTACCCCGCTCGTAGATTTTAATAATGCAGCTATTGGGTATGCAATCCGTCGGCAGTACCCTCCATGTTATCAATCTCTTTACCATTCTCTTGATGACTAATGGCATCGGATCCACTTGCCCATGACGGAGTATTCCCGTGGGTTTCCCTTCCCGTCTTCCGCAAAGTTGTAGCAAGCATCCGCATCGTATCGTGATTCTTCCCTTCCCCGGCATCCATCTCCGGGTTCCGAGTATGTGCTTTCCCTTAGGCGGCCTGCTCGGCCAATTCTTTTCAAACCCCGGATGCAATCCACGATTTGCTGTTGTTCATACTCTGAGAATACGTCTGCATGTAGCTCGAGGCCCTCTAGTATATTGATTCTTCTGCCTCTAATTCTCTCGAAGTATTCAAAGGTTTTCTTTTTGACATTCTGCATTCTCTCCAGCTCGTATTCGGAATGATCCGCAGATGGCGAGGCCTCGGTGACATATTGTGGGATATACGGTTCAATCCCTTCACGTTCTCCCGCATACCTCGGCTCCTCGTGGATGATGCACCGTCGGGACATCTCCCGGGGTTGCTTCGCAACAAGGTCATGCATCACCGATGGTTCTATCCGGTGGCGTGGTAGCCTTCTTTCTTCCGATCTTCCGGAGATTTCCCTGGTCCTTTCCGTTATCCTAGGAGCTGGCCTCCTTTCTTCGGAGTTCCCGGTGAACCGGTGTCCTCGAAGTGTATGTACCGGCATTAGCAAATCGTCTCGTCGTGCGGTCCGCAGCTAGTTTTGTTAACATCTTACGGATACGTCGATTCTTATTTCTTCGTTGCGTTGCTGCGAGAGTAGCTCATCGAACTTCTTGAATCTCTCGTGGGCGCGGCGCCGACAAGCTCGCCCTCCGTCGTAGCGACTACGGACTTCATTTTCTTATCTTCTTCGGTGTTTGCCTTTCTTTTCTTCGTCGCTGGATCGGCGGCTTGGGCCACCCACTTTCATCACCGTCCGCCCGGGCAGTTCTTCTCGGTCAACCGGGACCCGGCCACTTTCCTCGTATCGTAGGCCCGCCGGTGCGAAATCCGAGTCAATCTCGATTATCGCTCCATCTTTCACCCTCCTTTCATCGAGTGCAAGGCTTACGCCATTCTTAAAGTTCGGGACCAACCGCCCGTTCGACATTTCCTCGCGAAAAGACAAGGAAAAGGATCAGGGGCTGTACTAAGAACAAGAACATTAAGAAAATGTTTATTAAAGACATATTTTTTTATTATTACTCTTATACTTTTACATTTAACAGGAATGAAGTGGGATAAGATCAGGAAAGAGATTTTGATTTGGAAAAGAAAACAAGGAAAACTTAATTATCATGACTTTATTTATTTTAGCATATTTTATTATTTTTGGGTTCGGACCCAGTCATAAGTAATTACTTCACCCGTGTTTCTTAGGGATGGAAAATTCATTCCTTCGAAACATCAGGTAGCGTAATACTTTTTCAAGTATCGTCCGTCGATCGGAAGCATATGTCGTTCTCCCTGGCAATTCACTAGCTGGTAGGAACCTCCCGAGTATACTGCTTCAACCACAAACGGCCCTTCCCAAGTGGGTTCAAATTTTCCTCCTATCTTGCGGTGTGCAAGGATAGGTCTCTTGAGAACGAGAACTAAGTCACCAACTTTGAAGGTTCTTGGGCGGACCAGCTTGTCATGGGCTTGAACCATCTTAGCTTGGTATAATTCTAAATTCCGTTGCGCCGCAAGTCTTTTCCCTTCCAAGCTTTCTAATTCTTCGAGTCGTAATTTGGCGTTCTCTTCCGTCGTGATCTTGTTTGTAACTCGCAATTCCGAGTGAAGGAAGCCGAACCTCTAAAGGTAACACTCGCCTCGGACCCATAGACCGGAGCGTAAGGTGTAGCTTCGAGTAGGAGTTCGAAGGTTGTCCGGTAGGCCTATAAGGCTTCTAACAACTTCTCGTGCCAATTTCTCTTATTATCGTCCAAAGTTTTCTTTAAAATTTGAACGAGAGTTTTATTAAAAGCCTCAACGAGGCCGTTTGTTCTTGGGTAGTAAATTGTGGAATATCGCCAGTCGATTCCGTGTCTCCTGACAAAATTGTTGATTTGTGTGCTTCTGAATGCTGACCCATTATTTGAGATGATTCTGCGCGGCACTCCGAAACGGTAGACAACTTAGTTCTTGAAAAACTGTAGCACGTGGTGTGCTTTCACTTCTAAGTGGAACCGCCTCGCCCACTCGGAAAAGTAATCCGTAGCCGCAAGAATGAAGCGATGTCCTTTTGAAGATGGTGGTTCTATCGGACCCACTATATTCGTGCCCCAACATTCAAATGGCCACGACGCAATTGTCTGGATGTAGCACATTTGGAGGTTGGTGTAGAACCACTCCGTGCACTTGGCATCGGTGACGGCCTTCGCGATTTTCATGCGGTCGGTCATCATCGAGGGCCGATAGTACTCTAGTCTTTTAATTTTCATTTTCATTTTCGGACCCGACCGGTGAGCGCCACGCAGTCCCGAATGCACCTCTTTAACAATTTCACGGGCCTCGGACCCGCTAGTGCTCCTTAGCCACATTCGATCAAAAGACCTTCCGTACAATGTGTTGTTTATTAATGCGTAGGACGCAGTTCTTTTCTTGATGTGATGGGCTAGCGACCTATCGTCTGGTAGCTTTCCGTTTGCGGTGTAGTTCATCAATGGCCGTCGCCAATCTTCCGTGTTTTCCGTCACCGCTGCAACTCGATTCTTTTTCTTTTTCTGATTTGTGTATTGTGTCTATGTCGAGCTGTGATAGGACCTGACGTCCGTGAACTGACACTTCTACTGATTCATCTTGCAAACAAGCAAATTCTTTTGCGAGACGGGCTAAAGCATCTGCTAAAGCATTTTCTTTTCTGGGAATTTTGTAGATCGTCACATTTGGAATTTGTTCCAACAACTCGTATGGCATACCTGGAAGTATTGCTCGAGTCTTCGCTTTAGAATTCGTCATCGTCCGACGATCCGTCGAATGATTAACCGTGAATCCCCGTAGATGTTGATGTCTGTTATCCCCATTTGAATGGTTAATTCCGATCCCATTATGAGGGCTTCGTATTCTACTTCATTATTTGTACACGGTCTCGTCAAGTGGTAGGAGTATCTTAACATCCCCCGCTCCGTGTTATAAAGATTAGCCCGATTCCCGCCTTACCGGCACTATCACTTGAGATTCTTCGTCTTTGTGCGCTGAAGATGCTCCGTCAAAATATAATTCCCAACGTCGATCATCAAGGTCTTCTAGATTCATTATTTGTTCATCTTGCAGATCGTCATTGAGAGGAGATTCGGCCGGCAAAGGGTGTGCTGCGAGGAAATCTGCTAAGACTTGTCCCTTTACGGCACGAAGAGGCACGAAAGTTATATCGAATTGCAATAATATCATCGACCATCCGGCAAGTCCGCCGGAAAGTGTTGGACGAGTCATTAAGTATTGCAATGGATTAAATTTCGAGATCGGTTGACCTTATGAGAAAGCATGTAGTGCCCGAGCTTCGAGCGGCGAAGATCGAGGCCAAACAATGCTTTTCAATTGCGGAATACCTTACTTCCGTCGGAAGTAAACAACGGCTTAAGTAGTAAAGAGCATTTTCTTTACCCTCATCATCGACCCAGTCAACAGGGCTCCAAGAGCGTCGTCTAAAGCCGCGGTGTAAAGTATCGCGGCCTACCCGAGACCAGGGTCGCTAAGACAGGAGGTGTCATTAAATATTATTTAATTTCCTCGAAGGCCTTCTGGAATTTCTCCTCCCAAATAAATTTGGCGTCCTTTTTAACTAGTGCCGAGAAAGGTTGACACCTACCTGACAAGTTTGAGATAAACCGTCGAAGATATGCCAGCTTCCCTTGAAAGGATCGTAGTTGTTTTAAGGTTTTGGGAGGCGGCATTTCTAAGATAGCTTTAATCTTTTCCGGTCGATTTCAATTCCACGATGTCGGACAACGAATCCTAAGAATTTCCTGGAGGTGACGCCGAAGGCGCATTTTAAGGGATTCATCTTAAGGTTAAATTGTCTTAATCGTTCGAAAACAATTCTCAAATCATATAAGTGGTTTTCCTTTACTTTACTTTTGATGACCACATCGTCCACGTAGCATTCGACTTGATTGTGGATGAGATCATCAAAAATTCTTGTCATTGCCTCTCGGTAGGTTGCTCCTGCGTTCTTCGATCCGAATGGCATCACTCGTGTAGCAAAATACTCCGATCGGCGTTCGAATGTTGTAAGCTTTTCATCTTCTCGGAGCCATTTTTATCCGGTTGTATCCCGAAGATCCATCCATGAATGAGAATATCTCATGTGTCGAAGCAATGTCGATCATCGGCTCCGGGATCGGTAGAGGGAATTCATCCTTTGGACATGCCTCGTTTAAATCTCTCGAAGTCCACACGCATTCCGATCCGACCATTCTTCTTCTCGACCGGCACCACATTGGCTAACCAAGTCGGGTATTGTTCTTCACGGACAAATCGGCATCTATTGGCTTTTTAACTTCGGCTATGACTTGTTGTTCGATTTCTAGACGCATTCTTCTGGGACCTTGTCCGACCGGACGAGTAGGATCCACTCCTAGCTTATGGACCGCAACCTCTCGGAGCTAATCCCGGCATCTCGTCATAGTTCCAAGCAAAGCGGTCTTTAAATTTCATTAATAATTTGATTATTTCTTCGGAGTCTTCTTTATCGAGTAAGGAGCTAACAAAAGTAGGTCTAGGTTCTTCGCTAGTACCTAAGTTAACTTCCGTTAACTCATCTATCGTAGATTTGATTTCTTCTTCGAATTCTGGTGGAGCGTCTCCAATTTGTAAATCTTCGAGTTCGTCTGTAGTTTCCATGCAGTTTTCATTAGGCTCGCAAGTGACAACCAAGCAAAATTCAGTATCGTCAACTGATCCTATTGTGCCGAATCCGAGACCATGCTTTGAATTGGGTGGACGACCGGAATTATTCCATAATTTTTCAAAATGTTGTGATTGACCTTTTATCCATTGTCGAGGTAAGAAACCACGTTGAATTAAATTTTGAACACAGGGAGAGTACCACTCAAAAGGTAATTCCATTAATTCGATGAAGTGACATCTTCGAATTGTACATTATTTTCGGCTTTGGAGGAAGTAGCACCACGGTAGAATTTGATTGGCTTTGCACCGCCGCTACGTACCTCTTTGACCACCATACCCTCGATCTTATTAGAATGGATCGGGGTTAGGGTCAAAGTATGTACATAGTGGTTAATCTTTTCGTACCTTGATTTGTATTCTTCGTTCTTCTCATCTTCGAGAGAGATTTTGAATTGCGGCTTCTTCTGACTTATTGTCGCTGCTTCTTGTTTGATTTCTTTTTTTTCTTCATAACTATCTTCCCAGTCAATATCGATGGTTGGTTTCCTCTGTCCAACTGTCCTAACGTCTCTACCACGACCTCGTCCCCGGCCTCGACCTCGGATGCGAGTTGTGGAGAAACCTTCACCATCTCGCCGTAAGGGAGTGGTGAGTGACTGTTGGACTAGAACTTCAGGTTCTTCGTTGTCCCGAACTTTCTTTGCTTCATTTGTTACGGTATCTCTGGAGAAGATTGTTTTCTTTGGAGGTGCATAATAAGCTGCGTCTTCATGGATTCCAATCTCATGTACGGAGAATGGTTGCAAGTCACCTTTGATGCACTGTTCCCCTCCATTGTAGTATTTGATGCACTCGGTGTAGAGATGATGGTACCATCCTGTTTTCATGTATCCATGGTCGGCCCGAGAGAGCGTTGAACGATGTTTCGAATCAATTATGTGAAATTTTGCAGTTGTCTTTGCTAAGTCACCGGTCTTTATTAGTAGTGTTATTGACCCGAGGGCTCTTTCTCCTTTCTGGTTGAATCCTCTTAATAACATTTTGTCGGCCTCGAGCTCTCGAGCATCAATTTCCAAGTATGCTAGTGTTCGAAGACTCATTATATTGATTGACGCTCCTGGATCCACCAATACTCTGGAGAGTGTAAACTTCCCGATTGTAACCGAAATGTACAATGGTCGGTTCGATCCGTCGTCCCAAGTAGTAGGTCATTGTCCGTGAAGGTAACACCTCGTCGTTCCTTTAGCGAACAAACCTCATCTAAGGAATCTCCAGCCATTTGAGCTAAGCAAATTTCTCGGATCAAGTAAGGCCTTGATCGAGCTTCTCTCATTTCTTTTGATAAGATGAGGGCGTCGTAGATGCTCGGCTTGGCGGTAGTTTCCTAAGATGGGCTAGCACGTTGTAGTCCACTTTATTTTCATGCGTCTCGGCTTCTTCTCGAATGGGTATTTCTTCTGCTGGGGTTGGTTCTTCTTGAACAACCACACGCTTTCCTTTGTCTTTTGGACCCGTTCTCGCAGGTAGAACTCTTCCACTTCTTAAGTTGACTTCGTAATTTCTTCGAATCTAGTGTTGAGCTTGTCGGTGTCTCCTCCTGAATCGGAATGGCAGGCTCTTCCGGATTATCTTCAGAATCTGAAGGCTCTAACTCTATCGTGACTGGAGCTCCTCAAAACTCGCAGATAGATCCGTTGCTTGTTGAACTCTCGTAGCCTCCTTGATGGATGCCTTCTTCGTTATTTTGCTCGTCGAGATCATGTATGATTTGAGAATTGTCGTTGATGTCGAAATCGATATCCGGATTGTCGCTAGTTACGTAATCGTTAGAAACATTCAAAACGTAGCCAACGCCATCACCCTTATCATTATATGATCCCACCGAAGTGAGCAGATAATCATACAAAATCGGAGGTTCGAGGGATTTCTCCCCGAATCGGAAACAACTATCCTAGGATAAGCGGCCCCTAGTCTAGCCTTAGGAGTCTCGGTCCTCTCTTCTTCGTCGATTTTCTTCTTCTCTTCAATCGTCTCCCGTTGAGGTGGTTCTTCTATCGCAAGTGATAGTACCGGCTTAACGGGTCTCGAACTACGAATTGAGGCTCGCACCAAGGCGGTTTGGATGCTCGTCTAAAATCTTTTTGAAGACCTCGTCCAAGCGGTAGTCCATCCATCGTCGGTCGTATAGGGATCTATCGGAATGATGGGATCGGCTGAGATAACATTGATGGAACCTCCTTTCGGGGTTCCTTCATGTACTCCTTCGGGATCATTATATTCCCTTTCCGAAGGTTGTCGTTGAGCCAACTTTTCGAAGGTAATGCAATCTTCTATCTTGTGCCCAAGCATCCGGTGGTAGGGGCAAAAGTTGGGATCACCTTTCTTGTTGACTTCCTATGGTCTTTTAGGCTCTGGCAGCTGGAAATCTGGAGTCTTCATCAGACTACGGAACATTTTCGGCACTGCTTCATTCTTGAACGGATATTCTCTGCTCAGAAGCTCCCTTAATGTACGTTGCGGACGAGGTGATTGTTCATACTGCGGAGATGACTGATAGCTGGGCCGGGTTGCTGGTAATTCCGTTGTGGTTGCTGCGGCCGTTACGGTGGTATTTGCATTGGTTGCTTGCCTTTGTCAACCGCCGCAACGATCCCGCATTTCTTTTCAAAAGTCTTCGCGGTGCTTTTGTGTGTCCGTCTTGTAGGCGAAACTTAATTGCTTCGCCTCTTCTTGCAAGCTTCCGGCTCGCTTAACAACTTCTCGAAAGTCTTAATAGTGAATCCTTTGAGGAGAAGTGCTATCGGGCCGTGAATGCTTTTAAGTAAGATGTCGATCGCATGTTGTTCTTGTAGTTGTGGTTCACACTTCATGCTTAAGTTCCTCCATCGAAGTATGTAATCCACCAAAGTTTCGTTCGGCCTTTGTTTCTCTACCACTAAATCACCTATAGTGATGTGGTGCCGAGCTCCGGCGAATCGCTTGATGAAGAGGTTCTCTAGCTCGAGAACGTCTTCACGGGACCATTTGCAGTCACGCATACCCGTCGAAGGCGATTCCCGACGGATGCTAACGAACCGTCGGAAGAGTAATGCATCGCTCCCGCCGGCATTGCAACAACTGGCACGAAAGTGTGCAATATGCTCGTCGGGGTTCCTGGTCCGTCGAAGGTCTTGAACAGAGGTGGTACGAAGCCCTTCGGGTATTGGACAACGTCGAATTCTTCAGGTAAGGTCTACCCGTCCGAATGGATGTCCCGCTCTTCAATTGTGCTAAGGCTTCTCGCACTCGTCGTTCCACCAAGTTCTTGATATCCTTTTCGGGGATCATACTTTGTGTTGTATCCTTTTTAGCCGATCATCCCCATTGACGGATGTAATCTCCTTTCCTCCGTCTGCAATGTGAATGACTTCTGGGGGTGTCTCTCTTTGTGGTTGCACTTGACTCTAGAGAGTGACTAGAGCTACAACCATCTCTTCCATCCTTTTCGCCATTTGGGTGATCGTGTCGTCTTTCTCCTGAAGCTGCCTTCTCATCAGTTCTGGCTCCTCTCTTTCTGCGGCTGCAGGAGCACCTTGCGAAGATGATGAAGCTCGTGTTTCGACCATGTTGATTTCTGCATACTCGTCGTCCATGAATTCCGATGAATCAATCTCGTCCCCGAACTTTTCTTCTCTTTCTTTTGCCAATCGTCGGATATCGGTTCTCAACTTTTCCATGGCATCTTCTAGCGGGGCTTTCTGTGTGTCTTCGCGGTTGTCATGCGATAGCTGCCGGGTCCCCTTTTCACGAGTCCCCTTTATCGCAGTAGCACTTTCTTCAGATTCAAGTCTCCTGGCGAGACTTTCTTTCTTGGGCTGTTGTTTCAATCTCAACTGCCCAGTAGTGGGACGCCATACCATCCTTCTAGCGACGGAAGGTGCTAGGACCGGATGGTCCGTCGACCAAATGTCGGAAGGTGGTATCCTCCCTAATCTGTAATCCTGAGACGACGATAGGCGGACTTGACTTCATTCTTTTACTTGGCTTTTCTGTCATGATGGCGGGTTCTACTCGGGGTACAAGACGGGATTTGACTGGCACCCGCCCTATCCTTCGTAGAATCTCCGATACGGGGCAGTTTTCCTTCTTTGCTAACTTTTCTACCAAAGTTTGCAGTCAAGCAAACGACATAGTTCTAGTCCTTTTCTTGCGGCTATCGTTGTAATATGCGGGCTGAGGCAATGCGGCAGCAATCTTGAGAACATTTTCCTCGTCCTCTGCGGCGGAGAGGGGATGGAACCTGCATTTTCATATAACTCATTTTTTATTTCATCCATCTCATTTAATTGTAATAATCTTTTTTCTCCTGTAGTATTCAAATCAAAATTAAACTCATTTATCACCCAATAAGCTTTATGTTCAATTTCAATAGGTAAGTGACAATGTTTACCATAAACTAACCGGTAAGGTGACATTCCGATTAGTGTCTTATAAGTTGTTCTATAAGCCCATAATGCAGAATCAAGTCTATCAACTGTCGGTGAATTTTTAGGTTACGTGTTTTATTTTGAAAAAGAGGTCGCCTAACAGAAGTTGTCGGCAAATTTTATTTAAATAAATAATTTTGAAAAGTAGTATTTGATTTTGAAAATAATTTTAAATTTGAAGGTTTTATGATATGAGATTAAACCGATCTCACATCCCAAATAGTTTATATAAACGAGCACCGCACCACAAACCATGTATCTATCCCTAAGGATAGACACACTACTTGACGGTGGGGCTCGATTAGATAAACTAGAAGATTTGTGACATCCGTTTGGTCTGCGAACCAATTTTATAAGCCGACAAATTCCCCTTGTTGACCTCATTTTTGATGAGGTCTTCTCTTCTTCTCTTTAGTACTTAGGATCTAGCCTTAGGCTTTTCCTTTGACTATCTTAGAGGACTAGAATTGGGACCCACCTTTTAGAAATTCAAACCACTTCTTAACTCCCTGCAAACTCCACAAACTTGACTATAGACCCCTAATTACCTAGAGGGTTGAAATCAAATGTGGAAGTTTAAAGGATGAGTTCCTATAGGACTCTTTGGCCTTGGGACCGCCTCTGAGTGGCCTTAGTCCGGTGAAGGGCCGACTTACACACACACTACACTTATACACTACACTTATACACTACACTTTCACACACCCATACCTAACTCGACCTCCCGACTCATGTAGGTGATTCACACGGATGGTCCTTAACCCCTAAGCCCTCGCGCAAGAGGTTAGGAACAACATAGTGAATGCCTCAAATGAGTCCCTTCATGGATCATGTGAGCTTGATGTGGCTTCATGGCTCAACCAAAATGACTTCTTTCCACTTACATCCACCCAATCTTCAATTTCCCAAATTTTCAATTTTTGACCCCCGGACCCTACACCCGCTAACTTACCCAAGACCCTCGAAATTACCCAAATTTCTCAAAAATTTCCAAATTACCCAAAATTCTCCAAAATCAATCCCAAATTTTTCCACATTACTCAAATTGATCATCCATACCCAAAAATGCCAAAAATTCCAAGAAAACCTCCCAATACCCTCCAAATACCCAAAATACCCCTCTTGACCCAAAAATCCAAAAATTCAGAAAATTCCCAGAAAATACCAGAAAATCCCAAATATTCTCAATTTCATTTTGTCCAACTACACCATGGGCCAATTTTGTCAATTTACCCTACTTTTGTCAAAACCCCCAATTTGGCCCATTTTAACCCAAAGTGAACCC
Organism: Papilionanthe hookeriana x Papilionanthe teres; assembly: GCA_022702705.1. NCBI lineage: Eukaryota > Viridiplantae > Streptophyta > Magnoliopsida > Asparagales > Orchidaceae > Papilionanthe > Papilionanthe hookeriana x Papilionanthe teres. The sequence goes on from CM040424.1 coordinate 153,199,601, forward strand.
AATGTTAAACCAAACCTACCCAATTGACCCCAATTTTGGTCCAATTAAATTCTAAACTTCAATGCAACATCCCCAATACCAATCTAGACCAAATCCAAGTCCAATTTGATTGACATTTGGATCCAATTTCACTTTTGGCCTTAAAGCCCAATTTGGACCCATGACCCAAACCTAACCCAAACTCACCCAATTCAACTCCAATTAACCCCAAACCTTTTCTAAATCTTCCTTAACATTCCCACAAACAAAACACTAACATGATTTGCCCAAAATTTGGACCCAAATCCCACTCAAATTCAACCCAAAGCTAAAAGGCCCATTTTGACCTAAATCCAAACCTAACCCAAATGAGCCCAAACCCGAAAATCAAAGCCCAACCAAAGCCAAAACCTCTTTGAAACACTCCCATAAACATTTCCCAACATTGATTTTACATCAATTTCAACCCTAGCCCAACATTAGCCCAACTTGGCCCACTTGGACCCATATAGGCCCACTTACCAAATAAACCCAAATTCAAACCAATTCAACTCCAAATCACACCAAATTGACTCCAAGCCCTTCATAGAACATCCCCAAACCAATTATGACATTTATTTGACAAAGTTCTTCACAAAATCTTTACCCAAATGCCCATCCTAAAATCAAAAAGCCCATTTCCCTTAAACTTTCCTAAGAGCCCACTTCCTTCAAATTCAAAAGCCCAAAATCTACCCTAAAGCCCACATGACATCTCCATTTGCCATCCACTTAATTAAAGCCATTACCTAAGTCCTAAATTCACCATCAAATTATTCCAAATCAAGTTTCATACAAATTTCCATCAAATTACCAAAAATTCCTAAAATCCATTTTCATGAAATTGACCAAACCTTTTCCCAAGCCAAAGGTGAGCCATGCAAGCCATGGACAAGCCACATGAAGCCATGGAAGGCTTGACATGTGATCAAGCCATTAATGGCAAAAGGAGGGGCCCCTTTCCTAATCCTCCTTAACCCCTTTTTTACCTTAAGCATGTCACACACTAAACCATGCTTAGCCACCTCATCATGGATGGAGACCACACCATTCTCGCTTGGCCGACCCAAGTGACCCTTTTCACCCAAGACCGAGCCTTGGGTGGTGAACCTAGCCCAAAACCATGGGTTGACTCATTTGAACCCAAAATGGCCTTCCCCCCATTCCATTTCAATCCAAGCTCTTTACACATGGCATTTGCCAATTGCTTGCACCAAGTCCCAGCCCTGACCCACCCGACCTCGAGGGTGACCCATGCTCGGCCGTGCCGCCACTGTGCCGCCGGAAAACACCATGGCCGAGAGCTCACATGTGAGCCCAACTTGAATTCTCACCGCTCGAGTCGCTCCATCCCCGGTGGCCATTGGAGCCGTTCTTCTCTTGCTAAGAGCAGCTGATCCCAAGCCCTAACTCTCCCCGGGAGGCCCTCCACCCTCTCCTATTTAAACACCACCCCTCTCGGCCATGAGAGGTGCTCGAAAACAAACCTTAAGGAAACTCGCCAAAATTGTTCCGGACTCTTCCCCATACACGAGCACGTGATCCCCAAGTGAGATCCCCCCGCCATTTCTTCTCTCGTGAGCTCAATTTCGAGTTGAAATTCCACCCAAAACCAGGACACTTCTCCACAAGTGAGCCAATCCCCAAATCGATTGGTCCTACACCTTCACCGTACCAAGGGAAGGTGTCCACCAAGAAAAGCCCCATCTCAAGGCCACCCGGCTTGCTCCGACCTCCAAGCTTTGTGATCGGGCTTGGTCAAAATCACATCTAGACAATTCACCGCACTCAGGAGACTTCATCCGAAGCTTCGCCGGGATCCAATCGAAGGTGCAACAACTCTCAGATCGAAGCCACACTTCTCTGAGCAAAGGTATGAGCTAATTCTTCATCCCGAGCTTCTAGAGATTCTCCATTTCGAATGCTTTAATTTCAATGCATGATAACCGTATAGATGTGTTCGTCTCTTCAAGACGAATCCATGGAGCATAAGAACATGAAAATCCATTGAGTATCGAGTGAGATCTTAGGGATTTAGTGTGGACGGCTCTCGGGTGAGGACGCTCGGGGACGATGAACGGATGCCGTCCATTCAATACACGCGCGGACGGACGGCTCAAATGGCGTCGGACTAGGAGACGGTACAAGAACAGCGGGGCCCGGAGCGCTGAGTCAGATGGCGGCGTCGAATGGGAGCGCGACGCGTGTGCTTTCGGAGATGCCGAGGATGAGTTGGCGCCGCGTGGATAAATCAGAAAAATAAAATAAAAATACCCTCTTGCTCAGTGAACAGAGGAAAATAATGTGGAAAAGAAATCATTTAATTTCATCAAGTATTTTATTCTTTATAATTTATTTACTCTCTGCATACTTTTAATTCTCCATGCAAGTATACAATTCACCATGGCATGAGACCATAGGGCTTTTGAAGCCTCTGAATTTGGGAACATTCCCCGAATTTTCCAAAGTCGAGGCCATCCCTATGAAGAGTTATTGATTTTTCAAGTTCATGCTATCTGTTTGAGTATTTTAATTCCAATAAATAGCATGTTGTGAAATAAATTCTAGGAAAATTTGATGATGATCCTTATGACCGAGAGAACCTCAGGAAAAATAGGTTTTGAATTAGTTCATTTAAAACAACCCTAATCGGCTTAAACACTCAAAATAGGTCTCTAATTAATTAGAGTTAACCATACATCAAATTGACTTGAAATCAATTCTCCACTGACCTTTAGGATCGGAGGAACCCACCATAAAAATTTGAGGTCAATTGGACTTGGTTAGCCTCACTAATCGGGTTGATTAAGCCACTTAGTCATTTTAAACTTTAAAAATTCATAACTTTTAAAATACTTTTTAAAAATTCACCAAATTGGTTTTGGAGCCTCTCGATATCAGGGGAATTTAAGAAAATTAAAATTTCAATTTTCTAAAAAGTTGATTTTTAATATTATTTTAATATTTTAATAATTAAAAAATAATAAAAATCACAAAAATAATAAAATTCACCAAAATGTCACATTTTGAATTTTAATCACTTAGGAACAAACCCCATATTTTCTTAGGTCTATTTAGTGAGATATTAAATTTTAAAGCTCTAGGGTAATTTTAAAATTAAAAAAAATGTATTTTCTAGCATTTTCACTAAAATAATTATAATAAATCATAGAAAAATCAGAAAATTGAAAAATTTGCTTCTCTGATTTCCTTGATATCAGAGAGATTTTTAAAAAATATAAAATCCATTTTTCAACATTTATTTTTTTTTAAATTAATTAACACTCCAAAATTTAAAATAATTATAATAAAAATAATATAATTCAAAAAATCACCAAAATTGGTCCAAGTGGTCCTCTGGTCATTAGGAATGTCCCCTAATTTTCTTAAGGACAGAAACTTTCCCTTGGTCATGTTATTAAATTTTCCTTGGAAATCTCTATTTTCTACCAAAAATAATTATATAAATAAATTAAATACGGAAAAATCACATTTTCTCCTCTCATGTCTTTATTGACATATGAGTGAAGTCATATAAAAATTTCAAGTTCATTTGAGATCAATTTAGTGAGTTATGAAATTATTAAGCTTAAAGGGTAAAGTGGTAATTAAAATTTTAACCCTTAATTAAAACTTTAGGTTTAATAAAAAAATTAACAAGTAAAATATTTGATCCTAATCTGATTTGGATGATTGAAATTTAAATAATTAAAGGGTAGAAACCCATTAAGCAATTTAAAATGATTAAACTTTAATTAAATAATCGATTAAATTTGGAAGAATAATAAAATTGGAATTATTAAAATAGGGATATTATTAGGAAGAGATTTATTCTTTAATTTAAAATTCCCTAAATTAATCATCTTATTAATATTCAATTCTTAATTAAAATGATAACTCAAATTCAAAATATTAAAAGACTTAATCATTAAACTAAAATTAAATTATTAAACTCTTTCAAAAATTTCAATTAAAATTAAAAATAAAATTAAATTAAAAATTAAATTAAATTAAGTAAATTAAATTGGATTAAATTAAATTAAATTAAATTAAAATTAAAAGTTGAATTAAATTAAAGATTAAATTAAATTAAATTAAATAAACAAATTAAATTAAATTAAATGAATTAAATTAAATTAAATTAAATAAATAAAACCAAATTAAATTAAGTTAAACCAAATTAAAAATTAAATTAAATGAATTAAAATTAAATTAAATTAAATTAAATTAAATTAAGTCAAATTAAATTAAAATTAAATCAAATTAAATTAATTTAATGTAACATCAAATCAAACTAAATTGAATTAAATTGAATTAAATTAAATTAAAACTCAATTAAATTAAATTAAATTAAATTAAGTTGAATTAAATATAACATCACCTAAAACAGAAAGAAATTAAATATAAAACAACTTGAACACTATTCCAAATTTAAACCCATTAACTTAAATCAAATCATTTGAATACCAATTTACCCTCGAAAGCTCTAGTTATTATAACTCCTAAACGTAACATTAAATGAAATGTTACTTCACTTATAGGATATTCAAATGTCCTAGTTCACTGAGTAAGATAACAACGAAACTTGAATTCTCGGACGATTAATTCATTTATATAATTAAATTCATTTGGACTTAAAACAATCCTAGAAGTATTGAAAAGATGTTTAAGATTCTTCTTAAACACTTTCTCAATATGATAGGATGTTTATAAGAACAACTAAATTTAATTGTTCTTTGATGAAGAAAATCATCCTTAAACCAAAACACAAGGAACCTAGACGTCATAGGAAATGACTAGCTATAGGATTAGGAACTTGGTAGAAAACCATAACCCTTCCCTTAGCTTTACTCAGGAACTTGTTTAAATATTCTAATTGTGTTTTAAGTGCGGCTTGGGATGACGGGAAGACCCTCCGGGTACGCTTTTATTTTATTGCAATTTACTTTCCTGCAATTTACTTTCTTGCAATTTATCTAACTCGCATTGCACTTACTTTTTCTTGCATGATAAACAATCTGTTGCATGAAAACCCACACCTTTAGGATAGTCCCTAAAACCGAAACCAAAACTAAGTTAAAAGTTATTGCAAGATAAAATTCACCGCCACAATATTTCAAAATATAAAATAACTCAAAATTTAATCACAAACGAACACAAAACTACAATTACAACTAAATTAAAACGTCTTCGTGGGATGATCGGGAATACCTCGGATGATGTAACCTACGTGTTGCTAACGGGATTTCCCACGGTCTAAATGAAAGTGTGGAACTCATTCGGTTGAGTTTAGCAAATTCATCCGGACTAAGTGAATCCGATAAAAATAATGATGCCGGAAGGATGGAACCGTGGGATCTTAACCAGTGTCGTTATAATCAACTTTAAGACTTGTTTTAATTAAAACACAAAAACACTTGGAAATTAAGACTTTATCTAAACCAAAACACTTTTCTCATCCCCTGATTTATGATTTCTAAAACTAAACCTCTGCAACAACAAGGAGCTCGGAGCATGGTGGGCAGCACGGCCATCGTCATCAACAAAACCCGAGTCTAATTCGGCAGAAACTTTCTTAGAATTAAAATAACCAAGCCATAGGATTTCGAGGTAGTTTGCACTAAGTGCAACATAAATCCTCAACCTCTTCGTTAGGCACTTGCATTGCAAATTAAGCCTCTAACCGGTCTTAGGATTCCGAGGTAGTCGTCCGTACGACAATAAACCTTCGCATCTTCGAGGTTTATTTGTTTGATTTTATCATACAAATATAAGCCCTAATTAATTAAAATTAGCGAAGATCAAAACATTTAAATAAATATTAGGACTTTCCTAAATCCAAGCCAAACAATAGGATAGTCGGGAGATTACCGAAGTTCGCTTCGAATCCGTAATTTCTCCTACTTTTCTTCCTTTGGATTCCCAAAACAAAATGTTCCAAATTTGATCCATTCCCTATCGAAATTCCAAACTTCAATCCTTTGAAAACTTAAACTTCGAAATTCTTGAGAGCGGAATTATTGATTATTATCGAGAGTTTTCTTAGGTGATTCCCGTCACTTAAGATGTAATTAACTATAGTGGCTTGCCCTTATAGGGAATTTTAAAGAACCTGAGTAATATAAACCACTGTTTAATGCTTTCATATTAAGCGGAGAATTTGTCGGCTTATAAAATTGGTTCGCAAACCAAACGGATGTCACAAATCTTCTAGTTTATTTAATCGAGCCTCACTCGTCGAGCGATGGTGTACATCCTTAAGGATAGATACACGGTTGTGGAGCGGTGCTCGTTTATGTAAACTATTCGGGATGTGAGATCAGTTTGATTTCATATCTTAAAAATTTTCAAATTTAAAATTATTTTCAAAATTAAAAACAACTTTTCAAATTATTTATTTAAATTAAATTAAAAAATTCGCCGACAACTTACGTTAGGCGACCCTTTTTCAAAATAAAACACGCGACACCGAAAATAGTGCACGACACCTCTCGCTTAATATGAAAGCATTAAACGAGGTTTATATTACTCCGGGTTATTTAAAATTCCCTATAAGGGCAAGCCCCTATAGTTAATTACATCTTAAGTGACGGAAATCACCTAAGAAAACTCTCGATAATAATCAATAATTCGCTCTCAAGAATTTCAAAGTTTAAGTTTTCAAAGGATTGAATTTTGGAATTTCAATAGGGAATGGATCAAATTTGGAACATTTTGTTTTGGGAATCCAAAGGAAGAAAAGTAAGAGAAATCACGGATTCGAAGCGAACTTCGGTAATTTCCCGACTATCCTATTGTTTGGCTTGAGTTTAGGAAAGTCCTAATATTAATTTAAATGTTTTGATCTTGCCAATTTTAATTAATTAGGGCTTATATTTGTATGATAAAATCAAACAAATAGCCTCGAAGATGTGAGGGTTTATTGTCGTACCAGACGACTACCTCGGAATCCTAAGACCGGTTAGGGCTTAATTTGCAATGCAAGTGCCTAACGAAGAGTTGAGGGTTTATGTTGCACTAGGCAAACTACCTCAAAATCCTATGGCTTGGTTATTTAATTCTAAGAATGGTTTTCTGAAGTAGACTCAGTTTTGCCGATGACGATGGCCGTGCCGCCCACCATGCTCCGAGCTCCTTGTTGTTGCGAGGTTCAATTTTAGAAGTCATAAATCGGGGATGAGAAAAGTGTTTTGGTTTAGAGAAAATCTTAATTTCCAAGTGTTTTTTACATTTTGATTAAAACAAATCTTAAAGTTGATTATAACGACACCGGTTAAGATCCCACGGTTCCATCCTTCCGACATCATTATTTTTATCGGATTCACTTAGTCCGCATGAATTTGCTAAACTCAATCGAATGAGTTCCACACTTTCATTTAGACCGTGGGAAATCCCGTTAGCAACACGTAGGTTACATCATCCGAGGTACTCCCGATCATCCAACAGGACGTTTTAATTTAGTTGTAATTGTAGTTTTGTGTTCGTTTGTGATTAAATTTTGAGTTGTTTTATATTTTGAAATGTTGTGGCGGTGAATTTTATCTTGCAATGACTTTTAATTTAGTTTTGGTTTCGAGTTTTAGGGACTATCCTAAAGGTGTGGGTTTTCATGCAACTGATTGTTTATCATGCAAGAAAAGTAAGTGCAATGCGAGTTAAATAAATTGCAATAATGAAAATTGCAAGAAAATAAATCGCAATAAAATAAAAGCGTACTCGGAGGGTCTTCCCGTCATCCTCAAGCTGCACTTAAAACACAATTAGAATATTTAAGCAAGTTCCCAGGTAAAGCTAAGGTAAGGGTTATGGTTTTCTACCAAGTTCCTAATCCTATAGCTAGTCATTTCCTATGACGTCTAGGTTCCTTGTGTTTTGGTTTAAGACGATTTTCTTCATCAAAGAACAATTAAGTTCGATTGTTCTTATAAACATCCTATCATATTGAGAAAGTGTTTAAGAAGAATCTTAAACATCTTTTCAATATTACTAGAATTGTTTTAAGTCCAAATGAATTCGATTACACAAATGAATTAATCGTCCGAGATTTAGCTAAGTTTTCGTTTTTATCTTACTCAGCCGAACTGTATAAATACAACTGAACGAAGTATTATTCGGCGCGTAGGCGCCAAATTCGCGCGTAGGCGCCGAGACTTGCCTTTCACAAAAATCACTCTAAAAATTTTATTTTCCACCAAAATTCATAAATTCAACTTCCAATTACTCATATTAGAGTAGGGCTTCAGTTTCTAACTTCCCAAGAAAACATTTTTCCAAAAATTTTAAAAATTAAATATTAAATCCACCCGATCAAACTCCTCTAATTTCCATTTATGATCTTGATATTGACTCAATACACTTGAGATAAGTATAATATAATGATTCAAGTCTATCACACAATCAAACAACACAATTTGAAAATAAATACAACACACATTGAACATGAAAGAAAATACACAAACAAACACAATCGATTCACTAAATCGATACGACGACTCACTAGATAAATCACGATCTCATCGAAAATCACTATCTAATTTCCATTATCTTGGCAAGGAAAACTATTCGGCACACTTGGGAAGAACACTAATGCTCTCGAAAAATCCGTAGCCGTCTTCTCATCAATCCATTTATTCTTCACATACATTTAATTGAGCATCTTGATAAGCGCTAGATGATGATCGAGTGGGTTACGCTTGCCATTCCGGATGTTGACTTTGATGATACATCTTATGAAGGTGATCTCAATACCCTTGAAATTCAATACGGCTCCAATTGCTAGATGATCATATTTTGTCCCAATACAGCTCCAATTGCAAAATCAATTGCATCGCACATTAATTGAAAAGAATTATTCAATTAGATGCAACGATGATAGGTGCGGTTATTAATTTTCTTTTAAAATATTAAAAGCATTAACACGATCTTTGTTTAATTCAAATTTAGCATCTTTTTCCAATAAATGACAAAAGGTTTAGCAATTTTAGAAAATCTTTTATATATCTCCTATAAAATCCGGCATGACCTAGAAAACTTCTCACATCAGTAACAGTAGTAGGTGGTTGTAATTCAATAATAATTTTCACTTTTGCTTGATCTACTTCCATCCTTTTGTGAAATCTTGTGACGAAGTACAATGCCTTCTGTGACCATAAATTGACATTTTTTCCAATTAAGAACTAATTTTTTTCTTCACATCTTTTCAGAATTTTGGAAATATTTTCAAAACAAGATTCAAAAAGTTCCAAAAACTAAAAAATCGTCCACTGATTTTTAGAATTGTACATTAATCAAATCACAAAATATTGACATCATACATCTTTGAAAAGTTGCGGAGTGCATTACATAAACCAAAATACATTCTTAAAGACGGAAATGTTCCATAAGGACTTGTAAAATGTTGTTTTCTCTTGGTCCTCGGGGAGCGACGGGTAATTAATGATAGCAGGAATATCCATCCGAAAACGAAATATGAGTGTCCGGCTAATTTATCAAGCATTTGATCCAAGAAAGGTAAGAAAAATGATCCTTTCTAGTGGCGTCATTTAATTTCCTATAATCGATACAAATTCACCATCCGGTAACTTGTCTTGTTGGACTTGGTCATTTTTATCATTAATAATAGGGTTACCTCCTTTCTTTGGAACAAAATGAATAGGACTTACCCATTGGCTATCGAAATAGAATAAATAATACCAGCATCTAACCATTTAACAATGTCTTTTTTAACAACCTCTTTGCATGATAGGATTTAATCTTCTTTGCGGTTCAATAGTAGGTTTAAAATTTTCTTCCATTAAAATTCTATGCATACAAATGGAAGGGCTTATTCCTCTTATGTCAGTAATTATCCAACCAAATTCTTTCTTATAATTCTTTAACCTCATCAATTTTTCTTCTTGATCTTTACTTGGCTCAGAAGAAATAATAACAAGTAAAGTTAATGAATTTCCCGAAATGCATACTTTAAATGTAGAAGGTAACATTTTTAATTCCAGTTCACGGGCTTTTTTTAATTGAGGGTAAAAATCATTTTAGTTATGTCCAAAGCTTCCAAATTATCTTTAACATAATGAGTTTCTTCTTCTTTTAGTTCTTCATCTTCATCGGTTAATATTTCAAATTTTTCTTGAGAAATGACTTTACATTTTTCTTGATAATGTTTCTCAATTAAATAATCAATTATATCCTTTCGATAATATTTTTCTTTGTCAGGGTACTTCATTGATTTAAGGACATTAAATTTAATCTCTTGATCATCGAAGCTCTTATGGTTAATTCTCCTTTTTACACATTAATCATAGCTCGTCCGGTCATGAAAAGATCTCCCTAAAATAATATTTATTTCTTTATCTTCTTTCATATCAAGTACAATGAAATCTACAAGGAAGATAAATTTATCTACTTTAATAAGAACATCCTCTATAACTCCTTTAGGGTAAGTGATAGATCTATCCTGTGAAGGTCTGATAGTGGGAGTAATCTCTCCAAAATTCAACCTTCGAAAAATAGAAAATGGCATGAGATACTTGCTCCTAAATCACATAAAGCTTTTCCACAAAACTTTTCTCCAATAGCTGGTATAGTAAAACTTCCAGTATCTTTAAGTTTTTGAGGTAATTTCTTTTTGAATTATTGCACTACATTCTTCACTTAATGCAACGGTTTCAAAAGCTTCAAATCTTCGTTTCTTACTTAAAATATCCTTCATAAATTTTGCATAAGTTGACATGTGTTCCTTCAGCAAAAGGTATGTTTATAGTAAGTTTCTTAAAAATTTCTAAGAACTTAGAAAATTGATGATCGAAGCTTCTATTGTTTAAGTCATTGAGGAAAAGGTGGTGGTGGTTTTCAACTGTATTAATAGAAATATCAGTTTGATCTTTATTAGGAGGAGTTTCTTTAGATTTTTTGATCTCTTCAACCTCAATCTCTTTTTCAATTTCGTGCATTCTTTCTTTTAATTCCTTTCCACTTCTAAGTTGTACGGCTTTAACATGTTCATGTTCTTTTCCGGTTCTTTTGAATTGATTTCAACATTACTAGGAAGTGTTCTTTGGAGGTCTATAACTAACTAAATTAGCGATTTGTCCCATTTGATTCTCAATATTATTACGAATAACAGTATTTTGATTTTTGTAATTGATTACTTGAATTTGTAAAATTAATTCTTTTATTGATAACTTTTCGTGTTGATTGTTAAATCCAGGTGGTTTATAGTTTGAATTAACTTGATTATTCCAATTGCGAGTGGGATGAGATTTATTATTACCCCATTGCTGTGAATTATTCCGGTTAAAATTAGGATGATTTTTTCATCAGGGATTATAATAATTTGAATAAGGATTATTTTACTAGCGATAGCTTGTAAAGTTTCAATAGTTTGAGAATCTTCAATATTAGCAAAGTTATTATGTGATATATTAATAGCAAAACTATCTAATTTCATAGACATTGCTGCTACTTGTGAAGCTAAAATAGAAAAGACTTCATTATCATGAATACTTGCCATTCTTTTAGGATTAATTCTTTTGAGAAGGACATTGAAAATTATTGTTAGCTATTTCTTCAATTAAAGTTGTCGGCACATTTTTAGGTTGTGTTGTATTTGAAAAGGGGTCGCCTACAGAAATTATCGGCAGATTTTTAATTTAATTTTAAATAAATAATTTGAAAAAGTAGTATTTGATTTTAAAAAATAATTTTAAGTTTGAAAATTTTAAGATATGAAATCAAATGATTTCACATCCCAAAATAGTTTATATAAGCAGTACCGCACAAACCGTGTATCTATCCTAAGGATAGACACAGCACGCTTGATGGTGGGACTCAATTAAATAAACTAGAAGATTTGTGACATCCGTTTGGTCTGCTGAACCAATTTTTATAAGCGAACAAATTCCTTTGCTTAATATGAAAGCATTAAACGGGGTTTATATTACCTGGGTTCTTGAAAATTCCCTATAAGGGCAAGCCCACATAGTTAATTACATCTTAAGTGACAGGGAATCACCTAAGAAAACTCTCGATAATAATCGGTAGTTCTACTCTCGAAAATTTCAAAGTTTAGTTTTGTCGAAAGGATTTAAGTTTTGGAATTTCAATAGGAATGGATCAAGTTTGGAACATTTTGTTTTGAGAATTCAAAGGAAGAAAGGTAGGAAAAATTGCGGATTCGAGCGAACTTCGGTAATTTCCGCGATAACTATCCTATTGTTTGGCTTAGTTTAGGAAAGTCTTAATATTTATTTAATGTTTTGATCTTGCCAATGTTAATTAATTAGGACCTGTTTATATGATAGAATCATACAAATAGCCTTGAAGATGTGAGGGTTTATCGTATCGGACGACTACCTCGGAATCCTAAGTCCGGTTAGGGCTTAATTTGCAATGCAAATGCCTAACAAAAGGTTGAGGATTTATGTTGCACTAGGCAAACTACCTCGAAAACCTATGGCTTTGTTATTTAATTCTAAGAAAGTTTTGCTGAAGTAGATTCAAGTTTCTTTGACGACGATGGCCGTCTTTTGCCCACCATGCTCAAGCTCCTTGTTGTTGCAGAGGTTTAGTTTTAGAAGTCATAAATCAAATGATGAGAGAAGTGTTCTGGTTTAGAAAATCTTAATAATTTCCAAGTGGCTTTTTGTGTTTTAATTGACAAATCTTAAAGTTGATTATAACGACACCGGTTAAAGATGCGGTTCCATCCTTCCGGCATGCGTTATTTTTATCGGATTCACTTAGTCCGGATGAATTTGCTAAACTCAGCGAGATGAGTTCCACACTTTCATTTAGACCATGGGAAATCCGTTAACCCAACACGTAGGTTACATCATCCGAGGTATTCCCGATCATCGCTTATGACGTTTTAATTTAGTTATAATTGTAGTTTTGTGTTGTGTTTGTGATTAAATTTTGAGTTATTTATATTTTGAAATGTTGTGGCGGTAAGATTTTGTCTTGTAATGACTTTTAACTTGTTTTGGTTTCAGTTTTAGGGACTATCCTAAAGGTGTGGGTTTTCATGCAACGGTTGTTTATCATGCAAAAAAGGTAAGTGCGATGCGATTAAATAAATTGCAATAAAGGTAAATTGCAATAAAATAAAAGCATACCTGGAGGGTCTTCTCGTCTTCCCGGCTACTTAAAACACAATTAGAATATTTAAGCAAGTTCCTAGGTAAAGCTAAAGGGAAGGGTTATGGTTTTCACTACCAAGTTCCTAATCCTATAGCTAGTGTTTCTATGACGTCTAGGTTCTTGTGTTTTGGTTGAGGACGATTTTCTTCATCGAAGATAATTAAGTTCGATTGTTCTTATAAGTATCCTGTTATATAGAGGAAGTGCTTAAGAAAGATCTTAAACATCTTTTCAATATTGCTGGAACATTTTAAGTCCAAATGAATTTAATTATACAAATGAATTAATGCGTCAGGGAATTCAATTTTTTTGTTGTTATCTTGCGCAGTGAGCTAGGACGTTTGAGCATCCTATAAGTGGAGTAACGTTTCGTTTAATGTTATTTAGGAGTTATGATAATAAAAGTTTTCGAGGGCAAATTGGTGTTCCAATGATTTGTGATTTGGTTTAACTAGGTTAAAGGGTTTAAATTTGGAATAGTGTTCGATTCTACTTACGTATTTAATTTCTTTATGACTTAGGTGATATTATTTAATTGATTTAATTTAACTTTAATTTAATTTAATTTAGTTGTGTCAATTTTGATTGATTTAACTTGATTTTAATTTTAACTTGATTCTATTATTTAATTTAATTTAATTTAATTTAATTTAACTTGATTTAATTTAATTTAATTTAATTTCCTTCAATTTAATTTAATTTAATTTAATTTAATTTAATTTAATTTAATTTAATTATTTAATTTAATTTATTTAATTTAATTTAATTTAATTTAATTTAATTTAATTTAATTTAATTTGAATTTTATTTGTTTATTTGATTTAATTTAATTTAATTTAATTTTTTTATTTTTAATTTTAGTTTAATTGAAAATTTAAAAAAAAGTTTAATAATTTAACTTTTTAATTTAATTTTAATGATTAAGTCCTTTAACATTTTAAAACTTAAAGTTTGAATTATCATTTTAATTAAGAATTAAATATTAATTAGATGATTAATTTAGGGATTTTTAAATTAAAAGAATAAATCTCTTCCTAATAATATCCCTATTTTAATAATTCCAATTTTATTATTCTTCAAATTTAATCAATTCTTTAATTAAGGTTTATTTTAATTATCTTCAAATTGTTTAATAGGTTTCTACCCCTTTAATTATTCAATTTCAATCATCCAAATCAGATTAAGATCAAATATTTTACTTGTTAATTTTATTAAACCTAAAGTTTTAACTAAGGGGTTAAAATTACCACTTTAGCCCTTCAAGCTTAATAATTTCATAACTCACTAAATTGAGCTTAAATGAACTTGAAATTTTTTATGTGACTTCACTCATATGCCAATAAAGACATGAGAGGAGAAAATGTGATTTTTTTGTATTTAATTTATTTATGTAATTATTTTTGGTGGAAAATAGAGATTTCCAAGGAAAATTTAATAATATGACCAAGGGAAAGTTTCACGGCCCTTAAGAAAATTAAGGGACATTCTTAATGACCAGAGGACCACTTGGACCAATTTTGGTGATTTTTGGAATTATATTATTTTTATTATAATTATTTTAAGTTTTGGAGTATTAATTAATTTAAAAATAAAATAATGGTTGAAAAATAAATTTTATATTTTTCAAAATCTCCTTGATATCAAGGAAATCAGAGAATCAATTTTTATAATTTTCTAATTTTTCTTTGATTTATTAAATTATTGAGTGGGAATACTAGAAATATACATTTTTTAAATTTTTAAAATTACCTTAGGGCTTTAAAAATTTATCTCATTATAGAGACTTAAGAAAAATATGGGGTTTGTTCTTAAGTGATTAGAATTTAAAATGTGACATTTTGGTGAATTTTATTATTTTCATAATTTTTATTATTTTTTAATTATTAAAATATTAAAATATACCAAAAATCAACTTTTTTAGAAAATTGAAATTTTAATTTTCTTAAATTTCCCCGATATCAAGAGAGGCTCCAAAATCAATTTGGTGAATTTTTAAAAAGCATTTTGAAAGTTATGAATTTTTAAAGTTTAAAATGGCTAAATGGCTTAATCAACCCATAGTAGGGCTAACCAAAGTCTGAGCTTGAATTTTATGGTGGGTTCCTGCAATCCACAAGGTCAGTGGAGGTGATTTGAGAGCCAATTTGATGTACGGTTAGTTCTAATTAATTAAGGAGCTATTTTGGGTGTTTAAGCCAATTAGGGTTATTTTAAATGAACTAATTCAAAACCTATTTTCCCTAGGGGTCTCACGGTCTGGGAAACATCCCACCGAATTTTCCTAAATTTATTTTACAACATGCTAATTATTGGAATTAAAATAATTAAAACAGCAACATGAGTTTGAAAAATTAATAACTTTTCATAGGGATGGTCTCTGACTTTGAAAAATTCAGGGAATATTCCCAAATTCAGAGGCTTCAAAAGCTATGGTCTCATGTCATGGTGAATTTCCTATATGCATGGAGAATTAAAAGAATGCAGAAGGTAAATAAATCATTAAAATAAAATACTTGATGAAATTAAATAATTTCTTTTCCACATTATTCTCCTCTGTTCACTGAGCAGAGGGTATTTTTATTTTATTTTCTTATTTTTCTACACAAAGTTATGGATTTTTGAAGTTTAGGGGAATTAAATAAATCAAAAATACCCTAATTTTCTATTTATCCATGCGGCGCCGCGTCAACCTCGGCGACTCCAGAAAGGCCACGCGGCGCATTTTTGGTTCGACGCCGCCATCGACTCCCAGCGCTCGGAGCCTAGTTGTGTCGTTCCATCTCCTGATCCCGACGCGATCTGGCCGTCCGTCCGTGCGTGTATTAAATGAACGGCATCCCGTTCATCGTCCCCCGACCTCTTTGCTTGAGAACCGTCCACACTAAATCCTTTTAATATCTCACTCGATACTCAATGGATTTTCGTGTTCTTGTGCTCTATGGATTCGTCTTGAAGAGAAGAACACATCTATACGGTGATCATGCATTGAAATTAAAGCATTTGAAATGGAGAATCTCCGGAAGCTTGGGATGAAGAATTAGCTCATGCAACTCGGAAAGTGTGGCTTCAATGCGAGGGTTGTGTCACCTTCGATTGGATCCCAGCAAGCTCCAAATGAAGTCTCTGGTCGGTGAATCGCCTAGGTATGATTTGGCCACGGTCGATCACAAAGCTTGGAGGTGGAGCAGGCGGGTGGCTTTGGAGAGGGGGGCTGTGGAGGACTCCTTCCCTTGGTCGGTGAGGTGGGACCAATCAATTTGAGGATTGATCCACTATGGAGAAGTGTCTGGTTTTGGGTGGAATTTTGGTGAAAATTGGGTTGTTGGTGGGGATTGTAAGCGGAATTGACGCAGGGATCGGCCTTTCCCCCAGTATGGAGAGTGATGCGACGATTTACAGCGGGGATTTCGGTAAAGGTGCGGATTTCGGCACCTCTCATGGCCGAGGGGGTGGTGTTTAAATAAGAGAGGGTGGAGGGCCTCGGGGAGAGTTAAGGACGGGATCAGCTGCTCTTGGCAAGAGAAGAACGACTACGATGACGTGGGGATGGGGGCGGCTCGGCGGTGAGAATTCCCGAGTTTGGGCTCACATTTAGGCTCTCGGCACAGTGGTTTCCGGCGGCTGGCTGGCCGGCCGGGGTCGAGTCACCTCGGGTCGGGGCTTAGGGCTGGGGCTTAGTGTAGTCAATTGGCCATGGACATGTGTGTAAAGGAGTTGAATTGAAATGGAATGGGGTAGGAGCTCATTTGGGTGGAAAACCCCACCTTTTAGACTTGGTTCACCTCCCCATGGTTGATTTGAAATTTGAGGAGGATCGGATGGATCAGGTAGGAATGGGTGGAGAAGTCACCATCCATGAATATTTTGATTAAACATGGATTAAGGTGAAGCATTAAAAGGGTTAAAACCTTTTTAAGGGGGCTTAAAGAGGCTCCTCCTTTTGCTGAGCAGTGGCTTGATCACGTGTCAAACCTTCCATGGCTTCGTGGCTTGTCCATGGCTTGCATGGCTTGTCTTGGGGAAAAGCTTGGTCAATTTCTTGAAAATGGATTTAAGAAAATTTTGGTATTTTGATGGGAATTTGTATGAAGCTTGATTTGGAATGGTTTGATGATGATTTTAGAAACTTAGGGGTGATATCAATTAAAGATATGATGAAAAGAAATTGCCATGTGGGCTTTGTCATGAACTTTGGGCTTTTGAATTTGTCTTGGATGGGCTTTTAGGAAGGTTTTAGGGGAAGTGGGCTTTAGGCTTGAAAATAAATTGGTGAATGGTAAATTTGTAAACGTTTGGACCAAATAATTTGTTGGGTTTGGTTTAGGAGTAAATGCCATGAGTAATTTGAAACAAGTTTGGAGTGGTTTTGGGTTTGAATTAGGTTTGAATTTGGGCTTTTTGGTAAATGGGCCAATGTAGGTGAGTGGGCTAACTTGGGCCAATGTTGGGCTAGGGTTGAAATTAATGTAAAATAAGTGTTGGTAAATGTTTATGGGAGTGTTTCAAACAGGTTTTGACTTTGGTTGAAGCTTTGATTTGGGGGGTTTGGGCTCATTTGGGTTAGGTTGGGTTTAGGTCAAAATTGGGCCTTTTAGCTTTGGGTTGAATTTGGTGAGTTTGGGTCTAAATGTTGGGCAAATCATGTTAGTTTTTTGTTTGTGGGAATGTTAAGGAAGATTTAGAAAAGATTTGGGTTAATTGGAGTTGAATTAGGTGAGTTTGGATTAGGTTTGGGTCATGGGTCAAATTGGGCTTTAAGGTAGTGAAGTGGATCAAATTTCGATCAAATTGGACTTGGATTTGGTCAGATGGTATTGGGAATGTTGAATTGAAGTTTAGAATTGAATTGGACCAGAATTTGGGTCAATTGGGTAGGTTGGTTTGAAATTGAGTTCACTTTTGGTTAAAATGGGTCAAATTGGGGTTTTGACAAAGTAAGGTAAATTAATAAAATTGGCCCATGGTGTAGTTGAACAAAATGAAATTGGGAATATTTGGGATTTTCTGGAATTTCCTGTGAATTTTCTGAATTTTGGATTTTTGAATTCGAGGGTATTTTGGGTATTCGGAGAATTATTGGGAGGTAATTGTGGAATTTTTGATATTTTTGAATTATGGATGGTCAATTTGAGTGATGTGGAAATGTTTGGGATTGGTTTGGGAATGTTGGGTGATTTGGGTTTAAGGATTTCGGGGTTTGGGTAAGCTAGGCGGAGTGTGAGGTCTAGGGGTCAAAATTGAGAATTTGGGAAATTAAAAGATTGGGTGAATGTAAGTGGAATAAAATCATTTGGTTGAGCCATGGAAACCCATCAAGCCCATGAGCCATGAAGGGACATTTGAGGCATCCACTATGTTGTTCTAACCCTGCGCGAGGCTTAGGGGTTAAGGACCATCCCGAAGTGAATCACCTACATGAGTCGGAGGTCGAGTTGGGTATAGGTGTGTGAAAGTGTAGTGTATGAGTGTAGTGTGTGTAGTAAGTCGGCCCTTCACCGAGACCGAGGCCACCAGTGCGGTCCTAAGGCCAAAGTACTATGGCGCTCATCCTTTAAACTTCCGCATTTGATTTCAACCCTCTAGGTGATTAGGGTCTATAGTCGAGTTTGTAGAGTTTTTGAGGAGTTAGAAGTGGTTGAGAATTCTAGGTGGTGGATCTGATTCTAGTCCTCTAAGATGAGTGAAGGAAGAAGCTAAGGCTAGATCCTAAGTACTAAAGAAGAAGACCTCATCGAATTAGGTTGACAAAAGTGTAAGCTTCTTTAAATGATTTAGACATTAAGAGACCTCAACGTAACATCGATAATTTATTTTAAGTCAATTATTCTTATAAAATGTTTGAATAATTAACAAATCGGGTAAAAACATGATGACGACATTTTCTTAATAGTTCTTTAAATCTTTCCTAAGTTTCATAAATTGTCTCCCCATCAAATTGACTAAATGAAGTAATATCATTTCAATTTATGGAGTTTTAGAAGGAGGAAAATATTTATGAGGAATTTTTTGTGCCATTTCGGCCCATGTTTTTAAATAAGAACTTGTTGCTAATGAGTTTAAGCCACATCTTTGCTTTATCTGTAAAGAAAAAATGAAAGAGTCTAAGCCCTAATAGCATCTTCGAAACATTGTTATATTTAAAGGTAGCACGAAGTTCTAAAGTATGAGTGTAAATTTGGATCCTCATTTGGTGTTCCACCAAATTGATTGTTTTGAACCATTTAATAATAGACAGTTTAAGCTCAAAAGAATTAGCATCTATAGTTGATATTTGAATACTACTATGAAGTTCATCAGCGTAGGGTTAGCATAATCCCTTAATGGTTTATAAACATTTAGATCATTAATTTTGATTAGATTTTGTAAATTGTTATGTAAATTAGTCATTTCTTGAAATTTTTTAATTTGTTTTCCTTTTTTAATTTTTCTAACAGTTCTTTGGTGGTCGGAATCTAAAGGTAATAATCCTTCGGGTCCGAACTACGCATAAAAAGTAAATTAGCAAGAATTAAAATAAATATTATTATTATTTATATGTTTTTTTATATTATATATATATATATATATTATTTTTTTACAATAAGGAAAAATGAATAAAATAAAATAAAATACTTAAAATCTAAAAATTTGCCCTCTGCTCTCCCCGGCAATGGCGCCAAAAGCTTGACTCGATATAAATATGCGTATAAGAATTTTTCTTCTGGCAACGGCGCCAAAAACTTGGCCTGAAGTCCTCGAAGATCAACATTAATTAATGCTTTCAAAAATATATGTTATAAATAATAACAGCAGCTAGTGTATATAAATATAATTTTATGGAAAATATTTTACACACTAGGAATTTTATTATACATATTGTATAAAACAATATAGGGCTTTGAAACAAAGACCCCGGTATCATTCCCATGAGGGAGAGAGTTATAGATATTTAAATATTTTTATTTTAAATTATTTCTTTTATAGTCAAAAATAAAATATCTTTAATTTACTTGGATGCAATAATAAGGCGAAATAAAATGATTGATGTAAATAGCAATAAGAAAGCAACTTTCTCCTTTCAATTAATCCAAGATTTTCTAAGATAATAATAATATTCGTGGAGAATATAAATTTATAGTATTGTGCCAAATAGAAGCATTCTTATCCTTTTATCATTAACCATAGTATAAAGAACATTGGCTAACATAAGATCGAGTCCGAATGTATTGTTAGTGAGATGGGTTAATCTAGGCTCACACTACTAGATGTCAGGGGGTGGCTATGGTCAGTACTACTAGTGACCCTTTCCTTTCTATAAACTAAATCATAAAATTTAGTTTGTCACTCTAAAAACTTATCGATTACGCCCCGATATATAATATCTTCCTATTTATTTGCACTTCACCTTGAATAACCCGCACAAGGCCTTCGACTACACAAGGATTCATGTGCTATCTGCAAGTTAAGAATTCATCTCTTTCTAGGTCTCAAAACTCTTGACGAGGTTTTAGCAATTTAATTGGCTAATTTAAATAATAAGCCCAGAACTTGATATTAATATCATTACAATGATTTGAAAATATATTATTTTTAATTCTCAGATGAATTTTGTATTATCTTATTTATCTTTTCATAATTGAAAGGAGAAAGTAAAGTAACTACTCATAACACATTGAAATTAAATAACAAAACATAATAAATAAACTTTGAATCAAAATAAAAATACTTATCTAAGATGATTCCCCTAACGAACCCGGTTCCTACGACTCCACCCGGCGTAATGAACTCTAGATGCACAAACTCTTTCAAACTCTAAATAAAAACTCTAAAATAAACTCACTAATTTATGAAGGAAAGTAAAAAGGTGGCCACTAATATTATCTCTACAATTCTCTCTCTAGGTTAGGCATTTTTCTAGAAGGAGTACCCTCTTATTTATAGTTTTTTAAAGAGGGAGTTGCCTCAAGGCACCTCTTCAAAATGTGTCCAAATTCAATGAACCATCTAGAAGGTGTGTCGGCGCCTAGGCGCCGGGTCTGGCATAGGCGCCGGACCTTTGCGTCGATTCTTCGCACCTCTTCACTTTGGATCGCACCTCTTCACGATTAAAACCGTTTTGAAGCGTCCAAATATATTGTATCACGTGTCCTATAAACTAGGAACAAGCTGCCAATCTTCTAGAAGGTCGAAATGATCACTCACACCATCAAAATTACCGCCCAAAGTCGTCAAAAACTTAACGGTTTGCAGTATCGGCGCGCTTAAGCGCCGGACTGCGGCGCCTAGGCGCCGGGCCAGTAATTTCAACAATTTTGCATTTGGCTCTTTTTTTGCTCCTTCTATCTCCTTTTTCATATTTTTCTCCTTCTTGAACATTTTTGCATTACCTACATCAAAAAACATAAAAATAACTCATTAAAGCATAATATCCGTAAATTTTAATAAAATCAAGGCATAAAAATAGGTATTTTTTTGGATCGAGTTGACCGGTTGGTCAATGGAGTGGTTATTGGGGCAAAGTTGACCATTTTGACCTAATTTGACCATTTTGTGTGAGTTGTGTTGGTAAATGGGGTTGTCATTGGGTCAAAAGTTGATCATTTTAACCTAATTTGACCATCTAGGTTAGCCTGTTTGGTCAATGTGGTGGTCATTGGGTCAAAGGATTGACCATTTTGATCCCTAATTTAATCATTTGGGTCAAGGGTTGACCGGAGTTGGTCATAGTTTGATCGGATCGGGGTTTGTCCTTCTTGATTTGATCATTTTAGGATGTCATTAAAGATTTGGATTAAGGCTTCATTAGGGTTTAGTGATCATTGGTAAGATTTGGAGGTCAATATTGGTAGACTTCCTTCTCAAGATGCTTTATAAATGATCCTCACAAAAGTGAGGTCAGGTTGTATTGTGTGGTTAGACTTTGTGGTGTGTACGGATGTGTTTACTTTCAAATTGCTTGTTTAAATTTAGATTTAAACTATTTTAGGTTTCATGTTACTGTTAAATGTTTAAAATTGATATATTAGGTTTATCACACTTTCTATATTGTTATATACCTGTTATTGTAAATGCTTAATTAGTACCTACATAGCTTGAAAGGAAAAGAAATGGAATCCCCGATACACGAAGGTTAATACTTATTGTTCTTTCTTCCTACTTTTATATTTCTAAAAGTGGTATGTGTTAGAGAAAAATTTAAGTTTTGGGGGAAGAAAGACTAAACTTTATTTGTCCTTAAATGAATTTCTTATTTCTTAAAACTATGTTTAACATGATTTTTGGTACGAATTTGACTTTAGAAAGTTATATTTTTTATTTTATTGAGAATATTGTAGTAGACTTAAAAATTAAGTTATAATAATGAAAGTTAACTTTAGGGTTAAGATATTTAGTATAAGAGTATAAGGCTATAGTTTTCTATTTAAAGTAAAGGGAAACAGGTATTTTTAAAATATTAAGAGTCTTAGGATTACATGTAAAATGGATTGAAATTTTATGAAGTAAATTTTATACTAATATTGATGTATAAAGAAAGAGAGAGAGAGAAATTTAATAGGTTATAACTTTAGGAAGAGGATGACGAAGTTCAAAATCATTAAAGGCTATCCATATATAGTAATCCTCACAAGAAAAAAAAAGAGACAAAGAAAATAAAGTTGAGAAACAATCCATATATATGAAAGGAGAAGGAAAAAGAGAAAAGAAAAAAAAAGGAAAAATATATGTGAAGAGAAGCTTGAGGAGATGCCTGATAAAAAAATTAGCTTCACTTGAAATAACTTAAAGTATAAAACATAACAATATTTCTAGATTTATATTAATGTGTTAGTGTCTTTATTAGTAGAGTCTTCTGAGTGTTCTTTTTTATATGATTTTCTTAAGTGTTCTTAATATGACAAATTACGCATATTCTTGGAAATGAATAGAAGGTTGGAACTCTTAAACTTGATAACTAAATATTCTTACCTATAGTTTACTAGAGATATTAAAACTAATTTAAAAGTCTTGCTTTGTTATATTTATGAATAAAAAATTGTATCAATTATAAAGTTAAGTTCAACACCATGAGTCATAATTTTTATGTAGTAAAAGAGTTATTTGAGGATAAGTAACAATTATGTTTGGGGATTTTGATGCACCAAAAATATATTGGATTTTTCACCTATATTTTATGCTCATGTTTAGTCATATTGAGCTTTAAAGAAGAGTATTTTCCATGTTTTATTGTAGGTATGTTAATTTTTGGCATTTGGAGCAAAAAAGAAAATAAAAATCCGCAGATTTGAGTCAAATGAGGCGATTTTGGAAATTTGGCTCGAGCACCGACGACGCCCTCATCTAAAATCTAAATTTCTAAAATATGACGGCGTCGATGAAACGGGATGGAGCACAACGTGCCATCTAATTTGTATACGGCCTGGAAAGTTATCAACATTTTTTGTAGATTCGACCTTTTTGAACAACTTTTGGAGGGTTGCTTGAGGTATGCACTATATCGAAGTGCTTTAAACACCATAAAAGGTGTGTTAAGTGTGCGTGTGAGGGGGAGAAAAGTAGAAAACTCGTTGTAGAGAGTGTGTGGAGTC
Source organism: Papilionanthe hookeriana x Papilionanthe teres (assembly GCA_022702705.1). Classification (NCBI taxonomy): domain Eukaryota; kingdom Viridiplantae; phylum Streptophyta; class Magnoliopsida; order Asparagales; family Orchidaceae; genus Papilionanthe; species Papilionanthe hookeriana x Papilionanthe teres. Next base: position 153,223,321 of record CM040424.1, read on the forward strand.
TTGTAGATTCTAGTTTGGTGTGACTTTTGAGTGTTTTTATAAGAAAAAAAAAGAGAATCGAGGATCTTCGTGGATTGCTGCGAGGATGAGTTTCGGATAAGTTGTTTTTTTTTATCGTTATTTTTATGAACTTTAATTTATATATAAAATCCATGTTTTCTCGTATTATTTTTCTCATAAATTCTAAGTAGATTTCTTTGTCTTTCTTCTTGCAATGAGATATTGTGAAATGAAGAGATAGATTGGATATGCAATTTAAATGTTAAATACTTGTGATGGTTTTACTCTTCATTCTTCATTTACTTTTTGATACGAGTCAAATTAAATGTTAATATTTATTGTGAAACATAAGATACGAAAGGACTATAAGTTCTACAACAAAGTGACAATCACATTCAAATTTATGGATGAGAATGTAGTCCATAGGTTGGTGCGAATAAATAGGGATATATATTTTGTTGGTCGTAGAATTGGAGATTTTAAGGGTAACAAACTAAAATCCCCAATTAGGTCCTAGTGTTTGGACATTAAAGCATGATTTAGCCCTCATGAAAGGGGAAAGTGGGTGCTGTATCCTCTTAGCACAACCACATATTTAGGGGCCAAACATAGGATTAACCAATTCACTTTATGCACTCCGAAGAGGGGTAAAGAATTTGAATGCTCATATTTTGCACAATACAATTTCCAACAATCTAAATCTTTCACTAATCTTAATCTCATTGCAGGGAAGGATGCTTTTCTCGAATTTAGACCTTTTTGTTATAAAATAATTAGCTTTGTTTAAAATTAGTAAATTTACTTTGATGTTTAGAAAGTAGTTTAGTAAAGTTAGTTAAATTAGCATAATTAAACTTTGTCAGTTGTGCTTTCACTTGAAAGTTTTATAAAGTTTAAACTTTGTGTTTTAGTTCTACTATCATAAATTTACCTTCCTCGTAGGATCAATAATCAAGGACTCCATTAGAGCCTGTGTGCCAATATTGATAAGAATACTTGTTTTTATTGGTGTCTATAAAAAAATATATTGAAATACAAAACATCGGTCGGCCACGAGAATAAAAGAAAGGATTAAAGTCGGTTATGAGAATCAAATCCCGAAAGGGAATCGTTAAAGACGGTAAGCGGGGGTTTAGATACATACCACTCCACAACAAAGAACAAGCACATACAATTGATGATTACGACGCTAGGAGATTTGGTCGATGTTACCTTGGAGAGAGTCTCGGATGCACCTTCAAGGTGCGCCTTCGCAAGCACAGAGCATTAGACGGGCTTGAAAGGAGATAAGCTAGAGGGTGGAAACTTTGAAACGCCTCATTCTTTGAGGCTCATGACCGGCCACGGGAAGGTAGGTCGAGATTCAGTCAACATAGGATTCCCGTCGGCTTCTCGGATAGGGGAGATGAGCCCATGCCATTGGAAGGCTCACCAGAGGAGCTCTGTGCAGGATGCCCGACATGTAATGCACATATACCAAGACGAGATGTCGTCAACAGCAACATTTACGGTGTCCGAGTGTGTTCTCTACTTGGAACATTACGGGATTTTGAAATGAGTATACGAAACAACTTTAATGAGGTTGTGAGGTGTGGAGGACCCGGAGGTGGAGCCATAAATACCACGGCTTATGGAGCGCGATGGTCGCAGGTTCACAGAGATGAGCGCGAGCGGCCGGCGATCACGGGGTGTTGGTTACGTGCTAGCAAAGATACACGAGGTTTGGAAATAAGAGTTTGAGCATTGTAGAGAAAATTCGGGGAAAGTTTGGCAACATCCTTAAAGGTCTTAAGCTACATACAGAGGTATTTTCGGAATGTGACGAAAGCAAGATTTTGGATTGCTAGTTCGGCCTCGAAAGACTTGGGTTAGAGCGGGGCCACAACAGGGAGAAGAAAACATATTAAACCTATATAAATGGATGTGAAGAAAAGGTAGGATAACCATCCAATGTAGTTGTTGTTACAATTTTGTGAAGGACGAGGCAAGGGAACCCCACAAATTTTAAGAAATGATGAGATGGATCCCCTACCATCCATAATAAATAAAATGATTAAGAGGATGGTGGAGTGGCATATATTATAGACGAGAGATTAAATTCGGAACAATTGCATTGTCAACATTTATAAAGAAGGAGATTGTATTCCCCCTCACAATGATCTTCATGAATTCATCGAAGCCTTTTTGTACATTTTTGTTCACCAGAAACCGAGAACAACATGGCCCCCCGAAGAAAATACAGTTGTCTCCCCAAAGGGAGTTCGGTGGAGCAGTTGAGATTCGTTACCGAGTTGGATTAGTACTAATCACGAAGACGAACGTTGGCCAAAATGCGCATGCCGGAGCCCAACGCGAGAAGAGTGTGAGTTACATTACAAAGAATGGATGAGCATGAAGTGTCATATGGATATCGATCCAGTCAGACATAGAGGATGCGGCCACTAGAGTTTTGAGATAATTATATCTAAAAGTATGCACAAGGGAGAACTTTAGTCCTAGAGCATAACTTAGCGGGTTAACTTAATCATGAGATGATCTCGGGGAGACATGCGAAGTTTTGCTACTTTTTGTGTCGTACGAGTAGGCGATGTTGACATAGCCGGTGCAGCTCTACTTAGATGCATTCTGATATTATTTCGGTGACTTCAACTTATGACCAGTTGTACTACATGTTTAAAAAAGCATAATCGACAAAGTTTGTTTTTGGTTTTCGGCATGTGTTATGAGTTTTCAATGATTGTACGATTATTCACTTCATGATGATGAGTTGATCCTGAATTTTAACGAACAAAGATCGATACGAAGAAAATTTGAAAATGAGGAAAATTAAAATTCAGAGAATAAAAACATAAAACCTGAAAAAAAAACTTTAATAATAAAGGAAAAAAGAAATAATAATAATTAAACTTGCTTGAATATCCGCACTCTTTACAACACTCTTCTTCGTGAATTTTCCATGTTCTTTGATATATCTTCACATACTTCCGCTCTCACAAAATTCCACAAAGATTTACCTGAAGAAAATTTCTCGGATTTTGCATTCAAACCACAAAATTCTTTGCACTTTAAGGTAGGTGTAAGGCCCCCTTAAAAGGATCGAGAGCATCCTAGTCCTCATCTCTGCACTTCGAGATTGGTGTAAGACCTCCACAATGGAGCAAGGCATCTGATTCTCTTCTTTGCACTTTCGGTACCTTTTGGGATGGATGTGAGTCATGAGCTTTCTTTCTCACCTTAGCCTATGCAGTCCTAACCCAACCTACAATTACGATAATTAAACTTACAAAGATAGGTAAACTTGATAAAATAAGAGGCAAGTGTGCCAGATCTAAATATCTTATTGATAATAATGATAAACACCTTTGGGGTTAATACGCAAGTATATGTATCGTTTCAAGTAATTTAGGATTTAATAAAAACCCTAGATATCTATCCCATAGGGGAAATTTGTGAAAATTAAAAGAAAACTAAATAAAATAAAGTCTTAATTTTTAATCACTAAAAAAAAGAAAAATTAAACTTGCATAAACCTTCACAATTATGCAAGTAAATGTATTTAGCAAATGAATAAAATACTTAATTTAAGATACATTCTCCTTACAAATATTTATGTAATAATTATAAAAATTCAAATTTGTTCAGAACTTAAATGTTGTGTGTGACAAATAGGTGCATGAATATTCTTTACCCTTTGGTCCAGACATAAAGAATATTGGCTAGTCTAAGGTTGGTGCCGGATGTGCTATTAGTAGTCTTGGTGATTCTAGGCTTTCACTTCTAGATTATTCAACGTGTCCTCTATACGACTACCGGAGACCCCATTTTTCCTTCTTTAAACAAAATTGATAGAATTCAGTATGTCACTCTAAAAACATTCAATTCTACGCCCTTCAAATCTTATCTCCCTATTTACGCTCCCTCTTCGGATGATAACTTCTTATCTTAAAGTGAAATGTGATACTACAACTTAAGAAATCTTAGCCCACTATCAGGTCTATAAGATTTCTCCATAGGTTTTAACAATACAATTGGCCAAGTTGTAAAGTAAAAGCAGTTTAGGTAAAATATCATCACATTTTTTTATAAGAAAAAGAAAAGTTCTTAAACAAAAATTCAAACCTACGGCTTAATTACATTATATTTGTAAGGAGAAAAGAGAAGAAAACTACTAGTATTGGATTAACACAACAAAACATATATTCATAAACATTAAATCCAAAGCACACAACTTAAGAGTTAAGTTACAAATACTTATCTCAACCAAAAATCCTTCAAAGTTCTACGACTTCTCTGACTCTTTACAGAACTTTAAAAGCTGAGGAATCACAAACACTCACTAAACTCTTACAAACTTGACTTTAAAAGTAAAAGAAACTAAGTTTTAATTGAGAATGACTCTAAAACTACTCTGCTTGGCAGCCAAAATAATATATATTTATGAAACCGAAAAGCCAAAGGTTCCTTAAGGCCTCTTCAAAGTCGGCCACACTCGGCCAATCTTCTAAAAAATAGTTGTGGCGCTTAGGCGCCAAGTACGGTGCCTAGGCGTCAGAAGTTAAATGTTTAATTACCCGCCTTTTTACTTTAAGGGACACACCTCTTCATTAAAATATGTATAGATTCATTATATATTTAATTTAAAATGTGCTTTCTATAATCTGGGGTCTAGAGAATACTTTTGGACCTGCTAAAAATTCAAAGTTTAACCACTCTAACCGTCTCGGCACTTAGGCGCTAGTTACGGCGCCTTGGCGCGGTGAGGAGATTTCTTCATTTTTCTTCATAAAGCCCCAATTTTGCTTCATTTTACTTCTTTTTGTACTTAAACTAATCTTCTATACCTGCAACCAAAAACATAAAAATACCTTTCGTTAAAGCATAATATCCTTTACAATATAAGAATAATTTATCCAGAAAAATAGTAAATTTTAAGATAGATTAATTCCCCCAAAATTAAACATTACTTGTTCTCCAGTGACACTAAAAATTAAAATAATATATGTAGATTAGAGTTAATGGGTCATCCTTTATAATTGCTAAAATTTTGTTCTAAAAATGTGATAGTTCGGCCAAGAAGAACTTCCCGGCGGTCGGACAGCCGGGGTCTCAAATAATTATCATCAAACTTAGGAATTTGTTTTCTTATCTGAATTCAGAAATATATGTAGATTTTTCAAACTTGAATTCTATAAACTTTACTTTCTAGACTTAAGAACTCTTTTAAAAATAATTTATACTAATATAAATGTAAAAACCAAGCTTAAGTTGTTCTAAGTTCTTTAATCTAGAAAAACTCAAGTGAAACCAATTTTTGATTAAGACCTCTTCTCAAGCTTCTCCTCACCTCTTTTTTTAAAAATTTTCTCTTTTATTTTTTTAAGAATCTTTTTGATCATTTTTTCTCTTTTTTTATATATGTGAGTATTACTATATCTGGAGAAGTCCTTAAATGATTTTAAATTTTACTATCACCTTATGATTAAAACTTATTACTTTCATTCACTTGAAAAGATGTATATATATATATATATATATATATATATATATATATATATATATATATATATATATATATATTCTAAAAGAACCTTAAATGTTTGAAAATAAAAATTCTAAGAATCCTTCATTTTCAAATTCAATATTCTTACTAGAGATAGTTACTCATTTTCCTAAGTTTTCTACTAAATATCCTTAACTATAGTTCCCCCATTTCACTAAAAATATCAACTAATTTATCATACTGCATTTTATACTTAATTAATATTCTTAAGATGAATCCACATAACAATATTCATTAGAAATAAAGTACAAAACTATTTGTAGCATTTTTTAAAACAAATAAGGTTTAAATTTGAAGAATTTCCCCCCCTAAACTTAGTATTTTCCAAATCATTTTGTGATCTAAAGTTTATAATAAGCATAAGAAGGAAAAATATTGAGTATTTTTAAGCGGGGGAGAATAAGTATGTGTAAAAAGTAATATAGAAAAGTAACATTTTGAATAGCATTTAAAAACTAACACATTTTCTTAGCACTGATATAATACTAAATAAACACAAAAGCAAATAGTCACAATGATAAATAACGTAAGTCTTGAAACATCACTACACAACCATCAGAGTCTAAATATAGAAAATAAAGATGAAATAAAAACAACAACATAATAAGAAGTCTAGTAATTGCCTGGATCTCGGCTCATCATCATCATCATCATCAAATTGCAAATTAGCATCCATAGTTCTTGGGTTTGAATAGGGTGAAAATCTAGGGTAAGTATGGGAAATTCTAATCTGATCTCCCTTAAGAAACTTTACTAAAGCTTCATCATAATTAGCATTAATAGTTTTCTCTGAACATAATCTACCATTTGATCAAATTTCTTATCCATATCTTCCATACGACAACACACATCGACAAATTTTACTGCGATGCTCCGGATATCTTTCACCCGGAACATCCCAAATTGAATTTGGGGGCTCGATGTGGTGGATGTAGATGGCATTGAACTAGAAGGCATTGAGTAGAAGGTGCACTAGATACCTCTTGGTCATCCATAAACATCAACATTAGACTTTGCAATATGTTTTAAAGTCTTTAACTATTCTTGAGTGATCACATTTCACACGGATTGCTTGCATAATGAGAAAATAAGAGAGGAAAGCTAGCCCGAAGTAATACTACCTCTTGCAGAAGAACTAATAGCATCACAAATAATTGACCCAACATCAATTGGCTTCATCTCTTAAATAATAATTCAAAATAACGATTCTTTTGTAACTTCATTTAAATGATTAGAGGGAAGGAGACGAGCGAGAAATGAAAAAATGTCAAGCTTTGGAAGTAACGTGAGTGAGGTAGAAGAAAAATTTACCTTCTTAGCATTTCTAACCTTCCACGCTTCAAATCCATCAATCAAATAATGGATAATACTATCGAAGCTCAGCCTCGTATGGAGCATATTCGGAATAGAAACGATCGGTAACATGAGGTAGGCCGTATAGCATGTTAATTCTGCAGGTGGGTCAACTCCTTTAACTCAAACAAATACTTCATTATCAAGCTTGCTATAGTAACATTCGCATAGAATTCACAAAAAACAAGAATAATAGCGATAGTAGTGGAAATAGCCGACCTTCTCCTATTTAAACAATGATACAATAACATTCTTTATAGCTCCACCGGGTGATAAGCAATTCTCTCTGTAATAAACTTTACAGTGGTGGCAAACTCATTAGAACACATATGTTAGTTAATATGAATGAATTTAGATCGATCAGATCTTCCTACTCTCCTTTCCTCTCTTAAATTTAGGGGCCATCCTAAAATCAAGATAAATGCTAATTAAATTATATAATTAGATAATAGATTTCTTCCAAACTTTTATTATATGAATCGTAAATCCATGAATTTATCACTAAGAAATCAAAATTTATAAAATTTCAACTCTCTTCCAATGTTTGAGAAATCCATGGTAGATTTACAAAAATAATTAAACGAAAGTAAAGATCTAACCTCGAGTTGATTAGATCTAGTGTTTTCAAGCCTTAAAACCTCACAAATCAAGATTTAGAAGGAACCTAAGGACTACTTTCATGAAATAGAGGAAGAAGAAGGAGCTTAGGCGTCGAAAAATTATGTGGGGTAGTTTAAATATTTAATTACAGTAGGTTGGTGAATCAGCGGGTTACTTAAACTTGCAAAAATTTCTTTCTTACGAACATTCATTTCTTTTAAATATCCTAAGCAAGTCTCACACTGTAAGCTCAATATTTATTAGCAAACTCAATCGAAGTTCATAATTTTATCAACGAAAAACAACTCGATGCTAGATGTTAATTTCAACATTCTAACACAAGATTTACACAAATCATTTCAATTTCATTCTAGATATTCAATATTGAGTTCAATAAACACAAAAAATACAAACACACACTTTAACATAAGATTAAACTTATAAAGCAAAGATTTACAAGTACACAATCATCATATAGATCAAACTTAGATAGGCAACACAAACATTAACACAATTACAACACCTTTTATCTTTTCAAGATTTCACTCAATGTGACTGAGCCTTCATTTCCCATCACATGGTAGATTGCTACGAACAAAGGAGTGATAGAAAGGGGCACAAAGGGCGGTTTCTCATGAATCAGAATGTTCTTGGCATACATAGTTACGATAATCTTGTGACCATATGATCGAGATTGACATTTCATTTGCCATTCCATATGCTATTATTGATTGAACATCCTCATGCATCTTATGGTTTAGAAGTAGAAACTCCTCTTTAAACTTCTCGAAATGGTTAAATATCTCTCGAACTCATTTGCTAAATATTCATTGAAATAAGTTTGTGAATCCTTGTGCACGAACTTATGTGCTCTCCAAACTCATATGTATTCTCCATGAAATCACAAATCCTTATCTCTCTCTAAACTTCGGCGTTATTAGTCGATTAGTGGAGGAGACACTCATTAAGTGAAGAATAAGCCATTTATAGAAAATAATTGGTCAAAACTGTAATTTAGTGGTTTTACCACTTCCGATATTTGTGGCGCTTAGCTTCAGTATAGCAGTGCGGCGCTTAGGCGCAGATACGCGCTTTAGGCACCGGTATCCGAGAAAATACTATTTCACATTACATCAAATTTTTAAAGATTCTAAGCATATTTAAATCTTCATAAGGTGTTAAATAATTGGTATAAATCAAAAGGATGATCATCCTAAAACAATCAACATAAATCAAATCGAATTAACGAAATATGGGTTGCCTCCCGTAAAGCGCTTGGATTAACGTCATCGGCCCGACTTATCCATAAGTTTTACTCGAATCGACTCAAACGTTCTTTATAATACGACATGTTTTCCCTAATGTAAGGTTTCAATCTTTGCCCGTTTACTTTAAATAATATGTCAGTCTTTGGATCTCTTATATCCTTTGCTCCATAAGAATACTTTCTAATATAAGGCCCATCCATTTAGAATTAAATTTTACGGGAAATAATTTCAATCGGGTATTGATCAAGAAAAAAATACCTATTTTTATGCCTTGATTTTTTATTAAATTTTAAGGATATTATGCTTTAATGAAAAGTATTTTCATGTTTTCGGATGTAGGTGATGCAAAAATGTTCGAAGGAAAAAAATATGAAAAATGAGCAAAAAGGAGCAAAAGGAAAAAATTAAGCCAAAATACAAAATTTTCAAAATTATTAGCACGGCGCCTAAGCGCCGGTCCGACGCCCTGGCGCCGGCCGATACGAGAAAGCTGACCCAAGTTTTTAACGACTTTGAGCGAGTTATTTTGACATGTGAGCGGTTATTGGACTTTCTAAAATGCGGCAGTTGTTCCTAGTTTATAGGGCATGTGATACAATGTATTTGGATGCTTAGTGGTTTTTAATCGCGAAGGGTGCGATCCCAGATTGAAGAGGTGCGAAGAAGCTGAACGCGGTGTCCAGAACGCCTGGGCGCAGTTCGTGCACATGCGAACACACCTTCTAGAAGATTCATTGAATGTGGACACATTTTGAAGAGGTGCCTTGAGATAACCCTTGAAGCCTATAAATAGGAGGGTATTCCTTCGGAGAAAAGGCCCCATCTACCACTCCTATCTAGAGTCCTATCTAGAGAGGGAATTAGAGAGATCGAATTAGGGCCACCTTTTTACTTTCTTTCATAAATTAGTGAGTTTATTTTAGAGTTTGTATTTCAAAGTTTGAAAGGATTGGTGCATACGTAGTTCATTACGCTATGGAGTCAGTATGAATCAGAAGTTTAATAGGAGAAACATCTAAGATAGTATTTTTATTTTGATTCAAATTTATTTATTATGTTTTATTGTACTAGTTTCAATGTATTCCTGATACAGTTAACTTTACTTTCTCCTTTCAATTATGAAAAGATAAATAAGATAATACAAAATTCGTCGGAGAATAATAAAAAATCATATATTTTCAAAACATTGTGATATCTAGGTTCTTAATTTACTATTTAAATTGGCCATTTAAATTGTTAAAGCACATTCGAAAAGTTTTGAGACCTAGAAGGAGATGAATTCTTAACGCAGATATCACATGAATCCTTGGGTAGTCGAAGGCCTTGTAAAGTTGTTAAGTTAAGTGCAAATAAATAAATCATATGATATATTCAAGTTTCAGTGATATTTCTCTGTTGGCAGTTTATAGAAAAGGAAAAGGGTCACTAGTAGGGCCGACCATAGCCACCCTTGGACCTTCTCAATAGTGTGAGCCTAAGATTCTTCATTCTAGTAACATAATACATCAGGACCTGATCACTAGGCTTCCTTCAATGTTCTTTGCACCTGGATCAAGGTTAAAGAATATGAATGCTTCTATTTGGCACAATACTACTGTTGTTCTCCACGAATATTATGTTCATCTTGAAAATCTTGGATTAATTGAAGGGAGAAAAATTCTTTCTTACTGTTACATTTATTTTATTACATGCTGTTATTTATCTAAAGTAAATTAAAAAGATATTCTCTTTTTTTTTCTAAAAGAAATACTTTAAAATAAAAATTTTTAAAAATATATATCCTATCTCATCTCGTGATAGGATCGATATTTGGGTCTTTGTCTTTTTTGCTTTTCTCTGCCAAGCAATGTATACTTGCGTAGAACCCTAGTGTGTAAAATATTTTCCATAAAATTATATTTATATACCTTTAGTATTATTATTATTTATAACATATATTTTTGAAAGCATTAATTAGTATGTTGATCTTAAGGAACTGATTAAGCCTTTGGTACCGTTTTCAGGGAAGAAGATTTTAGTATGCATATATTTATATCGGGTCAGGTGTTATTTAATAAAACTTCTTGTCATAGCTAAATTGCTCTTTAAAATCTTTATAATGTAAATTCTTCATCCTCTTTGCAAAATTCTAGAATTCTCTCATAAGACTCATTGCCGTTTCATCAAGGCCATTTAATTGTAATAATCTCGTTTCTTCAGCATCCTTTACGTTATAATTAAATTATTTTATCGCCCAATGAGCTTTATGTTCTAATTCAACAGGTAAATGACAGGGTTTTCAACATATGAGCTTATATGATGACATAGTTATAAAAGTTTTATAAACAATTCTATAATGCGAGAATAAAGTCAGTCAGCAATCGATTCTTTTAGGATTTACGAGTTTTCTCTAAAATTCTTTTGATTTCTCAATTTGAGACTTCTGTCGTTATTTAGTTTGAGGTGATAAGGCTGTAACAATTTGATGCTTAATTCTATATTTGCTAAGTAATTTTTGAATCTTAAAATTACTAAAATGACTTTCTCCCTCATCAATAATAATAATTCTTAATGTATTCCAAATGTACTTTAAAAATGTTTTTGATTAAAAATTTTGAAACACCTTTAGCATCACAATGAGGTAAAGCTATAGCTTTAATCCATTTAGAAACATAATCAATAGCTAATAATATATAAATTTTTTCCGAGAAGATGGTACAAATGGTCCCATAATATCAAACCCCACACATAAAAAATTTCAACTACTAAGGTGAAATTCAAAGGCATTTCATTTCTTCTAGAAATATATTTGATTCTTTGACATCGATCACAAGAATTTACATATTTCTTAACATCTTTAAAAAATGTAGGCCAATAAATCCAGATAGTAAAATTTTAAATGTAGTTTTATCAATACCAAAATTAATCAATTCGGAATTATGGCATTTGTGAATAATTTCATTGGTTTGTTATTAGGTACACATCTTTGAATAACAGAATCTTTACATTGTTAAATAAATAGGGATCACCCCAAAATAAGTTTGAATCCTTCTTTTTTTTACATTCTTTTGATGTTAGTAGTTATTTCATATGGTAAAATATTACCGGCTAAGTAATTAACCATATCCAGCACCACCATGAAACTTGCCATAATGAAATAGCATAAAGTTGTTCGACGAGAAAAATAATCATTATTGTCTTCTTCAAAATGCTTATCATTTTCAATTCTACACAAATGGTATTCGTGATTTGGTTATTGATACTATTCATATTTCATAATTGAATTCTTGAAGAAGAACCCATCCTAATTAACCTTGGTTTAACATCTTTTTTGTCATTAAATACTTAATAGTTGAATGGTCAGTATGAATTATATATTTTGCTCCAAGTAAATACGATGCAAATTTATCAAAAGCATATATTGCGGTAATAGCTCTTATTCGGTAGTAGAATAATTAATTTGAGCTTCATTAAGTGTTCTCTTTTGGCATAATATATAACTTTAAGTATTATCATATTTTTGACCTAAAACAGCTCCAATAGCATTGTCACTAGCATCACACATCAATTAAATGGTTTTTCCCAATTAGGTGAAACAACAACAGGGGCTATAATTAATTTTATTTTAATGAGTTAGAAGCTTTTAAGCAACTTTCATTAAAATCAAATTCTATGCTTTCAAAGATAGCATAGTGGTTTAGCAATTTCATAAAAATACTTAAAATATCTCTGATAAGCATGTCGAGAAAACTTTATACGAGTACATGCTTGAAGTAGGAGGTTGTAAATAAGCAATAATTATTTTTTCTTGGTCTACTTCCATGCCATTTTTAAAAATTTTATGTCCCAAAAAATTTCTTCTATAACCATAAATTGACCTTTTCTAAGTTTAAGAACCCAATTTATTTCTTCACAACATTTTAATACTTTATTTAAATGATATAAATAAGAATCAACATAAGTTTAAACACAAAAAAATCATCCATAAAATTTCATTTCCCTTTCTCAAATTAAATCACAAAAAATAGACATCATACATCTTTGGAAAGTTGCAGGTGCATTACATAACTCAAAAGGCATTACAAAGCAAAGTTCATAAGTTCTAGTAAATGTAGTCTTTTCTTGATCTTTAGGAGTTATCAAAATTTGATGAGAAGTAACCAGATGTGTCCATCTAAAAAGCAAAAATATAGTGTCTAGCTAATCCTATCTAGCTGTTTGATCCAAGAAAGGTAAATCAAATGATCCTTCCTAGTCGCAGCATTCAATTTTCTATAATTGATACAAATCACATATCTTGTTGAATTAATTTATTATTTTCATTAATAGCAACAGTCACCCCCCTTTTCTTAGGAATACAGTGAGTTAGATTAGCTTAAGAACTATCAGATATAGGATAAATAATTCCAGCATCTAACCATTTTAAAATTTCTTTCTTTACTAATTCTTTCATTATTGGATTTAATCTGCTAAGGTTCAACACTTGGTTTAAAATCTTCTTCCATTAAAATTTAATGCATACATAGATAGAAAGACTTATTTTTACTACTTGTATTGTCCAACAAAAGCTTTCTATAATTTTTTAAAGTTTCTAGCAATTTATTTTCTTGATCTATAGTTAATTCAAGAAGATATTATTACAGGAAAGGTTGATGAATTCCCTAAGAAAGCATGCTTTAAATAGTGATGTCTTTAATTCAAGTTTAGAGCCTTTTCAATGGAGGGTATTATAGATTCACTATTTTTAATAGTATTTAAAACCTCCCAATTTTCATGAATATAATTACAAGTTTCAGAATCACTTTTATTTATATCTTGTATTTCTTCATGATCATTTAACTCTTCAACTTTTTTCCTCAGAAACAACTTCACAATTTCTTAATAATGTTTTGCTATATATAGTAAAATATCCATTCTATAACACTTTTCGTTAGTAGGACACCTCATGGATTTAAGAACATTAAATGTTACTTCTGATCATTAACTCTCATGGTTAACTCCTTTTGCACATCAATCATAGCTCAACCTGTAGCAAGAAAAGGTCTTCCTAAAATAATAGAAATTTATTTATCTTCTTCCATATTAAGTACAATAAAGTCTTCAGGAAGATAAATTTATCCACTAACTAGTACATCTTCTATAACTCCTTTAGGATAAGTAATAGATCGATCCGGTAGTGTAGAGTTAAAGTGAAATCACCTTCAAAATGTAGCCATGAGATTAATGCTTGCTTCTAAATCACATAAGGCCTTACCATAATTTTTCTCCAATAGCACATGGTATAGTGGAAACTTAAGATCTTTAAGCTACAGGAAGCTTCTTTTGAGTATTACTAGCATTCTTCACTCAATGCAATAGTTTCATAAGCTTCTAATTTCCTTTTTTAATTCAAAATATATTCATGAATTTAGCATAACTAGGCATTTGTTCCAAAGCTTCAGCAAATGGAATGTGATTGTAAGCATTTGAATATTTCAAAAAATTTTGAAGATTTTTTAATAAACTTTATTTTGTCTAGATGTCTTTGAGGAAAATAGAGGTATTCTTTTCTACATCATTTCTTTTTGGAGAAACTAATTTCTCTTCTTTTCAGAATTAATTTCTTTAGGTTTCTCTATTTATTATATTTCTTTCTCATTTTCAAATTCATTTCGAGTTCTCTCCTTTAATTCCTTTCCACTTCTCGATTGAACAGCTTTAATTTATTATTGCACATTATCTTTAGGATTTATTTCCACATTACTAGGAGTGTTCCTTGAGGTCTATTACTATTAGCATTAGCAATTTGTCCCATTTGATTCTCAATATTTCTTATATTTCGCATTTTTACTTTGTGATTACCCATTTGTAAAATTAATTCTTCTATAAACAACTTCTTTTCCTTAAATTAATGATTAATACAGGAGGATAAGGAGGTCGATAGTTTAATTTCCTTGAATATTCAATTTCCGGTTAGGTTTATCGATTACTTTATTGAGGATTTCCATTATTCCGGTTAAAATTTGGGTCATTCTTCTAACCTAGATTATAGTAATTAAATTATGGGTTATTAGTTTTGCTAGTTATGACTTGTAATGTTTCTAAAGTTGAGAATCATTCATATTTCTAAATTTTCATTATTCACTTGAGGTATTTGGAATGATTCATAGCACGGTTATCAAATTTCTTAGATAATCATGCTTCTTGAGAACTAAAATAGAAAAATGCATCATTATCATGAACATTAGCCACTCTTTTAGGATTTACTCTTTCAGAAGGCCATAGAAAATTATTAGTTGTCAATTCTTCAATAAAAGTATAAGCTTCATAAAATGATTTTTGCAATTAAAGAACCTCCGGAAAGCGACATCAATTATAGATCTAAAGCGAACCTACTAATCCATTATAAAAAAGTTTGAATAATTAACCAATCTGGTAATGCATGGTGAGGACACTTCCTTAGGAGTTCTTTAAATCGTTCCCAAGCTTCATAAATTGTTTCTCCCTCATATTGAAAAAATGAAGTTATATCATTTCTATGTTTAGCAGTTTTAAAAGGAGGAAAATATTTGTAAAAATTTTTTGCGCCATTTCACCCCAAGTTTTAATATATCCTGTAGCTAATGAATTTAACCACATCTTAGCTTTATCCTTTAAAGAAAAAGGAAAAAGTCTAAGACTTGTAGCATCATCGGATATGCCATCATACTTGAAAGTAGCATAGAGTAATAAAAAGTTTGCAAGATGTATTGTGCTTCGTTCAGTTGCGTGTTGCTCGATCGAAGGTGCAACAACTCTCGGATCGAAGCCACACTTCTGCGAGCAAGGTATGAGCTAATTCTTCATCCCAGAGCTTCTAGAGATTCTCCATTTCGAATGCTTTAATTTCGATGCATGATAGCAGTATAGATGTGTTCGTCTCTTGAAGACGAATCCATAGAGCATAAGAACATGAAAATCCATTGAGTATCGAGTGAGATCTTAGGGATTTAGTGTGGACGGCTCTCGGGTGAGGACGCTCGGGGACGATGAACGGATGCGCGTCCATTCGATACACGCGCGGACGGACGGCTCGAATGGCGTCGGACCGGGAGACGGTACGAGAGCGGCGGGGCCGGAGCGGCGAGTCGGATGGCGGCGTCGAATGGGAGCGCGACGCGTGTGCGTTTCGGAGGATGGCGCGCACGTGGATAGAAAGTTGGGCTGACCGACGTGGATCAAACTCTGAGTGGAAAAATAAAATAAAAATACCACTCTTGCTCGGTGAACGGAGGAAAATAATGTGGAAAAGAAATCATTTAATTTCATCAAGTATTTTATTTTTTATAATTTATTTACTCTCTGCATACTTTTAATTCTCCATGCATGTATACAATTCACCATGGCATGAGACCATAGGGCTTTTGAAGCCTGCTGAATTTGGGAACATTCCCTGAATTTTCCAAAGTCGAGGCAAATCCTATGAAGAGTTATTGATTTTTCAAGTTCATGTTACTTGTTTTGAGTATTTTAATTCCGATAAATAGCATGTTGTGAAATAAATTCTAGGAAAATTTGATGATGTTCCTTATGACCAGAGAACCACAGGAAAAATAGGTTTTGAGTTAGTTCATTTAAAACAACCCTAATTGGCTTAAACACTCAAAATAGATCTCTAATTAATTAGAGTTAACCATACATCAAATTGACTTGAAATCGATTCTCCACTGACCTTTAGGATCGAGAGGAACCCACCATAAAAATTTGAGGTCGATTGGACTTGGTTAGCCCTATTAATTGGGTTGATTAAGCCAATTTAGTCATTTTAAACTTTAAAAATTCATAACTTTCAAAATACTTTTTCAAAAATTCACCAAATTGGTTTTGGAGCCTCTCGATATCAGGGAATTTAAGAAAATTAAAATTTCAATTTTCTAAAAAAGTTGATTTTTAATATTATTTTAATATTTTAATAATTAAAAAATAATAAAAATCACAAAAATAATAAAATTCACCAAAATGTCACATTTTGAATTTTAATCACTTAGGAACAAACCCCATATTTTTCTTAGGTCTATTTAGTGAGATATTAAATTTTAAAGCTCTAGGGTAATTTTAAAATTAAAAAAAATGTATTTTCTAGCATTTTCACTAAAATAATTATAATAAATCATAGAAAAATCAGAAAATTGAAAAAATGTGATTCTCTAAATTCCTTGATATCGAGAGAGATTTTTGAAAAATATAAAATTCATTTTTCAACATTTATTTTATTTTTAAATTAATTAACACTCCAAAATTTAAAATAATTATAATAAAAATAATATAATTCAAAAAATCACCAAAATTGGTCCAAGTGGTCCTCTGGTCATTAGGAATGTCCACTAATTTTCTTAAGGACAGAAACTTTCCCTTGGTCGTATTATTAAATTTTCCTTGGAAATCTCTATTTTCTACCAAAAATAATTATATAAATAAATTAAATACAGAAAAATCACATTTTCTCCTCTCATGTCTTTATTGACATATGAGTGAAGTCACATAAAAATTTCGAGTTCATTTGAGATCAATTTAGTGAGTTATGAAATTATTAAGCTTAAAGGGTAAAGTGGTAATTAAAATTTTAACCCTTAATTAAAACTTTAGGTTTAATAAAAAAATTAACAAGTAAAATATTTGATCTAATCTGATTTGGATGATTGAAATTTAAATAATTAAAGGGTAGAAACCCATTAAGCAATTTAAAATGATTAAACTTTAATTAAATAATTGATTAAATTTGGAAGAATAATAAAATTGGAATTATTAAAATAGGGATATTATTAGGAAGAGATTTATTCTTTAATTTAAAATTCCCTAAATTAATCATCTTATTAATATTCGATTCTTAATTAAAATGATAACTTCAAATTCAAAATATTAAAAGACTTAATCATTAAACTAAAATTAAATTATTAAACTCTTTCAAAAATTTCAATTAAAATTAAAAATAAAATTAAATTAAAAATTAAATTAAATTAAGTAAATTAAATTGGATTAAATTAAATTAAATTAAATTAAAATTAAAAGTTGAATTAAATTAAAGATTAAATTAAATTAAATTAAATAAACAAATTAAATTAAATTAAATGAATTAAATTAAATTAAATTAAATAAATAAAACCAAATTAAATTAAGTTAAACCAAATTAAAAATTAAATTAAATGAATTAAAATTAAATTAAATTAAATTAAATTAAATTAAGTCAAATTAAATTAAAATTAAATCAAATTAAATTAATTTAATGTAACATCAAATCAAACTAAATTGAATTAAATTGAATTAAATTAAATTAAAACTCAATTAAATTAAATTAAATTAAATTAAGTTGAATTAAATATAACATCACCTAAAATAGAAAGAAATTAAATATAAAATAACTTGAACACTATTCCAAATTTAAACCCATTAACTTAAATCAAATCATTTGAATACCAATTTACCCTCGAAAGCTCTGGTTATTATAACTCCTAAACAGAACATTAAATGAAATGTTACTTCACTTATAGGATATTCAAATGTCTAGTTCATTGAGTAAGATAACAACGAAACTTGAATTCTCGGACGATTAATTCATTTATATAATTAAATTCATTTGGACTTAAAACAATCCTGAAGTATTGAAAAGATGTTTAAGATTCTTCTTAAACACTTTCTCAATATGATAGGATGTTTATAAGAACAACTAAATTTAATTGTTCTTTGATGAAGAAAATCATCCTTAAACCAAAACACAAGGAACCTAGACGTCATAGGAAATGACTAGCTATAGGATTAGGAACTTGGTAGAAAACCATAACCCTTCCCTTAGCTTTACCTAGGAACTTGTTTAAATATTCTAATTGTGTTTTAAGTGCGGCTTGGGATGACGGGAAGACCCTCCAGGTACGCTTTTATTTTATTGCAATTTACTTTCTCTGCAATTTACTTTCTTGCAATTTATCTAATCGCATTGCACTTACTTTTCTTGCATGATAAACAATCTGTTGCATGAAAACCCACACCTTTAGGATAGTCCCTAAAACTGAAACCAAAACTAAGTTAAAAGTTATTGCAAGATAAAATTCACCGCCACAATATTTCAAAATATAAAATAACTCGAAAATTTAATCACAAACGAACACAAAACTACAATTACAACTAAATTAAAACGTCTTCGTGGGATGATCGGGAATACCTCGGATGATGTAACCTACGTGTTGCTAACGGGATTTCACGGTCTAAATGAAAGTGTGGAACTCATTCGGTTGAGTTTAGCAAATTCATCCGGACTAAGTGAATCCGATAAAAATAATGATGCCGGAAGGATGGAGCGCGTGGGATCTTAACCGGTGTCGTTATAATCAACTTTAAGACTTGTTTTAATTAAAACACAAAAACACTTGGAAATTAAGACTTTATCTAAACCAAAACACTTTTCTCATCCACGATTTATGATTTCTAAAACTAAACCTCTGCAACAACAAGGAGCTCGGAGCATGGTGGGCGGCACGGCCATCGTCATCAACGAAACTCGAGTCTAATTCGGCAAAAACTTTCTTAGAATTAAAATAACCAAGCCATAGGATTTCGAGGTAGTTTGCACAAGTGCAACATAAATCCTCAACCTCTTCGTTAGGCACTTGCATTTGCAAATTAAGCCTACTAACGGTCTTAGGATTCCGAGGTAGTCGTCGGTACGACAATAAACCTTCGCATCTTCGAAATTTATTTGTTTGATTTTATCATACAAATATAAGCCCTAATTAATTAAAATTAGCGAGATCAAAACATTTAAATAAATATTAGGACTTTCCTAAATCCAAGCCAAACAATAGGATAGTCGGGAGATTACCGAAGTTCGCTTCGAATCTGTAATTTCTCCTACTTTTCTTCCTTTGGATTCCCAAAACAAAATGTTCCAAATTTGATCCATTCCCTATTGAAATTCCAAACTTCAATCCTTTGAGAACTTAAACTTTGAAATTCTTGAGAGCAGAATTATTGATTATTATCGAGAGTTTTCTTAGGTGATTCCCGTCACTTAAGATGTAATTAACTATAGGGGCTTGCCCTTATAGGGAATTTTAAAGAACCCGAGTAATATAAACCATGTTTAATGCTTTCATATTAAGCGGGGGAATTTGTCGGCTTATAAAATTGGTTCGCAGACCAAACGGATGTCACAAATCTTCTAGTTTATTTAATCGAGCCTCACCAGTCGAAGCGGTGTGTACATCCTTAAGGATAGATACACGGTTGTGGAGCGGTGCTCGTTTATGTAAACTATTCGGGATGTGAGATCAGTTTGATTTCATATCTTAAAAATTTTCAAATTTAAAATTATTTTCAAAATTAAAAACAACTTTTCAAATTATTTATTTAAATTAAATTAAAAATTCGCCGACAACTTCTGTTAGGCGACCCCTTTTTCAAAATAAAACACGCAACCTGAAAATAGTGCCGACACTCCTGCTTAATATGAAAGCATTAAACGGGGTTTATATTACTCGGGTTATTTAAAATTCCACTAAAGGCAAGCCCTATAGTTAATTACATCTTAAGTGACGGAAATCACCTAAGAAAACTCTCGATAATAATCGATAATTACGCTCTCGAGAATTTGAAGTTTAAGTTTTCAAAGGATTGAATTTTGGAATTTCAATAGGGAATGGATCAAATTTGGAACATTTTGTTTTGGGAATCCAAAGGAAGAAAAGTAAGAGAAATCACGGATTCGAAGCGAACTTCGGTAATTTCCGACTATCCTATTGTTTGGCTTGAGTTTAGGAAAGTCCTAATATTTATTTAAATGTTTTGATCTTGCCAATTTTAATTAATTAGGGCTTATATTTGTATGATAAAATCAAACAAATAGCCTCGAAGATGTGAGGGTTTATTGTCGTGCCGGACGACTACCTCGGAATCCTAAGACCGGTTAGGGCTTAATTTGCAATGCAAGTGCCTAACGAAGAGTTGAGGGTTTATGTTGCACTAGGCAGAACTACCTCGAAGTCCTATGGCTTTGTTATTTAATTCTAAGAATGGTTTCTTCGAAGTAGACTCGGGTTTCGCGATGACGATGGCCGTCTTGCCCACCATGCTCCGAGCTCCTTGTTGTTGCGAGGTTCAATTTTAGAAGTCATAAATCGGGGGATGAGAAAAGTGTTTTGGTTTAGAGAAAATCTTAATTTCAGTGTTTTTTACATTTTGATTAAAACAAATCTTAAAGTTGATTATAACGACACCGGTTAAGATCCCACGGTTCCATCCTTCGGCATCATTATTTTTATCGGATTCACTTAGTCCGGATGAATTTGCTAAACTCAGTTGAATGAGTTCCACACTTTCATTTAGGCAGTGGGAAATCCAGTTAGCAACACGTAGGTTACATCATCAGAGGTACTCCCGATCATCCAACAGGACGTTTTAATTTAGTTGTAATTGTAGTTTTGTGTTCGTTTGTGATTAAATTTTGAGTTGTTTTATATTTTGAAATGTTGTGGCGGTGAATTTTATCTTGCAATGACTTTTAATTTAGTTTTGGTTTCGGTTTTAGGGACTATCCTAAAGGTGTGGGTTTTCATGCAACGGTTGTTTATCATGCAAGAAAAGTAAGTGCGATGCGGTTAAATAAATTGCAATAATGAAAATTGCAAGAAAATAAATTGCAATAAAATAAAAGCGTACTGGAGGGTCTTCCCGTCATCCCAAGCTGCACTTAAAACACAATTAGAATATTTAAGCAAGTTCCCAGGTAAAGCTAAGGTAAGGGTTATGGTTTTCTACCAAGTTCCTAATCCTATAGCTAGTCATTTCCTATGACGTCTAGGTTCCTTGTGCTTTGGTTTGAGGACGATTTTCTTCATCGAAGAACAATTAAGTTCGATTGTTCTTATAAACATCCTATCATATTGAGAAAGTGTTTAAGAAGAATCTTAAACATCTTTTCAATATTACTAGAATTGTTTTAAGTCCAAATGAATTCAATTACACAAATGAATTAATCGTCCGAGATTTAGTTAAGTTTTGTTTTTATCTTACTCAGTGAACTAGGATGTTTGAAAGTCCTATAAGTCAAGTAACATTTCATTTAATATTCTGTTTAGGAGTTATGATAACTAAAGCTTTTGAGGTGAAATTGGTATTCAAATGATTTGTGATTTAGTTTAATTTCAATTAATGAGTTTAAATTTGGAATAGTGTTCGAGTTATTTTAGATTTATTTTGAATTCTTTATGTCTTTGGTGATGTTATATTTAATTCAACTTAATTTAATTTAATTTAATTTAATTGAATTTTAATTCTATTTAATTCAATTTAATTCAATTCAGTTTTATTTGATGTTGCATTAAATTAATTTGATTTGATTTAATTTTAATTTAATTTGATTTAATTTAATTTAATTTAATTTAATTTATTTTATTTTATTTTTAATTTGGTTTAACTTAATTTAATTTGGTTTTATTTATTTAATTTAATTTAATTTAATTCATTTAATTTAATTTAATTTGTTTATTTAATTTAATTTAATTTAATTTAATTCAATTCAACTTTTAATTTTAATTTAATTTAATTTAATTTAATTTAATTTAATCCAATTTAATTTACTTAATTTAATTTAATTTTTAATTTAATTTTATTTTTTTAATTTTAATTGAAATTTTAAAAGAGTTTAATAATTTAATTTTAGTTTAATGATTAAGTCTTTTAATGTTTTGAATTTGAGTTATCATTTTAATTAAGAATTGAATATTAATGAGGTAATTAATTTAGGGATTTTTAAATTAAAGAATAAATATCTTCCTAATAATATCCCTATTTTAATAATTCCAATTTTATTATTCCTCCAAATTTAATCAATTATTTAATTAAGGTTTAATTATTTTAAATTAATCAATGGGTTTCTACCCTTTAATTATTTAAATTTCAATCATCCAAATCAGATTAGGATCAAATATTTTACTTGTTAATTTTTTATTAAACCTAAAGTTTTAATTAAGGATTAAAAATTTTATTTACCACTTTACCCTTTAAGCTTAATAATTTCATAACTCACTAAATTGAACTCAAATGAACTTTAAATTTTTATGTAACTTCACTCATATGTCAATAAAGACATGAGAGGAGAAAATGTGATTTTTATGTATTTAATTTATTTATATAATTATTTTTGGTAGAAAATAGTAGATTTCCAAGGAAAATTTAATAACATGACCAAGGGAAAGTTTCTATCCTTAAGAAAATTAGGGGACATTCCTAATGACCAGAGGACCACTTGGACCAATTTTGGTGATTTTTTGAATTATATTATTTTTATTATAATTATTTTAAGTTTTGGAGTGTTAATTAATTTAAAAATAAAATAAATGTTTAAAAATGAATTTTATATTTTTCAAAAATCTCTCTGATATCAAGGAAATCAGAGAATCAAATTTTGCAATTTTCTGATTTTTCTATGATTTATTATAATTATTTTAGTGAAAATGCTAGAAAATACATTTTTTTAATTTTAAAATTACCCTAGAGCTTTAAAATTTAATATCTCACTAAATAGACCTAAGAAAAATATGGGGTTTGTTCCTAAGTGATTAAAATTCAATATGTGGCATTTTGGTGAATTTTATTATTTTTGTGATTTTTATTATTTTTTAATTATTAAAATATTAAAATAATATTAAAAAATCAATTTTTTTTCGAAAATTAAAATTTTAATTTTCTTAAATTCCCCTGATATCAGAGAGGCTCCAAAACCAATTTGGTGGATTTTTAAAAAATATTTTGAAAGTTATGAATTTTTAAAGTTTAAAATGACTAAATGGCTTAATCAACTAATTAGTAGGGCTAACCAAGTCCAATTGACCTCAAATTTTTATGGTGGGTTCCTCTGATCCTAAAGGTTAGTGGAGAATTAATTTCAAGTCAATTTGATGTATGGTTAGCTCTAATTAATTAGAGATCCATTTTGGGTGTTTAAGCCAATTAGGGTTGTTTTAAATGAACTAACTCAAAACCTATTTTTCCTAAGGGTCCTCCTGGTCGCAAGGAACATCACCAAATTTTCCTAGAATTTATTTCACAACATGCTATTTATTGGAATTAAAATACTCAAAACAGTAACATGAATTTGAAAAATCAATAACTCTTCATAGGGATGGCCTCCGACTTTGGAAATTTCAGGGAATGTTCCCAAATTCAGAGGCTTCAAAAGCCCTAGGGTCTCATGCCATGGTGAATTGTATACATGCATGGAGAATTAAAAATATGCAGAGTAAATAAATTATTAAAAATAAAATACTTGATGAAATTAAATGATTTCTTTTCCACATTATTCTCCTCTGTTCACTGAGCAAGATGGTATTTTTATTTTATTTTTCTGATTTTTCTACACAAAGTTATGAATTTTTGAAGTTTAGGGAATTAAATAAATAGAAAATACCCCTAATTTTCTATTTATCCACGCGGCGTCGCGTCAACCTCGGCAGCTCTGAAACGCCGCGTGTCGTGCTCCCATTCGACGCCGCCATCTGAGTCAGCAGCCCGGGCCTCGCGATTCTCGTACCGTCTCCTGATCCGACGCGATCCTGGCCGTCCGTCCGCGCGTGTATTGAATGGACGGCATCCGTTCATCGTCCCCGAGCGTCCTCACCCGAGAGCCGTCCACACTAAATCCCTAAGATCTCACTCGATACTCAATGGATTTTCATGTTCTTATGCTCTATGGATTCGTCTTGAGAAGACGAACACATCTATACGATTATCATGCATTGAAATTAAAGCATTTGAAATGGAGAATCTCCAGAAGCTCGGGATGAAGAATTAGCTCATACCTTTGCTCAGAGAAGTGTGGCTTCGATCTGAGAGTTGTTGCACCTTCGATTGGATCCCGCAAGCTCCGGATGAAGTCTCCCTGGTCCAGTGAATCGTCTAGGTGTGATTTCGACCAAGCCCGATCACAAAGCTTGGAGGCCGGAGCAATTGGGTGGCCTCGGAGATGGGGCTTTCTGTTGGCGACACCTTCCCTTGGTCCGTGAAGGTGTAGAACCAATCAATTTGGGGATTGGCTCACCGAGGAGAAGTGTCCTGGTTTTAGGCCTAGATTTCAACTCGAAATCGAGCTCGCGAGAGAAGAAATGGCAGGGGGATCTCAGTGGGGATCAAGTGCTCTGTGTATGGGGAGGAGTCTGGAACAATTTTGGCAGAGTTTCCTTAAGGTTTGTTTCAGCACCTCTCATGGCCGAGAGGGGTGGTGTTTAAATAGGAGAGGGTGGAGGGCCTCCCAGGGAGAGTTAGGGCTTGGGATCAGCTGCTCTTGGCAAGAGAAGAACAGCTCCAATGGCCACTGGGGATGGGGCAGCTCAGCAGGTGAGAATTCCAAGTTGGGCTCACATGTGAGCTCTCGGCCATGGTGTTTTCCGGCGGCCTGGTGGCTGGCCGGCCAGGCATTGGTCACCATCTTGTTCGGGTGAGTCGGGCTGCGGATTTGGTGCATTCAATTGAGGTTTGACATGTGTAAAGTGATTGAATCGAAGTAGAAAGGGGAAGGGGTCATTTTGGCTTAAAATGGTCAACCCATGCAAATGGGTTGGGTGCACCTCCCCAAGACCTGGTTTTGGGCTGAGGAGATCAGGTGGGTCAACCTCCCATGTGTGGTGGAGTCTCCATCAAGGATTAGGTGGCAAAGCATGGTTTAGAGTGTGACATGAGTATGGTTAAAAAGGCTTAATGAAGGGTTAGGAAAGGGTCCCCTCTTCTTGCCATTAATGGCATAGTGACATGTAAAGAGGCTCTCATGGCTTCCATGTGGCTCATGCATGGCTTCATGGCTCACCTTTGGCTTGGGAAAAGTCAAGTCAATTTCATAAAAAAGGGTTTTAAGAATTTTGGATATTTTGGTGAAAATTTTTATGAAGCTTGATTTGGAATGGTTTAATTGATGATTTTGAAACTTAGGGGTGATTTTGATTAAATGGATGATGAGGGAAAGTGCCATGTGGGCTTTGGATGGATTTGGGCTTTTGAATTTGAAGGAAGTGGGCTTTTAGGAAGGTTTAAGGGGATGAGCCTTTAGGTTTAGGAATGAATTTATGGATGGGAATTTTGTAGAAGTTTGGGCCAAATAATTGTTGGTTTTGGTTTAGGGATGTGTCATGAGTGATTTGAAATGAATTTGAGGTGGTTTGGGTTTGAATTGAGTTGAATTTGGGTTGATTTGGTAAATGGGCCAATATAGGTCAAATTGGGCTAACTTGGGCCAATGTTGGGCTAGGGTTGAAATTGATGTAAAATTAATGTTGAGAAATGTTTATGGGAGTGTTTCAAAGAGGTTTTGACTTTGGTTGGGCTTTGATTTTGGGGTTTGGGCCCATTTGGGTTAGGTTTGGGTTTAGGTCAAAATTGGGCCTTTTAGCTTTGGGTTGAATTTGAGTGGAGTTTGGGTCTAAATTTTGGGCAAATCATGTTAAGGTTTTTCTTGTGGGAATGTTAAGGAAGATTTAGAAAAGATTTCGGGTTAATTGGAGTTGAATTGGGTGAGTTTGGGTTAGGTTTGGATCATGGGTCCAAATTGGGCTTTAATGTCAAAAGTGAAATTGGATCCAAATGTCAATCAAATTTGACTTGGATTTGGTCTAGATTGGTGTTGGGAATGTTGAATTGAAGTTTAGAATTGAGTTGGACCAGAATTTGGGTCAATTGGGTAGGTTTGGTTTGACATTGGGTTCACTTTGGGTTAAAATGGGTCAAATTGGGGGTTTTGACAAAAGTAGGGTAAATTGACAAAATTGGCCCATGGTGTAGTTGGAAAAAATGAAATTGGGAATATTTGGGATTTTCTGGAATTTTCTGGGAATTTTCTGAATTTTTTGGGTTTTTGGGTCAAGAGGGGTATTTTGGGTATTTGGAGGGTATTGGGAGGTTTTCTTGGAATTTTTGATATTTTTGGGTATGGATGATCAATTTGAGTGATGTGGAAATGTTTGGGATTGATTTTGGGGAATTTTGGGTTATTCGGAAATTTTTGAGAAATTTTGGTAATTTTAAGGGTTTTGGGTAGGCTAAGCGGGTGTAGGGTCCCGGGGGTCAAAAATTGAAAATTTGGAAAATTGAAAATTTGGAAAATTGAAGATTGGGTAAATTTGAGTGGAATGAAATCATTTTGGTTGAGCCATGAAGCCACATCAAGCCCACATGAGCCATGAAGGGACCCATTTGAGGCATCCACTATGTTGTTCCTAACCCTCTTAGCCGAGGGCTTAGTGGGTTGAGGACCATCCATGTGAATCACCTACATGAGTCGGGAGGTCGAGTTAGGTATAGGTGTGTGAAAGTGTAGTGTATAGGTGTAGTGTGTGTGTAAGTCAGCCCCTTCACTGGACCAGGCCACCCGTAGGCGGTCCTAAGGCTAAAGAGTCCTATAGGAACTCATCCTTTAAACTTCCACATTTGATTTCAACCCTCTAGGTGATTAGGGGTCTACGGTCAAGTTTGTGGAGTTTACGAGTAGTTAAGAAGTGGTTTGAAATTCTAGATGGTGGATCCCAATTCTAGTCCTCTAAGATAGTCAAAGGAAAAGCCTAAGGCTAGATCCTAAGTACTAAAAAGAAGAAGAGAAGACCTCATCAAAAATGAGGTCAACATCAACCCAATCAGTTCTTTTAGGATTAACAGTCTTCTCTAAAATTCTTTTAATTTCTCTGTTTGATACTTCAACCATTCCACTTGTTTGTAGGTGATAAGCAGTTGCAATTCTATGTTTGATTCCAAATTTTTCTAGTAATGATTGAATTCTTATATTTCTGAAATGACTTCCACCATCTGTGATAATTACTTTAGGCATTCCAAATCTAGAAAAAATCATTTACTTTAAAAATTTTGAAACACTTTTGGAATCACAGTTAGGCAAAGCTACAGCTTCAATCCACTTTGAAACATAATCAACTGCTAATAAAATATAAATCTTTCTAGATGATGGTACAAATGGTCCCATAAAGTCTAAACCCCATATATCAAAAATTTCAACTTCCAATATATAGTTTAAAGGCATTTCATCTTTCCTAGATATATTTCTCATCCTTTGACATCGATCACATGTTTTAATATAATGTCTCACATCTTTGAACAAGGTAGGCCAATATAATCCTGAATTTAAAATTTTAAATGCAGTTTTATCTACTCCAAAGTGTCCTCCAAATTCGGAATTATGACATTTTTGAATAATAGCAAATGTTTCTTCATAAGGTACACATTTTTGAATTACAGAATCTCTTCCTAATTTAAATAAATGAGGATCTTCCCAAATATAAGATTTAGCATCATTTTTAAATTTCTTAATATATTTGTTATTCAATCCATAAGGTAGAATATTGATAACTAAATAGTTAACTATATCCGCATACCAAGGTGTTTGGCATCCTTGAATAACATATAACTGTTCATCAGGAAATTTTTCATTTATATTTTCTCCAACAACAATACATTCTTAATTCTAGATAAATGAACAGAAATTTTATTGTCAATTCCGTTTCTATCCACTATTTGAAAATCAAATTCTTGCAGAAGTAAAACCCATCTTATCAGTCTATGTTTAGCATCTTTCTTTGACATTAAATATTGAATAGCGGAATGATCAGTATGAACTATACATTTGGTACCAAGAAGATAAGGTCTAAATTTATCAAAGGCATGTAACTATATCTAAAAGCTCATTTTCAAGTAGTAGTGTAATTTCTTTGAGTTTCGGTAAAAGTTTTACTAAGCATAATATATAACTTTGAAAATTTTATCATATTTTTGTCCCAATACAGCTCCAATTGCAAAATCACTTGCATCGCACATTAATTCAAAAGGTTTACTCCAATTAGGTGCAATAATTATAGGTGCAGTTATTAATTTTTCTTTGAAAATATTGAAAGCATTAACACAATCTTCATTAAATTCAAATTTAGCTTCTTTTTCCAATAAATGACTAAGAGGTTTAGTAATTTTGGAAAAATCCTTTATATATCTTCTATAAAATCCAGCGTGACCCAGAAAACTTCTTACATCAGTAACAGTAGTAGGTGGTTGCAGTTCAACAATAATTTTCACTTTTGCTTAATCAACTTCCATCCCTTTTTGTGAAATTTTGTGACCAAGTACAATGCCTTCTGTGACCATAAATTGACATTTTTCCCAGATAAGAACTAAGTTTGTTTCTTCACATCTTTTCAGAACTCTGGAAATATTTTCAAAACAAGATTCAAAAGAAGTTCCAAAAACTAAAAAATTGTCCATAAATATTTCAATTCCTTTGTCAATCAAATCACAAAATATTGACATCATACATCTTTGAAAAGTTGCAGGTGCATTACATAAACCGAAAAGCATTCTTCTAAACGCTAATGTTCCATAAGGACATGTAAATGTTGTTTTCTCTTGGTCCTCAGGAGCGACATGAAATTGATGATAACCAGAATATCCATCTAGAAAATAGAAAGATGAGTGTCCAGCTAATTTATCAAGCATTTGATCCAAGAAAGGTAAAGGAAAATAATCCTTTCTAGTGGCATTATTTAATTTTTGATAATCAATGCAAATTCGTCATCCAGTCACTTATCTTGTAGGAATTAGTTCATTTTTATCTATGACAATGACAGTTACTCCTCCTTTCTTCGGAACACAATGAATAGGAAGGGTTTATTCCTCTTATATCAGCAATAGTTCAACCAAAAGCTTTCTTATAATTCTTTAACACTCCTATTAATTTTTCTTCTTGATCTAAGCTAAGTTTAGAATAAATAATAACAGGTAAAGTTAATGAATTTCCAAGGAAAACATACTTTAAATGTGCAGGTAACATTTTTAATTCCAATTCAGGGGCTTTTTTAATCGAGGGTAAAAGTATATCATTTTGAGTTATGTATAAAATTTCCCAGTTATCTTTAATATAATGAGTTTCTTTAAATAATTCTTCTTCTTTTAGTTCTTCAATTTCATCAGTTAATAATTCAAATTTTTCTTCAGAAATGACTTACATTTTTCTTGATAATGTTTTTCAATTATATAATCAATAATATCCATTTGATAGCATTTGTCTTTATCAGGGTACTTCATTGATTTAAGGACATTGAATTTAATCTGTTGATCATTAACTCTCACAGTTAATTCTCCTTTTTGCACATCAATAATAGCCCGTCCGGTAGCTAGAAAAGGTCTCCCTAAAATAATAAGTATTTCTTTATCTTCTTCCATATCAAGCACAATGAAATCCACAAGGAAAATAAATTTATCCACTTTAACAAGAACATCCTCTATAACTCCTTTAGGGTAAGTGATAGATCTATCAGCTAACTGAAGGGTTACAGTCATGGGAGTAATCTCTCCTAAATTCAACATTCAAAAAATAGAAAATGGCATGAGATTAATACTTACTCCTAAATCACATAAAGCTTTTCCATAAAATTTTTCTCCAATAGCACAGGGTATAGTGAAACTTCCAGGATCTTTAAGTTTCTGAGGTAATTTCTTTTGAATTTTGCACTACATTCTTCACTTAATGCAACAGTTTCAAAAGCTTCAAATTTTCGTTTCTTACTTAAAATATCCTTCATAAATTTTGCATAAGTTGGCATTTGTTCCAAAGCTTCAGCAAAAGGCATGTTAATGGTAAGTTTCTTAAAAATTTCATAAAACTTAGAAAATTGATGATCAAGCTTCTGCTAGTTTAGTCTTTGAGGAAAAGTTGGTGGTGGTTTTTCAACTTCCACATTAATAGGAATATCAGTCTGATCTTTACTAGGAGAAGGAGTGTCTTTATGTTTTTCAATCTCTTCAACCTCAATCTCATTTTCAATTTCATTATGAATTCTTCATTTTAATTCCTTTCCACTTCTATGTTGTACAGCCTTAACATGTTCATGTTCTTTTCCAGTTTCTTTTGGATTGATTTCAACATTACTAGGAAGTGTTCCTGGAGGTCTGTAATTAATTAAATTAGCGATTTGTCCCATTTGATTCTCAATATTACAAATAGCAGTGTTTTGATTTTGTAATTGATTACTCATTTGTAAAATTAATTCTTTTATAGATAACTTCTTTTGTTGATTATTAAATTCAGGAGGTTTATAGTTTGAATTTACTTAATTGTTCCATTTTCCAGTTGGATGAGATTGATTATTACCACATTGTTGTCGTGAATTATTCCAGTTAAAATTAGGGTGATTTTTCCATCTAGGATTATAATAATTTTAATAAGGATTATTTTTACTAGTAATAGCTTGTAAAGTTTCAATATTTTGAGAATCTTCCATATTAGCAGAATTGTTATGTGATACATTGATAGCAAAATTATCTAATTTCTTAGATATTGCAGCTACTTGTGAAGCTAAGATAGAAAAGGCTTCATTATCATGAATACTTGCCATTCTTTTAGGATTAATCATGGAAAATTACTGTTAGCCATTTCTTCAATTAAAGTATAAGCTTCTTCAAATGATTTAGCCATTAAAGAACTTCCAGTAACAGCATCAATAATTGATTTTAGTGATCCAATAAGTCCGTTATAAAATGTTTGAATAATTAACCAATCAGGTAAAGCATGATGAGGACATTTTCTTAATAGTTCTTTAAATCTTTCCCAAGTTTCATAAAATTTCTCCCCTTTAAATTGACTAAATGAAGTAATGTCATTTCTTAATTTAGCAGTTTTAGAAGGAGGAAAATATTTAGCAAGGAATTTTTGTGTCATTTCAGCCCATGTTTTAATAAAACCTGTTGCTAATGAGTTCAACCACATCTTTGTTTTATCTCTTAAAGAGAAAGGAAAGAGTCTAAGTCTAATAGCATCATCAGAAATAATGTTATATTTAAAGGTAACAAAAAGTTCTAAAAAAACTAGCAAGGTGTAAATTTGGACCCTCATTTGGTGTTCCCCCAAATTGATTATTTTTAACCATTTGAATAATAAATGGTATAAGCTCAAAAGAATTAGCATCTACAGTGGGTATTTGAATACTATTATGAAGTTCATCAACTGTAGGGTTAGCATAATCCCTTAATGGTTTGTAAACATTTTGTTCATTAATATCAATTGGATTTTGTAAATTGTTATGTAAATTAGCCTTCTCTTGATATTTTCGAATTTGTTTTCCTTTTTTAATTCTTCTACAGTTCTTTCTAATTCAGAATCTAAAGGTAATAGTCCTTCAGAACCAGAACTACACATAAAAAGGTAAATAAAAAGTAAAACAAAATAACAAGAAATAAAAATTATTCTTTTTTACTTTTTTTATAAATGTTTTTGTATTTTATATTTTTGTATTTTGATAATAAAAGAAATACATAAAATAACATAAATATTGAAAATCTAAAAATTTGTTATCCTCGACAACGGCGCCAAAAACTTGACCTCAATCCGCGAACAACGTAGTAATTTATGCTCTTAAAAATATGTTATAGTCAATACTTTGACCAAAATAATAATAGCGGCTAGTGTATATAAATATAATTTTATGGAAAATATTTTACACACTAGAGGTACTACGCAAGTATACGTATCGTTTCAAGTAATATAGGGCTTTAAATAAAGACCCCGATATCGATCCCACGAGGAGGTTTATAGATTTTTAAATATTTTAATTTTATTTTTATGTATTTCTTTTAAAGTTTTAAATTTAATTTACTAAATGCAGAATTAAAGCAATAATAAAATAAATGAGTGATGTAAATAATAATAAGCAAACAACTTTCTTCCTTTCAATTAATCCAAGAATTTTTAGATAATATAATATTCGTGGAGAATATAAATTTATGGTATTGTGCCAAATAGAAGCAGTCCTATTCTTTACCTTCGCTCGATAGTATAAAGAACATTGGCTAACCTATAGATCAGGTCTGGATGTATTGTTTGTAGAATGGGTTAATCTAGGCTCACTCTACTAGATGTCAAAGGGTGGCTATGGTCAGCCCTATTAGTGACCCATTCCCTCTCTATAAACCAAATTACAAGAATTTAGTTTATCACTCTAAAAACTTATCAATTCTACGCCCATTGAATAATATTTTCCTATTTATTTGCACTTCACCTTGAATACCCCGCTCAAGACCTTCGACCACCCAAGGATTCATGTGATATCTACTAGTTAAGAATTCATCTCCTTCTAGGTCTCAAAACTCTTCAACTAATTTTAACAATTTAAATGGCCAATTTAAATAGTAAATTAAGATCCGGTATTAATATCATCACAATATTTAAAACATATTTTAGTTTCTAATCTCCAACGAATTTTAGATTATCTTTATTTATCTTTTCATAATTGAAAGGAGAAAGTAAAGTAACTACTCAGAACACATTGAATTTAAATGACAAAACATATAAATAAAACTTTGAATAAATTTACAAATACTTATTACAAGTGTTTCTCCAACTGAACCTCTGATTCCTTCTGACTCCAAAGCAAAATAGACTTCAGAAGCACCAACTCTTCCAAAATCTCAATACAAACTCTAAATAAAATTACTCACTAATTTATGAAGGAAAGTAAACTAAAAGTATGGCCCTTAAAATTATCTCTCTAATTTTTAGATTTCTTATTGGGCTACTTGGATTGGGCGTTTTTCTCTGTAGAAATAGCCTCCTATTTATAGGCTTCAAGGGTTGCATAAGGCACCTCTTCAAAATGTGTCCAAGTTCAATGAATCTTCTAGAAAGTGTGTCTGGCTCCTAGGCGCCAGACTCCGAGTCCAGTTCTTCACACCTCTTCACTTTAGATTGCACCACTTCATAATCCAAACCATTTCCAAGCGTCTAAATACAATGTATCACATGTCATATAATCCAGGAATAACTGCCAATCTTCTAGATGGTCCAATAACCGCTCTAACTATCAAAATAACCGTCCAAAGTAGTTACAAAACCCGTCACAGAATTGGTATCGAGCTGGCGCTTAGGCGCCGGATTCTGGTGCCGAGGCGCCAGGCTCAATATTTTGGCAATTCTGCATTTTGGCTCCTTTTTTCCTCCTTTTTGCTCATTTTTCATCCTTTTTCATCTTTCTTTTTTCTTTTTAAACATTTTTTGCATCACCTACATCCAAAAACATAAAAATACCTTTCATTAAAGCATAATATCCTTAAAAATTTGAAAAAAATCAAGGCATAAAAACAAGTATTTTTTTCATGGAACACTTTGCCTGGTATAATTATCTGTTTATCTTTGTCTTTTCTAGCAGATGATGCTCCTTCAAATATAATTCCCATCATTACATGCTTGAGCTTTTTATTTCTAATATTTATTCATTAGGTAAATCATCATTTAGAGGAGATCTAGTTGGAATTGGGTGTGCTGCTAAGAAATCTACAAAAATTTGTCCTTTGACAACACATAATGGTACAAATGTTATGTCGAACTGGAGCAATATCATTGCCCATCTTGCTAATCTTCCAAAAAGTGTCGGTCATGCCATTAGATATTTTAGTGAGTTAACTTTTGAAATAAGAGTTAAGCTATGAGAAAGCAAATATTGCCTCAGTTTTTGAACTGCTAAAATCAAGGCTAAGCAATGTTTTTCAATTGTTGGGTATTTTATTTCAGTCAAATCGAACAGCGGCTTTAAATAATATAATGCATTTGCTTTTTCCTCGTCTTTTGCTTATGCTAGTAATGCTCCAAGGGAATGGTCTAATGCCGCGGTGTAAAAGATTAGAGGTCTTCCTAACACGGGGGCTGCTAAGAAAAGAGATTTTGTCAAGTATTTTTTTGATATTTGCATAGGCGTGTTAGCATTTTTCATCCCACAGAAATTTGGTATCTTTTCTGGTTAGGGCTGTGAGAGGCTGACACCTACCTGACAAATTGGAAATAAAACATAGTGTATATGCTAATTTTCCTTGAAATGATCTCAATTGAGTTAGATTTTTAGGAGAAGGTATATTTAGGATAGCTTCAATTTTGAGGGGATCAATTTCAATCTCACAATGTCGAACAATAATTCCTAAAAATTTCCTTGAAGTAACACCGAAAGCCAATTTTAAGGGATTCATTTTAAGATTATATTGATGTAATCATTTGAAGATAATTCTCAAATCGTACAGATGATCATCTTTTTATTTACTATTAACAACTAAATTATCCACATAACATTCGACTTGATTATGTATTAGCTAGTCAAAAATTTGTGTCATGGCTCTTTTATAGGTTGCACCAGTATTTTTTAGTCCAAATGGCATAACTTTGTAACAATATATCTCTATGGGTGTCCTGATGGCTGTAATTGCTTCATCTTTTGAAAACATCTTTATTTGATTATATCCTGATGACCCATTCATAAAGAAAAATATTGCATGTTTGGATGTTATATCGACCATTAATTCTGGAATCAGTAAAGGGAATTTGTCTTTTGTACATGCTTTGTTCAAGTTCCTGAAGGCTATACAGACCCTTATTTGACCATTTTTCTTTCTAACTAGCACCACATTGGCTAGCCATGTAAGGTAATTTTCTTCTCTTATGAAGTCAGTCTCAATTAATTTCATTACTTACTTGTTGTTCTCTTTCAACACGTATCCTTCTTGGGGCTTGTTTAATAAGGATATCGATTTGATTTATCCTAAGTTTATGGACTGCGACTTCTGAAGCTAACCCAGACATTTCGTCATAAGTCTAGGCAAAGCACTCCTTATATTCTGTTAACAGTTGAATTTTTTTTTTGCTTCCATGTCATTAAGGTATGAACTAATGAAACTTGGTTTTGGGTTTTCATTAGTTCCCAGATTTATTTCTCTTAATTCATCAACTGTTGATTTAATTTCCTCTTCCAATTATGGAGGAGCATCTTTGATTGGAAGATGAGATATTGGTTCAAAGTTATGTTCTTCAGTAATGACTAGGCAAAAATTTCGAATCATCTAGAAGTTTAAGAGTACCAAAACCAATACCCTCTTTAGAGTTAGGATTTCATCTATTATTATCCCACATGTGTTCCATGAAACGTGGTTGTTTTAAAGACATTGTTTGTGCATGAAACTATTTTGAGTAAATTTTTGTACCTAAGGAGAATACAACTCATAAAGGATTTTCATTGATTTTGGAAGATTTTCATCTTCTAATTTTACATAACTTTCAGTACTTGAAGAAGTAGAACCAAGTCTAAACTTAATTGACTTTTTATCGTCACCATATACTTCTTTGACCGCTAAATTCTCAACCTTAGCAGTAGAGATTGGAGTTAGAGTCATAGAGTGTATATAATGATTAATTTTCTCATACAAAGAATCAAATTGTTTTTTTTATCTTCTTTTCAAGAGGTATTTTGAATGAGTCTCTTTTAGAACCAATGTTATTGTTTCTTCTTTTGTATCTTCTTTAGCGCCTGGTGAATTTTGAACGTCAATGGTTTCTTCATTGTGACAGTTGGGTTTTCTTTCCCTCGTTCTCATTCTCGGCCTCAGCCTCGGGTATGAGTTTGATGAGAATCACCACCCTTCGCCTTGTCTTTTCTTTTATATTCACGATTGTCTCTCTAGAGAATATCGTTTTCTTTATAGGGGCATAGTATGCCGCATCTTCATTTATACCAATTTCATGGAATGAAAATGGTGTTAGATCTTCTATAATACAACATTCTTGTCATTTTTGTAAATATTTTATGCATTGATGCAGTGAAGAGGGAACCATTTTATTCTCATAAAGCCATGGTCGCCAAGTAAGGCATTAGAAGAGGTGTCAGAGTCAATGATATGGAATTTTGCCGTTGTCACCAAGTCATCTATCTTTAGGAGCAATGTTATTGATCCTAGAGATTGTTCTTCTTGTTGATTAAATCCTCGTAACATCATTGTATCTCTTAATAGTTGGAAGGCATCAATAACTAAAAATGCAAGAGTTCTTAAATTCATTATGTTAATCGAGGGACCTGGGTCAATAAGCACCCTTGAAAGTATGATGTCATTTATATTCACTGTGATGCATAGTGGACAATTATGCTTGGTCGTTCCAAGTAACAAGTCATTATCAAAAAGGTAATCTTTGTCGACTTCTAATGGATAAGCTTCATTTTGAGTGATGATAGCAAGTTGAGCTAAGCAAATGTTTGGATCTAAAAGAGATTTTGTCAATGACTCTCATTTCTTTGGAGAGAATAAGAGCATCATAAATACTCAATTTTGCTAGTAACTTTCTCAAGTGAGCTAATACATTATAGTCCACCTTGTTGTGAAGATTCTTTTCATTTCTTTCAGAGAGTTGTGGATGTATTGGAGGAACAACCTTTTCTGATGTAACTATTTATTTTTTCGTTCTCTTGGGAAGCCATTCTAGAGGGCAAAACTTTTCCACTTTGCAAATTAATTTCAACTATTTCTTCAAGTTTATTGTCTGACTCTTTTGTCTCTGAGTTTGAAGATTCCACTTCTATGGAAATTAGGATTCCTTGTAGTTTAAGTGTGACAATATCACTTTCGTCTTTGTCATTGTCAGGATTATCATTAATGTTATTGTCATTTTGGTTGCCATTAGATTGATCGAGATCATGTACAATTCGAGTATTATCTTCAGAATTAAACTTTGAATGATCATACTCAGAGGTATCACCCAAAATAGAAAAAATGTAAGCATAATTGGAAGTATTATTATTCACAGTAGTGGTAAAAAGGAAGTCATATGATGCGATGCGACTTTATATATGCTTTTAAATACAAGAATTTGATACCACATTTTAGAATATTTAATTCCTAACAAATGGCTTTAAAAACTTGATGTGCAATGTTTACTTTTACTTATGAATTTATATTTAGATTTTACAATAATTATGTAAAATTCACAATTTTAAACCCAAGTATACGTATCGTTCAAGTAATACAGGGCTCTAGTGGAGTTCTGGTTGTCGATCCCACAGGGATAGTGTTTTTATAAAAAGTAAGAAATGTAAGAAATATTTAGGAATTTTTTAAATTAAAAGTAATATATATATATATATATATATATATATATATATATATATAATTTTTTTTTCGAATTTAATTTACTAACAATTTTTACTATAAGCGAGTAAGCAGTAAGTAGTAATAAAGTAAAGTAAACAGTAATTAAAATTCAATGCAAGTAAAAAAATGACTTTCTCCTTTTCAACTAATCCAAGACTTTTAGAATAATTATCTTTTGTGGGGAATTTATATTATGGTATCGTGCCAAATAGAATCATTGCTATTTTTTACCCTTTGGTCCAGGTGCAAAGAACATTGACTAATCTATAGATCAGTTCAGGATATTTTATTAGTAGAATGGGGGGCTCACACTACTAGATGTCCAAGGGTGGCTATGGTCGGCCCTACTAGCGACCCGTTCCCTTTATATAAACCAAATTATTAGAATTTAGTCTGTCAATCTAAAAACTAATGAATTGTACTCCCAATAAATCATATCCTCCTATTTATTTGCACTTCACCTTGAATAACCCGCATAAAGCCTTCGACTACACAAGGATTCATGTGATATCTACTAGTTAAGAATTTATATATGGATAGGTCTCAAAATTCTTCAGCAGGTTTTAACAATTTAAATGACCAAATTAAAAAGTAAACTAAGATTAGGTATTAATATCATCACAATGTTTTAAATATTTTAAATTTAATTCTCCTACAAAATTTAATTAATTTATTATTTTTTCTTAGTTGAAAGGAGAAAGATAACTAACTACTCAAAGCACATTGAAATCACACAACAAAACATATTTATAAAACATTAAACTAAGGTACAAATACTTATCTGAAGTGTTCCTTCAAGTGATCTGCTGACTTCTACTGACTCCAAAGCAATGATAAAAGACTCAAATAACAACAACACACAATAAATACTCAAAATAAACTCACTAGATACAAAGTAAAGTGGAACCCTAAGTGTGGAAGAGACTAAAAAAACTAAGTAAAACTAGAGGGGGGAGAAAAGCTGCTAAAAGGGGCCATTTTCTTTGTAGAATGGGCTCCTATTTATAGAGCTCTGAATTTGACCAAGGGTTGCTTAAGGCACCCCTTCAAAATTCATCCAAATTTAATGCATCTTCTAGAAGGTAACTGTCGCGCCTAGGCACCGGGATCTGGCGCCTAGGCGCCGGACTCCGTGACCAGGTCTTCACACCTCTTCACTTTGGATCACACCTCTTCGCAATTAAAACCATTTTTTGTGTCCAAATGCATTGTATCACATGTCCTATATTTTAGGAGTAACTTCCAGTCTTCT
The DNA here is from genome assembly GCA_022702705.1 of Papilionanthe hookeriana x Papilionanthe teres. Taxonomy (NCBI): domain Eukaryota; kingdom Viridiplantae; phylum Streptophyta; class Magnoliopsida; order Asparagales; family Orchidaceae; genus Papilionanthe; species Papilionanthe hookeriana x Papilionanthe teres. The sequence continues at coordinate 153,262,268 of CM040424.1, forward strand.
AGAAGCTCCAATAATAGCTTAACTCCATCAAAATAACTCCCCAAGATCATCAAAAAATTTTAACAGCTTCTGTATCGAGCTGGCGCTTAGGCGTCGGATTTTGGCGCCTAGGCGCCAGGCCAATAATTCCAATATTTTTCTCCATATGCTCTATTTTGCTCCTAATTGCTCCTTTCTCCTTCTTTTTCCTTCTTGGACTCTTTTTTAATCATCTACATCCAAAAACATGAAAATACCTTTCATTAAAGCATAATATCCTTAAGAATTGAATCATAAATAAGGCATAAAAATGAGTATTTTTAGGTAGATCATCATACAAGGTCAAAGTCTTTAGGTTTCTCCCTTCACCTGAGACAACTATCCTAGTAGAAGATGGAGTAACATATGAGCTAGGAAATACAAAAGGAACTGTAGTCCCAATGTTTGGAAGACCTCTAATCCTTTTTTATTCTTTATTCTTCTTTTTCTTTCCTTTCTTCGAAAATTTTGTGACTTGAATGTCCGTAAGGATCTCCTCAGAAGATTTACCTTGAACAGTGTTGTCTTTATTTTTATTGTCGAAATTAGGCTTATCAACCGAGATCATATTGATCAAACCTTTTTCAGGTTCCTTCAAATATTCTTTCGGGATTAATATATTTCCTTCTTTAAAGTTACACTCTAACCAGTCTTTGAAGACAAAACATTCTTTAATTTTATGTCCAAGCATTCTGTGGTAAGGACAATAGTTGGGGTTCATTGTCGGCATATTTTTAGGTCGTGTGTTTTATTTTGAAAAGGGGGTCGCCTAACAGAAGTTGTCGGCGAATTTTTAATTTAATTAAAATAAATAATTTGAAAAGTAGTATTTGATTTTTGAAAATAATTTTAAATTTAAAGATTTTAAGATATGAAATCAAGCGATCTCACATCCCGAATAGTTTATATAAACGAGCACCGCACCACAAGCCGTGTATCTATCCCTAAGGATAGACACACTGCATTGATGGTGGGGCTCGATTAAATAAACTAAAAAATTTGTGACATCCGTTTGGTCTGCGAACCAATTTTATAAGCCGACAAAATTCCCTGCTTAATATGAAAGCATTAAACGGGGTTTATATTACTCAGGTTCTTTAAAATTCCCTATAAGGGCAAGCCCTATAGTTAATTACATCTTAAGTGACGGGAATCACCTAAGAAAACTCTCGATAATAATCAATAATTTTGCTCTCAAGAATTTCAAAATTTAAGGTTTTCAAGGGATTGAATTTTGGAATTTCAATAGGGAATGGATCAAATTTGGAACATTTTGTTTTGGGAATCCAAAGGAAGAAAGGTAGGAGAAATCACAGATTCGAAGCGAACTTCGGTAATTTCCCGACTATCCTATTGTTTGGCTTGGATTTACGAAAGTCCTAATGTTTGTTAAAATGTTTTGATCTTGCCAATTTTAATCAATTAGGGCTTATATTTATATGACAGAATCATACAAATAGCCTCGAAGATGTGAGGGTTTATGTCGTATCGGACGACTACCTCGGAATCCTAAGACCGGTTAGGGCTTAATTTTCAATGCAAGTGCCTAACGAAGAGGTTGAGGATTTATGTTGCACTAGGCTAACTACCTCGAAATCCTATGGCTTGGTTATTTAATTCTAGGAAAGTTTTGTTGAAGTAGACTCGGGTTTTCCTGATGACGATGGCCGTGCTGCCCACCATGCTCCGAGCTCCTTGTTGTTGCGGAGGTTTAGTTTTAGAAATCATAAATCAGGGGATGAGAAAAGTGTTTTGGTTTAGAGAAAGTCTTAATTTCCAAGTGTTTTTGTGTTTTAATTAAAACAAGTCTTAAAGTTGATTATAACGACACCGGTTAAGATCCCACGGTTCCATCCTTCCGGCATCATTATTTTTATCGGATTCACTTAGTCCAGATGAATTTGCTAAACTCAACTGAATGAGTTCCACACTTTCATTTAGACCGTGGGAAATCCCGTTAGCAACACGTAGGTTACATCATCCGAGGTATTCCCGATCATCCAACAGGACGTTTTAATTTAGTTGTAATTGTAGTTTTGTGTTATGTTTGTGATTAAATTTTGAGTTGTTTTATATTTTGAAATGTTGTGGCGGTGAATTTTATCTTGCAATGACTTTTAACTTAGGTTTGGTTTCAGTTTTAGGGACTATCCTAAAGGTGTGGGTTTTCATGCAACAGTTGTTTATCATGCAAGAAAAGTAAGTGCGATGCGATTAATGAAATTGCAATAATGTAAATTGCAATAACATAACAGCGTACCTGGAGGGTCTTCCCGTCATCCCAAGCTGCACTTAAAACACAATTAGAATATTTAAGCAAGTTCCTAGGTAAAGCTAAGGGAAGGGTTATGGTTTTCTACCAAATTCCTAATCCTATAGCTAGTCATTTCCTATGACGTCTAGGTCTTTGTGTTTTGGTTTGAGGACGATTTTCTTCATCAAAGAATAATTAAGTTCAATTGTTCTTATGAACATCCTATCATATCGAGGAAGTGCTTAAGACAAATCTTAAACATCTTTTCAATATTTCTAGGATTATTTTAAGTCCAAATGAATTTAATTATACAAATGAATTAATCGTCCGGGAATTCAAGTTTTGTTGTTATCTTGCTCAGTGAACTAGGACATTTGAATATCCTATAGGTGAAGTAATATTTCATTTAATGTTCTGTTTAGGAGTTATAATAACCAAAGCTTTCGAGGACAAATTGGTGTTCAAATGATTTAATTTAAGTTAATGGGTTTAAATTTGGAATAGTATTCAAGTTGTTTTAGATTTATTTTGGATTCTTTATGTCTTTGGTGATGTTATATTTAATTCAACTTAATTTAATTTAATTTAATTTAATTGAGTTTTAATTTAATTTAATTCAATTTAATTCGATTTAGTTTGATTTGATGTTACATTAAATTAATTTGATTTGATTTAAATTTAATTTGATTTAATTTAATTTTAATTTAATTTAATTTAATTTAATTTAATTTAATTTAATTTAATTTAAATTAATTTGATTTAATTTAATTTGATTTAATTTGATTTAATTTAATTTAATTTAAGTTATTTAATTTAATTTAATTTGTTTATTTTAATTTAATTTAATTTAATTCAACTTTTAATTTTAATTTAATTTAATTTAATTTAATCCAATTTAATTTACTTAATTTAATTTAATTTTTAATTTAATTTAATTTTTTTTAATTTTAATTGAAATTTTTAAAAGAGTTTAATAATTTAATTTTAGTTTAATGATTAAGTCTTTTAATGTTTTGAATTTGAGTTATCATTTTAATTAAGAATTGAATATTAATGAGATAATTAATTTAGGGATTTTTAAATTAAAGAATAAATCTCTTCCTAATAATATCCCCATTTTAATAATTCCAATTTTATTATTCTTCCAAATTTAATCAATTATTTAATTAAGGGTTAATTATTTTAAATTGCTCAATGGGTTTCTACCCTTTAATTATTTAAATTTCAATCATCCAAATCAGATTAGGATCAAATAGTTTACTTGTTAATTTTTTTATTAAACCTAAAGTTTTAATTAAGGGTTAAAAAATTTTAATTACAACTTTACCCTTTAAGCTTAATAATTTCATAACTCACTAAATTGAACTCAAATGAACTTGAAATTTTTATGTGACTTCACTCATATGTCAATAAAGACATGAGAGGAGAAAATGTGATTTTTCTGTATTTAATTTATTTATATAATTATTTTTGGTAGAAAATATAGATTTCCAAGGAAAATTTAATAACATGACCAAGGGAAAGTTTCTGTCCTTAAGAAAATTAGAGGACATTTCTAATGACAAGAGGACCACTTGGACCAATATGGTGATTTTTTGAATTATATTATTTTTATTATAATTATTTCAAGTTTTGGAGTGTTAATTAATTTAAAAATAAAATAAATGTTGAAAAATGAATTTTATATTTTTCAAAAATCTCTCTGATATCAAGGAAATCAGAGAATTAAACTTTACAATTTTCTGATTTTTCTATGATTTATTATAATTATTTTAGTGAAAATGCTAGAAAATACATTTTTTTTTAATTTTAAAATTATCCTAGAGCTTTAAAATTTAATATCTCACTAAATAGACCTAAGAAAAATGTGGGGTTTGTTCCTAAGTGATTAAAATTTAAAATGTGACATTTTGGTGAATTTTATTGTTTTTGTGATTTTTATTATTTTTTAATTATTAAAATATTAAAATAATATTAAAAATCAACTTTTTTAGAAAATTGAAATTTTAATTTTCTTAAATTCCCCTAATATCAAAGAGGCTCCTAAACCAATTTGGTGAATTTTTAAAAAGTATTTTAAAAGTTATGAATTTTTAAAGTTTAAAATGACTAAGTGGCTTAATCAACCCAATTAGTGGGGCTAACCAAGTCCAATTGACCTCAAATTTTTATGATGGGTTCCCCTGATCCTAAAGGTCAGTGGAGAATTGATTTCAAGTCAATTTGATGCATGGTTAACTCTAATTAATTAGAGATCTATTTTGGGTGTTTAAGCCAATTAGGGTTTTTTTAAATGAACTAACTCAAAACATATTTTTCCTAGGGTTCTCTGGTCATAAGGAACATCATCAAATTTTCCTAGAATTTATTTCACAACATGCTATTTATTGGAATTAAAATACTCAAAACGAGTAACATGAACTTGAAAAATCAATAACTCTTCATAGGGATGGCCTCCGACTTTGGAAAATTCAGGGAATGTTCCCAAATTCGGAGGCTTCAAAAGCCCTATGGTCTCATGCCATGGTGAATTGTATACATGCATGGAGAATTAAAAGTATGTAGAGAGTAAATAAATTATAAAAAATAAAATACTTAATGAAATTAAATGATTTCTTTTCCACATTATTCTGCTTTGTTCACTGAGCAAGAGGGTATTTTTATTTTATTTTTCTGATTTTTCTACACAAAGTTATGAATTTTTGAAGTTTAGGGAATTAAATAAATAAAAAATACCCTAATTTTCTATTTATCCACGCGGCGCCAACTCATCCTCGGCATCTCCGAACGCACACGCGTCGCGCTCCCATTCGACGCCGCCATCTGACTCAGCGCTCCGGGCCCCGCGGTTCTTGTACCGTCTTCTGGTCCGAAGCCATCTAAGCCGTCCGTCCGCGCGTGTATTGAATGGACGTCATCCGTTCATCGTCCCCGAGTGTCCTCACCCGAGAGCCGTCCACACTAAATCCCTAAGATCTCACTCGATACTCAATGGATTTTCATGTTCTTATGCTCTATGGATTCGTCTTGAAGAGACGAACACATCTATACGGTTATCATGCATTGAAATTAAAGCATTCGAAATGGAGAATCTCTAGAAGCTCGGGATGAAGAATTAGCTCATACCTTTGCTCAGAGAAGTGTGGCTTCAATCTGAGAGTTGTTGCACCTTCGATTGGATCCCGGCGAAGCTCCGGATGAAGTCTCCGGTGCGGTGAATTGTCTAGATGTGATTTCGACCAAGCCCGATCACAAAGCTTGGAGGCTGGAGCAACTAGGTGGCTCGGAGATGGGGCTTTTGCTGGTGGACACCTTCCCTTGGTACAGTGAAGGTGTAGAACCAATCAATTTGGGGATTGGCTCACTTGTGGAGAAGTGTCCTGGTTTTGGGTGGAATTTCAACTACGAAATTGAGCTCACGAGAGGAAATGGCGGGGGGATCTCACTGGGGATCAAGTGCTCTGTGTATGGGGAGGAGTACGGAAAAATTTTGGCGAGTTTCCTTAAGGTTTGTTTTTAGCACCTCTCATGGCCGAGAGGGGTGGTGTTTAAATAGGAGAGGGTGGAGGGCCTCCCGGGGAGAGTTAGGGCTTGGGATCGAGCTGCTCTTGGCAAGAGAAGAACGGCTCCAATGGCCACGCGGGGATGGGGCGGCTCGGCGGTGAGAATTCCAAGTTGGGCTCACATGTGAGCTCTCGGCCATGGTGTTTTCCGGCGGCCCAGTGGTCGGCCGGCCGGGCATGGGTCACCCTCGAGTCGGGTGGGTCGGGGCTGGGACTTGGTGCAAGCAATTGGCAATTGCCATGTGTAAAGAGCTTGGATTGAAATGGAATGGGGGAAGACCATTTTGGGTTCAAATGAGTCAACCCATGGTTTTGGGCTAGGTTCACCACCCAAGGCCTGGTCTTGGGCTGAAAAGGGTCACTTGGGTCAGCCAAGAGAGAATAGTGTGGTCTCCATCCATGATGAGGTGGCTAAGCATGGTTTAGTGTGTGACATGCTTAAGGTAAAAAAGGGGTTAAGGAGGATTAGGAAAGGAGCCCCTCCTTTTGTCATTAATGGCTTGATCCCATGTCAAGCCTTCCATGGCTTCATGTGGCTTGTCCATGGCTTGCATGGCTCACCTTTGGCTTGGGAAAAGGTTTGGTCAATTTCATGAAAATGGATTTTAGGAATTTTTTGTAATTTGATGGAAATTTGTATGAAACTTGATTTGGAATAATTTGATGGTGAATTTAGGACTTAGGTAATGGCTTTAATTAAGTGGATGGCAAATGGAGAGGTCATGTGGGCTTTAGGGTAGATTTTGGGCTTCTGAATTTGAAGGAAGTGGGCTCTTAGGAAAGTTTAAGGGAAATGGGCTTTTTGATTTTAGGATGGGCATTTGGGTAAAGATTTTGTGAAGAACTTTTTCAAATAAATGTCATAATTGGTTTAGGGATGTTCTATGAAGGGCTTGGAGTCAATTTGGTGTGATTTGGAGTTGAATTGGTTTGAATTTGGGTTTATTTGGTAAGTGGGCCTATATGGGTCCAAGTGGGCCAAGTTGGGCTAATGTTGGGCTAAGGTTGAAATTGATGTAAAATCAATGTTGAGAAATGTTTATGGGAGTGTTTCAAAGAGGTTTTGGCTTTGTTTGGGCTTTGATTTTGGGGTTTGGGCTCATTTGGGTTAGGTTTGGGTTTAGGTCAAAAATGGGCCTTTTAGCTTTAGGTTGAATTTGAGTGGGGTTTGGGTCTAAATTTTGGGCAAATCATGTTAGTGTTTTGTTTGTGGGAATGTCAAGGAAGATTTAGAAAAGTTTTGGGGTTAATTGGAGTGAAATTGGGTGAGTTTGGGTTAGGTTTGGGTCATGGGTCAAAATTGGGCTTTAAGGCCAAAAGTGAAATTGGATCCAAATGTCAATCAAATTGAACTTGGATTTGGCCTAGATTGGTGTTGGGAATGTTGAATTTAAGTTTAGAATTGAATTGGACCAGAATTTGGGTCAATTGGGTAGGTTTGGTTTGACATTGGGTTCACTTTGGGTTAAAATGGGCCAAATTGGGGGTTTTGACAAAAGTAGGGTAAATTGACAAAATTGGCCCATGGTATAGTTGGACAAAATAAAATTGGGAATATTTGGGATTTTCTGGAATTTTCTGGGAATTTTAGGAATTTTTTGGATTTTTTGGCCAAGAGGGGTATTTTGGGTATTTGGAGGGTATTGGGAGGTTTTCTTGGAATTTTTGGTATTTTTGGGTATGGATGATCAATTTAAGTGATGTGGAAATTTTTGGGAATGATTTTGGAGAATTTTGAGTAATTTGGAAATTTTTGAGAAATTTGGGTAATTTCGGGGGTTTTGGGTAGGCTAAGCGGGTGTAGGGTCCCGGGGGTCAAAAATTGAAAATTTGGGAAATTGAAGATTGGGTGGATGTAAGTGGAAAGAAGTCATTTTGGTTGAGCCATGAAGCCATATCAAGCCCATATGAGCCATGAAGGGACCCATTTGAGGCATTCATTATGTTGTTCCTAACCCTCTTAGCGAGGGCTCGGGGGTTAAGGACCATCCATATGAATCACCTACATGAGTCGGGAGGTCAAGTTGGGTATGGGTGTGGTTTTAGGAGGTGTGTGGAAGTGTAGTGTGTAGGTGTAGTGTATAAGTGTAGTGTGTGTGTAAGTCGGCCCCTTCACGAGACCGAGGCCGCCGGAGGCGGTCCTAAGGCCAAAGAGTCCTATAGGAACTCATCCTTTAAACTTCCACATTTGATTTCAACCCTCCAGGTGATTAGGGGTCTATAGTCGAGTTTGTGGAGTTTGCGGGGAGTTAAGAAGTGGTTTGAATTTCTAAAAGGTGGGTCTCGATTCTAGTCCTCTAAGACGAGTCAAAGGAAAAGCCTAAGGCTAGATCCTAAGTACTGAAGAGAAGAAGAGAAGACCTCATCAAAAAAGAGGTCAACAAATGGACCCCCAATAGGTGTGGTGAGCTGACGGAGCACACCGCGCGTATTGGCGTTGACCGAAGCGATCAACAAAACCAACACAAACGTCCAAGTGACAAACTTAGGACAAAGTAGAAGAGTTTCTGCCGGGGAGTGTCGAGTATATCTCCGAGGCCGGAGATTCCTGAACTCTCGCTGGGGAAAGGAAAAGGAGGTGAATTCCAAATCACATGATGCGGGGAATTTCGATTTAGATTTTATTTTGTTTCAATTTATGTTTTGATGTGTGAGCTTAGATTTTAGTTTGGAGTTTCAATTTAGGTTGAAGTTTGTCAAGATTAATTTGAAGGGATTTGATTGGAATTTTGAGGTTTTAGGTGTAACATCTTCAACCTCGAAAGAAAATTGAATTGATTGGATTGAATCATTACAATGAGGAGAGATCTCAGAGCAATGCGGTATTGGATGTAAAATCCTTAACCTCGAGAGTTTGATTTTGATGTATTTCATCGCAATAGGGAAAGAATCCTAAAGCGATGCGGTCTCGGATGTAAAATCCTTAACCCAGAGAATTTGATTTGATGTATTTCATTGCGATAGGGAAAGGATCCTAAAGCAATGCGAGTCTTGGATGTAAAATCCTCAACCCAAAAGTTTGATTTTGATGTATTTCGAGTGCGATAGGAAAGAATCCTAAAGCAGTGCAGTCTTGGATGTAAAAGATCCTCGACCCAAAAGGTTTGAATTTGATGTGTTTCAGTGCAATAGGGAAAGAATCCTAAAGCAGTGCAGTATTGGATGTAAAATCCTCAACCCAAAAAGTTTGATTTTGATGTATTTCAGTGCAATAGGGAAAGAATCCTAAAGCGAGTGCGGTCTTGGATGTAAAATCCTCGACCCAAAAGTTTGAATTTGGATGTATTTCGGTGCGATAGGGAAAGAATCCTAAAGCGAGTGCGGTCTTGGATGTAAAATCCTCGACCCAAAAGTTTGAATTTGATGTATTTCGAGTGCAATAGGGAAAGAATCCTAAAGCGATGCGGTCTTGGATGTAAAATCCTCGACCCAAAAGTTTGAATTTGATGTATTTCGGTGCGATAGGGAAGAATCCTAAAGCGAGTGCGGTCTTGGATGTAAAATCCTCGACCCAAAAAATTTTGAATTTGATGTATTTCGGTGCGATAGGGAAAGACTCTAAAGCGGTGCGAGTCTTGGATGTAAAATCCTCGACCCAAAAGTTTGAATTTGATGTATTTCGGTGCAATAGGGAAAGAATCCTAAAGCGGTGCGGTCTTGGATGTAAAATCCTCGACCCAAAAGTTTGAATTTGATGTATTTCGGTGCGATAGGGAAGAATCCTAAAGCGGTGCGATCTTGGATGTAAAATCCTCGACCCAAAAATTTTGAATTTGATGTATTTCGGTGCGATAGGGAAAGAATCCTAAAGCGGTGCGGTCTTGGATGTAAAATCCTCGACCCAAAAGTTTGAATTTGATGTATTTCGGTGCAATAGGGAAAGAATCCTAAAGCGGTGCGGTCTTGGATGTAAAATCCTTGACCCAAAAGTTTGAATTTGATGTATTTCGGTGCGATAGGGAAAGAATCCTAAAGCGGTGCGGTCTTGGATGTAAAATCCTTGACCCAAAGTTTGAATTTTGATTGATATTTGATTTGAGATCTGGAAGATCGAATTCGAAATTTGATTGAGATTTGAAATATGGAAAGATTGAATTTGAGATTTGGAAGGATGAGTTTGAACTCGATTGAAATTTGATTTAAGATTTGATTTGAAATTTGGAAGATCAAATTTGAAATTTGATCGAGATTGGATTTGGAATTTGATTGAGAATTGATTTGAAATTTGGAAAGATCAAATTTGAAATTTGATCGAGAGTGGATTTGGAATTTGATTGAGAATTTGATTTGTGATTTGATTTAACATTTATGTTGATTTCGTTTATCTTTTAATGGTTCAAATTTTATTTTATCGTTTATTTAATGTTCATGTGAATTTGATGTTCGTCATTTTAGATTTTTTTTTAGAAAGTTTTCTTTTATTCTTCTTTTTATTTCTTTTACTGTTCTTTGTTCGAAGTTCATTTAACTTTAATGGCGTTTCCCGATCAATTTGCACAAAAGAGGTGAAGGCCAAAAATGTGACATGGTCACTTTCATTCCAATCATGTTGAAGATACATCATACAACTCGATGCGGAATACATCTCATACAATCCATGTAGACTCAAAACGGACTATGTATGATCTTATGTTTATCCATCCAAAGAAGCATCTTGTCAAAAATCCATGTCTGAATAGTGGGGTACATGGTTAATAACATCACCTTCCAAGCCATCCTTGGCAAGGATGCCGGCTGGATGTACGTTGGAGGTGTGATATCTCCCATGTAACTCACAGCTCGTAAGGCGGCGGTTCTCTAGCTGCGGGTACGGCTGGAAATGGTAAGGTGTCTTCTTGTCATCCATTCTCTCGAAAGTAAGCGAGATCCGCTTCATCGGTACTCCTGGTATGCAATGCTTAGCGATATCCGCTCCGTTGCCCTTCGGTATCATGACGGAACCTACCGGTAAAGGTATCTTCAACGGCCCTCGGAACTCACCCGGGCACTGCTATCCGGAGGTCGGATCCGAACATGATGTTACACTCGTTCGGGAAAGAGAGCCGTGCGAAAGGTCGACAAAGTCGTGGTGATCTATGTGTGGGGGTATGCGGTCACCCTGTTTGTAGATGTTGATAATGCAACTATTGGGTATGCAATCTGCGCGGTACCCTCCATGTTATCAATCTCTTTACCATTCGCTTGATGACTAATGGCATCGGATCTACTTGCCCATGACGGAGTATTCCCGGTGGGTTTCCCTTCCTGTCTTCAGCAAAGTCGTAGCAGCATCCACATTGTATTGTGATTCTTCCCTTCCCTGGCATCCATCTCCGGGGTTCCGAGTATGTGTTTTCCCTCAGGCGGCCTGCTCGGCCCATTCTTTTTAAATCCCGGATACAATCCACGATTTGTTGTTGTTCATACTGCGAGAATACGTCGGTATGTAGCTCGAGGCCGTCTAGTATATTGATTCTTCTACCTTTAATTCTCTCGAAGTATTCAAAGGTTTTCTTTTCAACATTGCTGCATTCTCTCCGGCTCGTATTCCGGAATGATCTGCAGATGGCGAGGCCTGGTGACATATTGTGGGATATACGGTTCAATCCCTTCACGTTCTCCTGCATACCTCGGCTCCTCGGGGATGATGCTCATCGGGACATCCCCCGGGGTTGCTTCTGCAACAAGGTCATGCATTACTGGTGGTTCTATCCCGTGGCGTGGTAGCCTTCTTTCTTCTGGTCTTTGTGAGATTTCCCTGGTTCTTTCTGTTATCCTAGGAGCTGGCCTCCTTTCTTCGAGTTCTGGTGAACCGGTGTCCTTGAAGTGTACGTGCGGCGGTAGTAACTTGTCTCGTTGTCGTTGGTCCACGGCTAGTTTTGTTAACATCTTACGGATACGGCGATTCTTATTTCTTTGTTGCGTTGCTGTGAGAGTAGCTCTCCGCACTTCTTGAATCTCCGTGGGCGCGGCGGCCGACAAGCTCGCCCTCTGCTCGTAGCGACTACGGACTTAATTTTCTTATCTTCTTCGGTGTTTGCCTTTCTTTTCTTCTTGCTTGGATTGGTGGCTTGGGCCACCCACTTTCATCACTTGTCCGCCCGGCAATTCTTCTCGGTCAGCCGGGACCCGGTCACTTTCCTCGTACTTATAGGCGCTGCTGGTGCGAAATCCGAGTCAATCTCGATTATCGCTCCATCTTTCACCCTCTTTTCATCGAGTGCGAGGCTTACGCCATTCTTAAAGTTCGGGACCAACCGCCTGTTCGACATTTCCTCGCGAAAAGACAAGGAAAAGGATCAGGGGCTGTACTAAGAACAAGAACATTAAGAAAATGTTTATTAAAGACATTCTTTTTATTATATTATTTTTTGTATTTTTCAAATTTAACAGGAATGAAGTAGGATAAGATCAGGGAAGAGATTTTGATTTGGAAAAGAAAACAAGGAAAACTTAACTATCATGATTTTATTTATTTTAGCACATTTTATTATTTTTGGGTTCGGACCCGATTATCGATAATTACTTCGCACGTGTTTCTTAGGGATGAAGAATTCATTCCTTCAAAACATCGGGTAGCGTAATACTTTTTCAAGTATCGTCCGTTGATCGGAAGCATATGTCGTTCTCCACGGCAATTCACTAGGCTGGTAGGAACCTCCCGAGTATACTTGCTTCAACCACAAACGGTCCTTCCCAAGTGGGTTCAAATTTTCCTCCTATCTTGCGATGTGCAAGAATAAGTCTCTTGAGAACGAGAACTAAGTCACCAACTTTGAAGGTTCTTGGGCGGACCAGTTTGTCATGGGCTTGAACCATCTTAGCTTGGTATAGTTCTAAATTTTGTTGCGCTGCAAGTCTTTTCCCTTCCGGGCTTTCTAATTCTTCGAGTCGTAATTTGGCGTTCTCTTCGTCGTGATCTTATTAGCAATCGCAATTACGAGTGAAGGAAGGCCGAACCTCAAAAGGTAACACTCGCCTCGGACCCATACACCAGAGCGTAAGGTGTAGCTTGAGTAGGAGTTCTGAAGGTTGTCCGGTAGGCCCATAAGGCTTCTAACAACTTCTCGTGCCAATTTCTCTTATTATCGTCCAAAGTTTTCTTCAAGATTTGAACGAGAGTCTTATTAAAAGCCTCAGCGAGGCTGTTTTCTCTTGGGTAGTAAATTGTTGAGTATCGCCAGTCGATTCCGTGTCTCCTGACAAAATTGTTGATTTGTGTGCTTCTGAATGCTGATCCATTATCCGAGATGATCTGCGTGGCACCCGAAACGGTGAGACAACTTGGTTCTTGAAAAATTGTAGCACGTGGTGTGCTTTCACTTCTCTAAGTGGAACTGTCTCTGCCCACTTGGAAAAGTTATCCGTAGCCGCAAGAATGAAGCGATGTCCTTTTAAAGATGGTGGTTCTATCGGACCCGCTATATCTGTGCCCCAACATTCAAATGGCCACGACGCAATTGTCGGATGTAGCACATTTGGAGGTTGGTGTAGAATCACTCCGTGCACTTGGCATTGATGACAGCTCTTGGCGATTTTCATGCAGTCGGTCATCATCGAGGGCCGGTAGTACCCTAGTCTTTGAATTTTCATTTTCATCTTCGGACCCGATCGGTGAGCTCCACGAGTCTTGAATGCACCTCCTTAACAATTTCACGGGCCTCGGACCCGCTTAGGCACCTTAGCCACATTTGATCAAAAGACCTTACGTACGAGTGTGTTGTTTATTAATGCGTAGGACGGAGTTCTTTTCTTGATCCGATGGGCTAGCGACCTATCGTCCGGTAGCTTTCCTATTTGCGGGTAGTCCATCAATGGCCTGTAGCCTGATCTTACGTGTTTTTCATCACTGCTTGCTGACTGATTCTTTTTCTTTTTCTCGATTTGTGTATTGTGTCATGTCGAGTCGTGATAGGACCCGACGTCCATGAACCGACACCTCTATCGATTCATCTTGCAAACGAGGCAAATTCTTTTGCGAGACGGGCTAAAGCATCTGCTAAAGCATTTTCTTTTCAGGAATTTTGTAAATTGTCACATTCGGAATCTGTTCCAACAACTCGTATGGCATACTGGAAGTATTGCTCGAGTCTTGGCTTCAAAATTTTGTCTTGTCCGTGATATCGTTGAATGATTAACCGTGAATCCCCGTAGATGTTGATGTCCGTTATCCCCATTTGAATAGTTAATTCCGGTCCCTTTATGAGGGCTTCATATTACGCTTCGTTGTTTGTACACGGTTCTGTCAAGTGGTAGGAGTATCTTAACATCCCCCGCTCCGGTGTTATAAAGATTAGCCCGATTCCTGCCTTACCGAGCACTATCACTTGCGATTCTTCGTCTTTGTGTGCTGAAGATGCTCCGTCGAAATACAATTCCCAACGTCGATCATCAAAGTCTTCTAGATTCATTATTTGTTCATCTGGCAAATCGTCATTGAGAGGAGATTCTGCCGGCAAAGGGTGTGCTGCGAGAAAGTTTGCTAAGACTTGTCCCTTCACGGCACGCAGAGGCACGAAAGTTATATCGAATTGCAATAATATCATTGACCATCTGGCAAGTCTGCCGGAAAGTGTTGGACGAGTCATCAAGTATTGCAATGGATTAAACTTCGAGATCGAGTTGACCTTATGAGAAAGCATGTAGTGCCTGAGCTTTTGGGCGGCGAAGATCAGGGCCAAACAATGCTTTTCAATTGCGGGATACCTTACCTCCGTCGGAAGTAAACGACGGCTTAAGTAGTAAAGAGCGTTTTCTTTACCCTCATCATTGACCTGGGCTAACAGGGCTCCGAGAGAGTCGTCTAAAGCCGCGGTGTAAAGTATCGGCGGTCTACACGAGACCGGGGTCGCTAAGACGGGAGGTGTCATTAAATATTGTTTAATGTCCTCGAAGGCCTCCTGGAATTTCTCTTCCCAAATAAATTTGGCGTCCTTTTTAACTAGTGCCGAGAAAGGCTGACACCTACTCGACAAGTTTGAGATAAAGCGTCGAAGATATGCCGGCTTCCCTTGAAAGGATCGTAGTTGTTTTAAGGTTTTGGGAGGCGGCATTTCTAAGATAGCTTTAATCTTTTCCGGGTCGATTTCTATTCCACGATGTCGGACAACGAATCCTAAGAACTTCCGGAGGTGACACCGAAGGCGCATTTTAAGGGATTCATCTTAAGGTTAAATTGTCTTAATCGTTCGAAAACAATTCTCAAATCATACAGGTGGTTTTCCTTTACTTTGCTTTTGATGACCACATCGTCCACGTAGCATTCGACTTGATTGTGGATGAGATCATCAAAAATTCTTGTCATTGCTCTTTGGTAGGTTTCTCCTGCATTCTTCAGTCCGAATGGCATCACTGTGTAGCAAAATACTCCAATCGGCGTTCGAATGTCGTAAGCTTTTCATCTTCCGGAGCCATTTTTATCCGGTTGTATCCACGAAGATCCATCCATGAATGAAAATATCTCATGTGTCGAAGCAATGTCGATCATTAGTTCCGGGATCGGTAGAGGGAATTCATCCTTTGGACTTGCCTTGTTTAAATCTCCGAAGTCCACACAAATTCGATCCGACCATTCTTCTTTCTGACTGGCACCACATTGGCTAACCAAGTCGGGTATTGTTCTTCACGGACAAATTTAGCGTCTATTAGCTTTTTAACTTCAGTTATGACTTATTGTTCGATTTCTAGACGCATTCTTCTGGAACCTTGTCCGGCCGGGACGAAGTAGGATCCACTCCTAGCTTATGGACTGCGACCTCTGGAGCTAATCCTGGCATCTCGTCATAATTCCAAGCAAAATAGTCTTTAAATTCCATTAATAATCTGATTATTTCTTCGGAGTTTTCTTTGTTGAGTAAGGAGCTAACAAAGGTAGGTCTAGGCTCTTCGCTAGTACCTAAGTTAACTTCCGTTAACTCATCTATTGTAGATTTAATTTCTTCTTCGAATTCTGGTGGAGTGACTCCAATTTGTAAATCTTCAAATTCTTCTGTAGTTTCCATGCATTTTTCATTGGACTTGCAAGTGACAACCAAGCAAAATTCAGTATCGTCAACTGACCCTACTGTGCCGAATCCGAGTCCATGCTTTGAATTGGGTGGACGACCGGAGTTATTCCATAATTTTTCAAAATGTTGTGATTGGCCTTTTGTCCATTGTCGAGGTAAGAAACCACGTTGAATTAAATTTTGAACACAGGGAGAGTACCACTCAAATGGTAATTCCATTAATTCTGATGAAGTGACATCTTCGAATTGTACATTATTTTCAGTTTTGGAGGAAGAAGCTTCTCGGTAGAATTTGATTGGCTTTGCACCGCCGCTACGTACCTCTTTGACCACCATACCCTCGATCTTGTTAGAATGAATCGGGGTTAGGGTCATAGTATGTACGTAGTGGTTAATCTTCTCGTACATTGATTTGTATTCTTCGTTCTTCTCATCTTCGAGAGAGATCTTGAATTGCGGCTTCTTCTGACTTATTGTCGCTGCTTCTTGCTTGATTTCTTTTTCTTCTTCAGAACCATCTTCCCAATCAACATTGATGGCTGGTTTCCTCTGTCCAACTATCCTAACGTCTCTACCACGGCCTCGTCCCCGGCCTCGACCTCGGATGCGAGTTGTGGAGAAACCTTCACCATCTCGCCGGAAGGGAGTGGTGAGTGAGCGGTTGGACTAGAACTTCGGAGTTCTTCGTCGTCCTGAACTTTCTTTGCTTTATTTGTTACGATATCTCTGGAGAAGATCATTTTCTTTGGCGGTGCATAATAAGCTGCATCTTCATGGATTCCAATTTCATGTACGGAGAATGGTTGTGAGTCGCCTTTGATGCACTGTTCCCCTCCGTCATAGTATTTGATGCACTGATGCAGAGATGATGGTACCATCCTGTTTTCATATATCCATGGTCGGCCCAGTAGAGCGTTGAATGATGTTTCTGAATCAATTATGTGAAATTTTGCGGTTGTCTTTGCTAAGTCACCGGTCTTCATTAGTAGCATTATTGACCCGAGGGCTCTTTCTCCTTTCACGGTTGAATCCTCTTAATAACATTTTGTACGCCGAGCTCGCGAGCATCAATTTCCAAATATGCTAGTGTTCGAAAACTCATTATATTGATCGATGCTCCTGGATCCACCAATACTACGGAGAGCGTAAACTTCCCAATTGTAACTGAAATGTACAACGGTCGGTTGTGATCTGCTGTCCCAAGTAGTAGGTCATTGTCCGTGAAGGTAACACCTCGCTGTTCCTTTAACGAACAAACCTCATCTAAGGAATCTCCGACCATTTGAGCTAAGCAAATTTCCGGATCAAGTAAGGCCTTGATTAGAGCTTCTCTCATCTCCTTTGATAAGATGATAGCATCGTAAATGCTCAGTTTGGCCGGTAGTTTCCTAAGATGAGCTTGCACGTTGTAGTCCACTTTGTTTTCATGCGTCTCGGTTTCTTCTCGAATGGGTATTTCTTCTGCTGGGGTTGGTTCTCCTTGAACAACCACCCGCTTTCCTTTGTCTTTTGGACCCATTCTTGGAGGTAGAACACTTCCACTTCTCAAGTTGACTTCTGTAATTTCCTCCGAATCTAGTGTTGAACTTATCGGTGTCTCCTCCTGAATCGGAATGACAGGCCCTTCCGGATTATCTTCAGAATCTGAAGGCTCTAACTCTATTGTGACTGGAGCTCCTCGAAACTCACAGATAGATCCGTTGCTTGTTGAACTCTCGTAGCCTCCTTGATGGATGTCTTCTTCGTTATTTTGATCGTCGAGATTGTGTATGATTTGAGAATTGTCGTTGGTATTGAAATTGATGTCCGGATTGTCGTTAGTTACGTAATCGTTAGAAACAGTCAAAACGTAGCCAACGCCATCACCCTTATCATTATATGATCCCACCGAAGTGAGCAGATAATCATACAAAATCAGAAGTTCGAGGGATTTCTCCCCGAATCGAAAACAACTATCCTAGGATAAGCGGCCCCTAGTCCAGCCTTAGGAGTCTCGGTCCTCTCTTCTTCGTCAATTTTCTTCTTCTCTTCGATCGCCTCCTGTTGAGGTGGTTCTTCTATCACAAGTGATAGTACCGAGCTAACGGGTCTCGAACTACGAATTGAAGCTCGCACCGAAGCGGTTCGGATGCTTGTCTAAAATCTTCTTCGAAGACCTCGTCCGAGCGGTAGTCCATCCATCGTCGGTTGCATAGGGATCTATCGGAATGACGGGATCGATTGAGATAACATTGACGGAACCTCCTTTACGGGGTTCCTTCATGTAATCCTTCGGGATTGTTATATTCCCTTTCCGAAGGTTTTCGTTGAGCCAACTTTTAAAGGTAATGCAATCTTCTATCTTGTGCCCAAGCATCCGGTGGTAGGGGCAAAAGTTGGGATCACCGTTCTTGTTGACTTCCTCTGGTCTTTTAGGCTCTGGCAGCTGGAAATCTGGAGTCTTCATCAGACTACGGAACATTTTCACCTCTGCTCAGAAGCTCCCTTAATGTACGTTGCGGACGAGACGGTTGTTCATACTGCGGAGACGACTGATAGCTGGACCGGGGTTGCTGGTAATTCTATTGTGGTTGTTGCGGCCGTTCTGGTGGTATTTGCATCGGTTGCTTGCCTTTGTCAAGCTGCTGCAACGATCCGGATTTCTTTTCGAAGGTCTTCACCGAAGCTCGCTTGTCCGCCTTGTCGGCAAAACTTAATTGCTTCGCCTCTTCTTGCAAGCTTCCGGCCTTGCTTAACAACTTCTCGAAAGTCTTAATAGTGAATCCTTTGAGGAGAAGTGCTTATCGGGCCGTGAATGCTTTTAAGTAAAATGCCGATCGCATGTTGTTCTTGTAGTTGTGATTCACACTTCATGCTTAAGTTCCTCCATCGAAGTATGTAATCCACCAAAGTTTCATTCGGCCTTTGTTTCTCTACCACTAAATCACCTATAGTGATGTGGTGCGCGAGCTACGGCGAATCGCTTGATGAAGAGGTTCTCTATCTGCGAGAACGTCTTCACCGAACCATTTGGTAATTCCGCGTACCGGTCGAAGGCGATTCTGACGGATGGCCGACGAAGCTGTTGGAAGAGTAATGCATCGCTCCCACCGGCATTACAACAAGCGGCACGAAAGTGTGCAACATGCTTGTCGGGGGTTCCCGGTTTCGTCGAAGGTCTTGAACGAGAGGTGGTACGAAGCCTTTCGGGTATTGGACAGCGTCGAATTCTTACGGGTAAGGTCTACTCGTCCGAATGGATGTCCCGCTCTTCGATTGTGCTAAGGCTTCTCGCACCTGCTGTTCCACTAAGTTCTTGATATCCTTTTCAGGGATCATACTTTGTGTTGTATCCTTTTTCAGCTGATCATCCCTGTTGACGGATGTAATCTCCTTTCCTCCGTCTACAATGTGAATGACCTCTGGGGGTGTCTCTCTTTGTGGTTGTACTTGACTCTGGAGAGTGGCCAGAGCTACGGCCATCTCTTCCATCCTTTTCGCCATTTGAGCGATCGTGTCGTCTTTTTCCTGAAGTTGCCTTCTCATCAGTTCTGGCTCCTCTCTTTCTGCGGCTGCAGGAGCACCTTGCGAAGCTGATGAAGCTCGTGTCTCAACCATATTGATTTCTGCATATTCGTCGTCCATGAATTCCGATGAATCGATCTCATCTCCGAACTTTTCTTCTCTTTCTTTTGCCAGCCGTCGGATATCGGTTCTCAACTTTTCCATGGCATCTTCTAGCGGGGCTTTACGTGTGTCTTTGCGGTTGTCATGCGATAGGCTGCCAGGGTCCCTTTTTCACGAGTCCCTTTTATCGCGGTAGCACTTTCTTCGATTCCGGCCTCACGGCGAGACTTTCTTTCTCGAGCTGCTTGTTTCGATCTTAATCGCCCGGTGAGTGGGACGCCATACCATTCTTCTAGCGGCGGAAGGTCTAGGACCGGATGGTGCGTCGGCCAAATGCTTTGGAAGGTGGTATCCTCCCTAATCCGTAATCCTGAGACTACGACAGGCGGGCTAGCCTTCATTCTTTTACTTGGCTTTTCTGTCATGACGGCGGGCTCTACTCGGGGCCCAAGACGGGATTTGACTGGCACCCTCCCTATCCTTTGTAGAATCTCTGATACGGGGCAGTTTTCCTTCTTTGCTAATTTTTCTACCAAAGTTTGCAGTCGAGCAAACGTCGTAGTTCTAGTTCTTTTCTTGCGGCTATCGTTGTAGTATGCGGGGCTGAGGTAATGTGGCGGCAATCTTGCGAACATTCTCCTCATCCTCCGCGGCGGAGAGGGGATGGAACCTGCTTCCTCCCAAGAGTGGTATGTAGTCGAGGCGGCGGTGTATATTCGGCGGTGGTGTATATTCGAGCGGCTACGGAATTTCCTGCTAGGAAGGCGATTTCGGCGGCTACGGCTTCTCCGGCGATCCTTCTACTTCGTTTCTTCTTTGGGTCCTTGTCGGTGACGGAATCTTTGAAGCTGGACCCGATTTCGAAAACGAAGGTCTTACGGAAGATCCGTACCCTCCACGGTAACGGGTTTACCATAGTTACGGATTTCTTTCCCCTTTGATTTGGCGGAAGTCGGGGTAGGTGCGAAACAACTAGACCGAGTGGGGGTAGTAAGAACGGTCCTCCTGCGGATGGCGGTACTCCTCCTAGTCGGGATCCTTTACAGGGGAGGAAACTCTTGGGTCGACCTAAGGTTGAACTCAAGCAGTGGTTCCTCAGCTTCAGATACCTTGTTCGTCAGTGCAAAGAGGGAGACGTCAGTGACCTTGACATTCGTGTTTTTAAATCCTTGTCCGAATCGGATGATCCCATTGTCGGGCAGCTCATCCTTATAGACAGCGAAATCCGATCCATTGGTGAAGGAGAAAATCGGCTTTGGGGCTTCCATCTCGCGGGGTAGATTACTGGTTGTCGATCCAAGCTATGCTTCTTTTCTTTAGGATGAAAAGAAAGGAATTGAAAAGAGTACGAACTCATTCTTGTTCATGTATTTATAAGAAGGAATCATTTGTTAAAAGAATCATTTATTAGAGGGTTTGTTTATTTAGAACGGAATGTTCAAAGGTGTAGAGAAGGTAAGGAATCCCAAGCTATGCTTCTTTTCTTTAGGACGAAAAGAAAGGAATTGAAAAGAGTCCGAACTCATTCTTGTTCATGTATTTATAAGAAGGAATC
Organism: Papilionanthe hookeriana x Papilionanthe teres; assembly: GCA_022702705.1. Lineage (NCBI taxonomy): Eukaryota > Viridiplantae > Streptophyta > Magnoliopsida > Asparagales > Orchidaceae > Papilionanthe > Papilionanthe hookeriana x Papilionanthe teres. Next base: position 153,283,250 of record CM040424.1, read on the forward strand.
ATTTGTTAAAAGAATCATTTATTAGAGGGTTTGTTTATTTAGAACGGAATGTTCAAAGGTGTAGAGAAGGTAAGGAATCCGATTCGAGTTGGAAAGGAAAAGAAAGTCTTAAGCAAGACTTCTCGACTCGAAGGATCATTCCTAAACTAACACCTATTGGGGGTCCACCCCACCTCAAAAATGAGGTAAAAGGATCTCGGAACCTCTTTGTTTAGTGGTGTCTAAACAGTGGCTCCTAAATCCGAGAGAATGTTGGCTATACTTGTCCAAGGTAGAAATGAACACAGTATTCCAACGGAAAGAAGGGTAGTTTGATCCACAAGGGACATGGATACACTACTGATTTTTGAAAGCAGAATTATCTGATTAAAATGGAGAGAGGAATTTTCCCCAGCTGAGTCGCCAGAAATCTGTCGGCATATTTTTAGGTCGTGTGTTTTATTTTGAAAAGGGGGTCGCCTAATAGAAGTTGTCGGCGAATTTTTAATTTAATTAAAATAAATAATTTGAAAAGTAGTATTTGATTTTTGAAAATAATTTTAAATTTGAAAATTTTAAGATATGAAATCAAACTGATCTCACATCCTGAATAGTTTATATAAACGAGCACCGCACCACAAACCGTGTATCTATCCCTAAGGATAGACACACGCTTGATGGTGAGGCTCGATTAAATAAACTAAAAGATTTGTGACATCCGTTTGGTCCGCGAACCAATTTTATAAGCCGACAAAATTCCCTGCTTAATATGAAAGCATTAAACGGGGTTTATATTACACTGGGTTCTTTAAAATTCCCTATAAGGGCAAGCCCCTATAGTTAATTACATCTTAAGTGAGGGTAATCACCTAAGAAAACTCTCGATAATAATCAATAATTTTGCTCTCAAGAATTTTAAAATTTAAGGTTTTCAAGGGATTGAATTTTGGAATTTCAATAGGGAATGGATCAAATTTGGAACATTTTGTTTTGGGAATCCAAAGGAAGAAAGGTAGGAGAAATCACTGATTCGAAGCGAACTTCGGTAATTTCCGATTATCCTATTGTTTGGCTTGGATTTAGGAAAGTCCTAATGTTTGTTAAAATGTTTTGATCTTGCCAATTTTAATCAATTAGGGCTTATATTTATATGACAGAATCATACAAATAGCCTCGAAGATGTGAGGGTTTATGTCGTATCGGACGACTACCTCGGAATCCTAAGACCGGTTAGGGCTTAATTTGCAATGCAAGTGCCTAACGAAGAGGTTGAGGATTTATGTTGCACTAGGCAAACTACCTCGAAATCCTATGGCTTGGTTATTTAATTCTAGGAAAGTTTTGCTGAAGTAGACTCAGGTTTTGCTGATGACGATGGCCGTGCTGCCCACCATGCTCCGAGCTCCTTGTTGTTGCAGAGGTTTAGTTTTAGAAATCATAAATCAGGGGATGAGAAAAGTGTTTTGGTTTAGAGAAAGTCTTAATTTCCAAGTGTTTTTGTGTTTTAATTAAAACAAGTCTTAAAGTTGATTATAACGACACCGGTTGAGGATTTAGTGTTTTGTTTGTGGGAATGTTAAGGAAGATTTAGAAAAGGTTTGGGGTTAATTGGAGTTGAATTGGGTGAGTTTGGGTTAGGTTTGGGTCATGGGTCAAAATTGGGCTTTAAGGCCAAAAGTGAAATTGGATCCAAATGTCAATCAAATTGAACTTGGCTTTGGCCTAGATTGGTGTTGGGAATGTTGAATTGAAGTTTAGAATTGAATTGGACCAGAATTTGGGTCAATTGGGTAGGTTTGGTTTGACATTGGGTTCACTTTGGGTTAAAATGGGCCAAATTGGGGGTTTTGACAACAGTAGGGTAAATTGACAAAATTGGCCCATGGTGTAGTTGGACAAAATACAATTGGGAATATTTGGGATTTTCTGGAATTTTCTGGGAATTTTCTGAATTTTTTGGATTTTTTGGCCAAGAGGGGTATTTTTGGTATTTGGAGGGTATTGGGAGGTTTTCTTGGAATTTTTGGTATTTTTGGGTATGGATGATCAATTTAAGTGATGTGGAAATGTTTGGGAATGATTTTGGAGAATTTTGAGTAATTTGGAAATTTTTGAGAAATTTGGGTAATTTTCGGGGTTTTGGGTAGGCTAAGCGGGTGTAGGGTCCCGGGGGTCAAAAATTGAAAATTTGGGAAATTGAAGATTGGGTGGATGTAAGTGGAAAGAAGTCATTTTGGTTGAGCCGTGAAGTCATATCAAGCCCATATGAGCCATGAAGGGACCCATTTGAGGCATTCACTATGTTGTTCCTAACCTCTTAGCAAGGGCTCGGGGGTTAAGGACCATCCATATGAATCACCTACATGAGTCGGGAGGTCAAGTTGGGTATGGGTGTGGTTTTAGGAGGTGTGTGGAAGTGTAGTGTGTAGGTGTAGTGTATAAGTGTAGTGTGTGTGTAAGTCGGCCCCTTCACCGGACCGAGCCACCTGTGGGCGGTCCTAAGGCCAAAGAGTCCTATAGGAACTCATCCTTTAAACTTCCACATTTGATTTCAACCCTCTAGGTGATTAGGGGTCTATAGTCAAGTTTGTGGAGTTTGCAGGGAGTTAAGAAGTGGTTTGAATTTCTAAAAGGTGGGTCTCAATTCTAGTCCTCTAAGACAGTCAAAGGAAAAGCCTAAGGCTAGATCCTAAGTACTAAAGAGAAGAAGGGAAGACCTCATCAAAAATGAGGTCAACATTCATGTCAACTTCCGCTGGCCTTTTAGCCTCAGGTAGCTTGAATTCTAGTATTTTTAGTAGGCTACAAAATATTTTGCTGACTACCTCTATCTTAAACGAGTATTATTTATTCATTCCTTCAGCCATCGTTCTCTTGTCTATCGGTAGTGGAATTGGTTATTGAAGTAGTATTTGAGAAGAAGTTTGTGGTGATAATTGGTTCTGTCGTTGTTTCTTTTGTTCAGGTTGAACTTGCTTTACTTGTTTACCCTTTTCTACAACGTTTCCCAACTTCTTTTCAAATGTTTTGACAGACTTTGTCTTTTCAATCTTTTCTGTTACACTCATTTGCTTAGCTTCTTCTTGAAGATTGGCAGCTTTACTGAGTAATTTTTGAATGTTTTTATTGTTAATCCTTTGAACATAAATGTTATAGGACCATGGATATTTTAAAGCAAGATTTCAACATTATGTTGTTCTTGGAGTTGTGGTTCACATTTCATACTCAGATTTCTCTAGCGAAAATGTAATCGACTAAACTCTCTCCTGGCTTTAGCTTTTCTACTACCAAATCACCAATTGTCGTATGGTGTTGTGCTCCAGTGAACCGTTGAATGACAAGACTTTTAAGTTCTGCAAAAATCTTAACAGACCCATTATGAAGTTATGCATACCAATAAAAAGTAACTTCTGGGAGAGTGTTCACAAATTGACGGAATAGAAGTGCATCACTTCCTACAGCATTAAAACAACTTGCTTCGAAGTGTACAAGATGCTGATGAGGATTATCGGTCTCGTCAAACATTTTAAAGAGAGGAGGAACAAAACCTTTAGGGTATTGAACAGAATCAAATCCCTCTGGATAGGGTCTACCCTTCGGAATTAATGAATCATCTTTACCTTAGCCATTGTTTCTTTTATTTTTTGTTCTACCAATTGTGTAATTTTTTCTCCTGAATTCCACTTTAGGGAGAATCCTTCTTCTTTTGATTGCTATCTTCAATTTTTACTGGCTCTCTTTTGTCCTCCAAAATGTGTATTGGCTCCGGCCTGATAATTTTAACTGTAGGCAATGGATTTGTTGGTAGATTTTGTATAACTTCCATTAATTCCTCCATTTTTACCCAAGACGGTTGATTTCATCATCCCTTTATCGGATAACCGCTCGTAAGTCTTCTGTCGTGTCTTCTTCACTTAATTCTCTTGCTAAGAGGGTTGATCATGTTTCTACCATATTTATCTAGGCGACTTCCTCATTTTAACTATTTGATGAATTATCCCCCCTTCGTATTGAGAATTGCTTGATGACATTTTAAATTTCTTCAATCTTTTTTAAATGATTTCATAGGATGCTTTTCACAACTTTGTTCCTGAGAACTGTCTACAAGGGTACTCATGGTATCCGAGATTCCTCCTGAAGATTCTCGTCTCCATACATTATTTTTGAGTATAGGACGAGATATCATGGGAAGTGTATCATCGTTTTATGAATAAGAAGGGTCTCCACGTTGTAGCATTTGGACCAAAGCAGTCATTTTAGCATATATGTCTTCTAGCTCTGATATTAATTTGTTATGTTTAGTTCTTTTTCTTATAACAACCACATCTTTTATCCTTGGGCCCAGACAAAACTTCACTAGTACCCGAGTATATTGACTGTCTAATGGGAATTGCTGATCCTCTTTTAAGTAAGTAGGATCTTCAATTGAAAGAATCTTTCTTTTCATTGTTGCAGAGACCGCACATCCCATTTTATCTAACAATTGGGAAATTGAACACCTATCTTTCTGTGCTAATATTTTAAATACAGATTATACGACATGAACTGATGGAGAATTTCTTGGTTGGAAAGTATTTTTCTCATATTCAACAGGTATCAGAATATATCGGTTTTCTTTTGAAAAGGAAGATTTCCCGAAAACACTTTATTTGAATTCAGATGTTACAAAATTATCATTTTTCGTTTCACCTTTTCTTTCTTTTAGGAGAACGATTTTTATTTCTTTGTTGAGTTTTTTAACAAGATCCAAATTCATATATGGACAGAGGTGGAATGTCATTTTCTTGTACAACATAAATTTTCTTTCCTTTTTTGTCAACTTTTCTTTCCATTTCTTCAAAAGTATATTGTTCTTTAGGTACATATTATTGAGGTAAGTCTTCAGTAATGTTAAGAAAATCTTCATAAGGTTTGAGATTGAATTCCTCAAAGGATTCTATATCAGTTTCATATGGATTTCCTTCAAAGAATCTAAAATCATTCTGATAAAGTCAAACTTCTTCCTCTGTTAGTGTATTGAAATATTGATAATAGGAAAAAAAGTTAATCAAAAAATTCCACTGCAAATTTTCTAAAAATTTAAGGAGAATAAAATGTTATGGACTCATTTACAAACTGGGAATTTATCTTTTTTTTAATTTTTGTAAAATATCAAAACTAACTCTTCATAGAGTTGGATGTGGCCCTAAAGGTCAAAGCATCAAGTGAAAACAAGTGATTTAACAAGAGATGAGAAGAAAGATACTCCCCAGTGGAGTGGCCAAATAAAATCTCTTGTCATTTTTCGTAGCCATGTCAGAGATTTTCTCAATGTCGATGCCGATGTCATTATTTTGGAGTCGCCACTCTATTTATCTATAATATTTCCCTAATCTTCAATAAATCTTATTTCTTTGAATTCCGTAAAAGGATCCTTAGATAGTAAGAAATTTGAAGAAAATAAGGGCTAATAAGATAGAAAAGAGTTGAAAAAGAGATGTCGGTGATAATCCTTATAATAGAAAATTCTAGAATGTCTAGAAGTTCTATATAAGGATAATGAAATTTTGGTAACCAGAGATTTTTAGATATAGTATCTATCCTGAGTTCTTTAAATCTACTATAGAAGCAAGCTCTTGTAGTTAATTACATCTTAGAAAATTATAATTGTTTAAGAAAACTTCTAATTAATGTTAATAATTGTTTTCTAAAAAGTTTCAAGGAAAGAAACATCAACGTTCAATCCTAAGGGTAATGTGTCGTACCACCCTAAAAGTTTGATTTTGTTAATTTTTTTCTGTTTTGTTGTTTGTCATTTCGAATAGTTTTGTCAACGTTATTATTTTATTGTCTTGTAGTTTGTTATTTGTTTTGATGGCTATCCTAAAAGTTTTGGTTTTATTTTGTTTTAGTTTTATTATTTTAATGTTGCTTGTTTTGTTTTGTTTTTTCAATGTCATTATTTTAATGTCATTGTAATTATGTTTTGTTTTGTTGTCATTTATCCTGTCTTTGGAATGTCGTCCCGCAAAACAGATTTAGCACACCCTATAACATGCAAAGAAAATAAAAAATGAAACTAATGTCGTCATTTCATCTTGATCGTCATGCAAAATAGAGTTAGCACACCCTATAATATGCAAAAAAATTTATTCTTAACCTACAAGAAAAGGAGTGTTTAGTTTAAATTGTATTTTAATGTCAAGATGTTAGATTTTTAGATTCGATGTCATTGAAATCTAAAAATGATAAGTTTAATAAAAATTTTAGATTTATTTTACATTCTATGTCATTTGGATCTAAAATGTTAAGTCTAATATTGTTTAAATTTAAAAGTTTGATTTTAATATTTTAGATTTTATGTCATTTGAATCTAAAAAAAATGTCAAATATTTTGTTGATTAGACTTAGAATCTAACAAGAAGTTAGATTTTAATATTTTAGATAAATGTCAGTTTGAATTTGAATATATTAATTCTAATGTCGATTAGACTTAAGAAAAAGTTAGATTTTAATATTTCTGATTCGATGTCATTTGAATCTAAATATATTAAGTCTAATTTTGATTAGACTTAAAATCTAACAACAAGTTAGATTTTAATATTTTAGATTCAATCTCATTTGAATCTAAATATATTAAGTCTAATTTTGTTTAAACTTAAAATCTAACAAAAAGTTAGATTCTAATATTTTAGATTTAATGTCATTTTGAATCTGAATATATTAAGTTTAATGTTGATTAGACTTAACCAAAAGTTAGATTTTAATATTTTTAATTCAATGTCATTTGAATCTAAATATATTAAGTCTAACTTTGATTAGACTTAATGTCTAACAATAAGTTAGATTTTATTATTTTAGATTCAATGTCATTTGAATCTAAAAATATTAAGTCTAATTTTGATTAGACTTAATATCTAACAAAAAGTTAGATTCTAATATTTCAGATTCAATGTCGTTTGAATCTAAATATATTAAGTATAATTTTAATTAGGCTTAATTCAAACAAAAAGTTAGATTCTAGTATTTTAGATTCAATGCGTTTGAATCTAAAAATATTAAGTTGATTAGAAGTCTAATAAATAGATTCCACGTCATTTGAGTCTAATATTTTTGTTTCCATCATGTTGGTTAACTCAGGTTTAATTTAGATTGAACCTAAGTTAAGTTAGGTTCAATAAGAGTTGAACCTGAAATTTATGTTGAGCTTAACTTAGGTTTAAGTTATGTTGAACCTAAGTTTAGGGTTGATTCAAGTCTAATATGGCTTAGACTTCAGTTGAGGTTGACTTAGATTCACGCCGAGTTGAATCTAAGTTAGGTTTAAGTCTAATATGAGTTAGAATTAAATTAAGGTTGACTTAGATTCATGTAAAGTTGAATTTGAGTTAGGTTTAAGTCTAATATGGGTTAGACTTAAATTAAGGTTGACTTAGATTCATGTAAAGTTGAATCTGAGTTAGGTTTAAGTCTAATATGGGTTAGACATAAATTTAGTTTTGTTTAACTTAGATTCATGTCATGTTATACTTAAGTTAAATTTTGTTTAACTTAGATTCATATCACATTGAATCTAAGTTAGGTTTTGTTTAACATAGATTCATATTATGTTGAACCTAAATTAGATTTTGACTTGTCCAATATGGGTTGTACTTAAGTTAGGTTTTGGTCAAGGGTTAGGGTTTAGTAGTTTAATTAAGACTAATGTATTGAACTTAAGTAGAGTTTAGGTTTGATTAAACCTTAGTTAGTTAAGGTTTAATGGTTTAGTTAAGTCTAATATATTAGACTTAATAAGGGTTTAAGTTTGATTAAACCTTAATTAATTAAGGTATAATAATTTAATTAAATCTAATGTATTATTCTTAATTATGGTTTAAGTTTGATTAAACCTTAGTTGTTTAAGGTTTAATATTTTAATTAAATCTAATGTATTAGACTTAATTATTGTTTAAGTTTGATTAAACCTTAAATGGTTAAGGTTTAATATTTTAATTAAGTCTAATGTATTAGACTTAATTATGGTTTATGTTTGATTAAACCTTAGTTGGTTAATGTTTAAAAGTTTAATTAAGTCTAATATGTTAGACTTAATTATGGTTTAAGTTTGATTAAACCTTAGTTAGTTAAGGTTTTATAGTTTAATTAAGTCTAACGCGTTAGACTTAATTATGGTTTAGATTTGATTAAAGCTTAGTTAGTTAAGGTTTAAAAGTTTAATTAAGTCTAATGTTTTAGACTTAATTATGGTTTTGGTTTGATTAAACCATAGTTAGTGAAGATTTAAAAATTTAATGAAGTCTAATGTGTTAGACTTAATTATGGTTTAAGTTTGATTAAACCTTAGTTAGTTAAAGTTTAATAGTTTAATTAAGTCTAATGTGTTAGAATTAATTACAGTTTAGGTTTGATTAAAGCTTAGTTAGTTAAGGTTTAAAAGTTTTATTAAGTCTAATGTATTAGACTTAATTATGGTTTAGGTTTGATTAAACCTTAGTTACTTAAGGTTTAATAATTTAATAAAGGCTAATGTGTTAGACTTAGTTATGGTTTAAGTTTGATTGAACCTTAGTTGGTTAAGGTTTTATAGTTTAATTAAGTCCAATGTGTTAGACTTACTTATGGTTAAGTTTGATTAAACCTTACTTGGTTCAGGTTTAGAAGTTTCATTAAGTCTAATATGTTAGACTTAATTATGGTTTAAGTTTGATTAAAACTTAGTTGGTTAAGGTTTAATAGTTTAATAAAGTCTAATGTGTTAGACTTAATTGTGGTTTATGTTTGATTAAACCTTAGTTTCTAAGGTTTAATAGTTTAATGTTAGACATAATTATGGTTTAAGTTTGATTAAACCTTAGTTGGTTAAGCTTTAATAGTTTAACTAAATCTAATAGGTTAGACTTAATTATGGTTTAAGTTTAATTAAACCTTAGTTGGTTAAGGTTTAATAGTTTAATTAAGTCTAATATGTTAGACTTAATTATGGTTTAAAAATTACTTAAACTTAATGTAATTAAGGTTTAACGGGTTAATTAAGTTTAATATGTCCTTAAACTTAATTAAAATCTAATTTTGGATTAAACCTAATGACATTAAGTTTTAATTAAGTTAATTAAGTTTAATATGTTCTTAAACTTAATTAAAGTGTTGCTTTTGTATTAAACCTAATCTAATTAAGGTTTTGATTGGTTAACTAAGTTTAATATATTCTCAAACTTGATAAAGTTTTCTTTTGAATTAATTAAATTTAATATATTTTTAAACTTAATTAAATTCTGATTTTGAATTAAAACTAATTTAATTAAGGTTTAATTAAGTTAATTAAGTTTAATAAGTCTTGAAACTTAATCAAAGTTTTAATTTTGAATTAATTAAATTTAATATGTCTTTTAACTTGATTAAAGTATGATTTTAAATTAATCCTAATATCATTAAGGTTTAATTAAATTAATTAAGTTCAATATGTCCTTAAACTTAATAAAAGTGTTAATTTTGTATTAAACCTAATGTAATTAAGGTTTTAATGGGTTAATTAAGTTTAATACATTCTCAAACTTGATTAAAGTTTGATTTTGAATTAATTAAGTTTAATATATTTTTAAACTTAGTCAAAGTTTGATTTTGAATTAAACCTAATGTACTTAAGGTTTAATTAAGTTAATTAATTTTAATATGTCTTGAAAATTAATTAAAGTTTTAATTTTGAATTAATTAAGTTTAATATGTCTTAAACTTAATTAAAGTCTGATTTTAAAGTAAACATAATGTCTTTAAGGTTTAATTAAATTAATTAAATTTAATATGTCCTTAAACTTAATTAAAGTGTTAATTTTGTATTAAACCTGATGTAATTAAGGTTTAATTAGTTTATTAAGGTTTTAATTAGGTCTAATTTGATGTTTTAAACTTAATTGAAGTTGTTCTTGAGTCTATTTTGGGTTAGACTCAATTTTGACTTAGACTATTGTTGAATAGACTAATATGAGTGAAAAATAAGATTTTTAGGGTTTTAAGTTATTAGTTTATAATAAATTTTAACCCTAATTTTGAAAATGTCATTTAAAATTATTTGAAGGCTTAAGAATTGTCACTTTAAGGTTATTGTCTGTCACTTTAAATTTCCTAACCATTTTCCAATTTTATTTTCCATAATTTTTCATGTTTATAATTATTATTTAAATAATTACAAAGTGCCTTGAAAATTAGAAAATGATGTCTTAGAGGATTTTCCTAGCCTAGGAAAAATCAGGAGATATTCTTAATGGCCTAAAGATAATACTCCAAAAGTTCTAGATTTTTTTTATTTTGTAAATAATTTTTAATAATTAAAATACTCCAGAGAGTATTTAATTATTTAAAAATTAAATCCAGAGAATAGAATTATGATTTTAGTCTCATAATTTTTTCCTTTTCATGCTGAGTTCAGGGGTATTTTTGTCCTATTTTAATGAATTTTCTATGTCAAGATATGTAATTTTGAAGCTTTTAAGGTTTATCTGGATTTTATTAAATCCAGATAAATCTTAAGCCGCCGCGTGTCCTCGGACGGGTCGAAATGTGGTAGATCTTGTGCGAGGATCTGTACACCGGAGACCAAGAGGTTTTATCACAGCCGTCCGTTTCCAAAACATGAAAACGGACGACATCCGTTCATCCTGTTCATCTCATTCGATCCCGCAAGCCGTTCATGATCTAGGAACAAGATCTCTCTCGATTCTTGATGAAATCGAGTGAAATTTGTTCCTATAGGATTTTTGTGAGACGATGAACCCATCCATACACTGATGTATAGATTTTGAAATTGTTTCTTTCACAAAGTGTGAAACCTGAATGCCATTAAAGTGGAAAATCCATACCTTGGCCTTAGTTGATTTGAGCTCGGTTTGGTTGGTTTAAAAGCTTCATGTGGCCTTAAGAAAGCTTTTCCCCAACTCAATTTGGTGTCAAATGAAGTTCCTATATGATTTTGATCAAGAGGGGCTCGACTTTAATGGGCTTGATTAATCAATGGCTTAGAGGCTATGAGGTTGGCTAATTTTGATTAGATTTCTCATCACACATTCCATAGATGGATTTAAAAAGGTTAATTTGAAGATTTGGATAGGTTGGGCTTCACATCCTTAAAATGTCCTATTTTTTGAGGTTTTGGTATCTCTCGGGTTAGCATAATTGAAGTGATTCACTAGGTTTCAAGGTCTGGTTTCATTGGGGATCGATTGCAGAGGTCCTAAAGAATGTTTTTTTTGTTGAGAGCTAAGGGATTTAAGCAGAATTTGGCTATCTCCTATGTTTGTCTCCTCCTCTTTGAATGCTCTCAGGTTAGGCCTAGTTATAGCCATTGGAGGCTATGGGTGAGCTCAATTCAACTTGGGTTAATCTGGGTAGGTTGTTAACTTCGCCATGATGACTTAGGGATTAGATTGTGGGTCATGGATAAGGGGATTTGAGTTTCTCAAGCTCAATCTATGTTAATTTCCAAGTGTATTAAAGGTTTAACCCATGGCTTGGCTTGCTTCTATTGGTCTTTGTATGAGGTGGATAAAATCAGTGAAGACTCACTGAATTTACCTTCGTCACATGAATTTATTAGCTCATTTAATGGGCACGGGGAGGGAATGCCACCTTAGCTTCTTACTCATCCCCTAACATGGTTCACGAATCATGTGTTTTAACCATGTTGAAGAGGAAGCTCAAGATTTGTTCTTTTCCTATTGGGTGGCCTAGGAGGTGTGTGATAAGCCATTGGGATGGCTGGCCACCTCACTCCATGAAAATGGATGAATCATGCTTTAGAATGAAGGGATCATGCCACTTCAAAAAATGTCATGATTAGGTTTAACCCATGGTTAACCATGATGGATAATGGGTTTTTTATATGTTGGTTTGTGTTATAATGGGTTTAATGAGTCATAGGTGACTCATTAATGACCTCTTGTAATTTAATCTTGATTTCAAAAATAAATCATGTTATTTTATGTCACATATGATGTCATGTGTCGAAACAGCTTTTTAATTTTATTTTAATTTTTAATTAATTATGTCATTAATTAAAAATATTGGAAATAATATTATTAGCTAATAAATTAATCAAAATAATTTTGGAATTAATTATTTGATTAATTTTTATCATGTTTAGTTCAAAATTAGGTATTTTGACCAAATTTTACAAATGTTAACTAGGGTTGACCAATGTTGACCCAGGTAGACCCAAGTTGACAATTCTAGTTCAAGGGTGTCCAATGTGACCCACCCAAACTTGTCATGGTTGGTTTGGTCATAAAGTCCATGTGTTTTATCATTAAGTGTTTGATTTGGTTATGTTGACCAATTTTTGGGTTTAAGTAAATCCAGGGGTCGATATGCTGATTTTTGGATTAAACTTTGGTCACTTTGATCAATGTCAAGTTGATCATGTCAATGTATGTCTTTGAAGTCATTTTTGTGGTCCAGAGACATGTGTTAGCCATTTTGGCCAATTTTAACCCTTTTAGGTCAAGAGTTTCATTTTAGGTCAAGAGTTGACCAATGGGCCTAGTGTGGTTGTCTTTGTGTCATGTGTGGATTGTTTTGATAAAATTTCATTTACTTATGTCAAAGAATGACCAATAAGGCGAATGCAATAATCTTTGGGTCATGGTTTGACAATTTTGACCTAATTTGTCCTTTTAGGTCATGAGGTGACCAATGTGGTAAAAGTGGTGGTATTTAGGTCTTGAGTTGATGATTTTGAACAATTTTGACTTTTTGTGTCAAAAGTTGACCATTTGGATCAGTAGGGTGTTCATTGAATCAGAAATTGACTATGTTGACTAAAATTAACTTTTTGGTCTAAGATTGACCTATTAGGTCAATAGGTTGGTCATTGGGTCAAGGATTGACTATTTTGACCAAAATTGACTTTTTGGTCAAATGTTGACCTACTGGGTCAATAGGTTGGTTAGTGGGTCAAGGATTGACCATTTTTACCAAAATTGACTTTTTGGTCATAAGTTAATCTATTGGGTCAATAGGTTAGTCATTGGGTCAAGGATTGACCATTTTGACCAAAGTTGACTTTCTGGTCAAAAGTTTAACCAGTTAGGTCAATAATTAATCAGATCAGGGTTTGTCATTACTTATTTGATCATTTAAGAATGTTATTAAATTTTAGGTTAAGAAGACTTTATTAGGGTTTTAGCCTAGTCATTAGGGTTTAATGTCCATTAATGAGATCTAGGTAGTCAATATTGGTATATCTTCTATCTCAAGCTAACTTTGAAATGATCCTCACAAAAGTGAGGTCAACATTTGCATCCTTCATCTTCATTGAATATTTAATAGCATAATGATCAGTATGGACAATGAATTTTGCTCCAATAAGATAAGATCTAAATTTATCAATAGCAAACACTGTAGGTAATAATTTCTTCTCAGTAGTGGTATAATAAATTTGAACTCATTAAGAGTTTTACTAGTATAATATATCACCTTAAAAAATTTTATCATATCTTTTCTCTAAAACAACACCTATATCATAATCACTGGTATCACATATTAATTCAAAGTGTTTTTTCCAATCAGATGAAACAAGAATAGGTGCAGTGACTAATAGTTCATTTAATAAATTGAAGGCATTCAGACATTCCTCATTAAAATCAATGTTTGTATTTTTTTCTAAAATATGGCACAAAGGTTTAGCAATTTTTGAAAAGTCTTGAATATAACCCCTATAGAAGCCAACATGTTCTAGAAAATTTCATACCCCTCTCAAAGAAGTAGGATGTGGTAAATCAACAATAACTTGAATTTTTTTTGGATCTACTTCCATACCTTTTTCAGAATCGCATGTCCTAACACAATTCCTCCTGCAACCATAAATTGATATTTTTCCTAATTGAGAGCAAGATTTATTTCTTCGCAGTGTTTTAGAACTCTTGTTAAGTGATATAAAAAAGAATTGAAAGAGGTTCCAAAAATTGAGAAATCATCAATAAAAACTTCAATTTTTTCTAAATTAAATCACAAAAAATTGGCATCATGCATCATTGAAAAGTTACAAGAGCTTTACATAAACTGAATGACATTTTTCTAAACACAAAAGTCCCATATGGACTAGTAAATCTTATCTTCGGTTGATCCTCAGGAACTATGATTATTTGGTGGTATCCAAATTATTCATCCAAAAAGCAAAAATAACAATGCTCAGCTAGTCTGTCCAACATTTGATCCAAAAAATGGTAGTTGAAAATGATCTTTCCTAATGGCGGGTTCAATTTTTTTATAAGCAATGCAGATTATCAACCCAGTGACTTGTCTGGTATGAATTAACTCATTTCTTTTGTTTACAACTACAGTTAGTCCTCCTTCCTAAGGAACACAATGAATATGACTAACCTAAAAAGTATCTGAAATAAGATAAATAATTACAGTATCTAACGATTTTAAAATTTCTTGCTTAACAAATTCTTTCATTATAGGATTTAATATCCTTTGAGGATTAGCCTTAGGCTCATGATTTTCTTCCATCAAAATTATGTGCATACCGATTGAAGGACGAATTTCTTTGATATCAGCTAATGTCCATCCGAAGGCTTTCTTATGATTTTTTTATGTCTCCAATAATTTTTCTTCCTATTCTGTAGATCTGAGGATATAATAATTGGTAATGGAGATAAGTTCCCCATAAATGCATATTTTAAATGAGTAAGGAGAAACTTCATCTCAAGTTTAGAAGATTTTTTGATAGAAGGAATCAAAGGTTTACAATTTTTAGTAGTATCTAAAATTTCAAAATTTTCCTGAACATAATTTAAATCTTTAGTAATTATTTCATTTGATTTATCCTTGAACTCACTTTCAATTTCACTCTTCAGTTCTTTATTATTTGATATGACTTCACATCTTTCTTGGAAATGATTAATAATCACATAATTAATAATGTTCATTCTATAGCATTTACCATATTTTCCTTTATTAGGATATTTCATTGATTTAAGCACATTAATAGTAACTTTCTGGTCATTAACTCTGATGGTAAATTTTTCTTTTTACACATCTATCATCGCATGTCCGGTGGAAAGGAAAGGTCTCCCTAGAATCATATGAATTTATTTTTCTTCTTCCATATCTAACACAATGAAATCAACATGAAAAATAAATTTATCCACTCCCCTTAGGATAAGTGATAGATCGATCACCTAATCATAGGGTTACAATAGTGGGAGTTATCTCACCTAACTCCAACCTTCTGAATGTAGATAATGGCATAATATTAATGCTTGCTCCAAAATCACATAAAACTTTTCCACAAAATTTTTCTCCAAATGCACTTGATACGGTGAAGCTACCAAGATCTTTAAGTTTTTTATGAAGTTTTTTTTTTGAATTATTGCACTATATTCTACACTAAGTGCAACAGTTTTGTAGTCTTCAAACATCCTTTTTTTATTAAATTTTTTTCATAAATTTGGCATAATTTGGCATCTGTTCCAAAACTTCTACCATAGGAATATTAATTTTAAGCTTCTTAAATATCTCAAAAATTTTTGGAAACTGTTGATCCAACTTTACCTGTTTATATCTTTGTGGAATAGAAGGTGTGATCTTTCTGAACTATTCATAGTTGGAGAGAAAGGTTTTCCTACTTCCTCAGGAATAGTTTTTTCAAGTTTTTCAGTTTCATTATTTTCTCTCTCAGCTTTAATCTCTTTTTGAACTCTATCATGTATGTCCCTTCCACTCCTAAGTTAGACAGCTTTAACTTGCTCTTGTTTTTTAATTTTATCTTTAGGATTAATCTTAATATTACTAGGAAGTGTTCTATGAGGCCTATTGTTAAGTATGTTAGCAATTTGTCCCAGTTGATTCTCAATGTTTCGAATAACAACACTTTGATATTGTAATTAATTTCTCACTGTAACACCACTTCTTCTATAAACAACTTCTTCTCCTTAATTTGTGGGTTACTAGTAAATCTAAGAGGATAAGTAGGTCCTCAGTTAGAACTACCCTGGTTGTTTCAGTTTTCTAATGAGTTTATTTGATTGTTCCCCCATTGTTGACTTCCAACACTAGAATTATTTTTCCAATTAAAATTAGGATGGTTTGTCTAACCAGGGTTGTAATAGTTAGAATATGGGTTATTGGGTCTATTATTAATAACATTAAAAGTTTCTAATGAGACTTGAGAATTGATCATTTATCCTAAAGAATTTTTTCAATCACATGAGGTGTTGGAGAAAATTTATTACAATTTGGTCTATTTTACTAGATAATGCAGCAACTTGAGATATAATCATTGTAATAGAGTAATTATCGTTAATATTGACTACTTTATTAGGATATTTCTTTTCATAGGGACATTGAAAATTATTTGTAGCCATCACTTTATTTAATGAATAAGCTTCATCAAATGGCTTTGACATTAATGAACCTCCAGCAACAACATCTATGATATATCTAATAGATCTTACTAACCCATTATAAAAAATATGAATGATTAACCAGTCTCGTAAAGCATGATGTGGACACTTTCTAAAAAGTTCCTTAAATCTTTCCCAAGCGTCTTACACTGACTCTCCTTCATACTAAGTAAAATAAGTAATATCATTCAAAGTTAAGCAGTTTTTGAAGGAGGAAAGAACTTAGCCAATAATTTTTGTGCTAAAACCCCCAAGTTCTAATAGAGCCAGGTGCTAGTGAATTAAACCACATCTTAGCTTTATCCCTTAATTAAAAAGAAAAAAAGTCTAAGTGTGATAGCATCATTTGATACATTATCATATTTAAATGTAACACACAGTTCTAAAAAACTTGGTAAAAGTATGTTTAGATCCTCACATGGTGCCCCCAAGCTGAGTTTTTTGTACCATTTGTATAATTGCAGATATAAGTTCAAATGAATTAGCCGCTTAAATAGGGGTTTGTATATTAAAGTGAATTTCATCTTCTATCGGGTTTGCATAATCCCTTAAAGGTATTTATTTATTATGATAATTTTATCCAGCACCTTGATTTTCAAAATTATTTTGAGATGTGTTTGCCATTTCTTGAAAATTAAGAAGTTCGATTTGTTTTCTAATCTTTCTCATCATTCAATCTATATCAAAATCCTAAGCCACTAAACCTTCAGATCCTGAACTACACCTAAATAAATTAAGAATTTTAGAAAATAAAACATAAAAACCTTAAAAGAAATATTTTGACTTTCAGTTTTTCACTTTTTTTTTAGTTTTCGATTATTCAAAATTCCTTTTATGTTTTTATGATTTTAGAAAATGAAAATAGTACTAGAATTAATTTTTAATTATCCTAAAAATAAATCTACAATTTAAATATAATTCAAAGTTAAAAAGTTTTCGTGCTTTCCCCAGCAATAGTGCCAAAAACTTGACTCGACCTGTAATTATGCAGTTATTTATGCTCAAAAGGATTGCCAAAAACTTGTCATAAATTATATTTAGCGGGTGTGTGAACAAGTGAAATTGATATAATAAGCCTTCACACAAGACGTACTACGCAAATATAGACATTGTTTCAAGTAATATAGGATTTTCTTAAAAACCCCATTATCGATCCCACGAGGAAAGTTGTAACTTCTAAATAAGAACTAAAAAAAACTTATATCTATATTTCATATAAATGTGATAGGAGAATAACATGAAATGTTTATAATGGTTAAAAACTAAATTTGAGCAAAAAGTACGTACAAAGTTTTAACAGATTAATAAATTTTAAAAGACTAATAAAGTTTTAAAGGAGTTCGAATGTTGTGAAAAGATTTATCCCTTTACAAAGATATATTAATAAATGTAGGATTTCAATGATTAAAAATAAAATGATGTATTGTGATAAGTAGGAGTATACCCATCTTTTACCCCATCTCGGTGTTAGCAAAGAACATTGGCTAACCTTGAGTTTGTTCCAGCTTGTGTAGTAGTGTTAAGTAGATTCCAGCCTCTCACTTCCAGATAACCCACTGTACCCTCTCTATAGGACCTAATAGGTACCCTTAGATCCAAACTCAAGAACGAATTGATAAATGAGTCTAGCCTATCACCCTAGAAACACTCAAAACTTATCTCCCTATCTATTTGCACCCCCAAGGACGTTTGCAATGGCTCTATCTAAAGTTAAGTGTGGTACTCCCTAGTTGGTGAAATCATATCCCTCTCAGGTCATTATGTTTTGCAACGGATTTTAACATTACAAATGGCCAGTTTGCAAAGTAAATTAAGAACCTGTGAAAATATTATCACAATTTTTAAAATAAAAAGAAATCTTTAAACAATTCTTATCCCACATGACTAATTCACATATCTAAGGAGAAGGAGAGAAAACTACTCAAAATTCATGGAGATAAAACAAATACTCATGATTTGTATTGAAAGACAAGTCTTCAAAAAGAAATTTGAAACACAAATACAAGATGCTTATCTTATGTCTTCTCCCCAAGAAATTCCTGAAGTCTTCTTCAAGCAATCTCCAAACACTTCCTACACAAACAAAGACTCACACACCCTTACACACACTAAATGAACTTAAAAATCCTCCCAATTCACCAAAAAGTCTCTCAAGAATAACTTTGAACTCTTATTTTCATTCAGAAATTGGCCCTTTTAATATTCCTTTGAAAATAACCAAGGGTTTCTTCAATAACGCCTTCAAAATTCGCCCACATTCAATGCACCTTCTAGAATTTTGGTTACTAGTGCTATCACACCAATCAGGGGCTCTATAGCACCGCCTTCTCGTCGTGCCTGACACTATAACATCAAGGCTGGTTCTATGGCGCCTTATATATTTTTTTTCATTTTGCTCCATTTTGTCATATTTTCTCTAAATATCCATTTATTATATCTGAAACAAAAAACATGCAAAATACTTTTCTCTAAAGTGAAATATCACCATAAATGTGCAAGAAATGCGCATTAAATGTATATTAAAAATAGATAATTTTCAGGTGTATCTGCCACCTCATAGAGACTTTGCTGGAGCTCGTCAGGGTTAGGATTTTATGCTAGCAGTGGGCCTCATGGGCAGAGCAGATCCAATTGTAATTCCAGAGTTTGACTTTGAGAGAGAGTAGGCTGGTGCTCCATTCAGCCTTGGTGAGAGTTTCCCTTCAATCAGATGGTCAGAAGTGGACCGATAGTTGGGCAAGTGGATATGGTCCACTTTGATTGATTTATTTTACTACATTGACCCTTTGCTTATTCTAATAGGTGAAATGTCATGAGAGTTGACTTACCAATGGCAGGCATCTTTTAATCTTTATCTCTTAAGTCAGCTGGAGGGACTCCAGTTTAGGCATAGGGTGGAGCAATCATTGGTCTCAGACTGTTCCCTAAGGCGTACTTGTGATAGGGTCTGCTGGCTCGCAGTTGGAGATGGTGGTGAAGGAAATAGAGGCAAAGCTAGTAATCTTGAGGGTGAAGCATTCGGTGGAGCTGGCGGCTTTGAAAGAGGAGACGACTGACCTTAGATCAACCTAAACATTCCTCCAAGTCCAAGCTCAAGGCAACAACATAGATGGGTTTAGGTTTGGCGATCATGTGTTGTACTCAAAGTTGGTTTGGCGAAGATTCATTATGCCTGAGACGAATGACGACTGTCTTGTAAAGTATTTTTTTTATGAATAAAATAAAAGTTTTTACTAGTTTGAAATGAATTTAATTTATGTGTACCTTTTTTTGTAACTATTGTCGATTTGATGCATTTTAGATGACATTTGAACTCTTGTTGACACCCTATATAAAAGGTTGTTTAGGAAATTCTAGTGGCTTTGACCCTTTCTACATCCTTCATTCAGTTTACCTTTCTTCTTTTTTTGTGGCTTTGGGTCAGTTTTCAAAAGACGATGAACAAATACTCTCCAAAGTGTTTTGGTTCATTCTTGGTGACGGAGGTGTCGGCCGTTTGTTCTGTTGATGCTATGGCAATTCACCATGTCTATATGTTTAATGAAAATTACACAATGGCGTTGGACCATGATGTCTGAGAAACTGACTTGTAGGACAATGAGTTAATTTTTTATATGGATCAGTTTCTTCTCGGGCTATGGCTACCTCTATGCATAAAGCTGTGGTCAGTCCTGAACCATTATGATCCTAGCCCAAATAAATCTCAATTCCATCTTGACCATCATGACATACGTCATCTATTGCCAGAGAATTGAGATCTCGTGGTTGCATGTGCTATTTCCATACATGTTTTCCTTTGGGATGGAACTTGACAGCTACGTGGTATTCGGGTCTACGAGGAACTTCCTTTTGTCCAGCCTGAAAGATAAGATAAAGGATTAGAAGCATGAGAATGTTATTGGATCTGCCCGAAAGTTTGGGGTGCTGAGTTAGTAGTTTGGAGTAGTGTACAAGAAGAAATTATTCTTCACCATCCCGATTTGAAGCATGGCCTTGTAGTTGAGAGAAAAATCTTGCCATTTTTTCAATAAACTAACGATATTATTTTAATAACGTTTTGAGCATGAGGAATTTTAGGGTGATGACATAGGAGTTACGGGTGGCGTCTGATGTTGTAGAGTAAAATTGACAGCTGGATAGGCACTCATAGTTAGAAAAAGGAAAATATCACTCCAAGAATTGGATCAACCGAGAAAGAGCACGAGGCGTTAGCCTGCCCCGTAGTTGGGAGATATGATTCAGAGGCGACTGCTCAAGCTGCAGTTGAGATCCCAAGTGGATTTAATACAATCATTTCTGAAACCACATTCATAACTCATAATGTTTCCACTAATGATTTGATAAATAATCGAGAATAATTTGACTATGATGTATTTAGGTAAAAGGGTCCATGAAGATGAAGTAGCCCAAATGTTGAGGAGCCCTCAGATGGGCTGCCTGACTAAGCGCATATCTATCCTTAGCAGGTGCCCCCTCCAAGCTTCATCAGCCACACCCTTAGGTAGGCTAGTCGGGCATCTCCCAGCACTTCCAAACACAGGCCAATGCTAGAAAACTCTAAAACTTTATCACACCGACATCGCGCCAATACAAACAAACTCTGACATCACTGAATAAAAAAATAACCCCGACGGCCAAAAACAAACTGTAGAAGAAAAAAAAAAGATTACCCCAACCCATTGCAAAAATAGCATATCAAAATAATTTAGTTGTAGTGTTTTTCCCCCAAGATGAACTAAAGGCTTATAGATCTAGCTTCAAAAGCATCACCGACCCAGAGCTTGTGGAAGACAAATAATTATATATATATATATATAAATTATGAACAAGATAAAGCAAAACTCTATGTAATTACTTATATACCACACAATTGTTATGTATTTTCATATTTAACGTCTAAACAACCATATTTACATGCATATCACTCAAATCTTTGCCATCGGAACAAAAATTTCACGATAACTACTTTATAAAAAAATGAAATATACATTTTATACTGAAGCTTATGGCACTAAATATTATAAAGATAAAGATTATGTTTTGAATGTGACATATGTAAATACATAATAATTCTACTGTATGTATAAATTTCTCAAAATAAAAATGGGCATTTACATACATATGATTTACATATCTAACACCTAAACTTTATTATCTTCTTGCCCTGCTTAAATAACGACTTCACATGTTATTCTGGTGATAAATAAATACATGAAAAAATAAATGAATTGATAAATTTAAGAAAAAGATCTCTGGCTTGGCTGTCACATCATTCGATCTTCTAGAGCTGAGGGTCTGTTGAGTGAGATTCATGTTGTTAAGATGAGGCTAGGCTATCGGGCAAAGAGCACTGTATCACATTGGGGTGTTTCCAAGAATATCAAGCTTTATTTTCACAAGTCCGATGATCCGTATGTGGCATTAAAAATATTCCTAGGTGCTCATAAGGTTTTAAATACTTTATCCAAGGCTCATACCCTTAAGCATTAGGTTTTACTGTGGGATAAGCAGTGACGAGGTTTTCATTAGTGATTTAAGTTAAAAGGGCCCTGAATCACATCTTGGTGTGTCCGTAAAGTTTTAAGGATGATCTTAGTCAAAAAATTATAATAATTTTAGATGTCCATCAAAATATCCAAAAACTTTCTTAGATGTTTGGGGAATGATCCTAAACAACTTTGGAATCTTCTGAATCATTTTGAGTTTACTTGACCTTAATATATTGTTAAATTGATCAACCTTAGTTGAATTAAGTTTCATTGCTATTTTTTTATATTGTACTCAGTTGTCATGCTTCAATTAACCCATGAGTAGGGCACGCAGTCACATCTTTCATTATGTTTGAGATTTTTATGGGTGGTCACCCCTAGGGATAGGCTTAATCACATAAGGAAATTTTATTCTTTATTCTCAATTGAACTTGAGCTTGTAGTATTTTAGAATTGCTTATGATAACTTATATTCTTTATTTTCTAATCCCTTTAAATGATTATAGATAATGCCTAGCTCACTACCAAGCTCTTAGATTGTTTAAGGATAAATTTATAAATTTGAAAAGGTTTTATGAAATGTGTTTGATTCTTATTAAATGATTGAATTATTCATAACCATTGGTTTGGAGCATTAAATCAGTTAATTATTGACTTCCTAACTTGTGCCCCCTCACACTTGGATCATCCAAACTTAATAATCTTCCAATCCTCAACTCTCTAAATAATTAAAATCATACCCTTTGGTAGAGATAATGTGAATTGGTTTCTACTTTTAAACCTTGAGTTTCATTTATCTCCGAGGATTAACTATGACAAATATAACTCATTTACCTTCTATTTTAACTTAAATTTTAATTCGAGTACAAAATTCTAAAATTATAATTTTATTGCTATGATTTCCTAAGCCATAACCTTTTTAGTTTAAGCCAAGTGACAATGAAACGTTGCTAGCATTTTACTCATGGGTTAATTACATCATGAAGAGGAGAATTTACATTTTTATGAAATTACTTTATTTTTTATAATTATTTTGGTGAATAATTAAGAAATTTGAATGGTCATAATTTAAAAAATTAAAATATGTTTTCAGTCCCTAGAAAACTTTTACCGTGTTCTTGTGTAGAACCTCTAAAAATAATTTTCATGAATTTTTGAATTTTAATTAAACTCTTATAATTCTTATTTGATTTTAATGAATAAATAATTTAAAAAATATATTTTTATTTTGAAAATAATTTCTTTTTTTTTTCATTAGTCTAGCTAACTTTAGAGAACTCAGAGTAATTTATTTTATATTTTGGTAATTTTTATTTTATTTTTATATTCAATTTATTCAAGAAATTTAGAAAAATATTTTTAATTTATTAAACTAAATTTTATAACTTTAAAAACTTGTGAAAGCATTTTTAAGTTATTTTCTTAAATCAAAGAGTAATTTGTGCTCTTTTAAATTTTTTTAATTTTTGTAAATTTTTAATGATTTTTAATTATTTTTTAATTAAGAAAATGGTTAAAAATGAACATTCTATTTTGACTTTAGTTTTATTTTTCCAAGGGGCCTCTGATCACAGAGAACATACCAAACTCAATTGTGTAATTTTATAATTTTTTTTATTTTTTATCATTATTTTAGCAAAAATTACTTTTTCTTTTAAAAAATACATTTTTATATTAAAAATTTGCTTTGTGACTTTGAAGTGTTTATGAAAATATTCTATGGTCATTTTCATTAATCAAAGGTATTTTTTGTGACCTTCTAAATTATATTTACATAATTTAATTTTTTATTAATTGTTATTAATTTTGAAAATAAAAAAATACTTAATAATGTGTATTTATTTTAAATCCCCGTTTTTATTTTTCCTAATGTCCTATGAAACTACAATGAACTAACTAAACTGCATTTTACAAATTTTTAATTCATATATATTTTATAATTTTTAAATTAAAGTAAATGTGAAATTTTTAGAAAATTAGGGCTTTTGGTACTAGAAATTTTCTCTGGCTTTGAAAAAATCAGATAAAATCCCTAAGGACATTAGGAATAAGCCCTCAAAATTTGATATAATTGTTATGATTACTTAATTATTTATAATTAAATTTATGTCTAGAGTTTTTAATTAATTTAAAATAAAATACTTAATAAATATTTTAAATTTTTTATTCATTAAATTCTGCTCTACTCACTGAGCATAAAGGTACTTTTAATTTATTTTTATGATATTTCTACACCAAGATATGAATTTTTTAAGTTACATAGCACTTTTGGTATTTAATTAAATAAAAAAACCCTATTTTACAACTTATCTGACTCAGCGTTAGCACAACCTTGGACCCGTCAAATGCCCATACATTGCCTATTGATTCGTCACGCTTTACACCGCAGTCGCTGACTTGGCCTGCGGTTCACTTAATATCGCCAGTCAACCCGATCTACGCCATTCGTTCGATGCATGCGTGAATAGATGCCATCCGTTGATCGTCCCTAATCATCCATAACCGTGAACGGTCCACGTTCTAACCCTATGATATCACTCCATACTTAACTAAATTAAGTGTGGTTTGTTCCAACAGCTTCATCTATGTGAGGCAAACACATCTATATTTCTAGATACGTATGACATGTAAATTTTATTCACAATGGGTAAACAAAGGAAAAAAATGAGAAGTTTCGGGTTATTCCTTTGCCCAAGAGGTGAGGTCTCGATTGCGTTGGTTGAGAAACTTCACCATGTGTCTACGAACCTCCTCGAAGTGTTAATTTGCATCTTGATCAGGCCTAGGTATGTTTTAGACTAAAGAGTTGCTCGAGTGTGGTCTTAGTCTATGCTAGGGAGCTCAAAAATGATTTTAGGCTCTCGAGAAGCTTTTGGGAAGGTTAATTTGGAGTGTTGGTGGAGTTTGTGGAATGGTCGAGAAAATTCATGGATTTTAATGATGAAATTAAGGTTATGTGGTGGGAATGAAGGCCCGAAAAATGCTTGGGTTGCTCTTCTCAAGGCTATGGGATGGTCTTGAAGCAATTTGGCAGGGCTTCACCAAATTTTGTGCACTTCCTTTCCTTTGGCTGTGAGGTGGTCGTTAATTTATAGGCCATAAAAGGTTGGCCAATTGGGCCGACCATTGGTAGGAATATGGTTCTTAGGTGGAGGTGAGGTGGAGGCAATTGACCAATTTGAGTGAGGAACATTAGATGGGTTAAATTTTGAATTTTACCTCAAGGGTAGCTCTCGGCTTTGGTGTTTTCTAACAGCCAAAGTGGTCGGCCGGCCATGGAAAGTCACCATCCCACTGTTGGAGGTTAGTGGTTGAAAAATGTGAATTCAATTGTGAGTGGACATGTGTAAAGTTGATTAATTGAAATGGAAAGTGGGTTTGAGCTTGGTTGGGTTTGACTTGGGTTTAGGCTCATTATAATGGGCGTGGGTGACTTCCCATGGCTGACCAAGGTGAGGTGGAGAGGCTGAAATGGTGTGGAGAAGTCCCATACAAGGGATTATGGCTAATCATGGATTAGAGTGAGTCATGGGAAGCGTTAGTTGCGTTTTATGGGATCATTAAAGTTATCCCTCCTTTCCCATTTTGATATAGTGACATGGCAATGGCTCTTATGGCTTGCATATGGCTTGAAAGTTTCTTCATGTCTTGCATTTGGCTTGGCTTGTTTTCATGAAGAAGGATTTTTTAATTTTTTTGCATTTTCATGTGGTGTCGTGAGGCAAAATTTAGAAAATTTTAATTATTGACTTTAGGACTTAGGAAATAATTTTAATCAAAGATGAGCGGGGGAATTTAGTGCCATGATGGGTTGGGCTTGGAGTTATGCTTTTGAATTTAAGTATGGTGGGATTTTGATCATGAATTATTTGGTTTAAAGAGATGGGTATGATGAGCTTCATGATGTCATGATCCCCTCATGATGAATCTTTTGACATGGGCTTGATCAATTTTAAATTTGGCTCAAGACTCTAATTTTTGTGAAATTTGAGGTTTGTGGTAAAATTTGATGTGGGGTTGGTCTTGATGGGATTTTGGTAGAAAATGAGGGCAATTTAGGAATTTAGGGGTATTTTGGTAATTTTGGGATATTTTGGGCATGTCTGGATTTTAGGGTGGATTTGAGGTTAACTGGATGATGTGAGCATGCAATCCATGAAAAGGCTTCCTTAAAGTCATATGGTCCTTGTGAGAACTCATCTTGAAGCCTCCACATGTTGGTCTTAGCCATTTTAACCAGTGTTTAGAGACATAAGACCACCCACATGAGTCTCCAAGTGTTAGGAACTATGTTGTGGACCTCCAGAGGGAGATGGGTTAATTTGAGTTAATGGATGGTTTTGGGTGTGTGTGGGAACTTGTGGTGAATTCAAGTGTGTGTGTGAAGGACCAAGCCATCCTGGGTTTCTCTAAGGTCCATTGATCCTATGGGAACTCATTCTTGAGTCATCGCATGTTGGTCTTAGCCATCTCAAGTGATGAGTGAGGTCTTGTGACCACCCATGTGGGACTTCACAAGAAGAGTTAAGAAGTGTTTAGAATTTGTATGTGGGTGGGTTCCATCATTAGTCCTCTAGGATAATCAACAAGACAGTCCTACGGCTAGATCCTAAGTTTCTAAAGACAGGAATTAGACCTCATCAAAATGATGTCAACACTAATACCAGTCTAGTGATTTCTTGATATTATTTCTATGAGTTTCCTATGTGATTTTTGACAATGAGGGATAAGTTCTCCTTGGCCTATATATAGGTCAAAAGATCAGAAGTAAACGATGATCAAAATGTTAATACATTAACATGTGAATTTTAAAAGCATAAAAAAGAAAAATAAGGGAAAAAGATAAAGAATTATATGTCTTGCTTTAAAGAAGAATAAAAAGAGAATTAGTTATTATGCATGAGGGAAGGAAACAAAGAGTTCTCCATTGAAAATATTAAGAAATAAAGTGTAAACAGGTACCAAAATCTTACACCCAAACCAATCATCCAATACAATAACATGCAAATCTTTCTGTACATTATCAACACTCCTTGGATCCCCCTCCTATAAATGCACACAAACATCTCTCTCTCTCTCTCTCTCTATCTCTCTCTCTCTCTCTCTCTCACTCACTCACTCACTCTCTCACTCTCTCTTAACTCACAGAACTCTCAAAGAAAAGCTCTCTAGAACTCTCTCACAAAAGGAACAAGTAAAGGAAATCCTAGGGAATGAAAATACTTTCTAACAAACTCAGAAGGATGAGCTCTCAACAGCCAAAAAGTGTCCTAATTCATCTCCAAATATCCTTAATTAGCTTGAGTCCAAACAACCTACAAATACTTGCCAAAATCATTTTTAGGAAAAGCCCGATTAAACTTGGCATAGGTACACTACAGGGTGGCGTACTTACACCCAAGTGTTTTGTAATTACACCAAGTAATCTATTTATTCACTCAGTTCGATATTCCCTCCAACAAAGAGTATGAGAAAATTATGTCGTATGAGTGGTGTATGTATATCATTCTTCGTTTTAGTCAAATTTTACATGTTTGCATCGTGACTCGTGCTCAACACTTGTAACCTACAAAACATAGCAAAATAAACGTCAATAAGCGTAAAATCATCATAATAAAGAAAAAATTTGTTATTTATGCAGGAAAAATATCACAAATTTGATTCACATCAAATAGTTTTTCAAAGCATATAGATTTGCAATTGTGCACATGCTTGCTTTTGTTGAATTTATCAAAATTTTGAACCTTGAATGTATTGTTCATCCTCTTGGCATGATTAGTGCTTCCACTTCTAATGTTGTTATTGATATTGCTGTGACCATTAATTATTAAATTTAAAAGTAAAAAATGAAGCAAATGACTTTTTTTCTCCAACATACCATCTATACAAAACATTCCATGTAGTTTATGATTTACACAATTCATAATTTCTCTATATGCCTTATTTTAGTTTGCAATGAATTTATGGATAATATTGGTATCTTTAATTCATCTTATGATATCTAGCTGTATCATTATCTTTCTTCTATAAATTTCATTATTATTTTCTAACAAAATAATATTATAATGAGAAACTTTAGTATATAAATTTCTTGTATGCACCAAACCATTCTTTCAGAAAACAAAGCAGTTATTGATAATAGTTGTCATAAATAATTCCTTAGAATGAGTTCATTTTTGATAATTTTAAGATAAATGTTTCTTAAAATCATTTTATAGTTGATGTATTTGTATTATATCGCAACAATTTTAAAAAATTGCAAATAATTGTCTTAAACATACTACGTCTGAAAAACAAATGTGTCACTTAAACATTCTGACATATAGTTATGTGCTAACAGTGAACCGTGCTTCATTTAACTTCATGAACTTTTAATAAATTAGCTATCTTTGTAATTTCATATAAATGATTTAATAATATTCTCAATAATATCTTTCAGTCTCTGATTGATTTCTTGTGTTTCTTATGTATTATTTACTGATTTTTTCTTGATTTTATCTCATACATATTTTTTTCTCAAATTTTATTGTACAGATATTTTTTTAGTTTATATTGTTTAACTCAAAAATTGTCTTAATACAATTAATTTGCTTTTCATTATATTTTGTGAATATTTCCATTAAATTGCATTTTCCTTATAGTATATAAATTGCATATCTCCTTTAAAATGCATATCTCATTTTGATCAAACTTAAATATTCCTCATAGTGCTTCTGGTGTTAATACCACGCTTTCCTCTTGATAAAATCCTTTCTTCTCACAAAGCTTTATTTTAATTTATTTATGTTTCTTCACGTACCATGAATCATATGCTTCACAACGAATTAATATAGTCTGTTATAGTTTAATGATATAGTACCTCTACCGACACAATTCTATCAAAATGATTTGATGTAGTTATTTAAATTCACACTTTTAATTATTTAAAAATATGGTGCATGTGAAAGTCCTCTTTTTAGAACTTTAAAACATATACATGAGCAGCAATAGCTCCAAAAATTGACTTCTTGAATACCTAATCCCTAAAATTTTATATTTATACTCTAAAAGTATATGTCGTTAAGTCTGGTCTATCTTGTGCAGGCTGACCTATCTTTAAATTAGCTATATTTCTACCCATTTGGGATTACATTAGTCATTATAAATACATTGGGCATTCGAAAATGTTGGTTGAATAAGAGTCATTGCATCTAAATATCCACATCTTATTTCACGTGCTCCTCCAGTGAAAGAAGAATGAAGTATAATGTTTATTTAATATTATTACTTAATGCTTCCCCAGTTCTTGAATCAACTATTCCTTTATATAACTCAGATCATATTGGATATTGATTTTTTCTATAAAAATCCAAATGACTCGTCTCCATTTTCACATGCATAACAATAACACATTGATGTAATAATCTACCGCCATATAAAATAATTGAACTATCATTTTCTCAAATTTTAAATTTGTAAAGGATCATAACATCCAAAGCAATGATTTATTTATTTTTATTTGTTACTTTATATATTCTCTAAAATTAGAAGTTAAAATGATATCCTGTTCCACTATATGCGTTGAGTTTGCTTATCCATTCGGGTTACAAATGATGTGAATGAAAATATGCTATTATATGCTTCGATATTACCACTAAAATACTTTGATTCGTTTGAATTGGAAATTAATAAATCGTAAAATTATTTTGAAACTATAGTAAGTGCTAGCACGATCTGTCGATTATACCAACAAATTATTACTTGCCTAAATTAAATTATCATTACTTTATAATATGAACATGAATGCGGTGCTTGAAGAATATGTAATTCTGATTTTGGTAGACCATAATTTATAATCCCATTATTGATATTTCTTGCTAACTCTGCTCAAGATAAATAAATATTAACTATATAGATAGAATATGTGTGTGTGTGTGTGTGTGTGTGTGTGTGTGTGTGTATGTGTGTGTGTATGTGTGTGTATAATTTTTTTTTAAAAGGAAATCGGTGTTTTAAGATTGGACTAAACCGTCCCCTTAATATGTCGGTTTCCCCATATGTGCTAATACGACCCCGGGGGTTACGAAATCGTAAAAGAGTGGACTTACGCTTAGGTTTCCTTGCAATAGGTCATGATTGCGTGCGCGCGCTCACACACACACACGCACACACACACGCACACACGCACACACACGCGCACACACACACACACACACACACACACACACACACACACACACACACACACACACACACACACACACACACACACACACACACACTATATATATATATATATATATATATATATATATATTTATGAAAACGAGCAAAACTAGCTCCTTACATGTTGATATGGAGGATTACATGGTGTTGAGAAACAAGGATCCTCACATACAAAATTTCACTTAAAAGGAAAGGATATACTGTTATAAATGAAATGTAACAGTGTAACAAAATATATATATCTATAACTATATATTTCCAAAATTCAGCCTGCACCTGCTCCAACAGCTAAAAAACCAATCCATGTTGTGGTTTAGTAATTCTGAGATAGGGAAAAGGCATTTGATCACCAGCAAGAAGAAAAGAGAGAGGGGGAGGTGGGGAGTTAGAGATTCTGCTGGTACAGGTAATCCTGGCTTCCCTAGCTAACCAGTTAGCTGGAAGGTTGCCCTCTCTATAAATGAACTGATAATGGTAATTGCAATTGCTTCTCAAGTCTGAAATTTTATCCATCCACAGTTGGATATGCCAAGGGAGGGAGTCAGCATCCCCCAAGGATTGAAACAAATTAGCAGAATCCACCTCCACAATCAGGGAGGACCAATGAAAGTGAGCAGCTACCTTGAAAGCCCAGTAAACAGCAATGACTTCAGCTTCAAAGGCATCAACTGCTCTGACAGGGAGCTGGGGTGGGGGGGTGTTCAGAAACTGTAATGGCATATATATATATATATATATATATATATATATATATATATATATATATATATATATATATATATATATATATATATATATATATATATATATATATATATATATATATATGCGTGAGCCTTGGCTTATTGGTTGCGGCCTTTGGCGTAAGTCCCTCAAGTCGTGGGTTTGAATCCCATCCATTACGGGAGGATTTGAATAGGATACCGGACTCGGAAAGGGGTTGATCGAGCGGTCTCCGACTTTAAAAAAATAAATAATAAAAAAAATTATAAAAAATAATATATATATATATATATATATATATATATATATATATATATATATATATATATATATATATATATATTGAGGAAAGAAGCAACTCGTAGCTCTCTACGTGTTAATATAACTTGAAGGTACAAAAAGGGGGGAGGGAATGTGGATCCCCATATAAAAACAAAAAGAAATACACTGAGGTCCTAGGAGGTTCCTCTTTCCACATTACAACTCCACAGAAAAAAGTAAAACATAAAACCAAAAAGGTATTGTATACCCAAAAGTACATGTAACCCAGTGTACCAAAAAAGTAAAGTATACCCAAGCCGAACATGTGCATCGATACACCTAAAATATATAATATTTTTATACACATTTTTATAAATATTTTAAATTATATTGTACTTTAATGGAAAGACATTTTGTGTATGTTTCTTGCAGGTATGACTAAATGGATGATTGTGATAAAAGGAGTGAAAAATAACTAATTTTGAAGCAAAAATGAAGAAGGTGCAAAATTGATTTGTGGCGGCTAAGTGCCTGGACCTGCACTTACGCGTCAGTGCTTTGCGGCTATGCGCCTAGACTTGGAGCTTACACGCCAGAAGCCTCGCGGCTAAGCACCGAGACCTCGCGCTTACGCGCAACAGTTACTAAAGAAGAGTTATTTAATTTTTTGTGCCATTTTAAAGAGATGTTTGAGGCATCTCTTGGTACAAACGTAAATAACTTCTTATTTGCGCCAAAATTAAATTAAATTACACTTGAACAGATGCATCTCTTGGAGGACTCATGGAATCTAGACACAATTTAAAGAGATACGAAGGCACCTGTTGGAATATTATAAAAAGAGGACCTGAAGATCAGAAAAGTGGTTGTTGTTGGAGGGTATGTAGTTTATGTTTATTGTGTAAGAAAATTTTTAGTAACACACCACTCCATTTTACCATTTCTTCTTACTTTAATATAGTTTGTATTAGGATTAGATGTGAAATTTGGAATCCTTAAAGTTGGGCGACAATCTCTAAGGACTATTGTAAGGAAATGCGAAGTTTTAAATGGAATTTTAAGAGTTTGGTGGAGAGGATTTTCAGATAATTCTTTATCTTTGTTATTACATTTGGTTTTTAATTAAGACTTTTTGTGTTTTCACTATGATTTCTACTTTTAAGCCAAGTAGTGATTGTATTTTCTCTATGAATTTTGAGTAGTTTTTTTTTTTATCTTTTTTCTTAAAATGATGAAGTAATAAAGTTATGGAAGGATGTTGTGTGAAGTATAGGAAATAAATGTTAGAAGAAGTTGTTATGATTCAAAACCTTGCACTTCATTTACTTCTTGATTTTGCCAATTAAGACGTTAATATTTGTTGTGATAATATGTAATAACCGATATAGTATTGTCTCAGTCAACAATTGGTAAGAATCACATGAGATTATATGGGTGAGAATGTAATCCATATGATTAAGTGAAAATACATAGCGAGATAAATTGATGGGTGTAGAATTAGAGGACTTTAGAGTGACAGGATAAAGACCCCAATTCAATTTATTGTTTTATGTTTTGATACGTGATGTTAGGTGGAGGGAGAAAAGGAAACTCTAGACTGAGATCTAGTATCTTTCCTGCTTAGCCTGTCTTCAAGATTAATAAAACAATAGATTAACCTATGTTCTTTATAGCATCTATAGTAAGAGTAAAGAATATAATTTCTTCTTTTTGGCATAACACATCTTAGATACTTCCACAATAGAACTCCATGTCTTGTTACTGATTCAGAATAAGGAAAAAGATATTGTATTTGCATTTGCTTTCATCTTACAAAAATCTAGTTATAATAGATGTTTGCTTTTATTTCAAATTATAAAAACTATCAAAAAGAATTTAACTTTCTTTCCTAGAATACTATCCTTAGTTTGAGTAAGATCTTTATTAAAAAGTAAAAGGTTATTTCTCTGATTTCTTTGTTAAGAATATTTAACATTTATTTAACATATTTTCCCTGTGACTTCGATATCTCGGGGATTAATTAGAAAGTCCTATATCACTTGATAACGATACATATACATGCGTAGAATCTCAATTTATAATAATATAAATTAAATCTCTAATTTACATTGGCATCAAGTTTTTGGCGTCGTTGTAAAGAATGAGATATCATTAAAAAGAAGTATAAATTCATATATAAAATGTAAGCATAAATATCAGGGATCATGCACCAAAACACTAATTTGAGACCCAACTGCAGACCGATTAAGATATGTAAATTACATAGCTCAAATCTGAGATGGAATCCACAGCTGAACTTAACAACAGTAATCGAAGACAACAATAATATGACCAAGAGTGTCCCAAACCAGTTATAATGCACCACCATCAGGTAGAAGAAGATCTACAACAAGAAAGGGAGAAACCACCGATAACAGAACCAAGAGATGATATGAGAAACCACAAGTCAAGACCAAGCATAAAAAGGAGAAAAAAATGAACCATATAAGATCGAAATAAAGGAGGTCTGCAAAACATTAGCCTCTAGCATGTGTAATAATCATCCTACAAAGCAGAACCAACTTCTAGAATATCCCTACATAAATAAAAAGCAACCAAAGAACAGATATTTGCAAGGCACCCCTTCACATTCCATTTGTGATTCCAGTTTAGTATGATTTGCTCCAACCCAGAAATGTGATTACCCCCCCCCTCATAAACCAAAATAAGCATAAGAGGAAGAGAAGGAATAAAGTACAAAGCACTTCCTCAAGTAATTTCTCATGCACAAAGCAAAAGATTCTGGCAGATGTATTGAACCAAGAAATGTTGCAGCAAAGAACAGTATCAAAAGATTCAAGAAATGTTGCAGCAAAGAAATGTTACAACAAAGCACTCCCTTCACATTCCATTAGTATGGTGTAGCAGTTCAGTATGGGGGAAATTTGCACACAACATTATCAATGGTAGCGGTGTGACCCAAAAGCCAAACACCCTAGAGGAGCAGTGAGAAGAGAAATGTACAAAATACAAAAAAAGCTAAATCAGACACTAATATATGGGAAATCCAAAAGATCCCCAAAAGTCAGTTGTTTTAATGGGGAGGTAGATTTTTTCCCAACAAGAATACCATAAGAACCTCGCTTAGCTAACCAGTCGGCAAGGGCATTTCCTTCTCTGTAAATGAAAGGCATTTGGATCTTAATATGTTTAGAGGCAACTAAATTCAATATCATGTTGCTGATACCTACCAATATCCATGATGGGCTCTTACCAAAGGTAAACAATTGATAGATTAAAGAGTAATCAGTTTTAAGAATTAGGTTATAAAAGCTAAAAGCCACCACAAGCTTCAATTCCATTAACATTGCCCAATATTCAGCTTCAACAGGGTAGTCACCAAGGGTGGGTGAGGCAAATAAAAGTAAGGCTTTGCCCAGATGATCCTGAAAAACATCCCCAATTCCAGCAAGAAGAGTGATCCAACTACATTCAACATTAATTTTAACCCAGCCCCTAGTGGGAGGTTTCCATAGCACCAGTATGGGTCTAGCCCGAGTAAGGACAGAGCAAGCAGTTGCCTAAATGTATCTCGTGATCTTGAAATAGTGAGAAAGTATATATGGGGTGGTAATGAAAGGAGAAGGGGGACAAGAGTTATACCTGAAATAATTCCTAGCATTCCAAACAAATCAAAGAACAGTCAGAGGAAAGGTAGCAAGTTTTTTCTCAGAATACACCAAGCACTAAGCATCAACATAATTCTCCAGGAGGGTGGTAAGTGGCCAAACAATTCCAAAGAATTGTCCCAGGGCCATCCAGACAGTTCTAGCATAAGCACATTGATAAAATAAATGAGAAGTGAGTTCCTCCTCCATATTACAAAGATAGCATTTTGATGCCATTCTTAATCCTTTTAATTTAAGAACATCATCATTGGGCAACAACGAGTGAAAAGATCTCCAAAGGAAAAAGAAGGTAGAGGGAGATAAGGTATTGTGTCAAATCAACTTGCTCCATTTCCTGATGTCAAAAAAATGCAACTTATTGTATAAAAGTTTAGTAATATAGCAGTTGGAAGTAAATTTCCACATGGGTGTGTCCTTTTTATGTTGAACAATGGGGATGGTAGCAATTTGAGATGCATGATCACCAACAAGATGCTGTAACATAGGCACATTCCATTCATCATTTTCCCAACAATCAGAGGCCAAAAGGGTGGGTTCCATATTTGTAGTGGAGGCTTCTGAGAGATTTCTTGCTCCCCATTGTTCATGCCAGAAAGGATACATTCCCTTCTCCAAGATCCAGTTATATGAATTGATTAGCCACCATTTTTGCTTTGAGAATATATTTCCATATTTTTGTGTCCCCTACCTTTCATGTAACAGAAGAGGGGTGAAGAAAGGTATTGTATTTAGATAGCATGAATTTGGCCCACAAAGAAGTACCAGATCAAAATTTGTACCAAATCATACACATATTAATAGCTTCGAGGTGCTCCATGTTTTTAAAGCCCATACCACTAGCAGAGGTAGGCTTGCATACCCTATTCCAACGAGTCTAAATCTTTCTTTTACTTTCATGGAACCATAAAAATTTGTTGAAAATATGATGCAACGTGAGTTTGGTGCTCTTTTTGAGATGAAGTACCTGCAAGGCATAAAGAGGGAAACCATGCAAAATAGTTCTAAACAAGGTCAAAAGACCCCCATTTGAAAAAAGTACATTCCTCCAATCATCAATTCTAGCATTGATTTTATATATAACAAAGTCACTTTAGGACTACTTCCTTTTGCCTCTAAGGAGATTAAATTCAAGATATTGGAAAGGAAATGAGTCTAAGGTGAATTAAGTGAAGGCAGTAGCCCATTGAATAATATTACTCCTTAACAATTTTCAAAAGTAAAGTTGTGACTTAGTCTTGTTAAGAAAAGGTCCTGAGGTGTTTTGAAAAATGTTCATAATGTTCATTAACCTCTTAATAGTAGCTTTAGTAGCTTTAGAAAAAAGGATAACATCATCATAATATGCCAAGTGGCTAACCATCACCTTAGATTTATGATGAAATTGTAATTAAGGGTCTTGAAGATGAGCGTGATTAAGTAATCTGGATAGATAACCAAATGCCAAACTAAAAATGGTGGGTGATAGGGGGTCACCTTGTCAAATGTCTCTTTTTACAGAGAAAAAACCATATGTACTCCCATTAACCAAAACACTATCATGACTATTCATCAGCCATCTATGCATGAGGTTGCAAAAAAGTGGTTGAAAACCCCTAGCTTGTAGAATACTTAGAATGAATTCCCAATTGATAGTGTCAATGCTTTTTGGATGTCAAGTTTAAAAGTCATGTTCCCCCTGTACACTTCCTGTCAAGCTCTTCAACAAGCTCTTGAGCCAATAGAATATTATCAGTAATGTACCTTCCTTTAACAAAAGCATATTGTTGTGGGGAGATGAGGGTGGAGAGATGGGGTTGGAGCCTAGAAACTAGTAATTTGCTGATTACATTAGAAATGATAATAGTTTGGGATATAGGACTTAAATTTTTCCATTTACTCTGGTGATTTCTTTTGGGAATGAGGATAATAGGAGCAACAGTAAAATATTTACCCGGGTCCGGCCCAAGGAAGAAGATTTGGATTGCATTAATAACCTCATGCTTAATGTTATCCCAACAATGCACATAAAAAAGAGAGGTAAACCCATCAGGGCCAAGAGCCTTGTTTGAATTTATATCCTTAAAGGTCAATAGAATATCATGCTCAGAAAAAATCTCCATCAACTGCAAAGTCGAGGTATAGCTTTTATTATAAAAAAAGGTGAGGATCTATGGGATGCACTTGTGAATGAGAGCCAAAGAAGTCAGCAAAGTGTTGGGCAACATCATGGCCAATAGCTTCCTAATCAGTGAGTATAACTCTATTAGCATGAATAACTCTTATAATAATGTTAATATTCCTTCTGTGTTTATTAGAAGCATGAAAGTAATGAGTCTTTTTAATCAACATTAGAAAAATGGGTGTCATGGGATTTTTGTTTTAGAAAATTCTCCTCCAAGTTAATAACATCCATTAAGATATAGTGGGCCTTAGTAATTTCATCCACCAAATTTGGGTCAGAAAAAGACTGCAATTCTAAAACATCAACAAAAGACTATAATTCCCGAACCTTATAATGGACGTTACCAAAAACTTGGTAATTCCAATATTTTAGCGTAATTACAACCTTCTTTCGATATTTCTAAAGGATGTGCAAAGGGTTGCTAGCCCCCTCAAATGTCCAGGCTTGCTTAACAAGAGACAGAAAAAGTTTCATGTGAATTCCACACATTAAAAAATTTGAATGTGTAGTTAGGAGGTTTTATATGTAAAGCCAATGTGAGGAGGATGAGGTTAGGATCAGAAATTGCATGGCTTAAGTGTTGGAATTTTGAAATAGAGAAATAGTTGAGAAAGAAGTAGTTAGCTAGGTATATGTCTAGCCTCTGAAAGATGCTACCTCTTCGCCAAGTGTAGGGTTGGGGGCATTATAGCCAATGTCAAAAAGCCCAACATCAGATAGTTTCTCACAAAAGGTTTTGATAAGCCTAACATCACCTTTCCCACCAACCTTCCTTTCATCAGATTTCATAATCATGTTAAGATCACCACCCACAAACCAGTTGTCATTAATAGATTCCCCAATTTGAGAGAGTTTTTCCCAAAGAAGTTATTTATCATGAAGAGTAGATTTGACATAGATAAAAGCTGCCCAACTATAGTACTCATCATTATGAAAAGTAGTAAGAATGAATTGATCATCATTTTCAATGACATTGAGCTTTTTATAGTGCCTCCAAAAAAGCTAGATTTTATTATTCTTATTGCTGAAGTGATTAAAAGATTTGAATTTCCTGAGTATCTTGTCCATTTTAGTAGTTACCAAAGGTTCCAAGATAGCAAAAATATATAACTTATGGACCCTGCATAAGGGTTTAAGCATATTAAGGGAAGGCGGGTCAGCAATTCCCCTAGCATTCCATATCATTATGTTGAACAAGATAGCGTGGAGGACTAGCCAAGTGTTCCACATTAGAGTGATAGTTACCTGATTGGTTTGTATTGACCTCATGTAATTTTGTTAGCTCAGCATTTCTTTTTTTCCTTCTGCTTGCCTTTTGGATTATCCATTCATTCTCCAAAATATTGGTTGCCTCATGAACCAACACGCCAACAGCATTTGAGGCAGAATTGGCATCCCTAACTAAATGGGAAGGAGTGGGAAGCACAGGATGTCCAGTTGGAGCAGTATTAGCACAATCAACTATTTCAATAGAAGGGTGGGCACATAGAGATCTGACTTCCAAACTGATAGGTATGGCTTCATATATACATATATATATACATAAACATATGTATACATATACATGTGTGTAGATATATATACATATACATTTACATATACATATACATATACATACATATACATATACATATACATATACATACACATATACATATACATACATACATATTCATATATACATATACATACATACTCACACAAACACACACAAACATATATTGGCTCATTGGTAGCGGCCTTTGCCTCGAGTCAAGGGGTCGAATCCCACACCTTTCGGGAGGATTCAAATAGCACACAGGACTGGAATGGGGATCCGCCCCTCGGTCAGTTCAACCTATAGGGGTTGATCGGCGGTCCTCGACTGCCGATAAATCTTTACTAGATATATACTGTTGACCTCATTTTTGATGAGGTCTTCTCTTCTCCTTTTAGTACTTAGGATCTAGCCTTAGGCTTTTCCTTTGACTATCATAGAAGAATAGAAATGGAATCCACCACTTAGAAATTCAAACTACTTCTTAACTCCCTGCAAACCCGGCAAGCTTGATTGTAAACCCCTAATCACCTAGAGGGTTGAGATCAAATGTGGAAGTTTAAAGGATGAGTTCCTTATAGGACTCTTTGGCCTTAGGATCACCCTGGGTGGCCTGGTTTGATGAGTGCTGACTTACACATACACTACACCCTCACACACACATCCTAAAAACTACACCTATACCCAACTTGGTCTCCTGACTCATGTAGGTAATTCACATAGATGGACCTTAACCCCTAAGCCCCTGGCTAAGAAGGTTAGGAACAACATAGTGAATGCCTCAAATGAGTCCTTTCATGACTCATATGAGCTTATCATGGCTTCATGGCTCAACCAAAATGATTCCATTTTACTCACACTTGCTCAATTTTCATTTTTCCAAAATTTCAATTTTTGACCCCCGGGGCCCCGGACCCACCTAACCTACCATAAAAAAAACCCTTGAAACTACCCAAAACCACCAAAATTCCGAAATCACCCAAATCTTTTCCAAAATCAACCTTGAACATTTCCCAACCATTTAAATTGATCATCCATAACCAAAAATACCAAAATTTCCAAAAAATACCCCCAATACTCTCCAAATTACTAAAATGCCCCTCTTGACCCAAAAATCCAAAAATTTCAAAAATTTCCAAAAAATTTCCAGAAAATCCCAAATATTCCCAATTTTATTTTGTTCAACTACACCATGTGCCAATTTTGCCAATTTACCCCACTTTTACCAAAATCCCTAATTTAGCCCATTTTAAACCCAAGAAAACCCAATGTCAAACCAAACCACCCCAATTGACCTCAATTTTGGTCCAATTCAATTCCAAACTTCAAATCAACATCCCTGATATCAATTTAGACCAAATCCAAGTCCAATTTGATTGACATTTGAGCCCAATTTTATTTTGAAGCCTAAGGCCCAATTTTGGCCCATGACCCAAAACCTAGCTCAAACCAACTCAATTCAACCCCAATTGGTCCCAAACCTTTTCTAAATCTTCCCTAACATCTCCAAAAATAAAACACTAACATAGTTTGCCCAAAATTTGGACCCAAATCTTACTCAAATTAAACCCAAACCCAAAATTCCCTAAATAGGCTTAAATCCACCATGAACCCAAATAGGCACAAATCCCAAGATTAAAGCCCAACCAAGGTTGAAAACTCTTTGTTACACTCCCATAAACATTTCTCAACATTGAATTTACATAAATTTCAAGATTAGCCCAACCTTAGCCCAAGTTAGTCCATTTTGATCTATTTTGACCTTATCACCAAGGGGACCTAAATTAGACTCAATTCAATTCCAAATCACCTCAAATTTGTCTCAAATCACTCATGACACATCCCTAAACCAAACCCAACATTTATTTAGCATGGAACTTTGTAAAGTTTTCGTCTAAAAGCCCATTTTGAAACATAAAAGCCCATTCCCTTGAACCATTTTTAAAGCCCACCTTTACCAAATTTTAAAAGCACAAACCCATCCTAAAGCCCACTTTACAATCTCATCTCATCCTCACTCAATTAATATCACTACCTAAGTGCTAAATCCATCATGAAAATCAAACCAAAATGGTATTATGCAAAATCCCATCAAATAACCCCAAAATTTCCAAAAATTCTTAAAACCCTTTTTCATGAAAATTGACCAAACTCTTGCCAAGCCAAATGTGAGCCATGAAGCCATGTATAAGCCACATGAAGCCATGGATGGTTTGAATTTTCACCAAGCTATTAATGGCAAAGGGAGGGGGGCCTTTTCTAAGCTCTCACTAAACCCTTTTAACCCTTTTAATGTCTCACCCTAACCCAAAATTAACTTAAACAAAATTGATGTGGACTTCACCACACATGTGAGCCTGGCCCACCTGACCTCCTCAGCCTAAAATCAGGCCATGGGGAGATGAACCAAACCCAAAACCATGGCTTGGACCAAATCAAGCCAAAATGGACACTCCTCCATGCCACTTTGATCCAGCCCCTTTACGCTTGGCAAAACTCAATTGAACCCACAGGAATTAAGCCCTGACTTCCCTGAGCCTGAGGTTGACCTGACCCTAGCCAACCAGCCACCACAGTCGCCAGAAAATGCCATGGCTGAAACCTTGGGATGAGCCAAAGTTTGGAATTCCCACCTGCTGAGCTGCCCCATGCCCAATGGCCATTGCAGTTGTTCTTCCCTTGCCCTGAGCATTTGATCCAAGCCCCTAACTCCCTCTGGGAAGCCATGGCCATCGCTATTTAAGCCAGCCAACCCCTCTTGGCCAAAAGGTTGGTTGAATCAAACCTTCACAGAATCCCTCCAAACTCCTCACAAAGCTTCCCCTAGCCAAGAACAATCCATCCCCACTGTTCTCCTGCCCTAACTCCCACAGATTGAGCTCAATTTTTTAGCTC
Organism: Papilionanthe hookeriana x Papilionanthe teres; assembly: GCA_022702705.1. Classification (NCBI taxonomy): domain Eukaryota; kingdom Viridiplantae; phylum Streptophyta; class Magnoliopsida; order Asparagales; family Orchidaceae; genus Papilionanthe; species Papilionanthe hookeriana x Papilionanthe teres. Next base: position 153,324,547 of record CM040424.1, read on the forward strand.
AATTCTAAGGCTAGAATAGGACACTCTCAAATCCTCCATCAAAATCAAATTAAAGTCACCCACACCTACACAAGACCAAGAGAAGGAGTTCCCTAGTGAAAGCCCCCTCTCCAGGCCACCCATTTGTTCTAGCCTCCAAAGGTTGAAATCGGGTCCGGTGGAAATCGAGTCTAGCGATTCCCAGTGGCTAGAGACTTCATCTGGAGCTTGCTTAGGTTCAATCGAAGGTGACACAACTCTCAGATCGATGCCACACTTCTCTGAGTAAAGGTATGAGCTCTCTCTTCTTCCCGAGCTTCTGAACATTCTTTATTTTGATTGGGTTAATTTCATGCCACATAAACCGTATGGATATGTTCGTCTCTTCAAGACGAATCTATAGAGTATAAGAACAAAAAAAATCCATTGAGAATCGAGTGAGATCTTAGGGTTTTAGTGTGGACGGTCACGGGTGCACACCAGTCTTAGACGATGACCAGGAGCCGTTGGATCGCGCGTGTATCGGGCGGATGGTCGAGATCAAGTCGGACGGTGCAATGGTACATGAACCACGGGCCCCTAGAGAGCTGAGTCAGATGGCGGCGCCGAATCACAGCGCCCTGCGTGGCCTTTCGGAGCTGTCGAGGATGGTGTGGCGTCGTGTGGATAAGTAGGAAATTAGAGCTATTTTCTATTTATTTATTTACCAAAACTTCAAAAATCCATATCTTTGCATAGAAAAATCACAAAAATAAAATAAAAATACACTCTTGCTTAGTGAATAAAGGAGAATAATGTGGAAAATAAATCAAGTCATTTCATCAAGTATTTTATTTTTAATGATTTATTTACTCTCTGTATTATTTTAATTCTTCATTTGCATAGGCAATTCACCATGGCATGAGACCATGGGGCTTTTGAAGCCTCTGAACTTGGGAACATTCCCTGAATTTTCCAAGGTCAGAGACCATCCCTATGAGAAGTTAATGATTTTCCAAGTTCATGTTACTATTTTGAGTATTTTAATTCCAATAATTAGCATGCTGAGAAATAAATTCTAAAAAAATTTGGTGATATTTCTTACGACCATGGGAACCTAGGAAAAATAGGTTTTGAGTTAATTCACATGGAACAACCCTAATTGGCCTAAACACCCAAAATTGAACTTTAATTAATTAGGGTTAATTACACATCAAATTAACTTGAAAATAATTCTCCACTGATCTTTAGGATCAGAGAAATATCACATAAAAATTTGAAATCAATTGGAAATGTTTAACCCCACTAAATGGATTAATTAAGTCACATAACCAAAATTAAACTTTAAAAATTCATAAGTAACAAAATACTTTTCAAAAATTCACAAAAATAGTTTTGGGGCTTCTCTAACATCAGAGAAACTTAGGAAAATTAAAATTGTAATTTTCTAAAAAAGTTGATTTTTATCATTATTTTAATATTTTTAATAATTAAAAAATAATAAAAATCATAAAAAATATAAAAAATCACCAAAATGACACATTTTGAATTCTAATCACTTAGGAACAAACCAAATATTTTTTCTAAGTCTCTAGGGTAATATATTGAATTTTAAAGGCTTAAAACAATTTTTGAATTAAAAAATGATTTTCTTTAACATTTCCACTAAAATAATTCTAATAAATCAAAGAAAAATTATAAAAATATAAAATTTGGTTCTCTGATTTTCTTGAGGTCAGAGAGATTTTTAAAAAATATAAAATCCATTTTTCAACTTTTATTTCTTTTTTAAATTAATTAATACTCTAAAACATAAAATAATTCTAATAAATAAAATATAATTCAAAAAATCACCAAAATTGGTCCAAATGGTCCTCTGGTCATTAGAGACATCCCATAGTTTTCTTAAGGATAGAAACATTTCCTTGGTCATGTTATTGAATTTTCCTTGAAAACCCCTATTTTCCATTAGAAATAATTACATAAATAAATTAAAAACAGAAAAATCATATTTTCTCCTCTAATGTCTTAATTGACATGTGAGTGAGGTTACATAAAAATTTCAAGTTCATTTGAGCTTATTTTAGTGAGTTATAGAATTATTAAGCTTGAAGGGCAAAAGGGTAATTAAAAAATTTCAACCCTTAATTAAAATTTTAGGATTAATCAAAAACGGAGGGTAAAATATTTGATTTTAAGCTGATTTTGGATAATTAAAACTTAAGTGATTGAGGGTAGAAACCTACTAACCATTTCAAATATAATTAAAATAAAACTTTAATTAATTAATTAATTGAAATTTTGGAAGAATAATAGAAATTGGAATTATTAAATTAGGGATATTATTAAGAGGATATTTATTCTTTAATTTATGAATCCCTAAATTAATCACTTCAATAATATTTAATTCTTAACTAAAAGGATAATCCTAACTTAAAATTTAAAATGCTAAACAATTTAACAATTAAATTAAATTAAATTTAAGATGTTGAGAATAAATTAATCCAAAATCTAAATCAAGTTAACACCTTAACAATTAAATTAAATCATATTTAATATATTAAGAAAAAATTAAAATTAAATCAAAATAAATTAAATCAAATTAAGTTGAATTAAAATTAAATTAAAATTAAATTAAATCAAATTTAATAAAAAATTTAATTAAATTAAATTAACCTAAATTAAATTAAATTAAATCAAATCAATTTAAATTAAATTAAATTAAATTAAATTAAATTAAACTTAAATTAAATTAAAATTAAATTGAATTAAAATCATTTAACAACACACCTAAATGAAATCATTAAGAGTTAAACCAAACACTTAAAGTAGGTTTAAAACATAAAGGTTAAATCTGAGATATAACATAATTTAAAACGTAAAGATTTAAATTAAATCTAAAAAAAATGACTTGAACACTATTCCAAACTTAAACTTTTGTTTTATAATTAAGTTAAAATTAAAATTAAATCATTAAAATACTTAATAAGTTGTTTTGCCCTTTTTAAAGCTCTTATTATTATAACTCTTAAATGAAGTATCAAGTGAAGTGTTACTTCACTTATAGGACATTCAAATGTCCTAGTTCACTGAGCAAGAGAACAAAACTTAAACCCTGGATGATTAATTCACCTGTTCAACTAAATTTACTTGGACTCAAAATAATCCCAGAAATATTGAAAAGATGTTTAGGACTCGCCCTAAGCACTTCCTCAATATGACAGGATGTTTTAGAAGAACAATTGAATCTAGTTGTTCTTTGATGAAGAAAATCATCCTTAAACAAAACACAAGAACCTAGACGTCATAGGAGATGACTAGTTATAGGATTAGAAATTTGGTAGACAACCAAAACCCTTTCCCTTTGCTTTACCTAGGTATTTCTTGAAAAATATTTAAATGCCTTAACATGTGTTTGAAGTGCAGCTTGGGATGATGGGAAGACCCTTCAGGTACGCTTTTATTTTATTGCAATTTACTTACATGCAATGTACTTTTCTTTTCTTGCATGTTAAATAAGACTGTTGCATGAAAACCAAAACCTTTAGGATAGTCCCTAAACTGAAACCAAAACTAAATTAAAAATCATTGCAAGATAAAATTCACCGCCACAACATTCAAAATATAAAATAACTCAAAATTTAATCACAAACAGACAACAAAACTACAATTATAACTTAATTAAAACGTCTCGTTGAATGATCGGGAATACCTCGGATGATGCAACCCACGTGTTGCTAACGGGATTTTCCACGGTCTAAATGAAAGTATGGAACTCATTCAGTTGAGTTTAGCAAATTCATCTGAACTAAGTGAATTCAATGAAAATAACAGTGCCGGGATGACGGAACCGTGGGATCTTAATCGATTCTGTTTAAATAACTTTAAGATTTGTTTTAATTAAAATTTTAAAAACACTTGGATTTTAAGATCTTCTCTAAACCAAAACACTTCTCTCATCTCCTGATTTATGACTTCTAAAACTAAACCTCTAGAACAACAAGAAGCTTGGAGCACAGTGGGCAGCACGGCCATCGTCATCAGCAAAACTCGGATCTACTTCAGCAAAACCTTTCTTGGAGTTAAATCACAAAGCCATAGGACTTCGAGGTAGTTTGCCTAGTGCAACATAAATCCTCAACTCTTTGTTAGGCATTTGCATGATCATGTCATGTAAATTAAGCCCTAACTGGTCTTAGGACTCCGAGGTAGTTGTTTGGTACGACATAAACCCTCACTTCTTCAAGGCTATTTGTATGATCATGTCATACAAATATAAGTCCTAATCAATTAAAATTGGTAGGATTGCAATATTAAATAAACTCCCAAATTGAAACCAAACAATAGGAGAGTTTGAGAAGTTGTCAAGATTCTTCTTGGATCCTCAGCTTCTCCTACTTCTCTTTCTTTGGACTCTTAAAATAAATTGTTCCAAATTTGATCCATTCCCTATTGAAAATTCCAAAATCCAATCCTTTCAAAACCTTAAACTTTGAAATTCTTGAGAGCAAAACCACTAATTATTATTGAGAGTTTTCTTAAATGATTCCTGTCATTTAAGATGTAATTAACTATAGGGGCTTGCCCTTATAGGGAACTTTAAGAACCTAGGTAATGTAAACCCTGCTTAATTCATTTATATTAAGCAGGGGAACTTGACGTCTTATAAAATTGGTTCGCAGACCAAACGGATGTCACAGATCTTCTAGTTTATTTAATCGAACCCCATTACCAAGCAGTGTGTCTATTCCTCGAGATAAATACGTGGTTTGTGGTGCGGTGCTCGTTTATATAAACTATTCGGGATGTGAGATCGGTTTGATTTCATATCTTAAAATTTTAAAAATCAAATACTACTTTCTAAATTATATATATATATTTAAATTAAATTTAAAATTTAAAGTTCGTCGACAATTTCTGTTAGACGACCCCCTTTTCAAAATACAACACTCAAACCTAAAAATATGCCGATATATATATATATATATATATATATATATATATATATATATATATATATATATATATATATAAGCTCGAGATTCTAACCTTCAATTGAATTTTCTTATTTCTTTTCTTTGTTCTTCTTGGGTTCTTGATTTCTATATTATGAATGTATGTTTCTTTTTTATGGATAATCTTAATCATCCTTCCTCCTCTGGTAAATATTTTGTGGAAGTGGTTGGTGACATGTCTTCTGATTCGTCGGACAAGCTATTTTTTCCTTAATTTTATCATGATTCAGTTGCTGGTAAAGGTGATTGTCCATTCATTAAGAAAGTGGTCAAGAAGGGTGGGAAGCCAGCCTTAATTTTCTCATATTCTGAAATTTCTTCTCTTGTGGAGGTTCATAATTTTTCCTTAATTGGCAAATTTCAACTTGGTCATTCAAAGATGGAAGCTATCAGGAAATGTTTTGAAGATTTTCGTTTAGTTGGCACATGGAAAGTTGGTTTGTTTGATGGTAGACATATTATGATACATTTGACAAAGGAAGAAGATTATGCTAATCTTTTTTCCAAGAAGTTTATTCTTATTGAGGAAAAGTTTACAAAAATTTTAAAATACTCTCTTGATTTTGATCCTAATCAAGAAGAACCTATAATCCCTATTTGGTGCAAGCTGCCTAATTTAAAACTTCAGTTCTTTAATCATCAGTTAATCTATGCTATTGGAACTGCATTGGGCAAGCCTCTAAAACTGGATATTTCTACTTTTCAGCTGACTAGGCCTTCTTTAGCTAGAATTCTTGTAGAAGGAGATATCACTCTTCCTGATGTTGATGAAATCCTGCTGGGATCTCCACATAATGACTATTGGCACCCTATCATTATAGAGCAAAGACAACTTTATTGTCATCATTGTAAGATGTTTGTCCATTCTAATGATGTTTGTTTTAGACTTAATCCTGATCTTAAGACTACTAAAGTAAGGAATTCTAATCTTACCAGTGCTGTTAATAAAGTTTCCTTACCTTTAAGAGCTGTTAATGTGAATCCTTCTGTGAACCATGACTTAAATGTGCCTTCTTCTTCTTCTGTTCCACAAGTTGTTACACAAATTCCAAATGCTACTCTTCCTGTATGTCCTATTCCTGAAGATGTTCCTACTATAGTGGTTCCTGCTCCTTCTGATACTGAACTTGTTCCATCTAGTGAAGTATTGGTAGAAAGGTCAGAAGAGCTTGTGAATATAATTCCTGAAATTCCTGCACCATCTGAAGAAGAGGCTAATCTTGCATATGGTCTAGGAAATGAGTCTTATTATCATTCTAGAGAGGTTCTGCCACCAATTATGCAATATCCAGATGTTCAAGATATTTCACAGGATAATAATTGTATCAATTTGGAAGCTATGGATTCTGTTAATATGGATCTGAATGAAGATTGGGTGGTTGACCCAAGGTAAAAATGTTAAGAATTTTATTCTGATTTTATACTGATTTTGATGATATTGCACTTTAAAGAAGGGTATTTTTGGTGTTTTTCTGCATGTATGAAGATTTAAGGACAATGGAGCGAAAATATGCAAAAAGGAAAAAAATTGGAGCAAAAAGGGCTAAATTATGAAAATTTGACTTAGGGCGCCGACGGCGAGGTCGATGGCTCCCACGACGTGATTTTCCCGAGAGTTCATAATATATTTCAAAGGTGGCCACTAATGGCAGAGGTCGATGCCACCGACAGCAGAGCCAGTTCAAAGCAGTGTTTCTAGAAGGTCGCCGACGGTGGAATCGACGGTTCTTTCCCAAAATACTTCGAATGTGGATGATTTTTGTAGGGATGCTTGGAAAACATTGGAGACTCTTCAACAACTTTAAAAAGAACAAGTTTAGAACAAAAAATGTCCTTTTGGAGTCCTCTAAAGTCACTAAGAGTCTGTGAAAAGTTCTATTAGAGTCTTCTAATAGATACTTAGTGTTCAATTAGAGAGTCCACTAGTGTCCATTGTTATTAGTGAGTGTTAAATAGTGAGTTCAAAGAGAGATATCAAGAGGAATTCTTCGAAGGATTGTAAGAGTTTAAGGAAAGTGAGAGATCTCTTTTGCATTGCCGCTTCGATGGAGAATTCCGTATACTGTTAAGAAAGGAAGAGATTCAGAAAAATTTCAAGGAGTTTGCTTGGGGAGGAATTTAAGATAAGTTGTGTTTATTTACTTTAGTTTGTAGAACTTTACTTTTATATATGAAATCCAAGTTTTATTGCTTCCTCTCGATGAATTTTGAGTATTTGTTCTGTCTTTCTCCTTATTTTGATATTTTTGTTAAATGATAATTTAAATTAGTGTGCCATAAAAGTTTAAAAGAAGTTGTGATAATCTTGTATTTAATTTTTAATCTACATTCAATCTGGCCATTTGAAAAGTTAAAATCTGCTGAGTTTGACAACTATAGTTAAGATTACATCTGAGATTCAGGGAGATCAAAATCCTTGGAAGCATGGTGAAAATAAATAGGGAAATAATATTCATTAGGCGTAGAATTGGAGATTTTAGAGTGACAGGCTAAAATCCTCAATTCGATTCTATCATTTGGGTGCTGAAGTATAGATGTTAGCCCTCAGGCGAGGGGAACATGGGAGCTCCAAAGTGAGAGCCAGTATCCTCCCAGCCTAGCCGCATATTCAGTAACCAAGCATAGGATTAGTCAATGTGCTTTATGCCCTGACCAAAGGGTAAATAATAGGTATGCTCCTATTTGGCACAACACCGTTTAAAACTAATTCTAATTATCTATTCACTTAAATATCTTAACAAAGGAGAAAGATTCATGCTTATATATTTGAACTTTACTTTAGTAGACTTAGTTATCTGTTAGTAAAACTAGTTTAATTAAAAACTTTATATTATTGTCGATTGCGTATTAGTGACATATAGGCAAATTCAATTTAGTTGTGATTCTAAATTGATTTCTATAATCCTAGTCTGTAGCCTCTAAAATATTCCCTGTGGGATCGATATCCAAGACTCTACTAGAGCCCTGTATTACTTGAACGATACGTATACTTGCATTAAAGGGTAACTCTGCGATTAAAAGAAAATATTATATACTTGTTACTAAAAGAATTAAAATTACGCTAAGTGTCCACCGTGTAGAGTTTGTGCTTGTGTGCAGAATCCTTCCCTCAAGTCAATTTAGTGTTGTTGTCGGGAATATAACATAATTAGAGTAACAGACAATTTAGGATTGTTAGAAAACTTTTTAATAGAATTGCAACTTATTTAATTAACTGTTTTGCTATGTACGGATTTCGATTGTATGCATAAATTTGGTATGAAAATCTTAAACCTACGATTCAGAATTAGAACGCACTGTTAGGAGAATTAGAAAACTATGAAAAGAACCTATAAATTCTAAAATAATGGAAAACAACGTAAACAACCAAAGAATAGAAAACTAATATCAATCTAGACCATTAAGAGATTACGCTAACCCTACATTAGATGAAATTCACTTAACTATCCAAAATCTTGATGTAGTTGCTAATTCATTTGAGCTTAAAACCGCAATTATCCAAATGGTACAAAACATTCAATTTGGTGAAAATTCAAATGAAGATCCTAATTTATATCTGTCGGCATATTTTTAGGTCGTGTGTTTTATTTTGAAAAGGGGTTCGCCTAACAGAAGTTGTCGGCGAATTTTTAATTTAATTTAAATAAATAATTTTGAAAAGTAGTATTTGATTTTGAAAATAATTTTAAATTTGAAGGTTTTAAGATATGAGATTAAACCGATCTCACATCCCAAATAGTTTATATAAACGAGCACCGCACCACAAACCGTGTAGCTATCCCTAAGGATAGACACACTGCTTGACGGTGGGGCTCGATTAAATAAACTAGAAGATTTGTGACATCGGTTTGGTCTGCGAACCAATTTTATAAGCCGACAAATTCCCCTGCTTAATATGAAAGCATTAAACAGGGTTTATATTACCTGGGTTCTTTAAAATTCCCTATAAGGGCAAGCCCCTATAGTTAATTACATCTTAAGTGACGGGAATCACCTAAGAAAACTCTCGATAATAATCAATAATTTTGCTCTCAAGAATTTCAAAGTTTAAGTTTTTAAAGGATTGAATTTTGGAATTTCAATAGGGAATGGATCAAATTTGGAACATTTTGTTTTGGGAATTCAAAGGAAGAAAAGTAGGAGAAATCACAGATTCGAAGCGAACTTCGGTAATTTCCCGACTATCCTATTGTTTGGCTTGAGTTTAGGAAAGTCCTAATATTTATTTAAATGTTTTGATCTTGCCAATTTTAATTAATTAGGGCTTACATTTACATGACAGAATCATACAAATAGCCTCGAAGATGTGAGGGTTTATGTCGTATCCGACGACTACCTCAGAATCCTAAGACCGGTTAAGGCTTAATTTGCAGTGCAAATGCCTAACGAAGAGTTGAGGATTTTATGTTGCACTAGGCAAACTACCTCGAAGTCCTATGGCTTTGTTATTTAATTCTAGGAAAGTTTTGCTGAAGTAGACTCAGGTTTTGCTAATGACGATGGCCGTGCTGCCCACCATGCTCCGAGCTCCTTGTTGTCACAGGGGTTTAGTTTTAGAAGTCATAAATCAGGGGATGAGAAAAGTGTTTTGGTTTAGAGAAAATCTTAATTTCCAAGTGTTTTTAACGTTTTGATTAAAACAAATCTTAAAGTTGATTATAACGACACCGGTTAAGATCCCACGGTTCCATCCTTCCGGCATCATTATTTTTATCGGATTCACTTAGTCCAGATGAATTTGCTAAACTCAATCGAATGAGTTCCACACTTTCATTTAGACCGTGGGAAATCCCGTTAGCAACACGTAGGTTACATCATCCGAGGTATTCCCGATCATCCAACAGGACGTTTTAATTTAGTTGTAATTGTAGTTTTGTGTTCTCGTTTGTGATTAAATTTTGAGTTATTTTATATTTTGAAATGTTGTGGCGGTGAATTTTATCTTGCAATGACTTTTAATTTAGTTTCGGTTTCGGTTTAGGGGCTATCCTAAAGGTGTGGGTTTTCATGCAACAGTTGTTTATCATGCAAGAAACGTAAGTGCAATGCGATTAAATAAATTGCAATGATGTAAATTGCAGGAAAGTAAATTGCAATAAAATAAAAGCGTACCTGAAGGGTCTTCCCGTCATTCCAAGCTGCACTTAAAACACAATTAGAATATTTAAGCAAGTTCCTAGGTAAAGCTAAGGTAAGGGTTATGGTTTTCTACCAAATTCCTAATCCTATAGCTAGTCATTTCCTATGACGTCTAGGTTCTTGTATTTTTGTTTGAAGACGATTTTTTCATCAAAGAACAATTAAGTTCAATTGTTCTTATAAACATCCTATCATATCGAGGAAGTGCTTAAGACAAATCTTAAACATCTTTTCAATATTTTTAGGATTGTTTTAAGTCCAAATGAATTTAATTATACAAGTGAATTAATCATCCGAGATTTCAAGTTTTGTTATCTTGCTCAGTGAATTAGGACATTTGAATATCCTATAAGTGAAGTAACATTTCATTTAATGTTCTGTTTAGGAGTTATGATAACCAAAGCTCTCGAGGGTAAGTTGGTGTTCAAATGGTTTGTGATTTAGTTTAATTTCAATTAATGGGTTTAAATTTGGAATAGTGTTCAAGTTGCTTTATATTTTATTTCTTTCTGTTTTAGGTGATGTTATTTAATTCAATTTAATTTAACTTTAATTTAATTTAATTTAATTTTAATTTTAATTTAATTTAATTTAATTCAATTTAGTTTGATTTGATGTTAAATTAATTTAGTTTAATTTGATTTAATTTCCTTTAATTTAATTTAATTTGATTTAATTTTAATTTAATTTGATTTAATTTAATTTAATTTAATTTAATATGTTTTAATTTAATTTAATTTAATTTAATTTAATTTGATTTAATTTAATTTAGTCTAATTTAACTTAATTTAATTTATTTATTTAATTTAATTTAATTTAATTTATTCATTTAATTTAATTTAATTTGTTTATTTAATTTAATTTAATTTAATCTAATTTAATTAATCTTTAATTTAATTTAATTTAATTTAATTTAATTTAATTTAATTTTTAATTTAATTTTTAATTTAATTTTATTTTTAACTTTAATTGAAATTTTAAAAGTGTTTAATAATTTAACTTTAGTTTAATGATTAAGTCTTTTAATATTTTGAATTTGAGTTATCGTTTTAATTAAGAATTGAATATTAATGAGATAATTAATTTAGGGATTTTTAAATTAAAGAATAAATCTCTTCCTAACAATATCCCCATTTTAATAATTCCAATTTTATTATTCTTCCCAAATTTAATCAATTATTTAATTAAGGTTTATTTCAATTATTTTAAATTGTTTAATGGGTTTCTACCCTTTAATTATTTAAATTTCAATCATCCAAATCAGATTAGGATCAAATATTTTATTTATTAATTTTTTTTAAACCTAAAGTTTTAATTAAGGATTAAAATTTTAATTACCACTTTGCCCTTTAAGCTTAATAATTTCATAACTCACTAAATTGAGCTTAAATGAACTTGAAATTTTTATGTGACTTCACTCATATGTCAATAAAGACATGAGAGGAGAAAATGTGATTTTTCTGTATTTAATTTATTTATATAATTATTTTTGGTAGAAAATAGAGATTTCCAAGGAAAATTTAATAACATGACCAAGGGAAAGTTTCTATCCTTAAGAAAATTAGGGGGCATTCCTAATGACCAGAGGACCACTTGAACCAATTTTGGTGTTTTTTTGAATAATATTATTTTTATTATAATTATTTTAAGTTTTGGAGTGTTAATTAATTTAAAAATAAAATAAATGTTGAAAAATGAATTTTATATTTTTTAAAAATCTCTATGATATCAAGGAAATCAAAGAATCAAGTTTTACAATTTTTTGATTTTTCTATGATTTATTATAATTATTTTAGTGAAAATGCTAGAAAATACATTTTTTTAATTTTAAAATTACCCTAGAGCTTTAAAATTTAATATCTCACTAAATAGACCTAAGAAAAATATGGGGTTTGTTCCTAAGTAATTAAAATTCAAAATGTGACATTTTGGTGAATTTTATTATTTTTGTGATTTTTATTATTTTTTAATTATTAAAATATTAAAATAATATTAAAAAATCAACTTTTTTAGAAAATTGAAATTTTAATTTTCTTAAATTCCCCTAATATCAGAGAGGCTCCAAAACCAATTTGGTGAATTTTTAAAAAGTATTTTGAAAGTTATGAATTTTTGAAGTTTAAAATGACTAAATGGCTTAATCAACCCAATTAGTAGGGCTAACCAAGTCCAATTGACCTCAAATTTTTATGGTGGGTTCCTCTGATCCTAAAGATTAGTGGAGAATTGATTTCAAGTCAATTTGATGTATGGTTAGCTCTAATTAATTAGAGATCCATTTTGGGTGTTTAAGCCAATTAGGGTTGTTTTAAATGAACTAACTCAAAACCTATTTTTCCTAGGGTCCTCTGGTCATAAGGAACATCACCAAATTTTCCTAGAATTTATTTCACAACATGCTATTTATTGGAATTAAAATACTCAAAACAGTAACATGAATTTGAAAAATCAATAACTTTTCATAGGATGACCTCGACTTTGGAAAATTCGGGGAATGTTCCCAAATTCGGAGGCTGCAAAAGCCCTATGGTCTCATGCCATGGTGAATTGTATACATGCATGGAGAATTAAAAATATGCAGAGAGTAAATAAATTATTAAAAATAAAATACTTGATAAAATTAAATAATTTCTTTTCCACATTATTCTCATCTGTTCACTGAGCAAGAGGGTATTTTTATTTTATTTTTCTGATTTTTCTACACAAAGTTATGAATTTTTGAAGTTTAGGGAATTAAATAAATCAAAAAAATCCCTAATTTTCTATTTACCCACGCGGCGCCGCGTCAACCTCGGCAGCTCCGAACGCACACGCGTCGCGCTCCCATTCGACGCCGCCATCTGAGTCAGCAGCCCAGGCCCCGCGGTTCTCGTACCGTCTCCTGATCCGACGCGATCCTGGCCGTCCGTCCGCGTGTGTATCGAATGGACGACATCCGTTCATCGTCCCCAAGTGTTCTCACCCGAGAGCCGTCCACACTAAATCCTTAATATCTCACTCGATACTCAATGGATTTTCATGTTCTTATGCTCTATGGATTCGTCTTGAAAAGACGAACACATCTATACGGTGATCATGCATTGAGATTAAAGCATTTGAAATGGAGAATCTCCAGAAGCTCGGGATGAAGAATTAGCTCATACCTTTGCTCAGAGAAGTGTGGCTTCGATCTGAGGGTTGTTGCACCTTCGATTGGATCCCAGCAAGCTCCAGATGAAGTCTCCTGGTCTGGTGAATTGCCTAGGTAGGATTTCGACCAAGCCCGATCACAAAGCTTGGAGGCTGGAGCAACTGGGTGGCCTGGAGATGGGGCTTTTGCTGGTGGACACCTTCCCTTGGTCTGGTGAAGGTGTAGAACCAATCAATTTGGGGATTGGCTCACTGTGGAGAAGTGTCCTGGTTTTGGGCCTAGATTTCAACTTTGAAATTGAGCTCACAGAGAAGAAATGGCAGGGGGATCTCAGTGGGGATCAAGTGCTCGTGTATGGGGAGGAGTACGGAACAATTTTGGCGAGTTTCCTTAAGGTTTTGTTTCAGCACTTCTCATGGCCGAGAGGGGTGGTGTTTAAATAGGAGAGGGTGAAGGGCCTCCCAGGGAGAGTTAGGGCTTGGGATTAGCTGCTCTTGGCAAGAGAAGAACAGCTCCAATGGCCATTGGGGATGGGGCAGCTCAGCAAGGGAGAATTCCTAGGTTGGCTCACATGTGAGCTCTCGGCCATGGTGTTTTCCGGTGACCTGGTGGCTGGCCGGCCAGGCATTGGTCACCATCTTGGTCAGGGAGGTCAGGGCTGGGGCTTAGTGCAATCAATTGGCATTGGCCATGTGTAAAGGGTTTGATTTAGATGGAATGGGGGAGGGGCTAATTTTGGTTCCAAATGGGTCCAAGTCATGGATTTAGGTTTGGTTCACCCTCCAAGGCCTGATTTTGGGCTGAGGGAATCGGGTAAGTCGAGCTAGCTTAGTGGGGAGAAGTCACCATCTAAGTACATTTATGTTTAATCAAGGTTTAGAAGAGTCATGAAAAGGCTTAATCACCCTTAAGGGAATCATTAAAGGACTCCCTCCTTTTGCCAAAAATGACATGGTGATGTGTAAAGTGGCTGCCATGGCTTGCATATGGCTTGTGCATGGCTTCATGGCTCCATTTGGCTTGGGAAAAGGTTGGGTCAATTTCATAAAAAAGGATTTTAGGAATTTTGGTAATTTGATGGAAATTTATATGAGACTTGATTTGGAATGATTTGATGATGAATTTAGGACTTAGGGAATGGCTTTAATTAAGTGGATGGCAAATGGAGATGTCATGTGGGCTTTAGGGTGGATTTTGGACTTTTTGAAAGGGTTTTAGATGGGCTTTTAAGATGGTTTAGGAAAGTGGGCTTTTGAATTTTAAAATGGATTTTGGGATGAAATTTTGGTAAAGGCTTGGGCTAAATAATTGTTGGGTTTAGCTCATGGATGTGTCATGAGTGACTTGAAGCAAATTGGGGGTGATTTGGGTTTGAATTGGGTTGAATTTGGGTTCTTTTGGTGAATGGGCCAATATAGGTCCAAGTGGGCCAAGTTGGGCCAATGTTGGGCTAGGGTTGAAATTGATGTAAAATTAATATTGAGAAATTTTTATGGGAGTGTTTGAAAGAGGTTTTGACTTTGGTTGGGCTTTGATTTTGGGGTTTGGGCTCATTTGGGTTAGGTTTGGGTTTAGGTCAAAATTGGGCCTTTTAACTTTGGGTTGAATTTGAGTGGGGTTTGGGTCTAAATGTTGGGCAAATCATGTTAGTGTTTTTCTTGTGGGGATGCTAAGGAAGATTTAGAAAAGATTTGGGGTTAATTGGAGTTGAATTGGGTGAGTTTGGGTTAAGTTTGGGTCATGGGTCCAAATTAGGCTTTAAGGCCAAAAGTGAAATTGGATCCAAATGTCAATCAAATTGGACTTGGATTTGGTCTAGATTGGTATTGGGAATGTTTAATTAAAGTTTAGAATTGAATTGGACCAGAATTTGGGTCAATTGGGTAGGCTTGGTTTGACATTGGGTTCACTTTAGGTTAAAATGGGTCAAATTGGGGGTTTTGACGAAAGTAGGGTAAATTGAAAAAATTGGCCCATGGTGTAGTTGAACAAAATGAAATTGGGAATATTTAGGATTTTTTGGAATTTTCTGGGAATTTTCTGAATTTTTTGAATTTTTGGGTCAAGAGGGGTATTTTGGGTATTTGGAGGGTATTGGGAGGTTTTCTTGGAATTTTTGATATTTTTGGGTATAGATGATCAATTTGAGTGATGTGGAAATATTTGGGATTGATTTTGAGGAATCTTGGGTTATTTGGAAATTTTTGAGAAATTTGGGTAATTTTAAGGGTTTTGGGTAGAGTTAAGCGGGTGTAGGGTTCAGGGGTCAAAAATTGAAAATTTGGAAAATTGAAGATTGGGTAAATTTGAGTGGAATGAAACCATTTTGGTTGAGCCATGAAGCCACATCAAGCCCACATGAGCCATGAAGGGACTCATTTGAGGCATCCACTATGTTGTTCCTAACCCTCTTAGCCAAGGGCTTAGGGGTTAAGGACCATCCATGTGAATCACCTACATGAGTCAGGAGGCCAAGTTAGGTATAGGTGTGTGAAAGTGTAGTGTATAGGTGTAGTGTGTGTGTAAGTCAGCCCCTTCACCAGACCAGGCCACCCAGGGCAGTCCTAAGGCCAAAGAGTCCTATAGGAACTCATCCTTTAAACTTCCACATTTGATTTCAACCCTCTAGGTGATTAGGGGTCTACGGTCAAGTTTGTGGAGTTTGCAGGGAGTTAAGAAGTGGTTTGAATTTCTAAAAGGTGGGTCCCAATTCTAGTCCTCTAAGATAGTCAAAGGAAAAGCTTAAGGCTAGATCCTAAGTACTAAAGGGAAGAAGAGAAGACCTCATCAAAAATGAGGTCAACAATATCTAGCAAGTTTCTTAGAACTTTGTGCTTCTTTTAAGTACGACAAAGTGTCTAATGATGCTACCAGACTTGGACTTTTTCCTTTTTCATTAAGGGATAAGACTAAGGCTTGGTTAAATTCGTTAACACCTGGATCTATTAGAACATGGGGAGAAATTTCACAAAATTCTTATCGAAATATTTTCCACTATCTAAGACTGCTAAGCTTAGAAATGATATCACATCTTTCAGTCAGTATGAGGGAGAATCGATAGGAAAGATTTAAAGAACTTCTTAGGAAATGTCCACATCATGCTTTACCAGATTAGTTAATTATTCAAACATTTTATAATGGATTAGTAGGATCTCTTAGATCTATTATTGACGCTGCTGGTGGTGGATCACTAATGTCTAAACCGTTTGAAGAAGCTTATGCGTTAATAAAAGAAATGACTAACAATAATTTTTAATGGCCTGTTGAAGGGGTAAATCCTAAGAGAGTAGCCAGTATTCATGATTCTGATGCTTTAACTATGATAGTTTCTCAAATTGCTCCTCTTTCAAAGAAAATAGATCAATACAGAATGAATCATTCTCAAACACCTCCAGCTTTAGAAGAAAATTCATTAGGACAAATTGTAGATGCTCAATCTTCATATGAAACTATAAATTTAATAAATAATAGACAAAATAACCCTTATTCAAACTATTATAATCTAGGTTAGAAAAATCATCCAAACTTTAATTAGAATAACTAAGGTAACGCAAATCCTGTTAATCCTCAGTGGGGGAACAATACTGTAAACCCATTAGGAAATATAAACAACCAGGGTCCACCAGGTTTTTATAATAATTCGCAATTTAAGGATAAGAAGTTATCTAATGAAGAATTAGTTTTGAATATGGGTAATCAATAACAATGTCAAGGAACTACTATTAAAAACATAGAAAACCAATTGGGCAAAATTGCTACTGCACTAAGGAATAGACCTGTTGGAACTTTACCTAGCAATGTTGAAATAAATCCTAAAGATTAAGGAAAAGAACAAATTAAGGCTATTCAATTGAGAAGTGAAAAAGAGTTAAAAACAAGAGTTCAAAAAGAAACTGTAGTTGAAAAGGAAAAAGAAGAAACTGAAGGAGAAAATGAAAGTTTATATCCTGATTTTCCTCTGAAACCTATGAAAATTTCTGTTGAAAAACCTCCACCACAATTTCCTCAAAGACTAAATCAACAAGACAAAGGAAAATGATATGCTAAATTCTTAGACATTTTGAAAAAATTGTCAATAAACATTCCTTTTGTTGAAGCTTTGGAACAAATGCCTGATTATGTTAAATTTATGAAGGAAATACTCAACAAAAAGAGGAAGTTACTAGATCATAAGACTGTTGCACTCAGTGAAGAGTGCAGTGCTATAATTCAAAGAAAGCTTCCTGAAAACTTAAAGATCCTAGTAGTTTCACTATCTCGTGTGCTATTGGTGAAAAATTTTATAGGCGAGCATTATGTGATTTGGGAGCTAGGATAAATTTGATGCCTCTATCAACTTTTAAAAGGTTAGGAATTGGAGAGATTTAACCAACTACTGTTCTGGTCAAGGTTGATAAGTTTATCCTTCCTGTAGACTTTATCATTTAGATATGGAAGAAGATAAAGAAATACCAATTATTTTAGGAAGACCATTCCTAGCTACAATAAGAGCCATGATAGATGTTCAAAAAGGAGAATTGACAATGAGAGAAAATGAACAAGAACTAACCTTTAACATCTCAAAGTCAATGAAATATCCATCAATAAAAAAAGATGATGAATGTTTCAGAATGGATATATGTGATTATCTGAAAAGAGAATATTTGAAGGAAAATTATGAAGAAAAAGAAGATATAAAAAAAGATAATTATGATGAAAATGAAATTGAAGAAGCTGATTATATTCAGGAGAAATTTGAAATGCTCAATTCAACAGCACCAGAAAACCAAATGTTAATTCTATTTGTTGTAAAACACCCTGAACTTAAATTAAAGAATCTTCCAAATCATTTGAAGTATGTATTTTTAGGAGAGTTTTCAACATTACTAGTAATTGTATCGTCAGACAAATGAAATTCAAGAACAAAAATTAATGGATACATTAAAAAAATACAAAAAAGCTTTTAGTTGGACTTTAGCTTAAATTAAAGGAATTAGTCCTTGGATTTGTACGCACAAAATTTTATTAAATGAACAACATAAACCAAGAATTGATCCACAATGGAGACTGAACCCTATTATGAAAGATGTAGTTAAAAAAGAGATTTTAAAATGGTTAGATGTTGGAATTATATATCCTATTTCAGATAGTACTTAGGTAAGTCCAATTCATTGTGTTCCTAAGAAGGGAGGAGTAACTGTTGAAGTAAATGCAAATAATGAATTAATACCTATTAGAAAAGTTTTTGGATTGCGTATTTGTATTGACGATCAAAAATCAAATGCCGCCACCCGAAAGGATCACTTTCCTCTTCCTTTTCTAGACCAAATGTTGGATAGACTTGCTAGACACAAGTATTACTGCTTTCTGGATGGATATACCAGTTACCATCAAATACCTATTGCTCCTGAGGATCAAAAGAAAACAAAATTTACTAGTCCTTATGGAACTTTTTCTTTTCGAAGAATGCCTTTCGGACTATGTAATGCACCTGCAACATTCCAGAGACGTATGATGTTTATATTTAGTAAGTTAATTAATAATGGAATAGTATTTATGGATGATTTCTCTATGTTTGGAACATCATTTGATGCATGCTTAAATCAACTTGAAAACGTTTTGGAGCTATGCGAAAGAACTAACTTAGTTCTAAATTGAGAGAAATGTCAATTTATGGTTCCGGGAGGAATTGTATTAGGTCATAAAAATTTAGAAAATGGCATGGAAGTAGACCCTGTAAAAATTTAAGTAATAGCTAAATTACCACCTCCTACTACAATGAGAGGGGTAAGAAGTTTTCTTGGACATGCTGATTTCTAAAGGCGCTATAATAAAGATTTTTCAAAAATTACCAAACCTCTATGCCAACTTTTAGAAAAAGATAAGGAATTTGAATTTTCAGAAGACTGCTTGAACGCCTTTGAGTTATTAAGGAAAAAACTAATCACAACACCTGTAATAGTTTCACCTAATTGGGAGAAACCATTTGAATTAATGTGCAATGCTAGTGATTATGCTATTGGAGCTGTTCTTGGTCAAAGATATGATAAAATTTTTAAAGTTATATACTACACTAGTAGAACTCTTAACGATGTTCAAATTAACTATACAGTTACTGAAAAAGAGTTACTGGATATTGTGTATGCTTTTGACAAATTTAGATCATATTTAATTGGAACTAAATATGTTGTGCGTACTGATCACTCTGCTATTAAATATCTGATGCAAATGTAGGATACTAAACCAACATTAGTTAGATGGGTACTTTTAATGCAAGAATTCCATATTGTGGTGATTGATAGAAAAGGAACTGACAATCAAATTGCAGATCATTTGTCGAGACTGGAATATCATGAATCATCTGATACCGACAATGAAATTACAGAAAGTTTCCCTGATGAAAAATTTTATAATATAAATGAGTGGAAAATACCTTGGTATGCTGCTATTGTTAACTATATAGTTAGCGATATTTTGTTACCTATGCTAACTCTGCAGTAATAGAAAAACTTCATTCATGTGAAAAACATATTTTTGGGATTAACCATATTTATATAAGCAAAGTAACGATCTTATTATTAGGAGAATTGCGCCTTATGAAGAAACTGAACAGATTATTCAAAAAAGCCACGATTATGAATTTGGAGGACATTTTGGCATTGACAAAACTCCGCATAAAATTTTGCAAGCTAGATTTTATTGGCCTACTCCTTTTAGAGATATTTACAGATATATCAAAATTTGTGATAGATGCCAGCAAGTGGTTAATATAACTAGAAGAAATGAAATGCCTCTGAATTTTATGTTAGAAGTAGAAATTTTTGATGTTTTGGGATTAGATTTCATGGGACCATTTATTCCTTCATTTGGGAACTTATATATTTTAATTGCAATTGATTATGTATCAAAGTGGATTGAAGCACAAGCTTTACCTCGTTGTGATGCTAGAACTATTTCAAGATTCTTAATGAAAAATATTTTCACAAGATACGAAATGCTGAGTGTGATTATCACTGACGGAGGATCCCATTTTAGGAATAAATACATTCATAGATTGGCAAAAAATTTGAATATTAATCATAGATTCTCTACTGCCTATCATCCTCAAACCAGTGGTTTAGCTGAAGATTTTAATCATGAGATCAAACAAACTTTAGAAAAGACTGTAAATCCTAGTAGAGTAGATTTATCTACAAGACTGGATACTGCATTTTAGGCATACAGGACTGCTTATAAAACTCTTATTGGTATGACTCCTTACAAACTTATATATGGAAAAACTTGTCACTTGCCAGTAGAATTGGAGCATAAAATATATTGGGCAATTAAAGAACTCAACTATAATTTGAAAAATGCTGGTGAGAAGAGATTGTTGTAATTGAATGAATTAGAAGAATTAAGAAATGAATCTTACGATAACGACATAATTTGTAAGGAAAAATTGAAGTTAATGCATGATCGGAAGATTAACCAGAAGAACTTTGAACCAGGATAATATGTTTTGCTTTACAATACAAGGTTGAAATTATTTCCTGGAAAATTGAAGTCTCGTTGGTTAGGACCCTTTACTGTGACTCAGGTTTACACTTATGGAGCTGTTGAAATTGAAGATCATAAGACTGGGAATAGATTTAAAGTAAATGGACATAGATGAAAACCATATTTTGAGGGTAAAAGATCAAATTTTAAAGAGGTTCTAATGCTCAGCCAACCTGAATAACACCTAAATAGATCGGGCTGACGATGTTGAAACAAGCGCTTTATGGGAGGCAACCTCAAAGTTATCTTTATTTCTTGTGTGTTTTTTGAGTTTGTTGTTAGTTTGTAGTAATATTTAATTCTACTACTTGTATTTGATCTTTGATTATCAAGAATTTGGATCCATAGAGAAAATTTGGAACGTAATTGACCACGATATAATGTGTAAAATTTTTGCTTAGGGCGTCGACAGCAAGCCCGACGCTGCCAACGGTGGGTTTTTCCCGAGAGCCCTGGAATTTAATTGCACAAGGCTCGCCGATGGTGCCTTCGGGGTTACTGACAGCGGGATCGGTGAGTGGGCAGTTTTCGGAGTTCAAAATGACGGATTTTGGTGGTTTTTAGCAAATTCATCCCTTATAAACTCCAATGGACGGTTCCTAAACACTCCAACTCCCGAAAACGAATGGAAACCCCTTTCAATTCCACTCTAATGGCCTCCAATTTAGTAGATTACCCTATATTTCAAGTTTACAATCGGAGAAAATTCGTTAGTGTCGAGGCGCTGTGACTTTTCAACAAGGTGATGTCCAAGAGAAGGCTAATCAAGGAATGAGGATTCGTCAATCGAGGATTGAGTAATACTTCATCACCAATTGAATAAATGATTTTGTGGTGAAGATGAGAAGCGTTTTGCTATACTACTGCCGCAGTAGTCATTCCAGTGGTTAAAGAATTCTACGCAAATTTACATGGAATCAACCAAGGAAGCATCTATGTGTGAGGTAGGTGGATACCATTCAATTCTGGAAGGATTAATGAGTTATATATGCTTGAGAATGTTCCTGACTACCATTATTCAAAGTTTGTGCCGATGAGAGATAATATGAATGAAATATACCAATATTTGATGGACGAAACTGATGACTGGGAAGTTAGAGAAAATAGGTATGTTAATTTTTCTGCAACACTTTTAAATCTCATTTCAAAGAATTGTCAGTTTTTCATATCTGCAAAGTTATTGTCGATGATGAAAATCAACATAGTCACGAAAGAAAGTGCAATTTTGAACTACTGCATTCAAATGGGATGGCCCATTGATATTGGATCAATAATTGTGAAGTCTGTGTTTGCCTTAATTGTTCAAGGATCATCTCAAGGGCTTGGACATCCTTCAACAATTTTGTCAATATGCAGTTTGTTTCAAGTTTCGTACGAGATTTGGGAGAAAATACTGTTACCCTGGAAACCTTTAGACCCAACTTGTATGTTCCCAGCCAATGATGAGGAGAATGACATGGGCGTGATCATGGATCAAGCATCACAAAATTCTGTTCCTATTTAACCTCTAGTAGCGGACAAGACACCAATGATCTTACATCGAATCAAGAATCTGGAGAAGCAGGTACAAAATTTAATGAGTACAGTTAACAATATGTCTGATTTCTTTGATCATATCGATTGGAGGACGAAAGAACATTTTGATCATACTGGGCAATTTGAAGCGAGTCTGATATGCTTAATGAAGAAGATGGGATGGATTGATGAAGATTCAACTGAAGAATTCCCATTTTGACTTTTTTATAACTTGTTCTTTCATGTTCAAGAAATGGGTGATATCAGAGGAGAAACCAGTACAGATTCTGAAGAGTAGTAGAATAGATTTGCTTATTTGTTTCTTTATGTTATGTTTAATTTGAACTTTGTTTGTGTGTTTGCTTTTGTTGTTTGCTTTTTAATCTCAGAATAGATGAGATAATGATTGAAATGTTTGTTTTCAGCATTTTGAGTGTTGTAGTTTGGATTGCAACTCTGATTAGATGGATTTAGGTTGAGAAAACATCTGTTTATGAGTGTTATGTATTGTGTGTTGTAAACACTTGGATTTAATATATAATTGTGAAGTTTTGTTGTGTCTATGTTTATTTGTGTTAATACATCACTTAATCACTAAAATATATGATTGAAATGATCAAATGGATGACGACTAGGCTTTAAAATTGATTGAAATTGCAAAAATTTGAAAAATTATCAATTTTTGAAAATCTCGCCGACGGCGCGCTCGAGGCTATTGACGGCGGGATTTTCCGGAGGGTATTGGAATTTAATTCAATAGAGCCCATCGATGGTGCGAACGACCCTGCCGATGGCGAGATCGTGAATTTTACCTTTTAACCGTGATTTTGACCAGTCAAATGCCACCATTCATCGTCTTCTTCCCCATTTTACCCAAAAAGTTGACCTAGGGCTTGATAGATCTCAGATTTAGAGAGATTTCAACAAATTCTAACACCGAATTTCATTTTCCCTTAGTAAGAGCTTCACTCCTATGTAAAAATTTTTTATTTTCACCATGAATTTCTTCCACATTAAGAAATTTTGAGAAATTTGAAAATGTGGAGAAAAGACTTGGAAGCAATTCATGGAACTTGATTTAGATTGCTTTAAACCCCCTTTAGAAGTCATTGTATTATTATTTTGGAAATTTGTTTGGATTTTTGTGATTTTGATAGATCAAGCAATGGCTCCACGACAAAAGAAAAGACTAGAACACGACGAGACTCGATTTATAAATGTGAAAGCACAATCGAGGTATACTTCAATCTTTCAAAGTAAGAAGTGCATCCAAGATTGAATTTTTGAAAATCCTAAAGGAGAGGTAGAACGAGTTATCAGAAAGAGAGAATGGGAAAACTTTTGCTACACAACAAATAATGCTGCTATCGAAATTGTGAGAGAGTTTTCCTCTAATCTGACTCAACTTGAGGATGAGCCTGTCCAAGTAAGGGGATTTTCTGTCAAATTTAATACTAATCGCATTAACACTTTTTATGAGCTTCACGACTGTTTTTCTAGCGAGTATGAAACATTTGAAACAATAGAGGGTCCGTTGAACGATGTTATTAGCTTTCTCACTGATGGGAAAGAAATTTGGAAAATTAAAAATCGTGAATGGATTAACTTTCCACTATACATGATGAATGCTACTGCTAAGGCATTACATTATTTCATTTGTTAGACTCTGCTACCCACCTACCATCATAGTGTAGTTCCGGAGATAGAGCTGTTTTGAATTTCTGTATTCAGAATAACAGAAGCATTAATGTGGGGAGAATAACTTATAAGAACATTATGACCACTACAAAGAGTGAGACAAGTGGATATTTAGGGCATCATGAGCTAATTTATGCACTTTTTCAATTATGTGGAGTTGAAGCAAGACATGATGAAGAATGGGTGTATCCGATGAAACCCATTAGTAAAGCAAATATAAAGACTTATCAATCCCATGAGGAATGGAGATCAGGGAGTAGGAGCAAGGTACCTTCTACGTGTAGAGACATTATTTCTACTAGCTATGACCCTCCTACCTCGAGTCCCCCTACCTTATATGATTTGATGAATGCCATGACCCTGCAGAGAAAAAGTTTTGAGTAAATGGATGAAAAATTAGAAAGAATTGATCACATGATTGAAGGATTAGAGAGAAGACTTGATCACGATAGTGAGTATCTTTAGAGGCACTCTGATTTTGATATGGCATATTATGATGCTCAGGCTAGGTACAACAGAGGAGAGCCTGATGTTTTTTTCGAGAATGCCCCCGTTATACTCATTATCAGCCCAATCCTCATGCTGACTAGGGTGATGAAGATATTGTATGGGATTTTAATGTCTGATAGTGATGTGATGTATTTGTTTGCTCTGGTTTTGTTGTTGTACTTTGATTTTAATTGTATTTTGTGGACTATGCTTTATTTCTGGGATATGTGTTTAGTTTTGTAGTTTGTATTTTCATTTCTGGATATTTGTGATAGTACTTGTAATTGTGAACTGAATAGTCTAAAATAGTAAATTGTTTGTTCTGTGTTGTGAAATGCATATGTCCTGTGTAGTGTAGTTAGTTTATTGTTGTTTAATGTTTAGTTTTAAATACATGATTTAAAATTTCATTACCCCAGCAAATTTGCTAAACTGTTATATGTGTAGAAAGGTTTTTAATATTATAGGTTAGTCCAAGATAATAATATTTTAAGAAGAACCTGCAAATTTCAAAAAGACAAAAATGCCTAAGGTGCAAAGGTATGAATTTTATAATTAGAATTTTTCTTTCCACCCTGTATTATTTCTATTATAGAAAACTTTAAGTTTGGGGGAGGGGAGAAAAATATTAAATATTATATGTTCTCAAATAAAATATTTTCAAAATTTATAATCTGATTTTTGTGATAAAATTTAATTCAGATAACGATGTTTAGATTTTATCTATATATTATAGAAAATTCAAGGAAATATTTTTTGAAATGAAAATTAATTTTGTAGGTTAAGATATTTAGTATAAAAGGATAAGATTATAGTTAACTATTTAAAGTAAAGAAAACTATATTTTGAAATATTATGAATCTTAGGAATTTAGTTGAGAAAGAAAAGATTGTGATTCAATGATGTAAAAACTATGAAGTACATATAAGGTAAAAAATGTTTGAAAGTTTCAAATTTAGCAAAAGAATAGTGAAGCTCAAAATTATTAATAAGCTATCCAAATATAGAAATCCTCAGTTGAAAAAGAAAAAGAAAGAAAAATAAAAGGAATGAAAAAAAATCCCTAAAAAGAAAATAAAAATATTTAGGATTGAGAAACAAACAAAAAGAAAGAAAAAGTAAGTGAGGAGAAGCTTGAGGAAATGCCCTATCAAAAATTGGTTTCACTTGGATTAACCTAAAGGGAATACTAAAAGCATTTCAGAACTTATATTTATGACTAGTTTTTTTACTTAATAGAATTCTCATGAAGTTCCTATCTTCTGAATATTCTAAGTGAATTGATATTGTAACATATAGTCATTCTTGAAATGAATAGAATACTTGAACACTTATTCTTGATGACTAGATAGCCTTATATGTGCAAAATTAATCTAATTACATGAAAATCTTTATAAGAATTCTTGTTATAATACTTATTTAAATCAAAATTATAGTATTTATGAATTGAAACTTTACCACAATAAATAATAACTTTTATGTAATACTAAAGATTACTTGAGGACAAGTAATAGTTAAGTTTGGGGGATTTTGACCCAAGGAAAAAATGTTAAGAATTTTATGCCTATTTTATACTGATTTTGATCATATTGCACTTTAAATAAGGGTATTTTTGGTGTTTTTCTTCAAGTATAAAGATTTAAGGACAATGGAGCGAGAATATGAAATAAGGAGCGAATTTGAAGCAAAAAGGGATAAATTATGAAAATTTGACTTAGGGCGCCGACGGTGAGGTTGATGGTGCCGACAGCGTGATTTTCCCGAGAGTTCAGAATATATTTTAAAGGAGGTCATCGACGGTAAAGGTTGAGGCCGCCGACAGCGGAGCCAGTTCAAAGTAGTGTTTCTAGAAGGCCGCCAATGGTGGAGCTTGAGGCCGCCGACGGCTGGGTCAACTGTTCTTTCACAAAATATGTCGAATGTGAACAATTTTCAAAGGGATGCTTTGAAAACCTTGGAGACTCTTCAAGAACTTTAAAAAGAACCATTTTAGAATGAAAAAAATTCCTTTTGGAGTCCTCCAAAGTCACTAAGAGTTTGTAAAAAGTTATATTAGAGTCTTCTAATAGATATTTAGTGTTCAATTAGAGAGTCCACTAGTGTCCATTGTTATTAGTGAGTGTTAAATAGTGAGTTCAAAGTGAGATATCAAGAGGAATTCTTTAAAGGATTGTATGAGTGGAAGCGAAGTGAGAGATCTCTACTGGATTTCCATTTCGAAGGATAATTCCATGTACTGTTAAGAAAGGAAGAGAATCAGAGGAACTTCAAGAAGTTTGCTTGGGGAGGAATTTATGATAAGTTGTGTTTATTTACTTTAGTTCGTAGAACTTTATTTTATATATGAAATCTAAGTTTTATTGCATCCTCTCCATGAATTCTGATTAGTTGTTCTGTCTTTCTCCTTCTTTTGATATTTTTGTGAAATGATAATTTAAATTACTATGCCATAAAAGTTTAAAAGAAGTTGTGATAAACTTGTACTTAATTCTTAATTTACTTTCAATCTGGCCATTTGAAAAGTTAAAATTTGTTGAGTTTGACAACTATAGTTAAGATTACATCTGAGATTCAGGGAGACAAAAATCTCTGGAAGCAGGGTGCAAATAAATAGAGAAATAATACTCATTAGGCATAGATTGGAGATTTTAGAGGGACAGACTAAAATACTCAATTCGGTCCTATCATTTGGGTGCTGAAATGTAGATGTTAGCCCTCAGGCGAGGGGAACATGGGAGCTCCGAAGTGAGAGCCGGTATCCTCCCAGCCTAGCCACAGATTTAGTAACCAAGCATAAGATTAGTCAATATTCTTTATGCCTGGATCAAAGGGTAAAGAATAGGTATGCTCCTATTAGGCACAACACCGTTTAAAACTAATTCTAATTATCTATTCGCTTAAATATCTTAACATAGGATAATGATTCTTGCTTATATATTTGAACTTTACTTTAGTAGACTTAGTTATCTGTTAGTAGAACTAGTTTAATTAAAAACTTTATATTATTGTCGATTGCGTATTAGTGACAGATAGGCAATTTTGATTTAGTTGTGATTCTAAATTGATTTCTATAATCCTAGTCTGTAGCCTCTAGAATATTCCTTGTGGGGTCGATATCTAGGACTCCACTAGAGCCCTGTATTACTTGAGCGATACGTATACTTGCGTTAAAGGGTAACTCTACAATTAAAAGAATATATTATATACTTGTTACTAAAATAATTAAAATTACGCTAAGTGTCCATCGTGTGGAGTTTGTGCTTGTGTGCAGAATCCACCCCTCAAGTCAGTGGTTCAAAAAGCCAAAAAGAAGAAATCTGTAGAGTTGAAGAATTTATCTGAAGAAAATATTATTCCCTCCTCTCCTTCTGCACCTACATTCTCTAGAATTACTAGAGGGAGAAGGGTTGTTGACCATGATTGAATTTCTGTGTTGGAATATTAGGGGAGTGGCCAGTCCTGGCTCCCTTAATAGATTATAGAGTTTGAACAGGGTTCATAAGTTATAGGTAATTGCTCTTCTTGAGCCTTTGGTGAAAACTAACTTTCTTAGATTCACTAAGAAGTTTTCTGGTTATAACTTTTTATCTAGTAGTTCTAATAAAATATGGTTATTATTCAGAAATGAATTAAAGATTGATGTTATTAAGGATTATTCCCAATTTCTTCATTTTCATTTTGAACTTGATCAGTTTAAAGGTTTTGCTTCCTTTATATATATTGCATCCTCTATTGCAGATAAAGCTGAACTCTGGTCATATTTGCATCTAATTAGCCAAAATATGACCGAAGGATGGATTGTAGGTGGGGATTTTAATTATATTGCTCATCCTAGTAAAAGAAAGGGTGGCAGGAATCCTAATCTTCAAGCTATGTTGAATTTTTCAAATAACAGTCAGAAAACTTCTTTATTTGATCTTGAGTTTGAAGGATGTCCTTTCACATGGAAAATAGGTTCTATTAATGAAATATTGGATAAAATTCTTACCAATAAGCATTGGCTTGATATGTTACCCATATCTAAGGTACACTATCTAGCTTGATTAGGTTCTGAACATTCTCCACTTCTTGTTAAATTCTCTGTTGTATCTACTGTTAAAAATCCATGTTTCGGATATCTATATGTTTGGTCTACTCATCCTAATTGCACTCAGGTGATTGAATCAAATTCGAATATTTTTTTAGATACTCATTATGAAAATCTTATTATGAAACTATGGAAATTACAAAAAAGGTTTGCTAAAGCTTTGAAGCACTATAAATGGAATGTATTTGGAAATTTACAGAAGAATGTTCTTAATGCAGAAAGTTTGGTAGCTGAATTGGAAAAAGAAGTGGCTACTGGTAGAGATTCAGACCAAAGTCTTATGGAAGCTAATGAAAGATTACAATCTGCTATTATGCAAGAAGAATTATTCCTTTAACAAAAAGTTGCTGCTACTTTATTTTTACATGGTGATAGAAATTCAAAATTTTTCATGCCACTATTAAATATAGAAGTTCTATGAATGCTATTGTGAGAATCAAGTCTGATAGCAATAGAAGGTTATCAAAATCTTTGGAGATTTTTGATGATGATTTGGGCCATTTAAAAACCTTTTTTTTTTCATCCAACTAATTCTTCTTTGTTTTCTCCTCTTCTCTTGAATACTGATTCAAATATTTTATATGGGATTCAATTAGATAAAATTCCCGATGAAGAAGAAATCTATGCAGCAATTAACTCTATGGATGGTAATAAAGCAGCTGGTCCAGATGGTTACACATCTGATTTTTATAAAAAATTTTGGCATATTGTCATGTTGGATGTAATTTCTTCTGTCCAATGTTTCTTTCAAGGAGTTGATCTTCCTAAATATTTTGCATCTTCAACAATTGTTCTTATTCCTAAAGATAGATTTAAGGTTAGCTTGCATGATTTGAGGCTTATTAGCTTGACTTCTACTTTCTCCAAAATTATAAGTAAAGTCATTGTAGCAAGATTTCAACCTCTCATGGAAAAATTAATCTATGTTAACGAATCAACATTTATTAAAGGGAGTTGTATAAGTGATAATGTTCTCTTAGCACAAGAATTACTTTCTGATATTGGTAGACCTTGTACAGGTTCAAATATTATTTTTAAGTTGGATCTTTCTAATGCATTTGATTCCATCAGCTGGTCCTTTATCATTGATGTTTTGGCAGCTAGAGGTCTCTCTTCTGAATTCTGTAAATTAATCTCTAGATGGTTGCACAACAATTATTATAGTGTGCTGATCAATGGTGGAAACTATGGTTTCTTCCAAGTTGGGAGAGGAATTAAGCAAGGGGACCCATTGTTTCCTTATATTTTCATTCTAGCCTTTGAATATTTGTCTAGAATGATGAACAAAGCTCTGTTATCTCATTCTTTTACTCAATATCAGCACAGATCTAATCAAATAGTTAGTCATATTGCCTATACAGATGATATCATTGTTTTTGCTAATGGCAGTAAAACTTCCATTAAGTGCATGATGAAGGTTTTGGCTAACTTTGAATATATTTATGGTATGTCATTTAATAAAGCTAAATGTCAGATTTTAGCAAGTTCCAAAGCTAGCATTCAGCTAAAGAAATGGATTTCTGATTTCATTGATTTTAAAGAAGTACTTTATCCTCTTAAGTATTTGGGGTTTCCTTTAACTAAAGGAAGGAGGAAGCTTTCTCAATATGATGATGTGGTCTCCAAGATATCCTCTCAAATTCATTGTTGGACTAATACTTTTCTTTCCAATGGAGGAAGGATTACTCTTCTTAAGAGTGTCTTAACAACTTTCCCCATTTATATCCTCCAAATGGTTTCAATGAAGAATAGCACTCAGAAAATGTTATCCATAATTTTCAATAAATTTCTATGGGAAGGTAAGCAAAAATAAAAGCACTGGACTAAATGGGATAAATTGTGCAAACCTTTTGCAAGTGGTGGATTGGGATTTAAAAGATTTCAGCATTTAAGCTTCTCTTTTTTTTTTGTAAACAGTGGGTCAAATTTAGAACAAATCATTCTCTTTGGGCGAAGTTTATGCATGGTAAATACTGTCATCATGTTCATCCTTCTTTAGTTCAGTTTAAGATTCGTGCCTCAAAGATTTGGAAACATTTGTTATCTATAAGAGCTCAATCAGAAAATCTATTTGTTTGGGAAGTTGGCAATGGATAAATTAATTTTTGGTTTGACAATTGAGTTTTCCATGATTCTCTCAAAGATCAACATAAATCTCCTTCTACCATTCAAAAAGTTGCTGATTGTTGGAGTAATTACAACTGGGATATATCCAAATTCAAAGATTAAGTTAACAAGGAGACTATCAGTAAGATTTTATCCATTCCAATTCAAACTATGAAGTAGGATAGATTGATTACTAAGAATCCTCATAATCAAAGCCTTTCTAAATATATTTATCATTCCAGTTTTATTTGGCCTAAAAATGATTGGGGAGAGCTGCTCTGAAATAAATATATATCACCTTCTATGTTTTTCTTTTGCTGGAGAGTATTTAGAAAATTTCAGCTTATTGATGATATCTTAAAGCTTAAAGGAATTCGTGGACCTTCAATTTGTCATCTCTATTATTCAAATGAGGAATCTATCAATCACATTTTTCTGAATTTTTTGTTTGTTCAGCAAGTATGGAAGTCTGTTTTGAGGTTTATTGGAAGCAGCTCCAAATTCTGTTTATGGGTTGATATTGAATCCTGTTGGCAGGATTGGAAAAATTTAACAAACTTTTATGTTCCTCTAATTATTTTTTGGTTCATTTGGTTAACCAAAAATGATGTTCCTTTTAATAGTAAAAGTTTTTCTATCCAATCTATTGTCAAGAATTGTTTATCTTTTCTTTATAAAATAAGGAGATATAATTATCATCAGGATAAATCTTCATGTAGTAGATTTTAGTTGGTCATTTGGAGGCCACCTAAAGCTCCTTGGCCAAAAATAAACACTGATGTAAGTCTCAAGCCTTTTGCTGCTGGTATTGGAGGTCTCTGTAGGGATTATAGAGATCAATGCTTGTGGTATTTTTCTACTCCAGTTTTTGCAAATACTGTTCTTGAGGCTGAAGCAATTGTTATTTTCTGGGGAATTAAGGCTGCACTTATGCATAAGCATTGTTATATTCATATGGAAATGGATTTACTTCTTTATTGCAAATTTTGCTTGGGAAGACTGCTGCTCCCTGGAATCTTCAGATTAGGATTAATAAGACTTCAAACTTTCTTATTCTATATCTATTATTTTGAGTCATAATTACAGAGAAGGGAATCAACCTGCAAATTTGCTTGCCACCTTAGCTTCTTCTTCAAATGAAATCATTTGTAGTAGTTATTCTTCTTCTAGTTTTAGTTCTTATTCTTTTCATGTTTTTAGCTCTCTTTTACATGGAGACTTGATCAAGATTCCTCATGTCAAATGTAAAAAGTTCTCTTGATCACTATAAAGGTTTATATTTGTTTTAATGTATATGTATATATATATATATATAAGCCTTTATGCTCCTAGCAGTTCCATTGTCGTTCAAAGAGGAAGGAACATCAAAGATGGTATCTTTCTTATACACCTTACTGAATCTCGTGGCCACCGCTGCAGTCGAGGAAGAAGGCACTGCTGTCATTGTCGTCAACTCCAAAGAAACCTGGAACCAACACTGGGCAGCCCGTAAAAACTCTAACAAACTCCTGGTAATCAATTTCTCTACAATATGGGGCAGGCCATGCCGATTCAATGAGCCCACCTTCAAGGCCCTCTCTTCCAGATTCAATGAAGCTTCATTCATCAAAATTCATGTTGACAAGCTCTCAAATGTGTCTTAGTAATCGAAGGTTCAGACGATGCCTACTTTTGTGCTTGTGAAATGTGGAAAAGAAGCGGCAAGAGTTATCAGTGTGAAGAAGAACTCCACAGTAAGGTTGAGCAATTCATAGCCTAACCTTATGGAAACTTCTTGAATATCTTACTTTGTTATTGCTATAATTGTATGTTTTTTAAGGTAAGTAATGGTTTCACTTTGCTTGCCTTTAACTTGTAATGGTGTGGACATTTTGTGTCATGTTTTCTGAATTTGATTTTTTTGCATTATTGTGGTGATTTTTGTCGTTAAGAATATATATATAAAGATGGCAGTGGACGGAGGTGCTCTGCTAGGGTTTCCATTGATGCTCCGGCAGCTGTCCTAGCTCTAGCGGGATCCCTTGGACTTGGTGGCCTTCTTTAGGTAGTTTTTCTTGGTGGTGATGCTTAAAAGTGGTGGTCTTCTCCTTTTGAGCCGTAGCAGGCTTTTTCTTTTTTGAATTTTTGGTGGTTACTATTCCATTGGTTGTATCCTCCTTGTTGATTTTGGTTTTGGGGAGGTCTGGGTTCTGTTTGTTAGTGTTGCTGTGGTGCATTTAGTGTGTGCTTTGGGGTTTTTTTGTCTCTTCCTTTTCTCTACCTTTTTTTCTGGGGTTGATGAGCTTATCTGTAGGTTCAACCTTCCCATGGATAGAGCTTATCCTATTGATATTGAGACTAATGCCCAAAGGACTAAAGCAACCTATGCTGGTGCTAATGGTAATGGTCTTCGTACACGTAAAAACTTTGATCATCTTATCTTCCCTCAAGCTCTCCATGACGCTTCTGAAGGAAGAGGTGTCTATCCTTTTGTTAAACTCCATGGGCAGAAAGATGGAAAACCGTCAATTATTTATACTGCTCAAGAAATGCAAACCTTGAATGAGGCTTTCAAATTCACTCTGATAGGTAAATTCCAGTTTGGACACCAAAAGATTTGTTAGACAATACTTTAATGAACTCACTCTTAGTGGGATGATCCACCTAAAAATGTACTACTATTTATGCTAAATTTTATAATGATATTGCAATTTAAAGGTATATTTTCTTGTGTTTTTGTTTGTAGGTACATCAAATTGAAGAATTTGGAGTGATTGGAGAAAAAGGAACAAAAATGAAGAAAAAACTGGTGTAATTTGGAGCCACAATGAGCAAGAAAATTATGACATGACACATTTTTATATATCTTTCAATGCTTAACATGATTTACATTTATCACATATATTTGAATGAAATTGCACTTTTTTTTTATATCTAACATGTAGGTATATCTGTCAGGAGCGAAACACAACAGAATGAGGCAAAACGAAGCTGAAACGGAGCCAAACAGAGCAAAGCAGTGAAGCTGCACAGAGGATGGCGCCTAAGCACCAAAGTTGGTGCATAGCCATTAGAAATGGTGCCAAACCACAACCAAATCGGTGCATAGGTGCCAGAAAATGGTTGGTGATGGTTTTTTCCATAACTTCTTGAAGAAATGTTTGATTTGGATGATTTTCGAAGCGTTACGAAGTGTGTCTCTTGGGGAATTTGTTGAGAATGATAAAATAGACTTTTTAGAAGAGTTTAGGGTGGTTAGAAGGTGGTTATTGAAGTTTTAAGTAAAAATATGTATCTCTTGGAGTGAAGAGGTGTGTCTTTTGGTTAGAAAGAGTTATTTTTGAAGAGAGGCACCCTTTAAAAGATTCATTGAATATAGACACTTTTGAAGAGGCACATGAGACACCCTTTGGAAGATTCATTGAATATGAACTCTTTTGAAGAGACACTTAAGCACCTCTTGGGAAATTGTAAAAACACTCTTTACTCTCTTAAAAGGGTGAACAATTGGAAGGGAGAAATTAATTAGAAGAGG
Source organism: Papilionanthe hookeriana x Papilionanthe teres (assembly GCA_022702705.1). Lineage (NCBI taxonomy): Eukaryota > Viridiplantae > Streptophyta > Magnoliopsida > Asparagales > Orchidaceae > Papilionanthe > Papilionanthe hookeriana x Papilionanthe teres. Next base: position 153,358,716 of record CM040424.1, read on the forward strand.
AGAAGAAGACTTAGAGAAGAACATCAATTGGGTGTGAGCCCCAAGTGGGGAGAGGTGAGAGAGAAAGAGAGTATGACAAATTCTTCTTTTCTTTTTACTTTATTCTTGGAGAGGATTGTAAGTATATTGCTTTTTATATATTACGAGAGTTTGATTTCCATCAAATATAAGTATTTTCATTGTATTTTAATTTGAATCTAGTACTTGATATGTGTGGTTTCAAAGTCATGTTCAATGAAAAGTTCTTGTTGTTTCTCCATGTGTAGTGAGTAGTTTTATTTACTCTTCCCTATTACCATTAATTAATATGCATGTGTAGGATATAGAATTAAGTAGAGTGGGAATATATTGTGATAATTTTACTTTTTTCTTCATTTACATGTAAACTTGATCAACTTGCTTGATAAAATCTGTTGTGAGAACATGTAAGAACCAATGCGGTATTGTCTCAGTCAACTATTGGTAAGAATTACATGAGAATATATGGGTAAGAATGTAGTTTATATAATTGAGTTTAGATAAATATGGAGATATACTTTATAGGTGTAAAATTAGAGGACTTTAAAGTGATAGGCTAAAGCCCCCAATTTGGTTTGATTCTTGTAAGTTTTGTTATGAGATGTTAGCCCCCAGGTGGAGGGAGAAGAGAGAACTCTAGAGTGAAAGCTAGTATCTTCTCTACCTAACCCATCTTTAAGATTTCAAAGCATCAAATTAACATATTTCCTTTATAGAACTAAGTAAGGGTAAATAATATAATTGCTTCTATTTTTCACAATCTCTCTCGTTACTTGTTTTACTTTTACACATGTCACTAATTTCATTGTATGAGGAAGGGTACTTTTAATATATCAAACTCCACTTTTTGATTTTCACTAAGTATTTTAGTTTAGAAGTAGTGTTGTACTAATAATTTTAGGATTTAATTAATACTCAACTTTTGTAGTATTTCCAAGATAGGGCGTGTTAATGTAGACTAGAACTTCTCTTGAAAACCGCTGTGATTTACCACGATCTTCGTGGGATCGATATTTGAGGCATAATCAGAAAGGTCTATATTACTTGATAACGATACATATACTTGCCTAAAATCCCTACTATTTAAAGACATAATTGAAATCTTAATTTGCTTTAGAGTTAAGTTTTTGGCACCATTATAAAGGAAGAAATTTAAACAAGAAAATTAAAGGATTAAACTCACGTATATTTTAATCGGGGATCAAGTTTTTGATGCCGTTTCTGGGGAATCTTAATGGTTGATTTTGACTTTTACAAGGATTTTTGTTGAAGTATTTGGTCTTAGACTTGAAAAACTATAGTGTCGTAAAAATAGTTTTTGTGTGAAATGTTTTTTTTATATGGAAAATGTTGTGAAAAAATTATTTGTGTGAAAAATAAAGTGTTTGTGAAAATGTTTTGTTAAGTTGAATAAATTTTTGTTTTATTTGTTTAATTATTAATGTATTATTTTTTGTGTTGCCTTTGTGAAATAAAGGATCTGCAGGACTTGTGCCTTATAATTCTGAGTTAGAAATAATGAAAAATATCAAAAAAACAGAAAGGACATGAAAAACTAAAAATGGAAATGGAAAACATTAATGATAATAACTTGGAAAACCATCATATATCATTAAGAGATTATGTAAATCGTACAATAGGTTAAATTCACTCAAGTATACAAATCCCTGTCGTAGAGGCCAACTCGTTTGAACTAAATCTATTGATTATCTAACTAGTGTAGAACAACAAGTTTGGGGGAACTCCTTCGGAGGATCCCTATTTACACTTATCATATTTTCTACAACTTTGTGCTAGATTTCTTTATAACGGCATGTCATACTATGCTGTTAGATGATCCCCGAATATTTTCCCTTACGTTTTTCAATTTATATTTCCTTCCAATGATATTATCTCTTTCTTTGCAATGACGCCAAAAACTTGATTCTGAAGCAAATATGAGATATATATTAATTATTTTATAACATGGGATTATACACAAGTATACGTATCGTTTATCAAGTAGTATAGGACTTTTTTTATTAAGCCCCGAGATATCAAACCCACAGGGAAATGTATAAAATTTTAATGAAATAAGAAAAAGAACATTTTACTTTTTAAAATGATTTTGTAAAGTATGTTTTAAGATATAATGTTTCTCAAATTTGTTTTTGGTATTTTCTGAATAAAAAGTAAAGCAAACAACTAAAAGTGACACAACTATAAAATAGTATGAAAGTAAATGAGAATAAAATATCTTTTTTCTCTTTCAATGAATCAATAATAATTATGAAATTTTGTTGATGAAGTATCTAAGTGTGTTGTGTCAAATAGAGGCAATTATACTATTTACCCTTACTTGGTTCTATAAAGAACATTGGTTAACTTGAAATTTTGAAATCATGTAGATGAGTTAGGTAGGGAAGATACTAGCTCTCACTCTAGAGTTCCCTCTATTCCCTCCACCTGGGGGCTAACATCACATAACAAAATTTAAAACTTCAAACCAAATTAGGTGGCTTTAGCCTATCACTCAAAAGTCCTCTAATTTTACTTCCCATTAAAAACATATCTTCCTATTTATTTGCACCAACTATATGGACTACAATTCTCACCCATACAATTGCATGTGATTCTTTGCAATAATTGATTGAGATAATACCGCATTGGTTCTTACATGTTCTCACAACAAATTTTAACATTTTGATTAGCCAAATGAAGAGGTAAATGAAGTGCAAGGTAGTGAATCATCACAATTTCTTCCAACATTGAAATCCTATACTTCACTCAACTTCCTTCCATAATTTAGTTACTTCATCATTTAAAAGGAAAAAGATAAAGAAAACTACTCAGAACTCAGGGAGAAAACATAGTGAAATCATAGTGAAAACACAAGTCTTACTTTAAAACTGAATGTAAAACAAGATAAACACTTTTCTGAAAATCTTCTCCATAAGACTCTTGAAGTTTCTTTGAAACTTTGTTATCCCTTTAGAAGATACAATAGAGGTTGGCGCCCAACAGCGTTGACTCCGAATCTCTATTCTACTCTTAATAAAAACTAGATACAATTGATAATAAAAGTGGTGAAGTGGAAAGGTGTGTTGTCAATAACTCTTTAACATAAAATTTACTCTTAACACTAATCATACCCTCCAAAAACAACCATTTTTTTATCTTCAAGTATTCTTTTTCAAATTTTCAAAAAGGTGCCTTGGTGTCTCTTCAAATCATGTCCAGATTCAATGTATCCTCCAAAGAATGCATCTCTTCATTCAAATCTATCGCGTAAAAGAAATTAAGGAAGATACCATCAAAAGTTGCTTAAAAAACCCCTTGAAAATGACGCCAAATTTGATTTAATTCATATTTTAAACTGTCGCGCCTATGCGCCAAGGGTCCAGCGCTTAGCCGCCACAGATCTAAATTTTCATTCTTCAAATTTTTGCTCCAAATTTGATCATATTTTGCTCATTTCATTATAGTCGGTAATTTTAATTATACCTACAAGTAAAACACAAATATAACTTCCATTAAAGTGCATTATCATAAAAATTAGATAAAAAAATGTATTTAAAAATACTATATAATTTAGGTGTATCAAAATCCCCAAAACGTAAAATGTTACTTGTCCTCAAGTGACACTTAATCACATAGAAAATCTTAACATGCAAATTATGTAAATGAGTTTCTTTATGACGGTTACAAAATTTTATTCTAAAAATAAAATAGTACAATTTAGAAAAAATGTTAGTAAATGAGACCAACTTAAAGTTTAGAAGGATCTTATGTAAAGGATAATGAAAAATATTAGTTCCTATCTAATTCAGAAATACTTGTAGATTCTTCAAAATATAGGATTCAAACATTTCATCTTCCTCAGTTAAAAATTTTCATTTGGAAATAATTTTACTTACTTAATTATAACATTAAGCTTTATGTTTTCTCAAAACTTATATTTTAAACTTTAGGTATGGAACCAAATTTTGATTAGGCCTTTAAATCCTCAAGCTTCTCCTTCCTTTTTACATACTATTTTTCTCTCTTTTTCTTTTTCATTTTTCTTTTTCTTTTTCTATTTATGCTTCTTTTTTTTCTTTTCTCTTTTTATAAGACAAAGATTACTATATCTGGGTAGGCCTTTAATGATTTTGAATTCCACCCTTTCATTTACAACAAAGTTCTGATATATACTCTTCACTTAAAAATCATAATAATAGTGTTGAAAATGATTTCTCAATAAAAGAAATTTATTCTTTAAAAAATAAAAGTAAAATCTTCTATTTATCCAAAAATACAACATTTCTTACTAAAGATAGTTTGACTATATTTAACATTTCTTTACTAAGAAAATTTTAACTTTAAAATTTTCATCATTACTATAAATTTTAACTAAATTCTCTTACTCATTGATCCCCGATAAATATATGTGCACCAAAAACTTGGTCCCACACCGATAAATATATGTGCTGACGATTTAGATATGAAAATTATGATTTTATAATGTGGCATACTACGCAAGTATACGTATCGTTTATCAAGTAATATAAGACTTTCTAATTAAGCCCTGAGATATCAAACCCACAAGGAAAGTGATAAAACTTTAAAGAAATAAGAAAATTATCTTTTTTACTTGTTTAATTAGCTTTTGAAAGTATGTTTTGATTTTGAAAAGTTTAATAATTGATTTCACTCTTTAAATTTTTTAATAAAAATCAAACAAGAAATTAAAATGTTAATAACTGTAAACACAGTATAAAAAAACACTATTAACTAAAATTGGTATGAAAAACACTATTAGCTAGAATTGGTTTGAAAAACACTATTAACTAGAATTGGTATAAAAACACTATTAAGTAAAATATCTTTTTCTTTCTTTTATAAAGTAGTAATAGTTATGAAAGTATTGTTGTGGAAGTATTTAAATTTATTGTGAAAAATAGAAGCAAATGTATTCTTTACCCTTACTTGGTTCAATAAAGAACATTGGTTAATTTGAAATTTTATCATTTTGAACATGGTTAAGCAAGGAAAATACCAGCTCTCACTCTAGAGTTCCCTGGATTCCCTCCACCTGGGGGCTAACTTCTCATAACAAAAATTAAAACTTCAAACCAAATTAGGGGATTTTAGCCTGTCACACTAAATATCCTCTAATTTTACTCTCATTTTTAAAACATCTTCTAATATGTTACATTTAATTATATGAACTACCATTTTCACCCATATAATTGCATGTGATTCTTTCTAACTTTTATGAGACAATACTGCATTGGATCTTATGTAATCTCACCACAAATTTTACACATAACATGTAAAATTAAGAAGTGAACAAAGTTTATAGAATCACTTTTTACAACTTCTTCCATTTTTAAACACATATACTTTCCACAACAATTCTTCATGAATTACTTCCTTTGTCATTTAAGAAAGAAAAAGATAAAGTATACTACTCAAATTACATTGAGAAAATACAAAAACACATTGATTTGAAATTAAAAACCATAAGAAAAACAAAAAACAAAGCAAGTATTGATTAAAAACTAAATATAAGAACAAAAGTAAACACTTATCTGAAAATCCTTTCCATAAGACTCAGGATGTTCCTTTGAAACTTTAACTCTTCACTAAACTACTCCTCAGAGCAAGTCTCCCATTTCCGATGACTCGGAATACAGACTTCAGACATCAATAAAAACTAAAGTAAACTAAAGGAAAGAAAAGTAGTGGAAAGAAGAAAGCTTCAATCTGACCCTTTTCTCTTTTATACTCTCTACTCCTACTCCTATTTAAAATTTTCTAAATGCAAAGAAAAAGCCCTTCAAAACACAAGGGAAGAGCCCCCTAATTTTTCATAAGACTCTCTTTTTATATTAAACCAAAAGGTGTCTTGGTGTCTCTTCAAAATGTGTCCAGATTTGATGTCCACCAAAGATTGCACCCTTTCATTAAAACTTGCCGCCCAAAGGAAGTTATGGAAGTTATCACCAAGAGTTGCATCCCATCCCCTTTGAAAATGGGGCCAAATTCAAATTAAACTCGATTTTTAACTGTGGCGGCTAAGCGCCGGCCCAGTGGCGCTTAGCTGCCAATGCCCAAATTTTCATTTTTCATTTTTTTGCTCCAAATTTGATCCAATTTTGTTCCTTTCATCATAATCACTCATTTTCATCATACCAGCATGAAAAACACAAAATACCTTCCATTAAAGTGCAATATGATCAAAAATAGGTATAAAAATGTGCTTAAAAAATATTATATATTTCAGGTGTATCAAAATCCCCTAAACTTAAAATGTTACTTGTCCTCAAGTGACAGTTAATCTCATAGAAAAATTTTAACATGCAAATTATGTAATGAGTTTGTTAGGAAGATAACAAAATTTTGTTCTAGAAATGGAATAGTCCAATTTAGAAAAAATTTCTGTAATTAAGACCAACTTAAAGTTTAGAAAGTTCTTAAGGAAAGAAAAATGACAAATATAAGTCTCTATCTAATTCAGAAATATTTGTAAATTCTTCAAAATATATGATTCAAAACATCTTATTTTTCTCACTTAAAAATCTTTATTTGAAAATAATTTTTTTACTATATTATGACCTTAAGCTTTAGATTTTCTCTTAACTTATATGTTTAAACTTTAGGTATGGAACCATTTTTTGATTAGACCCTTAAATCCTCAAGCTTCTCCTCCCTATTTACATACTATTTTTCACTTTTTCTTTTTCTTTTCTTTTCTTTTTCTTTTTCTCTTTTTCTTTAAGGCAAGGATTACTATATCTAGATAGGCTTTTAATGATTCTGAATTCCACCCTTCCATTTAAAAAAAAGGTCAGATATATATCTTTCACTAAAAAATCATAATAATAGTATTTGAAAATTATTCTTCAATAAAAGAAATATAAGCTTTAAAGAATAAAAGTCAAATCTTCTATTTATCAAAAAATATAAAATTTCTTACTAATGATAGATAGCTATATTTAACGTCTCTTCACTAAGAAAATTTTAACTTGAAGTTTTTCATTATTATTACAAATTTCAACTAAATTCTTTTATTCATTTCAATATTCAAAATTTTTGTTCCCCTAATATAACTTCATATACATAATTGTTCTCAATCAAGAAATAAGATTTATTTTAAGAATTCTTGATAACAAATAAAAGTTTAGGTTTTTGAAAAATTTTTGTTTTTAAAATCCCCCCCCCCCAAACTTTAATTTTTAGTTAGGATAAAACATTGAAGCATAAGAAATGATACATGGGTGAGAATTAAAGACTAACATAACATGCTCGCAGGAATTTATATATCCTAAATATACAAGTATAACAATTTAAACAACAGGAGTAAAATGAAATCAAATTCTGTTTTTCAAAACATTTTATTTTTATAACAAGAAAAGTAAAAATTTCAAAAGACTTCTACAGTAGTTAAGATTTTCAAAGCAAATACACACCAACTGAAATCACACTGATACTAGATTGCAAATGGTAGTGGTAGATTTTTGTAAAGTTTTTAAGCTTGCAGTTTCCTAAATAATAGTTTCTATAGTGTTCTCTAATCTCCTAACAATTTTAGAATTAAAGTAAACCCTAAAAAAAAACTCTAGTACCACATACACATTAAGACATTTACTACCACACACACTACACTCAAAGCAACATATAATACATCAATCCAACAACAATACATCCGAATATACATAATAGATAAATAGTACAACTACAATCTGCATACTATCAGAGTTTACATCACAACATAATCGTCAGACAAAATACTAGACAAAGTACACAATAACACAACACAACAACACAACAACTAAAACAAACAACATACATCTACTCTTCATCCTTATCATCATCATCCTGCTCATTCCATTCCCTGGATGGCACATAAGGTATGTAGAATGGATGAGGGGGCATCTCAGCTCTCTGATCACCTCTAATCAGTCTATCCAAATAAGGCTGATAATTCTCCTCATACTCATCATGTTTAACAATATATCTTTCCATATTATCCATCTTACCATCCATATCTTTAACATGCTCACGAGTAAGACTCACTTTCTTCAAAATTTTTCTTAATAAGCCAATCTGTGAATCAGTAGATGATGAAGCATGTGAAGTAGTAGCATGAGAAGTAGATGCAGCAGAAGCAGAAGTAGAAGCAGAAGAAGTAGAAGCCCTACCAAATCCTCCTCTCCAGCCTAATTCTGAATGTATAGTGTAAGCTCCAATGTTTACACTAGAGATAGGTCTCAAAGGCTGAAGTACCTCTTCCCAGGTTTCAAGTTTCTCTTCAGACCGTTCACATATTGAATGAATCTGGGAAGGAAATCACATACCTGCAGTAGTGGTAGATCTGGCACAATTCACAATATAATCATAAATGATTGCTTCAATATCTATAGGCTTCTCTTGCTGAATGCAATGGTTCAAAACATCTCTTTCTCTCGTCACATCACTAGTATGACTTGAAGGAAATAGTTTAGAAGAGATAAAATAATGCCATGACTTAGAAGTGGCAATTAATTTGGAAGCAGGAAAATTCACTCTTGCATCATTTTTTATTTTCCATAATCCTCCTCCATCAGTCAAAAATCCCATTATCTTATCTAACTCTCCCTCCATAAGATGAAAATTAGAATAAAAACAAAACATAGCAGGAGGCAGTTGATAGAAAGTGTTAATTACCCCAGAAGAAAAGTTCACATCTTGCCCCCTAACCATCAATAAATTCTCTTTTCATGGAGGCAAATTGGCATAGAATTCTCTAACAACAGAAACAACAGCAACAACAGAGAAGTAACAATACTTCTCTCAGTTCCTCCTAGCAATCATATCTTCAATTACTTCTCCTGGCTTACTGAACACTCTTTCAGGAATCAATTTACGTGATTGCAACACATCGACGTATCGTTCCTCAGCCTTCGCACTAACAAATTTGTCAGAATCAAACTTCGTCTTTTCTCTCGTGCGCTTTGAATTTGGAGCCATCTCTAAAAATTCAAAAAAATTTTACCATAAATTCGAAAATCATACTAAACTTGCTAAATTATCTTCCAAAAGATGTTTCCACTAAATCCAAGAAATATCTTAAGTTTTTCCTCAAAATTTCACCATTAATAGTGATTTTAAGATTTTTCAATATGTACACAAAATACATGGTGAAAATAAAAAATTTTTACTTAGAAGTAGTGCTCTTACCAAAAGGAATCCAAATCTACAAATTTTTGTTGAGATCAACTCTTAAATAGTCCAAATCATGGATGCCCTAGACTCTCTCGCGTGTGAAAACAACGAGTTGAAGATGAACAAGGAGTTAAAAATGGCGATTCACGTTTTTTAACGGGTGGGAATCAATTTTTGGCGAACTGGCGCCTAAGCGCGAACCCTTCGGCGCTTATGGTATATGCTTTAAACCACTTTGTTAATCACCTTTAATCTGTTCAAAATGACTATCTCTTCCCTATAAATCTTCCAATGTTCCAATTCAAATGTTAAATATTCATCGGTTCCAAACAAATTTTACACAAACACAAACTTATATTCATTAAAACTAACATAACACTTAATACAATCCTAGAATTTCTATCCACATACATAAGATGAAATTCTCTAAATACAAGAGACTTTAATCTTAAACTGATAAGTTTACATCTCTGGCATGTAACTATCACATCACAAAGCATAACTAAAAACTTAAACATAAACACTAAACACACTAAACAAAACACACAAGAACACAAAACATAATAAACAAAACACATAAGAACACTAAACATATAAAAACAAAGCACACTTAATTCCATTCTCCATTAGGTGGATTATATCCAGGACAACTATTATTCTCATTTGACCCTTCTGGAATATAATAATTGTTCATTCTTACATCTTCTTCTTCAATCCATTTGTTCTTCAAAAATATCGCCTTATCCGATTCTTCCACATATCTTGAATGACTGAATTGCATCTTTAGTTGCCATCCCATGTGCTCCAATTGTAAGTTAGTTTAATTGATCTTTGCTTCCATTGAAGTCACTCGGGCTTCAATTATTGCAATCATTTCTGCAATAACTTGAATACTAACAGTGTGAAATACATTGAATAACTCTTTAGCACTATCACTAATGAACTTACTCTTGTCAAAATCTTTCTTCTTCTTCATCTCATTCTCCCAGGAAGACATGATGCACTCAAAATACTCTTCTTAAGACTCAGGAATAAACATAGGACTTGGGGCAAGTGTTTCTCTTAAATCAAGTTTTTTTTATAGACTTGGGAAGTGCTCAAAATACCCCAAGATGTTTTAAAACTCATAAATAACTTCCAAAACCTCTTCCCTATGATCTAGGCTTCTAGAATTTTTTTTTTTCACTTTTTTTGTAACTCCGGCGCTTAAGCGCCAACTAGGCGACGCTTAGCCGCTAGTGCTCAAATTAGCACAAGTCTGCCAAATGTCCAAATTTTCATTCTGACTCCTCTAAGTCATTAAATAAGGTCAAATATACTCTATTTAGTTAAAAACTCCAAATTACTACCACTAAAAACATAAAACAAACTAAACAAAACAAACAAAGCACATAAAACAAACATAAAGTAAAGCACACCAATAAATATAGGTTGCCTTCTACAAAGCGCTTGGTATAACGTCTTCAGCCTGATAAACCCAGAACTCATTCTGAGTGAGCCAACATCAGATTCTCATTAGATTTAGATTGTTCGACTAAAAAAATATAGTTTAAGTCCGTTTTCATTAACTATAGATATTTTTCCAGTTTTAGGAACTTGAATATCCACAGCTCCATGAGAATAAATTTTCATCACAATAAAAGGACCTATCCATCTGGAAGTAAGTTTTCCAGAAAAAATTCTCAATCTGACATTATACAGCAAAACATCCAAGAATTTTAAAAATTACTTATCCAACTTTTGTTGACCAAGTCTCTGAGGAAATGGAGGTGGGGGTTTTTCTAAATCAACCTTAGGTGGAGAAACAGGTCTTTCCAAACCTTTCAGAGCGTCATCTTTTGGATCTTCAATCTCTTCTTTCTCTACTTTAGTTTCTTTTTGAACTTTATCTTCCAATTCTCTTCCACTTCTCAGTTGAATTGCTGTTACTTGTTCTTTATTCTTTTCTCTTTGATTTACTTCAGTATTACTTGGAAGCATTCCTTAGGATCTATTACTTAAGGCAATTGCAATTTGTCCCAATTGATTTTCAATATTTATGATGGTTGCTCCTTGAATTTGTAATTGATTTCCCATATTTGACACCACTTCTTAAATAGACAACTTCTTCTCCTTTAATTGTAAAGCATTATTATAACCTGAAGGATAAGTTAATGTATTATTATTATTATTTTCTTGATTGTTCCAATTCCTCAATGGGTTTTCTTGGTGGTTCCCCCATTATTGAATAACACCACCCTGATTGTTGGTATTCCAGTTAAAATTTGGATGATTCTTCCAACCTGGGTTATAATAATTGGAATATGGGTTGCTAGGCTTAATTGGAATATGGGTTGTTAGACTTAATTATAGCATTTACAGTTTCTAATGAAGAATAAGAATCAACCATTTGGCCTAATGAATTTTCTTCAATCATGGATGTGGCTGAGAAAAATTCATCCCAATTTTGTCTATCTTCTTTGAAACAGCAGCAACTTGATTTGCTAACATTGTAAAGGCATTATTTTCAAAAATATTGGCTACCTTTTTATGATTTAATCTTTCAGAAGGCCATTGAAAATTATTAGTAGCCATTTTTTCAATTAAAGCATAAGCATCAGAAAATGGTTTAGACATTAATGATTCACCAGCAGTAGCATCGATGATCGATCTAAGAGATCCAACTAATCCATTATAAAAAGTTTGAATTATTAAACAATATAGTATCGAATGATGTGGACATTTCCTGAGGAGATCTTTAAAACTTTCCCATGCTTCATATATTGATTCCCCTTCAAGCTGACAAAAAGATTTTATATCATTTCTCAACTTAGCAGTCTTAGATGGTGGAAAATATTTAGCAATGAGTTTTTGTGACAGTTCACCCCAAGTTCTAATTGATCCAGGTGCTAACGAATGTAACCATATTTTAGCTTCATCTCTTAGTGAGAAAGGAAAAAGTCTAAGTCTAATAACATCATCCGAAACACCATCATATTTTAAAGTAGCACACAACTCTAGAAAATAGCAAGATGCAAATTAGGATCTTCAGTTGTTGCTCCCCCAAACTGATTATTAGACACCATTTGAATAATAGTAGGTTTAAGCTCAAAAGAATTAGCAACTACAGCAGGGTTTTGAATACTACCACGAAGTTCATCCACTGTAGGGTTAACATAATCTCTTAAAAGTCTTAATTCTTGATAGATGCCAACATTTTGATCTTGATGATTTGCTATTTCTTGAATATTTTTATCATTTTCTGTGTTTTTAATATTTTTTTATAGTTCTTTTTAATTCAGAATTGTAAGGCACAAGTCTCTCAGAACCTGAACTACACATACAATAATAAAACAAAACAAAACACAACACACTAATAAAAATAAAGAAAAGTAAAAATTTAAAATTTCTTAATTTTCTTTAAAATGTAATTTTAATTAAATTCTTTCCCCGGCAATGGTGCCAGAAACTTGATCCCCGATAAATATATGTTTACCAAAAACTTGGTCCCGCATTTATAAATTTATGTGCTGATGATTTAGATATGAAAATTATGATTTTATAATATGGGATACTACGCAAGTATACGTATCGTTTATCAAGTAATATAGGACTTTCAGACTAAGCCCCGAGATATCGAACCCACAGGGAAAGTGATAAATCTTTAAAGAAATAAGAAAATTATCTTTTTACAATTTTAATTGTCTTTTGAAAGTATGTTTTGATTTTAAAAAGTTTGATAATTGATTTCACTCTTTAAATTTTTTTATAAAAATCAAACACGAAATTAAAATGATAATAACTGTAAACATGGTATAAAAAACACTATTAACTAGAATTGGTATGAAAAACACTATTAACTAGAATTGGTATGAAAAAAAAATATTAACTAAAATATGTTTTTTTTTCTTTTATAAAGTAGTAATATTTATGAAAGTACTATTGTTGAAGTATTTAAATTTGTTGTGAAAATAAGAAGCAAATGTATTCTTTACCATTACTTGGTTCTATAAAGAACATTGGTTAATTTGAAATTTTATCATTTTGAACATGGTTAGGCAGGGAAGATACCAGCTCTCACTCTAGAGTTCCCTGGATTCCCTCCACCTGGGGGCTAACTTCACATAACAAAATTCAAAACTTCAAACCAAATTAGAGGTTTTTAGCCTGTCATAGTAAATATCCTCTAATTTTACTCCCTTTTTTAAAACATCTTCTAATATATTAGATTCAATTATATGGGTGATTATATGAAATACAACTTTCACCCATATAATTGCATGTGATTCTTTCTAACTTTTATGAGACAATACAGCATTGGATCTGACATAATCTCACCATGAATTTTACATCTTAACAGGCAAAATTAAGATGTAAACAAAGTTTATAGAATCAATTTTTACAATTTCTTCCAACTTTAAACACATATATTTCCACAACAATTCTTCATGGATTACTTAATTCTTCATTTAAGAAAGAAATAGATAAAGTAAACTACTCAGAATGCATTCAAAAAATACAAAAACACAGTGATTTGAAATTAAAAACCATAATAAAAACAACAAACAAAAAGAAGTATTAATTAAAAACTAAATATAAGAATAAAAGTAAACACTTATCTGAAAATCCTCTCCACAAGACTCAGGAAGTTCCTCTGAAACTTTGACTCTTCACTAAACTACTCCTCAGAGTAAGTCTCCCAACTCCGATGACTCAGAATAAAGACTTCAGACTTCAATAAAAACTAAATTAAACTAAAAGAAAGAAAAGTAGTGGAAAGAAGAAAGCTTCAATCCTACCCTTTTCTCTATTCTACTCTCTACTCCTACTCCTAATTAAAACTTTCTAAATGCAAAGGAAAAGCCCTTCAAAATGCAAGGGAAGAGCCCCCTAATTTTTCCTAAGACTCTCTTTTTATATTAAACCAAAAGGTGCCTTGGTGTCTCTTCAAAATGTGTCAAGATTCGATGTATCAACCAAAGATTGCACCCCTTCATTCAAACTTGCGGTCCAAAGGAAGTTATGGAAGTTATCACGAAGACTTGCATCCTATGCCCTTTGAAAATGGCACCAAATTCAAGTTAAACTCAATTTTTAACTGTGGCAGCTAAGCGCCGACCAAGCGGTTCTTAGCGCCAGTGCCCAAATTTTCATTTTTCATTTTTTTGCTCCAAATTTGATCTAATTTTGCTCCTTTCATCATAATCACTCATTTTCATCATACCTGCAAGAAAAACACAAAATATCTTCCATTAAAGTGCAATATCATCAAAAATAGGTATAAAAATGTGCATAAAAAATACTATATATTTTAGGTGTTTTACTCGTTTCTATATTTAAAATTTTGCTTCCCTGATATAACTTCACATACATAATTGTTTTCAATCAAAAATCTAATTTTATTTAAGTATTCTTGAGAACAAATAAAATTTTAGTTTTTGAAAAATAGATTTTAAATTCCCCCCAAACATTAATTTTTAATTAGGATAAAACATTTCTGCATAAAAATGATACATGGGTAAGAATTAAAAAAACTAGAATAACATGCTTGCAAGAATCTTAATATTCTAAATATGCAACTATAACAATTTAAAAACAGAAGTAAACAAAAGATCAAATTTAGTTTTTCAGCTTTTCATAAAATAGAAATTTCAAAATCTCAAATGAGTTCTACAATAATGGAGGTTTTTAAATCAAATACACACCAGCTTAACATAACACAATTCACAACATACTAGAAAATAAATGGTAGAAAATTTTTAAAAGTTTAAACATGCTATATAAAATCAAATCCATATCTTTAACATTCTCTCTAGTATGACTCACCTTCTTTAAAATCTTATGTAATAATCCAGTTTGTGAATCTCTGGAGGATGATGCATGTGGAGCAGAAGCACAAGAAGTAGAAGTAGCAGAAGCAGAAGCACTAGAAGCTCAAACTTCTTTCAAGCCAAATACTGAATTTATAGCACAAGTGTTCACATTTACACTAGTAATAGGTCTAAGTGGCTAAATAACTTTATCCCATGTTTCAGACTTAACACCAAACTACTCACAAATTGAGCGAATCAGTGAAGAAAATCCCATAATTGCTGTAGTATCAGCTCTGGCACAGTTCATAATATAATCATAAATAATAGCCCCAATGTTTATAAGCTTTCTCTACTGAATACAATGGTTCAAAATAGCTCTCTCTCTCTTGTAACTTCACTGGCAAGAATTGAAGCATAAGCTTAGATGAGATGAAGTAATGTCATGCCTTTGAAGTGGTATTCAACTTAGAGGCTTGAAAATTCACTCTTCCTTCATTCATAATCTTCCACAAACCTCTTCCATCAGCAAGAAAGGCCATAATCTCATCTAACTCTCTCTCAGAAGGATGATAATTCTGATAAAAATAAAAAATCTCAGGAGGTAATTGATACGCCTAAAAAGTATACGCTTTTGGCTATGTAATTTTACTCATTTTTTATGATATTACACTTTAAGTCTTCTTTCATTCGAAGGTATTTTGTATGTTTTTTGGTTTTAGGTACATAAAATGGTGATTGGAGCAAAAGGAAGCAAAAATGGTGCAATTTGGAGCAAAAATGAGCACGAAAGCAAATTTTGGCCTGACACATTTCGATAAGTCTTTCTATGTGTAATCTCTTTTACACTTCTTGCATATTTTTAATTGAGATTACACTTTAAAGAAAGGTTGCTTTTAGGCTTATTTTGTAGGGCTATCTGTTAGGAAGGTAACACAATTGAAACTGGGTAAATCAGTGCTAAAACGGAGCCAAACGGAGCAAAATGGTGAAGCTGCGTAGAATGGGCGCCGACGGCGCCCGATAGGGCGCTGGCGGCGCTAGAAACTCGCGGGCACAAAATTTGGGTGCCGGCAGTGTCCAAATATGATTATTGGCCATATACATTGAACCTATAAGCTTTTTGGATGGTTTCTTCAAGCACTTCTTGGGAAATTTATCGAAACACTATTTTAAACCAAATTTAAAGCCAAAAAATGAGGGAGAAAATAGGAAAAACGTGGGGAATGATTAGAGATTCTAGAATAGGAGTAGAAATGTAGAATTCTATCTTTTTGGAGAGATTGGTTAGGGGAATTTTAGAGAATCTATAAGGGAATGTTCTAGCATTGCATGGATCTGTGGGAGACTTTATGAGAGAGATTTTCATCTTTCTTTCAAGGGAAAATAAGCTAAGTATTGTGTTCTTCATTATCTTATGATTTTGTAAACACATATTTTGTGGATTTGCTTTGAAATGAAGTTTTCCGTTGTGTTTTCTTCGTGGTTTGTGATGTCTTTTCTTACTCTTTCTTCTTATTCAGAATAGTGGCATAAGAAAATTATGTCATTGTTTTCATTCTGCTTTTCTTTTGCAATGAGTAGGATTCATGTTTAGGATATTAGAATGCTTGTTAAAAGATGTTTTAATTATAAATGTGATGATTTTTACTTCCACTTCATTTACTTTACAAAAAGAGCCCATTGTATTGTTAAAATTTATTGTAATTACATTATCCCAAAAGAGCGGTGTAATTCTCAACAAAGTGGAACCACATTCAATGTCCATGAATGAGTTACATGGTTCATGGGGACTGAGTGCAAATAAATAGGGAAATATGGTTTCATGGGCGTCAAATTGGAGGTTTCAGGGTGACAGGCTGAGATCCCCAATTTGGTCCTAAAGTTTCGTAACTAAAGTTAGGGTTAGCCTTCAGGTGAAGGGAAGTGGGAGCTCTGGAGTGGCAGCCATTATCCTCCCAGCCTAACCTTGGATTTAGGGACAAAGCATAGGATTTGCCAACTTTCTTTATAGCACTTTGAAGAGGGGGTACTCAAGAGAGGGTAAAGAATAGGATTGCTCCTATTTGGCACATATAATATTTAATGCATCTCATTCCTATACATTATCCAATTCGTTACATGAGAATACTAGTTTTTATTATCTCAAAATTCACCAAACTCATTTCCCCAAAAAGGGTTATCTTTAGTATTAATATTTGCATTAGAGAGTACTTATTATTCTTACATATAATCGTTTGCATTTAGGCGTAGTTGTTAGAAAAACCACTTATATCAACATTCCAAACTAAGGCAACTAGTAGTAGACTAGAATTTGACTGAGGACCTCTTACCTCGCTTCCCTACGGGATCGATAAATGGGACTCCAGTAGAGCCCTGTATTACTTGATACGATACATATACGTGCGTTTGAAATTGTGACTTTACAAAATCAATATAATTATATAAATCTGAGGTCATAAATTCATACATATAAAAAAGTCGCATGAAGTTTTTAGCATCATTGTCGAGTGGCTTCGGTAATAATTTTAAGAGAATTTTAGTTGAAGTAATTAGGCTTAGAATTGGAAAACTTTAGTGTCATAAAATTGTGTTTGTGTGAAAAAAGTTTTTTTGTATGAAAAAGTGTTGTGAAAAAAAAATGTTTGTGTGAAAAATAAGTTGTTTGTGAAAATGTTTTGTTGTATTGAATATATTTTTTGTTTTATTTTGTTTTATTATTAATGTATTGTTTGTTGTGTTACATATGAAAAAAAATGATCTGTAGGACTTGTGCCTTATGATCCCGAGTTAGGAAAATGTAAAAAAAATAAAAAAAATAGAAAGAAAAAACTAGAAATGGAAATGGAAAACATTCAAAATAATAACTTGAAAAATCATCTTAAATTATAGAGGGATTATGTAAATCCTACGATAGATAAAATTCACTCAAGTATAAAAAACCTTGTTATAGAAGCTGACTCATTTGAACTAAATCCAGTGATTTATCAACTTGTGCAGAACAACCAGTTTGGGAGACCTCCTTCAGAGGATCCATATTTACACTTATCTAGTTTTCTAGAACTTTATGCTACATTTCATTATAATGGCATGTTAGACGATGCTGTTATGCTAAGTATTTTTCCTTTCTCACTAAGGGATGAGGCTAAAATGTGGTTATACTCATTAGCACATGGTTCTATTAAAATTTGGGAGGAGTTAACTTAGAAATTCATAGCTAAGTATTTTCCACCTTCAACGACTACTCAAATTAGAAACGATATTATCTCTTTTTGTCAGTATGAAGGGGAATCAATATACAAAGCCTGAGAAAGATTTAAGTAACTCCTAAGAAAGTGTCCACATCATGCTCTGCCAAATTGGTTAATAATTCAAATTGTTTATAATGGGTTAGTAGGATCCCTTAGGTCCATTATTGATGCTGCTGCTAGTGGTTCATTAATGTCAAAATCATTTGATGAAGTGTATGCATTAATTGAAGAAATGGATAAAAATGAATTTCAATGGCCCTCTGCAAGGTGAATCCTAAAAATGTAGCTAGTGTTCATGATACAGATGCGATTGTAATTCTTGCATCTCAGGTTGATGCAATATTAAGGAAGTTGGACCAAATTAGAATGAACCAGCCTCAATTTACTCCTGTAAGTGAGGAAAGTTCATTAGGGCGTATGATTGATTCCCTTATTATATGAGACTTTAAATACCGTAAAAAACATATTTTCTAACTTTTACAACCCATGTTGGAAGAACCATCCTATATTTAATTAGAATCATACTACAAAGGGTAAAAACCAATAATGAAAAAACAATCATGCAAATCCTAATGGAAGTTGGAATAGGCAGGGTAACACAAGATATAGGCCTTCACAGCCACTGGATTCTAATATTGATCAACAATTTGAGGATAAGAAGATGTCTATAGATAAAGTGGTATTGCAAATGGGAAACCAGTTGCAAAGTCAAAATGTTGCGATTAGAAACATAGAGAATCAACTGGCAGAAATTACTAATTCACTTAGCAATAGATCCAAAGGAACACTTCCTAGCAACACTGAGATCGAATCTAAAGAGAACGATAATGAAGAACTATTCCTTGTTACTGGACAAACTATGATAAATGTGCAAAAATGAGAGTTGATTATGAATATTAATGACCAGGAAGTTACTTTTGATGTGTTGAAGACTATAAAATTTCCAGTTGAGAGAAAAGATGATGAATATTTTTTTATGGATGAAATTGAATATCTAAGTAAAGACCATTTCCAAGAAAGTTTTGAGAGTAAGATAACAGATGAGGTCGGAATGGATTTTCATAATGAGTTGAAAATGTTATCTAAAGAAGACTGTATGTATGTCCAAGAGAGGTGTGAAATGATGGAAACTACCAAAAATAGTGAACTTGTAATTCCATTTGTTAAAAAATCTCATGAACTTAAGATGGATGTACCCCATACAATTTTAAAGCCTGCCAATTTAGGGAATTCATCTATACCACCAGTCTTTATATCTTCATATTCAACTAAATTACAAGAAAAACCTAAATTGAATGATGAACAAGATAAAGTTAATGAACCAGGACTTGGAAGAGAATTTGAGGATAAATTTCAAAAGAACATTGAGTTGAGAGAGGATAAGGATATTCGAAGACTATTGGAAGAAATTCCTATGGAATTAGAAAAACTTATTTCCTCAACTAAGATAGATCCTCCATCATTTAATAATTATAAAGGGGAAGAATTGGAAGATAACTTGAAACAGAAGAGTGACATAGAGAATTTGATTCTGAATCTGAATTATCTAGAGAGAATCCAATCCAAAATTTCAGAGATCTTGAATTATCTTATAGAGATCCATTTCTTATAAATTTCAGGGATGATATTAATATGTAAATTCAGAAAATCGATAGAATAATATTGGATCTAGAAAGAAATATGAGGAACAATGATATAAATCCATATGAAAAGGAAGAGCTGAATGAAAAACTACAATTTAAGGATTTTGTAGGAATTCCTGGATCTGAAAAGGATTGGGCTATTGATCGAGGATTACTTAATTGGAATTTTGATCTAGGAGGAATCATTTGTCGGGCCCGTGACGTTAAAACCATGCTTTATGGGAGGCAACCCATAATTATCAGTGTGCTTTGATTTAGTGTGCTTGAGAGTCATGATTGTTAGTGTCGTATGATGTTTGCTTTAAAGTGGATTGACTTGATATTTATGTGTCATTATGGATTGATAAGTTTTATTATTGATTGGTAGATGTTTGGATTGTTAGTAGTTTGATTTGATCTTTGTGTGTCATGAGGGAGGTAATTCCTTAACTTCTTATTATGGTTAGACTTGTATGTTCTCTTGTACTAGTTGGATTGACGAGTTCAGTAAAACTCAGGTCTTACTCAGACTTGAGTTTTACAAGAGTTATAATGTATTTGAACAATGTCAGCTTCACCTCAATTTTGTTACATCCTTTCTCTAACTTTGTTTTCATTTGATAGGATTCGTGAACCTATTTGATGTATAAGTTGTGGATGATCGTACACTACGATTTACAACAGTTAGAGTTGCTTAATTATAAGGATTAGATGATGCCTGAGATTGGTGCCTAGGAACCAATTTATCAGGGATAATCTTATCTTTGGGATTATAATCTATAAAATTATTTTAAAATGTACCTAATTTTTTAGCGTAGTGATTCCATTAGAAATTGGAAGTAAATCAGTGTGATGTGATGAGTTAATGGAAGAATTGACCTCATTTATCTTATGTGTATTTTTGTTTGTGTTACAATTTTATATAATAATTGAAGAACATTTTTATATTGTCTTGTTGATACCTGCTATGCTAGTTAAACTTTTATTTAGTGAATTTCATTCTAGCATGATTAGTTTAGATTTACTTTCTAATGCATATTATTCTTTCCTAATGAACACTTGTAAATAGTTTTGATAACATTTGTGGTAGATAGAATTTCTAAACGGTTTTTCTTCCTGCTTATATTTTCTTTACTGAAAGCTATATATGTTAAAATTCAAGTTTTGGGGTAGGAAGAAAAATAAAATTTTAAAGTAAAAATACTTCCTTTTAGTGTCATTTTATTGTAAGCATGTTTTAGGTTAGATTTACTTTCTCCTACAATCATTCTATCCTGATTATGCATGTATATGAATTTGATAGGATGTTGTAGTCATAAGTAAATTCAACCTTTACTTTTTCTTCCTGCGACATGTTAAAAAATTAATTGCAAAATATTTTAAAATTTAAGTTTGGGGGGAAGAAAAATTTTTAAAATGTAACTTTACATGCCCTTAGTAGCCTGTATTTAATTTGATATAACTTTTAAAATGACTTGTGGTATGTGGTGTTACCTTTAGGTTACTATAATTTTGATTTTAGGAAAGTTAGAAAAATAACTTAGTTAAAATCCTATGTGAAGAAACTGTTCTAGAGTTAAGATATTTTGTAGGAAACATTGGAAAAGTGATTTTTCTATTTGTGGTAGAAAGGAGTTGATTATTTGAAAAGCTTAAATTATTAGATTTATACTTAATGAGAATTGAGCCTTTATTGAAAACCTTTTTCGAACTAAAACTTACACTTATAAAAAGTAAGGGAAAGTTTTGAGTTTTGGATTTTAGAGAGAGGATAGTGAAATTCAAAATTTTTAAAGGCCTATCCAGATATAGTAATTATCACATAAAAAAAGTAAAAAAAAGGGAATTAAAAATAATCCTGAAAGAAAGAAAAATAAAAGTGCAAAAAAAGGGATTGAAATTGATCCCAAAAGAAAAGAAAAGAAAAGAAAAGAAAATAAACGAGGAGAAGCTTGAGGGGAAGCCTAGTCAAAAATTGGTTTCACTTAAATCTTTTTAAATAAAAAGACTTAAAAACAATCCTAAGCCTATTCTTATTTCAAAAGGTACTGGTTAAATTGGTATAGATAAGGTGCTTAAATTCCGTTTTTATACTTTCTATGAATCTTTATTTTAACAAATTTCAATAACTTTTGAAGTAAATAGAAAATCAGGATTCCTAAGTTGAATATGAGATATTCTTACACTCTAGTCCTAGGTTGATTTTCTAGAATTTCTCCTATGTTATACTATAATTTTTATCAGATGAACTTATAAAAAACTCTATTGAAACCCACAACCACGAGTCAACATATTTAGTTCTTAAAGTTATAGTGTTACTTGAGGACAAGTAACAGTTAAGTTTGGGGGTATTAACATGCCTAAAATATATACGCTTTTTGTTATATAATTTTACTCATTTTTTATGATATTACACTTTAAAAGAAGGTATTTTGTATATTTTTTGGTTTTAGGTACAAGAAATGGTGATTGGAGCAAAAGGAAGCAAAAACGGTGCAATTTGGAGAAAATGAGCAAGAATGCAAATTTTGGCCTGACATATTTTGATAAGTCTTTCTATGTGTAATCTATTTTACACTTCTTGCATATTTTTGAATGAGATCACAGTTTAAGGAAGGGTTGTTTTTATGCTTATTTTGTAGGGCTATCTGTTAGGAAGGCAACAAAACTGAAATGAGGCGAATCAGAGCTAAAACAGAGAAAAATGGTGGAGCTGTGCGGCGCCAGAAACCCAATGGCATGAAATGTGGGCGCCGACAGCGCCCAAATATGGCGCCAGCGGTGCCAAGAGCGCTTATTGTCCATATACATTTAACATGGAAGCTTTTTGGACGGTTTCTTCAAGCACCTCTTTGGAAATTTGTCCCTACACTATTTTAAACCGAATTTGAAGCCAAAAAATTGGGGAGATGATAGGGAAAATGTGGAGAATGATTAGAGATGTTAGAATAGGAGTAGAAATGTAGATTTTTATCTTTTTGGAGAGATTGGTGAGGGGTTTTTGAGAGAATCAGTAAAGGAATATTCTAGCATTGCATGGATCCGCGGGAGACTTTATGGGAGAGATTTTCATCTTTCTTTATAGGAAAAAAAAGCTAGGTATTGTGTTCTTCATTATTTTATGATTTTGTAAAGACTTATTTTGTGAATTTGCTTTGAAATGAAGTTTTCTGTTGTGCTTTCTTCGTGCTTTGTGATGTCTTTCTCTTACTCTTTCTTCTTGTTTGGAAATGTGGCATAAGAAAACTATGTCATTGTTTTCATTCTATTTTTCTTTTGCAATGAGTAGGATTCATGTTTAGGATATTGGGATGCTTGCTAAAAGAAGTTTCAATTATAAATGTGATGATTTTTACTTACACTTCATTTACATTACAAACAGGGCCCGTTGTATTGTTAAAATTTGTTGTAATTGCATTGTCCCAAAAGGCGGTGTAATTCTCAACAAAGTGGAACCACATTCAATGTCCATGAATGAGTTACGTAGTTCATGGGGATTAAGTGCAAATAAATAGAGAAATATGGTTTCATGGGCGTCTAATTGGAGGTTTCAGGGTGACAATTTGAGATCCCCAATTTGGTTCTAAAGTTTGGTAACTAAAGCTAGGGTTAGCCTTCAGGTGAAGGGAAGTGGGAGCTCTGAAGTGACAGCCAGTATCCTCCCAGCCTAACCTTAGATTTAGGGACTAAGCCTAGGATTTGTCAATGCACTTTATAGCACTCGGAAGAGGGGGTACTCAGAAGAGGTTAAAGAATAGGATTGCTTCTATTTGGCACATACACTTTTTAATGCATCTCATTCCTATACATTATCCAATTCATTACATGAGACTAGTAGTTTTTATTATCTCAAAATTCACCAAACCAATTTCCCTAAAAAGGGTTATCTTTAATATTAATATTTGCATTAGGGAGTAGTTATTATTCTTACATTATAATCATCTGCATTTAGGAGTAGTTGTTAGAAAAATCACTTATATCACCATTTCAAACTAAGGCTGTTAGCAGCAGACTAGATTTTGACCAAGGACCTCTTACCTTGCTTTCTTGTGGGATCGATAAACGGGACTCCATTAGAGCCCTGTATTACTTGATACGATACGTATACTTGCATTTGAAATTGTGAATTTACATAATCATTATAAATATATAAATCTGAGGTCATAAATTCTTACATATAAAAAAGTCGCATCAGTAATCAGTAAAAAGTATTAATTATTGCAGGTGAAAAATCCACTTGTTTCCCCTTAACCATCACCAAATTTTTTTTAGCTGCTGGCAAGTTAGCATAAAACTCAATCACCACAAAAACAACACAACAACGGAGAAGCAACAATATCTTTCCCAATTCCTTCTAGCAATCATCTCCTCAACATCTCCTCCTGGCTTGCTAAAAACTCATTTTGGAATCATTTCCATGATGCGAGTGCATCGACGTAACAATTCTCTGCTCGAGAACTGACAAATTTGTCGAAATCAAATTTTGCTTTTTCTTTCGAGTGTTTCGACTTTGGAGCCATCTCTAAAAATTTAAAAAAAATTCACCATAAATTACAAATTTAAACTAAACTTGTTAACTCAACTTTGAAGGGCTAACTTCACTAAATCAAGCACTTTCTCATGCTTTTACTTAAATTTTCACCATGAATTGTGATTTCTGGATTTTTCAATAATGTACTCAAAATACATGGTGAAAATAAAAAATTTTTACTTAGGTGTAGTGATCATACCTTAAGGAATTTAAAGCCAACAAATTTGGTCGAAATCGGCTCTAAAATTATCCAATTTGATGACGCCCTAGGCTCCTATATCGCAAAATTGAGAGGCTGAAGGTGATGGGGTGTTAAAAATGACAAATTTCAGGTTTTTAGCTGTAGAAAATCGATTTTCGCGAACCAACACTATACGCGAGGCATACGATGCTTATTCGTGAAATTTGATGCTTATGCGCCGTTAGTTTGGCGCTTAGCCGCCAGTGCCCAGATTTTGGCAATTAACTTAATTCCATCACAAATCCGAGTTAATCACCTTTAATCACTAAATAATTATTTCTCCCCATAAATTCTTCTAATACTCCAAAATTACACTTTAATCTCCAGTGATTCCACATAAATCTCACACAAACAAAAACTTATATTACTTAAATATCAAAACACACTTAATACAAACTACAAATTTCTATCCAAACACTTTGGATGAAATTCCCCAATACATAAGTTTTAACACATGTAATTAAAAACAAATTTACGTTATTGAGATGTAGCAAACACATGTAAAGTGCAACAAACACAAACATTAAAAATAACACACTTAAAAAACTGAACACATAAATAACCACACTTAATTTATAGACTTAGGAAGCTTTAAAAGACCCTAAACGTTTTAAAACTCTTAATAACTCAAAAAACTATTCACCAACGATTTTAGGGTTATAGAACCTCATTTTTCAAATTTTTTATAAATGTGGCGCCTATGTGCCTACCAGTGACGCATAGCTGCCAATGCACATTTTTGCACTGTTCTGCCAAACGCGAAAATCTTCTTTTTGACTCCTCTAAGTCATCAAATAAGGTCAAATAAACACCACTATAACATAAAAAACTCCAAAATGCTACCACATTTCTCAAATCAAACCAAATAAAAGAACACAAAGTAAAGTACACCGATAAATATGGGTTGCCTCCCACAAAGCGCTTGGTTTAATGTCATCGGCCTGACATACCCAGGGCTTATTCTGAGTGACCCAACATCAGATTCTCATCAAGTTTAGATTGATCAACTGAAAAGTATGGTTTAAGTCTATGACCGTCCACTTTAAATATTTTTCTAGTCTTAGGATCAATAATATCCACAACTCCATATGATAAACTTTCATCACAATAAATAAGCCCATCCACTGGACTTAAGTTTTCCAGTAAAAATTCTCAATTTAGCATTATATAGTAAAACCTTTTTCCCTAGATCAAGATTTTTAGTAAGAATCTTCCAATTGTGCCACAACTTCATCTTTTCTTTATAAATCTTAGCATTTTCATAAGATTAATTCCTGATCTCTTCAAGCTCATTTAATTGCAACAATCGCTTTTCTCTAGCATCTTTAAAATTAAAATTGAAATCTTTAATAGCCCAATATGTTTTATGCTCAAGTTTAACTGGTAAATGACAAGTTTTTCCAAAAATTAGCCAATATGGGGACATTCCTATAGTAGTTCTATAGGCAGTCCTGTAGGCCCACAAAGCATAATCCAATTTGATTGACTAATTCTTTCTATTTGGATTAACAATATTTTCCAATATTCTTTGAATTTCACGATTTGATAATTTAACCAAACCATTTATCTGCGGATGATAAGTTGTAGTAATGTGATGGTTAATATGATATTTCTTTACTAACTTCTCCATAATCGCATTTCTAAAATGACTTCCCCATCAGTTATAATTACTCTTGTTATTCCAAATCTACAAAATATATTCTTATTTAAAAACTTTGCAACACTTTATGCATCATATCGAGGTAAAGTAACATCTTATATCCATTTAGATACATAGTCTACTGTTATTAAAATGTATGTATTTCCAAAAGATGGTATAAATGGTCCAATAAAATCTAATCCCCAATGATTGAGAGACATCTCATTTCTTCTAGAAATATTGCCTACACATTGACATCGATCACAATTTTTAATATAAACATTAACATCCTTAAAAATTGCAGGCCAATAAAATCCATACTGTAAGATTTTATATGTAGTTTTATCAACTCCAAAATGTCCCCCATAGTCAGAATTATGACATTTTTTAAATAATTTCATAAGTTTCTTCTAAAGGCACACATCTTCGACTAATCAAATATTTTCCTTATTTATGTAAAAATGGGTCATCCTAAAAATAAGTCTTAGCTTTAGATAGAAATTTCTTCTTCTCCTGGCATGTCAAATCATATGGTAAAATATCACTGATAATAAAGTTTACAATGTCGGCATACCACAAAACACACTACTCATTAATAACGAATAATTTTTCATCAGGAAAATGTTCATTAATTTCTTCAAAATCACAGAGAGATATTCCAGTTTCAAGCCTGGACAGATGATCAACAATTTGATTATTAGCACCCTTCCTTTCTACTATCTCAAAATCAAATTCTTCAAAAAGAAGAATCCATCAAATAAATCTTGGTTTTGCATCCTTCTTCTTCATTAAATACTTATTAGCAGAATGATCAGTATGCATCACACATTTTGTTCCAGTTAAATATGATCTGAATTTATCAAAGGAAAATACTATAGCTATTAACTCTTTCTTAGTAGTGGTATAATTAATTTGAGCTTCACTAAGAGTTTTACTAGCATAGTAAATCACTTTGAAAATATTATCATATTTTTGACCTAAAACAGCTCAAAGAGCATAATGACTAGCATCATACACTAATTCAAAAGTTTTTCCCTGTTAGGTGAAACTATAACAGGTGTAGTGATTAATGTTTCTTTTAAAGTTTCAAAAGCTTTTGCGCAATCGTAATCAAAATTAAAACTCACATCTTTTTACAGTAAATGGCATAAAGGCTTCAAATTTTGTGAAAAGTCTTTAATATAATGCACGTAAAATCCAACATATCCTAAAAAACTTCTAATTCCCCTTAAATTAGTTGGGCAAGGTAAATTAGAGATCACTTGAATTTTTACAGGATCTACTTCCATACCTTTTTTTGATATACAAAGTCCTAAAACAATTCCTCCTGCTACCATAAATTGGCATATCTCCTAGTTAAGGACCAAATTAGTTTCTTCACAGTGTTTTAGAACTATAGATAGATGTTCTAAACATGATTCAAAAGAAATTCCAAACACTGAAAAGTCATCCATAAAAGCTTCAATCTTTTTTCTATTAAATCACCAAAAATATCCATCATACATCTCTGAAATGTAGCAGGGGCATTACATAATCCAAAGGGCGTTCTTCTAAAATCAAATGTACCATAAGGACTAGTAAATGTTGTTTTCTCTTGATCCTCAAGAGAAATTTAAATTTGGTAGTAACCAGTATATGCATCCAGAAAATAAAAGTATTTATGCCCAGCCAGTCTATCCAACATCTAATCTAAAAACGGAAGTGGAAAATGGTCATTCCTGGTGGCAAGGTTTAATTTTTTATAATCAATGCATATTCACCACCCTGAAACTTATTTTACTGGTATTATTTCATTCTTATCATTTACAGTCACAGAAACTCCTCCTTTCTTAGGTACACAGTGAATAAGACTATCTTATGCACTATCTGAAGATAATTCCAGCATCCAACCACTTTAAGATTTCTTTCTTAACAACTGCTTTCATGATAGGATTTAATCTGCATTGAGGAACAACCCGAGGTTTGCAATTATCCTCCATAAGAGTTCTATGCAAACAAATTGTAGGATTGATTCCTTTAATATCAGTTATTATCCATCCAAATGCTTTCTTATATTTCTTCAAAATTTCAAGCAAACACTCTTCTTCTCTTTCAGTTAATTGAGAGAAGTTTAGAACTGGCAAAGTTGAGGAGTCACCTAAAACGGCATAGCTTAAACGATTAGGAAGCTGTTGACCTCATTTTTGATGAGGTCTTCTCTTCTCTCTTTAGTACTTAGGATCTAGCCTTAGGCTTTTCCTTTGACTATCTAGAGGACTAGAAGTGGAACCCACCCTTTAGAAGTTCAAACACCTCTTGACTCCCTGCAAACCCCACAAGCTTGATTGTAGACCCCTAATAACCTAGAGGGTTGAAATCCAATGTGAAGGTTTAAAGGATGAGTTCCCTATAGGACTATTTGGCCATAGGACTACCCTGGGTGGCCTGGTCTAGTGAGGGTTGACCTGCACACATCACACTCTCACAAACATTGTGAACCCTAAACCCACCAAAATACCCCAATACCCTCCAAATACCCAAAATACCCTTTTTAACCCAAAAATCTAAAAAATTCCAAAAATTCCTAAAAAATTCCAAAAAATCCCAAATATTCCCAATTTAGTTTTATTCAACTACACCATAGGCCAATTTTGTCAAATTGACCCAATTTTATCAAAATCCCCATTCCACCTGTTTTTGACGTGATCGTCGACGAGGTTGTCCGAACGACCTCGGATGACGAAACAGACCGCGCCGTTGCATCCAGAACGTCGATTTTACCCAGGTAGGATACCCATTTTGCTAGTGTCCCATACACGAGCAAATTGTATGGAAATCGATGCATGCAATTTAAAATTAAAAAAAAGAAAATCTCCTATTTAAACCTCACAACACCCTAACCCTAACTCACTCACGCATAGAGCGTCGAAAACTCCTCACACACGAGTCTCCCTCTTCGGACCAATGCCTCGCTCTCCTCTCATTCTCAAAACCTTCTCCCTCTTCCGTTCAACCTGCTGCTGATCTATTGGAGAGATGAGATTTAGGGGAGAAAACAAAAATGTCGAATGAGGAGCACCACTTTGAGTCTAAGGAGGATGTTGGCGCCTCAGAGGCGTATCTGCAGCAAGCTGGCACCATCGTGAAGAATGGGTACAAAGTCATCAAAGGCGGATCCTAGAAGATCACCGACGACTTGGAGGAAGGGAAGGACCCGATGGTGACGATAATGTCCGCCATGGGAGAGGAGCGGATCCGCGATTGAAGGACATTGGCCTCAACTAGATCAAAGCAGATTATGCCTATTTCCGAGGGGGCTTTGCTTTTAATGGAAGCCAAGTATCCGAGTGTTTGCTTCCCATAGTATCGATACGATAATGAGGCTCTTGAACTCGCTATTTGGATCGTTGATGAGGTTCAAAGAATTTCTTAATTCTCTTTTATGCTTTATATTTTAGGACCAAAACTTTTGTTTGTGTTGTTTTATTTATATCTTAAAAAAAAAAGAATAAGAGTTGTTCTTCTCTTCTTCCTTTGAAGTTCAAGAGAAGGACTTCTTCCCTTGAAGTTCACGAGAAGGACAGCTGCAGTCTTCATTCTTCCAACTGATGTGTTGGATAAATGGATGCATTTTAATCGGAGCATTTATGTAAATACAATAAGATTTCTCTGATCTTACATATATAGCACTTAAACTTAACTGTTTTGATATACATATCACCCAGCTCATGTGCATTTACATATCTAACACTCAAACTTTTGACTTTCAATTGTATCACCTATATTTTTCGTATTACATGAAATCCTTTTTTTTTCTTCTTCTGTTTAAATTCCTAAAAGGTAAATTATACCTTCTCATGTATAGGAATAGGTGGCAAATATATATATATATAGTGATTTTGGTGCTAAACAAATAAACATATTATGATTGAGGTATGTATGTAAATCTTCCTAATTCCTTGCAGTTCACAAAAGATTTTCAATGCAGTTTTTAGTGTTGTATTCTTGCATACATACACATAAATGGCGGCGGGCTATTTGCTTCATTTTTTTTAAATATTATGCACATTTAGATATTTATTTGTGCTATCTTTTATTGAACTAAATTCTCATACCACCTTTTTGGTGTGCCTTTGCGAGGTAAACATGATTATGGTGGAAATATTGGACGATCGCAAGGATCACTTTGGAGCCAACGAAATAAACAACATCAACCTCTGTGACATAAATCCGGGCTCGCCTCGATGTTAGCTACGCCTCACAAAGCTATGTAAAGAGAATGCTAGCAAACGTGATAGCTGAGTCAGACAATTCTTCATAAAGGTATAATTCATCTCATACTGAACTTTATTTATGCATTCATATTTATGAGTTTTGTGTCGGGAAGGTATTCATTATAAATTTATTTGTGGCTTAGATTTCACCTTCATGAATAAATTTAAAATAAAAATTGCGGGCCTCAAATGATGGTGAAAATTCATGATATATGACAAGTACAAGATTTTTGTGCAAATAGTTCTAAGTGAATTCTCTTGGAAGCATGGAATGCTCTAACACTTTTCTTGAATTCCCTAATCGATTTAAGCTATATGAGCTTATCATTTGGAGATGAAGGTTTTGTTTAGAATTAATGTGCACATTTGGATTAATATTTCATTGTGATTAATTTGAATCTCTTTTGCTTAAGTTAGCTAGATGTTTAAAACTTTTAAATATTTCTTTTTAAGATTTACTTGAAGAATGTGATTTTCGAGCTTGACAGAGATGATATGCAACTTCTTTATTTCTTTATTTTTTGGAAGTTGTATGTCGTAATGTGGCTCAAAATTTCTTCTTATTTCATTATGGAACATGTTTATGAAGAGGTAATTTGTTGGCTTGAGATCAATAATTCAATACTTAGAAGACTTGAATATGTGTTAATAAATACCTCTTTTGATTTGGATGTTTTGAATATGAAGTGTGGATACTATGTGTAAGTGCATAAGAATTGATTGTTAGGTGTGTAAGTGAAGCCCATGTATTAAATGTGAAAAGAAATTGAAACTGATTGACTTAGATATTCGATACACATGTCTTTCTTTTTGCATTCTTTTCATTATACACATTAATACACTTATTTATGTAACATTTCATTGAACTGAATTCTTATACCAATTTGTTGGTGTGCCTTTGCGAGGTTCGTTGGAGTGCCGACGGGATACCGACAGCTCGAAGCAAGCGGCGAGGTGACTTCGAATCAAGTGTCTCGTCTGGATAGCTTTTTCTCCTTGCAAAGGTGGCTATGAAAGAAGGTGAAGCCATCACAACGTATAAATGCAGTTTCTAATTACTTATTCTTACTCTTGAGCTTACCTTGCAACTTCAAAAATATTTATTCTCTTTACAATATTTGATTTCACTTGGATGAAGCAATTGAGAAATTGTAGGTTTTAGATTTTTCTGAATCTCTCTAGATTTCTCCATTTACGCTACTCGTTTATATGTGAAGCTTATGTTTAGATCAATTTTGCAACTCAAAACTGCTCTATGTCTAGTCCTACATGCTTTTAAATGATTTGGAGTCAATGCTTTATGGGTTTATGAAGTTTACGAATGATTGGTACTAATTATAGAGGAATTACTTGTGTTTTTTGTCTCTTAAGTTCAATATACTATCAAATCTGATAAAAGACCATTTGGGTATTAAATTTTGGATGCTTGGCATGTATATTCAAACCTAAACTTATTGATATATTTGCATACACGTTTCTTATACTTAAGCATATGAAATTGTAAAGTTTGATTACTCATATATTTTGACAGTTAATATATAAATGTGTAATACTGGTTATTTAAACTTAAAATACTTTATGTATTAAACATAAATCTAGATATAAATTTATATATTTATTTAATTTCACTGCATTTATATACTTAATAAATAATAAAATTATATAAATATATAATTTTCAAATTTTTTTTAAATAATATTTACATGTATAATTTTCGGATTTTTATAATATTTAAATATATAACACTCAATTTAAACGTATTAATTTAAAATTTTGGTATTTCATATGTATAGCACTTAAAAATTATATGTACAATTATTATCTGTCAAAATTATTGTTGTTATGTAAATATACACCTAAATTATTGTATCGAATATGAAAATATTAAATTTCTTAACTTTTTACATAAAAAAAAGAAAGTTTTTAGATCTTTAAATCATTATGAGCTTACGTCTTAAATTGAAGGATACGAATTTATATCTTAAACCTTAAGCATATGATATCCAAAAATAAGTCTAAACATTCTCATAAACTCAATAACAATAATAATAAAACATACATAATGATAGTACATACTAAGATAAATGTAAATACATGCATATATATCTATTTAAAACCATAACAATAAGTAACAAATGAATGATAATAACAATGCTGAAAAGGGGAAGAGAGATTATTATTATTATTATTATTTTATACTAAGTTAAAGTTATATGTTTGAGGAGCTTGAAATGAAAGTTAAATATGTAAACACATATGCATTGATTGACATGTATGTAAACCTTCCCCGTATGCTTATGTACGCATCTTAACACAATTTGAGAGAATGTTCATATTTGATTGTAAATATGTAAATGAGACGACGATAGTGATCGCAACAACAAAACAAAAGACGATCTTCAATCGAATTCTTCATAATTTAAATAATAAACCCATAGGATTTCGAGGTAGTTCGCCTAGCGCGACGTAAATCCTAACTTATAAGCCCTAACACTTTAGGATTCTGAGGTCGTCGTTCGATACGACATGAACCCTCACATCTTCGAGGCTATTTGCATGATTGCATCATGCAAATATAAGTTCTAATTAATTAAAATTGGCTGGATGGAAATATTAAGTAAATTTCCAAATTGAAGCCAATCCATAGGATAGTGTGAGAAGTTGCCAAGATTCTTCTTGGATCCTCAGCTTCTCCTACTTCTCTTCCTTTTGGACTCCTAAAAATAAATGTTCCAAATTTGAGCTAATCCCTTTTGAAATTTCAAAAATCCAATCCTTTCGAAAACCTTAAACTTTGAAATTCTTGAGAGCAAAATCATCGATCATTATCGAGAGTTTTCTTAAATGATTCACTTCATTTAAAATGTAATTAACTATAGGGACTTGCCCTTATAGGAACTTTAAGAACCCCAGTAATATAAACCCCGCTTAACTCCTTTATATTAAGCAGGGGAACTTGTCGGCTTATAAGAGTGGTTCGCAGACCAAACGGATGTCACAAATCTTCTAGTTTATTTAATTGAGCCCCATTATCAAGCAGTGTGTCTATTCTTCGGGATAGATACACAGTTTGTGATGCAGCGCTCGTTTATATAAACTATTTAGAATGTGAGATTGGTTTGATTTCATATCTTTAAATTTTCAAACTTAAAATTATTTTCAAAAAATCAAATGCTACTTTTCAAATTATATATATTTAAACTAAATTTAAAATCTTAAAATTCGTCGCACAATTTCTGTTTGGCGACCCCTTTTTCTAAAATACAACACAACCTAAAAATATGCCGACACTTTCTGGCGACTCCGCTGGGAAATAGTTCCTCTCTCTATTTTAATCAGATGGTTTTGCTTTCATAAATCGGTAGTGAGTCCATGCCCTTTTGTGGACCAAACTACCATTCTTTCCGTTGGCATACAATGTCTATTTCTGTCTTGAACGGGTATAGTCAGCTCCTTTTGGATTCTGGAGCCACTGTTTAGACACTCCTAAACAGAGAGGTTCCGGAATTCTTCCACCTCCCAAAGAGAAGAGGTAGACCCCCAATAGGTGTGTTAGACTAGGGTGCTCTATCGAAGTGAGTTCGATGCGAATTCAACCTCCTCTAAATCTCGGACTGGGTCCGATACTTCATTCCTCTTTAGGTTTAACTTGTTGTAAACATGTCAAACTGAAATCTGCTCTAACAACCTTCCAATAATCTCTAAACAAAATAAAATTTGGTTAAAATTTCAATTCAAAATGAAATTCTCAAAACTCATCGAATACACAATAATAAAACAAAATGCAAAATTTTGAAATAAAAAAAATTCACATGAATAAATTTTAAAGACTGACTAGTTTACAAGACAAGTGCGTTAACTTGAGTATTACCGTTAAATTCCACCGAAGGACTGTCCCGCAACAAAGCTGCCAACAAGTTTAAATGCCATGGATTGACAAATAAAAGGATAAGAGAAGGATAATGGGTAGTGGATCCCGACCCTCCCACCACAAATCAATCAAAACAACACGATGATAGGTCGTGGGTCCCAACCCTCCCACCACAAAAAATGTATATAATAATGATACGCTCAAGGACGTTTCAAGTTCAGCAGAACGACAATCAAGGAGTGAAACACGATGAAACTTCAGCATTTTATTAAGAATATGACTTCAGGAAAGAATGAAATTAGTGCCCTAATAACTGAGTCCTTCACTTTAAGGAATTCGGATCGAGTCCTAAGTGGATTTTGAAATGAAGCAGTGTGCTTGAAATACGAGTAATTGATCCAGGATATCAAGGGTCTTTTAATTTTTTGCCATGTGACGGGGTCCAGATTTTTGGATGAGTTTTAATATCCTAGGATTCATGTTAAGAAACATTTCATATTTATTAATTAGGGGAGTTTCGACATTCAAAATCTTTAATAGAAATATGTCTTACCAGATACAGTAATTCTCAGAGAACAAAAGGAGCAAAAAAAAAGAAGAAAGAGAAAAAGAAGTATTCATGAGGAGAAGCTTGAGGTGAGCACACAATCAAAAATTGGTGTCCCAATTCAGACATTCAAAATCTTTAACATGTATTCTACCAGATATAGTAATCCGCAATGAAAAAAACAAGAAGCGAAAAGCTCAATAAAAAAAAGAAGGAAACAAGAATGCTCCTTGAGAAGAAGCTTGAGGCAAGCATATAATCAAAAATTGGTGTCTTAATCCTCCCCCGATTAATAAAACTTGAAAGACTACCTTAAGAAGTCTCCTCCGATATTATGCTTTGAAGTGAGTCAAGTGATTTAGGTCTTTTGGTCGGTCATTAATTGGCTTAGAAATATCTTTGGACAATAAAAAATACTTCTATCACATGAGCATAAATTTTGAATTTGCTTAGGCTTAGAAAGAAAGAATTGAAGAGAGTGCTCTGTTATTAGTAATTGATGGAAATTCAACCCTGAAGTCATATCGTTCAGTTCCCAACAAATACAACCCCAACGTCAATTTGAAGAGCGTCAGAACGACTTCTCAAAGACAACTTGTACAATCCTTACAAATCAATGTCAAAGAAACGACGATCGTTTCAACAGAGCTGCAAAGTTACAACATTTCAAGCTATGGTGTCTGTAGAAATAACACCTCTTTGTAGGTACTTAAAAAAAATAATAACTTTGATAGTACCTTGAAGAGTGGGTTGTTTTCTTTAAACGTGGCTTTAGTCAGTGGACGATGCCTCAAGAAGTACTGTGCATCGTTATGTTTCAAAGACACCCTCGTTCTACAAAGCACAGATGCTGCACTTGCTTGTAACTGGGTCCAAATCCTAAAATAAAAAATATATATACAACAAAAGAAAAGTTATAAAACATAAAAAAATACAATAAAATTTCACAACAAATAAATAACATTAAATTTCCAATTAAATAAAATAACAAATAAATGAAAAACAAAAATATAATGAATTCACCAAAAATAAACAAAATAAAAAATGTCTATACAAATCAAAATGAAATTCGAATCAAAGTGAAACAAAATTCAAATCAAAACAAAAATTTAAATCAAACGAAAATCAAAACATAAAATCAACAAAAAGTCAAAAAAAAAAAAAAAAATAAAAAATTTGAATTCCACTTCTGACTCGGTTAGCGGTGTCCTCAAACCCTTCCTTCTTGACGAGGTTTATCTTTTCAAAATCCTAATCTAAACAAAATTTGAAGATAAAAAAAGATGAACATAAAAAAAAGGGAAAGAGAAGAGAAAAGAAAATAAAAAAGAAAATGGAAAAGAAAATGAACGAAAAATATTTTAAAAATCTGAATGTCAAAACGAATTCTAAATTAACATGAGCTCTAATTAAACAGAAAATGAAATTGAATCACTAAAACAAAATGAATCTAAATCTCAAATTGAATTCCGATCTGAATCCTCTGATTCGAACCTTTCAGTTCTTCTCTCAATCGAAATCTGTTTGAAACTCTTTTGAAATTTGAATATTTTCCTCGACTTATTGCAAAGTCAAGTCTTTTCAGCTTGGTACACTTACCAGCTCCTTTCAATTCTCTTTCTTCCGTGTCTTAGAGGATCGACTAGTTATATTGACACGGAGCCACGAACTTTGTTTGATTTGGTTCTGATGGCATGAGACTGGGTTCCTCTTCATACAGATAAATCTTCGAGACTAGAGCCTAACTTCCAGTTCTCTTCAAGGGTAGAGCCTAACTTCTAGTCCTCTTTCAAACTTTCGAGACTGGTACCTAAATTCCAGTTCTCATTTCGAGGTCGGTACCTAAATTTCGACTCTCTTTCCGAGATCGATACCAAAATTTTGATTCTCATCCGAATTGATACCTAAATTTCAATTCAAAATTTCTGAGACTGGTACCTACATTCCAGTTCTCATTCCGAGATCGATACCTAAATTTCGATTCTCATCCGAATTCATACCTAAATTTCAATTCAAAATTTTCGAGACTGGTACCTAAATTTCAGTTCTCATTCTGAGATCGATACCTAAATTTCGATTCTCATCCGAATTAAGGTCCTAAATTCCAGTTCTCATTCCGAGATCGATACCTAAATTTTGATTCTCTTTAGAATTGATACCTAAATTTCAATTCTAAATTTCCGAGACTGGTACCTAAATTCCAGTTCTCTTCCTTCTAGGTCGGTACCTAAATTCCAGTTCTCATTCCGAGATCGATACCTAAATTTCGATTCTCATCCGAATTGATACCTAAATTTCAATTCAAAATTTTCGAGACTGGTACCTAAATTCAAGTTTTCATTTCGAGATCGATACCTAAATTTCGATTCTCTTCCGAATTGATACCTAAATTTCAATTCAAAATTTCCGAGACTGGTACCTAAATTCCAGTTCTCATTCCGAGATCGATACCTAAAATTCGATTCTCATCCGAATTGATACCTAAATTTCAATTCAAAATTTCCGAGACTGGTACCTAATTTCCAGTTCTCATTCCGAGATCGATACCTAAATTTTGATTCTCTTTTGAATTGATACCTAAATTTCAATTCTAAATTCCGAGACTGGTACCTAAATTCCAGTCCTCTTCCTTCGAGGTCGGAACCTAAATTCTGACTCTCATTCGAGATCGATACCTAAATTTCGATTCTCTTTCGAATTGATACCTAAATTTCAATTCAAAATTCCGAGATCGGTACCTAAATTCCAGTTCTCTTCCTTTGAGGTCGGTACCTAAATTCCGACTCTCATTCGAGATCGATACCTAAATTTTGATTCTCTTTTGAATTGATACCTAAATTTTAATTCTAAATTCCGAGACTGGTACCTAAATTTCAGTCCTCTTCCTTCGAGGTCAGTACCTAAATTCCAACTCTCATTTCGAGATCGATACCAACATTTCGATTCTTATCTGAATTGATACCTACATTTCAATTCAAAATTTCCGAGGCTGGTACCTAAATTCCAGCTCTCACTTCGAGGTCGGTACCTAAATTCTGACTCTCTTTTGAGATCGATACCTAAATTTTGATTCTCTTTCAAATTGATATCTAAATTTTAATTCTAAATTCCGAGGCTGGTACCTAAATTCCAGTCCACTTCCTTCAAGGTCGGTACCTAAATTCCAACTCTCATTCGAGATCGATACCTAAATTTTGATTCTCTTTCGAATTGATACCTAAATTTCAATTCTAAACTTCTGAGGCTGGTACCTAAATTTCAGCTCTCATTTCGAGACTAGTACCTAAATTCTAGTTCTCATTCCGAGATCAGTACCTAAATTCTGATTCTCATCCTTTTCGAGGTGGATACCTAAATTTTGACTTTCTTCTGAGATTGATACCTAAATTTCAACTCTCATTTTCGAGACTCGTACCTAAATTTCAGTTCTCATTCCGAGATCAGTATCTAAATTCGATTCTCATC
Source organism: Papilionanthe hookeriana x Papilionanthe teres (assembly GCA_022702705.1). NCBI lineage: Eukaryota > Viridiplantae > Streptophyta > Magnoliopsida > Asparagales > Orchidaceae > Papilionanthe > Papilionanthe hookeriana x Papilionanthe teres. The sequence continues at coordinate 153,397,111 of CM040424.1, forward strand.
TTTTTCGAGGTCGATACCTAAATTTCGACTCTCTTTCGAGATTGATACTTAAATTTCAATTCTCATCCCTTTCGAGATCAGTACCTAAATTCTGATTCTCATCCTTTTCAATTGACACTTAAACTCCGATTATCACTCCGAGGCTGGTACCTAAATTCCAGTTTTCCTTGCAATCTCGAGGTTGGAACCTAGGTTTCAATTCTCATTTCAAATCCAAATTTCCACAAATTGATTTTAAATCAAACATCAATGTAAATTAAAACTCAAAATCTAAACTTACACATCAAAACTTGAACATAAAATGAAACAAAATCTAAATTGAATTCCCCAGATCTTGTGATGTGGAGTTCACCTCCTTTTCCATTCCCGCCGAGAGTTCAGGAATCTCCGGTCTTGGAAACGTACCTGGTACTCCCTAGCGGAAATTATTCTACTTCGTCCTAAGTTTGTCACTTGGACATCTGTGTTGGTTTTGTTGATCTTTTCGGCCAACGCCAATACGCGCGGTGTGCTTGGTTAGCACACCACACCTATTGGGGGTCCATTTGTTGACCTCATTTTTGATGAGGTCTTCTCTTCTCTCTTTAGTACTTAGGATCTAGCCTTAGGCTTTTCCTTTGACTATCTTAGAGGACTAGAAGTGAAACTCACCCTTTAGAAATTCAAACACCTCTTGACTCCCTGCAAACCCCACGAAGCTTGATTGTAGACCCCTAATCACCTAGAGGGTTGAAATCAAATGTGAAGGTTTAAAGGATGAGTTCCCTATAGGACTCTTTGGCTTTAGGACTACCTTGGGTGGCCTGGTCTGGTAAGGGTTGACCTGTACACATCACACTCTCACACAAATTCTGAACCCTAAGCCCACCAAAATACCCCAATACCCTCCAAATACCCAAAATACCCTTTTTAACCCAAAAATCTAAAAATTCCCAGAAAATTTCAGAAAATCCTAAATATTCACAATTTAATTTTGTTCCACTACACCATAGGCCAATTTTGTCAATTTGACCCAATTTTATCAAAATCCCCATTCCACCTGTTTTTGATGTGATCTTCGACGAGGTTGTCCGAACGACCTCGGATGACGAAATGGACCGCACCGTTGCGTCCAGAATGTCGATTTTACCCAGGTAGGATACCCATTTTGCTAGTGTCCCGTGCACGAGCAAATTGTACGGTAATCGATGCATGCAATTTAAAATTTAAAAAAAAAGAAAATCTCCTATTTAAACCTCACAACACCCTAACCCTAACTCACTCACGCATAGAGCGACAAAAACTCCTCACACACGAGTCTCCCTCTTCGGACCGATGCCTCCCTCTCCACTCATTCGCAAACCCTAGTCCCTCTTCCGTTCAACCTGTTGCTAATCTGTTGGAGAGATGAGATCGAGGGGAGAAAACAGAAATGTCGGATGAGGAGCACCACTTTGAGTTTAAGGTGGATGTTGGCGCCTCAGAGGCGTATCCACAGCAAGTTGGCACCATCAGAAAGAATGTGTAGAAAGTCATCGAAGGCAGATCCTAGAAGATCACTGGTAGCTTGGAGGAGGGGAAGGACCTGATGGTGACGGTAATGTCTGTTATGGGAGAGGAGAAGATCTGCGCTTGAAGGACATTGGCCCCAACTAGATCAAAGCAGATTATGCCTATTTCAGAGGGGGCTTTGCTTTCAATGGAAGCCAACTATCTGAGTGTTTGCTTCCCATAGTATCAGTAGAGTAATGAGGCTCTTTAACTACTATGTGGATCGTTGATGAGGTTCAAAGGATTTCTTAATTCTCTTTTATGCTTTATATTTTAGGACCAAAACATTTGTTTGTGTTGTTTTATTTATATCCTAAAAAAAAAGAGAAGAAGAGTTGTTCTTCTCTTCTTCCTTTGAAGTTCACGAGAAGGACTTCTTCCTTTGAAGTTCACGAGAAGGACAGCTGCAGTCTTCATTCTTCCAACTGATGTGTTGGATAAATGGATGCGTTTTAATCGGAGCATTTATGTAAATACAATAAGATTTCTCTGATCTTACATATATAGCACTTAAACTTAATTGTTTTAATATACATATCGCCCAGCTCATGTGCATTTACATATCTAACACTCAAACTTTCGACTAACATTTGTATCACTTATATTTTTTGTATTACATGAAATCCTTTTTTTTTCTGCTTCTGTTCAAATTCCTAAAAGGTAAATTATACCTTCTCATGTATAGGAATAGGTGGCAAATATATATATATATATATATATATATATATATATATATATATATATATATATATATATATATATTGTTATTTGGGTGCTAAACAAATAAACATATTTTGATTGAGGTATGTATGTAAATCTTCCTATTTCCTTGCAGTTCACAAAAGATTTTCATTGCAGTTTTTAGTGTTGTATTCTTGCGTACATACACATAAATGGCGGCGGGCTATTTGCTTCATTTTTTTTAATTATTATGCACATTTAGATATTTATTTGTGCTATCTTTTATTGAACTTAATTCTCATACCACCTTTTTGGTGTGCCTTTGCGAGGTAAACACGATTGTGGTGGAAATATTGGACGATCACAAGGATCACTTTGGAGCCAATGAAATAAACAACATCAACCTCTGTGACATAAATCTGGGCTCGCCTCGATGTTAGCTACGCCTCACAAAGCTATGTAAAGAGAATGCTAGCAAAAGTGATAGCTGAGTCAGACAATTCTTTATAAAGGTATAATTCATCTCATATCGAACTTTATTTATGCATTCATATCTATGAGTTTTCTGTCGGGAAGGTCGTCATTATAAATTTATTTGTGGCTTAGATTTCACCTTCATGAATAAATTTAAAATAAAGATTGCGGGCCTCAAATGATGGTGAAAATTCATGATATAAGACAAGTATAAGATCTTTGTGCAAATAATTCTAAGTGAATTCTCTTGGAAGCGTGGAATGCTCTAACACTTTGCTTGAATTCCCTAATCTATTTAAGCTATATGAGCTTATCATTTGGAGATGAAGGTTTTGTTTAGAATTAATGTGCACATTTGGATTAATATTTCATTGTGATTAATTTGAATCTCTATTGCTTAAGTTAGCTAGATGTATAAAACTTTCAAATATTTCTTTTTAAGATTTACTTGAAGAATGTGATTTTCGAGCTTGACAGAGATGATATGCAACTTCTTTATTTCTTTATTTTTTGGAAGTTGTATGTCGTGATGTGGCTCAAAATTTCTTCTTATTTCATTATGGAACATGTTTATGAAGAATTAATTTGTTAGCTTGAGATCAATAATTCAATGCTTAGAAGACTTGAATATGTGTTAATAAATACCTCTTTTGATTTGGATGTTTTGAATATGAAGTGTGGATACTATGTGTAAGTGCATAAGAATTGATTGTTAGGTGTGTAAGTGAAGCCCATGTATTAAATGTGAAAAAAAATTGAAACTGATTGACTTAGATATTCGATACACATGTCTTTCTTTTTGCATGCTTTTCATTATACGCATTAATACACTTATTTATGTAACATTTCATTGAACTGAATTCTTATACCAATTTGTTGGTGTGCCTTTGCGAGGTTCGTTGGAGTGCCGACGGGATACCGACAGCTCGAAGCAAGCGGCGAGGTGACTTCGAATCAAGTGTCTGCTGGATAGCTTTTTCTCATTGCAAAGGTGGCTATGAAAGAAGGTGAAGCCATCACAACGTATAAATGCAGTTTCTAATTACTTATTCTTACTCTTGAGCTTACCTTGCAACTTCAAAAATATTTATTCTCTTTACAATATTTGATTTCACTTGGATGAAGCATTTTAGAAATTGTAGGTTTTAGATTTTTCTGAATCTCTCTAAATTTCTCCATTTACGCTACTCGTTTATATGTGAAGCTTATGTTTAGATCAATTTTGCAACTCAAAACTGCTCTATGTCTAGTCCTACATGCTTTTAAATGATTTGGAGTCAATGCTTTATGGGTTTATGAAGTTTACGAATGATTGGTACTAATTATAGAGGAATTACTTGTGTTTTTTTTCTCTTAAGTTCAATATACTATCAAATCTGATAAAAAGACCATTTGGGTATTAAATTTTGGATGCTTGGCATGTAAATTCAAACCTAAACTTTTATTGATATATTTGCATACACGTTTCTTATACTTAAGCCTATGAAATTGTAAAGTTTGATTACTCATATATTTTGACAGTTAATATATAAATGTGTAATACTGGTTATTTAAACTTTAAATACTTTATGTATTAAACATAAATCTAGATATAAATTTATATATTTATTTAATTTCAATGTATTTACATACTTAATACATAATAAAAATATATAAATACATAATTTTTGAATTTTTTTTTTAAATAATATTTACATATGTATAATTTTCGGATTTTTATAATATTTAAATATATAACACTCAATTTAAACGTATTAATTTAAAATTTTGGTATTTCATATGTATAGCACTTAAAAATTATATGTACATTTATTATCTGTCAAAATTATTGTTGTTATGTAAATATACACCTAAATTATTGCATCGAATATGAAAATATTAAATTTCTTAACTTTTTACATAAAAAAAAGAAAGTTTTTAGATCTTTAAATCATTATGAGCTTACGTCTTAAATTGAAGGATACAAATTTATATCTTAAACCTTTAGCATATGATATCCAAAACTAAGTCTAAACATTCCCATAAACTCAATAACAATAATAATAAAACATACGTAACGATAGTACATATTAAGATAAATGTAAATACATGCATATATATCTATATAAAACCATAACAATAAGTAACAAATGAATGATAATAACAATGCTGAAAAGGGGAAGAGAGATTATTATTATTATTATTATTTTATACTAAGTTAAAGTTATATGTTTGAGAAGCTTGAAATGAAAGTTAAATATATAAACACATATGCATGTATTGACATGTATGTAAACCTTCCCCGTATTCTTATGTACGCATCTTAACACTATTTGAGAGAATGTTCATATTTGATTGTAAATATGTAAATGAGACGACGACAGCGATCACAACAACAAAACAAAAGACGATCTTCAATCGAATTCTTCATAATTTAAATAACAAACCCATAAGATTTCGAGGTAGTTCACCTAGCGCGACGTAAATCCTAACTTCGTCTTTGAAGCTTTTGCACGACTCCGTTGTGCAATATAAGCCCTAACACTTTAGGATTCTGAGGTCGTCGTCCGATATGACATAAACCCTCACATCTTCGAGGCTATTTGCATGACTGCGTTATGCAAATATAAGTCCTAATTTATTAAAATTGGCAGGATGGAAACATTAAGTAAATTTCTAAATTGAAGCCAAACCATAGGATAGTGTGGAAAGTTGTCAAGATTCTTCTTGGATACTCAGCTTCTCCTACTTCTCTTCCTTTTGGACTCCTGAAAATAAATGTTCCAAATTTGAGCTAATCCCTTTTGAAATTTTAAAAATCCAATCCTTTGAAATCCTTAAACTTTGAAATTCTTAAGAGCAAAACCACTGATCATTATCGAGAGTTTTCTTAAATGATTCACTTTATTTAAGATGTAATTAACTATAGGGGCCTGCCCTTATAGGGAACTTTAAGAACCCAGGTAATATAAACCCTGCTTAATTCCTTTATATTAAGCAGGGGAACTTGTCGGATTATAAGATTGGTTCTCAGACCAAACAGATGTCACAAATCTTCTAGTTTATTTAATTTAGCCCCATTATCAAGCAGTGTGTCTATTATTCGGGATAGATACACAGTTTGTGATGCAGCGCTCGTTTATATAAACTATTTGGAATGTGAGATTGGTTTGATTTCATATCTTAAAATTTTCAAACTTAAAATTATTTTCAAAAAATCAAATGCTACTTTTCTAATTATATGTATTTAAACTAAATTTAAAATCTTAAAATTCGCCGCACAATTTCTGTTTGGCGACCCCTTTTTCTAAAATATAACACAACCTAAAAATATGTCGACAGATGCATCTTTAAATAAAGTTCAGGAGATTTTTCAATTGATGGACCAATAGATTCATCTTATTCAGTCATGTCCAACATTTCAAAATTTTCATGAAGATAATTTAAATCTTCCTCATGAAAATCTTAAGAATCTTGTAATTCCTTTTTTTGCTTGTGTTCCAATTCTTTACTTTCAGATTTATCTTCATAAGTTGACTTGAAATGACATTCACTCAAATATTTGATTACATCCATTCTATAACATTCATCATCGTAACCTCTTGCAGGATATTTCATTGATTTAAAAATATTGAATGTAATAGTTTGATAATTAACTCACATCGTCAATTCCCCTTTTTGCACATCTATCATCGCTCTGCTTGTGGCTAGGAAATGTCTCCCTAAAATTATGGGTATCTCTTTATCTTCCTCCATATCCAACATAATGAAATCAACATGAAAGATAAATTGATCCACTTTCACCAAAACATCTTCTATAACTCTTTTAGGATATGTAATCAAACGATCATCTAATTGCAGAGTTACAGTAGTAGGGGTTATTTTTCCTAATCTCAGTCTTTTGAATATTAATAATGTCATAAGGTTAATGCTTGCACACAAATCACATGAAGCTTTTCCAAAAAATCTGTCTCTGATTGCACAAAGAATTGTAATCTTCCAGGGTCTTTAAGCTTTTCAGGAAGCTTTTTCTGAATTATAGCGCTACACTCTTTACTAAGTGCAGCAATCTCATTATCTTCAAACTACCTCTTTCTGTTGAGAATATCCTTCATAAATTTCACATATCTTGGCATTTGTTCTAAGGCTTCAGCAAATGGAATTTTGATTGTAAGCTTCTTAAATATCTCCAGGAATATTGAAAATTGCATATCCAATTTTTGCTGTCGAAGTCTCTGAGGAAATGGAGGTGGTGGCTTTTCTAAATCAACCTTTGATGGAGAAATATGTCTTTCCAATCCTTTCGGAGCGTCCTCTTTTGGTTTTTTAATCTCTTCTTTCTCTACTTCAGTCTCTTTTTGAAACTCTACCTTCCAACTCTCTTCCACTTCTCAACCGAATAGCATGTACTTACTCTTTTTTTGTCTCTTAGATTTACTTTAGTATTACTAGGAAGTGTTCCTTGGTATCTATTACTTAATGAATTGCTAATATGTCCTGATTGATTCTCAATATTTCTAATTGTAGCTCCTTAACTTTGTAATTTATTTCCCATTTGTAACACTACTTCTTCTATAGACAACTTCTTCTCCTTAAATTGTGAAGTATTGTTAAAACTTGGAGGATAGGTTGGTTTATAATTAGTATTCCCTTGGTTGTTCCGGTTTCTGAATTGGTAAACTTGGTTGTTCCCCCATTGTTGATCACTATCACCTTGAGTATTAGTATTCCAGTTAAAGTTTGGATGGTTTTACAATCTGGGTTATAATCTTTAGAATATGGGTTATTATGCTTACTTATGGCATTTAAGGTTTCTGATGAAGTTTGAGAATTAATCATTTTGCCTAATAAATTTTCTTCAATCATGGAAGTTGGCTGAGAAAAATTCATCCCACATTGGTCTATCTTCCTTGAATTTGCAGCAACTTGATTTGCTAGCATCGCAAAAACATCATTTTTTTGAACGTTGGCTACCTATTTAGGAATTAAACTTTCAGCAGACCATTAAAAATTATTAGTAGCAATTTCTTCAATTAAACCATAAGCATCAGCAAATTGTTTAGACCTCAACGAACCACCAGCAGCGACATCGATAATAGATCTAAGAGATCCAATTAATCCATTGTAAAATGTCTGAATTATTAACCAATCTGGTATCGAATGATGTGGACATTTTCTTAGGATATCTTTAAAATGTTCCCAAGCTTCATATATAGATTCCCCTTCAAACTGACCAAAATATGTAATATCATTTCTAAGCTTCACAGTTTTCGATGGTGGAAAATATTTAGCAAGGAATTTTTGTGCTAAATCACCCCAAGTTCTGATAGATTTAGATGCTAATTAATTTAACCAAATCTTAGTTTTATCTTTCAGTTTGAAAGGAAAAGTCTAAGTCTAATAGCATCTTCTGAAACACCATCATATTTAAAAGTAGCGCACAATTCTAGAAAATTTGCAAGATGTAAATTAGGATCTTCAGTTGGTGCTCCCCCAAACTGCTTATTAGATAGCATCTGGATAATAGCAGGTTTAAGTTCATGTGAATTAGTAGCTATAGCACAGTGTTGAATACTTCCATGAAGGTCATCCACTGTAGGGAGGTGCGACTTTTTTAATTTACAAAAATTAATGAACTCAGATTTTAGATATATATTGATTTTGATGATAATGAGTCACACAATTAACACAAGTATACGCATCACTCAAATAATACAGTGCTCTAGTGGAGTCCTGGAATATCGATCCCAGAGGGAGGCTTTACTTTTTTGGCGTAGCACAGAAATCTCTTATCGAATCACAAAACAATTGCAAGTGGTTTAATTCTTAAGGTAAAGACAAACAGATTCAGTTACTACTTCTACCAAAGCACGCTCTAAACTCTAGCAAATTAAACTGACCCAAGACTAAATTTATAACAAAGTTCAGTTGCAAGAAAGAGTCTTCCTCCTTTCCATTCATAATGTGATGATTATTGTGACATAGATCAGTGATATAAATGTATTGTGCCAAATAGGAGCATTCCTATTATTTACCCATTTTTCAGCGTGTAAAGAACATTGGATAATCCTAAGTTTAGTCCCCAAATTCATGGTTAGGAATGGAGGATACTAGCTCTCACTCCAGAGCTCCCACTTCCCTTTACCTGAAGGCTAACTCTCAGTTCAGTTTCTAAACATTAGGACCAAATTGAGGATTTCAGCCTGTCACTTTGAAATCTCATATTCTACGCCCATAAAAGTATATTTCTCTATTTATTTGCACTCAATCCCCATTAACTACATCTCTCATTCATGAATATTGAATGTGACCTTCACTTTTGTTGTGGAACTCATAACTGTTAAGAACATATGTTTCCCGATAAGTTTTAACAATTCATTTGGTCAGATCAAATTGTTAATGAAGTTCTAAGTGAAAAGGTCATCACAAATTCTCCATAATAAATCAGCACATCATTTCCATTTCACAACATCAACACATCTCAAGAAAATGAGAAAGACAAAGAAATCTACTCAAGACTCATGAGGAAAAGATGAGAAAACATGGATTTCATATATAAAAACAATGTCATACAAACAGAGTTAAGGAAAGATAACTTATTTCACACTCTTCCCCAAGCATATCTCAAAGATTCCTTTGACTCCTCTTCTTTCTTCAGAACAACAAGCAATTCTCTCTTTAGAATAGTAAAGAAGAAGAAATCTCTCACTTTGCCTGTCCTCTCACACTCCTTAGAAGAGAAAATAAAAACCTAACTTCCTACACAATATGAAAAAAATACACTCTCTAAACTCTAAACTCTTCTCTTCCTTTCTTCCCCCCTTTGAAATTTGGCTCCAAATGTGTTTAAATTCGGGCCAAATTGAATTCCCAAGAGAAGCAACCTTTCAAAATATGGCCAAATACATTGAATCTAGTTCAAAATCGGGATAGGACGCTGTTCGGCGCTGGTAGGAGCGCTGTTCAGTGCATTATTCCGTGAAAACGTTGCAACTCTCTAGAAACTGGCGTTGTCCAGCGTTGGTGACAACGCCGTTCAACGCTAGTTCAATAAAATACACTTTTGTCCTTTCTTCGCTTCAAATTTGCTCCTTTTCACTTCATTTTCCTCCAAAGGACTAAAATCATTGTACCCGCATGAAATCATCAAAAATACCTTTCTTTAAAGTGAAATATCATCAAAAATAGGTATGAAATAGATAGTAAAAAGCTATCAAATTTTCAGTGGATCAAAATCTCCCAAACTTAACTATTACTTGTCCTCAAGTAATTTTTAATACATAAAATTATGATCCACTACAATGAACTTTCTTTCTGGAATATCATAAGTTTAATTTAGATAAGTATAATAGTAAAATTTTCAGGAAGATCTTTGAATAATTCAAGTAAATTTTGCACGTGTAAGAATATCTAGTAATCAAGTCTAAGAGTTCTAGCTTTCTATTCATTTCAAAAATGATTGTAGATTGTCTTATTAAGGCACTTAAAAGGAGCACATGAAAAGAAGTTTATGAGAACACTACTTGTAAGGATGCTAATCCATACTGATAAGTTTAGGAAACAAATTATAAGGAATCTCCTCAAGCTTCTCCTTTAGATAGGTCCAAGTGAAGCCAATTTTTGATACCTACAATAAAGTTTACTACAAAAATTGTAACTCAACCTTTAGATAGGTCCAAGTGAAGGCTTTAATGAGTTTAATTTGCATTTTATTTGAATGGACCTATCCAATTTTTGAAGCCAAGTAAATCCAAGTGAAGCCAATTTTTTCCTTTTAGATAGGTCCAAGTGTAAGCCAATTTTTGATTAGGCATCTCCTCAAGCTTGAATTTAGATAGGTCCAAGTGAAGCCAATTTTTGATTAGGCATCTCTTCAAGCTTCTCCTCTCTTTTCTTGTATTTTTCATTTTCTTTTCTTTTCTTTCTTTTCTATTTTTTTTAAGTGAGGATTAATGTATCTGGATAGCCTTTAATGAGTTTGAACTTTAACCTTCTCACCCTAAATTTGAAACTTACCACATTCCTTTACCTTATAGGCATTTCTTTAGCTTATTAATGATTCATCATAGAGTCTTAATACTTTACCATCACATAATATTTTAAGATTCTTAATATTTCAAAAATACAGTTTTTCTTACTTTGAATAGTTGATTATAGTCCTATACTTTTATACCAAATATTTTGCATTACAAAATTACATTTCATTACCAAATTCTTTCATTCAATTTCATAAAATAATTAAATAAAATCAAATTAAAATTATCTAAAATTGAGTTCGATCACAAAAAATCATGTTAATAATTTTAAAAATAATTTTTAATGAGAACAATTAACATTTAATTCTTTCCCTTCCACCAAACTTAGATTTTTGAATACAATTATATAGAAGAAAGAAATGATATAAATATATACTCATACCTCAATATGTTGGGCTTTTCATACCTTTGAGTTTTAGTAGATTTTTCTTCATAAAGTAGAACAGTAGGCCTGAAATAATTAAGAAGCATTTCTATACACAAATATGGGTGAGAAGTTTATAAAGAATAAGTTTAAACACATTAAACAGTGCACATCACATTAACATCCAACTGTTACTTTTACAAATTAAACTAGGAATCCAAACACATATAAAACTTTACTATAACATCACATACATCATAAATCAACAATAAAGTCTACTACAAGTACATTCAAATACACATACAACATCTCAGATACAAATTATATGGAATCTTAGGTACATCACAAATACAAAACACAAATACATTACTAAGTTCGATGAAAAATAAAAATAAAAATAAACAAACTATCAATCTTCATCTTTTGCACGAGCTCCACCATCATCAGGTTCTTCAGGCTAGTATGAAGTATACTCAAGGTAATTAGGAAATACAACATCAGTGTCTCCCCTGAAAAATCTCATCTGTGCGTCATGATAAGCTATCTCATACGCTCTCTACCACACTTAAAAATCATCATTGATTTTGTTCCTTAGTTTTAGTCCCTCTACTCTGGTTTTAACCTTTCCAACTGATCCATAATATCATGCAGAGTAGGCTCCGTAGATGTAGATGGTCTATCTTGATTAGAAGAAGGCTCATCCATTTTCTTACTCCATTTCCATCCTACATGGGCTTCATAAGTTTAAAGATTTAATTCAGTAATAGGCTTCAGGGGTTTGACTACCTCATCATTATCTTCAATCACTACACCTGCCTGAATACATAAAGCATGAATCAGACCGGTGTCCTAGTCCTCCTATAGTTTCTTCTTTTGAGCTTGTCAAAATACTTTTATGAATAATAGCCCCAATATTTATATTCTTCATATTCTAAATACAGTAATTCAGAAATGCTCTATCAACAGTAACATCACTATGATGGTTGGTAGGCAACAGTCTTAAAGAAATAAAATAATGCCAGGCTTTTGATACAGGATTCAAAGTAGAAAGGGGATAATTAACTTTCATTCTCTGTTTAATCTTCCATTCCCCTTTTCCATCAGTCAAAAAATTTATAATCTCATCCAATGCTCGATTCATGATAAAAAAATTTTCATATTCACAACGGTAGGGTGCTCTCAATTGATAAAATGCATTTATGCTAACAGGGGTGAATTCAACCATTTGGCCTCTAACTAGAATGCATTCACTCTCAGAATAATACAGATTTGCATAAAACTCTCTAATAATACCAAGCATCGCATGTGCAGTGAAATAACAGAAAATCTCCCATTGATGATTAGCAATCAGTTCTTCAAGCATTCCTCCAAGATTTTCAAAGGCTCATTTAGGAATACATTTCTTATTGCTAAGAAATGTACTAAAACATGAATAGGCTTTGAAATTCAAAAATTTACTTTCATCATATTCAAATTTCCTCTTCCCCTTACTCAATCTTGGAGCCATTTGTCTAAAAATACCCAATTTTTCCAAATCAATTTAAAATTACAATGCGATCGACTCCAAGATAAATTTAAAAAGATACGAACTCAAAATTCATGAAAAATCTCCAAAGTTTCTCCAAAAAAATCAAAATTTCAAATCTTCCTAATGCAGGAGATTTCCATGGTCAAAATCGATAAATTTTAGGTTAAAGTTTAGCTCTTACCAAGAGAAGATGAAATCCGAACTTTTCCAGCCATGAAATCGCTTCAAATCCAAATGCAAGTAAGCTCTAGTTGTGAAAATAAACCTTGGATGGAGGTTGAAGATAATAATTTAGGCAAAAATGGTGGGTCCTAGGGTTAAATCACGAAAATTTGGAGTTTTAGGCATTTTTCTCGTTCGAGCACAGTCTGGCGCTAGAAGCAGTGTCGTTCGGTGCATTAGTATGCTGAAATGGCCAAACGCTATGACTTTTGGCACTGTCTAGCACTGGTGGCAGCGGCGTTCGATGCCAATTCAAAAACTGAGCTTCTAACTTTCTTTCGCATTTTTGATCTTTTCAAGCCCGCTCCGATGTCTAATTAGTCTAATTAAGCATTGAATAACATCCTAAAGCTTTGGCAAATGATATTTTTTAACACAAACAACACATAATTTTACTTTCATATATAAAATCCATGAGTCATACACATACACACAACACTAAAAATAACACATTTTCAAGCCATATAATCTTAAATTCAGTGTTGTACACAACCATAACACAGTAGCGCTGAGAACTCAAATAACAAGCATGCCTAAATATAACATTCAAGCCAAATAAATTAAAGTAAAGCAAAGCAATCAGACACACAGACACATAAATACAATAATTAAGTTTTCATTCTTCCTCTGAACTATCATCAATTCTAAGATCTTCCATTGATTGAACATGAACAAATAAATTGTAGAATGGATGAAATGGAAATTCTTCAGTAGAATCCTCTTCAATCCAACCTTTTTCTCTCATCAATCGCGTCAAACTTCTTTCAAGATATCTTGAATGATCAAAGTGCCCCTTCATGATCCAATCCAGATATCAAAGAAATTAGAAAGATTGTTGATTAGATTCATCACATGTCGTATTTCCTTCTCCAATTTCTTAATTTTCATCAAGATGATCTGTGAACTTTTAGGAAAATATGGAGGAATAAGTGTTGACCTTTGAGATGGTTGATTATCAATAATGCTCATATCATTCATATCACAAATTGCCTGGTTATTATATGCATCTGCTGGGTCTATAAGCTTCCAAGGTAGAAGTACTCTTTCCCAGTTATCATATGGCACTTATGATTGATTGCAGAGGAGAAATATGGTGGCAGGATTTCCAAGCCCATACTTTGATCCATGAACGTTCAATCCCAAAACAGACTTAACAATTATCGAACCAACATCAATAGACATTCCCATTTGAATACAATAATTTAGAATATCACACTCCTTAGTTACCTTACTGATTTTCATTGTTGGGAGCAATTTTGCACATATAAAGTAATATAAGTGTTTCGACATAGGATTTAACAGTGTGGTCGACAAACTTACATACCTGCTATCTCTTATCTCCCATTCATCACTTTCATCCGTCAGATATCTGTATATATTATTCATATTGTCCTTCATCGGGGCAAAATTTGAATAGTGGCAGATTGAAACATTCTCAATAATGTATAAATCATTAATCTTTGCAAGAGTAAATGTGACAAACCTACCTCTGACATAAACTAATCCTTGGTTGATTCTATGAAGATTTTCATAAAACTCCTTCATAACCGGAACAACTAAAGCGGTAGTAGTATAACACAATACTTCCCAATGTCTCTGAACAATAATTTCATCAACTATAGTTGTAGGAGAATTCGTACCTCGATTTACAAAGCCTCTATCCTTAATAAATCTCATTTTCAAGATATTTTTGTTGAAAAGTTGCTGCACCTCAAAAATTACAAACTTTCTACAGTTGAACACTTTAAATCTTTGAATTTCTATCAAGACAGAATCCATTTAAATAAGAATTTGGGTCTTCCTCTTCATTCCTTTGAAAGTTCCAGCATCTAGGGAGCGGTTTTTGAAAGTTCTAATGGAAGAGTTACCACCTAGAACTGCTAAAACTCAGATTTTAAAGACAAGAAACAATTTTCTGAACAGCGGCGATGTCCGGCGCTGATAGCAGCACCGTTCGGCACTAATTCAAATTTGCCAAACATCACTTCGTTCAAATTTTTTCCAAATTTTGATTCGATTCATTTCTTAAATGTTATTAATGATAATTAAGGAAAAATAAGACTTAATTAATCAACAAACAAACACAAATAACAATAAAACAAATCACACACTCAATAAATGTGGGTTGCCTCCCACAAAGCGCTTTGTTTAACGTCGTCAACCTGACATAACTTTTAGTTATTCAGGTTGATGCAACATTAAAACCTCTTCAAAATTAGGTTTATTTCTTTCAAAATATGATTTTAATATTTGGCCATTAACTTTGATTATTCTTCCAGATTTTGTGTCTTCGATAATCACAGCTCCAAACTGATAAACTTTTACGACAATGAAAGGTCCTGTCCATTGACCAGAGAAAAATATATTGAGAAATTCATACCAATTTTATATGAAAGTGCACTTTAAAGAAATGTATTTTCTATGTTTTATTGTCGAAGTAAAGATTTATAGGTAATGGAGCAAAAAGATGGAAAAAAAGAGCGAATCAGGAATGAAAAGGACTAAAAGAGATGAAATTTGAACTAGCCCGCCGACGACGAGGGATAGGTCGCCGATGGCGTGTTTTTTCAGAGAGATTTGAATATATTATACAGGAGCCGCCGATGACGAGTTCGAGCCCGCCGACAGCGAGCCTTAGCAATTGGCCAATGTTCTAGAAGCCCAGCGACGGCGCCAATGAGCCCGCCGACGGCGAGAAGGTCTGTTTAAGCCAAATACATTGAATCTGGACGCTTTTTGAAGAGATGCTTAAGCAACCTTTGGATATATTCCTTCTTCTTTAAATAGTGATGAATTTAGAACCGAATGTGTGGAAATCAGTAGTGTGTGGTGAGTCTATTGTGTGTTATTTTGAGTGCAATAGTGTTTTCTAGAGTATATTAGAGAGTATAATTGAGTGTGTTGTATGAGAAGGAAGAGTTAGAGGAACTTCGAGGAGTCTCGTCTGGGGAGAAGATTCGAGATAAGTTTTTGTTTATTGTTTTATAGCTTTAAATGAAATCCAAATTTTGTGTTATTGTTTCTATACATTCCGAGTAGTTTTCTCGTCTTCTCCTCGTTGTTGAGATTTTGTGAAATGGAAATTTGAATTAGTTGTGCCTTAAAATATCAAATAAAAATTGTGATAATCTATTACTTAAAACTTAATTTACTTTCAATACGCCAATCAATCGTTAAAATATGTTGAATTATCAACTCGTAGTAAAGATTACATCCAAAATTCCGGGAATTCAAAAGCCTTGAAAGGAGGGTGCAAATAAATAGGGAAATATTAATTATCAGGCATAAAATTGAATATTTTAATGTGACAGACTAAAATCTTCAATTCGCTCCTATTGTTTGGGAGCTGAAGTGTAGATGTTAGCCCTCAGGCGAGGGGAATGTGGGAGCTTCGAAGTGGCAGCCGGTATCCTCCCAGCTTAGCCGCAGATTCAGTAACCAAGCATAGGATTAGTCAATGTTCTTTATGCCTGGAACAAAGGGTAAAGAATAGGAATGCTCCTATTTGGCACAATATAATTCTAATTAATTTATTTATCCACTCACTTATTTCTCTTAACAAGGAGGAAGATACTTTTTCTAAATTGCAATCTTCCATTCAAAAATTAAGTAATAGAAGTTAGTATAAGTGTTCTTTATTTCCGTATACTTGATAAAAATTACATCTGTTTAAATTAGTTCTGAATCTCTAACTTCCCTGTGAGATTGATATCTAGGACTCCATTAGAGCCCCTTATTACTTGAGCGATACATATATTTGCTTAGATACAAGGGGGTACATTTGATATTTTACCTATTTAAACATTTATAAAATTATAAAGCTCCGCAAAATATTTACATTGTGCCCCTCAACTGCTGTGCAGGCGGTCATCCATCTAGATTTCAGTTTCCCAAGAAATAATTTCAATCTTGTATTGTATAATAAAACTTTTTATCCTGGTTCAAATTCCATTTTGACAATCTTCTGATCATGCTATATTTTTCTACTTTCATTGTATATTCTATCATTATTATAAGATTCATTTCTGATTTTTTCAAATTCATTCATTTGCAACAATTTCTTCTCACCACCATCTTTCAACTTAAAATTAAGTTTCTTTATCACCCAACATGCTTTATATTCTAATTCAACTGGCATGTGACAGGTTTTTCCAAAGATTAATCTGTAAGGGGACATTCCTGTTGGAGTTTTATAAGCAATTATGTATGCCCATAAAGCAATATCTAATCAAGCAGATCAATCCAATTTCTTAGGATTAATGACTTTCTCCAGAATTAGTGTAATTTCACGATTAGATACCTCTACTAAAACATTAGTTTGGGTATGATAAGCTGTAGAGATTCTATGCATAATGTTATATTTTTCCACCAATCACTGAATCAGATTATTCTTAAAATGGGATCCACCATCAATGATGATTACTTTAGGCATTCCATATCTTGTGAAAATATTTTCCATCAAAACCTCAAAATACTTTTAGCATCACATATAAGTAAAGCTATTGCCTAAATCCATTTTGATACATAATCAACAAAAATTAGTATATATATATTTCCAAATGAAGGCATAAATTGTCCCATAAAATCTAATCCACATGCATAAAAAATTTCAACTTCCAGAGTAAAATTAAGAGACATTTCATTTATTCAAGATATATTGCCTATTCTCTGACATCGATCACAATTTTTAAAAAATTTATAAACATCTATGAAAAATGTAGGCCAATAAAATCCAGATCGCAAAATCTTATATGGAATTCTATTTATTCTGAAATGTCCTCCAAATTCAGAATCATGACATTCTTGAATAATTTTTTCAGTTTCTTCGTAAGGCACACATCTACTAATAATAAGATCTTTACATTGTTTGTACAGATAAGGATCGTCCCAGAAATAAAACTTAGCATCATCGTTAAATTTTTTCTGCTATTGCATTTTTAAATCAGGTGGTATAATATTACTAACGATGTAGTTCACAATATCAACATTCCACGGTAAATTTGCTTCAATAATATTATATTATTGATCATCAGGAAAAGTTTCAGTAATTTCCTTTTCAAAATCATCCAAATTAGGTTGTTCGAGTCTAGATAAATAATCAACTATTTGATTATCGACCCCTTTTCTATTAACGATCTCAAAATCAAATTCTTGCATTAAAAGAATCCATCGAATTAGTCTTGGTTTTGCATCATTCTTTTGCATTAAGTATTTAATAACAAAATGATAAGTATGCACTATACATTTACCTCCGATTAAGTAAGATCAAAATTTTTCAAAAGCATATACAATCACTAATAACTCTCTTTCAGTACTAGTGTAATTAATTTGAGTGACAGTAACAGTCTTACTAGCATTATATATAACTTTAAACATTTTGTCATGTCTTTGCCCTAAAACAACTCCAATAACATAATCGCTAGCATCACACATTTGTTCAAATGGTTTCTCCCAATCAGGTGTAACTACTATAGGGGCAGCAATTAATTTTTTCTTTAATAGATCGAAAGCTTTTAAACATTCATTATTAAAATCAAACTTTCTCTTTTTTTGAAAAGTTGGTATAGAGGCTTAGAAATTTTTGAAAAATTATTAATATATCACTTGTAGAATCCTAAATGTCCCAAAAAGCTTCTTACCCCTCTCACAGTAGTTTAAGGTAGCAATTTTTCTATAACATGAATTTTCGTAGAATCTACTTCCATGCCTTATTAAAATATTTTATGCCCAAGCATAATTCCTCCTGCAACTATTGACATTTTTCCCAGTTTATGACTAAATTTGTTCTTTCGCATACCTCTAAAAATTTTTTTAAGTTGCATAGACATGCATCAAATGAATCTCGAGATACTGAAAAATCATCCATAAACACTTTTATTCCATCAACAATTAAATTGCTAAATATGGATGTCATACATCTTTGAAATGTTGCAAGTGCATTTCATAACATAATCCAATGGGCATTCTCCTAAAAGCAAAAGTTCCATAAGGGCTAGAAAATGTAGTTTTCTCTTGATCCTCAGGAGCAATATGTATTTTGTGATAACATGTATATCTATCTAGAAAGTAATAGTACTTGTGTCCAGCAAGTCTGTCTAGCATTTGATCTAAAAAGGATAAAGAAAAGTGATTTTTTTCTGGCGGCGGCATTTAATTTTCTATAATCAATACATATTCGCCAACTAGTGACTTTTCTTATCGATATAATTTCATCTCGATCATTTACATCAACAGTCACTCCTCCTTTCTCACGAACACAATAAATTAGGCTCACCCAAACACTATCAGAAATATGATATATATCAGCATCTAACCACTTTAAAATCTCTTTTTTAATCATGTATATCATTATTGGGTTCAGTCTCCTTTGTGGATCAACTCATGGTTTGTGTTGTTCATCCAATAAAATTATGTGCATACAGATCGAAGGACTGATTCCTTTAAGATCAACTATGGACCAACTAAAAGTCTTTTTGTATCTTTTTAATGTTTCCAATAATTTTTTATCTTGATATTCATTTAAATCCGAAGATACAATGACTGGTAAGGTAGATGATTCTCCTAAAAACATTTACTTTAAGTTCAGGTGGTTTAACGATAGATGGAATCAAACTTTTATCTCCATTTTCAACAGTATCCAATCTTTCAAAATTTTCCTGAACAAAGTCTAACTTCTCATTATTAATATCATCCAAATCATCTTCATTTTCACTTTCATTTTCATCCTCACATTCCAGATTTTCTTTAAATACTTCTTTAAAATGGTCTTCTTTCAAATAATCATAGACTTCCATTCGATAGCTTGATCCATGAAGAAAAATACATACTTTTATGCCTTGATTTTTATCAATTTCTAAGGATATTATGCTTTAATAAAAGGTATTTTTGTGTTTTTGGATGTAGGTGATGTAAAAAGGTCTAGAAAAGGAAAAGGAGCAAAAATGAGCAAAAATGGAGAAAAATATGAAAAGAAGAAAAAAATATGGCCTGCCGCCTAGGCGCCAGAAACTGGCGCCTAAGCGCCAAACTCGATAAAGAAACTGTCAAGTTTTTGACGACTTTTGGACAGTTATTTTGATAGAGTGATCAGTTATTGGACATTCTAGAAGACTGGCAGTTGTTCCTTGATAATAGGACATGTGATACATTGCATTTGGACGCTCCAAAACGGTTTTAAATGCGAAGATGTGCGAGCCAAAGCGAAGAGGTGCAAAGAACTGGACGCGGTGTCCGGCGCCTAGGCGCAAGACAGACTTTCTAGAAGATTCATTGAATTTGGACATGTTTTGAAGAGGTGCCTCAAGGCAACCCTTGGAGCCTATAAATAGGAGTCCACTCCTTTATAGAATATGGCCCCCCATTCACCCCACCCCCTCTAGCCTCCTTAAAGAGAGAAATCTCATTAGAGAGAGAGAGAGTCTAGAGAATTAGAGAGAGAAATTTAGGGCCACTTTTGTTTAGTTTAGTGAGTTTATTTTCAAGTTGTAGCATCTGGAGTTCATTACACTATGGAGTCAGGAGTCAGAAGATCTGTAGAAGGAATATTTGAGATAAGTATTTTTACATTTGATTCAAAGTTTATTTATTATGTTTTGCTATTTATTTTCAAAGTGTTATGAGTAGTTAGTTTACTTTCTTCCTTCAATCATGAATAGATATATAAGATAATATAAAGATTCGATGGAGAATAAAAATTCAAAATATTTTCAAAAACATTGTGATGACATTAATACCTGATCTTACCTTACTTTTTAAAATGACCATTTAAATTGTTAAAACCTGTTGAAGAGTTTTGAAACCTTGAAGGTGAAGAACTCTTAACTTGTAAATGTCACATGAATCCTTGGGTAGTCGAAGGCCAAGTGCGGGCTATTCAAGGTGAAGTGCAAATAAATAGAAAGATAAGATTTAAAGGGCGTAGAATTGATATGTTTTTAGAGTGACAAGCTAAATTCTTATAATTTGATTTATAGATCATGAATGGGTCACTAGTAGGGCCGACCATAGCCACCCTTGGACATCTAGTAGTGAGAGTCTAGATTAACCCATTACTACTAACAATACATCCGGACCTGATCTGTAAGTTAGCCAATATTCTTTGCGCCTGGATCAAAGGGTAAAGAATAGTAATGCTTCTATTTGGCACAATACCATAAATCAAATTCTCTAATGAATATTAAATTATCTTAAAAATCTTAGATTAATTGAAGAAAAGAAAATTGTTATTTTATATAGTTTTCATAAATCATTCTCTTAGTATTGTTTTCTTTAGTTGCATCTAGTAAATTAATAGTAATTTATAGTTAATTTAAAGGATAAAAAGATATTTTTAAAATATAATATTTAGAAAATTTATTTCTATAATTTTTCCCCGTGGGATCGATACTTGGGTTATAATAGAAAACCCTATATTACATGAAACGATACGTATACTTGCGTAGTACCCCTAGTGTGTAAAGTAATTTCTAAAATTTACAATATTTTGATTTATATACTAGCCGCTTATTATAAATTGGGTCAAGCTTCAGCAATCTTTTGGAAGCATATAATACTGCGTTTCTTGCGGTTGGGTCATGTTTTTGGCGCCGTTGCCGGGGAAAGAAATAAAATAGTTATAAATTTCTGTAAAAAATATTATATTTCTAAAAATATAAAAATTTAAAAATATAAAAATATAAAAATAAAAAAAATATTAAAAAATGAAATATAAAAAAAAATGTATTTTATTCCTTGTTTTATGCGAAGATTTTGTTCTAAAGGATTAATACCTTTAGATTCTGAATTAGAAAGAACAATTAGAAAAATTAAAAAGGGAAAACAAATTAAAAAATTTCAAGAAATGCCTACTTTACAAAATCCAATTGAACTTAATGATCAAAATGTTTATAAACCATTAAGGGATTATGCTAACCCTACAGTTAATGAACTTCATAGTAGTATTTAAATACCAACTGTAGATGCTAATTCTTTTGAACTTAAACCGTCTATTATTCAAATGGTGCAAAACAATCAATTTGGTGGAACACCAAATGAGGATCCAAATTTACATCTTGTTAGTTTTTTAGAACTTTGTGCTACCTTTAAATATAACAATATTTCTGATGATGTTATTAGACTTAGACTCTTTCCTTTTTCTTTAAGAGATAAAGCAAAGATGTGGTGAAACTCATTAGCGATTGGTTCTATTAAAACATGGGCTGAAATGGCACAAAAATTCCTTGCTAAATATTTTCCTCCTTCTAAAACTACTAAATTAAGAAACGATATTACTTCGTTTAGTCAATTTGAAGGGGAGACAATATATGAAACTTGGGAAAGATATAAAGAAGTTTTAAGAAAATGTCCTCAACGTGCTTTACCTGATTGGTTAATTTTTCAAACATTTTATAATGGATTAATTGGATCTTTAAAATCAATTATTGATGCTGCTGCTGGAGGTTCTTTAATGCCTAAATCATTTGAAGAAGCTTACACTTTAATTGAAGAAATGGCTAATAACAATTTCCAATGGCTTTATGAAAGGATTAATCCTAAAAAGATGGTAAGTATTCACGATAATGAAGCCTTTTCTATTTTAGCTTCACAAGTAGCAGCAATGTCTAAGAAATTAGATAGTTTTGCAATTAATATTTCACAAAAAAATTCTGCTAATATTGAAGATTCTCAAACTATTTAAACTTTACAAGCTATTGCAAGTAAAAATAATCCTTATACAAATTATTATAATCCTGGGTGGAAAATCATCCTAATTTTAACTGGAATAATTCACAACAACAATGGGGTAATAATCAATCTCATCCCACTAGAAATTGGAATAATCAAGTTAATCTAAATTTTAAACCTCCTGGATTTAATAATCAACCGAAAAAGTTATCAATAGAGGAATTAATATTACAAATGAATAATCAATTACAAAATCAAAATACTGCTATTCGTAATATTGAAAATCAAATGGGGCAAATTGCTACATTAATTAATAACAGACATGTAGGAACACTTCCTAGTAATGTTGAAATTAATCCAAAGGAAACTGGAAAAGAACATGAATAAGCTAAAGCTGTGTAACTTAGAAGTGGAAAGGAATTAAAAGAAAGAATGCAGAATGAAATTGAAAAAGAGATAGAGGTTGAAGAGATTGAAAAGCCTAAAGAAACTCTCTCTCCTAGTCAAGATCAGACTGTTATACCTGTTAATGTGGAAGTTGAAAAACCACCACCACTTTTCCTCAAAGACTTAAACAGCGAAACCTTGATCATTAATTTTTTAAGTTCTTTGAAATTTTTAAGAAACTTAATATTAATATACCTTTTGCTGAAGCTTTGGAACAAATGCCAATTATGCAAAATTTATGAAGGATATTTTAAGCAAAAAATGAAAATTTGAAGCTTTTGAAACTATTGCACTAAGTGAAGAATGAAGTGCAATAATTCAAAAGAAATTACCTGAAAAGCTTAAGGATCTTGGAAGTTTCACTATACCCTGTGCTATTGGAGAAAAATTTTGTGGAAGAGCTTTATGTGATTTAGGAGCAAGTATTAATCTCATGCCATTTTCTATCTTTCGAAGATTAGATTTAGGAGATATTACTCCCACCACTGTAACCCTTCAGTTAGCTGATAGATCTATCACTTATCCTAAAGGAGTTATAGAGGATGTACTTGTTAAAGTGGATAAATTTATCTTCCCTGTAGATTTCATAGTACTTGATATGGAAGAAGATAAAGAGATACCTATTATTTAGGGAGACCTTTTCTAGCTACTGGACGAGCTATGATTGATGTGGGAAAAGGAGAACTAACCATGAGAGTTAATGATCAAGAAATTAAATTCAATTTTCTTAAATCAATGAAGTACCCTGATAAAGAGAAATGTTATCGAATGAATATAATTGATTATTTAATTGAAAAACATTATCAAGAAAAATGTAGTCATTTTTGAAGAAAAATTTAAATTTTTAACTAATGAAGATAAAGTTGTGGAAGAAGAAGAGACTTATTTTATAAAAGATAATTGGGAAGTCTAAATGATATACTTTTACCATCAATAGAAAAAACCCCTGAACTGGAATTAAAAATGTTACCTTCCCATTTAAAATATGCGTTTCTTGGAAATTCGTTAACTTTACCCATTATTATTTCTTCTGAACTTAGTACAAACTAAGAAGAAAAACTTATAGGTGTGTTAAAGAATTATAAGAAAGCTTTTGGTTGGACTATTGTTGATATAAGAGAAATAAGCCCTTCCATTTGCATGCATAGAATCTTAATGGAAGAAAATTTTAAACTAACTATAGAATCACAAAGACGATTAAATCCTATCATGAAAGAGCTTGTTAAAAAAGAAATTATTTAATGGTTAGATGCTGGTATTATTTATCCTATTTCGGATAGTCAATGGGTAAGTCCTATTCATTGTGTTCCGAAGAAAGGAGGAATAACTGTCATTGTTAATGATAAAAATGAACTTATCCCTACAAGACAAGTTACTGGATGGTGAATCTGTATTGACTATAGGAAATTAAATAAAGCCACTAGAAAGGATCATTTTCCTTTACCTTTCTTGGATCAAATGCTTCGATAAACTAGTCCGGACACTCATATTTATGTTTCTGGATGGATATTCTGGTTATCATCAATTACTTATTGCTCCTGAGGACCAAGAAAAGACAACATTTACAAGTCCTTATGGAACATTTGCTTTTAGAAGAATGTCTTTTGGTTTATGTAATGCACCTGCAACTTTTCAAAGATGTATGATGTCAATATTTTTTGATTTGATTGACAAAGGAATTGAAATATTCATGGACGATTTTTTAGTCTTTGGAACTTCTATTGAATCTTGTTTGGAAAACATTTCCAAAGTTCTGAAAAAGATGTGGAGAAACAAATTTATTTCTTAATTGGGAAAAATGTCAGTTCATGGTCACAGAAGGCATTGTACTTGGTCACAAAGTATCACAAAAAGGGATGTAAGTTGATCAAGCAAATTGCAACCACCTACTACTGTTACTGATGTGAGAAGTTTTCTAGGTCATGCTGGATTTTATAGAAGATAAATAAATGATTTTTCTAAAATTGCTAAACCTCTTTGTCATTTATTAGAAAAGATGCAAAATTTGAATTTAATAAAGAATGTATTAATGCTTTTAATATTCTTAAAGAAAAATTAATATCTGCACCTATCATTGTTGCACCTAATTGAGAGAAATCTTTTAAATTAATGTGTGACGCAAGTGATTTTGCAATTGGAGCTGTATTAGGACAAAAATATGAGGAAATTTTCGAAGTTGTTTATTATGCTAGAAAAACTCTCACTGAAACACAAAGAAATTACACTACCACTGAGAAAGAGCTTCTAGCTATAGTATATGCCTTTGATAAATTTAGACCTTATCTTCTTGGTACTAAATGCATAGTTCATACTGATCATTCTGCTATTAAATATCTATTATCTAAGAAGGATTCTAAACCTAGACTGATTAGATGGGTTTTACTTCTACAAGAATTTATTTTTCAAATAGTAGATAGAAAAGGAACTGAAAATCAAATTCCTGATCATTTGTCTAGAATTAAAAATGATATTATTTTGGAAGAAAATATAAATGAGAAATTTCCTGATGAAGCTTTATATTCTATTCAAGATTATAAAACACCTTGGTATGCTGATATTGTTAATTATTTAGTTAGCAATATTTTGTCTTATGACTTGGATAACAAATTTATTAAGAAATTTAAATATGATGCTAAATTTTATATCTGGGAAGAACCTCATTTATTTAAAATTAGAAAAGATTCTATGATTCGAAGATGTGTACCTTATGAAGAAACTTTTGCTATTATTAAAAAATGTCATGATTCCGATTTTTGAGGACACTTTGGCATAGATAAAACTGCATTTAAAATTTTAAATTCTGGATTTTATTGGCCTACCTTATTTAATGATGTTAGACATTATCTGAAAACATGTGATCGATGTCAAAGGATGGGAAATATATCTAGGAAGAATGAAATGCCTTTAAACTATATTTTGGAAGTTGAAATTTTTGATATATGGGGTTTAGACTTTATGGGACCATTTGTTCCATCATTTGGAAAAAATTATATTTTATTAACAGTTGATTATGTTTTAAAGTGGATTGAAGCTGTTGCTTTACCAAATTGTGATTCCAAAAGTGTTTCTAAATTTTTAAAGAAAATGATATTTTCAAGATTTGAAATGCCTAAGGTAATTATCACGGATGGTGGAAGTCATTTTAGGAATATAAGAATTCAATCATTACTACAAAAATTTAGAATAAATCATAGAATAGCAACTGCTTATCACCCACAAACAAGTGGAATGACTGAAGTATCAAACAGAGAAATTAAAAGAATTCTAGAGAAGACTGTTAATCCTAAAAGAACTGATTGGGTTGATAGACTTGATTCTGCATTATGAGCTTATAGAACAGCTTATAAGAAACCAATCGGAATGTCACCTTACCGGTTAATTTATGGTAAACATTGTCACTTACTTTTAGAACTTGAGCATAAAGCTTATTGGGCAATAAAGGAGTTTAATTTTAATTTGAATAAAGCGGGAGAAAAACGATTGTTGCAATTAAATGAGATGGAAGAAATAAGAAATGAAACATATGAAAATGCGAGGATTTATAAAGAGAAAATGAAGATGTTACATGACAAGAAAAGTTCAGGAAAAGTTTTTGAACCTAGACAAGAAGTATTACTGTTTAATTCTCGTTTAAAACTTTTTCCTGGAAAATTAAGATCTAAATGGATTGGACCCTATATAGTTGAGAAAGTATACCATTATGGAGCTATGGATATTAATGATCCCAAAACAGGAAAATTTTTTAAATTAAATGGATTAAGATTGAAGCCTTATTTGGGAGACATTAAAAATACTTATAAAGAGGCTTATAAATTGAGTCAACCTAATTAAAGATTTACTTAAGTTGGGCTGACGACGTTAAACCAAGCGCTTTGTGGGAGGAAACCCATATTTTTCTTTTGTTTTGAGTATTTTTGTGTTTTAATGTAAGCTTATGCCTCGATCTTGATTAATTTTATATTACTTTAGAATAATTTGATGCTTATAAGTCTTTATTGACTTAGGCTGAACATTATTTTAAAGTATGTAAATTTAAAAATTAGATCACTCTATTCTGAATATGAGCAAAAAGGAGATCAAGTTAACCTTCATTATGATTGCTTACGATGTGAGTTGTTGAGTGTAAATTACTCTTACTAGTATAGTATACCTATCTTGGAGAACAAAATTTTGAAATTTGACGATTAGGCGAAATGGAGTTGAACATAGTTCTGGCGCCTAGGCGCCAGAATTCGGCACCTAAGCGCCAAAATGAACTATGTATTAATAGGTTTGGCGCCTAGGCGCCAGATTCGGCGCCTAAGCGCCACAGTTACAGGATGTGAAAAAACTGAAATTTTCAGTTTTTCACACGATTTTCCCTTATAAATCAACATATTCTCTTCCCTAACAATCAAGCAATCAGAATTACATCCATTGCACTTCATTCTTGAGAGATTTGAGAGAATTTTGAATAAATGGAAGGAAGAAATCATGGAGAAGAAGTTAGAGACAAGGATTCTAAGGATCCTCAACCCTACTTCAATGGTTTCATCACTGTAAGTTTAGAAAAAATTTCTAGTCGTTTGGATAAGTTTGAAGTGGATTTTAAAAGAATTGGAGATCGACTTCATGAGATGTTTCATCAGATTGAACATCTAGAACGGTAGATGAAACTTCAATTTGATCATTTTGCGGCTTATCAAAATGCTCAAGTTGAAATGTATGCGAAGAAAAAGTGGATTGACGAAAAGACGGCTACGGATTTCCCGAGAGCGTTAGTGTTCTTTCCAAGTAGAATTCACAATTTCTCTTGTAAAGATTGAATATTCTGGTAATGGGTTAGTTATTATATGGTTTGTTGAGTCGTTGTATCAATTTAGAGAATCGATTGTGTTTGTTTGTGTATTTGCTTCCATGTTCAATGTGTGTTGTTTTTGCTTAGAAATTGTTGTGTTTGAGTGTGTATTAGGAACTTGAATCAAGTATAATACTTATCTGGAATGTATTGAGTCAACATTGAAGATTATGAATGGAATTTAGTGAGTTTGATGTAAACTTAGTGTTTGTTTGGTGGATTTAATATTTAATTTTTAAAATTTTTGGAAAATATTTTGGAAGTTAGAAACAGAAGCCCTACTCTAATATGAGTAATTGGAAGTTGAATTTATGAATTTTGGTGGAAAAGTAAATTTGAAAATAATTTTTTTGTGAAAGGCGAGTCTGGAGCCTAGGCGCCAGAATTTGGCGCCTAAGTGCCAGTTCGGCCTGCTACCCGAAAATTACCATTTAAACCCCCCAAAGCCATTTTTGACGCCTAAGCTTCATCTTCTTCCCCATTTTCACGAAAATACACCCTTTGGATCCATTTTGAGGTCAATACATTAAGAATTTGAATGTGAGACCACTCGATTTCATCGTCTCAAGGTCAGATCTATACTTTAAACCATTTACTTTCAATTTTCACCATAGATTTTCCTAGTTTTTGCTAAGAACCGAAATTTTGAAAAGAAAATTTTTATTTTTAGTGATTTTTTTGGATTTTTAAACGTATTTTAAATTTAATAAACTTAAAAAGAGTTTAAATCTTTGATTTCTAAATTTATTCTTGTTTTCTTTCACGTTAGATGGCTCCAAAATCTAAGCGCGGGAAGGGACGAGAAAATTTCGATAACAGCAAATTTCAAACTGCAGTACGCGCATTTTCGTTTCCACGAACTTGCGTCGTCGAGAAAGTTCATCTCGGAACGAAGTTTTTATCATCCTGGGGAGATGATCAAAAACACCATCGTTGAGCACAACTGGCAGCGATTTTATTACTTCACTACTATTGATGTTATCCCGGTTGTTCGAGAATTTTATGCAAATTTTCTGGAAGCTAAGATTCTGAAGTCTTTGTTAGATGAATCAGAATAGGATTTACTCCAGAAAGAATCAACATATTCTATGGCCTACCACCGACGATTGAGTGTTATTATTCTGGATTATCACCATCTGAGGGTGATTTGGATATGATTATTGCCTATTTGACTAACGGTACTGGATCTTGGAAGATCAGGAATGGCAAAAGGGTAAATTTCAAATCTTCCAAGCTAAATGGTTTTTCAAAACCATGGCACTATTTTATTTCTGCGAGATTGTTACCTTCCAATCATCTGAGTGAAGTAACTAAAGATCAAGCGATCTTGAATTACTGCATTCAGGAGAGGAAGCCTATAGACGTTGGCAGTATTATTTATGAATCCGTGGATTCTATTGTGAGATCCGACACTTCGTTGGATTGGGATTTCCTTCTTTGATTTATTCGTTATGTGTTAATGATGGAGTCAGTGCTAATATTTCTGAGGAGAAGTTAAAGACTACCAAGCCAATTGGTCAGGAGAGTGTTAGTATCTATGATCATCTTCGAGGGAAGAGATCGACCTCTCCTTCTACTTCTGCATATACTCCAGGTAGACTTTCTACTTCTCGCCCCTCTACTTCAGCTGAGCCACCATCTAGTTTCTGGGAGTCCATGCATGATCAGTTTTTAGAGCAGCAGCAGGAGTTGTTTCAGACTCACTGCAGGATAGATACTATTGACAAGAAACTGGATCATCTTTCTGACTATACCCAGAGGAAGAGTAGTTACGATGCAGAGTATGATGAAACCCTAGTCAGATTTCTGAAAGGTGAACATGATGTGAGTTTACCTACTTTTCCTAGCTTTACACCATTTATTGATCCTAAGGACGTTGAGTTTTCGTTTGGTGATGATGATGACGATGAGGCGACAGCTAGTGATTAGTAGTAGAGAGATCTTTATGTAGTGCTACTCTGTTGTTAGTTTGTTTGTTTGGATTGTTTGTTAGTTTTATGTTTGATGTATTTGTTTAGTTTATGTACTTGTGAGGATGGATTATGTGGTTAAAACATTTTTAGTATATTGTGTTGAGACAGATGTTAGAGTTAATTTATATGTTTGTTTTAGTCTACTGTTTAGAACTTAGTAATATTGCTCTGCTTTAATTTATGCTTCAAATTTAGTATAATAAAAAATTAGCCTGTTTTCTTTTTTATACATGCTTCAAATTTATCTTAATTATTCATAAAATCATGTTTAGAAAGTTAATTTTTATTTTTAAGACTGTTTTTACATACTTATAAAAATTCTTATGATTTTCTTTCTCTCATACATTCAAAATTTTCATAGTGTACCAAAACTTATGTTTGGGGGAAGGGAAATACATTCAAATTTAAATTTTATTTGTCCTTAAAGAGCTAATATTTTCTTAAAAATAAAAACTTTTTAACATAACTTGAGGAATAAAGAATTTATTTGAGACCACTTTTATTTTTGAAATTATAAACAATTTAGTGAAATTAACTAAAGTTTTACTAACTTTGATTGATTTTAAGTATAGAATTATTTAACTTAAGGAAGAATAAGATTAAAGAATTTTTCTATTCATGATAGAAAAGATAGAATTTAGAAATATTAAGTAATAAAAAATTATCACTTGAAAAAGAAAAGATTGGAAATCTTTTTGAATTCTTATTTATGTTATAATAATTAAATGAAAATGTATAAGTTTTAAAAATATAAGTTAAGGATAGTGAAGTCCAAAACCATTAACAGGCTATCCAGATATAGTAATCCTCTCTATATATAAAAAAAATGAAAAAAAAAGAAAAGAGAGGAGAAGCTTGAGGAAATGCCTAATAAAAAATTAGCTTCACTTGAATTATCTTATAGGAAGAAAACTAGTAACATATCTTACTTAATTTTTATACATGAATATTCATTTAAAAATGATTTTTCAAGAAAATCTTTTTCCTGTAAATAATCTATGAGATCTTAATATAATAAGCATCTATTATTTTCAAAATGAATGAAAATTTTGAAATCTTATGATTTAATAGTTGAATATTCTTTAAATTCTTAAAATTAAACCTAGTTAGTGAAATTAGGTTATCAATTTACTAAAGACATTATAAAATCAAAAATTATAAGGAATCTTAAATATTTATCTTTTATTCCAAAGGTTATATTTAATATAGTAAAAAGAGTTACTTGAGGACAAGTAACATTTAAGTTTGGGGGATTTTGATCCATGAAGAAAAATACATATTCTTATGCCTTGATTTTTATCAATTTCTAAGGATATTATGCTTTAATGAAAGGTATTTTTGTATTTTTGGATGTAGGTGATGTAAAAAGGTCTAGAAAAGGAAAAGGAGCAAAAAGAAGAAAAAATGAAGAAAAACACAAAAAGAAGAAAAAAATATGGCCTGACGCCTAGGCGCCAGAAACTAGCGCCTAAGCATCAGACTCGATGCAGAAACTGTCAAGTTTGTGACGACTTTTGGACGGTTATTTTGACGGAGTGAGTAGTTATTGGACATTCTAGAAGACTGACAGTTGTTCCTTGATAATAGGACATGTGATACATTGCATTTGGACGCTCCAAAACGGTTTTAAATGCGAAGATGTGCGAGCCAAAGCGAAGAGGTGCAAAGAACTGGACGCGGTGTCCGGCGCCTAGGTGCCAGACGACCTTCTAGAAGATTCATTGAATTTGTAAATGTTTTGAAGAGGTGCCTCAAGGCAACCCTTGGAGCCTATAAATAGGAGTACACTCCTTCAGAGAAAATGGCCCCCCATTCACCCCACCCCTCTAGCCTCCTTAGAGAGAAAAATCTCATTAGAGAGAGAGAGTCTAGAGAATTAGAGAGATAAATTTAGGGCCACTTTTGTTTAGTTTAGTGAGTTTATTTTCAAGTTGTAGCATCTAGAGTTCATTACACTGTGGAGTCAGGAGTCAGAGGATCTGTAGAAGGATTATTTGAGATAAGTATTTTTACATTTGATTCAAAGTTTATTTATTATGTTTTGCTATTTATTTTCAATGTGTTCTGAGTAGTTAGTTTACTTTCTTCCTTCAATCATGAAGAGATAGATAAGATATTATAATGATTCGATGAAGAATTAAAATTCAAAATATTTTCAATAACATTGTGATGACATTAATACCTGATCTTACTTTTCTTTTTAAAATGGCTATTTAAATTGTTAAAACCCGTTGAAGAGTTTTGAAACCTTGAAGGAGAAGAACTCTTAACTTGTAAATGTCACATGAATCCTTGGGTAGTCGAAGGCCATGTGCGGGCTATTCAAGGTGAAGTGCAAATAAATAGGAAAATAAGATTTAAAGGGCGTAAAATTGATAAGTTTTTAGTGTGACAAGCTAAATTCTTATAATTTGATTTATAGATTAGGAATGGGTCACTAGTAGAGCCGACCATAGCCACCCTGGACATCTAGTAGTCAGAGTCTAGATTAACCATTATTACTAACAATACATCCGGACCTGATCTGTAAGTAAGCCAATGTTCATTGCGCCTGGATGAAAGGGTAAAGAATAGGAATGCTTCTATTTGGCACAATACCATAAATCAAATTCTCTAACGAATATTAAATTATCTTAAAAATCTTGGATTAATTGAAGGAAAGAAAGTTGTTATTTTATATAGTTTTCATAAATCATTCTCTTAGTATTGTTTTCTTTAATTGCATCTAGTGAATTAATAGTAATTTATAGTTAATTTAAAGGATAAAAAGATATTTTTAAAATATATTATTTAGAAAATTTATTTCTATAATTTTTCCCCGTGGGATCGATACTTGGGTTATAACAGAAAACTCTATATTACTTGAAACGATGCGTATACTTGCGTAGTAGCCCTAGTGTGTAAAGTAATTTCTAAAATTTACAATATTTTGATTTATACACTAGCCGCTTATTATATATTGGGTTAATCTTTGGCCATCTTTTGGAAGCATATATTACTACGTTACTTGCGGTCGGGTCATAGCTCTCATCATCTTTTTCAGTTGAAGGGTACTTCATAGATTTCAGAATGTTGAAAATTACCTCGTGGTCATTAACTCTCATAGTTAATTCTCCTTTTTTTGACATCAATCATAGCTCTTCCAGTTGCAAGGAATAGTCTTCCCAAAAAAATTGGAATTTCATTATCTTCCTCCATATCTAATACAATAATGTCCACAGGAAAGATAAATTTATCCACCTTTACTAATACATCTTCCACAACTCCTTTAGGATAAGTGATAGAAAGATCAGCCAGATGAAGAGTCACAGATGTAGGTGAAATTTCTTATATTCCCAATCTTTTGAAAGTTCAAAAAGGCATAAGATTAATACTAGCTCCAATATCACATAAAGCTCTTCCAAAAAAATTTTCACCTATAGCTCATGGGATAGTGAAACTACCTGGATCCTTAAGTTATTCAGGAAGCTTTTGCTGGATAATTGCACTACACTCACCGCTAAGTGCAACAGTCTCATTGTCTTTAAACTTTCTTTTCCTTTTAAGTATATCCTTTATAAACTTTGCATAATCAGGCATCTGCTCTAATACTTCAATAAAGGGAATATTAATTCTTAAGAATTTCCAAAAAATTTTGCAAATCTGTTATCCTTGTTCTATTTCTTTTGTCTTTGAGGAAAAGGAGGAGATGGGTTTTCAACAGTTATCTTCATTGGTTCTATTGGATATTCATTTAGATATATTTTATTAGAACCTTTCTCAATGTTCACTTCCTCTCTTTCAACTTCAACTTCTTTTTGAACTCTTTGTTCCAATTCTTTTCCACTCCTTAATTGAATATCCTTAATTTGCTCTTTATTTTGATCTTTCAGGTTGATCTCAACATTGCTAGGAAGATTCCTAGAAGGTCTATTATTAAGTACAGTAAATATATGTCCCAATTGATTTCAATGTTTATCATTGCAACGTTTTGAGCTTGAATTTGATTACCCATATTCATAATCATTTTTTCAGTAGACAACTTCTTTTCCTTAATTTTTTGAGTGCTATTGAAACCAGGAGGATAAGAAGGTCTAAAATTGGTATTTCCTTGATTGTTCAAATTTCCAACTGGATTCATAAGATTGTTTCTCCACTGCAGGTTAACAACAGCATTGGTGTTATTCCAGTTGAAGTTCGAATGATTCCTCTTACTAGGATTAAAATAATTCAAATAAGGATTATTAACTTTATTATGTATAGCATTCAAGGTTTTATAAGACATTTGAGAGTCTATCATCTCTCTTGATGAATTTTCTTCTAACACTGCGGGTGTTGGAGAATAATTCATTCCATATTGATCTATTTTCTTAAAAAGTGCAGCAATTTTAGAAACTATCATAGTTATCACATAAGAATCATGAATACTGGCTACTTTCTATGGATTTACCTGCTCAGAGGGCTATTGAAAATTATTAGTAGCCATCTCTTCAATTAATGAATATGCTTCATCAAAAGATTTTGACATTAATGATCCACCAGCAGTAGCTTCAATAATCGATCTCAATGATCCTACTAATCCATTTTAGAAGGTTTGAATTATTAACCAATCTGGTAAAGCATGGTGCGGACACTTCCTCAGAAGAGCTTTAAATCTTTCCTATGCTTCATATATGGATTCTCCTTCAAACTGACTAAAAGATGTGATATCATTTCTCAACTTTGGAAAGAGAAAAATATTTCGACAGAAACGTTTGTGAAAGCTCTCCCCAAGTTCTAATAGATGCAGGCGCTAACGAATTTAACCACGCCTTAGCCTTATCCCTTAGTGAAAAAGGAAAAAGTCTAAGTCTAACAACATCATTCGACACTCCATCATACTTAAAAGTGGCACAAAGTTCTAGAAAACTAGCAAGATGTAAATTAGGATCTTTATTATGTGTTTCTCAAAATTAATTATTGTTTACCATTTGGATAATATTAGGTTTAAGCTCAAATGAATTAGCAGCAACATCAAGATTTTGAAAAGTTAAGGGAATTTCATCTGTTGTTGGATTAGAATAATCTCTTAAAGGTCTTGGTATATTTTCATTTTGATTGTTTAAAATGTTTGCCATTTTGTGAGGATTTGCAAATTGTTTTTATTGTTTTCAAATTTTTCTAATAGCACAAGCTAATTCAGAATAGTAAGCCCTTAAACCTATAGATCTGATACTACGCATTCAAACACAATAAACACATTAGCAATAAACAGACACACA
This sequence comes from Papilionanthe hookeriana x Papilionanthe teres, assembly GCA_022702705.1. Classification (NCBI taxonomy): domain Eukaryota; kingdom Viridiplantae; phylum Streptophyta; class Magnoliopsida; order Asparagales; family Orchidaceae; genus Papilionanthe; species Papilionanthe hookeriana x Papilionanthe teres. The sequence continues at coordinate 153,432,085 of CM040424.1, forward strand.
CAACTAAGACTTGTAATTCAAATATATGATTTCAAATACTATAAAATAAATTTTAATAATTACTTTTTTTTTTACCTTGCCTCCCCGACAACGGTGCCAAAAACATGGTGCGACTTTTTTAATTTGCAAAAATTAATGAACTTTGATTTTCGATATATATTTTGATTTAGATGATAATAAGTCACACAATTTACGCAAGTATATATATTGCTCTAGTAATATAGGGCTCTAGTTGAGTCTTGGAATATCGATCCCACAGGGAGGCTTTACTTTATGGTGTAGCATAAAAATCTCTTATCAAATGACAACACAATTGCAAGTGGTTTAATTCTTGAAATAAAGACAAACAAATTTAGTTACTACTTCTACCAAAGCACGCTCTAAACTCTAGCAAGTTAAACTAACACAAGACTAAATTTATAATAAAGTTCAGTTGCAAGAAAGTGTCTTCCTCCTTTCCATTCATTATGTGATGATTATTGTGACATTGATACGTGATACAAATGTATTATGCCAAATAGGTGCATTTCTATTCTTTACCCACATTTCAGCGTATAAAGAACATTGGCTAATCCTAAGTTTAGTCCCTAAATCTGTGGTTAAGCTGGGATGATACTGGCTCTCACTCCAGAGCTCCCACTTCCCTTCACCTGAAGGCTAACTCTCACTTCAGTTTCTAAACATTAGGACTAAATTGAGGATTTCAGCCTGTCACTCTGAAATCTCCAATTCTTCACTCATCAAAGTATATTTCCCTATTTATTGCAATCAATCCCAATGAACTACATCTCTCATTCATGAACATTGAATGTGACCTTCACTTTTGTTGTGGAACTCATAATCCTTTCGGAACATATATTTTCTAATAAGTTTTAACAATTCAATTGGCCGGATCAAAAAGTAAATGAAGTTCTAAGTGAAAAGGACATCACAAATTCTCCGTAATAAATCGACACATCATTTCCATTTCACAACATCAACACATCACATGAAAATGAGTAAGATAAAAAAATCTACTTAAGACTCATGAGGAAAAAGTTATATAACATTGATTTCATATATAAAAATAATGTCATACAAAAAGAGTAAAGAAAAGACAACTTATCTCAAACTCTTTCCGAAGAGAATCTCAAGGAATTCCTTTGACTCCTCTCCTTTCTTCACAACCACACACAATTCTCTGTTTAGAATAGTAAGAAAGAAGAAATCTCTCACTTTCCCTCTCCTCTCACACTCCTTAGAAGAGAAAACACAAACCTAACTTCCTACACAAAATGAAAAGAAAACGCTCTCTAAACTCTAAACTCTTCTCTTCCTTTCTTCTCCCTTTGAAATTTAGCTCAAATGTGTTTAAATTCAGCCAAAATTGAATTCCCAAGATTATCCTCAAGCAACCTTTCAAAATCCAGCCAAATACATTAAATTTAGTTCAAAATTGGGATAGGGTGCTGTCCGGCGCTGGTAGGAGTGTTGTCCGATGCTGGTAGGAGCGCCGTTCGGTGCTGGTAGGAGTGTCATTCGGTGCTGGTAGGAGCACCGTTCGATGCTGGTAGAAGAGCCGTTCGGCGCATTTTTTTGCCAAAACGTCGTAACTCTCTGGAAACTACGCTAGTTCAATAAAATGTACTTTTGTCCTTTTTCTCTTTAAATTTGCTCCTTTTCGCTTCCTTTTGCTTTAAAGGCCTAAAATCATTGTATCTGTAATCATCAAAAATATTTTTCTTTAAAGTGGAATATCATAAAAAATATATATGAAATGGATAGTAAAAAGCAATCAAATTTTCAGTAGATCATAGGGTTGGCATAATCTTTAAAGATCTAAATTCTCGATGGATTTCAACATTTTGATGATCTTGATATGCCATTTCTTGAATATTTTTATCTTACTTTGTAATTTTAATTTTTTTTTTATTTTTCTGATAGTTCTCTCTAATTCATAATCGTAAGGCACAAGTCCCTCAGAACCTAAAGTACGCATACACAATTAACAAAAAGAAAAAAACACACTAACAAAAACAATGAAAAGCAAGAACTTAATTTTTCTTTAATTTCCTTTAAATGATATTTTAGTTAAATTCTCTGAAAACAGTGCCAAAAACTTGATCCCCAAAATTTTACCCTTACATTTTTCATTTTATATTTCTTTCTAATGATATTATCTATTTCTTTGCAACGACGCAAAAAGCATGATTCTGAAGCAAATACGGGATATATTTTAATTATTTTATAATATGGGATTCTACGCAAGTATACATATCATTTATGAAGTAATATAAGACTTTTTGATTAAGCCTCGAGATATTGAACCCACAAAGAAATTTCTAAAATTTTAAAGAAATAAGAACAAGAACTTTTTACTTTGTAAAATGATTTTGTAAAGTATGTTTTAAGATATAAAGTTTTTCAAATTTTTCTTTGGTATTTCTGAATAAAAAGTAAAGCAAATAACTGAAAGTAACACAACTATAAAATAGTATGAAAGCAAATGAGAATAAAATATCTTTTTCCCCTTTCAATGAATCAGTAATAATTATGAAATTTTGTTGTGAAAGTATCTAAGTGTGTTGTACCAAATAGAAGCAATTATATTCTTTACCCTTACTTGGTTCTATAAAGAACCTTGGTTAATTTGAAGTTTTGAAATCATGTAAATGGGTTAGGCGAAGAAGATACTAGCTCTCACTCTAGACTTCCCTTTATTCCCTCCACCTGGGGGCTAACATCACATAACAAAATTTAAAACATCATACCAAGTTAGTGGGCTTTAGCCTGTCACTCTAAAGTCCTCTAATTTTACTCCCCATTAAAAAAAAAATCTTGCTATTTATTTGCACCCAACCATATGGACTAAAATTCTCACCAGTACAATTTCATGTGATTCTTTCCAATTGTTGATTAAGACAATACCGCATTGGTTCTCACAATAAATTTTAATATCTTAATTGGCTAAATCAAGAGGTAAATGAACTGCAAGGTAGTGAATCATCACAACTTCTTCCAACTTTGAAATCCGATACTTTACACAACTTCCTTCCATAATTTAATTACTTCATCATTTAAAAGAAAAAGATAAAGAAAACTACTCAGAACTCATGAAGAAGACACAATCACAACTTGATTTGAAAGTAGAAATCATAGTGAAAACACAATAAGTCTTACTTAAAATCCAAATGTAAAACAAGATAAACACTTATCTGAAAATCCTCTCTACAAGACTCTTGAAGTTCCTTTGAAACTTTTATTTCCCTTTACAAGATACAATAGAGGTTAGCGCCCAACTCAATTAACTCTGAATCTCAATTCTACTCTTAATAAAAATTAGGTACAATTGATAATAAAAGTGGTGAAGTCGAAAGGTGTGCTCTCAATAACTCTCTAACATAAAATGTGCTCTTAACACAAATTACACCCTCCAACAACAACCATTTTTCTGATCTTCAAGTCTTCTTTTTAAAATTTTCAAAAAAGTTCCCTGGCATCTCTTCAAATCATATCCAAATTCAATGTATCCACCAAAGAATGCATCTCTTCATTCAAATCTACCGCCCAAAAGAATTTAAGGAAGTTACCATCAAAATATGCTTCAAACACCCCTTGAAAATGGTGTCAACTTTGATTTAATTCATATTTTTAAACTGCTGCGCCTATGCACCAAGGGTTCGGTGCTTAGCCGCCACAAGTTAAATTTTTTATTCTTCAAGCTTTTACTCCAAATTTGATCCTATTTTGATCATTTCATCGTAGTCAGTCATTTTAATCATACCTACAAGAAAAACATAAATATACCTTCCATTAAAGTGCAATATCATCAAAAATATGTATAAAAATTGATTTAAAAATACTATACATTTTAGGTGTATCATTAGACTAAGTATTTTTCTATTCTCACTAAAGGACAAAGCTAAAATGTGGTTATAATCATTAGCACTTTGCTCTATTAAAAATTGTTAGGAGTCAACTCAGAAATTCCTAGCTAAGTATGTTCCACCTTCAAGGACTACTAAACTTAGAAATGATATTATATCATTTTTTCAGTATGAAGGGGAATCACTCTACGAAGCCTGGGAAAGATTTAAGAAACTCCCAAGAAAGTTCCACATCATACTTTGTCTAATTGGTTAATCATTCAAAATTTTTATAATGGGTTAATAGGATCCCTTAGGTTTATAATTGATGCTGCCACTGGTGGATCATTAATGTCAAAACAATTTGATGAAGCTTATTCTTTTATTGAAAGAATGGCTACAAATGAATTTGAACGGCCCTCTGCTAGGGTGAATACTAAACAAGTGGTCAGTGTTCATGATACAAATGAAAGTTCAATTCTTGTATCTCAGGTTGTTGCAATATCAAGGAAGTTGGACCAATTTAGAATGAACCAACCTCAATTTACTCCAGTAAGTGAGGAAAGTTCATTAGGACATATGACTGATTCTAACTTATCATATGAGACTTTAAATACCATAAACAACACATATTCTAATTTTTACAAAGCAGGTTGGAAGAACCATCCTGATTTTAACTAGAATCATACTACTGGGAGTGAAAACCAACAATGGGAAAATAATCATGCAAATTCTTATGGAAGTTAGAATAATCAGGGGAACACAAACAATAGACCTTCATATTCACTGGACTCTAACAATGATCAACAATTTGACGATAAGAATATGTCTATAGAAGAAATGGTATTGCAAATGGTAAACCAGTTGCAAAGTCAAAATGTTGTGATTATAAACATAGAGAATCAACTGGGACAATTTGCTAACTCACTTAGCCATAGGCCTCGAGGGACACTTCCTAGCAACACTGAGATTAAACCTAAAGAGAACACTAATGAACAAGTATAAGCTATCCAATTAAGAAGTGGAAGAGAGATAGAGGATGTGGTTAGAAAAGAGAAAGAAGTTGTGAGAGAAATAAAAGAAATTAAATGACCTAAAGAAAATGATTCTAAGGAGAAAAATTAATATCTCCAACTAAAATCAATTTATAAATACCACCACCTCCATTTCCTCAAAGACATAGACTACATGAGTTGGATAAATAATTTTCAAAATTCCTGAAAGTACTTAAGAAGTAACTATAAATATTCCTTTCGCAGAAGCTTTGGAACAGATGACAAGTTATGCAAAGTTTATGAAGGATATATTAAACAAGAAAAGGAAACCTGGGGATTACGAGACATTAACACTAATTGAGGAGTGCAGCGCTATACTTCAGAAAAAGCTTCCTCAGAAACTTAAAGATCCTTGTAGTTTTACAATTCTTTGTGCAATTGAAGAAAAAATATGTAGAAAATAAAGATAATCTATGCTATATGTGCAAAAAAGAGAGTTGACTACGAATATTAATGACTAGGAAGTAACTTTTGATGTATTAAAGACTATGAAATATCCAGCTGAAAGGAAGCAAAAAGGAGCAAATTTAGAGCAAAAAAGGACACAAGTGCATTTTATTGAACTAGCACCAAACAACGCTGTCACCAGCACCGAACAACACTATCATGAGCATAGGACAATGCCAGTTTCCAGAGAGTTATGACATTTTGGCGGAATAATGCGCTAAACAGTGTTCCTACTAGTGCCGAATAGCGCCATATCCTGATTTTGAACTAGATTCACTGTATTTGGCTGGATTTTGAAAGGTTGCTTGAGGAAAATTTTGGGAATTCAGTTTTGGCCAAACTTAAAAACTTTTGGTGCCAAATTTCAGAGGGGGGGAAGAAAGGAAGTGAAGAGTTTAGAGTTTAGAGAGTGTCTTCTTTCCATTTTGTGTAGGAAGTTAGGTTTGTGTTTTCCCTTCTAAGGAGTGCGAGAGGAGAGGGAAACTGAGAGATTTCTTCTTCCTTTCTATTCTAAAGAGAGAATTGTGTGTTGTTGTGAAGAAAAAGAGGAGTCAAAGAAATTTCTTGAGATTCTCTTGGGGATGAGTTTGAGATAAGTTGTCTTTACTTTACTCTGTTTATGTGATGTTGTTTTTATATATGAAATCCATGTTTTGTCATATTTTCCTGATGAGTCTTAAGTAGAATTCTTTGTCTTTCTCCTTTTCATATAATGTGTTGATGTTGTGAAATGGAAATGATGTACTGATTTATTATAGAGAATTTGTGCTGACCTTTTCACTTATAACTTCATTTTCTTTTTAATCTAGCCAATTGAATTATTAAAACTTGTTGGGAAACATATGTTTTGAAAGGATTATGAGTCCCACAATAAAAGTGAAGGTCACATTCAATGTTCATGAATGAGAGATGTAATTCATGGGGATTGAGTGCAAATAAACAGGGATATATACTTTGATGGGTGTAGAATTAGAGATTTTAGAGTGACAAGCTGAAATCCTCAATTTTGTCCTAATGTTTAGAAACTAAAGCAAGAGTTAGCCTTCAGGTGAAGGGAAGTGGGAGCTCTTGAGTGAGAGCCAATATCCTCCCAACCTAACCATAGATTTAGGGATTAAACTTAGGATTAGCTAATTTTCTTTATATGCTGAAATATGGGTAAAAAATAGGAATGCTCCTATTTAGAACAATACATTTGTATCACTGATCTATGTCACAATAATCATCACATTATGAATGGAAAGGAGGAAGACTCTTTCTTGCAACTGAACTTTGTTATAAATTTAGTCTTGTGTTAGTTTAACTTGTTAGAGTTTGGAACGTGCTTTGGTAGAAATAGTAATTAAATCTGTTTATCTTTACTTTAAGAATTAAATCACTTGCAATTGTGTTATGATTCGATAAGAAATTTCTGTGTTACGACATAAAAGTAAAGCCTCCCTGTAGGATCGATATTCCAGGACTCCACCAGAGCCCGGTATTACTTGAGCGATACGTATACTTGTGTTAATTGTGTGACTCATTATCATCTAAATCAATATGTGTATTTAAAATCTGATTTCATAAATTCTTGCATTTAAAAAAGTCACACCACCTACCTATTTAAGGAATTCATCTACACTACCAGCCTCTATATCTTCAGATTCGGCTCAATCACAAGAAGAACCTGAATTGAATGATGAAATAAATAAAAGATCTCCTAATAAAGAGTTATTCAAAATCACTAAATGGCATATTCCATGGTATACAGACAAAATGAATGTGATTCTAATGCTGGGGCAACCAGAGTGAATATTGGATACATCGGGTCATCGATGTTAGAACAAACACTTCATGGGAGTCAACTCATGGTTTTCTTCGTTATTTGTTTAGTGTGATTGTTGTTATGTTGAATTGGATAATAGTAAGATGTTAGACTTTGATCCTTGTTTGACTTGTAAGAGTTGTTTAGGTTAATGTTGTGCGGTTATGCCTTGGTTTTGAATAAATTTATATATGACTTCTGGTAGTAGTAGGCTAACGAGTCTGTTACCAATTAGTTCTGAACCAGAGCTGAGCATTACCTTAAAGCATGTAGAGTTTGGTTTGGGACCACTCTATGTCAACTCTTTTACTTCCTTTATCTGACTTTGTCTTTACTGAGTAAAGTCATGAACTTAATGAACAAATTCTAAATGAACTACACTACTTTTATTTACCAGATTGTGTATACCTTAGACTTAGAGTAAACCTGAAAGAGTAAACCTGAGTCTTTATAATAGAGAAATTCTAGTCCAAGGGTGTTCAAGTAAAGGAAAGTAACAAGTTTTAACTTTAGAGGAGGATAGTGGAATTAAAAATTATTTAAGGACTTATCCAGATGTAGTAATCCTCACATATATTAAAAAAAAAGAGAAGAAAAAAAGATAAAAAAGATCCCGAAAAAGAAAAAAATATTGTGAGGAGAAGCTTGAGGAGTGGTCATAATGAAAAATTGGTTTCACTTTAGTCTTTCTAGAGTAAGGAACATAGAACAATCCTAAGCTTTCTTTTTATACTTATATTAGTTAAATTGATTTTAAGAGAGTTCTTAAGTCTATAAAGTAAAGTTCATAGGATCTGATGTTTGAAAATTCTGCAAATTTTTTTGAATTAGATAGGAAAACAAATTCCCAAGTTTGATGTTAAATATTTTAGACCTTGGGCTAGTCTAATTCGCTAGAAGTTCTTCTAAGTTGAACTATCAAATTTTTAGAACAAAATTTTAGCAAACCTAAGGAATGACCCTTTAACTTTAATCTACATAAATTATTTCAAAAGAGTAGTATTACTTGAGGACAAGTAATGTTTATGTTTAGGGAATTTTAATCCACCTAAAAATGTACTACTTTTTATGCTAAATTTTATAATGATATTGCACTTTAAAGGTATTTTTTGTGTTTTATTGGTTGTAAATACATCATATTAAATATTTTTGAGTTATTGGAGCAAAATAAACAAAAATGATGTAAATATGGTGTAATTTGGGGCCAAAACGAGGAAGGAAGAAAATTATGACTTGCCACATTTTGATATATCTTTCTATGCTTAATATGATTTACATTTATCACATATATTTAAATGAAATTAAACTTTTTTTTTATTTCTAGCTTAAAGTTATATCTGTTAGGAGCGAAACACAACTGAAATGAGGTAAAACAGAGCTGAAACGGAGCCAAAAAGAGCAAAACAGTAGAGCTGCACAAAAAATGGCGCCTAAGTGCCAAAGTTGGTGCATAGCTGCCAGAAATGGCACCTAATCGCCACCAAATCAGCTCATAGGGGCTAAAATATGATTGGTGACGGTTTTTTTCATAACTTCTTGAAGAAATGTTGGATTTGGATGATTTTTGAAGCTTTGCGAAGTGTATCTCTTAAAGAATTTGTTGGGAATGATAAAACAAACTTTCTAGAAGAGTTTGGGGCGGTTAGAAGCTGGTTATTGAAGTTAGAAGTGAAAAGATGTATCTCTTGGAGTTAAGGGGTGTTTCTTTTGGTTAAAAGGTGTTATTTTTCAAGAGAGTCACCCTTTGGAAGTTTCATTGAATATGGACACATTTGAAGAGGAGCATGAGACACACTTTGGAAGATTCATTGAATATGGACTCTTTGAAGAGACAATTAAGCACATGTTGGGAAATTATAAAAAAATTCTTTAGTCCCTTGATTAGGTGAAGAATTGGAAGGGGAAAACTAATTAGGAGAGGAGATGAAGGCTTGGAGAAGATTATCACTTGAGCGTGAGCTGCAAGTGAGGCGATAAGGTTCGAGAGAAAGAGAGAGTGTGAGAATTTCTTATTTTCCTTTTTACATTGTTCTTAGAGAGGATTGTAGGAAGATTGTTGACATCACTTTTAGCTGAGGTCTAGTCTCTCTTTAGAATAACCTAGGGTCTAGCCAAAGTACTCTCCTGGTGAATTTCTTAGAAGACTAGTAATCGTACCCTTCCCCATAGAAATTCAAACTTTACTCACTTCACTAGGATTTTTTCATATGCTTAAGGACTAAACTCCAGTTTTTTGGGAGGAAGAGACCAATCATAAGGAAGCCCAAGGGATGTCTCCTATAGGTGGTCAGGCTATAGGATCTACCCCGGGAGGTCTGGAGCTCACACCATACTCACACCACACTTACACTACACACTCACAACCCTAAACAAGGCACATCATCTTTGATCCCCTAACTCTTTGGAAACTCATGTAAGTGGTTTTCCCAAGCTATTAGCCTCAGGCTAGGGTTTAGCTAGTACCAATACATAGAGGACCAAATGAGGAGGACCCTTGGTCCATGGCTCAATCTAAGAAATTCCACATTACTCACCTTCAACCAATCCCAATTTTCCCAAACATTCCAAATTTCCAACCCCTTTATCCCAAAATACTCAAAATACCCAAAATACAAAATACTTAAGATGCCTCCAAAAACATAAAACACTCCAAAATTTCCAAAAATAATCCAAATTACCCATAAATCTCCATAAATTATCCCAAAATACTCCCTACCACTAAAATTAGACAAAATTATCCAAAATTGCCAAATTTCCCAAAAAATTCTTAAAATGATCAAAATGGCCCTCTTAGACCAAAATTCCAAAAATTCCCATAAATTCCCAAAATCTCTAAAATATTCCCAATTTTGAATTCTCTCAACTACCACATGACCCAATTTGCCCAATTTAGCCCAATTTAACCAAAAGCCCTAATTTGACCCATTTAACCCAAAAGTCCCCAAATTAAATCCAATGTCTACCCAATTGATCCCAATCTTGCCAAATTTCATTTCCAAATTTTTATTCAATATCTGCAATACAAAACTAAACCATATCTAAGCCCAATTTGACCCACATTTGAGTTCAACTTCACTTAAATTATGAAATCTCCAATTTTGCTAAAGTGACCCAAATCCCCCAAATTGACCTAACACCAATCAATTTCTCCACAATTTGAATTCTAAATCCTTCATAACACTCCCCTAAATTGAATTGAACCATAAATTGCCCCAAATTTGAGCCCAAGGCTCACCCAAATCCACTTAAATTCCAAAACACCAAATTTTGATCCAAACATACCATATGCCCAAAATCTCCTAAATTGAGTGCCCTAACCCTAAAATTTCTACCCAATTAATGTTAAGAACTCATTATGACATCCCCATAGACCATTTGGAACCTTCAATTGGCCTTGGACCTAACCCGAGCCAAACCTAAACCTAAGTTAACCTAACTTTCCCCAAATTGACCAAAATCCTAAACCAAGCTAAAGTGATCTACCAAACCAATTCAACACCAATCCAAACATTTTCTAAACACTTTATCACAATCATACACACAATTTTGCTCAATCATTTGGCTCTAACCATAGCTCAAACCTAACCTAGCCCAACATTGACCAATGTGATCCAAAATTGAACCCATGAATTAACTTAATCAAATTGAACCAAAAGTGACCAAACCAACTCCTCTAAAGCCACCAAGTGACCCTTAAGAACCACCCTAGACCAACCTAGCCTACTCTAATGGAGCCATGGACCAAAGGTTACTTGAATTAGGGGTTTCACCCCACACTTAGCCTTAATCAAAATATGTTCACCATCATCACTTGCCATTGGGAGTAAAGCATCACTAATCCTCCCTTAGCTCACCTGAATACCCTGGCCACCAGCCTTGGCTCTGCCGGCCACCCTAGTGACCAGAAAACATCAAAACCAAGAGCCACCCCTCTCAAATTGAACTCAAACTCCACCCTATGGCTAACGCAGCTCTGAATTGTCATTGGGGCTCATCTGCCCTCCACTTTGGCAGATGAATCCACCAATTGCCAGCCTCTGAGCTCAATCCAATGGCCACGCCGATAAATATATCTCTTCACAGCAAAAATCAGGTGTTGAAATTTTTCTCAAGGAAACTCCACTAAATTGCTTCCAGAGCTTCCCTGAGAGTTCCTAAGAGTGATCCCTTCAGCCATTGATCACCACTGTTTGAGAGCAATTTCATCACTAAAATTTGGCTGGAAACCAGGACATATTTCTCCATAGCTTCACAGTGCACTAAATTGTAATTAACTGTGCCCAAACCTTCTCAGCAGTGAAAGAAGAGGATCCCCCATCAAAGCCCCATCATAAAGAGCCTCAACACCAGACTGTCACGGGATCACACCAATTGGGGACAAAGAAGGGTAACCGTTGGATCACACGTGTTTTTGTTGGACGGCTCGGATCGCGCCGGATGAGAGGATGGAAAAGGAAAAGTGGGCCGCGTGGCACCCTAGTCAGCTGACAACATTAAATGGGAGCGCCCCGCTTGGGGAGTTTGATTCACCGTAGGTTGAGCTGACGCTGAGTAACTTAAGTAGGAAAATCTGATTTTTCTAAATTATTTAAATCACATGAACTTTAAAAATCCATATATTGGCCTAGAAACATCATAAAAATAAAAGAAAAAACCTTACTACTTAGTGAACAGAGGAGAACATTATGGAAATCGTTTAAAATATTTTTGAGCCATATTTTATTTTTAATAATTTAAATATCAATTTCACTCTTTTAATTCTCCATGCATGTAGGAGTTTTACCATAGCTTGAACTTTTGGTATGTTATTCCCTCTATCATAAGGGATATTCTCTGATTTTTCCAAAGTCAGAGAAGATCCCTAGACATAGATTCATATTTTTTAATTTTATGTCTATTATTTGATAAATTAAATGTGGTAATTATCATATTTCTTAGAAAAATCCCAAAAATTTATGGTAGGTTCTTTGTGGTCAGAGAGTTCTAGGAAAAATTTTCCATTGATTTAAAATGATAAAATAAGCTTAATTGTCCCCTTGACCTAAAAAAAACTTTTAATTAATTAGGACAAAATAAAAATTAAAATGACATAAAAATTGCTCTTCACTATGCTTCAGGATAGAGGAACTCCCCTAAAATTTTTGAAGTCATATAAAATTAATTTAATAGGTTAAATAATTTTTCTAAGTCGAATGACTTTTTTGGCACTTAAATGAATTTTAAAAATTATAATACATGTCAAAAATTTATAAGAATGATTTTGGGAGTTCTCTGTGATCAGAGGTTCCTTCTAAAAATAAAATTGAGATTTTTACAAAATTTTAATTTTTAATCATATTTTAATATTTAAATAATTAAATAATAAAAAAAATAAAAAATATTAAAAATCAATAAATTATCACTTTTTGTTTTCTAATCACTTAGGAACCATCCCCATAATTTTCCTATGTTTCAAAATTAAAATATCAATTTTTAAAGGCATAGATCAATTTTTAAGAGGTTAAAAATGAATTTTCTTAATTTTCCACTAAAATAATTCTAATAATTAAAAGAAACATCAGAAAAATATGAAATTTATTTCAGGTTCCCTTACCTTGGAGAGATTTTTCAAAAATATAAAATTGAATTTTTAACCTTTAAAATATTTTATAATTAACTAAAACTCAAAAAATTAAAATAATTCTAATAATTAAAGTAAAACTCAATAAATCATGAAATTTGGTCCAAGTGATTCTTTAATGTAGGGCTATCTCCAATAAAAATTTCAAGGGATTAGGATTTGTCTTTGTCAGCTTATTGATTTTTCATTGAAAATACTATTTTTGCATGAAAATAAATATATAAATTAAATTAAATTTTGAAAAATTACATTTTCTCTCTGATGTTTTAATTAACCCATTAATAAGGTACGATAAAAATTCCAAAGTCATATGAACTAAATTTGATGGACTTTAAGGTGATAAGACCTTAAGGGCAAAAAGGTAATTTTGGATACATAGCCTTAATTAATATTTAGGCTTAAATTCAAGCGGGAAAAATGGGTAAAATTTTGATTTTAATAAGTTTATCTGAATGGTTTAAACATTAAGAGATAAATGGTAGAAACTCACTATAATTTTGTCACATCAAAATTAAACATCTAAGTTTCCTTAATTATTGTAATTTAGAAGAAAAATCAAATTACGAGAATGTTATGGTTAGGGGCACGATTTTGGAAATTAATAAACCACCAACCTGACCCCATTACTTGGTGTTCAAAGCAATATTATGATCTTTTGGTGGAAATTCTCACCACTTAAAGTTTGATTTTCCTTAAAGTCATAAAATATACTCACCTAAAATCCCAAGGGGCTTAATAGTGAGCTAGGCTTGATCAAATTTAATTGAAAGAGGTTTAGAAAAGTTAATACAATCAAAACTAATGTATTTTGAGACATTACAAGCCCCAATCAAAATTTAACTAAGTACCCTAATAAACATAATTTGTCATTATAGGGCCTTAACCCACATAATTCTTAAATTAAATAAGAAATTATGAATTACCCTACTCTTAGAGATTATTAAAAAATTGGTTCACTGAGCATAAGGGTATGAAAGGGATAAATTGTTTAATAACTATAATAAGTCCAAAAGGACCTTAAGGAAGTTCAAATGTATTGTGAAATATTCAGATATCTTATGGACCATTCACAGGTCTTCTGGACATCTTGTAGGACCACTGGACCTATTATATTTATTAAATGAAGAAATCTCACAAATGAACAGAGTTCACCGGGTTATGACATATAGTTTGCTAGGCCTGTGATGAACATATCCATAAGGTTTTAATTCCCTAAAAATATAAATGTTTATTGAAAAGAATACCAAAGTTTCAGGTAGAGGAATGAGAAGTCTCGCCAGGTACACTTTTATAAGTTTACAACGTTTTCTTTCCCATGTTTTCTTTACCGCACTTTTCTTTTCTTGCAAGTTTGCATGATAAACAAGAATGCCACCCTGCATGAAAACAAATACCTTTAGGATAGCCACAAAACTGAGACTAAAATTAAAATTAAAAGTCAAGATAAGATAAAATTCACCGCCACAACATTCAAAAATATAAAACAACTCAAAATTTAATCACAAACAAATCAAAATCCACAATTGCAACTAAATTAAAACGTCTCATTGAATGATCGAGAATTCCTTGGAGGAGGTAACCCACGTGTTGCTAACAGGGTTTTCCCACAATCTAAATGAAAGTATGGAGCTCATTAAGTTGAGTTTAGTAAATTCATTTAGACTAAGTGAATCCGATGAAAATAGCGATGTCGTGATGATGCAACTGTGGGATCTTAACTGTTGTTGCTATAATCAACTTTAATGTTCCCGTAATAAAATATTAAGACACCTCAATTTAAATATTTTTAAAACATGACACTTCTCTCTTCTACTCAATTGACATTTCTTTAAACTAAACCTGCTACAACGAGATTCTTGTAGCATGTATAGTGGGCAGCACGGTCATCTTTAACAACAAAACTTGTCAACACCAGCAAAACTTTTCTTTGTTTAGAACAACTAGCCATAGGACTTTGAGGTAGCTTGCTTAGTGCAGTATAAATCCTCACTTGTTCTTTTAGGCCTTTGCACGATGATGCTGTGCAGTATAAGCCCTAACTCGCTTTAGGATTCTGAGGTTGTCGTCTGATATGAAACCCTCATATCCTTCAGGGTATTTGCATAATTTGATATTATGCAAATGTAATTCCTATAATTAATTGGCAGGATTGAAATTTAAGTAAATTCATTTCCAAGATTTATAGCCAAACCATAGGATATTTGGGAAGACATCAAGATTTTTATTCAATCTATGTTCTTCCACTAGCCTTCTCTCCTTTGGATTCAGATAAAATGAAATGTTCCAAAACATAATCCATTAACCTATTGAATTTCTGACTATCACATTCACTTTGAAACCTTACCCTAGGAAGTCATGAATATAAATATTTGATGAACTATATCAAGATTTTTCTTAGGTGACTTCAGTTATCTAAGATGTAATTAACTACATAAACCCTATCTAATTCCTTCATATTGGATAAGGAAAATTTTTGGTCAAATATGTTTTGCAGGACAAACAGATGTCATGATTTCTTTAGTTTGTTTGATCAAGCCTCATCCTAAGTCATATATCTGTTCTTCGGGATAGTTACAAGTCTTGTGAAGAAGCGCTTGGTTATCCAAACTAACGTTTATATGAGATCAGTTTGATTTCATATTCTTCAATGAAATATTATTTTCAAAATCCATATATATATATATATATATATATATATTAAAATAAATCAAATCTTTATTTTCATAAAAATATATTCTAAAACTCTTTTCAAAACAAAACACCCAAAAAATATTTTTTTTAAAAAAAGGAATTTTTAATGGCCGACAGTTTTCTGGCGACTCCACTAGGGAACAAGTTTCTTTTTTGATTAAGATCAGGAAATACTATATTCATATATCGGTAATGGTCCCTCATGAGCCAGATTACCATTCTTCCATTGACATACGTCACCCATTTCTTTCTTGGGAATGTGTGATCAACTCTTCTGGATTTCAGGACGTTTTGTTTGGTCACGCCTAAACATAAGGGTCCAGGAGTCCCTACGTTTTCCATTTTGATCTTGTGGGGTCTGACCCCCAATAGGTGTGTTGGCGAGTAAATCTTACTAGGGTAATCTGCGTTGTGAAGGGTATCTTCAACAGGATCCCATACTTCACTTCCTTTTTGTACCTCTCGGGTTCAATCCTGTCTTCGACAGATTGACCAACTTTTCTTTAAATCTTAAAAATCCTTTTAACCAACATGTGAAAACCTAAAAAATGAAATAAAAAGATAATAAAATATCGAAATGAAAGAAATTTTTCCCAGTTCACAGAACAACCTTTTTCGTAGTGTTTGCACTATGATGACAAGGTTTTTGGGCTTCATTAACCTTCAGAATACTTCTCTTAACAGTTAAAGATGTCATCCCCTATGCTGACTTTCTCCTGCAACATGCACTCCTCTTGCGAGGCCCACCTTGCAGCGCTGATGATCCAATTCGTGGTTGGCTTCAATGAGTTTGAAGTCATACTTAGGAAAGCCCTGTTCGTGGTCGTGAAAGTTGCCACTCCTAATATTCAAGAACTGTTTGTTGAGTTTGATCTGAACTCCCATGAAGATTTTACTTCTACTAAGAAGGTGAAAATAACCACTGCTCCCGTCAAGTCAACCGTCTCCATGCCAAAGAGAGTTTTTACTTCTACTGCCACCGGCTTCGCCGTCAGTGCACCTACTTTCCCATCTACCAAAGGGAAAGAGATTCTGCATGAAGATGATTCTGAGAATACATTTCTTGCCCCACCACCACTCTTCAAAGTTAGCTCAAGTTCTAAACCTCCTCTGCCAACCAATTCTCAAAGAAGAAACCATAACCGCATGATTCGTAGAATTGCCAGAACACAAGTCACAAATATGCCAGTAATTTATGAGATTCCTCAACTGGAGGAACTCGGTTTACCTGATACCTCTCCTCTTCTTTGAGGTAGCAGGTTTCACCAGTTAGCTGGCACTACTGGGGATAAAAGCCTCCATAGGATTGTCACTACACTTCCAGCACTACACCGTCGTGATAAGGTGAGGGGATGGCCCGCACCTATCACCCGAGCTCACACCCTTCTATGAAGATTGTTTGAAATAGAGGGTTATTCTATCGCCAAACTTCTTAAGAGAATGGGATGTGCAATATCCCCTGAAATTAAGGATAAAATTCTAGAAATGGAAAGACCCATCTGAATTTCCGTCAAACACCGTTTGGGAAAACATGTTGATGCAGCTGCTACAGATGATACTACTATAAGCAGATCTGTTAAGTCTCGGCTGGTCCCGTGAGTACTAGATGCCGATGATCATAAGGAACCTCAAATGAGAAAGAATAAGAGAGGAGTATTCTATTCTGTACATGGTCTACACACCAGGGAGCACACTTCCCGTCATCACCCCGATGTCCTCACCGAGACACCTCGTTTTAAGGCGTCGACTTTTAAGAGTAAAGTGTGGTTACCGAGAGGTGTTGTACCAGTACATTCTAAAAGGTCTGCTGAACACAAAATGGATCATGAGTCCGATGTTCCCATTGCCACCGTTATCATTGCTTCTGAATTAGTTGCAGAGAAAAGTGATAGTGCATGAAAACCTACGGATTTAAAGATGACTAAGAAGAAAACGGTTGATGATTGAGTTTGAAAGCTCTGGGTAGAAATTTTTTAGTTAGCCCAATAACAAGGGTTGGATACTGATGATGAAGACTACTTCTTGTCAGATTACATGGATGAAGAATTCATGGAAATTAATATGGTCGAAACTCGGCCCACGTCGTCTGCGCGTGATGCTCCTAGTGTGCAGAACACCGCGGATGAGCTGCGGAGGACCATCTTGATAAGAGATGAACATATTAGCTATCTGGAGAAGAGAATGGAAGAGATGACCGCTGCCATGACCGCCACCATGACCGCTATGGCTACCGTCTACAGGCAACCACAGTCAAGACTCGCAGCGTCTCCTGAGGTTAACCAGTCTGAGATTATACATAGCGATGATAAAAGAAGAGAAATCACTTCAGCCTATGAAGACGAGCCGCCAAGAAGAGATCCAACACCAAACCCTCTAGAAAAGAACATTAAACTGATGGTTGTACAACAAGTTTGGGAGGCCTTGGCTTATTCCAAAGCAGGTTCATCAGTTTCGAAGGGTAGACCCTACTTAGAGGAGTTCGATGTCGTTCCGTACAATAAAGGCTTCGTGCCCCCGAATTTCAAGACGTTTGACGGGATGTGAAATCCTTGCCAGCACATAGCACAGTTCAGAGCAAGTTGTTGCACCACAGGAGGAAGTGAAGCTCTGTTGTTCCGTCAGTTTGTCAGCAGCTTGTCAGGATTAGTGTTTGATTGGTAGACTGAGATTCCCAATGGATTGATAAAAACTTTTGCAGAAATGGTAAAAAATATTCGTGAAAAGATTCACCGGTGCCCAACATCATGTTACCATAGGAGATCTCATGGTGGAGCGGCAGAAGCCCGATGAGACTTTAGTCGACTACATTCTCAGATGGAGAAACTTAAGCATGAAATGTGAACCACAACTATAAGAACAACATGCGATTGAGATACTACTTAAGAGTATCCACGGTCCGGTAGCCTTCATGCTTAAGGGTCTCACCATCTACTCAGTAAAGCCAGCAGCCTGCAAGAAGAGGTCAAGCACATGGAACCTACATAAAAGACAAAAAAGACAAAACTGGCTAAAGCATATGAGAAGAGATCTGGTGTAGTGGTAACTGTAGACAAAGGAAAATTGCCAATGAGGATTTAGCCTGAGCAGTTGCCGCAGCAGCACAGTCAGTCGCCTCAGTATAGTTAGCCTCAGTAGTATGGTCAGCTTCGTGCATAGCAGAGTAGTCAGTCTAGTCAGTAGCAGAGGTCATACAGGACAGATGGACGACAGGGTCCGACAATGTCAGAATGGATGCGCAGGAACTACTCATTCAAAGACGACACCATAACAAAGATGTTCAGAAATTTGATGAAGAAGCCCGAGTTCAAATTGCTTGAGCTGAAGTAGCCGGAAGAGGTGGATAAGAAGGATCAGCCAAACTTCTATCCCAACCACAGGATGCTCGGACAAATCATAGAAAAATGCTTCAGTTTCAAGGATTGGCTTGAGCAGAATTATAAGGAAGGGAATATAACGATACCAAAGGAATAATTGAAAGAACTTGAAAGAGTAATTATAAATGTGATTTGAGCCGAGCCAATCTCTCCGATTGATCCGTACACAGGCAAAAGTGGGTGAAGCACAAATTAGAATGAGCTCAAGAAAGTCCTGAACTAGATTCAGTCCACTCTAAAGAAGGCTGATGTCTGGAGTCTACCGCCAGCCCAGTTTAAGATGAAGGCTTCACTAAGGAAGCTACCTCGATAAGAATGGAGGAAGAAGCAGATCGTGAATGAAATTAAGGACAATAATGCGAGGGTTAGGATAGACGATGGCCCTGTTAGATTGGTTGTTTCGGATTTGAGGGTAAAACCCCTTGTTGACCTCATTTTTGATGAGGTCTTCTCTTCTCTCTTTAGCACTTAGGATCTAGCCTTAGGCTTTTTCCTTTGACTATCTTAGAGGACTAGAATTGGGACCCACCCCTTTAGAAATTTGAACCACTTCTTGCCTCCTTACAAACCCCACAAGCTAGCTTGTAGACCCCTAATCACCTAGAGGGTTGAAATCAAATGTGAAGGTTAAAAGGATGAGTTCCCTATAGGACTCTTTGGCCTTAGGACCACCCTGGGTGGCTTGGTCTGGTGAAGGTTGACTTACACACTCACTACACTCACACTCTACACTCTCACACACACAATCCAAATCCTAAAACCACACCCATACCCAACTTGACCCCTTGACTCATGTAGGTAATTCATATGGATGACCTTAACCCCTAAGCCCCTGGCTAAGAGGGTTAGGAACAACATAGTGAATGCCTCAAATGAGTCCTCTCATTGCTCATATAGGCTTAATATGACTTCATGGCTCAACCAAAGTGCTTCCATTTCACTCATATTTGATCAATCTTCTTTTTCCAAAATTTCGATTTTCGACTCGGGGACCCTACACCTATCAAACCTACCAAAAACCCTTAAAATTGCCCAAATCCTCCAAAATTTCCAAATCACCCAAAATTCCCCAAAATTAATCTTGAACAATTCCTCACCAATCAAATTGATCATCCATAGCCAGAAATACCCAAAATTCCAAAAGTACCCCGCAATACCCTCCAAATACCAAAAATACCGCTCTTAACCAAAAAATCCAAAAATTCAGAAAATTCCCAGAAAATTCCAAAAAATTCCAAATATTCTCAATTTCATTTTGTCCAACTACACCATGGGTCAATTTTGTTAATTTACCCCACTTTTACCAAAACCCCCAATTTAGCCCATTCTCAATCCAAGTGAACCTAATGTCAAACCCAACCTACCCAATTAACCCCAATTTTGGTCCAATTCAATTCTAAACTCCAATTCAATATCCACAATATCAATCTAGACCAAATCCAATTCCAATTTGATTGACAATTGGGTCCAATTTCACTTTTGACCTTAAAGCCCAATTTGGACCCATGACCCAAACTTAGCCCAAACCAAACCAATTCAACTTCAATTGACCCCAAACCTTTTATAAACCTTCCCTAACATCCCCATAAACAAAACACTTACATAATTTGCCCAAAATTTGGACCCAAACCCCACTCAAATCCAACCTAAAACCAAAAAGCCCAATTTTGACCTAAACCCAAACCTAACCCAAATAAGCCCAAGTCCCAAAACCAAAACCCAACCAAAGTTGAAACCTCTTTGAAACACTCCCATTAACATTTCCCAACATTAATTTTACATCAATTTTAGCCCTAGCCAAACATTGGCCCAAATTAGCCCAATTTGACCTACATTGGCCCATTTACCAAAGAAACCCAAATTCAAACCCAAACCACCTCAAATTCATTTCAAATCACTCATGACACATCCATAAACTAAACCCAACATTTATTTGGCATGGCCCTTTGCAAAATTTTCATCGAAAATCCCACTTCTAAAGGACATTCAAAAGCCCATTCCTAACCAAACTCAAAAGCCCAAGCCCATCCTAAAGCCCACATTACAATCTCATCTCATCCTCACTTAATTAAAATCATTCCTAAGTCCTAAATCAGCAATCAAATCTTTCTAAACAAAGCCATATGACAAACCATCCAAATTTTACACTAAAATACCAAAATTCCTTAAACCCATTTCCATGAAACCAAGCCAACTTTTCCCAAGCCAAATATGAGCCATAAAGCCAATCTTAAGCCACATGCAAGCCATGTGAGTTGTTTACATGTGACCTTACCACATTGGGCAAAAGGAGGAGGTCCTTTAAGCACTTCCTAAAAGCCATTAACCTTACTTATGATTCCCCTTAACCCAAATATAATCTAAATATTCTTGGATGGAGACTTCTCCACTTAAGACCAGTCGACCCAACCGATTCACCCGACTCAAAACCGAGTCATGGGGAGGTGAACCAAGCCCAAAATCATGGGTTGACCAATTTGAGCCCAAAATGAGCCCTTACCCTTTCCATTTCAAGCCATCCTCTTTAGACATGGCAAAGCTCAATTGCCTGCACAAACCTCCAGCCCTGACCCACCTGGACCTGAGGGTGACCCATGCCTGGCGACCAGCTGCCTGGATCGCCGGAAAACACCATGGCCGAGACCTTGCGAGGAGCCAAACTTTTTAATTCTGCCTTGCTGAGTTGTCCTAGCCCAATTGAACACCATGGTTGTTCTTCTCTTGCATGGAGCAGTTGATCCCAAGGCTTAAACCCCCCTAGGAGGCCCTCCAGCCTCTCCTATTTATACACCCCCTCCTCTCGGCCAAGGGAGGTGCTGAAAAAAACCTTAAGGAAACTCTGCCAAAATTGTTCCGCATCTACTCCCCACACTTAGAGCAATTGATCCCCAGTGACAATTTGCCCTAATCTCCACCAACAGAACCCAATTTCTCAGCCAAACTTCCACCCAAAATCATGACATCTCCAAATTCTCTACCAAAATCAAATTAAACTCATCCACACCTACACAAGACCAAGAGAAGGAGTTCCCCAGTGGAAGCCCCCTCTCCAGACCACCCAACTGTTCCAGACTCCAAAGGTTGTTATCGGGCTTGGTGAAAATCATACCTAGACAATTCACCAGGCCAAGGGACTTCATCTGGAGCTTGCTTGGACCCAATCGAAGGTGATACAACCCTCAGATTGAAGCCACACTTCTCTGAGCTAAGGTATGAGCTAACTCTTTATCCCGAGCTACTGGAGATTCTCCATTTCAAATGCCTTAATTTCAATGCATGATCACCATATAGATGTATTCGTCTCTTCAAGATGAATCCATAGAGCACAAGAATACGAAAATCCGTTATGTATTGAGTGAGATATCAAGGATTTAGTGTGAATAGTTCTCAGGTTAGGAGGCTTGGGGATGTCGTCCATTGATACACGCGCGGGTGGACGATCCAGATTGAGCCGTATGAGGAGACAGAACGATACAGCGGGCCCCTGGAGCATTGAGTCGGATGGCGGCACTGAATCAGAGCGCGCCGCATAGCCTTTCGAAGCTGCCGAGGATGGCGTGGCGCCGTGTGGATAAGTAGGAAAATAGGGATTTTTCATATTTATTAAATACCCAGAACTTCAAAAATTCATAACTTTGTGTAGAAAAATCCTAAAAATAAAATAAAAATACCCTCTTGCTCAGTGAACAGAGGAGAATAATGTGAAAAAAAATCAAGTAATTTCATTAAGTATTTTATTTTTAATGATTTATTTACTCTCTGTACTATTTCAATTCTCCATGCATATAAGAAATTCACCATGGCATGAGACCATAGGGCTTTTGAAACCTCTGAACTTGGGAAAATTCCCTGAATTTTCCAAGGTTAGAGGCCATCCCTATGAGAAGTTATTGATTTTTCAAGTTCATGTTACTCTTTTGAGTATTTTAATTCCAATAATTAGCATGTTGAGAAATAAATTCTAGGAAAATTTGGTGATATTTCTTATGACCAGAGGGACCTAGGAAAAATAATTTTTGAGCTAATTCACTTTGAACATCCCTAATTGGCTTAAACACCCAAAATTAAACTTTAATTAATTAGGGTTAACCATTCATCAAATTAACTTAAAAATAATTCTCCACTGTCCTCTAGGGATAGTTGAATATCACATAAAAATTTGAGATCAATTGGACTTGGTTAGCCCCACCAAATGGGTTAATTAAGCCCCATGAATGAAATCAAACTTTAAAAATTCATAACTCACAAAATACTTTTCAAAAATTCACAAAATTGGTTTTGGAGCTTCTCTAATATCAGAGGAACTTAGCAAAATTAAAATTATAATTTTCTAAAAAAAGTTGATTTTTATTAATATTTTAATAATTTTAATAATTAAAAAATAATAAAAATCACAAAAATATTAAAAATCACCAAAATAAAATATTTGGAATTCTAAACACTTAGGAACAAACAAAATATTTTTCTTAAGTTCCTAGGATAAGATATTGAATTTTAAAGGTTTAATGCATTTTTTTAATAGTAAAAATGTATTTTTCAACCTTTTCACTAAAATAATTCTAATAAATCAAAGAAAAATCAGAAAATTATAAAAATTGGTTTCTTGTTTCTCTAATATCAGAAAGATTTTTGTAAAATATAAAATTCATTTTTCAACCTTTATTTTATTTTTAAATTAATTAATACTCCAAAACCCAAAATAATTCTAATAAATAAAATATAATATTAAGAATCACCAAAATTTAGTCCAAATGGTCTTCTGGTTGTTGACCTCATTTTTGATGAGGTCTTCCCCTCTTCTTTTTAGTGCTTAGGATCTAGCCTTAGGCTTTTCCTTTGACTATCTTAGAGGACTAGAATTGGGACCCGCCTTTTAGAAATTCAAACCACTTCTAAACTCCCCGCAAACTCCACAAACTTGACTATAGACCCCTAATCACCTAGAGGGTTGAAATCGAAATGTAGAAGTTTAAAGGATGAGTTCCTATAGGACTCTTTGGCCTTAGGACCGCCACAGGTGGCTTGGTCGCGGTGAAGGGGCTGACTTACACATACACTTACATACACACTACACTTACACACTACATTTCCACACACTTCCTAAAACCACACCCATACCCAACTTGACCTCCTGACTCATATAGGTGATCCACATGGATGGTCCTTAACCCCTAAGCCCTTGGCTAAGAGGGTTAGGAACAACATAGTGAATGCCTCAAATGAGTCCTTTCATGGCTCATATGGGCTTGAAATGGCTTCATGGCTCAACCAAAATGATTTCTTTCCACCTAGATTCACCCAATCTTTAATTTCCCAAATTTTCAGTTTTTGACCCCCGGGACCCTACACCTACTAAACCTACCCAAAACCCTTGAAATTACCCAAATTTTCGCAAAATTTCCAAATTACCCAAAATTTTCCAAAATCAATCCCAAACATCTCCACATCACTCAAATTGATCATCCATACCCAAAAATACCAAAAATTCCAAAAATACCTCCCAATACCCTCCAAATACCAAAAATACCCTTCTTGGCCTAAAAATCCAAAAAATTCAGAAAATTCCCAGAAAATTTTAGAAAATCCTAAATATTCCCAATTTCATTTTGTCCAACTACACCATGGGCCAATTTTGTCAATTTACCCTACTTTTGTCAAAACCCCCAAATTGACCCATTTTAACCCAAAGTGAACCCGATGTCAAACCAAACCTATCCAATTGACCCAAATTCTGGTCCAATTCAATTCTAAACTTCAATTCAACATTCCCAATACCAATCTAGACCAAATCCAAGTCCAATTTGATTGACATTTGGATCCAATCTCACTTTTGGCCTTAAAGCCCAATTTGGACCCATGACCCAAACTTAACCCAAACTCACCCCATTCAACTCCAATTAACCTCAAGTCTTTTCTAAATCTTCCTTAACATTCCCACAAACAAAACCCTAACATGATTTGCCCAAAATTTAGACCCAAACCCCACTCAAACTCAACCCAAGGTTAAAAGGCCCATTTTTGACCTAAGCCCAAACCTAACCCAAATTCAACCCAATTCAAATCCAAATCACCCCCAATTTGTTTCAAATCACTCATGACACATCCATGAGCTAAACCCAACAATTATTTGGCCCAACCTCTTTACAAAATTCCCATCCATAAATTCATTTTTAAACTTAAAGGCCCATTCCTTAAACCATTTTAAAAGCCCACCTCCACCAAATCCAAAACCCCAAAAATTCTTCCAAAGCCCATATGACATTTCCCCTCATCATACTTTCAATTAAAATCATCCCTAAGTCCTAAACCAATGATATAATATTTCTAAATGAGGCTTCATCCAAATTTCCACCAAATTATCCAAAATCCTTAAAATCCTTTTTTATGAAATTGACCAAACTTTTTGCCAAGCCAAAGGTGAGCCATGAAGCCATGTATGAGCCACATGTGAGCCATGAGAGCTTTGGACACTCCACCATGCCATATTGGGTAAGAAGAGGGGGGCTTTCCTTAATCCCTAAAGCTCATTAGCCTTAATCATGTTTCACACTAAACTTAAATTTAATCCAAATATATTTGGATGGAGACTTCTCCATGCCAAACCGAGTGATCCCTTTGATCCCCCACGGCATCCAAAGCCACCTTGAAGGGTGCACCAAGCCCAAATGGGTGGATTGACCCATTTAGACTCAAAACTAGCCATGCCCCATTCTACTTTGATTCAACCACTTTACACATGGCATTTGCCAATTGCCTACACTAAACCCCAGCCACGACCCACCGACCAAGATGGTGACCATTGCTCAGTCGGCCGGCCACCGAGCCGCCGGAAAACACCATGGCCGTGAGCTCACATGTGAGCCAACATTGAAATTCTCACTTGCTGAGCTGCCCCATGCCTAGTGGTCACCATGGTTGTTCTTCTCCTCACCGGAGCGAGTCGATCCCAAGCCCTAACTCCCCACGGGAGGCCCTCGACCGGCTCTATTTAAACTCCACCCCTCTCGGCCATGAGAAGGAGAGAAGCATAAACCTTGCCAAAACTCGCCAAAATTGTTCTAGACCCTCTTCCACCCTTAGAGCACTTGATCCCAGGTGAAATTCCCCTGCCATTTCTCCTCCGAAAGCTCGATTTCGAGTTGAAATTCCACCGAAAACCAGGACACTTCTCCACGGTGAGCCAATTCCCAAATTGATTGGCTCTACACCTTCACCGGACCAAGAGAAGGTGTCCACCATCAAAAGCCCCATCTCCGAGGCCACCCGGTTGCTCCGACCTCCAAGCTTTGTGATCGGGCTTGGTCGAAATCATATCCGGACAATTCACTGAGACCGGGAGACTTCATGCGGAGCTTGCTTGGGATCCAATCGAAGGTGCAACAACTCTCGGATTGAAGCCACACTTCTACGAGCCAAGGTATGAGCTAACTCTTCATCCCGAGCTTCCGGAGATTCTCCATTTTAAATGCTTTAGTTTCAATGCATGTTAACCGTATAGATGTGTTCTTCTCTTCAAGACGAATCCATAGAGTATAAGAACGTAAAAATCCATTGAGAATCGAGTGAGATCTTAGGGATTTAGTGTGGACGGCTCTCGGGTGAGAACACTTGGGGACGATGAACGGATGCCGTCCATTCAATACACGCGCGGACGGACGGATCAGATGGCGTCGGACCAGGGAGACGGTACGAGAACCGCGGGGCCGGGGCTGCCGACTCGAGTGGCGGCGTCGAATGGGAGCGCGCCGCGTGGCCTTTCGGAGGCTGCCGAGGATGCGTTGGCGCTTACTCGGATAAGTAGAAAATTAGGGATTTTTTGATTTATTTAATTCCCTAAACTTCAAAAATTCATATCTCTGTGTAGAAAAATCAGAAAAATAAAATAAAAATACCCTCTTGCTAAGTGAAGAGAGGAGAATAATGTGGAAAAGAAATCACTTAATTTCATCAAATATTTTATTTTTTATGATTTATTTACTCTCTGCATTGTTTTAATTCTCCATGCATGCATACAATTCACCATGGCATGAGACCATAGGGCTTTTGAAGCCTCCGAATTTGGGAACATTCCCTGAATTTTCCAAAGTCGAGGCCATCCTATGAAGAGTTCTTGATTTTTCAAGTTCGAGTCACTGTTTTGAGTATTTTAATTCCAGTAAATAGCATGTTGTGAAATAAATTCTAGGAAAATTTGGTGATGTTCCTTATGACCGAGAGAACCCTAGGAAAAATAGATTTTGGCTTAGTTCATTCAAAACAACCCTAATTGGCTTAAACACCCAAAATAAGTCTTTAATTAATTAGAGTTAACCAGGCATCAAATTGACTTGAAATCAATTCTCCACTGACCTTTAGGATCAGTGGAATCCACCATAAAATTTGAGGTCAATTGGACTTGGTTAGCCCCACTAATTGGGTTGATTAAGTCACTTAGCCATTTTAAACTTTAAAAATTCATAACTTTTAAAATACTTTTTAAAAATCCATCAAATTGGTTTTGGAGCCTCTCTGATATCAGGGGAATCTAAGAAAATTAAAATTTCAATTTTCTAAAAAAGTTGATTTTTTAATAATATTTTAATATTTTTAATAATTAAAAAATAATAAAAATCACAAAAATAATAAAATTCACCAAAATGTCACATTTTGAATTTTAATCACTTAGGAACAAATCCCACATTTTTCTTAGGTCTATTTAGTGAGATATTGAATTTTAAAGCCCTAGGGTAATTTTAAAATTAAAAAATGTATTTTCTAGCATTTTCACTAAAATAATTATAATAAATCATAGAAAAATCAGAAAATTGCAAAATTTGCTTCTCTGATTTCCTTGATATCAGAGAGATTTTTGAAAAATATAAAACCCATTTTTCAACATTTATTTTATTTTTAAATTAATTAACACTCCAAAACTCAAAATAATTATAATAAAAATAATATAATTCAAAAAATCACCAAAATTGGTCCAAGTGCTTCTCTGGTCATTAGGAATGTCCCCTAATTTTCTTAAGGACAGAAACTTTCCCTTGGTCATGTTATTAAATTTCCCTTGAAAATCTCTATTTTCCACAAAAAATAATTATATAAATAAATTAAATACGGAAAAATCACATTTTCTCCTCTCATGTCTTTATTGACATATGAGTGAAGTCACATAAAAATTTCAAGTTCATTTGGGTTCAATTTAGTGAGTTATGAAATTATTAAGCTTAAAGGGTAAAATGGTAATTAAAATCTTTAATCCTTAATTAAAACTTTAGGTTTAAAAAAAAAGCAACAAGTAAAATATTTGATCTTAATCTGATTTGGATGATTGAAATTTAAATAATTAAAGGGAAGAAACCCATTAAATAATTTTAAAATGATTAAACTTTAATTAAATAATAGATTAAATTTGGAGGAATAATAAATTGGAATTATTAAAATAAGGGATATTTATTAGGAAGAGATTTATTCTTTAATTTAAAAATCCCTAAACTAATTATATCATTAATACTCAATTTTTAATTAAAATGATAACTCAAATTTAAAATATTAAAAGACTTAATTAAATTATTAAACTCTTTTGAAATTTCAATTAAAATTAAAAATAAAGTAAATTAATGATAAATTAAAATTAAATTAAATTAAATTAAATTAAATTAAAATTAAATTAAATTAAAATTAAATTAAATTAAATTAAAACAAATTAAATTAAATTAAACTAAATTAAAATTAAATTAAATTAGATTAAATTAAATAATTAAATTAAATTAAATTAAATTAAATCAAATTAAACAATCAAATTAAATTAAATTAAATTAAATTAAATTAAATTAAATTAAATAATTAAATTAAATTAAATTAAATTAAAAAAATAATTAAATCAAATTAAATTAAATTAAATTAAATTAAATAAATTAAATTAAATTAAATAATTAAATTGAATTAAATTAAATTAAATCAAATTAAATTAAAATTAAATCAAATCAAATTAATTAAACACCAAATCAAATTAAATTGAACTATGTTAAACTAAATTAAAACTCAATTAAATTAAATTGAATTAAATATAACATCACACTAAGAC
Source organism: Papilionanthe hookeriana x Papilionanthe teres (assembly GCA_022702705.1). Taxonomy (NCBI): domain Eukaryota; kingdom Viridiplantae; phylum Streptophyta; class Magnoliopsida; order Asparagales; family Orchidaceae; genus Papilionanthe; species Papilionanthe hookeriana x Papilionanthe teres. The sequence goes on from CM040424.1 coordinate 153,460,990, forward strand.
ATAAAGAATTCAAAATAAATGTAAAGCAACTTGAACACTATTCCAAATTTAAACCCTTTAACTTAAATCAAATCATTTGAATACTAATTTACCCTTGAAAGCTTTGATTATTATAACTCCTAAATGGAACATCAAATGAAGTGTTACCTCACTCATAGGATATTCGAACGTCCTAGTTCACTGAGCGAAGTTAACAAAACTTGAAAACCTCGGACGATCGATTCATTTATATAATTAAATTCATTTGGACTTAAAACAATCACGGAAATATTGAAAAGATGTTTAAGATTCTTCTTAAGCACTTCCTCAATATGATAGGATATTTATAAGAACAATTGGACTTAATTGTCCTTTGATGAAGAAAATCGTCCTCAAACAAAAACACAAAGAACCTAGACGTCATAGGAGTTGACTAGCTATAGGATTAGGAATTTGGTAGAAAACCATAACCTTTCCCCTAGCTTTACCTAGGAACTTGCTTAAATATTCTAATTGTGTTTTAAGTGCGGCTTGGGATGACGGGAAGACCCTCCAGGTACGCTTTTATTTTATTGCAATTTACTTTCTTGCAATTTACTTTCTTGCAATTTACTTTATTGCAAATGCATTTTACTTTTCTTGCATGATAAAACAACTCGTTGCATGAAAACCCGCACCTTTAGGATAGTCCCTAAAACTGAAACCAAAACTAAGTTAAAAGTCATTGCAAGATAAAATTCACCGCCACAACATTTCAAAATATAAAACAACTCAAAATTTAATCACAAACGAACACAAAACTACAATTGCAACTAAATTAAAACATCCTGTTGGATGATCGGGAATACCTCGGATGATGTAACCTACGTGTTGCTAACGGGATTTCCAACGGTCTAAATGAAAGTGTGGAACTCATTCGATTGAGTTTAGCAAATTCATCCGGACTAAGTGAATCCGATAAAAATAATGATGTCGGAAGGATGGAACCGTGGGATCTTAACCGGTGTCGTTATAATCAACTTTAAGATTTGTTTTAATCAAAATACAAAACACTCGGAAATTAAGACTTCTCTGAAACCAAAACACTTTTCTCATCTCCCGATTTATGATTTCTAAAACTAAACCTCTCGCAACAACAAGGAGCTTGGAGCATGGTGGGCGAGCACGGCCATCGTCGTCGGCAAGACTTGAACTTACTCGACAAAACCTTCTTAGAATTAAACAACAAAGCCATAGGACTTCGAGGTAGCTTGCCTAGTGCAACATAAATCCTTAACCTCTTCGTTAGGCATTTGCATTGCAAATTAAGCCCTAGCCGGTCTTAGGATTCCGAGGTAGTCGTCCGATACGACAATAAACCCTCACATCTTCTAGGCTATTTGTTTGATTTTATCATACAAATATAAGCCCTAATTAATTAAAATTGGCAAGATTGAAATACTAAATAAACATTAGGACTTTCCTAAATTCAAGCGAAACAATAGGATAGTCGGGAAATTACCGAAGTTCACTTCGAATCGGTGATTTCTCCTACCTTTCTTCCTTTGGATTCACAAAACAAAATGTTCCAAAATTTGATCCATTCCCTATTGAAATTCCAAAATTCAATCTTTGAAAACCTTAAACTTTGAAATTCTTGAGAGCGGAATTATTGGTTATTATCGAGAGTTTTCTTAGGTGATTCCCGTCACTTAAGATGTAATTAACTATAGGGGCTTGCCCTTATAGGGAATTTTAAAGAACCCGAGTAATATAAACCCCGTTTAATACTTTCATATTAAGCGGGGAATTTGTCGGCTTATAAAATTGCTTCGTGACCAAACGGATGTCACAAAACTTCTAGTTTATTTGATCGAGCCTCACCCTCAAGCAGTGTGTCTATCTTTAGGGATAGATACACGGTTTGTGGTGCGGTGCTCGTTTATATAAACTATTTGGGATGTGAGATCGGTTTAATCTCATATCTTAAAACTTTCAAATTTAAAATTATTTTCAAAGTCAAATACTACTTTCTAAATTATATATATATTTAAATCAAATTTAAAATTTAATTTCGCCGACAACTTCTGTTAGGCGACCCCTTTTAAAAATATCACACAACCTAAAAATAATGCCGACACTGGTCATTAGGAATGCCCCATAATTTTCTTAAGGATAGAAAATTTTCCTTTGTCATCTTATTGAATTTTCCTTGAAAATCTCTATTTTCCACAAAAAATAATTATATAAATAAATTAAATACAGAAAAAATCACATTTTCTCTTCTAATGTCTTAATTGACATGTGAGTGAAGCTACATAAAAATTTCAAATTCATTTAAGCTCAATTTAGTGAGTTATGGAATTATTAAGCTTGAAGGGCAAAATGGTAATTAAAACTTTAAGCTTAATAAAATGAAAGAGTAAAATATTTGATCCTGATCTGATTTGGATGATTGAAATTTAAATAATTAAAGGGTAGAAACCCATCAATCATTTTTAAGAATAAACCTTAATCAATCAATTAATTGAATTTGGAAGATTAATAAAAATTGAAATTATTAAAATAGGGATATTATTTAGAAGACATTTATTCTTTAATTTAAGAGTCCCTAAATTAATCACTTCAATAATATTTAATTCCCAATTAAAATGATAATCCAAACTCAAGATTTAAAATACTAAAAGACTTAATCATTAAATTAAATTAAAATTAAAATATTCAAACTAAATTAAATCAAAATTTGAATTAAATTAATACTTTAATAATTAAATTAAATCATCTTTAAAACATAAAAAATAAAATATTGAATTAAAATTAAAATAAAATTAAATTTAAATTTAAATTAAATTAAAATTAAATTAAATTAAATTAAATTAAATTAAATTAAATTGAAACATATTAAATTAAATTAAATTAAATAAAAAAATAAAATCAAATTAAAATTAAATTAAAATTAAATTAAAAATTAAAATAAAATTAAAATTAAAGCTAAACTAAATTAAATTAAATTAAATTAAATTAAATTAAATTAAATTAAATTAAATTAAATTAAATTAAATATAACATCACTTAAGACATAAAGAATTCAAAAATAGATCTAAAAGAACTTGAACACTACTCCAAACTTAAATCCATTAATTAAAACTAAATTAAAACACAAATCACTAAAACATCAATTTGCCATTAAAAGCTCTTGTTATCATAACTCCTAAATGGAGTATTAGGTGAAGTATCACTTCATTCGTAGGATATTCAAATATCCTAGTTCACTGAGCAAAAGAACAAAACTTAATTAAACCTCGGGTGATTACTTCACCTGATTAATTAAATCCATTTAGACATAGAACAATCCCAGTAATATTGAAAAGATGTTTAAGACTCGTCTTAAGCACTTCCTCAATATGATAGGATGTTTATAAGAACAATTGAACTTAATTGTTCTTTAATGAAGAAAATCGTCCTTAAACCAAAATACAAGAACCTAGACGTCATTGGAGATGACTAGCTATAGGATTAGGACTTTGATAGACAATCAAAACCTTTCCCTTAGCTTTACCTAGGTACTTGTTGAAATATTTAAATGCCTTAACATGTGTTTTAAGTGCAGCTTGGGATGACGGGAAGACCCTCTAGGTACGCTTTTATTTTATTTCAATTTAATTTATTGCTAATGCACTTTACTTTTCTTGCATGATAAACAACTGTTGGATGAAAACCAAAACCTTTAGGGTATTCCCTAAAACTGAAACCAAAACTAAATTAAAAATCACTGCAAGATAAAATTCACACCACAACATTTCAAAATATAAAACAACTCAAAATTTAATCACGAACAGAACAACAAAATTACAATTGCAACTAAATTAAAACGTCTCGTTGAATGATCGGGAATACCCGGATGATGTAACCCACGTGTTGCTAACGGGATTTCTCACGGTCTAAATGAAGGTGTGGAACTCATTCAGTTGAGTTTAGCAAATTCATCCGGACTAAGTGAATTCGATGAAAATAACGGTGTTCGGGATGACGGAACCGTGGGATCTTAATCGGTTACGTTATAATCAACTTTAAGATTTGTTTTAATTAAAATATTAAAAACACTTGGATTTTAAGATTTCTAAACCAAAACACTTCTCTCATCTCCTGATTTATGACTTCTAAAACTAAACCTCTGCAACAACAAGGAGATTGGAGCATAGTGGGCAGCACGGCCATCATCATCAGCAAAACTCGGGTCTACTCCAGCAAAACCTTTTCTAGTTTTAAATAACCAAGCCATAGGACTTCGAGGTAGTTTGCTTAGCGCAACATAAATCCTCAACTCTTTGTTAGGCATTTGCATGATCATATCATGTAAATTAAGCCCTAACCGGTCTTAGGACTCCGAGGTGATCGTCCGGTACAGCATAAACCCTCACATCTTCAAGGCTGTTTGTATGATTGTGTCATACGAATATAAGTCCTACTTAATTAAAATAGGCAAGATGAAACATTAACTAAATTCTCAAATTCAAGCCGAACAATAGGATAGTTTGGGAAGTTGCCAAGATTCTTCTTGGATCCTCAGCTTCTCCTACTTCTCTTCCCTTGGACTCCTAAAAATAATTGTTCCAAATTTTGAGTCATTCCTTATTGAAATTTCCAAAAATCTAATCCTTTGAAAACCTTAAACTTTGAAATTCTTGAGAGCAAAACTACTGATCATTATCGAGAGTTTTCTTAAATGATTCTCGTCATTTAAGATGTAATTAACTATAGGGGCTTGCCCTTATAGGGAACTTTAAGAACCCAGGTAATAGAAACCCTGCTTAATTCATTTATATTAAGCGGGGGAATTTGTCGGCTTATAAAATTGGTTCGCGAGACCAAACGGATGTCACAAATCTCCTAGTTTATTTAGCCAGAGCTCCATTATGAAGCGAGTAGTGTCATTCTTCGGGATAGATACACGGTTTGTGATGCGGTGCTCGTTTATATAAACTATGCGGGATGTGAGATCGGTTTGATTTCATATCCTAAAATTACTTTAAAAATCAAATACTACTTTCTAAAACCATATATATATATATATTTAAATTAAATTTAAAATCTAATATTCATCGACAATTTCTGTTAGGCGACCCCTTTTCAAAATAAAACACTCAACCTAAAAATATGCTGACAACTTATGGCGACTCCGCTGGGGACTAGTTCCTCTCTCCATTTTGATCAGATGGCTTTGCTTTAATAAATCGGTAGTGAGCCCATGCCCCTAGTGGACCAAAGTACCATTCTTCCGTTGAAATACCCCGTTCATTTCTGTCTCAAACGAGTATAACCAACTCCTCTCGGATTTAGGAACCACTGTTTAGACACCCCTAAACGGAGAGGTTCCGAGATCCTTTTACCTCTTTTCTGAGGTGGGGTAGACCCCTAATAGGTGTTAGTTTAGGAGCGGTCCTTCGAGTCGAGAAGTCTTGCATAAGACTTTCTCTTCATTTCCAATTCTGAATCGGATTCCTTACCTTCTCTACACCTTTGAACATTCCATTCCTAATAAACAAACCCTCTAATGAATGACTCTTTTAACAAATAATTCCTTTTTTATAAATACATGAACAAAAATGTGTTCGGACACTTTTCGATTCTTTTCTTTTCGTCCTAATGAAAAGAAGCATAACTTGGGATTGACAATCATAATCTACCTTGCAGAAAATGTCTGCCCCAAAGCTGATTTTCTCCTTCATCAATGGACTGGACTTCGCTGTTTACAAGGATGAGCTGCTCGACAATGGGATCATCCGTTTTGGGCAAGGATTCGAGAACACAAATGTCAAGAACACTGACGTTACCCTTTTCACACTTACAGACAAAGTACCTGAAACTGAAAGACCTTTAATCGAGTTTAACCTCAAGTCAACTCAAGAGTTCCCTCCCCTGCAAAGGGTTCCAGCTGAGAGGAACACTACTGTCCATAGGAGAACTGTTATCTCTACCCCCACCGGTCTAGTCGTCCCTGCACCTACCTCGGCTTCCGCCAAACTAAAAGGGAAGGAAATTCAAATTTGTAACGAGCATGTTAATGTGGAGGGTACAGATCTCCGTGCGAGACCTTCTTTTTTCGAAATTGGGTCCAGCTCAAGGGTTCCACCCCTAACACGGACTCAGAGAAGAAACAGTGGTAGGAAGATTGCTAGAAAGGCCAGGGCTGCTGAAGTCGCTTTCTTAGAAGAAATCCCTGAGTACACACCACTACCTGAGTACATACCATTACCTGAATATACACCACTTTTGGAAGGAAGTAGTTTCCATCCCCTCTCCGCCGCAGCTGACGAAGAAAATGTCCGCAAGATTGCTTCTTCATTACCTCGACCCACACACTATAGCGACAGACGAAAGAAAAGGGCTAGGATTGCACCATTTGCCCGACTACAGACTGTGATAGAGAAGTTAGCAAAGAAAGAGAAATGTCTTGTATCCAAGATTTTAAGAAGAATATGGCGGGTGCCAGCTAAGTCCCGTCTTGGGCCACGAGTAGAACCTGTTATCGCCACAGAAAAGCCGAATAAGAAGATGAAAGCTAGTCCACCTGTTGTTGTTTCAGGTTTACAGATCAGGGAGGATACCACCTTCCAGCATTCAGCCTACAGACCCTCCGGTCCTAGGCCTTCTGCTGCTAGAAGGATGGTATGGCGTCCTACTACTGGCCAATTAAGACTAAAACAACGACCTGAAAAGGAAAGTCTCGTCAAGAGACTCGAGTCCAAAGAGAGCGCCACCTCAATGAAGGGACTTCCAAGAAGGAAATCCAACAGCCATCGCATGATAACTGCGAAACCACACGAAAAAGACCATTGGAGGACGCTATGGAAAATCTAAGAACCGACATTCAATGATTAGCAAGAGAAAGAGAAGAACAGTTTGGAGATGAAGTTGACTCGTCGGAGTTCATGGATGACGAATATGTGGAGATCAACATGGTCGAGACACGAGCATCGTCAGCTTCGTAAGGTGCTCAGAGAGAGATGAACCGGAAGCATTAAGAGCAAAAATTCGAGAAAAAGATGATACAATCTCTCAAATGACAAAAAGGATGGAAGAGATGGCTGCAACCCTAGCCACTCTTCAGAGTCAGGCTCAACCCTTAAGAGAAATGCCTCCAGAAGTTATTCATATTACAGACGGAGGAAAAGAGATTACATCCGTTAACGGAGACGATCAGCCAAAGAAAGATTCTACTCAGAATATGATTCCAGAAAAGGACATCAAGAACATGGTAGAACAGTAGGTGCGAGAAGCCTTAGCACAGTCTAAGAGCGGAGCATCTATTCAGACGGGTAGACCTTACCCCGAAGAATTTGATGCAGTACAATACCCAAAAGGCTTCATACCACCTCTGTTCAAGACTTTTGATGGTACCGGAAATCCTCGACAACATGTTGCACATTTTCGTGCTAGTTGTTGCTACGCCGGTGGAAGTGACGCCTTACTCTTCCGATAGTTCGTCAGCAGCCTGTCAGGGATCGCCTTCGATTGGTATGCAGAGTTACCGAACGGTTCGGTAAAGACATTTTCAGAGTTAGAAAACCTCTTCATGAAACAGTTTGTCGGAGCTCAGCACCATATCACCATCGGTGACTTAGTGGTCGAGAAACAGAAACCGAACGAGACTTTAGTGGACTACATACTTTGATGGAGAAATCTAAACATGAAATTTAAGCCACAGCTACAAGAACAACATGCAGCGGTATCTTGCTTAAAAGCATTCATGGCCCGATAGCACTTCTCTTTAAGGGATTTAGAATTAAGACTTTCGAGAAGTTGTTAAGCAAGGCCGAAAGCTTGCAAGAGGAGGCGAAGCAACTAAGTTTCGCCGACAAAACAGACAAACAAAAGCCTATGAAGACATTTGAAAAGAAATGCGGGATCGTCGCGGCGGTCGATAAGGGCAAACGACCAATGCAAATACGACCGGAGCGGCCGCGATCCGACTATCAACAACCTCGACGGAACTACCAGACAACCTCGAGCCGGTTATCGACCAACTCAACAATATGAACAACCGCCTCGCCCACGGCGCACGTTAAAGGAGCTTATAAATAGAGAATATCGATTAAAGAATGAGGCGAGTGCAAAGATGTTCCGCGGCTTGATGAAGACTTCGGATTTTCGATCGCCGGAACCCAAGAAGCCAGAAGAAGTTAATAAGAAGGACCATCCCAACTACTGCCCTTACCACCGGATGCTTGGATATAAGATAGAGGATTGCATCACCTTCAAGAGGTGGCTTGACAACAATCTCCGAAAGGGGAACATAACGATCCCGAAGGAATACATGAAAGAACCCCAGAAAGGATATTCTATCAATGTTATTTCAACGGATCCCATTGTTCTGATAGACCCTTACACAACGGATGATGGATGGAGTACCGCTTGGACGAAGTCATCGAAGAAAATTTTGGATCGCATCCAGGCCGCTTCGGAGCATGCTTCAACTTAGTGTTTGAAACCTGTTAAGCCGGCGCTATCGCTTGCAATTGAAGAACCGCCCCAGGAGGAAAAGACTATAGAAAAGAAAGAGATTGTAAAAGAAGAAAGGACCGAGGCTCTTAAGGCTAGACTAGGGGCTGCTTATCCTAGGATGGTTGTTTCCGATTCGGGGGAAAAGTTCCTCAAACCTCTGACTCTGTATGATTATTTGCTCGCTCCGGCGGGATCTTATAATGATAAGAGTTATGGTGTTGGCTACGTTTTGACTGTTTCTAACGATTATGTAACTAATGACAACCAATCTAATCCGGATCTCGATTTCAATACCAATAACAATTCTCAAATCATACACAACCTCGACAATCACGATAATAAAGAAGGCATTCACCAAGAAGGCTACGAAAGTTCAACAAGCAATGAGTCTATTTGTGAATTTCAAGAAACTCCAATCACAATAGAGTTATAGCTTTCAGATTCCGAAGCAACTCCAGAAGAACCTGTCATGCCGATTCAAAAGGAGACACCTGTAAACTCAGTACCAGATTCAAAAGAAATCATAGAAGTCAACTTAAGGAGCGGAAGGGTTCTACCTCCGAGAATGGGTCCATAAAACAAAGGAAAGCAGGTGGTTGTTCAGGAAGAATCAACCCCAGCAGAAGAATTTCCCATTCGAGAAGAAACTGAGACACATGATAACAAAGTGGACTATAACGTGCTAGCCCATCTTAGGATACTACCAGCCAAACTGAGCATCTACGACGCTCTCATCTTATCAAAAGAGATGAGGGAAGATTTGGTCAAAGCCTTACTTAATCCAGAGATTTGTTTAGCTTAGATGGCCGGAGATTCCTTAGATGAGGTTTGCTCGTTAAAGGAACAGCGGGGTGTTACGTTCACGGACAGTGATCTACTACTCGGGACAGCCGATCACAACCAACTGTTGTATATTTCAGTTACAATCGGAAAATTTACGCTCTCCAGGGATTGGTAGATCCAGGAGCAACGATCAACATAATGAATCTTCGAACGCTAGCATACCTGGAAATTGATGCTCGCGAGCTTGAAGCGGATAAGATGTTACTAAGAGGATTCAACCAGAAAGGAGAAAGAGCCCTTAGATCAAAAACACCGTTAATGAAGACCGGTGACTTAGCAAAGACAACCGCAAAATTCCACATAATTAATTCTGAAACATCGTTCAACGCTCTACTGGGCCAGCTGTGGATCCATGAAAACCTGATGGTACCATCATCTCTGCATCAGTGCATAAAATACTATGAAGGAGGAGAACAGTGCATCAAAGGTGATTTGCAACCTTTCTCCGTACATGAGATTGGAATCCATGAAGATGCAGCTTATTACGCACCTCCGAAGAAAACAATCTTCTCCAGAAACATCATGCTAAATGAAGCGAAAGAAGTTCGAGATGATGAAGAAACTGATGTTCTACTCCAACAGTCACTCACCACTCCCTTACGACGAGATGGTGAAGGTTTCTCCAGAACTCGCATCCGAGGTCGAGGTCGGGGACGAGGTCGTGGAAGAGACACTAGGACAGTTGGATAGAAAAAGCCGGTGATCAACGTTGATTGGGAGAACAGCTCTGAGGAAGAGGAGGAAACTAAGAAAGAAGCAACTACAATAAACCGGAAGAAACAATAATTCAAGATTTCTCTCGAAGATGAAAAGAACAAAGAATACAAATCGATGTACGAGAAGATTAACCACTATGTACACACTATGACCTGACCCCGATCCAGTCTAATAAGATCGAGGGTATGGTGGTCAAAGAAGTACATAGCAGCGGTGCAAAGCCAATAAAATTTTACCGTGGCACTTCTTCTTCCAATACTAAAAGCGATGTACAATTTGAAGATGTCACTTCTTCGAATTAATGGAATTACCTTTTGAGTGGTACTCTCCCTGTGTTCAAAATTTAATTCAGCATGGTGTCTTACCTCGACAATGGACAAAAGGTCGATCACAACACTTCGAAAAATTATGGAATAATGCCGGTCGGCCTCCCAGTTCAAAACATGGTCTTGGATTCGGCACAGTAGGTTTAGTTGACGATACGGAATTTTGCTTGGTTGTCACTTGTGAATCTAATGAAGACTGCTTGGAAACTACAGAAGATCTTGAAGATCTACAGATTGGAGACGCTCCACCGAAATTCGAAGAAGAAATCAAATCTACGATAGATGAGTTAATGGAAGTTAACTTAGGTACTAGCGAAAAGCCTAGAATAACCTTTGTCAGCTCCTTACTCAATAAAGAAGATTCTGAGGAAGTGATCAAGCTATTAATGGAATTCAAGGACTGTTTTGCTTGGAGTTACGACGAAATGCCAGGATTAGCTCCAGAAGTCACAGTTCACAGGCTAGGAGTGGATCCTACTTCCGTTCCGATCGGACAAGTTTCCGGAAGAATGCGTCTAGAAATTGAACAACAAGTAATAGCTGAAGTTAAGAAGCTAATCGACACTAAATTTGTCCGTGAAGAACAATACCCTACTTGGCTAGCCAATTTGGTACCAGTCAGGAAGAAGAATGGTCAGATCAGAATCTGCGTGGATTTCAGAGATTTGAACAAAGCATGTCCGAAGGATGAATTTCCACTGCCAATCCCAGAACTAATGATCGACATCGCTTCGACACATGAAATATTCTCTTTCATGGATGGATCTTCAGGATACAACCAGATAAAGATGGAACCAGAAGACGAAAAGCTCATAGCATTCAGAACACCAATCGAAGTGTATTGCTACACAGTAATGCCATTCGGACTAAAGAACGCAGGAGCAACATACCAAAGAGCAATGACAAAGATTTTTGATGAGCTCATTCACAACCATGTTGAGTGCTATTTGGATGATGTAGTCATCAAAAGCAAACTGAAGGAAGATCACCTGTATGATTTGAGAATTATCTTCGAGCGACTAAGGCAATATAACCTTAAGATGAATACCTTAAAATGCGCCTTCGGAGTCACCTCCGGGAAATTCTTAGGATTTGTTGTCCGACATCGCAGGATCGAAATTGATCCGGAAAAGATTAAAGCTATCTTAGAAATGCCGCCTCCCAAAACCTTAAAACAGCTACGATCCTTTCAAGGAAGCCGACATATCTTCGACGCTTTATTTCGAACTTGTCGAGTAGGTGTCGACCCTTCTCGGCATTAGTTAAAAGGGACGCCAAATTTTTTTGGGAAGAAAAATGCCGACGGGCCTTCGAGGACATTAAACAATACTTAATGACACCTCATGTCTTAGCAGCCCCAGTCTCAGGTAGACCGTTGATACTTTATACCACGGCTCTAGACGACTCCCTTGGAGCCCTGTTAGCCCAGGTCGATGATGAGGGGAAAGAAAATGCTCTATACTATTTAAGTCGTCGTTTGATTCCGATGGAAGTAAAGTATCCTCCAATTGAGAAGCATTGTTTGGCCCTGATCTTCACTGCCTAAAAGCTCAGGCATTACATGCTCTCTTATAAGGTCAACCTCATCTCGAAAGTTAATCCGTTGCAATATTTGATGACCCGTCCAACACTTTCTGGAAGACTTGCCAGGTGGTTGATGATACTATTGCAATTCGACATAACTTTCGTTCCTCTCCGTGCCGTAAAGGGACAAGTGCTAGCTGACTTCCTTGCAGCACACCCTTCTGCCGTAGGTTCGCCTCTCGACGACGATTTGCCTGACAAACAGATAATGAACCTAGAAGACACTGATGATCGAGGTTGGGAACTATACTTCGACGGAGCATCATCAGCATAGAAAGACAAAGTATTGCAAACGATAGTGCCCGGTAAGGCAGGAATCAGACTAATCTTTATAACACCGGAGCGAGGGATGTTAAGATACTCCTTCCACTTAACAGAGTCGTTCAGAAACAACGAGGCAGAATACAAAGCCCTCATAACAGGACTAGAACTAACCATTCAAATGTGAATAACGGACATCAACATCTACGGAGATTCTCAGTTGATCATTCAACAGGTCGCCGGACAATATAGAATTTTAAAGCCAAGACTCGAGCAGTACTTTCAGTATGCCATGAAACTGTTGGAACAAATTCCGAATGTAACAATCTACAAGATCCCCAGAAGAGAAAATGCTTTCGCGGATGCGCTAGCTCGCCTTGCAAAAGAATTTGCTTGCTTAGAAGATGAGTCAGTTGAAATGTTAGTTCAAAGACGACAGGTCCTATCACAGCTCGGCATGGATATGATACGTAAATCGAGAAAAGCGAGAGGAATCAGTTGCAGCAGTGACGGAAAACACAGAAGATTGGCGTCAGCCGCTAATAGACTACCTGCAAAAAGGGAAATTACCAGACGATAAGTCATTATCATATCAAATCAAGAAAAGTGCTCTGTCTTACGCATTAATAAACAATACATTATACAGAAGATCTTTTGATCAGATGTGGCTAAGATGCCTGAGCAGGTTCGAGGCTCGTGAAATTGTCAAAGAAGTGCATTCAGGACTTTGTGGCGCTCATCAGTCGGGTCCAAAAATGAAAATGAAAATTAAAAGACTAGGGTATTATTGGCCCTCGATGATGACCGATTGCATGAAGATTGCCAAAAGTTGTCACCAGTGTCAAGTGCACGGAGTGGTTCTACACCAACCTCCAAACGTGCTACATCCGACAATTGCATCGTGGCCATTTAAGTGTTGGGGCACAGATATAGTGGGTCCGATAGAACCACCTTATTCAAGAGGACATCGCTTCATCCTTGCAGCTACAGAATACTTTTCTAAATGGGCAGAAGCAGTTCCACTCAGAGAAGTAAAGGCACACCACGTGCTACAATTTTTCAAGAATCAAGTTGTATACTGTTTTGGAGTACCGCGCAGAATCATTTCAGATAATGGGTCCGCATTCAGAAGTACAAAAATCAACAATTTTGTCAGAAGACATGGAATCGATTGGTGATATTCAACGATCTACTACCCAAGAGCAAACGGCTTGGCCGAGGCTTTTAATAAAACTCTCATTCATATTTTAAAGAAAACTTTGGATGACAACAAGAGAAATTGGCAGGAGAAGTTGTTAGAAGCCTTATGGGCCTACAGGATGACTTTCAGGACTCCTACTCAGTCTACGCCTTACACTTTAGTGTACGGGTCCGAGGCAGTTTTGACCTTTGGAGGTTCAACTTCCATCACTCAGGATTGCAGTTGCAAATAAAATTACTATAGAAGAAAATGTCAGATTACAACTGGAAGAACTGGAAAACTTGGAAGGAAAAAGACTTGCAGAACAACAAAATTTGAAACTGTACCAAGCTATGATGATCCAGGCCCATGATAAACTGGTCCGCCCGAGAACTTTCAAAGTTGGCGACTTAGTTCTTGTTCTCAGAAGACCTATTCTTGCACATCGCAAGATAGGAGGCAAATTTGAACAGACTTTGGAAGGGCCGTTGTAGTTGAGGCAGTCTACTCAGGAGGCTCCTACCAACTTGTGAATTGCCAAGGAGAACGACAAATGCTTCCAATCAATGGACGATATTTGAAGAAGTATTACGCAACCTGATGTTTCGAAGGGTGGCCTCTAAAATAGAGTCTTATCCCTAGAAACACGGGTGAGGCAATCACTTTGTGACTGGGTCCGAACCCAAAAAAATAAAATGGATAAAATAAAAAAAATGTACTAAAAATAAAATATGTGAAAATCATAATAATAATGTTTTATCCTACCTTTCAAATCAAATCTTTTTCCTGATCTTTCTTTATCTTTTCCTACTTTCCTTAAAAAATTAAAATTGGAATAGGTGAATAAGAATCTTCAGTGATAAATACTTTCTTAATGTTCTTGTTCTTAGTACAGCCCCTGATCCTTTCCTTGTCTTCTTTGCAGGGAAATGTCGAACAGGCGGTTGGTCCTAAACTTTAAAAATGGTGTGAGTCTCGCACTCGATGAAAAGAGGGTGAAGGATGGAGCAGTGATAGAAATTGATTCTGACTTCACACCAGCCAACCTATATTATGAAGAAAATGACTGGGTCCTAGTGGACCGAGAGGAGCTTCATAGCCAGACTGTGATGAAGATGGGTGGCCCAAGCCACCAATCCAGCAACAAGAAAAGAAAGACAAGCACCGAGGGAAGCAAGAAAATCAAGTCAGTAGTTGCCATGGCAGAGGGCAGGCTCATCAACGCCGCGCCCGCAGAAATTCAATAAGTGAGGAGAGCTACACTCACTTCTTCTCAAAGAAGGAATAAAAATCGCAGTATCCGCAAGATCTTGACTAAACTAGCAGCAGATCAACACGAGGAAACAACCACCTTCGCCAACACACACATCTCAAAGATGCTGGTTCATCAGGAACCTGAAAAGAGAGAACAAGTTCCAAGAACAACAGAAAGGATAAACGAAACTCTAAGAAGACTAGAGGCAGAGAGATTACCACGACGCTAGACAGAGCCATCAGTGGTAAGAAACCTTGTTGCGAGAGAAACCCCGGAGGATGTCCCGACAGAGACAATCCTCGAGGAGCCAAGGTATGCAGGAGAACGTGACGAGATTGAGCCATACATCCTGCAATACGTTACTAGGCCTCGTCACTTACAAATCATCCCAGAATATGAGCTAGAAATGATGCAAAATGTTGAGAAGAAAACCTTCGAATACTTTGAGAGGATTAGAGGCAAAAGAATCAACATTTTGGAAGGCCTCGAGTTACACACAGGTGTATTCGCAGAGTACGAGCAATAGCAGATTGTGGATTGCATTTTAGAACTTCAGAAGATGGGTCGCAGAGGTCGTCTGAGAGAAAAGACTTATTCGGAACCCCGGAAATGGATGCCAGGGAAAGGAAGAGTCACAATACAATGCGGATGTTGCTATAACTTCGTAGAGGACAGAAAAGGAAATCCACCAGGGATACTCCGTCACGGTGAGGTGGATCCAATGCCGAGAATAATTAAAAGAATGGTGAAAAGAATGATAACGTGGAGGGTGCTGCCGGCGGAGCGTCATACCCAACAGTTGCATCATCAACATTTATTAGAAGGGCGACTGCATACCTCCACACATAGACCACCACGACTTTGTCAGACCTTTCTGCACAGTTTTGTTCGTCAACCAATGTAATATCATGTTTGGATCTGACCTCCGGATAGCAGGCCCGGGTAAGTTTCGAGGTCCGGTGGAGATACCACTGCCGGTAGGTTCCGTCATGATATTACAAGGAAATGGAGCAGACGTCGGAAAGCATTGCATACCGGGAGTACCAGTGGAGCGGATCTCCGTCACTTTTAGAAGGATGGACGACAGAAAGGCACCATACCATTTCCAGCCAGATCCAGAATTGGAGAGTCTCCGGCCTTATGAGTTGTGAGTTACACGGGAAATAACACACCTCCAATGCACATCCATGCAACATTCCTGCTAAGGATGGCTTGGAAGGTGATGTTATTGACCATGTATCTCATTATTCAGACATGGATTTAACAGATACTTTTTGGATGGATCAACAAGAATCATACATAGTCCGTTTTGAGTCATGGATTGTATGAGAAATATTTCAGATCGAGTTGTATGATGTATCTTCAACAAGATTGGAATGAAAGTGACCATGTCACATTTTGCCTTCACCTCTTTTTGTGCAAATTGACTGGGAAACTCCATTAAAGTTAAATGAACTTCAAACAAAGAACAAAAAAGAAAAGGAGAATAAATAAGAAACTCTCTTTCATAAAAATCCAAACATTAAAAAGAACTTCAAATCCACTTGAACACCAAATAAACAATAAAAAATGAGATATTTAAAGAACAAAAAAAAATCTAAAGCTCAAGTTGAATTCCAGTTTAAGTCCGTCTTTTCAAATCCTCCAATCCTTCTTCCAATCAAGATCTATTCCGAACCACCTTTGAAACCCTCTCTCGGGATGATTTCAAAATCACGAAGAATTTTCAATTTGATTCGGTTGACATGGGTTTGTACTCTTCACCAAGTAATCAAACTTTGATTGATTCCCATGGGATATGGAACACTTTCATATCTCACAGCAAATCTCAGCATTCGGGATAGGCTTCCGCCCTACTCCCATCTCAGCAAATCTCAGCATTTGGGATAGCCCTCAGCAAATCTCAGCATTCGGGATAGGCTTCCGCCATACTCCCATATGAGCAATCTCAGCATTCGGGATAGGCTTCCACCCTACTCCCATCTTAGCAATCTCAGCATTCGGGATAGGCTTCCACCCTACTCCCATATCATTAATCTCAGCATTCGGGATAGGCTTCCGCCTTACTCCCATCTCAACAATCGGGATAGGCTTTCGTCATACTCCCATCTCAGCAATCTCAGTAATCGGGATAGGCTGCCGCCCTACTCCCATCTCAGCAATGTCAGCATTCGGGATAGGCTTCAGCCCTACTCCCATCTCTGCAATCTCAGCATTCGGGATAAGCTTCCGCCATACTCCCATCTCAGCAATCTCAGCATTCGGGATAGGCTTCCACCCTACTCCCATCTCAGTAATCTTAGCATTCGGGATAGGCTTCAGCCCTACTCCCCTCTCAGCAATCTCAGTACTCGGGATAGGCCTCCGCCGTACTCCCATCTCAGCATTAAGGATAGGTTTCCGCCCTACTCCCATCTCAGCAATCGGGATAGGCTTTCGCCATACTCCCATCTCAGCAATCTCAGCAATCGGGATAGGCTTCCGCCCTACTCCCATCTCAGCAATCGGGATAGGCTTCCGCCGTACTCCCATCTCAGCATTCGGGATAGGCTTTCACCCTACTCCCTTCTCAGCAATTCTCAGCACTCGGGATAGGCACAGTCCTACTCCTTTCTCAGCAATCTCAAAATTTGATCCTCTCAGCAAGAAATTGAAATTAAAACACTCTGCATTTCGGATAGGCTTTGTCCTATTCTTCCTTAGCATTTGGAATAGGTTCAGTCCTACTTCCTTCTTAGCATACAAATGCATTCGGGTGGACCTTAGCCCTACTCTTTTCTCCGCATAAAATCAAAATCGAAACTCAAATCGAAATTCAAACTCAAAATTAAAAACTTGAAATAAAAAATGAAACGAATCTAAGATCCAATCTCTTGAAATCTTGTGATCTGAAATTCACCTCCTTTTTTCCCAGTGAGAGTTCTGCAATCTTCAGTCTTAGAGATTTACCTGATACTCCCCAGTGGAAATTTCTTACACTTTGTCCTAAGTTTGTCACTTGGAAATCTGTTTTTGTTTTGTTGATCTCTTCGGTCAACGCCAATACGCGCGGTGTGCTTGGTTAGCACACCACACCTATTGGGGGTCCATTTGTTGACCTCATTTTTTATGAGGTCTTCTCTTCTCTCTTTAGCACTTAGGATCTAGCCTTAGGCTTTTCCTTTGACTATCTTAGAGCACTAGAATTTGGACCCACCCCTTTAGAAATTTGAACCACTTTTTTCCTCCTTACAAACCCCACAAGCTTGATTGTAGACCCCTAATTACCTAGAGGGTTGAAATCAAATGTGAAGGTTTAAAGGATGAGTTCCCTATAGGAGTCTTTGGTCTTAGGACCACCACAGGTGGCTCAGTCCAGTGAAGGTTGACTTACACACTCACTACACTCACACTCTACACTCTCACACACACAATCCAAATCCTAAAACCACACCCATACCCAACCTGACCCCTTGACTCATGTAGGTAATTCATATGGATGGACCTTAACCCCTAAGCCCCTGGCTAAGAGGATTAGGAACAACATAGTGAATGCCTCAAATGAGTCCTCTCATGGCTCATATAGACTTAATATGACTTCATGGCTCAACCAAAGTGCTTCCATTTCACTCATATTTGATCAATCTTCTTTTTTCCAAAATTTCAATTTTTGACCCCGGGGACCCAAATTTCAATTTTTGACCCCGGGGGCCCTACACCTATCAAACCTACCAAAAACCCTTAAAATTGCCCAAATCCTCCAAAATTTTCAAATAACCCAAAATTCCCCAAAATTAACCTTGAACAATTCCTCACCAATCAAATTGATCATCCATAGCCAAAAATACCAAAAATTCCAAAAGTACCCCCCAATACCGTCCAAATACCCAAAATACCCCTTAACCAAAAAATCCAAAAATTCAGAAAATTTCCAAAAAATTCCAGAAAATCCCAAATATTCCCAATGTCATTTTGTCCAACTACACCATGGGCCAATTTTGTCAATTTACCCCACTTTTACCAAAACCCCCAATTTAGCCCATTCTTAATCCAAGTGAACCCAATGTCAAACCAAACCTACCCAAT
Organism: Papilionanthe hookeriana x Papilionanthe teres; assembly: GCA_022702705.1. NCBI lineage: Eukaryota > Viridiplantae > Streptophyta > Magnoliopsida > Asparagales > Orchidaceae > Papilionanthe > Papilionanthe hookeriana x Papilionanthe teres. The sequence goes on from CM040424.1 coordinate 153,479,684, forward strand.
CGACCCCAATTTTGGTCAAATTCAATTCTAAACTCCAATTCAATATCCACAATATCAATCTAGACCAAATCCAAGTCCTATGGATCCAATTTCACTTTTGACCTTAAAGCCCAATTTGGACCCATGACCCAAACTTAGCCCAAACCAAACCAATTCAACTTCAATTGACCCCAAACCTTTTCTAAACCTTCCCTAACATCCCCATAAACAAAACACTAACATAATTTGCCCAAAATTTGGACCCAAACCCCACTCAAATCCAACCCAAAACCAAAAAGCCCAATTTTGACCTAAACTCAAACCTAACCCAAATAAGCCCAAGTCCCAAAACCAAAACCCAACCGAAGTTGAAACCTCTTTCAAACACTCCCATAAACATTTCCCAACATTAATTTTATATCAATTTCAATCCTAGCCCAACATTGGCCCAAATAAGCCCAATTTGGCCTACATTGGCCCATTTACCAAAGAAACCCAAATTCAACCCAATTCAAACCCAAACCACCTCAAATTCATTTCAAATCACTCATGACACATCCCTAAACTAAACCCAACATTTATTTGGCATGGACCTTTGGAAAATTTTCATCTAAAAGACAACTTCTAAAGGACATTCAAAAGCCCATTCCTAACCAAACTCAAAAGCCCAAGCCCATCCTAAAGCCCGCATTACAATCTCATCTCATCCTCACTTAATTAAAATCATTCCTAAGTCCTAAATAAGCAATAAAATCTTTCTAAACAAAGCCATATGACAAACCATCCAAATTTTACACCAAAATACCAAAATTCCTTAAACCCATTTCCATGAAACCAAGCCAACTTTTCCCAAGCCAAATATGAGACATAAAACCATTCTTAAGCCACATGCAAGCCATGTGAGTTGTTTACATGTGACCTTACCACATTGGGCAAAAGGAGGAGGTCCTTTAAGCACTTCCTAAAAGCCATTAACCTTACTTATGATTCCCCATAACCCAAATATAATCTAAATATTCTTGGATGGAGACTTCTCCACTTAAGACCAGCTGACCCAACTGATTCACCCAGCCTAAAACCAGGTCATGGAGAGGTGAACCAAGCCCAAAATCATGGGTTGACCAATTTGAGCCCAAAATGAGCCCTTACCCTTTCCATTTCAAGCCATCCTCTTTACACATGGCAAAGCTCAATTGCCTGCACAAACCTCCAGCCTTGACCCACCTGGACCTGAGGGTGACCCATGCCTGCCGGCCAGCCGCCTGGATCGCCGGAAAACACCATGGCCGAGACCTTGGGAGGAGCCAAACTTTTCAATTCTGCCTTGTTGAGTTGTCCCAGCCCAATTGAACACCATGGTTGTTCTTCTCTTGCATGGAGCAGCTGATCCCAAGCCTTAAACCCCCCTGCGAGGCCCTCCAGCCTCTCCTATTTAAACACCCCCTCCTCTCGGCCATGGGAGGTGCTGAAAAAAACCTTAAGGAAACTCTGCCAAAATTGTTCCAGACTACTCCCCACACTTAGAGCAATTGATCTCCAGTGACAATTTGCCCTAATCTCCACCAACAGAACCCAATTTCTCAGCCAAAATTCCACCCAAAACCAGGACATCTCCAAATTCTCTACCAAAATCAAATTAAACTCACCCACACCTGCACAAGACCAAGAGAAGGAGTTCCCCAGTGGAAGCCCCCTCTCAAGAGAAGGAGTTCCCCAGTGGAAGACTCCAAAGGTTGTGATCGGGCTTGGTCAAAATCATACTTAGACAATTCACCAGGCCAAGGGACTTCATCTCGAGCTTTCTTGGACCCAATCTAAGGTGACACAACCCTCAGATTGAAGCCACACTTCTCTGAGCTAAGGTATGAGCTAACTCTTTATCCCGAGCTACTGGAGATTCTCCATTTCAAATGCCTTAATTTTAATGCATGATCACCATATAGATGTATTCGTCTCTTCAAGATGAATCTATAGAGCACAAAAACACGAAAATCTGTTAAGTATTGAGTGAGATATTAAGGATTTAGTGTGAACGGTTCTCGGGTTAGGAGGCTTGGGGATGATGAACGGATGCCGTCCATTTGATACACACGTGGGTGGACGATCCAGATTGAGCAGTATAAGGAGACGGAATGATACATCGGCCCCCTGGAGCGCTGAGTCGGATGGCGGCGCAGAATTAGAGTGCGCCGCTTGGCCTTTCGGAGCTGCCGAGAATGGCGTAGCGACGCGTGGATAAGTAGGAAAATAGGGATTTTTCTTATTTATTAAATACCCAGAACTTCAAAAATTTATAACTTTGTGTAGAAAAATCCTAAAAATAAAATAAAAATACCCTCTTGCTCAGTGAACAAAGGAGAATAATGTGGAAAAGAAATCAAGTAATTTCATTAATCTTATGAACTTTAATTAATTAGGGTTAACCATTCATCAAATTAACTTAAAACCAATTCTCCACTGTCCTCTAGGGATAGGAGAACACCACATAAAAAATTGAGATCAATTGGACTTGGTTAGCCCCACCAAATGGGTTAATTAAGCCCTATGAATGAAATCAAACTTTAAAAATTCATATCTCACAAAATACTTTTCAAAAACTCATAAAATTGGTTTTGGAGCTTCTCTGATATTAGAGAAACTTAGGAAAATTAAAATTATAATTTTCGAAAAAAGTTGATTTTTATCAATATTTTAATAATATTAATAATTAAAAAATAATAAAAATCACAAAAATATTAAAAATCACCAAAATGTCATATTTTGAATTCTAAACACTTAGGAACAAATCAAATATTTTTCTTAAGTCAAAGAAAAATCAGAAAATTATAAAAGTTGGTTTCTGGTTTCTCTGATATCAGAAAGATTTTTGAAAAATATAAAATTCATTTTTCAACCTTTATTTTATTTTTAAATTAATTAATACTCTAAAACTCAAAATAATTCTAATAAATAAAATATAATATTAAGAATCACCAAAATTTAGTCCAAATGGTCTTCTGGTCATTAGGAATGCCCCATAATTTTCTTAAGGATAGAAAATTCCTTGAAAATCCCTATTTTCCACAAAAAATAATTATATAAATAAATTAAATACAGAAAAAATCACATTTTCTCTTCTAATGTCTTAATTGACATGTGAGTGAAGCCACATAAAAATTTCAAATTCATTTAAGCTCAATTTAGTGAGTTATGAAATTATTAAGCTTGAAGGGCAAAATGGTAATTAAAATTTTAACCCTTAATTAAAACTTTAGTCTTAATAAAATGAAAGAGTAAAATATTTGATCCTAATCTGATATGGATGATTGAAATTTAAATAATTAAAGGGTAGAAACCCATCAATCATTTTTAAGAATAAACCTTAATCAATCAATTAATTGAATTTGGAAGATTAATAAAAATTGAAATTATTAAAATAGAGATATTATTTAGAAGACATTTATTCTTTAATTTAAGAGTCCCTAAATTAATCACTTCAATAATATTTAATTCCTAATTAAAATGATAATCCAAACTCAATATTTAAAATACTAAAAGACTTAATCATTAAATTAAATTAAAATTAAAATATTCAAACTAAATTAAATCAAAATTTCAATTAAATTAATACTTTAATAATTAAATTAAATCATCTTTAAAACATAAAAAATAAAATATTGAATTAAAATTAAAATAAAATTAAATTTAAATTTAAATTAAATTAAAATTAAAATTAAATTAAATTAAATTAAATTAAATTAAATTGAAACACATTAAATTAAATTAAATTAAATAAAAAAATAAAATCAAATTAAAATAAAATTAAAATTAAATTAAAATAAAATTAAAATGAAAGTTAAACTAAATTAAATTAAATTAAATTAAATTAAATTAAATTGAATTAAATATAACATCACTAAAGACATAAAGAATTCAAAAATAGATCTAAAATAACTTGAACACTACTCCAAACTTAAATCCATTAATTAAAACTAAATTAAAACACAAATCACTAAAACATCAATTTGCCCTTAAAAGCTCTTGTTATCATAACTCCTAAATGGAGTATTAGGTGAAGTATCACTTCATTCGTAGGATATTCAAATATCCTAGTTCACTGAGCAAAAGAACAAAACTTAATTAAACCTCGGGTGATTACTTCACCTGATTAATTAAATCCATTTAGACTTAGAACAATCCCAGCAATATTGAAAAGATGTTTAAGACTCGTCCTAAGCACTTCCTTAATATGATAGGATGTTTATAAGAACAATTGAACTTAATTGTTCTTTGATGAAGAAAATCGTCCTTAAACCAAAATACAAGAACCTAGACGTCATAGGAGATGACTAGGTATAGGATTAGGACTTTGATAGACAATCAAAACCTTTCCCTTAGCTTTACCTAGGTAATTGTTGAAATATTTAAATGCCTTAACATGTGTTTTAAGTGCAGCTTAGGATGACGGGAAGACCCTCCAGTACGCTTTTATTTTATTGCAATTTACTTTATTGCAAATGCACTTTACTTTTCTCGCATGATAAACAACTCGTTGCATGAGAACCAAAACCTTTAGGGTAGTCCCTAAAACTGAAACCAAAACTAAATTAAAAAATCACTGCAAGATAAAATTCACCTCCACAACATTTCAAAATATAAAACAACTCAAAATTTAATCACAAACAGAACAACAAAACTACAATTACAACTAAATTAAAATGTCTCATTGAATGATCGGGAATACCTCGGATGATGTAACCCACGTGTTGCTAACGGGATTTCCCACGGTCTAAATGAAGGTGTGGAACTCATTCAGTTGAGTTTAGCAAATTCATCTGGACTAAGTGAATTCAATGAAAATAACGGTGCCGGGATGACGGAACCGTGGGATTTTAATTGGTTCTGTTATAATCAACTTTAAGATTTGTTTTAATTAAAATATTAAAACACTTGGATTTTAAGATTTCTAAACAAAAACACTTCTCTCATCTCCTGCTTTATGACTTCTAAAACTAAACCTCTACAACAACATGGAGCTTGGAGCATAGTGGGCAGCACGACCATCGTCATCAGCAAAACTTGGGTCTACTCCAGCAAAACCTTTTCTTGTTTTAAATAACCAAGCCATAGGAATTCGAGGTAGTTTGCCTAGCGCAACATAAATGCTCAACTCTTTGTTAGGCATTTGCAAGATCATAGCATGTAAATTAAGCCCTAACCGGTCTTAGGACTCCGAGGTGATCGTTCGGTACGACATAAACCCTCACATCTTCAAGGCTGTTTGTATGATTGTGTCATACGAATATAAGTCATAATTAATTAAAATAGGCAAGATGAAACAGTAACTAAATTCTCAAATTCAAGCCGAACAATAGGATAGTTTAGGAAGTTGCCAGGATTCTTCTTGGATCCTCAGCTTCTCCTACTTCTCTTCCATTGGACTCCTAAAAATAATTGTTCCAAATTTTAAGTCATTCCCTATTGAAATTTCCAAAAATCCAATCCTTTGAAAACCTTAAACTTTGAAATTCTTGAGAGCAAAACCACTGATCATTATCGAGAGTTTTCTTAAATGATTCTCGTCATTTAAGATGTAATTAACTATAGGGGCTTGCCCTTATAGGGAACTTTAAGAACCTGAGTAATATAAACCTCGCTTAATTCATTTATATTAAGCAGGGGAATTTGTCAGCTTATAAAATTGGTTCGCAGACCAAACGGATGTCACAAATCTCCTAGTTTATGCAGTGTGTCTATTCTTCGGGATAGATACACGGTTTGTGATGCGGTGCTCGTTTATATAAACTATCTGGGATGTGAGATCGGTTTGATTTCATATCCTAAAATTACTTTAAAAATCAAATACTACTTTCTAAAACCATATATATATATTTAAATTAAATTTAAAATCTAAAATTCGCCGACAATTTCTGTTAGGCGACCCCTTTTCAAAATGCAACACTCAACCTAAAAAAATGCCGACACCCCTCGAACCCCTGACATTATACCATTATCTTTGTGCCCCTCTAGGGTCTCATAATGATAATATAAATGGTGTTGGCTATGTTCTTACTGTCTCTAGTGGTGACGTAACCAATCACAACATCTCTAATCTCGTTTTAAATACCCAAAATGATCCTCAATTCATGATTGTCCCCAATGAGAATGTTGACGAAAACAAAGAGGATATAGACAACATCGGATAATACAACACCAGAAGCAAGGAGCCAGTCCTCAAATGCAAAGCAATACCACTTGCCATCAACATGGACTTTTCAGATATAGAAGAGCCAGATACGGTAATAGAAGGATCTCTGGGGTCCAGAGGAACAAGAAATAACATAAGTACATTTAAGAAGTAGAAAGGTGCTACCGCCAAGGATAACTCTAATGGATAAAGGAAAATAAGCGATTACTCAAGAAGAACTATCTCCAGCAACGGAAGAAGTACAAGTTTGAGAAGAAATTGAAAACTCAAACAATGTTGATTACAACGTGCTAGCTCATCTCATAAAGTTTCCAACCAAACTAAGCATTTAAGATTCTCTGATCCTGTCAAAGGAGATGAGATAAAATCTGATCAAGCATCTACTTGATCTAGATATTTGTTTAGCACAGTTGGTGATCACATCCTCCGATGGAGTTTGCACTTTGAAAGAACAGCCTAAGGTAACCTTCACCGATGAAGATTTGTTAATCGGAACAGTCGATCACAACCGTCCACTCTACATTTTCGTCATCATCAGTAGATTCATACTTTCCAGAGTTTTAGTAGATCCTAGAGCATCGCTCAACATAATGAGTCTACAAACGTTAGCCTACTTGGATATCGACGCTTAAGAACTATCTATGGATAAAATGATGCTAACAGGATTCAATCAGAAAGGAGAAAGAGCCCTCGGGTCTATAACACTCCAAATGAAAGTTGGAAATCTCATAACAACTATAAAATTCCATGTCATTGATGCAGATACATCATTTAATACCCTGCTTGGTCGGCCATAGCTTCATCAGTACAATATGGTCCCATCGTCGCTTCACCAAAGCACCAAGTACTACAAGGATGGACAATAACATTGCATCAAGGGAGACTTACAACCTTTTTCAAAACATGAAGTAGGCATTCACGAAGACGCCACCTACTACGCTCCCCTGAAGAGAACAATACTTTCAATAGAAATTATGAAAAGTAAAAAAGAAGATTCAGAAGAGCTATGAGAACGAGACTATATCGCTCTAGTTCAATGATCTCCCACCGCTCCATCACAATAAGTTGGCAGAGGTTCTTTTATCCCACACATCCGTGGACAAGGCGAGGGACGTGGTCGAGGAAGAACTTACCAGATTATTGAATGAACGAAGCCGACGATCAGAATTAAAGTAGAAGGAAGCTCTAAAGAAGATAAAGAAACAATGATGATAAGTCAGAAGAAGCCTCTGTTCATGATTTCTACAGATGACACAAAAAAGGATGAACATGAATCAATGTATGATCAGATTAATCATTATGTTGAAGCAATGACTCTAACTCTGATCCATCCTCAAAAGATTGAGAGTATGGAAGTCAAGGAAGTCCATAGTGGTGGTTTTAAACCGATCAAGTTTTATAAAGATTCTCCTTTTACTTCTGAACTTTGTATAACTCTCGAAGAAAATGATTCTAATGAATTAATGGAATTACCTTTTGGTTACTTTTCGCAGTGTGTACAAAAGCTAATTCAAAAAGGATAGGTGCTAAACCAAATGCCAAAATATTAGTTACAATCGCTTGAAAAATTATGGAATACAAAAGGAAAAAAATCAACTCGAAAGAAGGTCTTGGGTTGGTTATGATCAGACCCGTTGATGAGTCAGGATTTTGCATGGTTGTCACTAGTCATCCACCGTAAGATTGCCTGGACATCCAAGATGAATACGAAGATCAACCAATAGAAGAGGCTCCACTAGAATTCAAAGAAGAAATCATGTCAACAATCAATGAATTAAAAGAAATCAATCTCGGGCCTGAGGAGCAGCCTCGACCTATATTCATAAGTTCGCTGCTTAACAAAGAAGAGTTTACTGACTAGGTCTAGTTACTGTTAGAATTTAATGATTGCTTTGGTTGGAGCTGATCTATAAAAAAATATCTATTTCTTTATGTCTTAATTCTTATTAATTTCAAAGGATATTATGCTTTAATGAAAGGTATTTTTTGTGTTTTTGGATGTAGGTGATGTAAAAAGGTCTAAAAAGGAACAAAGGAGAAAAAAGGAGCAAAAATTGAGCAAAAGACAAAAAGTATAAAAAAATATGGCCTGGCGCCTAGGCGCCAGAAGCTGGAGCCTAAGCGCCAGACTCGATACAGAAACTGTCAAGTTTTTGACAATGTTTGATAGGTTATTTTGACGGAGTGAGCAGTTATTGGACATTTTAGAAGACTGGCAGTTGTTCCTTAATAATAGGACATGTGATACATTGCATTTGGACGCTCCAAAATGGTTTTAATCGCGAAGAGGTGCGAGCCAAAGTGAAGAGCTGCGAAGAACTGTACGCGGTGTCCGGCGCCTAGGCACCAGATTCCGGCGCCTAGGCGCCAAATAGACCTTCTAGAAGATTCATTGAATGTGGACATGTTTTGAAGAGGTGCCTCAAGGCAATCCTTGAAGACTATAAATAGGGGTCTATTTCTTCAGAAAACGTGCCCCCTCCCATTGTAACCCTTTCTCTTATCCACTTTATGATCTCTCATCCTTAGAGAGAGAAATAGAGAGAGAAATTTTGGGCCACTTTTGTTTAGTTTAGTGAGTTTATTTTCAAGTTGTTGCATCTGGAGTTCATTACACTGTGGAGTTAGTAGGAATCAAATGATCTGTAGAAGAAATATTTGAGATAAGTATTTTATATTTGATTCAAAGTTTATTTATTTATTTTTTTTTGCTGTTTTTTTTCAATATGTTCTGAGTAGTTAGTTTACTTTCTTTGTTCAATTATGAAGAGATAGATAAGGTAATATAAAGATTCGATGGAGAATTGAAAATCAAAATATTTTCAAAACATTGTGATGACATTAATACCTGATCTTACTTTACTTTTTAAATTGGCCATTTAAATTGTTAAAACCTGTTGAAGAGTTTTGAGACCTTGAAGGAAAAGAACTCTTAACTTGTAAATGTCACATGAATCCTTGTGTAGTCGAAGGCCATGTGCGGGCTATTCAAGGTGACGTGCAAATAAATAGGAAGATAAGATTTAAAGGGCGTAGAATTGATAAGTTTTTAGAGTGACAAACTAAATTCTTATAATTTGATTTATAGATTAGGAAAGGGTCACTAGTAGGGCCGACCATAGCCATCCTTGGACATCTAAAAGTGTGAGTCTAGATTGATATGTAAATTAGCCAATGTTCTTTGCGCCTGGATCAAAGGGTAAAGAATAGGAATGCTTCTATTTGGCACAATACCATAAATCAAATTCTCCAACGAATATTAAATTATCTTAAAAATCTTAGATTAATTAAAGGGAAGAAAGTTGTTTATTTTATAGTTTTCATAAATCATTTTCTTATTATTGTTTTCTTTATTTGCATCTAGTAAATTAATAGTAATATATAGTTAAATTAAAAGATAAAAAAATATTTTTTATTTAGAAAATTTATCATTATAATTCTTCCCTGTGGGATCGATACTAGGGTCTTTGTTTCAAAGCCCTGTATTACTTGAAACGATACGTATACTTGCGTAGTACCCCTAGTGTGTAAAAATATTTTCTAATTTTACAACATTTTGATTTTTACACTAACCACTATTTATAAATTGAGTCAAGTTTTTGGCTATCTTTTGGAAGCGAATATTACTGCATTATTGCGGGTCGGATCAAGTTTTCTGGCTATCTTTTGGAAGCGATATTACTTCATTATTGCGGGTCGAGTCAAGTTTTTAAAATAATATATATATATATATATTATAAAAAAATAAAAAATATATTTATTTATTTTATTCCTTATTTTATGCGAAGATTTGGTTCTGAAGGATTAATACCTTTAGATTCTGAATTAGAAAGAACAATTATAAAAATAAAAAAGGGAAAACAAATTCAAAAATTTCAAGAAATGGCTACTTTACGAAATCCAATTGAACTTATTGATCAAAATGTTTATAAACCATTAAGGGATTATGCTAACCCTACAATAGATGAACTTCATAGTAGTACTCAAATACCCACTGTAGATGCTAATTCTTTTGAACTTAAACCGTCTATTATTCAAATAGTGCAAAACAATCAATTTGGTGGATCACCAATTAAGGATCCAAATTTACATCTTGTTAGTTTTTTAGAACTTTGTGCTACCTTTAAATATAACAATGTTTCTGATGATGCTATTAGACTTAAACTCTTTCCTTTTTCTTTAAGAGATAAAGCAAAGATGTGGTTAAACTCATTAGCGACTGGTTCTATTAAAACATGGACTGAAATGACACAAAAATTCCTTGCTAAATATTTTCCTCCTTCTAAAACTGCTAAATTAAGAAATGATATTACTTCGTTTAGTCAATTTGACGGGGAGACAATATATGAAACTTGGGAAAGGTTTAAAGAACTATTAAGAAAATGTCCTCATCATGTTTTACATGATTGGTTGATTATTCAAACATTTTATAATGAATTAATTGGATCATTAAAATCAATTGTCGATGCTCGTTACTGGAGGTTCTTTAATGTCAAAATCATTTGAAGAAGCTTACACTTTAATTGAAGAAATGGCTAATAACAATTTTCAATGGCCTTCCGAAAGGATTAATCCTAAAAAGATGGCAAGTATTCAAGATAATGAAGCCTTTTCTATTTTAGCTTCACAAGTTGCAACAATGTCTAAGAAATTAGATAATTTTGCAATTAATATTTCGCACAATAACTCTGCTAATGTTGAAGATTCTCAAACTATTGAAACTTTACAAGCTATTGCAAGTAAAAATAATCCTTATTTAAATTATTATAATCCTGGGTGGAAAAATTATCCTAATTTTAACTGGAATAATTCACAACAACAATGAGGTAATAATCAATCTCATCCCACTCGGAAATTGGAATAATCAAGTTAATTCAAATTATAAACCTCTTGGATTTAATAATCAACAGAAAAAGTTATCAATAGAAGAATTAATTTTACAAATGAATAATCAATTACAAAATCAAAATACTGCTATTCGTAATATTGAAAATCAAATGGGGGCAAATTGCTACTTTAATTAATAACAGACCTGTAGGAACACTTCCTAGTAATGTTGAAATTAATCCAAAGGAAACTGGAAAAGAACATGAACAAGTTAAAGCTGTGCAACTTAGAAGTGGAAAGGAATTAAAAAAAAATGATGCATAATGAAATTAAAAAAGAGATTGAAAACCTAAAGAAACTCTCTCTCCTAGTAAAGATCAGACTGTTATACCTGTTAATGTGAAAGTTGAAAAACCACCATCACCTTTTCCTCAAAGACTTAAACAGCAGAAATTAGATCATCAATTTTCTAAGTTCTTTGAAATTTTTAAGAAACTTACTATTAAAATACCTTTTGCTGAAGCTTTGGAACAAATGCCAACTTACGCAAAATTTATGAAGGATATTTTAAGCAAAAAACGAAAATTTGAAGCTTTTCAAACTGTTGCATTAAGTGAAGTATGTAGTGCAATAATTCAAAAGAAACTACCTGAAAAGCTTAAAGATCCTGGAAGTTTCACTATACCCTGTGCTATTGGAGAAAAATTTTGTGGAAAAGCTTTATGTGATTTAGGAGCAAGTATTAATCTCATGCCATTTTCTATCTTTCGAAGATTGGATTTAGGAGATATTACTCCCACCACTGTAACCCTTCAGTTAGCTGATAGATCTATCACTTATCCTAAAGGAGTTATAGAAGATGTCCCTGTAGATTTCATAGTACTTGATATGGAAGAAGATAAAGAGATACCTATTATTTTAGGGAGACCTTTTCTAGCTACCAGATGAGCTATGATTGATGTGCAAAAGGGAGAACTAACCATGAGAGTTAATGATCAAGAAATTAAATTCAATGTTTTTAAATCAATGAAGTACCCAGATAAAGAAAAATGTTATCGAATGGATATAATTGATTATTTAATTGAAAAACATTATCAAGAAAAATGTAAAGTCGTTTCTGAAGAAAAATTTGAATTTTAAACTGATGAAGATGACATAGTAGAGGAAGAAGAGACTCATTTTATTAAAGATAATTGGGAAACTTTAGACATAACTCAAAATGATATACTTTTACCATCAATTAAAAAAGCCCCTGAACTGGAATTAAAAATGTTACCTTTGTTGACCTCATTTTTGATGAGGTCTTCCCTTCTTCTTTTTAGTGCTTAGGATCTAGCCTTAGGCTTTTCCTTTGACTATCTTAGAGGAGTAGAATTGGGACCCACCTTTTAGAAATTCCAAACATTTCTAAACTCCCCGCAAACTCCACAAATTTCGACCATAGACCCCTAATCACCTAGAGGGTCGAAATCAAATGTGGAAGTTTAAAGGATGAGTTCCTATGAGGCTCTTTGGCCTTAGGACTACCCCCGGTGGCCCGGTCCGATGAGGGGCCGACTTACACACACTACACTTATACACTACACTTACACACTACATTTCCACACACTTCCTAAAACCACACCCATACCCAACTTGACCTCCCGACTCATGTAGGTGATTCACATGGATGGTCCTTAACCCCCAAGCCCTCGCAAGCAGGGTTAGGAACAACATAGCTGAATGCCTCAAATGAGTCCTCTCATGGCTCATATGGGCTTGAAATGGCTTCATGGCTCAACCAAAATGATTTCACTCCCACTCAAATCCACCCAATCTTCAATTTCCCAAATTTTCAATTTTTGACCCCCGGACCCTACACCTACTAAACCTACCCAAAACCTCGAAATTACCCAAATTTTTGCAAAATTTCCAAATTACCTAAAATTCTTCAAAATTATTCCCAAACATTTCTACACCACTCAAATTGACCATCTATATCCAAAAATACCAAAAATTCCAAGAAAACCTCCCAATACCCTCCAAATACCCAAAATACCCTTCGACCCAAAAATCCAAAAATTCAGAAAATTCCCAGAAAATTCCAGAAAATCCTAAATATTCCCAATTTCATTTTGTCCAACTACACCATGGGCCAATTTTGTCAATTTACCCTACTTTTGTCAAAACCCCCAAATCGACCCATTTTAACCCAAAGTGAACCCAATGTTAAACCAAACCTATCCAATTGACCCCAATTTTGGTCCAATTCAATTCTAAACTTCAATTTAACATTCCTAATACTAATTTAGACCAAATCCAAGTCCAATTTGATTGACATTTGGATCCAATTCCACTTTTGACCTTAAGGCCCATTTTTTTGACCTAAGCCCAAACCTAACCCAAATGAACCCAAACCCCAAAAATCAAAGCCCAACCAAAGTCAAAATCTCTTTGAAACACTCCCATAAACACTTCTCAACAAAAATTCTACATCAATTTAAACCCTAGCCCAACATTGGCCCAACTTGGCCCATTTGGACCTATATTGGCCCATTCACCAAAAGAATCCAAATCCAACCCCATTCAAGCCCAAACTACCCCAAATTTGTTTCAAACCACTCATGACACATCCATGAGCTAAAACCAACAATTATTTGGCCCAACCTTTTACAAAAATTTTCATCCATGAACACATTCATAAACTTAAAAGCCCACTTCCCTTAAACCTTTCTAAAAGCCCATTTCCTTCAAAATTCAAAAGCCCAAATCTACCCTAAAGCCCACATGACATCTCCATTTGTCATCCATTTAATTAAATCCATTACCTAAGTCCTAAAATCACCATCAAATTATTCCAAATCAAGTTTCATACAAATTTCCATCAAAACATCCAAAATTCTTAAAACCCATTTTCATGAAATCGACCCAAGCTTTTCCCAAGCCAAATGGAGCCAAGGATGAGCCATTCACAAGCCATATGAAGCCATGAAAGTTTGGCATGTGACCATGCCATTAATGGCAAAAGGAGGAGGTCCTTTAACCATCTCCTAAAAGTCATTAACCTTAAGCATGTCTCCCCTTAACCAAGATTTAATCCAAATATTCTTGGATAAGGACATCACCACCTTCGACTCACCTAGCCTAGCCGATCTTCTCACTCAAGACCGACCATGGGGAGGTGAACCCAACCCAAACCAATGGGTTGACCAATTTTAAGCCAAAATGACCCCTCCCCATTCCATTTTAATTCAAACACTTTACACATGTCCAAACCCAATCGACTTCACCATTGCCAAGTCCCGACCTCCCCTGGTCAAGATAGTGACCCATGCCCGCCGGCCACCGCCCGGATAGCCGGAAAACACCACACCCGAGAGCTCACATGTGAGCCAACTTTGGAATTCCACCTCGCCGAGCCGCCCCATGCCCAATGGTCACCATGGCCGTTCTTCTCCTCACCGCAGCACTCGATCCCAAGCCCTAACTCCCCCGGAGGCCTCCCCACCCACTCTATTTAAACTCCACCCTCTCGGCCATGAGAGGAGAGAAGCACAAACCTTGCCAAAACTCGCCAAAATTGTTCCGCACCCTTCTCCACCCTTAGAGCACTTGATCCCCAGTGAGATTCCCCCGCCATTTCTCCTCCGTAAGCTCAATTTCGTAGTCGAAATTCCACCCAAAACCAGGACACTTCTCCACAGGTGAGCCAATTCCCAAATTGATTGGCTCTACACCTTCACTCGTACCAAGGGAAGGTGTCCACCATCAAAAGCCCCATCTCCAAAGCCACCCAGCTTGCTCCAGCTCTCCAAGCTTTGTGGATCGGGCTTGGTCGAAATCATATCCGGACAATTCACCTGCACTCGAGAGACTTCATCCGGAGCTTTTCGGACCCAATCGATGGTGCAACAACTCTCGGATCGAAGCCACACTTCTCCGAGCTAAGGTATGAGTTAACTCTCCATCCCGAGCTTCTGTAGATTCTCCATTTCAAATGCCTTAGTTTCAATGCATGTTAGCCGTATAGATGTGTTCGTCTCTTCAAGACGAATCCATAGAGCATAAGAACATAAAAATCCATTGAGAATCGAGTGAGATCTTAGGGATTTAGTGTGGACGGCTCTCGGCGAGAACACTCGGGGACGATGAACGGATGCCGTCCATTCAATACACGCGCGGACGAACGGCTCGGATGGCGTCGGACCGAGAAACGGTGCGAGAACCGCGGGGCCCGGCCGTCGACTCGGATGGCGGCGCCCAATCACAGCCGCGACACGTACCCCTTCGGAGTCGCCGATGTTTCGCCGGCGCCGCGTGGATAAGTAGATAATTAGGGTATTTAATGTATTTATTAAATATCGTAAACTTCAAAAATCCATATCTTTGTGTAGAAAAATCACAAAAATAAAATAAAAATACCCTCTTGCTCAAGTGAATCGCAGGAGAATAATGTGGAAAAGAAATCATTTAATTTCATCAAATATTTTATTTTTTATAATTTATTTACTCTCCGCATTATTTTAATTCTCCATGCATGCATACAATTCACCATGGCATGAGACCATAGGGCTTTTAAGCCTCCGAATTTGGGAACATTCCCCGAATTTTCCAAAGTCGTAGGCCATCCCTATGAAGAGTTCTTGATTTTTCAAGTTCATGTCACTGCTTTGAGTATTTTAATTCCAAAAAATAGCATGTTGTGAAATAAATTCTAGGAAAATTTGGTGATGTTCCTTATGACCAGAGAACCCTAGGAAAAATAAGCTTTGACTTAGTTCATTTAAAACAACCCTAATTGGCTTAAACACCCAAAATAGGTCTTTAATTAATTAGAATTAACCAGGCATCAAATTGACTTGAAATCAATTCTCCACCGACCTTTAGGATCAGAGGAATCCACCATAAAAATTTGAGGTCAATTGGACTTGGTTAGCCCCATTAATCGGGTCGATTAAGTCACTTAGCCATTTTAAACTTTAAAAATTCATAACTTTTAAAATACTTTTCCAAAATTCACCAAATTGGTTTTGGAGCCTCTCTGATATCAGGGGAACCTAAGAAAATTAAAATTTCAATTTTCTAAAAAAGTTGATTTTTAATAATATTTTAATATTTTTAATAATTAAAAAATAATAAAAATCACAAAAATAATAAAATTCACCAAAATGTCACATTTTGAATTCTAATCACTTAGGAACAAATCCCACATTTTTCCTAGGTCTATTTAGTGAGATATTAAATTTTAAAGCCCTAAGGGTAATTTTAAAATTAAAAAATGTATTTTCTAGCATTTTCACTAAAATAATTACAATAAATCATAGAAAAATCAGAAAATTGCAAAATTTGCTTCTCTGGTTTCCTTGATATCAGAGAGATTTTTGAAAAATATAAAATCCATTTTTCAACATTTATTTTATTTTTAAATTAATTAACACTCCAAAACTTAAAATAATTATAATAAAAATAATATAATTCAAAAAATCACCAAAATTAGTCCAAGTGCTTCTCTGGTCATTAGAAATGTCCCCTAATTTTCTTAAGGACAGAAACTTTCCCTTGGTCATGTTATCAAATTTTCCTTGAAAATCTCTATTTTCCACCAAAAATAATTATATAAATAAATTAAATACAGAAAAATCACATTTTCTCCTCTCATGTCTTTATTGACATATGAGTGAAGTCACATAAAAATTTCAAGTTCATTTGAATTCAATTTAGTGAGTTATGAAATTATTAAGCTTAAAGGGTAAAATGGTAATTAAACTTTTAACCCTTAATTAAAACTTTAGGTTTAATAAAAATCAACAAGTAAAATATTTGATCCTAATCTGATTTGGATGATTGAAATTTAAATGATTAAAGGGTAGAAACCCATTAAGCAATTTTTAAAATAATTAAACCTTAATTAAATAATTGATTAAATTTGGAAGAATAATAAAATTGGAATTATTAAAATAAGGGATATTATTAGGAAGAGATTTATTCTTTAATTTAAAAATCCCTAAATTAATTATCTCATTAATATTCAATCCTTAATTAAAATGATAACTCAAATTCAAAATATTAAAAGACTTAATCATTAAACTAAAATTAAATTATTAAACTCTTTCAAAAATTTCAATTAAAATTAAAGATAAAACTTAATTAAAAATTAAATTAAAATTAAATTAAATAATTGAATTAAATCAAATTAAAACAAATTAAATTAAATTAAATTAAATTAAAATTAAATTAAATCAATTAAATTAAATTAAATTAAACAATTAAATTAAATTAAATTAAATAATTAAATTAAATTAAATCAAATTAAATTAAATTAAATTAAATTAAATTAAATTTAAATTAAATTAAATTAAATTGAACAATTAAATTAAATTAAATTAAATAATTAAATTAAATTAAACAATTAAATTAAATTAAATTAAATCAAATCAAATTAAAGTTAAATCAAATCAAATTGATTAAACATTAAATTAAATTAAATTAAATTAAATTAAATTAAAACTCAATTAAAATTAAATTAAATTGAATTAAATATAACATCACCTAAAACAGAAAGAAAATAAATTTAAAAAAAAAACAACTTGAACACTATTCCAAATTTAAACCCTTTAACTTAAATCAAATCATTCGAATACTAACTTACCCTCGAAAGCTTTAGTTATTATAACTCCTAAATAAAACATTAAATGAAGTGTTACTTCACCTATAGGATATTCAAATGTCCTAGTTCACTCGAGCAAGTTAACAAAACTTGAAATTCTTGGACGATTAATTCATTTGTATAATTAAATTCATTTGGACTTAAAACAATCCTAGAAATATTGAAAAGATGTTTAAGATCCTTCTTAAGCACTTTCTCAATATGATATGACATTTATAAGAACAATCGAATTCGATTATTCTTCGATGAAGAAAATCGTCCTTAAACCAAAACACAAAGAACCTAGACGTCATAGGAAATGACTAGCTATAGTGATTAGGAATTCGTGTAAAACCATAACCTTTCCCTTAGCTTTACCTAGGAACTTGCTTAAATATGCTAATCGTGTTTTAAGTGCAGTTTGGGATGACGGAAGACCCTCCAGTACGCATTTGAATTATTGCAATTTACTTTCCCGCAATTTATTTTCCAAGAATTTACATTATTGCAATTTACTTTATCGCAACTCGCGTTTATTTTTCTCGCATGATAAAACAACCGTTGCATGAAAACCCACACCTTTAGGATAGCCCCTAAAACCGAAACCAAAATTAAGTTAAAAGTCATTGCAAGATAAAATTCACCGCCACAACATTTCAAAATATAAAACAACTCAAAATTTAATCACAAACATAACACAAAACTACAATTACAACTAAATTAAAACGTCCTGTTGGATGATCGGGAATACCTCTGATGATGTAACCTACGTGTTGCTAACGGGATTTCCCACGGTCTAAATGAAAGTGTGGAACTCATTCAACTGAGTTTAGCAAATTCATCCGGACTAAGTGAATCCGATAAAAATAATGATGCCGAAGGATGGAACCGCGGGATCTTAACCGGTGTCGTTATAATCAACTTTAAGATTTGTTTTAAATAAAACATAAAAAACACCTGGAAATTAAGATTTTCTCTAAACCAAAACACTTTTCTCAACTCCTCGATTTATGATTTCTAAAACTAAACCTCTCGCAACAACAAGGAGCTCTGAGCATGGTGGGCAAGACGACCATCGTCATCGCCAAAACTCGAATCTACTTCAAAGAAACTTTCCTAGAATTAAATAACCAAGCCATAGGACTTCGAGGTAGCTCGCTCTAGTGCAACATAAATCCTCAACTCTTCGTTAGGCATTTGCATTGCAAATTAAGCCCTAACCGGTCTTAGATTCCGAGGTAGTCGTCCGATACGACAATAAACCCTCACATCTTCTGAGGCTATTTGTTTGATTTTATCATACAAATATAAGCCCTAATTAATTAAAATCGGCAAGATCGAAATATCAAATAAACATTAGGACTTTCCTAAATTCAAGCCAAACAATAGGATAGTCGGAAATTATCGAAGTTCACTTCGAATCGCTGATTTCTCCTACCTCTCTTCCTTTGGATTCACAAAACAAAATGTTCCAAAATTTGATCCATTCCCTATCGAAATTCCAAAATTCAATCTTCGAAAACCTTAAACTTCGAAATTCTTGAGAGCTGTAATTATTTGTTATTATCGAGAGTTTTCTTAGGTGATTCCCGTCACTTAAGATGTAATTAACTATAGGGCTTGCCTTTATAGGGAATTTTAAAGAACCTGTGTAATATAAACCCCGTTTGATACTTTCATATTAAGCAGTGGAATTTGTCGGCTTATAAAATTGGTTCGCAGACCAAACGGATGTCACAAAACTTCTAGTTTATTTGATCGAGCCCCACCATCAAGCAATGTGTCTATCCTTAGGGATAGATATACGGCTCATGGTGCGGTGCTCGTTTATATAAACTATTTTGGGATGCGAGATCGGTTTAATCTCATATCTTAAAACTTTCAAATTTAAAAATTATTTTGAAATTCAAATACTACTTTCTAAATTATATATATATTTAAATTAAATTTAAAATAAAAATTCGCCGCACAACTTCTGTTAGGCGACCACTTTTCAAAATAAAACACACAACCTAAAAATAATGCCGACAATTTCTGGCGACTCCGCTGGGGACAATTCCTCTCTCCATTATAATCAAATAATTCTGCTTTCAAAAATCGGTAGTGTATCCATGTCCCTAATGGATCAAACTACCCTTCTTTCCGTTGGAATACTATGTTCATTTCTATCTTGAACAAGTATAGCCAACATTCTCTCGGATTTAGGAGCCACCGTTTAGACACCCCTAAACAGAGAGGTTCCGAGATCCTTTTACCTCATTTCGAGGTGGGGTGGACCCCCAATAGGTGTTAGTTTAGGAGTGATCCTTCGAGTCGGGAAGTCTTGCTTAAGACTTTCTTTTCCTTTCGAATCGGATTCCTTACCTTCTCTACACTTTTGAACATTCCGTTCTAAATAAACAAACCCTCTAATAAGTGATTCTTTTAACAAATAATAAATACATGAACAAAGAATGAGTTCGGACTCTTTTCAATTCCTTTCTTTTCGTCCTAAAGAAAAGAAGCATAACTTGGGACTGACAACCAGAATCTACCTTGCAGAAATGGAAGCCCCGAACCGATTTTCTCCTTCACCAACGGATCGGACTTCGCCGTCTATAAGGATGAGCCGCCCGACAATGGGGTCATCCGATTCGGACAGGGATTCGAAAACACGAACGTCAAGGTCACCGACGTCTCCCTCTTCGCACCGACAAACAAGGTATCCGAAGCCGAGGAACCACCGCTCGAGTTCAACCTTAGGTCGACCCAAGAGTTTCCTCCCCCGCAAAGGGTCCCGACTGAGAGGAGTACCGCCGTCCGCGAGAGGACCGCTCTCACTACCCCCACCGGTCTAGTTGTTTCGCACCTACCCCGACTTCGCCAAATCAAAGGGGAAAGGAATCCGTAACTATGATAAACTCCGTTACCGTGGAGGGTACGGATCTTCCCGTAAGACCTTCCGTCTTCGAAATCGGGTCCAGCTTCGAAGATTCCTTCGCCGACAAAGACCCAAAGAAGAAATAGAAATAGAAGGATCGCCGGGAAGCCGTAGCCGCCGAGGTTGCCTTCCCGGAGGAAATTCCGCAGTTGCCGTAATATACACCGTTACCGTAATATACACCACCGCCCGACTACATACCACTTTTGGGAGGAAGCGAGTTCCATCCCCTCTCCGCCGCAGAGGATGAGGAGAATGTTCGCAAGATTGCCGCCACATTACCACGACCCGCATACTACAACGATAACCGCAAGAAAAGAACCGTAACTACGCCGTTTGCTCGACCGCAAACTTTGGTAGTAAAAGCTAAGCAAGGAAGGAAAACCGCCCCGTGTCTGAAATTCTACGAAGGATGGGGCGGGTGCCGGCCAAATCCCGTCTCGGGCCCCGAGTAGAACCCGCCGTCATGATAGAAAAGCCTAGCAAGAGAATGAAGGCTAGCCCGCCCGTCGTAGTATCGTGGTTACGGATTAGGGAGGATACCACCTTCCAAAGATTCGGCCGATAGACCATCCGGTCATAGACCTTCTCGTCGCTAGAAGGATGGTGTGGCGTCCCACTACGGGCAACTCGAGACCGAAACAAGCAGCTCGAGAAAGAAAGTCTCGCCAGAGGCCGGAATCCGAAGAAAGTGCTACCGCGATGAAGGGGACTCGTGAAAAAGGACCCGCAACCATCGCATGACAACCACAAAGATACACGTAAAGCTCCGCTAGAAGATGCCATGGAAAAGTCGAGAACCGACATCCGACGGCTGGCAAAAGAAAGAGAAGAAAAGTTCGGAGATGAGATCGACTCATCGGAATTCATGGACAACGAATATGCGAAATCAACATGGTCGAGACACGAGCTTCATCGCCTTCTCAAGGTGCTCCCGCAGCCAGCAGAAGAGAGGAGCCGGAATCGATGAAGAGACAGCCTTCAGGAAAAGGACGACACGATCGCTCAAATGGCGAAGAGGATGGAAGAGATGGCCATAGCTCTAGCCACTCTCCAAAGTCAAGTACAACCACATAGAGAGACACCCCTGAAGTCATTCACATCGTAGACGGAGGGAAGGAAATTACATCCGTCAATGGGGATGACCACCTGAAAAAGGATACAACACAAAGTATGATCCCCGAAAAGGATATCAAGAACTTGGTAGAACAGACAGTGCGAGAAGCCCTAGCACAATCGAAGAACGGGACATCTATTCGGACGGGCAGACCTTACCCGAAGAATTCGACGCCGTCCAATACCCAAAGGGCTTCGTACCACCTCTCGTTTAAGACCTTCGACGGAACCGGAACCCCCGACAAGCATGTTGCACACTTTCGTGCCGCTTGTTGCAATGCCGGCGGGAGCGATGCGCTACTCTTCCGACGGCTCGTTAGCAGTCCGTCAGAATCGCCTTCGACCGGTATGCAGACTACCCAACGGATTCGTAGAAGACATTCTCGTAGCTAGAGAGCCTCTTCATTAAGCGATTTGTCGGAGCTCAAGCACCACATCACTATAGGTGATTTAGTGGTAGAGAAACAAAGGCCGAATGAAACTCTAGTGGATTACATACTTCGATGGAGAAATTTAAGCATGAAGTGTGAACCACAACCGCAAGAACAACATGCAATCAGCATCTCGCTTAAAAGCATTCACGGCCCGATAAGCACTTCTCCTCAAGGGATTCACTATTAAGACTTTTGAGAAGTTGTTAAGCAAGGCCGGAAGCTTGCAAGAAGAGGCGAAGCAATTAAGTTTTGCCGACAAGACGGACAAGCGTAAGTCGGTGAAGACTTTCGAAAAGAAATCCGGGATCGTCAGCAAGCAGCTGACAAAGGCAAACAACCGATGCAAATACCACCGTAACGGCCGCAAGCAACCACAACAAAATTACCAAGAACCCCGGTCCAACGATCGGTCGTCTCCGCAAGATGAACAACCGTCTCGTCCGCAACGTACATCGAGGGAGCTTCGAGCGGAGAATATCCGTTCAAAAATGAAGCAAGCATCGAAGATGTTCCGTAGCTTAATGAAAACTCCGCATTTCCAAATGCCGCAGCCCAAAAGACCGGAGGAAGTCAACAAGAAAGGTGATCCCAACTTTTGCCCCTACCATCGGATGCTTCGGGCACAAGATAGAAGACTCGCATTACCTTCAAAAGTTGGCTCAATGACAACCTTCGGAAAGGAAATATAACAATCCCGAAGGAGTACATGAAGGAACCCCGTAAAGGAGGTTCCGTCAATGTTATCTCAACCGATCCCGTCATTCCGATAGATCCCTATGCAACCGACGATGGATGGACTACCGCCCGGACGAGATCTTCGAAGAAGATTTTAGATAACATCCGAACCGCTTCGTGCGAGCTTCAATTCGTAGTTCGAGACCCGTTAAGCTCGGTACTATCACTGCGATAGAAGAACCACCTCGACGTAAGACAATCGAAGAGAAGAAGAAAATCGACGAAGAAGAGGGGACCGAGACTCCTAAGGCTAGACTAGGGGCCGCTTATCCTAGGATAGTTGTTTCCGATTCGGGGGAGAAATCCTCGAACCTCTCGATTTTGTATGATTATCCGCTCACTTCGGTGGGATCATATAATGATAAGGGTGATGGCGTTGGCTACGTTTTGACTCGTTTCTAACGATTACGTAACTAGCGACAATCCGAGCGTCGATTTCGATACCAACAACAATTCTCAAATCATACAAGATCTCGACGATCACAATGACGAAGAAGGCATCCATCAAGGAGGCTACGAGAGTTCAACAAGCAACGGATCTATCCGTGAGTTTCGAGGAGCTCCAGCTACGATAGAAGTTGGAGCCTTCGCATTTTGAAGATAATCCGGAAGAGCCTCGTCATTCCGATTCGTGAGGAGACACCGACAAACTCAATACTAGATTCGAAGAAATTACGAAGTCAACCTAAGAAGTGGAAAAGTTCTACCTCCAAGAATGGGTCCAAAAGACAAAGGAAAGCGGTGGTTGTTCAAGAAGAACCAACCCCGACAGAAGAAATACCCATTCGAGAAGAAGCCGAGACGCAGAGAACAAAGTGGACTACAACGTGCTAGCCCATCTTAGGAAACTACCGCCAACCGAGCATCTACGATGCTCTCATCTTATCAAAGGAGATGAGAGAAGCTCGATCAAGGCCTTACTCGATCCGGAAATTCGCTTAGCTCAAATGGCCGGAGATTCCTTAGATGAGGTTTGCTCGTTAAAGGAACAACGAGGTGTTACCTTCACGTGACAATGACCTACTACTGGGGATGACGATCACAACCGACCGTTGTACATTTCGGCTACAATCGGGAAGTTTACGCTCTCCGCAGTTTTGGTGGATCCGGGAGCATCAATCAATATAATGAGTCTTCGAACACTAGCATACTTGGAAATTGATGCTCGTGAGCTCGAGGCCGACAAAATGTTATTAAGAGGATTCAACCGTAAAGGAGAAAGAGCCCTCGGTCAATAACGCTACCGATGAAGACCGGTGATTTAGCAAAGACAACCGCAAAATTTCATATAATCGATTCGTAAACGTCGTTCAACGCTCTACTCGGGCCGACCATGGATACATGAAAACAGGATGGTACCATCATCTCTACACCAAGGCATCAAGTACTACGATGGAGGGGAACAAGGCATCAAAGGTGACTTACAACCATTCTCCGTACATGAGATCGGAGTCCATGAAGATGCACTTATTATGCACCGCCAAAGAAAACAATCTTCTCCAGAGATACCATAACAAATGAAGCAAAGAAAGTTCGAGACAACGAAGAACCTGAAGTTCTAGTCCAGCAGCCACTCACCACTCCCTTCCGGCGAGATGGTGAAGGTTTCTCCACAACTCGCATCCGAGGTCGAGGCCGGGGACGAGGCCGTGGTAGAGACACTAGGACAATCGGACGAAAGAAACCAACCATCAATGTTGATCGGGAAGATAGTTCCGAAGAGGAAAAAGAAATCAAGCAAGAAGCAAGCAACAATAAGTCGAAAGAAGCCGCAATACAAGATCTCCCTCGAAGATGAAAAGAACGAAGAATACAAATCAATGTACGAGAAGATTAACCACTACGTACATACTATGACCCTAACTCCGATCCATTCTAATAAGATCGAGGGTATGGAGGTCAAAGAGGTACGTAGTGACGGTGCAAAGCCGATCAAATTCTACCGTGGTGCTTCTTCCTCCAAAACTCGAAAATAATGTACAATTCGAAGATGTCACTTCATCGAATTAATGGAATTACCTTTCGAGTGGTACTCTCCCGTGTTCAAAATTTAATTCAACGTGGTTTCTTACCTCGACAATGGACAAAAGGCCAATCACAACATTTTGAAAAGTTATGGAATAACTCCGCCGTCCTCCCAATTCAAAGTATGGACTCGGATTCGGCACGCAGGGGTCGACTGACGATACCGAATTTTGCTTGGTTGTCACTTGCAAGTCCAATGAAAACCGCATGGAAACTACGGACGAACTCGAAGATTTACAAATTGGAGACGCTCCACCGAATTCGAAGAAGAAATTAAATCCACAATAGATGAGTTAACGGAAGTTAACTTAGGTACTAGCGAAGAGCCTAGACCTACCTTTGTTAGCTCCTTACTCAATAAAGAAGACTCCGAAGAAATAATCAAGTTATTAATGGAATTTAAAGACCGTTTTGCTTGGAGCTACGATGAAATGCCGAGATTAGCCCCGCAGGTCACGTACTCATAAGCTAGGAGTGGATCCTACTTCGTTCCGACGACAAGGTCCCGTAAGAATGCGTCTAGAAATCGAACAACAAGTCATAGCCGAAGTTAAAAAGCTAATAGACGCTAAATTTGTCCGTGAAGAACAATACCCGACTCGGTTAGCCAATGTGGTGCCGTCGAAAGAAGAATGGTCGATCGAATTTGTGTAGACTTCGCGAGATTTAAACAAGGCATGTCCAAAAGATGAATTCCCTCTACCGATCCCAGAACTAATGATCGATATTGCTTCGACACATGAAATATTCTCATTCATGGATGGATCTTCGTGATACAACCAGATAAAAATGGCTCCGCAAGATGAAAAGCTTACAGAGCATTCGGAACGCCGATCGGAGTATTTTGCTACACGGTGATGCCATTCGGATCGAAGAACGCAGGAGCAACTTACCAAAGAGCAATGACAAGAATTTTTGATGATCTCATCCACAATCAAGTCGAGTGCTACGTGGACGATGTCGTCATCAAAAGCAAAGTAAAGGAAAACCACCTGTATGATTCGAGAATTGTTTTCGAACGATTAAGACAATTTAACCTTAAGATGAATCCCTTAAAATGCGCCTTCGGCGTCACCTCCGGAAATTCTTAGGATTCGTTGTCCGACATCGTGGAATCGAAATCGACCCGGAGAAGATTAAAGCCATCTTAGAAATGCCGCCTCCCAAAACCTTAAAACAACTACGATCTTTTCAAGGGAAGCCGGCATATCTTCGACGCTTTATCTCAAACTCCGTCGTAGGTGTCACCTTTCTCGCACTAGTTAAAAAGGACGCCAAATTTATTTCGGGAAGAGAAATGCCGTAAGGCCTTCGAAGACATTAAACGATATTTAATGACACCTCCCGTCTTAGCAGCCCCGGCCTCGAGTAGACCGTCGATACTTTACACCGCGGCTCTAGACGACTCCTCGGAGCCCCGTTAGCCTGTGTCAATGATGAGGGTAAAGAAAATGCTCTTTACTACTTAAGCCGTCGTTTACTTCCGACGGAAGTAAGGTATCCCGCAATCGAAAAGCATTGTTTGGCCCCGATCTTCGCCGCTCAAAAGCTCGTGCACTACATGCTTTCTCATAAGGTCAACTTGATTTCGAAGTTTAATCCATCGCAATACTCGATGACTCGTCCAACACTTTCCGACAGACTTGCCGGATGGTCAATGATATTATCGCAATTCGATATAACTTTCGTGCCTCTGCGTGCCGTAAAGGGACAAGTCTTAGCAGACTTCCTCGCAAAGACACCCTTCGCCGCCGAATCTCCTCTCAATGACGATCCGCCGCATGAACAAATAATGAACCTAGAAGACCTCGACGATCGACGTTGGGAATTATATTTCGACGGAGACATCTTCAAGCACACAAAGACGAAGAATCGCAAGTGATAGTGCCCGTAAGGCGAGAATCGGGCTAATCTTTATAACACCGGAGCGGGGGATGTTAAGATACTCCTACCACTCGACGTAACCGTGTACAAACAACGAAGCGAATACGAAGCCCTCATAACGGGATTGGAATTAACCATTCAAATGGGGATAACGTACATCAACATCTACGGGGATTCACAGTTAATCATTCAACGGATCGCCGGACAATACAGAATTTTTAAGCCAAGACTCGAACAATACTTCCAAGATGCCATACAAATTGTTGAACAGCATTCCAAATGTGACAATCTACAAAATTCCTAGAAAAGAGAATGCTTTAGCAGATGCTTTAGCCCGTCTCGCAAAAGAATTTGCCCGTTTGCAAGATGAATCGATGGAAGTGTCGGCTCACGGACGTCGAGTCCTATCACAACTCGACATAGACACAATACACAAATCGACAAAAGAAAAAGAATCGACTGCAGTAGTGACGTAAAACACGTAAGATCAGGCGACGACCATCGATGAACTACCCGCAAACAGGAAAGCTACCGGACGATAGGTCGCCGGCCCATCGGATCAAGAAAAGAACTCGTCTTACGCATTAATAAACAACACATTATACGAAGGTCTTTTGATCAAATGTGGCTAAGGTGCCTAAGCGGGTCCGAGGCCCGTGAAATTGTTAAAGAGGTGCATTCAGGACTCGTGGCGCTCACCAGCCGGGTCCAAAGATGAAAATGAAAATTAAAAGACTAGGGTACTACCGGCCCTCGATGATGACCGACCGCATGAAAATCGCCAAGAGCCGTCACCAATGCCAAGTGCACGGAGTGGTTCTACACCAACCTCCAAATGTGCTACACCCGACAATTGCGTCGTGGCCATTCGAATGTCGGGGCACGTATATAGTGGGTCCGATAGAACCACCATCTTCAAAAGGACATCGTTTCATTCTTGCTGGCTACGATTACTTTTCCAAGTGGGCGTGCAGCTCCACTTAGAGAAGTGAAAGCACACCACGTGCTACGCTTTTCAAGAACCAAGTTGTCTACCGTTTCGGAGTGCCGCGCAGATCATCTCGGATAATGGGCCGCATTCGAAGCACACAAATCAACAATTTTGTCGAGAGACACGGAATCGACCGGCGATACTCAACAATTTACTACCCAAGAGCAAACGGCCTCGCCGAGGCTTTTAATAAAACTCTCGTTCAAATCTTAAAGAAAACCTCGGACGATAATAAGAGAAATTGGCACGAGAAATTGTTAGAAGCCTTATGGGCCTACCGGACAACCTTCGTAACTCCTACTCAAGCTACACCTTACGCTCCGGTGTATGGGTCCGAGGCGGTGTTACCTTTAGAGGTTCAGCCTTCCTTCACTCGAATTGCAGCTTGCAAACAAGATCACGACGAAGAAAACGCCGGACTACGACTCGAAGAATTAGAAAGCTTGGAAGGGAAAAGACTTGCAGCACAGCAATGTACTTAGAACTATACCAAGCTAAGATGGTTCAAGCCCATGACAAACCGGTCCGCCCAAGAACCTTCAAAGTCGGTGACTTAGTTCTCGTTCTCAAGAGACCTATTCTCGCACACCGCAAGATAGGAGGAAAATTCGAACCCACTGGGAAGGACCGTTTCGTGGTCGAAGCAAGATACTCGTGAGGTTCCTACCAGCCTAGTGAATCGCCGTGGAGAACGACATATGCTTCCGATCAACTGGACGATACTTGAAAAAATATTACGCTACCCGATGTTTCGAAGGAATGAATTCTTCATCCCTAAGAAACACGGGTGAAGTAATTACTTGTGATCGGGTCCGAACCCAAAAATAATAAAATGTGCTAAGATAAATAAAATCATGATAATTAAGTTTTCCTTGTTTCCTTTTTCAAATCAAAATCTCTTCCCTCATCTTATCCTACTTCATTCCCGTTAAATTTCAAAATATAAGAATAATAAAAAATGTATCTTTAATAAACATTTTCTTAATGTTCTTGTTCTTAGTACAGCCCTCGATCCTTTTCCTTGTCTTTTCGCAGGGAAATGTCGAACCGGCGGTTGGTCTTGAACTTTAAGAATGGCGTAAGCCTCGCACTCGATGAAAAGAGGGTGAAAGATGGAGCGATAATCGAGATTGACTCGCATTTCGCACCAGCAGCCTACAAGACGAGGAAAGTGACCGGGTCCCGGCTAACCGAGAAGAACTGCCCGGCAGTACAAGTGATGAAAGTGGGTGGCCCAAGCCACCAATCCAACAACAAGAAAAGAAAAGCAAACACCGAAGAAGACAAGAAAATGAAGTCCGTAGTCACTACAGATGGAGGGCGAGCTTGTCGCCGCCGCGCCCGCAGAGATTCAAGAAGTTCGGAGGGCTACTCTCACGCCCACGCAACGAAGAAATAAGAATCGCCGTATCCGTAAGATGTTAACAAAACTAGCCGCGACCGACGCGACGAGACAATTGCTAATGCCAAGCACATACACTTCAAGGACGCCGGTTCACCGAGAACTCGAAGAAAGGAGGCCAGCTCCTAGAATAACGTAAAGAACCGTGGAAATCTCCGTAAGATCGAAGAAAGAAGGCTACCACGCCACCGGATAGAACCACCAAGCAGTGCATGACCTTGTTGCGAAGCAACCCCGGGGATGTCCCGACGTGCATCATCCCCGAGGAGCCGAGGTATGCGGGGGAACGTGAAGGGATTGAACCATATATCCCACAATATGTCACAAGGCCTCGCCATCCGCGATCATTCCGGAATACGAGCCGGAGAGGATGCGAATGTTGAAAAGAAAACTTTCGAATACTTCGAGAGAATTAAAGGAAGAAGAATCAACATACTAGAAGGCCTCGAGCTACACACCGACGTATTCTCGCAGTATGAACAACAAAGAAATCGTGGATCGTATCCGGATCCGAAAAGAATGGGCCGAGCAGGCCGCCCGAGGGAAAACACATACTCGGAACCCCGGAGATGGATGCCGTGGAAAGGAAGAATCACAATACAATGCGGATGCTCGCTACAACTTTGCCGAAGACGAAAAGGAAACCCACCGGAATACTTCGTCATGGGCAAGTAGATCCGATGCCATTAGTTATCAAGAGAATGGTAAAAAGATTGATAACATGGAGGGTACCGCGACAGATTGCATACCCAATAGCCGCATTATCAACATCTACAAACAGGGTGACCGCATACCCCCACATATTGATCACCACGACTTCGTCGACCTTCGCACGGTCTCTTTCTCGAATGAGTGCAACATCATGTTCGGATCCGACCTCCGGATAGCAGTGCCCGGTGAGTTCCGAGGGCCGCAAAGATACCTTTACCGGTGGGTTCCGTCATGATATTGCAAGGTAACGGAGCGAGATATCGCAAAGCATTGCATACCAGGAGTGCCAGTGGAGCGAATCTCGCTACTTTCGTGAGGATGGACGACAAGAAAATACCTTACCATTTCCAACCGCATCCGTAGCTAGAGAACCTCCGCCTTACGAGCCGTGAGTTACATGGGAAATATCACACCTCCAATGTACATCCAGCTCGGCATCCTTGCCAAGGATGGCTTGGAAGGTGATGTTATTGACCATGTACCTCACTATTCGTACATGGATTTTCGACGGATGATCCTTTTGATGGATCAACAAAGATCATACACGATCCGTTTTGAGTCTACATGGATTGTATGAAATATATTCCGTATCGAGTTGTACGACGTATTTTCAACATGATTGGAATGAAAGTGACCATGTCACGTTTTTGGCCTTCACCTCTTTTGTGCAAATTGATTGGGAAACGCCATTAAAGTTAAATGAACTTCGAACAAAGAACGTAAAAGAAAAAAAGAGAATAAAAGAAAACTTTCTAAAAAAAATCTGAAAAATGACAAATACCAAGTTCACATGAACATTAAATAAACAACAAAATAAAATTTGAACCATTAAAAGACAAACGAAATCAACATGAATGGTAAATCAAATCACTAAGCAAATTCTCAATCAAATCTCAAATTCCATCCTTCCAAACTTCAAAATCAAATTCCATCCTTCCAAATTCGAATCAAATTTCAATCTTTTCAAATCTCAAATCAAATTCTCAATCAAATTCCAAATCCACTCTCGATCAAATTTCAAATTTGATCTTCCCAAATCTCAAATCAAATCCTCAATCAAAATCCAAATCCAATCTCGATCAAGTTTCAAACTTGATCTTTCAAATTTCAAATCAAATCTTAAATCAAGTTTCAATCGAGTTCAAACTCATCCTTCCAAATTTCCAAATTTCCAAATTCAATCTTTCCAGGCTTCAAGTCTCAATCAAATTCAAATTCAATCTCTATCAAATCTCAAATCCGATCTTCTAGATCTCAAATCAAAATTCAAAACTTTTGGGTCGAGGATTTTACATCCAAGACTGCACTGCTTTAGGATTCTCTTCCTATTGCACTGAAATACATCAAAATTCAAAACTTTTGGGTCGAGGATTTTACATCCAAGACTGTACCGCTTTAGGATCCTTTTCCTATTGCACCGAAATACATCAAAATTCAAACCTTTTGGGTCGAGGATTTTACATCCAAGACCGCACCGCTTTAGGATCCTTTTCCTATCGCACCGAAATACATCAAATTCAAACTCTTTTGGGTCGAGGATTTTACATCCAAGACCGCACTCGCTTTAGGATCCTTTTCCTATCGCACCGAAATACATCAAATTCAAACTCTTTTGGGTCGAGGATTTTACATCCAAGACCGCACCGCTTTAGGATTCTCTTCCTATCGCACCGAAATACATCAAAATTCAAAACTTTTCGGGTCGAGGATTTTACATCCAAGATCGCACTCGCTTTAGGATTCTCTTCCTATCGCACCGAAATACATCAAAATTCAAAATTTTTGGGTCGAGGATTTTACATCCAAGACCGCACCGCTTTAGGATTCTCTTCCTATTGCACCGAAATACATCAAAATTCAAAACTTTTGGGTCGAGGATTTTACATCCAAGACCGCACTCGCTTTAGGATTCTCTTCCTATCGCACCGAAATACATCAAAATTCAAACTTTTGGGTCGAGGATTTTACATCCAAGACCGCACCGCTTTAGGATTCTCTTCCTATCGCACCGAAATACATCAAAATTCAAAACTTTTGGGTCGAGGATTTTACATCCAAGACCGCACCGCTTTAGGATTCTCTTCCTATCAGACCGAAATACATCAAAATTCAAACTTTTGGGTCGAGGATTTTACATCCAAGATTGCACTCGCTTTAGGATTCTTTCCCTATCGCAATGAAATACATCAAAATTCAACCTTTGGGTCGAGGATTTTACATCCGAGACCGTATCGCTCTAGGATCTTTTCCCTATCGCAATGAAATACATCAAATCGAATTCAAATTCTTGAGGTTAAGGATTTTATATCCAACACCACTTTGCTCTGAGATCTCTTCTCATTGCAACGATTCAATCTAATCAATTCAATTTTCTTTCGAGGTTGGAGATGTTACATCTAAAACCTCAAAATCCTAATTTTCATTTCAAATCAAATCCCTCAAATTAATTTCGACAAAACTTCAATCTAAATTGAAACTCCAAACTAAAATTTAAACTCACACATCAAAACATAAATTGAAACAAAATAAAGTCTAAATCAAAATTTCCTGTGTCATGTGATTCGGGATTTACCTCCTCTTCCTTTCCTCAGCCGAGAGTTCAAGAATCTCCGGCTCCGGAGATATACTCGACACTCCCTAGCCGAAACTCTTCTACTTCATCCTAAGTTCGTCATTCGGACATCCGTGTTGGTTTTGTTGATCGCTTCGGTCAACACCAATACGCGCGGTGTGCTCCGTCACTCACCACACCTATCGGGGTCCATTTGTTGACCTCATTTTTGATGAGGTCTTCCCTTCTTCTTTTTAGTGCTTAAGATCTAGCCTCAGGCTTTTCCTTTCGACTATCTTAGAGGAGTAGAATTGGGACCCACCTTTTAGAAATTCCAAACATTTCTAAACTCCCCGCAAACTCCACAAATTCGACCATAGACCCCTAATCACCTAGAGGGTTGAAATCAAATGTGGAAGTTTAAAGGATGAGTTCCTATAGGCTCTTTCGCCTTAGGACTACCCCGGCGGCCCGGTCCGATGAGGGGCCGACTTACACACACTACACTTATACACTACACTTACACACTACATTTCCACACACTTCCTAAAACCACACCCATACCCAACTTGACCTCCCGACTCATGTAGGTGATTCACATGGATGGTCCTTAACCCCTAAGCCCTCGCGCAGAGGGTTAGGAACAACATAGTGAATGCCTCAAATGAGTCCTCTCATGGCTCATATGGGCTTGAAATGGCTTCATGGCTCAACCAAAATGATTTCATTCCACTCAAATTCACCCAATCTTCAATTTCCCAAATTTTCAATTTCCCAAATTTTCAATTTTTGACCCCCGGGACCCTACACCTACTAAACCTACCCAAAACCCTTGAAATTACCCAAATTTTTGCAAAATTTCCAAATTACCTAAAATTCTTCAAAATTATTCCCAAACATTTCTACACCACTCAAATTGACCATCTATATCCAAAAATACCAAAAATTCCAAGAAAACCTCCCAATACCCTCCAAATACCCAAAATACCCTTCTTGACCCAAAAATCCAAAAATTCAGAAAATTCCCAGAAAATTCCAGAAAATCCTAAATATTCCCAATTTCATTTTGTCCAACTACACCATGGGCCAATTTTGTCAATTTACCCTACTTTTGTCAAAACCCCCAAATTGACCCATTTTAACCCAAAGTGAACCCAATGTTAAACCAAACCTATCCAATTGACCCCAATTTTGGTCCAATTCAATTCTAAACTTCAATTCAACATTCCTAATACTAATTTAGACCAAATCCAAGTCCAATTTGATTGACATTTGGATCCAATTCCACTTTTGACCTTAAGGCCCATTTTTTCGACCTAAGCCCAAACCTAACCCAAATGAACCCAAACCCCAAAAATCAAAGCCCAACCAAAGTCAAAACCTCTTTGAAACACTCCCATAAACACTTCTCAACAATAATTCTACATCAATTTCAACCCTAGCCCAACATTGGCCCAACTTGGCCCATTTGGACCTATATTGGCCCATTCACCAAAAGAATCCAAATCCAACCCAATTCAAGCCCAAACTACCCCAAATTTGTTTCAAGTCACTCATGACACATCCATGAGCTAAAACCAACAATTATTTGGCCCAACCTTTTACAAAAATTTTCATCCATGAACACATTCATAAACTTAAAAGCCCACTTCCCTTAAACCTTTCTAAAAGCCCATTTCCTTCAAAATTCAAAAGCCCAAATCTACCCTAAAGCCCACATGACATCTCCATTTGTCATCCATTTAATTAAATCCATTACCTAAGTCCTAAAATCACCATCAAATTATTCCAAATCAAGTTTCATACAAATTTCCATCAAAACATCCAAAATTCTTAAAACCCATTTTCATGAAATCGACCCAAGCTTTTCCCAAGCCAAATGGAGCCAAGGATGAGCCATTCACAAGCCATATGAAGCCATGAAAGTTTGGCATGTGACCATGCCATTAATGGCAAAAGGAGGAGGTCCTTTAACCATCTCCTAAAAGTCATTAACCTTAAGCATGTCTCCCCTTAACCAAGATTTAATCCAAATATTCTTGGATAAGGACATCACCACCTTCGACTGACTAGCCTAGCCGATCTTCTCAGCCTAAGACCAGCCATGGGGAGGTGAACCCAACCCAAACCAATGGGTTGACCAATTTCAAGCCAAAATGACCCCCTCCCCATTCCATTTTAATTCAAACACTTTACACATGTCCAAACCCAATCGACTTCACCATTGCCAAGTCCCCGACCTCCCCGGTCAAGATGGTGACCCATGCTCGCCGGCCACCCGCCCGGATCGCCGGAAAACACCACACCCGAGAGCTCACATGTGAGCCAACTTTGGAATTCCACCTTGCCGAGCCGCCCCATGCCCAATGGCCACCATGGTCGTTCTTCTCCTCACCGCAGCAGCTCGATCCCAAGCCCTAACTCCCCCGGGAGGCCTCCCACCCACTCTATTTAAACTCCACCCCTCTCGGCCATGAGAGGAGAGAAGCACAAACCTTGCCAAAACTCGCCAAAATTGTTCCGTACCCTTCTCCACCCTTAGAGCACTTGATCCCCAATGGAGATTCCCCCGCCATTTCTCCTCCGAAAGCTCAATTTCGCAGTCAAATTCCACCCAAAACCGTGACACTTCTCCACAGTGGAGCCAATTCCCAAATTGATTGGCTCTACACCTTCACCGTACCAAGGGAAGGTGTCCACCATCAAAAGCCCCATCTCCAGAGCCACGCAACTGCTCAGCCTCCAAGCTTTGTGATCGGGCTTGGTCGAAATCATATCCGGACAATTCACTGCACTCAGAGACTTCATCCGGAGCTTGTCGGGACCCAATCGAAGGTGCAACAACTCTCGATTGAAGCCACACTTCTCTGAGCTAAGGTATGAGTTAACTCTCCATCCCGAGCTTCTGGAGATTCTCCATTTCAAATGCCTTAGTTTCAATGCATGTTAGCCGTATAGATGTGTTCGTCTCTTCAAGACGAATCCATAGAGCATAAGAACATAAAAATCCATTGAGAATCGAGTGAGATCTTAGTGGATTTAGTGTGGACGGCTCTCGGCGAGAACACTTGGGGACGATGAACGGATGCCGTCCATTCAATACACGCGCGGACGAACGGCTCGGATGGCGTCGGACCGAGAAACGGTGCGAGAACCGCGGGGCCCGGCCGTCGACTCGGATGGCGGCGCCCAATCGCGCCGCGACACGTACCCCTTCGGAGCCGCCGATGTTTCGACCGGCGCCGCGTGGATAAGTAGATAATTAGGGTATTTAATGTATTTATTAAATATCGAAACTTCAAAAATCCATATCTTTGTGTAGAAAAATCACAAAAATAAAATAAAAATACCCTCTCGCTCAAATGAACAGAGGAGAATAATGTGGAAAAGAAATCATTTAATTTCATCAAATATTTTATTTTTTATAATTTATTTACTCTCTGCATTATTTTAATTCTCCATGCATGCATACAATTCACCATGGCATGAGACCATAGGGCTTTCGAAGCCTCCGAACTCGGGAACATTCCCCGAATTTTCCAAAGTCGAGGCCATCCCTATGAAGAGTTCTTGATTTTTCAAGTTCATGTCACTGTTTTGAGTATTTTAATTCCAAGTAAATAGCATGTTGTGAAATAAATTCTAGGAAAATTTGGTGATGTTCCTTATGACCAGAGAACCCTAGGAAAAATAGGTTTTGACTTAGTTCATTTAAAACAACCCTAATCGGCTTAAACACCCAAAATAGGTCTTTAATTAATTAGAATTAACCAGGCATCAAATTGACTTGAAATTAATTCTCCACTGACCTTTAGGATCAGAGGAATCCACCATAAAAATTTGAGGTCAATCGGACTTGGTTAGCCCCATTAATCGGGCTGATTAAGTCACTTAGCCATTTTAAACTTTAAAAATTCATAACTTTTAAAATACTTTTCAAAAATTCACCAAATTGGTTTTGGAGCCTCTCTGATATCAGGGGAACCTAAGAAAATTAAAATTTCAATTTTCTAAAAAAGTTGATTTTTAATAATATTTTAATATTTTTAATAATTAAAAAATAATAAAAATCACAAAAATAATAAAATTCACCAAAATGTCACATTTTGAATTCTAATCACTTAGGAACAAATCCCACATTTTTCCTAGGTCTATTTAGTGAGATATTAAATTTTAAAGCCCTAGGGTAATTTTAAAATTAAAAAAATGTATTTTCTAGCATTTTCACTAAAATAATTACAATAAATCATAGAAAAATCAGAAAATTGCAAAATTTGCTTCTCTGGTTTCCTTGATATCAGAGAGATTTTTGAAAAATATAAAATCCATTTTTCAACATTTATTTTATTTTTAAATTAATTAACACTCCAAAACTTAAAATAATTATAATAAAAATAATATAATTCAAAAAATCACCAAAATTAGTCGAAGTGCTTCTCTGGTCATTAGAAATGTCCCCTAATTTTCTTAAGGACAGAAACTTTCCCTTGGTCATGTTATCAAATTTTCCTTGAAAATCTCTATTTTCCACCAAAAATAATTATATAAATAAATTAAATACAGAAAAATCACATTTTCTCCTCTCATGTCTTTATTGACATATGAGTGAAGTCACATAAAAATTTCAAGTTCATTTGAATTCAATTTAGTGAGTTATGAAATTATTAAGCTTAAGGGGTAAAATGGTAATTAAACTTTTAACCCTTAATTAAAACTTTAGGTTTAATAAAAATCAACAAGTAAAATATTTGATCCTAATCTGATTTGGATGATTGAAATTTAAATGATTAAAGGGTAGAAACCCATTAAGCAATTTTTAAAATAATTAAACCTTAATTAAATAATTGATTAAATTTGGAAGAATAATAAAATTGAATTATTAAAATAGGGATATTATTAGGAAGAGATTTATTCTTTAATTTAAAAATCCCTAAATTAATTATCTCATTAATATTCAATCTTTAATTAAAATGATAACTCAAATTCAAAATATTAAAAGACTTAATCATTAAACTAAAATTAAATTATCAAACTCTTTCAAAAATTTCAATTAAAATTAAAGATAAAACTTAATTAAAAATTAAATTAAAATTAAATTAAATAATTGAATTAAATCAAATTAAAACAAATTAAATTAAATTAAATTAAATTAAAATTAAATTAAATCAATTAAATTAAATTAAATTAAACAATTAAATTAAATTAAATTAAATAATTAAATCAAATTAAATCAATTAAATTAAATTAAATTAAATTAAATTAAATTTAAATTAAATTAAATTAAATTGAACAATTAAATTAAATTAAATTAAATAATTAAATTAAATTAAACAATTAAATTAAATTAAATTAAATCAAATCAAATTAAAGTTAAATCAAATCAAATTGATTAAACATTAAATTAAATTAAATTAAATTAAATTAAAACTCAATTAAAATTAAATTAAATTGAATTAAATATAACATCACCTAAAACAAAGAAAATAAATTTAAAAAAAAACAACTTCAACACTATTCCAAATTTAAACCCTTTAACTTAAATCAAATCATTCGAATACTAACTTACCCTCGAAAGTTTTAGTTATCATAACTCCTAAATAAAACATTAAATGAAGTGTCACTTCACTCATAGGATATTCAAATGTCCTAGTTCATCGAAGCAAGTTAACAAAACTTGAAATTCTTGGACGATTAATTTATTTCGTATAATTAAATTCATTTCGACTTAAAACAATCCTAGAAATATCGAAAAGATGTTTAAGATCCTTCTTAAGCACTTTCTCAATATGATAGGACATTTATAAGAACAATCGAATTCGATTATTCTTCGATGAAGAAAATCGTCCTTAAACCAAAACACAAAGAACCTAGACGTCATAGGAAATGACTAGCCATAGGATTAGGAAATTGCGTAGAAAACCATAACCGTTCCCTTACCTTTACCTAGGAACTTCGCTTAAATATGCTAATCGTGTTTTAAGTGCATTGGGATGACGGGAAGACCCTCCGAGTACGCATTTGAATTATTGCAATTTACTTTCCTGCAATTTATTTTCCAAAGAATTTACATTATCGCAATTTACTTTATTAGTAACCGCGTTTATTTTTCTCGCATGATAAAACAACTCGTTGCATGAAAACCCACACCTTTAGGATACCCCTAAAACCGAAACCAAAATTAAGTTAAAAGTCATTGCAAGATAAAATTCACCGCCACAACATTTCAAAATATAAAACAACTCAAAATTTAATCACAAACGTAACACAAAACTACAATTACAACTAAATTAAAACGTCCCGTTGGATGATCGGAATACCTCGGATGATGTAACCTACGTGTTGCTAACGGGATTTCCCACTGCCTAAATGAAAGTGTGGAACTCATTCAGCTGAGTTTAGCAAATTCATCCGGACTAAGTGAATCCGATAAAAATAATGATGCCGGAAGGATGGAACCGCGGGATCTTAACCGTGTCGTTATAATCAACTTTAAGATTTGTTTTAAATAAAACATAAAAAACACTCGAAATTAAGATTTTCTCTAAACCAAAACACTTTTCTCAACTCCCGATTTATGATTTCTAAAACTAAACCTCCGCAACAATAAGGAGCTCGGAGCATGATGGGCAAGCACGACCATCGTCATCGCAAAACCCGAATCTACTTCAAAGAAAACTTTCCTAGAATTAAATAACCAAGCCATAAGACTTCGAGGTAGCTTGCCTAGTGCAACATAAATCCTCAACTCTTCGTTAGGCATTTGCATTGCAAATTAAGCCCTAACCGGTCTTAGGATTCCGAGGTAGTCGTCCGATACGACAATAAACCCTCACATCTTCTAGTGCTATTTGTTTGATTTTATCATACAAATATAAGCCCTAATTAATTAAAATTGGCAAGATCGAAATATCAAATAAGCATTAGGACTTTCCTAAATTCAAGCCAAACAATAGGATAGTCGGGAAATTATCGAAGTTCACTTCGAATCGTTGATTTCTCCTACCTCTCTTCCTTTCGATTCACAAAACAAAATGTTCCAAAATTCGATCCATTCCCTATCGAAATTCCAAAATTCAATCTTCGAAAACCTTAAACTTTCAAATTCTTGAGAGCGTAATTATTGGTTATTATCGAGAGTTTTCTTAGGTGATTCCCGTCACTTAAGATGTAATTAACTATAGGGGCTTGCCTTTATAGGGAATTTTAAAGAACCTGTGTAATATAAACCCCGTTTGATACTTTCATATTAAGCAGTGGAATTTGTCGGCTTATAAAATTGGTTCGCGTACCAAACGGATGTCACAAAACTTCTAGTTTATTTGATCGAGCCCCACC
Organism: Papilionanthe hookeriana x Papilionanthe teres; assembly: GCA_022702705.1. NCBI lineage: Eukaryota > Viridiplantae > Streptophyta > Magnoliopsida > Asparagales > Orchidaceae > Papilionanthe > Papilionanthe hookeriana x Papilionanthe teres. Next base: position 153,519,406 of record CM040424.1, read on the forward strand.
ATCAAGCAAAGGTGTCTATCCTTAGGGATAGATATACGGTTTGTGGTGCGGTGCTCGTTTATATAAACTATTTCGGGATGTGAGATCGGCTTAATCTCATATCTTAAAACTTTCAAATTTAAAAATTATTTTCAAAATTCAAATACTACTTTCTAAATTATATATATATTTAAATCAAATTTAAAATAAAAATTCGCCGCACAACTTCTGTTAGGCGACCACTTTTCAAAATAAAACACACAACCTAAAAATAGTGCCGACAACCTTCCCATTTAAAATATGCGTTTCTTGGAAATTCATTAATTTTACCTGTTATTATTTCTTCTAAACTGAGTAAAGATCAAGAAGAAAAACTACTAGGTGTGTTAAAGAAATATTAAAAAGCTTTTGGTTGGACTATTGCTGATATAAGAGGAATAAGCCCTTCCATTTGCATGCATAGAATCTTAATGGAAGAAAACTTTAAGCCTACTATAGAATCGCAAAGAAGATTAAATCCTATCATGAAAGAGGTTGTTAAAAAAGAAATTATTAAGTGGTCAGATGCTGGTATTATTTATCCTATCTCGGATAGTCAATGGGTAAGTCCTATTCATTGTGTTCTGAAGAAAGGATGGGTAACTGTCATTGTTAATGATAAAAATGAACTTATTCCTACAAGACAAGTTGTTGGATGGCGAATTTGTATTGACTATAGGAAATTAAATAAAGCCACTTGAAAGGATCATTTTCCTTTACCTTTCTTGGGTCAAATGCTCGATAAATTAGCTAGACATTCATATTTCTATTTTCTGGATGGATATTCTGGTTATCATCAATTATTTATTGCTCCTGAGGACCAAGAAAAGACAACATTTACAAGTCCTTATGGAACATTTGCTTTTAGAAGAATGCCTTTTGGTTTATGTAATGCACCTGCAACTTTTCAAAGATGTATGATATCAATATTTTGTGATTTCATTGACAAAGGAATTGAAATATTCATGGACGATTTTTCAGTCTTTGGAACTTCTTTTGAATCTTGTTTGGAAAATATAGCTAAAGTTCTGAAAAGATGCGAAGAAACAAATTTAGCTTTTAACTGGGAAAAATGTCAATTCATGGTCACAGAAAACATTGTACTTGGTCACAAAGTATCTCAAAAAGGGATGGAAGTAGATCAAGCAAAAGTGAAAATTATTGCTGAATTGCAACCACCTACTACTGATATGAGAAGTTTTCTAGGTCATGCTGGATTTTATAGAAGATACATAAAGGATTTTACTAAAATTGCTAAACCTCTTTGTCATTTATTGGAAAAAGATGCAAAATTTGAATTTAATAAAGAATGTGTTAATGTTTTTAATATTCTAAAAGAAAAATTAATAACTGCACCTATCATTATTGCACCTAATTGGAATAAATCTTTTGAATTAATGTGTGATGCAAGTGATTTTGCAATTGAAGCTGTATTAGGACAAAAATATGAGAGAATTTTTAAAGTTGTATATTATGCTAGTAAAACTCTCACTGAAACACATAGAAATTACACTACCACTGAGAAAGAGCTTCTAGCTATAGTATATGCCTTTGATAAATTTAGACCTTATCTTCTTGGTACTAAATGCATAGTTCATACCGATCATTCTCGCAATTAAATATCTATTATCTAAGAAGGATTCTAAACCTAGACTTATAAGATGGGTTTTACTTCTACAAGAATTTGATTTTCAAATAGTAGATAGAAAAGGAACTGAAAACCCAATTGCTGATCATTTGTCTAGAATTAAAAATGATATTATTTCGGATGAAAATATAAATGAGAAATTTCCCGATGAATCTTTATATGCTATTCAAGAATACAAAACACCTTGGTATGCTGATATTGTTAACTATTTAGTTAGCAATATTTTGCCTTTTGACTTGGATAACAAATTTATTAAGAAATTTAATTATGATGCTAAATCTTATATTTGGGAAGAACCTCATTTATTTAAAATTGGTAAAGATTCTATGATTCGAAGATGTGTAGCTTATGAGGAAACTTTTGCAATTATTCAAAAATGTCATGATTCCAATTTTGGAGGACACTTTGGCATAGATGAAACTGCATTTAAAATTTTAAATTCTGGATTTTATTGGCCTACCTTATTTAAAGATGTGAGACATTATGTGAAAACATGTGATCAATGTCAAAGGATGGGAAATATATCTAGGAAGGATGAAATGCCTTTAAACTATATATTGGAAGTTGAAATTTTTGATATATTGGGTTAAGACTTTATGGGACCATTTATTCCATCATCTGGAAAAATTTATATTTTATTAGCATAAGGGGATTGAAGCTGTTGCTTTACCAAACTGTGATTCCAAAAGTGTTTCTAAATTCTTAAAGAAAATGATATTTTCAAGATTTGGAATTGCTAAGGTAATTATCACTGATGGAGGAAGTCATTTTAGGAATATAAGAATTCAATCATTACTACAAAAATTTGGAATCAAACATAGAATTGCAGATCGCTTATCACCCACAAACAAGTGGAATGGTCAAGTATCAAACAGAGAAATTAAAAGAATTTTAGAGAAGACTGTTAATCCTAAAAGAACTGATTGGGTTGATAGACTTGATTCTGCATTATGAGCTTATAGAACAGCTTATAAGACACCAATCGGAATGTCACCTTACAGATTAATTTTGGTAAACATTGTCACTTACCTGTAGAACTTGAACAAAAAGCTTATTGGGGGATAAAGGAGTTTAATTTTAATTATAATAAAGTAGGAGAAAAACGATTATTGCAATTAAATGAGATGGAAGAAATAAGAAATAAAGCATATGAAAATGCGAGGATTTATAAAGAGAAAATGAAGATGTTCCATGATAAGAAAATTTAAGGAATAATTTTTGAGCCTGGACAAGAAGTATTACTGTTTAATTCTCGTTTAAAACTTTTTCCTGGAAAATTAATATCTAAATGGATTGGACCCTATTTAGTTGAGAAAGTATACCATTATGGAGCTGTGGATATTAAAGATCCCAAAACAGGAAAAATTTTTAAAGTAAATGGAGTAAGATTGAAGACTAATTTGGGAGATATTAAAAAGATCTATAAAGAGGCTTATGAATTGAGTCAACCTGATTAAAGATTTACTTAAGTCGGGTTGACGACGTTAAACCAAGCGCTTTGTGGGAGCAACCCATAATTATCTTTTGTTATGAGTGTTTTTGTGTTTTAATGTAAGGTTATGCATCGATCTTGATTAATTTTATATTACTTTAGAAAAATTTAATGCTCATAAGTCTTTGTTGACTTAGGCTAAAAATTATTTTGAAGTATGTAAAATTTAAAAATAGGATCACTCTATTTTGAATATGAGTAAAAAGGAGATCAAGTTAACCTTCATTATGATTGTTTACAATGTGAGTTATTGAGTTTTAATTACTCTTACCAGTATAATTTACCTATCTTGGAGAACAAAATTTTGAAATTTGACGATTAGGCGAAACAGAGTTGAACATAGTTCCGGTGCCTAGGCTCCAGAATTCGGCGCCTAAGCGCCAGATTCAACTGTGTATCAATAGGTCCGGCGCCTAGGCGCCAGATTCAGTGCCTAAGTGCCAGGGTTACTGGGTAGTTCAAAAACTGAAAATTTTCAGTTTTTCAAACGATTTTCCCCTTTAAATCAACCTATCTTTTTCCCTAACCATCAAGCAATCCAAATTACGTCCCTTGCACTTCATTCTTGGGAGATTTGAGAAATTTTGAAGAAATGGAAGGAAGAATTCATGGAGAAGAAGCTAGGGACAAGGTCTCAAAGGATCCTCAACCCTACTTCAATGGTTTCATCGCTGTAAGTTTGTCGGCACTATTTTTAGGTTGTGTTGTATTTTAAAAAGGGGTCGCCTAACAGAAGTTGTCGGCGAATTTAAAATTTTAAATTTAATTTAAATATATATATATAATTTAGAAAGTAGTTTTTGATTTTGAAAATAATTTTAAATGTGAGATTTAAACTGATCTCACATCCCAAATAGTTTACATAAACGAGCATCGCACCATAAATCGTGTATCTATCCCTAAGGATAGACACACTACTTGACGGTGGGGCTCGATCAAATAAAATAGAAGTTTTGTGACATCCGTTTGGTCTGCGAACCAATTTTATAAGCCGACAAATTCCCCTGCTTAATATGAAAGTATTAAACAGGGTTTATATTACTCAGGTTCTTTAAAATTCCCTATAAGGGCAAGCCCCTATAGTTAATTACATCTTAAGTGACGGGAATCACCTAAGAAAACTTTCGATAATAACCAATAATTCTGCTCTCAAGAATTTCAAAGTTTAAGGTTTTCAAGGGATTGAATTTTGGAATTTCAATAGGGAATGGATCAAATTTGGAATGTTTTGTTTTGGGAATCCAAAGGAAGAAAAAAATAGGAGAAATTACGGATTCGAAGTGAACTTCGGTAACTTCCCGACTATCCTATTGTTTGGCTTGAGTTTAGGAAAGTCCTAATATTTGTTTAATGTTTTGATCTTGCCAATTTTAATTAATTAGGGCTTATATTTGTATGATGAAATCAAACAAATAGCCTCGAAGATGTGAGGGTTTATGTCGTATCAGACGACTACCTCGGAATCCTAAGACCGGTTAGGGCTTAATTTGCAATGCAAATGCCTAACGAAGAGTTGAGGATTTATGTTGCACTAGGCAAGCTACCTCGAAGTCCTATGGCTTTGTTGTTTAATTCTAAGAAGGTTTTGCCGAAGTAGGTTCAAGTTTTGTTGATGACGATGGCCGTGCTGCCCACCATGCTCCAAGCTCCTTGTTGTTGCAGAGATTTAGTTTTAGAAATCATAAATCAGGGGATGAGAAAAGTGTTTTGGTTTAGAGAAGTCTTAATTTCTAAGTGTTTTTGTATTTTGATTAAAACAAATCTTAAAGTTGATTATAACGACACCGGTTAAGATCCCACGGTTCCATCCTTCCGGCATCATTATTTTTATCGGATTCACTTAGTCCAGATGAATTTGCTAAACTCAACCGAATGAGTTCCACACTTTCATTTAGACCGTGGGAAATCCCGTTAGCAACACGTAGGTTACATCATCCGAGGTATTCCCGATCATCCAACAGGACGTTTTAATTTAGTTGCAATTGTAGTTTTGTGTTCTGTTTGTGATTAAATTTTGAGTTGTTTTATATTTTGAAATGTTGTGGCGGTGAATTTTATCTTGCAATGACTTTTAACTTAGTTTTGGTTTCAGTTTTAGGGGCTATCCTAAAGGTGTGGGTTTTCATGCAATGATTGTCTTATCATGCAAGAAAAGTAAAGTGCATTTGCAATAAAGTAAACTGCAAGAAAGTAAATTGCAGGAAAGTAAATCACAATAAAATAAAAGCGTACCTGGAGGGTCTTCCCGTCATCCCAAGCTGCACTTAAAACACAATTAGAATATTTAAGCAAGTTCCTAGGTAAAGCTAAGGGAAAGGTTATGGTTTTCTACCAAATTCCTAATCCTATAGCTAGTCATCTCCTATGACGTCTAGGTTCTTTGTGTTTTTGTTTGAGGACGATTTTCTTCATCAAAGAACAATTAAATCCAATTGTTCTTATGAATATCCTATCATATTGAGGAAGTGCTTAAGAAGAATCTTAAACATCTTTTCAATATTTCTAGGATTGTTTTAAGTCCAAATGAATTTAATTATATAAATGAATCAATCGTCCGAGGTTTTCAAGTTTTGTTAACTTGCTCAGTGAACTAGGACATTTGAATATCCTATGAGTGAAGTAACACTTCATTTAATGTTTTATTTAGGAGTTATAATAACTAAAGCTTTCAAGGGTAAATTAGTATTCAAATGATTTGGTTTAAGTTAAAGAGTTTAAATTTGGAATAGTGTTCAAATTGCTTTATATTTAGTTTCTTTCTCGTTTTAGGTGATATTATATTTAATTCAACTTAATTTAATTGAGTTTTATTTTATTTTAATTCAATTGAGTTTGATTTAATTTGATTTGATGTTTAATTAATTTGATTTGATTTAATTTAATTTAATTTAATTATTTATTTAATTTAATCTAATTTAATTTAATTTAATTTGATTTAATTTGATTTAATTTGATTTAATTTGATTTAATTTAATTTAATTTAATTTGTTTAATTTAATTTAATTTGATTTAATTTAATTTGTTTAATCATTTAATTTAATTTAATTTAATTTAATTTTAATTTAATTTAATTATTTAATTTAATTTAATTTAGTTTAATTTAATCTAATTTTAATTTAATTTAATTTAGTTTAATTTAATTTAATTTTAATTTAATTTTAATTTACTTTATTTTTAATTTTAATTGAAATTTTAAAAGAGTTTAATAATTTAATTAAGTCTTTTAATATTTTAAATTTGAGTTATCATTTTAATTAAGAGTTAAGTATTAATGATATAATTAGTTTAGGGATTTTTAAATTAAAGAATAAATCTCTTCCTAATAAATATCCCTTATTTTAATAATTCCAATTTATTATTCTTCCAAATTTAATCTATTATTTAATTAAAGTTTAATCATTTTAAAATTGTTTAATGGGTTTCTACCCTTTAATTATTTAAATTTCAATCATCCAAATCAGATTAAGATCAAATATTTTACTTGTTGATTTTTTATTAAACCTAAAGTTTTAATTAAGGGTTAAAAGTTTAATTACCATTTTACCCCTTAAGCTTAATAATTTCATAACTCACTAAATTGAACTCAAATGAACTTGAAATTTTTATGTGACTTCACTCATATGTCAATAAAGACATGAGAGGAGAAAATGTGATTTTTCTGTATTTAATTTATTTATATAATTATTTTTGGTGGAAAATAGAGATTTTCAAGGAAAATTTGATAACATGACCAAAGGAAAGTTTCTGTTCTTAATAAAATTAGGGGACATTCCTAATGACCAGAGAAGCACTTGGACTAATTTTGGTGATTTTTTGAATTATATTATTTTTATTATAATTATTTTAAGTTTTGGAGTGTTAATTAATTTAAAAATAAAATAATTGTTAAAAAATGGATTTTATATTTTTGAAAAATCTCTCTGATATCAAGGAAACCAGAGAATCAAATTTTGCAATTTTCTAATTTTTCTATGATTTATTATAATTATTTTGGTGAAAATGCTAGAAAATACATTTTTTTAATTTTAAAATTACCTTAAAGCTTTAAAATTTAATATCTCACTAAATAAACCTAGGAAAAATATGGGATTTGTTCCTGTGTGATTAAAATTCAAAATGTGACATTTTGGTGCATTTTATTATTTTTGTGATTTTTATTATTTTTTAATTATTAAAAATATTAAAATATTATTAAAAATCAACTTTTTTAGAAAATTGAAATTTTAATTTTCTTAGGTTCCCCTGATATCAGAGAGGCTCCAAAACCAATTTGATGAATTTTTGAAAAGTATTTTAAAAGTTATGAATTTTTAAAGTTTAAAATGGCTAAGTGACTTAATCAACCCAATTAGTGGGGCTAACCAAGTCCAATTGACCTCAAATTTTTATGGTGGATTCCTCCGATCCTAAAGGTCAGTGGAGAATTGATTTCAAGTCAATTTGATGCCTGGTTAACTCTAGTTAATTAAAGACCTATTTTGGGTATTTAAGCCAATTAGGGTTGTTTTGAATGAACTAAGCCAAAATCTATTTTTCCTAGGGTTCTCTGGTCATAAGGAACATCACCAAATTTTCCTAGAATTTATTTCACAACATGCTATTTACTGGAATTAAAATACTCAAAACAGTGACCTGAACTTAAAAAATCAAGAACTCTTCATAGGGATGGCCTCTTACTTTGGAAAATTCAGGGAATGTTCCCAAATTCAGAGGCTTCAAAAGCCCTATGGTCTCATGCCATGGTGAATTGTATGCATGCATGGAGAATTAAAACAATGCAGAGAGTAAATAAATTATAAAAAATAAAATATTTGATAAAATTAAGTGATTTCTTTTCCACATTATTCTCCTCTCTTCACCGAGCAAGAGGGTATTTTTATTTTATTTTTCTGATTTTTCTAGACGGAGATATGAATTTTTGAAGTTTAGGGAATTAAATAAATCAGAAAATACCCTATTTTTCTATTTATCCACGCGGCGCCGCCGCATCCTCGGCAGCTCCGAAAGACCACGCGGCGCGCTCCCATTCGACGCCGCCACCTGAGTCAGCAGCCCGGGCCCCGCGGTTCTCGTACCGTCTCCTGGTTCGACGCCATCTGAGCCGTCCGTCCGCGCGTGTATTGAATGGATGGCATCCGTTCATCGTCCCCAAGTGTTCTCACCCGAGAGCCGTCCACACTAAATCCCTAAGATCTCACTCGATTCTCAATGGATTTTCATGTTCTTATACTCTATGGATTCGTCTTGAAGAGACGAACACATCTATACGGTTAACATGCATTGAAACTAAGGCATTTGAAATGGAGAATCTCCGAAGCTCGGGATGAAGAGTTAGCTCATACCTTGGCTCGTAGAAGTGTGGCTTCAATCCGAGAGTTGTTGCACCTTCGATTGGGTCCCGACAAGCTCCGGATGAAGTCTCCCGGTCCGGGGAATTGTCCGGATATGATTTCGACCAAGCCCGATCACAAAGCTTGGAGGCCTGGAGCAACCGGGTGGCCCGGAGATGGGGCTTTTGATGGTGGACACCTTATCTTGGTCTGGTGAAGGTGTAGAGCCAATCAATTTGGGAATTGGCTCACTGTGGAGAAGTGTCCTGGTTTTGGGTGGAATTTCAACTCTGAAATTGAGCTTACAGAGGAGAAATGGCAGGGGGATTTCACTGGGGATCAAGTGCTCTAAGGATGGAGAAGGGTCTGGAACAATTTTGGCAGAGTTTTGGCAAGGTTTGTGCTTCTCTTCCTCTCATGGCCGAGAGGGGTGGAGTTTAAATAGAGCTGGCTGGGGGCCTCCCGGGGGAGTTATGGCTTGGGATCAGCCTGCTCGGTGAGGAGAAGATCAGCCATGGTAGCCACTGGGGATGGGGCATCTCAGGCAAGTGAGAATTTCAATGTTGGCTCACATGTGAGCTCTCGGCCATGGTATTTTCCGGCGACTCGGTGGCCGGCCGACCGAGCATGGGTCACCCTCAAGGTCGGGTGGGTCGGGGCTGGAGGTTTGTGCAATCAATTGGCCATGGACATGTGTAAAGGCTTTGATCCAAAGTGGAATGGGGCATGGCTAGATTTGGACCTAAATGGGTCAACCCACCCATTTGGGCTAGGTGCACCACCCAAGGCCTGGTTTAGGCTGAGGAGAAAGTGATTTGGATCAGCTTGATTAGTGGGGTCAAGTCACAATCCAAGTACAATTAGGCTTAAGCATGGTTTAGTGGAGTCATGGAAGTGGTTAATCACCTTTAGGAATTAAGGAAAGAGCCTCCTCCTTTTGCCCAAAATGGCATGGTGACATGTAAAGAGGCTCTCATGGCTTGCATATGGCTTGTGCATGGCTCCATGGCTCCATTTGGCTTGGGAAAAGTGAAGTCAATTTCATGGAAATGGATTTAAGGAAAATTTTGGTATTTAGGGGTGATTTGGCATGAGGCTTGATTTGGAATTATTTGATGATGAATTTAGGACTTAGGTGATGGCTTTAATTAAGTGAATGGTAAATGGAGATGTCATGTGGGCTTTAGGGTGGATTTTAGGCTTTTTGGAAGGGTTTTAGATGGGCTTTTAAGATGGATTAGGAAAGTGGGCTTTTGAATTTTAAAATGGATTTTGGGATGAAATTTTGTAAAGAGGTTGGGCCAAATAATTGTTGGGTTTAGCTCATGGATGTGTCATGAGTGACTTGAAGCAAATTTGGGGTAGTTTGGGCTTGAATTGGGTTGGATTTGAATTCTTTTGGTGAATGGGCCAATATAGGTCCAAGTGGGCCAAGTTGGGCCAATGTTGAGCTAGGGTTGAAATTGATGTAAAATTAATGTTGAGAAATGTTTATGGGAGTGTTTCAAAGGAGTTTTGACTTTGGTTGGGTTTTGATTTTGGGGTTTGGGTTCATTCTGGGTTAGGTTTGGGTTTAGGTCAAAAATGGGCCTTTTAGCTTTGGGTTGAGTTTGAGTGGGGTTTGGGTTCAAATTTTGGGCAAATCATGCTAGGGTTTTGTTTTTGGGGATGTTAAGGAGGATTTAGAAAAGGTTTGGGGTTAATTGGAGTTGAATTGGGTGAGTTTGAGTTAGGTTTGGGTCATGGGTCCAAATTGGGCTTTAAGGCCAAAAGTGGAATTGGATCCAAATGTCAACCAAATTGGACTTGGATTTGGTCTAGATTGGTATTGGGAATGTTGAATTGAAGTTTAGAATTGAATTGGACCAAAATTGGGGTCAATTGGGTAGGTTTGGTTTGACATTGGGTTCACTTTGGGTTAAAATGGGTCAATTTGGGGGTTTTGACAAAAGTAGGGTAAATTGACAAAATTGGCCCATGGTGTAGTTGGACAAAAAGAAATTGGGAATATTTAGGATTTTCTGGAATTTTCTGGGAATTTTCTGAATTTTTGGATTTTTAGGCCAAGAAGGGTATTTTGGGTATTTGGAGGGTATTGGGAGGTATTTTTGGAATCTTTGGTATTTTTGGGTATGGATGATCAATTTGAGTGATGTGGAGATGTTTGGGATTGATTTTGGAAAATTTTGGGTAATTTGGAAATTTTGCAAAAATTTGGGTAATTTCGATGGTTTTGGGTAGGTTTAGTAGGTGTAGGGTCCCGGGGGTCAAAAATTGAAAATTTGGGAAATTAAAGATTGGATGAATCTAGGTGGAAAGAAATCATTTTGGTTGAGCCATGAAGCCATTTCAAGCCCATATGAGCCATGAAAGGACTCATTTGAGGCATTCACTATGTTGTTCCTAACCCTCTTAGCCAAGGGCTTAGGGGTTAAGGACCATCCATGCGAATCACCTACATGAGTCAGGAGGTTAAGTTGGGTATGGGTGTGGTTTTAGGAAGTGTGTGGAAATGTAGTGTGTAAGTGTAGTGTGTATGTAAGTGTATGTGTAAGTCAGCCCCTTCACTGCACCAGGCCACCCGTAGGCGGTCCTAAGGCCAAAGAGTCCTATAGGAACTCATCCTTTAAACTTCCACATTTGATTTCAACCCTCTAGGTGATTAGGGGTCTATAATCAAGCTTGTGGAGTTTGCGGTGGAGTTTAGAAGTGGTTTAAATTTCTAAAATGTGGGTCCCAATTCTAGTCCTCTAAGATAGTCAAAGGAAAAGCCTAAGGCTAGATCCTAAGCACTAAAAAGAAGAAGGGAAGACCTCATCAAAAATGAGGTCAACAAAGTTTAGAAAAAATTTCTAGTCATTTGGATAAGTTTGAAGCGGAGTTTAAAAGCATTGGAGATCTCCTTAATAAGATGTTTCATCAAGTTGAACATCTAGAATGGAAAATGAAACTTCAATTTGATCATTTTGCGGCTTATCAAGATGCTCAAGTTGAAATGTATGTGAAGAACAAGAGGATTGAAGAAAAAACGGCTACGGATTTCCCGAGAGCATTAGTAATCTTTCCAAGTGGAATACACAATTTCCCCTATGAAGATTAGAATATGCTGGTTATGATATAGTTAGTATGGTTTGTTGAGTCGTTGTATTGATTTAGAGAATCGATTGTGTTTGTTTGTGTATTTGCTTTCATGTTCAATGTGTGTTGTTTTTGCTTAGAAATTGTTGTGTTTGAGTGTGTATTAGGAACTTGAATCAAGTGTAATACTTATCTAGAATGTATTGAGCCAATATTAAAGATTATAAATGGAATTTAGTGAGTTTGATTTAAACCTTATGTTTGATTGGTGGATTTAATATTTAATTTTTATAAATTTTTGAAAAATTTTGTGGAAGTTAGAAACTGAAGACCTACTCTGATATGAGTAATTGGAAGTTGAATTTATGAATTTTGGTGGAAAATTAAATTTAAAAATAATTTTTTGTGAAAGGCGAGTCTGGCGCCTAGGCGCCAAAATTTAGCACCTAAGCGCCAATTCGGCCTGTACCCGAAAATTTACTTAAATAACCCCCAAAAGCCGCCTAAGCTTCATCTTCTTCCCCATTTTCACAAAAATACACCCTTTAGATCCATTTTGAGGTCAAAACATCAAGGATTTGAGCGCGAAACCACTCGATTTCTTTGTCTCAAGGTCAGATCTACACTTTAAACCATTTATTTTCGATTTTCACCATAGATTTCCCTAGGTTTTGCTAAGAACCAAAAATTTTGAAATTTTTTTCAATTTTTAGTGATTTCTTTGGATTTCTAAACTTATTTTAAGTCTTATAAACTTAAAAAGAATTTAAATCTTTGATTCCTAAATTTGTTCTTGTTTTCTTTCACGTTTAGATGGCTCCAAAATCTAAACGCGGGAAGGCACGAGATAACTTTGATAGCAGCAATTTTCTACTGCGGCTGCTCATTTTTGCTTCTATGAATTTGCAATGTCCAGGAAGTTCATTTCTGAATGAAGTTTCTATCATCCTGGAGAAATGATCGAAAACACTATCGTTGCACACAATTGACAACGATTCTGTTATTTTATTGTTGTTGCTGTTATCCTGATTGTTCGAGAGTTTTATGCAAATTTTCTGGATGCCGAAGATTATGAAGTACTTGTCAGAGGAATCGGAGTAGGATTTAGTCCAAAAAGAATCAACATATTTTATGGCCTGCCACCGACTATAGAGTGCTATTATTCTGGATTATCACCATCTGAAGGAGATTTGGATATGATCATTGCTTATTTGACTGAAGGTTCTGGATCTTGGAAGATCAGGAACGGAAAAAGGGTAAACTTCAAATCCTCCAAATTAAATGGCATTTCTAAAGCATGACACTATTTTATTTCTGCAAGATTGTTACCTTCCAACCACCTGAGTGAAGTGACTAGAGATCGAGTGATCTTAAACTACTACATTCAGGAGAGGAAGCCTATTGATGTCGGGAGTATTATTTATGATTATGTGGATTCTACTGCGAGATCCAGTACTTCTGTTGGATTGGGATTCCCATCTCTGATTTATTCACTATGTGTTAGTAATGGAGTCACTGCTGATATTTCTAAGAAGTTAAAGTCTACCAAGCCAATTGGACAGGAGAGTTTTAGTATCTATGATCGTCTTCAAGGGAAGAGATCGACCGCTCCTACTTCAGCACATACTCCAGGTAGACCTTCTACTTCTCGACCCTCTACATCTGCTGAGCCACCATCAGATTTCTGGGAATCATTGCATGATCAGTTTTTAGAGCACCAGGAGGAGTTATTTCAAACTCACTGCAGGATTGATACTATTGATAGGAAACTAGATCATTTATCTGATTATTCCCAGAGGAAGAGTAGTTATGATGCTGAGTATGATGAAGCCCTTGTCAGATTTTTGAAGGGTGAACATGATGTTAGTTTCCCTACTTTTCCTAGTTTCACACCATTTGTTGATCCTAAGGATGTAGAATTTTCCTTTGGTGATGATGATGATGATGAGGCTACAGCTAGTGACTAGTAGTTATAGATCTTTATGATGAGCTACTCTGTTAGTTTGTTTTGTTTGGATTGTTTGTTTAGTTTTGTGTGTGATGTATGTTGATTTGTTTAAATATCTGTGTGGATTGATTAGTGTTAAGATTCTGTTGTTAAAATATTCTTAGTATATTGTTTTGATACTGAAGTTAGAGTTAATTTATATGTTTGTTTTATTCTACTGTTTAGTACTTAGTAATTTTGCTCTGCTTTAATTTTGTTTCAAATTTAGTATCATCATAAAATTAGCCTGCTTACTTTTTATACATGCTTCAATTCTATCTTAATTATTCATAAAAGCATGATAGAAGTTAATTTTTCTTTTAAAGATTATTTTTACATACTTATAGAAATTTTTATGATTTTCTTTTTCTCATACTTTCAAATTATCATAATATACCAAAACTTAAAATTAGGGGAAGGGAAAATACATTCAAATTTAAATTTTATTTGTCCTGAAAGAACTAATATTTTCTTAAAAATAAAAACTTTTTAACATAACTTAAGGAATGAAGAATTTATTTGAGATCACTTTTATTTTTGAAATTATAAACAATTTAGTGAAAAATAACCAAAAATTTTACTAACTTTGATTGATTTTAAGAATAGAATTATTTAACTTAAAGAAGAATAAGATAAAGAATTTTTCTATTCATGATAGAAATAATAGAATTTAAGAAATATTAAGTAATAAAAAATTATCACTTGAAAAAGAAAAGATTGGATATCTTTTTGAAATCTTATTTATGTTATAATAATTAAGTGGAAATGTATAAGTTTTGAAAATATAAGTTAAGGATAGTGAAGTTCAAAACCATTAACAGGATATCCTGATAAAGTAATAATCTCTATATATATTATAAAAAAAAAGAGAAGATAGGAGAAGCTTGAGGAAATGCCTAATAAAAAATTGGCTTCACTTGAATTATCTTATAGGAAGAAAACTAGTTATATGTTTTACTTAATTTTTGTACATGAATATTTATTTAGAAAAGATTTTTCAAGAAGATATTTTTCTTGTAAATAATCTATGAAAGCTTAATATAATAGACTTCTATTATTTTCAAAATGAATGAAAAGTTTGAAATCTTATGATTTGGTAGTTACATATTTTTTAAATTCTTAAAATTAAACCTAGTTAGTGAAATTGGGTTAATAATTTACTAAAGACTTTATAAAATAAAAAATTATAAGGAATCTTAAATATTTATCTTCTATTCCAAAGGTTATACATTTTTTTTATATATAGTAGAAAGAGTTACTTGAGGACAAGTAACATTTATGTTTGGGGGATTTTGATCTATAAAAAAATACCTATTTCTTTATGTCTTAATTCTTATTAATTTCAAAGGATATTATGCTTTAATGAAAGGTATTTTTTGTGTTTTTGGATGTAGGTAATGTAAAAATGTCTAAAAAAGGAAAAAGGAGCAAAAAGGAGCAAAAATGGAGTAAAATACAAAGAGTATAAAAAAATATGGCCTGGCGCCTAGGCGCCAGAAGCTGGCGCCTAAGCCCCAGACTCGATACAGAAACTGTCAAGTTTTTGACAACGTTTGATCGGTTATTTTGAAGGAGTGAGTGGTTATTGGATATTCTAGAAGACTGGCAGTTGTTGCTTGATAATAGGACATGTGATACATTGCATTTGGATGCTCCAAAACGCTTTTAATCGTGAAGAGGTACGAAGAACTGGACGCGTTGTCTGGCGCCTAGGTGCTAGATTCCGGCGCCTAGGCGCCAGACAGACCTTCTAGAAGATTCATTGAATGTGGACATGTTTTGAAGAGGTACCTCAAGGCAACCCTTGAAGCCTATAAATAGGGGTCCATTTCTTCATAAAACGTGCCCCTCCCATTGTAACCCTTTCTCTTATCCACTTTAGGATCTCTCATCCTTAGAGAGAGAAATAGAGAGAGAAATTTAGGGCCACTTTTGTTTAGTTTAGTGAGTTTATTTTTAAGTTGTTGCATCTGGAGTTCATCACACTGTGGAGTCAGTAGGAATCAAAAGATCTGTAGAAGGAATATTTGAGATAAGTATTTTATATTTTATTCAAAGTTTATTTCATTTTTGCTGTTTATTTTCAATGTGTTCTGAGTAGTTAGTTTACTTTCTTCCTTCAATTATGAAGAGATAGATAAGATAATATAAAGATTTGATGGAAAATTGAAAATCATAATATTTTCAAAACATTGTGATGACATTAATACCTGATCTTACTTTACTTTTTAAATTGTCCATTTAAATTGTTAATACCTGTTGAAGAGTTTTGAGACCTTGAAGGAGAAGAACTCTTAACTTGTAAATGTTACATGAATCCTTGGGTAGTCGAAGGCCATGTGTGGGCTATTCAAGGTGAAGTGTAAATAAATAGGAAGATAAGATTTTAAGGGCGTAGAATTGAAAAATTTTTAGAGTGACAGACTAAATTCTTATAATATTATTTATAGATTAGGAAAGGGTCACTAGTAGGGCCGACCATAGCCACCCTTGGACATCTAGAAGTGTGAGTCTAGATTAACCCATTCTACTAACAATACATCCGGACTTGATCTGTAAATTAGCCAATGTTCTTTGCGCCTGGATCAAAGGGTAAAGAATAGGAATGCTTCTATTCGCACAATACCATAAATCAAATTCTCCAACGAATATTAAATTATCTTAAAAATCGTAGATTAATTGAAGGGAAGAAAGTTGTTTAATTTATAGTTTTCATAAATCATTTTCTTATTATTGTTTTCTTTATTTGCATCTAGTAAATTAATAGTAATTTATAGTTAAATTAAAAGATAAAAAGATATTTTTTATTTAGAAAATTTATCACTATAATTCTTCCCTGTGGGATTGATACTGGGGTCTTTGTTTCAAAGCCCTATATTACTTGAAACGATACGTATACTTGCGTAGTACCCCTAGTGTGTAAAAATATTTTCTAATTTTACAACATTTTGATTTATACACTAGCCACTATTTATAAATTGAGTCAAGTTTTTGGCTATCTTTTAGAAGCGAATATTACTGCATTATTGCGGGTCGGGTCAGGAGCTATGATGAAATGCCCGGACTATCTCTAGAGGTTGCAGTTCACTGACTAAGAGTGGATCAAAGTACAATACCTGTAAAGCAAGCTCCCAGAAGAATGCACCTCGAAATAGAACAGCAAGTTATATAAGAAATAAAGAAATTAATATGCTCTAATTTTGTCTTCAAAAAACAATATCCGACAGGGCTAGCCAATGTTGTGCCAGTAAAAAAGAAAAAAGGACAAATCCAAGTGTTTGTCGACTTCAGAGATTGGAATAAAGCAAGTCTGAAAGACAAGTTTCCATTGTTGATACCAGAATTAATGGTAGACATTGCATTGTCACACGAAATTTTCTCTTTCATGGATGGATCATCAGGTTAAAATCAAATCAAGATTGCTCCAGAAGACGCAATGCTTACAGCATTCAAAACACTGATCGAGATTTACTGCAACACCGTGATGCCATTCGGATTGAAGAACGCAGGAGCAACATACAAAAGAACAACGAGGATCTTTGTTGACCTCATTCATAACAAAGTAGAATGCTACGTGGATGATCTGGTCATCAAGAGCAAAGTAAAAGAGTTTCCACTTAAATGATTTGAGGATCGTATTTGAACGATTACGACAATACAATCTAAAGATGAATCCCTTAAAATGCACATTTGGAGTTACTTATGGGAAATTTCTAGGATTTGTTGTTCTTCATCGGGGAATTGAAATCGACACACAAAAGATTAATGGGATATTAGAAATGCCTCCGCTTAGAACCTTGAAATCCCCTTAGAAACTTGAAACAATTACCTTCTTTTCAAGGAAAATTGGCATATCTAAGATTCTTCAAATCCAATTTGTCAGGAAGGTGTCTCCCCTTTTCGAACATACTTCAAAAGGATGTCACATTTTTTTGGGGAGAGCCGTGTCAACGAGCTTTCAAAGATATTAAATGATATCTAATGACATCTCCTGTTTTGGCAGCCCCTATCCTGGGTAGACCGTTGATACTTTATATTGCGGCTTTAGACGAGTCCCTTAGATTGACTTGGGTAAAGAAAACACACTCTACTACCTGAGTTGACTTTTAATATCGACAGAAGTAAAGTATCTGCCTATTGGGAAGCATTATCTAGTTAGTTTTTGCTGCTTAAAAGCTTAGACATAATATGTTGTCTCATAAGGTCAACCTAATTTCTAAAATTAATCCATTGTAATATTTGATGACCCGACCAACACTTTCCAGACATTTAGCAAGACGGTCGATGATTTTATTGTAATTTGATATAACATTCATGCCTCTTCGAAATATCAAAGGGCAGATTCTTACAAATTTTCTCATAGCACACCCACTACCAGCTGGGTCCACTGTAAATGATCCCAGATGAACATATACTACAAATAGAGCAGCCTAGTGCCAGACATTGGGAAATGTACTTTGACGGAGTGTCATCAGCCCTCAGAGACAATTGACAACAGACAGTGATACCAGGCAAAGAAGGAATCTGTTTAATCTTCGTGACTCCGGATCAGGCGTTGCTGAGATTCTCCTACCACTTATCACATCCGTTTACCAATAATGAAGCAGAATATGAAGCTTTAATCACAAATTTAGAATTATCAATACTAATGGAAATTACAGACATTACCATTTATGGCGACTCATAACACGTCATTCAACAAG
This sequence comes from Papilionanthe hookeriana x Papilionanthe teres, assembly GCA_022702705.1. Classification (NCBI taxonomy): domain Eukaryota; kingdom Viridiplantae; phylum Streptophyta; class Magnoliopsida; order Asparagales; family Orchidaceae; genus Papilionanthe; species Papilionanthe hookeriana x Papilionanthe teres. The sequence continues at coordinate 153,537,662 of CM040424.1, forward strand.
TGGCAGGATAGTACAAAATTCTAAAACCAAGATTAGAGGAATACCACCGGTACATGATGAAATTACTTGAACAAATTCTGAGTGTGATATTTTATAGAGTTCCTTCAGCAGACAACGCCCACACGGATGCTTTAGCTAAACTCGCTAAAGATTTGGCTTGTCCAACTGAAGATTCTATTGATATTATAGTACAAGAATGTCAGATTTTGTCACAGGTTGATCTCGACAGTCTACACAAGTTTGGAAAAGAAGAGATATCAGCCACAGTGGCAGAAGATACGAGAAGATTGGCTTCAGCCATTGATAGAATATTTGCAAACAGGAAGGTTTCTAGAAGACAAATCAATAGCTCATCAGATTCAGAAGAGAACTCTCTCATATGCCTTAATTGACAATGTTATGTACAGAAGATCCTTCGATCAGATGTGGCTCAAATTCCTCAACAAAGCAGAAGCACAAAAAATTATCAAAGAAGTACACGCCAGATTGTCTGGTGCTCACCAGTCAAGACAGAAAATGAAGATGAAAATCAAATGACTTGGATACTACTGGCCGACAATGATGACATACTGCATGGATACAACAAAGAAATGTCATCAGTGCCATATGCACGAAGTGCTCTTGCACCAACCTCCGAATGTTCTACACCTCATGATTGCCTCGTGGCCATTCGAGTGTTGGGGCACGAATATAGTGGGTCGAAAGACACTCCGTTTTCAAAATAACACAGATTCATACTCTCAGCTACAGATTAATTGTCCAAGTGGGCAGAGGCAGTTCCGTTACGGGAAGTTTCACAACATCAAGTTCTACAGTTCTTCAAGAATCATATTGTCTACCACTTCACTGTGCCGTGCAAGATCATTTATGAAAATGGGTCTGCCTTCAAAAGCACAAAAATTAATAACTTCGTCAGAAGACATGGGATAGATTAGAGATACTATACAATTAATTACCCCAAAGAAAATGTCTTGGCAGAAGCCTTCAACAAGACGCTCGTTCAAATTCTAAAGAAGACGCTCGACAACAACAAAAGAGCATGGCACGAGAAGTTATTAGAAGCTTTATGGTCTACAGGACGACAGTCAGAATGCCGACGCAGTCTACACCATATGCACTTGTGTACGGATCTAAGGTAGTCCTTCTGCTAGAAGTTCAGCTACTGTCGCTCCGAATCTCAGTTGCCAATCAAATTACAACAGAAGAAATGCCAAACTTCGTCTAGTAGAACTGGAAAATCTCGAAGGGAAAAGATTGCTTGCACAGCAGAATTTGGAACTCTACCAAGCAAAGATGATTCAAGCCCACAATAAGTTGGTCCGCTCGAGGACGTTCAAAACCAGTGACCTCGCGCTCATTCTCAGAAGGCCTATTCTTGCACACCGCAAGATAGGTGGAAAATTTGAACCAACATGGGAAGGACCATTCATGGTGGAAAAGGTTTACTCTGGAGGACTCGAGCTATACACTAACGTATTCTTGAGGAAGGATGAAGAAGAAATTTTGTACTGCATCGACACTCTTCAGAGATTAGGTAGAGCAGGTCATCTGAGGCTGAGAAATTATACATAACCATCAAAATGGAAATGAGGAAAGGGCAGAGTCATTATTCACTGTGGCTGTTGTTATAACTTCGTGATAGATCGACAAGGCAATCCCTTGAGGATCTTGCAGCATGATGAAGTGGATCCGATGTCGCCACAGATCAAGAATATGATAAAGAGGATGGTCGAGGGGCACGTGTTGCCTGTAGACTGTATTCCTAATAGATGCATCATAAATATTTATGAGGATGGGGACTGTATCCCGCCTCATATCAACCACCATGACTTTATGAGACCCTTCTGCATGGTCTCCTTTATAGGTGTAAGCAACATTTTGTTTGGAAGAGAAATCCAAATTTTTAAACTAATATAGTTCTGAGATTTTGTCAAATGTCTACTACCAGTAAGATCAGTGCTCGTACTAAAAGGAAATAAAGCAGATTTAGCGAAACACTGCTTCCTAGGAGTTCGAAGAAAAAGGGAATCAGTCACCATCAGAAGAATGGATGAAAACAAAGTGCCATTTTACTATGAGCCAGATCCAGAACCGGAGAACCTTTGTTCTTTTCCACTGTGACGGCAGTACCTCAGGTATTCGCGAGAGGACTTTTGTTCCAAAGTGTAACCTTGGTAGGTTGGCTAGTCCCCGCAGCAGTCTCAGACAGCAGAAACCTACCACCCCCTTCAGCGGGTCATGACAATCGGTGTCGCCAATTTTGTAGCAGCCAGATGATGTGATATGTTACCTTTGTTCAGTTTGTACACATGATATACTTTTGGATGCTTGTTAGCATATGATCAGTTGTACTACTATCAGAAAAATTAATGAGGATTTCTATTTTCAGAAATGCTTTCTTTTTAGCACGATAGTCAAAAGCTGTTGAACCACGTGTTTGGTTCCAAAGTGAAAAGGACAAATATATATATATATATATATATATATATATATATATATATATATAATAATGCAGAAGAAAAAGGATAAAATGATAATGAAAATGAAATTAAATCAAAATTTAAAATTAAAATCAAAATCAAAATTTAAAATTGAAATTTAAATCAAATGAAACATAATGAAACAAAACAAATTAAAAAAAATATGATGATAAATTAAAAAACAAACAATGATAATATTCTCTCTCTCTCTCTCTCTCTTGATTCTGAGTCCTTGCACTCATCATCAAATCCCTCACTTTTGCGGGCACTTCATGAAATTTGGCTCCTTTCACACAGTGCCACTCCTCACAAATTCAAAATATCTTGAAATTCTACGAATCTTGCAAATGGTTGCCGATCTTGGCCGAATTGCACCAAATTCGCTTTCTTTAAAAGTTAATACCAAGTTTTACAAAATTCTCCTCAAATAAAATTCCTGAATCAGTACCTAAATTCAGATTCCCCTCTGTCACCTCTTAGGTTGGATATGAGTCCTCGAGCTTTCCCGCCTAATGTGACGCCTTAGGCCGGATGCGAGTGCTTGAGCATTCCCCCCCAAGATTTTCTGAAATTCCCTAATTTTCTATCTCACTTCCGAGAAATTTTTCTGCCTTCCATGAAATTCCAGGAATGGAGTTTAGTTGTCTGATTCCCCCTAAATTCCTTAATTTTCCATCATCCTTACGAGAAATTTTTCCTCCTTCCATGAAATTCCGGGAATGGAGCTTTGTCATCTGATTCTCACGAAATTCCCTAATTTTCCATCTCCCTTATGAGAAATTTTTTCGCCTTCCATGAAATTCCGGGAATGGATCTTAGTTGTTCGATTCCCTCAAAATTCACTATATTTTTCACTTCCTTTTCGAGAAATTTTCCACACCCATGAAATCCCGAGGACGGTACTGAAATTCCAATTCTCATTTTTGAGGCTGGTACCTAAATTTCAGTTCTCATCCTCCCGGGATCGGTACTAAAACATTGATTTCCCCTCTACACTCACTTCTAACTTAAAACTTCCCACAAAAGTAAAATATTCAAATTCCACAAATTCTGAAATTATAATAAATTCCATAAAACTTAAAATTAAATTTTTAATCTAAAAATTAAATTAAAAATCAAACTCAAAATTTAAATTGAAATTAAAATTCAAACTACAAATCATAATTCTAAATCCAAATTCCAACTTCAAACTCATTCAGATCGGACTCCTTCAGAAATTGAAGGCTTGAAATCCATAGCATCTCTCATGAAGGTATTCAATTTTACTTCCCAGCGAGAGTTTCCAGGACCTGAAGGTTCATCTCCTAATCCCAGCGGAAGCTTCCTCGCTAAATTTTGTGTCTTTCTTGAGTTTTGACTCAGACAATTGTGTTGATGATGTTGATCTCGTCGTTCAACAATAATAAGTGCAATGTGCTTGCCCAACACACCACACCTATTGGGGGTCCATTTGTTGGCCTCACTTTTGGTTGAGGTCTAGTCTCTCTTTAGAAAATCCTAGGATCTAGCCATAGGACTCTCCTGGTGACTTTCTTAGAAGACTAGTCATGGCACCCCTCCCCATAGAGATTCAAACTTTTCTCACTTCACTAAGAGTTTTTCATATGCTTACGGGCTAAACTCTAGTTTTTGGGGGGGAAGAGACCAAGCATAAGGAAGCCCAAGGGAAGTCTCCTATAGATTGTCAGGCCATAGGATCTACCCCGGGAGGTCTGGAGCTCACACCACACTCACACCACACTTACACTACACTCTTAGAACCCTAAACAAGGCACATCACCTTTGATCCCCTCAATCTTTGGAAACTCATGTAAGTGGTTTTCCTAAGCCATTAGCCTCAGGCTAGGGTTTGGCTAGTACCAACACATATAGGACCAAATGAGGAGGAACTTTGGTCCATTGCTCAATCTAAAAAATTCCACATTACTCACCTTCAACCAATCCCAATTTTCCCAACATTCCAAATTTCTAACCCCTTTATCCCAAAATACTCAAAATATCCAAAATATCCAAAATACCTAAGATGCCACTAAAACCCCAAAACCCTCCAAAATTTCCTAAAATTACCCAAATTACTCATAATTCTCCATAAATCATTCCAAAATACTCCCTACCACTCAAATTAGCCAAAATTACCCAAAATTGCCAAATTTCCCCAAAAAATCCCAAAATGACCAAAATGCCCCTCTTAGCCCAAAAATTCAAAAACTCCAAAAATTCCCATAAATTCCCAAAATCTCCCAAATATTACCAATTTCATTTCTCTTAACTACCAGATGACCTAATTTGGCCAATTTAGCCCAATTTAACCAAAAGCCCCAGTTTGACCCAGCCCAAATCAAACCCAATGTCTACCCAATTGATCCCAATCTTGCCCAATTTCAATTCCAAATTTTTATTCAACATCTCCAATACCAAACTAAACCAAATCTAATCCCAATTTCACCCACATTTGAGTTCAATTTCACTTAAAAGCCAAAATCCCCAATTTTGCCTATGTGACCCAAATCCCATAAATAGACCTAACACCAATCAATTTCTCCCCAATATGAATTGTAAACCCTTCATAATACTCCCCTAAATTGAATTGAACCATCAATTTCCCCCAATTTGAGCCCAAGTCTCACCAAAATCCACTTAAAGTCTAAAACCCAAATTTTGATCCAAACATACCATATGCCTAAAAGCTTCCAAATTGAATGCCTTAACCCTAAAATTTTCACTCAATTAATGTAAAAAAACTCTTTATGACATCCTCATAGACAATTTGGAATCATCAATTGGTCTTGGACCCAACCCTAGCGCAACCTAAACCTAAGTTAACCCAACTTACCTCAAATTGACCAAAATCCTAAACCAAGCCAAGTTGATCTACCAAACCAATTCAACACCATTTCAAACCTTTTCTAAACACTTTGTGACAATCATACACACAAGTTTGCTCAAACATTTGGGTCTAACCCAAGCTCAAACCCAACCTAGCCCAACATTGACCCATGTGACCCAAAATTGAACCCATGACCTAATTTAGTCAAATTAACCAAATGTGACTAAACCAATTCATACCCAGCCACCAAGTGACTCCTAAGAACTACCCTAGACCCAACTAGCCCACTCTAATGGAGCCATGGAACAAAGTTCCCTTCAATTAGGGGATTTCACCCTACATTTGGCCTTAATCAAAATAACTTCACCATCATCAGTTGCCATTGGGGGTAAGGCATCATTAATCCTCCCTTAGCTCACCTGAACCCTGTGGCCACAAGCCCTGGCCCTGCAAACCACCCTAGTGGCTAGAAAACACAAAAACTGAGAGCTACTCCCTCTCAAATTGAGCTCAAACTCCACCTTATGGCCAACTCATCTCTGAATTGACATTGGAGCTTATCTGCCCTCCACATAGGCAATTGAATCTACCCATTACTAGCCCCTGAGCTCAGCCCAATGGCCATGGCCATAAATAGAACTCATCACGGTCAAAACTAGGTGCTAAAATTTTTCTCAAGAAAACTCCACCAAATTGCTTCCAGAGCTTCCCTAAGAAGTCCTAAAAGTGATCCCACTGTCATCAGCCATTGATCACCACAGTCTGAGAGCAATTTCATCACCGAAGTTTGGCCAAAAACCAGGACACATTTCTTCATAGCTTCACAATGCACCAAATTGCAATTAACTGTGCCCACATCTTCCCAGCAGTGAAAGAAGAGGATCCCCCATCAAAGCCCCATCACAGAGAGCCTCTACACCAGACTTCCATCAAAGATCGAAATCAAACCTGGTCAATTTCATACCTAGGCAATTCACCAGGGCAAGAGGCTTCATCTCTGAGCTCCTGGGACTCTAACGATGGTGTAGAGCATCTTTGATCGAAGCTTCACTTTTCAGAGAAAAGGTATTGACCTCTTCTTCTTCCCGAGCTTCTTTGGATTCTCCATGTAATTTGGGTTAATTTAAACCATGTTTAGCCGTATGGATATGTTCCTCATGCTTAGACGAGTCTATAGGATCAAACCCAAAGTGATTTGGTTAAGTCTAGGATGAAAAATTAATATTTTAGTGTGGACAGACACGGAATCACACTAGTTAGGGATGAAGATAGGTAGCAGTTGGATAGCATGTGTTTTTGTTGGACGGCTCAGATCGCGCCTGATGAGAGGATGGAACGGGATAGCGGGTCGCGTGGCATCCTAGTCAGCTGGCGCAGTTGAATAAGAGCATGGCGCGTGGGGAGTTTGATCTACCATAGGTTGAGGTGGCACTGTGCGACGTAAGTAGGAAAATATGATTTTTTTTGATATATTTAAATCATCTGAACTTTAAAAATTTATATCTTGGCCTATAAAAATCTTAAAAATAAAAGAAAAATAGATTAGTGCTCAGTGAACAGAGGAGAACCATGTGAAAATGGTTTAAAATATTTTTTATGCATATTTTATTTTTAATAATTTAAATACCATTTTTAGCCTTTTTATTTCTACATGCATGTACGAGTTTCACCATAGATTGAAACTTTGGTATGTTGTTCCCTCTGTCATGAGGGATATTCCCTGATTTTTCCAAAATCAGAAAAGATCCCTAGATAGAGATTCATATTTTTCAAGTTTAGGTCTTTTATTTGATAAATTAAATGTGGTAATTAGCATATTGCTTAGAAAAATCCCAAAAAATTATGGTAGGTTCTTTGTGGTCAGAGAGTCCTAGGAAAAGTTTCCCATGATTTAAAATGATAAACATAAGCCCAATTGTCCACTTGACTTAAAAAAACTTTTAATTAATTAGGAGAAAATAAAAATTAAAATAACATAAAAATTATTATCCACTGTGCTTCAGGGACAGAGGAACTCCCCTAAAATTTTTGAAGTCATTTGGAATTAATTTAATAGGTTAAATAATTTTTCTAAGTCTAATGACTTTCTTGGCACTTAAATGAATTTTAAAAATTACAGTACATGTAAAAAATTTATAAGAATGGTTTTGAGAGTTCTCTGTAATTAGAGGTTCCTTTTAAAAATAAAATTGAGATTTTCACAAAATTTTTATTTTTAGTCATATTTTAAAATTTAAATAATTAAATAATAATAAAATTAAAAAAATATTAAAAATCGCCAAATTGTCACTATTGATATCCTAATCACTTAGGAACCATCCCCATAATTTTCCTAAGTTTCAAAATTAAAATATCAATTTTTAAAGGCTTAAAACAATTTTTAAGAGGTTAAAAATGAATTTTCTTAATTTTCCACTAAAATAATTCTAATAATTAAAATAAAAATCAGAAAAATATAAAATTTATTTCTCTGGGTTCCCTAACCTCAGAGAGATTTTTGAAAACTAAAAAATTTGAATTTTTAACTTTCAAAAATTTTTATAAATAATTAAAACTCTAGAAATTAAAAAATTCTAATAATTAAATTAAAACTCAATAAATCATGAAATCTAGTCCAAGTGATTCCCCTATCTAGGGCAATCTCGAGTAAAAATTTCAATGGATTAGGATTTATTCTTGTCAAGTTATTGATTTTTTATTGAAAATCCTATTTTTGCATGAAAATAAATATATAAATTAAATTAAATTTTTAAAATCGCATTTTCTCCTGTGATGTTTTAATTAACTCATTAGTAAGGTAGGATAAAAATTCCAAAGTCATTTGAATTAAATTTGATGGGCTATGAGGTGATAGGACCTTAAGGGAAAAAAAGGTAATTTTGGATACTTAACCTTAATTAATATTTAGGCTTAAATTCAAGAGGGAAAATGGGTAAAATTTTGATTTCAATAAGTTCATCTGAATGGTTGAAACATTAAGGGATAAATGGTAAAAAATCACTGTAATTTTGTCAAATCAAAATTAAAAATCTAAATTTCCTTAATTATTATAATTTTGAAGAAAAATCAAATTACGAGAATCTTAAGGTTAGGGGCATGATTTTGGAAATTAATAAACCACCAACCTAACCTTAATATTAGAATCGGGATTAAATGAAAAATCAAATTACGAGAATCAGGATTAAATGAAGAAATCTCACAAATGAACAGAGTTCGTCGGGTTATAACATATAGTTTGCTAGGCATGTGACGAATATATCCATAAGGTTTTACTTCCCTGCAAATATAAATTTTTATTGCAAAGAATACTAAAGTTTTAGGTGGAAGAATGAGAAGTCTCGCCAGGTACACCTTTATAAGTTTACAACATTTTCTTTACCGAACTTTTCCTTTCTTGCAAGTTTGTGTGATAAACAACAATGCCACCCTGCATCAAAACTGAAACCTTTAGGATAACCACAAAACTGAGACCAAAATTAAAATTAAAAGCTAAGATAAGATCAAATTCACCGCCATAACATTCAAAAATATAAAACAACATAAAATTTAATCACAAACAAAGCAAAAATCACAATTGCAACTAAATTAAAATGTCTCGTTGGATGATAAGGAATTCCTTGAAGGAGCTAAGCCATGTGTTGCTAACAGGGTTTTCCTACAGTGTAAATGAAAGTATGCAACTCATTAAGTTGAGTTTAGTAAATTCATTTGGACTAAGTGAATCCAATGAAAATAGCGATGCCGAGATAATGGAACCCTGGGATCTTAACCGGTGTTGCTATAATCAACCTTAATGTTCCCCTAATAAAATATTAAGACACCTCAATATAAATATTTTTAAAACATGACACTTTTCTATTCTCCTCAACTGATATTACTTTAAATTAAATCTCCTATGACGAGGAGCTTGGGGCATGCATAGTGGGCAGCACGGCCATCTTTAACAGCCAAAATTGTCTACACTAGCAAACCTTTCCTTAGTTTAAAACAACTAGCCATAGGACTTTGAGGTAGCTTGTCTAGTGCAGCATAAATTCTCACATGTTCTTTTAGGCCTTTGCACGACCATGCTGTGCAGTATTAGCCTTAACTCGCTTTAGGATTTTGAGGTTGTTGTCCAACACGACGTAAACCCTCATATCCTCCAGGGTATTTACATAATTAGATATTATGCAAATGTAATTCCTATAACAATTGCTAGGATTGAAATTTAAGTAAATTCTTTTCCAAGATTTAAAGCTAAACCGTAGGATATTTTGGGAGGATATCAAGATTTTTCCTTAATCTTTGTTCTTCCACTAGCCTTCTATCCTTTGGATTCTGATAAAATGAACTGTTCCAAAACTTGAGCTATTAACCAATTAAATTTCTGAGTATCACATTCTCTTTGAAAACCTTACCCTTGGAAGTCATGAAGATAAATGTTTCCTGATCTATATCAAGAGTTTCCTTTGGTGACTTTGGCTATCTAAGATGTAGTTAACTATAGGGGCTTGCCCTTATAGGAAACTTAAATATCCCATATTAACATAAACCCTATCTAATTCCTTCATATTAGATAGGGGAAATTGTCGGTCAAATATGGATCGCAGGCCAAACCGATGTCATGAATTCTTTAGTTTGTTTGATCAAGCCTCATCTCAAGTCATATATCTATTCTTCGAGATAAATTTATGTTTTGTGTTGAAGCACTTGATTATCTAAACTAACGTTTATATGAAATTAGTTTGATTTCATATTCTTCATTGAAATATTATTTTCAAAATCTTGAGTCTGATTTCCTAAATCTGGTCTGTGGCTTACGGCCTAGTTCACTGCTTTTATGGCTTGCCCAATTGAGCTTCATACTAACATTTAATGGGCTAAAGCCACCTATGCTGGGCTAGTTGGAAGGGGCCCTTTTATTAATGAACTAGCTGAATTAGTGTTCCCCCAAAAGAAGCATGATGCTGCTGCAGGTAAGGGCAACTACCCTTTCATCAAACCCATTGGAGAAAAGGAGGGCTACCCTGCAGTTTTCTTCACTGATAAGGAACTTGACATGTTAAATGAGGAAGTACGATTAACTTTAATTGTGAAATTTAATTTGGGTCACCCCAAAATGGAATTGGTAACAAACTACTTTGAATCGCTCAACCTCATAGGAGATTGGAAAATTGGATTACTTGATGGTAGACATCAACTAATTAATTTATCTTCTGATGAAGACTATGCAAAAATTTTTGCTAAATCGCTGGTAAGTATTGCTGGAATGGAAATGAAAATCATCATGTGGACTCCTAGCTTTGATCCCAGCAAAGATCCCCCTATTGTCCCCATATGGTTAAAATTTCCCAATTTGTCATACAGGTTTTTCAATCAGATTGCCCTCTTCCAAATTGGAAGGGCAATTGGCACCCCACTCAGACTAGATGTTGCAACACTCCACAAAGCTAAACTTGAACTTGCCAAGATCCAAATTGAAAGAGACATCTCCCTCCCTGAGGTAAAGAAGATCTGGGTGGGCTCTCAAGCTGATGGGCAGTGATAGGAGGTAATCATGCAACAAAAGCCTTATTACTGTTCACATTGTAAAATGTTTGGACACACTTTTGACAGATGCTTTAGACTCCACCCTCCCACTAAAAAGTCTTTAACTCAAACTAAAAGGTGGTCCACCTCCTGCTGCTATCACCAATCCTCCTGCTTTGATCACTGCTCCTCTGGAGATTCCTTTCAGACCTTTGGAAACAATCCCTGATCCAAAGGCTAGATCTTCTAATTTGGACATCCTTCCTGCTGAAAAACCTCTTTTGATATCCTTCAATGCTCAGGGGAACCATTTCTCTCTTAGCCCCACTCCCATCCACCCTCCCATTTATCCCAACTCCACTCATCTCATTCAGTCCTCCCCCCCTTTACCCCCCACTACTGTTAGTATGGGAGCTGCCCTGGATACCATGGAAGAAGAGTGGGTTATTCACACCAATAACAAAAAGAAAAAAAAAGACTGAACTTCAGAAATTATCTATCCCCTCAGACTTAGGTGCATAGAGGATTCCCCACCTCTTCTCAGAGGAAGAACAAGGTCCAGATCCCATAAATCCACCTCCCCCTCCTTAACCCCAAATGATAAACCTGCTATGATGGAACATTAGAGGTGTGGCTTGCCCACATTCTCTAAAAAGACTTAAACACCTTAATAAAAACACACCCCTTGGTGTATTTCTTTCTTAGAACCTATGGTTCAGCTTAACTCCACCAAAATCCTCAAAAGCTTTCCTTGCTTTTCTTTCCACACCAACATCAACAACAAGATTTGGATTCTGGGTAGAACAGAACTGAGCATGTCCATCATTAGTGATAATCCTCAGTTTGTCCACATTTCCTTTCAATTTGCTGGCAAAAGTGTTTTGGCCACTTTCATTTATGCAGGATGCAGAAAGACAGATAGACTGATCCTTTGGGAACAACTACACCACATCAGTCCGTCCATAAACCTCCCTTGGGTGGTGGGAGGAGATTTCAACTTTATTGCCAAAGCTGATGAAAAGTTGGGAGGCAGAACCCCAATCCTAAGCAAAATGAATCATTTCAGAGAGAATATCCAGATTGCCAGACTGTTTGATTTGGGCTTCAGGGGCCCCTCTTTCACATGGAGAAGGAGCCAAACTTGGGAAAGACTGGATAGATTCTTGGCAAATTAACTCTGGAAATCCCAATTTTTACTCACTGCTGTTACACATCTCCCACTTGTCTGCTCTTAACCATTACTGCACCCCCCAAACCATCTCTAGCCCCTCCTTCAGATTTCAGAACTTCTGGTCCTCCCATCCCCAGTTCATTTCTCTCATCCAGTCCTTCTGGAATGGTATCACTCACACAGACACTTGGATCAAGCTTGGCCTCCTTCACCAGAAAATCAGTAAAGAGCTTAAGAAGTGGAGCTTCAGAGAATTTTGTAATGTCCATACTGTTGTTGCTGAAGCTGAGAAGAATGTCTTAGCTTTGGAAAATTTGGTTCAGTTGGGGGATGCCAATGATCAGCTTTTGTTAGCTGCCCAGGCCAAGCTTTCCAATTCTATAGACATCCAGGACCTATATCTCAGAAAAAGGCATCTCTCAACATCTTTACTGAAGGGGACATAAACACCAGATTCTACCATGCCTACATCAAATATAGAATAAATTACAACACTATTCATAGTATTAAAGCTGAGAATGGAATTTGGCTCAAAAGTAACCAAGAGATTGGTAGAAGTGCTACAAATTACTTCCACAAGCTTCTTTCCACTCCTTCCAGGGCAAGAGATCATCTCAACCCAGCCTGTTTTCAGGATAACTATCCTTACACTAGCTCACTGTCTCTTACCCACCCCCTAGTGTTCAAGAGACTTGACACACCCTAAGCTCTATTGACAGTTCTAAATTAGCTGGACTAGATGGATTCACAGCTGACTTCTACAAGAAGGCTTGGCCAATTATCAGCCTTGACATCAATGCTGCCATTAACTGTTTTTTCTTGAGCAAAGACCCTCCTCACTATTTCAGCTCATCAAACATTGTTTTCATTCCTAAAAACACTTTGCAATTCAATTGAGACCATTTTAGACCCATCAGCCTCACATTAGTTTTAAGCAAGGTCATCAGCAAGATCATAGTGGCTAGACTCCAACCTCATCTAAGAAAAATCACATGTATGAACCAATCTGCTTTTGTGAAGGGGAGGACCATTTCAGATAACTTTTTATTAGCTCAAGAGTTGCTCCTTGACTCGAACAAGAAGTGAAGGGGGGAACCTTTTATATAAATTGGACATAAGAAAAGCTTATGACACCATCAGTTGAGATTTCATCATTGAAGTACTTTCTGTCAGAGGTTTTTCTGCTTGTTTCTGCTCCATGATACAACGATGGCTAAGGAACAACTCCCATTCCATACTCATTAATGGTACAAGTTGGATACCTTTCAGTGCATCTAGGGGACTTAAACAAGGGGACCCCCTATCTCCAACTCTTTTTATCCTGGCAATTGACTATTTCTCCCATATGCTGAACAACCTTCAGTACTCTCACATGTGTACAAGATACCACCATAGATCCAACATTCTCATCTCACACCTTATCTATGCTGATGATGTGATGATCTTCTCCAATGCCTCCAAGAGTGCTGTCAAACAGATTTCTTAATGTATCCAGCTATTTTAGCAACAGTCTGGACTGAGTTTTAACTCCTCCAAATGCCAGATCCTTTTTCCCCATAAGATCTCACATGAAGTGAAACAATGGACTCTTTCCTACGCTGGTTTTTCAAACACTCAGCTACCCATGAAACATCTGGGAGTGCAGCTCAATATTGGCAGAGTCAAGCAGAATCATTTTGATGAGATCCGAAGAAAAGACCGAGACTCTATCTATCAAATTGGACTCACATCTACCTATCAAATGGAGGAAGGTTGACCTTGCTTAAAATTATTCTTACCACCCTTCCCTCCTATGTGATGCAAATGACCACCATGAAGAAGAGTACTCAAATTCAATTTGAAAGAGCATTCAACCATTTCCTTTAGGCTGGAAACAGAAATCAAACCCATTGGGCTTCTTGGCAAAAACTGGCTAAACCAACCTGGGCAGGTGGCCTGGGTCTCAGAAGGATCCATCAAATTCTCCAAGTAAATCTTTGTAAGCTATAGATCAAGTTTAGAACTCAGGACTCTCTATGGGCTCAATATCTGCTTGGGAAGTATTGTAAACATACCCACCCCTCTCAGGTCTCTCCTAGGATTGGTGACTCTAAACTATGGAAAGCTTTGATTAAGAACAGAAATATGGCTGAACAACAGTATCTTTGGAATCTTGGTAATGGTAATCTTAATTTCTGGTTAGATCATTGGTGCCCTCAAGATTGGCTGCAACCCAACACTACACCTATCAACCTAAACCTCAAAGTTGCTGATTGCTGGAATAGGGACAACTGGTCCTTACCTTTTCTGCACAATATTTTGTAAGCCCCCTCTGTCCAGAAAGTTGCTTCAGTTCATTTCAATAGATCCAAATCTCATTCACCTGTTTGGAAAGCCCTTCAAAATTACAGTTTTTTCAAGGCCATGTATACCCAACTTTATCATTGGGAGGCTGTCCCCTGGGTGATCTTGTTTTTAATAAGTTTCTCTCCCCCTCTATGAACCTTTTCAGCTGGAGACTATTCAAGAAGCTCCTTCCTACTAATAACATCCTAAAGTTAAAGGGACTTAGAGGCCCTTTTTGCCGTAGCTTATGTCATATGGAGGAAGATTCTATCACTCACCTGTTCTTTGAATGTAGCTTCTCTCAAAAAATCTGGAAACATCTGATTCTACATCTGAAACTGAACACTCTCCATTTGCAATGGAATCATCTTCTTACCTGTTGGACTGAATGGTATCATCAGGGAGCAGGTGTTTTCCCCCTTATCACAGCTTGGTTCATATGGATGGTAAGAAACAAGGCTATTTTTGAGGGACTATCTACTGATGCCAATTCTATAGCTAGAAACTGCATATCTTACCTTCACAAACTCATCAACCTTAATAAATTTCCTAATATCTGTAAAGCCTGTCAGCTCCATACCAATCAGCCCTCCAAAATCATTAAAGTTTCCTGGCTTCCTCCAAACAGCAATTCTGTTAAATTAGATACTGATGGAAGCTACACTAGTGCTGCTACTGGTATAGGTGGCCTCTTCAGGAACCATCAGGGTGTCTGCCTTTTGTTCTTCCAAGCCCCTATAATTGCTTTAGATGCTCTTGAATCTGAATTAATTGCTATCTACTGGGCACTGAGGTTGGCTCTGATCTTCAATTGGAGGAACCTAATCATTGAGGGGGACTCTCAAGAGATGATCAACTTGATTGACTCTGGTATTTCTACTTCTTGGCACCACTCTCAATGGATCCAAAAGATTCATTTCCTCACATGTCAACTTCAAGCCAACTTCCATTTCATCTTCAGAGAAGGGAACAAGTCTGCTGATTGGCTAGCAAGAACTGGTGCTCTCTCCTCTAGAGTGACCCTCTCTACTTCTCCTCCTTCTCAGCTAAAACTTTTGACAGCTGGAGACCTCTTATCTGCCCCCCACATCATAGTAGATTTCGGCCACTCATGATCGCTACCGTCGTCTAGGATTGTTTTGCTCTTTTTGCCTTGGTATACATATATATATATATATATATATATATATATATATATATATATATATATATATATATATATATATATATATATCTATATATACACCCGTCTTATATATATATACACACGAGTCTTGTTTTTTTGTTTTCCCCTGGATGTTGGTTTGGCCTCCTTGGTCGTTAGTAGGAGGCTTACCTTCCCTCACTTTTGTACCCCTCTTTTAATCTTAATATGAAGGAAGATTTATATATATATATATATATATATATATATATATATATATATATAGAAATCTTTTATATATATTTTAGCCATAAGATTGGGCCTGAATGGCTTTCTTATTTTAGCTTTCAATTTTGGGCGGCATGTTCTTGTTCCTTTGCCATAGTTCGCGTCCTTTATTTTATACTGAAGAATTCTTGCATCAATACCAATAGTTTTCATTTACGAAGGAATCAAGCGTCTAAATATACTTTATTCTTCATGTTTGTTTATGGACTACTATGCTATCTATCTTTTGTCAGAAAATCATTCAGCGATTGGTATGTTATAATGAACCTGTTATGGATGTTCTACTATGGACTAGCAACTATGGTACTTCTGAAGCATATTCTTTGCACTTTTCCATCAAGTGCTTCAATAGGCGAAGGTCTTCTGGTATCCAAGGGCATAGTTCTTTATTTAGGAGACTTTTTGGGAAATGCTTTGTCAAAGATGAATTTGACCTCTGAATCAACAATGTTCAATTTCCTCAAACGTGGTGGAAGTAGTGAAATAAGCACAATTGTCCAGGGACTGTTGACAGGCCTTCTACTTTTCCCCGTCTTTTACAGATTTTCCCTTCAAATGTGGGAATTAACAGTATTAAATAAGGATAAGGGGCAAGCTGTTAATAGATGGAAACAAAGAGGGATTGGAAGTTCTATTTTTTTATGCTTCTTTATTCATCACATTGACCATGATGGTTCCTGCATTGATCTGCTTCACACAAGATTTTGCTATGCATCCTATGCTATGGGTACTTAATTTTTTGTTCACAGAGCCACTTAGGCGGATTTCTTTATGTTTCTATTGGATCCTTGTTCTCTGTGTAACTGTTTTTCGGTTCTACAATATTTCAAAGAACAGCAAGACTGAAAGGATTCTTCTTCGAAAATACTATCATTTGGTGGCTGTTCTGATATTTGTACCAGCAGTTATCGTTGAGCCCTCTTTTCTAGACCTAGTATTGGGTGCAGCCTTAACAACTTTCTTAATTTTAGAAATGATGCGAATTTGGAATATTTGGCCCTTAGGACATATGGTGCATCAGTTTATGAATGCCTTTACTGATCATCGTGATTCAGAAAATCTTATTGTAGTCATTTTTCTCTTCTACTTAGCTGTGATATTCCTAAGTGGATGTCCGCTGGCTTTAATGATAGACCTCTTGCGCCTTTTGCTGGGATTTTGAGCTTGGGAATTGGAGACACCATGGCATCAATGGTCGGTCATATGTATGGAGTTCTGCGGTGGAGCAAAACTGGAAAAAAAATAATTGAAGGTACCGCAGCAGGCACAACGTCAGTTCTTGCTTCATGCTCAATATTACCATCTCTTATGACATCCATCGGTTATATACTCTCCCAGCACTGGTTGTCACTTGTGGTTGCTGTTACCGTGACTGGCTTACTCGAGGCTTACACCACACAGCTTGACAATGCTTTTATCCCTCTTGTATTCTACAGCCTTCTCTGCTTATGAATAGTCCTAAAAATTAGTGGAAAAAATAGCTGAAAGCTCAAGTTGAATTACTAGTTGTGGTTGGTGGTGCTCAGAGAAACTAGTGGAAACGATACAGAGAAGATTAGTTTATTTATTTTTATTTTTTTTTGCTGAAACATTGATTAATGTATCTTCCCAGAATAATTGTGCCACCTTGCATACCTTTACTGATCCAGTTTCTGCTGATGTTCCTGATCCAATTGCTTCTGTTGTGAATCCTCTTGTTGATTGTGCACCCAATTCTGGTTCTAATTTGATTGCTACAAATTCTAATATTGAGTTAGCCAAAGAATTGGATTCAGCTGTTCTTGGAACTATTGTTGACACTACTTAATGTGTTTCTGATAAGGGTTTTGATGTTGTTCCAGAAGTAGCTGGTAATTTAAATTCTGAAGGTTCTTTCAATGAAGAAGTGAAGGAGGATGATGCTGTTATTAGAACAGATTTATCTCTTTATCAGACAAGGGAAGTTTCACCTACTATCATTAACTATCCTATATTCCAGAATTCTACAAAGGATATGGATACTAGTTCTTCAGATCAACTGAATGTTGTCAATATTGAATTGAAGGATGATTGGATGGTGCAAAAATCTAAGAAGAAAAAAGAATTAAAGCAATTATCTTTGACTAATATTATCCCTTCTACTATCGCTACTTTTTCTAGGCTTACTAGTGGAAGTAGATCTGCCCATGATTAAATTTTTATGCTGGAATGTTAGGGGAGTGGCTAACCCTGGCTCACTTAACAGAATTCTCAGTCTCAACTGGGTTCATAAATTTTGGGTGATTGTTCTTCTTGAACCTTTAGTGAAAAAGAACTTTGACAGATTTTTAAGGAAGTTTTCTAGATTTTCTTTTGTTTTTAATTTTACTAGTAAGATCTGGCTTCTTAGTAGAAAGGAGTTGAGAATTGATATTCTTATTGATCATCCTCAATTATAACATTTGCATTTTGAACTTGATTAATTTAAAGGCTTTGCCACTTTTGCTTATGCTTCTTCTTCTATTGCTGGTAATCTAAACTTTGGTCTCAGCTGAAGGTTATTGGTCAGAATATGGATGAGGGCTGCATAGTAGGTAGAGATTTTAATTGTATTTTACACCCTAGTGAGAAGAAAGGAGGAAGGAACCCTAATCTACAAGATATGCTAAATTTTACTAATCAAGTTAGTGCTGCTAATCTATTTGATATTGGGTTTGAAGGTTCTCCATTTACTTGGAGAAGAGGTTCTCTCTATGAAAGATTGGACATAATTTTTACTAATCAACTCTGGCTAGATATGTTTAACCTTTATAATGTTACGCATCTAGCAAGGCTTGGTTCTGATCATGCTCCCTTACTGGTTCAGTTCTCTCATTTTACTAATATAAAACAAACTGTTTTCAGATACTTGAATGTAAGGTCTTCTCATCCTAGTGGTTATCAAGTTGTTAAGAATCATTGGAATCTTCCTACTCATTATTCTGCTGCTAATCCATTTTTGAAGTTATGGCAGCTTCATAAATCAGTTGCTAAGGCCTTAACCAGTTGGAATTAGACTGACTTTGGGAATCTTAGATATAATATTCAAAAAGCTGAAACTATGGTGGCCCAGGTAGAACTTGAAGTGGAAGATGGAAGGAAAACTGAGAAAGATCTGATGGATGCTAATGAGATTCTAAATTCTGCTATATTACAAGAAGAGCTTTTTCTTCAACAGAAAGCTTCAGTTAATCATTTCCTACATGGAGATAGGAATTCAAAATTTTTCCATGCTATAATTAAGCATAGAAGAACCGTTAATACTATTCAGAGAATTAAATCTACAAATAATTTCTGGCTTTCTATTTCTCAGGAAATTGGGGATGATGCAGTTAACTATTTTCATACTCTATTCTCTTATCATGATACCAATTCTAATGTCCTCTCTAATAATCTTATGCAAACTGAATTAAAATTGGCTAGGGACTATCAATTATCCAGATTACCAAATGAAGATGAAGTATTATCTGCTATTAATTCTTTGGATAGCAACAGGACAGCAGGACCAGATGGATTTACTCCTGATTTCTACAAGAAATTTTGGCAAATTATTAGGTTGGATGTTGTTGAGGCTGTTAAGTATTTTTTCCAGGGAGTGTACCTTCCTAAGTATTTTGTCTCCTCTTCTATTATTCTTATACCAAAGGATAAAAAGAAAGAGTGTTGGCATGACTTCAGACCTATCAGCATCACTTCAACTTTTTTAAAAATTATCAGTAAGATTCTTGTGGCAAGAATTCAGCCTTTTATGGATACATTGATCTCAGAAAATCAATCTGCCTTTGTCAAAGGAAGAAGTATTAGTGAAAATATTGTATTGGCTCAAGAATTGCTCACTGATATTGATAAGCCTTGTAGAGGTTCTAATCTGATTCTTACACTGGATCTTTCTAAAGCTTTTGATACTATAAGTTGGTCCTTTATTCTTAAAGTACTTTCTGCTAAAGGGTTCAATTCTGATTGTTGTGGACTTATTTCAAGGTGGTTAAGTAATAATTATTATAGTGTTCTCATTAATGGAGAGAGCAAAGGGTTTTTTCAAGCAGGTAGAGGCATTAAACAAGGAGACCCCCTTTCTCCTTATATCTTCATATTGGCATTCGACTACCTCTCCAAGCTCATCAATAATGTTCGTATCACTCATCCTTTTACCTAGTTTCAGTACAGATCTACTCAACTCATTACCCATCTTGCTTTTGCTGATGATGTCATAGTTTTTTGGAATGGTAGTAAGAATTCCATAAGATGTTTAATGAAGGCTTTGGCTGAATATGAAGATGTTTCTGGTATGTCTTTTAACAAGTCCAAATGTAATTTTCTACCCAGTTCTAACTTCAATGCAAACTCTAAGATGTGGATTGCTGATTTCACTGGTTTTAAGGAAGCCAAATATCCCTTCAAGTATTTGGGATTTCCTTTAATCAAAGGTAGACTTAGACATTCTCACTACGATGATGTGGTAACTAAAATTTCTGCTCAAATTCAATGTTGGACAAATTCATTTTTCTCAAATGGTGGTCGAATCACTCTTCTTAAGAGTATTTTAACATCTTATCCTCTCTATATCCTCCAAATGATCAAGATGAAGAGAACTACACAAAAATTACTTTCAATTATCTTAAATATATTTCTTTGGGAAGGTCATCATAGACAAATACATTGGACCAATTGGGATAAAGTTTTTAAACCTATTGCTAGTGGTGGCTTGGGTTTTAAAAGTTTTCAATAAATTAGTTTTTCCTTTTATTGCAAACATTGGATTAACTTTAGAGCAAAGAATTCCTTATGATCTAAGTTTTTGCATGGGAAGTACTGTCATAATATTCATCCCACTCATGTGAAGGTTGAGGATTCAAAAAACTGGAAGCAATTACTGAAAATTAGAGATGAAGCTGAACAACTTTTTGTATGGGAGCTTAGGGATGGGTAAATTCATTTTTGGAGGGATAAGTGGTTTTTAATGATTCTTTGATTGACCATAATGCTCACCATTCCATTCAGAAAGTAGCTAATTGTTGGACCAATTCAGAATGGGATATCAATAAGCTTAGTAGTCGTGTTGATTATGCAACTCAAAAGAAGATTCCGAACATTCCTATTCACCTAGCCAAAAGAGATAGATTAGTAACAAAGAATCCACCAAATCAAAGCTTGTCTAAATTTCTATTTAGAGATACCGTTCTACTAATGACTCGGGGAAGAAGCTTTGGAATAAAATTTTAACACCTTCCATGTCTTTTTTCTCGTTGGAGACTTTTTAGGAAGTTTCTTCCAACAGATGATATTTTAAAATTAAAGGGCATTCGGGGACCTTCTATTTGTCAATTTTGCCATTCTAATGAAGAATCCATTTCTCACATATTTATAAGGTGCATTGTTGTTCGAGATATATGGAAATCTGTTTTGGATATTCTTGGGCTATCTTCTAAATGTTATTCATGGCTTAGCATTGATTTATGTTGGCAAGATTGGAAAGGTTCTCCTGATTATTATATCCCTTTTATTATCTTTTGGTTTATCTCGGATGGAGAGGAATGATGCTATTTTCAACAAGAAGGAATGTTCTATTCAAGATATTACCGTAAATTGTCTAACTTATATTCATAAGGCTAGACAAATACTTAATTTCCAAGAGATTTCAGCTATTAACAAAGTCAAATATGTTATTTGGAGATTGCCAAAGGCTCCTTGGATTAAAATAAATACCGATGGAAGTCTTTCTTCATTAGGTGCTGGAATTGGGGCAATTTGCAGGAATTATCATGGTAATTGCATTTGGTTTCTATCTCGCTCCAGCTTATGGCCAAGAATAGTCTTAAACCGAAATAATTGTCGCTTACTCGGGGTCTTAAAGTCGCCTTCCTTAATAATCAAAATTTCATTCATATGGAGATGGATTCATTGCTTTTAGTGCAGATGTTATTGAATAAAGTTGATGTTCCTTGCAATATTCTTATTTGGATTAATATGATCTTCAAGTTATCCTCTAAGTTAGCTGTTATTTAGAGTCATGTTCATAGAGAGGGGAATTAACCTGCAAATTGGTTGGCCAAGAGAGCTTCTTCTAGTAAGGAAATAATTTGTAACTCCAGCACTTCTTTAGAGTTTCTATCTTCTTCTTTTTTTGTTTTTAGAGCTCTTTTGTATGGGGATTTATTAGCCATTCCTCATGTCAGATGTAATAAAAACACCATTACTCAATAAAATTAATTTTTTGTGGTAAATATATATATATATATATATATATATTAAATTAAATCAAATCTCTATTTTCATAAAAAATATATTCTAAAACTCTTTTCAAAACAAAACACCAAAAACATATTTTTCAAAAAAAAAGAAGAATTTTTAGCAGCCGACAAAGATTACTTTTGCCATACAAGAAGAGTTTGATTTCCATCAATGATAATTATTTTCATTGTATTTTGATTGGAATCTTGTACTTTGTATGTGTGGTTTAAAAGACTTGTTCAATGAAAAGTTCTTGTTGTTTCTCCACTTGTAGTGAATAGTTTTCTTTACTCTTCCCTCTTACAATGAATTAGTATAAATTTGTAGGATATAAAATTAAATAGAGTTAGAATATATTGTGATGATTTTACTTTGTTCTTCATTTACATGTAAACTTGATCAACTTGCATGTTGTGAGAACATGTAAGAACCAATGCAGTATTGTCTCAGTCAACTATTAGTAAGAATCACATGAGATTATATGGGTGAGAATGTAGTCCATATAATTGAGTGCAAATAAATAGGGAGATATACTTTAATGGGTTTAAAATTAGAGGACTTTAGGGTGACAGGTTAAAGCCCCCAATTTGGTTTGAAGTTTTAAGTTTTGTTATGAGATGTTAACCCCCAGGTGGAGGAAGAAGAGGAAACTCTAGAGTGAGAGATAGTATCTTCCCTGCCTAACACATCTTCAAGATTTCAAAGCATCAGATTAACCTATGTTCTTTATAGAACCAAGTAAGGGTGAGAATATAATTGCTCCTATTTGTCACAATCTCTCTCGCTAATTGTTTTACTTTTACACATGTCACTAATTTCATATGATGAAGGGTACTTTTAATATACAAAACCCCACTTTTTTATTTTCACTAAGTATTTTTGTTTAGAAGTATTATTGTAGTAATAATTTTTGGATTTAATTAAAACCAAACTTTTATCGACTTCCAAGCTAGGGCACGTTATTGTAGACTGGAACTTATCTTGAAAGCTGCTGTGATTTGCTGCAATCACCGTGGGATTGATATTCGGGGCTTAATCAGAAAGCTCTATATTACTTGATAACGATATGTATACTTGCGTAAAATCCCTACTATTTGAAGATATTAATTAAATCTTACTTTGATTTGGAGTCAAGTTTTTGGCACCATTGTAAAGGCTGAAATTTAAACAAGAAAAATAAAGGATTAAACTCACGTATATTGTAATTGGGGATCATGGGACTTAGATGTTAGGATTATTAAATGGAAGTCATTTATTAATCAGCATCTCTAATGAAGAAGACCATGCTAGACTGTTTGCCAAACAATCTGTGTTGATTGCTAGCACACCTATGAAACTAATAAAGTGGAGACCTGATTTTGACTCATGCAACGAACCTCCTATTGTTCCTATTTGGTTCAAATTTCCAGATCTCCCTATATAGTTCTATAATCAGAGTGTTTTGTTTAACATCAGCAGGGACTTTGGGACTCAGACCCCCTACATCTGATACAACTAGACCTGCTGGGGCCAAAATTTTAGTTGAAAGAGACATAACTCTTCTTGATTTGGATAGGGTTGGATTGACACAAATGAAGATGGCTTTTGGCAGAAGATTGAGGTGGAACAAAGACCTATTCTTTGTTACCACTACAAAATTTTTGGTCACTTGAAAGACAAATGTTATAGGCTTCTTCCCCCTCGAAAAGAAAACATTTGGGGCTACTATCTCTCAGGTAGTGACTCCTCCTGTTTTGGAGGTAGGTGAAGCTTCTAGCCCTACCTTGGCCATTGTGCCTCTTGATAATAGGTTTGTCTCCCCTCAGGCTTTAATTGTTGTTCTTACTGAGTTTGGTCCCCCCTCAGGCTCCTTTGGCTGATGTCTAGTTTGAGCATCCGCCTCCGGTGGAACCTATTAAGGCTCTAAATGTTGTTCATAATGATTTGGTTCCCCATTAGGCTCCTTTGACTAATGTACATTTGAAACATTCTCATTTGAGGGAACCCTTTATAGAAGATTAAGATGTCTCTGATTTGTAATCTTCTAGGGTTGATGAGGGACAGGTTAAAATGTCCATGAAATCTAAGAAATCCATATCCTGAACTAGTCCTACTAGGAATAAAGATGAGCAAATGCATTCTGATGTTGAGACTGACTTGTTTATGGATGGGTGATCCTCCATTACAATATACAAGAGTTTAAACCTTTAATTAAATTTCTTACTTTACAACGGTGACAAAAATTTGACTCCAAAGTAACGTAATATTTTAATTATGTCTTTCAATAGTAGGGATTTTACGCAAGTATAAGTATCCTTATCATGTAATATAGAGCTTTCTAATTAAGCTCCGAGTATCGATCCTACGGAGATTATGGTAAATCACTGCGGCTTTAAAGAGAAATTCTAGTCTACAATAAGATGTCCTAGCTTGGAAGGTCGATAAAGGTTTGGTTTTAATTAAATCCTAAAATTATTACTACAATGTAACTTATAAACTAAAATACTTAGTGAAAATCAGAAAGTGGGATTTAGTATATTAAAAGTACTCTTTCTCATGTAATGTGATGCACCAAAAATATATACTCTTTTAACTATAGGTTGTACGGCTTATTTTTAGGTTATGTGTTCTATTTTTGAAAAGAGGTCGCCTACAGAAATTGTCGGCGAATTTTTTAATTTAATTTAAATAAATAATTTGAAAAGTAGTATTAGATTTTGAAAATAATTTTAAGATATGAAATCAATCCGACCTCACATCCCAGATAGTTTATATAAACGAGGGCCGCATCACAAATCGTGTATCTATCCAGAAGAATAGACACACTGTTTGGTGATGGGGCTCGATTAAATAAACTAGAAGATTTGTGACATCCGTTTGGTCTGCGAACCAATTTTATAAGCCGACAAGTTCCCCTGCTTAATATGAAAGCATTAAACAAGGTTTATATTACATGGGTTCTTAAAATTCCCTATAAGGGCAAGCCCTATAGTTAATTACATCTTAAGTGACGGGAATCACCTAAGAAAACTCTCGATAATAATCAGTAATTCTGCTCTCAAGAATTTCAAAGTTTAAGTTTTCAAAGGATTGAATTTTGGAATTTCAATAGGGAATGGATCAAGTTTAGATCATTTTGTTTTGGGAATTCAAAGGAAGAAAGGTAGGAGAAATCACAGCATTCGAAGCGAACTTCGGCAATTTCCCGACTATCCTATTGTTTGGATTGAATTTAGGAAAGTCCTAATATTTATTTAATGTTTTGATCTTGCCAATTTTAATTAATTAGGACTTATATTTGTATGATAAAATCACACAAATAGCCTTCGAAGATGTGAGGGTTTATGTCGTATCGTACGACTACCTCGGAATCCTAAAACCGGTTAGGGCTTAATTTGCAATGCAAATGCCTAATAAAAGGTTGAGGATTTATGTTGCACTAGGCAAACTACCTCGAAGTCCTATGGCTTGGTTATTTAATTCTAGGAATGTTTTGCTGATGTAGAGTTGTTTTTACTAATGACGATGGCCGTGCTGCCCACCATGCTCCGAGCTCTTTGTTGTTGCAGAGGTTTAGTTATAGAAGTCATAAATCAAGAGATGAGAAAAGTGTTTTGGTTTAGAGAAAATCTTAATTTCCAAGTGTTTTTTATATTTTATTTAAAACAAATCTTAAAGTTGATTATAACAACACCGGTTAAGATCCCACGGTTCCATCCTTCCGGCATCGTTATTTTTATCGGATTCACTTAGTCCAGATGAATTTGCTAAAATCAACTAAATGAGTTCCACACTTTCATTTAGACCGTGGGAAATCCCGTTAGCAACACGTAGGTTACATCATCCGAGGTATTCCCGATCATCCAACAAGACGTTTTAATTTAGTTATAATTATAGTTTTGCGTTCTGTTTATGATTAAATTTTGAGTTGTTTTTTATTTTGAAATGTTGAGGCGGTGAATTTTATCTTGCAATGACTTTTAATTTAGTTTTGGTTTCTTTAGGGACTATCCTAAAGGTGTGGGTTTTCATGCAATAGTTGTTTATCATGCAAGAAAAGTAAAGTGCATTTGCAATAATGTAAATTTCAAGAAAGTAAATTGCAATAAAATAAAAGAGTACCTGGAGGGTCTTCCCGTCATCTCAGGCTGCACTTAAACACAATTTAGAATATTTAAGCAAATTCCTAGGTAAAGCTAAGGGAAGGGTTATGGTTTTCTACCAAGTTCCTAACTCTATAGCTAGTCATTTCCTATGACGTCTAGGTTCTTGTGTTTTGGTTTGAGGACGATTTTCTTCATCAAAGAACAATTAAGTTCAATTGTTCTTATAAATATCCTATCATATTGAGGAAGTGCTTAAGAAGAATCTTAAACATCTTTTCAATATTGCTAGAATTGTTTTAAGTCCAAATGAATTTAATTATACAAATGAATTAATCGTTCGAGAATTCAAGTTTTGTTGTTATCTTGCTCATTGAACTAAGACATTTGAATATCCTATGAGTGAAGTAACACTTCACTTAATACTCTATTTAGGAGTTATGACAACAAAAGCTTTCGAGGGCAAATTGATGTTCAAATGGTTTGTGATTTAATTTAATTTCAATTATCGGGTTTAAATTGGAATAGTGTTCAAGTCGTCTTTATTTTGAATTTCTTTATGTCTTAGGTGATGTTATTTTTAAATCAATTTAATTTAACTTTAATTTAATTTAATTTAGTTTAGTTTTAATTTTAATTTAATTTAATTTGATTTTAATTTTAACTTGATTCTATTATTTAATTTAATTTAATTCAATTTAATTTGATTTGATATGCTTTATTTTAATTTAATTTAATTAATTTAATTTAATTTAATTTAATTTAATTTTAATTTAATTAAATTAAATTTAATTTAATTTTAATTTAACTAAATTTAATTTGATTTAATTTAATTTAATTTTATTTAATTCAATTTAATTTAAATTTTAATTTAATTTTATTTTTAATTTTAATTTAATTGAAATTTTAAAAGAGTTTAATTTAAATAATTTAACTTTAATTTAATTTAATGATTAAGTCTTTTAACATTTTAAATCTTAAATTTGGATTATCATTTTAATTAGGAATTAAATATTATCGAGATGATTAATTTAGGGATTCTTAAATTAAAGAACAAATCTCTTCCTAATAATATCCCTATTTTAATAATTCCAATTTTATTATTCTTCCAAATTTAATCAATTATTTAATTAAGGTTTATTTCAATTATTTTACATTGTTTAGTAGGTTTCTACCCTTTAATTATTTAAATTTCAATCATCCAAATTAGATTAAGATCAAATATTTTACTCTTTAATTTTATTAAGCCTAAAGTTTTGATTAAAGGTTAAAATTTTAATTACCATTTTGCCCCTTCAAGCTTAATAATTTCATAACTCACTATATTGAGCTTAAATGAACTTGAAATTTTTATGTGACTTCACTCATATGTCAATAAAGACATAAGAGGAGAAAATGTGATTTTTTTCTGTATTTAATTTGTTTATGTAATTATTTTTGGTGGAAAATAAAGATTTCCAAGGAAAATTTAATAATATGACCAAGGGAAAGTTTCTGTCCATAAGAAAATTATGGGACATTGCTAATGACCAGAGGACCACTTGGACCAATTTTGGTGATTTTTTGAATTATATTCTTTTTATTATAATTATTTTGAGTTTTCGAGTATTAATTAATTTAAAAATAAAATAAAGGTTGAAAATTGAATTTTATATTTTTCAAAAATCTCTCTGATATCAAGAAAATCAGAGAATTAATTTTTACAATTTTCTGATTTTTCTTTGATTTATTAGAATTATTTTAGTGGAAATTCTAAAAAATACATTTTTTTAATTTTAAAATTACCTTAGGGCTTTAAAATTTAATATCTCATCAAATAGACCTAAGATAAATATGGTGTTAGTTCCTAAGTGATTAAAATTCAAAATGTGACATTTTGGTGAATTTTATTATTTTTGTGATTTTATTATTTTTTAATTATTAAAATATTAAAATAATACAAAAAATCAACTTTTTTAGAAAATTACAATTTTATTTTTCTTAAATTCTCCCGATATCGTAGAGGCTCCAAAACCAATTTGGTGAATTTTTGAAAAGTATTTTGAAAGTTATGAATTTTTAAAGTTTAAATTGGCTAAATGGCTTAATCAACCCATTTAGTAGGGCTAACCAAGTCCAATTGACTTCAAATTTTTATGGTGGGTTCTTCTGATCCTAAAGGTTAGTGGAGAATTGATTTCAAGTCAATTTGATGTATGATTAGCTCTAATTAATTAAGGTTCCATTTTGGGTGTTTAAGTCAATTAGGGTTATTACAAGTGAGTTGATTCAAAACCTATTTTTCCTAGGGTTCTCTGGTCATAAGAAACTTCACCAAATTTTCCAAGAATTTATTTCACAACATGCTAATTATTGGATTTAAAATACTCAAAACAGTAACATGGATTTGAAAAATCAATAACTTCTCATAGGGATGGCCTCTGACCTTGGAAAATTCAGTGAATATTCCCAAATTCAGAGGCTTCAAAAGCCCTATGGTCTCTTGCCATGGTGAATTTCCTATATGCATGAAGAATTAAAATAATGCAGAGGATAAATAAATCATTAAAAATAAAATAATTGATGAAATTAAATGATTTCCTTTCCACATTATTCTCCTCTGTTCACTGAGCAAGAGAGTATTTTTATTTTATTTTTCAGATTTTTCTACACAAAGTTATGCATTTTTGAAGTTTAGGGAATTAAATAAATCAAAAAATACCCTAATTTCCTACTTATCCACGCGACGCCACGCCATCCTCGACGCCTCCGAACGCACACGCGTCGTCTTCCGATTCGGCGCCGCCATCCAACTCGACGCTCCGGGGCCCGCCGTATCATTCCGTCTCCTCATCCGGCGCGATCCCGGCCGTCCGTCCGCGCGTGTATGGAATGAACGCGCATCCGTTCATCGTCCCCAAGCGTTCTCACCCGAGAGCCGTCCACACTAAAACCCTAAGAACTCACTCATTTCTCAACGCATTTTCCTGTTCTTGTGCTCTATGGATTCGTCTCGAAGAGACGAACACATCTATACGGTGATCATGCATTGAAATTAAGGCATTCGAAATGAAGAATCTCCGAAGCTCGGGATAAAGAGTTAGCTCATACCTTCGCTCGTAGAAGTGCGGCTTCAATCCGAGGGTCGCGACACCTTCGATCGGGTCCAAGCAAGCTCCGCATGAAGTCCCTCGGCCTCGGTGAATTGTCTAGGTATGATTTCGACCAAGCCCGATCACAAAGCTTCGAGTCCGGAATGCATGGGTGGCCCGGAGAGGGGGCTTTTGCTGGCGGACTTCTTCCCTCGTCCGGTGAAGGTGTAGGACCAATCAATTCGAGGATTGATCCACCGTGGAGAAGTGTCCTGGTTTTGGGTGGAATTTTAGCCGAGAAATCGGGCTCGTTGGTGGGGATTAGGGCAAATTATCACTCGGGATCAACTGCTCTAAGTATGGAGAGTGTTCTGGAGCAATTTTAGTAGGGTTTCAGTAAGGTCTGGTTCAGCACCTCTCATGGCCGAGAGGAGGTGAGGTTTAAATAGGAGAGGGTGGAGGGCCTCCCATGGGGAGTTAGGGCTCGGGATCACCGCTTAGGTCAAGAGAAGAATAGCCATGATGGCCATCGGGCATGGGGCAGCCTAGCAAGTGGGAATTCCAAACTTTCGGCTCACATGGGTGCTCTCGGCCCGGTGGTTTCCGACGGCCGTGGTGGCCGGCCACCGTGGTCGTGTCACCTCAAGGTTAGGGAGGTCGTGGCCGGGGCTTAGTGCAGTCAATCGGCCATGGACATGTGTAAAGGAGTTGAATTGAAATGGAATGGGGGGAAGGCTATTTTGGGTTTAAATGAGTCAACCCACAATTTTCGGTTTGGTGCACCCTTCCATGGCTGATTTGGGCTGAGGGAGGATCAGGTGAATCAGCTAGAAAAGGGTAGAGAAGTCACCATCCATGAATATTTTGATTAATAATGGATTAAGGTGAAGCATTAAAAGGGTTAAAACCTTTTTAAGGGGGCTTAAAAGAGGCTCCTCCTTTTGCCATTAATGGCTTGATCACATGTCAAACCTTCCATGGCTTCATGTGGCTTGTCCATGGCTTGCATGTGGCTTCATGGCTTGTCTTTGGCTTGGGGAAAAGCTTGTTCAATTTCATGAAAATGGAATTTGGAAATTTTGGTAATTTAGGGGTGATTTGATGGTATTTGGCATATGGCTTGATTTGGAACCATTTGATGATTGATTTGAACTTAGGGAATGGTTTTGATTAAATGGATGGTAAAGGGAAATGTCATGTGGGCTTTAGGGTATATTTTGGGCTCTTTGAAATGGTTTTAGATGGACTTTTAAAGTGATTTATGGAAGTGGGTTTTTTTTTATTTTAGGATGAGAATTTTGTAAAGGATTGGATCCAATAAGTGTTGAATTTAGTTTAGGAATGTTTCATGAATGATTTGGAATAAATTTGGTGTTACTTGGAATTGAATTTGTTGAATTTGGGCCTCTTTGGTAAATGGCTCAATGTAGGTCAAGTTGGGCTAATTTGGGCCAATGTGGTGCTAGGGTTGAAATTGATGTAAAATTAATATTGGGAGATGTTTATGGGAGTGTTTCAAAGAGGTTTTGGCTTTGGTTGGGTTTTGATTTTGGGTTTTGGGCTTATTTGGGTTAGGTTAGGTTTTAGGTCAAAATTTGGGCCTTTTAGCTTTGGGTTGAATTTGAGTGGGGTTTGGGTCTAAATTTTGGGCAAATCATGTTAGTGTTTTGTTTGTGGGGATGCTAAGGAAGGTTTAGAAAAGATTTGGGGTTAATTGGAGTTGAATTGGGTTAGTTTGGGTTAGGTTTGGGTCATGGGTCCAAATTGGGCTTTAAGGCCAAAAGTGAAATTGGATTCAAATGTCAATCAGATTGGACTTAGATCTAGTCTAGATTGGTATTGGGAATGATAAATGGAAGTTTAGAATTGAATTGGACCAGAATTTCGGTCAATAGGTTTGGCTTGACATTGGGTTCACTTAGGGTTAAAATGGGTCAAATTGGGGGTTTTGACAAAAGTGGGGTAAATTAACAAAATTGGCCCATGGTGTAGTTGAACAAAATAGTATTTGGAGGGTATTGGGAGGTATTTTTGGAATTTTTGGTATTTTTGGGTATGGATGATCAATTTGTGTAATGTGGGAATGTTTGGGATTGTTTTTGAGGAATTTTGGGTAATTTAGGTGATTTTGCAAATTTTGGGTAGTTTCAAGGGCTTTGTGTAGGTTAGGCAGTGTAGGGTCCCGGGGGTCAAAAATTGAAAATTTGGAAAATTGAAGATTGGGTAAATGTAAGTGGAATAAAATCATTTTGGTTGAGCCATGAAGCAATATCAAGCCCACATGAGCCATGAAGGGACTCATTTGAGGCATCCACTATGTTGTTCCTAACCCTCTTAGCCTAAGGGCTTAGTGGGTTAAGGACCATCCATGTGAATCACCTTTATGAGTCAGGAGGCCAAGTTAGGTATGGGTGTGTTTTTAGGAGGTGTGTGAAGGTGTAGTGTATAAGTGTAGTGTGTGTGTAAGTTAGCCCTTCACCAGACCAGGCCACCCAGGGTAGTCCTAAGGCCAAAGAGTCCTATAGGAACTCATCCTTTAAAATTTCACATTTGATTTCAATCCTCTAGGTGATTAGGGGTCTATAGTCAAGTTTATGGAGTTTGCAGGGAGTTAAGAAGTGGTTTGAATTTCTAAGTGGTGGGTCCAAATTCTAATCCTCTAAGATAGTCAAAGGAAAAGCCTAAGGCTAGATCCTAAGTACTATAGAGAGAAGAGAAGACCTCATCAAAAATGAGGTCAACAAATGGACCCCCAATCGGTGTGGTGTACTAACCAAGCACACCGCGCGCATTGGCGTTGACCGAAAAGATCAACAAAACCAACACAGATGTCCAAGTGACAAACTTAGGACAAAGTAGAAGAATTTCCGCTGGGGAGTGTCAAGTATATCTCTGAGACTGGAGATGCCTAAACTCTCGCTGGGGAATGGAGAAGGAGGTGAATCCCAAATTACATGATATGGGGGAATTCAATTTAGATTTTATTTTGTTTTAGTTTAAGTTTTGATGTGTAAGCTTAGATTTTAGCTTGAGTTTTAATTTAAATTGAAGTTTTATCAAAATTATTTTGAAGAGATTTGATTTGAAATGAGAATTGGAATTTTGTTGTTTTAGATGTAACATCTTCAACCTCGAAAGAAAATTGAATTGATCGGATTAAATCATTGCAATGAGGAGAGATCTCATAGCAATGCGGTATTGGATGTAAAATCCTTAACCTCAAGACTTTGATTTTGATGTATTTCACTGCGATAGGGAAAGAAACCTAAAGCAATGCAATCTCGGATGTAAAATCCTCAACCCCAAAAGTTTGATTTTGATGTATTTCATTGCGATAGGGAAAGAATCCTAAAGCAATGCAAGTCTCGTATGTAAAATCCTCAACCCCAAAAGTTTGATTTTGATGTATTTCATTGCGATAGGGAAAGAATCCTAAAGCAATGCAAGCCTCGAATGTAAAATCCTCAACCCCAAGAATTTGATTTTTGATGTATTTCATTGCGATAGGGAAAGAATCCTAAAACAATGCAGTCTCGGATGTAAAATCCTCAACCCCAAGAATTTGAATTTTGATGTATTTCATTGCGATAGGGAAAGAATCCTAAAGCAATGCAGTCTCGGATGTAAAATCCTTAACCCCAAAAGTTTGATTTTTGATGTATTTCATTACGATAGGGAAAGAATACTAAAGCAATGCAGTCTCGGATGTAAAATCCTCAACCCCAAGAATTTGATTTTGATGTATTTCATTGCGATAGGGAACGAATCCTAAAGCAATGCAATCTCAGATGTAAAATCCTCAACCCAAAAAGTTTGATTTTGATGTATTTCATTGCGATAGGGAAAGAATCCTAAAGGAATACAGTCTCGGATGTAAAATCCTCAACCCCAAAAGTTTGATTTCGATGTATTTCATTGCGATAGGGAAAGAATCCTAAAGCAATGCAATCTCGGATGTAAAATCCATAACCCCAAGAATTTGATTTTGATGTATTTCATTGCGATAGGGAAAAAATCCTAAAGCAATGCAGTCTCGGATGAAAAATCCTCAACCCCAAGAATTTGATTTTGACGTATTTCATTGCGATAGGGAAAGAATCCTAAAGCAATGCAGTCTCGGATGTAAAATCCTCAACCCCAAGAATTTGAATTTGAATGGTAATTGATATTGCAAAGATTTGTAGTGTTGATTAGAAAAGTGTGGAATTTTGGTGTTTCGAGAATTTCAGGAAAGTTGTAAAAGATTTTCATGGAAGGAAATAGATTAGGAGGGAATATTTAGATGCTACATATCCCATTCAAAAGAGTTGATCGAAAGTTGCTGGTTTGAATTGGATACAATTCCTCGCCATCAGATTCGATCCGTGTCAACGGAATCAATCTCTTCCATCCCAGACAAGGGAGAGAGTAGAACGGATTGGATTTCAGATTTGGAAGATTGAATATGAATTTGATTGAGGTTTGATTTGAGATCTGGAAAGATTGAATTTGAAATTTGATTGAGATTTGATTTGAAATCTAGAAAGATTGAATTTGAAATTGATTCAAAATTTGTGGTCATTTTGTTTGTCTTTTAACGATTCAAATTTTATTTTATCGTGAATTTGGAGTTCATCATTTTTTATTTAGATTTTTTAAGGAAAGTTTTCTTTCATTCTTTTTTCTTTTCTTTTCTTTGTTCGAAGTTCACTTAACTTTAATGGCGTTTCTCAGCCAACTTGCACAAAAGAGGTGAAGGCCAAAAATGTGACATGGTCACTTTCATTCCAATCATGTTGAAGACACATCATACAACTCGATCTGGAATACATCTCATACAATCTATATAGACTCAAAATGGACTATGTATGATCTTTGCCGATCCATCCAAAAAGGTATCTGTCAAAAATCCATGTCTGAATAGTGAGGTACATGGTTAATAACATCACCTTCCAGGCCATCCTTGGCAAGGATGCCGTATGGATGTACGTTGGAGGTGTGATATTTTTCATGTAACTCACAACTCGTAAGCGCCGCAGGCTCTCTAGCTCCGGGTCCGGGCCGGAAGTGGTAAGGTGCTTTCCGTCATCCATCCTTCTAAAAGTAATCGAGATCCGCTTCATTGGTACTCCCGTATGCAATGTTTAGCGACATCCGCTCCGTTGCCCTTCGCATCATGACGTAACCTACATGTAATGGTATCTTTACCGGCCCTCGGAACTCACTCGGGCCTCGCTATCCGGAGGTCGGATCCGAACATGATATTACATTCGTTCGTAAAAGAAACCGTGCGTAAAGGTCCGACAAAGTCGTGGTGATCTATGTGCGGGGGTATGCAGATCACCACTCTTGTAAATGTTAATGATGCAACCGTTGGGTATGCAATCCGCCGATAGCACTCTCCATGTTATCATTCTTTTTACCATCCTCTTGATGACTAATTGCATTGGATCCACTCCGGCCATGACGGAGTATTCCCGGTGGGTTTCCCTTCCGTCTTCTCGCGAAGTTGTAGCATCATCCACATTGTATGGTAATTCTACCTTTCCCTGGAATCCATCTCCGGGGTTCCGAGTAAGTGTTTTCTCTTAGGCGGCCCGCTCGGCCCATTCATTTCAAATCCCGGATGCAGTCCACAATTTGTTGTTGTTCGTATTCTGAGGACACGTCTGTATGTAGCTCGAGGCCTTCTAGTATATTGATCCTCCTGCCTCTGATTCTCTCGAAGTATTCAAAAGTTTTCTTCTCGACATTCTGCATTCTTTCTAGCTCGTATTCTAGAATAATCTGCAAATGGCGAGGCCTGGTGACGTACTGTGGGATATATGGCTCAATTCCTTCACGTTCTCCTGCATACCTCGGTCCTCGGGGATGGTGTCTGTCGGGACATCCTCCGGGGTTACTTCTGCAACAAGGTTATGCATTACTGGTGACTTTATCTGGTGGCGTGGTGGCCTTCCTTCTTCTGATCTTCTTGAGATTTCCCTGGTCTTTTCTCGTTATCCTAGGAGCCGGCCTCCTTTCTTCAGATCCCGGTGAACCGGCGTCCTCGAAGTATACGCACCGGCGCAAGCAATCGCCTCGTCGCACCGGTCCGCCGCTAGTTTAGTTAACATCTTGCGGATACGGTGATTTTTATTTCTTCACCGAGTCGTCGTGAGAGTAGCTCTTCGTACTTCCTGAATCTCTGTGGGCGCGGCGCTGACAAGCTTGCCTTCTGCTGTAGCGACTACAGACTTGATTTTCTTGTCTTCTTCAGTGCTTGTTTTCCTTTTCTTGCTGCTGGATTGGTGGCTTGGGCCACCCACTTTCATTACTGTCTGACTGGGCAGTTCCTCTCGGTCAACTGGGACCCAGTCACTTTCCTCGTATTGCAGGCCTGCTGGTGTGAAGTCTGAGTCAATCTCTATTATCGCTCCATCTTTCACCCTCTTTTCATTGAGTGAAAGGCTTACGCCATTTCTAAAGTTCAGGACCAACCGCCCGTTCGACATTTCCCTGCGAAAAGACAAGGAAAAGGATCGGGGTCGTACTAAGAACAAGAACATTAAGAAAAATGTTTATTAAAGACAGCTTTTTTATTACTTCGTATTTTTAAATTTAACAGAATGAAGTGGGATAAGATCAGGAAAAGATTTTGATATGGAAGAGAAAACAAGGAAAACTTTATTATCATGATTTTAATTATTTTAGCACATTTTTTATTATTTTTGGTTCGGACCCGACTCATAAGTAACTACTTCACCCGTGCTTCTAGGGATGAAGAATTCATTCCTTCGAAACATCAGGTAGCGTAATACTTTTTCAAGTATCGTCCATTGATCTGAAGCATATGTCGTTCTCCTTGGCAATTCACTAACTGGTAGGAGCCTCCTGAGTATAATGCTTCAACCACAAACGACCCTTCCCAAGTGGGTTCAAATTTTCCTCCTATCTTGCGGTGTGCAAGGATAGGTCTCTCGAGAACGAGAACTAAGTCACCAACTTTCAAGGTTCTGGGGGGACCAATTTGTCATGGGCTTGAACCATCTTGACTTGGTATAGTTCTAAATTCTGCTGCGCTGCAACTCTTTTCCCTTCCAGACTTTCTAATTCCTCTAGTCGTAATTTTGCATTCTCTTCTGTCTTGATTTTGTTTGCAACTGCAATTCTGAGTGAAGGAAGCTGAACCTCTAAAGGTAACACTCGCCTCGACCCATACACCGCAGCGTAAGGTGTAGCTTAAGTAGGAGTCCCGAAGGTTGTCCAGCAGGGCCCATAAGGCTTCTAATAACTTCTCGTGCCAATTTCTCTTATTGTCGTCCAAAGTTTTCTTTAAAATTTGAACGAGAGTTTTATTAAAAGCCTCGACCGTGCCGTTTGCTCTCGGGTAGTAAATTGTTGAATACCGCCGCCGATTGCGTGTCTCCCGACAAAATTATTGATTTGTGTGCTTCGAATGCCGACCCATTATCCGAGATTATCCCGCGCGACACTCCGAAACGGTAGACAACTTGGTTCTAAAAAACTGTAGCACGTGGTGTGCTTTCACTTCTCTAAGTGGAACTGCCTCTGCCCACTTGGAAAAGTAATCTGTAGCCGCAAGAATGAAGCGATGTCCTCTTGAAGAAGGAGGTTCTATCGGACCCACTATATATGTGCCCCAACACTCAAATGGCCACGATGCAATTGTCGGATGTAGCACATTTGGAGGTTGGTGTAGAACCACCCCGTGTACTTGGCATTGGTGACAGCTCTTGGCGATTTTCATGCAGTCGGTCATCATCGAGGGCCAGTAGTACCCTAGTCTTTTAATTTTCATTTTCATCTTCGGACCCGATCGGTGAGCGCCACGGCGTCCCGAATGCACCTCTTTAACAATTTCACGGGCCTCGGATCCGCTTAGGCACCTTAGCCACATTTGATCGAAAGACCTTTTGTATAACGTGTTGTTTATTAATGCGTAGGACGAGTTCTTTTCTGATCCGATGGGCTAGCAACCTATCGTCCGGTAGTTTTCCCGTTTGCAGTAGTCTATTAATGGCCGTCACCAATCTTCTATGTTTTCTCGTCACTCGTTGCAACTAATTCTTTTTCTTCTTCTGATTTGTGTATTGTGTCTATGTCGAGCTGTGATAGGACCTGACGTCCATGAACTGACACTTCTACTGATTCATTTTGCAAGCATGCAAATTCTTCTGCGAGGTGAGCTAACGCATCTGCTAAAGCATTTTCTTTCCTGGGAATTTTGTAGATTGTCACATTCGGAATCTGTTCCAACAGCTGTATGCCATACTGGAAGTATAGCTCGAGTCTTGGTTTTAAAATTCTGTACTGTCCGACGATCTGTTGAATGATTAACTGCGAATCCCCGTAAATGTAGATGTTTGTTATCCCCATTTGAATAGTTAATTCCAGTCCTGTTATGAGGGCTTCGTATTCTGCTTCGTTGTTTGTACACGACTCGTCAAGTGGTAGGAGTATCTTAACATCCCCCGCTCCGGCGTTATAAAGATTAATCCGATCCCCGCCTTACCGGCACTATCACTTGCGATTCTTCGTATTTGTGTGCCGAAGATGCTCCATCGAAATATAATTCCCAACGTCGATCATCGTGGTCTTCTAGGCTCGTTATTTGTTCATCCGGCAAATCGTCATTGAGAGGAGATTCTGCCGCAAAGGGTGTGCCGCAAGGAAGTCCGCTAAGACTTGTCCCTTTACGGCACGAAGAGGCATGAAAGTTATATCGAATTTGAATAATATCATCGACCATCCGGCAAGTCCGCGTAAAGCGTCGGACGAGTCATCAAGTATCGCAATGGATTAAATTTCGAGATTAGGTTGACCTTATGAGAAAGCATGTAGTGCCCGAGCTTTGAGCAGTCGAAGATCGTGGCCAAACAATGCTTTTCAATTGCGGGATACCTTATTTCCACCGGAAGTAAACGGCGGCTCGGGTAGTAAAGAGCATTTTCTTTACCCTCATCTTCGACCCGGCTAACGAGGCTCTGAGAGAGTCGTCTAAAGCCGCGGTATAAAGTATCAGCGGTCTACCTGAGACTGGGGCTGCTAATACAGGAGGTGTCATTAAATATTGCTTAAAGTCCTCGAAGGCATTCTGGCATTTCTCTTCCCAAATAAATTTGGCATCCTTTTTATTTAATGCCGAGAAAGGCTGACACCTACCTGACAAGTTCGAAATAAAGCGTGGAAGATATGCCAGCTTCCCTTGAAAAGATCGTAGTTGCTTTAAGGTTTTGGGAGGTGGCATTTCTAAGATAGCTTTAATCTTTTCCGGGTCGATTTCAATTCCACGATGTCGGACAACGAATCCTAAGAATTTCCCGGAGGTGACGCCGAAGGCTCATTTTAAGGGATTCATCTTAAGGTTAAATTGTCTTAATTGTTCGAAAACAATTCTCAAATCATACAGGTGGTTTTCCTTTACTTTGCTTTTGATGACCACATCGTCCACGTAGCATTCGACTTGATTGTGGATGAGATCATCAAAAAATTTTGTCATTGCTCTCTGGTATGTTGCTCCTGCGTTCTTCAATCCGAATGGCATCACTGTGTAGCAATATACTCCGATCAGCGTTCTGAATGCTGTAAGTTTTTCATCTTCTCGGAGCCATTTTTATCCGGTTGTATCCCGAAGATCCATCCATGAATGAGAATATTTCATGTGTTGAAGCAATGTCGATCATTAATTCTGGAATCGGTAGAGGGAATTCATCTTTTGGACATGCCTTGTTTAAATCTCTGAAATCCACACAAATTCTGATCTGACCATTCTTCTTCCTGACTGGCACCACATTGGCTAACCAAGTCGTGTATTGTTCTTCACGGACAAATTTAGCGTCTATTAGCTTTTTAAATTCTGCTAGGACTTGTTGTTCGATTTCTAGACGCATTCTTCTCGGACCTCGTCCGATCGGGACGTAGTAGGATCAACTCCTAGCTTATGGACTGCGACCTCTGGAGCTAATCCTGGCACCTCATCGTAGCTCCAAGCAAAACAGTCTTTAAATTCCATTAATAACTTGATTATTCCTTCGGAGTCTTCTTTATTGGGTAAGAAGCTAACAAAGGTAGGTCTAGGCTTTTCGCTAGTACCTAAGTTAACTTCTGTTAACTCATATATTGTAGATTTAATCTCTTCTTCGAATTCTGGTGGAGCGTCTCCAATTTGTAAATATTTGAGTTCTTCTGTAGCTTCCATGCAGTTTTCATTAGACTCGCAAGTGACAACCAAGCAAAATTCAGTATCGTCAACTGATCCCACTGTGCCGAATCCGAGACCATGCTTTGAATTGGGTGGACGACCGGAGTTATTCCATAGTTTTTCAAAATGTTGTGATTGACCTTTTGTACATTTTCGAGGTAAGAAACCACGCTGAATTAAATTTTGAACACAGGGAGAGTACCACTCAAAAGGTAATTCCATTAATTCTGATGAAGTGATATCTTCAAATTTTACATTATTTTCAATTTTGGAGGAAGGAGCACCTCCGTAGAATTTGATTGGCTTTTATCGCCGTTACGTACCTCTTTGACCACCATACCCTTGATCTTATTAGAATGGATCGGGGTCAGGGTCATAGTATGTAGATAGTGGTTAATCTTCTCGTACATTGATTTATATTCTTCATTCTTTTCATCTTCAAGCGGGATCCTGAATTGCGGTTTCTTCCGACTTATTGTCGTCGCTTCTTGCTCGATTTCTTTTTCTTCTTCGAACTCGTCTTCCCAATCAACATTAATAGCTGGTTTCCTCCGTCTAACCGTCCTAACGTCTCGCCACGACCTCGTCCCCGGCCTCGACCTCGGATGCGAGTTGTGGAGAAACCTTCACCATCTCGCCGTAAGGGAGTGGTGAGTGATCGTTGGACTAGAACTTCAGTGTTCTTCGTCATCCCGAACTTCTTTTGCTTCATTTGTTATAGTATCTCTGGAGAAGATTGTTTTCTTCGGAGGTGCATAATAAGCTGCATCTTCATGGATTCCAATTTCATGTACAGAGAATGGTTGTAAGTCACCTTTGAAGCACTGTTCTCCTCCATCATAGTATTTGATGCACTGGTGTAGGGATGATGGTACCATCCTGTTTTCATGTATCCATGGTCGGCCCAGTAGAGCGTTGAATGAGGTTTCTGAATCAATTATGTGAAATTTTGCGGTTGTCTTTGCTAAGTCACCGGTCTTCATTAGCAGTGTTATTGATCCGAGGGCTCTTTCTCCTTTCTGGTGGAATCCTCTTAATAACATTTTGTCTGCTTCAAGCTCGTGAGCATCAATTTCCAAGTATGCTAGCGTCCGAAGATTCATTATGTTGACTGATGCTCCTGGATCCACCAAGACTCTGGAGAGTGTAAACTTCCCAATTGTAACTGAAATGTACAACGGTCGGTTGTGGTCTCGTCGTCCCAAGTAGTAGGTCATTGTCCGTGAAGGTGACACCTCGCCGTTCCTTTAACGAGCAAACCTCATCTAAGGAATCTCCGGCCATTTGAGCTAAGAAAATTTCTGGATCAAGTAAGGCCTCGATCGAGCTTCTCTCATCTCCTTTGATAAGAAGAGAGCGTCGTAGATGCTCGGCTCGTCGGTAGTTTCCTAAGATGGGCTAGCATGTTGTAGTCCACTTTATTTCCATGTGTCTCAATTTCTTCCCGAATGGGTATTTCTTCTGCTGGGGTTGATTCTTCTTGAACAACCACCTGCTTTCTTTTGTCCTTTGGACCCATTCTCGGAGGTAGAACTCTTCCACTTCTTAAGTTGACTTCTGTAATTTCTCCTGAATCTAGTATTGAGTTTGCTGGTGTCTCCTCCTGAATTGGAATGACAGGTCCTTCTGGATTAGCTTCAGAATCGGAAGGCTCTAACTCTATTATGACTGGATCTCCTCGAAACTCGCAAATAGATTCGTTGCTTGTTGAACTCTCGTAGCCTCCCTGGTGGATGTCTTCTTTTCATTGTGACCGTCGAGATTGTGTATGATTTGAGAATTGACATTTGTATCGAAATTGATGTTCGGATTTTCACTAGTTACGTAATCGTTAGAAACAGTCAAAATGTAGCCAACGCTATAACCCTTATCATTATAAGATCCCACCGGAGTGAGCAGATAATCATACAGAGTCAGAGGTTCGAGGGATTTCTCCCCCGAATCGGAAACAACTATCCTAGGATAAGCAGCCCCTAGTCTTGCCTTAGGAGCCTCAGTTTTCTCTTCTTCGTCAATTTTCTTCTTCTCTTCAATTGTCTCTTGTTGAGATGGTTCTTCTATCGCAAGTGATAGTGTCGACTTAATAGGTTTCGAACTCTGAATTGAGGCTCGGACCGAAGCGGTTTAGATGTGATCCAAAATCTTTTTCGAAGACTTTGTCCAAGCGGTAGCTCATCCATCATCAGTCGCATAGGAGTCTATCGGCACAACGGGATCCATCGAGATAACATTAACGGAACCTCCTTTCTGGGGTTCCTTCATGTACTCCTTCGGGATCGTTATATTCCCTTTCCGAAGATTGTCGTTGAGCCAACTTTCGAAGGTAATACAATCTTCTATCTTGTGTCCAAGCATCCGGTGGTAAGGGAAAAAGTCGGGATCACCTTTCTTGTCGACTTCTTCCGGTCTTTTAGGTTCCGGTAGTTGGAAATCCGGAGTCTTCATCGATCGCAGTAACATTTTCGACATCGCCTCATTCTTGAACGGATACTCCCTGCTCAGAAGCTCCCTTAACGTACGTGGCGGACGAGGCGGTTGTTCATACTGTTGGGATGACTGATAGCTGGGTCGGGGTTGCTAGTAATTCTGTTGAGGTTGCTGTGGTCATTCTGACGGTATTTGTATCGGTTGCTTGCCTTTATCGACTGCTGCAACGATCCCGGACTTCTTTTCAAAAGTTTTCACAGGCTTTTGTTTGTCTGTTTTATCGATGAAACTTAATTGCTTCGCCTCCTCTTGCAAGCTTCCGGCCTTGCTTAACAACTTCTCAAAACTCTTAATAGTAAATCCCTTCAGGAGAAGTACTATCGGGTCGTGAATGCTCTTAAGTAAAATACCGACTACATGCTATTCTTGTAGTTGTGGCTCACACTTCATACTTAAGTTCCTCCATCGAAGTATGTAGTCCACCAAGGTTTCGTTGGGTTTCTGCTTCTCTACCACTAAATCACCTATAGTGATGTGGTGCTGAGCTCCGCAAATCGCTTGATGAAGAGGTTCTCTAATTCGAAAATGTCTTCACCGAACCGTTCGGTAATTCCGCATACCAATCAAAGGCGATCCCCGACAGTCGTCGACAAATTGTCGGAAGAGTAAAGCATCACTTCCGCCGGCATTGCAACAACTCGGCACGAAAATGTGCAACATGCCGCCGAGGATTTTCGGCTCCATCAAAGGTCTTGAACGAGAGGTGGTACAAAGCCTTTTGGATATCGGACGGCGTCGAATTCTTCGTGGTAAGGTCTACCCGTCCGAATGGATGTCCCGCTCTTTGATTGTGCCAAAGCTTCTCGCACTCGCTGTTCCACCGTGTTCTTGATATCCTTTTCCGGAATCATGCTTTGTGTTGCATCCTTCTTTAATTGATCATCCCTGTTAACGGATGTAAATCCTTTCCTCCGTCTACAATGTGAATGACTTCTGGGGGTGTTTCTCTTTGGGGTTGCACCTGACTCTGGAGAGTGGCTAGGGCTACAACCATCTCTTCCATCCTTTTTGCCATTTGGGAGATCGTATCATCTTTCTCTTGAAGCTGCCTCCTCATTACTTCCGGCTCCTCTCTTTCTGCGTCTGCAGGAGCACCTTGTGAAGCTGACGAAGCTCGTGTTTCAACCATTTTAATTTTTGCATACTCATCATCCATGAACTCTGACGAATCAATTTCATCTCCGAATTTCTCTTCTCTTACCCTTGCTAATCGCTGAATATCAGTTCTTAGCTTTTCCATAGCATCTTCTAGTGGTCTTTTCTGTACATCCTTGCAGTTGTCATGTGATAACTGTCGGGTTTCCTTCTCATGAGTCCCCTTTACCGTGGTAGCACTTTCTTCGGACTCAAGTCTCCCCGACGAGACTTTCCTTCTCGAGTTGTTGTCTTAATCTTAATCGCCTTGTTGTGGGACGCCATACCATCCTCCTCAGCAGCGAAGGTCTAGGACCCGATGGTCTGTCAGCCAAATGCTAGAAGGTGGTATCCTCCCTAATTTGTAGTCCTGAAACAATGACAGGTGGACTAGCTTTCATTCTTTTATTCAGCTTTTCCGCAGCGATAGCAGGTTCTACTCGCGGCCCAAGACGGGACTTGGCTGGCACCCGCCCTATCCTTCTTAAAATCTCTGACACAGGGCATTTTTCTTTCTTTGCTAACTTCTCTATCAAGGTTTGCAGTCAAGCAAATGGCGTAATTCTAGCCCTTTTCTTACGGCTATCGTTGTAATATACGGGCCGAGGCAATGCGTCGCAATCTTGCGAACATTTTCTTCATCCTCTGCGGCAGAGAGGGATGGAATCTACTTCCTCCCAAAAGTGGTATGTATTCAGCAAATGGTGTATACTCGGGCAGCTTCGGGATTTCCTCCAGAAAGCAACTTCAGCAGCCTCCGGCTTCTCTAGCAATCCTTCTACTTCTATTCCTTCTCCGAGTCCGTGTCGCCGATGGAATTCTAGAGCCGGACCCGATTTCAAAAACGTAGGTTTCACAGAAGATCCGTACCCTCCACAAGAATAGGTTCATCATAGTTTTGAATTTCCTTCCCCTTTAGTTTGGCGTGCCGGGGTAGGTGCAGAGACAACTAGACCAATGGGGGTAGCAACAACAGCTCTTCCGCAAACAACAAGACTTCTCTCACTGGAATCTTTCGCAGAGGAGGGAATTCATGAGTCGACTTCGAGGTTAAACTCAATCAACGGTTTCTCGCTTCGGTACTTTGCTTGTGAGTGAAAAGAGAGTGACGTCGGGAATTTTGATGTCGGTGTCCCCGAATCCTTGTCCGAATCGAATAATCCCATTATCAGGCAGTTCATCCTTGAACACGGCCAGGTCAAGTCCATTGACGAAGGAGAATATCAGTTTTGGGGCTTCCATTTCTGCAGGGGAGATTCCAAGTGTTAGTCCCTGAATAGTGCTTCTTCTTGTCGTAAAACTTATGACGAAAAAGAAAGAGTCCGAACACATTTCTGTTTATCTTAGTGTATTTGTGGTATTAAAGGAAAATTGTCTTTTCAAAAAGATTTGTTCGTTAGGAAGGAGAATTATTAAAAGAAGGAGAGTTGTAGGAAGAGTAAAAGGAATTTATTAGGAACTGGAAAAGGAAGAGAAAGTCTTGTAGAAACTTCTCGACCCGCAAGACCGCTCCTAAAAGGATCTCGAAACCTCTTTGTTTAGGGGTGTCTAAACAGTGGCTCCTAAATCCGAGAGAATGTTGGCTATACTTGTTCAAGGTAGAAATGAACATAGTATTCCAACGGAAAGAAGGGTAGTTTGATCCACAAGGGACATGGATACACTACCGATTTTGAAAGCAGAATTATCTAATTAAAATGGAGAGAGGAATTTTCCCCAGCGGAGTCGCCAGAAATTGTACGGCTTATTTTTAGGTTATGTGTTGTATTTTTGAAAAGAGGTCGCCTACAGAAATTATCGGTGAATTTTTTAATTTAATTTAAATAAATAATTTGAAAAGTAGTATTTGATTTTGAAAATAATTTTAAGATATGAAATCAAACCAACCTCACATCCCAGATAGTTTATATAAACGAGCGCCGCATCACAAATCGTGTATCTATCCCGAAGAATAGACACACTGTTTGGTGATGGGGCTCAATTAAATAAACTAGAAGATTTGTGACATCCGTTTGGTCTGCGAACCAATTTTATAAACCGACAA
This sequence comes from Papilionanthe hookeriana x Papilionanthe teres, assembly GCA_022702705.1. NCBI lineage: Eukaryota > Viridiplantae > Streptophyta > Magnoliopsida > Asparagales > Orchidaceae > Papilionanthe > Papilionanthe hookeriana x Papilionanthe teres. The sequence goes on from CM040424.1 coordinate 153,582,637, forward strand.
GTTCCCCTGCTTAATATGAAAGCATTAAACAGGGTTTATATTACTTGGGTTCTTAAAATTCCCTATAAGGGCAAGCCCCTATAGTTAATTACATCTTAAGTGACGGGAATCACCTAAGAAAACTCTCGATAATAAACAGTAATTATGCTCTCAAGAATTTCAAAGTTTAAGTTTTCAAAGGATTGAATTTTGGAATTTCAATAGGGAATAGATCAAGTTTAGATCATTTTGTTTTGGGAATTCAAAGGAAGAAAGGTAGGAGAAATCACAGATTCGAAGCGAACTTCGGCAATTTCCCGACTATCCTATTGTTTGGATTGAATTTAGAAAAGTCCTAATATTTATTTAATGTTTTGATCTTCGCCAATTTTAATTAATTAGGACTTATATTTGTATGATAAAATCACACAAATAACTTTCGAAGATGTGAGGGTTTATGTCGTATCGGATGACTACCTCGGAATCCTAAAACCTGGTTAGGGCTTAATTTGCAATGCAAATGCCTAACAAAAGGTCGAGGATTTATGTTGCACTAGGCAAACTACCTCGAAGTCCTATGGCTTGGTTATTTAATTCTAGGAATGTTTTGCTGATGTAGAGTTGTTTTTACTGATGACGATGGCCGTGCTGCCCACCATGCTCCGAGCTCTTTGTTGTTGCAGAGGTTTAGTTATAGAAGTCATAAATCAAGAGATGAGAAAAGTGTTTTGGTTTAGAGAAAATCTTAATTTCCAAGTGTTTTTTATATTTTATTTAAAACAAATCTTAAAGTTGATTATAACAACACCGGTTAAGATCCCACGGTTCCATCCTTCCGCCATCGTTATTTTTATCGGATTCACTTAGTCCGTATGAATTTGCTAAACTCAACTAAATGAGTTCCACACTTTCATTTAGACCGTGGAAATCCCGTTAGCAACACGTAGGTTACATCATCCGAGGTATTCCCGATCATCCAACAAGACGTTTTAATTTAGTTCTAATCGTAGTTTTGCGTTCGTTTGTGATTAAATTTCGAGTTGTTTTATATTTTGAAATATTGTGGCGGTGAATTTTATCTTGCAATGACTTTTAATTTAGTTTTGGTTTCAGTTTTAGGGACTATCCTAAAGGTGTGGGTTTTCATGCAACAGTTGTTTATCATGCAAGAAAAGTAAAGTGCATTTCGCAATAAAGTAAATTTCAAGAAAGTAAATTGCAATAAAATAAAAGCGTATCTGGAGGGTCTTTCCGTCATCCCAGGCTGCACTTAAACACAATTTAGAATATTTAAGCAAGTTCCTAGGTAAAGCTAAGGGAAGGGTTATGGTTTTCTACCAAGTTCTTAACTCTATAGCTAGTCATATTCTATGACGTCTAGGTTCTTGTGTTTTAGTTTGAGGACGATTTTCTTCATCAAAGAACAATTAAGTTCAATTGTTCTTATAAATATCCTATCATATTGAGGAAGTGCTTAAGAAGAATCTTAAACATCTTTTCAATATTGCTAGAATTGTTTTAAGTCCAAATGAATTTAATTATACAAATGAATTAATCGTCCGAGAATTCAAGTTTTGTTGTTATCTTGCTCAGTGAACAAGGACATTTGAATATCCTATGAGTGAAGTAACACTTCACTTAATACTCCGTTTAGGAGTTATGACAACAAAAGCTTTCGAGGGCAAATTGATGTTCAAATGGTTTGTGATTTAATTTAATTTCAATTATCGGGTTTAAATTGGGAATAGTGTTCAAGTTGCTTTATTTTGAATTTCTTTATGTCTTAGGTGATGTTATTTTTAATTCAATTTAATTTAACTTTAATTTAATTTAATTTAGTTTAGTTTTAATTTTAATTTAAATTAATTTGATTTTAATTTTAACTTGATTCTATTATTTAATTTAATTTAATTCAATTTAATTTGATTTGATATGCTTTAGTTTAATTTAGTTTAATTAATTTAATTTAATTTGATTTAATTTAATTTTAATTTAATTTAATTTAATTTAATTTAATTTAATTTTAATTTAACTTAATTTAATTTGATTTAATTTGATTTAATTTGTTTTAATTTAATTTTATTTAATTCAATTTAATTTAAATTTTAATTTAATTTTATTTTTAATTTTAATTTAATTGAAATTTTAAAAGAGTTTAATTTAAATAATTTAACTTTAATTTAATTTAATGGTTAAGTCTTTCAACATTTTAAATCTTAAATTTGGATTATCATTTTAATTAGGAATTAAATATTATTGAGATGATTAATTTAGGGATTCTTAAATTAAAGAACAAATCTCTTCCTAATAATATCCCTATTTTAATAATTCCAATTTTATTATTCTTCCAAATTTAATCAATTATTTAATTAGGTTTATTTCAATTATTTTAAATTTTTTAGTAGGTTTCTACCCTTTAATTATTTAAATTTCAATCATCCAAATCAGATTAAGATCAAATATTTTACTCTTTAATTTTATTAAGCCTAAAGTTTTGATTAAATGTTAAAATTTTAATTACCATTTTTCCCCTTCAAGCTTAATAATTTCATAACTCACTAAATTGAGCTTAAATGAACTTGAAATTTTTGTGTGACTTCACTCATATGTCAATAAAGACATGAGAGGAGAAAATGTGATTTTTTTTCTCTATTTAATTTGTTTATGTAATTATTTTTGGTGGAAAATAGAGATTTCCAAAGAAAATTTAATAATATGACCAAGGGAAAGTTTATGTCCTTAATAATATGGGACATTCCTAATGACTAGAGGACCACTTGGACCAATTTTGGTGATTTTTTGAATTATATTTTTTTTATTATAATTATTTTTAGTTTTGGAGTATTAATTAATTTAAAAATAAAATAAAGGTTGAAAAATGAATTTTATATTTTTCAAAAATCTCTCCGATATCAAGGAAATCGGAGAATCAATTTTTTCAATTTTCTGATTTTTCATCGATTTATTAGAATTATTTTAGTGGAAATGCTAAAAAATACATTTTTTTAATTTTAAAATTACCTTAGGGCTTTAAAATTTAATATCTCATCAAATAGACCTAAGAAAAATATGGGGTTTGTTCCTAAGTGATTAAAATTCAAAATGTGACATTTTGGCGAATTTTATTATTTTTGTGATTTTATTATTTTTTAATTATTAAAATATTAAAATAATACAAAAAATCAACTTTTTTAGAAAATGACAATTTTATTTTTCTTAAATTCCCCCGATATCGGAGAGGCTCCAAAACTAATTTGGTGAATTTTTGAAAAGTATTTTGAAAGTTATGAATTTTTAAAGTTTAAATTGGCTAAACTGGCTTAATCAACCCATTTAGTAGGGCTAACCAAGTCCAATCGACTTCAAATTTTTATGGTGGGTTCCTCCGATCCTAAAGGTCAGTGGAGAATTGATTTCAAGTCAATTTGATGTATGATTAGCTCTAATTAATTAAGGTTCCATTTTGGGTGTTTAAGCCAATTAGGGTTATTACAAGTTAGTTGATTCAAAACCTATTTTCCTAGGGTCCTCTGGTCATAAGAAACATCACCAAATTTTCCTAGAATTTATTTCACAACATGCTAATTATTGGATTTAAAATACTCAAAAGAGTAACATGGATTTGAAAAATCAATAACTTCTCATAGGGATGGCCTCTGACCTTGGAAAATTCAGTGAATATTCCCAAATTTAGAGGCTTCAAAAGCCTTATGGTCTCATGCCATGGTGAATTTCCTATATGCATGGAGAATTAAAACAATGCAGAGGATAAATAAATCATTAAAAATAAAATACTTGATGAAATTAAATGATTTCTTTTCCACATTATTCTCCTCTGTTCACTGAGCAAGAGGGTATTTTTATTTTATTTTTCTGATTTTTCTACACAAAGTTATGCATTTTTGAAGTTTAGGGAATTAAATAAATCAAAAAATATCCTAATTTCCTACTTATCCACGCGGCGCCACGCCATCCTCGGCAGCTCCGAACGCACACGCGTCGTCTTCTGATTCGGGGCCGCCATCCAACTCAGCGCTCCATGGGCCCGCTGTATCGTTCCGTCTCCTCATTCGGCGCGATCCTGGCCGTCTGTCCGCGCGTGTATGGAATAAACGGCATCCGTTCATCGTCCCCAAGCGTTCTCACTCGAGAGCCGTCCACACTAAAACCCTAAGAACTCAATCATTTCTCAACGGATTTTCCTGTTCTTGTGTTCTATGGATTCATCTTGAAGAGACGAACACATCTATACGGTGATCATGCATTGAAATTAAGACATTTGAAATGGAGAATCTCCAGAAGCTCAGGATAAAGAGTTAGCTCATACCTTTTCTCAGAGAAGTGTGGCTTCAATTCGAGGGTTGTGTCACCTTCGATTGGGTCCAAGCAAGCTCCGCATGAAGTCCCTCGGCCCGGTGAATTGTCTAGGTATGATTTCGACCAAGCCCGATCACAAAGCTTCGAGTCCGGAACGGATGGGTGGCCCCGAGAGGGGGCTTTTGCTGGTGGACTTCTTCCCTTGGTCCGGTGAAGGTGTAGGACCAATCAATTCGAGGATTGATCCACCGTGGAGAAGTGTCCTGGTTTTGGGTGGAATTTTAGCTAAGAAATCGGGCTCGTCGGTGGGGATTAGTGGCAAATTGTCACTGGGGATCAACTGCTCTACGTATGGAGAGTGTTCTGGAACAGTTTTGGCAGGGTTTTAGTAAGGTCTGGTTCAGCACCTCTCATGGCCGAGAGGAGGTGAGGTTTAAATAGGAGAGGGTGGAGGGCCTCCCAGGGGGAGTTAGGGCTTGGGATCGACCGCTAGGTCAAGAGAAGAACGACCATGATGGCCATCGGGCATGGGGCGCTCGCCAAGAAGGAATTCCAAACTTCGGCTCACATGGGTGCTCTCGTCCCGGTGGTTTCCGGCGGCTGTGGTGGCTAGCCGGCCAGGGTCATGTCACCCTCAAGGTCGTGGAGGTCGGGCTGGGGCTTAGTGCATTAATCGGCCATGGACATGAGTAAAGGAGTTGAATTGAAATGGAATGAGGGGAAGGCTATTTTGGGTTCAAATGAGTCAACCCACCATTTTGGGTTTGGTGCACCCTTCCTTGGCTGATTTGGGCTGAGGGAGGATCCGGTGAATCAGCTAGAAAAGGGTAGAGAAGTCACCATCCATGAATATTTTGATTAATCATGGATTAAGGTGAAGCATTAAAAGGGTTAAAACCTTTTTAAGGGGGCTTATAAGAGGCTCCTCCTTTTGCCATTAATGGCTTGATCACATGTCAAACCTTTCATGGCTTCATGTGGCTTGTCCATGGCTTGCATGTGGCTTCATGGCTTCGTCTTTGGCTTGGGAAAAGCTTGGTCAATTTCATGAAAATGGAATTTGGAAATTTTGGTAATTTAGGGGTGATTTGATGGGATTTTGCATATAGCTTGATTTGGAACCATTTGATGATTGATTTGAACTTAGGGAATGGCTTTGATTAAATGGATGGCAAATGGAAATGTCATGTGGGCTTTAGGGTAGATTTTGGGCTCTTTCGAAATGGTTTTAGATGGGCTTTTAAAGTGATTTATGGAAGTGGGTTTTTTTTTATTTTAGGATGAGAATTTTGCAAAGGATTGGATACAATAAGTGTTGAATTTAGTTTAGGAATGTTTCATGAATGATTTGGAATAAATTTGGTGTGACTTGGAATTGAATTGGTTTGAATTTGGGCCTCTTCTGTAAATGGCCCAATGTAGTCAAGTTTAAGCTAATTTGGGCTTTAGCCCAATGTTGTGCTAGGGTTGAAATTGATGTAAAATTAATGTTGGTAGATGTTTTATGGGAGTGTTTCAAAGAGGTTTTGGCTTTGGTTGGGTTTTGATTTTGGGTTTTGGGCTTATTTGGGTTAGGTTAGGTTTTAGGTCAAAATTTGGGCCTTTTAGCTTTTGGTTGAATTTGAGTGGGGTTTGGGTCTAAATTTTGGGCAAATCATGTTAGGGTTTTGTTTATGGGGATGCTAAGGAAGGTTTAGAAAAGATTTGAGGTTAATTGGAGTTGAATTGGGTTAGTTTGGGTTAGGTTTGGGTCATGGGTCCAAATTGGGCTTTAAGGCCAAAAGTGAAAATGGATTCAAATGTCAATCAAATTGGACTTGGATCTGGTCTATATTGGTATTGGGAATGATAAATTGAAGTTTACAATTGAATTGGACCAGAATTTGGGTCAATCGGGTAGGTTTGGCTTCGACATCGGGTTCACTTAGTGGTTAAATGGTCAAATTCGGGGTTTTGACAAAAGTGGGGTAAATTGACAAAATTGGCCCATGGTGTAGTTGAACAAAATGGAATTGGGAATATTTGGGATTTTCTCGAATTTTCTTAGAATTTTCTGAATTTTTTGGATTTTTGGGTCAAGAGGGGTATTTTGGGTATTTGAAGGGTATTGGGAGGTATTTTTGGAATTTTTGGTATTTTTGGGTATGGATGATCAATTTGAGTAATTTGGGAATGTTTGGGATTGGTTTTGAGGAATTTTGGGTAATTTAGGTGATTTTGCAAATTTTGGGTAATTTAGGTGATTTTGCAAATTTTGGGTAGTTTCAAGGGCTTTGGGTAGGTTAGGCGTGTGTAGGGTCCTGGGGGTCAAAAATTGAAAATTTGGAAAATTGAAGATAGGGTAAATGTAAGTGGAATAAAATCATTTTGGTTGAGCCATTAAGCCATATCAAGCCCACATGAGCCATGAAGGACTCATTCGAGGCATCCACTATGTTGTTCCTAACCTCTTACCAAGGGCTTAGGGGTTAAGGACCATCCATGTGAATCACCTTTATGTGTCGGAGGCCAAGTTAAGTATGGGTGTGTTTTTAGGATGTGTGTGAAAGTGTAGTGTATAAGTGTAGTGTGTGTGTAAGTTAGCCCTTCACTGCACTGGGCCACCTGTGGTAGTCCTAAGTGCCAAAGAGTCCCATAAGAACTCATCCTTTAAACTTCCACATTTGATTTCAATCCTCTAGGTGATTAGGGGTCTATAGTCAAGTTTGTGGAGTTTGCAGGGAGTTAAGAAGTGGTTTGAATTTCTAAGTGGTGGATCCCAATTCTAGTCCTCTAAGATAGTCAAAGGAAAAGCCTAAGGCTAGATCCTAAGTACTATAGAGAGAAGAGAAGACCTCATCAAAAATGAGGTCAACATAGGTTTTTACCTATTTTTGGTGATATTGCACTTTAAAGGAAGGTATTTTTTCATGATTTGTTGCAGGTATGATGATTATAGGTGATTAGAGTGAAAAGATGCAAAAAGGAATGAATTTGGAGCAAAATAGAGTAATTTGGAGGAAAACAGCTTCTGGCTCCGCCGGTGCGTAATGGGCGCCACAGGCGCCCTCTTTCAGAGATTTCAGCCATTATTGCTACTATCAGGCGCCGTCAGCGCCCTATGTTGTTTCATTTCAAATTGAAGAGTTATGGCGAATTTTTGAAGGAGTGCTTGAAGAAACTCTTGGGGAATTCATTCCTAAAATTAAATTAAGTGTTCAAGACGAAAAAGGAGAGGAGGATTGCTATAGAGAGTGTAAGGAAAGTGTGAGTGAGAGTTAGGGTTTGTGATTTTAAGAGAGATTCATCTCTAAGGAGGGGTGAAGAGGGAGTAAAGTGAGAGATTGCTTCTTCATCTTTGTTCCAAGGAGATAATCAAGTGTTGCAAGGTATAGAAAAGGAATCAAGGAAACTTGGAAGGAATTTGCTTGGGGAAGAGAAGGAGATAATTTGTATTTACTATTGTGGTTTGTATGACTCTTCTTTTATATATAAAATCCATGTGTTCTTATATCTTCTCCATGATTTTTGAGTAGTTTTCTTTGCCTTTCTTCTTGCATAAAGTAGTGATGATGTGGTGATGTAGAATTGATGTGCCTTTAAAGTGTTATAAAAGTTGTGATGTTTCTTTCATTTGGAACTTAAGTTACTTTCAATCTGGCCAATTGAATTGTTAAAATATGTTAATGAACATTAATTCCAAAAGAATTGAATGTTCTACAACAAGAATGAAGAACCCATTTAATGTTTGTGAATGAAATGCGTAGTTCATGGGGATTAAGTGCAAATAAATAGGGAAATGAGTTTTGATGGACTTCAAATTGGAGGTTTCATGGTGACAGAATGGGATCCCCAATTTAGTCTTAAGATTGGTAACTACAGCCTATGGTTAGCTTTCGGGTGAAGGGTGAGTAGGAGCTACGTAGTGAGAGTCGGTATCCTCCCAGCCTAGCCTTAGATTTAGTGACTAAACTTAAGACATGGCAATGTTCTTTACATTCTTGGAAGAGGAGGTACTGTTTTAAGGGTAAAGAAGCAAATATGCTCCTAATTGGCACAATACAAAAATTTACCATTCTTCATCATCCACACATCATAATCTTTATGCAGGAAGGAAGACACTTTCCTCATAGAAGTATCTTATAAATCACGTAGGTTAGTGTGTGTTAGTTAAAGAGATTAGTAAGTAGAAATAATTGTAGTAGCTTTATTATTACCGTACTTTGCATTAACTAGTTGTAGTACACTTGAGCAATTGTTACAATTAGTATTGGATTTTAGTGCTATATTATTTGATTTGAAGAACGTTTTCCCTCCATGTGGGATCGATAACTAGGACTCCATCAGAGCCTTGTATTACTTGATACGATACGTATACTTGCATTGCATGTGTGACTTTACTAAATCATTATAAATATATAAATCTGAATTCATAAAGTCATACATTTATAAGCATATATAAAGTCATTGTCAAGTTTTTGGCGCTATTTGTCGGGGAGATAGATAAACGGTACTTATTTATAGATATTGTAGTAACTGAAAACCTTTACTTTGTAGTATATTTGTGTGCTTATTTACTTTTTAGTGTGATTTTATATGCGTAGTAGTGAATCTGTAGGTTTGATACCTTACGATTCAGAGTTAGAGCGTACTATTAGAAAAATTAGAAAATAACAAAAACAAATTGAAAATTACTGTGAAATGGCGAATAATCAAGAGAATCAGAATCTTAATGTTGGAAATTTGCCAAGACCCTTAAGAGATTATGCTAACCCAACAACAGATGAAATTCATATAACTATTCAAAATTCTGATGTTGCTGCTAATTCGTTTGAACTTAAACCTGCTATTATCCAAATAGTACAAAATAATCAATATGGAGGAACACCTAATGAAGACCCAAATTTACATCTCGCTAGTTTTTTAGAACTGTGTGCTACTTTTAAGTATGACAGAGTGTCGAGTGATGCTGTGAGACTTAGTCTTTTTCCTTTTTCCTTAAGGGATAAAGCTAAGACGTGGTTAAACTCGTTAGCACCTGGATCTATTTGAACTTGGGGAGAACTTTCTTAAATGTTTCGATCAAAATATTTCCCTCCATTAAAAACTGCTAAATTATGAAATGATATTACATCTTTTGGTCAGTTTGAAGGAGAGTCAATATATGAAGCATGGGAGAGGTTTAAAGATCTTCTTAGGAAGTGTCCACATCATGCTTTGCTAAATTAGTTAATAATTGAAACATTTTATAACGGATTAGTGGGATCATTGAGATCAATTATTGATGCTGCTGGTGGTGGATCGTTAATGTCAAAACCTTTAGATGAAGCATATTCATTGATTGAAGAGATGGCTACTAATAATTTTCACTGGCCCTTTGAATGGGTAAACCCTAAGAGAGTAGCTAGTGTTCATGATTTTGATATGATGACTATGATAGTTTCTCAAATAGCAGGACTTTCTAAGAAAATAGATCAATATGGAATGAATTATTCTCAACCACCCCCAGTGTTAGAGGAAAATTCATTTGGATGAATAACCGAATCTCAAACACCTTATGAAACTTTGAAAGTGATTAATAGTACCTAATAACCCTTATTCGAATTATTATAACTCCGGTCGACGTAATTACCCAAATTTCAATTGGAATAATAATAATGCTAATGTGAACCCACAATGGGGGCACAATTCTATGAACCCAATCGGAAACTCAAACAACCTAGGGAATACTAACTTTAGACCATCTTATCCTCTTAGATTTAATAATAACCCACAGTAGAATAAGTTGTCTACAGATGAAATGATTTTGAATATGAGTAACCAATTACAAGTTCAAGGTGTTGCGATCAAAAATATTGAAAATTAATTGAGACATATTTTTACTGCGCTTAATAATAGACCTTCTGGAACACTTCCTAGTAATGTGGAGATCAATCCAAAAGATCAAAATAAGGAGCAACTTAAGGCTATTCAATTAAGGAGTGAAAAAGACTTAGAAACTAGAGTGCAGAAAGAAGTTGAAGAAGAGAAGGAGAATGTGAATATTGAAAGAGGTTCAAATAAGATTTATCTAGAACTGGAATATCATCTTGAACCATTGAAGATTACTGTTGAGAAACCACCTCCTCCATTTCCTCAAAGATTGAAGCAGAAGAATAGGGATAACATATTTGGAAAATTTTTTGGAAATCCTTAAGTGGTTAACACTAAATATACCTTTTGTTGAAGCATTAGAACAGATGTCTGATTATGCGAAATTTATGAAGGATATTCTTAAAAAGAAGAGAAAGTTTGCGGATAATGAGACTGTTGCACTTAGCGGAGAGTGCAGTGCAATAATTTAGAAAAAGCGTCCTGAAAAACTTAAAGATCCTGGTAGTTTCACTATCCCGTGTTCTATAAGTGAAATGTTTTTTGGAAGAGCCTTATGTGATCTGGGAGCTAGTATTAACCTTATGCCTTTATCAACTTTAAAAAGATTAGGAACTTGAGAAATTTCTCCTACATCTGTAACTCTTCAATTAGCTGATCGTTCTATTACTTATCCTAAGGGAGTGGTAGAAGATGTATTAGTGAAAGTGGATAAATTTATCTTTCCTGTGCACTTTATTGTGCTTGATATGGAGGAAGATAAAGATATTCCAATTATTTTAGGAAGACCATTCCTAGCTACTGGAAGAGCTATAATTGATGTTCAAAAAGAAGAATTAACTATGAGAGTTAATGATCAAGAGGTGACCTTTAATATTTTGAAGTCTATGAAGTATCCCTCAGTTGCAAAAGATAATGAATGTTTTAGGATGGAAGTCTGCGAATATTTGAGAAATGATTATTTTAAAGAGATGTTTGAAAAGAAAGTGGAATGTGAAAATATAATTGAAGATGAAACTTGTCGACATATTTTTAGGTTGTGTATTGCATTTTGAAAAGGGGTCGCCTAACAGAAATTGTCGCCGAATTTGAAATTTTAAATTTTAAATTTAATTTAAATATATATAATTTGGAAAGTAGCATTTGATTTTGAAAATAATTTTAAGTTTGAAAATTTTACGATATGAAATCAAACCGGTCTCACATCCGAAATAGTTTATATAAACGAGCACCTCATCACAAACCGTGTATTTATCCCAAAGAATAGACACACTGCTTGATGATGGGGCTTGATTAAATAAACTAGAAGATTTGTGACATTCGTTTGATCTGCAAACCAATTTTATAAGCCGACAAGTTCCCCTGCTTAATATGAAAGCGTTAAACAGGGTTTATATTAACTGGGTTCTTAAAGTTCCCTATAAGGGCAAGCCCCTATAGTTAATTACATCTTAAGTGACGGGAATCACCTAAGATAACTCTCGGTAATGACCAGTGGTTTTGCTCTCAAGAATTTTAAAGTTTAAGTTTTCAAGGAATTGAATTTTGGAGTTTCAAAAGGGAATGGATCAAATTTGGAACATTTTATTTTAGGAGTCCAGAGGAGGAAAGGTAGGAGAGATCACAGATCCGAAGCAGACTTCGGTGATCTCTTAACTATCCTATGGTTTGGCTTCAAGTTTAAGAAAATTATTTACTGTTGTAATCCTGCCAATTTTAATTAATTAGGACTTATATTTGTATGATATAATCATACAAAGAGCCTCGAAGATGTGAGGGTTTATGTCGTACCAAACAACTACCTCGGAATCTTAAGACCGGTTAGGGCTTAATTTACATGACATGATCATGCTAATGCCTAACGAAGTGTTGAGGATTTATGTTGCACTAGGCAAACTACCTCGAAGTCCTATGGATTGGTTATTTAATTCTAAGAAAGTTTTGCTGAAGTAGACTCAGGTTTTGCTGATGACGATGGCCGTGCTGCCCACCATGCTCCGAGCTCCTTATTGTTGCAGAGGTTTGGTTTTAGAAGTCATAAATCATGAGATGAGAGAAGTGTTTTGGTTATATAGAAATCTTAATGTCCAAATGCCTTTAGTGTTTTAATTAAAACAAATCTTAAAGTTGTTAAATAGAACCGATTAAGATCCCACGGTTCCGTCATCCCGACACCGTTATTTTCATTGAATTCACTTAGTCCAGATGACTTTGCTAAACTCAACAAAATGAGTTCCACACTTTCATTTAGACCTTGGGAAATCCCGTTAGCAACACGTGGGTTACATCATCTGAGGTATTCCCGATCATTCAACAAGATGTTTTAATTTAGTTGCAATTGTAGTTTGTTGTTCTGTTTGTGATTAAATTTTGAGTTGTTTTATATTTTGAAATGTTGTGGCGGTGAATTTTATCTTACAGTGATTTTTGATTTAGTTTTGGTTTCAGTTCAGGGACTATCCTAAAGGTTTTGGTTTTCATGCAACAGTTGTTTATCATGCAAGAAAAGTAAAGTACAGTGCATGTAAGTAAATTGCAATAAAGTAAATTGTAACAAAATAAAAGCGTACCTAGAGGGTCTTCCCGTCATCCCAAGCTGCACTTAAAACACATGTTAAGGCATTTAAATATTTTAACAAGTACTAGGTAAAGCTAAGGGAGAGGTTTTAGTTGTCTACCAAAGTCCTAATCTTATAGCTAGTCATCTCCTATGACGTCTAGGTTCTTGTGTTTTGGTTTAAGGACGATTTTCTTCATCAAAGAAACAATTAAATTCAATTGTTCTTATAAACACCCTATCATATTGAGGAAGTGCTTAAGACGAGTCTTAAACATCTTTTCAATACTCCTAGGATTGTTTTAAGTTCAAGAGAATTTAATTATACAAGTGAATTAATCATCCAGGGGTTTAAGTTTTGTTCTTTTGCTTAGTGAACTAGGACATTTGAATGTCCCATGAGTGAAGTAACACTTCACTTGATACCTCAATTAAAAGTTATAATACTAAAAGCTTTATAAGGGCAAATCAACTTATTAAATACTTTATGATTTAAATTTAAACTTAAATGATTTAATTTGAATTTTGACTTAATTATAAAAGTTAGTTTAAGTTTGGAATAGTGTTCGAGTCATTTTAGATTTAATTCTTAATGATTTCATTTAGGTTTGTTATTAAATGATTTTAATTTAATTTAATTTAATTTAATTTAATTTAATTTTGATTAATTTTATTTAATTTAATTTAATTTTAATTTAACTTATTTTTAATTTGATTTAGTTTAATTTAATTTAATTTAATTTTAATCTTAATTTAATTTAATTTTAATTTAATTTAATTTAATTTAATTTTGATTTAATTTAATTTTTAATTTGGTTTAATTTAATTTTAATTAATTTGATTTAATTTAATTTCAATTTTAATTTAATTTAATTTAATTTAATTCAATTTAATTTAGTTTAATTTAACTTAATTTGATCTCAATTTATTTTTCTTTTAATTTAATTTAATTTGATTTTAATTTAATTTCAATTTTTGTTTAATTGAGATTATTCTTTTAATTTTTTAATTAATACTTAAGTATTATTGAAGTGATTTATTTAGGGATTTTTTAAATTAAAGAATAAATATCCTCTTAAATAATATCCCTACTTTAATAATTCCAATTTCTATTATTCTTCCAAAATTTCAATTAATTAATTAATTAAAGTATTATTTTAATTATATTTGAAATGACTAGTAGATTTCTACCCTTAATCATTTAAGTTTCAATCATCCAAAAATCAGTTTAAAATCAAATATTTTACCCTCCCCTTTGATTAATACTAAAATTTTAATTAAGGGTTGAAATTTTTAATTACCATTTTTTCCCTTCAAGCTTAATAATTGTATAACTCACTAAATTAAGCTCAAATGAATTTGAAATTTTTATGAAAGTGCCCACAGCCGATCACAAAGCTTGGAGGCTAGAAGCAATGGCTGGCCTTGAGCGGGGGCTTTTGTTAGTAAACTTCTTCTCTTGGTCTGGTGAAGGTGTAGAGTCAATCAATTTGAGGATTGACTCACTGTGGTGAAGTGTCCTGGTTTTGGGCTTGGATTTCAACTCTGAATTTGAGCTCACAGAGAGGAAATGGCAGGGGGATTTCAGTGGGGATCAAGTTCTCTAGGAGTGGGGAAGAGTCTGGAATGATTTTGGCAGAGTTTCCTTAAGGTTTGTTTCAGCACCCCTTCATGGCTGAGAGAGGTGGGGTTTAAATAGGAGAGGCTGGAGGGCCTCCCAGGGGGAGTTAGGAGTTCGGATCAGCTGCTCTGGTGAGGAGAAGAACAGCTGTAATGGCCATTTGGAGTGGAGCAACTCAGCAAGGTGGAATTTCAAAATTTGGCTCCTCCCAAGGTCTCAGTCATGGTGTTTTCCGGCGGCCCAGGTGGCTGGCCAGCAGGCAAAGGTCACCCTCAGGTTCAGGTGAGTCAGGGCTGGGGTTTAGTGTAGGAAATTGAGCTTTGCCATGTGTAAAGGGGTTAGATCAAAATGGAATGGGGGCATGGATATTTTGGCTTGGTTTAGGTCAACCCATGTGTTTGGTTTGGGTTCACCTCCCCATGACCTGGTTTTAGACTTAGAGAATAAGTTAGGTTAGCTGGTAAAAGGTGGTGATGTCTCTTTCTAAGAATATTTAGATTAAATTTGGGTTAAGTGGAATCATGGTTAAGGCTAATGACTTTAGGAGATTATGGAAAGAGCCTCCTTCTTTTGCCCAAAATGGCACGGTGACATGTAAAGAGGCTCTCATGGCTTCCATGTGGCTCATGCATGGCTTCATGGCTTGCCTATGGCTTAGGATGGCTTAGCTTGATTTCATAGAAATGGGTTTTAGGAATTTTTTTATTTTGGTGAGAATTGTCATGAGGCTTAATTTGGAATTGTTTAATGATAAATTAGGACTTTAGGAATGATTTTAAATTGAATGTGTGATGAGGGAAAGTGTCATGTGGGCTTTAAATTGATTTGGGCTTTTGAATTTAGTGGAAGTGGGCTTTTAGGAAGGTTTAATTGAGTGAGCCTTTGTTTTGTTTAAAATAAGTTTATGGATGAGAATTTTGTAAAAGGTTGGGCCAAATAATTGTTGGGTTTGGTTTAGGGATGTGTCATGAGTGATTTGAAATGAATTTGAGGTAGTTTGGAATTGAATTGGGTTGAATTTGAGTTCATTTGGTAAATGGGCCAATGTAGGTCAAATTTGGGCTAATTTGGGCCAATGTTGGGCTAGGATTGAAATTGATGTAAAATTAATGTTCGGAAATGTTTATGGGAGTGTTTCAAAGAGGTTTCAACTTTGGTTGGGTTTTGGTTTTGGGACTTGGGCTTATTTGGGTTAGGTTTGGGTTTAGGTCAAAATTGGGCTTTTTGGCTTTAGGGTGGATTTTGGTGAGGTTTGAGTCCAATTTTTGGGCAAATCATGTTAGTTTTTTGTTTGTGGGGATGTTAGGGAAAGTTTAGAAAAGGTTTGGGGTCAATTGGAGTTAAATTGGGTTAGTTTGGGCTAAGTTTGAGTCATGGGTCTAAATTGGGCTTTAAACTTAAAAATGAAATTGGATTCAAATGTTAATAAAATTGGACCTGGATTTGGTCTAGATTGATTTTGTGGATATTGAATTGAAGTTTAGAATTGAATTGGACCAAAATCGGGGTCAATTGGGTAGATTTGGTTTGACATTGGGTTCACTTGGGTTAAGAATGGGCTAAATTGGGGGTTTTGGTAAAAGTGGGGTAAATTGACAAAATTGGCCCATGGTGTAGTTGGACAAAATGAAATTGGGAATATTTGAAATTTTATGGAATTTTCTGGGAGTTTTCAGAATTTTTGTATTTTTGGGTCAAGAGGGGCATTTTAGTAAATTGGAGGGTATTGGGGGATACCTTTGGAATTTTTGGTATTTTTGGCTATGGATGATCAATTTGAATGGTGAGGAAATGTTCAAGGTTAATTTTGGAGAATTTTGGGTGATTTGGAAATTTTGGAGGATTTGGGCAATTTTAAGGGCTTTTGGTATGTTAGGTGGGTCCGAGGCCCCGGAGGCCAAAAATTGAAATTTTGGAAAAATGAAGATTGATCAAATTTGAGTAAAGTGGAATCACTTTGGTTGAGCCATGAAGCCATATTATGCCCATATGAGCCATGAGAGGACTCATTTGAGGCATTCACTATGTTGTTCCTAACCCTCTTAACCAGGGGCTTAGGGGTTAAGGTCCATCCATATGAATTACCTACATGAGTCAAGGAGTCAAGGAGTCAAGTTGGGTATGGGTGTGGTTTTAGGATTTAGATTGTGTGTGTGAGAGTGTAGAGTATGAGTGTAGTGAGTGTGTAAGTCAACCCTCTCCAGACCAAGCCACCCAGGGTGGTCCTAAGGCCAAAGAGTCCTATAGGGTACTCATCCTTTAAACCATCACATTTGATTTCAACCCTCTAGGTGATTAGGGGTCTTCAATCAAGCTTGTGGGGTTTACAGGGAGTCAAGAGGTGTTTAAACTTCTAAAGGGTGGGTCCCACTTCTAGTCCTCTAAGATAATCAAAGGAAAAGCCTAAGGCTAGATCCTAAGTACTAAAGAGAGAAGAGAAGACCTCATCAAAAATGAGGTCAACAAAACTGAAAATGAAAAAGATTCAGATTATGAGATGAATAAGGAGTTGGAATATATTCAGAAGAAATTTGAAGTGTTAGATACCATGGAATGTGGAGATAAAAGTTTAATTTCATCTATTGTTAAACCTTCTGAACTTGAGATGAAAATTCTCCCTAAGCATTTAAAGTATATGTTCTTAGGAGAATCATCTACCCTACCAGTTATTGTATCTTCGGAGTTAACTGAATATCAAGAAAAAAAATTATTAGAAATCTTAAAAAGATACAAAAAGGATTTTGGATGGACTTTGGCATATATCAAAGGAATCAGTCCTTCAATTTGTATGCAAAGAATTTTATTAAATGAAGAACATAAACCTAAAATTGATCCGCAAAGGAGATTAAATCCTATAATGAAAGAAGTAGTTAACAAGGAAATTTTAAAATGGCTTGATGCTGGAATTATTTATCCAATTTCGGATAGTGCTTGGGTAAGTCTAATCCATTGTGTACCGAAGAAAGGTGGAGTGACTGTGGAAGTGGATGAAAGGAATGAAATTTTACCTACTAGACAAGTGAATGGATGGCAAATTTGTATTGATTATAGAAAATTGTATGCTGCCACCCGAAAAGATCACTTTCCTCTTCCTTTTCTTGATCAAATGTTGGATAGACTTGCTGGACACAAGTACTATTGGTTTTTGGACAAATATACTGGTTATCATCAAATACCTATTGCTCCTGAGGATCAAGAAAAGACAACGTTTACTAGCCCCTATGGAACATTTGCTTTTCGAAGAATGCCTTTTGGACTGTGTAAGGCACCTGCAAGTTTTCAAAGATGTATGATGTCTATCTTTAGTAGTATGATAGATAATGGAATAGAAGTTTTCATGGATGATTTTTCTGTGTTTGGAACTTCATTTGATATTTGTTTGGAAAACTTGGCAAAAGTTTTAAAACTCTGTGAGAAAACAAATTTAGTTCTGAACTAGGAAAAATGTCAATTTATGGTTACATAAGGAATAGTGCTTGAGCATAAAATTTCTGAATATGGTATGGAGGTCGATCCTGCTAAAATTCGAGTGATTGAGAGATTACCACCACCCACTACTGTGAGAGAGGTGTGGAGTTTCTTATGACATGTTGGATTTTACAGGCGTTATATTAAAGATTTTTCTAAAATTACTAAACCTTTGTGCCAACTTCTAGAAAATGACAGGAAGTTTGATTTTAATGATGAATCTTTGTGTGCTTTTAATTTACTTAAAAAAAAATTAATCACTGCTCCTATAATTGTTTCACATGATTGGGAGAAACCCTTTGAATTGATGTGTGATGCTAATGATTATGCTATTGAAGTTGCGTTGGGGCAAAGGTATGATAAAACTTTCAAGGTCATTTACTATGCTAGCAAAACTCTTAATGATGCTGAAATTAATTATACCACTACTGAAAGGGAGTTATTAGCTATAGTATTTGCTTTTGATAAGTTTTGACCTTATTTAATTGGGACTAAAAGTATAGTTCATACTGATCATTCAGCTATTAAGTATTTAAGGCAAAAGAAGGATGCTAAACCTAGATTGATTAGATGGATAATCATTTTGCAAGAATTTTATTTTGAGATAGTTGATAGGAAAGGATCTGATAATCAAATTGCCTATCATTTGTCAAAAATAGAATATGATAATTTATCTGTATTTGAAAAGGAAGTTACATAAACTTTTCCTGATGAACAATTGTATATTCTTATGGAAAAAAAATTGCCATGGTATGCTAATATTGTGAATTATATTCTGAGTGATATTATACCATCGGATTTAACAAGGCAACAACAAAAAATATTTAAATATGATGCTAAATTTTATTTTTGGGATGAGCCCTATTTATATAAACAGTTTAAGGATCTGATTTTTAGAAGATGTGTGCCACATGAAGAAATTAATCCAACCTTTCAGAGATGTCATGATTCTGAATTTGGAGGTCATTTTGGTGTTGATAAAATGGGTTATAAGATTTTACAATCTGGATTTTATTGGCCAACTCCTTTTCGTGATGTTTATAAATATGTCAAATTTTGTGATCAATGTCAAAGAGTAGGTAATATTTCTAGAAGAAATGAAATGCCTCTGAATTATAATGTGGAAGTTGAAATTCTTGATGTATGGGGATTACATTTTATGGGACCATTTACACCTTCATTTGGAAATTTATATATATTGATCGCTGTTGATTATGTTTTGAAATGGATTGAAGCTGTAGCTTTACAAAGATGTGATGCTCGGAGTGTTTCTAAATTTTTGAAGAAAAATATATTTACAAGATATGGAATGCCGATTGTAATTACAACTGATGGTGGATCCCATTTCAGAAACAATCAAATTAATAGATTAATTGAAGAATATAACATTATTCATAGGATTTCTACTTCTTGTCATCTCCAGATTAGTGGTTTAGCGGAAGTATCAAATATGGAAATTAAAAGAATTTTTGTGAAAACAGTGGATATTCATAAATTAGATTGGTTTTGCTAGATTAGATACCGCATTATGGGGCTTATAGGACTGCTTTTAAGACCCCTATTAGAATGTCTTATTATAGACTAGTATTTGGTAAAACTTGTCATTTTTTGGTTGAATTAGAGAATAAAGCATATTGGATGATTAAGGAGTTGAATTTTAATTTGAAAAATGTGGGAGAAAAAAGATTTATGCAATTGAATGAGTTGGAAGAAATCAGTAATGAATTATATCATAATGATATAATTTATAAAAAGAGAATGAAATTGTGACATGATAAGAAGATATTGAAAAAACGATTTAAACATGGAAAAAAAGTTTTGTTATATAAGTCCAGATGGATGGGACCTTTTAGTGTAGTGAAAGTTCATTCTTTCGGAGCTGTTGATATCGAGGATCCTAAAACATGAAATATTTTCATGGTTAATGGGCATCGTTTAAAACCTTACTTTGGAGGTTTTCTACTAGATTTCAAAGAGGTTTTATTGCTAAGTCATCCTAGCTAACTGAATGGTTTGTCAGGCTGACGACGTTAAACCAAGCGCTTTATAGGAGGCAACCCATGTGTACTTGTGTGTTGTGTTTGCTTGCCTTTTGTTGTTTGTGCTTTTAGTTTGATATTTAAGAATCCTAATTACCCCTAAATAAGTTAAAAAATAAAAATATATCAGATCATATTGTGAAAATGAAGTATTTCGAGCCAAACGAAGTTCGATGAAAATTTTTACCACTGGCGCCACCGGCACCCTATTCTTTTAAAAGTAGCCGAATTTCTAGTTTGAGCGCCGCCGGCTCCCTATCAAGCGCCGTCGGTGGCCAAATTCTGGTTGACGGTTTTTATTTTTTAAAATGCAATTTTTGGCAGTTTTGAGCGGGTTCTTCTTCCATAAAACATCCCAAAACTCCATTTTAAACCCATAAGCACCAGAAGAACAAAAACTTCCTTTCCCAATTCGCATCCCATTGATTTCAACTCCATTGAACTCCCTAAATCTCGCATTTAAAACTGATGGAAGTTCGTTAGTTTCGAGGCGCAGTGTCTATTCCATAATGTGATAATGAAAAGAAGGATTATCAAGGAAAGAGGCTTTGTAAATGGAGGTTTGGAGAGTCCAACTACAAGAGTTGAAGAGATAGTAAAGCAAAGGCGTTGGGAAGTGTTATGCTACATTACCGCGGCAGTAGTTGTTCCGGTCGTGAAAGAATTTTATGCAAATCTGCCTGGGATCAACCAAGGATGTGTTTTTGTGCGAGGTAGGTATGTACCATTCACTCCTGCAAGGATTAATAATCTCTTCATGATTGAAAATGTACCTATTTGTCATTATGCAAATTTTAATGCGACTAGCAATGATATGAATGAAATCTATCATTATTTGACGGATGAGAATGAAGAATGGGAAGTAAGGGATAATGAATATATCAGTTTCTCTTCTTCATCCTTAAATCTGGTATCAAAACTGTGGCATTACTTTATTTTGGCAAAATTAATTCCTACTATGAAGATAAGTAAGGTAACGAAGGAAAGTGCTATTCTGAATTTCTGTATACAAACTGGAAGGCCAGTGGATATTGGATCAATCATTACAAAATCTGTTTTGGGATTGATTGTGCATAGATCTAAATATGGGCTTGGACACCCGTCCACCATATTTTTGTTATGTAGTCAATCACAAGTATGATATGAAAGTTGTGAAAAAGTTCTTCTACCATGGAGACCTATTGATCCAAATGATCTTCATGACTACCGAACACTAGGTGATGAAGGAGATATGGATTTGCTTGCTGATCAGCCTACTGAGAGTTCACAACTTATTCACCCTTACTATTTTGAAATTTTGAGGGTGATATTGAATAAGATAAAGAAGTTTGAAAATGAGGTACAGAATGTTCTGAATGCTATTAATAATATTTCTGATTTATTTGATCATATTGATTGGAGGATGAAAGACCAATTTGATCATACTGGTCGGATTGAGTTGGGTCTGATTAATCTGGTGAAAAAGAATGCTGTGGTCACGGAGTCCGGCACCTAGATGCGACAATTACCTTCTAGAAGATACATTGAATTTGGATGAATTTTGAAGAGGTGCCTTAAGCAACCCCTGGTAAAATTTAGAGCTCTATAAATAGGAGCCCATTCTACAGAGAAAATCGTACCAAAACCCCCCTCTTAGTACACATACCCATTTTAGCATCTTCTCTCTCATCTCTAATTTTATTTAGTCTCTTCCATACTTAGGGTGCCACTTTATTTTGTATCTAGTGAGTTTATTTTGAGTGTTTGTTGTGTGTTATCGCTGTTGGAGTCTTTCACCATTGCTTTAGAGTCAGTAGAAGTCAGCGGATCTCTTGAAGGAACACTTCAGATAAGTATTTGTACTTTGGTTCAAAGTTTTATAAATATGATTTGTTGTGTCATTTCAATGAGTTATGAGTAGTTAGCTATCTTTCTCCTTTCAACTATGAAAAAATTATAAATTAAATAAATTTTGTAGGAGAATTAAATATAAAATATTTTAAAACATTGTGATGATATTAATACCTGATCTTAGTTTACTTTTTAAATTGGTCATTTAATTTGTTAAAACTCGTTGAAGAATTTTGAGACCTATCCTGTAATAAATTCTTAACTAGTAGATATCATATGAATCCTTAGGTAATTGCATGCTATACGCGGATTGTTTAAGGTGAAGTGCAAATAAATAGGAAGATATTATTTATTGGGCGTAGAATTAATTAGTTTTTAGAGTGACAGACTAAATTCTAATAATTTGGTTTATAGAAAGGTAAGCCACCCGTGGACATCTAGTAGTGTGAGCCTAGATTAACACATTCTACTAATAAAACATCCTGAGCCTAAATATAGATTAGTCAATGTTCTTTGCACCTGGACCAAAGCATAAAAAATATGAATGCTTCTATTTGGCACAATACCATAATCTTAATTCCCTACAAAAGTTAATTAATCTATAATTCTTGGATTAGTTGAAAAATGATAAAGTCGTTTTTTATAATTGCATTGAATTTTAATTACTGCTTACTTACTTTCCTACTTATTGCTTACTTTCTTTTAGTAAAAATTATTAGTTAATTAAATTTGAATATATATATATATATATAAAGGTATTTATAAATTGCTTTCAAAAATTTCAAAATATTATTTATATCTCTTACTTTTTATTTCCCTATCCCTGTGGGATCGATAACCAGGACTCCACTAGAGCCTGTTGACCTCATTTTTGATGAGGTATTGTCTTTTCTCTCTTCTTAGTCCTTAGGATCTAACCTTAGGCTTTTCCTTTGACTAATCCTAGAGGACTAGAAATAGGACCCACCACTTAGAAATTCCAAACACTTCTTGATTCCCTTCAAACCCCACATGTTTGATTGTAAACCCCCAAGCCACTTGGAGGGTTAAGACCAATATGTGGAGGTTTAAAGGTTGAGTTTTCTATAGGACTCTCTGGCCTTAGGAGTACCCTGGATGGTCTGGTCTGGTGAGGTCTAGCTTGCACCACATCACACTCTCACACACATTCTAAACCTTAAACCCACCAAAATACCCCAATACCCTCCAAATAACCTCCAAATACCCAAAATACTCTTTTTAACCCAAAATTCCAAAAATTCCAAAAATTCCTGAAAATCCCGTAAAAATCTCAAATATTCCCAATTTCATTTTGTTCAACTATACCACGGCCCAATTTTGTCAATTTAAGCCGATTTCATCAAAAACCCCAATTTTGACCTAAGCCCGACCTAGGCTCCGATTTGACCCAAATTGACCCGACGCTAGCCATTTTCTTCTCAATTTAAATTTTAAACGCTTTGACACACT
The DNA here is from genome assembly GCA_022702705.1 of Papilionanthe hookeriana x Papilionanthe teres. NCBI lineage: Eukaryota > Viridiplantae > Streptophyta > Magnoliopsida > Asparagales > Orchidaceae > Papilionanthe > Papilionanthe hookeriana x Papilionanthe teres. The sequence goes on from CM040424.1 coordinate 153,605,768, forward strand.
CTCGTAAACTGAATGAAATATTCGATCGCTACCAGTTCAACCTCGAATTTCAACCAAATCTGATTTAATCGTGAAATCCCCAAATTTGACCTTTTTTTGACCTGTTTTGATAACAAGTTTGTCCAAACGGCTTCGGATGACGAAATGGACTGCGCTGTTGCGTCCGGAACATCGAAATTACCTAGGAAGGATACTAATTTTGATATTTTTTCGTGCGGGATTGATTTTTGTCCGAATCGGCGAAAGTTGACTAAAACATTTTTTAAAATAAATAAATAAAACAAAAAAAAAAACCTAAAATCCCTAACCCTCATCTCCCTCACGCCTCTTGCCCCCGCCCCCATTCGCGATTCCTCCTGTCGCGAGCCCCAGCCGAACCGAGCCCCTCCCCCCATCTCCTCTTCTTTGTCGCGGAGCTTCGGCCGTGGTCCCCTCCTCGTACGCGTGCTCTGCCTAAAGCTTCCCCTTCTGCCGCCACGCCTCCTGCGCCCTCTACGGCTCGATTCCCACTTCCCTCACGTGACTCTTGTCGCTTCTCTTGGCTTGCCTCATGGCCTGGGTAAGTCGACGATACACTCCTCCTCTCCTCTGGCTATATAAACCCCACTTGGGGAGCTCTTTGAGAAGGGCTGAAAATCTTTGGAGAGGGAGAGATGCTGCAGAATTTTTTTTTGAGTTGGTAAATTGCCGCTAGTTCTGTGTCGTTGCTGAAACTCTGTTGCTCGACCCTCTCTGGTTCGAAACCCACTTCTCCTTCTTTCTCGGAGCATTTGGAGGTAAGTTGTATCAATCTTCATGGGTTCAATCTTACTGGTAGCTTATTTTGACACCATTTCAAAGTTTTTTTTTATGATGCATGAATATTTATGACTCCTTTATATTATCTGACTTTATCTTCTTTATATATGTATATGTTTGTATGCATAAGGATGTTTGGGTTTATATGCATCATGATAGTTATAATTGGATAAATATGGCAGCAGTTTGATTGCTTGAAAAAGATGGTGGCTTATCCATCTGTCCACTTATTCAACATTTCAAGGAAGTTCTGTATAAATTTTTGCACAGAAGCATTGATGGTTTTCATTGTAATTTTTTTTTTTTTCTTTCTTCTGTTGTCATTTCTCTCCATAAATCCTCTTTTATTTTTGCTAATTTAAATGTCGTCCTTTTTAGATATTTGGTATCACCCAGATCTTATATGTTTACATTTATAGCACATAAAATTTCAGGTTCTTTGATGTGGTATTTGGGCCAATTCTTATTTGTAATGCTTTAAACTAAAATTTTGTAAACATGCTGAAGTTTCTCAAATATTTACAAGGCCAATTCTTATTTGTTTACATATTCAACACCTAAACTCAAATCTTTACATTCATACCACGTGATCCTTTATGTCCCATTTATTTCTCTGATTGTTGGTTGGAGGATTTTATAACCTGGATAACTTGGAGCTTTGTGGCATGTTATACAATGGAGAATGTATTATAACTTGAAGGTTTTGGAAAACTGAAAGTTTGGTTTGTTTTTTTTTTATTTTATTATTATTATTATTTATTATTTTGCAAAAATCTGAAAATATTTAGTAATTTATTTGCAATGATTTGAGAGGTTTTATTTGTCCTTTGCAATTATTCGAGAACATTGGTGTTTGACCTTTTGAAAACTTGGATAGCACGGGTGTTTCTTTTTGTAAAAATTGGAGAAGTTTGGATGGCTTACATGTTAAAATTTGAAGAGCTTTGCATAACTCTTTTGTGAAAATTTAGAAGTGCCGGGTGGCTTATTTAAAAAAAATCTAAAACTTGACACAACTTCTTTTGAAAATGTGAAAAGTTTCGGAATGTGATATTTGAAAATGTGGAGAGGTTTGCCTGGGCTTTTTGCTTGGCCCTCATTCAATTAATTTCTTAGTGTCGATGATTATTCTTCTAGCACTTCATGCTTACAACGATAGCCTAGCAAAGAAAACTCTGTGTTTAATGCTTAATCTTATGAAGGTTTTATATGACGCTTTATGAAGCTCTACATTGCACATGGTGAAAGCTTCATATAGCATCTCATGAAAGTTTTATGTGGCACTTTATGAAAGATTCACATGGCATTTTTATGAAATTTTTACATAGCATTTGGTGATGGCTTCACATGGCATTCAAGATGCTCTTTATTCTTCATGTGTTGGCCGAAATTTTATGCTAGGGAGGCTTGAAGTCGAGCTTGTTTCGTGAGGTGTTTTGATACTTTCTTGCACTTGGGAAAGGAAGCTATCATATCTAGGCTTGCCAAAATGAAAAACCTGCACTTGTTAAATTGTTTTGGATGAGTTTATATCATCCCCATGCTTGCCAAAATAAAAATCTTCACTTGTTAAGTTGTTTTGGATGAGTTTCTATCATGCCTACACTTGCCAAAATGCAAAGTCTGCACCTATGTAGTCATGTGGGGATCATTTGGATTACTTCCATGCTCACTAAGATGAAGAATTTGCACTCATGCCTTCACGTGAAGTTGGTTTGTATCATTTTTATGCTTTCCAAAATTAAAAATCTGCATTGCGACACGTTTTACTTAAAAGCTTTGCTACACTTTATCACATGTTGGGAAGTGTTCAAGGCTTGATATATCTTATTTGGAAGAAATGACATGTTTCTCTTTTGTTACTTAGTACACTTTGGCTTTGGTGCTTTATATTTTTGAAGCATGAAAAGACTTATTCATTATGTGCAATTTTCGGATTTGGAGATAGGCACATGTATAACTTCCAAGATTTGAACTCATGAGTGCTTGTTCTTCATTAATTTCATCAAGTATTCATATGTACAACATCAAAACCATAATTGCACACATGTCTCACCTCACTCCAAGCATAAAAGTATGCCTCACATGTAGGGATTTGAAGTTCTCTTTTTCATGCAAGCTGTCCTATGGTTTTGAGAGTTCTAACATGCTTTATACATGCTTAGAATGGATAGAAACAGTGGTTGTCACATATACATGCTTGCGACATCTCTTTTTATGCAAATTGTAGGTGTGGAAAATTCATTTTTATGCCGTTATGCTGCCCGATTTTTCTTGGTTGGTTTTGTTCTTTTTCTACTTCATTTCTACTTCACTCCGTTTTATTTTCTTTACCCGCAGCTTTGTTTTATGTTTCCCTTTTCTTTGCCATTACTTGAATATTTGGGAAGGGTTACACACCACCTTAGGGGTCACTTCACGAACAGTGGCTTTCTCTTTCTTTCTTTTTCTTATGATTTTACAGTTATTTGGGAAAAGGAAGTGTGTTCCTAGGAGTCTAGTCTTCACCTTCTCCGAGAGCGTCGAGGTGCCTTTAGTCCTTTTCTCAAGACTTGTGAGGTCGGTCGGGAGTCCAGGGTGACTTACGTGTTTTCTGATTATTGGAAATCGACTCACTTCTTTTCGAAATTGTGTTAAGTGAGCCGCTTTCCGTCCTTCTTTCCTTGACCTCTCATCCCTAGTTTCACCTTGTTTCTTGGCTCAAAGCACACACCTACAGGGGACGTGTAGGTGTGCATATATAACCTCCTTGGGTTATATATGGGGCCATCAAGCAAGGCTGTAAGTGCGGTGGGGACATTGATGAGACTGCAAAACGAGAAAAAATTATGAGAGCCATAGAATGGGGCCGCCTGACTCAGAGACTCTGTAGAGAGTAGAGCAGAAATCACGGAACCGTTCGACCGTCCTTGGGGTTTCTACTGCCGACAGCTCTAATGTTCGTAGACCAAGTCCTATTAGGGTAGTCAACCCGTGGATCGAAATGTTTTAAAACAAAAAATACATATGTTTGAAAAATACAAAATTACCTCCACTACTCGCACGACCTACTTACCTACGGCTTTTACTCGCATGAAAACCAAAAATGAAATGTGTGAAAATTTATAAAGGTCCACGGTCGGCTATTCGAGCCGGACTAGACCGCCTTCGCGTAAAGTCGACCTAGTAGTCAGCACTCAAGTCCGGATATTAGCACAGCTCTGAGTCCGAAACACCACCGTGCTTACGGGTCTTTCTTTCCAGAGGCCCATGGCTTTCTCATGGTTCGCCATGAGTTTAGCGGGTCGTCTATGGGTTTTCTCACGGTGCTTTTCGCAGTTTTCTACGACTTTGTTTTGTTTTCGTTCGTGACTTTTCTCAGAGTTTTCTACGGACGTTTCTTTTCTTTTTTTTCCCGACTTTCTTGGTTTTCTTCTGCGATTTTCCTCGTTTTCCTTCGTTTTACTGTTAAGTTTTCAGACTTTACTTTCTTTGTACACACCATAGCACCCCTGTTTAGCTAGGTTGTTTTCACTTACTACTTTTACTTCTGCTCTTTTAGTACTGACAAATTTGTTGCAGAAAATATAAAAAAAAAATAAACAAGTAATAGTGCATCGCGGATGAGCAGAGCATACGGTACTCCTGTGACACAGTTTTTTACTTTCTTTACTGTTATACCTGCTTTACTTTTCAGTACATACTCCTGCTAGTCTAGCCTGTTTGCTTTCAGTTTATACATGTTACGCATGCCTTACTTTTCAGCATATACTCTTGCTTGTCTAGCCTTCTTATTTTCAGTATCCATACTTGCTTAGCATGTTTTGCTTGTTGTAGCATGTTATTCATGTTTAGCTCAGCATAACCTGCTTGTGATACTTGCTTCCTTTTGTTTGCTATAAGCATATTCCTCGCTTACTTGTTTTTCTCGCTTTCTTTTGCTACACTCCGTCATCGTTGCACACACTCACGCTCGCAATGAAAATGAAAACGATAATAATAATAAGATGAAATAAAACGATTTGCATGTTCACTTTAACTTAAGATTTAAACCTAAACTGCAACTTTGCTACGACGTGGAGCACGGAGCATGACTTCGAGGGCAGCACGGCCATAGTCAACAGCAAAACCTGTGTCGACATCAGCAAAACTATTCTTTAGTTTAAACAACAAGCCATAGGATTCGAGGTAGTCCGCCTAGTGCGACATAAATACTCACTCGTTCCTTTAGGCCTTTGTACGCACTTCGTCATGCAATATAAGCCCTAACACACTTTAGGATTCCGAGGTCGTCGTCCGATACGGTGTAAATCCTCTTATCTTTCGAGTTATTTGCATAACCATGTGATTATGTAAATGTAATTCCTATAATTAATCGGGCAAGATTGAAACTTAAATAAATTCATTTTCAAAATTCAAAGCCCAACAATAGGATAGTCGGGAAGTTGTCAAGATTCCTCTTGGATCCTCAACTTCCCCTACTCCTCTTCCTTTGGACTTCTAAAATAAACTGTTCCAAATTTGAGTTATTACCTATTGAAATTTCCAAAATCCAATTGTTTGAAAACCTTAAACTTTGAAATTCTTGAGAGCAAAACCACTAATCATTATCGAGAGTTTTCTTAGGTGATTCCCGTCACTTAAGATGTAATTAACTATAGGGGCTTGCCCTTATAGGGAACTTTATGAACCTGAGTAATATAAACCCCGCTTAATTCATTTATATTAAGCGGGGAACTTGTCGGCTTATAAAATTGGTTCGCAGGACCAAACGGATGTCACAAATCTCCTAGTTTATTTAATCGAGCCCCATCATCAAGCAAGGTGTCTATTCTTCGAGATAGTATACACGGCTTGTGGTGCGGTGCTCGTTTGTATAAACATATTCGGGATGTGAGATCGGTTTGATTTCATATCTTAAAATGTTCAAATTTAAAAATTATTTTTAAAATCAAATACTACCTTTTCAAATTATTTATTTAAATTAAATTAAAAATTCGCCGACAATTTCTGTAGGCGACCCTTTTTCAAAACACACAACCTAAAAAATATGCTGACAATTTCTGGTGACTCCGCTAGGGAAAAATTCCTCTCTCCATTTTTGATTAGAGGGTTTTGCTTTCATAAATCGGTAGTGAGTCCATGCCCCTAGTGGACCGAACTACTATTCTTTCCGTTGGCATACCCTGCTCATTTCTGTCTTGAGCGAGTATAGTCAACTCCTTTCTGGATTTTTGAGCCACTGTTGAGACACCCCTAAACAGAAAGGTTCTGAAATCCTACTTTTGTTACCTCTCCAAAGAGGTGGGGTGGACCCCCAATAGGTGTGGTGGGTTATGATTGGTCTATCGAAGTAAATTCGATGAGAAATCAATCCCCCTCAAATTTCAGTCCGGGTCCTACTCTTCATTCCTCTTTGAGTTTGACTTTTTTTTTGTAAACAAGTTAAACCTAAATCTCGCTCTCACAACATTCCATTTAAATTTCAACTAAAACAAAATTTCTTCAAAATTTCAAAAGCAAAATAAAACTTTTTTTAAAAAAAACACAGCAAATACACTAATAAACAATACACAAAATTTGAAATAAAAATTTACAAGGGCATGCAGTTTGTAAGTCGAGTGCGTTAACTTCAGTACTTTCACTGAAACTGCAAGACACGGGATGTCACTGACTTCTGGGAATTCTTCAAATGACAGGGACGATGTCTTCACCGAAGTTGATCTTCTCTTTCGCCACCGGAGAAGAATTCGCTATCAATAGAGACGAGTTGCCTGATCTGGCAGTCATTAAGTTTGGACAAGGGTTCGACAATGTTGTAGCAATGTTCGGTGATGTGGTCATCACGGTGATGAAGTCCGAAATAAGCAAGTTCGTTAAGCCTCGTTGTGGAGTTCAACTTGAAGCTCGTTACGCAATTCTCCCCTCCGGAAAGGATGTCGTTTGGAATGAATTCTTCTTTTGTCGTAAGGTCCGCTACGAAAAATGTTAGGATTGCTCCCGGAGTTGTGTCTCGCTTTTACCGCCGGATTCACCATCGTCGTACCAGGCCGCTCCGCTAACTAAAGGAAAAGAGATTCTACACGAGGGAAAGTCAACCGGCGTTTATGACCTACCATTTTCCGGATTCAATATTGGGTCCAATTCAAAGCCCATACAACTGACAAAGGCACAGAAAAGAAGACCATCTCTTACGGATAGAGCAACAATGAGTCAACGATTATACAAGGTATACCCGTTCAAGGAAGAGTCAATGTCGAATATATTCCATGACTTACTTCTAAGTTCGGAAATCAGGCTACCTGAGCCAAAAAAGCCAGAGGAGGTTGGCAAGGAAGATCACCCGATGTACTGCCCATACCACCGGTTGGCCGGCCATACTATAGAAAACCGCTTCAACTTTAAGGATCGACTCGAGGAGAATTTCGAAGTGGAAAGGTGGTAATCCCGGAAGAATATTTAAAAGAACTCGAAAAAGGTTCTATAAATATGATTTCAGATGATTCAATTGAATTCTACGCGACGACACCAGTTCTCGGGGAAATAAGTAATGTTTCTCGAAAACCTCCAGTTGACCTTAAAGTCATCAAAGGAAAGTCCATCGAGGAGGCTGTAGAAAAGCTTCGAGCTAACATTGCACAACTGTCTAAAAATCAGAAAAACAACATTGAAGAGGAAGATTACGAACTAGCAGATTTCATGGAAGGTGAATTCGCAGAAATCGACGTCGTCGAGACCCAATCAACATTATCTGCGAGCGACACTCCGCCTTTTGGTGAAGAGAACGCAGCAAGGGATTGGCAAAGGGCCATTCAACAACGAGATGAACATATCAACCATTTGAAGAAGCAACTAGAAGAAGTGATGACTGCTATGGCCACAATTCAAGGAAAGTCACAATCACCGCGAATAACACCTCTAGAAACAAACCAACTAGAGACCATTAATGTTACAGATGAAAGAAGGGAGTTCACCGTCGATGTACAACGGAAGAGGGATTCGGCTCGAGGTCCGAGCACGGAACAAGACATTAGGCAAATGGTGGAACGACAGGTGAGAGAAGCCCGGCTCGGCCTAAAGAACGATCATCGATTCCGAAGGGTAGACCATACCCTAAAGAGTTTGATGTCTGTCCAATATCCCGGAGGTTTCGTATCACCTCGCTTCAAGATTTTTGATGGTACGGAAACCCCCGACGAGCATGTTGCACACTTTCGAGCAAGTTGTCGCAACGCGGGGGTAGCGATGCATTGTTGTGTCGTCGATTCGTGAATAGCCTTTCGGGGGTTGCATTCGACCGGTACGCGTAGCCGCTAAATGGTTTGGTGAGAACGTTCGTAGAATTGGAAGACCTCTTTGTTAAGCGGTTCGCTGGAGCTAGACACCATATCACCATCGGTGATCTTGTGGTGGAGCGACAGAAGTCAACCGAAACATTGGTAGACTACATTTTACGATGGAGAAATTTAAGCCTGAAGTGTGAGCCACAACTCTAGGAGCAACATGCAGTTGAAATTCTCTTAAAGAGCATCCATGGACCAGTTGCATTTCTCCTCAAAGGATTCACAATCAAAAAGTTCGAGAAACTACTTTGCAAAGCTGAAAGTTTGCAAGAGGAAGCTAACGATTGGGTTTTCCGTAAAATTCGAAAAACTAGAGCCGATCAAGACATTTGAGGAGTCCGAGACAATGGCAAGTGGTAGATAAAGGCAAGCGACCAATGCAGATCTAGATTGAACGACCTCGACAACGATGCATTATCGGCGATCGTCTAAACAGTGGTCGCTTCGGATGGATGGAAGACGGGTCCGTCTACGGCCAAGAAACTAAGCAGAGTATATTCTTTCAAAGATGAGGTAGTGGAAAAGATGTTTCAGAATTTGATTAAGAAGCCCAAGTTCAGATTGCCTCGTGCAAAGAAACCGACGGAAGTAAACAAGAAGAATCATCCCAACTATCGCCCATATCACAGAATGCTTGGGCACACCATCGAAGGCTGTATCGGCTCAAAGAATGGCTAGAGAAAAACTTCAAGAATGGAAGCGTAACAATCCCTGATGAATATTTGAAAGGAACTTGAAATAAGTTATATCAATATGATTTCAGGCGATTTGTTTGCTTCAATTGGTTCCTACGCAGCTGACAACGGTCGTGACACTTTTTGGTTGCTATTACTTTGACTGTTGAAAGAAGATATTAAGCACGATCGGCATTGGTCCGTACCATCCTTCTTACTCGCAATGAATGAATGACAAAGAGTTTGTTTTTGTCCGGAATCGCTCAATGTTTGGAAAGCTTAAATTTGGATATTTTGCTGAGACTATGGTTTCGTGGAAGAATGAAATTAATGCTCTAATAATCGAGTCGTTTACTTTAAGAAATTTGGACTGGGTCCTAAATTGATTTCAAAATGAAGTAGTGTGGTTGAAATACGAGTAATTGACTCGAGATATCACGGGCCTTTTAATTTCCCGCCATGTGGCTTGGTCCGGACTTTCGAATAAGTTATAATATTCCAGGATTCACGTTGAGGGACATTTCAGAATTATTAGTTGGGGGAGTTTTTGACATTCAAAATCTTTAACGTAAATATGCACTTGCCGGATACGATGAATTCTCGAAAACAAAAGGAGCAAAAAAAAGGGTGTTCTCGAGGAGAAGCTTGAGGTGAGCACACAATCAAAAATTGGTGTCACAATCCAGACATTCAAAATCTTTAATCTGTGCTTCACTAGATATAGTAATCCTCAATAAAAAAAAGGAGAGAGAAAAGCTCAAAAAAAAAAAGAAAAAGAATGCTCCCTGAGAAGAAGCTTGAGGCAAGCATATAATAAAAAATTGGTGTCTTAATCCTCCCCTGATTAATAAAACTTGAAATACAACCTTAAGAAGTTTCCTCTGATATTATGCTTTGAAAAGAGTCAAGTGATTTTATGTCTTTTGGACGGTCGAAGAATCGGCTCAAAAATATCTTTGGACGGTGAAAAATATTTTAATCACATGAACATAAATTTTGAAATCTACTTAAGCCCAGGAAGAAAGAACTAAACAAATGACAACGATATTAGCAGTTAATGTAAATTTAACCCCGAAGTCGTATCCTTCAGCGCCCAAGAAATACAACTTCAACGTCAGTTCAAAGAACGTCATAGTAATTTCTCGAAGACAGTGTGAACACCCTTTACGAAATCGGTGACAAAATCAAATGACAACTGCTACGAACAAAGCTACGGAGTTGCAGCCTCCTAAACTGTGACGTCCTTAGAGATAACACATCTTTATAGGTGCTTGAAAGAATATAAATTCCGATAGCAACTTAAAGAGTGAGTTATTATCTACAGTTGATTTCAATCAACTGATGATACCCTCGAAGTACTCGCGCATCATGATGCTTCGGAGACAAATTCTTGTCCTACGAAGCACCGATGTCGCACTTGTCTAAAACCTGGTCCAACTCTTAAAACAAATGAAACTAAATAAAACTCGCATCAAACAAAATAAAAGTCAACATTTGAACAAAACAAAAGAACTTCGCACCTCGTGAATTTTCAAAAATCTCCGCATAACATTTCGATAAAATTCAAGACTCGCATGAACTTCAACAAACATTCTCTCGCACTTTACAATATGTTTTCACAATCTCTGCATTCATAAATCTCAGCAATATGTTCAGTCTCTGCATTCATAAAACTCTGCATTCCCAAATATCAGAAAAATCTTTCTCAAATCTCAGCATAAGCTAAATCTAACTAAAATTCTTCATAGTCATAGCATAAATCAAATATCAACAAAATTTTTCACAACCACTGCATAAACTGAATCTCAGCAAAAATTCCCCATGGACCTCAACAAAATTTCCCTCAATCTCTGCATAAATAAATTTCAACAAAATTCTTCAGTCTCAACATAAGTCAGCAAAATTCTTCAATGTCTCTACATTCACAGAATCTCTGCAATTCTCAGAACTTGGGATAGGCTTCCACCCTACTCCCTTCTCAGCAATCTCAGCAATTCTCAGCATATTCTCAGCATTTCTCAGCAATCTCAGCAGTTCTCAGCAATTCTCAGCAATCTCAGCAGTTCTCAGCAATTCTCAGCATTCTCAGCATATCCTCAGCAATCTCAGCAATTCTCAGCATATCCTCAGCAATCTCAGCAATTCTCAGCATATTCTCAGCACTCGGGATAGGCTTCCGCCTGACTCCCTTCTCAGCAATTCTCAGTACTAGGGATAGGCACAGTCTTTGAGGAAATGGAGGTGGTGGTCTTTTTAAATTGATTTTAGTTGGAGATATTAAGTTTTCCAGATCCTTAGAATCATGTTCTTTAAGTCTTTTAATTTCTTTTGTTTCTCTCACAAATTTTTTCTCTTTTATAACCACGTCCTCTATCTGTATTCCACTCCATAATCAGATAGCTTCTACATGTTCATTATTGTTCACTTTAGGGTTGATCTCAATGATGCCAGGAAGCGTTCCTTGGGGTATATTGCTAAGCAATTAGCAATACATCCAAATTGGTTCCCTATGTTTCTAATCGCAGCATTTTGACTTTGCCACTGGTTTCCCATTTGCAATACCACTTCTTCTATTGACATCTTCTTATCCTCAAATTATTGATCATTATTAGAGTCCAGTGGATATGAAGGTCTCTAGTTTTTGTTCCTCTAATTATTCCAGCATCCATTATGATTTGCATGATTATTTTCCCATTGTTGGTTTCGATCCCCAGTAGAATGATTCCATTTAAAATTAGGATGGTTATTCCAACATGGGTTGTAAAAGTTAAAATACAGGTTGTGTATGGTATTTAAAGTCCCATATGATAAGTTAGAATCAATCATATGCCCTAGAAAACTTTCCTCACTTACTGGGGTAAATTGAGGCCGGTTCATTCCAAATTGTTTAAACTTCCTTTATATTGCAGCAACCTAAGATGCAGGAATTACAATCACATCTGTATCATGAACACTGGCTACCTTTTTAGGATTTACCCTTGTAGAGGGCCATTAAAATTAATTTGTAGCCATTTCTTAAATTAACACACACACTTCATCTAATGGATTTTATATTAATGATCCACCGGCGGCATCGTTAATTATAGACCTAAGGGATCCTTCTAACCCATTGTAAAAAGTTTGAATGATTAACCAACTAGGTAGAGCATGGTGTGGACACTTTCTTAAGAGTACCTTAATTTTTTTTACAGGCTTCGTATATTGATTCCCCTTTATACTGAAAAAATGAGATAATATCGCTTCTAAGTTTAGTAGACCTTGAAGGTGGAAAATACTAAGCTAGGAATTTTTTAGTTAACACCTTCCAATTTTTAACAGTTCCAGGTGCTAATTAGTATAACAACACTTTAGACTCATCCGTTAGTGAGAAAGTAGAAGGCCTTAGTCTAAAAACATCATTGATGGCGACGAAAGAAAAATGTTCGTCGGTTCGTCGCCATCAATTTTCGATGTCATGTCAATGTCAAGGAGTCGCCGCTCTGTTTAATATTGCCCTAATCTTATTTATATAAATCCTCTAAAAAAATTAAGAAATTTAGGGCTAAGAGAAAGCAGTAGAAAAAGGATGTTTGTGATAATCATCCTAAAAGAATATTCTAGAATATCATATCCTAAAATTTATATATAAGAAAAATTATAAAGTCTTAACTAGAGATTTCGAGATGTGACATCTATCGTGGGTTCTTTTAAATTTCCTATAGAAGCAAACTTCTATAGTTAATTACATCTTAAACAATTTTTAATTGTCTAAGAAAACTTCTGATTAATGTAATCAATTCTATTCTAAAATTTTATTTTTAAGGAAAGATGTACCCACTATTAATCCAAAATATTATGTAACCATATTTTTATTATTTTGTCAACTAATATACCAAATCATATCTTGTCATTTCATTTCAAACTTTTATTTTTGTTTCCTTGTTTGTCATTTTTATTTTATAAATATTGTTATAAAAATTTCAATGTTATTATGTTTTTGTTTTAGGTTTTGTGGCTATCCTAAAAGTTTTGATTTTGTTTTTAATGTCGTTGTTTTATCTAGTTTTGTTTTGTTGAATTTTAGGTTTTATGGCTATCCTAAAAGTTTTGATTTTTTTTTCCAGTTCCATAACTTCCTGCAAAACAAAGTTAGCACATCCTATAACATGTAAAGAATATCTAAACGGAGTTAATTTCATCATTTTAGTTATCCTGCAAAACACAGTTAGCACATTTTATAATATGCTGAAAAAAAATTTAATATTAGATTTAAATATCAAGTTTAATTTTAATGCCACTTGAAATTTAATAAATTGATTTAGTCAAAATTATTAAATTTCAATTAAACTTATGGGTTTGATTTGAACTCAATATTAATTAAAACTTAATTTATGTCAAATTTTGCATAAGTTCAATTTAAGTCAAACTTAATGTTCAGGTTAATTGAAATTAAACTTGATTTAAATCAGGTTGTGCTAAATTCAAATTCAGCATGGATTGAGCTTAAATTAAATTTGAGGTTTAATTCGAGTTTAATTTGGGGTCGATCTTATAAAAGGACTTAATCTTTGATTTAGATTTAAATTCTTGTGTTGAACTTAAGGTTTGAGTTAACTTGGGTTCAAGTTATGTTGAACTCAAGTTAGATTTAAGTTAAGTTAGGTTCAATATGGGTTGAACCTAAAGTTTAGGTTAACTTGGGTTCAAGTTAGTTTGAACTCAAGTTCGGTTTAAGTTAGTTAGGTTCAAAATGGGTCGAACCTAAAGTTTAGAGTTAACTCGGGTTCATGTTAGAGTTGAAATCAAGTTAGGTTTAATTTAAGTTATGTTCAATCTGGTCGAACCAAAGTTTAGGTAAACTTGGGTTCAAGTTAGGTTGAACTCAGTTAGGTTTAAGTTAAGTTAGGTTCAATATGGGTTGAACTTAAAGTTTAGGTTAACTTGGGTTCAAGTCAAGTTGAACTCAAGTTAGGTTTAAGTTAAGTTGATTATGGTTAAAGGGTTACTTATGCCTAATGTAAGTAAAGCTTAAGAATTAATTAAGTCTAATTTGTTTAGACTTAATTAGGGTTTAAGGGTTACTCACGCCTAATTTAAGTAAAGCTTAAGGATTGATTAAGTCTAATTGGGTTAGACTTAATTAGGTTTATAGGTTACTTAAGCCTAATTTAAGTAAAGCTTAAGGATTGATTAAGTCTACTTGGGTTAGACTTAATTAGGGTTTAAAGGTTACTTAAGCCTAATTTAATTAAAGCTTAAGGATTGATTAAGTCTAGTTGGGTTAGACTTAATTAGGGTTTAAAGGTTACTTAAGCCTAATTTAAGTAAAGCTTAAGGATTGATTAAGTCTAATTGGGTTAGACTTAATTAGGGTTTAAAGGTTACTTAAGCCTAATTTAAGTAAAGCTTAAGAATTGATTAAGTCTAATTAGGTTAGACTTAATTAGGGTTTGAAGGTTACGTAAGCCTAATTTAAGAAAAGCTTAAGGATTGATTAAGTCTAATTGGGTTAGACTTAATTAGGGTTTAATGGTTACTTAAGCCTAATTTAAGCAAAGCTTAAGGATTGATTAAGTCTAACTGGGTTAGACTTAATTAGGGTTTAAAGGTTACTTAAGCCTAATTTAAGTAAAGCTTAAGGATTGATTAAGTCTAATTGGGTGAGACATAATTAGTGTTTAAAGGTTACTTAAGCCTAATGTATGTAAAGCTTAAGGATTGATTAATTAGGTTTAATAATGGTTAAGCCTAATTTGTTTATTATTAAACTTAATGTCTTTTAATGTTTAATTGTGATTAATTAAGTTTAAAAATGTTCTAAACCTAATTAATGTGTATTTATTAAACCTAATGTCTTTTAAGGTTTAATTATGATTAATTAAGTTTAAAGATGTTTTATAGCTAATTAATGTGTATTTATTAAACCTAATGTCTTTTTAGGTTTAATTAAGATTAATTAAGTTTAAAGATGTTTTAAACCTAATTAATGTGTATTTAATAAACCTTATGTCTTTTGAGGTTTAATTATGATTAATTAAGTAAATATGTATTAAACCTAATTAATGTGTATTTATTAAACCTAATGTCTTTTATGGTTTAATTATTTTTAATTAATTTTTAAGATGTTTTAAACCTAATTAATGTGCCTGATGTCTTTTAAGGTTTAATTATGATTGATTAAGTTTAAAATGTTTTAAACCTGATTAATGTGTATTTATTAAATCTAAAGTCTTTTAAGTTTTAATTATGATTAATTAAGTTTAAAGATGTTTTAAACCTAATTAATGTGTATTTATTAAACCTAATGATATTTTAGACTTAATTTATTTTGTCTTAAGTCCAGTATGATTAAGGTCTAAATATATAACTAAGTCTAAAATGATTAGAACTAATTAAGTTTTTTTTTTTAGAAAATTCTTTATAGAGTTAATTAAATGTATGTTTATATTTATTCACCCTTAATGATTTTGAGATGTCATTTTAAAATTTCCAAAAGTTGAATTTTAATATTTTAAGGTTTTATGTCTGTCTTACTAAGTTATTTAACCAATTTCAAATTTTTATTTCCTTAAATTTTAATTTTATAATTATTATTACAAATAATAACAAAATTGCACAAAATTAGGAAATCTTATATTAAACAATTTTCCCAGCCTAGGAAAAATCACAGAATGTTCCTAAAGACCTAAAGATTGATCCTTGAAAATGTCATATTTTTCTGATTAATAATTAATTTTTAATAGTTAAAATACTCCAGAGAGTATTTAATTAATTAAATATAAATCAAAAATTAAAATTTTGAATTCCACATTATAGTGCTTACGTTCCTAAGTTCAGGGATATTTTTATTTCATTTTTATGATTTTTATTTTAAAAACTATGAATTTTTTATTTGTTTAAGGTTTACCTATTTTATTTAAACCTAAAACCCATCAAAAATTTTCAGGGAGTGCCGCGTGTCCTCGGCAGCGTCGAAAACGTGCTTGATCTGTTGTGTGGGTCCAAACAGCGGATCGGGTAGGGAATAATCTCGGCCGTCTTTCTTTTAAACAGAAGATCAGACAGCTGTGTGCCATCGTCTTCCTCCCGTCATAACTCACAGGCAGTCGATGTTCTAGGGACAAAATCTCACTCGATTCTTGATGAAATAGAGCAAGGTTTGTTCCTACACCATCGTCTCGAGCAAACGAACATATCCATACGGATATGTGGGGGTTTTGAAATACTTTATTTCACAAAGCATCAAACCCAAATCGCCATTAAAAAAGAAAATCCATACCTTAGTCTGAGTCGATTCGAATTTGATTTGATCGATCTGGATGCTCCGTCTGGACCTCAGTAAGCTTGATCTAACTGCAATTTGGAACGAATTTGAGTTCTTGTATGACTTCTATCAAAGGATGACTCAGCTGGAGGGAGTTGATGGAAAGCTATGTTAGAGGTTATGGGAAAGCCTGATTTTGATTGGGCAGACCTTCGTTCAGTCCCTAAATGAGTTTAGGATAGCTAATTTTAAGGTTTGTGGAGTTTTGTTTGAGACTTCAAATTTGTCCTGGTTTGGGCTTATTTTAAGCTCTTGGGATGAACTAAATTGGGGAATTTAAGTGGATTTGAGGGCCTGATTTTGGTGGGGTTCAACTGCTTAGGTTCTAGGGAGCAATTTTGATGTTGAAGGTTTCTGGATTTAAGCGGTATATAAGGCCTTAGAATTTCCTCTTCCTCACTCAGTTTTAAGCTCTCGGGTTAGCCTACTTAAGCTGGTTTCATGGAGCTTTGAGGCTAGCTAATGGCTGGATTTTGGTTGGGATTCACTCCTAAAGTCCTAAGGAGCAAGTTCGCTGTTGGGAGTTAGGGGAATTGGGTAGAGCTTAGGCCACTTTTCTCCTCTCTTTTCTCTCTTTTCTTAGGCTTATGTTAGGCTCTATTTATAGCCATGGGAGGTAATTGGATGGCTTAGGCTGAAGTGGGTTCATCTAGTGAAGTTCCCATCCTTCACATTAACGCTTTGAGGATAGATCTCAGTGCATGGTAATGATGAATTAGAATTTTCATCATTGAGGTTAACCATGGTAAGGATTAACCCTTGATTTTGTCTTGCTTCCATTGGTTCCCTTATAAGGTGGATATGGCTGGCTATGTTTAGCTAGATTAATCTCCCTTAGATAATTCAAATGAAATAAGGAGATGAAAACACATATGCTTTTTATTTACCATGGCATGAAACAAAGGGAAGGTTACTCATTTCATGCATAAACTTCTTACCATTTAATTTTGCCATGGTTAAGGTTTGATTCAAGCCAATATCTCTTTTCATTGGGTGTTTAAGATGATGAACAAAATCATCCCAAAGATGGCCGACCATGCAAATAGGTGTATTGAAGAAAATGTGACGCATACTCTCCTCTTTTCATTATTTATGCTTTTAGTTCATGATGGCTCTTTAACCTTAGTTAGATTTATCCTTATGTTTTGCTTTCTTCCTATTGAATTAAGGGAGAGGTGCTTGCCACCTATGGGGCCATGTCATACCTAATGTATGGAGGGATTGGCACATAAGCTTAACCCTTAACCTAACCACAATGATAACTCTTAACCTAGGTTAAAGGTGATGAGTCATGGATTAAGTAATGTGTTAATCATATCATGATGGTCTTAATGAGTTTTAGATTACCCATTAATGATCTCCTTAAGTTTGTTAATAAGAAAGGGGATTATGACATCATGTGTGATAAATTCAAATTTACTTTAGCATTGTTTTTTATATAATTTCATTTCTAATTAAAAATTAATTAGAAATGTATGGAATAAAATGATTTTTAGGAAAATGTCATTTTATGTCTTTTTAATTTAGATTTGTCATGTCTTTATTAATTAATCATGTCTTCAAACTTTAATATTTTAATTAAAATATTAAATATTTTATTAATTAACCAAAATAGTTTAATTAATTATTTTATGTCTTTTTAATTTAAAGGTTTAATTTTGTCATGTTTTTAAACCTTTATATTTTAATTAATTAAAATATTAATTATTTAATTAACCAAAATAATTTGATTAATTATTTTATGTTTTTTAATTTAAAGGATTAATTTTGTCATGTCTTTTAAACCTTTATATTTTAATTAAATAAAGTATTAATTATTTAATTAACTAAAATAATTTGATTAATTATTTTATGTCTTTTTAATTTAAAGGTTTAATTTTGTCATGTCTTTAATCCTTTATATTTTAATTAATTTAGAAATTAATTAAAATATTAAATATTTTATTAATTAACCAAAATAATTTGATTAATTATTTTATTAATTTTATAATCTTTATTATCTTATCTTGTTCAAAATTATGTATTTTGACCAAATTTAATAAATGTTGACTTTGGTTGATCAATATTGACCCAGGTTGACCTAGACTATTTTGACTTAACCTATTTTGTCCAACTATGATTAATTTTGATTTGTTTATCTTTGTCAGGGTTTGGTATAGTCATAAAGTTCAAAGATTTTGAACTTTTGGCTTAATTTGGTCATGTTGATTAATTTTAGGGTTTGGTTTGATCAATGTGGTGATTTCTGAGTTAATTTTGATTAATTTGTCCAAAGTTATTTTCTGGATCAAAAATTGGCCTGTTGTGTCAATAATTGACCAGTTTGACCAAAGTTGACTTTTGGATCAATGATTAACCTGTTAAGACAGTAGGGTTGGTTATTAGGTCAGGAGTGACCATTTTTCTATTATTTTTTTAAATGAGGTCAACAAAAGGGCCCTCAATATGTGTGGAATACCGTATAAGTATGGCGCACATATTGGCGTTGACTGAAATAGTCTCAATGTCATAATTGTCAGTGTCTTATATCAATGTTCGGGGTTTGTGATAAAATGTCAACATGTTGATTATGATCTTTATTTCAGAAAAATATTTTAGAAAGAGAATCTGAATGTTATGTTTAACTACTTGAAATATCGAATGTTTAATATGAAATAGAGAATGGATGTTATATTGCATTTCTCAAAATGTCAAATGTCGATGTCAAGTTAGAGGAATGCCATAACTTATGTATCAGGAAAAGGACTTACATTCAATAACTGAAAAGAGAAAATGTATGTCATATTCCGTTTCTCGAAATGTCAGATGTCGATGTCAAGTTAGAGGAATGCCATAATTTTTGTATTAGGAAAAGGACTTACAACCAATAACTTAACAGAGAAAATGGATGTCATATTCCATTTTCTAAAATGTCAGATGTCGATGTCAGGTAGGGGAATGTCATAATTTCCTTATCGAGAAAAGGACTTACATCCAATAACTGAAAAGAGAAAATGGATGTCATATTCCATTTTCAAAAATGTCAGATGTCGATGTCAAGTTAGAGGAATGCCATAATTTCCATATCGGGAAAAGGACTTACATCAAATAACCAAGAAGAGAAAATGGATATCATATTCTGTTTCTCGAAATGTCAGATGTCGATGTCAAGTTAGAGGAATGTCATAATTTTTATATCAGGAAAATGACTTACATCCAATAACTGAAAAGAGAAAATGGATGTCATATTCTGTTTCTCGAAATGTCAAATGTCGATGTCAAGTTAGAGGAATGCCATAATTTTCATATCTTGAAAAGGACTTACATACAATAATTAAAAAGGGAAAATGGATGTCATATTCCATTTATCGAAATGTCAAATGTCGATGTCAAGTTAGAGGAATGCCATAATTTTCGTATCAGGAAAAGGACTTACATCCTATAGCTGAAAAGATAAAATGGATGTCATATTCCGTTTCTCGAAATGTCAAATGTCGATGTCAAGTTTGAGGAATGACATAATTTCCATATCGGGAACAGGACTTACATCCAATAACTGAAAACAAAAAATGGATGTCATATTATCTTTCTTGAAATGTTAGATGTTAGATGTTGATGTCAAGTTAGAGGAATGTCATTATTTCTGTATCGTGAAAAGGACTTACATCCAATAGCTGAAAAGAGAGAGTGGCAGACTCACTAAGATAACTGCTGGGATTTGACCTATATAGGTCAAATAATAATTCTCATGCTAATTATCACAAGTTATTCATTTCCCGACAATAGGGAAGGTTTTTTTTTTAACATTTCATTTTATTTTCATAGATAATGTACAAAAGGTCACTAGTACATATCATTGCAAGTAAAAGTTAACAGTACATATATGTACATATCATATAGCACGCATGCTACAAAACACTGATATATCACATATCAAAGCTTCTATATCTTCACATTCATTATAGCATAACCTTGGATATTATCAGACCATCCATAAACATCCTACACTCCAAAACATTATTTGTCAAGCATGTCTCAGGTGTTTGGACATTCATAGGGTCATGGTAGTTCTAATGGCTTCAGCCCTTCAAGTTCTGGGATAACTTGATATCCAAAAGTTCATTTATTTGGCTTCATCCGCCGCAGAGTGATCAAAATGCACGGCTTATTAACACTGGGTATACAGTGTTTCACGAAATCTGCACCATTTCCCTGGAATAAGAGAACTGATCCTCGAGTTAAAAGGATACGGCACATTCCTTCAAATTTTACAGGTCCTAGAATCTGTATTTCTCTTCAAAATATGATGGAACAACGATTCATTAAGAAAATTGTACAAAATGGTCTCTCAAAGTCGTGACTGTCAATATGGGGAGGGATACAATCTCCTTCATCATACATGTTGATAATGCAGCTATCAGGAATACAATCTGTGGGTATGATTCCCCAAGTGACAAGACGTCTGATAATTTGAATTATTATAGTGGGTAAGGGATCAACTTGTTTATATCGCAAAATTCTGGGAAGATTCCCCTCTTTGTCTTTTGCATAATTGTAATAGCACCCGTACTGGATGGTCTGTCTGCCTTTGCTACGAATCCATTTATTGGGTTCAGAATAAGTTTTCCTTCAAAGATGTCCAGCCCTACCCTGATTTCGGGCTTCCATTATATGATTAATAATAGCGGCTTGCTCATCCTGATCAAATATTCTGGTAAATAATTTAAGGCCATCCAGAATATTTATTGTTCTTTTGTTCATATGCTTGTACTGTTCAAAGGTCCTCCATTCAATAGCACGAATCCGTCGTATTTCTTCCCTTGAATGATTTTTTCTGTCAATTTTCTTACCTGAAACCTTCAGGTCTTGGGCAGATATGAGTGAGGATGAAGTGATAACTGCTTTTTCATCTTGATTTCTCTTTGCAGGATCTAGATTTGTCATTTCCAATGCAGAATGTATTTCCTCAAATGGGGTATTAATAGTCTGAGATTTTAACTGACTAATGTCCTCTGTATTTTGTTTTTCTTGCAATTGCATTTGGCTTTTCAGTCGTTTATTACGATTCCGTCTCTGTAAACGGGTGAGCCCTATTGTCATATTTTTTATACCCGATGTAGATGCTCCTTGTACTGAAGTAGTCATAAATTCTCGTTCATCCGAGCTGTGACTGATTGTAAAGTCATACTCTTCGGGCTGCCAAAGTTTGAATTCTATCAAAGGCATTTGCATGTTAATTTCATTATGGTTCACTAGATAGAGTAATGATCTGTGATATATTGATTGAACTTGCAACAGATCAAAATTGAAATGAATTCTAGTCCCCTCGTCCATGTGTCGGCAGTCCGAGGCAAAGGTCATATTTTGGAATGAGAAAAATAGTCTATCTTCAGACACTCTTCCTGTAAATAACAGGGTGATATGTTAGACTAAATTTCATTTTCAATGATAAATTATGCTTATAAGCGAAAGAGAATAATATTTAGATTCGTATGGAAAATAAAAGAGAAAATCATTTTTTTTTGTTTTCCCGGTTGATAAACAAATTATGACGCATAGTATTTTTTTTAAAAAAGTGCCCATTAATTCGGGGCAAAATTCTATCTCTGTGATAATCTACCAACTGGTAAGATCCTCCCGAATATGTCTTTTCAATTAAATAAGGGCCCTCCCATATCGGATCAAATATTTCACCTATCTTTCGATGAGCTAGTATTGGTCTTCAAAGAACTAAAACTAATTCACCAATTCAAAAGGTTTGTGGGAAAACTAACTTATCATGGGCCCGTAACATTTTTTGCTTGATACAGTTCAATATGTAGTTCTATAAGCAAATGGTGTTGACCGTGTTGGCGTTCAATATGTGGTTTTATAAGCCCATAAATCTTCTATTAGTCGTTCATGCCACTGCCTTGGGCTATTGATTAATGTCTTTTTCAAAATTTGAGCCAATGTTTTATTGAAGGCTTCAGCTAAACCATTGGCTTTAGGATAATTGATTGTAGAGTATCTCCAGTCTATTCCATGTCTTTTGATAAAGTTGTTCATTTTTTTATTTTTAAAGGCCAAACCATTGTCTGATATGACCCTTCGAGGGATTCCAAATCTATAAAAAATATTCGTTTAAAAAAAAGGACATGTTCTACCTTGACTTCTCTAAGCGGTATCGCTTCTGCCCATTTGGAGAAATAGTCAGTGGCTGCTAGAATAAATCGATGACCTTTAGATGACGGAGGATCTATAGGCCCACTATGTCAGTACCCCAACATTCAAATGGCCAAGATGTAGTAGTTGGATGTAAGAAATTTGGGGGCTGATGTAGAACTACCCCATGTACCTGACATTGATGACATTTCTTTGCAACAACAAGACAATCAGTTATCATTGTCGGCCAAAAATAACCCATTCTTTTTATTTTCTTCATTTTAGGTCCTGATTGATGTGCACCACATAAACTTGAATGGACCTCCTTAACAATCTCTTGGGCTTCAACATGTTCAAGCATCTTAACCACATTTGGTCAAAAGATTGTTTATAAAGGACATCATTTATTAGAGCATATGATAGTGCTCTTTGTTTAATTTGGGCAGCAATATAAGCGTTTTCGGGTAATCTTCCAATTTGTAAATATTGAACAATTGGTTGTCGCCAATCATCTTCTTCGTCATTCCTCATCATTACTATGTTTTCACCGTTTTTATGTAAATTATCCATGTCAATTTGAGAAAGAACTTGTCGTCCTTTTATAAAAATTGGTATGTTATCTTCTTTTGGACAAGCAATTTCTTTTGCAAGTTTCACAAGTGCATCTGCTAAAGAATTATCTCTTCTTGGGACTAAGAAAAATGTTATATCAGGAATTTGCTGAAGTAACTTCAGAGTATAGTGAGAATACTGTTCAAGTCGTGGTTTCAAAGTTTTGTATTTGTCATCGATTTGATTGATAATCAACTGGGAATCTCCATAAATTTCAATGTTTTTAATTTCAATTAGTATTGTCAATTCTAGACCAGTTATGAGCACTTCATATTTGGCGTCATTATTTGTGCATGGTATAGTCAGATGATAGGAAAAGGGCAACATTGTTTTATTTGGAGTAATGAAAATCAATCCTACCCCAGCTTTTCCTGGAAAAATTGTCTGTCTGTCTTTATCTTTCCTTGTAGATGATGCTCCAACAAAGTAAAGTTTCCATCGCTGTATATTGGAATCATTTACTTCTGATATTTGTTCATCAGGTAAATTATCATTAAGAGGTGATTCAGTTGGAATTGGATGTGCTGCTAAAAAGTCTGCCAAGATTTGTCCTTTCACTGCATGTAATGGTACAAATGTTATGTCAAATTGAAGTAGGAGGTAAATTAACATTAAGAGGTGATTCAGTTGGAATTGGATGTGCTGCTAAAAAGTCTGCCAAGATTTGTCCTTTGACTGCATGTAATGGTACAAATGTTTTGCTTGGCCCTCATTCAATTAATTTCTTAGTGTCGATGATTATTCTTCTAGCACTTCATGCTTACAATGATAGCCTAGCAAAGAAAACTCCGTGTTTAATGCTTAATCTTATGAAGGTTTTATACGACGCTTTATGAAGCTCTACATTGCACATGGTGAAAGCTTCATATAGCATCTCATGAAAGTTTTATGTGGCACTTTATGAAAGATTCACATGGCATTTTTATGAAATTTTTACATAGCATTTGGTGATGGCTTCACATGGCATTCAAGATGCTCTTTATTCTTCATGTGTTGGCCGAAATTTTATGCTAGGGAGGCTTGAAGTCGAGCTTGTTTCGTGAGGTGTTTTGATACTTTCTTGCACTTGGGAAAGGAAGCTATCATATCTAGGCTTGCCAAAATGAAAAACCTGCACTTGTTAAATTGTTTTGGATGAGTTTATATCATCCCCATGCTTGCCAAAATAAAAATCTTCACTTGTTAAGTTGTTTTGGATGAGTTTCTATCATGCCTACACTTGCCAAAATGCAAAGTCTGCACCTATGTAGTCATGTGGGGATCATTTGGATTACTTCCATGCTCACTAAGATGAAGAATTTGCACTCATGCCTTCACTTGAAGTTGGTTTGTATCATGTTTATGCTTTCCAAAATTAAAAATTTGCATTGCGACACGTTTTACTTAAAAGCTTTGCTACACTTTATCACATGTTGGGAAGTGTTCAAGGCTTGATATATCTTATTTGGAAGAAATGGCATGTTTCTCTTTTGTTACTTAGTACACTTTGGCTTTGGTGCTTTATATTTTTGAAGCAAGAAAAGACTTATTCATTATGTGCAATTTTCGGATTTGGAGATAGGCACATGTATAACTTCCAAGATTTAAACTCATGAGTGCTTGTTCTTCATTAATTTCATCAAGTATTCATATGTACAACATCAAAACCATAATTGCACACATGTCTCACCTCACTCCAAGCATAAAAGTATGCCTCACATGTAGGGATTTGAAGTTCTCTTTTTCATGCAAGTCGTCCTATGGTTTTGAGAGTTCTAACATGCTTTATACATGCTTGGAATGGATGGAAACAGATGGTTGTCACATATGCATGCTTGCGACATCTCTTTTTATGCAAATTGCAGGTGTGGAAAATTCATTTTTATGCCGTTATGCTGCCCGAATTTTTTTGGTTGGTTTTGTTCTTTTTCTACTTCATTTCTACTTCACTCCGTTTTATTTTCTTTACCCGCAGCTTTGTTTTATGTTTCCCTTTTCTTTGCCATTACTTGAATATTCGGGAAGGGTTACACACCACCTTAGGGGTCACTTCACGAGCAAGTGGCTTTCTCTTTCTTTCTTTTTCTTATGATTTTACAGTTATTTGGGAAAAGGAAGTGTGTTCCTAGGAGTCTAGTCTTCACCTTCTCCGAGAGCGTCGAGGTGCCTTTAGTCCTTTTCTCAAGACATGTGAGGTCGGTCGGGAATCCAGGTGACTTACGTGTTTTCTGATTATTGGAAATCGACTCACTTCTTTTCGAAATTGTGTTAAGTGAGCCGCTTTCCGTCCTTCTTTCCTTGACCTCTCGTCCCTAGTTTCACCTTGTTTCTTGGCTCAAAGCACACACCTACGGGGACGTGTAGGTGTGCATATATAACCTCCTTGGGTTATATATGGGGCCATCAAGCAAGGTCGTAAGTGCGGTGGGGACATTGATGAGATCGCAAAACGAGAAAAAATTATGAGAGCCATAGAATGGGGCCGCCGACTCGAGACTCGCAGAGAGTAGAGCAGGAATCACGGAACCGTTCGACCGTCCTCGGGGTTTCTACCGCCGACGGTCCTAATGTTCGTAGACCAAGTCCTATTAGGGTAGTCAACCTGTGGACTGAAATGTTTTAAAACAAAAAATACATATGTTTGAAAAATACAAAATTACCTCCACTACTACACAGCCTACTTACCTATGGCTTTTACTTGCATGAAAACCAAAAATGAAATGTGTGAAATTTTATAAAGGTCCACGGTTGGCTATTCGAGTCGGATTAGGACTGCCTTCTGCAGAAAGTCAGTCTAGTAGTCAGCACTCAAGTCTGGATATTAGCACAGCTCTGAGTCCGAAACACCACCGTGCTTACGGGTCTTTCTTTCCAGAGGCCCATGGCTTTCTCATGGTTCGCCATGAGTTTAGCGGGTCATCTATGGGTTTTCTCACGGTGCTTTTCGCAGTTTTCTACGACTTTGTTTTGTTTTCGTTCGTGACTTTTCTCAGAGTTTTCTACGGACGTTTCTTTTCTTTTTTTTCCCGACTTTCTTGGTTTTCTTCTCCGATTTTCCTCGTTTTCCTTCGTTTTACTCGTCGAGTTTTCAGACTTTACTTTCTTTGTACACACCATAGCACCCCTGTTTAGCTAGGTTGTTTTCACTTACTACTTTTACTTCTGCTCTTTTAGTACTGACAAATTTGTTGCAGAAAATATAAAAAAAAAAAATAAACAAGAAACAGTGCACCGCGGATGAGCAGAGCATACGGTACTCCTGTGACACAGTTTTTTACTTTCTTTACTGTTATACTCGCTTTACTTTTCAGTACATACTCCCGCTAGTCTAGCCTCGTTTACTTTCGGCTTATACCGTTACGCATGCCTTACTTTTCAAGCATATACTCTTGCTAGTCTAGCCTCGCTTATTTTCGGTATACATACTTGCTTAGCATGTTTTGCTTGTTGTAGCATGTTATTCCTGTTTAGCTCAAGCATATCCCGCTTGTGATACTTGCTTCCCGTTGTTTGCTATAAGCATATTCCCGCTTACTTGTTTTTCTCGCTTTCTTTTGCTACACTCGTCATCGTTGCACACACTCACGCTTGCAATGAAAATGAAAACGTTAATAATAATAAGATGAAATAAAACGATTTGCATGTTCACTTTAACTTAAGATTTAAACCTAAACCGCAACTTTGCTACGACGTGGAGCACGGAGCACGACTTCGAGGGCAGCACGACCATCGTCAACAGCAAAACCTGTGTCGACATCAAGAAAACTATTCTTTAGTTTAAACAACAAGCCATAGGATTCGAGGTAGTCCGCCTAGTGTGACATAAATCCTCACCTGTTCCTTTAGGCCTTTGTACGGCCTTCGTCGTGCAATATAAGCCCTAACACACTTTAGGATTCGAGAGGTCGTCGTCCGATACGGTGTAAATCCTCTTATCTTTCAGAGTTATTTGCATAACCATGTGATTATGTAAATGTAATTCCTATAATTAATCGGCAAGATTGAAACTTAAATAAATTCATTTTCAAAATTCAAAGCCCAACAATAGGATAGTCGGGAAGTTGTCAAGATTCCTCTTGGATCCTCAACTTCCCCTACTCCTCTTCCTTTGGACTTCTAAAATAAACTGTTCCAAATTTGAGCTATTCCCTATTGAAATTTCCAAAATCCAATTGTTTGAAAACCTTAAACTTTGAAATTCTTGAGAGCAAAACCACTGATCATTATCGAGAGTTTTCTTAGGTGATTCCCGTCACTTAAGATGTAATTAAATATAGGGGCTTTCCCTTATAGGGAACTTTAAGAACCCGAGTAATATAAACCCCGCTTAATTCATTTATATTAAGCGGGGAACTTGTCGGCTTATAAAATTGGTTCGCAGACCAAACGGATGTCACAAATCTCCTAGTTTATTTAATCGAGCCCCATCATCAAGCAGTGTGTCTATTCTTCGGGATAGATACACGGTTTGTGGTGCGGTGCTCGTTTGTATAAACTATTTAGGATGTGAGATCGGTTTGATTTCATATCTTAAAATGTTCAAATTTAAAAATTATTTTTAAAATCAAATACTACCTTTTCAAATTATTTATTTAAATTAAATTAAAAATTCGCCGACAATTTCTGTAGGCGACCCCTTTTCAAAACACACAACCTAAAAAATATGCCGACAGAGCCCTATATTACTTGAACGATACGTATACTTGAGTTTAAAATTGTGACTTTTACAATAATAAAATCTAAATATAAAATAATAAAAGTAAACCTCGCACATCAAGTTTTTGAAGACATTTGCTGGAAATTAAATATTCTAAAAAGTAGTATCAAATTCTTGTATTGTAAGGCTTATTTAATGTCACATCGCATCAGCAACCAATAGTCATCAGTGTGCTTTGCTTTAAGGTTGATGTGTGCTTTGTTTGGTCTGCTTTTATGATTATGTGGTAGTAATTTGAAGTTTATATGCTATAGAGGTGATTGTTGGACCTTATTTGATGACTTAAAGGAGTCAGAATGAAGATTTGGATGTTTTGCAGACCTTTACAAAATTGAGCACTAGGGGCTATGTGTCGCAGATTGGTGCTTAGGCACCGGAGTTACAAAAAACATGAAAACATGGTTTCGAGATGCCTAAGTCATGGGTAAGTGGTTTTTTGAGTTAATGAGGAGTTTTGACACGTCTAGGTTCAGTTTTGTGCCTTCCCAAGTCTATAAAAAGGCCCTAAATTAAAGGAATACTTACTCCAGATCTTATCTTCATTCCCGAGTCCAAAGGAGAGTATTTTGAGTGCAAAAATATCTTCTTGAGGGATCTAAGTTAAGAAGAAAGAGGAAGCCAACAAGAATAAGTTTATTAGTGAAAATGCACCAGAGTTATTCAATGGACTCCTAGCAGTTAGTATTGAAGGAAATGCAGAAAGGATTGCAAAGATTAAGGCCTATGTGGAGTCAATTAAAGCAAAGGTAAATGAAATAACACTCATTTAGCATATATTGGATGGAAACTCAAAATGCAATTCAGTCATACAAGTCATGTGGAAGAAGCAAATAGAGCGATGTATCTGAAGAACAAATGGTTAGAAGAAGAAGATGTAAAAGCATTTAATCATCGTCCATTTTATCAGATTCATATTCCAGATGGTTCAAATGCAAGTAATGGTGATTCTTGACATATTCTGCCTACTGGAGATTGGAATTAAATTAAGTATAGTCTTGTGATTTGGTTTCTGTGTTATATTTCTTTTGTTTGTGATTAATGTTTATGTTTTGTTGTACTGTAATTTGATGTTTGTTACAACTTAGTGATATAAGTAGTGCTGATGAAGTGTTATGAACTTATGAATTGTGGAATTTCATCCAAAATGTTTGGATAGAATTTTTAATTTGTATTAAGTATAGTTTGTTATTAATATAAGTTTGTGTTTGTGTGAAATTTGTTTGGAATCGATAGAAATTTTGGAGTATTAGAAGAGTTTATGGGGGAGAATTAAGTATTAAAAGTGATTAAGGGAGATTAACTATGTGGTTTTGTGCCATTAAAATTAATTATCACAATTTAGGCACTCGCGGCTAAGTGCCAAATCGTCGGCGCTTAAGAGCCAATTTTCAAGGCTATGTTCCGTATGCTCCGCGAATAGGTGCCGGTTCGTGAAAATCAGTTTTTTACAGTTAAATACCTGAAATTTTGCCATTTTAACCCCTAATGTCCTTCAACCTCTCAGTTTCGCGAAATAGAAGACTAGGGCATTACTAAATCGGATCATTTAAGAGCCGATTTCGTCGAAATTTGTTAGATTTGAGTTCCTTGAGGTATGCGCACTTCTCCTAAGTAAAATTTTTTTATTTTTACCATGTATTTTGAGTAGATTATTGAAAAATTGAAAATCACTTGACATGGTGAAATTTTGAGGGAAAGCATGAGAAATTGCTTGGATTTAGTGAAAATTACCATTGGAAGTTAAATTAGCGAGTTTAGTTTGATTTTAGAATTTACAGTGAATTTTTTGTGAATTTTTAGAAATGTCTCCAAAGTTGAAGCGGTCAAGAGAGAAGGTGAAATTTGATTCCAACAAATTTACCAGTTATAGAATGGAGGATAGATACATCGACACACTATCGTCGCGTAAATTGATTCCAAAATTAGTTTTTATTAAGCCAGGAGGAGATATTGAGAAGATAATTGCTAGAAGAAACTGAGAAAATTACTGTTGCTTCTCCGCTGTTACTGTTGTTTCTGTTGCTAAAGAGTTTTATGCAAACTTGCCAGCAGCGGAAGACAATATGGTGATGGTTCGAGGTTAATAAGTGGATTTTTCTTCCACGATAATTAATACTTATTTACCAATTGCCTCCTGATATGTTTTGTTTTTATGCCAACTATCATTCTTCTGAGGGAGAGTTAGATGAGATAATGTCTTTTCTTACTGATGGAAGAGGTTTATGGAAGATAACAAATGAAGGAAGAGTGAATTTTCAAGCCCTTAAGTTGAATGCCACCTCAAAGGCATGGCATTACTTTATCTCATCAAAGCTGTTTCCTTCCTGTCATGTTAGTGAAGTAACGAGGGAGAGAGTGTTCTAAACCATTCTATTTAGCAGCGAAAGACTTTAGATTTTTGAGCTATTTTTTTATTATGTTTTGAACTGTACTAGAGTTGATACTACTGCAGGTACGGGATTTCCATCTCTGCTTCATTCACATTGTGAGTTGTCTGGTGTTAAGTTTGAAACATGGGAAGCAGTCCTTCAGCCACTTAAACCCATTACCAGTGTAAATGTAAACACTTACATTGTGAATTCAGTATTTGGCTGGAATGAAAGATCTATTAGAGCTTCTAATGTGTCTGCTTCTGCTACCTCTACATCTCAAGCTTGTACTTCACATACTTCATCTTCAAAAGATTCACAAAGTTGTTTGTTACAGAAAATTTTAAAAAAAGTGAGTCTTACCTAAGAGCATGTTAAATATATGGATGGAAAGATAGAGAATATTGAAAGGTATATTGTAAAACATGATGAATATGAGGAGAATTATTAGCAGTACATGGATAGAGTGATTAGAGGTGATCACAGTGCTGAGATGGCCCCTCATCCTTTTTATATACCTTATGTGCCATCCAGAGACTGGAACAAAGATGATGATGGTGATGAGGAGGATGAGTAGGATTTGTTTTTTTTTGTTGTTGAATTTATGATGTTTGTATTTGAGTTTTATGATTTTAGAGTTTCATTTGTTGATGTATTTGAATGTGAACTCTGATATGGTGTAGACTCTTGTAAAACTATTTATGTTATGCACATTTAGATGTTTCTGTGATGAATTGATGTTTTATGATATATGTTGTGATATGTATGTGGTAATAAATGTTTTAAATGTGTATCTAGTGCTTGATTTTTTAGTAGTGTATAATTTAATTCCAAAATTGTTAGGAAAATTTAGAACACTATTAGAAATCCCTATTTAAATTGCATGTTAAAAATTTTCAAAATCTACTACCATATAGTATCTAATGTTGTTGTGATTTTAGGCATGTTAAAGTTGGTGTGTATTTGATTTGAAAACCTCCAATACTGTAGAAGTCCTTTAAAATTTTTTATTTTATTAAAAAAAACTAAACTGAAACACTGAATTTGATTTCTTTTTACTCCTTGTTTTTAAACTGTTATTCTTGCATATTTAAGATATGAGAATTTCTGCTAGCATGTTATTTTGGATTTTTTTTAAAATTCTTACCCATGTATCATTCTTTATGCTTAAATGTTTAATACTAACTAAAAATTTAATTTTTGAGGGGAATTTTAAAAACAAATTTTAGAAATAAAAAAATTTATTTGTTCTCAAGAGTACTTATAATGAAATTTAATTTTTTATTGAAAACAATTTTGTATTTGCACTTATATCAGGGGAGTAAAATTTTGAATAAAGAAATAAATAAGAGAATTTAGTTAAAATTTATAGTAATGATGAAAAATTTGAACATAAAATTTTCTTAGTAAAGAAATGTTAAATATAGTTAAACTATCTTTAGTAAGAAAGGTTGTATTTTTTAAAAGATAGAAGATTTGAATTTTATTTTTCAAAACTTAAACTTTTTTTATTGAAAAATAATTTTCAACACTGTTATTATGACTTCAAAGTGAAAGATATATATCAAACCTTTATTTTGAATGGAAGGGTGGAATTCAAAATCATTAAAGGGCCTATCCAGATACAATAATCCTTGCCTTATATATATATATATATATATATATATATATATATATATATATATAGGGGGAGGAGAAGCTTGAGGATTTAAAAGCCTAATAAAAAATTGGTTCCATACCTAAAGTTTAAAATTTAAATTTTGAGAAAATATAAAGTTTATGATTTTAAAATAGTGAGTAAATTTATTTTCAAATAAAAATTTTTAAGTGAGGAAAATAAAATGTTTAAATCTTATATTTTAAAAAATCTACAAGTATTTCTGAATTAGGTAGGAACTTATATTTTTCATGAACCTTTACTTAGAAACTTTCTAAACTTTAAGTTAGTCTCATTTACTAATTTCTTTTTTATATTGGACTATTTCATTTCTAGAACAAAATTTTGAAACCTTCATAAAAAAACTCATTTACATAATTTGCATGCTTGAGTTTTATATGATTTTAGTGTCACTTGAGGACAAGTGACATTTTGAGTATGGGGGATTTTGATACACCTAAACTATATAGTGTTTTTAAGCACATTTTTATACCTATTTTTAATAATATTGCACTTTAATGAAATGTATTTTTATGTTTTTATTGCAGGTATGATGAAAATGAGTGATTATGATGAAAGGAGAAAAAATGTTCCAATTTAAAGCAAAAATTGAAAGGTGTGCAAATTTGGCCTCTAACACTTATGCGCCGGATGGCTGACGCGTAGCCGCCATTGTTAAAGTGACGAATTTTAGTTAATTTTGGCACAAATTTGAAGGGGTTTTTGAAGCATCCTTTGGTTTAAACTTCACTAACTTCCCATCAACGCCAAAATTCATTTAAAATTTTAACAGATGTATGCATTCTTGGTGGATATATTGAATCTGGACATATTTTAAGGAGACACCAAGGCACTTTTTGGAGAATTATTAAAAATGAAGAATTGAAGATCAGAAAGCGGTGCCACATCCAAGAGAATAGTTTAGGAGAAAATTTTGGTGGGAGAAGTTGGAGGAAAGCTTGAAGTTGATTCCAGGGAGAGAGGAAGATGGAGAGCCTTCTTCTCACCAAATTTTCTTTACTCTTCTACTTTACTTTATCATAGTTTGTATTAGAATTTAAGAGAGTCAATTCTAAAAGTTGGGTGCCAACCTTTGTGGAGTCTTATAGTGGAAAGCAAAACTTCATAAGAAACTTTTAGAGTCTTGTGGAGAGGATTTTTAGATAAGTATTTATCTTGTTTTTACATTTGGTTTTTAAGTAAAATTTATTGTGTTTTCACTATCATTTCTACATTTGAATAAAATTATGTTTGTGTTTTCTCCATGATTTCTTAGTTATTTTCTTTATCTTTTTTCTTTTTAAATGATGCGATAATTAAATTAAGGAATTTGTGTGAATTTTATAAGTTTGATGTTGGAAGAAGTTGTGATGATTTATTTCCTTGCACTTAATTTACTTCTTGATTTGGCTAATTAAAATGTTAAAATTTGCTGGGAGATTATGTAAGATCCATCGCGACATTGTTTGCTGTGTTGTCTCGATCAGCAATTGGAAAGAATCTAATGCAATTGTATGGATGAGAATTATAGTTCATATAATTGAGTGCAAATAAATATGATATATGATTTAATGAGGAGTAAAATTAGAGGACTTTAGAGTGACAGGCTAAAACCCCCTAATTTGGTTTACAGTGAAAATTTTTTGTATGAGATGTTAGCCCCCAGGTGGAGGGAGTCGAGGGAACTATAGAGTGAGAGCTGATATCTTCCCTGCCTTACAAATCTACAAAATTTCAAAGCTTCAAACTAACCAATGTTCTTTATAGAACCAAGTAAGGGTAAATAATATATTTACTCATATTTGGCACAACACTTTTAAATACTTCCACAACAAAATTCCAAAATAATTATTGATTCATTAAAAGAGGAAAAAATATTTTATTCTCATTGCTTTCATATCGTTTAGTAGACTTGTTAATTTTAATTGTTTGCTTTACTTTTTCTTAAATAGAAAATATCAAAAACAAATTTCAAATTATCTATTTTAAAACATACTTAACAAAATCAATTTAAAAAGTAAAAAGTTAGGTTTTTTTGTTTTTTATATTTTTAGACATTTCCCTGTGGGTTCGATATCTCGGGGCTTAATCAGAAAGTCCTATATTACATGATAAACGATACGTATACTTGTCAAGAATCTCATATAATAAAATAATTAAAATAAATTTCTTATTTGCTTCAGAGTCAAGTTTTTGCATCCGTTGCAGAGAAAGAGATAATATCATAGGAAATAAATATAAAGTGAAAACGTGAGGATAAATATTCGGGGATCAGCGGGATAGTGTTCGCGATTGGCATTCAATCAAAATTATGTCACGCCACTCTTGCAACTTTGTGCCAAATGGCTACAAATAGCATTGGGTTGTCGTGCCGTGGTGCCATAAAAATTACTGATTCATTTAAAGATGAAAAAATATTTTGTTCTCATTGCTTTCATATCGTTTAGTAGTCTTCTTAGTTTTAATTGCTTGCTTTACTTTTTCTTAAATAAAAAATATCAAAAATAATTTTAAAATTATCTATTTTAAAACATACTTAACAAAATCAAGTTTAAAAGTAAAAAGTTAATCTTTTTATTTCTTTATATTTTTAGACATTTCCCTGTGGGTTCGATATCTCAGGGCTTAATCAGAAAGTCATATATTACTTGATAAACGATATGTATACTTGTGTAAAATCCCATATTATAAAATAATTAAAATAAATTTCTTATTTGTTTCAGAGTCAAGTTTTTTGCATCTGTTGCAAAGAAAGAGATAATATCATAGGAAATAAATATAAAGTGGAAATGTGAGGATAAATATTCGGGGATCAGCGGGATAGTTTTGGCGGTTAACATTCGATCGAAATTACGGCACGCCACTCTTGCAACTTTGTGCCAAATGACTACAAATAGCATTGGGTTGTCGTGTTGCGGTGGTGCAGCTCTGCTGAACAGACCCTAAGTTTCTGTGGAAGCTTTTTCTGAAGTATAGTGCTGCACTCCTCCCTCTGTGTAACTATCTCGTAATCCCCAAGTTTCCTTTTCTTGTTGAATATCTCTTTCATAAACTTTGCATAACTTAGCATATGTTCTAAAGCTTCAGCAAAAGGAATATTTATCGTTAACTTCTTAAGTACTTTAAGGAAATTTGAAAATTGTTCATCCAACTCATGCTGTATAAGTCTTTGAGGAAATGGAGGTGGTGGTCTTTTTAAATTGATTTTAGTTGGAGATATTAATTTTTCCAGATCCTTAGAATCATGTTCTTTAAGTCATTTAATTTCTTTTGTTTCTCTCACAAATTTTTTCTCTTTTATAACCACGTCCCCTATCTGTATTCCACTCCATAATCAGATAGCTTCTACATGTTCATTATTGTTCACTTTAGGGTTGATCTCAATGATGCCAGGAAGCGTTCCTTGGGCTATATTGCTAAGTAATTAGCAATACATCCAAAATGGTTCCCTATGTTTCTAATCGCAGCATTTTGACTTTGCCACTGGTTTCCCATTTGCAATACCACTTCTTCTATTGACATCTTCTTATCCTCAAATTATTGATCATTATTAGAGTCCAGTGGATATGAAGGTCTCTAGTTTTTGTTCCTCTAATTATTCCAGCATCCATTATGATTTGCATGATTATTATCCCATTGTTGGTTTCCATCCCCAGTAGAATGATTCCATTTAAAATTAGGATGGTTATTCCAACATGGGTTGTAAAAGTTAAAATACAGGTTGTGTATGGTATTTAAAGTCCCATATGATAAGTTAGAATAAATCATATGCCCTAGAAAACTTTCCTCACTTACTGGAGTAAATTGAGGCTGGTTCATTCCAAATTGTTTAAACTTCCTTTATATTGCAGCAACCTAAGATCCAGGAATTACAATCACATATGTATCATGAACACTGGCTACCTTTTTAGGATTTACCCTTGTAGAGGGCCATTAAAATTCTAAACTCCAAATAAACATACCCAATATCAATTTAGACCAAATCCAAGTCCAATTTGATTGACATTTGAGCCCAATTTCAATTTGAAGCCTAAGGCCCAATTTTGGCCCATGACCTAAACCTAGCTTAAACCTAGCCCAACTCAACCCCAATTGGCCCCAAATCTTTTCTAAAGCCTTCCTAACACCCCCATAAATAAAACACTAACTTGATTTGCCCAAAATTTGAACCTAAACCCCACCCATACCTAACTCAAAACAAAAATCTCTTAAATTGACCTAAGCCCAAACCTAACCCAAATGGGCCCAAATCCCAAAATCAAAGCCCAACCAAAGTTGAAAACACTTTGTGACATTCCCATAAATTTTTCTCAACATTAATTTTTCATAAAATCTAACTTTCGCCCAACCTTAACCCAAGTTAGCCCAATTTCGCCCACTTTGGCCCCTTTAACTAAAGACCCCACATTAAACCCAATTCAATTCAAAATCACTTCACACTTGTTCCAAACCACTCATGACACATACCTAAACCAATTGCAACATTTATTTGGAATGATCCCTCACAAAATTTCCATCCACCAATTTATTTTCAAACCTAAAGGCCCACTTTCTTAAACCATTCTAAAAGCCCACTTCCACCAAATCCAAAAGCCCAAAATTCATCCAAAGCCCACATGACATTTCTCTACATCATCCACTCAATTAAAATCATCCCTAAGTCCTAAACCAATGATCAAATAATTCCAAATAAAGCTTCATCCAAATTTCCACAAAAAATGCCGAAATTCATAAAATCCCCTTTTATGAAATTGACCAAACTTTTTCCAAGCCAAATGTGAGCCATTGAGCCATGTACAAGCCACATGGAAGCCATGGAAGACACTTTCCACCTCATCAAGCCATTAATGGCAAGAAGAGGGGACCCTTTCCTAATCTTTCATTAAGCATTTTTAACCATACTCATGTCACACTCTAAACCATGCTTAGCCACCTCACCATGGATGGAGACTTCACCACCCCTTCCAAGCCGACCTAAATGATTCCCTCAGCTCAAAATCAGGTCTTGAGGAGGTGCTTCAAGCCTATTTACATGGATTGACCAAACCAAGCCCAAAATACACTCTCCCCCATTCCATTTTAATCAAGCTTTTTACCCATGTCAAACTCCAATTGACTTCACCAAATTCAACCCCTGTCCCCACTGAGACAGATGGTGACCAATGCCTGGCCGGCCAGGCACCACAGCCGCCGGAAAAAACCATGGCCAAGAGCTCCATGTGAGCAAAAAAGTTTAATTCTCCCTTGCTGAGCTGTCCCAACCATAATGGACACCAGAGCTCTTCTTCTTCTCCCTTGAGCAGCTAATCCCAGCCTCCAATTTCCTCTGGGAAGCCCTCCAGCCATGTCTATTTAAACCCACCACCCTCTCGGCCCAAAACAGGAGATGAACCAGACCTTAAGGAAACTCTGCCAAAATTGCTCCAGGACCTTCTCCTAACCCAGAGCAGTTGATCCCCACTGTTTTTTTACCCTAATCCCCATTAGCAGAGCTCAATTTCTGAGTTGAAAATCCACCCAAAAAATTGGACATTTCACCACAGGGATCCAATCTCCAAATTGATTGGTCCTACACCTTCACCAGACCAAGAGGAGAAGTTCCCCAGAAAAAGCCCCCTCACCAGTCCAGCCATTGCTTCCAGCCTCCAAAATTGTGATTGGCCTTGGTCACTTTCATACCTAGACAATTCCTCAGAGCCAGAGACTTCATCTGGAGATTGCCTAGACTCAATCAAAGGTGACACAACTCTCAAATCGAAGCTTCACTTCTCTGAGCTAAGGTATGAACTCACTCTTCCTCTCGAGCTTCCAGCGATTCTCCATTTTTTTTAGGTTAATTTCATAGCCTATAAACCATATGGATGTGTTCGTCTCTTCAGGACGAGTCCATAGAGCATAAGAACAAAAAATCCATTGAGAATCGAGTGAGATCTTTAGTGTGGACGGTCACGGGTGCACACCAGTCGTAGATGATGACCGGGAACCGTTGGATCACATGTGTATCGAGTGGACGGTTCAGATTTTGTCGGACCAGAGAATGTTGCGTGAACCGTAGGCCCCTGAAGTACTGAGTCGGATTGCGGCGTCGAATGGGAATGCGCCGCGTGGGCTTTCGGAGCTGCCGATGTTGTGCTGGTGCTGAGTCGGATAAGTAGATAAATAGAGTATTTTTGAATTATTTAAATGCCCAAAACTTCAAAAATTTATATCTTTGCATAGAAAAATCACAAAAATAAAATAAAAATACTCACTTGCTCAGTTAACGGAGGACAACAATGTGGAAAAGAAATCAAGTTAATTGGATGAGTATTTTATTTTTAATAATTTATTTACTATTTTCAGTATTTTGATTCTTTATTTGCATAGACAATTCACCATGGCATGAGACCATATGACTTTTAAAGCCTCTGATCTTGGGAACATTCCCTGAATTTTTCAAGGTCATAGGCCATCTCTGTGAATAGTTATTGAATTTTCAATTTCATGTCACTGTTTTAGGTATTTTAATTCCAATAGTTAGCATGTTGTGAAATAAATTCTTGAAAAATTTGGTGATGTTCCTTAGGACCAGAGGACCCTAAGAAAATTATATTTTGAGTTATTTCATTCATACTAACCTTAATTGGCCTAAACCCCTAAAATTGAATTTGAATTAATCAGGGTTAACCACACATCAAATTGACTTGAAAATAATTCTCCACTGATCTTTAGGATCGGAGAGACCTCGCATAAAAATTTGAAATCGATTGGACTTCATTAACCCTACCAAATGGGTTGATTAAGCCTCAAAAATAAAATGAAACTTTAAAAATTTATAACTCCAAAAATACTTTACAAAAATTCAGAAAAATGGTTTTGTGGCTTCTCTGATATTAGGGGAGTTCAGGAAAATTAAAATTGGAATTTTCTAAAAAAGTTGATTTTTCACAATATTTTAATATTTTAATAATTAAAAAAATAATAAAAATTTTAAAAATATTAAAAATCATAAAAATTCACATTTTTATTCTTAATCACTTAAGAACAAACCAAATATTTTTCCTAAGTCCCTAGGATAAAATATTGAATTTTAAAGGCTTAATGTAATTTTTTATATTAAAAAATGAGTTTTTAACCTTTTTCACGAAAATAATTCTAATAAATCAAAGAAAAATAAAAAAATTATAAAATTTGTTTCTCTGAACTCCTTGAGGTCGGAGAAATTTAAGAAAAATATATAATCCATTTTTCAACTTTAATTTTATTTTATAATTAATTAATACTCTAAAACTCAAAATAATTATGATAAATAAAATATAACTCAAAAAAATCCCCAAAATATAATTTTCTTAAGGACAACAACCTTTCCTTGGTCATGTTGTTGAATTTTCTTTGAAAACCCTTACTTTCTACTAAAAATAATTATATAAATAAATTAAATTCAGAAAAATCACATTTTCTCCTCTAATGTCTTAATTGACATGTGAGTGAGGTGACATAAAAATTTCAAATTCATTTGAGCTCACTTTAGTGAGTTATGAAATCAATAAGCTTAAAAGTGCATAAAGGTAATTAAAAATTTTAACCCTTAATTAAAACTTTAGGTTTAATCGAAATGGGAGGTAAAATATTTGATCTTAATTTTCTCTTGGATGATTGGAACTTAGGGAAATTAAGGGGTAGAAACCCATTAAACACTTTGAAAATATGAAAAATGAAACTTTAATTAATTAAATAATTTAAATTTTGGAAAGAATATATTTAAATAGGGATATTATTAAGAGGACATTTATTCTTTAATTTAAAAATCCCTATATAAGTCACTTTAACAAAACTTAATTCTTAATTAAAAATTAAAATAATAATCGAAATTAATAATTAAAACTAAAATTAAAACTA
The DNA here is from genome assembly GCA_022702705.1 of Papilionanthe hookeriana x Papilionanthe teres. Lineage (NCBI taxonomy): Eukaryota > Viridiplantae > Streptophyta > Magnoliopsida > Asparagales > Orchidaceae > Papilionanthe > Papilionanthe hookeriana x Papilionanthe teres. The sequence goes on from CM040424.1 coordinate 153,645,200, forward strand.
AAATTAAAACAAATTAAATTAAAATCAAATTAAAATTAAAGTTAAACTAAAACTAACAATTAAAATAAAAATAAAAATAAAAATTTAAATTAAATTAAATTCAATTAAAATTAAATTAAAATTAAAATTAATTTAAAATTAAATTCAATTAAAATTAAATTCAAATTCAAATTCAAATTAAATTAAAATTAAATTAAATTTAAATTTAAATTAAATTAAATTAAAATTAAATTAAATAAAATTAAATAAAATCAAATTAAATTAAAATCAAATTGAATTAAAATCATTTAACAACAAACCTAAATGAAATCATTAAGAATTAAATCTAAAATAATTTGAACACTATCCTAAACTTAAAATTATCAATTAAAACCTCATCATTAAATTAAAACACTTTAAACCATTAATTTAAACTTTTAATTAATTATGATTAAAATTCTCGATAAACCAATTTGCCCTTAAAGGCTTTATTTATTATAACTCTTAAATAGAGTATTAAGTGAGATGTCACTTCATTCATCTAAGTTCACTGAGTAAGAAACAAAGTTTAACTAAACTCCTCGATAATTAATTCACCTGTGCAACTAAATTTACTTGGACTCAAAACAATCCCAGAAATATTGAAAAGATGTTTAGGACTCGTCCTAAGCACTTCCTCAATATGACGGGATGTTTTAGAAGAACAATTGAATTTAATTGTTCTTTGATGAAGAAAATTATCCTTAAACCAAACCAAGAACCTAGACGTCATAGGAGATGACTAGTTATAGGATTAGGAATTTGGTAGACAACCAAAACCCTTCCCTTAGCTTTACCTAGGTATCTGTTGAAATATTTAAATGCCTTAACTTGTGTTTTAAGTGCAACTTGGGATAACGGGAGGACCCTCCAGGTATGCTTTTATTTTATTGCAATTTACTTTATTGCAATTTAGTTACATGCACTGTACTTTACTTTTCTTGCATGTTAAACAAGACTGTTGCATGAAAACCAAAACCTTTAGGGTAGTCCCTGAACTGAAACCAAAACTAAATTAAAAGTCATTGTAAGACAAAATTCATCACCACAACATTCCAAAATATAAAATAACTAAAAATTTAATCACAAATAGAACAACAAAACTACAATCCCAACTAAAATAAAACGTCTCATTGAATGATCGAGAATACCTCGAATGATGTAACCCACGTGTTGCTAAGGGAATTTCCCACGGTTTAAATGAAAGTGTGGAACTCATTCAGTTGAGTTTAGCAAATTCATCTAGACTAAGTGAATTCGATGAAAGTAACGGTGTCGGGATGACTGAACCGTGGGATCTTAATCGGTTCTGTTTAATCAACTTTAAGATTTGTTTTAATTAAAATATTAAAAACACTTGGATTTTAAGATTTTCTCTAAAACAAAACACTTCTCTCATCTCCTGATTTATGACTTCCAAAACTAAACTTCTACAACAACAAGGAGCTCGAAGCACGGTGGGCAGCTCGACCATCGTCTCAGCAAAACTTGAGCCTATTTCAGCAAAACCTTTCTTAGAATTAAATAACAAAGCCATAGAATTTCGAGGTAGTTTGCCTAGTGCATCATAAGTCCTCAACTCTTCGTTAGACATTTTCATGATCATGTCATGTAAATTAAGCCCTAACCGGTGTTAGGACTCCGAGGTTGTCGTTTAGTACTACATAAACTCTCACATCTTCAAGGCTATTTGTGTGATTATGTCATACAAATATAAGACCTCAATAAATAAAATTGGTAGGATTGCAACATTAAATAAACTCATAAATCTAAGCCAAACAATAAGATAGTTTGAGAAGTTTCCAAGATTCTTCTTGGATCTTCAGCTTCTCCTACTTCTCTTTCTTTGGACTCTTAAAGTAAATTGTTCCAAATTTGATCCATTCCCTATTGAAATTTCCAAAACTCAAATCCTTTGAAAACCTTAAACTTTGAAATTCTTGAGAGCAAAACCACTGATCATTATCGAGAGTTTTCTTAAATGATTCCTGTCATTTAAGATGTAATTAAATATAGGGGCTTTGCCCTTATAGGGAACTTTAAGAACCCAGATAATATAAACCCTGTTTAATTTCTTTATATTAAACAGGGGAACTTGTCAACTTATAAAATTGGTTCGCAGCCCGAACAGATGTCATAAATCTTTTAGTTTATTTAATCGAGCCCATCATCAAGCAGTGTGTCTATTCCTCGGGATAAATACACGGTTTGTGGTGTGGTGCTCGTTTATATAAACTATTCGGGATGTGAGATCGGTTTGATTTCTTATCTTAAAATTTTTAAATTTAAAATTATTTTTAAAATAAAATACTACTTTCTAAATTATATATATATTTAAATTGAATTTAAAATTTAAATTTCGCCGACAATTTCTGTAGGCGACCCCTTTTCAAAAATACAACACTCAACCTAAAAATAAGCCATACAATTTCTGGCGACTCTGCTGAGGAATAGTTCCTCTCTCCATTTTTGTTTAGATGGTTTTGCTTTCATAAATCGGTTGTGAGTCCATATCCCTAGTGGACCAAAACTACCATTCTTCTGTTGGAATACCCCGTTCATTTTTATCTTGAATGAGTATAGACAACTCCTCTCAGATTTAGGAGCCACTGTTTAGACACCCCTAAACGGAGAGGTTCCGAGATCCTTTTACCTCATTTTTGAGGTGGGGTGGACCCCCAATAGGTGTTAGTTTAGGAGCAGTCCTTTGAGTAGAGAATTCTTGAATAAGACTTTCTCCTCATTTCCAATTCTAAATCGGGCCCTTTACCTTTTCTACAACCCTTTTCCTTTAATCATTTTGTTTCTAAAAAAAGAACCTCCTAATAAACAATCACTTTTAAAAATCACAGATACACTAAAATAAACGAAAATGTGTTCGGACTCATTCTTTTTCGTCCTAAACTTTACCACGAAAAGAAGCATAATTCGGGACTGACATTCAGAATTTGCCCTGTAGAAAATGTATGCCCCAAAGTTGATCTTCTCCTTCACCAATGGAATGGACTTTTTCGCTTACAAGGATGAGCTGCCCGACAATGGGATAATCTGTTTCGGACAAGGATTCAGCAATACAGATGTCAAGTTCGCTGATGTCACTCTCTTCACAATAATGGACAAAGTGTCAGAAACTGAAATGCCCGTGATTGAGTTCAATCTGAAATCGACTCAAGAATTCCCTCCCCTGCAAAGGATTCCAGCTGAAAGGAGTACTACTGTTCGTAGGAAGACTGTCGTCTCTACCCCCACCGGTCTAGTCATCTCTGCACCTACCCCGACTTCTGCCAGACTGAAGGGGAAGGAAATCCAAGTCTGTGATGAGCCTGTTACAGTGGAGGGTACAGATTTTGCTACAATACCGACTATTTTTGAGATTTGGTCCGGTTCGAGAGTTGCACCCTAACTTGGACTCGAAAGGAGAAATAGAAGCAGAAAGATTGCCGAGATTGAGAAAGCCAAAGTCTGCTGAAGTTGCTTTTCTAGAAGAAATTCCTGAGGAAAGAGAAGAACTGCCTGAGTATATATATCTGTTGGAAGGGAGCAGGTTTCACCCTCTCTCTGCCGCATTAGATGAAGAGAATGTCCGTAGGATCGCCACTGCATTACCCCGACCTGCGTACTACAATAATTACAAGAGGAAAAGGGATAAGACTACGCCATTGACTCGGCTGCAAGCTGTGATAGAAAGATTGGCAAAGAAAGAAAGATGCCCTGTGTCAGAAATTTTAAGAAGGATAGGACGGGTGCCAGCTAAATCCCGCCTCGGACTGCGAATAGAGCCTCTTGCTGCCACAGAGAAACCAAAGAAGAAGATAAAAGCCAGTTCACTCGTTGTTGTATCGGGTCTACAAATTAGGGAGGATACCACCTTCCAGCATATAGCCGACAGATCATCCGGTCCTAGGCTTCCGGTTGCAAGAAGGATGGTATGACAACCTACTACTGGCGAGTTAAGACAAAAACAATGTCCTGAGAAGAAAAGTCTCGCCAGGAGACTTGAATCAGAAGAAAGTGCCACTGCAATAAAGGGGACTCCTGGGAAGGAAGTTCAACAAGCGTCAGAAGGCTACTGCGAGACCGTGTGGAAAAGGCCATTAGAGGATGCCATGGACAAGTTAAGGACCGACATCCGATGGTTAGCAAAAGAAAGAGAAGAAGAACTAGGAGATGAAGTTGACTCATCAGAATTAATGGATGAGGAGTATGCCGAGATCAACATGGTTGAGACACGAGCATCGTCAGCTTCGCAAAGTCCTCCGGTAGCTTCGGAAAGAGATGAACCGGAAGTGATGAGAGCACAGATTCGGGAGAGAGATGACACAATTTCCCAAATGGAAAAGAGGATGGAAGAGATGGCTGCTGGCTTAGCCACTCTCCAGAGTCAGGTACAACCTCAGAAAGAGACACCCCCAGAAATTATCCATATTGCAGATGGAGGAAAATAGATTACATCCTTCAACGGAGACGAACAACCAAAGAAAGATCATGCACAAAGCATGATTCCAGAAAAGGACATTAAGAGCATGGTAGAACAACAGGTGCGAGAGGCCCTAGCACAATCTAAAAGTGGAGCATCTATTCAAATGGGTAGACCTTACCCCGAAGAGTTTGATATAGTCCAATACCCGAAAGGCTTCGTACCACCTCTGTTTAAGACTTTTGATGGAACAGGAAACCGTCGGCAACATGTTGTACATTTCGTGCTAGTTGCTGCAATGCCGGTGGGAGTGATGCTTTACTCTTCCGACAGTTCATCAGCAGTTTATCAGGAATTGCCTTCGACTGGTACAGAGAATTGCCAAACGGTTCAGTAAAGACCTTTTTAGAACTAGAAAATCTCTTCGTTAAACGATTTTCCGAGGCTCAGCACCACATCACTATCGGTGATCTAGTGGTGGAGCAACAAAAGCCGAATGAGACTTTAGAGGATTACATACTTTGATGGAGAAACTTAAGCATGAAGTGTGAACCACAGCTTCAAGAACAACATGCAGTCGGCATCCTACTTAAAAGTATCCATGGCCCGATAGCACTTCTCCTTAAAGGGTTTACAATCAAGACTTTCGAGAAGTTGCTTAGCAAGGCCGGGAGCTTGCAAGAAGAGGTAAAGCGAGTTACGTTTCATAGACAAGACCGATAAGCGAAGCTCGTGAAAACATTCGAAAAGAAATCCGGAATCGTCGCGACAGTAGATAAGGGCAAGCAGCCGGTTCAGATACAATCAGAGCGGCCACAGCCTAGTTATCAACCACCACAACGGACTTTTCATCAACCTCAGTAAGGCTATCAACAACCTCGTCCAAGCTATCAGTCGCCTCAACATTATGAACAACTGCCTCGTTAATCGCGTACCTTAAGAGAACTCCTAAATAAATAACATCCATTCAAAACTGAAGCAGTAGCGAAGATTTTCCGCAGCTTAATGAAGACACCGGATTTTCGGCTGCCCGAACCCAAAAAACTGAAAGAAGTCTAAGAAAGATCATCCGAACTATTGCCCTTACCACCAGATGCTCGAACACAAGATAGAGGATTGCATCACTTTCAAGAGTTAGCATGATGATAGTATCCGAAAAGGGAACATAACGATCCCAAAGGAATACATGAAGGAAACCCAGAAAGGAGGTTCCGTCAATGTTATTTCAACGAATTCTATTATTCTGATAAACCCTTACTCGACTGATGATGGATGGAGTACCGTCTGGACAAAGTCTTCAAAGAAAATTTTGGATCACATTCAAACCACTTCGGTACACGCTTCAACTCAGAGTTTGAAACCTGTCAAGCCGGCACTATCACTTGCGATTGAAGAACAGCTCCAGAAGGAGGAGAAGATCGTGGAAGAAAAGAAGGCCGAGGCTCCGAAGGGTATACTAGGGGCTGCTTATCCTAGGATGGTTATTTCCGATATGGGGGAGAAATCCCTCAAACTCCTGACTCTGTATGATTATCTGCTCGCTCCGGCGGGATCTTATAATGATAAGGGTTATGGCGTTGGCTATGTTTTGACTGTTTCTAACGATTATGTAACCAGCGACAACCGACTTAATTCTGATCTCGATTTCAATACAAATAACGATTCTTAAATCATACATAACCTCTATGACCACGATGAAGAAGATGTACACAAAGGAGGCTACGAAAGCTCGACAAGCAACGAGTCCATTTGTGAGTACCGAGGGGCTCCGATCATGATAGAATTAGAACCATCAGACACCGAAGCGACTTCAGAAGAGCTAGTTGCTCTGATTCAGAAGGAAACACCAAATTCAGAAGAAATAACTGAAATAAATTTAAGAAGTGGAAAAGTTCTACCCCCAAGAATGGGTCCAAAGGATAAAGGAAAGTAGGTGGTTGCTCAGGAAGAGCCAACCCCAGCAGAGGAACTGCCCATTCGGGAAGAAACCGAGGAACATGGTAATAAAGTAGACTACAACGTGCTAGCCCATCTTAGGAAGCTACCATCCAAACTAAGCATATACGATGCTCTGATCCTGTCAAAGGAGATGAGAGAGGCTCTGATCAAGGCTTTACTTGATCCAAAGATTTGTTTAGCCCAAATGGCCGGTAATTCCTTCGACGAGGTTTGCTCATTAAGAGAACAGTGAGGTGTTACCTTCATGGACAATGATCTATTACCAGGAACAGTAGATCACAACCAACTTTTATACATTTCAGTCACTATTGGAAAGTTTACGCTCTCCAGAGTGTTGGTTGATCTGGGAGCATCAATCAACATAATGAATCTTCGGATGCTAGCATATTTGGAAATTGAAGCTCGCGAGCTTGAAGCAGACAAGATGCTATTAAGAGGCTTCAATCAAAAAGGAGAAAGAGCTCTTGGATCGATAACACTACACATGAAGACCAGTGATTTAGCAAAGACAACCACAAAATTCCATATAATTGATTCCGAGACATCCTTCAACGCTCTACTGGGTCGGCCATGGATCCATGATAATCGAATGGTACCGTCGTCTCTGCACCAGTGCATAAAGTATTACAAAGGAGGAGAACAGTGTATCAAAGGTGACTTGCAACCGTTCTCTGTGCACGAAATTGGAATTCATGAAAATGTGTCCTACTACGTACCCCTGATGAAAACAATCTTTTCCAGAAATACCATACCAAATGAAGCAAAATAAATTTGAGACGATGAAGAACCTAAAGTTCTAGTCCAACAGTTACTCACCACTCCCTTACAGCGAGATGGTGAAGATTTCTATAGAACTCGCACCTGAGGTCGAGGCCGGGGACGAGGACGTGGAAGAAATGTTGGAACAGCTGGACAGAAGAAACTGGTCATCGATGTTGATTGGGAGAACAGTTCCGAAGAAGAAGAAGAAGGAGAAATTAAGAAAGAAGCAGCGATAATAAATCAGAAGAAACCACAGTTCAAGATCTCTCTCGAAGATGAAAAGAATGAAAAATATAAATCAATGTACGAGAAGATTAACCACTATGTGCATACTATGACCCTGACCCCGATCCATTCTAATAAGATCTAGGGTATGGTGGTCAAGGAAGTGCATGGTGGTGGTACTAAGCCAATCAAGTTTTACCGTGGTGCTTCTTCTTCCAAGACTGAAAAAGATGTACAATTTAGAGATGTTAATGGAATTACCTTTTGAGTGGTATTCTCCCTGTGTTCAAAATTTAATTCTACGTGGTGTCTTACCTTAACAATGAACAAAAGCACGATCACAACACTTTGAAAAATTATGGAATAATGCAGGTCGACCTCCCAATTCAAAACATGGTCTCGGATTCGGCACAACAGGATCAGTTGACGATACGGGTTTTTGCTTGGTTGTCTCTTGCGAACCTAATGAAGACTGCTTGGAAGCCATAGAAGATCTTGAAGATCTACCAATCGGTGATGCTCCACATGAATTCAAAGAAGAAATCAAATCTACTATAGAAGAGTTAACGGAAGTTAACTTAGGTACTAGAGAAGAACCTTGGCCTACCTTTATTAGCTAGTTACTCAATAAAGAAGATTCCGAAAACATAATCAAGCTATTAATGGAATTCAAGGACTGTTTTGCTTGGAGTTACGACGAAATGCCAGGATTAGCTCCAGAAGTCGCAGTTTAAAAACTAGGAGTAGATCCTACTTCCATTCCAGTCAGACAAGCTCCCAGAAGAATGCGTTTAGAAATTGAGCAGCAAGTAATAGCTGAAATTAAGAAGCTAATAGACACTAAATTTGTCCATGAAGAACAATACCCAACTTGGTTAGCCAACGTGGTACCAGTTAGAAAGAAGAATGGTCAGATCAGAATCTGCGTAGATTTCAGAGATTTGAATAAAGCATGTCCAAAGGATGAATTTCCAGTACCAAACCCAGAACTGATGATCGATATTGCTTCAACACATGAAATCTTCTCATTTATGGATGGATCATCAGGATACAACTAGATAAAGATGGCATCAGAAGACGAAAAGCTCACGACATTCAGAACGCCGATCGAAGTGTATTGCTACGCACTAATGCCATTCGGACTAAAGAACGTAGCAGCAACATACCAAAGAGCGATGACGAAGATTTTTGATGATCTCATTCACAACCAAGTCAAGTGCTATGTAGATGATGTGGTCATCAAAAGCAAACTGAAAGAAGATCACCTGTATGATTTAAGAATTGTTTACGAGCGACTAAGACAATACAGCCTTAAGATTAATCCCTTAAAATGCGTCTTTGGCGTCACCTCCAGGAAATTCTTAGGATTTGTTGTCCGACATCGCAGAATTGAAATCTATCCAAAAAAGATTAAAGCTATTTTAGAAATGCCTCCTCCCAAAACATTGAAACAACTACGATCCTTTCAAGGAAAGTTGGCATATCTTCGACGCTTTATCTTAAACTTGTCAGGTAGGTGCCAGCCCTTCTCGGCATTAGTTAAAAAGGACGCCAAATTCATTTGGGATGTGAAATGCCAGCGGGCTTTCAAAGACGTTAAGCAATATTTAATGACACCTCCTGTCTTAGCAGCCCCAGTCTCAGGTAGACCTTTGATACTTTATACCGTGGCTCTAGACTACTCCCTTGAAGCCCTGCTAGCTCAGGTAAATGATGAGGGAAAAGAAAATGCTCTCTACTACTTAAGCCGTCGTCTAATCCTGATGGAAGTAAAGTATCCTCTGATTGAGAAACATTATTTAGCCCTGATCTTCGCTGCTCGAAAGCTTAGGCATTACATGCTTTCTCATAAAGTCAACCTTATTTTGAGAGTTAATCAGTTGCAATACTTGATGACCCGACCGACACTTTATGGCAAACTTGCCAGGTGGTCGATGATACTATTGCAATTTGACATAACTTTCGTTCCTCTTCGCGCCGTGAAGGGATAAGTACTAGCAGACTTCCTCACAACACACTCTTTACCGGCAGATCCGCCTCTCGATGACGATTTGCCTGATAAGCAGATAATGAGCCAAGAAGACCCTGATGATCGACGTTGGGAACTATACTTCAACTGTGCGTCCTCAGAACAGAAGAACAAAGAATTGCAAATGATAGTGCTCGGTAAGGCAGGAATAGCGTCGTGGCCATTTGAGTGTTGGGGCACAGATATAGTGGGTCTGATAGAAACGCCTTCTTCAAGAGGACATCGCTTCATTCATGCAGCTACAGACTACTTTTCTAAGTGGGCAGAAGCTATACCACTCAGAGAAGTGAAGGTACACCACGTGCTATAGTTTTTCAAGAACCAAGTTGTCTACCGTTTTGGGGTACCACACAAGATCATTTCAGATAATGGGTCTGCATTCAAGAGTACAAAGATCAACAATTTTGTCAGAAGACACAGGATCGATTGGCGATACTCCACGATCTACTACCCAAGAGCAAACGACTTGGCCGAGGTTTTTAATAAAACTCTCGTTCAAATTTTAAAGAAAACTTTTGATGACAACAAGAGAAATTGACACGAGAAGTTGTTAGAAGCCTTATGGGCCTACAGGATGACTTTTTGGACTCCTACTCAGTCTACGCCTTATGCTTTAGTGTATGGGTCCGAGGCCGTCTTGCCACTAGAAGTTCACCTTCCTTCTCTCAGAATTGCAGTCACAAACAAAATTACTACGGAAGAAAATGCCAAACTACGACTAGAAGAGCTGGAAAGCTTGGAAGGTAAAAGACTTTCAACACAGCAGAATTTGGAACTGTATCAAGCTAATATGATCCAGGCCCATGATAAACTGGTTCGTCCCAGGACATTCAAAGTTGGTGACTTAGTTCTTGTTCTCAGAAGACCTATTCTTACACATCGCAAGATAGTTGGTAAATTTGAACCAACATGGGAAGGGCCCGTTCGTGGTCGAGACAGTCTACTCAGGAGGTTCCTACCAACTGGTCAATTGCCGTGGAGAACGACCCATGCTTCCAATCAATGGACGGTATTTAAAGAAGTATTACGCGACCTGAGGTTTCGAAGGGTGGCCTCTAAAGTAGAATCTTATCCCTAGAAACACGGGTGAAGTACTCACTTTGTGACTGGGTCCAAACCCAAAACAAAATAAAATGGATGATAAAAAAAAATCTCATCAATGAAAATGTGAAAAAGTAAACATAGGAAATCATAATAATAAAATGTCATTTTTTTCGTGTTAAATCCATTCATTCCTGATATTTCCTCATCTCCTCCTTCTTCCTTTAAATTTAAAAAAAAAGTGAATAAGAATTTTTAAGTTTTTTTCTTATTGTTCTTGTTCTTAGTACAACCCCTGATCCTTTCCTTGTTTTTCTTCGTAGGGAAATGTCGAACGGGCGGTTGGTTCTAAACTTTAGAAATGGCGTGAGTCTAGCATTTGATGAAAAGAGAGTGAGGGATGGAGCAGTGATTGAAATTGACTCAGACTTCACACCAGCCGGCTTACAATACGAAAAAGATGATTAGATCCCAGTTGATCGAGAAGAACTTCACAGCTAGACAGTGATGAAAATGGGTGGCCCGAGCCACCAGTCCAGCAACAAGAAAAGAAAAGCAAACGCCACGCATGCAACCGGAGAAGATAGGAAAATTAAGTCATTGGTTGCCACAGCAGAGGGTAGGCTTGTCAGCGCCGCACCCGCAGAAATTCAAGGGGTTAGGAGAGCTACTCTCACTGCTACCCAGCAAAGAAATAAGAATCGTCGCATTCACAAATTGTTGACCAAGTTAGCAGAAGATCAACATGAACAGACAGTGGATATTGTTAGTGCAAATGCTCCAAGGAGACCAGTTCGTCAGGAACCAGAAAGAACAAAGTTGATGCCAAGAAGGTCGGAACAGATAAAAGAAATACCAAGAAAAGCAGAAATAGAGTCGGTACCTCGACGCCGAGCATACGTATCGGATCCGAAGAGTCTTGTTACGAAAGCAACCCCGGAGGATGTCCCTACAGAGACTATCCCCGAGGAGCCAAGACATGCAGAAGAACGTGCTGGGGTTGAGCCATACATCCCACAGTATTTTACTACACACCGAGGACTTCAAATAATCCCGGAATACGAGCTCGAGAAAATGCAGTTAGTTGAGAAGAAAACTTTTGAATACTTTGAAAGAATTGGAAATAAGAGGGTCAACATCTTGGAAGGCCTCGAGCTACATACAGATGTTTTCTCAAATTATGAGCAACAACAAATTGTAGATTGCATCCTTGAATTACAAAAAAAGGGTTGAGCTGGCCGCCTGAGAGAAACGACATATTCAGAACCCCAAAGATGGATGCCGGGGAAGGGAAAAGTTACAATCTAATGCGGATGTTGCTACAATTTTGCCATAGACAGAAAAGGAAGTCCACCAGGGATACTCCATCGCAATGAGGTAGATCCAATTCCAAGAGTCATCAAGAGAATGGTGAAAAGGACGATAACGTGGAGGGTACTGCCTGCAGATTGTATACCCAACAGCTGCATTATCAACATCTACAAGGAAGGCGACCGCATACCTCTGCGTATAGACCATCATGACTTTGTTAGACCCTTCAGCACAGTGTCATTCCTCAGCCAGTGCAACATCATGTTTGGATCTGACCTCCGGATTGCAGGCCCCGGTGAGTTCCGAGGGCTGGTGGAGATACACTACCGGTAGGTTCCGTCCTGGTGTTAAAATCAAACGGAGCAGACATTGTGAAGCATTGCATTCCAGGAGTGCATGTGGAGCGAATGTCAGTTACTTTTAGAAGAATGTACAACAGAAAAATGCCTTACCACTTTCAGGCAGATCCAGAATTGGAGAGTCTCCGGTCCTACGAGCTGTGAGTTACATGGGAAATAACACACCTCCAATGCACATCCATGCGACACTCCTGCCAAGGGTGGCTTGGAAGGTGATGTTATTACCCATGTTTCTTACTATTCAGACATGGATTTTTGACAGACACTTTTGGATGGATCAACAAGAATCTGACATAATCCGTTGTAGATTTCATGGATTGTATGAGACATAAAATTTCTGAGGAAATTATCATCATGACTAGATAAAGTTGTATGATGTACTTTCAGCAAGTTGGAATGAAAATGACTACGTCATATTTTGCCTTCACCTCTTTTTGTGCAAATTGACTGGGAAACACCATTAGAGTTAAATAACTTTAAACGAAGAACAGAAAAGAAAAAAAATAAATGAGAATTTTTGTTAAAAATTTGAATATTAAAATGAACATCAAAATTCACATGAAAACTAAATAAACAACAAAAATATAAAATGGGACGTTAAAGGACAAACAAAACGAATCTAAATCTCAAATTGAATTCCGATCTGAATCCTCTGATTCAAACCTTTCAATTCTTCTCAACCGAAATATGTTTGAAACTCTTTTGAAATTTGAATATTTTCCTCGACTTATTGCTAAGTCAAGTCTTTTCAGCTTGGTACACTTACCAACTCCTTTCAATACTTTTTCTTCTGTGTCCTAGAGGATCGACTAGTTCTATTGACACGAAGCCACGAACTTTGTTCGATTTGGTTCTGATGGCATGAGACTGGGTCCCTCTTCATACAGATAAATCTTTGAGGCTAGAGCCTAACTTCTAGTCCTCTTCAAACTTTCGAGACTGGTACCTAAATTCCAGTTCTCATTCGAGATCGATACCTAAATTTCGATTCTCTTTTGAATTGATACCTAAATTTCAATTCTAAATTCCGAGACTGGTACCTAAATTCCGGTTCTCTTCCTTCGAGGTCGGTACCTTAATTCCGACTCTCATTCGAGATCGATACCTAAATTTCGATTCTCTTTTGAATTGATACCAAAATTTCAATTCTAAATTCCGAGACTGGTACCTAAATTCCAGTTCTCTTCCTTCGAGGTCGGTACCTAAATTCCGACTCTCATTGGAGATTGATACCTATATTTCAATACTCTTTTGAATTGATACCTAAATTTCAATTCTAAATTCCGAGACTGGTACCTAAATTCCAGTTCTCTTCCTTCGAGGTCGGTACCTAAATTCCGACTCTCATTCGAGATCGATACCTAAATTTTGATTCTCTTTCAAATTGATACCTTAATTTCAATTCTAAATTCCAATACTCGTATCTAAATTGCAGTTCTCTTCCTTCGAGGTCGGTACCTAAATTCCAACTCTCATTCGAGATCGATACCTAAATTTCGATTCTCTTTCGAATTGATACCTAAATTTTAATTCTAAATTTCGAGGCTGGTACCTAAATTCCAGTTCTCTTCCTTCGAGGTCGGTACCTAAATTCCGACTCTCATTCGAGATCAATACCTAAATTTTGATTCTCTTTCGAATTGATACCTAAATTTCAATTCTAAATTCCGAGACTGGTACCTAAATCTTAGTTCTCTTCCTTTGAGGTCGGTACTTAATTTCGACTCTCATCTGAGGTCGATACTTAAATTTCGATTCTCTTTCAAGTTTGATACTTCAATTTCAAATCTCACACTCTCAAGATCAGTACCTAAATTCTGATTCTCATCCTTTGTGAGGTCGGTACCTAAATTTTGACTCTCATTTCGAGATCAATACCTAAATTTTGATTCTCATCCTTTTCAATTGATACTTAAACTCTAATTCTCACTCCGAGGTTGGTAACTAAATTCCAGTTCTCTTCGCAATCCCGAGGTTGAGACCAAGGTTTCAGTTCTCATTTCAAATCCAAATTTCAAATTCAAAATTTCCTTAAATCGATTTTAAATCAAACTTAAAATCAAAATCCAAACTCACACATTGAAACTTGAAATTAAAAAGTAAACTGAAATCTAAATCGAATTCCCCAGATCTTGTGATTTTGTGTTCACCTCCTTTTCCATTACCCAACGAGAGTTCAGGGATCTCCAGTCTTGGAAATATACCTGATACTCCCCAGTGGAAATTCTTCTACTTCGTCCTAAGTTTGTCACTTGGACATCTGTGTTGGTTTTTTTGATCTCTTCAGTCAATGCCAATACACACGGTGTGCTTGATTAGCACACCACACCTATTGGGGGTCCATTTGTTGACCTTATTTTTGATGAGGTCTTTTTCTCTTCTCTTTAGTACTTAGGATCTAGCCTTAGGCTTTTCCTTTGACTAATCTTAGAGGACTAGAAGTGGAACCCACCCCTTTAGAAATTCAAACACCTCTTGACTCCCTGCAAATCCCACAAGTCTGATTGTAGACCCCTAATCACCTAGAGGGTTAAAATCAAATGTGGAGGTTTAAAGGATGAGTTCCCTATAGGACTTATTGGCCTTAGGAATACCCTGGGTGGCCTGGTCTAGTGAGGGTTGACTTGCACATACACTACACTCTCAGACACATTCCAAGTCCTAGAACCACACTCTCACCCAACTTGACTTCCTGACTCATGTAGGTAATTCACATGGATGGTCCTTAACCCATAAGCCCCTAGCTAAGAGGGTTAGGAACAACATAGTGAATGCCTCAAATGAGTCATCTCATGGCTCATATGGGCTTAATATAGCTTCATGGCTCAACCAAAGTGATTTCATTTTACTCAAATTTGATCAATCTTCATTTTTCCAAACTTTAATTTTTGACCCCCGGGGCCCTACACCCACTAAACCTACCAAATGCCCTTGAAACTACCCAAAATTTGTAAAATCACCTAAATTACCCAAAATTCCTCAAAATCAATCCTAAACATTCCACCCCACTCAAATTGATCATCCATAGCCAAAAATACCAAAAATTCCAAAAAGTACCCCCCAATACCCTCCAAATACCCAAAATGTCCTTCTTAGCCCAAAAATCCCAAAATTCAGAAAATTAACAAAAAATTTCAGAAAATCCCAAATATTCCCAATTTTATTTTTTTCAACTACACAAGGGGCCAATTTTGCCAATTTACGCCACGTTTACCAAAACCCCCAATTTGGCCCATCTTAAACCCAAATGAACCCAATTTCAAACCAAACCACCATAATTGGCCTCAATTTTAGTCCAATTCTATTCTAAACTCCAAATAAAAATAAAAAATATCCGTTTAGACCAAATCCAAGTTCAATTTGATTGACATTTGAGCCCAATTTCAATTTGAAGCCTAAGGCCCAATTTTGGCCCATGACCTAAACCTAGCTCAAACCTAGCCCAACTCAACCCCAATTGGCCCCAAATCTTTTCTAAAGCCTTCCTAAAACCCCCATAAACAAAAACTAACTTGATTTGCCCAAAATTTAAACCTAAACTCCACCCAAACCTAACCCAAAACCAAAATCTCTTAAATTGACCTAAGCCCAAACCTAACCCAAATGGGCCCAAATCCCAAAATCAAAGCCCAACAAAAGTTGAAAACTCTTTGTGACATTCCCATAAACATTTCTCAATATTAATTTTACATCAAATCAAACTTTAGCACAACCTTAACCCAAGTTAGCCCAATTTGGCCCACTTTGGCCCCTTTAACTAAAGACTCCACATTAAACCCAATTCAATTTAAAATCACTTCACACTTATTCCAAACCACTCATGACACATACCTAAACCAATTGCAACATTTATTTGGAATGATCCCTCACAAAATTTCCATCCACCAATTTATTTTCAAAACTAAAGGCCCACTTTCCTAAACCATTCTAAAAGCCCACTTCCACCAAATCCAAAAGCCCAACATTCATCCAAAGCCCACATGACATTTCTCTACATCATCCATTCAATTAAAATCATCCCTAAGTCCTAAACCAATGATCAAATAATTCCAAATAATGCTTCATCCAAATTTCCATAAAAAATGCCGAAATTCATAAAATCCCCTTTTATGAAATTGAACAAACTTTTTCCAAGCCAAATGTGAGCCATTGAGCCATGTACAAGCCACATGGAAGCCACTTTCCAACTCATCAAGGCATTAATTACAAGAAGAGGGGACCCTTTCCTAATCTTTCATTAAGCATTTTAAACCATACTCATGTCACACTCTAAACCATGCTTAGCCAGCTCACCATGGATGCAGACTTCACCACCCCTCAAAATCAGGTCTAGGGGAGGTGCACCAAGCCTCTTTCCATGGATTGACCAAACCAAGCCCAAAATACACTCTCCCCCATTCCATTTTAATCAAGCGTTTTACACATGTCAAACTCTAATTGACTTCACCAAATTTAACCCCTGACCCCACTGAGTTTGATGGTGACCCATGCCTGGCCGGCCGGCCACCACAGCCGCCGGAAAATACCATGGCAGAGAGCTCCACGTGAGCTAAAAAATTCAATTCTCCCTTACTGAGCCGTCCCAACCCTAATGGACACCAGAGCTCTTCTTCTTCTCCCCTTATCAGCTGATCCCAGCCTCCAATTGCCCCTGGGAAGCCCTCCAGCCATGTCTATTTAAACCCACCACACTCTTGGCCAAAAAGAGGAGATGAACCAGACCTTAAGGAAACTCTGCCAAAATTGCTCCAGGACCTTCTCCTAACCCAGAGCAGTTGATCCCCAGTGTTCCTTTGCCCTAATCCCCATTAACAGAGCTCAATTTCTGAGTTGAAAATCCACCAAAAAACCAAGATAATTCACCATAGTGAGCGAATCTCCAAATTGATTGGTCCTACACCTTCACAAGACCAAAAGGAGAAGTTCCCCAATAAAAGCCCCCTCACCAGGCCAGCCATTGCTTCCAGCCTCCAAGCATTGTGATCGGCCTTGGTCACTTTCATACCTAGACAATTTCCTAGAGCCAGAGACTTCATTTAGAGCTTTCCTGGACTCAATCGAAGGTGACACAACTCTCAGATCGAAGCTTCACTTCTCTGAGCTAAGGTATGAACTCACTCTTCCTCCTAAGCTTCCAGCGATTCTCCATTTTATTTAGGTTAATTTCAAACCCTATAAACCATATGGATGTGTTCGTCTCTTCAGGACGAATCCATAAAGCATAAGAGCACAAATATCCATTGAGAATCAAGTGAGATCCTAGGGTTTTAGTGTGGACGGTCACAGGTACACACCAGTCTTAGACGATGACCGGGAACCGTTGGATCGTGCTTGTATCAAGCGGACGGTTCATATTGCGCCAGACCAGGGAATGTTGCGTGAACTGCTGGCCCCTGGAGCGCTGAGTCAGATGGCGGTGTCGAATAGAATGCGCCGCGTGGGCTTTCGAAACTGCCGATGTTGCGCTGGCGCCGAGTCGGATAAGTAGATAAATAGGGTATTTTTGAATTATTTAGATGCCCATAACTTCAAAAATTCATATCTTTGCATAGAAAAATCACAAAAATAAAATAAAAATACCTTCTTGTTCATCGAACAGAGGAAAACAATGTGGAAAAGTAATCAAGTTAATTGGATTCTTCATTTGCATAGACAATTCACCATGGCATGAGACCATAAGGCTTTCAAAACCTCTGATCTTGGGAACATTCCCTGAATTTTCCATGTCACATTTTTAGGTTTTTTAATTCCAATAATTAGCATGTTGTGGAATAAATTCTATGAAAATTTGGTGATGTTCCTTAGAACAAGAGGACCCTATGAAAAATATATTTTGAGTTAATTCATTCATAATAACCTTAATTGGCCTAAACCCCTAAAATTGAATTTGAATTAATTAGGGTTAACCACACATCAAATTGACTTGAAAATAATTCTCCACTCGATCTTTAGGATCGGAGAGACCTCACATAAAAATTTGAAATCAATTGGACTTGATTAACCCTACCAAATGGGTTGATTAAGCCTCATAAGCAAAATTGAACTTTAGAAATTCATAACTCCAAAAATAATTTTAAAAAATTTACAAAAATGGTTTTGGGGCTTCTCTGATATCAAGGGAGTCCAGGATAATTAAAATTGAAATTTTATAAAAAAGTTGATTTTTCACAATATTTTAATATTTTAATAATTAAAAAAATTAATAAAAATCATAAAAATATTAAAAATCATAAAAATGTCACATTTTGATTCCTAATCACTTAGGAACAAACCAAATAATTTTCCTAAGTCCCTAGGATAAAATATTGAATTTTAAAGGCTTAATGTAATTTTTTATATTAAAAAATGAGTTTTTAACCTTTTTCACTAAAAAAATTCTAATAAATCAAAGAAAGATAAAATAATTATAAAATTTGTTTCTCTAGACTCGTTGAGGTCAGAGAAACTTAAGAAAAATATAAAATCCATTTTTCAACTTTAATTTTATTTTATAATTAATTAATACTCTAAAACTCGATATAATTATAATAAATAAAATATAACTAAAAAAAAATCACCAAAATTGGTCCAAGTGGTCCTCTGGTCATTAGGAACATCTCATAATTTTCTTAATTATAGCAACCTTTCCTTGGTCATGTTGTTGAATTTTCTTTGAAAACCCTTATTTTCTACTAAAAATAATTATATAAATAAATTAAATTCAGAAAAATCATATTTTCTCCTCTAATGTCTTAATTGACATGTGAGTGAGGTGACATAAAAATTTCAAATTCATTTGAGCTAAATTTAACGAGTTATGAAATAAATAAGCTTAAAAGGGCATAAAGGTAATTAAAAATTTTAACCCTTAATTAAAACTTTAGGTTTAATCGAAATGGGGAGGTAAAATATTTGATCTTAATTTTCTCTTGGATGATTGAAACTTAGCAAAATTAAGGGGTAGAAACCCATTAATCACTTTGAAAATATCAAAAATGAAACTTTAATTAATTAAATAATTTAAAATTTGGAAAAAATATATTTAAATTTTGATCATAAAAATAGGGATATTATTAAGAGCACATTTATTCTTTAATTTAAAAATCCCTAAATAAGTCACTTTAACAAAACTTAATTCTTAATTAAAAATTAAAATAATAATCCAAATTAATAATTAAAACTAAAATTAAAACAAATTAAATTAAAATCAAATTAAAATTAAAGTTAAACTAAAACTAACAATTAAAATTAAAATTAAAATTAAAATTAAAATTAAATTAAATTCAATTAAAATTAATTTAAAATTAAAATTAAATTAAAATTAAATTCAACAAAAATTAAATTAAAATTAAAATTCAAATTAAATTAAAATTCAAATTCAAATTAAATTAAATTAAAATTAAAATTAAATTAAATTACAATTAAATTAAATAAAATAAAATAAATTTAAATTAAATTAAATTAAAATCATTTAACAATAAACCTAAATAAAATCATTAAGAATTAAATCTAAAATAATTTAAACACTATTCCAAACTTAAAATTATCAATTAAAACCTCATTATTAAATTAAAACACTTTAAATCAATAATTCAAACTTTTAATTAATTATGATTAAAATTCTCAATAAACCAATTTGCCCTCAGAGGCTTTAATTATTATAACTCTTAAATAGAGTATTAAGTGAGATGTCACTTCATTCATCTATTTCCACTGAGTAAGAAACAAAGTTTAACTAAACTCCTGGATGATTAATTCATCTGTGCAACTAAATTTACTTGGACTCAAAACCATCCCAGAAATATTGAAAAGATGTTTAGGACTCGTCCAAAGAACTTCCTCAATATGATGAGATGTTTTAGAAGAACAATTGAATTTAATTGTTCTTTGATGAAGAAAATCATCCTTAAACCAAACCAAGAACCTAGACGTCATAGGAGATGATTATTTATAGGATTAGGAATTTGGTAGACAACCAAAAACCTTCCCTTAGCTTTACCTAGGTATCTGTTGAAATATTTAAATGCCTTAACATGTGTTTTAAGTGCAGCTTGGGATGACGGGAAGACCCTCCAGGTAGGCTTTTATTTTATTGCAATTTACTTTATTGCAATTTACATACATGCACTGTACTTTACTTTTCTTGCATGTTAAACAAGACTATTGCATGAAAACCAAAACCTTTTGGGTAGTCCCTAAACTGAAATCAAAACTAAATTAAAAGTCTTTGCAAGATAAAATTCGCTGCCACAAAATTCCAAAATATAAAATAACTCAAAATTTAATCACAAACAGAATAACAAAACTACAATCACAACTAAAATAAAACGTCTCATTGAATGATCGAGAATACCTCGAATGATGTAACCCACGTGTTGCTAAAGGGATTTCTCACGGTTTAAATGAAAGTGTGGAACTCATTCAGTTGAGTTTAGCAAATTCATCTGGACTAAGTGAATTCGATGAAAATAAAGGTGTCGGGATGACTGAACCGTGGGATCTTAATCGGTTCTGTTTAATCAACTTTAAGATTTGTTTTAATTAAAATATTAAAAACACTTGGATTTTAAGCTTTCTCTAAAACAAAACACTTCTCTCATCTCCTGATTTATGACTTCTAAAACTAAACCTCTATAACAACAAGGAGCTCGAAGCACGGTGGGCAGTTCGACCATCGTCATCAGCAAAACTTGAGTCTACTTTAGCAAAACCTTTCTTAGAATTAAATAACAAAGCCATCAGATTTCGAGGTAGTTTGCCTAGTGCAACATAAGTCCTCAACTCTTTGTTAGGAATTTGCATGATCATGTCATGTAAATTAAGCCCTAACCGGTCTTAGGACTCTGAGATAGTCGTTTGGTACGACATAAACCGTCACATCTTCAAGGTTATTTGTGTGATTATGTCATACAAATATAAGACCTCAATAAATAAAATTGGCAAGATTTCAACATTAAATAAACTCTCAAATCTAAGCCAAACAATAGGATAGTTTGAGAAGTTGCCAAGATTCTTCTTAGATCTTCAGCTTCTCCTACTTCTCTTTCTTTGGACTCTTAAAGTAAATTATTCCAATTTTGATCCATTCCCTATTGAAATTTCCAAAACTCAAATCCTTTGAAAACCTTAAACTTTGAAATTCTTGAGAGCAAAACCACTGATCATTATCGAGAGTTTTCTTAAATGATTCCCGTCATTTAAGATGTAATTAACTATAGGGGCTTGCCCTTATAGGGAACTTTATGAACCCAAGTAATATAAACCCTGTTTAATTTCTTTATATTAAACAGGGGAACTTGTCGGTTTATAAAATTGGTTCGCAAACCAAACAAATGTCACAAATCTTTTAGTTTATTTAATCGAACCCATCATCAAGCAGTGTGTCTATTCCTCGGGATAAATATACAGTTTGTGGTGCGGTGCTCGTTTATATAAACTGTTCAGGATGTGAGATCGGTTTGATTTCATATCTTAAAATTTTCAAATTTAAAATTATTTTCAAAATCAAATACTACTTTCTAAATTATATATATATTTAAATTGAATTTAAAATTTAAATTTCGCCGATAATTTCTGTAGACGACCCCTTTTCAAAAATACAACACTCAACCTAAAAATAAGCCGTACACCGGGCTCATAGACATTTAAATTTTACTGTTCCATTGGCAAGGTGCACTATCTTTGGATATTGGTGCCTTGCTCATTCTCTTTTCCTCTTGGCTGTTTTTTGGTTTGGTTGTAGTGCATTTACTGACTTAAACAATATTATTGATTGGGCTAAGGTTACCTATGCTGGGGTGGTTGGGAAGGGACCCTCTCCTCTTATTGAACCTGCCCAGCTGGTCATTCTTCAGATTTTGCATGATGCTACTGCTGGTAAGGGCTCATGCCCATGTATAAACCCCATTGGAGTAAAAGATGGATGACCAGCTGTCTTTTTCTCTGACCAAGAACTGGAAGCACTAAATGCTGAGGTGAAGCTAACCCTGATTGATAAATTTGTCTCGGGGCACCCCAAAATGGAAGTGGTCAGATGCTTCTTTGAATCACTAAAATTCATTGGCAATTGGAATATTGGTCTCCTAGATGGTAGACACCTTTTTATCAACCTAACCACTGAAGAAGATTATGCCAGACTTTTTGCTAAGCAGCTGGTCACCATTGCTGGAATGGAGATGAATTTCATCAAGTAGACACCTGAATTTGACCCAAGTAAGGACCCCCTAATTGTTCCAATCTGGTTCAAGTTTTCCAATTTCCCCTACAAGTTTCTTAATCAAAATGCTCTCTTCCAAATTGGAAGAGCCATTGGAACACCATTAAAACTGGATGCTGCAAATTTTAACAAGGCCAAACTAGAAGCTGCCAGAATTCAAATTGAAAGAGACATCTCACTCCCTGAAATTACAAGAATCTGGATTGGCTTAGCATCAGATGGCTTGTGGCAAGAGGTGATTATGCAACAGAAGCCTTATTACTACTCACATTGTAAAATGTTTGGGCATATCACTGAGAGATGCTATAGGTTCCACCCCCCATCAAAAAATCTACTTCTCAGGCCAAAGAAGTTCCTACAGCTGAGATTCCTGTTGCACCAAGAGTGGATAGACAGATCATTGATCCTGTGGATCCATGGCAGTTGCACAAGTGGCTATTCCAGCAGGGATGCCTGTGATTGATAATAGGCAAACATCCTTATCTCCATCAAGGTTGTTGGACCTAGTTGAGAAAACTCACCCAATTGCTGAAAACCCCCTGGGGCCTTTCCCAGCCACACCCTTCCTCCAACACCTCCTCTAGAAACCCAATTCCATTTTCTATCCAGAAACTTGTACCCCTTGAACCTATCCCTCCACCTTGTTAACCTTTTGATAACACCCACCTTACTCTTGAAGATGGTAAATTTCCCCCACTTCTGACAGGTTGGCTGCAATGCAAAATTGCATGGAGGATGAGTGGGTGATACATATCGCTAAAAAGAAGAAGAAAAACAAGACTGAACTTTAAAAATTATCAGAAATCACATCTAATGTGGGTAGAGAGGTCCCCCCCACCTTCACTAGAGACAGAACCAGATCCAGATCCCAAACATCCCCCTCACCCCCACAATTCCACATGATAAACCTCCCTTGTTGGAAAATTAGAGGTGTGGCTCATCCACACTCTCTGAAAAGACTTATACATTTAAACAAAAAACACACCCCTTGGCGCATAGCTATTTTGGAACCTTTGGTCCACCAGAACACTGCTAAAATTCTCAGTAAATTTTTTGGATACTCTCACTATGCTAATACCAGAAATAAGATTTGGATCATTTGCAGAAAAGAGGTTTGATGGTCTGTCTTAATTGATCATTAGCAATTGGTCCACCTTTCCTTACTGTTTGCTGGTCACAACGCTTTTGCTACCTTCGTCTATGCTGGATGTAGGAAAGCTAACATATGAATTCACCATGGATTGTGGGGGGAGACTTCAACTGCATTGCCAACCCAGCTGAAAAAAAGGGAGGGAGAAATCCCATTATTAGAACCATGAAAAATTTCTGTGACAACATTCACTTTGTTGGTTTTTTTGATCTGGGTTTTAAGGGCCCTCCTTTCACCTGGAAAAGAAGTCACATTTAGGAGAGATTGGATAGGATTTTGGTCAATGAGCAATGGCATTCCCATTTTTTACTCACATTTGTCACTCACCACTCCTTTGCTTGTTTTAATCATAGACCACTTTTGTTAACAATTTATGTTCCTCCATCTAGTTTTTCCAGCCCCCCCCCCCTTCAGATACAAAAATTTTTGGTCTTCTCACCCTACCTTTTTACAACTTATCAATGCACGGTGGGGTGGAGTGGCTCATCGTGACCCTTGGATAAAATTCTTCTTGCTTCATCTAAAAATCTGTAAAGAGCTCAGAAAATGGGATTGGAAAGAATTTGGAAATGTTGTTACAGCTATGGATGAGGCTGAGAAGGAAGTTCAACTACTGGAATCTCTTGTTCAGTTTGGGGGGGGCCTGAACAGCATCTTTTAGCAGCTCAAGCAAAATTTCTAAATTCCATTGAAACACAAGACCTTTTTCTCAAGCAAAAGGCATCTCTTAATATATTTACTGAAGGGGACAGAAATACCAGTTTCTTTCATACTTATGTCAAGTACAGAAGAAAATGTAACACCGTCCACAACATTCATTTGGAGAATGGCTCCTGGTTATATAACAATCAGGAAATAGGTAAGAGTGCCACTAGCAATTTTCAGAAACTGGTTGTACAGACCCCTATGGAAAGAGATCCTATCAATTCCTCTTATTTCCATAACCACTATTAGTACAGCAACAACCTTGTCCTTACCAATCCACCCACTAAAAAGGAAATTTGGCAAGCCCACAATTCCATAGATAACTACAAAACTGCTAGACCTGATGGTTTCACAGCAGATTTTCATAAGAAGGATTGACATCTTATCAAACAGGAGGTTATTCAAGCCATCACTGTTTTCTTTAATGGAAGGGACATCCCTTGTTATTTTAGTTCTTCTAACATTTTCCTGATTCCCAAGAATAATGAGCATAGAAGCTGAGATCAATTTAGACCAATATGCCTCACTTCTGTTATAAGTAAAACCATCAGCAAAATTATAGTGGCAAGACTCCAACCACACCTGAGTAAACTAATCTGCATGAACCAAACTGCTTTTTTCAAAGGTAGGTCAATTTTCGATAATATCCTTCTGGCCCAAGAGCTCTTGTTAGACTTGAACATGCATTGTAGAGGGTGTAATCTGATTTATAATCTTGATATCAGGAAAGCAAATGATACCATCAATTGAGATTTCATCCTTGAGATACTTTCTGCTAGCGGCTTCCAAAGAGATTTCTGCAGCCCGATTTCCAGATGGCTCAACAATATCTCCCATTCCATTCTTATAAATGGTTCCAGCTGAGGTTTTTTTTCTGCATCTAGAGGGCTAAAGCAAGGGGGCCTTCTATCCCCCACTCATTTCATTTTGGCTATTGACTACTTCTCTCACATGTTGAATAATACTCTCAATTCCTACAGTTCTATCAGGTATCACCACAAATCTAATCTCCTAATCTCTCATCTTATTTATGTAGATGATATAATGATGTTCTCCAAAGCCACAAAGAATGTTGTAAAACTGATCTATAAATGTTTACAAATGTTTCAAAAGCATTCTGGAATGTATTTCAACATTGCAAAATGCCAAATTCTTTTTCCCAGTAAGCTCTCCCAGGAGGTGAAACACTGGATTCTCAACTACACTGGCTTCTCCAGCACTCAGTTGCCTTTGAAATATCTAGGGGTGCAACTAACCATAGGCAGAACCAAACAAAGGCACTTTAATGAGATCCTGAACAAAATTAGCACTTACCTGTCCAATTCGACTCATATCTACCTGTGTAATGGTGGCATACTTACTTTACTAAAAATTATTATTACCACTCTCCCCTCTTATGTGATGCAAATGAACACTACGAAGAAAAGTTCCTAAGTGCAGTTTGAAAGGGCCTTTAATCACTTCCTTTGGGCAGGACAAAAAAATCAACTTCATTGGGCATCTTGGCCAAAAAGTGCCAAACCTGTGTGGGTAGGAGGATTGAGGTTCAAGGGGATCCATCAGATTATTCAAGTGAACCTACGTAAATTATGGCTTAAGTTCAGGATCCAGGACTCTCTGTGGGCTAAATTTCTATCTGGTAAATATTGAAAGTACTCCCACCCTTCCCTGGTTTCCAAAAAATTGGGGAACTCTAAACTATGGGGAGCTATGCTTAAGAATGGGCAGTTGGCTGAACAATTGTATTTATAGAACCTTGCCAAAGGGGAGCTTAATTTCTGGTTAGATCACTGGTGCCCAACTGATTGGTTGCAACCCTATACTTCTAATATTAATTTTAATCTTCAGGTGGGTGACTGATGTTCTGGGGATAGCTGGTCTTTTCCCACACTTTAGACCATCCTGCAAGCTCCATCTGCTAGAAAACTTGCTACAGTGCAGTTTGATAAGGGCAAGCTAAATTCTCTTATAAGGAATGCTTTTAAACAATAAATTCTATCCAATGCTATCTACTCCAAGCTCTTCCAATGGGAGTCTGTTCCCTGGGGGGATCTCATATGGAATGTGTTTCTTTCCCCCTCCATGAACTTTTTTTGCTGGAGAGCCTTCAAGTAGTCCCTCCCTACTGATGATCTCCTCAAGCTGAAGGGACTTAGAGGCCCCTCATGCTACAGATTATGTCACAAGGATGAAGAACCCATCTCTCACATGTTCTTTGTTTGTAGTTTCTCCCAGCAAGTTTGGACTAACCTTAGTAAGTACTTCAGCCTAAATGCTCTACATCTAAATTGGGATAATATTTTCACCTGTTAGCCTCGGTGGCAGAATCTAGGTGCTGGTGCTCTCCCTTTGCTCACTGGTTGGTTCATTTGGATGTCAAGGAACAAGGCTAATTTTGAGGACTTTACAATTTTTGCTCAGGACGTGGCCAGGAACTTCCTCTCCTTTCTCCATAAGCTTATTAGATTTAACAAATGACCCAAGATCTGCTCAATCACTACAATCAAAAACTTGAATCCTCCCAAAATCATCAAGGTTTTTTGGGACCCCCAAGCATTCATTCCATTAAAGATAACACTGATTGTAGTTTCAGTGGGGGGGGAAGCTGGTATGGGGGGCTTATTCAGGAACCATAGGGGTGAATGCCTGCTCTTCTTCCATGCTCCTCTCATTTCTGTTGATGCTTTGGAATCTGAGTTAATTGCAGTATACTGGGCACTTAAACTGGCTATGAATTATCAGTGGACTCATCTCGTAGTGGAAGGAGACTCCCAGGTTATGTTCCATATGCTCAATTCTGACAACCACATCTCACAACAACATTCTTAGTGGGTCCAAAAAATTCAGCAACTCAGATCCCATTTTGAAGTTAGTTTCCAATTCATTTTCAGAGAAGGAAACAAACCAGCTGACTGGCTTGCATGGTCTGGTTCCCACTCCTCTTCTATGGTACTTTCTACTACTCCTCCTCCCTGATTAAAAATCTTGATGGATGGTGATCTTCTAGCTGCCCCCCCACCTCAGAATAGAGGCCAACTAAACACTGTTTTGTTGTCTGATGCTTCCTATTGTATTTCTTTTGAATTGGTATAAATGTAAGAATGGGTTGTACATCACCTATTTGTTTTTTTGTTTTGTGTGGAGTGTAGTTGTTGAAGGAACCATTAGCATCTTGCTTAAAGGGGTTTCCTTCTTTCAACATTTTTGTAACTTTTGACTCTAATTGAATGGGAGCACTGGTGGATCCTTTTCTTATATATATATATATATATATATATATATATATATATATATATATATATATATATATATATATATATATATCTATATGTATGTATTTATGTATATATATATACATACATACATACATATACATATATATATCTATATGTATGTATTTATGTATATATATATACATACATACATACATATACATATAAATATAGATATATATATATATATATATATATATATATATATATATATATATATATATATATATATTATATATATATTAAAATAATTTAATGAAAATTGACATGTAGATTTTGATGTTGATGGGATACATGCTATTTTGATCTTGGAATTCTCCATTCTTCATTTTGTATCAGTAATAATAGCTTTTACTTTTCATTTCTTTTTTTTTCTTGTTTTAAAAAACATAGTCATATTTTCATTTTTGCTATTCTCATTTTAATCGATCCATGTCAGGTAGATTTAATAAAATATTTGTTAATATAATTGTATGTTCTCCTATAACTGAATAAATATAGATTGAATATTGAGTTTAAATTTATTTCATAGTATTTTCTTACCATATCGCATGCATCAAAGTTAATTGAACTTTGGAATATTAATGAAAAAGCTATGTGTCGTTCTTAACAAAATATATTTAAAATTTATTACATGAATTGTCATATATTGAAATTATAAATAGGCTTGATAAAATGCTGATATCATCAAGTTAATATTTATGTATTATTTTCTTTTCAATAATGAGTAAGCAACAGGAATTAGGGTCAAAACATACTTACGTTATGTATAAAAGAAGAATATTGATTGCCACGTGATTGAAAAAAAGATAGAATTAAATTGTGATTTAGAAAGTAAAGTAAAACATAAAATTCTAACCAAGTAACAAAATATTAAATAATTGAATTCATATGTAGTAGAAATTTTATAACATTACAATTTACCATTTCACTCGAGAGGGATAAACTAGTGAAATTACCATTATCAAAAATAAAATTATAAATTTTAGCAATATATGATGTCATTAACACTTAGAAACTAAAACTTATTAAAAAATAGCACTTCCAAAACATAAAATTAACTAATTATTGTAAAGGAAACCACACTATTCAATAAACCCACAAATTAAGCTAAGTATGACGCACGTTCTTTACATATCCCACTCCTTTCCCTTTCTTACAATCACACACTCAACCTAGTTCCCGTCGTCTCTTCTTCTAGGAGCATCCCTCGAGAGGGTTCGACCATGCAATACAATAGAAATGACATTATGTTCTGTGGAGACATGTGCTGGAGAATGATGGTGGAGGCAGTCTACATTTCTCTGGTATGCAACACAATGATAGCCGTGGGGACTAGGTATGTTATCCTTTTTTATTCCCCCTCAAACTAAGACTCCTTGGCTTGGAGGGTCAGTTTGGAGAGTAGATGATGGTGTTGAATCGATGTAGAAATTTGGTAAATATGTCTGCTATTTCATCATGGGACATCATGTGGTTGAGAAGGATTTCTGTATGTTGTATATGGTCCCCGATGAAGTGATAATCCACTTATGTGTGCTTAGTTCTTGTGTGAAAAATTGGATTATGTGCGAGAACTATTTTTGAAGTGTTGTTTCTGAAAAGAGGGGTTGGTGGGCGTTGAGTTTGTACCATCTCACAAAGTAGATGGTGGAGCCAAGTTGTTACTGACTCCATGGCTCTGCATTCCACCTCAGTAGAGGAGCGGGCTACGGTGGGTTGTTTACTTGTCGACCATAATACAAGGTTAGGGCCAATATAGATGCAAAATCTATTATGAAGCATATGTCTGCTGGATTGGTTGCCCAATCAACATATATGTATGCTTGAAGTTACAAGTCACCTGCAATAATGGGTATGTTGGGATGTCTTGTGACACTGAGGCATCTCGGTAGCCCTTTAAGAAGTTGGTGATGATGTGGTTGATTAGTGTGCACGTGTTAACTTAGATGAATTGCAGTAAATGTTATATTTGGTCATGTTATGGTAAGGTACGGTAATGAGCCTATGGTTTGTCTGAATTTATGTGGGTCTATTGGCGAATTGTCGATATTTGTGACTATATTTGAGGAGGAAAGAGGTGTTTAACATAGTTTGGAATTAAGCATGACAGTTTGGTTAAGTATATAATTTAGGTATTTGATTTTTTCTACAAATAAATGCCTTTAGTGGTGTGGTGTACCTGCAGACCTAGGAATTGGATATTTTTCCTAGTTGTTTTATTTGAAATTGAGTGCTTAATTATGTGAGAAGGGATTAAATGAATTTTGGAGAATTCTCTGTTATTAGGATTTCATCTACATGTATTTGTAGCAATATTGTAACTGTGTTTTTTGTTTATATGTAGAGACAGTGGTCTGTTCTGCTTAATTTGATGTGTACACTAAAGAGAGACTGGCAGAAGGTGGAGTAACACTGTCGCAGGGCCTGGTTAAGGACGTCAATGGCTTTGTTGAGCTTTCAAAAAAAAAATCGGATGTAGAGAGTTGTTGACACCTCATAGATGGGCCATATATGCTCTTTTAATTTCCCGTGAAGAAATGTGTTTGAAACTTTAGGTTGTTGTACTTCCCATTCTTTTTGGTTGCTATAAGCGCTTAAAGCATTTAAATAGTTTGGAATTTGGCAACTGGACCGAATGTCTGTTTGTAATCAATTCAAATTTATTGAGCACATCCTTCTTCCACTAAGTGTGCTTTATAGCTTGCCACTATGCTATGTGAGTGGAATTTGAACTTGTATGTCCATTTGCTTCCTAGAACAGTTTAAATGTTTGGGGGAGGGGGAAAAAGTGTCCTTGTGCCCTCTTGTTCAAGAGTGAGGAATTCAAGTGACATGGTATCATGCCAGTGAGGAATTTGGTTGACCTCTATAAAAGAGGTAGGGTCCTGGGTTGATAAGGTGTGTTGTGGGTATAGTATGTTGCAGGGTATGAGGGATCATGTTTGTAATCATGTGATCATGTAGTGTATTTTGGGAAGGGATGGTTGTTGGTTGGTTGGTTGGTTGGTTTGTTGGTTCAGGGTGGCTGAGTTGGGTGGTCTTAATGTGGTTCAATGCAGTATGGGAAGGAGACTTTTGGTTAGGGAGTGGATTTTGTTGTGAGATGTATGATATGTTGTGAATATGTTGGAACTTAAATGGAAGGGATTGTGTTAAAATTGATGGGTGTTGGGTTATGTGAGAGGTTTGGGTTGTGTTATAGGAATTGTGTTTCAATGAAGGTGACATGTCTAGGGAGGATAATTTTTTGTTGTGAAAGTTCCAACATTTGTAGCCTTTAAATTGGGGGTGATACCCCAGAGAAACACATAAGGAAGCTTTGGGTTGAAATTTATTGTGTATTTGAGGTTGTTGTTAAGGGTAACAGACACACCTGAAAGTTCGAAGATGATTGTATGTTTGTAGGGTTAGAAAGATAAGTTCATGGGGTGATTTGTTTTTTGGTGTGCTCGAAGGAATGAGATGTAAGGATATTTGGCAGTTAATAAAGCATCAAGCAACAATTGTTGTGGTAAGTGCATGATTTAGACGGGTTATTGATGTCTCAATGATGTGTTTTTTCTTCCTTTCAGTTAGGTTATTTTGCTCTAGTTTGTGTGGGTAGGAAATTTGATGTTTGATTCCCTTATTTTAGAGGTATTCTTTGAGATGATGTGATATAAATTTTCACTCTCCATCAGTTCTGAGTTTTTAAATTTCATATTAGAGTGGGTGGAGAGGAACTTATGTAAATGAATAAATTGCTAGTATGTTTCAAATTTGCTATACATGAGAAATATCCAACAATAGCGAGAATGGGTGATCTACCTTAAAATTTACTATTTTAATGGATAAATTATTTTTATATTTTTAAGGATATTATGTTTTAAAAAAAATTATTTTTATGTTTTTGGTTGAAGGTATAAGAAGATGAGTTTAAGTACAAAAAGAAGCAAAATAGAGAAAAATTGGGGCTTTATGAAGAAATTTGAAGAAATCAATCTGGCGCCTAGGCGCTAAAGATGGTTAGAGTGGTTAAATTTAGAACTTTGCCGAGTCAAAAGTATTTTAGAGGACCCTAGTTGATAGAGCACATTTTAAATGATGTATACAATGAATCTAGATACATTTTGATGAAGAGGATGTGCCTTGAAGCAAAATGGTGGGTAATTGATCATTTGACTTGCCGCCTACGAGTAACAGTTATTTTCTAAACGATTCATTAAATATGGCTGAATTTTGAAGATGTAGCTTAAGCAAACCATGGTCATTTTCGAAGCTCTATAAATAAAGATTGCTTCGTTTGCCAATGGGAGTCGTTTCAGCATCATTCTCAATTAACACTTAGTGTCTTTCACTTCAAAGTAAATTTTGTAAGAGCTTAGTGAGTGTTTATGATTCCTTGAAGTTTAAATTTTTGAAAAGAGTCAGAGAAGTCAGAGAATTTTGATGGATTGCTTTGTTAAACATTTCAGATAAGTATTTGTAACTTAACTCTTATGTTGTGTGTTTTAGATTTAATGATTATGAATATGTTTTTTTGTGTTAATTCAATGCTTTCTAGGCATTTTTCTTCTCTTTCTCCTTGAAAATATAATGTAATTAAATCAGGAGTTTTGAATTTTTGCTTAAGAACTTTTTCTCTTCCTTATTAAAAATTGTGATGATATTTTACCTAAACTTATTTTACTTTACAACTTGGTCAATTGTATTATTAAAACCATTGGAGAAATCTTATAGACCTGACCGTGGGCTAAGATTTTTTAACTTGTAAGTATTACATTTCACTTTAGAAGATCAGAAGTTATCAACTAAAGAGGAGTGCAAATAGATAGAGAAATAAGATTCGAAGGGCGTAGAATTGAATGTTTTTAGAGTGACAGGCTAAATTCTATCAATTTGGTTAAAAGTGAGGAAAACGGGTCACTGGTAGGTCCTATAGAGAGGGCACAGTGGGCAATCTAGAAGTGAGAGCCTAGAATCTACTCAGCACTACTAATAACACATCCTGCATCAACCTTTAGACTAGCCAATGTTTTTTATGCCTGAACCAAAAGTAAATAATATTTATGCTCCTATTTATCACAATACAATATTTTTAAGTTCTAAAAAAGTTGAATTCCTCTACTAATTACATATATATTTGTAAGGAGAAAGTATTTTATTGGTGCACTTATACATTTACTTGCATAATTGTGAAGGTTTAGTAAGTTTAATTTCACTTTTATTTTGATGATTAAAAATTAGCACTTTATATTATTTAGTCTTTTTTAATTTTCACCAATTTTCTTGTGGGATCAATATCTAGGGTTTTTAAAAAGAAAATCCTATATTACTTGAAACGATACGTAACTTGCGTAGTACCCCTAGTGTGTTTATTATTATTATCTATAAAATATTTAAATCTTGCACAGTAACAACTTATTTCAGGGTCAAGTTTGACTATCTTAGTAAGTTTAATTTTTTGTGTAATTGTGGGTCAGGTTAAGGTTTTGACACCATTATCGGGGACATTAATTTCAAATTAAAAGAGAATAATATATATATATTTTATACTTCTTTTTTTCATTTTTGTGTGCTACTTTATTTTTCAGATAATCTTTTTATTTTTGTAGGTGTAGTTCAGGATCTGAATATATAGTACCATACAATTCTGAATTAGAATGAACTATAAGAAAAATAGGAAAAGAGAAACAACTTCAAAATATTCAAGAAATGATGAAAATACCTCCAAAAAATCCTGAAATTACAATTGAAGATAATGAGCAACAAAAATTACAAAATCCTTTAAGGGACTATGGTAACCCTACAACAGATGAAATTCATTTAAGTATACAAATCCCTGCTGTAGCTGCAAACTCATTTGAACCTAAACCTGTTATTATACAAATGGTGCAAAATAATCAATTTGGGGGATCACCAAATGATGATCCAAATTTACATCATGCAAGTCTTTTAGAACTCTGTGCTACTTTTAAATATGATGGTGTATCGGATGATGCTATAAGACTTAGACTTTTTTCCTTTTTCTTTAAGGGATAGAACTAAGATGTGGTTAAATTCATTATCTACAAGATCTATTAAAGCTTAGGGAGAAATGGCACAAAAAATCCTGGCTAAATATTTTCCTCCTTCTAAAACAATAAAACTTAGAAATGATATAACTTTGTTTTCTCAATATGAGGGAGAAACAATTTATGAAGAGAACAATTTAAAGAACTCTTTAGGAGCTGTCCTCACTATGCATTACCAGATTATTTAATTATTCAAAGTTTTTATAACGGAATATTAGGTTCCCTTATATCTAAAATTAATGCTACAGCTGGAGGTTCTTTAATGGCAAAATCATTTGATGAAGCTTATGCTTTAATTGAAGACATGACAACAAATAATTTTCAATGGCCTTCTAAAAGAGTAAATCCTAAAAGAGTGGCTAATGTTCATGATAATGATGCCTTTTCTATTTTAGCTTCTCATGTAGTAGCAATATCTAAGAATTTGGATAACTATGCTATGAATCTGTCCCAAATACCTCAAGTGAATGATGAAATTTAGGAAATATGAATGATTCTCCATCTTTAGGAACATTACAAGCCATAGCTAGGAAAAATAATAACCAATATTCTAATTACTATAATCGAGGTTGGAAGAATCACCCATATTTTAATTGAAATAATAGAAATCCTCAATGGGGAAATAATCAGATAAAACCAACTGGAATTTGGAATAATCAAGGAAATTAAAACTATTGACCTCCTTATCCTCCTTGTTTTAATTAGCAATTTAAGGAAAATAAGTTGTCTATAAAAGAATAATTTTACAAACGGGTAATAAATTACAAAGTCAAAATGTGGCGATAAGAAATATTGAGAATCAGATGAGACAAATTGCTAATTCAATTATTAATAGACCTCAAGGAACACTCCCTAGTAATGTGGAAATAAATCCTAAAGATAATATGCAAGAACAAATTAAAGTTGTTCAACTCAGAAGTGGAAAGGAATTAATAAAAAGAACTTGAAATGAAGTTGAAAATTAGAAAGAAATGGAAGAAATAGAGAAACATATAGAAATTGATTCTGAAAAAGAACATAAAATTGAAGAGTTAAATGATCACGGAGAAATACAAGATATAAATTAAAGTGATTCTGAAAATTGTAATTATATTTATGAAAATTAGGAAGTTTTATATAGTACTAAAAATAGTGAATCTATAATACCCTTTATTGAAAAGGCTACTAAACATGAATTAAAAGTATTATGTACTCATTTAAAGTATGCTTTTATTGGGAATTCATCAAGCTTTCCTATAATAATATCTTATGAATTAACTAAAGATCAGGAAAATAAATTATTAGAAACTTTAGAAAATTATAAAAAAGCTTTTAGTTGGAAGATAGCAGATATAAAAGGAATAAGCCTTTCTCTCTGTATCCATCGAATTCTAATGGAAGATGATTATAAAGCAAGTGTTGAACTTCAAAGAAGATTAAATCCAATAATGAAAGAGGTAGTAAATAAAGAAATTTTAAATGGTTAAATGTTAGAATTATTTATCCTATATCTGATAGTTCTTAGGTTAGTTCAATTCACTGTGTTCTGAAGAAAGAGGGAGTGTCTGTTGCTATTAATGGGAATAATGAATTGATTCAAACAAGAGAAGAACTAGGTGGCATATTTGTATCGATTATAGAAAATTAAATGCTGCTACTAGGATGGGCCATTTTACTTTACCTTTCTTGGATCACATGTTTAATAAATTAGCTGGAAACTCATATTTTTTTCTTTCTTGATGGATATTCTAGTTACCATCAAATTTTAATAACTACTAAAGATCAAGAAAAGACTACATTTACTAGTTCTTATGGAACTTTTGCTTTCAGAATAATGTCTTTTGGGTTATGTAATGCACCTGCAACTTTCCAAAGATCTATGATGTATATTTTATGTGATTTAATTGAGAAAGGAATTGAAATTTTTATGGATGATTTTTTCGTGTTTGTAACCTCGGTTGATTCTTATTTAAATCATTTAACTAAAATATTAAAACGATGTGAAGAAGCAAATTTGGTTTTGAACTAGAAAAAATGTCAATTTATGGTTGCAGAAAGAATTGTTTTGGGACATATAATTTCTAAAAATGGTATGGAAGTAGACCAAGCAAAAATTGAAATTATTGCTGGTTTACAAGCTCTTACTTCCGTTACAGTTGTAAGAAGTTTTCTCTGTCATGCTGGATTTTATAGGAGATAAATTAAGGATTTTTCTATAATTACTAAACCAATATGCCATCTTTTGGATAAACATATTAAATTTGATTTTAATGAAAGTTTCTTAAAAGCCTTTAATTCATTAAAAGAAAAATTAATTACAACACCTGTTATTGTTTCACCTAATTGGGAAAAACCATTTGAATTGATGTGTGATGATAGCGACTATGCTATTGGAGCTGTTTTAGGTCAAAAATATCATAAAACTTTTAAAGTTATACACTATGCCAGTAGAACCCTTAATGAAGCTCAAATTAATTATTCTACTGCTGAAAATACTTATTGACAGTAGTATATACTTTTGATAAATTTAGACGGTATTAACCTGGAGCAAAATGTATAGTCCATACTGGTCATTCTGCAATTTAGTATTTAATAGAAAAAAAAGATACTAAACCAAGGTTAATTAGATGGGTTCTTCTTTTACAAGAATTTGATTTTCAAATAGAGGATAGAAAATGTACTCATAACTAAATTGCTGACCATTTGTCTAAAATTGAAAATGATAAGAATTTTGAAGAAGTCATTAATGATTATTTTCCTGACGAACAAATTTATGCGATTTTCGGATGGCAAGTTCCATGGTATGCTGATATGGTTAATAACTTACCTAGTAATATTTGACCATATGGATTAACTAGCAATCAAGAAAAAGAAATTCATACATGATTCAAACTTTTATTTTTGGGATGATCCCTATTTATTTAAACTATGTAAAGATTTTTTTTATTCGAAGATGTGTACCTAATAGTCAAACTAATGAAATTATTCACAAATGCCATA
Organism: Papilionanthe hookeriana x Papilionanthe teres; assembly: GCA_022702705.1. Taxonomy (NCBI): domain Eukaryota; kingdom Viridiplantae; phylum Streptophyta; class Magnoliopsida; order Asparagales; family Orchidaceae; genus Papilionanthe; species Papilionanthe hookeriana x Papilionanthe teres. The sequence continues at coordinate 153,681,678 of CM040424.1, forward strand.
ACTCAGAATTTGAAGGACACTTTGGTATCGATAAAACTGCATTTAAAATTTTATAATCTGGATTCTATTTGCCTACATTATTTAAAGATGTTAAAAAATATGTAAAAGCTTGTGATCGATGTCAAAGATTAGGAAATATTTTTAGAAGAGATGAAATGCCTCTCAATTTCACCTTAGATGTTGAAATATTTTATGTATGGAGTTTGAATTTTGTGGGACCATTTGTACCATCTTCTAGAAAAAATTATATATTATGAGATGTTGATTATGTTTCTAAATTGATTGAAACTATAGCTTTACCTCATTATGATGCTAAAGGTATTTCAAAATTTTTTAATCAAAAAGATTTTTACTAGATTTCGAATACTAAGAATTATTATTACTAATGGGGGAAGTCACTTTAAGAATTTAAAGATTAAAAAATTACTTAGCAACTATAGAATTAAGCAAAAAATTGCTACAACTTATCACCCTCAAACTACTGGAATGGCAGAAGTCTTAAATCAAGAAATCAAGAAATTTTTGGGGAAAACTATAAATCCTAAAAGAACTGATTGGGTTGATAGACTTGATTCTGCATTATGGTCTTATAGAACTGCTTATAAAACTCCTATAGGTATGTCACCATATAAGCTTATATATGAAAAACATTTCATTACCTGTTGAATTAGAACATAAAGCTTTTTGGGTAATAAAAGAATTTAATTATAATCTAAAGGATGTTGTAGAAAAGAGATTGTTACAATTAAATGAGCTTGATGAAATTAGAAACGAGTCTTATGAGAATGCTAGAATTTATAAAGCGAAGATGAAGAATTTATATGATAAAAAGATTTTAAAGAAGAATTTTGAGCCTAGACAAGATGTTTTATTATATAATACCTGATTGAAATTATTTCCTAGAAAATAGAGTTCAAATGAATGGGGCCTTATATTGTGGAAAAAGTTTATCCTTATGGAGCAGTGGATATAAGAGATCCAAAGACTAATTATTTATTTAAAGTAAATGGGCAAAGATTGAAATCTTATATGGGGAAAACATGTTGTATTGTAAAGAATCAATAGAACTGAGTATGTATGAGTAAAACTTATGAATAGGTCGTGTTGACGAGGTTAAACCAAGCGCTTTATGGGAAGCAACCCATATTTCTATTAATTTAATTTGATTTATGTTAATTTTAGGATGTGATCATCCATTTGATTTATACCAAATATTTAACACCTTATAAAGATTTAAATATGCTTAGAAACTTTAAAAGTTTTGATGTAAGTTGAAACAATATTTTTTTGGATAATGGCGCCTAGGAGACAGAATAGGCGCCTAAGCGCTAGAAACCTACCATACTGGCGCCTAGGTGCCAGAATTGACACCTAGCAGTAAAAACCACCAAATTGTAGTTTGACTAATTTTTTTTCTATAAAACATCCTATCTTCATCCCCAATGAGTATCACCTCCATTAATTAACCAGTAAAGCTGAATTTTTGAGAGAGATAAGGATCTTTTAGATTCTATGGAGAATAGAAATATGAGTTTGGAGAGAAATGATAAGTTTGTGCACAAGGATTCACAAACTTAATGCAATGAATATTTAGCAATGAGTTTGGAGAGGATTATCAACCATTTTGAGATGATTGAAGAGGAGTTACTACTTATAATCCATAGGATGCATGAGATGTTCCATCAATATGAGCATATGGAATGAAAAATGAAGCGTCATTATGATCATATGGCTGCCTTTGAAGATTATCATGCAACTATGTATGCAAGAACAATTAGACTGAAGAGAAAACTGCCCTGGAATTTCCTCGTGCCCTTTTCTTTCACTCCTTTGTTCGTAGAAATCTACCATGCGATGGGAAAAATGAAGGTTCTCATAACATTGACTAAAGTCTTTAAAAGGTGAAGGGTGTTAAGTAATTGAGTTATTTTTTTTGTTGTCTATTTGAAGTCTGATCTTTATAATGATTGTGTACTTGTGAATCTTGTTTGTAAGTTTAATCTTGTGTTAGAGTGTGTGTTTGTATTTTTTTTGTTTGTTGAACTTAAAATTTAATAACTAGAATGAATTGAAGTGATTTGTGTAAATTTTATGTTAGAATGTTGAAATTTGACCTAGCATTAGAATTCCTTTTTATTAATAAAATTAGAGGAATTGATTAGTTTGCTCATAAATATTGGGATTACAGGTGTTATAGTTGCCTAGGATATTTTAAAAAATGAAAATTTGGAAAAACGAAAATTTTTGCAAATCTGGCGCCTAGGCGTCGATTCACATGAACCAGCCAACACCATTTTTGATGCCTAGGCTCTTTCTTCCTCCTTTATTTCACGAAAACCAGTCCTAGGGTTCCTTCTAGAGCACGTTTTGTGAAGTTTCAAGGCTTGAAAACACCAGATCACATCATCTTAAGGTTAGATCTTTACTTTGGCTTAGTTACTTTGCAAATCTACCATGGATTTCACAAACGTGGAAGAGAGCTGAAATTTCATAAATTCTTGATTTCATAGAGAGAAATCAATAGATTTAAGATGCATTTTGCTTGAAAAAGTTTTGAAGAGATCTATTATCTTAATTATAGATTTTAATTATAATTTCTCTGGATTTTTAGGATGGCCCTTAAATCTAAAAGAGGAAAGGAGAGAGAAGATTTTAGCTGATCTAAATTTATTAATATTAATACACAGAGGTGTTATAATGAGTTTTTCGGCACCAGAAAGTTTTTTGCAGAGAGATGTTTTTATCACCCTAGTGGAGCATTAGAGAATGTTATTGTAGCTTGCAACTGGGAAAAGTTTTGCTATTTCACTGATTTTGCTATTATTCCTATTATTCATGAATTCTATATGACTTTTAATGTAGCAGTTGATAATGATGTATTTGTTCGAGTTAAAGAAGTTGAATTCACTCCATAGAGGATTAACATGCTATATGGTCTGCCTCTTATTAGTAAATGTTTCTATTCAGAATATACTCCATCTGAGGCTGAGCTTGGTAGTATTATCCATTATTTGACTAATGGATTTGGAGTGTTGAAGGTTAAGAATGCTAAGAGGGTAAATTTTTCTTCTGCCTCACTCAATGCTACTTCCAAAGCTTGGCATTATTTCATTTCTGCTCGTCTCCTTCTCTCTAATCATTTAAGTGAAGTTACAAAAGAACTAGCTGTTCTGAATTACTGTATTCAAGAGATGAAGCCAATTGATGTTGGGTTAATTATTTGTGATGCTATTTTGTTCTTCTGCAAGAGGTAGTAGTATTTCTGGGCTAAGCTTTCCCTCTCTTGTGTTCTCCTTGTGCAAGGAATTTGGTGTGAAATATGATCACTCTAAAGAACAGCTGAAGCCTTTAAAACCTATTAGGAAGGCTAATGTTGATGTTTATGGATGACCTAGAGGCAGAGTACCTAGTTCACCTTCTACGTCAATGCCTTCTACATCAATGCCTTCCACTTGGATGCCTTCCACTAAAAATCCATCTATATCATCTACTACTGAGCCTCCACTTGGATTCTGATGTTCTGAGTGAAAGATATCTAGAGCATCTGAGAGACATGATTTTGATGCAGTGTCGTATGGAAGATATGGATAAAAATTTTAATCATATGGCAGATTATGTTCAGAGGAAAAAAGAATATGATGTTGATTATGATGAAGCTTTGGTAAAGTTTCTCAAGGAAGATCAAACTGTGAATTTTCCTACTTGCCTAAGATTTTCACCCTGTTCAGACCAAAGTACTATGGGTGCTGATATCCAAAATGATGATGATGATGATGATGATGATGATGATGATGATGAGACTGAGGCTGATGACTAGACTTCTTACTATGATGTAGTACATAGCCTTTATGTTTTTGTTTTTGTTTCATGTATCCTTTATTATCTATGTTTACACTTTGATGGTTGTGAAGGGATGTTTGAGGACTTATAATATTAATCACTGTAACTGTTTTCTTTTGTGTTTATTTAGTATTGAATGAGTGATAGGAAAACGTGTTAGTGTTTAAATGATAATTCATAATGTCACTTTTTTGTATACTATTTACACCTACAATTATTCTCCTTCTTAAAAATACCTTCAATATTTTTCCTTCTTTATGCTTAGTATAAACTTTATATTACAAAATAATTTAAGAATTAAGTTTGGGGGGGGGGCAGAAAAGCATTTCAAATTTAAACTTACTTGTTTTCAAAAATACTACATATACTTTTGTAATTTATATATATATATATGCAATTTAATTTAGACATGGCTTTCCAAGTGCCTTTTACTGTGTATTAGTGATTGGTGGAAGCACTGGGTTCTTCACAAATGGTAGGGGTTTAAATTCACGATTGATATACTACAAATACACCGTAAAAGGCATTGGAAAGCCGTCCCCGAATTAAATTTAATATGTTGATCCATTTGAAGTTGAACTAAAGATTTGGAATATATATATATATATATATATATATATATATATATATATATATATATATATATATATTGGTAAAAAAAGCAGCACATGGCTCCCTACATGTTAAAGTAAAATGGATTACAAAGTTTAAGGAGGGATTGGAGGACCCCATCTATGACCAAAAAAAGAAAAACAACATTTTTGGATCTAGGGGTTCCTCTTACCACATTACAACTCCAAAAAGAAAAAAAAAATTCCGTAAACCATATCCAAAAATACAAGTAACCCAATATAAACTAAACTTAAACCTAGAGACATTACTTATAAGATAATCTGAAGTGAGGAGCATCAAAGAGGTCTGCTTCCAGCAAAAAGGATAACTGGGGAGGGGGGAGGAAGAAACAACAACTTCCAAAGTGTCCAGTCTCCTTCTAGCAAGCCAATTGGTCGGCCTGTTCCCCTCTCTATAGATAAAAGAGAAAGTGAAGAGTTGATTTAAAATCAAAGCTTTGATTTTGTGGATCCATTGAGAGTGATTCCATGTCGGGTGCAAATCCTTCTGCAGGTATTTGAACAGTAAGGAGGAGTCTCCCTCCACCTTGAGGTGCTGTCAGTGGTTGGAAACAACAAAGAAAATGACCCAGTAGACAGCCATCAGTTCAGTTTCTAATGGATCAGCAGCTTCAACAGGTGCATGGAAGAAACATAAACAATGTCCCTTGTGGTCTCTGAATATTCCAACTATACCAGCCCGAAACTCTGAGAAGGAGCCATTAGCATTTGCTTTGATAAAAGGATGATCAGGGGGTATCCAAAAAAGTTTAATTACTTTGATCTGGTTGGCTAAGCCCATGGGGGACTCTTTCAGGATTTGAGGAAACTTCTTGTATCTAATCAGTTTGGAGATGTAAGAGTGGCAGTTCCTTACAACAATAGCCACTTTGCTATGTTTTCCATCAAACTTGACACTGTTTCTATGCATCCATATGAACCAAGCAATGATAAAAAGAATGGCCCCAATCTTAGCCTTCAACCAAGAATGCTAGCAATTATGTAGATCTTTCTAGTCCAAGAGAATAGTATTAATATTGAACAAATCAGTGACAGTAGACTAAACCTTCAGTGAGAAAGGGCAATGGAAGAAAAGGTGTTGTATAGTTTCTATATGTTGAGCACATATAGTTTCTATATGTTGGAATATATATATATATATATATATATATATATATATATATATATATATATATATATATATATGGTGGTATTATGTGCTTTGCTAGGGTTCTCATGGCGACGGCGGCGACGTCGTTGCCGGTAGCCTTGATACAAGGTTGTTGGTGGTGAGTTGTTTGTCTCAAAGGTGTGGTGTTGGAGGCTTGGGAACTGCTTTCCCTGGTCATTAGTTTTTTAATTTTTTTTTAAAGGTCAATTACTGTTACATTGGAAAACATGGCTCGAGATTTGACTAATGCTGATCCTAATTTTGTGGCAAGAGGATCATATGCTGAAGGAACAGTTTGACCTGAAGGAGGGGCCTCTTCAAGAGATAAACTAGTGTTCCCCCAACTTTACCATGATGCTATTGAGGGAAAAATGGCGTGTGAATTTATTAGAAAATGTACGAAGTAGGCTGGAAAGTTGGCTTTGATTTTCACTGAAGAGGAAGTTAATAAGCTGACTGAACCATATAAAATTACTTTGGTGGGTGAGTTTCATTTTGATCATCCCAAACTGAAAATTTTACGCAAAGTTATTGATGATCTCAAGCTGGTGGGGAGTTGGAAGATAGGAGTTTTTGACAGTAGACATATTATGCTTCAGCTTTGAAGGGAGGAGGACTATGCACAAGTTTTTTCTAAGAAGTTTATTCTGGTTGAGGGGAAGACTATGAAGTTGCTGAAATGGAATTTGGACTTTGATCCTTCACAAGAGCGACCTATTGTTCCTATGTAGTTCAACTTACCAAACCTGATGCTACCTTATATTCACCATAAAATCCTCTATGATATTGCTGATTCTTTGGGCAGGCCTTTAAAACTTCACTTGCCTTCTGCTAATGTTACAAGGATTTCAAAGGCTAGTTTTTTTGTGGAAAGAGACATCACCCTTCCTCATATGGATGGTGTGTGGTTAGGCACTGCCAATAATGGTTATTGGCAGCTGATCCATGAAATAAATACCCATTTTTATGCCTTGATTTTTATAAAATTTTTAAGGATATTATGCATTAATGAAAGGTATTTTTGTGTTTTTGGATATAAGTGATGGAAAAATATTCAAGAAGAAAAACAAGTGAAAAAGGAGCAAAACAGAGCAAAAGGGAGGAAAAATGGAGCAAAAATGCAAAATTTTGAAAATTATTGGTCTGGCGCCTATGCGCCAGAATATGGCGCCTAAGCGCCAGGTCGATACGGGATCTGTCAAGATTTTTGATGACATTTGGATGGTTATTTTGATAGTGTTAGCGGTTATTGGACCTTCTAGAAGACTGGCAGTTGTTCCTGGTTTATAGGACATGTGATACAATGTATTTGGAAGCTTGGAAATGGTTTTAATCGTGAAGAGGTGCGATCCAAAGTGAAGAGGTGCAAGGAACTGGACACAGAGTTCGACACCCAGGACCCAGATTCCGGCGCCTAGGCGCCAGACACACCTTCTATAAATTCATTGAATGTGGACACATTTTGAAGAGGTGCCTTGAGGCAACCCTTGAAGCCTATAAATAGGAGGCTACTCCTTCAGAGAAAAACGCCCAACTTAGCCCCCCTATCTAGAGTCCCATCTAGAGAGAAAATTAGAGAGATACTTTAGGGCCACATTTTACTATCCTTCATAAATTAGTTAGTTATTTTATTTAGAGTTTGTATTGAGAGTTTAAAGAGTTGGTGCTTTTGAAATTTGTTTGCTTTGAAGTCAGAAGAATTCAGAGGTTCAGTAGGAGAAACACTTGAGATAAGTATTTCTAGTTTTATTCAAAGTTTCATTATCATGTTTTGTTGTTTCAATTCAATGTGTTCTGAGTAGTTAGATCACTTTCTCCTTTCAATTATGAAAAGATAAATAAGATAATATAAAATTCGTTGGAGAATTAGAAACTATTTATATTTTAAAACAATGTGATGATATTAATACCAGATCTTAATTTACTATTTAAATTTGCCATTTGAATTGTTAAAATCTGTTGAAGAGTTTTGATACCTAGATGGAGATGAATTCTTAACTAGTAGATATCACATGAATCCTTGGGTAGTCGAAGGCCTTGTGCGGTTTATTCAAGGTGAAGTGCAAATAAATAGGAAGATATTATATAATGGACATAGAATTGATAAGTTTTTAGAGTGTCAGACTAAATTCTTGTGATTTGGTTTATATAGAAGGAAAGGGTCACTAGTACGGTCGATCATAGCCACCCTTGGACATCTAGTAGAGTGAGCCTAGATTAACCCATTCTACTAACAATACATCCGGACCAGATCTACAGGCTAACCAATGTTCTTTACACCTGGATCAAAGGGTAAAGAATATGAATGCTCTTATTTAGCACAATACCATAAATTTATATTCTCCACGAATATTATCATTATCTTAGAAAATCTTGGATTAATTGAAAGGGAGAAAGTTGTTTTCTTATTGCTATTTTACATCAATTATTTCATTACTGCTTTATTATTTCATCTAGTAAATTAAAAATACCAAATTTATAACTATAAAAGAAATACATAAAAATAAAATTAAAATATTTAAAAATCCATAACTCACTCCTCGTGAGATCGATACTGGGGTCTTTGTTTCAAACCCATATATTACTTGATACGATACGTATACTTGCGTAGTACCCCTAGTGTGTAAAATATTTTCGATAAAATTATATTTATATACACTAGAAGATATTATTATCTATTACATATATTTGAAAGCAATAATTATTGTATATTTGTCATTAGCGGATTGCAGGTCAATTTTTTGGCGCCGTTGCCGGGGATAGGATTTTTAGTACGCATATATTTAGCATTGGGTCAAGTTTTTGGCGCCGTTGCACGGGGAGGAGCGGAGGCAAATTTTTAGATTTTTAAATATTTTAATTTTATTCTATTCATTTTCTTTTATTTTCAAAAATATAAAATACCAAAAAAATTATATATATATATATAATAATAATAAAAATATATATATAAAATAAAAAAACAACAATTTTTTACTAATAAGTAGAGATTTTATTTCTTGTTAATTTACTTTTTATACGTAGTGCTGGATCTAAAGGATTATTACCTTTAGATTCTAAATTAGAAAGAACTATTAAAAGAATTAAAAAAGGAAAACAAACTCAAAAAATCCAAGAGATGGCTAATTTACATAACAATTTACAAAATCCAATTGAAATTATGTCATCAAGTAATCTTTTTATTACATAAAATATAACTCTAGGCAATGTACTTTTCAATTGTAAGACACTAAAATTTTTCATTCAAAAGACTATATTGGTTAGATTTTCAGAAATGAAATTTAGCAACTCAGGTCAACACTATAGGTGTAAGAATATTCAGCAATGAAGTCTTAGAGTTCTAGTCTTCTATTTATTTCAAGATGAACCATAATTTGTCACATTAAGAGTGCCTAAAAAAAACTATGTGAAAAATGAGTTCATACAAACTTCATTAGAATGTAGGCTAGTACTGAAAACATAAATTCAGAAATGAAATCAAACTCTCCCTTCAAGATGATTCAAGTGAAGTCAATTTTTGATTAGGCATCTCCTCAAGCTCCTCCTCATAAATATTTTTTCTTTCCTCTTTTCTTTTCTTTTAGGGATTGTTTTTCAATCCTCCTTTTCTTTTCTTGTTCCCTTTTTTAATGAGGATTACTATATTTGGATAGCCTTTAATGATTTTAAACTTCACTCTCCTCTTTCAAAAGAACAAACCTGAAACACCTCTTTACTTTATATCAAAGTATAAGCTTTATTATTCATCATAAAGTCACAATATCTTTTTAACACACAATACTTTAAGTCCCTTAACCTTTCAAAAATACAGATTTATTTACTTTAAATAGTTAACTATAATCCAATCCTTTCATACCAAATAAAAGTTAGTATTTCTCTACCCTCCCCCAAATATAAAGTTTTTAGTAAATTTGAAACAGTTGAGAGTAAAAGAAAACTAACCTTTCTGTGTTGGGATCTTCAAATCTTCATCATCTATCATGTATTAATCAAAATTTACAACTAGCAAGCATGAAACAATTAGTAGCAGTGATATAACAATTTTAAATATTTGCATAGGTAAAGAGAAATTAACATTAAACATCTAAACCTCCAACAGAACACTACAATATGAAACAAACTATCACAATACTACACAGTCCAACTAACAATTTTAATGTTTTAGTGTAACATAACAGTACACCAACAAGGTTACAGATAACATGAAAACAAATAACTACTATATCATATCAGTACAACACAACACAACAATATCAACAAAAATAAAAACAAACAATCTACCTGTCTCCATCACCAGGATCAGCAGGGTCATCAACAGGGTCATCAGCAGGGTCATCAGCAGGGTCAGGTCTATATGGTGTATAGCTGGTGCAAGAAGGAAATATCACACCGGACTCCCCCTTCATAAATCTGACCTGAGCATCATTATAGGTAATATTGAACTCAACCCTACTCTGCAGATAATCTTCATTTACATCGCTCCTCACCTCATATACATCCATCCGACCATGGAGTCAATCCACACTAGCACTCTATAGTCTCAGCTGCTCCATAATATCAGATAAGGTAGGCGGCTCAGATGTCGATGGAACATCATAACTCGTAGTAGCAATATCAGTACTCCTACGCTCAGCTCTGGCTCCCACATGAGACTCATAAGTACGGATAACATTCTTTGTAATTAGTCTTAATGGTGTAGCCACTTCATCAGAATTATTAAACTTCACTCCAGACTAAACAAACAGGGCATGAACTAAAGCAGGATGTCCTAAACCACCAGTGGTCTCACCTCTAGCAATCGTCTGAATATTCTTATAGATAATAGTCCCAATATCAAATTTTTTCATCTTTTGTATACAATAGTTCAGAATTGCTCTATCCCTTCTAACTTCGCTATGGTGATTAGATGGTAATAGTCTCGCAGAAATGAAATAATGCCAAACATTTGAAACAACAATCAATGTGGAGGCGGGGAAGTTAATCAACTTCTTTTGACTTAGTTTGCATTCACCTCGTCCGTCAGTCAAAAATGCAATCACTTATCTCAAATTCTCCCCTCGAGTGTCAAAGTTTTTGTATTCACAAACGAATGGTTCTTGAGTCTGATAGAAAGCATTGATATGTTGAGGAGTAAACTCAACCATTTTCCTCTAACAAGCACATAGCCTGTCTCAGTCAAGGGTACATTTGAATAGAACTCTCTAACAACTCCCTTAACAGCATTCACAGAGAAATAATAAAGTCACTCCCAGTTCCGCTCTGCAATTAATTGTTCAATAGATCCTCCAGGACTATCAAAAGCTCGATCCTAGATACACTTCTTGTTAGAAAGGTAAGAGTTAAAGCAAAATTGGGCTTTCATATTAATGAACTTCTCCTCATCAAAATCCAAATTCCTCTTCCCTTTACTCAACCTTTGAGCCATGTGAATTTTTAAAATTTCCAAGAAAATTCTAATAAATCCCAAATTCACAATGTAACAAACTCCAAACACTATTCAAAGAAGTAAGAGAAAATTTCATCATGGAAATCTCAAAATCTCTTTAAAACTACAAAAATTCCACCATAAGCAATGTGAGAGATTTCCATGGTGAAAATCCGAAAATTTTAACTTAAAGTGAAGCTCTTACCAAGAGAAGTGTAGATCGGACCTTAAAAAGCTTTGAAATCACCTTGAATCCTAGTTCTAGCAAGTCCTAGATCTTTAAAATCGTGAAAATGGAGGAGGAAGATGAAGGAAATGGAAGAATTTGCGGGTCCTATGGTAAAAATCATGAAAACGATTATTTTTGGCCTTTTACTGGGTTTGGACGCTCGCGGCGCTCTATTTAAAATATTAGCGAAACTCTCTGAATTTGGGTGGCGCCGGCAGTGCCCATTCTAGCGCAAGCGGCGCCAGTCCAAAATATTTTCTGGTTCCAAAAATTTTTCCATAATTTCATTCTTTTTGACATCCACAATGATGTTTAACACTCCAATAGGCATTTAAATCATCCCATAAGCAATAATTAACACAATTCTTTACACAAACAATACACAACAATCTTATATATATATAATCCAATTTACATCATAGACACCAAATATGTTCATTCAAACTAACTACTCTTAGATATTTAGTGCAGCAAGTACTCTATGATAGGCAAACACTAAGATCTAAGCTCACAATGAAAGTAATCACATCCAAATCCAAATTCAAATTTCAAAGCAAATACTACACTAACCAAACATAACTAAGCAATGCAAACTAAACACACAACAAACATAAGTAGAATCCATCAATTACTCCACCTCAGTTTCAAAACTATCCTCTCCTCTAATGTCTCCAATAGATTATTGATGTACATACAAATTATAGAATGGACGAATTGTAAATTCTTCAGATGATTCCTCAGCAATCACCGCGTTCTTCTTCATCAAATTGATCAAGCCCATCTCAATTCGACCAGTGTGATCGAATTGCTCTATCATTCTCCAATCTATATGATCGAATAAATTAGAAATATTATTTATTGCATTCAAAATGTTCCATACCTCTTTGTTTAACTGTTTGATCCTCTTCAATATCATTCTGGATCCTTCAGGAAAATAGGGTTGAATCGGTTGTGAAGTTTGTGTTGGTTGATCAGCAAGCAAGTTCATGTCATCTTTATCTCCAACTTTCTGGTAGTCATAGGGATTAGTTGGATCAATAGGACTCCATGGAAGAAGAACCTTTTTACAACATTCATAAGGAACCTACGACTGACTACATAATAAAAATATGGTGGACGGGTGTCCAAGCCCATATTTAGATCCATGCACAATTAATCCCAAAACTGATTTCACAATGATATTACCAATGTCAACCGGCCTCCCAATTTGAATTCAAAAATCAAAATGACACTTTCCGTGGTTACCTTGCTAACTTCAATGTTGGAAATAAATTTCCCGAAATAAAGTAGTTCCACTGCATTTACTTTGGATTGGGAGATGTAGATGGGAAACTAATGTATACATTCTCTCTAATTTCCCACTCCTCATTCTCATCCATCAAATATCGATACACATCATTCATATTATCCCTCGTGTTATTGAAATTAGAATAATGGAAAATGGGTACGTTCTCGATCATAAGGAGATCGTTAATTCATGCAGGAGTGAATTGCACAAATCTTCCAAATACAAATACGAACACTTGGTTGATCCTGTGAAGATTTGCATAGAACTCTTTCACGACAGGAACAACAACGACAACGGTAGTGTAGCAAAGCACTTCCCAATGTCTCTCTTTAATAATTTCTTCAATTCTAGCAGTAGGATTATCCATACCTCGATTTATGAAGCCTCTTTCCTTGATAATCCTTCTTTTCATCATCACTTTGTTGAACAAACGCTGCGCCTCGAAACTTATGAACTTCCTTCGGTTGAAAACATGAAATTGAGAAGATTCAATGGGGTAGGAATACATAGGATACGAATTGGGATTGTTGGTTTTCATTTTTGTGGAGGTAAGTAGTCAAAAATGGAGTTTAAGGAGTTATAAAGATGAAGATCATGCCAAAAACCACCAAAACTCGCATTTTAAAACATAAAAATCGTCAACAGGTTTTGGGCGGCGGCGGCGCTCGATAAGGTGCCAGCAGCGCTCAAATAGGTAAGTATAGTGTATGGTCTGTGATAGGGTATCGGCGGCGCCAGTGGTAAAAAATTCTCACCAAACTTCATTTGGCTCAAAATATTCCAATATCTCGATTCGATCTATCATTTATCAATTTTTAAAGTATTTATGAGTAATTAGGATTAAAAAACAACTATATAAGAAGCACAACTACATTGAACAAGCAAACACACCACAAAGATACATATTGGTTGCCTCCCATAAAACGCTTGGTTTAACATCGTTAGCCCGACAAACCATTCAGTTAATCGAGATGACTCAGCATTAAAACCTCTTTGAAGTCAGGTTGAAACCCATCAAAGTATGGCTTTAATCGATGCCCATTAACCTTGAAAATCTTTCCAATATCAAGATCTTTAATATCAACAGCTCCAAAAGAATGAACTTTTACAACTGTAAAGGATCCTAACCATCTAGACTTGAGCTTTCTAGGAAATAACTTCAATCTTGTGTTGTATAATAAAACTTTTTGTCCAAATTCTAAGTTCTTTTTCAATATCTTCCGATCATGCCATAATTTTTATTTCTCTTTATAGATCCTATCATTGTGATAAGATGCATTTCTATTCTCTTTCAATTCATTCAATTGCATAAATCTTTTCTCTCTAGCATTTTTCAAATTAAAATTTAACTCTTTTATTGCCCGATATGCTTTATGCTCCAATTCAACTAGTAAATGGCAAGTCTTACCAAACACTAGTCTATAAGGAGACATTCCAATAGGGGTTTTAAAAGCAGTCCTACAAGACTATAATGTAGTATCTAATCGAGCAGACCAATCAAATTTATGATTATCCACAATTTTCTCCAAAATTCTTTTAATTTCACGATTAGACACTTCTACTAAACCACTAGTATGGGGATGATAAGAAGTAGAGATTCTATCAATAATATTATATTTTTCAATTAATATGATTATTCCTGAAAAGGGATCCACCATCAGTTATGATCAATCTCAACATTCCATATCTTGTAAATAAATTTTATTTAAAAATTTTAAAACACTCCGAGCATCACATCTAGGTAAAGATGTTGACCTCATTTTTGATGAGGTCTTTTCTCTTCTCTCTCCTTAGTACTTAGGATCTAGCCTTAGGCTTTCCCTTTGACTATCTTAGAGGAATAGAAATGGAACCCACCACTTAGAAATTTAAACACCCTTTAACTCCCTGCAAACCCCATAAGTTTGATTGTAAACCCCTAAGTCACTTAGAGGGTTATGATTAAATGTGGAGGTTTAAGGGATGAGTTCCTTATAGGACTCTTTGGCTTTAGGACTACCCTGGGTGGCCTGGTCTGGTGAGGGTTGACCTACACACATTGCACTTTCACACACATTCCAAAATCCTAAAACCATTCATACCTAGCTTGACTTCCTGACCCATGTAGGTAATTCATATGGATGGACCTTAACCCCTAGGCCCTTGGCTAAGAGGGTTATGAACAACATAGTAATGCCTCAAATGAGTCCTCTCATGGCTCTTATGGGCAAGATATGGCTTCATGGCTCAACCAAAGTGATTCCATTCTACTTGAACTTAATCAATCTTTATTTTTTCCAAAATTTCAATTTTTGATCCCCGGGGCCCTACACCCACTAAACCTACCAAATGACCTTGAAGCTACCCAAAATTTGTAAAAATTACCTAAATTACCCAAAGTTCCTCAAAAGTAATCCTAAACATTTCCCACCATTCAAATTGATCACCCATAGCCAAATAGACAAAAAATTCCAAAAATACCCCCCAACACCCTCCAAATACCCAAAATGCCCTTCTTAACCAAAAAATCCATAAATTCCAAAAATTTCCAGAAAATTCTAGAAAATCCTAAATATTTCCAGTTTCATTTTGTTCAACTACACCATAGGCTAATTTTGTTAATTTAACCCACTTTTACCATAACCCCAAATTTGACCCATTTTTAACCCCGTTGACGCAAAAACTTTTCACACTAACAATATTTGACCCAAGTTTGAACCTATACTCCGCTCAAACCTAATCCAAAACCAAAATCCCCATTTTTGGCCTAAACCCAAACCTAACCCAAAAGGGCTCAAATCTCAAAATCAAAGCCCAACCAAAGTTGAAAACTCTTTGTGACAGCCCCATAAACATTTCTCAACATTAATTTTACATCAAATCTAACCTTTGCCCCAATCTTAGCCAAAGTTAGCCCAATTTGACCCACTTTGACCCCTTTCCCAAAAAAAAAGCCCAAATTAAATCCAATTTCACTCTAAATGATACCAAATCTTTTCTAAAATGTTCAAGACACATCCCTAAACTAAACCCAACATTTGTTTGGCCAAATCCTTCACAAAATTTCCATCCACCAATTTGTTTTCAAATCTAAAGGTCCACTTTTTTAAACCATTCTAAAAGCTCACTTCCACCAAATCCAAAAGCCCAACAGTTCATCCAAAGCCCACATGAAATTTCCACTCATCACCCCTTTGATTTATATCATCCCTAAAGTTCCAAATTAATCATCAACTTTTCTAAATTAAGCCTCATGACAATTACCCTTAAAATCATCAAAAATGCCAATATCCTTGTTCATGCAAATGACTTAACTTTTCCAAAGCCAAATGAAGCCACAATGGAGTCATTCGCAAGCCATATGAAGCCATGATAGCTTGGCCTTGTCATCAATCCATTCATGGAAAGAAAGGAGGAGCCTCTTTCTTGATTCCCTTAAAGTTATTAAGCATTCCCATGTTTCCCTTAACCTATGCTTAAACTTAACTGTACTTGGATTGTTACCTGACCCCACAAATCAAGCTGACCCAAGTGACTTTCTCTTCAGCCCAAACCAGCCTTGGGGAGATGCACCTAGCCTAAACCATGCCTTGGACCAAAATGAGCCTAAAATTATCCTCCCCCCTTTCCATTTAAATTAAACCTTAGACACTTGTCCAAAGCCAATTGCTCACACCAAATTCAAGCCCTGACCTCCCTGACCTTGAGGGTGACTCATGCATGGCCGGTCAGCCACCACAGTTGCCGGAAAACACCATGGCCAAGAGCACCCATTTGAATCAAAAAATTCAAACTTAGTAGTTGAGCTATCCCAACTCAATTGGACTCATGGCTGTTCTTCCCTTGACCAAGTCAACTGATCCCATGCCCTAACTCCCCCTAGGAAGCCCTCCAGCCATGCTTATTTAAACCCACCACCTTCTCGGCCAAACAAGGTGATGAACCAGACCTAAACAAAACTCTGCCAAAATTGCTCCAGGACCTTCTCCTAACCTAGAGCAATCGATCCCCAGTGTCCCTTTGCCCTAATTCCCATTAACAAAGCTCAATTTCTCAGTAAAAAATCCACCCAAAAATCATGAAATCTCTGAAACCTCTACCAAAATCAAATTAAACTCACCCACACATGCACAGGACTAAGAGAAGGAGTTCCCCAGTGGAAGCCCCCTCACCAGGCTAGCCATTCTCTCTATCGGCCAAGCTTTGAAATCGGGCTTGGTGGAAATTGTACCTAGGCATTTCCCCAGAGCCAGAGACTTCATCTGGAGCCTCCTTGGGTGAAATCGAAGGTGCCACAACTCTCTGATTGAAGCTTCACTCCTCAGTGCCAAGGTATAGATCTCTCCTTTCTCCCGAGCTTCCAGTGATTCTCCATTTTGATTTACTTAATTTCATAGCATGTAAATCGTATGGATGTGTTTGCCTCTTCAAGACGAATCCATAGAACATAAGAACACGAAAATTTGTTGAGAAATGATAGAGTTCTTAGGGTTTTAGTGTGGAAGGTCACAGGTGCATGTATCGAGTGGACGGTCCAGATTGCGCCGGATCAAAGGACGTTACATGAATAGCGGGCCCCCGGAGCGCTGAGTCAGATGACGACATGGAATGGGAGCACGACGCGTGGGCTTTCGGAGCTGCCGAGAATGAGTCGGGGCCGCGTGGATAAGTAGGAAAATATGGATTTTTTGATTTATTTAAATAACGAGAACTTAGAAAATCCATATCTTTGTGTAGAAAAATTACAAAAATAAAATAAAAATACCCTCTTACTCAGTAAATAGAGGAGAATAAAGTGGAAAAGAAATCAAGTTATTTTGATGAGTATTTTATTTCTAATTAATTATTTTCTCATTTCATTATTTTGATTCTCCATTTGGATGGACAATTCACCATGGCATGAGACCATAGGGCTTTTGAAGCCTCTGATCTTGGGCACATTCCCTAAAATTTTTAATGTTAGAGGCCATCTCTATGGCAAGTTAGGTATTTTTCAAGTTTATGTCACTATTTTTTGGTTTTTTAATTCCATTAATTAGCATATTGCTTAGAAAATTCTAGAAAAATTTAGGGATGTTTCTTAGAGTAGAACACCCTAGGATAATTATATCTTGAGTTAATTCATTAAGAATAACCCTAATTGGCCTAATTACTCAAAACTGAAAATTAATTAATTAGGGTTAACCAAATATCAAAAGAACTTGAAAACAACTCTCCACTGATCTTTAGGATCAGAGAGACCTCACATAAAAATTTGGAATTAATTGGAAATATTTAACCCCACTAAATGGATTAATTAAGTCACATGAGTAAAATTAAACTTTAAAAATTCATAACTCCAAAAATACACTTTAAAAATTCACCAAATTGTTTTTGGGGCCTCATTGATATCAGAGGAGTCTATGAAAATTAAAATTAGAATTTTTTAAAAATCTTCATTTTTCATCATATTTTAATATTTTAAATAATTAAAAAATAATAAAAATCATAAGAATATTAAAAATCATAAAAATGTCATATTTTGACTCCTAATCACATAGGAACAAACCAAATATTTTTCCCAAGTCTCAAAGTAAAGATATTGAATTTTAAATGCTTAAAACAATTTTTGAATTAAAAAATGAATTTTCCAACCTTTTTCACTAAATTAATTCTAATAAATCAAAGAAAAATTAGAAAAATTATAAAAATTATTTCTTTGAACTCCTTGAGGTCAGACAAATTTAAGAAAAATATAAAATCTATTTTTCAACCTTTTGTTTATTTTATAATTTATTAACACTCCAAAAATCAAAATAATTATAATAAATAAAATATAATTAAAAAAATCATCATAATTAGTCCAAGTGGTCCTCTGGTCATTATGAACATCCCATAATTTTCTTAAGTACATAAACTTTTCCTTGGTCATGTTGTTGAATTTCCATTGAAAATCCCTATTTTTCATTAAAATAATTATATAAATTAAATTAAATTCAGAAAAATCACATATTCTCCTCTAATGTCTTAATTGAGATATGAGTAAAGTGACATAAAAATTTCAAGTTCATTTGAGCTCAACTTAGTGAGTTATGAAATAAATAAGCTTAAAGAGACATAAAGGTAATTAAAAGATTTAACCCTAATTAACATTTAGGTTTAATCAAGGGGAGGGCAAAATGTCTGATTTAAAAATTTTCCTTAGATGATTGAAACCTCAGAAATTAAGGGGTAGAAACCCATTAATCACCTTTAAAATATTTAAAGTAAACCTTATTAAATTGAACAATTTAAATTTTGGAAGAGTGAATTAAAATTTGGATCATTAAAATGGGGATATAATTTAGAGAGACTATAATAACTTGAACTAAAATCTCCAAATGAATCACTTTAATTATATTTAACTTTTAATTAAACTTAAGATGATAATTGAAATTAATAATAAAGAAAAGATAACCCTTAATTAAATAAAAACTTAAAACATTAAATAACTTGATAATTAAATTGAAATAAATTTAAAATAAAAAAATCATTAATTTCAAAAAATCACTTGAAAGCAAATTTAAAGCAAATTTGAAATTTTAAAAAATTAATTTCATAGAAATAAATTCTTAATTAAAAATAATAATAATCAAACCAACTAAAAGTTAATCCAGAATATTGCAATTAAATTAAAATTAAATCATTAAATTAAAATTAAATCATTAAAGTCTAAATTAAATAACTTAAATTGAAACAATTTGAACACTATTCCAAACTTAAATTTGTTAAAATTTTATAGCAAAATTAAATCATTTTAAATCACCAATTCTAATATTAAATCATTAAAACCTTTAACAAATTAATTTTCCCTTAAAGGTTTTCATTATTATAACTCTTAAGTAAAGCATCAAGTGAAATATCACTTTACTTATAAGATAATCAAACATCCTAATTCACTGAGCAAGAAACAAAACTCAATTAAATTTTTGGATGATTGATTCACTTAAACAAAGAAACTCATTTGGACTCAAAATAATCGCAAAAATATTGAAAAGATGTTTAGGACCCATCCTAAAAACTTCCTCAATACGATGGGATGTTTTAGAAGAACAATTGAATTTGATTGTTCTTTGATGGAGAAAATCATCCTTAAACAAAATACAAGAACCTAGACGTCATAGGAGATGACTAGCAATAGGATAAGGAATTTGTTAGACAACCAAAACCTTTCCCTTAGCTTTACCTAGGTACTTGTCATAAATATTTAAATGCCTTAACATGTGTTTTAAGTGCAGCTTAGAATGACGGGAAGACCCTCCAGGTACGCTTTTATTTTATTGCAAGTTACTTAACTGTACTGCACTTTACTTTTCTCGCATGTTAAACAAGATTGTTGCATGAAAACTAAAACCTTTAGGATAGCCACAAAACTGAAACCCAAAACTAAATTAAAAGTCACAACAAGATAAAATTCACTGCCACAACATTTCAAAATATAAAACAACTCAAAATTTAATCATAAATAGAACAACAAGGTTTGCTTAGATGGCCGGTAATTCCTCAGACAAGGTTTGCTCATTAAAAGAACAGCGAGGTGTTACCTTCACGGACAATGATCTACTACTCGAAATGGCTGATCACAACCGACCATTGTACATTTCAGTCACAATTGGAAAGTTTCCGCTCTCCAGGATGTTGGTTGATTCGAGATCATTAATCAACATAATGAGCCTTCGAACGTTAGCATATTTGGAAATTGATGCTCGTGAACTTAAAGCAGACAAGATGTTACTAAGAGGATTCAATCAGAAAGGAGAAAGAGCACTCAAATCGATAACACAGTTAATGAAGACCGGTGACTTATCAAAGACAACTGCAAAATTCCACATAGTTGATTCTGACACATCGTTCAACGCTCTACTGAGTTGGCCATGGATTCATGAAAACCGGATGGTACCTTCGTCTCTGCACCAGTGCATAAAATATTATGAAGAAGGAGAACAGTGTATCAAAGGTGATTTGCAACCATACTCCGTGCATGAAATCAGAATTCACGAAGATGCAGCCTATTACACACCTCCAAAGAAAACAATCTTTTTCAGAAACACCGTACCAAATTAAGCAAAAGAAGTACAAGATGATGAAGAGCCTAAAATTCTAGTCCAATAGTTACTCACCACTCCCTTACGGCGAGATGGTGAAGGTTTCTCCAGAACTCGCACCCGAGGTCGAGGCCGGGGACGGGGTCGTGGAAGAGACGTTAGAACAGTTGGACAAAAGAAACTAGTCATAGACATTGATTGGGAGAATTGTACCAAAGAAAAAGAAATCAAGAAAGAAGCAGCAACAATAAATCAAAAGAACTCTCAGTTCAAGATCTCTCTCGAAGATGAAAGGAATGAAGAATACAAATCAATGTACGAGAAGATTAACCATTATGTACATACTATGACCCTGACCCCGATCCATTCTAATAAGATCGAGGGTATGGTGGTCAAGGAGGTGCATGGTGGTGGTACTAAACCAATCAAATTCTATCGTGGTGCTTCTTCTTCCAATAATGAAAAAGATGTACAATTTGAAGATGTTACTTCATTTGAATTAATGGAATTTTCTTTTGAGTGGTATTCTTCCTGTGTTCAAAATTTAATTCAACGTGGTGTCTTACCTCGACGATGGACGAAAGGAAGATCACAACACTTTGAAAAATTATGGAACAATGACAGTCGGCCTCCCAATTCAAAACATGGTCTCAGATTCGACACAGTAGGATCTGTTGACGATGCGGTATTTTGCTTGGTTATCACTTGCGAGCCTAATGAAGATTGCTTGGAAGCTTCAGAAGATCTCGAAGATCTACCAGTAGGAGATGCTCCGCCAGAGTTCGAAGAAGAAATTAAATCTACAATAGACGAGTTAACAGAAGATAACTTAGGTACTAGCGAAGAGCCTAGGCCGACCTTTCTTAGCTCCTTGTTGACCTCATTTTTGATGAGGTCTTCCCTTCTTCTTTTTAGTGCTTAGGATCTAGCCTTAGGCTTTTCCTTTGACTATCTTAGAGGACTAGAATTGGGACCCGCCTTTTAGAAATTCAAACCACTTCTAAACTCCCCGCAAACTCCACAAACTTGACTATAGACCCCTAATCACCTAGAGGGTTGAAATCAAATGTAGAAGTTTAAAGGATGAGTTCCTATAGGACTCTTTGGCCTTAGGACCTGCCCAGGTGGCCTCGGTGCAGTGAAGGGGCTGACTTACACATACACTTACATACACACTACACTTACACACTACATTTCCACACACTTCCTAAAACCACACCCATACCCAACTTGACCTCCCGACTCATATAGGTGATCCACATGGATGGTCCTTAACCCCTAAGCCCTCGCCAAGAGGGTTAGGAACAACATAGTGAATGCCTCAAATGAGTCCTTTCATGGCTCATATGGGCTTGAAATGGCTTCATGGCTCAACCAAAATGATTTCTTTCCACCTAGATTCACCCAATCTTTAATTTCCCAAATTTTCAGTTTTTGACCCCCGGGACCCTACACCTACTAAACCTACCCAAAACCCTTGAAATTACCCAAATTTTTGCAAAATTTCCAAATTACCCAAAATTTTCTAAAATCACTCTCAAACATCTCCACATCACTCAAATTGATCATCCATACCCAAAAATACCAAAAATTCCAAAAATACCTCCCAATACCCTCCAAATACCCAAAATACCCTTCTTGGCCTAAAAATCCAAAAATTCAGAAAATTCCCAGAAAATTCCAGAAAATCCTAAATATTCCCAATTTCATTTTGTCCAACTACACCATGGGCCAATTTTGTCAATTTACCCTACTTTTGTCATAACCCCCAATTTCACCCATTTTAACCCAAAGTGAACCCAATGTCAAACCAAACCTATCCAATTGACCCAAATTCTGGTCCAATTCAATTCTAAACTTCAATTCAACACTCCCAATACCAATCTAAACCAAATCCAAGTCCAATTTGATTGACATTTGGATCCAATCTCACTTTTGGCCTTAAAGCCCAATTTTGACCCATGAGCCAAACTTAACCAAAACTCACCCAATTCAACTCCAATTAACCTCAAATCTTTTCTAAATCTTCCTTAACATTCCCACAAACAAAACCCTAACATGATTTTCCCAAAATTTGAACCCAAACCCCACTCAAACTCAACCCAAGGTTAAAAGGCCCATTTTTGACCTAAGCCCAAACCTAACCCAAATTCAACCCAATTCAAATCCAAATCACCCCCAATTTGTTTCAAATCACTCATGACACATCCATGAGCTAAACCCAACAATTATTTGGCCCAACCTCTTTACAAAATTCCCATCCATAAATTCATTTTTAAACTTAAGGGCCCATTCCTTAAACCATTTTAAAAGCCCACCTCCACCAAATCCAAAACCCCAAAAATTCTTCCAAAGCCCATATGACATTTCCCCTCATCATACTTTCAATTAAAATCATCCCTAAGTCCTAAACCAATGATCAAATATTTCTAAATGAGGCTTCATCCAAATTTCCACCAAATTATCCAAAATCCTTAAAATCCTTTTTTATGAAATTGACCAAACTTTTTGCCAAGCCGAAGGTGAGCCATGAAGCCATGTATGAGCCACATGTGAGCCATGAGAGCTTTGGACACTCCACCATGCCATATTGGGTAAGAAGAGGGGGGCTTTCCTTAATCCCTAAAGCTCATTAGCCTTAATCATGTTTCACCTAAACTTAAATTTAATCCAAATATATTTGGATGGAGACTTCTCCATGCCAAACCAGCTGATCCCTTTGATCCCCCACAAGCATCCAAAGCCACCTTGGGTGGTGCACCTAGCCCAAATGGGTGGGTTGACCCATTTAGGTCCAAAACTAGCCATGCCCCATTCTACTTTGGATCAAAGCCTTTACACATGTCCATGGCCGATTGATTGCACAAACCTCCAGCCTCGACCCACCCGACCAAGATGGTGACCATCGTCAGCCGGCCGGCCACCAGTGCCGCCGGAAATCACCATGGCCGAGAGCTCACATGTGAGCCAACAATGAAATTCTCACTTGTTGAGCTGCCCCATGCCTAGTGGTCACCATGGCTGTTCTTCTCCTCACCGAAGCGAGCTGATCCCAAGCCCTAACTCCCCCTGGGAGGCCCCCGCCCAGCTCTATTTAAACTCCACCCCTCTCGGCCATGAAGAGAAGAAGCATAAACCTTGCCAAAACTCTGTCAAAATTGTTCTAGACCCTCTTCCACCCTTAGAGCACTTGATCCCCAGTGAAATTCCCCTGCCATTTCTCCTCTGAAAGCTCAATTTCAGAGTTGAAATTCCACCCAAAACCAGGACACTTCTCCACGGTGAGCCAATTCCCAAATCGATTGGCTCTACACCTTCACCGGACCAAGAGAAGGTGTCCGCCATCAAAAGCCCCATCTCCGGACCACCCAGTTGCTCCGAGCCTCCAAGCTTTGTGATCGGGCTTGGTCGAAATCATATCCGGACAATTCACCGGACCGGGAGACTTCATCCGGAGCTTGCGGGACCCAATCGAAGGTGCAACAACTCTCAGATTGAAGCCACACTTCTCTAAGCCAAGGTATGAGCTAACTCTCCATCCCGAGCTTCTGAAGATTCTCCATTTCAAATGCCTTAGTTTCAATGCATGTTAGCCGTATAGATGTGTTCGTCTCTTCAAGACGAATCCATAGAGCATAAGAACATGAAAATCCATTGAGAATCGAGTGAGATCTTAGGGATTTAGTGTGGACGGCTCTCGGGTGAGAACACTTGGGGACGATGAACGGATGCCGTCCATTCAATACACGCGCGGACGGACGGCTCAGATGGCGTCGGACCAGGAGACGGTACGAGAACCGCGGGGCCCGGGCTGCTGACTCAAGTGGCGGCGTCTAATGGGAGCGCGTCGCGTGGCCTTTCGGAGCTGCCGAGGATGCGTTGGCGCTGACTCGGATAAGTAGAAAATTAGGAATTTTTTGATTTATTTAATTCCCTAAACTTCAAAAATTCATATCTCTGTGTAGAAAAATCAGAAAAATAAAATAAAAATACCCTCTTGCTCAGTGAAGAGAGGAGAATAATGTGGAAAAGAAATCACTTAATTTCATCAAATATTTTATTTTTTATGATTTATTTACTCTCTGCATTGTTTTAATTCTCCATGCATGCATACAATTCACCATGGCATGAGACCATAGGGCTTTTGAAGCCTCGGAATTTGGGAACATTCCCTGAATTTTCCAAAGTCAGAGGCCATCCCTATGAAGAGTTCTTGATTTTTCAAGTTCAGGTCACTATTTTGAGTATTTTAATTCCAGTAAATAGCATGTTGTGAAATAAATCCTAGGAAAATTTGGTGATGTTCCTTATGACCAGAGAACCCTAGGAAAAATAGATTTTGGCTTAGTTCATTCAAAACAACCCTAATTGGCTTAAACACCCAAAATAGGTCTTTAATTAATTAGAGTTAACCAGGCATCAAATTGACTTGAAATCAATTCTCCACTGACCTTTAGGATCGGAGGAATCCACCATAAAAATTTGAGGTCAATTGGACTTGGTTAGCCCCACTAATTGGGTTGATTAAGTCACTTAGCCATTTTAAACTTTAAAAATTCATAACTTTTAAAATACCTTTTAAAAATCCATCAAATTGGTTTTGGAGCCTCTCTGATATCAAGGGAATCTAAGAAAATTAAAATTTCAATTTTCTAAAAAAGTTGATTTTTAATAATATTTTAATATTTTTAATAATTAAAAAATAATAAAAATCACAAAAATAATAAAATTCACCAAAATGTCACATTTTGAATTTTAATCACTTAGGAACAAATCCCACATTTTTCTTAGGTCTATTTAGTGAGATATTGAATTTTAAAGCCCTAGGGTAATTTTAAAATTAAAAAATGTATTTTCTAGCATTTTCACTAAAATAATTATAATAAATCATAGAAAAATCAGAAAATTGCAAAATTTGCTTCTCTGGTTTCCTTGATATCAGAGAGATTTTTGAAAAATATAAAACCAATTTTTCAACATTTATTTTATTTTTAAATTAATTAACACTCCAAAAATCAAAATAATTATAATAAAAATAATATAATTCAAAAAATCACCAAAATTGGTCCAAGTGCTTCTCTGCTCATTAGGAATGTCTCCTAATTTTCTTAAGGACAGAAACTTTCCCTTGGTCATGTTATTAAATTTTCCTTGAAAATCTCTATTTTCCACCAAAAATAATTATATAAATAAATTAAATACAGAAAAATCACATTTTCTCCTCTCATGTCTTTATTGACATATGAGTGAAGTCACATAAAAATTTCAAGTTCATTTGGGTTCAATTTAGTGAGTTATGAAATTATTAAGCTTAAAGGGTAAAATGGTAATTAAAATCTTTAATCCTTAATTAAAACTTTAGGTTTAATAAAAAATCAACAAGTAAAATATTTGATCTTAATCTGGTTTGGATGATTGAAATTTAAATAATTAAAGGGTAGAAACCCATTAAATAATTTTAAAATGATTAAACTTTAATTAAATAATAGATTAAATTTGGAGGAATAATAAATTGGAATTATTAAAATA
The DNA here is from genome assembly GCA_022702705.1 of Papilionanthe hookeriana x Papilionanthe teres. Taxonomy (NCBI): domain Eukaryota; kingdom Viridiplantae; phylum Streptophyta; class Magnoliopsida; order Asparagales; family Orchidaceae; genus Papilionanthe; species Papilionanthe hookeriana x Papilionanthe teres. The sequence continues at coordinate 153,707,813 of CM040424.1, forward strand.
AGGGATATTTATTAGGAAGAGATTTATTCTTTAATTTAAAAATCCCTAAACTAATTATATCATTAATACTCAATTTTTAATTAAAATGATAACTCAAATTTAAAATATTAAAAGACTTAATTAAATTATTAAACTCTTTTGAAATTTCAATTAAAATAAAAAATAAAGTAAATTAAAGATAAATTAAAATTAAATTAAATTAAAATTAAATTAAATTAAATTAAAACAAATTAAATTAAATTAAACTAAATTAAAATTAAATTAAATTAAATCAAATTAAACAATCAAATTAAATTAAATTAAATTAAATTAAATTAAATTAAATTAAATTAAATTAAATAATTAAATTAAATTAAATTAAATTAAAAAAAAAATTAAATCAAATTAAATTAAATTAAATTAAATAATTAAATTAAATTAAATTAAATTAAATCAAATTAAATTAAAATTAAATCAAATCAAATTAATTAAACACCAAATCAAATTATATATATATGTCAATATCAAGACATACTTTTTCACTGAGCAAATTAACAAGACTTGAAAACCTCGGACGATCGATTCATTTATATAATTAAATTCATTTAGACTTAAAACAATCCTGGAAATATTGAAAAGATGTTTAAGATTCTTCTTAAGCACTTCCTCAATATGATAGGATATTTATAAGAACAATTGGACTTAATTGTCCTTTGATGAAGAAAATCATCCTCAAACAAAAACACAAAGAACACAGACGTCATAGGAGTCGACTAGCTATAGGATTAGGAATTTGGTAGAAAACCATAACCTTTCCCCCAGCTTTACCTAGGAACTTGCTTAAATATTCTAATTGTGTTTTAAGTGCAGCTTGGGATGACGGGAAGACCCTCCAGGTACGTTTTTATTTTATTGCAATTTACTTTCTTGCAATTTACTTTCTTGCAATTTACTTTCTTGCAAATGCATTTTACTTTTCTTGCATGATAAAACAACTGTTGCATGAAAACCCACACCTTTAGGATAGTCCCTAAAACTGAAACCAAAACTAAGTTAAAAGTCATTGCAAGATAAAATTCACCGCCACAACATTTCAAAATATAAAACAACTCGAAATTTAATCACAAACAGAACACAAAACTACAATTGCAACTAAATTAAAACGCCTGTTGGATGATCGGGAATACCTCGGATGATGTAACCTACGTGTTCTTAACGGGATTTCCCACGGTCTAAATGAAAGTGTGGAACTCATTCGAGTTGAGTTTAGCAAATTCATCTGGACTAAGTGAATCCGATAAAAATAATGATGCCGGAAGGATGGAACCGTGGGATCTTAACCGGTGTCGTTATAATCAACTTTAAGATTTGTTTTAATTAAAACACAAAAAAACACTTGGAAATTAAGACTTCTCTAAACCAAAACACTTCTCTCATCCCCTGATTTATGATTTCTAAAACTAAACCTCTGCAACAACAAGGAGCTCGGAGCATGGTGGGCAGCACGGCCATCGTCGTCAGCAAAACTTGAACCTACTTCAGCAAGACCTTCTTAGAATTAAAACAACAAAGCCATAGGACTTCGAGGTAGCTTGTCTAGTGCAACATAAATCCTCAACTCTTCGTTAGGCATTTGCATTGCAAATTAAGCCCTAACCGGTCTTAGGATTCCGAGGTAGTCGTCCGATACGACATAAACCCTCACATCTTCTAGAGTTATTTGTTTGATTTTATCATACAAATATAAGCCCTAATTAATTAAAATTGGCAAGATTGAAATACTAAATAAACATTAGGACTTTCCTAAATTCAAGCCGAAACAATAGGATGGTCGGGAAATTACCGAAGTTCACTTCGAATCGGTGATTTCTCCTACCTTTCTTCCTTTGGATTCACAAAACAAAATGTTCCAAATTTGATCCATTCCCTATTGAAATTCCAAAATTCAATCTTTGAAAACCTTAAACTTTGAAATTCTTGAGAGCGAATTATCGGTTATTATCGAGAGTTTTCTTAGGTGATTCCCGTCACTTAAGATGTAATTAACTATAGGGGCTTGCCCTTATAGGGAATTTTAAAGAACCCGAGTAATATAAACCCTGCTTAATTCATTTATATTAAGCGAGGGAATTTGTCGGCTTATAAAATTGGTTCGCAGACCAAACAGATGTCACAAAACTTCTAGTTTATTTAATCGAGCCCCACCCTCAAGCAATGTATCTATCCTTAGGGATAGATACACGGTTTGTGGTGCGGTGCTCGTTTATATAAACTATTTGGGATGTGAGATCGGTTTAATCTCATATCTTAAAACTTTCAAATTTAAAATTATTTTCAAAGTCAAATACTACTTTCTAAATTATATATATATTTAAATCAAATTTAAAATTTAAATTCGCCGACAACTTCTGTTAGGCGCCCTCTTTTCAAAATATCACACAACCTAAAAATAGTGCCGACAAATTTCTGGCGACTCCGCTGGGGAGAGATTCCTCTCTCCATTATAATCAAATAATTCTGCTTTCAAAAATCGGTAGTGTATCCATGTCCCTAATGGATCAAACTACCCTTCTTTCCGTTGGAATACTATGTTCATTTCTATCTTGAACAAGTATAGCCAACATTCTCTCGCATTTAGGAGCCACTTGTTTAGACACCCCTAAACAGAGAGGTTCCGAGATCCTTTTACCTCATTTCCGAGGTGGGGTGGACCCCGATAGGTGTTAGTTTACGAATGATCCTTCGAGTCGAGAAGTCTTGCTTAAGACTTTCTTTCCCTTTCCAACTCTGAATCGGATTCCTTACCTTCTCTACACCTTTAAACATTCCGTTCTAAATAAACAAACCCTCTAATAAGTGATTCTTTTAACAAATGATTCTTTTTTATAAATACATGAACAAAGAATGAGTTCGGACTCTTTTCAATTCCTTTCTTTTCGTCCTGAAGAAAAGAAGCATAACTTGGGACCGACAACCAGAATCTACCTCGCGAAATGGAAGCCCCGAAACCGATTTTCTCCTTCACCAACGGACTGGACTTTCATTGTCTATAAGGATGAGCTGCCCAACAATGGGGTCATCCGATTTGGACAAGGATTTGAAAACACGAACGTCGAGGTCACCGACGTCTCCCTCTTTGCACCGACGAACAAGGTATCCGAAGCCGAGGAACCACCGCTCGAGTTCAACCTTAGGTCGACCCAAGAGTTTCCTCCCCTGCAAAGGGTCCCGACTAGGAGGAGTATCGCTGTCCGCGGGAGGAGCGTTCTCACTACCCCCATCTGGTCTAGTTGTTTCTGCAGCCTACCCCGACTTACGCCAAATCAAAGGGAAAGAAATCCGGAACTATGGTAAACCCGTTACCGTGGAGGGTACGGATCTTCTCGTAAGACCTTCGTCTTCGAAATCGGGTCCGGTTCGAAGATTCCGTCGCCGGCAAAGACCCAAAGAAGAAATAGAAATAGAAGGATCGCCGGGGAAGCCGAAGCTGCCGAGATCGCCTTCCTGGAGGAAATTCCGAGTTGCCGGAATATACACCGCTACCGGAATATACACCACCGCTCGACTACATATCACTTTTGGGAGGAAGCGGGTTCCATCCCCTCTCGCCGCGAGAGGATGAGGAGAATGTTCGCAAAATTGCTGCCACATTACCTCGGCCCGCATACTACAACGATAGCCGCAAGAAAAGAACTAGAACTACGCCGTTTGCTCGATCGCAAACTTTGGTAGAAAAGCTAGCAAAGAAGGAAAACCGCCCGTGTCGGAAATTCTACGAAGGATAGGGCGGGTGCCGATCAAATCCCGTCTTGGGCCCCGAGTAGAGCCCGCCATCATGATAGAAAAGCCAAGCAAGAGAATGAAGGCTAGCCCGTCCGTCGTAGTATCGGGATTACGGATTAGGGAGGATACCACCTTCCAGCATTTGGCCACCGGACCATCCGGTCCTAGACCTTCTCGCTGCTAGAAGAATGGTGTGGCGTCCCACTACGGGGCGAGTTGAGATTGAAACGAGCGGCTCGAGAAAGAAAGTCTCGCCGGGAGGCCGGAATGCGAAGATAGTGCTACTTGCGATAAAGGAGACTCGTGAAAGGGGGACCCGGCAACCATCGCATGACAACCGGAAAGATACACAGAAAGCTCCGCTAGAAGATGCCATGGAAAAGTTGAGAACCGACATCCGACGGTTGGCAAAAGAAAGAGAAGAAAAGTTCGGAGATGAGATCGACTCATCGGAATTCATGGACAACGAATATGCGGAAATCAACATGGTTGAGACACGAGCTTCATCGGCTTCTCAAGGTGCTCCTGCAGCCGCGAAAGAGAGGAGCCGGAGCCGATGAAGAGACGGCTTCGGGAAAAGGACGACACGATCGCTCAAATGGCGAAGAGGATGGAAGAGATGGCCGTAGCTCCGGCCACTCTCCGCAGTCAAGTACAACCACATAGAGAGACACCCCCGAAGTCATTCACATCGTAGACGGAGGAAAGGAGATTACATCCGTCAATGGGGATGACCAGTCGAAAAAGGATACGAGCACAAAGTATGATCCCCGAAAAGGATATCAAGAACTTGGTAGAGCGACGAGTGCGAGAAGCCTTAACACAATCGAAGAACGGGACATCTATTCGGACGGGTAGACCTTACCGGAAGAATTCGACGCTGTCCAATACCCGAAAGGCTTCGTACCACCTCCGTTTAAGACCTTCGACGGAACCGGGAACCCCCGACGAGCATGTTGCACACTTTCGTGCCGGTTGTTGCAATGCCGGCGGGAGCGATGCGCTACTCTTCCGACGAGTTCGTTAGCGATCCGTCGGGAATCGCCTTCGACCGGTATGCGGAATTACCCAACGGTTACGTGAAGACATTCTCGGAGCTAGAGAGCCTCTTCATTAAGCGATTTGTCGGAGCTCGGCACCACATCACTATAGGTGATTTAGTGGTAGAGAAACAAAGGCCGAATGAAACTCTAATGGATTACATACTTCGATGGAGAAATTTAAGCATGAAGTGTGAACCACAACTGCAAGAACAACATGCGATCGGCATCTTGCTTAAAAGCATTCACGGCTCGATAGCACTTCTCCTCAAGGGATTCACTATTAAGACTTTTGAGAAGTTATTAAGCAAGGCCGGAAGCTTGCAAGAAGAGGCGAAGCAATTAAGTTTTGCCGACAAGACGGACAAGCAGAAGCCGGTGAAGACCTTCGAAAAGAAATCTGGGGTCGTTGCGGCGGTTGACAAAGGCAAACAACCGATGCAAATACCACCGAAACGGCCGCAACAACCACAACAAAATTACCAGCAACCCCGGTCCAGCTATCGATCATCTCCGCGAGTATGAACAACCGTCTCGTCCGCAACGTACATTGAGGGAGCTTCGAGCGAGAGAATATCCGTTCAAGAATGAAGCGAGTACCAAAGATGTTCCGTAGCTTAATGAAAACTCCAGATTTCCGACTGCCGAGCCCAAAAGACCGGAGGAAGTCAACAAGAAAGGTGATCCCAACTTTCGCCCCTACCATCGGATGCTTGGGCACAAGATAGAAGACTGCATTACCTTCAAAAGTTGGCTCAATGACAACCTTCGGAAAGGAAATATAACAATCCCGAAGGAGTACATGAAGGAACCCCAGAAAGGAGGTTCCGTCAATGTTATCTCAACTGATCCCATCATTCCGATAGATCCTTACACGACTTACGATGGATGGACTACCGCCTGGACGAGGTCTTCGAAAAAGATTTTAGACAGCATCCAAACCGCTTCGGTGCGAGCTTCAATTTAGAGTTCGAGACCTGTTAAGCCGGTACTATCACTTGCGATAGAAGAACCACCTCAACAGGATACAATCGAAGAGAAGAAGAAAATTGACGAAGAAGAGGGGACCGAGACTCCTAAGGCTAGACTAGGGGCTGCTTATCCTAGGATAGTTGTTTCCGATTCGGGGAGAAATCCCTCGAACCTCCGATTTTGTATGATTATCCGCTCACTTCGGTGGGATCATATAATGATAAGGGTGATGGCGTTGGCTACGTTTTGACCGTTTCTAACGATTACATAACTAGCGACAATCCGGGCGTCGATTTCGATACCAACAACAATTCTCAAATCATACAAGATCTCGACGATCAAAATGACGAAGAAGACATCCATCAAGGAGGCTACGAGAGTTCAACAAGCAACGGATCTATCTGTGAGTTTCGAGGAGCTCCAGTTACGATAGAGTTAGAGCCTTCAGATTTTGAAGATAATCCAGGAGAGCCAGTCATCCCGATTCAGGAGGAAACACCGGCAAACTCAACACTAGATTCAGAAGAAATTACAGAAGTCAACTTAAGAAGTGGAAGAGTTCTACCTCCGAGAATGGGTCCAAAAGACAAAGGAAAGCGGGTGGTTGTTCAAGAAGAACCAACCCTGCAGAGAAGAAATACCCATTCGAGAAGAAGCCGAGACGCATGGAAACAAAGTGGACTACAACGTGCTAGCCCATCTTAGGAAACTACCGGCCAAACTGAGCATTTACGAGGCTCTCATCTTATCAAAGGAGATGAGGGAAGCTCTGATCAAGGCCTTACTTGATCCGGAAATTTGCTTAGCACAAATGGCCGGAGATTCCTTAGATGAGGTTTGCTCGTTAAAGGAACGACGAGGTATTACCTTCACGGACAATGACCTACTACTTGGGACGACGAGATCACAACCGACCGTTGTACATTTCGAGTCATAATTGGGAAGTTTACGCTCTCGGAGTATTGGTGGATCCGGGAGCATTAATCAATATAATGAGTCTTCGAACACTAGCATACTTGGAAATTGATGCTCGTGAGCTCGAGGCCGACAAAATGTTGTTAAGAGGATTCAACCGTAAAGGAGAAAGAGCCCTCGGGTCAATAACGCTATCGATGAAAACCGGTGACTTAGCAAAGACAACCGCAAAATTTCATATAATCGATTCGAAACGTCGTTCAACGCTCTACTTGGGCCGACCATGGATACATGAAAACGAGGATGGTACCATCATCTCTCGCATCGATGCATCGAAGTATTACGATGGAGGGGAACGAGTGCATCAAAGACGACTTACAACCATTCTCCGTACATGAGATTGGAATCCATGAAGACGCGACTTATTATGCACCGCCAAAGAAAACAATCTTCTCCGGAGATACCGTAACAAATGAAGCAAAGAAAGTTCGGGACAACGAAGAACCTCGAAGTTCTAGTCCAACAGTCACTCACCACTCCCTTCCGGCGAGATGGTGAAGGTTTCTCCACAACTCGCATCCGAGGTCGAGGCCGGGGACGAGGCCGTGGTAGAGACACTAGGACGATTGGACGAAGAAACCAGCCATCAATGTTGATTGGGAAGATAGTTCGAAGAGGAAAAAGAAATCTAGCAAGAAGCGACAACAATAAGTCGAAAGAAGCCGCAATACAAGATCTCCCTCGAAGATGAAAAGAACGAAGAATACAAATCAATGTACGAGAAGATTAACCACTACGTACATACTATGACCCTAACTCGATCCATTCTAATAAGATCGAGGGTATGGAGGTCAAAGAGGTACGTAGTGACGGTGCAAAGCCGATCAAATTCTACCGTGGTGCTTCTTCCTCCAAAGCCGAAAATAATGTACAATTCGAAGATGTCACTTCATCGAATTAATGGAATTACCTTTTGAGTGGTACTCTCCCTGTGTTCAAAATTTAATTCAACGTGGTTTCTTACCTCGACAATGGACAAAAGACCAATCACAACATTTTGAAAAGTTATGGAATAACTCCAGCCGTCCACCCAATTCAAAGTATGGACTCGGATTCGGCACAATAGGGTCAGTTGACGATACTGAATTTTGCTTGGTTATCACTTGCGAACCTAAGGAAAATTGCATGGAAACTACAGACGAACTCGAAGATTTACAAATCGAGACGCTCCACCAGAATTCGAAGAAGAAATTAAATCCACAATAGATGAGTTAATGGAAGTTAACTTAGGTACTAGCGAAGAGCCTAGACCTACCTTTGTTAGCTCCTTACTCAACAAAGAAGACTCCAAAGAAATAATCAAGTTATTAATGGAATTTAAAGACTGTTTTGCTTGGAGCTACGATGAAATGCCGAGATTAGCTTCGGAGGTTGCGGTCCATAAGCTAGGAGTGGATCCTACTACGTTCCGGTCGGACAAGGTCCCGGAAGAATGCGTCTAGAAATCGAACAACAAGTTATAGCCGAAGTTAAAAAGCTAATAGACGCTAAATTTGTCCGTGAAGAACAATACCCGACTCGGTTAGCCAATGTGGTGCCGATCGAAAGAAGAATGGTCAAATCGGAATTTGTGTGGACTTCGGAGATTTAAACAAGGCATGTCCAAAAGATGAATTCCCTCTACCGATTCCGGAGCGATGATCGATATTGCTTCGACACATGAAATATTCTCGTTCATGGATGGATCTTCGGGATATAACCGGATAAAAATGGCTCCGAGAAGATGAAAAGCTTACGAGCATTCGAACGCCGATCGGAGTATTTTGCTACACAGATGATGCCATTCGGATCGAAGAACGCAGGAGCAACCTACCAAAGAGCAATGACAAGAATTTTTGATGATCTCATCCACAATCAAGTCGAATGCTACGTGGACGATGTCGTCATCAAAAGCAAAGTAAAGGAAAACCACCTGTATGATTTGAGAATTGTTTTCGAACGATTAAGACAATTTAACCTTAAGATGAATCCCTTAAAATGCGCCTTCGGCGTCACCTCCGGGAAATTCTTAGGATTCGTTGTCCGACATCGTGGAATTGAAATCGATCCGGAGAAGATTAAAGCTATCTTAGAAATGCCGCCTCCCAAAACCTTAAAACAATTACGATCTTTTCAAGGGAAGGCGGCATATCTTCGACGCTTTATCTCAAGCACTGTCGGGTAGGTGTCGGCCTTTCTCGGCACTAGTTAAAAAGGATGCCAAATTTATTTGGGAAGAAAAATGCCGAAGGCCTTCGAAGACATTAAACAATATTTAATGACACCTCCTCGTCTTAGCAGCCCCGGTCTCGGGTAGACCAGCTGATACTTTACACCGCGGCTTTAGACGACTCTCTCGGAGCCCTGTTAGCCGGGTCAATGATGAGGGTAAAGAAAACGCTCTTTACTACTTAAGCCGTCGTTTACTTTCGACGGAAGTAAGGTATCCCGCAATTGAAAAGCATTGTTTAGCCCCCGATCTTCGCCGCTCAAAAGCTCGGGCACTACATGCTTTCTCATAAGGTCAACCTAATCTCGAAGTTTAATCCATTGCAATACTTGATGACTCGTCCAACACTTTCCAGCGGACTTGTCGGATGGTCGATGATATTATTGCAATTCGATATAACTTTCGTGCCTCTGCGTGCCGTGAAGGGACAAGTCTTAGCGGACTTCCTCGCAAGCACACCCTTTGCGGCAGAATCTCCTCTCGATGACGATCTGCCGGATGAACAAATAATGAATCTAGAAGACCTTGATGATCGACGTTGGGAATTATATTTCGACGGAGCATCTTCAAGCACACAAAGACGAAGAATCGCAAGTGATAGTGCCGGTAAGGCAGGAATCGGGCTAATCTTTATAACACCGGAGCGGGGGATGTTAAGATACTCCTACCACTTGACAGAACCGTGTACAAACAACGAAGCAGAATACGAAGCCCTCATAACGGGATTGGAATTAACTATTCAAATGGGGATAACAGACATCAACATCTACGGGGATTCACAGTTAATCATTCAACAGATTGCCGGACAATACAGAATTTTTAAACCAAGACTCGAACAATACTTCCAGTATGCCATACGACTGTTGGAACGGATTCCAAATGTAATGATCTACAAAATTCCTAGAAAAGAAAATGCTTTAGCGAGATGCTTTAGCCCGTCTCGCAAAAGAATTTGCCCGTTTGCAAGATTAATCGGTGGAAGTGTCGGTTCACGGACGTCGAGTCCTATCACGACTTGACATGGACACAATACACAAATCGAGAAAAGAAAAAGAATCAGTTGCGGCGATGGATAGAAAACACGGAAGATTGGCGACGACCATTGATGAACTACCCGCAAACAGGAAAGCTACCGGACGATAGGTCTCTAGCCCATCGGATCGAAAAAGAACTTCGTCCTACGCATTAATAAACAACACATTATACGAAGGTCTTTTGATCGAAATGTGGCTAAGATGCCTAAGCGGGTCCGAGGCCCGTGAAATTGTTAAGGAGGTGCATTCGGGACTCGCGTGGCGCTCACCGATCGGGTCCAAAGATGAAAATGAAAATTAAAAGACTAGGGTACTACTGGCCCTCGATGAAGACCGACTGCATGAAAATCGCCAAGAGCTGTCACCAACCTCCAAATGTGCTACATCTGACAATTGCGTCGTGGCCATTTGAATGTTGGAGCACGGATATAGTGGGCCCGATAGAACCACCATCTTCAAAAGGACATCGCTTCATTCTTGCGGCTACTGATTACTTTTCCAAGTGGGCGAGCAGTTCCACTTAGAGAAGTGAAAGCACACCACGTGCTACGGTTTTCAAGAACCAAGTTGTCTACCGTTTCGGAGTGCCGCGCGAGGATCATCTCGGATAATGGGTCGGCATTCGAAGCACACAAATCAACAATTTTGTCGGGAGACACGGAATCGGCCGGCGATACTCGACAATTTACTACCCAAGAGCAAACGGTCTCGCCGAGGCTTTTAATAAAACTCTCGTTCAAATCTTAAAGAAAACCCCGGACGATAATAAGAGAAATTGGCACGAGAAATTGTTAGAAGCCTTATGGGCCTACCGGACAACCTTCGAACTCCTACTCAAGCTACACCTTACGCTCCGGTGTATGGGTCCGAGGCGGTGTTACCTTTAGAGGTTCAGCTTCCTTCACTCGAAATTGCGAGTTGCAAACAAGATCACGACGAAGAAAACGCCGGATTACGACTCGAAGAATTAGAAAGCTTGGAAGGGAAAAGACTTGCGGCGCAACGAGAATTTAGAACTATACCAAGCTAAGATGGTTCAAGCCCATGACAAGGCGGGTCCGCCCGAGAACCTTGAAAGTTGGTGACTTAGTTCTCGTTCTCAAGAGACCTATTCTTGCACACCGCGAGATAGGAGGAAAATTTGAACCCACTTGGGAAGGACCATTTGTGGTTGAAGCGAGTATACTCGGGAGGTTCCTACCGGCTAGTGAATTGCCGGGGAGAACGACATATGCTTCCGATCAACGGACGATACTTGAAAAAGTATTACGCTACTTGATGTTTCGAAGGAATGAATTCTTCATCCCTAAGAAACACGGGTGAAGTAATTACTTATGATTGGGTCCGAACCCAAAAAAAAAAATAATAAAATGTGCTAAGATAAATAAAATCATGATAATTAAGTTTTCCTTGTTTTCTTCTTCAAATCAAAATCTCTTCCCTCATCTTATCCTACTTCATTCCTGTTAAATTTCAAAATATAAGAATAATAAAAAAATGTATCTTTAATAAACATTTTCTTAATGTTCTTGTTCTTAGTACGACCCCGATCCTTTTCCTTGTCTTTTCGCGGGGAAATGTCGAACGGGCGGTTGGTCTTGAACTTTAAGAATGGCGTAAGCCTTGCACTCGATGAAAAGAGGGTGAAAGATGGAGCGATAATCGAGATTGACTCGGATTTCGCACCGGAAGGCCTACGATACGAGGAAAGTGGCCGGGTCTCGGTTAACCGAGAAGAACTACCCGGGCGAGACAGTGATGAAAGTGGGTGGCCCAAGCCACCAATCCAACAACAAGAAAAGAAAGGCAAATGCCGAAGAAGACAAGAAAATGAAGTCCGTAATCACTACGACAGAGGGCGGGCTTGTCGGCGCCGCGCCCGCGAGATTCAAGAAGTTCGGAGGGCTACTCTCACGGCCACGCAACGAAGGAATAAGAATCGCCGTATCCGTAAGATGTTAACAAAACTAGCCGCGGACCGGCGCGACGAGACAATTGCGATGCCGGCACATACACTTCGAGGACACCGGTTCACCGGGAACTCGAAGAAAGGAGGCCGGCTCCTAGAATAACAGAAAGAACCGGGGAAATCTCCAGAAGATCGGAAGAAAGAAGGCTACCACGCCACCGGATAGAACCACCAGGCGAGTGCATGACCTTGTTGCGAAGCAACCCCGGGGGATGTCCCGACGGGCATCATCCACGAGGAGCCGAGGTATGCGGGGGAACGTGAAGGGATTGAACCATATATCCCACAATATGTCACAAGGCCTCGCCATCTGCAGATCATTCCGGAATACGAGCTGGAGAGGATGCAAAATATTGAAAAGAAAACTTTCGAATACTTCGAGAGAATTAAAGGAAGAAGAATCAACATACTAGAAGGCCTCGAGCTACACACCGACGTATTCTCAGAGTATGAACAACAGCAAATCGTGGATCGTATCCGGGATACGAAAAGAATGGGCCGAGCGAGCCGCCTAAGGGAAAACACATACTCGGAACCCCGGAGATGGATGCCGGGGAAAGGAAGAATCACAATACAATGCGGATGTTGCTACAACTTTGCTCGAAGACGAAAAGGAAACCCACCGGGGATACTCCGTCATGGGCGAGTAGATCCGATGCCATTAGTCATCAAGAGAATGGTAAAAAGATTGATAACATGGAGGGTACTTGCCAGCGGATTGCATACCCAATAACTGCATTATCAATATCTACAAACGAGGTGATCTGCATACCCCCACATATTGATCACCACGACTTCGTCGGACCTTTACGCACGTCTCTTTCCTGAATGAGTGTAACATCATGTTCGGATCGACCTCCGGATAGCGAGGCCCGGGTGAGTTCCGAGGGCCGATAAAGATACCTTTACCGGTGGGTTCCGTCATGATACTGCAAGGTAACGGAGCAGATATCGCAAAGCATTGCATACCAGGAGTGCCAGTGGAGCGAATCTCAGTTACCTTCAGGAGAATGGACGACAGTAAAATACCTTACCATTTCCAACCAGACCCAGAGCTGGAGAACCTCCGGCCTTACGAGCTGTGAGTTACATGGGAAATATCACACCTCCAACGTACATCCAGTCGGCATCCTTGCCAAGGATGGCTTGGAAGGTGATGTTATTGACCATGTACCCCACTATTCAGACATGGATTTTTTGACGGATGCTTCTTTGGATGAATCAACAAAGATCATACACGATCCGTTTTGAGTCTACATGGATTGTATGAAATATATTCCGGATCGAGTTGTACGACGTATTTTCAACATGATTGGAATGAAAGTGACCATGTCACGTTTTTGGCCTTCACCTCTTTTGTGCAAATTGATTGGGAAACGCCATTAAAGTTAAATGAACTTCGAACAAAGAACAGAAAAGAAATAAAACAAAAAAAAGAGAATTAAAGAAAACTTTCTAAAAAAAAAAAATCTGAAAAATGACAAATACCAAATTCACATGAACGTTAAATAAATGATAAAATAAAATAAATCATTAAAAGATAAACGAAATCAACACAAATCTCAAATTCAATCTTTCCAGATTCTAAATCTCTATCAAATCTCAAATCCGATCTTCTAGATCTCAAATCAAATCCTCAATCAAATTTCAAATCCACTCTCGATCAAATTTCAAATTTCATCTTTAAAAATTCCAAATCAAATCCTCAATCAAATTTCAAATCCACTCTCGATCAAATTTCAAATTTGATCTTTCCAAATTCCAAGTCAAATCCTCAATCAAATTTCAAATCCACTCTCGATCAAATTTCAAATTTGATCTTTCCAAATTTCGAATCAAATTCTCAATCAAATTCAAATTCAAATTTTTGGGTCGAGGATTTTACATCCAAGACTGCACTGCTTTAGGATTCTTTTCCTATTGCACTGAAATACATCAAATTCAAACCTTTTGGGTCGAGTATTTTACATCCAAGACTGCACTGCTTTAGGATTCTTTCCCTATTGCACTTAAAATACATCAAATTCAAACCTTTTGGGTCGAGGATTTTACATCCAAGATCGCACTTGCTTTAGGATTCTTTCCCTATTGCCTTCGAAATACATCAAATTCAAACCTTTTGGGTCGAGGATTTTACATCCAAGACTGCATTGCTTTAGGATTCTTTCCCTATTGCACTGAAGTACATCAAAAATTCAAACCTTTTGGGTCGAGGATTTTACATCCAAGACTGCACTGCTTTAGGATTCTTTTCCTATTGCACTGAAATACATCAAATTCAAACCTTTTGGGTCGAGGATTTTACATCCAAGACTGCACTGCTTTAGGATTCTTTCCCTATTGCACTGAAATACATCAAATTCAACCTTTTGGGTCGAGGATTTTACATCCAAGACTGCACTGCTTTAGGATCCTTTTCCTATTGCACTTAAATACATCAAATTCAAACCTTTTGGGTCGAGGATTTTACATCCAAGACTGCACTGCTTTAGGATTCTTTCCTATTGCACTGAAATACATCAAATTCAACCTTTTGGGTCGAGGATTTTACATCCAAGACTGCACTGCTTTAGGATTCTTTTCCTATTGCACTGAAATACATTAAATTCAACCTTTTGGGTCGAGGATTTTACATCCAAGACTGCACTGCTTTAGGATCCTTTTCCTATTGCACTGAAATACATCAAATTCAAACCTTTTAGGTCGAGGATTTTACATCCAAGACTGCACCTTGCTAGGATTCTTTTCCTATTGCACTTCGAAATACATCAAAATCGAACTCTTGAGGTTAAGGATTTTACATCCAACACCGCATTACTCTGAGATATCTTCTCATTGCAACGATTCAATCTAATCAATTCAATTTTCTTTCGAGGTTGAAGATGTTACATCTAAAACCCCAGAATTCCAATTTTCCTTTCAAATCAAATCCTTCAAATTAATTTTGACAAACTTCGATCTAAATTGAAACTCCAAATTGAAATCTAAGCTCACACATCAAAACTTAAACTAAAACAAAATAAAATCTAAATCGAAATTCCCCCAGATCATGTGATTTGGGATTCACCTCCTTTTCCTTTCCCCAGCGAGAGTTCAAGAATCTCCGGTTCCAGAGATATACTTGACACTCCCCAGCAGAAACTCTTCTACTTCGTCCTAAGTTCGTCACTTGGACATCTGTGTTGGTTTTGTTGATCGCTTCGGTCAACACCAATACGCGCGGTGTTCTCCGTCAGCTCACCACACCTATTGGGGGTCCATTTGTTGACCTCATTTTTGATGAGGTCTTCCCTTCTTCTTTTTAGTGCTTAGGATCTAGCCTTAGGCTTTTCCTTTGACTATCTTAGAGGACTAGAATTGGGACCCGCCTTTTAGAAATTCAAACCACTTCTAAACTCCCTGCAAACTCCACAAACTTGACTATAGACCCCTAATCACCTAGAGGGTTGAAATCAAATGTAGAAGTTTAAAGGATGAGTTCCTATTAGACTCTTTGGCCTTAGGAGCGCCTACGAGTGGCACTGGTGCAGTGAAGGGGCTGACTTACACATACACTTACATACACACTACACTTACACACTACATTTCCACACACTTCCTAAAACCACACCCATACCCAACTTGACCTCCTGACTCATATAGGTGATCCACATGGATGGTCCTTAACCCACTAAGCCCTTGCGTAAGAGGGTTAGGAATAACATAGTGAATGCCTCGAATGAGTCCTTTCATGGCTCATATGGGCTTGAAATGGCTTCATGGCTCAACCAAAATGATTTCTTTCCACCTAGATTCACCCAATCTTTAATTTCCCAAATTTTCGAGTTTTTGACCCCGGGACCCTACACCTACTAAACCTACCCAAAACCCTCGAAATTACCCAAATTTTTGCAAAATTTCCAAATTACCCAAAATTTTCCAAAATCACTCTCAAACATCTCCACATCACTCAAATTGATCATCCATACCCAAAAATACCAAAAATTCCAAAAATACCTCCCAATACCCTCCAAATACCCAAAATACCCTTCTTGGCCTAAAAATCCAAAAATTCCAAAAAATTCCCAGAAAATTCCAGAAAATCCTAAATATTCTCAATTTCATTTTGTCCAACTACACCATGGGCCAATTTTGTCAATTTACCCTACTTTTGTCAAAACCCCCAATTTCACCCATTTTAACCCAAAGTGAACCTTATGTCAAACCAAACCTATCCAATTGACCCAAATTCTGGTCCAATTCAATTCTAAACTTCAATTCAACACTCCCAATACCAATCTAAACCAAATCCAAGTCCAATTTGATTGACATTTAGATCCAATCTCACTTTTGGCCTTAAAGCCCAATTTAGACCCATGACCCAAACTTAACCCAAACTCACCCAATTCAACTCCAATTAACCTCAAATCTTTTCTAAATCTTCCTTAACATTCCCACAAACAAAACCCTAACATGATTTGCCCAAAATTTGAACCCAAACCCCACTCAAACTCAACCCCGAGGTTAAAAGGCCCATTTTTGACCTAAGCCCAAACCTAACCCAAATTCAACCCAATTCAAATCTAAATCACCCCCAATTTGTTTCAAATCACTCATGACACATCCATGAGCTAAACCCAACAATTATTTGGCCCAACCTCTTTACAAAATTCCCATCCATAAATTCATTTTTAAACTTAAGGGCCCATTCCTTAAACCATTTTAAAAGCCCACCTCCACCAAATCCAAAACCCCAAAAATTCTTCCAAAGCCCATATGACATTTCCCCTCATCATACTTTCAATTAAAATCATCCCTAAGTCCTAAACCAATGATCAAATATTTCTAAATGAGGCTTCATCCAAATTTCCACCAAATTATCCAAAATCCTTAAAATCCTTTTTTATGAAATTGACCAAACTTTTTGCCAAGCCAAAGGTGAGCCATGAAGCCATGTATGAGCCACATGTGAGCCATGAGAGCTTTGGACACTCCACCATGCCATATTGGGTAAGAAGAGGGGGGCTTTCCTTAATCCCTAAAGCTCATTAGCCTTAATCATGTTTCACCTAAACTTAAATTTAATCCAAATATATTTGGATGGAGACTTCTCCATGCCAAACCAGCTGATCCCTTTCGATCCCCCACGGCATCCAAAGCCACCTTGGGTGGTGCACCTAGCCCAAATGGGTGGGTTGACCCATTTAGGTCCAAAACTAGCCATGCCCCATTCTACTTTGGATCAAAGCCTTTACACATGTCCATGGCCAATTGATTGCACAAACCTCCAGCCCTGACCCACCTGACCAAGATGGTGACCATTGCCTGGCCGGCCGGCCACCAAGCCGCCGGAAAACACCATGGCCGAGAGCTCACATGTGAGCCAACATTGAAATTCTCACTTGCTGAGCTGCCCCATGCCTAGTGGTCACCATGGCTGTTCTTCTCCTCACCAGAGCAGCTGATCCCAAGCCCTAACTCCCCCTGGGAGGCCCCCCAGCCAGCTCTATTTAAACTCCACCCCTCTCGGCCATGAAGAGAAGAAGCATAAACCTTGCCAAAACTCTGCCAAAATTGTTCTAGACCCTCTTCCACCCTTAGAGCACTTGATCCCCAGTGAAATTCCCCTGCCATTTCTCCTCTGAAAGCTCAATTTCAGAGTTGAAATTCCACCCAAAACCAGGACACTTCTCCACGGTGAGCCAATTCCCAAATTGATTGGCTCTACACCTTCACCGGACCAAGAGAAGGTGTCCACCATCAAAAGCCCCATCTACGGACCACCCGGTTGCTCCGGCCTCCAAGCTTTGTGATCGGGCTTGGTCGAAATCATATCCGGACAATTCACTGCGACCGGGAGACTTCATCCGGAGCTTGCTGGGACCCAATCGAAGGTGCAACAACTCTCGGATTGAAGCCACACTTCTCCGAGCCAAGGTATGAGCTAACTCTCCATCCCGAGCTTCGAAGATTCTCCATTTCAAATGCCTTAGTTTCAATGCATGTTAGCCAGTATAGATGTGTTCGTCTCTTCAAGACGAATCCATAGAGCATAAGAACATGAAAATCCATTGAGAATCGAGTGAGATCTTAGGGATTTAGTGTGGACGGCTCTCGGGTGAGAACACTTGGGGACGATGAACGGATGCCGTCCATTCAATACACACGCGGACGGACGGCTCAGATGGCGTCGGACCAGGAGATGGTACGAGAACCGCGGGGCCCGGGCTGCTGACTCAAGTGGCGGCGTCGAATGGGAGCGCGCCGCGTGGTCTTTCGGAGCTGCCGAGGATGCGCTGGCGCTGACTCGGATAAGTAGAAAATTAGGGATTTTTTGATTTATTTAATTCCCTAAACTTCAAAAATTCATATCTCTGTGTAGAAAAATCGGAAAAATAAAATAAAAATACCCTCTTGCTCGAGTGAAGAGAGGAGAATAATGTGGAAAAGAAATCACTTAATTTCATCAAATATTTTATTTTTTATGATTTATTTACTCTCTGCATTGTTTTAATTCTCCATGCATGCATACAATTCACCATGGCATGAGACCATAGGGCTTTTGAAGCCTCCGAATTTGGGAACGTTCCCTGAATTTTCCAAAGTCGGAGGCCATCCCTATGAAGAGTTCTTGATTTTTCAAGTTCGAGTCACTGTTTTGAGTATTTTAATTCCAGTAAATTGCATGTTGTGAAATAAATTCTAGGAAAATTTGGTGATGTTCCTTATGACCGAGAGAACCCTAGGAAAAATAGATTTTGGCTTAGTTCATTCAAAACAACCCTAATTGGCTTAAACACCCAAAATAGGTCTTTAATTAATTAGAGTTAACCAGGCATCAAATTGACTTGAAATCAATTCTCCACTGACCTTTAGGATCAGAGGAATCCATCATAAAAATTTGAGGTCAATTGGACTTGGTTAGCCCCACTAATTGGGTTGATTAAGTCACTTAGCCATTTTAAACTTTAAAAATTCATAACTTTTAAAATACCTTTTAAAAATCCATCAAATTGGTTTTGGAGCCTCTCTGATATCAGGGGAATCTAAGAAAATTAAAATTTCAATTTTCTAAAAAAGTTGATTTTTAATAATATTTTAATATTTTTAATAATTAAAAAATAATAAAAATCACAAAAATAATAAAATTCACCAAAATGTCACATTTTGAATTTTAATCACTTAGGAACAAATCCCACATTTTTCTTAGGTCTATTTAGTGAGATATTGAATTTTAAAGCCCTAGGGTAATTTTAAAATTAAAAAATGTATTTTCTAGCATTTTCACTAAAATAATTATAATAAATCATAGAAAAATCAGAAAATTGTAAAATTTACTTCTCTGGTTTCCTTGATATCAGAGAGATTTTTGAAAAATATAAAACCCATTTTTCAACATTTATTTTATTTTTAAATTAATTAACACTCCAAAACTCAAAATAATTATAATAAAAATAATATAATTCAAAAAATCACCAAAATTGGTCCAAGTGCTTCTTTGGTCATTAGAAATGTCCCCTAATTTTCTTAAGGACAGAAACTTTCCCTTGGTCATGTTATTAAATTTTCCTTGAAAATCTCTATTTTCCACCAAAAATAATTATATAAATAAATTAAATACAGAAAAATCACATTTTCTCCTCTCATGTCTTTATTGACATATGAGTGAAGTCACATAAAAATTTCACGTTCATTTGGGTTCAATTTAGTGAGTTATGAAATTATTAAGCTTAAAGGGTAAAATGGTAATTAAAATCTTTAATCCTTAATTAAAACTTTAGGTTTAATAAAAAATCAACAAGTAAAATATTTGATCTTAATCTGGTTTGGATGATTGAAATTTAAATAATTAAAGGGTAGAAACCCATTAAATAATTTTAAAATGATTAAACTTTAATTAAATAATAGATTAAATTTGGAGGAATAATAAATTGGAATTATTAAAATAAGGGATATTTATTAGGAAGAGATTTATTCTTTAATTTAAAAATCCCTAAACTAATTATATCATTAATACTCAATTTTTAATTAAAATGATAACTCAAATTTAAAATATTAAAAGACTTAATTAAATTATTAAACTCTTTTGAAATTTCAATTAAAATTAAAAATAAAGTAAATTAAAGATAAATTAAAATTAAATTAAATTAAAATTAAATTAAATTAAAATTAAATTAAATTAAATTAAAACAAATTAAATTAAATTAAACTAAATTAAAATTAATTTAAATTAAATCAAATTAAACAATCAAATTAAATTAAATTAAATTAAATTAAATTAAATTAAATTAAATAATTAAATTAAATTAAATTAAATTAAAAAAAATTAAATCAAATTAAATTAAATTAAATTAAATTAAATAAATTAAATTAAATTAAACAATTAAATTAAATTAAATTAAATTAAATCAAATTAAATTAAAATTAAATCAAATCAAATTAATTAAACACCAAATCAAATTAAATTGAACTATGTTAAACTAAATTAAAACTCAATTAAATTAAGTTGAATTAAATATAACATCACCTAAGACATAAAGAATTCAAAATAAATGTAAAGCAACTTGAACACTATTCCAAATTTAAACCCTTTAACTTAAATCAAATCATTTGAATACTAATTTACCCTTGAAAGCTTTGATTATTATAACTCCTAAATGGAACATCAAATGAAGTGTTACCTCACTCATAGGATATTCAAATGTCCTAGTTCACTGAGCAAGTTAACAAGACTTGAAAACCTCGGACGATCGATTCATTTATATAATTAAATTCATTTGGACTTAAAACAATCCTGGAAATATTAAAAAGATGTTTAAGATTCTTCTTAAGCACTTCCTCAATATGATAGGATATTTATAAGAACAATTGGACTTAATTGTCCTTTGATGAAGAAAATCGTCCTCGAACAAAAACACAAAGAACCTAGACGTCATAGGAGCTGACTAGCTATAGGATTAGGAATTTGGTAGAAAACCATAACCTTTCCCCTAGCTTTACCTAGGAACTTGCTTAAATATTCTAATTATGTTTTAAGTGCAGCTTGGGATGACGGGAAGACCCTCCAGGTACGCTTTTATTTTATTGCAATTTACTTTCTTGCAATTTACTTTCTTGCAATTTACTTTATTGCAAATGCATTTTACTTTTCTTGCATGATAAAACAACCTCGTTGCATGAAAACCCACACCTTTAGGATAGTCCCTAAAACTGAAACCAAAACTAAGTTAAAAGTCATTGCAAGATAAAATTCACCGCCACAACATTTCAAAATATAAAATAACTCAAAATTTAATCACAAACAGAACACAAAACTACAATTGCAACTAAATTAAAACGCCTCGTTTGATGATCGGGAATACCTCGGATGATGTAACCTACGTGTTGCTAACGGGATTTCCCACGGTCTAAATGAAAGTGTGGAACTCATTCAGTTGAGTTTAGCAAATTCATCCGGACTAAGTGAATCCGATAAAAATAATGATGCCGGAAGGATGGAACCGTGGGATCTTAACCGGTGTCGTTATAATCAACTTTAAGATTTGTTTTAATTAAAACACAAAAAAAAACACTTGGAAATTAAGACTTCTCTAAACCAAAACACTTCTCTCATCCCCTGATTTATGATTTCTAAAACTAAACCTCTGCAACAACAAGGAGCTCGGAGCATGGTGGGCAGCACGGCCATCGTCGTCAGCAAAACTTGAACCTACTTCAGCAAGACCTTCTTAGAATTAAAACAACAAAGCCATAGGACTTCGAGGTAGCTTGCCTAGTGCAACATAAATCCTCAACTCTTCGTTAGGCATTTGCATTGCAAATTAAGCCCTAACCGGTCTTAGGATTCCGAGGTAGTCGTCCGATACGACATAAACCCTCACATCTTCTAGGCTATTTGTTTGATTTTATCATACAAATATAAGCCCTAATTAATTAAAATTGGCAAGATTGAAATACTAAATAAACATTAGGACTTTCCTAAATTCAAGCCAAACAATAGGATGGTCGGGAAATTACCGAAGTTCACTTCGAATCAGTGATTTCTCCTACCTTTCTTCCTTTGGATTCACAAAACAAAATGTTCCAAATTTGATCCATTCCCTATTGAAATTCCAAAATTCAATCTTTGAAAACCTTAAACTTTGAAATTCTTGAGAGCAGAATTATTGGTTATTATCGAGAGTTTTCTTAGGTGATTCCCGTCACTTAAGATGTAATTAACTATAGGGGCTTGCCCTTATAGGGAATTTTAAAGAACCCAGGTAATATAAACCCTGCTTAATTCATTTATATTAAGCAGGGGAATTTGTCGGCTTATAAAATTGGTTCGCAGACCAAACGGATGTCACAAAACTTCTAGTTTATTTGATCGAGCCCCACCCTCAAGCAATGTATCTATCTTTAGGGATAGATACACGGTTTGTGGTGCGGTGCTCGTTTATATAAACTATTTGGGATGTGAGATCGGTTTAATCTCATATCTTAAAACTTTCAAATTTAAAATTATTTTCAAAGTCAAATACTACTTTCTAAATTATATATATATTTAAATCAAATTTAAAATTTAAATTCGCCGACAACTTCTGTTAGGCGCCCCCTTTTCAAAATATCACACAACCTAAAAATAGTGCCGACACTCCTTACTCAATAAAGAATAATCTGAAGAGATAATCAAGCTATTGAGGGAATTCAAGGACTATTTTGCTTGGAGTTATGATGAAATGCCAGGATTAGCTCCAGAGGTCGCAGTTCACAATTTAGGAGTAGATCCCACTGCCGTTCCAGTCAGACAAGCCCCGAGAAGAATGCGTCTGGAGATTGAACAACAAGTTATAGCGGAAGTTAAGAAGCTAATATACGCTAAATTTGTCTGTGAGGAACAATATCCAACTTGGTTAGCCAATGTGGTACCAGTCTGAAAGAAGAATGGTCAGATCAGAATCTGAGTGGATTTCAGAGATTTGAACAAAGCATGTCCAAAGGACGAATTCGCGCTACCCATTCCATAATTGATGATCGACATTTCTTCAACACATGAAGTCTTCTCATTCATGGATGGATCATCAGGATACAATCAGATAAAGATGGTACCAGAAGATGAAAAGCTCACAGCTTTCAGAACGCCAATTAGAGTGTACTGCTACACAGTGATGCCATTTGGATTGAAGAAAACAGGAGCAACCTATCAAAGAGAAATGACAATGATTTTTGATGATCTCATTCACAACCAAGTCGAGTGCTACGTGGATGATGTAGTCATCAAGAGCAAACTAAAAGATTCACTTGTATGATTTGAGAATTATTTTCGAGCGATTAAGACAATATAACCTTAAGATGAATCCCTTGAAATGAGCCTTCGGCGTCACCTCTAGGAAATTAGGATTTATTGTTCGTCATGGTGGAATTGAAATCGATCAGAAGATTAAAGCTATATTAAAAATGCCACCTCCCAAAACCTTAAAACAACTACGATCATTTCAAGGAAAATTGGTATATCTTCGACTTTTTATCTCGAATTTGTCAGGAAGGTGTTAGCCATTTTTTGCTTTAGTTAAGAAGGATGCCAAGTTTACTTGGGACTCCAAATGTCAACATGCCTTCGATGACATCAAAAAGTACCTAATGACACCTCATGTTTTAGCAGCCCCAGTCTCAGGTAGACCATTGATACTTTATACCGCAACTCTAGACGACTCTCTCGGAGCCCTGCTAGCCCAGATCAATGACGAGGGAAAAGAAAATGCTCTACTACTTAAGTCCTCGTCTAATTCCGACGGAAGTAAAGTATCCTTCAATTGAGAAGCATTGTTTGGCCCTGATCTTCGCCGCTCAATAGCTCAGGCACGACATGCTTTCTTATAAAGTCAACCTTATTTCAAAGTTTAATTCGTTGCAATATTCGATGACCTGTCTGACACTTTTCGGCAGACTTGCTAGGTGGTCAATGATACTATTGCAATTCGATATAACTTTCATTCCTCTTCGTTCCGTAAAGGGACAAGTCCTGGCAGACTTCCTTGCAGCATAACCTTTACCGGCAGAATCACCTCTCAACAACGACATGCCACACGAGCAGATAATGAGCCCAGAAGACCCCGATGATTAGCGTTGGGAATTGTACTTCGACGGAGCATCTTCAGCACAAAAAGATAAAGAATCTCAAATGATAGTGCCAGGTAAGGAAGGAATCAAACTAATCATTATAACACCGGAGCAGGGGATGTTAAGGTATTCCTACCACTTAACAGAACCGTGTACAAACAACGAGGCAGAATATGAAGACCTTATAACCGGACTGGAATTAACCATTCAGATGGGGATAACGGATATCAACATCTATGGGGATTCTCAGTTGATAATTCAACAGGTCGCAGGACAATACAAAATTCTAAAGCCAAGACTCAAACAATACTTTCTGTACGGAATGAAATTGCTAGAGCAGATTCTGAATGTAACAATCTACAAGATTCCCAGAAGAGAAGATGCTCTCACGGATGCGTTAGCCAGCCTTGCAAAGGAATTTGCCTGCTTGCAGGATGAGTCAGTTTAAGGACGACAGGACCTATCACAGCTCGACATGGATATAATACACAAATAAGAAGGAAAAAAAAAGAATCAGTTATAGCAGTAATTGAAGTTACAGAAGATTGGTGGCAACCATTAATAGACCACTTGCAAACAAGAAACATACCGGACGGCAAGTCGTTATCCCATCAAATCAAGAAAAGAACTCTGTGTTACACGTTAATAAACAACACGTTATACAGAAGGTCTTTTGATCAGATGTGGCTAAGGTGCCTGAGCGAGTCTGAGGCTCATGAAATCATTAAAGAAGTACACTCAGGACTTTGTGGCGCTCATCAGTTGGGTCTAAAAAAGAAAATGAAGATTAAGAGACTAGGGTACTACTGGCCCTCAATGATGACTGATTGCATGAAGGCCGCCAAAAGTTGTCACCAGTGCCAAGTGCATGGAGTGGTTCTGCATCAACCTCCAAATGTGCTACATCCGACAAACTTGTCGTGGCCGTTTGAGTGTTGGGTACAGATATTGTGGGTCCGATTGAACCGCCTTCTTCAAGAGGACATCGCTTCATTCTTGCAGCTACAGATTACTTTTCTAAGTGGGCAAAAGCAGTACCACTCAGAGAAGTGAAAGCACATCACATGCTACATTTCTTCAAAAATCAAGTCGTCTACCATTTTGGGGTACCGCGCAGAATTATCTTAGATAACAGGTCCGCATTCAGAAGCACGAAGATCAACAATTTTGTCAAAAGACACGGGATCAACTGGCGCTATTCAACTATCTACTACCAAAGAGCGAACGGCTTGGCCAAGGCTTTTAATAAAACTCTCGTCCAAATCCTAAAGAAAACTTTGGACGAAAACAAGAGAAATTGGCACGAGAAGTTGTTAGAAGCCTTATGGGCCTACAAAATGACTTTCAGAACTCCCACTCAGTCTACACCTTACGCCTTAAAGTACGAGTCCGAGGCCATTCTACCCTTAGAGGTTCAGCTTCAGTCTCTTAGAATTGCAGTTGCAAACAAGGTCACTACAGAAGAAAATGCCAGACTGCGACTAGAAGAATTGGAAAGCTTGGAAGGGAAAATACTTTCGGCACAGAAGAATTTGGAATTGTATCAAGCCAAGATGATCCAAGCCCATGATAAATTAGTCCGTCCAAGGACATTCAAAGTCGGTGACTTGGCTTTGGTTCTCAGAAGACCTATTATTGCACATCGGAAGATAGGTGGTAAATTTGCACCAACTTGGGAAGAGCCATTTGTGGTCGAGACAGTTTACTCAGGGGGTTCCTACCAGCTTGTAAATTGCCGTGGAGAACGACCTGTGCTTCCAATTAATGGACGATATCTAAAGAAGTATTACACAACCTGATGTTTCGATGGATGAATCCTCATTCGTAGAAGCACAGGCACAGTAATTACTTATGACTGGGTTCAAACCCAAAAAAATAAAAAAGAGTGGATGATAAAGAAAATCGTTAAAAAACTGTTAAAAGAAAACATGTGAAAGCATGATAATAAAGTTTTAATCCTTCCTTTCAAATTGAGTCTCACTCTTGATCTTTCTTCATCTTTTCTTACTCCTATTTAAATTTTAAATAAACAAATAAAAGCTCTTCATTAATATACAAATAAATTTTTCTATTGTTCTTGTTCTTAGTACAACCCTTAATCCTTTCCTTGTTTTTCGCAGGGAAATGTCAAACGGGCAGTTGGTTCTGAACTTTAAGAATGGCGTGAGTCTAGCACTCGATAAAAAGAGGATGAATGATGAAGTCGTGATTGAGATCGACTCTGACTTCACACCAGCTAGGCTACAGTACGAAGAAAATGATTGGACTCCGATTGAACGGGAAGAGCTCCGCAGCCATACAGTGACGAAATTGGGTGGCTCAAGTCAACCATCTACCAGCAAGAAGAGAAAAGTAAATACCGCTCATGCAATAGGAGAAGATAAGAAAGTTAAGTCTGTGGTTGCTACAGCAGAAGGCAGGCTCGTCAGTGCCATGCCCACAGAAATCCAAGGGGTAAGGATAGCTACTCTCACTGCCACTCAGCGGAGGAACAAGAATCGCCGCATTCGCAAGATGTTAACCAAGTTAGCAGCAGATCAACATGAAGAGACATTTGCTACCATCAATACAAATACTCCAAAGAAATTAGTTCGTCAGGAACCAGAAAAGAGAAGATCAACTCCAAGGAAAACAGAAAAAATAAAGAAAATCCCAAGCAGAGTAGAAATAGAATCAGTGCCTCGACACCAGATAAATGCACCAGTTTTAAAGAGTCTTGTTGCGAAAGCAACCCCGGAGGATGTTCCGACAGAGACTATCCTCGAGGAGCCAAGACATGTAGGAGAGCGTGCCAGGGTTAAACCATACATTCCCCGGTACGTTACTAGACCTCGCCGATTGCAGATAATTCCAGAATATGAGTTGGAAAGAAAGCAGAATGTTGAAAAGAAAACTTTTAAATACTTTGAGAGAATTGGAGGCAAAAGGATCAATATCATAGAAGCCTCGAGCTGCATACAGATGTATTCTCAGATTACGAACAACAGCAAATTGTAGACTGCATCGTTGAACTTCAAAAAATGGGCCGAGCTGGTCGTCTGAGGGAGAAAACATATTCAGAACCCTGAAGGTGGATGCCAAGAAAAGGAAGAGTTACGATCAAGTGTTGATGTTGCTACAACATCGCGGAAGATAGAAAAGGAAATCCACCAGGAATACTCCGTCGCAGTGAGGTGGATCCGATGTCAAATATTATTAAAAGAATGGTAAAGTGGATGATAACATGGAGGGTATTGCCCGCAGATTGCATACCCAATGATCGCATCATTAACATCTACAAGGAGGGCGACTGCATACCTCCACATATAGACCATCATGATTTTGTTAGACTTTTCTGCACAGTGTCTTTTGTCAACTAGTACAATATTATGTTCGGATCTGACCTCTGGATAGTAGGCCCCAGTGTGTTCCGAGGGCCGGTGGAGATACCATTACCGGTAGGTTCCTTCACGGTGTTAAAAGGGAATGGAGCAGACATCGCAAAGCATTGCATTCCAAGAGTGTCTGTTTAGAGGATCTCTGTTATTTTCAGGAGAATGGATGACAGAAAGATTCCTTTTCACTTTAAGCTAGACCCAGAGTTGGAGAGTCTCCGGCCTTACGAGCTGTGATTTACATGTGAGATAGCACACCTCCAATGCACATCTGTACGGCATTCCTGCCAAGGGTGGCTTGGAAGGTGATGTTATTGTCCATGTATATCACTATTCAGACGCGGATTTTCGCAGATACTTTTAGAAATAACTTGCAAGGATCTTACACAATCCGTTTTGGATTTATATGGATTGTATGAGATATTAAACTCTCAAAGAAAATATCATGTTTTGGATCAAGTTTTCTTATGTATTTTCAATAAGATTGGAATGAAAGTGACCATGTCATGTTTTGCCTTCTCCCCTTTTTGTGCAAATTAACTGGGAAACACCATTAAATTAAAAGAACTTCGAACAAAGAACAAAGAAACAAATAAAAATTACTGAAAACTCTCTAAAAAATCCGAATGTCAAAATAAACTACGAATAAACACAAACTCTAAATAAATGTGAACCCTAAATTGAAAATCAAACTAAAAAATCAAATTACAACAAGTGACTAAGCCAAATTCCTGAATCTGAAATCCCCAGCCTTCAGCTATTCTCAAATCTCTTTTTGATTCTCCGCGATCTCTTCCCTCTTTTGAGAAGGTTGACTGAGTCCACTGACACAGAACCACGAAAAGTTTTGATTTGGTTCTGATTGCATGGATTCATATCTTTCGCCAAATGATCAAACTTTGATCGATCCTCGTGGGACGTGAAACACTTTCACGTCTCATTCCAAATCTTCCGCTAAACTCAAATCTCCACAACAAATTTCAACTTTTTAAACCTTTGAGATTGAAACCAGTTTCCATTTCTCTTTAGACCTTTGAGATTGGAACCAATTTCCATTTCTCTTTAGACCTTCGAGATTGGAACCAGCTTCCATTTCTCTTTAGACCTTCGAGATTGGAACCAGTTTCGATTTCTCTTTAAACCTTCGAGATTGGAACCAGTTTCCATTTCTCTTTAGACCTTCAAGATTGGAATCGGTTTCCATTTCTCTTTAGACCTTCGAGATTGGAACTAGTTTCCATTTCTCTTTAGACGTTCGAGCTTGGAACCAGATTCCAATTCTCTTTAAACCTTCGAGACTGGAACCAGATTCCAGTTCCCTTTAAACCTTCGAGACTAGAACCAGATTCCAGTTCTCTTTAAACCTTCTAGGTTGGAACCAGATTACAATTCTCATTAAACCTTCAAGACTGGAACTAGATTCCAGTTCTCTTTAAACTTTTGAGACTGGAACCAGATTCCAGTTCTTTTTAAACCTTCAAGGTTGGAAATAGATTCCAATTCTCTTTAAACCTTCAAGGTTGGAAATATATTCCAATTCTCTTTAAACCTTCGAGGTTGGAACTAGATTCCAATTCTCTTTAAACCTTCGAGGTTGGAACCAGATTCCAATTCTCTTTAAACCTTCGAGACTGGAACCAGATTACAGTTCTCTTTAAACCTTTGAGGTTGGAACCAGATTCCAATTCTCTTTAATCCTTCGAGAATGGAACAAGATTCCAGTTATCTTTAAACCTTCAATACTGGAACCAGATTCCAGTTCTCATTAAACCTTTGAGACTGGAACCTGATTCCAGTTCTCTTTAAACTTTCCAGATAAGTACCCAAATTATGATTCTCATCCTTTTCAATCGATACTTAAACTCCGATTCTCACTCCAAGGCTGGTACCTAAATTTCAGTTCTCTTCGCAATCTCGAGGTTGGAACCTAGGTTCCAATTCTCATTTCAAATCTAGATTTCCTTAAATTGATTTTAAATTAAACCTCAATCGTAATTGAAACTCAGAAAAAATCGAAATCTAAACTCACACATAAAAGAAAAAAAAATTCAGAATAAAAAATGAAATGAAATCTAAATCAAATTTCCCCAGATCTTATGATCTGGAAAGCAACTCCTTTTCTTTTCCCCAGCGAGAGTTCAGGAATCTCCAGTCATGAATATATACTCGATAGTCCCCAACAGAAATTTGTTTCTACTCTGTTCTAAGTATGTCACTTAGACGTCTCTGTTGGTTTTGTTGATCTCTTCGGTCAACGCCAATATGCGCGGTGTGCTTGGTTAGCACACCACACTTATTGGGGGTTCATTTGTTGACCTTATTTTTGATGAGGTCTTTTCTCTTATCTCTCCTTAGCACTTAGGATCTAGCCTTAAGCTTTCCCTTTGACTATCTTAGAGGACTAGAAATTGAACCCACCACTTAGAAATTGAAACACCTCTTAACTCCCTGCAAACCCCATAAGTTTGATTGTAAACCCCTAAGTCACTTAGAGGGTTAAGATCAAATGTGGAGGTTTAAAGGATGAGTTCCCTATAGGACTCTTTGGCCTTAGGACTACCCTGGGTGGACTGGTCCGGTGAGGGTTGACCTACACAAATTGCACATTAACACACATTCCAAATCCTAAAACCATTCATACCTAGCTTGACTTCCTGACCCATGTAGGTAATTCATAAGGATGGACCTTAACCCCTGGGCCCTTGGCTAAGAGGGTTAGGAACAACAGAGTGAATGCCTCAAATGAGTCCTCTCATGGCTCTTATGGGCTTGATATGGCTTCATGGCTCAACCAAAGTGATTCCATTCTACTCAAACTTGATCAATCTTTATTTTTCCAAAATTTCAAATTTTGACCCCCGGGGCCCTACACCCACTAAACCTACCAAATGTCCTTAAAGCTACCCAAAATTTACAAAAATTACCTAAATTACGCTAAATTCCTCAAAACTAATCCTAAACATTTCCCACCATTTAAGTTGATCACCCATAGCCAAATATAATAAAAATTCCAAAAATACCCCCCAATACCCTTTAGATACCCAAAATGCCCTTCTTAACCAAAAAACTCCATAAATTCCAAAAATTCTCATAAAATTTCAAAAAATCTTAAAGATTTCCAATTTCATTTTGTTCAACTACACCATAGGCCAATTTTGTCAATTTAACCCACTTTTACCAAAACCCCCAATTTGACTCATTTTTAACCCAAGTGGACCCAATGTCCCACTAAATCAACCCAATTGACCTCAATGTTGATCCAATCCAATTCTAAACTTCAATTCAATATCTCCAATATCAATTTAGACAAAATCCAAGCCCAATTTGATTAACATTTGGATCCAATTCCAATTTTAAGCTTAAGGCCCAATTTTGGCCCATGACCTAAACTTAGCTCAAACTAACCCAATTCAACCCCAATTAACCCCAAATCTTTACCTAAACCTTCCTAATATCCCTACAAAAAAAACACTAACAATATTTGACCCAAGTTTGAACCTATACTCAGCCCAAACCTAACCCAAAACCAAAATCCCCATTTTTGGCCTAAACCCAAACCTAACCCAAATGGGCCCAAATCTCAAAATCAAAGCCCAACCAAAGTTAAAAACTCTTTGTGAAACTCCCATAAACATTTATCAACATTAATTTTACATCAAATCTAACCTTAGCCGACCCTTAGCCCAAGTTAGCCCAATTTGACCCACTTTGACCCCTTTCCCAAAAAGAAAAAAGCCCAAATTATATCCAATTTCACTCTAAATGATACCAAATCTTTTCTAAAATGTTCATGACACAACCCTAAACTAAACCCAACATTTTTTTGGCCCAATCCTTCACAAAATTTCCATCCACCAATTTGTTTTCAAACCTAAAGGTCCACTTTCTTAAACCATTCTAAAAGCCCACTTCCACCAAATCCAAAAGCCCAAGAATTCATCCAAAGCCCACATGAAACTTCCACTCATCACCCATTTGATTTATATCATCCCTAAAGTTCCAAATTAATCATCAATTTTTCTAAATTAAGCCTCATGACAATTCCCTTTAAAATCATAAAAAATGCCAATATCCTTCTTCATGCAAATGACTTGACTTTTCCAAAGCCAAATGAAGCCACAATGGAGTCATTCACAAGCCATATGAAGCCATGATAGCTTGGCCTTGTCATCAATCCATTTATGGAAAGAAAGGAGGAGCCCCTTTCTTGATTCTCTTAAAGTGATTAAGCATTCTCATGTTTCCCTTAACCTATGCGTAAACTTAATTGTACTTGGATTATGACCTGACCCCACTAATCAAGCTGACCCAAGTGACTTTCTCTTCAGCCTAAATCAGCCTTGGGGAGGTGCACCTAGCCTAGCCCATGCCTTGGATCAAATTGAGCCCAAAATTAGCCTCCCCCCTTTCCATTTAAATCAAACCTTAGAAACTTCTCAAAAGCCAATTGCTTGCAGCAAATTCAAGCCCTGACCTCCCTGACCCTGAGGGTGACCCATGCCTGGAAGGCCAGCCACCACAGTCGCCGGAAAATACCATGGCCGAGAGCACCCATTTGAATCTAAAAATTCAAACTCACTAGCTGAGCTGTCCCAACTCAATTAGACTCCATGGTTGTTCTTCCCTTGACCAAGGGAGCTGATCCCAAGCCCTAACTCCCCCAAGGAAGCCCTTGTGCCATGCCTATTTAAACCCACCACCTTCTCGGTCAAACTAGGTGATGAACCAGACCTAAACAAAATTCTGCCAAAATTGCTCCAGGACCTTCTCCTAACCTAGAACAATTGATCCCCAGTGTACCTTTGCCCTAATCCCCATTAGCAGAGCTCAATTTATCAG
The DNA here is from genome assembly GCA_022702705.1 of Papilionanthe hookeriana x Papilionanthe teres. Lineage (NCBI taxonomy): Eukaryota > Viridiplantae > Streptophyta > Magnoliopsida > Asparagales > Orchidaceae > Papilionanthe > Papilionanthe hookeriana x Papilionanthe teres. The sequence continues at coordinate 153,740,068 of CM040424.1, forward strand.
TAAAAAATCTACCCAAAAACCATGACATCTCTAAATCCTCCACCAAAATCAAATTAAACTCACCCACACCTGCACAGGACCAAGAGAAGGAGTTCCCCAGTGGATGCCCCCTCACCACGCCAGCCATTCTCTCTATCGGCCAAGCTTTGAAATTGAGCTTAGTGGAAGTTATACCTAGGCATTTCCCTAGAGCCAGAGACCTCATCTGGGGCCTCCTTGGGAGCAATCGAAGGTGCCACAACTCTCTGATTGAAGCTTCACTTCTCAGAGCCAAGGTATAGACCTCTCCTTTCTCCCGAGCTTCCAGTGATTCTCCATTTTGATTTACTTAGGGGGGGGTTTGGGGTAATTTATTGAGGGGCAGTGGCGGTTTGAAAATGCCACCGCTGTTTGAATAATGTGTTCGGGCGAAACTTATTCGTACCGCCCGAACCGCGCTTCTCCAAAATAAACGCGAAGGCAGAAGCGGGGAAGGGGTAGCTTAATGCGCTTTTTGGTAGTCTTTTTCCACTGAGCCCCTCGTCTCCCCCGCTCGAAACCCATCCGCTCGACTCCTCCCGACGCTCATCCTTCGCTCGTCATCCCTCGCCCTCCTCCTCCTCCGTTCGAACTTCTATTGGAGATCGCCGCCTCGCCCCGCAGCTCCATCTCCTCCGCTTGATCTCCTCTCCATCTCCTTCGATCGTCGCCTCGCCTCGCCTCGCAGCTTTGATTCCCAATGTGAATGGAACCTCGCCTCGCATTATACTGAAGTACTTCAGGAAAGTACTCCATCGCCTCGCCTCGCAGCTTAGCTTCGATCGTCGCCTAGCCTTCGCGTGTCTGTTAGGTATTTTTTACCTTGTCCTGTTTCGGGACTCTGACTTTGAATTCTGTGATCTGCTTGTTCTACAGGGCAATTTTAACTTGATTGTATACGGAAAGACTTCAATAGTATCAACAAAGAAATTGCGCAGCTAAAGATTGTGAGTTTTTTTTAGTCATATATTTTATTGAATTTTTATGTTGGTAGCGGCAGGATTTGCCGGATGAGAGGTTGAGAGAATTTATTCATTGGTGAAGGAAAACAAAGATGACTCTGAGAAGATAAAGAGCATGATTTGGAACAAGAGGCTTGCAACGGAGAAGACCGAAGAGGTGCAGCAAGCAAAGGCTGAGCTTGAAGCCAAACTGATGACTATTGGAAACCTTGTGCACGATTTTGTTCCTATTAGCATGGATGAGGTTTGGCCTTTACTATTTTGGACAGAAATATAATGCATTAATTAAAAGAAATCACATAATGAATGTCTGGTGGTGTTTTCAGGCAGATAACCAGGTGGTGAGGACGTGAGGTGAGAGAAAGATTGAAGGAAAGCTCAGAAACCATGTGGAGCTCGTAGAGAAGCTTGGCATTGCTGATTTGAAGAAAGGTACTTTTTAGGTTTAATTTATTATTTCTACAAGTGAATTATTTATTTGCAGAATTGATTCAAAATAATGCCAATAACCAGTGATTTTTAGCTTATAGTTTATTGCTCAGTTCATCTCTTTTTAATACATATTTATGCTAATATGAAAGAGGTTAATTCTTGATGATGCCTTGACAGTTAGAGAAGATTAGACCTTAGGAGTGAATCATATCAAATTAGATATCTTTCAAAAGCTTCTTTATGGAAGTAGAACTAATGAGAGCATGTTAACTACGAACTTAACTTGTTGGACTTGTGATAGAGCAATCAACAATGCTATGAACAAGGGAATTTCTTATATGTCTATGTTAGGTTGCTATGAAATGATTTCATCAAATGAAATTGTCTTGAATATATCATTATGATTTTACTTTATTTTTTTTCTCAATCTTGGTTATTTTGTTGAATTGAACTTGGATTATGTACTAGATTCAAACTCGTGCATAGAGTTATGCTTCTGTCAATTCTAGATCGAGCATAAGCTATAGCACATGCGACCATTCATCCTCCAAACTTTAATATAGGTAGGTGGAGCCAATTGGATCGATGGGTTTAATGGGTTAGATAAAGCTTTTCTTGAAGAAAAGAACTATTGATATTAATAGGAGCTTATGGGATTGAATAATTATTGTTGAGCAAGTGCTGTTTGTGGGATTAGAGGGTTGATGGTTTTGATAAGAAGTAGTGTCATATTTTGAACTATAATATTGAAGATTACATGACAATACATTTTCATAAATATGGAAGCATATTTATATTCATATACATGCACACAATATAATTGATAAAATTACTTGAATCAAACTTCTAAAATGAAAATTTTAACTAAAATTATTTAAATATGATGGTTCAAATTAGTTCCTAGAATGATTTGTATGCAAGGGCTTCCAGGTTATGATCTTTGCTCTTTAGATTTCTTTAGAATGCAATCGAACAAATATTTAAGCAACGTTAAACAACTTATTCAAATCTAGTTGTGTTCCACAATCACAAAACACGTCCTTTGAATAACCAACCATTTTTATATCTAATTATTTTATAGGAATCTAGACTTGAGACATCTTAGCAAATCAATATGTTTGCGAGTGATTATATGTGCTCATGTTTTTTTTAGCGCTTTGATTGTGATGTTTATTAATGGGATCCTAAGTTTTCAAATTTATTAAATCATTTCGATTGCCATATTATATTTTAGACATTGAAGCAGTTATCTGATTGTCTAACACAAACCATCTGAATATTAGAGTTGGATGATTTTGTTGCTTATAAGAACCACCGTAGTTGTTTCTCTTGGGGCCTTGCAAGTTAATAGTTAGTCTCTGCTTGCTGAATTTGAACATTTTTTCATATTTACAAAGCATGCTGTTCCTTAAACCTGGAAATTTAGTTCTTAACCAGGACCTAGGTATCATTCTTCCGTAAAGGATAGAATCGATATGAAACTAATTCAAAACTGGATTTGGAAGGCTATGTATTGCTGCCAAAACTTTGCATATTTTAAAATATTTTTTTTAATTTGAAATAAGATTTTAATATCTTAATAAAATTCTATTAATAAAGAGGAGCAAAAATTGTAATTTTTCTACAAACAGATGCATATAAGCTGTTTTCAAACCGTAGAAACCAAACAGCTTCACAGCTTATTCATTTCAGGGGCGTAACAGTCATTTATCAACAAACAGCTTCAAATAAGCTGTTATGAAAATGCTCAAACCAAACAGACAAACAACTTATCTGGATCAGCTGCTTATCAGCAGCTTATCAGAATAAGCTGCTTATCTGGATAAGCTGGATAAGCTGCAGCTGCCCCAAACATACCCTTAATTTCATAGCATGTAAATCGTATGGATGTGTTCAGCACTTCAAGACGAATCCATAGAGCATAAAAACACGAAAATCCGTTGAGAAATGAGAGAGTTCTTAGGGTTTTAGTGTGGATGGTCACGGGTGCACACCAGTAGTAGACGATGACCAGGCGCCATCTGTTCAAGCGCGTATTGAGTGGATGGTCCAGATTGCACCGGATCGAAGGTCGTTACATGAACCGCGGGCCCTCAGAGCGCTGAGTCAAATGGCGACGTTGAATGGGAGTGCGACGAGTGGGCTTTCGGAGCTGCCGAGGATGAGTCGACGCCACGTGGATAAGTAGGAAAATATGGATAAAATCACAAAAATAAAATAAAAATATCCTCTTGCTTAGTGAACAAAGGAGAATAATGTGGAAAAGAAATCAAGTTATTTTGATGAGTATTTCATTTTTTATTAATTATTTACTCATTTCAATATTTTGATTCTCCATTTGCATAGACAATTCACCATGGCGTGAGACCATAGGGCTTTTGAAGTCTCTTATCTTGGGCACATTCCCTGACTTTTTGAAGGCCAGAGGCCATCTCTATGGCAAGTTATGTATTTTTCAAGTTTATGTCACTATTTTTGATATTTTAATTCCATTAATTAGCATATTACTTAGAAAATTCTAGAAAAATTTGGGGAAGTTTCTTAGGACCAAAGGACCCTAGGATAATTATATCTTGAATTAATTCATTAAGAATAACCCTAGATGGTCTAATTACTCAAAACTAAATTTTAATTATTTAGGGTTAACCACACATCAAAAGAACTTGAAAACAACTCTCCACTAATCTTTAGGATCAGAGGGACCTCACATAAAAATTTGGAATCAATTGGAAATCTTTAACCCCACTAAATGGATTAATTAAGTTACATGAGTAAAATTAAACTTTAAAAATTCATAACTCCAAAAATACAATTTAAAAATTCACCAAATTGGTTTTGGGGCCTCTTTGATATTAGAGGAGTCTAACAAAATTAAAATTGGAATTTTCTAAAAATCTTCATTTTTCATCATATTTTAATATTTTAAATAATTAAAAAATAATAAAAATAATAAAAATATTAAAAATCATAAAAATGTCATATTTTGACTCCTAATCACTTAATTAAATATTTTTCCCAAGTCTCAAAGTAAAGATATTGAATTTTAAATGCTTAAAATAATTTTTGAATTAAAAAATGAATTTTTTAACCTTTTCATTGAATTAATTATAATAAATCAAAGAAATATCAGAAAATTATAAAATTTATTTCTATGAACTCCTTTAGGTCACTGAGATTTAATAAAAATATAAAATCCATTTTTTAACCTTTATTTTATTTTATAATTAATTAACACTCCAAAACTCAAAATAATTATAATAAATATAATATAATTAAAAAAATCACCATAATTGGTCCAAGTGGTCATCTGGTCATTAGGAACATCCCATAATTTTCTTAAGGACAGAAACTTTCCTTGGTCATGTTGTTGAATTTCCATTGAAAATCCCTATTTTTCATTAAAATAATTATATAAATTAAATTAAATTCAGAAAGATCAAATATTCTCCTCTAATGTCTTAATTGACATATGAGTAAAGAGACATAAAAATTTCAAGTTAATTTGAGCTCAACTTAGTGAGTTATGAAATAAATAAGCTTAAAGGGGCATAAAGGTAATTAAAAGATTTAACCCTAATTAACATTTAGGTTTAATCAAGGGAGGGTAAAATGTCTGATTTAAAAATTTTCCTTAGATGATTGAAACCTAGGGAATTAAGGGGTAGAAACCCGTTAATCACCTTGAAAATATTTAAAGTAAACCTTAATTAATTGAAAATTTTAAATTTTGGAAGAGTAAATTAAAATTTGGATCATTAAAATGGGGATATAATTTAGAGAGACTATAATAACTTGAACTAAAATCCCTAAATGAATCACTTTAATTATATTTAACTTTTAATTAAACTTAAAATGATAATTGAAATTAATAAATTAATAATAAAAAAAAGATAACCCTTAATTAAATTAAAACTTAAAACATTAAATAACTTGATAATTAAACTGAAATAAATTTAAAATAAAAAAATTATTAATTTCAAAAAAATCTCTTGAAAGAAAATTTAAAGCAAAATTGAAACATTAAAAAATTAATTTAATTGAAATAAATTCTTAATTAAAAAAAAATAATAATCAAACAAATTAAAAGTTAATCCAGAATATTGCAATTAAATTAAAATTAAATCATTAAATTAAAATTAAATCATTAAAGTCTAAATTAAATAATTTAAATTCCTCTTTTAATTCAAATGGTTTAAAACACTTAAATTAAAATAATTTGAACACTATTCTAAACTTAAATTTAATAAAATTTTATAAATAAATTAAATCATTTTAAATCACCAATTCTAATTTTAAATCATTAAAACCTTTAACAAATTAATTTGCCCTTAAAGGTTTTCATTATTATAACTCTTAAGTAAAGCATCAAGTGAAATGTCACTTTACTTACAGGATAATCACACATCCTAATTCACTGAGCAAGAAACAAAACTCAATTAAATTCTTTGGATGATTGATTCACTTAAACAATGAAACTCAATTGGACTCAAAATAATCCCAAAAATATTGAAAAGATGTTTAGGACCCGTCCTAAACACTTCCTCAATACGATGGGATGTTTTAGAAGAACAATTGAATTTGATTGTTCTTTGATGGAGAAAATTAAATATTCAGAACTTCAAAAATTCATAACTTTGTGTAGAAAAATCCTAAAAATAAAATAAAATACCAACTTGCTCAGTGAATAAAGGAGAATAATGTGGAAAAGAAATCAGGTCATTTCATCAAGTATTTTATTTTTAATAATTTATTTACTCTCTGTACTATTTCAATTCTCCATGCATATAGGAAATTCACCATGACATGAGACCATAGGGCTTTTTAAGCCTCTGAACTTGGGAACATTCCCTGAATTTTCCAAGGTAAGGGGCCATCCCTATGAGAAGTTATTGATTTTCCAAGTTCATGTTACTGTTTTGAGTAGTTTAATTCCAATAATTAGCATGTTGAGAAATAAATTCTAGGGAAATTTGGAGATGTTTCTTATGACCAGAGGAACCCAAGAAAAATAGGTTTTGAGTTAATTCACATGGAGCAACCCTAATTGGCCTAAACTCCCAAAATTGAACTTTAATTAATTAGCGTTAACTATACATCAAATTGACTTGAAAATAATTCTCCACTGTCCTTTAGGGTCAGGAGAGTCTCACATAAAAATTTGAAACTAATTGGACTTGATTTGATCCACCAAATGGGTTGATTAAACCCCATATGTAAAATTAAACTTTAAAAATTCATAACTCACAAAATACCTTTCAAAAATTCACAAAAATGGCTTTGGAGCTTCTCTGATATCAGAGGAACTTAGGAAAACTAAAATTGTAATTTTCTAAAAAAATTGATTTTTATCATTATTTTAATATTTTTAATAATTAAAAAGTAATAAAATCATAAAAACATTAAAAATCACCAAAATGTCACATTTCAACTCCTAATCATTTAGGAACAAACTAAATATTTTTCCTAATTCACTAGAGTGTGATATTGAATTTTAAAGGCTTAATGTAATTTTTAATATTAAAAAATAAATTTTTAACTTTTTCACTAAAATAATTCGAATAAATAAAAAAAATCAGAAAAATATAAAATTTGTTTCTCTAGACTCCTTGAGGTTAGAGAGATTTAAGAAAAATATAAAATCTTTTTTTCAACGTTAATTTTATTTTAAAATTAATTAATACTCTAAAAATCAAAATAATTCTAATAAATAAAATATAATTCAAAAAATCACCAAATATAGTCCAAATGGTCCTCTGGTCATTAGGAACATCCCATAATTTTCTCAAGGACAGAAGCATTTCCTTGGTCATGTTATTGAATTTTCCTTGAAAACCCCTATTTTTCATCAAAAATAATTACATAAATAAATTAAATATAGAAAAATCATATTTTCTCCTCTAACGTCTTAATTGACATGTGAGTGAGGTTACATAAAAATTACATGTTCGTTTGAGCTTAATTTAGTGAGTTATAGAATTATTAAACTTGAAGGGCAAAAGGGTAATTAAAAATTTCAACCCCGAATTAAAATTTTAGGATTAATCAAAAGGGGAGGGTAAAATATTTGATTTTAAACTGATTTTTGGATGATTGAAACTTAAATAATTAAGGGTAGAAATCTACTAATCATTTCAAATATAATTAAAGTAAAACTTTAATTAACTAATTAACTGAAATTTTGGAAGAAAAATAGAAATTGGAATTATTAAAGTAGGGATATTATTAAGAGGATATTTATTCTTTAATTTTTAAAAAAAACCTAAATAAATCACTTCAATAATACTTAAGTCTTAATTAAAAAATTAAAAGAATAATCTCAATTAAATTAAAATTAAAATTAAATTAAAATCAAATTAAATTAAATTAAAAGTAAAATAAATTGAAATTAAATTAAATTAAATTAAAATTAAATTAAATTAAATTGAATTAGATTAAATTAAATTAAAATTAAAATTAAATTAAATTAAATTAAACTAAATTTAAAATTAAATTTAATTAAAATTAAATTAAATTAAAATTTAATTTAATTTAATTTAATTTAATTTAATTAAATTAAAATTAAATTGAATTAAATTAAATTAAAATCATTTATCAACAAAACTAAATTAAATCATTAAGAATTAAATCTAAAATAATTTGAACACTATTCCAAACTTAAACTAATGTTTTAATAATTAAGTCAAAATTAAAATTAAATCATTAAGTTTAAATCATTAAAATATTTAATAAGTTGATTTGCCCTTTTAAAGCTCTTATTATTATAAGTTTTAAATGAGGTATCAAGTGAAGTGTTACTTCACTTATAGGATATTCAAATGTCCTAGCTCACTGAGCAAGAGAACAAAACTCAAACCCCTGGATGATTAATTTACTTGTATAATTAAATTCTCTTGGACTTAAAACAATCTTAGAGGTAATGAAAAGATGTTTAAGACTTGTCTTAAGCACTTCCTCAATATGATGGGATGTTTATAAGAACAATTGAATTTAATTATTTCTTTGATGAAGAAAATCATCTGTAAATCAAAACACAAGAACCTAGACGTCATAAGAGATGACTAGCTATAGGATTAGGACTTTGGTAGACAACCAAAACCTCTCCCTTAGCTTTACCTAGGTACTTGTTGAAATATTTAAATGCCTTAACATGTGTTTTAAGTGCAGCTTGGGATGACAGGAAGACCCTCCAAGTACGCTTTTACTTTGTTGCAATTTACTTTATTGCAATATTACTTACATGCACTGTACTTTACTTTTCTTGCATGATAAACAATTATTGCATGAAAACCAAAACCTTTAGGGTAGTCCCTGAACTGAAACCAAAACTAAATTAAAAGTCATTGCAAGATAAAATTCACCGCCACAACATTTCAAAATATAAAACAACTTAAAATTTAATCACAAACAGAACAACAAAACTACAATTGTAACTAAATTAAAACGTCTCGTTGAATGATCGGGAATACCTCGGATGATGTAACCCACGTGTTGCTAACGGGATTTCCCACGGTCTAAATGAAAGTGTAGAACTCATTCAGTTGAGTTTAGTAAATTCATCTGGACTAAGTGAATTTGATGAAAATAATGATGCCGGGATAACAGAACCGTGGGATCTTAATCGGTTCTGTTTAAACAACTTTAAGATTTGTTTTAATTAAAACATTAAAAACACTTGGATTTTAAGATTTTCTCTAAACCAAAACACTTCTCTCATATCCTGATTTATGACTTCTAAAACTAAACCTTTGCAACAGTAAGGAGCTTGGAGCACGGTGGGCAGCACGACCATCTTCGTTAGCAAAACAACTCTACATCAGCTAAACATTCCTAGAATTAAATAACCAAACCATAGGACTTCGAGGTAGTTTTCTTAGTGCAACATAAATCCTCAACTCTTCGTTAGGCATTTGCATAGTCATGTTATGTAAATTAAGTCCTAACCGGTCTTAGGACTCCGAGGTAGTCGTTTGGTACGACATAAACCCTCACATCTTCGAGGCTATTTGTATGATTTTATCATACAAATATAAGTCCAAATTAATTAAAATTGGCGACATTGAAATATCAAATAATATTAGGATTTTCTTAAATCCGAGCTAAACAATAGGAAAGTGTGGGAAGTTGCCAAGATTCTTCTTGGATCCTCAGCTTCTCCTACTTCTCTTTCTCTTACACTCCTGAAAATAAATGTTCCAAATTTGAGCTAATCCCTTTTGAAAATTCCAAAATCCAATCCTTTGAAAACCTTAAACATTGAAATTCTTGAAAGCAAAACTACTAATCTTTATCGAGAGTTTTCTTAAATGATTCACTTCATTTAAGATATAATTAACTATAGGGGCTTGCCCTTATAGGGAACTTTAAGAACCCAAGTAATATAAACCCTGCTTAATTCGTTTATATTAAGCAGGGGAACTTGTCGGCTTATAAAATTGGTTCATAAGCCAAATGGATGTCACAAATCTTCTAGTTTATTTAATCGAGCCCCATCATCAAGCAGTGTGTCTATTCTTCGGGATAGATACACGGTTTGTGATGCGGTGCTCGTTTATATAAGCTATTTGGGATGTGAGACCGGTTTGATTTCATATCTTAAAATTTTTAAACTTAAAATTATTTTTAAAATCATATGCTACTTTCCAAATTATATATATTTAAATTAAATTTAAAATTTAAAATTCGCCGACAATTTCTGTTAGGCGACCCCTTTTCAAAATACAACACACAACCTAAAAATATGCCGACATTGGCCATCATTTGGAAGCGAATATTACTGCATTATTGCAGGTCGAGTCAGTAATATATGGCTCTAATGGAGTCCTGGTTATCGATCCCACAGGGAAAGTTTGGAGTATAAGAAAGTGTTCACAATATATATAATATAGCACTAAAATTTGATATTTAAATAGGACTTAAGGTTTAACACATACTCCTACTAACACTATGCTGAAAATAGTAACAATTAACTAAACTGCAATTACTTCTAACAAATTTAAAAATAGTAACAGACACACTAAACTAAGTATTTGAAAGGTTTTCGATATATGAGAAAAGTAACTTTCCTCTTGCAATGAGAATATGATGTGTGGATTGATATGGAACAATTATCTATGTTATTGTGCCAAATAGGAGCATAGATGATTCTTTACCCTTAAAAGAGTAGCCCTTCTTCTAAGCAAGAAAAGAACATTGACATTTCCTAAGAAAAGAACATTGAACTCCACACTATTTTCGTCCAAAAATAGTTACTTATAAGATACGGATGAAATTCCAAGAGTTTCCATAGGCATCCCTTCAAAAAGTCGTTAAAATTCTTCAAATTTGAGTTTCACCGACTTCGGGCACCGGCGGCGCCAGATAGGGCGCCGACGACACTCTATCATGCCATTAAATGCTGAATTCTTTGGATTTAGGTGCCGGCGGTGCCCATTCTGGTGCTGGCGGCACCAGAACACCTTTTCCACCATTTTGCTCCTTCTTGCTTCTTTTTGCTCTAAATTCATTCCTTTTAACTTCTTGTCACTCCAATCACCTAAAATCATCATACCTGCAATAAATCATGAAAAATACCTTTCTTTAAAGTGAAAAATCACCAAAATGGGTAAAATTATATAGTAAAAACTTTATATATTTTTGGTGCATCAGGTGCCAATTTAAAAAATTTTAAAGAATCTGACATGGAGGAAGAGTGGACTGTTCCGAAAAGTAGGTGAAGAAGGAAAGATGTAATGGAGCTTAAATATCTATCACAGAGTAATATTATTGAAGCAGTGGAACCTAACACATCTAAGGCCCCTCCCACTAGATTGACTAGGGTAAGTAAGGCTACACATCATGATTAACATTATTTGCTGGAATGTTAGGGGTGTGGCAAGTCTTGGCAACCTTAACAGAATTATGAATCTTAATAGGACTTACAGGCCTTGGATCATTGCTTTGTTAGAGCCTTTGGTTCATAGTAACATCCACAGGATCACTAAAAAGTTTTAGGGCTTTCATTTTTATGCTAACTATAACAACAAGATTTGGTTTTTCAGTAGAAAGGAGGTGGCTTGCCAGTTTCTAATTGATGATTATCAATTTGTTCATTTGTGATTTAAATTTGCTCAATTTTCTGGTCTGGCCACTTTTATTTATGCGGGTTGTACCCCTAATGATAGAAGCTTGTTATGGGACAATCTTATTAATATTAGTTGTACTGTTTCTGAGAATTGGTTGGTGGGGTGAGATTTTAACAGTATTGTTGATCCTAGTGAGAAGTTTGGTGGTCGTACTCCAAATTTCCATCATATGTTGCAATTTTCTGCTCAAATTAACAGTGCTGGATTGTTTGACGTGGCCTTTTTATAAACACCTTTCACTTGGCAAAGAGGCAACATCTTAGAGAGATTTGATAGATTCTTTGCTAATAACAGCTGGATGAATACTTTCCCTATTACCCAAGTCCATCATTTACACAAGATAACTTCTGATCACTCTCCTTTACTCATTAAGATCTCTTTCTTTCAACAGGCAGGATTTGCTTCTTTTAGATTCCAAAATGTTTGGGCTGATCATTCAGACTTTTTAATTGAAGTTCAAACGGGCTGGACTCTTCATGATGATATTGCTATTAATCCATTGCATAAGTTATAGAGAGGGCACAATGGGTAATTTAGAAATGAGAGCTTAGAATCTACTCAGCACTACTAATAACACATCATGCACCAAACTTTAGACTAGCTAATGTTCTTTATGCTTGAACTAAATGGTAAAGAATACTTATGTTCCTATTTGTCACAATACAACATTTTAAAGTTCTAAACAAGTTGAATTCCTCTACTTATTACATCAATATTTGTAAGGACAAAGTATTTTAAATTAAGTATTTTATTCGTGCACTTAAACATTTACATGCATAATTGTGAAGGTTTAGTAAGTTTAATTTCACTTTTGTTTAGTGATTAAAAATTAGAACTTTATTTTATTTAGTTTTCTTTTAATTTTCACTGATTTCCTTATGAGATCAATATCTAGGGTTTTTAAAAAGAAAATCTTATATTATTTGAAACGATAAGTATACTTGCGTATTACCCCTAGTGTGTTGTCGGCGTATAAAATGTTCGAATGTAAGTTTTGGTTGGGGCTGCCCATTAGAAGCTGTCGGCCGAAGGAATCGAAATCTCGTCGCCTGCTTCGGAAGGATAGTTTTAATTTAATTATAAATTTAGTTTAGAAAAAAATATGAAGTCAAACTGATCTCATAATTTCTAAAGTTCAAATGAAAGAGCACAATACCTCAAGCCTTATATCTATCCAGAAGGATAAATACAAAACTTGAGGATGAGGCTAGATCAAATAAACTAAAGAAGTATATGACATCTGTTTGGTCTGCGAAACCTGTGTATTTGCCGACAAGTTCCCCCATTTAATACAAAAGAGAATTAAATGGGGTTTATATTAATCTGGGTTCGTTTAAGTTTCCTATAAGGGTAAGCCCCTATAGTTAATTACATCTTAAATGACGCAAATCACCTAAGAAAACTTTCGATAAAAATCAAGAAGTATCTTCTTCAACGAAATGTGATTTGTTGGAATCCAATAGGTGAGTGGTGTCAAGTTTTGAAAGAGTTGTTGTAAAATCCAAAGGAGGAAAGGCCTAGGAGAAGACACTGATCGAGAAGACACTGATCGAGAAGACTCTCGGTGACTTCCCAAGCTACCCTATTGTTTGGCTCAGTTTTAGAGAGAGATTTAATTTATGTTTCATCCTGCCAATTTTAATTAAGTAGGACTTACATTCACTTGACATCGGTCATGTGAATGGCCTGGAAGATGTGAGGATTTATGTCGTATCAGAATGACAACCTTGGAAACCTAAACAAGTTAAGGCTTATAGTGCACCAGGTGCAAAGGCCAAAAAGAGGAGGTGAGGATTTATGCTGTGCAAGAGACCTAGAAGTCCTATGGCTTGTTGTTATTACTAAGGAAGGAAGGTTGATATCGTAGACTTGTCATTCGCACTCTTGAAAATGTCCTTCCACATCCTTGATCGTGCCACCCTCGATGTGTTGCCTCGAGCTCCTTGTTGTTGTTGCAGAAGTTTCAGTTTTAGAGGTGACAAATGTAGGGGGTGAGAGAAGTAGAGAAGGTTGAAAATCAAGGTGACTTAGTGTTTTATTTAAACAAATGTTAAAGTTGGTTAGAACACCACCTGTTAGGACCCCACGGCTCCCTCATTCCGGTTACATTATTTCATCGGATTCTCTTAGTCCGAATGAATTTACTAAATCTAACTTAATGAATTTCGTACTTTCATTCAGACCGGGCAGACCTTATCAGCAACACGTAGGTTGCGTCGTCCAAGGAACTCCCGTTCATCCGAAGGAGTGATTTAATTTAGTTGAAGTTGTGGTTTTAATTTGTTTGTGATTAAATTTTGATTTGTTTTATATTTTGAAATGTTGTGAAGTGTTTTATTTCATCCCAAACAGTTGTATATGTAAGAAAAGTACAGTAAACGAATAAGCAAGCACATGTGTATGTATGGAGTAGAGCAGGTAAATAACCAGGCATGTATATGTGTGAAAGTAATGTAGGTGTGTAAGAAAGCATGTATATGAAAGCAAAACAGGTATGTAAATGAACATGTATATGTGCGGGAGCAAAAACAGGTATGTAAGCAAGCTGAACAAGCCGACAAACTACAAAATAACGTGGCAAGTAAATCTCAAAAGGGTGTGTGTGTGCCACTATGTGTGTGAAAGACGAAGTGTAAAATCTGTATAACAGACCAAAAGGAAACCACAAGAAAAACCAAAAGGGTCTAAAGGAGTAACATATCATAGGAAAACTAGGAAAACAAATCCGTGATGGAAATCCATAGTAAATCCGTGGAAAACGAATATGTAGAGAAAAAAACCGTAGTAAATCCAAAGAAAAACAACGTAGGAAAAACCACAGGAAACAAAGGACTACAAGTCCAAAAGGACCGTAAGCACGGTGATGTTGAGGACTCAGAGCTGTGTTGTATGTCTCACCTTAGGTACTGACTACTAGACCGACTCACTACAGAAGGCAGTCTTAACCCGACTCGAGTAGCCAACCGTGGACTTTTGTAAATTTTCACACATTTCATTTTGGGTTTACATGCAAGTAAAAAGCTATAGGTAAATATGCTATTTTGTGGTGGAGGTATTATTTTTGTATTTTTCAAATATATGTATTTTTTTGTATTTAAAATATTTTGATCCACAGGTTGACTACCCTAATCAGACTAGGACTGCTAACATCCTTAGATAGCCGGCAGTAGAAACCCCAAGGACGGGCGAATAGTGCCGTGATTTCTGATCTACCCTCTCCAGAGTCTTTGAGTCAGGCGGCACCATTCTATAATTATCTCGTAACCTTCCCTATGCAATTTTATCAATGTCCCCACCACACTTACATCCTTTCTTGATGGCCCCACATATAGTAGAAAGTTATACATGCGTGCTTATGTGTCCTGCATAAGCACGTGAATTAAACCAAGAAACAAGATGAAAAACAAAGGACAGGGGGTCAAGGAAAGAAAGAGGAGAAGACAATCCACCTAACACAATTGTGGGAAAAGAGGTGGATTGCCTCTCAAAGTCAAAATTGAAACACATGTTAAAATGACAGAAGCTTCTCCCAACGTGGTGCAGAGAGCTGACGGTAGGATATGTGACACAAACAGATTAAACCCCTCTTTCATGGTGCAAGGGGTCATCGTATAAAACATGTAAGATAATGGAATAGGATAGCAAAGTCATGTTGGGAAATGTGGAGAGTGTGGTGATGTAGCATGTAAAATAAAACATAAAGTGGTGGAGTAATGTAATAGGAAGTGTAGTGTGTCAGGTAATGAGGTAAGACATGTAGTGGTGTAATGTGTAAGGTGAGATAGTATAAGAATGTGGTGTAACATGTAGAGTGAGGTAAGACATGTAACCATGTAGCATGTAGGGTAATATTATGTGATGTAATGGTGTAGGGATATGTGTGATCATGTAGGGTAATGTAATTTGGTTGTAGTGATGTGGTGTAGTGTATAAAGTGTGAATACAAGTCCCTTTGCCAAAATGCAGGGGACAACCCTAGGACTCCATGAAACCAAAACCACAATGTAAGGGGGAGGGTAACATACCCAAAAAAGGAATGAAAAGAGTACAATCCTATTTAGAGGCGTAACGGCAGGAAAATCAAATTTTCACACTTGCAATCCATCCAAAAATTTGCACCAAGCATGTATATATATAACATCCACATTTGCCATCAACTTTAAACTTCCCACACTTACAACAATATGAAAGTGACGCAACCCAAGCATATAACACCATTCCAAGCATATTAAGCAAGCAAGAGAGCATATATTAGAATGTAAAGACAACTAACTTAATTATGCAAGTTAAAGGCATCTAAGCATGTAAAACATATCCGGGATCCCTCTTTGAGGCTCTGAACTTGCCACCTCCTTTTCTTTTCTTTCTCTCACTTGAAAGCAACCCAAATGATGCTAAATAATGTAAATTTTAAGTGATGACAGCAAATGGACATTCAAAATAAACTTGCATGGTAGGCATCCTTACGATTCTCAACATAGGGGCAACAAAAGAACGCTTATTACCAACTTGCCACAAACCGAACCAAGTGTATATTGCATAGGGGCAGCAAGGAAGTGATCCAAATCAATTTAAAGCAAGTGCATAGATGTAGATTTTCACTTTATGCAAGCATAGGGATGATATAAACCAACTCTATATTAATGTGTAAGTGCTGTTTTTGCACTTTGGCAAGTGTAGAATCAATGTAGATCAATTCCGAGGCAAAAGGTGAGTGCAGATTTTTGTTTTAGCAAGTGTAGGAATGATGAAATGCACTCCAAAATTTGTGTATGAGGGTTAAATTTAATGTGGATGACATGTAGGGATGATATGGAAAGAAAATTTTAAGTGTATGTGAGTGATATGTGAGTGAAGTATGTGTTAAGTGTAGGTGTCATGTATGTAATATGTGGGGATGCTAAAACTTGATAAAGTGAGCATGAATGTGAAATTTCATGAATGTATCTTGTAGGTTTGTTGTAGCTTTGTAGGGTGAGTGTATGTGTGGAGTTTTCATGTAGGGAATGTATATGCGAAAGTGTTTTAGTGAAGGTGACATGTAAGGAGCTTTGGAATTTCTACATGAGAAATCATCACCTTTTATGTAGGGAATGGGGTGGAACATGTATCGAATTACACCCTTGATATTGTATACATGAATACCCATTGAAATGAATAGGATAAGTGCATTTATAACTTCACATTTGAACCTTTTTTTTTGTAGGGGTAAGTCCAAATCCGAAAATTACAAATTTTTTTAAACTATTTATTTCACGTGTATTCCAACCAATGGAAAGCACTTTAGATGTATGGAATGAGGTGGAATGTGTGCAAAATACCAACTTCGATGTTGTGTTTATGAATATGTGTTGAAATGAGTGATAAACAAGTGCATATGTGTTCCAACTTGAAAGTTCCATGTGTGAACCTCCCTAAATCCGAAAATTGCATAAAATACACAAGTGTTTTCATGCTTTCAAAATTTAAAGCCATAAAGCCAAAATATCCCAAATGACAAGAGGGAAAAAAAAGTAATCTCTTCTAAGTAAGGTGTATCACTCCAAAGGTATTCTCCAACATGTATAAGATATCACCAAACTTTCAAGTAAAAGGGCACCAAGCCATAGAAATCCCAAGAATTTTTTCATGTAAAGCACTTTGAAAACTTAAGCATAAGTCTAAAACTTTGCTATGTAAGAAAAGCTCTAAGAGCTAATCATAAGCCCCAAACTTTAGCCACACAAAACGACTTGAAGCATAGGCCCAAAGTTGGATACTTGGCATGAAAAAGTGACCTTGAACATAGACACAAATTTAAACCTTTTGCATGTAGGAATAGTCCTGCACATGGGATAAGAAAAGCTTTAGATATTTGATGCACAAACTTTGTCTTTTTTTTTAAAAAAAAAAATGAAACTTGCAAAATGAAGAGAAGAAAAAGAGGGCTTGCCAAACCAACCAATAAAGCCACAAGGTAAATCAATCCCAACATTCAAAGTCAAGCAACCAAAGAAATTAAGGAGTTATGGGGGTTACCACTTGAAGTAAGACACCAAAGCAAGGCTAGGAACAAGTTTAGAACACCTTTGGGAAGTACCTCCCCTTCTCCCAATCTTCAATTTTCGGCCAACCCCAAAAATGACAAAAAGATGGTTGATTTAAAGCCATGAGAGGAGGAATAAGGTTCTCCCAAACTCCCCATGGGTAATACCCATGGGTACCAGGTAAGTGCAGCCCAAAGTCCTCCATAGAAGTGAAAGGAGATGATAGAAAAGCAAAAGGAGAAGTGACCATCCATGGAGAAGTGATAGGGGGTTGTCATGGAGAGGAATTGGAGCCAGAGATTCCCTTTCATGGCAGCACTTACCTGGAAGAGGAGAGGCCACCTCACCCCTAGGCGCAAGGAGGAGGAGAAGCCACGACAAGGAGAAGCGCAAGGAGGAGAAAATCACAAATACAGGGTTTGGGGAGGAAGAAATCACGAATGGAGAGGGGGCTCGGCTGTTGTTTCGTGAAAAGGAGGAGGGAGGGGTTCGGCTAATGTTCTGCCGAACACTATTAGGCGTGGGTTTGGGTTTAGGTGGTAAAAATGTATTTATTTTAATTAAAATCACGCCGATTTTGAGCCTATTTCGTCGCTCGTCAAAACATGGTAAATTTTATATCGATTCCTACTATCTTCGGAGAAGTCCGTTTCAAAATCCGAGGTCATCCGGGCCCGCAGGGGTATTTTGGTCATTTAGGGGTCATTTTGGGAAAGTGTCTGAAATGTAAAAATAACGATACAAGGCAGTGTAAAATGAAATTTGAAATTTAATGACAGTGTCTGGGAGCGTTTCTGACCATTGTGGAGGGTTTTGCGGGGTCCGGAATGTCGTTCAAGTTGCAGCTTTTTAAGCTGCGAGGGGTCCACCTGTAGCTCAAAAGTATGGCATGTTTACAGTCAAACTTCATCATTTGATGAAAGGAATGCTCCGGAACAATTTTCTGGAACAGTAGGTGGCTCTGTGGAGTTTTGGGTTTTGGGCCCCTTTTGAGGGGCAAACTGGTAATTTCGGGGTAAAAATGAAAATTTAGGAAAAGCAAGGTATTGCCAGACCATGAAGAATGGAATGATTCTGGATGGTCAACGGGCTAAGGAAAGCATCCTTGGGTCCTCTATGTGGTGAAATGTATTCGATTCAAGATGTGAATGTAGAATGCGATGTGTAAATGTGAATATCGGTGTAAATGTAAATGTGAAAGAGCGAGTGTTTGATACGGGCTCCCCAGGGTTAATCCTAAGGCTTTAGTCACCTATAGGGATTTAACATGGGACTTTCTGTATGCTCGCTCTTCCACCCAAACCTAGAGGTTAGGCCTTGAGCATATGAAAATTCAAAGTGAAGGAAGCAAGCATGTGGAATTTCTATGTGGCGGGTTCCATTGCTAGTCCTCTAAGAAAAGTCACCAGGAAGTCCTATGGCTAGATCCTAGGAAATCTATAGAGAAACTAGACCTCGACCAAAAGTGAGGTCAACAAATGGACCCCCAATAGGTGTGGTGTGCGGGAAAAGCACGCCGCACGTATTGGCGTTGACCGACGAGATCAACCAAACCAACACAACTATCTGAGTGTAAACTGCAGATAGAAAGAAGTATCCAGTGAGAAAGTATCCACTGGGGATTGAACTTCCGCTGGGGAATAAAACGGTGAATTTTCAAATTGGGAGTTTAGGAATTTTAAATTTTCAAATTTCAAATTTCAAATTTCAAATTTGGATTTGATTTTGATTTCGATTTTAATGTCAATTTCAATTTTGGACTTTGATTTGGTAAAAACGTCAAATTTAGAGAAATGAAAAGACTAGGTTGAGATGGAAAGTGCAAGGACTCACATCCAACATAAGGACTGATCGAGGAAGTTTAATACATTGGGGAGGAAAGTGCAAGGACTTACATCCAACCCAAGAGCTAGCATGGGTGTCACCTTAGGAAGAAAAGCACACGAACTTACATCCAACCTAAGAAGTGACGAAAAAGAACCCAATAAGGGGCAACCCCAAAAGCGATGGCAAAGAACACAATAGGAGGCAGCCCCTTAAGCGACGAAAAGGAATGCGGTAGAGGGCAGCCTCTAAATCACCCAAAGGGAGCGTAATAGAGGGGACGGCCCCTAAAGTGACGAAAAGAAATGCAGCAGAGGGCGGCCTCTAAAGCATCAGAAAGGAACATAATAGGGGGGACGAGCTCTAAAGTGACGAAAAGAAATGCAGTAGAGGGCGGCCTCTAAAGCATCAGAAAGGAACATAAGAGGGGGACGACCCCTAAAGTGATGAAAAGAAATGCAGTAGAGGGCGGCCTCTAAAGCATCAGAAAGGAATATAAGAGGGGGACGACCCCTAAAGTGACGAAAAGGAATGCAGTAGAGGGCGGCCTCTAAAGCATCGGAAAGGAAAATAAGAGGGGGACGGCCCCTAAAGTGACGAAAAGGAATGCAGTAAAGGGTGGCCTCTAAAGCATCAGAAAGGAATATAAGAGGGGGATGGCCCCTAAAGTGACGAAAAGGAATGCAGTAGAGGGCGGCCTCTAAAGCATTAGAAAGGAAAATAAGAGGGGGACGACCCCTAAAGTGATGAAAAAGAATGCAATAGAGGGTGGCCTTTGAAGCATCAGAAGGGAATATAAGAGGGGGACGGCCCCAAAAGTGACGAAAACGAATGCAGTATAGGGCGGCCTCTAAAGCATCGGAAAATAATATAAGAGGGGGACGGCCCCTAAAGTGACGAAAAGGAAAGCAGTAGAGGGCGGCCTCTAAAGCATTGGAAAGGAATATAAGAGGGGTACGACCCCTAAAGTGACGAAAAGGAATATAGTAGAGGGCAGCCTCTAAAGCATCAGAAAGGAATATAAGAGGGGAACAGCCCCTAAAGTGATGAAAGGGAATGCAGTAAAGGGAAGCCTCTAAAGCATCAGAAAGGAATATAAGAGGGGGACAGCCCCTAAAGTGATGAAAAGGAATGCAGTAGAGGGTGGCCTCTAAAGCATCAGAAAGGAATATAAGAGGGGGCGGCCCCTAAAGTGATGAAAAGGAATGCAGTAGAGGGCGGCCTCTAAAGCATCGGAAAGGAATATAAGAGGGGGACGACCCTAAAGTGACGAAAAGGAATGCAGTAGAGGGCGGCCTCTAAAGCATCTGAAAGGAATATAAGAGGGGGACGGCCCCTAAAGTGACGAAAAGGAATGCAGTAGAGGGCGGCCTCTAAAGCATCAAAAAGGAATATAAGAGGGGGGCGGCCCCTAAAGTGATGAAAAGGAATGCAGTAGAGGACTGCCTCTAAAGCACCAGAAAGGAACATAATAGGGGGCGGCCCCTAAAGTGATGAAAAGGAATGCAGTAGAGGGCGGCCTCTAAAGCATCGAAAAGGAATATAAGAGGGGGAAGGCCCCTAAAGTGACAAAAAGGAATGCAGTAGAGGGCGGCCTCTAAAGCACCGGAATGGAACATAATAGGGGGCGGCCCCTAAAGTAATGGAAAAGGAACATAAGAGTGGGGGACGGCCCCTAAAGTAATGAAAAAGAATGTAAAAGGGAAGGAAATGTTTTCTTTCTCCCCCCCTTTTTTTCTTACTTTTATTTTTTTAATTTTGTTTCATGTAGAGTTTTTATTTTATCCCATTTGTTTTAGGAATTGGACCCAGTTTTAGACAAGTGCAGCATCGGTGCTTCGTAGGACAAGACTGTATTTGAAACATCGCGATACACATTACTGCTCGAGTTATCGTCCATTGCTTGAAGGCACGTGTAGAGAATAACCCACTCTTTAAGGTACTATCAGAATTATATTCTTTCAAGTACACATAAAGATGTGTTATTTTTAAAGACACCACAGCTGAAGAGGTCGCAATTCCGTAGTTTCGTCTATAGGAAATGTCATTTCTTTGCCACTGACTTGTAAAGATTGACCACGTTGTTTTTGAGAAGTCGTTCTGACACTTCTTTAATTGACATTGGAGTTATATTTGCTAGGCATTGTTGTTGTTCTTTGATTTGATATTGGATATGTACTTGTTGGTCATTGAACACATGACTTCAGGTTTGAATTTCGATTAAGTGCTAATAACATAGCCCTTCTTTTAATTCCTTCTTTTACGGGACTAAGCAAATTTCAAAATTTCTGCTCATGTGATCAAAATATTTTTCATTGTCCAAAGATACTTCTGAGCCAACTAATGACCTACCAAAAGACATAGATCGCTTGACTATTTTCAAAGCATAATATCAGGAGAATATCCTTAAGGTAGTCTTTCAAGTTTTATTAATCAGGGGAGGATTAAGACACCAGTTTTTGTTTATATGCTTGCCTCAAGCTTCTTCTCAGGGAGTCCCTTTGTTTTTATTTTTGCTCCGCCTTTTTACTGAGAATTACTATATCTAGTGAAGCATATTTTAAAGATTTTGAATGTTTGAATTTGAACACCAATTTTTAATTGTGTGTCAACCTCAAGCTTCTTCATTGCGAATTACTATATATGGTAGAGCACACGTTAAAGATTTTGAATGTCTAAACTCATACACAAATTTTTGATTTATGCTCCCCTCAAGCTTCTTCTCAGAGAGCCCTTCAATTTTTTTTTATCATCTTCTTTTTGCTCCTTTTATTTTGTAAGAATTACTGTATCTGGCAGGACATATTTCTGTTAAAGATTTTGAATTTCGAAACTCCCTTAATTAATAATTCTGAAATGTTCCTTAATGTGAATCTTGAGATATTATAACTTTTTTGAAAATCTGGACCCAGACACATGGCAGAAAATTAAAAGGTGCGTGATATCCTGGATCAATTAATCATATTTTGAACACACTGTTTCATTTTGAAATTAATTTAGGACCCAGTCCAAATTCCTTAAAGGGAGGAGACAGTTATTAGGGCATTAATTTCATTCTATCTGAAGTCATAGTCTTAGCAAAATATCCAAATTTGAGCTTTTCAAATATTGAGCAATTCTTGACAAAAATAAACTCCTTGTCTTTCATTCATTGTAGTAGGAGGGATGGTACAGACCAATACTGATCATGCTAATATCTTCTTTTAGCAACAAAAGTAGTACAATAGTAATCAAAAAGTCTCTCGTCTGTTGACTGTTGCGTAGAAGACAATTCAACCAAACAAATCACCGAAATCATTTTGGTAGAATCTCTTTCAAGTTCCTTTCAAATATTCATTTGGGATTGTTACGCTTCCATTTTTGAAGTTCTCCTCAAGCCAGTCTTTAAAGCCGAAGCACTCCTTTATAGTATGTCCAACGAACCTGTGGTATGGGCAAAAGTTGGGGTGGTCCTCATTCATTTCCTCCAGCTTCTTCGGCTCAGGAAACCTAAACTCTGGTTTCTTGATCAAATTTTTGAACATCTTCGCCACGGCATCATCCTTGAAAGAATAGTTTCTGTGTAACCGATCTGACATTGTTGGAACCTGTCTTCCACCTGCTTTGTATGACCTCTGCTGAGACGACTGCTGACTAGATTTGGTTGTACCGCTGAGCCGTCTTCTTGGACATGCTTGAATATCTTGCGGCGGTTGTTAAACATCTTGCTACGGTGAGCTGAACATCTTGTTGTGGGTGTGGAACATACCACGAGGCGGTCGACCGAGGCGAGAAGCGGCTCAGCGTACTCTGTGGGACCGGCCGTGCTGAGGCGGCTAAGCATGCGAGAAGACAGTTTTGTCTGAATCCTCATCAGCTGTCTACCTTTGTCGACTGTTGCTACCATGCCTGACTTTTTCTCAAAATCTCTAACCGGTTTTGACTTCTCTATTTTCTTTGTAGGTTCCATGTGCTTGAGTTCCTTTTGGAGACTGCTCGCCTTACTGAGTAGCTTCTTAAAGGATTTTATGGTCAAACCTTTGAGCATGATGGCCACTTGACCGTGGATACTTTTGAGGAGTATCTTGATCGTATGTTGCTCCTGTAGTTGAGGTTCACATTTCATACTCAGGTTTCTCCATCTGAGAATGTAGTCGACCAAGGACTCCTGGGGCTTCTGTCGGTCTACTACGAGATCTCCAATGGTGATGTGATGTTGCGTGCCGGCGAATCTTTTGATGAACAAGTTCTCCATTTCCACAAATGTCTTTACCGATCCGTTAGGAAGTTATGCGTACCAATCGAAGGCTATCCTTGAAAAACTGCTGACAAACTGTCTGAAAAGCAGCGCTTCACTCCCTCCTGTGTTGCAACAACTAGCCTTGAGTGAACGATGTGTTGGCGGGGGTTTCAGGTACCATCGAATGTTTTGAAGGTCGGTGGTACGAAGCCCGTAGGGTAAGGCATGGCATCGAACTCTTCCTGGTTAGGTCTACCCTTAGAAATTGATGCACCACGTTTGGATTGAGCTAAGACCTCTTGAACCTTCTGCTCGATTCTCTGATCAACATCTTTCTCTGGGAAATTCGGTGTTGGGTCATTCTTCTGCTGTTCTCCTTCACTGGCGGAGGTAACATCTCTCTTTTCCTCTGTAATGTGAATTATCTCTGGCTGGTTGACCTCCGGAGATGCTGCAGGTTGTGATTGTGCTTGTCCATGTACTGTAGCCATAATGGTCATGGCAGCGGTCATCTCTTCCATTCGTTTCTCTAGCTGAAGTATTTGTTCATCCCGAGTCTGGATGGCTCTCTGCCACTCATCTGCAGCGTTCTCCTCACGAAGAGGAGGAGCATCACTCGCAGCTAGCGTAGCTCGAGTTTCGACGACATTAATCTTTGTGAATTCACTTCCCATATAATTTGTTAAGCTGTAATCTTCGTCTTCAATATCTTGTTTCTAATCTTTAGACAGTCGTGCAATGTCAGCTCGCTTTTCCACAACAGACTCAATTTATTTCCCTCTGATAACTTTAAGGTCAATTGAAAATTTCCGAGAAACATTACTTATTTCCTCGAGAACCGGCATCGTTGTGTAGAAGCTAATCGAATTGCTCGAAATCAAATTTATCGTACCTTTTTCAGGTTTCTTTTAAATATTCATTTGGGATTATCACATTTTTGCTTCTATAATTCTTCTCGAGCCAATCCTTGAAGCAAAAGCAGTCTTTTATGGTGTGGCCGAGTAACCGGTGGTATGGGCAGTACTCGGGATGTCCTTTCTCGTTGATCTCATTGGGTTTCTTTGGCTCTGGTAATTTGAATTCTGGCCTCTTTATCAGGTAATGAAAACTCTGCGACACTGACTCTTCTTTGAACGGGTATACCTTGCTTAGTTGTTCATTCATCGTTGGACGATGTCTCCCACCTATCTGGTATGTTCTCAACTGTTCTTCGGACTGTTGTAGATGCTTGACTTTCAGAATTCCCTGATTGCGCTTCCTTTCCTGTGCCTTTATCGGCTGTACGGACTTCGAATCAGACCCAACCTTAAACTCAGGAGACGGAGAAACACAAGTATCGACTGACTCTTCCTCGTGCAGAATATATTTTCCTTTAATTAGCGGAGCGGCCAGGACGATGGTGTTGAATCCGGCAGTCGGAGCAGAAATAGCCTTAGTCCCAACACTCCTAGTGACATCAGAGTTCTTTTCAATCCATCCCTTCTTTAGCATGGGGAGTTCCTTAACAGACCTCAGGTTGAACTCTATAATAGGCTTAACGGACTTATTAATTTCAGACTTTATCATTTCAATGGCCAGATGTCCGAACTTAGTTTCAACATCATTGAACCCTTGTCCAAATTTAATGACTTCTAGATCAGGCAGCTCGTCTCTGTTAATAGCAGATTCCCCTCCGGTGGCGAAAGAAAAGATCAATTTTAGTGAAGACATTGTTCCTGTCACTTGAAAATTTCCGGAAGTCAGTAACGTCCCGTGCCTCGCAATTTTAGCGGAAGTAATCAAGTCAACGCACCTGTACAAAAAACTGGGCAAATTTTCTTTTATACATTTTTTTGTCTATTTTGACTTTAATTTATGTGCATTATTCTTGTATTCTTTTATTTTGTTTTGACGATTTCATCTTTATTTATCTTTTTTTTGTTTTATATTTATTAATTCGTTTTATTTCGAAATTTAAATGGTGGGTATGAAAGTAGAGATTTTGTTTAATTTACCGATATCAAATCAAACCCGAGAGACACGGAGTAAAAGTGAAATTCAGGACTCAGTCCTGAGTTGAATTCACAATGCACCCCGCGCACTAACACACCTATTGGGGGTCCGACTCCACAAAAAGATCAAAGAAAAAGACCTAAAGCCTCCTGGACCCTCTTGTTTAAAGGTTGCTCAAACAAGCGGTCCTGAAGTCTGTATGGCTTATTTTTAGGTTGTTTGTTGTATTTTAAAAAAAAGAGGGGTCGCCTGCAGAAATTGTCGGTGAACTTTAGATTTTAAATTTAATTTAAATATATATATATATATATATATATATATATATATAAGATTTAGAAAGTAGCATTTTATTTTGAAAATAATTTTAAGTTTGAAAATTTTAAAATACGAAATATTAAAGAAATCTCACATCCCAAATAGTTTATATAAACGAGCACCGCCTTACAAACCGTGTGTCCATCCCGAAGGAAAAACACACTGCTTGACGATGAAGCTCGATTAAAGAAACTATAAGTTTTATGACATCCGTTTGGTACGCGAACCAATTTTATAAGCCGACAAGTTCCCCGCTTAATATAAATGAATTAAGCGGGGTTTATATTACCCAGGTTCTTAAAGTTCCCTATAAGGGCAAGCCCCTATAGTTAATTACATCTTAAATGACGAGAATCACTTAAGAAAACTCTCGATAATGATCAGTGGTTTTGCTCTCAAGAACTTCAAAGTTTAAGGTTTTCAAAGGATTTGAGTTTTGGAAATTTCAATACGGAATGGATCAAATTTTGAACAATTTATTTTAGGAGTCCAAAGGCAGAGAAGTAGGAGAAGCTGAGGATCCAAGAAGAATCTTGGCAACTTCCCAAACTATCCTATTATTTGGCTACGAGTTTAAGAAAATTATTTAATGTTGTAATCCTGCCAATTTTATTTAATTAGGACTTATATTTGTAAGACGCAGTCATGCAAATAGCCTCGAAGATGTGAGGGTTTATGTCGTACTAAATGACTACCTCGGAGTCCTAAGACTGGTTAGGGCTTAATTTACATAACACAATTATGCAAATGCCTAACAAAAGGGTTGAGGAATTATGTTGCACTAAGCAAACTACCTCGAAGTCCTATGGCTTGGTTATTTAAAACTAAGAAATGTTTTGCTGAAGTAGATCCGAGTTTTACTTATGACGATGGCTGTGCTGCCCACTGTGCTCCAAGCTCCTTGTTGTTGTAGAGGTTTAATTTTAGAAGTCATAAATCGAGAGATGAGAGAAGTGTTTTGGTTTAGAGAGAATCTTAAAATCCAAGTGTTTTTAATATTTTAATTAAACAAATCTTAAAGTTGATTAAACATAACCGATTAAGATCCCACGGTTCCGTCATCCCGACACCATAATTTTCATCGAATTCACTTAGTCCAGATGAATTTGCTAAGCTCAACTGAATGAGTTCCATACTTTCATTTAGACCGTGGGAAATATCGTTATCAACACGTGGGTTACATCATCCGAGGTATTCCTGATCATTCAATGAGACGTTTTAATTTAGTTGTGATTGTAGTTTTGTTGTTCTATTTGTGATTAAATTTTGAGTTATTTTATATTTTGAAATGTTGTGGCGGTGAATTTTATCTTGCAATGACTTTTAATTTAGTTTTGATTTCAGTTTAGGGACTATCCTAAAGGTTTTGGTTTTCATGCAACAGTCTTGTTTAACATGCAAGAAAAGTAAAGTACAGTGCATGTAAGTAAATTACAATAAAGTAAATTGCAATTAAATAAAAGCGTACCTGGAGGGTCTTTCCGTCATCCCAAGCTGCGCTTAAAACACATGTTAAGGCATTTAAATATTTCAACAAGTACCTAGGTAAAGCTAAGGGGAGGGTTTTGGTTATCTACCAAATTCCTAATCCAATAACTAGTCATCTCCTATGACGTCTAGGTTCTTGTGTTTTGTTTATGGATGATTTTCTTCATCAAAGAACAATTAAATTCAATTGTTCTTCTAAAACATCTCATCATATTGAGGAAGTGTTTAGGACAGGTCCTAAACATTTTTCAATATTTCTGGGATTGTTTTGAGTCCAAGTAAATTTAGTTGTACAGGTGAATTAATCATCCAGGAGTTTAGTTAAACTTTGTTTCTTACTCAGTGAACTTAGGTACTTGATTACCTGATGAATGAAGTGATATTTCACTTAATACTCTATTTAAGAGTTATAACAATTGAAGCCTTTAAGGGCAAGTTGGTTTATCAAGAATTTTAATCATAATTAAAAGTTTGAGTTAATGGTTTAAAGTGTTTTAATTTATTTATGAGGTTTTAATTAATAATTTTATGTTTGGAATAGTGTTCAAATTATTTTAAATTTAATTCTTAATGATTTCATTTAGGTTTGTTGTTAAATGATTTTAATTCAATTTGATTTTAATTTAATTTTAATTTAACTTAACTTTAATTTAATTTTAATTTAATTTTTAATTTTAATTTGATTTAAATTTATTTAATTTTTAATTCAATTTAATTTTAATTTAATTTAATTTTAATATAATTTAATTTTAATTTAATTTAATTTTAATTTAATTTTAATTTAATTTAATTTAATTTAATTTAATTTAATTTAATTTTAGTTTTAATTTTTGTTTTAATTGTTAATCTTAATTATCAATTTGAATTATTTTTTTAATTTTTAATTAGGAATTAAGTATTGTTAAAGTGACTTATTTAGGGATTTTTAAATTAAAGAATAAACATCCTCTTAATAATATCCCTATTTTAATGATCCAAATTTAAATATATTCTTTCCAAAAATTAAATTATTTAATTAATTAATGTTTCATTTTTTGATATTTTCAAAATGTTCAATGGGTTTCTACCCCTTAATTTTCCTAAGTTTCAATCACCCAAGAGAAAGTTAAAATCAAATATTTTACCCCCTATTTTGATTAAACCTAGAGTTTTAATTAAGGGTTAAAATTTTTTAATTACCTTTATGCCCTTTTAAACTTATTTATTTCATAACTCACTAAATTGAGCTCAAATAAATTTGAAATTTTTTATGTCACCTCACTCACATGTCTATTAAGACATTAGAGGAGAAAATGTGATTTTTCTGAATTTAATTTATTTATATAATTATTTTTAGTAGAAAATAGGGGTTTTCAAAGAAAATTCAACAACATGACCAAGGAAAGGTTTCTATCCTTAAGAAAATTATTTTTTTAATTATATTTTATTTATTATAATTATTTTGAGTCTTAGAGTATTAATTAATTATAAAATAATATTAAAGTTGAAAAATAGATTTTATATTTTTCTTAAATCTCTCTGACCTCAAGGAGTTCAAAGAAATTAATTTTATAATTTTCTGATTTTCTTTGATTTATTGGAATTATTTTAGTGAAAAAGGTTAAAAACTCATTTTTTAATATTAAAAATTACATTAAGCCTTTAAAATTCAATATCTTACCCTAGGTACTTAGGAAAAATATTTAGTTTAATCCTAAGTGATTAGGGATCAAAATGTGACATTTTTATGATTTTTAATATCTTTATGATTTTTATTATTTTTTAATTATTAAAATATTAAAATAATATGAAAAATCAACTTTTTTAGAAAATTCTAAGTTTAATTTTCCTAAACTTCCCTGATATCAGAGAAGCCCCAAAACCATTTTTGTGAATTTTTGAAAAGTTTTTTTGGAGTTATAAATTTTTAAAGTTCCATTTTGCTTATGAGGCTTAATTAATCCATTTGATAGGGTTAATCAAGTCCAATTGGTTTCAAATTTTTATGTGAGGTCTCTCTGACCCTAAAGATCAGTGGAGAATTGTTTTCAAATCAATTTGAAGTGTGGTTAACCTTAATTAATTCAAATTCAATTTTAGGGGCCAATTAAGGTTATTATAGATGAATTAACTCAAAATATATTTTTTCTAGGGTCCTCTGGTCCTAAGAAACACCACCAAATTTTCCTAGAATTTATTTCACAACATGTTAATTATTGAAATTAAAATACCTAAAACAGTGACATGAAATTGAAAATTCAATAACTTTTCACAGAGATGGCCTCTGACCTTAAAAAATTCGAGGAATCGTTCCCAAGATCGGAGGCTTGAAAGCCACTATGGTCTCATGCCATGGTGAATTGTCTATGCAAATGAAGAATCAAAATAATGAAATCAGTAAATAAATTATTAAAAATAAAATATTCATCAAATTAATTTGATTTCTTTTCCACATTATTCTCCCATGTTCACTGAGCAAGAGGGTATTTTTATTTTATTTTTGTGATTTCTCTACGCAAAGATATGAATTTTTGAAATTCTGATATTTAAATAAATAGAAAATAACACTATTTTTCTACTTATCCACGCAGCGCCACGCAATCCTCAGCAGCTCCGAAAGGCCACGAGGCGCGTTCTGATTCGGCACCGCCATCTGAGTCAGCGCTACGGGGACCCGCCATTCACGTACCATTGCGCTGTCCGGCTTGATCTCGACCGTCCGCTCGATACACATGCGATCCAACGGCTCCTGGTCATCGTCTACGACTGGTGTGCACCCGTGACCGTCCACACTAAAACACTAAGAACTCACTCGATTCTCGATGAATTTTTGTGTTCTTATGCTCTATGGATTTATCTTCAAGAGACGAACACATAATATGGTAAACATGCATTGAAATCGACTCAAACAAAATGGAGAATCTCCAGAAGCTGGAGAGGAAGAGTGAGTTCATACTTTTGCTCAGAGAAGTGAAGCTTTAATCTGAGGGTTGTGTCACCTTCGATTGAGTCCAAGCAAGCTCCAGATGAAGCCTCTTGCTCTGGGGCAATGCCTATGTACAAAAGTGACCAAGGCCGATCACAAAGCTTGGAGGCTGGAAGCAATGGTTGGCTCGGTGAGGGGGCTTTTGCTGGGGAACTTCTCCTCTTGGTCCGGTGAAGGTGTAGGACCAATAAATTTGGAGATTGGCTCACCGTGGTGAAGTGTCCTGGTTTTTGGGTGGATTTTTGGCCAGAAATTGGGCTCTGTTAATGGGGATTAGGGCAAATGGACACTGGGGATCAATTGCTCTAGGTTGGGAGAAGGTCCTGGAGCAATTTTGGCAAAGTTTTGTTAAGTTTTTGTTCAGCACCTCCCATGGCCGAGAGGAGGCGGTGTTTAAATAGGCATGGTCGGAGGGCCTCGCGGGGGAGTTAGGGCTTGGGATCAGCTGCTCCATGCAAGAGGAGAACAGCCATGGTGTTCAATTGGGCTAGGACAGCTCAGTAAGGCAGAAGTGAAAATTTTGGCTCACATGGAGCTCTCGGCCATGGAGTTCTCCGGCGGCCTGGTGGCTGGCCAGCCAGGCATTGGTCACCATCTTGACCAGTGAGGTCAGGGCTGGGGTTTGGTGCAAGCAATTGGAGTTTAACATGTGTAAAGGGGTTGAATTGAAATGGAATGGGGAGAGGCTCATTTTGGGTTTAATTTGGTCAACCCATGTATTTGGGCTTGGTTCACCTTCTCATGGTCTGATTTTGGGCCGGGGGATCGATTAGGTCGTTCGTCATGGAATGGTGAAGTCCCCATCCATGGTGAGGTGGCTAAACTTGGTTGAGTGTGTGACATGGTTATGGTTAAAAAGGCATAATGAAGGATTAAGAAAGGGGGCCCTCCTTTTGCCATTAATGGCTTGGTCACATGTCAAACCTTCCATGGCTTCATATGGCTTGTAAATGGCTTGCTCATGGCTCCATGTGGCTTGGGACAAGGCTTAGTCATTTACATGAAAGAAGGTTTTGAGTTTTTGGGATTTATGGGGGATTTTGGCATGAGGCCTAATTTAGGATTATTTGATGATTGATTTAGGACTTAAGGGATGATATCAATTAATGGGGTGATGAAAAGAATGTCATATGGGCTTTAGCATAGAGTTTGGGCCTTTGAAATTTAGTGAAGATGGGCTTTTAAAATGGTTTAGGGAAGTGGGCTTTTGGAATTTAAAATGGATTTTTGGATGAAAGTTTGATAAAGGCTTGGGCCAAACAAGTGTTGGGTTTAGTTTAGGGATGTGTCATGAATGATTTGGAATTGGTTTGTAATAATTTGGAGTTGAATTGGGTTTAATTTGGGACTTTTGGTAAAGGGGCCAAAGTGGGTCAAATTGGGTTAACTTGGGCTAAGGTTGAGATAATGTTTGATTTGATGTAAAATTAATGTTGATTAATGTTCACGGGAGTGTCACAAAGAGTTTTCAACTTTGGTTGGGCTTTGATTTTGGGATTTGGGCCCATTTGGGTTAGGTTTGGGCTTAGGTCAATTTAAGGGATTTTGGTTTTGGGTTAGGTTTGGGTGGAGTTTAGGTTCAAATTTTGGGAAAATCAAGTTAGTGTTTTGTTTATGGGGGTGTTAGGAAGGTTTAGGAAAAGATTTGGGGCCAATTGGAGTTGAATTAGGCTAGGTTTGGGCTAAGTTTAGGTCATGGGCCAAAATTGGGCTTTAAGCTTCAAGTTGAAATTGGATCCAAATGTCAATCACATTGGACTTAGATTTGGTCTAAATTGATATTGGGGATGTTGAATTGAAGTTTATATTTGAATTGAACCAAAATTGAGGTCAATTGGGGTGGTTTGGTTTGACATTGGGTTCACTTGGGTTTAAAATGGGTCAAATTGGGGGTTTTCATCAAAGTGGAGTAAATTGGCAAAAATTAGCCCATGGTGTAGTTAAAAAAAATGAAATTGGGAATATTTAGGATTTTCTGGAATTTTTGGGGAATTTTCTTAATTTTTGGATCTTTGGGCTAAGAAGGGCATTTTGGGTATTTGGAGGGTATTGGGGGTACTTTTGGAATTTTTGGTATTTTTGGCTATGGATGATCAATTTGAGTGGGGGGGATGTTTATGATTGATTTTGAGGAATTTTGGGTAATTTAGGTAATTTTGTAAATTTTGGGTAGTTTCAAGGGCGTTTGGTAGGTTTAGTAGGTGCAGGGCCCCGGGGGCCAAAAATTGAAATTTTGGAAAAATGAAGATTGATCAAATTTGAGCAAAATGGAATCAGTTTGGTTGAGCCATGAAGCCATATTAAACCCATATGAGCCATGAGAGGACTCATTTGAGGCATTCACTATGTTGTTCCTAACCCTATTAGCTAGGGGCTTAGGGGTTAAGGATCATCCATGTGAATTACCTACATGAGTCAGGAAGTCAAGTTGGGTGAGAGTGTGGTTTTGCGACTTGGAATGTGTGTGAGTGTGTAGTGAATGTGCAGGTCAACCCTCACCAGACCAGGCCATCCAAGGTATCCCTAAGGCCATGAAGTCCTATAGGGAACTCATCCTTTAATCCTCCACATTTGATTTCAACCCTCTAGGTGATTAGGGGTCTACAATCAAGCTTGTGGGGTTTGCAGGGAGTTAAGAGGTGCTTGAATTTCTAAAGGGTGGGTTCCACTTCTAGTCCTCTAAGATTAGTTAAAGGAAAAGCCTAAGGCTAGATCCTAAGTACTAAAGAGAGGAGAAAAAGACCTCATCAAAAATGAGGTCAACAAAGTCAAGGAGAGTCGATGGTACTTACCCAAGAAAGAAATGGGAAAAGAATATCGATGGAAGAATGGTAATCTGGTCTATGAGGGACATAGACACATCACCGATGTGTAAAAATAAATTTCCTGATTTGTATGGAAAGAGAAACTATTCCCCAGCGAAGTCGCCAGGAGCTGTCGGCCACCAGAATCAAAAGTAAGTTTTAGTTAGAGTTGCCCATTAAAAGCTGTCGGCCACCGGAATCAAAATCCTGTCACCTGCTTCGGAAGGATAGTTTTAATTTAATTATAAATTTAGTTTAAAAAAATATGAAGTCAAACTGATCTCATATTTTTTGAAGTTCAAATGAAAGAGCATTATACCTCAAGCCCTGTATCTATCCTGAAGGATAAACACAAAACTTGAGGATGAGGCTCGATTAAATAAGCTAAAGAAGTATATGACATCTGTTTGGTCTGCGAAACCTGTGTATTTGCTGACAAGTTCCCCCATTTAATACAAAAGCGAATTAAATGGGGTTTATATTAATCTGGGGTCATTTAAGTTTCCTATAAGAGCAAGCCCCTATAGTAAATTACATCTTAAATGATGCAAATCACCTAAGAAAACTTTCGATACAAATCAGGAAATATGTTCTTACGACTTCAAAAGGCTAAGGCTTTCTTCAATGAAATGTAATTTGTTGGAATTCAATAGGTTAGTGGTGTCAAGTTTTGAAAGAGTTGTTGTAGAATCAAAAGGAGGAAAGCTAGGAGAAGACACTGATCCGAGAGGACTCTTGGTGACTTCCCAAGCTACCCTATTGTTTGGCTCAGTTTTAGGGAGAGATTTAATTTATGTTTCATCCTGCCAATTTTAATTAAGTAGGACTTACATTCACTTTATGTCGGTCATGTGAATGGCCTGGAAGATGTGAGGATTTATGTCGTATCAGAATGATAACCTCAGAAACCTAAATGAGTTAGGGCTTATAGTGCACCAGGTGCAAAGGGCTAAAAGAGGAGGTGAGGATTTATGTTGTGCTAGACAGGCGACCTCGAAGTCCTATGGCTTGGTTTTATTACTAAGGAAGAAAGGTTGCTGTCGTAGACTCGCCGTTCACACCCTTGAAAATGTCCTTCTGCATCCTTGATCGTGCTACCCTCGGTGTGTTGCCTCGAGCTCCTTGTTGTTGTTGCAGAAGTTTCAGTTTTAGAGGTGACAAATGTAGGGGGGTGAGACAAGTAGCATGTTTTAGAAGGTTGAAAATCAAGGTGACTTAGTGTCTTATTTAAACAAATGTTAAAGTTGGTTATAACGCCATCGGTTAGGACAACACGGCTCCCTCGTTCCGGTTACATTATTTCATCGGATTTCCTTAGTCCGAATGAATTTACTAAATCTAATTTAATGAATTTCGTACTTTCATTCAGATCGTGGAGACCTTATCAGCAACACGTAGGTTGTGTCGTCCAAGGAACTCCCGTTCATCCGAAGGGGTGATTTAATTTAGTTGAAGTTGTGTTTTTAATTTATTTGTGATTAAATTTTGAGTTGTTTTATATTTTGAAATGTTGTGAAGTGTTTTATTTCATCCCAAGCAGATGTATATGTTAGAAAAGTACAGTAAACGAATAAGCAAGCACATGTGTATGTATGGAAGTAGAGCAGGCAAATAACCAGACATGTATATGTGTGAAAGTAAAGCAGGTGTGTAAGAAAGCATGTATATGAAAGCAAAACAGGTATGTAAACGAACATGTATATGTGCAGGAGAAAAAACAAGTATGTAAGCAAGCTGAACAAGCCCACAAACTACAAAAGAACGACAAGTAAATCTCAAAAGGGTGTGTGTGTGCCACTATGTGTGTGAAAGACAAAGTGTAAAACCTGTATAACAGACCAAAAGAAAACCACAAGAGAAACCAAAAGGGTCTAAAGGAGTAACATCTCGTAGGAAAACCAGGATAACAAATCCGTGAAGGAAATCGATAGTAAATCTGAGGAAAAGGAATATGTAGAGAAAAAATCCATAGTAAATCCGAAGAAAACAATGTAGGAAAAACCACAGGAAACAAAGAACTACAAGTCCAAAAGAACCGTAAGCACGGTGGTGTTGAGGACTCAGAGCTGTGCTGTATGTCCCACCTTAGGTACTGACAACTAGACCGACTCGCTGCAGAAGGCAGTCTTAACCCGACTCCATTAGCCAATCGTGGACCTCTGTAAATTTTCACACAATTCATTTTGGGTTTGCGTGCAAGTAAAAAGCTGTAGGTAAATATGCTATTTTGTGGTGGAGGTAATATTTTAGTATTTTTCAAATATATGTATTTTTTTATATTTAAAGTATTTCGATCCACTGGTCGACTACCCTAATCAGACTAGGACTGCTAACATCCTTAGACAGCCGGCAGTAGAAACCCCAAGGACGGGCGAATAGTGTCGTGATTCCTGCTCTACCCTCTCCAGAGTCTCTGAGTCAGACGACACCATTCTATAATTTTCTCGTAACCTTCCCTACGCAATTTTATCAATGTCCCCACCACCTTTACAGCCTTGCATCATGGCCCCACATATAGCAGAAAGCTATACTTGTGTACTTATGTGTCCTGCATAAGCACGTGAATTGAACCAAGAAACAAGGTGAAAAATAAAGGACAGGGGGTCAAGGAAAGAAAGAGGAGAAGGCAATCCACCTAACTCAATTGTGGGGAAAGAGGTAGATTGCCTCTCAAAGTCAAAATTGAAACACATGTCAAAATGACAGAAGCTTCCCCCAACGTGGTACGGAGAGCTGACGGTAGGATATGTGACACAAACAGATTAAACCCCTTTATCATGGTGCAAGGGGTCATCGTATAAAACATGTAAGATAATGAAAGAGGATAGTAAAGTCATGGGGGGAAATGTGGAGAGTGTGGTGATGTAGCATGTAAAATAAAAGATAAAGTTGTGGAGTAATGTAATAGGAAGTGTAGTGTGTAAGGTAATAAGGTAAGACATGTAGTGGTGTAATGTGTAAGGTGAGATAGTATAAGAATGTGGTGTAACATGTAGAGTGAGGTAAGACATGTAACCATGTAGCATGTAGGGTAATATTATGTGATGTAATGGTGTAGGGATATGTGTGATCATGTAGGGTAATGTAATTTGGTTGTAGTGATGTGGTGTAGTGTATAAAGTGTGAATACAAGTCCCTTTGCCAAAATGCAGGGGACGACCCTAGGACTCCATGAAACCAAAACCACAATGTAAGGGGGAGGGCAACATACCCAAAAAAAAGAATGAAAGGAGCACAATCCTATTTAGAGAAAATTTCGACAGCGTAACGGCAGGAAAATCAAATTTTCACACTTGCAATCAATCCAAAAAAGTGCACCAAGCATGTATATATATAACATCCACATTTGCCATCAACTTTAAACTTCCCACACTTGCAACAATATGAAAGTGAAGCAACCTAAGCAAATAACACCATTTCAAGCATATTAATCAAGCAAGAGAGCATATATAAGAATGTAAAGACACCAAACTTAATTATGCAAATTAAAGGCATCTAAGCATGTAAAACATATCCGGGATCCCTCTTTGAAGCGGTGAACTTGCCACCTTCTTTTCTTTTCTTTTTCTCACTTGAAAGCAACCCAAATGATGCTAAATAATGTAAATTTTAAGCGAGGACACCAAAGGAACATTATAAATAAACTTGCATGGTAGGCATCCTTACGATTCTCAACATAAGGGCAACAAAAGAACGCTTATTACCAACTTGCCACAACCGAACCAAGTGTATATTTCATAGGGGCAGCAAGGAAGTGATCCAAATCAATTTAAAGCAAGTGCAAAGAAGCAGATATTCACTTTATGCAAGCATAGGGATGATATAAACCAACTCTATATTAATGTGTAAGTGTTGTTTTTGCACTTTGGCAAGTGTAGAATCAATGTTGATCAATTACGGGGCAAAAGATGAGTGCAGATTTTTGTTTTGGCAAGTGTAGGAATGATGAAAATCACTCCCAAAATTGTTTATGAGGGTTAAATTTAATGTGGATGACATGTAGGGATGATATTGAATGAAAATGTTATGTGTATGTGAGTGATATGTGCCTGAAGTATGTGTTAAGTGTAGGTGTCATGTATGTAATATGTGGGGATGCTAAAACTTGATAAAGTGAGCATGAATGTATCTTGTAGGTCTGTTGTAGAGGTTGAGTGTATGTGTGGAGTTTTCATGTAGGGAATGTATGCGTGAAAGTGTTCTAGTGAAGGTGACATGTAAGGTGCTTTGGAATTTCTACATGAGAAATCATCACCTTTTATGTAGGGAATGGGGTGGAACTTGTACGGAATTACACCCTTGATATTGTATACATGAATACGCATTGAAATGAATAGGATAAGAGCATTTAAAACTTCACATTTGAACCTTTTTTTGTGGGGTAAGTCCAAATCCGAAAAATATAAATTTTTTTTAAAATATTTATTTCACGTGTATTCCAACCAATGGAAAGCACTTTAGATGTATGGAATGAGGTGGAATGTGTGCAAAATACCAACTTTGATGTTGTGTGTATGAATATGTGTTGAAATGAGTGATAAACAAGTGCATATGTGCTCCAACTTGAAAGTTCCATGTGTGAACCTCCCTAAATCCGAAAATTGCACTAAATACACAAGTTTTTTCATGCTTTCAAAATGTAAAGCCATAAAGCCAAAATATCCCAAATGACAAGAGGGAAAAAAAGTAATCTCTTCTAAGTAAGGTGTATCATGCCATAGGCATTCTCCAACATGTATAAGATATCACAAAAATTTCAAGTAAAAGGGCACCAAGCCATAGAAATCCCAAGCATTTTTTCATATAAAGCACTTTGAAAACTTAAGCATAAGTTTGTTGACCTCATTTTTGATGAGGTCTTCTCTTCTCTCTTTAGTACTTAGGATCTAGCCTTAGGCTTTTCCTTTGACTATCTTAGAGGACTAGAGATGGAACCTACCCCTTTAGAAACTCAACCACTTCTTAACTCCCTGCAAGCCCCACAAGCTTGATTGTAAACCCCTAATCACCTAGAGGGTTGTGATCGAAATATGGAGGTTTAAAGGATGAGTTCCATATAGGACTCTTTGGCCTTAGGATCACCACAGGTGGCCTGGTGCAGTGAGGGTTCACCTGCACACATTACACTTTCACACACATTCCAAATCCTAAAACTATTCATGCCTAGCTTGACTTCCTGGCTCATGTAGATAATTCTTATGGATGGACCTTAACCCCTAGGCCCTTGGCTAAGAGGGATAGGAACAACATAGTGAATGCCTCAAATGAGTCCTCTCATGGCTCCTATGGGCTTAATATGGCTTCATGGCTCAACAAAAATGATTCCATTTCACTCACATTTGCTTAATTTTTATTTTTCCAAAATTTCAATTTTTGACCCACGGGGTCCTGGACCCACCAAACCTACTAAAAGCCCTTAAAACTACCTAAAACCCCCAAAATTTCGAAATCACCCAAAAATTTTCCAAAATTAACCTTGAACATTTCCCCGCCCATCAAATTGATCATTTACAGCCAAAAATACCAAAATTTCCAAAAATACCCCCAATACCCTCCAAATTACCAAAATGCCCATCTTGACCCAAAAATCCAAAACTCAGAAAATTCCCAGCAAATTCCAGAAAATACCAAATATTCCCAATTTCATTTTTTTCAACTACACTATGGGACAATTTTGTCAATTTACCCCACTTTTACCAAAACCCCCAATTTGACCCATTTTAAACCCAAGAGAATCCAATGTCAAACCAAATCACCCCAATTGACCTCAATTTTGGTCCAATTCAATTCTAAACTTCAATTCAATATCCCCAATATCAATCTAGACCAAATCTAAGCCCAATTTGGTTGACATTTGAATCCAATTTCATTTTTAAGCTTAAAGCCCAATTTTGACCCATAACCCAAACTTAGCCCAAACCAACCCAATTCAACTCCAATTGACCCCAAAACTTTTCTTAACCTTCCCTAACATCTCCATAAACAAAACACTAACATAATTTGCCCAAAATTTGGACCCAAACCCCACTCAAATTCAACCCAAACCCAAAATCCCCAATTTAACCTAAACCCAAGCTTAACCCTAACTTAGCCCAAATCCCACAATTGAACCCCAACCAAAGTTGAAAACTCTTTGTAACACACCTATAAACATTTCTCAACATTAATTTTACATCAAAACTAAATTTAGCCCAACCTTAGCCCAAGCTAACCCAATTTGACCCATTTTTGTCCCCTTACCAAAGAGACCTAAGTTCAACCCAATCCAACCCCAAGCCTTACCACATTGACTTAAAATAACTTTTGAAACATTCAACACTCATTAGGCCCAACCACTACAAGGCTCCTCATCCTAAAAAAAACCCATTTTAAAATTTAAAAGCCCATTTCCCAAGCTACTTTAAAAGCCCATACAAAACAAAACCAAAAGCACAATATCCACCTTAAAGCTCACATTACAATCTCATCTCATCCAACCTCAATTAATATCACTTCCTAAGTGCTAAATCCATCATGAAAATCAAACCAAATTGCTATTATGCCAAATCTCATTAAATAACCCCAAAATTTCCAAAAATTCCATAAACCCTTTTCCATGAAAGTTGACTTGACTTTTCCCAAGCCAAATGGAGCCATGAAGCCATGTATGAGCCACATGGGAGTCATGAAAGCCTTGGACACCTTACCATACCCAAAGTGGCAAGAAGAGGGGACCCTTTAATGATTCTCTTAAGAGTGATTAACCACTCCCATGATTCCCCTAAACCATGCTTAAGCCTAATTATACTTGGATGGTGACTTTTCCCCACTAATTAAGCTGAGCCAAATAGCTTTCTCTTCAGCACAAGCAGGCCATGGGGAGGTGAACCTAGCCCAAAACCATGGGTTAACCCAAACCAAGCCAAAATCACCCTTTTCCCATTCCATTTCAATTCACCACCTTTAGACATGGCAACCATCAATTGAACTCACAGGAATCAAGCTCTGACCTCACTGACCCTGAGGGTGACCCATGTACGGGCGGCCGACCACCACGATCGCGAGGAAATTACCATGGCCGAGAGCACCATGAGAGCCCAACATTGAAATTCTCTCTTGCTGAGCTGCCCCATGCCCAATGGCCATTGGAGATGTTCTTCCCTTACCCAGAGCAGCTAATCTCAACAATTAACTCCCCCTGGAAGACCCTTCGGCCAACTCTATTTGAACCCCACCCCTCTCGGCCAAGAAGGGAGTGACACAAAAACCATACAGAAACTCTGTCAAAATTGTTCCAGACCATCCTCCACACTTAGAGCAATTGATCCCCAGTGATAATTTGCCCTAATCCCCATCCACAGAGCTCAATTTCTCAGCCAAAATTCCACCCAAAACCAGGACACTTTCTAATTCTCCACCAAACTCAAATTAAACTCACCCACTCCTGCACAAGATCAAGAGAAGGAGTTCCCCAGTGGAAGCCCCCTTTTCAGGCCACCCATTTGTTCTAGCCTCCCAAGGTTGAAGTCGGGTCTGGTCGAATTCAACTCTAGACAATTACCCAGGGCCAGAGACTTCATCTGGAGCTTACTTGGACTCAATCGAAGGTGACACAACTCTCAGATCGAAGCCACACTTCTCTGAGTAAAGGTATGAGCTCTCTCTTCTTCCCGAGCTTCTAAATGTTCTTTATTTTGATTGGGTTAAATTCATACCACATAAACCATATGGATATGTTCGTCTCTTCAAGATGAATCCATAGAGTATAAGAACATAAAAATCCATTTAGAATCGAGTGAGATCTTCGGGTTTTAGTGTGGATGGTCACGGGTGCACACCAGTCGTAGATGATGACCGGGAGCCCTTGGATCTCGCGTATATCGAGCAGACGGCTCAGATGGCGTCGGATCAGGAGATAGTACGTGAACCGTGGGCCCCGTGACAGCTGACTCAGATGGCGGCGCCGAACCAAAGCCCGCCGCGTGGATAAGTACGAAAATAGGGTATTTTTCTATTTTTTTAGTTATCAGATCTTCAAAAATTCATAACATTGTGTAGAAAAATCAGAAAAATAAAATAAAAATACTCTCTTGCTCAGTGAACAGAGGAAAATAATGTGGAAAAGAAATCAAGTCATTTCATCAAGTATTTTATTTTTAATGATTTATTTACTCCCTCTGGTATTTTAATTCTCCATTTGCATAGACAATTCACCATGACATGAGACCATAGGGCTTTTGAAGCCTCTGATCTAGGGAACATTCCTTGAGTTTTCCAAGGTCAGAGGCCATCCCTATGAGAAGTTATT
The DNA here is from genome assembly GCA_022702705.1 of Papilionanthe hookeriana x Papilionanthe teres. Lineage (NCBI taxonomy): Eukaryota > Viridiplantae > Streptophyta > Magnoliopsida > Asparagales > Orchidaceae > Papilionanthe > Papilionanthe hookeriana x Papilionanthe teres. Next base: position 153,781,521 of record CM040424.1, read on the forward strand.
GATTTTCCAATTGCATGTTACTGTTTTGAGTATTTTAATTTCAATAATTTGCATCTTGTGAAATAAATTCTAGGAAAATTTTTTGATGTTTCTTATGACTAGAGGAACCTAGGAAAAATAGGTTTTGAGTTAATTCACATAGAACAACCCTAATTGGCCTAAACACCCAAATTGAACTTTAATTAATTAGGGTTAACTACACATCAAATTAACTTAAAAATAATTCTCCACTGGTCTATAGGATCATAGGAACATCACATAAAAATTTGAAATCAATTGGAAATGTTTAACCCCACTAAATGGATTAATTAAGTCACATAACCAAAATTAGAATTTAAAAATTCATAACTCATAAAATACTTTTCAAAAATTCACAAAAATGGTTTTGGGGCATCTCTAACATCAGAGGAACTTAGGAAAATTAAAATTGTAATTTTCTAAAAAAGTTGATTTTTATCATTATTTTAATATTTTTAATAATTAAAAAATAATAAAAATCATAAAAATATTAAATATCACCAAAATGACACATTTTGAATTCTAATCACCTAGGAACAAACCAAATATTTTTCCTAAGTCTCTAGGGTAAGATATTGAATTTTAAAGGCTTAAAACAATTTTTGAATAAAAAAAATGATTTTCTTTAACATTTCCACTAAAATAACTCTAATAAATCAAAGAAAAATCAGAAAAATATAAAATTTGGTTCTCTAATTTCCTTGAGGTCAGAGATATTTTTAAAAAATATAAAATCCATATTTCAACTTTTATTTCTTTTTTAAATTAATTAATACTCCAAAACTGAAAATAATTCTAATAAATAAAATATAACTCAAAAAATCACCAAAATTGGTCCAAGTGGTCCTCTGGTCATTAGGGACATTCCAAAATTTTCATAAGGACAGAAACATTTCCTTGGTCATGTTATTGAATTTTCCTTGAAAACCCCTATTTTCCATTAGAAATAATTACATTAATAAATTAAATACAGAAAAACCACATTTTTCCTCTAATGTCTTAATTGAAATGTGAGTGAGGTTACATAAAAATTTCAAGTTAATTTGAGCTTAGTTTAGTGAGTTATAGAATTATTAAGCTTCAAGGGCAAAAGGGTAATTAAAAAATTTCAACCCTTAATTAAAATTTTAGGATTAATAAAAAAAGGGAGGGTAAAATATTTGATCCTAAAATGACTTTGGATGATTTAAATTTTAATAATTGAAGGGTAGAAACCTACTAACCATTTCAAATATAATTAAAATAAAACTTTAATTAATTAATTAATTAATTGAAATTTTTTGGAAGAGTAATAGAAATTGGAATTATTAAAGTAGGGATATTATTAAGAGGATATTTATTCTGTAATTTATGAATCCCTAAATCAATCACTTAAATAATATTTAATTCTTAACTAAAAGGATAATCCTAACTTAAAATTTAAAATGCTAAACAATTTAACAATTAAATTAAATTTAAGATGTTGAGATTAAATTAAATCAAAATCTAAATTATGTTAACACCTTAACAATTAAATTAAATCATATTTGATATATTAAGATAAAATTAAAATTAAATCAAAATAAATTAAATCAAATTAATTTGAATTAAAATTAAATTAAAATTAAATTTAATCAAATCAAATTAAAATTAAAATTAAATTAAATTAAACTAAATTAAAGTAAATTAAATTAAATTAAACTTAAATTAAATTAAAATTAAATTAAGTTAAAATCATTTAATAACAAACCTAAATGAAATCATTAAGAATTAACTCTAAAATAATTTGAACACTATTTCAAACTTAAACCTTTTTTTTTGTAATTAAGTCAAAATTAAAATTAAATCATTAAGTTTAAATCATTAAAATACTTAATAAGTTGATTTGCCCTTTTAAAGCTCTTAATATTATAAGTCTTAAATGAAGTATCAAGTGAAGTGTTACTTCACTTATAGAATATTCAAATGTCCTAGTTCATCGAGCGAGGGAACAAAACTTAAACCCTGGATGATTAATTCACACAGTGCAGCTAAATTTACTTGGACTCAAAACAATCCCAGAAATATTGAAAGATGTTGAGGACTCGCCCTAAGCACTTCCTTAATATGACGGGATGTTTTAGAAGAACAATTGAATCTAGTTGTTCTTTGATGAAGAAAATCATCCTTAAACCAAACCAAGAACCTAGACGTCATAAGAGATGACTAGCAATAGGATTAGGAATTTGGTAGACAACCAAAACTCTTCCCTTAGCTTTACCTATGTATCTGTTGAAATATTTAAATGCCTTAACATGTGTTTTAAGTGCAGCTTGGGATGACGGGAAGACCCTCCAGGTACGGTTTTATTTTATTGCAATTTACTTTGTTGCAATTTACTTACATGCATTGTACTTTTCTTTTTCTTGCATGACAAATAAAACTGTTGCATGAAAACCAAAACCTTTAGGATAGTCCCTAAACTGAAACCAAAACTAAATTAAAAGTCATTGCAAGATAAAATTCACCGCCACAACATTCCAAAATATAAAAACAACTCAAAATTTAATCACAAATAGAACAACAAAACTACAATTGTAACTAAATTAAAATGTCTCGTTGAAAGATCAGGAATACCTCAGATGATGTAACCCACGTGTTGCTAACGAGATTTCCCATGGTCTAAATGAATGTGTGGAACTCATTCAGTTGAGTTTAGCAAATTCTTCTGGAGTAAGTGAATTCAATGAAAATAATGGTGCCAGGATGACGGAACCGTGGGATCTTAATCGGTTCTATTCAAACAACTTTAAGATTTGTTTTAATTAAAATATTAAAAAACACTTGGATTTTAAGATTTTCTCTAAACCAAAACACTTCTCTCATCTCCTGATTTATGACTTCTAAAACTAAACCTCTACAACAACAAGGAGTTTGGAGCACAGTCGGCAGCACTGCTATCGTCATCAGCAAAACTCGGATCTACTTTAGCAAAACTTTTCTTAGAGTTAAATAACAAAGCCATAGGACTTCAAGGTAGTTTACCTAGTGCAACATAAATCCTCAACTCTTCGTTAGGCATTTGCATGATCACGTCATGTAAATTAAGCCCTAACTGGTCTTAGGACTCCGAGGTAGTTGTTTGTTATGACATAAACCCTCACATCTTCGAGGCTATTTGCATGACTGCGTCATGCAAGTATAAGTCCTAATTAATTAAAATTGGCATGATTGAAACATTAAATAAACTCCCAAATTGAAACCAAATAATAGTATAGTTTGAGAAGTTGCCAAGATTCTTCTTGGATCCTCAACTTCTCCTACTTCTCTTTCTTTGAACTCTTAAAATAAACTGTTCCAAATTTGATCCATTCCCTATTGAAATTTCCAAAACTCAAATCCTTTGAAAACCTTAAACTTTGAAATTCTTGAGAGCAAAACCACAAATTATTATCAAGATTTTTCTTAAATGATTCCTGTCATTTAATATGTAATTAACTATATGGGCTTGCCCTTATAGAGAACTTTAAGAACTCAGGTAATATAAGCCCTGCTTAATTCCTTTATATTAAGCAGGGGAACTTGTTGGCTTATAAAATTGGTTCGCAGACCAAACGAATGTCACAAATCTCCTAGTTTATTTAATCGAGCCCCGTCATCAAGCAAGTGCGTCTATTCTTCTGGATAGATACACGGTTTGTGATGCGGTGCTCGTTCATATAAACTATTTGGGATGTGAGATCAGTTTGATTTTATATCTTAAAATTTTCAAATTTAAATTTTTTTTCAAAATCAAATACTACTTTCTAAATTATATATATATTTAAATTAAATTTAAAATTTAAAGTTCGTCGACAATTTTTGTAGGCGACCTTTTTTTTTAAAATACAACACACAACCTAAAAATATGCCGACAAAGTCTAAAACTTTTCTGTGTAGGAAAAGCTCTAAGACCTAATCATAAGCCCTAAACTTTAGCCACACAAAATGACTTGAAGCATAGGCCCAAAATTAGATACTTGGCATGAAAAAGTGACCTTGAACATCGGCACAAATTTAAACCTTTTGCATGTAGGAATAGTCTTGCACATGGGATAAGAAAAGCTTTAGATATTTGATGCACAAACATTGTTTTTTTTTCTATAAAAAGGAAACATGAAAAATGAAGAGAAGAAAAGGAGGGCTTGCCAAACTAACCAATTAAGCCACAAGATAAATCAATCCCAACATTCAAAGTCAAGCAACCAAAGAAATTAAGAAGTTAAGGGGGTTACCACTTGAAGTAAGACACCAAAGCAAGGCTAGAAACAAGTTTAGAACACCTTTGGGCAGCACCTCCTCTTCTCTCAATCTTCAATTTTTGGCCAACCCCAAAAATGTAAAAAAGAAGGTTGATTTATAGCCATGGGAGGAGGAAGAAGGTGCTCCCAAACTCCCCATGGCTAATAGCCATGGGTACCAGGTAACTGCAGCCCAAAATCCTCCATAGAAGTGAAAGGAGATGATAGAAAAGCAAAAGGAGAAGTGACCATCCACGGAGAAGTGATAGGGGGCTGCGATGGAGAGGACTTGGAGCCAGAAATTCCCTTTCATGGCAGCACTTACCTGGAAGGGGAGAGGCTACGTCACCCCTAGGCGTAAGGATGAGGAGAAGCCACGACAAGGAGAGGCGCAAGGAGGAGAAAATCGCAAATCTCGGGCTTGTGGAGGAAGAAATCACGAATGGAGAGGGGGCTCGACTGTTGTTTCATGAAAAGGAGGGAGGGGTTCGGCTAAGGTTCGGCTAGGGTTCGACCGAACCCTATTAGGCGTGGGTTTGGGTTTAGATGGTAAAAATTTTATTGTTTTAATTAAATCGCGTCGATTTCGAGCCGATTTCGTCGCTCGTCAAAACAAGCCAAATTTTATATTGATTCTAACTATTTTCGACGCTCTGAGCGCAACGACGAAGTCCGTTTAGAAATCTGAGGTCATCCGACCCTGCAGGGGTATTTTGGTCATTTCAGGGTCATTTTGGAAAGTGTCTGAAATGTCAAAATAACGATATGAGGCAGTGTAAAATGAAATTTGGAATTGAATGACAGTGTCCGTGAGCGTTTCTGACCACTGTAGAGTGTTTTACGGGTCCCGGAATGTCGTTTAAGTTGCGGCTATTTAAGCCGTGAGGGGTCCACCGGTAGCTCAAAAGTATGGCATGTTTACAGTCAAACTTCATCATTTGATGAGAGGAACGTTCCGGAACAATTTCCAGGAACACTAGGTGGCTCTATGGAGTTTTGGGTTTTGGATCTCTTTTCAGGAGCAAACTGGTAATTTCGGGGAAAAAATGAAAATTTAGGAAAAGCAAGGTATCGTCAGACCATGAAGAATGGAATGATTCCAGATGGTCAACGGGCTAAGGAAAGCGTCTTTTGGTGCTCTATGTGGTGATTTCAGCTCTTTTAGCCGTAGACTTAAGGCTAGTGGGACCACACACATGACTTTCCAAAGAGTCCAAAGATCGAAGTGAAATGTATTCGATTCAAGATGTGAATGTAGAATGCAATGTGTAAATGTGAATGTCGGTGTAAATGTAAATTTGAAAGTGTGAGTGTTTGATACGGGCTCCTCAGGGTTAATCCTAAGGCTTTAGTCACCTATAGGGATTTCACTTGGAACTTTCTTTATGGTCGGTCTCTCCCACCCAAACCTGGAGGTTAGGCATCGAGCAGATGAAAATTCAAAGTGAAGGAAGCAAGCATGTGGAATTTCTATGTGGCTGGTTTCATTGCTAGTCCTCTAAGAAAAGTCACTAGGAAGTCCTATGGCTAGATCCTAGGAAATCTATAGAGAAACTAGGCCTCGACCAAAAGTGAGGTCAACATGTGTTTATTATTGTTATCTATGAAATATTTAAATATTGCACACTAGCCGCTTATTTTAGTGTCAAGTTTCCCTAACTTTGTAAGTTTAATTTTCTGTGTAATTGCGGATCGGTCAATGGCAATCAATAAACGATATATAATATTTTCCCATTAACCTGACCCGCAATTACTTAGATAATTAAACTTATAAAAGATACGTAAACTTGGACTTAAAATAAGTGGCTAGTGTGTCAGATTTAAATATTTTTTAGCTACACAAGTTACATATTGTTTTAAGTAATATAGGATTTTCCTTTTAAAACCCTACATATCGATCCCACGAGGAAATTTAAAAGACCGAGAATAAAAAGTAAATGCTAATTTTTAATTTTACTTTAAAACTAAACAAGAGTAAAATAAAACTTACAAGTTTTTCTCAATTATGCAAGAAAGTATTTAAGCAAACGAATAAAATTCTTAATTAAAGATACTTTCTCCTTACAAATATTTAGTAATATGTAGAGAAATTTAATTTGATTAGAACTTAAAATTTTTGTATTGTGACAAATAAGAGCATAAATATTTTTAACCTTTGGTCCAGGCATAATGAACATTGACTAATCTAAAGGTTGGTGCAGGATGTGTTATTAATAGTGCTGAGTAGATTCTAGGCTCTCACTTCTAAATTACCCACTGTGCCCTCTCTATAAGACCTACCAGCGACCCTCTTTCCTCACTTTAAACCAAATTGTTATAATTTAGCCTGTCACTCTAAAAACATTCAATTCTACGGCTATAAAAACTTATCTCCCAAACTATTTGCACTCCCCTTCAGATGATAATTTCTGAACTTCCAAAGTGAAATGAGATACTTACAAGTTAAGAAATATTTGTCCACGGTCAGATCTATAAAATTTCTCCACAGGTTTTAACAATACAATTGTCCAAGTTGTAACGTAAAAGAAATTTAGGTAATATATCATCACAATTTTAGATAAGATAGATAAAAAGTTCTTAAACAAATATCTAAACCTCTTAATTTTATTACATTATATTTGAAAGTAGAAAGAGAAGAAAACTCTCAAAAAGTATTGGATTAATACAACAAAGCATATTCATAATCATTAAAACTAAAGCACACAACTTAAGATTTAAGTAACAGACACTTATCTAGAATGCTCACCAAAGCAATCCTTGAGGTTTTCTGACATTACTGACTCATACAGAACTCTAAACTTCAAAAAATCACAAAACACTCACTAAACACTTGCAAACTTGAATTTAAAGTGAATGAAGCTTAAGAATTGTAATCCACTCTAAAACGACTCTGTTCTATTGTAGAATTAATTCCTATTTATAGAGCTTCAAAAATGACCAAGGGTTGCTTCAGACATCTCTTCAAAATTCATCCAAATTTTTTGAATCTTCTAGAATATAACTCTAGTGTCTAGGTGCCAGGCGCTAGTTCAAATGATTCATTTAAACGATTTTTTCGTCAAGGGACACATCTCTTCATTCAAATGTGTCCAGATTCATTGTATACTTTATTTGTAATGTACAATATCATTTGGAGGCTTCTATAAAACCATTGAACCACCAAAATTCAAATATGAACTACTCCAACCGTCTTTGGCACCTACGCGCCAGACTTGATTTGTCAAATTTTCTTCATAAAGCCCCAATTTTGCTCCTTTTTGCTTGTTTTCTTCCTTAAACTCATCTTCTTATAACTGCAATCAAAAACATAAAAAAACCTTTCATTAAAGCATAATATCCTTAAAATATAAAAATAATTTATTCATAAAAAATGCTTAATTTAAGGTAGATCAATTCCCCCAAACTTAAACGTTACTTGTCCTCAAGTGACACTAATCTTTAAAAACAAACAAATTATGTGAATGAGTTTCTTTAGAAGTTTTTAAAATTTTGTTCTAGAAATATAATAGTCTAATTTAGAATAAATTTTGGTAATTGAGACCAATTTAAATTTTAGAAATTTCTTAAGTAAAGGTGAATGAGAACTATGAGTTCCTTATCTTATTCATAAATAGTTATAGACTTTTCAAAATATAGGGTTTAGACATTTTATTTTCTTTACTTAAAAATCCTTACTAAATATTATAATTCTAACTATATTATAATTGTAAGCTTCAAGATTTTCTCAAGTCCTTTACTCTAAAAAGATCAGGTGTGGAACCATTTTTGATAAGGCCCTTAAATCCTCAAGCTTCTCCTTCCTTTTTCACATATTATTTTTCACTTTTCTTTTCTTTTTCTGTTTTTTTTCTTTTCTTCTTCATATTTTTTATAAGGCAAGGAATACTATATCTGGATAGGACTTTAATGATTTTGAATTCCATCCTCACTTTCCTAAAGCATAAGATAGATATATATCTTTCTAAGAAATAAAATAAAACTTTTGAAATTATTTTCAACAAAAGAGGTTTAAGTATTAAAAATAACAGTCTAATCCATCTATTTTTCCAAAAAAACAATTTTTCTTGCTTAAGATAATTATAAATTAATTATCATTTCTTTATTAAGAAAATCATAACTTTAAATTTTTATATCCTTACTAAAAATTTCAACTAAATTTTCTTACTCATTTCTATATTCAAAATTTTACTTCCTTAATATAACTTCATTCACATAGTTATTTTTCAAAATCAAATTTATTTTTAACACAATTGAAAACAAATAAAATTTAAATTTTTGAAAATTAGTTTTCATTTTCCCATCCCCCCCCCAACTTAATTTTTAAAACATTTTGTAATTTAAAGTTTAACATAAGCATAAAGAAGAAAAAACATTAAAGGTATTTTAAAGCAGGAGAATAAATGCTGGCGTAAAAAGTAATACAAAAAAGTAACAATATGAGAAGCATTTAAAAGCTAACACTCTTTTCTAGCACAGTTACAATACTAAATAAACACAAGAGCAAACTGTCATAGTGATAAGTAACATATGTTATCAAACAACCCTACACAATCATCAATGTCTAAACATAGCTAATAACAGACACATACAATAAAAACAACAACATAAAGGATAAATACTACAACATAGAAAGAATTCTAATCATCAGCATCAGTCTCCGCCTCCTCATCATCATCAGATTAGATATCAGCATCAATAGCTTTTGGGTCTGTATAAGGTGAAAATCTTGGCCATGTAAGGAAATTTATAGAATGATCTTCCTTTACAAACTTTACCAACAGTTCATCATATTCAACATCATAATCACTTTTCCTATAAACATAATTTGCCATATGATCAAATTTCTTGTCCAAATCCTCCATACGACACTACATCAGAAACATATCACTTTAATGTTCCAAATATCTCGCACTCAAAACATCCCAAAATCTTGGTGGAGGCTCGGTAGCAGTGGATGTAGAAGGTCTGGAACTAGAAGGTGTCTAAGTAGAAGGTGCGCTAGGAACTCTACATGTAGGTCATCCATTAACATCTACATTAGACTTTCCAGTAGGTTTCAAAGGCTTCAACTGCTATTTAGAATGATACTATTTCACACCAGATTGCTTTAACAAGGAGAAAATAAAAGCTGGAAAGCCTAGTCTAGAAATACTACTAGCTCTTGCAAAAGAACTATCACAAAAATTGACCCAACGTCAATCAGCTTCATCTCTTAAATACAATAATTTAGGTAACTTCACTTAAAGTGTTTGACGGAAGGGGATGAGCAGAAAAAAAATACTACCAAGCTTTAGAAGTAGCATTGAGTAAAGCAGAAGAAAAATTACCTTCTTAGCATTTCTGACCTTCCAAGCTCCATATCCATCTGTCAAATAATGAATAATAGTATCAATCTCAGCTTCAGATGGAGTAAATTCTGAACAAAAACAGTTAGTAACAGGAGGTAGAACATATAACATATTAATCCTCTCTGGAGTAAACTCAACTTCCTTAGCTTGAACAAATACTTCATTATCAACTGTTGTAGTAATGTTTAAATAGAATTCACGAACAATAGGGATAATAGCAACAGTAAAATAACAGAACTTCCAATTTTGGACAACAATAACATTTTTAATCGCTTGACTGGGATGATAAAAACTTCATTCTGCAATAAATTTTTTGGTGGAGGCAAACTCATTGTAACACGATTGTGCGTTAATACTACAAATCTTGATTTATCAAAATCTTCTTTCTCCTTTTCACTCTTAGATTTTGGGGCCATCCTAAAAATTAAGAAAAATTCTAATTAAATTCTAAAATTAAGATTATAGACTTCTTTCAAACTTTTTCAAACTAAATGTACTTTTAAATCCATCGAATTTTCACTTAGAAATTAAAATTTTATGAAAATTTTTGCTCTCTTCCAAAGTGTGAAAAACGCATGGTAGATTTGCAAATTAATAAAGCTAAAGTATAGATCTAACCTTAAGTAGACGAGATTAGGCATTTTTTATCCACGAAACTTCAAAAATTGAGCTCTAGAAGCAACCGTAGGCTTGATCTTCATGAAATAGAGGAAGAAGAAGGAGCTTAGCGTCAAAAATGGTTTGGGCTGTATTGACCTTACTTGTTTTTAGGTTTAGTCTCTTTTTAGAATAGCCTAGGGTCTAGCCATAGGAATTTCCTAGCAGCTATCTTAGAAGACTAGAAATAGAACCCTCACCCCATAGAAATTCAAAACACTTCTTTGCTTCACTTGATGTTTTCAAATTCTTAAATTCTAACCTCTAAATGCTTAGGATGATGAGACCAAACATTAGGAAGCTCAAGGTAAGTCTCCTATAGGTTGATTAAGCCTTAAGACTTACCCTGGCTGGGTGAGGATCACTCACATACCTACACATTAGACTTTCACACACTACATCACAACCCTAAACCAAACTTATCCACACTTGATCCCCTACGCCTTTGGAAACTCATGTGGGTGGTTTCCCCAAGTTTTTAGCCCCCCGCTAGGGCTTGATTAGTACCAGTACATGGAGGATCCAAATGGGGATTCTTTTAGTCCATGGCTCAAATGGGTTATCAATCCCTCTCAACTCCAAATTTTTACCAAAAATCCCATCATTTGACCCCTTTACCCCTAAACTCTACCAAATTACCAAGTTTCCCCCAAAACCCCCATTTTACCCAAAATTCCCAAAATCAACAAAACATACCAAAATCTCCTAAGATCAACCCAAAACTTTCTTCAACACTCAAAATACCAATTACACTACAATTTTACCAAAATTCCCAAAATACCCCAAAAGTTACCAAAATGCCCCTCCTAGCTCAAAAAATTCCAAAAATTCCCAAAACCCCCCAAATATTTCCAATTTCAATTTAAGCAACTTTATTTTACCCAATTTGACCAAATTTGTCAAATTTGACCAAAAGCCCTAAATTTACCCTTTGAGGCCCAAAGCATCCAAATCACCCCAAATGTCCATTAAATTGACTTCATCTTCAATTCCAATTCCAAACGTTAATTCAAAATGCCTAACCTAATCCTAAACCAAAGTCAAGCCCAATTTGACCCATATTTTAACTCAATTTCAACTAAAACTAAAAAACCACAATTTTGACCATATGTCCCAATTCCTTCAAATTAAACCCCATAAGCCAATCAATTCCCAAAATTAATATCCAAAACCTTTAAGGACATTTCCTTAAACCAAATTGAACCATAAATTGTCCCCAATTTAGGCCCAAACCTCACCCAAGTCCACCCAAACCCAAAATTCCAAATTTGCTTCAAATGTGTCACATGCCAAAAATCCATCAAATTGAATGTCCCAATCCCAACATTTCCACCCAATTAATATGAAGAACTCTTTCTAACATCCCCATAGACCATTTGGAGCCATAAATTGGCCTTTGTCCTAACCCTAGCCTAACCAAAACCTAAGCTAGCCCAACATGCCTAAAATTGATAAAATACCCAAATCAAGGCCAATTGATCCCTAAAATCTATTCAAAACCTCTCCAATTCTCTTCTAAACACTTTATGACAATTATAAACACCATATTAAACAATCAATTTGACTCAACCCAAGCTGAAACCAAACTTGAACCCAAGTGACCCAAATTGAACCCATGAGCCAAATTAACCAAATAAAGCAAAATGTGACCAAACCATGCTCACCATATCAGGCCATTGGACCTTTAGGACTGAGCTAGATCCACATAACCCACTCTAGTGGAGCCATTGACCATAGGTCCCATGATTTAGGGGATCCCCTCACTTATATGGTTAAAAATTAAAGAGTTTTGTAATGAGAACTTAACCACTTAAGCTCACCACACTTATGACCTGGCCTATGGCTCACTTGACCACTGACCACCTTCCCTGGCCTTGCTGGCTGGCCTAGTCGCTGGAGGATCCAAAACCAAGAGCCACCCCACTTGATTCTTTATCGAATTGACCCATATAATGTGTTAAGCCCTGAATTGCCACTGAAGCTTCTCTGCCTTCCACCTAAGCAGTTGATTCCACCTACCAGTAAGCATCAAGCTCAGCCCAATGGCTAAGGCCACATATAGAGCTCTCCACAGCCAAGAGAGGGTGCTAAAAGTTTCTTAAGGAAGTTCCCTCAAATTGTTTCCAAGGCACCCCTGAGATCCCCTATGGCCAATCCAACCATTTCTCAGTCATCTGCCTCACTGCCTAAGCTCAATTTTTGAGCTCAAAATTAAGCCAAAATAAGACGCACATCACCACATTCATAAACTCAACCAAAATCAAATTAACTGTGCCCACACCTCCACATCACTGAAAGAATAAGTTAACCCATCAAAGCCCCATCACAGAGAGCCTCTGTACCAGGCTTTGATCAACACCTAAAATCAAATCTAGTCGAACTTGGGTCCAGACATTTCACCAGAGCAAAAGACTTCATCTGGAGGTTCGTTGAGAATCAAAGCTACTACAACCATCTGATTGAGGCCTCCCCTCTCAGACAAAGCTATTGACTTCACCTTCCTCCCGAGCTATTCTTCATACTCCATACATCTTTACTGTATTTTATACTGTATAAGCCATTTAGATAGGGTCGTCTGGGTCAGATGAGTCCATAAAAATAAAACCCATATGATTTGGTTGGTATAAATATTATAATAATTAAAATATTGATCAAAAAATTTGAAGTAAATTTTTGTATGTTCACTGCGACTAGAGGAATATAGGAAAAATATAAACTTTGTTTAACTCATTAACTATAACCCTAACGGTAATTAAATCATAAAACTTAAATAAAAATAAATTTGACAAAATATAAATGAAATTAACCTAAAAATCACTCTCCATTGTAATTTAATGTCAAGAGAACTCCTTATAAAAATTTAAATTTAATTGGAGTTAATTTAAATTCATAAATGAATTTTCCAAGTTAAATCACATTTTTGGATACTTATATAAATATAATAATTAAAATGCACTTCAAAAAATTAACAAATTAATTTGGGAGTTCTCTGTGATCAGAGGTGTCATTAAAAAATTAAATTGTAATTAAAATAAAATTTTCATTTTTTAAATATTATTTTATTATTTAAATAAATTAAAATTTATAAAGTTCACTAAATTAATAAAATTGATAGAAATATTCTAAATTGTCTCCTAATCATTTAGGAACAATTGAAAAAATTTTCTTATCTCTGTAAATAAAGATATTAGATTTTAAAGGTTTAAAACTATTTTTAATGGTTAAAAATGGAATTTCCTTAATTTCTCACTAAAATAATTCAAATATATAAAATAAAAATCACAAAAAATATAAAATTTCGTCCTCCGGGTTTCCTAATGTTAGAGAGATTTATGACAAAAAATAAAACTTAATTTTTAAATCAAATAATATTTTATATTTAATTAATACTCCAAAAAATGAAATAATTATTACAATTAAATTAAAATTCAAAAAATCATGCAATTTGGTCCAAGTGATTCTATGGTTTAGCTGAAACTCCAATAATTTTCTTAAGAAAAGAAACTTTGTTTTCACTAAGTTATTAAATTTCCCTTGAAAATCCATATTTTGTATGAAAATAATAATTGTATAAACTAAATTAATTCGAGAAAAATCACATTTTCTCCTCTAATTCTTTAATTGACCCATTAGATTGGTGGCATAAAAATTTTGAAGCCACTTGAATAAAATTTAATGAATTATGAAGTGATAGGACCTATAAGGGCAAAAGTGTAATTTTAAAGAATTTATCCTTAATTAATATTTAGGCTTAAGTAGAGTGGAAATGGGCAATGAATAATTTTAATAAATATATTAAATGATTGAAATATATAATGGATAATTGGTAGAAATCAATCTCACTTTTGTCATATATAAAGATAAATTAACAATTTTCTTTAATTACTTTAATTTGGAAAAAAATTAAACTAAATGATCCATAAAACTAGGGTTTTCATCTTTGGATGGTGATATCTAATGATTTTAAACTTTTAATCAATGTTTCATTGATAAATCATTAATTTGTTAAGAATCATAGTCATATAACTAAAATCCCATTAAAGTCTTAAGGGATTGGTAGTGAGATTACGCTTAATCAAATTTTACTAATGAGGTTTAGAAAAGCAAAATACAATTAATTTCAAACCCATTTGAAACACTATATGTCCACCAAAATTGGTTGAACTCTTTCATATGTTAAGTTGCTCCATGAGGCCCCACTTACATAATTCTAAAATTAAATATCAAGTGATATTTACTCCACCTTTTGGGACAATTAAAACATTAATTCACCAAGCATAAGGGTGTGAAATGGATGAATCATTTAAGAACTATGATAAGCTCAAAATGAACTCAGGAATGTTCAAGTGATATTTACAAGTCTTCTGAACATCTTGTAGGACAACTGAGTCTATCATACTTATTAAAGGAAAACATTTCTCAAATGAATGAATAGGATCACCAAGTTATGGCATAGGGTTTTGTAGGTTTGTGACGAACCAATCTATCTGCTCTGCTTTCCTGCAAATTATAAATGTTTATTGCAAGATATTAAAGTTATAGATGGAGAAACGAGAAGACTCGACAGGTACTCTTTAGCAAGTTTACAATACCTTCTTTTCAGTGCTTCCTTTACTTTACTGTTCTTGCTAACAGCTTGCATGTTAAACAACAAATGTCACCCTGCATGAAAACCAGCACTTTTAGGATAGCCACAAAACCAATATCAAAATTAAAACTAAAACGAAACAAGATAAAATTTACTGCCACAACAGTCAAAATATAAGGTAACTTAAATTTTAATCACAAATAAAAAAAATTACAAATGCAACTAAATTAAAATGTCTCTATCGGATGATCGAGAATACCTTAGAGGATGCAACCTACGGCTGCTATTAAGATTTCCTACGGTCTAAATGAAAGTATGGAAGTTATTAAATCGAGTTTAGTAAATTCATCTGGACTATGTGAATCCATAGAAAATAGTGGTGTCGGAATGAGGGAACCTCAGGAACCTAACCGTGTCTCTATAATCAACTTTAATATTCCCCTAAATAAGACATTAATACGCCTCAATTCAAAATTTCTAAAACTTGATACTCCACTTTTCTCTTTGATTGACACTTCTTTAAACTGAATCTGCAACGACGAGGAGCTTGGAGCATTCATAGTGAGCAACACGACCATCTTCAACACCAAAACTCCTTAGAACTAAAGCAACAAGCCATAAGACTTCGAGGTAGCTTGTCTAGTGCAATATAAACCAACACCTTATCTCCTTAGGCTTTTGTACCTTGTGCAATATAAGTCTTAACTTGTCTTAGGTTCCAAGGTTGTCATCGTGTATAAAATAAGTCCTCCTATGTTTTTCGCTATTCGTATGATCGGTATCAAGTGGATGTATGCCCTAAATTATAAAATTGGCAGGATGAAACATCAAATATTAATTACAAACCAGAGCCAAATTATAGGTTAGTCAGGAAGGTACTAAGATTCCTCTTAGATCCATGTGCTTCCCCTAGCTTTCTCTTCAATTAGATTTCCATGATAAATGTTCCAAAATTTGAGCCACTAACCTATTGAACTTCCCATTATCACATTTTCTTGAAGAACCCTATTTTTTGGAAGTCATGAATACAATATTTCCTTTTCTTTATCAAGTGTTTTCTTAAGTGACTTCAGTTATCTAAGATATAATTAGCTATAGGGACTTGCCCTTATTGGAAACTTAAATACCCCTGATTAATATAAACCCAACCAAATGGATTTCATGAAATATTTAGTTTATTTGATCAAGCCTCACCCCAAAGCAATGTATCTATTCTTCGGGATAGATACATGTCTTATGGTGAAGTGGTCGAATTCTTAAACTATTGATTATATGGAAGCTATTTGATTTCATATATTTCAAAATTAAAAATGATATTTTCTAATCTATAATTATTTTTATCTTAAATTAAATCAATTTAAAAATGGGTGTCGGGATGTCTATTCAGGTGACCAATAATTTCTAATTCGGTGGCCGAAAATCTTATGGCGACTCTGCTGGGACTAGTTTCTCTCTTCATTTAGATTAGGAATGTTATATTCAATCATCGGTGATGAGTTCATGTCCCTCACGAACTATATTACCATTCTTCCATTGACAGACTTTACCCATTTCTTTCTTGGGAAAGTACGATTGACCTTTCTCGATTTCAGGACTGTTTGTTTAAGCCATCTTTAAAACTAAGGGTTCAAGAATCTTTAAGGATTCTTCTTTAATTTTTGTGGGATCGGACCATCAATAGGTGTGTTGGAAAACTTGTTTTTCTAGGGAAATGTGCATCATGAAGGGGATCCTGGACGGGGTCCCACACTTCACCTCCTCTTTGTGCCTCTTAGGTTTAGTCCTGCTATCAGCAGATTGAACATTCTTTCTTAAATCTCAAAACTCCTTTTAATGAACATATGAAAGTCAAAACATGATAAAATACTAATGATCAATTAAAATTAAATAAGATGAAATAGTGCTCAGTTCACAGAACGACCTTTTACATAGTGTTTGCACTATGATTAAATGTTTTAAGCCTCCGCTAACTTTCAGAATGTTTCTTTCAATAGTCATGATGTCGACCCCTACGCTGACTTTCTTTTGCAAATTGCCCACTTTCCACAAGACCCATCTTGCAGCATCAATGATTCAATTTAGAACCAGATAAAATGAGTTTGAAGTGCTACTTGGAAAATCCCTGTTCGTTGTCGTGAAAGTTGCCACCCCCGATGTTTAGGAACCATCTGGTTAGTTGGAACTCCTAGGAAGATTTCCCCTCTGCTAAAAAGGTGAAGGTTTCTACTGTCCCCGTTAATTCAATCATCTTTGTGCCTAGGAGAGTTGTTGCCCCTACCACTACCGGCTTTGCCATCACCGCACTTGCTTTCCCGTCTGCCAAAGGGAAGGAAATTCTATATTAAGAAAATTTTGATAATGTCTTTCTCACCCCGCCATAAGTCTTTGAGATTGGTTCTAGTTCTGGAGTTCCTCCGCTGACTAGGTCTCAAAAGAGGAACCACAATCATAAGATTCTTAAAGCGACCAGAGCACAAGCTGCAAGTCTGTCAGTGAATGATGAGATTCCTTAGCAGGAGGAACTCAGTTTACCAGAGACCTCTCCACTCTTTCGAGGGAGTAGGTTCCACCAGTTGATTAATACTATCGGAGATGAAAGCCTCAACAATATTGCTACTTCACTTCTGATTCACCTAAAATATATAGTATTTTTTATGTAAATTTTTTTACCTATTTTTGATAATATTCCACTTTAATGAAATATATTTCGTGTTTTTCTTCCAGTTATGAAGAAAATGAGTGATTATGATGAAAGGATCAAAATTGGATCAAATTTGGAGCAAAACAATGAAAAAATGAAAATTTTGACTTTGGGGGATAAGCCCCGCCTAGTCAACGCTTAGGCGCCACAGTTAAAAATCAAATTTTCTTCATTACTGGAGCCAATTTTGAGGGGTGTTTGAAGAAACTCTTTGTGTTGACTTCCTTAACTTCTCATGGGCGGCCAATTTGAATGAAGGGATGCATCGTTTAGTGTATACATTGAATCTGGACAAGATTTAAAGAGACACAAGGCACCTTTTGGAAAATAATATCATGAAGACTTAGAATTAGTTTAAGTCTGTGCGCTCTTTTAGTGTTCTTTTAGTGTGTCGTCTTTTAGTTTTAGTGTCTTCTTCTAGTTTCAAGAGTTCTTTTCTACTTTTACATTTAATCTTTTATTGTATAAGGTCTTTTAGAGTTAGTTAGTTTAAGGAGAAAGGGTTGGTGTGAAACTTTCTTCCACTAATTTTCTTCCATCCATTTATCTAGTTTTCATTGAAGTCTAAAGTCAGTTTCCAAGTCAACAGAATTGGGCGCAAACCTCTGTAGTGTTGTCCTGTGGAAAGTCATGTTTCAAAGGAACTTCCAGAGTCTTGTGGAGAGGATTTTCAGATAAGTGTTTACTTGTGTTTTTATATTTAGTTTTTAATTAAAGCTTTTTGTGTTTTTTTTTGTGATTTCTATTTTCAAATCAATGTGTTCTTGTGTTTTCTCAATGAAATCTGAGTATTTTTTTTATCTTTTTTTTTCTTAAATGAAGAAGTAATTAAATTATGTAGGATTGTTGTGGAAAGTATAAGTGTTTAAAGTTGAAATACGTTGTGAGGATTTAATTCCATGAACTTAATTTACCTAAAAATCACATACAATTATAGGGGTGAGAATTGTAGTCCATACAATTGAATGCAAAAATATTAGGAGATATGTTTTTAATGGGAATAAAATTAGAGAAATTTAGAGTGACGGGCTATAGCTCCCTAATTTGGTTTGATATTTTAAATTTTGTTATGAGAAATTAGCCCCCAAGTGGAGGGAATCGAGTGAACTCTAGAGTCAAAGCTGTTATCTTCCCTGCCTAACCATTTTCAAATTTTTAAAATTTCAAATTAACCAATGTTCTTTGTAGAACAAAATAAGGGTAAAGAATAAATGTGCTCCTATTTTTCACAACACATTTAAATATTTCCACAACAATACTTTCATAATTATTACTGCTTTATAAGAGAAAGAAAAAGATATTTTATTTCATATTATTTTATATCATTATTTAGTTCTGATAATTTTCATTTCCTGCTTAGCTTTCTATTAAAAAAATACCAAAAACAACTTTCTAACTTTACAAATCAAAACATACTTTCAAAAGTCATTTAAAAAATAAAAATATAATTTTCTTATTTCTTTAAAAAGTTCTTATATTTTCCTATGGGTTCGATATCTCGTGGCTTAATCAGAAAGTTCTATATTACTTGATAAATGATATGTATACTTGTGTAGTATGCCATATTATAAAATCATAATTTTCATATCTAAAATTTAAGAATAAATATTCAGGGATCAACTTCCATCACCACATGGTCGTGATGAAGTGAGGGGGAGGCCCACACCCATCACCAGAGTTAACATCCCTTTCCGAAGTTTAGCCGAAAAAGGAGGATGTTCTGTTGCTAAGCTCCTCAAGAGGATGGGATGTGCAATATCTCTCAAAATAATGAATGAAATTCTAAAGATGGAGAGACTCGTTCTAGTGTCCATCAAACATTGTTTGGGGAGACATGTTGATATCACTACTACAGATGATGATACTGCCATTCTGACACCTGCAGTGCACAGATCAGTCATGTCTTGGTTGGGTCCAAAGTACAATCTTCCGATGATTATGAGAAATCTCGGAAGAAAATGTATAAGTGAAGTTTATTTACCTCTCTACATGGTCTAAACCCTAGGGAGTACACTTTCGTTCATCACTCTAATGTCCCCACCAAGACACACTGTCTAAAGCATCGACTCTTAAGAGGAAATTGGGGTTACCAAAGGATGTTGCACCAGTGCATTCCGAGAGGTTTTTGAATCACAAAATGAATCATGAGTCTGACGTTCCTGTTCCTGCTACCACTATTGCTCTTGATTCATTTGCAGAGAGAACTGATAGTCGAGGGAAGTCTACAGATCTGAAATTGATTAAAGAGAAAGCAGTCGATGCTAAATTCCGAAAGCTCCGAGCAGATAATTAAAAATTAGCCAAATAATGAGGTCTGGATATTGATCATGAAGATTACTTACTGTCATATTACATGGATGAACAGTTCATGGAAATCAATGTGGTTGAAACAAGATCCAAGACATCTGCGCGAGAGGCTCCCTTTGAGGAGAATGCCACAAATGAGCTTCAGAGGGTCATAATGACAAGAGATGAACAAGCTATTTTTCTAAAAAAGAGGATGAAGGAGATGACTACCACCATGATGCGCCATGGCTACACTCTATGTTTAGTTATAGTCATGACCAGTAGCATCTCCGAAATTAACCAACCCGAAATCATACGCATTACTGATGAAAGAAGTGAACTGGCTTCTACCAATGAAGATGAACAAGTGAGAAAGGATTCAACTTAAAGACTACCAGAAAAGGATATCAAGCAAATGGTCGAACAACAAGTTCGGGAGGCCTTGGCTTAGTCCAATGGTGGAGCATCGGGTTTAAAGGGTAGACCCTACCTAGAGGAATTTGATGTCGTGCTTTACCTAAATGGCTTCGTGCCCCCGACTTTGAAGACGTTCGACATGATAGGGAATCCTTGTCAGTACATAGCACACTTCAGGACCAATTGTTGCAACACAGAAGGAAGTGAAGCTCTATTGTTCCGACATTTTGTAAGCAGCTTGTGAGGGATGACATTCGATTGTTATGACAAGCTTCCCAAAGGATTAGTGAAGACTTTCGCATAAATAGAAAATATGTTCGTGAAGAGATTCACCAGTGCGCAACACCATGTCACTATATGAGACCTCACCGTAGAGTGACAGAAGCCCGAAGAGACTCTAGTCGACTACATTCTGGGATGGAGAAACTTAAACATGAAGTGTGGGCCTCAGTTATAGGAATAACACATGATTGAGATACTACTCAAGTGTATCCACGATCCGATGGCTTTCTTGCTTAAGAGTCTTACCATCAAATCTTTCAATAAATTACTCAGTAAATCAAGTAGTTTACAAGATGAAGTCAAGCATATGGAGCCTATAGAGAAAGCAGAGAAAACAAGGCCAACCAAAGCATATGAAAAGAGATCTAGCAGAGTAGAATAGCCGATGAGAAATCTGGCCAAGTAGTCACCGCAGCAACATAGTCAGCCTTCATAGTACAATCAGTCTCACCAGTATGGTCAACCTCATTCACAGCAGAACAACCAGTATGCTCAGCAGGAGAGACCGTACAGGATGGATGGAAGGCATGGTTCGACGATGTCAGAATGGCTGTGCAGGAACAACTCCTTCAAGGATGATGCTATAGTGAAGATATTCAAAAACATAATGAAGTAGTCTGGGTTCAGATTACCCGAGCCCAAGAAGCCGGAAAAGATTAACAAGAAGGATCAACCCAACTTTTGTCCCTACCACAGGTTGCTTGGACACACAATAGATGGTTGATTCAGTATCAAAGAATGGCTCGAGTGGAATTACAAGAAAGGAAATATAACGATATCGAAAGAATATATGAAAAAAACTGAAAGATGTTCTATAAATATGATTTTCGTTGAGCCAATCACTCCAATTGACCCGTATGCCAGTAAGGGCGGATGGAGTATGATTTGAAACGAACTCAAGTGTTTTCTCGATCAGATACAATTAACTATAAAGCAAACCACTGCTCAGAATCTGCCACCTTCCTAATCTAAGATGAAGACTTCACAGAGGAGACTACCACAACCGGAACGGAGGAAGAAGGAGATCACAAGTGAAATTAAGGACGATATCGTGAAGGATAGATGATCCCCAAATATTTATGCTTAAATTTTATATATGAAATTACACTTTATATTTCTTCTCAAAAATAATTTTTCTTTCTTGACAACGGCGCCAAAAACTTGATTCCAAAGCAAATAAGTGATCAACTTTAACTATTTATAATATGAGATTCTACGCAAGTATACGTATAGTTCATCAAGTAATATATGACTTTCTGATTAAGCCCCAAGATATAGTACTAACAGGGAAATGTTCTAAAAATTTAAAAAAAGCAGAAAAACAACTTTTTACTTTTCAAAATGATTTTGTAAGTTATGTTTTTAAAATAGAAAGTTTAAATTCTTTTTGATAAATTTTAAGAATAAGTAAAGTAAGAAACTAAAATTTTTAAGAAGATTAAATGATATAAAAGCAAATGAGAATAAAATATCTTTTTCTTCTTCATGAATCTGTAATAATTATGGAATTTTGTTGTGGAACTATCGAAATGTGTTGTGCCAAATAAGAGCAGTTATAATCTTTACCCTTTCTTGGTTCTATAAAGAACATAGGTTAATCTGATGCTTCGAAATCTTGGAGATGGGTTAGGCAGACTATAGAGTTCCCACTTCTCCCTCCACCTAGGGCTAAGATCTCTTAACAAAACTTAAAACATCAAACCAAATTGGGGCTTTATCTTATCACTCTAAAGTCCTCTAATTCTATACCCAATCAAAAGCATATCTTACTATTTATTTGCACTTAATTATATGGACTACATTTCTCACCAATATAATTTCATGTGATTCTCTCCAATTGTTAATTAAGACAATACCACATTGGTTCTTACATGTTCTCATAACAAATTTTAACATCTCTATTGGCCAAATCAAGAGGTATATAAAGTGCAAGGTGTTGAATCATCACAACTTCTTCAAAAATAAACATCTATACTTCACACAACTTCCATCCATAATTTAATTACTTCATCATTTAAAATAAAAATGATAAAGAAAACTACTCAGA
This sequence comes from Papilionanthe hookeriana x Papilionanthe teres, assembly GCA_022702705.1. NCBI lineage: Eukaryota > Viridiplantae > Streptophyta > Magnoliopsida > Asparagales > Orchidaceae > Papilionanthe > Papilionanthe hookeriana x Papilionanthe teres. Next base: position 153,804,103 of record CM040424.1, read on the forward strand.
ACTCATGGAGAGAACACAAAGACAATTTGATTTGAAAGCAAAGATCATAGTGAAAACACAACAAGTCTTACTTTAAAACCAAATGTAAAAAAAAAGATAAAAATTTATCTGAAAATCCTCTCCACAAAACTCTTGAAGTTCCTTTGAAACTTTTCTTTCCACTAAACGACTCTTTAGAGTGGGTTGTCCAACTCTGTAGACACCAACTCTGACTTTAAACTTAAATACAAACCAGATAAATGGATGAAAGTATATTGGTAAGAAGAAGGCTTCAACACGAACTCTTTCCCCTCTAAAACTCTCTACAAGATTCCAATGACTTCAGAACTCTCCAAAGACTCTCTAAAATCTTCCAACAAAAAATTCTAAAAAGAATCTCTCAAAAAACTCTCTTTCTAATTACAAGACTTCATTTTATAATTCATCAAAAGGTGCTTTGGTGTCTCTTGAAATCATGTCCAGATTCAATGTTTCTATCAAAAGATACATCTCTTCATTCAAATTTGCTGCCCAAAAGCAGTTAAGGAAGTTTAAACCAAAGGTTTCTTTAAACACCCTTAAAAATGGCACCAAATTTGATTTAATTCATCGCTTTTAACCATCGCCGCTATGCGCCAGCCCTTGGCGCTTAGCCGCAAGAGGCTAATTTTGCACACTTTTCATTTTAGCTCAAATTTGATCCTTTTTTTTACTCCTTTCATCACAATCATTCATTATAATCAAACATGCAAGAAAAACATGAAAATACCTACCCTTAAAGGGAAATATCATCAAAAATAGATATAAAAATGTGCATAAAAACACTATATATTTTAGGTGTATCAATAGGATAGGGGTTGCCCCTGTTAGATTGGTTGTCTCAGATTCAGGGGTGAAACCTCTTGAAACCCTGACTTTCTACGATTATCTTTATGCATCTCCAGAGTCTTATAATGATAATAGAAATGATTTTGGCTATGTTCTTATTGTTTCTAGTGATGATGTAACTAATTATGACCCATCTAACCCCGATTTTGATTCCCAAAATAATCCTTGAAACATGTTAGTTCCCGATAGAACGTCAATGAAAATGAAGAAGATGTTAACAATACTGATTATTTCACTATGGGAAGTGAGGAGCCAATCCTCGAGTGCAAAGAAACTCCACTTGCAATCAGCTTGTATCTTTCAGATATAGAAATAATACCAAATGGATCAGCTATAACATCAGGAGAACCTCTACTTCCAGAAGAGGAAGAACTAATAGAAGTACATTTACGAAATGGCAAGGTACAGGACAACTCTAGTGGAGAAAGGAAAACAAATAATTACTCAAGAAGAAATTCCTTCAACAACTTAAGAGGTACAAATTTGAATGAGAGGGAAAGTTCAACCAAGTTGATTACAATCTAGTAGCACATCTTAGGATGTTACTAGGCAAATTAAGCAATTATGATGCTCTACTCTTGTCAAGGGAGATGAGAGAAAATCTGATCAAGGCTCTACTTGATCCAGACATTTTCTTAGCGCAGTTGGCTAGCACATCCTTGGATGGAGTTTGTAATTTAAAGGATTAGTTTGGCTTAACCTTCACTGGCGATGATTTACTACTCGATACAGCCGATCACAACTGTTCACTTTACATTTTTGTCATCATCGACAGGTTTATACTCTCTAGAGTGTTAGTAGATTTTGGAACATCGCTTAACATAACGAGTCTATGGATGTTAGCTTACCTGGACATAGTCGCACGAGAGCTCTCCACAGATAAGATGATGCTAAGAGGATTTAACCAGAAAGGAGAAAGTGCCCTCAGATCTAAACACTAGAAATGAGTGTTGGAAATTTAGTAACAACTGCAAATTCTATGCCATCAACGTAGATACTTTGTTCAACACCCTGCTTGGTTGACCATGGCCTCACGAGTACAATATGGTCTTGTCATAACATTACCAATGCATCAAGCACTACAAAGATGGACAAAAACATCGCGTCAAGAGAGATCTAGAACCATTCTCAATACATGAAGTGGGCATCCATGAAGATGCCGCCTACTAAACTCCCCTGAAGAAAACAGTATTTTCAATAGGTTGTGACAAGCAAATTTGAAGATTTAGAATAGCCATAGGAACAGGACCATACAACTCCACTTCAATGATCTTCCACCACTCCTTAGGAAAAAGTTGGTGGTAGTTCTGTTAGCCCAATCATCCGAAGTCGAGGCCGGGGATGTGGGTGAGGAAAAACTCACCAGATTGTTGAACGGATGAAGCCAGCGATCAGCATCGGCATAAAAGGAAGCTCCATAGAGAATCAATTCAGTAAAGAAACATTGATGATAAGTCAGAAGAAGCCTCTGTTCAAAATCTCTCTAGATGACACAAAAAAGAATGAAAACTAATCAATGTGCGATCGAATTAACCATTTTGTTCAAGTCATGAGCCTAACTCTAATCCACCCTCAAAAGTTCGAGAGTATGGAGGTCAAGGAAGTCCATAAGGTTGGTATTAAACCGATCAAGTCTTACCGAGCTTCCCCTTCTACGTCTGAACCTTGTATAACTCTTAAAGATGACGACTCTAATGAATTAATGGAATTACCTTTTGGTTTCTTTTCATTATGTGTACAAAAATTAATTCAACAAGGATATGTGCCGAAGTAAATGCCAAAAAATAAATTACAATAAATTGAAAACTTATGGAATGTAAAAAGAAAGAAACTTAATTCAAAAGTAGGTCTTGGGTTTGGAACGATTGGACGCGTCGATGACTCAGGATTTTGCATGGTTGTTACTAACCAGTCAAAGGAAGATTTCCTAAACATTCAAGATGAATTTGAAGATCAACCAATCGATGATTCTCCACCAAAGTTCGAAGAAGAGATCAAATCTACAGTCGATGAATTAAAGAAATCAACCTCAGGACTGAGGAGCAACTCTGACAAACTTTCATAAGTTGGTTACACATTGTAGAAGAATCTGCGGGTTTGATCAAGTTATTGTCAGTATTCAAGGATTGTTCGCTTGGAGTTGCAAAGAAATGCAAGGATTATCCCCAAAAGTTACGGTTCACCACCTCGAAGTGGATCAAAGTTCAACGCCAGTGAAGCAAGCTCCCAGGAGAATGCGTCTCATGATAGAACAAAAAGTTACAACATAAATAAAGAAGTTGATAGACACTAACTTTCTCCAATAAGAGCAGTATCTGATATGGTTAGCCAACGTTGTACCAGTAAAGAAGAAGAATGGACAAATTCAAGTATATGTCAACTTTAGTGACTTAAGCAAAGCAAGTCTGAAGGATGAATTTCTGCTACTAATAGCGGAACTAATGGTGGACATCGCTTCGTCACACGAGATTTTACTCTACATTGATGGATCGCCAGGGTACAACCAAATCAAGAAGGCTCCATAAGATGCAATGCTCACAACATTTAGAACTCTGATCAAGATCTATTGTAACACAATAATGCCATTTGGGTTGAAGAACACCGGAGCTACAAATCAATAAGCAATGACGAAGATCTTCGATGAATTCATTCACAATCAAGTGGAATACTACGTGGATGAGTTGGTCATCAAGAGCAAAGTAAAGGAGAACCACCTATATGATTTGAGGATCATATTTGAACTATTACGGCAATACAATCTTAAAATGAATCCCTTAAAGTGCAACTTTAGCATTACCTCTAGGAAATTTCTTGGATTCATTGTCCTTCATCGGGGAATCGAAATCGACCCAGAAATGATTAAAGCTATCTTGTAAATGCCTCCTCCTAAAGCCTTGAAACAACTACGATCGTTTTAATGTAAATTGGCATACCTAAGACTCTTATATCTAATTTGTTAGGAAGGTGTCTACCCTTTTTGAACCTACTTCATAAAGATGTCAGATTCTTCTGGGGAGAGTAGTGTCAATGGGCTTTTGAAGATATTAAACAATATCTAACGACACCTCTTGTTTTAGTAGCCCCTATCCCGGGTAGACCGTTGATACTTTATACCGAAGCCTTAGACGAGTCCTTCATAACTTACTTGCCCAAGTCAATGATAAGGGTAAAGAGAATGCACTCTACTACGTGAGTCGATGTCTAATACTCGTGAAAGAAAAATATCCTACTATTGAGAAACATTTTCTAGCTTTGTTTTTCACCACTCAAAAGCTTAGACACTACATCTTGTCTCATAAGGTCAACCTAATTTTGAAAGTTAATCCTTGCAATATTTGATGACCCGACCAACTCTTTCTGGATGTTTAGTAAGGTGTTTAATGATACTATTGTAATTTGACATAACTTTTGTGCCCCTTCGCGTTATCAAAAGACAAATTATTGTAGACTTTCATACAACGCACCCACTGGTAACTGGGTCCCTACTCAACGATGAACTAGCAGATGAAGAGATGCTACAAGTTGAATAGGCCAACGACAGACATTGGCAGATGTACCATTGTCAGCCAAAAGAAATAAAGGACATCAGACAGTTATACCTGGCAAAGAAGGGATTGGTTTGATCTTCGTAACACCAGATCAGGCCATGCTAAGATTTTCTTACCACTTCACAGAGCCGTGTACCAATAAGGAAGCATAGTACAAAGCTTTAATCAACTGTTTTGGAATTGGCAACACTAGTGGAAATAACAGACATTGCCATTTATGGTGACTCGCAACTAGTCATCCTGCAAGTGGTAGAGCAATATAAAATTCTGAAGTAGTGAATGGAAGTATACCACTGGTATATGGTGAAATTGCTAGAATAGATTCCAAGTGTGAGATTCTATAGAATTCCACCAGAAGACAATGCCCATGTGAACATTTAGCTAAACATGCTAAACAATTAGCTTGTCCACCCGAAGATCTATAGATATTACAGTGCAAGGATGTTAGATTTTATCTCAGATAAACCTGCCAATTTGCACAAGATTTGAAAAGAAAACATAGCAGCTACAATGTCAGATGATACAGAAAACTGGTGTCAACCGATAATAGAATATTTACAAACAGGAAGACTAGCAGAGAACAAGTCAGTGGTGCACCATATTTAAAAGAGAGCTCTTTCATATGCCTTGATCAATAATGTTTTGTATAGGAGATCGTTCAACCAGATGTGGCTCAGATGTGTCAGCAGAGCAGAAGCATAGAAAATCATCAAACAAGTACATGCTAGATTGTGTGAGACTTCACCAGTCAGGACCAAAGATGAAAATGAAAATCAAACAACTCGGATACTGTTGGTCGACAGTGATGACAGACTACATGGACATAGCAAAGAAATGTCATCAATGCGAAGTGCATGGAGTGGTCTTGCACTAACCTCCAAATGTTCTTCATCCCACGATTGCCTCTTGGCCATTTGAGTGTTGGGGTACGGACATAGTGGGTCTAATAGACCCTCCATCTTCAAAAGGATACAAATTTAAATCGCAGCTATAGACTACTTCCCTAAACGGGCAGAGGCAGTACCGCTATGGGAAGACACAGGACAGCAAGATCTATAGTTTTTCAAAAATCAGTTCGTCTACTGCTTCGGTGTGCTGCGCAAAATTATCTTAGATAATGGGTCTGCCTTTAAGAGCATGAAAATAAAAAAATTCGTCAGACGACACGGAATAGACTGAAGATACTCTGCGATATACTACCAAAGAGAGAATGGCTTGGTAGAAGACTTCAACAAGATGTTTGTTCAGATCTTAAAGAAGACACTCAAAGACAACAAAAGAGGATGGCACGAGAAGTTACTGGAAGCTTTGTGGGCCTACAATACGATAGTTAGAACCCTAACATAATCTACACCTTACGCACTTGTGTATGGGTCCAAGGCAGCTCTGCAGCTAGAGGTTCAACTACCATTGCTCCGAGTCACCATCACCAACCAAATTACCACAGAAGAGAATGCTAAGCTCTGACTTGTAGAGTTGGAAAGTCTTGAAGGAAAGAGATTGCTCACGCAGCAGAATTTGTAACTCTATCAAGCGAAGATGATCCAAATCGACGATGAATCTCGAGGACGTTCAAAATCGGTGACCTCTTGCTCATTCTTAAAAGACTTATTCTTACACACCGCAAGATAGGAGGAAAATTTAAACCGACTTGGGAAGAATCATTCATTGTAGAACAAGTTTACTCAGGAGGGTCGTACCAGCTGGTGGATTCTTAAGGAGAAAGACCTATGTTGCAATAAACAGATGATATCTAAAGAAATACTATGTGACCTGATAAACTTAAAGAAGGATATTTATTACTATATAGCCATATGGCCAGTTTCTACGACTAGGTCCAAATTTTGTAATAAAGTAAAATTTAATAAAATAAATTTTCTCACAAGATAAAACACGCTTGTTAAATTTCTAATTCCAAATTTTATAAAATCATATTAAATAAGATAATGGAATCAAAATAATTATAAAATTTATTAAATAAATAATAATAAGTTAGTTATTGTTCTTGTTCAAGAAAAATGCGAGCCACTAACATCTGCCCCTGTTTTCTTGTGCATGAAGTGTCAGGTCACGAGGTGGAATTTGCTTTCAAAGACAGCTTGGACCTTGCGTTTCGAAAAGAAAGAAAACATACAATAAGGCTGAAATTATGAAGTCAATGATGAAAAGTGGTCGCAGAGAGACCGGATAGACATCAGGACATGGAGGCAGTGGAAGTTTTGCTGACTTTCACCTCCTCGCCATAAGACACAGTCTTATATTCCATCCATGATTACTACTTTGGAGGGAGGTCTTATTGCCGCTACAACTGAGAGAGTTCCAGACGCGCCGTTGGCACATACAAAAAGAGGTTATGCAAATCGCCACAAGCGTCACCTCTTGGACAGGATGGAGAGGAGATAGGCTCAAGAGTTAGCCGCCGAGCTACCCCTTATTCCAGAAGAATTTAAAAAACCAGATAATAAAGAAACTGACGACAGCGCACCGCACACAGATACTGAGCCAGAGATTGCTGAGGACCCCTCCTCAACATGGGATCTGATGGAAGAAATCTTTACTGGGTGCTCAACTTGTAAATTGAGTCTACCCCGACAACTTTTAGTGACAGGGGCATTTTCAGAATGCACGTAGTCCCACTTCCTGCAGTTAAGAGGAGTAAGGCACATTCGAGGCATATGCAGCTACTCCGACGCTACTCAAGGGTGGGGAGTAGCCTGATGTAGAGCCATACATACCACAGTTCGTTCTGCCACCGCCACAACGAGGAGTTCTCGACTATGTAATGGCAAAGATCAGATGTGTTAGAAAAAGAGAATTTCAACATTATGAAGAAATACAAGGAAGATTCTTCAACATCTTGGATGTCCTAGAGCTATACAGAGACGTGTTTTTGAGGAATGATTAAGAAATAATCTTGGATAGTGTCTTATCCCTCCAAGACTTAGACAGAGTGGGTCATTTGAAGGAAAGGACATATACAAAACCAACGAAATGAAAGAGAGGAAAGGGCAGGGTCACTATTCTGTGTGGGTGCTACTACAACTTCGCTAGCGATTAATAGGGTAATCCCTCAAGGATTCTACAGCACAACAAGGTGAATCTGATGCCACCACAGATAAAGAAGATGATAAAGAGGATGGTCGAGTGGCACATACTGCATGCAGATTTTATTCTCAACAGCTGCATCATAAATATATATGAGGATGGGGATTGTATCCTGCCTTATATCGACCACCATGAACTTGTGAGGCCTTTCTACACGGTCTCATTTATAATTGAAAGTAATATTTTGTTTAGCTGGGAAATTAAGATTGTGAGAACAAAAGAGTTTTGAGGTTCAGTCGAGATCCTTCTGCAAGTCGGATCAGTGCTGGTGCTAAAAAGAAACGGAGCAGATCTTGTTAAGTACTGCATCCCAGGAGTTACAATACAAAGGGTCCTTTAGACGAATGGATGAGGATAAGGCACTATTTTACTACGAATCAGATCTAGAATTGGAAAACCTTCATCCATTGTCATTGTAACATCAGTACCTCCAGGTGTTCGCGAGGGTACTTTTGCTCCGAAGCGTAGCCTTGCCTGGTTAGCTTGTCTATGGAGCAGCCTCAGATGGCAGATATCTAATACCTCCTACACCAAGTCACATCAGTTGTCATCACTATGTACGCTCAATTGACTTTTGGATGTGTGTCAGCATACAATCAGTCGTACTATTGCTTTAAGCAAAAGATTAATAAAGATTTATGTTTCAACTTACCAAGTTTTTCTTCAGAAATGTTTCTTTTAACGCGATGGTTCGAAGCCAAAGGACCATGCGGAATTAAAATGAACAAATAAGGATAAATTATTAAAATGAATCAAAATCAAAACAAAATTGAATCTGAAATCAAATGAAACAAAACGAAATCAAGTGAAACTAAATGAAATCAAATGAAATAAAATGAAACGAAACGAAATAAATTGAAAGAAAATGATAAATTGAAAATTAATGCTAAGCTAATTCCCTTTCTCGAATCTTTGAGTCTCTGCACTCATCCTCAAGTTCTTCTTTTCCAAAATTACTCCACGAATTTGGCACTTTACACAATGTCGCTTCTCACAAATTCCAAACCTCAGAAAATTCCACAAATCTCGTAATGGTTACCAGTCTTAGCCGAACTACACCAATTCTATTTTCTTCGAAAGTTAATGTCCAATTTTCTCTAAATATTTCTACGTGAAACTCTTGAATCAGTACCTAAATTCTATTTCCATTGCGTCACCTCTAGGGTTGGATGTGAGGACCTAAGCTTTCCTTCCTAATGTGACACACTATTACCTCTTGAGCTGGATGTGATTCCCTGAGCTTTCCTCCTCAATATAGTAAAATTTCCCAAACTTTCCACATCCTATTTGAGAAATATTCCGCCTTCCACAAAATTCTAGGGTATGAGCTCAGTCGTTAGATTCCTTAAATTCCTTAAATTTCCATTCTCTTTCGAGAAATTTTCTGCCTTCCATGAAATTCCACGGTAGGAGCTTAGACCTCTGATTCCCTAAATTCCTTAAATTTTCATTTCACTTTCGAGAAAATTTTTGCCTTCCACGAAATTCAAGGTCGGAGCTTAATCGTCTGATTCCCTAAATTACCTAATTTTCGATTTTCCTTCCGAGAAATTGTCTGCCTTTTATGAAATTAACGGTCAGAGCTCAGTCTTCTGACTCACTATATTCCTTAAATTTCTGCTCCCTTTCCGAGATATTTTCTACATTCTTGATATTTCAAGGTCTCTACCCAAATTTTGATTCTCATTTTTGAGACTGTTACTTAAATTCCAGTTCTAGTAATTCGAGACTGGTACCTAAATTCCAGTTCTCAGCTTCTGGAATTAGTATCTAAGTTTTGATTCCCTTTTTCTGAGGTCGGTACCTCAATTCTGACCTTGTCTTCTCTGCACTCACTTAAACTCAAAGATTCCCACGAAATTGAAACTAAGTAAAAATTCCATAAATTCTAAATTTCCAATAATTTACATAATTCTCCATAAATTTCATAAGGCCCAAAATCAAATTCAAACTAAAAATTTAAATTGAAATCAAATTCAAATCTGAAATTGTAGTTAAATCTGAATTCTAACATCCATTCCAACTTCACATCGAATCGGATCGGACTCCTTCAAAGTTTGAAGGTTTGAAATTCATAGCTCCCTAACGACGGTAATCCATTTTCTTTTCCCCAGCAGGAGTTCCTGGGACTTGAAGGTTTTCTACCCAGATAATCCCCTATGGAAACTTCCTCATTGAATTCTATGTTTTGTCTCGAGTTTTGACTTAGACAGTTGTGTTGATTTTGTTCATCTCGTTGGTCAACATCAATACGTGCAATGTGCTTGCCCAGTACACCACTCCTATTGGGGGTCTATTTTTTGACCTCACTTTTGTTGAGGTCTAGTCTCTCTTTAGAATAGCCTAGGGTCTAGCCATAGGAATTTCTTCGTGACTATCTTATAAGACTACAAATGAACCCTCACTCCATAGAGATTCAAAATACCTCTTTGCTTAACTTGAAGTTTTCAAATGTTTAAAGTCTAAACTCTAAATTCTAAGGAGAATGAGACCAAGCATTAGGAAGATCAAGTGAAGTCCCCTATAGGATGCTCAAGCCTTAGGACTTACCCTGGGTGGTCTGGGTGAGGCTCACACACATATCTACACATTACACATGCAGACACTGCCTCACAAGCTTATCAAGCCCTAAACCCTACACATTACTAATCAAGCCCTAAACCAAACTTCTCCACACATGATCCCCTACTTCTTTGGAAACTTATGTGGGGGTTTCCCCAAGCTTATAGCCCCAGGCTAGGGCTTGATTAGTACTGGCACATGGAGGATCCAAATGGGGATTCCCTTGGTTCATGGCTCAAATGGGTTATCAAACCCTCTCAACTCCAAGTTTTTACCAAAAATCCTAACTTTTGACCCCTTTACTCCTAAACTCTACCAAATTACCAAGTTGCCCCCAAAACCCCAATTTTAGCCCAAATTCCCAACATCAATAAAAATTACCAAAATCTTCCAAAAATCATCCCAAAACATTTCTCACTAGTCAAAAGACCCAATACACCTCAAATTTAACAAAATTCCCAAAATATCCCAAAAATACCTAAAATTACCAAAATGCCCCTTAGAGCAAAAAAAATCCAAAAATTCCAAAAATTCCTAAACAAATAGCAAAACCCCTTAAATTTTCTTAATTTCAATTTAAACCACTTTATTTGACCCAATTTAACCAAATTTGCCTAATTTTATCAAAAGCTCCAAATTTGCCCTTTAAGGCCAAAAGTGTCCAAATCACCCCAAATGTCCACTAAATTGACTTCAATCCTCTTCAATTCCAATTCCAAACTTTAATTCACAATGTCTAACTTCATCCCAAACCAAATTCTAGACTAATTTGACCAGGTCAATTACGAGGGAAAAGGAAATGCTCTATACTACTTAAGTCGTCGTCTAATTCCGACGGAAGTAAAATATCCTTCGATTGAGAAGCATTGTTTGGCCCTGATCTTCGTTGCTCAAAAGCTCAGGCATTACATGCTTTCTCATATTGTAAATCTTATTTCGAAGTTTAATCCATTACAATATTTGATGACTCGCCTGACGCTTTCTGGCAGACATGCTAGGTGGTTGATGATACTATTGCAATTCGATATAACTTTTGTTCCTCTTCGTGTTATAAAGGGACAAGTCCTAGCAGATGTCCTTGCAGCACACCCTTTACCGGCAGAATCGCATCTCAATGATGATTTGTCAGACTAGCAAATAATGTGCTTAGAAGACCCCGATGATCAACGTTAGGAATTGTACTTCGACGGAACATCCTCAGCACAGAAAGACAAAGAATTGCAAACGATAGTGCCAGGTAAGGCAGGAATCAGATTGATATTTATAACACCGGAGCGGGGGATGTTAAGGTACTCCTACCATCTAACAGAACCATGTACAAACAACGAGGCAAAATACGAAGCCCTTATAACCGGACTGGAATTAACCATTCAGATGGGGATAACATACATCAACATCTATGGAGATTCCCAGTTGATCATTCAACAGGTCGCCGGACAGTACATGATTTTAAAACCAAGGCTTAAGCAGTACTTCCAATATGCCATGAAGTTGTTGGAGCGAATTCCAAATGTAAATATCTACTAGATTCCCATAAGAGAAAATGCTCTCACAGATGCGTTAGCCCGCCTTGCAAAAGAATTTTCCTGCCTACAGGATGAGTCAGTTGAAATGTCAGTTCAAGGATGACAGGTCCTATCACAGCTCGACATGGATACAATACACAAATCAGAAGGAAAAGAAAAAGAATCAGTTACAGCAGTAACAGAAGTTACAGAAGATTGGCGGCAACCATTAATAAACTACCTACAAACAGGAAACCTATCAGACGATAAGTTATTAGCTCATCAAATCAAGAAAAGAACTCTGTCTTACGCATTAATAAACAATACGTTATAAAGAAGGTCTTTCGATCAGATGTGGTTAAGGTGTCTGAGCGGGTCCGAAGCTCTTGAAATTGTTAAAGAAGTGCACTCAAGACTTTGTGGCGCTCATCAGTCAGGTCCAAAAATGAAAATGAAGATTAAGAGGCTAGGGTACTACTGGCCCTTGTTGACCTCATTTTTGACGAGGTCTTCTCTTTTCTCTTTAGTACTTAGGATCTAGCCTTAAGATTTTCCTTTGACTAATCTTAGAGGACTAGAAATGGAACCTAACACTTAGAAATCCAAACACCTCTTGACTCCTTACAAACCCCACAAGCTTGATTGAAGATCCCTAATCACCTAGAGGGTTGAAATCAAATGTGAAGGTTTAAAGGATGAGTTCCCTATAGGACTCTTTGGCCTTAGGACCACCCTGTGTGGCTTGGTCTGGTAAGGGTTGACTTACACACTCACTACACTCATACTCTACACTCTCACACACACAATCCAAATCCTAAAATCACACCCATACCCAACTTAACTCCCTGACTCATGTAGGTAATTCATATGGATGGACCTTAACCCCTAAGCCCCTGGTTGAGAGGGTTAAGAACAACATAGTGAATGCCTCAAATGAGTCCTCTCATGGCTCATATAGGCTTAATATGACTTCATGGCTCAACCAAAGTGCTTCAATTTCACTCATATTTGATCAATCTTCATTTTTCCAAAATTTTAATTTTTGACCCCAGGGACCCTACACCTATCAAACCTACCAAAAGCCCTTAAAATTGACCAAATCCTCCAAAATTTCCAAATCACCCTAAATTCCAAAAAATCAACCTTGAACTTTTCCTCACCAATCAAATTGATCATCCATAGCCAAAAATACCAAAAATCCCAATAATACCCCCAATACCCTCCAAATTACCAAAATGCCCCTCTTGACCCAAAAATCCAAAAATTCAGAAAATTCCCAGAAAATTCTAAAAAATCCCAAATATTCCCAATTTCATTTTTTCCAACTAAACCATGGGCCAATTTTGTCCATTTACCCCACTTTTACCAAAACCCTCAATTTAGCCCATTCTTAACCCAAGTGAACCCAATGTCAAACCAAACCTACCCAATTGACCCCAATTTTGGTCCAATTCAACTATAAACTTCAATTAAATATCCACAATATCAATCTAGACTAAATCCAGGTCCAAGTTGATTGACATTTGAATCCATTTTCACTTTTGACCTTAAAGCCCAATTTAGACCCATGACCCAAACTTAGCCGAAACTAACCCAATTTAACTCCAATTGACCCCAAACCTTTTCTAAACTTTCCCTAACATCCCTACAAACAAAAAACTAACATGATTTGCCCAAAAATTGGACTCAAACCCCACCCAAATCCACCCTAAAGCCAAAAAGCCCAATTTTGACCTAAACCCAAACCTAACCCAAATAAGCCCAAGTCCCAAAACCAAAACCCAACCAAAGTTGAAACCTCTTTGAAACACTCCCATAAACATTTCCCAACATTAATTTTACATCAATTTCAACCTTAGCCCAACATTGGCCCAAGTTAGCCCAATTTGACATACATTGGCCCATTTACCAAATGAACCCAAATTTAATCCAATTCAATTCCAAACTACCTCAAATTTGCTTCAAATCATTCAAGACACATCCTTAAACAAAACTCAATATTTATTTGGCATGGCCCTTTGCAAAATTTTTCATCTAAAATTCCATTGTTAAAAATAAAGGCTCACTCCCTTAAACCTTCCTAAAAGCCCACTTCCACCAAATTCAAAAGCCCTAATCAATCTAAAATCCACATGACACTCTCCCTCATCACACATTCAATTTAAAATCATTCCTAAAATCCTAATTTATCATTAAGCAATTCCAAATTAAGCCTCATGACAATTCTCACCAAAATAACAAAATTCCTAAAACCCATTTCTATGAAATCAAGCCAAGCCATCCTAAGCCATAGGCAAGCCATGAAGCCATGCATGAACCACATGGAAGCCATGAGAGCCTCATTACATGTCACCATGCCATTTTGGGAAAAAGAAGGAGGCTCTTTGCATAATCTCCTAAAGTCATTAGCCTTAACCATGATTCCCCTTAACCCAAATTTAATCGAAATATTCTTAGAAAGAGACCTCACCACCTTTGACCAGCTAACCTAACTTATTCTCTCAGCCTAAAACTAGGTCATGGGGATGGGAACCCAACCCAAACACATAGGTTGACCCAAAACAAGCCAAAATAGCCATGCCCCCATTCCATTTTGATCTAACCCCTTTACACATGGCAAACCTCAATTGCCTACACTAAACCCCAGCCCTGACTCACCTGAACCTGAGGCTAACCCTTGCCTGCAGGCCAGCCACCTGGACCGCCGGAAAACACCATGGCCGAGACCTTGGGAGGAGCCAAATTTTAAAATTCCACCTTGCTGAGCTGCCCCACTCCAGATGGCCATTGCAGTTGTTCTTCTCCTCACCAGAGCAGCTGATCTCAACCCCTAACTCCCCCAACGAGCCCTCCAGCCTCTCCTATTTAAACCCCACCTCTCTCGGCCATGAAGAGGTGCTGAAACAAACCTTAAGGAAACTCTGCCAAAATCATTCCAGACTCTTCCCCACACCTGGAGAACTTGATCCCCACTGAAATCTCCCTTTCATTTCCTCTCTGTGAGCTGAATTTCAGAGTTGAAATCCAAGCCCAGAACCAGGAAACTTCACCACAGTGAGTCAATCCTCAAATTGATTGACTTTACACCTTCACCAGACCAAAAGGAGAAGTTTCCCAGCAAAAGCCCCCTCACCAGGCCAGCCATTGCTTCCCGCCTCCAAGCTTTGTGATCGGCTGTGGTCACTTTTGTACCTAGTCAATTCACCAGGCCAAGGGACTTAATCTGGAGCTTGCTTGGACCCAATCGAAGGTGACATAGCCCTCATAATGAAACTTCACTTCTCTGAGCAAAGGTATGAGCTCTCTCCTTCTCTTGAGCTTCTGGAGATTCTCCATTTAGTTTGAGCCAATTTCAATGCATGTTTACCATATGGATGTATTCGTCTCTTCAAGATGAATCCATAGAGCATAAGAACACAAAAATTCATTGAGAAACGAGTGAGAAATTAGGGTTAGAAGGTCGACGGTCACAGGTTCACACCAGTCGCAGACGAAGACTGGGAGTCGTTGGATCGCGCGTGTATCGAGCGGACGGTCAGAATCACGTCGGACGGAGCAACGGGACATGAACCGTGGGACACGTGGCATCCCAGTCAGATGGCGGTGCCGAATCAAGAGGCGACGCGTGGAGCATCAGAGGCGCCGAGGTTGAGTCAGTGCTGCGTGGATAAGAAGGAAAATAGGGTATTTTTCTATTTATTTAATTACTAGAACTTTAAAAATTCATAACTTTGTGTATAAAAATCCTAAAAATAAAATAAAAATACCCTCTTGCTCAGTGAACATAGGAGAATAATGTGGAAAAGAAATCAAGTAATTTCATTAAGTAGTTTATTTTTAATGATTTATTTACTCTCTGCATTGTTTTAATTCTCCATTTGCATAGGCAATTCACCATGGCATGAGACCATAGGGCTTTTGAAGCCTCTGAACTTGGGAACATCCCTGAATTTTCCAAGGTCAGAGGCCATCCCTATGAGAAGTTTTGATTTTCCAAGTTCATGTTACTGTTTTGAGTATTTTAATATCAATAATTAGCATGTTGAGAAATAAATTTTAGTAAAATTTGGTGATATTTCTTATGACCAGAGGAACCTAGGAAAAATAAGTTTTGAGTTAATTCACTTGGAACAACCCTAACTGGCCTAAATACCCAAAATTGAACTTTAATTAATTAGGGTTAATCACACATCAAATTAACTTAAAAATAATTCTCCACTGTCCTCTAGGGATAGGAGAACACCGCATAAAAATTTGTAACCAATTGGACTTGATTAACCCCACCAAATGGGTTGATTAAGCCTCTTAAGCAAAATGGGTAAAATTAAACTTTAAAAATTCATAACTCACAAAATAATTTTCAAAAATTCACAAAAATGGTTTTGGAGCTTCTCTGATATTAGAGAAACTTAGGAAAATTAAAATTGTAATTTTCTAAAAAAGTTGATTTTTATCATTATTTTAATATTTTTAATAATTAAAAAATAATAAAAATCATAAAAACATTAAAAATCACTAAAATGCCACATTTTGAATTCTAATCATTTAGGAACAAACCAGATATTTTTCTTAAGTCCCTAGGGTAAGATATTGAATTTTAAAGGCTCAATGTAATTTTTAATATTAAAAAAATGTATTTTCCAACCTTTTCACTAAAATAATTCTAATAGATCAAAGAAAAATCAGAAAAATACAAAATTTGTTTCTCTGAACTCCTTGAGATCAGAGAGATACAATAAAAATATAAAATCAATTTTAAACTTTAATTTTATTTTAAAATTAATTAATGCTCCAAAATTCAAAATAATTCTAATAAATAAAATATAATTCAGAAAATCACCAAAATTGGTCCAGATGGTCCTCTGGTCATTAGGAATATCCCATAATTTTCTTAAGGACTGAAACATTTCCTTGGTCATATTATTGAAATTTCCTTAAAAACCCCTATTTTCTATTAAAAATAATTACATAAATAAATTCAATACAGAAAAATTACATTTTCTCCTCTAATGTTTTAATTTACATGTGAGTGAGGTTACATAAAAACTTCAAGTTCATTTGAGCTTAATTTAGTGAGTTATAAAATTATTAAGCTTGAAGGGCAAAAGGGTGATTAAAAATTTCAACCCTTAATTAAAATTTTAGGATTAATCAAATGGGGAGGGTAAAATATTTGATTTTAAACTGATTTTGGATGATTGAAACTTAAATAATTAAGGGTAGAAACCTACTAACCATTTCAAAAATAATTAAAATTAAACTTTAATTAATTAATTAATTGAAATTTTAGGAGAATAATAGAAATTGGAATTATTAAAGTTTGGATATTATTTAAGAAAATATTTATTCTTTAATTTGAAAATCCCTAAATAAATTACTTCAATAATACTTAAGTCTTAATTAAAAAATTAAAAGAATAATCTCAATTAAATTAAAATTGAAACTAAATTAAAATCAAATTAAGTTAAATTAAAAGAAAAATAAATTGAGATCAAATTAAGTTAAATTAAATTAAATTGAATTAAATTAAATTAAATTAAATTAAATTAAATCAAATTAATTTAAATTAAATTAAACCAAATAAAAAATTAAATTAAATCAAAATTAAATTAAATTAAATTAAATTAAGATTAAATTTAATTAAATTAAATTAAACTAAATCAAAATTAAGTTAAATTAAATTAAATTAAATTAAATTAAATTAAATTAAATTAAATTAAAATCATTTAATAACAAACCTAAATGAAATCATTAAGAATTAAATCTAAAATGACTCGAACACTATTCCAAACTTAAATTAACTTTTATAATTAAGTCAAAATTAAAATTAAATCATTAAGTTTAAATCATTAAAATACTTGATAATTTGATTTGCCCTTTTAAAGCTCTTATTATTATAACTCTTAAATGAGATATCAAGTGAAGTGTTACTTCACTCATAGGATATTCAAATGTCCTAGTTCACTGAGCAAGAGAACAAAACTTAAACCCCTAGATGATTAATTCACTTGTATTAATTAAATTCTCTTTGACTTAAAACAATCCTAGAAGTATTGAAAAGTTGTTTAAAACTCGTCTTAAGCACTTCCTCAATATGATAGGATGTTTATAAGAACAATTGAATTTAATTATTCTTTGATGAAGAAAATCATCCTTAAACCAAAACACAAGAACCTAGACGTCATAGGAGATGACTAGCTATAGGATTAGGAGTTTGGTAGTCAACCAAAACCCTTTCCCTTAGCTCTACCTAGGTATTTCTTGCAAAATATTTAAATGCCTTAAAATATGTTTTAAGTGCAGCTTGGGGTGACGGGAAGACCCTCCAGGTACGCTTTTATTTTATTGCAATTTACTTTATTGCAATTTACTTACGTGCACTGTACTTTACTTTTCTTGCATGATAAACAACTGTTGCATGAAAACCAAAACCTTTAGGATAGTCCCTGAACTGAAACCAAAATTAAATTAAAAAATCACTACAAGATAAAATTCACCGCCACAACATTTCAAAATATAAAACAACTCAAAATTTAATCACAAACAGAACAACAAAACTACAATTGCAACTAAATTAAAACGTCTCGTTGAATGATCGGGAATACCTCGGATGTTGTAACCCACGTGTTGCTAACGGGATTTCCCAAGGTCTAAATGAAAGTGTGGAACTCATTTAGTTGAGTTTAGCAAATTCATCTGGACTAAGTGAATTCAATGAAAATAACGGTGCCGGGATGACGGAACCGTGGGATCTTAATCGGTTCTGTTTAAACAACTTTAAGATTTGTTTTAATTAAAATATTAAAAAACACTTTAACTTTAAGATTTCTAAACCAAAACACTTTTCTCATCTCTTGATTTTCACCTTCTATAACTAAACCTCTGCAACAACAAGGAGCTTGGAGCACGGTGGGCAGCACGGCCATCTTCGTCAGCAAAACAAATCTACTTCAGCAAAATCTTTCCTAGTTTTAAACAACAAAGCCATAGGACTTCGAGGTAGTTTGCCTAGTGCAACATAAATCCTCAACTCTTCTTTAGTCATTTGCATGATCATATCATGTAAATTAATCCCTAACCGGTCTTAGGATTCTGAGGTAGTCGTCAATACGACATAAACCCTCACATCTTCGAGGCTATTTGCATGACTACGTCATGCAAATATAAGTCCTAATTAATTAAAATTGGCAAGATTGAAATATTAGATAATATTAGGATTTTCTTAAACTCGAAGCCAAACCATAGGATAGTTTGAGAAGTTTCAAAGATTCTTCTTGTATCCTCAACTTCTCCTACTTTTCTTCCTTTGAACTCTTGAAATAAATTGTTCGAAATTTGATCCATTCCCTTTTGAAATTTCAAAAATCCAATCCTTTGAAAACCTTAAACTTTGAAATTCTTGAGAGAAAAACCACTGATCATTATTGAGAGTTATCTTAAATGATTTACTTCACTTAAGATGTAATTAACTATAGGGGCTTGCCCTTATAGGGAACTTTAAGAACCCAGGTAATATAATCCCTGCTTTATTCATTTATATTAAGCAGGGGAACTTGTTGGCTTATAAAATTGGTTCACAGACCAAAAGGATGTCACAAATCTTCTAGTTTATTTTTACCGAGCCCCATCTTCAAGAAGTGTGTCTACTCTCCGGGATAGATATACAGTTTGTGGTGCGGTGCTCATTTATATAAATTATTCGGGATGTGAGATCAGTTTGATTTCATATCTTAAAATTTTCAAATTTAAAATTTTTTTCAAAATCAAATACTACTTTTCGAATTATTTATTTAAATTAAATTAAAAATTCGCCGACAATTTCTATAGGCGACATCTTTTCAAAAATAAAACACATAACCTAAAAATATGCCGACAACTTCTGGCGACCCCGCTAGGGAACAGTTCCTCTCTCCATTTTTGTCAGATAGTTTTGCTTTCATAAATTTGTAGTGAGCCCATGCCCCAAGTGGACCAAACTACCATTCTTCCGTTGGAATACCCCGTTCATTTCTGTCTTGAACCAGTATAGCCAACTCCTCTCGAATTTAGGAGAAACTGTTTAGACACCCCTAAACGGAGAGGTTCGAGATCCTTTTACCTCTTTTCTGAGGTGGGGTGGACCCCCAATAGGTGTTAGTTTAGGAGCGGTCCTTCGAGTCGAGAAGTCCTGCTAAAGACTTTCTTTTCCTTTCCAATTCTAAATCGGATTCCTTACCTTCTCTACACCTTTGAACATTCCGTTCCTAATAAACAAAATCATCTAATGAATGACTCTTTTAACAAATAATGAATGACTCTTTTAACAAATAACTCCTTTTTATAAATACATGAACAAAAATGTGTTCAGACTCTTTTCGATTCCTTTCTTTTCGTCCTGAGTAGAAGAAGCATAACTTGAGACTGACAATCAAAATCTACTTTGCAGAAAATGTCTACCCCAAAGCTGATTTTCTCCTTTACCAACGGACTTGACCTAGCTGTCTATAAGGAGGAGCTTCCTGACAATGGAATCATCCGTTTCGGGCAAGGATTCGAGAATACAAATATCAAGATCACTGACAACACCCTTTTCACACTTACAGACAAAGTGCCTGAAACTGAAAAGCCTTTGATCGAGTTCAACCTCAAGTCAACTCAAGAGTTCCCTCCTTTGCAAAGGGTTCCAGTTGAGAAGAGTACTGATGTTCGCAGGAGGACCGTTGTTTCTACCCCCGCTGGTCTAGTCATCTCTACACCTACCCCAGCTTCCGCCAAACTGAAGGGGAAGGAAATTCAAATTTGTGATGAGCATGTTACCGTGGAGGGTACAAATCTCTATGCGAGACCTTCTATTTTCGAAATTGGGTCCAGCTCAAAGGTTCCACCCCTAACACGAACTCAGAGGAGAAATAGGAGTAGAAAGATTGTAAGGAAAGCCAGAGCTGCTGAAGTAGCTTTCTTGGAAGAACTGCCTGAGTACACACCACTACCTGAGTACATACCATTGCCTGAGCATACGCCGCATTTGGAAGGAAATAGGTTCTATCCCCTCTCCACCGCAGCTGACGAGGAAATTGTTCGCAAGATTGCTTCTATATTACCTCGACCCACATACTATAGCAACAGCCGAAAGAAAAGGGCTAGGATTACACCATTTGCTCGACTGCAGACTGTGATAGAGAAGTTAACAAAGAAAGAGAAATGTCCTGTATTAAAGATTTTAATGAAAATAGGGCGGGTGCCAGCCAAATCCCGTCTTGGGCCACGATTAGAACCCGTTAGCACCACAGAAAAGCCGAATAAGAAGATGAAAGCTAGTCCACCTATTGTTGTTTCAGGTTTACAGATCAGGGAGGATACCACCTTCCAGCATTCAGCCGACAGACCATCCGGTCCTAGGCCTTCTGCTGCTAGAAGGATGGTATGGCGTCCTACTACTGGCCAATTTAGACCGAAACAATGACCAGAAAAGGAAATTCTCATCAGGAGACTCGAGTCCTAAGAGAGCGCCACTGCAATGAAGGGGACTCCCAAGAAGGAAATCCAACGATCATCGCATGATAACTGCAAAACCGTACGAAAAAAACCACTGGAGGACGATATGGAAAAGCTAAGAACCGACATTCAACGATTAGCAAGAGAAAGAGAAGAAAAGTTTGGAGATGAAGTTGACTCGTCATAATTCATGGATGATGAATATGTGGAGATCAACATGGTTGAGACAAGAGCATCGTCAGCTTCGCAAGGTGCTCCGGCAGCTGCGGAAAGAGATGAACCAGAAATGCTAAGAGCACAACTTCGAGAAAAAGATGATACAATCTCTCAATTGGTGAAAAGGATGAAAGAGATGGCTGCAGCCCTAGCCACTCTTCAGATTCAGGTTCAACCCCCAAGAGAAACGCCTGCAGAAGTTATTCATATTACAGACGGAGGAAAAGAGATTACATCCGTTAACGGAGATGATCAGCCGAAGAAGGATTCTACTCAGAATATGATTCCAGAGAAGGACATCAAGAACATGGTGGAACAGCAGGTGCGAGAAACCATAGCACAGTCTAAGAGCGGAGCATCTATTCAAACGGGTAGACCTTACCCCGAAGAATTTGATGGAGTACAATACCCAAAAGGCTTCGTACCACCTCTGTTCAAGACTTTTGATGGTACCGGAATTTGACAGCGTGTTACACATTTTCGCGCTAGTTGTTGCAACCCAGATGGAAGCGACGCCTTACTCTTTCGACAGTTCGTCAGCAGCCTGTCAGGGATCACCTTCGATTGGTATGCAGAGTTACCGAACGGTTCGGTAAAGACATTTTCAGAATTAGAAAACCTCTTCGTGAAACAGTTTGCCGGAGCTCACCACCATATCAGCATCGGTGATCTAGTGGTGGAGAAATAGAAACCGAATGAAACTTTAGTGGACTACATACTTCGATGGAGAAATCTAAGTATGAAGTGTGAGCCACAGCTACAAGAGCAGCATGCAGTCGGTATCTTGCTTAAAAGCATCGGCCCGATAGCACTTCTTCATAAGGGATTTACGATTAAGACTTTCGAGAAGTTGTTAAGTAAGGCCGGAAGCTTGCAAGAGGAAGCGAAACAGCTAAGTTTCGTCGACAAGACAGACAAACAGAAGCCTGTGAAGGCATTTGAAAAGAAATCTGGGATCGTCGCGGCAGTCGATAAGGGCAAGCAGCCAATGCAAATATAGCCGAAGCAGCCGTAGCTCAGCTATCTGCAACCTCAGCAGAACTACTAACAACCTCGACCCGGTTATCAGCCAACTCAACAACATGAGCAACCGCCTCGCCCGCAACGCATGTTAAAGGAGCTCATAAACAGAGAATATCCGTTCAAGAATGAAGCAGTGCCAAAGATGTTCTGCAGTTTGATGAAGACTTCAGATTTTTAACTGCTAAAACCCAAGAAGCCGGAGGAAGTTAATAAGAAAGATCATCCTAACAACTGCCCTTACCACCGGATGCTTGGACATAAGATAGAGGATTGCATCACCTTCAAGAGTTGGCTTGACAACAATCTCCGAAAGGGGAACATAACGATTCCAAAGGAATACATGAAAGAACCCCAAAAGGAGGTTACGTCAGTGTTATTTCAACGGATCCCATTGTTCCGATAGACCCTTACATGATCGATGATGGATGGAGTACTGTACTGGACAAAATCATCGAAGAAAATTTTGGACCACATCCGAGGCCGCTTCGGAGCATGCTTCAACTCAGAGTTTGAAACCTGCCAAGCCGGTACTATCACTAGCAATTGAAGAACCGCCCCAGGAGGAAAAGACTGTAGAAAAGAAAGAGATCGTAGAAGAAGAAAGGACCGAGGCTCTTAAGGCTAGACTAGGGGCTGCATATCCTAGGATGGTTGTTTCCGATTCGGGGGAAAAATTCCTCGAACCTCTGACTCTGTATGATTATTTGCTCACTCTGGTGGGATCTTATAATGATAAGAGTTATGGTATTGGCTACGTTTTGACTTTTTCTACCGATTACGTTACAAACGACAACAAACCTAATCTGGATCTCAATTCTAATAACAATTCTCAAATCATACATAACCTCGACAATCACGATGACAAAGAAGACATTCATGAAAAATGCTTTGAAAGTTCAACAAGCAATGAATCTATTTGTGAATTTCAAGGAGCTCCAATCACAACAGAGTTAGAGCTTTCAGATTTCGAAACGACTCCAGAAGAACATGTCATGCCGATTCAAAAGGAGACACCAGTAAACTCGCACTCGCATTCGAAGAAATCACAGAAGTCAACTTAAGGAGTGGAAGGGTTCTACCTCCGAGAATGGGTCCAAAAGACAAAGGAAAGCAGGTGGTTGTTCAGGAAGAATCAACCCCAGCAGAAGAATTGCCCATTCGGGAAGAAACTGAGACACATGGTAACAAAGTGGACTATAACATGCTAGCCCATCTTAGGAAACTACCAGCCAAACTGAGCATCTACGACGCTCTCATCTTATCAAAAGAGATGAGGGAAGCTCTGATCAAGGCCTTACTTGATCCAGAGATTTGTTTAGCTCAGATGGTCGAAGATTCCTTAGACGAGGTTTGCTCGTTAAAGGAACAACGAGGTGTTACCTTCACGGACAGTGATCTACTACTTGGGACAGCCGATCACAACCGACCGTTGTACATTTTAGTCACAATCGGAAAATTTACGCTCTCCAGAGTATTGGTGGATCCAGGAGCATCAATCAGCATAATAAATCTTCGGATGCTAGAATACTTGGAAATTGATGCTCGGGAGCTTGAAGCGGACAAGATGTTACTAAGAGGATTTAACCAGAAAGGAGAAAGAGCCCTTGGATCAATAACGCTGTTGATGAAGACCGGTGACTTAGCAAAGACAACCGCAAAATTCCACATAATTGATTCTGAGACATCGTTCAACGCTCTACTGGGCCGGCCGTGGATCCATGAAAACCGGATGGTACCATCGTCTTTGCATCAGTGCATAAAATACTACGAAGGAGGAGAACAGTGCATTAAAGGTGATTTACAACTTTTCTCCATACATGAGATTGGAATCCATGAAGATGCAGCCTACTACGCGCCTCCAAAGAAAATAATCTTCTCTAGAAATATCATGCCCAACGAAGCAAAAGAAGTTCAAAACGACGAAGAACCTGAAGTTCTAGTCCAACAGTCACTCACCACTCCCTTACGACGAGATGGTGAAGGTTTCTCCAGAACTCGCATCCGAGGTCGAGGCCGGGGACGAGGTCGTGGAAGAGACACTGGGACAGTTGGACAGAAAAAGCCGGTGATCAACTTTGATTGGGAGAATAGCTCTGAGGAAGAAGAGGAAGTCAAGAAATAAGCAGCTACAATAAACCAGAAAAAACCACAATTAAAGATCTCCCTCGAAGATGAAAAGAACGAAGAATACAAATCGATGTACGAGAAGATTAACCACTATGTACACACTATGACCCTGACCCCGATCCAGTCTAATAAGATCGAGGGTATGGTGGTCAAAGAAGTACATAGCAGTGGTGCAAAGCCAATCAAATTTTACCGTGGCACTTCTTCTTCCAATACTGAAAATGATGTACAATTTGAAGATGTCACTTCTTCCGAATTAATGGAATTACCTTTTGAGTGGTACTCTCTCTGTGTTCAAAATTTAATTCAGCGTGGTGTCTTACCTCGACAATGGACAAAAAGTCAATCACAACACTTCAAAAAATTATGGAATAACGCCGGTCGGCCTCCCAAAGCAAAGCATGGTCTCGGATTCGGTACAGTAGGATCAGTTGACGGTAAGGAATTTTGCTTGGTTGTCACTTGCGAACCTAATGAAGACTGCTTGGAAACTACAGAAGAGCTTTAAGATCTGCAAATTGGAGACGCTCCACCAGAGTTCGAAGAAGAAATCAAATCTACAATAGACGAGTTAATGGAAGTTAACTTAGGTACTAACGAAGAGCCTAGGCCAACCTTTGTTAGCTCCTTACTCAATAAAGAAGATTCCGAGGAAACAATCAAGCTACTAATGGAATTCAAGGACTATTTTTCTTGGAGTTATGATGAAATGCCAGGATTAGCTCCAGAAGTCGCAGTTCACAGGCTAGGAGTGGATCCTACTTCCGTTCCAGTCAGACAAGCTTCCAGAAGAATGCGTTTGGAAATTGAACAACAAGTCATAACTGAAGTTGAGAAGCTAATAGACGCTAAATTTGTCCATGAAAAATAATACCCGACTTAGCTAGCCAATGTGGTACCAGTCAAAAAGAAGAATGGTCAGATCAGAATCTGCGTGGATTTCAGAGATTTGAACAAAGCATTTTCGAAGGATGAATTTCCACTACCAATCCCAGAATTGATGATCGACATTGCTTCAACACATGAAATATTCTCATTCATGGATGGATCATCAGGATACAACCAGATAAAGATGGCACCAGAAGAAAAAAAGCTCACGGCATTCAGAACGCCAATCGGAGTGTATTGCTACACAATAATGCCATTCGGACTAAAGAACACAGGAGCAACATACCAAGGAGAAATGACAAAGATTTTTCATGATCTCATTCACAACCAAGTTGAGTGCTACATGGATGATGTGGTCATCAAAAGCAAACTGAAGGAAGATCACTTGTATGATTTGAGAATTGTTTTCGAGCGACTAAGGCAATACAACCTTAAGATGAATCCCTTAAAATGCGCCTTCGGCGTCACCTCCGAGAAATTCTTAGGATTTTTTGTCTGACATCGTGGAATCGAAATTGATCCAGAAAAGATTAAAGATATCTTAGAAATGCCTCCTCCCAAAACCTTAAAACAGCTACGATCCTTTCAAGGGAAGCTGGCATATCTTCGACGCTTTATTTCGAACTTGTCAGGTAGGTGTCAACCCTTTTCGACATTAGTTAAAAAGGACGTCAAATTCATTTGGCAAGAGAAATACCAACGGGCCTTCGAGGACGTTAAGCAATACTTAATGACACCTCCTGTCTTAGCAGCCCCAGTCTCAGGTAGACTGCTGATACTTTATACCGCAGCTCTAGATAACTCCCTTGGAGCCCTGCTAGCCCAGGTCAATGTTGAGGGAAAAGAAAATGCTCTCTACTACTTAAGCCATCGTTTGATTCCGATAGAAGTAAAGTATCCTCCAATTGAGAAGCATTGTTTGGCCCTGATCTTTGTCGCTCAAAAGCTCAGGCATTACATGCTCTCTCATAAGTTCAACCTTATCTCGAAAGTTAATCCGTTGCAATATTTGATGACCCGTCCAACGCTTTCTGGCAGGCTTGCCAGGTGGTCGATGATACTATTACAATTCGACATAACTTTCGTGCCTCTTCGTACCGTAAAGGGACAAGTCCTAGCAGACTTCCTCGCAGCACACCCCTTGCCGGCAGAATCGCCTCTAAACGACGACTTGCCAGACGAGCAGATAATGAGCCTAGAAGACACTGATGATCGACGTTAGGAACTATACTACGACGGAGCATCCTCAGCACAGAAAGACAAAGAATTGCAAATGATAGTGCCCAGTAAGGCAGGAATCAGACTAATCTTTATAACACCGGAGCGGGGGATGTTAAGATACTCCTACCACTTAACAGAGCCGTGCACAAACAACGAGGCAGAATACGAAGCCCTCATAACAGGACTAGAACTAACCATTCAAATGGGAATAACGGATATCAACATCTATGGAGATTCTCAGTTGATCATTCAACAGATTGCCGGACAATACAGAATTTTAAAGCCAAGACTCGAGCAATACTTTCAGTATGCCATGAAACAGTTGGAACAAATTCCGAATGTAACAATCTACAAGATCACCAGAAGAGAAAATGCTCTCGCAGATGCGCTAGCTCGCCTTGCAAAAGAACTTGCCTACTTACAAGATGAGTCAGTTGAAGTGTCAGTTCAAGGACGACAAGTCCTATCACAGCTCGACATGGATATGATACACGAATCAGAAAAAGCAGAGGAATCAGTTGCAGCAGTGACAGAAAACACAGAAGATTGGCTTCAACCGCCAATAGACTACCCGCAAACAGGTAAATTACCAGACGATAAGTCATTAGCAGATCAAATTAAGAAAAGAACTTTGTCTTACGCATTAATAAACAATACATTATATAGAAGGTCTTTTGATCAGATGTGGTTAAGATGCCTGAGCGGGTCCGAGGCTCGTGAAATTGTCAAAGAAGTGCATTCAGGACTTTGTGGCGCTCATCAGTCGGGTCCGAAAATGAAAATGAAAATTAAAAGACTAGGGTATTACTGGCCCTCGATGATGACCGACTGCATGAAAGTCGCCAAGAGTTGTCACCAGTGCCAAGTGCAAGGAGTGGTTCTATACCAACCTCCAAATGTGCTATATCCAACAATTGCGTCGTGGCCATTTAAGTGTTGGGGCACAGATATAGTGGGTCTGATAGAACCACCTTCTTCAAGAGGACATCGCTTCATCCTTGCAGCTACAGACTACTTTTCTAAATGGGCAGAAGTAGTTCCACTCAGAGAAGTAAAGGCACACCACGTGCTACAGTTTTTCAAAAATCAAGTTGTCTACCGTTTCGGAGTACCGCGCATAATCATTTCAGATAATGGGTACGCATTCAGAAGCATAAAAATCAACAATTTTGTCAGAAGACATGGAATCGATTGGCGATACTCAATAATCTACTACCCAAGAGCAAACGGCTTGGCCGAGGCTTTTAATAAAACTCTCATTCAAATTTTAAAGAAAACTTTGGCCGACAACAAGAGAAATTGGCACGAGAAGTTGGTAGAAGCCTTGTGGGCGTACATGACGACTTTTAGGACTCCTACTCAGTCTATGCCTTACACTTTAGTGTACGGGTCCGAGGCAGTTTTACCTTTGGAGGTTCAGCTTCCATCACTCAGGATTGCAGTTGCAAATAAAATTACTACAGAAGAAAATGCCAGATTACGACTGGAAGAACTGGAAAACTTGGAAAGGAAAAGACTTGCAGTGCAACAAAATTTGGAACTATACCAAGGTAAGATGATCCAAGCCCATGATAAACTGGTCCGCCCAAGAACTTTCAAAGTTGGTGACTTAGTTCTTGTTCTCAGAAGACCTATTCTTGCACATCGCAAGATAGGAGGCAAACTTGAACTAACTTGGGAAGGGCCGTTTGTGGTCGAGGCAGTCTACTCAGGAGGCTCCTACCAACTTGTGAATTGCCAAGGAGAACGACAAATGCTTCCAATCAATGGACGATATTTGAAGAAGTACTACGCAACCTGATGTTTTAAAGGAATGAATTCTCATCCCTAGAAATACGGGTGAAGTAACCACTTGTGACTGGGTCCGAACCCAAAAACATAAAAAAATGAATAAAAAAAAACATTAACAAAAAATATGTGCTAAAAATGAAATATGTGAAATCATAATAAATTTTATCCTTCCTTTCAAATCAAATCATGTTCCTGATCTTTCTTCATCTTTTCCTACCTTCCTTTAAATTAAAATAAGTGAATAAGAATCTTCAGTGATAAATACTTTCTTAATGTTCTTGTTCTTAGTACAGCCCCTGATCCTTTCCTAGTCTTCTTCGCAGGGAAATGTCGAACGGGCGGTTGGTCCTAAACTTTAAAAATGGCGTGAGTCTCGCACTCGATGAAAAGAGGGTGAAGGAGGGAGCAGTGATAGAAATTAATTCTGACTTCACACCAGCCAGTCTACAGTATGAAGAAAATGATTGGGTCCCAGTGGACCGGGAAGAGCTTCATAGCCAGATAGTGATGAAGATGGGTGGCCCAAACCACCAATCCAGCAACAAGAAAAGAAAGGCAAACACCGAGGAAAGCAAGAAAATCAAGTCAGTAGTTTCCACGATAGAGGGCAGGCTCGTCAGCACCGCGCCCGCAGAAATTCAAGAAGTGAGGAGAGCTATGTTAACTGCTACTCAAAGAAGGAATAAGAATCGTCGTATCCGCATGATGTTGACTAAACTAGCAGCAGATCAACACGAGGAAACAACCACCTTCGCCGACACACACATTTCAAAGATGCCGGTTCATCAGGAACCTGAAAAGAGAGAACAAGCTCCGAGAACAACAGAAAGGATAAGGGAAACTCTGAGAAGATCAGAGGCAGAGAGATCACCTCGATGCCAGATAGAGATACCATATCTGAAGAACCTTGTTGCTGAAGCAACCCCAAAGGATGTCCCGACAGAGACAATCTCTAAGGAGCCAAGGTATGCAGAAGAACGTGACAGGATTGACCCATACATCCCGCAATACGTTACTAGGCCTCGTCAGTTGCAGATCATCCCAGAATATGAACTAGAAAGAATGCAAAATGTTGAGAAGAAGACTTTCAAATACATTGAAAGGATTAGAGGCAAAAGAATCAACATTTTGGAAGGCCTCGAGTTACACACATGTGTATTCTAAGAGTACGAGCAACAACAGATTGTGGATTTCATCTTAGAACTTCAGAAAATGGGTCGAGTAGGCCGTCTAAGAGAAAAGACTTATTCGGAACCCCGGAAATGGATGTCAGGGAAAGGAAGAGTCACAATACAATGCAGATGTTGCTATAACTTTCGCAGAGGACGTAAGAGGAAATCCACCGTGGATACTCCGTCACGGTGAGGTGGATCTAATGCCGAGGATAATTAAAAGAATGGTGAAAAGAATGATAATTTGGAGGGTACTACCAGCAGACTACATACCCAACAGTTGCATCATCAACATTTATCAGAAGGGCGACTGCATACCTCCACACCTAGACCACCATGACTTTGTCAGACCTTTCTGCACAGTTTCATTCGTCAACCAATGCAATATCATGTTCGGATCTGACTTCTGGATAGCAGGCCCGGGTAAGTTCCGAGGTCCGGTGGAGATACCACTTCCGGTAGGTTCCGTCATGATATTACAAGGAAATGGAGCAGACATCGCAAAACATTGTATACTAGGAGTACCAGTGGAGCGGATCTCCGTCACTTTTAGAAGGATGGACGACAGAAAGGAACCTTACCACTTCTAGCCAGATCCAGAATTGGAGAGTCTCCGTCCCTACAAGCTGTGAGTTACACGGGAAATAGCACACCTCCAATGCACATCCATGCGGCATTCCTGCCAAGGATGGCTTGGAAGGTGATGTTATTGACCGTGTATCTCATTATTCAGACATGGATTTCTAACAGATACTTTTTGGATGGATCAATAGGAATCATACATAGTCCATTTTGAGTCATGGATTGTATGAGAAATATTTCAGATCGAGTTGTATGATGTATCTTCAACAAGAATGGAATGAAAATGACCATGTCACATTTTGCCTTCACCTCTTTTTGTGCAAATTGACTGGGAAACGCCATTAAAGGTAAATGAACTTCGAACAAAGAATAGAAAAGAAAAGGGAAATAAATAAGAACTCTCTTCCATAAAAATCCAAACATTAAAAAGAACTTCAAATCCACATGAACACCAAATAAACAACAAATAAAAAAATGGGATAGTTAAAGGACAAACAAAACAAAACTAAAGCTCAAATTGAATTCCAGTTTAAATCCATCTTTTCAAATCCTCCAATTCTTCTTCAAATCAAGATCTATTCCAGACCTCCTTTGAAACCCTCTCTCGGGATGATTTCAGAATCATGAAGAATTTTCAATTTGATTTGGATGGCATGGATTCATACCCTTCGCCAAATAATCAAACTTTGATTGATTCCCATGGGATATGGAACACTTTCATACCTCATATCGATCTCCCACTAAATCTAAATCTCCACAGTAAATTTCAATTCAAAATTTCTGAGACTGGTACCTAAATTCCAGTTCTCATTCCGAGATCGATACCTAAATTTCGATTCTCATCCAAATTGATACCTACATTTCAATTCAAAATTTCTGAGACTGGTACCTAAATACCAGTTCTCATTCTATAATCGATACCGAAATTTTGATTCTCATCCGTATTGATACCTAAATTTTAATTCAAAATTTCTGAGACTGGTACCTAAATTCCAGTTCTCATTCTGAGATCGATACCTAAATTTTGATTCTCATTTGAATTGATACCTAAATTTCAATTCAAAATTTCTGAGACTGGTACCTACATTCCTTGTTCTCATTCCGAGATTGTTACCTAAATCTTGATTCTCATCCGAATTGATACCTAAATTTCAATTCAAAATTTCCAAGATTGGTACCTACATTCCAGTTCTCATTCCGAGATCGATACCTAAATTTCGATTCTCTTTCGAATTGATACTTAAATTTCAATTCTAAATTCCGAAGCTGGTACCTAAATTCAGGTTATCTTCCTTCGAGGTCGGTACCTAAATTCTGACTCTCATTCGAGATCGATACCTAAATTTCGATTCTCTTTTGAATTGATACTTAAATTTCAATTCTAAATTCCGAGGTTGGTACCTAAATTCCAGTTCTCTTCCTTCGAGGTCGGTACCTAAATTTCGACCCTCATTCGAGATCGATACCTAAATTTCAATTCTCTTTCGAATTGATACTTAAATTTCAATTCTAAATTCCGAGGCTGGTACCTAAATTCAAGTTCTCTTCCTTCGAGGTCGGTACCTAAATTCTGACTTTCATTCGAGATCGATACCTAAATTCCAACTTTCATTTCGAGACTAGTACCTAAATTCTAGTTCTCATTCCGAGTTCAGTACCTAAATTCTGATTCTCATCCTTTTCGAGGTCGGTACCTAAATTCCGACTCTCATCCGAGATCGATACCTAAATTTTGATTCTCTTTCAGGTTTGATACTTAAATTCCAAATCTCACTCTCTCGAGATCAGTACCTAAATTATGATTCTCATCCTTTTTCCGTCGACACTTAATCTCCGATTCTCACTCCGAGGATGGTACCTAAATTCCAGTTTTCCTTGCAATCCCGAGATTGGAACCTAGGTTTCAATTCTCATTTCAAATTCAAAATTTTCTCAAATTGATTTTAAATCAAACTTCAATTTAAATTAAAACTCAAAATCTTAGCTCACACATTTAAACTTGAAATTTAAAATTAAAATGAAATCTAAATCGAATTCCCCAGATTTGGTGATTTGGAGTTCACCTCCTTTTCCATTCCCCAGCGAGAGTTCAAGAACCTCTGGTCCTGGAAATATACCTGATACTCCCTAACGGAAATTCTTCTACTTCGTCCTAAGTTTGTCACTTGGACATCTGTGTTGGTTTTGTCGATCTTTTCGGTCAACGCCAATACGCGCGGTGTGCTTGGTTAGCACACCACACCTATTGGGGGTCCATTTGTTGACATCATTTTTGATGAGGTCTTCTCTTTTCTCTTTAGAACTTAGGATCTAGGCTTAGGCTTTTCCTTTGACTAATCTTAGAGGACTAGAAATGAAACCTACCACTTAGAAATTCAAACACCTCTTGACTCCCTGCAAACCCCACAAGCTTGATTGAAGACCCCTAATCACCTAGAGGGTTGAAATCAAATGTCAAGGTTTAAAGGATGAGTTCCCTATAGGACTCTTTGGCCTTAGGACCACCCTGGGTGGCTTAGTCTGCTAAGGGTTGACTTACACACTCACTACACTCATACTCTACACTCTCACACACACAATCCAAATCCTAAAACTACACCCATGCCCAACTTGACTCCCTGACTCATGTAGTTAAATCATATGGATGGACCTTAACCCCTAAGCCCCTGGTTAAGAGGGTTAGGAATAACATAGTGAATGTCTCAAATGAGTCTTCTCATGGCTCATATAGGCTTAATATGACTTCATGGCTAAACCAAAGTGCTTCCATTTCACTCATATTTGATCAATCTTCATTTTTCCAAAATTTCAATTTTTGACCCTAGGGACCCTACACCTATCAAACCTACCAAAAGCCCTTAAAATTGCCCAAATCCTCCAAAATTTCCAAATCACCCTAAATTCCCCAAAATCAACCTTGAACATTTCCTCACTAATAAAATTAATCATCCGTAGCCAAAACTACCAAAAATCCCAAAAATACCCCTAATACCCTCCAAATTACCAAAATATCCCTCTTGACCCAAAAATCCAAAAATTCAGAAAATTCCCAGAAAATTCCAAAAAACCCCCAATTTAGCCCATTCTTAACCCAAGTGAACCCAATCTCAAACCAAACCTACCCAATTGACCCCAATTTTAGTCTAATTCAATTCTAAACTTCAATTCAATATCCACAATATCAATCTAGACCAAATCTAGGTGCAATTTGATTGATATTTGAATCTAATTTAACTTTTGACTTTAAAACCCAATTTGGACCCATGACACAAACTTAGCCCAAACTAACCCAATTAACTCCAATTGACCCCAAACCTTTTCTAAACTTTCCCTAACATCCCCACAAACAAAACACTAAGATGATTTTCCCAAAAATTGGACTCAAACCTCACCCAAATCCACCCAAAAGCCAAAAAGCCTAATTTTGACCTAAACCCAAACCTAACCCAAATAAGCCCTAGTCCCAAAACCAAAACCCAACCAAAGCTGAAACATCTTTGAAACACTCCCATAAACATTTCCCAACATTAAATTTATATAAATTTCAACCTTATCCCAACATTGGCCCAAGTTAGCCCAATTTGACCTACA
The DNA here is from genome assembly GCA_022702705.1 of Papilionanthe hookeriana x Papilionanthe teres. Taxonomy (NCBI): domain Eukaryota; kingdom Viridiplantae; phylum Streptophyta; class Magnoliopsida; order Asparagales; family Orchidaceae; genus Papilionanthe; species Papilionanthe hookeriana x Papilionanthe teres. The sequence continues at coordinate 153,837,775 of CM040424.1, forward strand.
TTAGCCCATGTACCAAATGAACCCAAAATCAACCCAATTCAATTCCAAACTACCTCAAATTTGCTTCAAATCATTCAAGATACATCCTTAAACTAAACTCAACATTTATTTGGCATCGCCCTTTGCAAAATTTTTCATTTAAAAGCCCATTGTTAAACATAAATGCTCACTCCCTTAAACCTTCCTAAAAGCCCACTTCCACCAAATTCAAAAGCCCAAATCAATCTAAAGCCCACATGACACTTTCCCTCATCACACATTCAATTAAAAATTATTCCTAAAGTCCTAATTTATCATTAAACAATTCAAAATTAAGCCTCATGACAATTCTCACCAAAATAACAAAATTCCTTAAACCCATTTCTATGAAATCAAGCCAAGCCATCCTAAGCCATAGGCAAGCCATGAAGCCATGCATGAGCCACATGGAAGCCATGAGAGCCTCTTTACATGTCACCATGCCATTTTGGGCAAAAGAAGGAGGCTCTTTCCATAATCTCCTAAAATCATTAGCCTTAACCATGATTCCCCTTAACCCAAATTTAATCTAAATATTCTCAGAAAGATACCTCACCACCTTTGACCAGCTAACCTAACTTATTCTCTCAGCCTAAAACCAGGTCATGGGGAGGTGAACCCAACCCAAACACATGGGTTGACCCAAACCAAGCCAAAATAGCCATGCCCCCATTCCATTTTGATCTAACCCATTTACACATGACAAAGCTCAATTGCCTACACTAAACCCCAGCCCTGACTCACCTGAACCTGAGGGTGACCCTTGCCTGCCGGCCAGCCACCTGGGCCGCCGGAAAACACCATGGCTGAGACCTTGGGAGGAGCCAAATTTTGATCCCAACCCCTAACTCCCCCTGGGAGGCCCTCCAGCCTCTCCTATTTAAACCCCACCTCTCGGCCATGAAGAGGTGCTGAAATAAACCTTAAGGAAACTTTGCCAAAATCATTCCAGACTCTTCCCCACACCTGGAGAACTTGATCCCCACTGAAATCCCCCTACCATTTCCTCTCTATAAGCTCAATTTCAGAGTTGAAATCCAAGCCTAAAACCAGGACACTTCACCACAGTGAGTCAATCATCAAATTGATTGACTCTACACCTTCACCAGACCAAGAGGAGAAGTTTCCCAGCAAAAGCCCCCTCACCAGGCTAGCCATTGCTTCCAGCCTCCAAGCTTTGTGATCGGCTGTGGTCACTTTTGTACCTAGGCAATTCACTAGGCCAAGGGACTTCATCTGGAGCTTGCTTGGACCCAATCGAAGGTGACATAGCCCTCAGATTGAAGCTTCACTTCTCTGAGCAAAGGTATGAGCTCTCTCCTTCTCCCGAGCTTCTGGAGATTCTCCATTTAGTTTGAGTTAATTTCTATGCATGTTTACCGTATGGATGTGTTCGTCTCTTCAAGATGAATCCATAGAGCATAAGAACATAAAAATCCGTTGAGAATCGAGTGAGAAATTAGGGTTAGAAGGTCGACGGTCACGGGTTCACACCAGTCGTAGACGATGACTGGGAGCCGTTGGATAGCGCATGTATCGAGCGGACGGTCAGGATCGCGCCAGACGGAGCAACGGGACATGAACCGTGGGACGCGTGGCATCCCAGTCAGATGGTGGCGCCGAATCAAGAGGCGACGCGTGGAGCTTCTGAGGCGCCGAGGTTGAGTCAGCGCCGCGTGGATAAGTAGGAAAATAGGGTATTTTTCTATTTATTTAGTTACTAGAACTTCAAAAATTCATAACTATGTGTAGAAAAATCCTAAAAATAAAATAAAAATACCCCCTTGCTCAGTGATCAGAGGAGAAAAATGTGGAAAAGAAATCAAGTAATTTCATTAAGTATTTTATTTTTAATGATTTATTTACTCTCTGCATTGTTTTAATTCTCCATTTGCATATGTAATTCACCATGGCATGAGACCATAGGGCTTTTGAGGCCTCTGAACTTGGGAACATTCTCTGAATTTTCCAAGGTTAGAGGCCATCCCTATGAGAAGTTATTGATTTTCCAAGTTCATGTTAATGCTTTGAGTTTTTTAATTCTAATAATTAGCATGTTGAGAAATAAATTCTAGGAAAATTTGGTGATGTTTCTTATGACCAGAGGAACCTAGGAAAAATAAGTTTTGAGTTAATTCACTTGGAACGACCCTAATTGGCCTAAATAGCCAAAATTAAACTTTAATTAATTAGGGTTAACCACACATGAAATTAACTTAAAAAAAATTCTCCACTGTCCTCTAGGGATAGAAGAAAACTACATAAAAATTTGAAACCAATTGGACTTGATTAACCCCACCAAATGGGTTGATTAAGCCTCTTAAGTAAAATGGGTAAAATTAAACTTTAAAAATTCATAACTCACAAAATACTTTTCAAAAATTCACAAAAATTGTTTTGGAGCTTCTCTGATATTAGAGAAACTTAGGAAAATTAAAATTGTAATTTTCTAATAAAGTTGATTTTTATCATTATTTTAATATTTTTAATAATTAAAAAATAATAAAAATCAAAAAATAATTAAAAATCACCAAAATACCACATTTTGAATTCTAATCATTTAGGAACAATCCAAATATTTTTCTTAAGTCCCTAGGTTAAGATATTGAATTTTAAAGGCTCAATGTAATTTTTAATATTAAAAAAATGTATTTTCCAACCTTTTCACTAAAATAATTCTAATAAATCAAAGTAAAATCATAAAAATACAAAATTTATTTCTCTAAACTCCTTGTGCTCAGAGAGATATAAGAAAAATATAAAATCCATTTTTTTAACTTTAATTTTATTTTAAAATTAATTAAAGCTCCAAAATTAAAAATAATTCTAATAAATAAAATATAATTCAAAAAATCACCAAAATTGGTCCAAATGGTCCTCTGGTCATTAGCAATATCCCATAATTTTCTTAAGGATAGAAACATTTTCTTGGTCATGTTATTGAATTTTCCTTGAAAACCCCTATTTTCTATTAAAAATAATTACATAAATAAATTAAATACAGAAAAATCACATTTTCTCCTCTAATATCTTAATTGACATGTGAGTGAGGTTACATAAAAATTTCAAGTTCATTTGAGCTTAATTTAGTGAGTTATAGAATTATTAAGCTTGAAGGGCAAAAGGGTAATTAAAAATTTCAACCTTTAATTAAAATTTTAGGATTAATCAAAAGGGAGGGTAAAATATTTGATTTTAAACTGATTTTGGATGATTGAAACTTAAATGATTAAGGGTAGAAACCTACTAACCATTTCAAAACTAATTAAAATAAAACTTTAATTAATTAATTAATTGAAATTTTGGGAGAATAATAAAAATTAGAGTTATTAAAGTAGGGATATTATTTAAGAAGATATTTATTCTTTAATTTGAAAATCCCTAAATAAATTACTTCAATAATACTTAAGCCTTAATTAAAAAAATAAAAGAATAATCTCAATTAAATTAAAATTGTAATTAAATTAAAATAAAATTAAATTCAATTAAGAGAAAAATAAATTGAGATCAAATTAAGTTAAATTAAATTAAATTAAATTGAATTAAATTAAATTAAAATTGAAATTAAATTAAATCAAATAAATTTAAATTAAATTAAACAAATTAAAAATTAAATTAAATCAAAATTAAATAAAATTAAATTAAATTAAAATTAAATTAAAATTAAATTAAATTAAGATTTAATTAAATTAAATTAAACTAAAACAAAATTAAGTTAAGTTAAATTAAATTAAATTAAATTAAATTAAATTTAAATTAAATTAAATTAAATTAAAATCATTTATTAACAAACCTAAATGAAATCATTAAGAATTAAATCTAAAATGACTCGAACACTATTCCAAACTTAAACTAACTTTTATAATTAAGTCAAAATTAAAATTAAATCATTAAGTTTAAATCATTAAAATACTTGATAATTTGATTTGCCCTTTTAAAGCTCTTATTATTATAACTCTTAAATGAGGTATCAACTGAAGTGTTACTTCACTCATAGGATATTAAAATGTCCTAGTTCACTGAGCAAGAGAACAAAACTTAAACCCCTGGATGATTAATTCACTTGTATTAATTAAATTCTCTCTAACTTAAAACAATCCTAGAAGTATTGAAAAGATGTTTAAAACTCATCTTAAGCACTTCCTCAATATGATAGGATGTTTATAAGAACAATTGAATTTAATTATTCTTTGATGAAGAAAATCATCCTTAAACCAAAACACAAGAACCTAGACGTCATAGGAGATGACTAGCTATAGGATTAGGAGTTTGGTAGACATCCAAAACCCTTTCCCTTAGCTCTACCTAGGTATTTTTTGCAAAATATTTAAATGCCTTAAAATATGTTTTAAGTGCAGCTTGGGGTGAAGGGAAGACCCTCCAGGTACGCTTTTATTTTATTGCAATTTACTTTATTGCAATTTACTTACGTGCACTGTACTTTACTTTTCTTGCATGATAAACAACTATTGCATGAAAACCAAAACCTTTAGGATAGTCCCTGAACTGAAACCAAAATTAAATTAAAAAATCATTACAAGATAAAATTCACTGCCACAACATTTCAAAATATAAAACAACTCAAAATTTAATCACAAACAGAACAACAAAACTACAATTGCAACTAAATTAAAACGTCTCATTGAATGATTGAGAATACCTCGGATGATGTAACCCACGTGTTGCTAATGGGATTTTCCACGGTCTAAATGAAAGTGTGGAACTCATTTAGTTGAGTTTAGCAAATTCATCTGGACTAAGTGAATTCAATGAAAATAACGGTGCCGGGATGACAGAACCGTGAGATCTGAATCGGTTCTGTTTAAACAACTTTAAGATTTGTTTTAATTAAAATATGAAAAACACTTGGACTTTAAGATTTATAAACCAAAACACTTTTCTCATCTCTTGATTTTCACCTTCTATAACTAAACCTCTGAAACAACAAGAAGCTTGGAGCACGGTGGGCAGCACGGCCATCTTCGTCAGCAAAACAAATCTACTTCAGCAAAATCTTTTCTAGTTTTAAACAACAAAGCCATAGGACTTCGAGGTAGTTTGCCTAGTAAAACATAAATCCTCAACTCTTCGTTAGGCATTTGCATGATCATATCATGTAAATTAATCCCTAACCGGTCTTAGGATTCCGAGGTAGTCGTCCGATACGACATAAACCCTCACATCTTCGAGGCTATTTGCATTACTACGTCATGCAAATATAAGTCCTAATTAATTAAAATTGGCAAGATTGAAATATCAGATAATATTAGGATTTTCTTAAACTCGAAGCCAAACCATAGGATAGTTTAAGAAGTTTCCAAGATTCTTCTTGTATCCTCAACTTCTCCTACTTTTCTTCCTTTAAACTCCTGAAATAAATTGTTCGAAATTTGATCCATTCCCTTTTGAAATTTCAAAAATCTAATCCTTTGAAAACCTTAAACTTTGAAATTCTTGAGAGAAAAACCACTGATCATTATCGAGAGTTTTCTTAAATGATTTACTTCATTTAAGATGTAATTAACTATAGGGGCTTGCCCTTATAGGGAACTTTAAGAACCCATGTAATATAAACCCTACTTAATTCATTTATATTAAGCAGGGAACTTGTCGGCTTATAAAATTGGTTCGCAGACCAAACGGATGTCACAAATCTTCTAGTTTATTTAACCGAGCCCCATCATCAAGCAGTGTGTCTACTCTCCGGGATAGATATACAGTTTGTGGTGCGGTGCTCGTTTATATAAACTATTCTGGATTTAAGATCAGTTGTATTTCATATCTTAAAATTTTCAAATTTAAAATTATTTTCAAAATCAAATACTACTTTTCAAATTATTTATTTAAATTAAATTAAAAATTCGCCGACAATTTCTGTAGGTGACCTCTTTTAAAAAATACAACACATAACCCAAAAATATGCCGACAACCCTCGATGATGACTGACTACATGAAGATTGCCAAGAGTTGTCACAAGTGCCAAGTGCATGGAGTGATGATCCATGAAAAATATACCTATTTTAATGCCTTGATTTTTATCAATTTCTAGGGATATTATGCTTTAATGAAAGGTATTTTTGTGTTTTTGGATGTAGGTGATGTAAAAAGGTCCAAAAAAGGAAAATGGATGAAAAAGGAGCAAAAAGGAGCAAAAATGGAGCAAAATACAAGAATTATGAAAAATTATGGCCTGGCGCCTAGGCGCCAGAAGTTGGCGCCTAAGCGCCAGTCTAGATACAGAAACTGTCAAGTTTTTGACGACTTTTAGACGGTTATTTTGATGGAGTGAGCAGTTATTGGACATTCTAGAAGATTGGCAGTTGTTCCATGATAATAGGACATGTGATACATTGCATTTGGACGCTCCAAAATGGTTTTAATCGTGAAGAGGTGCGAGCCAAAGCGAAGAGGTGCGAAGAACTGGACGCGGTGTTCGGCGCTTAGGCGTCAGATTCCGGCGCCTAGGTCCCAGACAGACCTTCTAGAAGATTCATTGAATTTGGACATGTTTTGAAGAGGTGCCTCAAGGCAACCCTTGAAGCTTATAAATAGGGGTCCACTCCTTCAGAAAAATGAGAGCCCCCATTGTATTCCCTATCTCTTAGCCACTTTAGGATCTCCCATCCTTCGAGAGAGAAATAGAGAGAGAAATTTAGGGCCACTTTTATTTAGTTTAGTGAGTTTATTTTCAAGTTGTTGCATCTGGAGTTCATTACACTGTGGAGTCAGTAGGAATCAAAAGATCTGTAGAAGGAATATTTGAGATAAGTATTTTATTTTTGATTCAAAGTTTATTTATTATGTTTTGCTGTTTATATTCAATGTGTTCTGAGTAGTTAGTTTACTTTCTTCCTTCAATTATGAAAAGATAAATAAGATAATATAAAATTTGATTGAGAATTGAAAATCAAAATATTTTCAAAACATTGTGGTGATATTAATACCTGATGTTACTTTACTTTTTAAATTGGCCATTTAAATTGTTAAAACCTGTTAAAGAGTTTTGAGACCTAGAAGGAGAAGAACTCTTAACTTGTAGATGTCACATGAATCCTTGCGTATTCGAAGGCCATGTGCAGGCTATTCAAGGTGAAGTGCAAATAAATAGGAAGATAAGATTTAAAGGGCATAGAATTGATAAGTTTTTAGAGTGACATACTAAATTCTTATAATTTGATTTATAGATAAGGAAAGGGTCACTAGTAAGGCCGACCATAGCTACCCGTGGACATCTAGTAGTGTGAACCAAGATTAACCCATTCTACTAACAATACATCCGGACCTGATCTGTAGATTAGCCAATGTTCTTTGCGTCTGGATCAAAGGGTAAAGAATAGGAATGCTTCTATTTGGCACAATACCATAAAATAGATTCTCCAACGAATATTAAATTATCTTAAAAATCTTGGATTAATTGAAAGGAAGAAAGTTGTTTGTTTTAAATTGTTTTCCAAAATCATTTTCTTATTACTGTTTTCTTTATCTGCATCTAGTAAATTAAAAGTAATTTATAGTTAGATTAAAATAAAAAAGATTTTGAAATACAATATTTAAAAATTTATTACCCTTTTTCCCAGTGGGATCGATACCGGGGTCTTTGTTTCAAAGCCCTTTATTACTTGAAACGATACGTATACTTTCGTAGTACCCAAAAAGTATATAAAATATTTTCCTTTAAAATTATATTTTGCTATATAAACATATATTTAAAAAGTATTAATCACTAACGGCCTAGCATTCAGTAGCAATCAAGTTTTACTTAATGCTATTGCCGTAAATTAAAATTTGGTACAAATCTATATAGCAAGTTATTCCGGGATAAGTGTTTCGCGCCTTTGCCAGAAATTAAATTTTCTAGCAGTGGTAACAAATTCTTGTATTTGGAAATACAAAAATCGGGTCAAGTGGTTCTACATTAACCTCCAAATGTGCTACATCCGATAATCGCATCGTGGCCGTTTGAGTGTTGGGGCACAGATATTTTGGGTCCGATAGAACCGCCTTCTTCAAGAGGACATCGCTTCATTCTTGCAGCTACAGATTACTTTTCTAAGTGGGCAGAAGCAGTACCGCTCAGAGAAGTGAAATCACATCACGTGCTACAGTTCTTCAAGAATCAAGTCGTCTATCATTTTGGGGTACCGCGCAAAATTATCTCAGATAACGAGTCCGCATTCAGAAGCATGAAGATCAACAATTTTGTCAGAAGACACGGGATTGACTGGCGCTATTCAACAATCTACTACCCAAGAGCGAACGGCTTGGCCGAGGCTTTTAATAAAACTCTCGTACAAATCTTAAAGAAAACTTTGGACGACAACAGGAGAAATTGGCACGAGAAGTTGTTAGAAGCCTTATGGGACTACAAGACGACTTTCAGAACTCCTACCCAGTCTACGCCTTATGCTTTAGTGTACGAATCCGAGGCCATTCTACCCTTAGAGGTTCAGCTTCCATCTCTCAGAATTGCGGTCGCAAACAAGATCACTACAGAAGAAAATGCCAAACTACGACTAGAAGAGTTGGAAAGCTTGGAAGGGAAAAGACTTTCAGCACAACAGAATTTTGAACTTAAACCGTCTATTATTCAAATGGTGCAAAACAATCAATTTAGTGTAATACCAAACATGGATCCAAATTTACACCTTGTTAGTTTTTTAGAACTTTGTGCTACCTTTAAATATAACAATGTTTCTGATGATGCTATTAGACTTAGACTCTTTCCTTTTTCCTTAAGAGATAAAGCAAAGATGTGGTTAAACTCATTAGCAACTGGTTCTATTAAAACATGGGCTGAAATGACACAAAAATTCCTTGCTAAATATTTTCCTCCTTCTAAAACCGCTAAATTAAGAAATGATATTACTTCCTTTAGTCAATTTGACGAGGAGACAACATATGAAACTTGGGAAAGATTCAAAGAACTTTTAAGAAAATGTCCTCATCATGCTTTACCTGATTGGGTAATTATTCAAACATTTTACAATGGATTAATTGGATCTTTAAAATCAATTATTGATGCTGCTGCTGGAGGTTCTTTAATGTCTAAATCATTTGAAGAAGCTTACACTTTAATTAAAGAAAGGGCTAATAACAATTTTCAATGGCCTTCCGAAAGGATTATTCTTAAAAAGATGGCAAGTATTCACGATAATGAAGCCTTCTCTATCCTAGCTTCACAAGTAGCAGCAATTTCTAAAAAATTAGATAATTTTGCAATTAATATTTCACATAATAACTCTGCTAATATTAAAGATTCATAAACTATTGAAACTTTACAAGCTATTACAAGTAAAAATAATCCTTATTCAAATTATTATAATCCTGGGTGGAAAAATCATCCTAATTTTAAATGGAATAATTCACAACAACAATGAGGTAATAATCAATCTCATCCCACTGGAAATTGGAATAATCAAGTTAATCCAAATTATAAACCTCTTGAATTTAATAATCAATAGAAAAAGTTATCAATAGAAGAATTAATTTTACAAATGAATAATCAATTACAAAATCAAAATACTGCTATTCGTAATATCAAAAATCAAATAGGGCAAATTGCTACATTAATTAATAACAGACCTGTATGAAGACTTCCTAGTAATGTTGAAATTAATCCAAAGGAAACTGGAAAGAACATTAACATGTTAAGGCTGTGCAACTTAGTAGTGGAAAGGAATTAAAAGAAAGAATGCAGAATGAAATTGAAAAAGAGATTGAGGTTGAAGAGATCGAAAAACCTAAAGAAACTCTCTCTCCTAGTCAAGATCAAACTGTTATACCTATTAATGTGAAAGTTGAAAAACTACCACCACCTTTTTCTCAAAGACTTAAACAGCAGAAACTTGATCTTCAATTTTCTAAGTTCTTTGAAATGTTTAAGAAACTTACTATTAACATACCTTTTTCTGAAGCTTTGGAACAAATGCCAACTTATGCAAAATTTATGAAGGATATTTTAAGCAAGAAACGAAAATTTAAAGCTTTTCAAACTGTTGCATTAAGTGAAGAATGCAGTGTAATAATTCAAAAGAAATTACTTGAAGAGCTTAAGGATCCTGGAAGTTTCACTATACCCTGTGCTGTTAGAGAAAAATTTTGTGGAAAAGCTTTATATGATTTAGGAGCAAGTATTAATCTCATGCCATTTTCTATTTTTCGAAGATTGAATTTAGGAGAAATTACTCCCATACCATAACCCTTCAGTTAGCTGATAGATCTATCACTTATCCTAAAGGAGTTATAGAGGATGTCCTTGTTAAAGTGGATAAATTTATCTTCCATGTAGATTTCATCGTACTTGATATGGAAGATGATAAAGAGATACCTATTATATTAGGGAGACCTTTTCTAGCTACCAGACGAGCTATAATTGATGTGCAAAAGGGAGAATTAACCATGAGAGTTAATGATCAAGAGATTAAATTTAATGTTCTTAAATCAATGAAGTACCTTGATAAAGAGAAATATTATCGAATGGATATAATTAATTATTTAATTGAGAAACATTATCAAGTAAAATGTAAAGTCATTTCTGAAGAAAAATTTAAATTTTTAACAGATGAAAATGAAGAAGTAAAAGAAGAAGAGACTCATTTTATTAAAGATAACTGGGAAACTTTAGACATAACTCAAAATGATATACTTTTACCATCAATTGAAAAAGCCCCTGAACTGGAATTAAAAATGTGACCTTCACATTTAAATTATATGTTTCTTGGAAATTTGTTAACTTTACCTATTATTATTTCTTCTAAACTGAGTAAAGATTAAGAAGAAAAATTACTAGGTGTGTTAAAGAATTATAAGAAAGCTTTTGGTTGGACTATTGCTGATATAAGAGGAATAAGCCCTTCCATTTGTCTGCATAGAATTTTAATGGAAGAAAATTTTAAACCTACTATTGAACCGCAAAGAAGATTAAATCCTATCATGAAAGAGGTTGTTAAAAAAGAAATTGTTAAGTGGTTAGATGCTGGTATTATTTATCTTATTTTGGATAGTTAATGGGTAAGTCCTATTCATTGTATTCCAAAGAAAGGAGATGTAACTGTCATTATCAATGATAAAAATGAACTAATTCCTACAAGACAAGTTACTGGATGGCGAATTTGTATTGATTATAGGAAACTAAATGACGCCACTAGAAAGGATCATTTTCCTTTACCTTTCTTGGATCAAATTCTCGATAAACTAGCTGGACACCCATATTTCTATTTTCTGGATGGATATTCTGGTTATCATCAATTACTTATTTCTCCTGAGGACCAAGAGAAAACAACATTTACAGGTCCTTATGGAACCTTTGCTTTGTAAAGAATGCCTTTTGGTTTATGTAATGCACCTGCAACTTTTCAAAGATGTATGATGTCAATATTTTGTGATTTGATTGACAAAGGAATTGAAATATTCGTGGACGATTTTTCAGTTTTTGGAACTTCTTTTGAATCTTTTTTGGAAAACATTTCCAAAGTTCTGAAAAGATGTGAAGAAACAAACTTAGTTCTTAACTGGGAAAAATGTCAAATCATGGTCACAGAAGGCATTGTACTTGGTCACAAAGTTTCACAAAAAGGGATAGAAGTAGATCAAGCGAAAGTGAAAATTATTGCTGAATTGCAACCACCTACTACTGTTACTGATGTAAGAAGTTTTCTAAGTCATGCTGGATTTTAGAGAAGATACATAAAGGATTTTTCTAAAATTGCTAAACCTCTTTGTCATTTATTGAAAAAAGATATGAAATTTGAATTTAACAAAGAATGTATTAATGCTTTTAATATTCTAAAAGAAAAACTAAAAACTACACCTATCATTGTTGCACCTAATTGGAATAAATCTTTTGAATTAATGTGTGATGCAAGTGATTTTGCAATTGGAGCTGTATTAGGAAAAAAATATGAGAAAGTTTTCAAAGTTGTATATTATGCTAGTAAAACTCTCACTGAAACACAGAGAAATTACACTACCACTGAGAAGGAGCTTCTAACTATAGTATATGCCTTTGAAAAATTTAGACCTTATCCTCTTGGTACTAAATGCATAGTTCATACTGATCATTCTGTTATTAAATATCTAATATCTAAGAAGGATTCTAAATCTAGATTGATAATATGGGTTTTACTTCTACAAGAATTTGATTTTCAAATATTAGATATAAAAGGAACTGAAAACCAAATTGCTGATCATTTGTCTAGAATTAAAAATGATATTATTTCGGAGGAAAATTTAAATGAGAAATTTCCTGATGAATTTTTATATGTTATTCAAGGATGCAAAACACCTTGGTATGCTGATATTGTTAACTATTTAGTTAGCAATATTTTACCTTATGAATTGGGTAGCAAATTTATTAAGAAATTTAAATATGATGCTAAATCTTATATTTGGGAAGATCCTCATTTATTTAAAATTGGAAGAGATTCTATAATTCGAAGATGAGTACCTTATGGGAAAACTTTTGTTATTATTAAAAAATGTCACGATTCCGATTTTGGATGACACTTTGGCATAGATAAAACTGCATTTAAAATTTAAAATTCTGGATTTTATTGGCCTACCTTATTTAAAGATGTGAGAAATTATGTGAAAACATGTGATTGATGTCAAAGGATGGGAAATATATCTAGGAAGGATGAAATGCCTTTAAACTATATATTGGAAGTTGAAAATTTTGATATATGGGGTTTAGACATTATGGGACAATTTGTTCCATCATCTGGAAAAACTTATATTCTATTAGCAAATGATTATGTTTCAAAGTGGATTGAAGCTGTTGTTTTACCAAACTGTGATTCCAAAAGTGTTTCTAAATTCTTAAAGAAAATGATATTTTCAAGATTTGGAATGCCTAAGGTAATAATCACTGATGGTGGAAGTCATTTCAGGAATGTAAGAATTCAATCATTACTACAAAAATTTAGAATCAAACATAAAATTGCAACTGCTTATCACCCACAAACAAGTAGAATGGCTGAAGTATTAAACAAAGAAATTAAAAGAATTTTTGAGAAGACTGTTAATCCTAAAAGAACTGATTGGGTTGATAGACTTGATTTTACATTATGGGCTTACAGAACAGCTTATAAGACACCAATCGGAATGTCACCTTACCAGTTAATTTATGGTAAACATTGTCACTTACCTGTTGAACTTGAAAATAAAGCTTATTGGGCGATAAAGAAGTTTAATTTTAATTTGAATGAAGCAGGAGAAAAGCGATTATTGCAATTGAACGAGATGGAAGAGATAATAAATGAATCATATGAAAATGCAAGGATTTATAAAGAGAAAATGAAGATGTCACATGATAGGAAAATTTCAGGAAAAAATTTTGAGCCTGGACAAGAAGTATTACTTTTTAATTCTCGTTTAAAACTTTTTCTTGGAAAATTAAGATCTAAATGGATTGGACCCTATATAATTGAGAAAGTATACCATTATGGAGCTGTGGATATTAAAGACCCCAAAACAGGAAAAATTTTAAAAGTAAATTGATTAAGATTGAAGCCTTATTTGGGAGATATTAAAATGATTTATAAAGAGGCTTATGAATTGAGTCAACCTGATTAAAGATTTACTTAAGTAGGGCTGACAACATTAAACCAAGCGCTTTGCGGGAGGCATCCCATAGTTATCTTTTGTTTTGAGTGTTTTTATGTTTAATGTAAGGTTATGCCTTGATCTTGACTAATTTTATATTACTTTAGAAAAATTTGAAGCTTATAAGTCTTTGTTGACTTAAGCTAAAGATTATTTTGAAGTATGTACGATTTAGAAATTGGATCACTCTATTCTCAATATGAGTAAAATGGAGATCAAGTTAACCTTCATTATGATTGCTTATAATTTGTGTTATTAATTCTAGATTACTCTAACCAATATAATTTACCTATCTTGGAGAACAAAACTTTGAAATTTGACGATTAGGCGAAACAGAGTTGAACATAGTTCTGGAGCCTAGGCACCAAGATTCGGCGCCTAAGCGCCCAAGTTAAACTATGTATCAATAGGTCCTTCGCCAAGGCACCAGATTTGGTGCCTAAGCACCACGGTTACTGGGTCGTGCAAAAAAAAAATTCAATTTTTCACACGATTTTCACCATTAAATCAACCCATCTTCATCCCTAACCATCAAGCAATCAAAGTTACGTCCATTGCACTTCATTCTTAAGAGATTTGAGAAATTTTTGAAGAAATTGAAGGAAGAAATCTTGGAGAAGAGGCTAGGGACAAGGTTTCAAAGGATCCTCAACCCTACTTCAATGGTTTCATCGCGGTAAGTTTAGAGAAAATTTATAGTCACTTGGATAAGTTTGAAGCGGAGTTTAAAAGAATTGGAGATCACCTTCATGAGATGTTTCATCAGATTGAACATCTAGAATGGCAAATAAAACTTAAATTTGATCATTTTGCGCCTTATCAAGATGATCAAGTTAAAATGTATGCGAAGAACAAGTGGATTGACAAAAAGACCGCTACTGAATTCCCGAGAGTGTTAGTGTTTTTTCCAAGCGGAATACACAATTTCCCTTGTGAAGATTAGAGTATTCCGGTAATGAGATCGTTATTATCTGGTTTGTTGAGTCGTTGTATCGATGTAGTGAATCGATTGTATTTGTGTATTTGCTTTTATGTTTAATGTGTGTTATTTTTGCTTAGAAATTGTTGTGTTTGATTGTGTATTAGCAACTTGAATCAAGTATGATACTTATCTGGAATATATTGAGCCAATATTGAAGATTATAAATGGAATTTAGTGATGTTTGATTTAAACTTTATGTTTGATTGGTGGATTTAATATTTAATTTTTAAAAATTTTTTGGAAAATGTTTTGGAAGTTAGAAACTGAAGTCCGACTCTAATGTGAGTAATTGGAAGTTGAATTTATGAATTTTGGTGGAAAATTAAATTTAAAAATATTTTTTTGTGAAAGGAGAGTCTGGCGCCTAGGCGCCAGAATTCGGCGCCTAAGCGCAGGTTCAGCCTGTACCCAAAAAATTCCTTAAATACCCCTAAAAGCCATTATCGACGCCTAAGCCTTCTTCTTCCTCCATTTCTCACAAAAATCAGCTTTTAGAATCCATTTTTGAGGTCAAAACATCAAGGATTTGGGCATGAAACCACTCGATTTCTTCGTCTCAAGGTCAGATCTACACTCTAAATGATTTATTTTCGTTTTTCACCATAGATTTCCCTAGGTTTTGCTAAGAACCAAAATTTTAAAAAAACAATTTTGATTTTTAGTGATTTCTTTGGATTTTTAAACTTATTTTAAGTTTTCTAAACTTAAAAAGAGTTTAATTTTTTTATTCATAAATTTGTTATTGTTTTCTTTCACGTTTAGATGACTCTGAAATCTAAATGTGGGAAGGTGTGAGACAACTTCGATAGCAGCAAATTTTCTACTACTGCTGTGCATTTTCGATTCCACGAATTTGCAACGTCGAGAAAGTTCATTTCAGAACGAAGTTTCTATCATCCGGGGGAGATGATTGAAAACACTATTGTTGTGCACAACTGGAAACGACTCTGTTATTTCACTGCTGTTGTTGTTATCCCTATAGTTCAAGGGTTTTATGCGAATTTTCTGGATGCAGAAGATTATGAAGTTTTTGTCAGGGGTGTTGGAGTAGGATTTACTTATGAAAGAATCAATGTATTTTATGGCCTGCCGCTGATTATAGAGTGCCACTATTCTGGATTATCTCCATCTGAGGGAGATTTGGATATGATCAATGCATATTTGACTGACGGTACTGGATCTTGGAAGATCAGGAACGGAAAAAGGGTAAACTTCAAATCCTCCAGGTTAAATGGTATTTCTAAAGCATGGCCCTATATTATTTCTGCTAGATTATTACATTCGAACCACCTGAGTGAAGTGACTAGAGATCGAGCAATCTTAAACTACTGCATTCAGGAAAGGAAGCCTATTGATGTCGGCAGTATTATTTATGATTCTGTGGATTCTACTGCGAGATTCAGCACTTCTGTTGGACTGGGACTCCCATCTCTGATTTATTCATTATGTATTAGCAATGGAGTCACTTCAGATATTTCAGAGGAAAGGTTGAAGACTACTAAGCTGATTGGTCAGGAGAGCATTAGCATATATGATCGTCTTCGAGGGAAGAGATCGACTGCTCCTTCTTCTTCTGCACCCACTCCAGGTAGACCTTCTACTTCCCGGCCTTCTACTTCTGCTGAGCCACCATCGAGTTTCTGGGAGTCAATACATGATCAGTTTATAGAGCATTAGCAGGAGTTATTTCAAACTCACTTCAGGGTTGATACTATTGATATGAAACTTGATTATTTATCTGACTATACCCAGAGGAAGAGTAGCTATGATGCTGAGTATTATGAAGCCCTCGTCAGATTTCTGAAGGGTAAGCATGATGTTAGTTTCCCTACTTTTCTTAGTTTCACACCATTTGTTGATCCTAAGTATGTTGAGTTTTCCTTTGGAGACGATGATGATGACGAGGCTACAGCCAGTGACTAGTAGTTGATAGATCTCTATGTTGTGCTACTTTGTTGTTAGTTTGTTTTGTTTGGTTTGTTTGTTCAGTTTGATGTTTGATGTATGTTGATTTGTTTATGTACGTGTGTGGATTGATTAGTGTTAAGATTCTGTTGTTAGAATATTCTTTGTATATTGTGTTTGAGACTGGGATTGGAGTTAATTTATGATATGTTTATTTCAGTCTACTGTTTAGTAATTAGTAATTTTGCTCTACTTTTATTTTATTTTAAATTTAGTATAATCAGAAAAATTTGTCTGCTTACTTTTTATACCTGCTTAAATTTTATCTTTATTATTTATAAAAACATGAGTAGAAGTAAATTTTTCTTTTTATGATTGTTTTTACATACTTATAAAAATTTCCTTTTTAAAATTATGATTTTCTTTCTCTCATACTTTCAAATTTTCATAGTATACCAAAACATAAGTTTGCGGGAAGGGAAAATACATTGAAATTTAAATTTTATTTGTCCTTAAAGAGCTAATAATTTATTACAATAAAAACTTTTTAACATAACTTAAGGAATGAAGAATCTATTTAAGATCACTTTTATTTTTGAAATTATAAACAATTTAGTGAACTTAACCAAAATTTTAATAACTTTGATTGATTTTAAGAATAGAATTATTTAACTTAAAGAAGAATGAGATTAAGGAATTTTTCTATTCATGGTAGAAAAAAAGGAATTTTAGAAGTATTAAGTAATAAAAAATTATCACTTGAAAAAAGAAAAGATTGAAAATCTTTTTGAATTTTTATTCATGTTATAATAATTATGTGGAAATGTATAAGTTTTGAAAATATAATTAAAGGATAGTGAAGTTCAAAATCATTAACAGGCTATCCAGATATAGTAATCCTTTCTATATGAAAAAAAAAGAGAAGAGAGGAGAAGCTTGAGGAAAGGCCTAATCAAAATTTGGCTTCACTTGAATTATCTTATAGAAGGAAAACTAGTTACATAATTTACTTAATTTTTATGCATGAATTTTTAGTTAGGAAAGATTTTTCAAGAAGATCTTTTTATTGTAAATAATCTATGAGATCTTAATATAATAAACTTCTATTATTTTCAAAATGGATGAAAATTTTGAAATCTTGTGATTACGTAGTTGAATATTCTTTAAATTCTTTAAAGTAAACCTAGTAAGTGAAATTGGGTTAATAATTTACTAAAGACTTTATAAAATAAAAAATTATAAGGAATCTTTAATATTTATCTTTTATTCCAAAGGTTATACATTTTATATAGTAAAAAGGGTTACTTGAGGACAAGTAACATTTAAGTTTTAGGGTTTTTGATCCATGAAAAAAATACCTATTTTCATGCCTTGATTTTTATCAATTTCTAAAGATATTATGCTTTAATGAAAGGTATTTTTGTGTTTTGGATGTAAGTGCTGTAAAAAGGTCCAAAAAAAAGAAAAAGGATGAAAAAGGAGCAAAAATGGAGCAAAAATGGAGCAAAATGCAAGAATTATAAAAAATTATGGTCTGGCGCCTAGGCGCCAGAAGTTGGCTTCTAAGCGCCAGACTCGATACAGAAACTGTCAAGTTTTTGACGACTTTTGGATGGTTATTTTAACGGAGTGAGCGGTTATTGGACATTCTAATAGACTGGCAGTTGTTCCTTGATTATAAGACATGTGATACATTGCATTTGGAGGCTCCAAAACGGTTTTAATCGCGAAGAGGTGAAAGCCAAAGCGAAGAGGTGTGAAGAACTGGACGAGGTGTCCGACGCCTAGGCGCCAGATTCCGGCGCTTATGCGATAGATAGAACTTCTAGAAGATTCATTGAATTTGGACATGTTTTGAAGAGGTGCCTCAAGGCAACCCTTGAAGCCTATAAATAGGAGTCCACTCCTTCAGAAAAATGAGAGCCCCCATTGTATTCCCTATCTCTTAGCCACTTTAGGATCTCTCATCCTTAGAGAGAGAAATAGAGAGAGAAATTTAGGGCCACTTTTATTTAGTTTAGTGAGTTTATTTTCAAGTTGTTGCATCTGGAGTTCATTACACTGTAGAGTCAGTAGGAATCAGAAGATCTGTAGAAGGATTATTTAAAATAAGTATTTTATTTTTGATTCAAAGTTTATTTATTATGTTTTGTTGTTTATATTCAATGTGTTCTGAGTAGTTAGTTTACTTTCTTCCTTCAATTATGAAAAGATAAATAAGATAATATAAAATTCGAAGGAGAATTGAAAATCAAAATATTTTCAAAACATTGTGATGATATTAATACCTGATCTTACTTTACTTTTTAAATTGGCCATTTAAATTGTTAAAACCTGTTGAAGTATTTTGAGACCTAGAAGGAGAAGAACTCTTAACTTGTAGATGTCACATGAATCCTTGGGTAGTCGAAGGCCATGCGCGGGCCTATTCAAGGTGAAGTGCAAATAAATAGGAAGAAAAGATTTAAAGGGCGTAGAATTGATAAGTTTTTAGAGTGACAAACTAAATTCTTATAATTTGATTTATAGATAAGGAAAGGGTCACTAGTAGGGCTGACCATAGCCACCCCTGGACATCTAGTAGTGTGAGCCTAGATTAACCCATTCTACTAACAATACATCCGGACCTGATATGTAGATTAGCCAATGTTCTTTGCGCGTGGATCAAAGGGTAATGAATAGGAATGCTTCTATTTGGCACAATACCATAAAATAGATCCTCCAACGATATTAAATTATCTTAAAATCTTGGATTAATTGAAAGGAAGAAAGTTGTTTGTTTTATATTGTTTTCCAAAATCATTTTCTTATTCTTGTTTTCTTTATCTGCATCTAGTAAATTAAAAGTAATTTATAGTTTGATTAAAATACAAAACGATTTTGAAATACAATATTTAAAAATTTATCACCCTTTTTCCCCGTGGGATCGATACTGGGGTCTTTATTTTCAAGCCCTTAATTACTTGAAATGATACGTATACTTGTGTAGTACCCAAAAAGTATATAAAATATTTCCCTTTAAAATTATATTTTACTATATAAACATATATTTAAAAACTATTAATCACTAACAGCCTAGCATTCAGCAGCAATCAAGTTTTATTTAATGTTATTGCCATAAATTAAAATTTGGTACACATCTATATAGCAAGTTATTCCGGGTCAAGTGTTTCGCGCCTTTGCGAGAAATAAAATTTTTTAGCAGTGGTAACAAATTCTTGTATTTGGAAATACAAAAATCGGGTCAAGTGGTTCTACATCAACCTCCAAATGTGCTACATCCGACAATCGCGTCGTGGACATTTGAGTGTTGGGGCACATATATTTTGGGTCCGATAGAACCAGCTTCTTCAAGAGGACATCGCTTCATTCTTGCAGCTACAGATTTCTTCTCCAAGTGGGCAGAAGCAGTACTGCTCAGAGAAGTGAAAGCACATCACATGCTACAGTTCTTCAAGAATCAAGTCGTCTACCATTTTGGGGTACCGCACAGAATTATCTCAAATAACGGGTCCACATTCAGAAGCACGAAGATAAATAATTTTGTCAGAAGACACGGGATTGACTGGCGCTATTCAACAATCTACTACCCAAGAGCAAATGGCTTGGCCGAGGCTTTTAATAAAACTCTCATCCAAATCCTAAAGAAAACTTTGGACGACAACAAGAGTAATTGGCACGAGAAGTTGTTAGAAGCCTTATGGGCCTACAGGACGACTTTCAGAACTCCCACCCAGTCTACGCCTTATGCTTTAGTGTACTTGGCCGAGGCCATTCTACCCTTAGAGGTTCAGCTTTCGTCTCTCAGAATTGTGGTTGCAAATAAGATCACTACAGAAGAAAATGCCAAACTACGACTAGAAGTGTTGGAAAGCTTGGAAGGAAAAAGACTTTCAGCACAGCAAAATTTAGAACTGTATCAAGCCAAGATGATCCAGGCCCATGATAAATTAGTCCGTCCAAGGACATTCAAAGTCGGTGACTTGGTTTTGGTTCTCAGAAGACCTAATCTTGCACATCGCAAGATAGGTGGTAAATTTGAACCGACTTGGGAAGGGTCCTTCGTGGTCGAGACAGTCTACTCAGGAGGTTCCTACCACCTTGTGAATTGCCACGCAAAATGACCTATGCTTCCAATTAATGGATGATATCTAAAGAAGTGTTACACAACCTGATGTTTTGAAGGATGAATCCTCATTCCTAGAAGCACAGGCACAATAATTACTTATGACTGGATCCGAACCCAAAAATATAAAAAAAGTGGATGATAAAGAAAATCGTTAAAAAAAAGTGTTAAAAGAAAACATGTGAAATCATGATAATAAAGTTTTTTATCCTTCCTGTCAAATCGAGTCTCACTCTTGATCGTTCTTCATCCTTTCCTACTGTTGTTGAAATTTGAAAGAAACAAATGAAATTTTCCATTAAAAAATTTTTCTATTGTTCTTATTCTTAGTAGAGCCCCTGATCCTCTCCTTATTTTTCGTAGGGAAATGTCGAACGGTCGGTTGGTTCTGAACTTTAAGAATGGCGTGAGTCTAGCACTAGTTAAAAAATGGATGAAGGATGGAGTCGTGATTGAGATCGACTCTGAATTCACGCCAGCCGAGCTACAGTACAATGAAAATGATTGGACTCCGATTGATCAGGAAGAGCTCCGCAGCCATACAGTGATGAAATTGGGTGACTCAAGTCAACCATCTTCCACCAAGAAGAGAAAAGTAAATACCCCTCATGCAACGGGAGAGGACAAGAAAGTCAAGTTTGTGGTTGCTACTGCAGAAGGCACGCTTGTCAGCGCCTTGCCCACAGAAATTCAAGAGGTAAGCAGAGCTACTTTCACTCCGACCCAACGAAGAAACAAGAACCGACACATCCGCAAGATGTTAACCCAGCTAGCAGCGGATCAACGTGAAGAGACAGCTGCTACCGTCAGTGCAAGCACTTCTAAGAAGCCAGTTTGTCAGGAACCAGAAAAAAGGAGAACAACTCCAAGAAAAATAGAAAAGATAAATGAAATCCCAAGAAGATCAAAAACAGAATCTGTGCCACGACGCCAGACAAATGCACCAGTTTTAAAGAGTCTTGTTGCGAAAGTAACTACGAAGGATGTCCCGACAGAGATTAACTCCGAGGAGTCGAGACATGCAGGAGAATGTGCTGGGGTTGAACCATAGATCCCACAGTACATTACTAGACCTTGCCAGTTGTAGATAATTCCAGAATATGAGTTGGAAAAGATGCAGAATGTTGAAAAGAAAACTTTTGAATACTTTGAAAGAATCCATGGCAAGAGGATTAACATCTAGGAAGGCCTTGAGCTTCATACAGATGTGTTTTTAGACTACGAACAACAACAAATTGTAGACTGCATCATTGAACTTCAGAAAATGGGTCGAGCTGGTCATCTGAGGGAGAAAACTAATTCAGAACCCCAAAGATGGATGCCAGGAAAAGGAAGAGTTATGATCCAATGCGGGTGTTGCTACAACTTCGCGGTAGACAGAAAAGGAAATCCACCAGGGATACTCCGTCGCAGTGAGGTGGATCCGATGCCGAATATTATTAAAAGAATGGTAAAGAGGATGGTGACATGGAAGGTATTGCCCGCAGACTGCATACCCAACAGCTGCATCATTAATATCTACAAGGAGGGCGACTGCATACCACCACACATAGACCATCATGATTTAGTTAGACCTTTCTGCACAGTGTCTTTTATCAACCAGTGCAATATAATTTTCGGATCTTACCTCCGAATAGCAAGCCCCAGAGAATTCTGAGGGCCGGTGGAGATACCACTACCGGTAGGTTCCGTCAAGGTGTTAAAAGAGAATGGAGAGGACATTGGAAAGCATTGCATTCCAGGAGTGCCTGTTGAGCGGATCTCTGTTACTTTTAGGACAGTAGATGAAAGAAAGATTCCTTTCCACTTTCAGCCAGATCCAAAGTTAGAGAGCCTGCGACCTTACGAGCTGTGAGTTACATGGGAGATTGCACACCTTCAATGCACATCCGTACGACATTCCTGCCAAGGGTGGCTTGCTTGGAAGGTGATGTTATTGTCCATGTATCTCACTATTCATACATGGATTTTCACAAATTCTTTTCGAAGAAATTTGCAAGGATCTTACACAATCAGTTTTGGATTTATATAGATTGAATGAGATATTGAATTCTCAAAGAAAATATCAACATTTTTTGGATCAAGTTGTATGATGTATTTTCAACAAGATTGGAATGAAAGTGACCATGTCATGTTTTGCCTTCACCTCTTTTTGTGCAAATTAACTGGGAAATGCCATTAAATTAAAAAAACTTCGAACAAAGAACAAAGGAAAAATAAAAATAAATGAAAACACTCTTTAAAAAAAACTGAATGTTAAAATGAACTCTAAATAAACACGAACTCTAAATAAATGTGAACTCTAAATTGAAAATCAAGCTAAAAATCAAATTACAACAAATGACGAAAACAAATTCCCGAATCTAAAATCCCCAGCCTCCGGCTGTTCTCGAAATTCTTTTCAACTCTCCGCGATTTCTTCCCTCTTTTGAGAAGGTCGAATGAGTCAACTGACACAAAATCATGAAAATTTTGTATTTGGTTATGATGGCATGGATTCATATCCTTCGCCAAATAATCAAACTTCGATCAACGCTCCTGGGATGTAAGACACTTTCACGTCTCATTCTAATCCTCCACTAAACTGAAATTTTCACAAAATTTTCCAATCAAATTTCAATATTTTAAACCTTCGAGACTGGTACCAAATTACAGTTCTCTCCTTTCGAGGTCGGTACAAAATTTTGACTCTCTTTCGAGGTTGATGCCAAATTTCAACCTTTTAAACCTTTGAGACTGGCACCAAATTCCAGTTCTCTCCTTTCGAGGTTGCTATCAAATTCCGACTCCCTTTCGAGGCTTATACCAAATTTCAACCTTTTAAACCCTCGAGACTGGTACCAAATTCCAGTTCTCTCCTTTCGAGGTCGGTACCAAATTCTGACTCTCTTTCGAGGTTGATACCAAACTGGTACCAAATTCCAGTTCTCTCCTTTCGAGGTCGGTACCAAATTCCGACACTCTTTCGAGGTTGATACCAAATTTCAACCTTTTAAACCTTCGAGACTGGTACCAAATTCCAGTTCTCTCCTTTCGAGGTCGGTACCAAATTCCGACTCTCTTTCAAGGATGATACCAAATTTCAACCTTTTAAACCTTCGAGTCTGGTACCAAATTCTAGTTCTCTCCTTTCGAGGTCGGTACCAAATTTCGACTCTCCTTCGAGGTTAATACCAAATTTCAACCTTTTAAACCTTCAAGACTGGTACCGAATTCCAGTTCTCTCCTTTCGAGGTCGGTACCAAATTCTGACTCTCTTTGGAGGTTGATACCAAATTTCAACCTTTTAAACCTTCGAGACTGGTACCAAATTCTAGTTCTCTCCTTCCGAGGTCGGTACAAAATTCTGACTCCCTTTCGAGGTTGATACCAAATTTGAACCTTTTAAACCTTCGTGACTGGTACCAAATTCTAGTTCTCTCCTTTCGAGGTCGGTACGAAATTCCGACACACTTTCGAGGTTGATACCAAATTTCAACCTTTTAAACCTTCGAGACTGGTACCAAATTCTAGTTCTCTCCTTTTGAGTTCGGTACCAAATTCCGACTCTCTTTCGAGGTTGATACCAAATTTCAAACTTTTAAACCTTTGAGACTGGTAAAATTCCAGTTCTCATTTCGAGATTAGTGCGTAAATTCTGATTCTCACCCTTTTTAATCAATATTTAAACTCCGATTCTCCCTTCGAGACTGGTACTTAAATTCCAATTCTCTTTGCAATCCCAAGATTGGAACCTAGGTTCCAATTCTCATTTCAAATCCAGGATTTCCGTAAATTGACCTTAAATTAAACTTCAATCAGAATTGAAACTTGAAACAAACTGAAATCCAAACTCACACATTAAAATTTGAAACAGAAAATGAAATGGAATCTAAATCAAAATCTCCCCGGGTCTTGTGATTTGGAATTCACCTTTTCTTTTCCCCAGCGAGAGTTCAGGGATCTTCAATCTTGGAGATTTACCTAATACTCCCCAGCGGAAACTTTTCTATACTTCGTTCTAAGTGTGTCAATTAGACGTTTGTGTTGGTTCTGTTGATCTCTTCGATCAATGCCAATACGCGCGGTGTGCTTGGTTAGCACACCACACCTATTGGGGGTCCATTTGTTGACCTCCTTTTTGATGAGGTGTTTTCTCTTATCTCTCCTTAATACTTAGGATCTAGCCGTAGGCTTTCCCTTTGACTATCCGAGAGGATTAGAGATGGAACCCACCACTTAGGAATTCAAACACCTGTTAACTCCCTTTAAACCCCACATGCCTGATTAGCAACCCCCAAATCACTGGGAGGGTTTAGATCAAATGTGGAGGTTTAAAGGATGAGTTCTCTATAGGAATCTTTGACCTTGGACTACCCTGAGTGGCCTGGTCTGGTGAGGGTTAACTTGTGCACATCACACCCATACACACATTTTCGATCCCTAAAACACTTTCACCCAATTTCACTTCTTTACTCATGTAGGTGATCCATATGGATGGTCCTCAAACCCTAAGCCCCTGGCTAAGAGGGTTAGAAACAACATATTGAGTGCCCAAGGTGAGTCCTCTCATGGCTCCTATGAGCTTGATATGGCTTCATGGCTCATCCAAAGTGATTTCATTCTACTCGCATTTGATCAATCTTCTTTTTTTTCAAAATTACAAAATTTGACTCCGGGGCCCTACACCCACCAAACCTACCAAATGCCCTTAAAATTACACAAAATTTTCTAAATTGCCTAAATTTTCAAAAATTCCTCAAAATCAACTTTAAACACTTCCCACCACTTAAATTGATCATCCACAACCAAATTCACCAATATTTCCAAAAATTCCCAAATACCGCCTAAATATCTAAAATATCCTTTTAGCCCAAAAATCCATAAATTCCAAAAATTCCCAGAAAATTCCAGAAAATCCCAAATATTCCCAATTTAATTTTATTAAACTACACCATAAGCCAATTTTGTCAATTTAACCCACTTTTACCAAAACACGCAATTTGGCCCATTTTTAACCAAAGTAAGTCCAATGTCAAACCAAACCACACCAATTGACGTCAATGTTGATCCAATTCAATTATAAAATCTAATTTAATGTCTCCAATATCAATTTATACCAAATCAAAGCCTAATTTGATTAACATTTAGATCCAATTTCAATTTGAAGCTTAAAGCCCAATTTTGGCCGATGACCTAAACTTAGCCCAAACTAACCCAACTCAACTCCAATTAACCCCAAATCTTTTCCTAAACCTTCCTAATATCCCCCAAACAAAACACTAACAAGATTTACCCCAAATTTTAATCCAAACTCCACCCAAACCTAACCCAAAACCAAAATCCCCTAAATTGGCCTAAACCCAAACCTAACCCAAATAAGCCCAAATCCCTAAATCAAAACCCAACAAAAATTGAAAACTCTTTGTAACACTCCTATAAACATTTCCCAACATTGATTTTACATTAAACCAAATATTAGCCCAACCTTTGCCCAAGATAGCCCAAGTTAGTCCTTTTTGGCCCATTTTGAACCCATTATCAAAAAGCCCAAATTAAACCCATTTCAACTCCAAATGACACCAAACCTTTTCCAAATCACTCATGATACATCCCTAAACTAAACCCAACATTTATTTGGCATGGTCCTCCATAAAATTTTTCATCCAAAAGTCCATTTTGAAACATAAAGCCCACTTCCTTAAACTATTTTAAGAGCCCATCCAAAATGATTTCAAATGGCCCAAAGTCAATCAAAAGCCTACATGACACTTTCACCTCATCATCCCTTTGATTTAAATCACTCCCTAATTTTAAAATTCATCATTAAAATTTTCTAAACTAAGCCATGTGCCAAATTACCCCTAAATATCCAAAATTTTTAGAACCCATTTCCATGAAATTGACTAAGCTTGGTCCCAAGCCAAATGGAGCCTTGGAGCCACGCATAAGCCATATGCAAGCCTTGAGGAGCCATTTCCACCTCACCAATCCATTAATGGCAAAAGAGGGGATTACTTTCTTAAACCTTCACTAAACTTTTTAACCCTATTCATGTTACACCTTAACCAAAATTAGCCACCTGACCTTGGATGGGGGCTTCACCACAAATGGGAGGCTGATCCAAGTAAATTTTTTCAGCCCGAAGTCAGGTCTTGGGGGGTGCACCTAGCCCAAAAGCGTGGGTTGACCAAATTGAATCCAAAATGAGCCTCCCCCCATTCCATTTCAATTCAGTCCCTTTACACATGACAATAGCCAATTAAGCTCAGAAGTCTCAAGCCCTGACCCTCCTGATCAGGATGGTGACCTGACAATAGCAGGCCAGCCACCACAACTGCTGGAAACACCAGGCCGAAAGCACCCATGTGAGTTAAATTTTGAGTTCTTCCTTACTGAGCTGTCTCATGGTCAGTGGACATCATGACTGTTCTTCTCCTCTCCAGAGCAGTGGATCCAAGCCATCAAAAACCCCTAGGAGGCCCTCCAGCCACCCTTATTTAAACTCCACCCCCTCTTGGCCAAACAAGGTGACGAACCAGAGTGTAACAAAACTCTGCCAAAATTTCTCCACGACCTTCTCCTAACCCAGATCAATTGATTCCCAGTGTTCCTTTGCTCTAATCCCCATTAACATAGAACAATTTCTAAGTCAAAAATCCACCCAAAATCAGGACAACTCTGAAACCTCCACCAAAATCAAATTAAACTCACTCATACCTACACAGGACCAAGAGAAGAAATCCTCCAGCAAAAGCCCCCTCACCAGGCCAGCCATTGCTTCCAGCCTCAAAAATCTGAAATCGGGCTTGGTCACTTTCATACCTAGACCTTTCACCAGAGCCAGAGGATTCATCCCTAGGCTTCTCCAACTCCAACGAACGTGCCGAGCACATTCAGTTGAGGCTTCACCTCCTGAACCATGGTATGGATACTCCTCCTCCCCGAGAGCTTCCAGCAATTCTCCATTTCGTTTGAGTTGATTTCAACGCATGTAAACTGCATGGATGTGTTCGTCTCTTCAAGACGAATCCATAGAGCATAAGAACACAAAAATCCGTTGAGAAATGAAAGAGATCTTAGCGTTTGAGTGTGGACAGCTCTCGGGACACACCAGTCGGAGACGACGACCAGCTGCCTTTGGATCGAGCATGTATCGAATGGACGGTGCAGATCGCGTTGGACCAGAAGATGGAGCGGGACCGTGGGACGAGTGGATGCTGACTCAGGTGACGGTGTCGAATGGAAGCGCGACGCGTGTCTTTCGGAGCTGCAGAGGTTGACGCGGCGCCGCGCGGATAAGTAGATAAATAGGTTATTTTCTATTTATTTAAATACCCAGAATTTTAAAAATCCATAACTTTTCATAGAAAAATCAGAAAAATAAACTAAAAATATTCTCTTGCTCAGTGAACAGAGGAGAACAATGTGGAAAAGAAATCAAATCATTTTGTTGAGTATTTTATTTTTAATTAACTATTTACTCATTTCAATATTTTAATTCTCCATTTGCATATACAATTCACCATGGCATGAGACCATAAAGCTTTTGTAGCCTCTGATCGTGGGAACATTCCCTGAATTTTTCAAGGTCAGAGGCCATCTCTATAGAAAGTTATTGATTTTCCAAATTTTTGTGTCTATTTTGATATTTTAATTCCCATAATTAGCATGTTGTGCAATAACACCTAGGGAAATTAGGAGAAGTATCTTAGGACCAGAGGACCATAAGAAAAATATGGTTTTAGTTAATTCATTAAGAATAACCCTAATTGGTCTAAACACTCAAAATTGAATTTTAATTAGTTTGGGTTAACAAAATATCAAAATCACTTGAAAATAACTCTTCATTGATCATTATGGTCAGAGGAGTCCCACATAAAAATTTGAAACCAATTGGAGGTGATTAGCCCCACTAAATGGACCAATTAAGTTACATGACCAAAAATTAAACTTTCAAAATTCATAACTTTAAAAATACATTTTAAAAATTCACAAAAAAGGGTTTTGGGGCTTCTCTGATGTTACGGGAGTCTAGGAAAATTAAAATTAAAATTTTCTAAAAATCTTCATTTTTCACCATATTTTAATATTTTAATAATTAAAAAATAATAAAAATCACAAGATATAAAAAATCATAAAAATATCATATTTTAATTATTAATCATTTAGGAACAAACCAAATATTTTTCCCAAGTCTCTAGGTTAAAAAAATGAATTTTTAAGGCTTAAGACAATTTTTAATATTAAAAAATAGATTTTCCAACCATTTCACCAAATTAATTCTAATAAATCAAAGAAAAATCAGAAAATTATAAAATTTACTTCTCTGGACTCCTTGAGGTCAGAGGGACTTAAGAAAAATATATAATTCATTTTTAAACTTTACTTTCATTTTATAATTAATTAACATTCCAAAACTCATAATAATTACAATAAATAAAATATTATTCAAAAAATCACCAAAATTAGTCCAAGTGGTTCTCATGTCATTAGGAACATCCCATAATTTTCTTAAGGACAGAAACCGTACCTTGGTCATGTTGTTGAATTGCAATTAAAAATCCCTATTTTTAATTAGGATAGTTATATAAATTAAATTAAATTCAGAAAAATCACATTTTCTCCTCTAATGTCTTAATTGACATGTGAGTAAAGTGATATAAAAATTTTAAGTTCATTTGAGCTTAATTTGATGAGTTATGAAATGAACATGCTTTAAAGGGGCATAAAGGGAATTAAGGAATTTTAACCCTAATTAGTATTTAGGTTTAATCAAGGGGAGGGTAAAATATCTGATTTTAAAATTTTCATTAAATGATTGAAACCTAGGGAATTAAGGGGTAGAAACTCATTAATCATCTTGAAAATATTTAAAGTAAATTTTAATTAATTAAAATTTTTGAATTTTGGAAGACTAGGTTAAAATTTGGATTATTAAGATTAGGGATATGATTTAAGAAGATATCAATTCTTTAATTTAAAATCCCTAAATGAATCACTTTAATAATATATTACTTTTAATTAAATTCAAAGTGGTAATTGAAATTAATAATTAAATAATTAAAAGGAAAATAAACCTTAATTAAATTAAAACTTAAAACATTGAATAACTTGATAATCAAATTGAAATAAATTTAAAACATTAAAATTAATTTGAAATTACTTAAAAGACAAATCTAAAATAAATTTGAAAAATTAAAGAAAATCAACCTTAATGTAATTCATAATTAAAAACATAAAAAATCAATTCAATAAAAAAATTAACCAAAAATATTTCAATTAAATTAAAATTAAATCATTAAAATTTAAATTGAATAATCTAAACACCTCTTTCAACCCAAATTAATCTAATACGTTGAGATCATTAAAGATGTAAAGATTTGATTAAATTAAAACAATTTGAACACTATTCCAAACTTAGAATTATTAAAATTTCATAACTAAATTAAATCACTTTAAATCACAAATTCCAATTTTAAATCATTAAATTCTTTAACAGACCGATTTGCCCCCTAAATGTTTTCATTATTATAACTCTTAAGTAAAGTATCAAGTGGAATGTCACTTTACTTACAGGATAATCAAACTCGTAATTCACTGAGCAAGAAACAAACTAAACTATATTTTTGGATGATTAATTCACCTATGCAATAAAACACATTTGGACTCAAAATAATCCCAAAATCTTAAGAAGATGTTTAGGACTCATCCTAAGCACTTCCTCAATATGATGGGGTGTTTTAGAAGAACAATTGAATTTAATTGTTCTTTGATGAAGAAAATTATCCTTAACAAAATACAAGAACCTAGACGTCATAGGAAATGACTAGCAATAGGATTATGAATTTGGTAGACAACCAAAACCTTCCCTTAGCTTTACCTAGGTACTTGTTATAAATATTTAAATGCCTTAACATGTGTTTTAAGTGCAGCTTGGAATGACAAGAAGACCCTCCAGGTACGCTTCTATTTTATTGCAATTTACTTTATTGCAATTTATTTATATAAGCCACACTTTACTCTTCTTGCATGTTAAACAAGACTGTTGCATGAAAACTGAAACTTTTAGGATAGCCACAAAACTGAAACCCAAAACTAAATTAAAATCAACACAAGATAAAATTCACTGCCACAACATTCAAAAGATAAAACAACTCAAAATTTAATCTCAAACAAAACAAAAAAACTACAATTGCAATTAAGTTAAAACAACTCTAGATGATCGGGAATACCTCAGAAGATGTAACCTACATGTTGCTAACGGGATTTCCTATGGTCTAAATGAAAGTATGGAACTCATTCAGTTGAGTTTAGCAAATTCATCTGGACTAATTGAATCCGATAAAAATAACGGTGCCGGAATGGTGGAACCGTGAGATCTTAACCGACATTGTTATAAACAACTTTAAGATTCCCCTAATAAAACATAAAAGACATTTAAACTTTAAGACTTTTCTAAACCAGAATACTTCTCTCATCTCTTGATTGCCACTTTCTAAAACTAAACCTCTACAACGACAAGGAACTTAGAGCATAGTGGGCAGCACGGACATCGTTGTCAGCAAAACTTATGTCTACTTCAGCAAAACCATTCTCTAGAATTAAATAACCAAGCCATAGGATTTCGAGGTAGTTTGACTAGTGTAACATAAATCCTCAACTTTTTGTTAGGCATTTGCATAGTTGTGTTATGCAAATTAATCCCTAACCGGTCTTAGAACTCCAAGGTAGTCGTTTGGTACGACATAAACCTTCACCTCTTCGAGGCTATTTGTATAATCATATCATACAAATATAAGTCCTAACTATTTAAAATCGGCATGATTGAAACATTAAATAATTCTCTTAAATTGAAGCCCAACATTAGGATAGTCTGGGAAGTCACCAAAGTTCACTTTGGGTTCGTGATATCCCCTACTTCTCTTCCTTTGGATTCTTAAAATAAACTGTTCCAAATTTGAGCTATTCCCTATTGAAATTTCCAAAATCCAATTGTTTGAAAACCTTAAACATTGAAATTCTTGAGAGCAAAACCACTGATCATTATCAAGAGTTTTCTTAAATGATTCCTGTCATTTAAGATGTAATTAACAATAGGGCCTTGCCCTTATAGGGAACTTTAAGAACCCAGGTAATATAAACCCTTCATAATTCATTTATATTAAGTAGGAGAACTTGTCAGCTAATGAAATTAGTTCACAGATCAAACGGATGTCACAAATCTTCTAGTTTATTTAATCAAGCCCCATCGTGAAGCACTGTGTTTATTCTTTGGAATAGATACATAGTTTGTGATGCGGCGCTCGTTTATATAAACTATTTGGCATATGAGATCAGCTTGATTTCATATCCTAAAATTTTTAAACTTAAAAATTATTTTCAAAACCAAATGCTACTTATTGAATATACATATTTAAATTAAATTTAAAACCTAAAATTCGCCGATAATTACTGTTAGGCGACCCCTTTTACTAAAATATAACACAACCTAAAATATATGCCGACAATTTCTGGCGACTCAGCTGGGGACTAGTTCTTCTCTCCATCCTGATTAGATGGTTTTGCTTTCATAAATCGATAGTGAGTCCATATCCCTGGTGGACCAAACTATCATTCTTCGGTTGGCATACCTCACTCTTTTCTATCTTGAGCAAGTATAGTCGACTCCCTTTTGGATTTAGGAGCCACTGTTTAGACACCCCTAAACAGAGAGGTTCTGAAATCCTTTTACCTCTTAAGAGGTGGGGTGGACCCCCAATAGGTGTTAGCTTAGGAGCGGTCCTTCGGATTGAGAAGCCTTACGAGAATTTCTCTCCCATTTCAATTCCTAACCAGGTCCCTTCCTTTTTCTTTAAACCTACGTTATTTCAACATTTTGTTCCTAACAAACAAATCTTCTAATAAACAACCCTTTAATAAACAAACTCTTTTAGATCGCAAATGCATTACGATAAATGAAAATGTGTTCAGAATCTTTTTTTTTCGTCTTAAATTCCATGACAAAACGAAGCATAATTCTAGACTAATACTCAAAATCTACCCTGCAGAAAATGTCTGCTCCAAAGTTAATCTTCTCCTTCACCAACAAAATATATTTTTTCGTTTACAAGGATGAGCTGCTCGACAATGGAATCATCCATTTTGGACAAGAATTTAACAATACTGAAATCAAGTTCGCTGACGTCACTCTTTTTACACTAATGAACAAAGCGCCAGAAACTGAGAAACCAGTGCTTGAGTTCAACCAGAAATCGACTCAAGAATTTCCACCCCTGCGAAGGGTTCCAGCTGAAAAAGTATCACTGTTCGTAGGATGACTGTAATCTCTACTCCCACCTGTCTAGTCATCTCTACACCTGCCTCAATTCCCGCCAAACTGAAAGGGAAGGGAGTCCAAGTTTATAATGAACCTGCCACCATGGAGGGTACAGATTTTGCTGCAATACTATTTGTTTTTGAAATCGGGTGTAGTTCAAAGTTTACACCCCAAACTTGGACTCAGAGAAGAAACGGAGGCAGAAAGATTGCCAGGATCGAGAAAGCCAAAGCTGCTGATGTTGCTATTATAGAGGAAATTCCTGAGGAAAGAAAAGAGCTTCCTGAATATTCACAACTGTTAGGAGGAAGTAGGTTTCACCCTCTCTCTGCTGCAGTTGATGAAGAAGATGCCAGGAGGATTGCTGCTACGTTACCCCGACCTGCATATTATAGTGACAAAAAAAGAAAAAGAGCTATGGCTACACCGCTCATTTGACTGCAAGCTGTAGTAGAAAAGTTAGCAAAGAAAGAGCGATGCCCCGTATCTGAGATTCTGAGGAGAACGGGATGGGTGCCAGCCAAGTCCCGCCTTGGACCATGAGTAAACCCGGTCATTGTTAAGGAAAACCCAAGACAAAAGGCACGTGCCAAAGAAAGGAGTTTGTCTGCTATCATATCGGGACACCATATTAGGGAGGACACCACCTACCTACACACAGCCGACCGACCATCTGGTCCTAGGACACATACTGCAAGAAGGATGGTGTGGCGACCTATTATTGGTGAACTAAAACCATTGGAGAATTCTGAGAAGAAAAGTCTCATCAGGAAGCTTGAATTTGAAGGAAGTGCCACTGCAATGAAAGAAACTCCTGAGAAAGACATTCAACAGTCGTCACATGACAACCGCGTGACCATGTGGAAGAGGCCACTAGAGGATGCCATAGGAAAGTTAAGTACAGATATCCACTGATTGGCAAAAGAAAGAGGAGAACAATTGGAAAATGAAGTTGATTCATCAGAATTTATGGATGAAGAGTATACCGAGATCAACATGGTTGAAACACGAGCATCATCAGCTTCACAAGGTGTTCCGGCAGCAGTAGAAAGAGATGAGCTGGAAGTGATGAGAGCACAACTTCAGGAGAAGGATAATACAATTTCTCAAATGGAAAGGAAGATGGAAGAGATGGCGGTCGCCTTATCCACTCTCCAAAGTCAGGTGCAACCTCAGAAAGAAACACTCCCAGAAATCATCCATGTTGTAGATGGGGGGAAAGAGATTACATCTGTCAACGGAGACGAGCAACCAAAGAAGGATTCTGCATCGAGCATGATTCCTAAAAAAGACATCAAAAACATTGTAGAACATCAGGTGTGAGAAGCCTTAGCACAATCCAAGAGTGGAGCATCTATTCAGACGGGTAAACAATACCCCAAAAAATTTGATGATACCTAAAAGACTTCGTACCACCTCTGTTCAAGACTTTTGATGGCACAGGAAACCCTCTGCAGCATGTTGCACATTTTCGTGCTAGTTGCTGCAATGCCGATGGGAGCGATGCTTTACTCTTTCGGCAGTTCGTCAGCAGCTTATCAGGGATTGCCTTCGACTGGTATACAGAATTGCCAAATGGCTCAGTTAATACCTTTTCAGAGTTAGAAAACCTCTTCGTTAAGCGGTTTATCGGTGCTCGGCACCACATCACTATCTGTGATTTAGTGGTGGATCAACAAAAACCGAACAAAACTTTGGTGAATTACATACTTCGATGGAGAAATTTAAGCATGAAGTGTGAACCACAACTTCAGGAACAGCATGCGATCGGTATTTTGCTGAAAAGTATCCACGGCCCGATAGCACTTCTCCTTAAAGGATTTACAATCAAGACTTTCGAGAAGCTGCTTAGCAAGGCCGAGAGCTTACAAGAGGAAGCAAAGTAGCTAAGTTTCGTGGATAAGACTGATAAACAGAAACAGGTGAAAGAATTCGAAAAGAAGTCCAGAATCGTCGCAGCAGTAGATAAGGGCAAGCAGCCAGTGCAGATACAGCCAGAGCTGCCACAGCCTAGCTATCAACCAATGGAACGTACTTACCAACAACCTCAACAGATTTATCAGCAACCTCGACCAAGCTATCAATCGCCTCAGCATTATGAACAACTGCCTCATCCACAGCTTACCCTGAAAGAATTTTTGTATAAGGAATATCTATTCAAAACTGAAGCATTAGAGTAGATGTTCCGCAGTTTAATGAAGACACCAGATTTTCAGCTGCCAAAGCCCAAGAGGCAGGAAGAAGTCAATAAGAGAGATCATCCACACTATTGCCCTTACCACCAGATGCTCGAGCACAAGATAGAGGATTGCATCACTTTCAAGATTTGGCTTGACAACAATCTCCAGAAAGGGAATATAACGATCTCGAAGGAATACATGAAGGAACCCCAAAACGGAGGTTCCGTCAATTTTATTTCAACGGATCCTATTGCTCTGATAGACCCTTACACGACCCGTGATGGATAGAGTACCGTCTGGACAAAGTCTTCAAAGAAAATCTTGGATCATATCCAGAACGCTTTGGTGCGCGCTTCAACTCAAAGTTTGAAACCTACCGAGCCGGTGTATCGCTTGCGATTGAAGAACTGCTCCAGAAGGAGGAGAAGATCGTGGGAGAAAAGAAGACCGTTGCTCCAAAGAGTAGATTAGGCGCTGCTTATCCTAGGATGGTTGTTTCCGATTCGGGGGAGAAATCCCTCGGACCTCTGACTCTGTATGATTATTTGCTCGCCCCGGCGGGATATTATAATTATAAAAGTTTTGGTGTTGGCTACGTTTTGACTGTTTCTAATGATTACGTAACTAACGAAAACCAACCTAATCTGGATCTCGATTCTGATATCAATAACAATTCTCAAATCATACTAAACCTCATTGACCACGACGAAGGAGGAGACGTTCAAAAGGATGACTACAAAAGCTCAACAAGCGATGAGTCTATTTGTAAATTTTGAGTAGCTCCAATTGCGATAGAATTAGGGTCATCAGATTCATAAGGAACGCCAGAAGAGCCAGTCGTTCTGGTTCAAGGGGAGACACCAGTAGATTCAACACCAGATTCAGAAGAAATAACTGGAGTCAATTTAAGAAGTGGAAAAGTTCTACCTTCGAGAATGGGTCCAAAGGATAAAGGAAAGCAGGTGGTTGCTCAGGAAGAGCCAACCCCAGCAGAAGAATTGCCCATTCGGGAAGAAATTGAAGAACCCGGTAATAATGTGGATTATAACGTGCTAGCCCATCTTAGGAATCTACCAGCCAAATTGAGCATCTACGACACTCTGATCCTGTCAAACGAGATGAGGGAAACTCTGATCAGGGCTTTAATTGATCCAGAAATTTGTTTAGCTCAAATGGCTGGTAATTCCTTAGACGAGGTTTGCTCGTTAAAAGAACAGCGAGGTGTTACCTTCATGCACAATGATCTACTACTCGGAACGGCTGACCACAATCGACCGTTATACATTTCAGTCACTATCGGAAAGTTTACGCTCTCCATGGTGTTAGTTGATCCGGGAGCATCAATCAACATAATGAGCCTTCGAACATTAGCATATTTGGAAATTGATGCTCGCGAACTTGAAGCAGACAAGATGTTATTAAGAGGGTTCAATCAGAAAGGAGAAAGAGCACTCAAATCAATAACACTGTTAATGAAGACTGGTGATTTGGCAAAGACAACCGCAAAATTCCATATAATTGATTCTGAAACATCATTCAACGCTCTACTGGGTCGACCATGGATCCATGAGAACCGGATGGTACCGTCGTCTCTCTACCAGTGCATAAAATATTATGAATGAGGAAAACAGTGTATCAAAGGTGACTTGCAGCCGTTCTCCTTACATGAAATCGGAATTCGTGAAGATGCAGCCTACTACGTGCCTCTGAAGAAAATAATATTCTCCAAAAACACCATACCAGACGAAGCAAAAGAAGTGCAAGACGATGAAGAACCTGAAATTTTAGTCCAACAGTTACTTACATCTCCCTTAAGGCGAGATGGTGAAGGTTTCTCTAGAACTCGCACCCGAGGTCGAGGCCGGGGACGAGGTGGAGGAAAGGACGTTGGAACAGTTTGACAAAAAAAACCGTTCATCAACGATGATTGGGAGAACTGTTCCGAAGGAGAAGAAATCAAGAATGAAGCAGCAACAGTAAATCAAAAAAACCTTAGTTCAAGATCTCTCTCGAAGATGAAAGGAATGAAGAATACAAATAAATGTACGAGAAGATTAACCATTATGTACATACTATGACCCTGACCCCGATCCATTCTAATAAGATCGAGGGTATGGTGGTCAAGGAAGTACATGGTGGTACTAAACCGATCACATTCTACCGTGGTGCTTCTTCTTCCAATACTGAAAAAGATATACAATTTGAAGATGTTACTTCATCTGAATTAATGGAATTGCCTTTTGAGTGGAACTCTCCCTGTGTTCAAAATTTAATTCAACGTGGTGTCTTACCTAAATAATGGACAAAAGGTCGATCACAACACTTCAAAAAATTATGGAACAATGTCAGTCGGCCTCCCAATTCAAAACATGGTCTCGGATTCGGCACAGTAGGGTCTGTTGATGATTCAGGATTTTGCTTAGTTGTCACTCACGAGCACGATGAAAGTTTCCTAGAAGCTTCAGATGATCTCGAGGATTTACCAATTGGAAATGCTCCACCAGAATTTAAAGAAGAAATTAAATTTGCAATAGACGAGTTAATGGAAGTTAACTTAGGTACTAGCGAAGAGCCTAGGCAGACCTTTGTTAGCTCCTTACTCAATAAAGAAGACTCTGAAGAGATAATCAAGTTATTAATGGAATTCAAGGACTGTTTTGCTTGGAGTTATGATGAAATGCCAGGATTAGCTCTAGAGGTCGCAGTTCACAAGTTAGGAGTAGATCCCACTGCCATTCCAGTCAGACAAGCTCCGAGATGAATGCTTCTAGAGATTGAACAATAAGTTATAGCTGAAGTTATGAAGCTCATATATGCTTAATTTGTCTGTGAGGAACAATATCCAACTTGGTTAGCCAATGTGGTACCAGTCAGAAAGAAGAATGGTCAGATCAGAATCTGTGTGGATTTCAGAGATTTGAACAAAGCATGTCCAAAGGACGAATTCCCGCTACCCATTCCAGAATTGATGATCGACATTGCTTCAACACATGACGTCTTCTCATTCATCGATGGATCATCAGGATACAACTAGATAACGATGGCACTAGAAGATGAAAAGCTTACAACCTTCAGAACGCTGATTGGGGTATACTGCTACACAATGATGCCGTTTTGATTAAAGAACTCAGGAGCAACCTATCAAAGAGAAATGACAAGGATTTTTGATGATCTAATTCAAAACCAAGTCGAATGCTACGTGGATGATGTAGTCATCAAAAGAAAACTAAAAGAAGATCATTTGTATGATTTGAGAATTGTTTTAGAGCTGATAAAACAATATAACCTTAAGATGAATCCCTTGAAATGCGCCTTCGGCATCACCTCTAGGAAATTCTTAGGATTTGTTGTTTAACATTGTGGAATTGAAATCAATCCGGAGAAGATTAAAGCTATCTTAGAAATTCCGCCTCCCAAAACCTTGAAACAACTACGATCCTTTCAAGGGAAGTTGGCGTATCTTCGATGCTTTATCTCAAATTTGTCAGGAAGGTGTCAGCCTTTTTCTGCTTTGGTTAAGAAGGACGCCAAGTTTACTTGGGACATCAAATGTCAACATGCCTTCGATAACATCAAACAATATTTAATGACACCTTTTGTTTTAGCAGCCCCAGTCTTAGGTAGACCGTTGATACTTTAGACCACGGCTTTGGACGACTCTCTCGTAGCCCTGCTAGCCCAGGTCAATGACGAGGGAAAAGAAAATGCTCTCTACTACTTAACTCGTCGTCTAATT
Organism: Papilionanthe hookeriana x Papilionanthe teres; assembly: GCA_022702705.1. Classification (NCBI taxonomy): domain Eukaryota; kingdom Viridiplantae; phylum Streptophyta; class Magnoliopsida; order Asparagales; family Orchidaceae; genus Papilionanthe; species Papilionanthe hookeriana x Papilionanthe teres. Next base: position 153,876,622 of record CM040424.1, read on the forward strand.
CCGACGGAAGTAAAGTATAATTCAATTGAGAAGCATTGTTTCACCCTGATCTTCGCTGCTCAAAAGCTCAGGCATTACATGTTTTCTCATAAGGTCAATCTTATTTCGAATTTCAATCCATTGCAATATTTGTTGACTCGCCAGACGCTTTCTGGCAGACTTGCTAGGTAGTCGATGATACTATTGCAATTCGATATAACTTTTGTTCCTCTCTGTGCTATAAAGGGACAAGTCCTAGCAGACTTCCTTGCAGCACACCCTTTACCGGCAGAATCGCCTCTCAACGATGATTTGCCAGACGAGCAGATAATGAGCCTAGAAGACCCCGATGATCAACATTGGGAATTGTACTTCGATGGAGTATCGTCAGCACAAGAAGAAAAAGAATTGCAAACGATAGTGCCAGGTAAGGCAGGAATCAAATTGATATTTATAACACCGGAGCAGGAGATGTTAAGGTATTCCTACCATCTAACAGAACTTTGCACAAACAACGAGGCAGAATATGAAGCCCTTATAACCGGACTGGAATTAACCATTCAGATGGGGATAACAGACCTCAATATCTATGGAGATTCTCAGTTGATCATTCAATAGGACGCCAGATAGTACATGATTTTAAAACAAAGGCTTGAGCTGTACTTCCAATATGTCATGAAGTTGTTGGAGCGAACTCCAAATGTAACGATCTACAAGATTCCCATAAGAGAAAATGCTCTCGCAGAAGCGTTAGCCCGCCTTGCAGAAGAATTTGCCTGCCTACAGGATGAGTCAGTTAAAATGTCAGTTCAAAGATGACATGTCCTATCAAAGCTCGACATGGATACAATACACAAATCAGAAGGAAAAGAAAAAGAATAAGTTACAGTAGTAACAGAAGTTACAGAAGATTGGCGACAGCCATTAATAAACTACCTGCAAACAGGAAACCTACCGAACGATAAGTCGTTAGCTCATCAAATCAAGAAAAGAACTCTGTCTTACGCATTAATAAAAAATACATTATACAGAAGGTCTTTCGATCAGATGTGGTTAAGGTGTCTGAGCAGGTCCGAAGCTCATTAAATTGTTAAAGAAGTGCACTCAGGACTTTGTGGCGCTCATCAGTCGGGTCCGAAAATGAAAATGAAGATTAAGAGGCTAGGGTACTACTGGCCCTCGATGATGACTGACTGCATAAAGATTGCCAAGAGTTGTCACCAGTGCCAAGTGCATGGAGTGTTTCTACATCAACCTCCAAATGTGCTACATCCGACAATTTTATCGTGGTCATTTGAGTGTTGAGGCACAGATATTGTGGGTCCGATAGAACCACCTTCTTCAAGAGGACGTCACTTCATTCTTGCAGCTACAAATTACTTCTCCAAGTAGGCAGAAGCAGTACCGCTCAGAGAAGTGAAAGCACATCACGTGCTACAGTTCTTCAAGAATCAAGTCGTCTACCGTTTTGGGGTACCGCGCAGAATTATCTCAAATAACGGGTGCGCATTCAGAAGCACAAAGATAAACAATTTTGTCAGAAGACACGGGATCGACTGGCGTTATTCAACAATCTACTACCCAAGAGCGAACGGCTTGGCCGAGGCTTTTAATAAAACTCTCGTCCAAATCCTAAAGAAAACTTTGGACAACAACAAGAGAAATTAGCACGAGAAGTTGTTAGAAGCCTTATGGGCCTACAGAACAACTTTCAGAACTCTCACCCAGTCTACACCATATGCTTTAGTGTATGGGTCTGAGGCCGTTCTACCCTTAGAGGTTCAAGTTCCGTCTCTCAAAATTGTGGTTTCAAACAAGATCACTACAGAAGAAAATGCTAAACTATGACTAGAAGAGTTGGAAAGCTTGGACGGGAAAAGACTTTTAGCACAGCAGAATTAGGAACTGTATCAAGCCAAGATGATCCAGGCCCATGATAAATTAGTCCCTCCAAGGACATTCAAAGTCGATGACTTGGTTTTGGTTCTCAGAAGACCTTCTCTTATAAATAGCAATATAGGTGGTAAATTTGAACCGACTTGGGAAGGGCCATTCGTGGTCGAGACAGTCTACTCATGAGGCTCCTACCAGCTTGTGAATTGCCACGGAGAACGACCTATGCTTCCAATTAATGGACGATATCTAAAGAAGTATTACGCAACCTGATGTTTCTAATGATGAATCCTAATTCCTAGAAGCACGGGCACAATAATTACTTATGACTGGGCCCGAACCCAAAAATATAAAAAAAGTGGATGATAAAGAAAATCGTTAAAAAAAGTGTTAAAGAAAACATGTGAAATCATGATAATAAAGTTTTTTATCCTTCCTTCCAAATCGAGTCTCACTCTTGATCTTTCTTCATCTTTTCCTACTCTTGTTGAAATTTGAAAGAAATAAATGAAATTTTCTATTAATAAATTTTTCTATTGTTCTTGTTCATAGTACAACCCCTGATCCTTTCCATGTTTTTCGTAGGGAAATGTCGAACGGGCGGTTGGTTCTGAACTTTAAGAATGGCGTGAGTCTAGCACTCGATAAAAAAGGATGAAGGATGGAGCCGCGATTGAGATCGACTCTAACTTCACACCAGCAGGGCTACAGTACGAAGAAAATGATTGGACTCCGATTGATTGGAAAGAGCTCCGTAGCCATACAATGATGAAATTGGGTGACTCAAGTCAACCTTCTACTAGCAAGAAGAGAAAAGTACATACCGCTCATGCAATGGGAGAGGACAAGAAAGTCAAGTCCATGGTTGCTACAACAGAAGGCAGGCTTGTCAGCGCCATGCCCACAGAAATTCAAGAGGTAAGGAGAGCTACTCTCACTCCGACCCAGCGAAGAAACAAGAACCGATGCATCCGCAAGATGCTAGCCCAGCTAGCAGCGGATCAACATGAAGAGACAGCTGCTACCGTCAGTGCAAGCACTTCTAAGAAGCCAGTTCATCAGGAACCAGAAAAGAGGAGACCAACTCCAAGAACAACAGAAAAGATAAAAGAAATCCCAAGAAGATCATAAACAGAATCTGTGCCACGACACCAGACAAATGCACCAGTTTTAAAGAGTCTTTTTGTGAAAGCAACCCCGGAGGATGTCCCGACAGAGATTATCTCTGAGGAGCCGAGACATGCAAGAGAACATGCTGGGGTTGAACCATACATCCCCAGTACGTTACTAGACCTTGCCTGTTGCAGATAATTCCGGAATATGAGCTGGAAAAGATGCAAAATGTTGAAAAGAAAACTTTTGAAATACTTTGAAAGAATCAGTGGCAAGAGGATTAACATCTTGGAACGCCTTGAGCTGTATACATATGTGTTTTCAGACTACGAACAACTGCAAATTGTAGAGTGCATCACTGAACTTCAGAAAATGGGCCGAGCTGGTCGTCTGAGGGAGAAAACTTATTCAGAACCCCGAAGATGGATGCCAGGAAAAGGAAGAGTTATGATCCAATGCAGGTGTTGCTACAACTTTGCAGTTAACAGAAAAGGAAATCCACCAGGGATACTTTGTTACAGTGAGGTGGATCTGATGTCGAATATTATTAAAAGAATGGTAAAGAGGATGGTGACATGGAAGGTATTGCTCGCAGACTGCATATCCAACAACTGCATCATTAACATCTACAAGGAGTGTGACTTCATACCTCCACACATAGACCATCATGATTTCGTTAGACCGTTCTGCACAGTGTCTTTTGTCAACTAGTGCAATATAATGTTCGAATCTGATCTCCGGATAGCAGGCCCCGGAGAATTCTGAGGGCCGGTGGAGATACCACTACCGGTAGGTTCCGTCATGGTGTTAAAAGGGAATGGGGCGGACATCGCAAAGCATTGCATTCCAGGAGTGCCTGTTGAGTGGATCTCTGTTACTTTCAAGAGAATGGATGATAGAAAGATTCCTATCCACTTTCAGCCAGATGCAGAGTTAGAGAGCCTCCGACCTTACGAGCTGTGAGTTACATGGGAGATAGCACACCTCCAAAGCACATCCGTACGACATTCCTGCCAAGGGTGGTTTCGAAGGTGATGTTATTGTTCATGTATCTCATGCTTTTGGAAGAAATTTGCAAGGATCTTACACAATCCGTTTTGGATTTAGATGGATTGTATGAGATATTGAATTCACAAAAAAAATATCATCATGTTTTGGATCAAGTTGTATGATGTATTTTCAATAAGATTGGAATGAAAGTGACCATGTCATGTTTTGCCTTCACCTCTTTTTGTGGAAATTGACTGAGAAATGTCATTAAATTAAAATAACTTCGAACTAAGAACAAAGGAAAAATAAAAATAAATGAAAACACTCTTTTAAAAAAAAATCTGAATGTCAAAATGAACTCTAAATAAACACGAACTCTAAATAAACACGAACTCTAAATAAATGTGAACTCTAAATTGAAAATCAAGCTAAAAATTAAATTACAACAAACGACGAAAACAAATTTCCGAATCTGAAATCCCTAGCCTCCGACTGTTCTCGATATTCCTTTCAACTCACCGTGATTTCTTCCTTCTTTTGTGAAGGTAGACTGAGTCTACTGACACAGAACCATGAAAATTTTCGATTTGGTTCTGGTGGCATGGATTCATATCCTTCGCCAAATAATCAAACTTCAATCAACGCTCCTAAGATGTAAGACGCTTTCATGTCTCATTCCTATCCTCCACTAAACTTAAATTTTCACAAAATCTTCCAAACAAATTTCATCCTTCTAAACCTTCGAGACTGGTACCAAATTCCAGTTCTCTCCTTTCGAGGTCGGTACCAAATTTTGACTCTCTTTCGAGGTTGATACCAAATTTCAACCTTTTAAACCTTCGAGACTAGTACCAAATTCCAATTCTCTCCTTTCGAGGTCAGTACCAAATTCTGACTCTCTCTAGACTGGTACCAAATTCCAGTTCTCTCCTTTCAAGGTTGGTACCAAATTCCGACTCACTTTCGAGGTTGATACCAAATTTAAACCTTTTAAACCTTCGATACTGGTATGAAATTTCAGTTCTCTCCTTTCGTGGTCGGTACCAAATTCTGACACTCTTTCGAGGTTGATACCAAATTTCAACCTTTTAAACCTTCGAGGCTAGTACCAAATTCCGGTTCTCTTCTTTCGAGGTCGGTACCAAATTCTGACTCTCTTTCGAGGTTGATACCAAATTTCAACCTTTTAAACCTTCGAGACTGGTACCAAATTCCAGTTCTCTCCTTCCAAGGTAGGTACCAAATTCTGACTCTCTTTCAAGGTTGATACCAAATTTCAACCTTTTAAACCTTCGAGACTGGTACCAAATTCCAGTTCTCTCCTTTCGAGGTCAGTACCAAATTCTGACTCTCTTTCGAGGTTGATACAAAATTTTAACCTTTTAAACCTTCGAGACTGGTACCAAATTCCAGTTCTCATTTCGAGATCAGTACTCAAATTCAGATTCTCACCCTTTTCAATCGATATTTAAACTCTGATTCTCCCTTCGAGACTGGTACTTAAATTCTAATTCTCTTTGCAATCCCGAGATCAGAACCTAGGTTCCAATTCTCATTTCAAATCCAGGATTTCCTTAAATCGACTTTAAATTAAACTTCAATCGGAATTGAAACTCGAAACAAACTGAAATCCAAACTCAGACATGAAAATTTGAAACAGAAAAAGAAACGAAATCTAAATTAAAATCTCTTCGGGTCTTGTGATCTGGAATTCACCTTTTCTTTTCCCCAGCGAGATTTCAGGGATATTCGATCATGGAGATTTACTTGATACTCCCCAGTAGAAACTTTTCTTTACTTCATTCTAAGTGTGACACTTAGACGTCTGTGTTGGTTCTGTTGATCTCTTCGGTCAATGCCAATACACGCGGTGTGCTTGGTTAGCACACCACATCTATTGGGGGTCCATTTGTTGACCTCCTTTTTGATGAGGTCTTTTCTCTTCTCTCTCCTTAGTACTTAGGATTTAGCCTTAGGCTTTCCCTTTGACTAGCTTAGAGGATTAGAGATGGAACCCACCACTTAGGAATTCAAACACCTCTTAACTCCCTTTAAACCCCACAAGCCTGATTAGCAACCCCCAAATCACTGGGAGGGTTAAGATCAAATGTGGAGGTTTAAAGGATGAGTTCCCTATAGGTCTCTTTGACCTTAGGACTACCCTGAGTGGCCTGGTCTGGTGAGGTTTGAATTGCACACATCACACCCATACACACAATTTAGATTCCAAAAACACTTTCACCCAATTTGACTTCTTGACTCATGTAGGTGATCCATATGGATGGTTCTCAACCCCTAAGCCCCTGGCTAAGAGGGTTAGGAACAAAATATTGAGTGCCCAAGGTGAGTCCTCTAATGGCTCCTATGAGCTTAATATGGCTTCATGGCTCAACCAAAGTGATTTCATTCTACTCACATTTAATCAATCTTCTTTTTTTCAAAATTTCAATTTTTGACCCCCGGGGCCCTACACCCACCAAACCTACCAAATGCCCTTGAAATTACCCAAAATTTTCAAAATTGCAGAAATTTCCTAAAATTCCTCAAAATCAACTTTAAACACTTCCCACCACTTAAATTGATCATCCATAGCCAAATTCACCAAAATTTCCAAAAATTCCCAAAATACCCCCTAAATATCTAAATTACCCTTTTAGCCCAAAAATCCATAAATTCCAAAAATTCCCAGAAAATTATAGAAAATCCCAAATATTCCCAATTTAATTTTGTTCAACTTCAACATGGGCCAATTTTGTCAATTTAACCAACTTTTACCAAAACCTCCAATTTGGCTCATTTTTAACCAAAGTAAGCCCAATGTCAAACCAAACCACTCCAATTGACCTCAATGTTGGTCCAATTCAATTATAAACTTCAATTCAATATCCTTAATATCAATTTAAACCAAATCCAAGCCCAATTTGATTAAAATTTGGATCCAATTTTATTTTGAAGCTTAAAGCCCAATTTTGGCCCATGACCTAAACTTAGCCAAAACTAACCCAACTCAACTTTAATTAACCCCAAATCTTTTCCTAAACCTTCCTAATATCCCCACAAACAAAACACTAACATGATTTGGCCCAAATTTGAACCCAAACCTAACCCAAAACCAAAATCCCCTAAATTGGTCTGAACCAAAACCTAACCCAAATAAGCCCTAATCCTTAAATCAAAACCAAACCAAAATTAAAAACTCTTTGTATCACTCCTATAAAAATTTCCAAACATTAATTTTACATTAAAACCAACATTTGCCCAACCTTAGCCCAAGATAGCCCAAGTTAGTCCTTTTTGGCCCATTTTGAACCCATTATCAAAATGCTCAAATTAAACCCATTTCAACTCCAAATGACACCAAACCTTTTCCAAATCACTCATGATACATCCCTAAACTAAACCCAACATAAATTTGGCATGGTCCTTCACAAAATTTTTCATCCAAAAGTCCATTTTGAAACATAAAGCCCACTTCCTTAAACCATTTTAAAAGCCCATCCAAAATGATTTCAAAAGGCATAAAGTCAATCCAAAGCCTGCATGACACTTTCACCTTATCATCCCTTTGATTTAAATCACTTCCTAAGTTTCAATTTCATCATTAAACTTTTCTTAACTAAGCCATGTGCCAAATTACCCCTAAATATCCAAAATCCTTAAAACCCATTTCCATGAAATTGACTAAGCTTGGCACCAAGCCAAATTGAGCCATGGAGGCATGCATAAACCATATGCAAGCCTTGTGGAGCCCTTTCTACCTCACCAACCCATTAATGGAAAAAGAGGGGATTACTTTCTTAAACCTTCACTAAACTTTTTAACCCTATTCATGTTACACTTTAACCAAACTTAGCCACCTCACCTTGGATGGGGGCTTCACCACACATGGGAGGCTGATCCAAATAATTCTTTTCAGCCCAAAGTCAGGTCTTGGGGGGACACCTAGCTAAAAGCATGGGTTGACCAAACTGAATCCAAAATGAGCCTCCCCCCATTCCATTTCAATTCATCCCCTTTACACATGGCAATAGCTAATTGAGCTCACAACTCTCAAGCCTTGACCCTCCTGATCAGGATGGTGACCTGACCCTGGCCAGCAAGCCACCACAGCCGCCGAAAAACACCAGGCCGAAAGCATCCATGTGAGCCAAATTTTGAATTCTTCCTTGTTGAGCTGTCTCATGGCCAGTGGACACCATGTTTGTTCTTCTCCTCACCAGAGTAGTGGATCCAAGCCATCAAACCCCCCTGGGAGGCCCTCCGGCCACCCTATTTAAACTCCACGCCCTCTGGGCCAAACTAGGTGATGAACTAGAACTTAAAGAAACTCTGCCAAAATTGCTCCAGGACCTTCTCCTAACCCAGAGCAATTGATTCCCAGTGTTCCATTGACCTAATCCTCATTAACAGAGCCCAATTTCTTAGTTAAAAATCCACCCAAAAACCAGGACAACTCTGAAACCTCCACTAAAATCAAATTAAACTCACCCACATCTGCACAGGACCAAGAGAAGAAGTCCCCCATCAAAAACTCCCTCACCAGGCCAGCCATTGCTTCCAGCCTCCAAAGTCTGAAATTGGGCCTGGTCACTTTCATATCTAGACCTTTCACCAGGGCCAGAGGCTTCATTCCTAGGCTTCTCCAACTCCAACGAACGTGTCGAGCACATTCAGTTGAGGCTTCACCTCCTGAACCAAGGGTATGGATACTCCTCCTCCCCGAGAGCTTCTAGCGATTCTTCATTTCGTTTGAGTTGATTTCAATGCATGTAAACTGCATGGATGTGTTCGTCTCTTCAAGACGAATTCATAGAGCATAAGAATATGAAAATCCGTTGAGATATGAGAGAGATCTTATGGTTTGAGTGTGGACGGCTCTTGGGATACACCAGTCGGAGACGACGACCAGCCGTCGTTGGATCGAGCGTGTATCGAATGGACGGTGCAGATTGCGTCAGACCAGAAGATGGACTGGGACCGCGCGACGCATGGCTGCTGACTAAGGCGGCAGTGTCTTATGGAAGCGCGACACGTGGTCTTTCGGAGCTGCCGAGATTGACGCGGCGCAGCCTGTATAAGTAGATAAATATGTTATTTTCTATTTATTTAAATACCTAGAATTTGAAAAATCCATAACTTTGCATAGAAAAATCAGAAAAATAAACAAAAAATACCCTCTTGCTCTGTGAATAGAGGAGAACAATGTGGAAAAGAAATCAAATCATTTTGTTGAGTATTTTTTTATTTAATTATTTACTCATTTAAATGTTTTAATTCTCCATTTGCATAGACAATTCACCATGGCATGAGACAATATGGCTTTTGTAGCCTCTGATCTTGGGAACATTCCCTAAATATTTCAAGGTCAGAAGCCATCTCTATGGCAAGTTATTAATTTTCCAAATTTTTGTGTTTGTTTTGATATTTTAATTCCCATAATAAACACGTTATGCAATAAATCCTAGGAAAATTAGGAGAAGTACCTTAGGATGAGAGGACCCTAGGAAAATTATGGTTTGAGTTAATTCATTAAGAATAACCCTAATTTGCCTAAAAACTCAAAATTAAATTTTAATTAATTTGGGTTAACCATATATCAAAATCACTTGAAAATAATTCTCCACTGATCTTTAGGGTTAAAGGAGTCCCACATAAAAATTTGAATCCAATTGGAGGTGATTAGCCCCACAAAATGGACCAATTAAGTTACATGACCAAAAATTAAACTTTAAAAATTCATAACTCCAAAAATACATTTTAAAAATTCACAAAAAGGGTTTTGGGGCTTCTCTGATGTTAGGGGAGTCTAGGAAAATTAAAATTAAAATTTTCTAAAAAACTTCATTTTTCACCTTATTTTAATATTTTCATAATTAAAAAATAATAAAAATCACTAAAATATTAAAAATCATAAAAAATGTCATATTTAGATTCCTGATCATTTAGGAATAAACCAAATATTTTTTCCCAGTCTCTAGGTTAAAAAATTGAATTTTAAAGGCTTAAGACAATTTTTAATATTAAAAAATGGATTTTCCAATCTTCTCACCAAATTAATTCTAACAAATCAAAGAAAAATTAGAACAATATAAAATTTACTTCTCTGAACTCCTTGAGGTCAGAGGGACTTAAGAAAAATATAAAATCCATTTTTTAACTTTAATTTCATTTTATAATTAATTAACATTCCAAAATTCAGAACAATTACAATAAATAAAATATAATTCAAAAAATCACCAAAATTGGTCCAAGTTGTCCTCGGATCAATAGGAACATCCCATAATTTTCGTAAGGACAGAAACCTTGCCTTGGTCTTGTTGTTGAATTCCCATTAAAAATCCCTATTTTTCATTAAAATAATTATATAAATTAAATTAAATTCAGAAAAATCACATTTTCTCCTCTAATACCTTAATTGACATGTGAGTAAAGTAATATAAAAATTTTAAGTTCATTTGAGCTTAATTTGATGAGTTATGAAAAGAACATGCTTAAAAGGGGCATAAAAGTAATTAAAGAATTTCAACCCTAATTAATATTTAGGTTTAATCAAGGGGAGAATAAAATATCTGATTTTAAAATTTTCACTAGATGATTGAAACCTAGGGAATTAAGGGGTAGAAACCCATTAATCATCTTGAAAATATTTAAAGTAAGTTTCAATTAAATAAAAAATTTGAATTTTGGAAGAATAGGTTAAAATTTGGATTATTAAGATTAGGGATATGATTTAAGAAGATATCAATTCTTTAATTTAAAATCCCTAAATGAATCACTTTAATAATATTTAACTTTTAATTAAATTCAAAGTGGTAATTGAAATTAATAATTAAATATTAAAACAAAAATAAACCTTAATTAAATTAAAACTTAAAACATTGAATAACTTGATAATCAAGTTTAAATAAATTTAAAACATTAAAATTAGTTTGAAATTACTTAAAAGACAAATCTAAAACAAATTTGAAACATTAAAGGAAATCAACCTTAAGACAATTCATAATTAAAAACATAAAAAAATCAAATCAATAAAAAATTAACCTAAAATATTTTAATTAAATTAAAATTAAATTATTAAAATTTAAATTGAATAATCTAAACACCTCTTTCAACCCAAATTAATCTAATACATTGAGATCATTAAAGATGTAACAATTTAATTAAATTAAAACAATTTGAACACTATTCCAAACTTAAAATTATTAAAATTTCATAACTAAATTAAATCACTTTAAATCACCAATTCTAATTTTAAATTATTAAATTCTTTAACAGGCCGATTTTCCCCCTAAAGGTTTTCATTATTATAAATCTTAAGTCAAGTATCAAGTGAAATGTCACTTTACTTACAGGATAATCAAACATCCTAATTCACTGAGCAAGAAACAAACCAAACTAAATTTTTTGATGATTAATTAACATGTGCAATAAAACTCATTTGGACTCAAAATAATCCCAAAATATTGAAAAGATGTTTAGCACTCATCCTAAGCAATTCCTCAACATGATGGGGTGTTTTAGAAGAACAATTGAATTTAATTGTTCTTTGATGAAGAAAATCATCCTTAACAAAATACAGGAACCTAGACGTCATAGGAAATGACTAGCAATAAGATTAGGAATTTGGTAGATAACCAAAAACTTTTGTTAGCTTTACTTAGGTACTTGTTATAGATATTTAAATGCCTTAACATGTGTTTTAAGTGCAGCTTGGAATGTTGAGAAGCCCTCCAGGTATGCTTCTATTTTATTGCAATTTACTTTATTGCAATTTATTTATATGAGCTACACTTTACTCTTCTTGCATGTTAAACAAGATTGTTGCATGAAAATTGAAACTTTTAAGATAGCCACAATACTGAAACCCAAAACTAAATTAAAATCAACACAAGATAAAATTCACCGCCACAACATTCAAAAGATAAAACAACTCAAAATTTAATCACAAACAAAATAACAAAACTACAATTGCAATTAAATTAAAACATCTCGTTGGATGATCCAGAATACCTCGGATGATGTAACCTACGTGTTGCTAACGGGATTTCCCACTGTCTTAATGAAAGTGTGGAACTCATTTAGTTAAGTTTAGCAAATTCATCTGGACTAAGTGATTCCGATAAAAATAATGGTGCCGGAATGATGGAACCGTGGGATCTTAACCGGTGTTGTTATAATCAACTTTAAGATTCCCCTAATAAAAATTATATACATTTATACTTTAAGACTTTTTTAAACCAGAATACTTCTCTCATCTCTTGATTGCCACTTTCTAAAACTAAACCTCTACAACGACTAGGAACTTAGAGCATAGTGGGAAGCACGGCCATCGTCGTCAGCAAAACTTGTGTCTACTTCAGCAAAACCATTCTCTAGACTTAAATAACTAAGCCATAGGATTTCGAGGTAGCTTACCTAGTGCAACAAAAATCCTTAACTTTTTGTTAGGCATTTGCATAGTTGTGTTATGTAAATTAAGCCCTATCCGATCTTAGGACTCTGAGGTAGTCGTTTGGTACGACATAAACCCTCACATGTTCGAGGCTATTTGCATAATCATATCATACAAATATAAGTCCTATCTAATTAAAATAGGAAGGATTGAAACATTAAATAATTATCTTAAATTGAAGCCCAACATTAGGATAGTCTGGGAAGTCACTGAAGTTCACTTCGGGTTCGTGACATCCCCTACTTCACCTCCTTTGGATTCTTAAAATAAATTGTTCCAAATTTGAGCTATTCCATATTAAAATTTCCAAAATCCAATTGTTTGAAAACCTTAAACTTTGAAATTCTTGAGAGCAAAACCACTGATCATTATCAAGAGTTTTCTTAAATGATTCCCGTCATTTAAGATGTAATAAATTATAGGGACTTGTCCTTATAGGGAACTTTAAGAACCCAGGTAATATAAACCCAGCTTAATTCATTTATATTAAGCAGGGTAACTTGTAGGCTTATAAAATTGGTTTGCAGATCAAACGAATGTCACAAATCTTCTAGTTTATTTAATAGAGCCCCATCGTTAAGCAGTGTGATTGTTCTTCGGGATAGATACACAGTTTGTGATGCGGTGCTCGTTTATATAAACTATTTGGGATGTGAGATCAGTTTGATTTCAAATCCTAAAATTTTTAAACTTAAAAATTATTTTCAAAACCAAATGCTACTTTTTGAATATACATATTTAAATTAAATTTAAAACCTAAAATTCGCAGACAATTTCTGTTAGGAGACCCCTTTTTCTAAAATACAATACAACCTAAAAAATATGCCGACAAGTATAATATGGTCCCGTCGTCGCTTCACCAGTGCATCAAATACCACAAAGATGGACAAGAACATTGAATTAAAGGGGATCTACAGTTGTTTTCAATACATGAAGTGGGCATCCATGAAGACGCCGCTTACTATGCTCCTCTGAAGAAAACAGTATTTTCAAGAGACATTGTGTTAAGCAAAATTGAAGACTTAAAGGAACTACAAGGACGAGACCGTATGGCTCCAGTTCAAAAAATCTCATACTGCTCCTTCTCAACGAGTTGGTAAAAGTTTTTTTAGCCCACGCATCCGAGGTCGAGGCCGGGGACGTGGTCAAAGAAGAATTTCCTAGATTGTTGAACAGACGAAGCCAACAATCAACATTGACATGGAGGGAAACTCCGAAGAAGATAAAGAAACAATTATGATAAGTCAGAAGAAGCCTCAGTTCGAGATCTCTCTGGACGACGAATCAAAGGATGAATACGAATCAATGTACGATTGGATTAACCACTAGGTTCATGCCATGAACCTTACTCCGATCCATTCTGAAAAGGTAGAGAGCATAGAGGTCAAGGAAGTTCATAATGATGGTTTCAAACCAATCATGTTTTACAAAGCTTCCCCTTCTACTTCTGAACCCTGTATAATTCTTAAAGAAAATAACTCAAATGAATTAATGGAATTACCTTTTGGCTACTTTTCGCCGTGTGTACAAAATTTAATTCAACAAGGATATGTGTCAAAGAAAATGCCAAAAGATAAGTTACAATCGTTCTAAAAATTATTGAATGTAAAAGGAAAGAGACTCAATTCGAAAGAAGGTCTTGGGTTTGGTACGCTCGGACCCGTCGATGACTCAGAATTTTACATGGTTGTTACTAGTCAGTCAAAAGAAAATTTCCTGGACATTCAAGATGAATATGAAGATCAACCAATAGGTGACGCTCCACTAGAATTCGAAGAATAAATCAAATCAACGGTCGATGAATTAAGAGAAATCAATCTCGGGACTAAGGAGCAGCCCCAACAGACTTTCATAAGTTCGTTACTCAACAAAGAAGAGGTTGAAAACTTGGTCAGGTTACTCTCAGAATTCAAAGATTGCTTCACTTGGAGCTATGAAGAAAAGCCAGGACTATCTCTGGCGGTCGCAGTACACCGCCTCAGAGTGGATAAGAATGTGATGCCAGTAAAGCAAGCTCCCAGAAGGATGCGCCTCGAGATAGAACAGCAAGTAACAGCAGAAATCAAGAAATTAATAGACACTAATTTTGTCCGAGAAGAACAGTATCAAACGTGGTAGCTAATGTTGTGCCAGTGAAAAAGAAAAATGGACAAATTCGAGTATGTGTCGACTTCAGGGACTTAAACAAAGCATGTCCAAAAGATGATTTCCCATTGTCGATACTGGAACTAATGGTGGACATCGCATCGACACATGAAACTTTTTCCTTTAGGGATGGGACTTCAGGGTACAATCAGATCAAGATGGCACCAGAAGACGCAGTGCTCACAGCTTTCAGAACTCTGATCGGGATTTATTGCTACACTGTGATGCCGTTCGGACTGAAGAACGTAGGAGCTACATACCAAAGAGCAGTGAAGAGGATCTTCGATGACCTCATTCACAACCAAGTGGAATGCTATGTGGATGATTTGGTTGTCAAGAGCAAGATAAGAGGAAACCACCTATATGATTTGAGGATCGTATTTGAACGATTACTACAATATAATCTGAAGATGAATCCATTAAAGTGCGCTTTCGGCGGTACCTCTCAGAAATTTCTAGGATTCGTTGTTTGTCTTTGGGGAATCAAAATCGACCTAGAGAAGAGAAAAGCCATCTTAGAAATGCCTCCCCTAAAACCTTGAAACAACTACGTTCATTTCATGGAAAACTGGCATATCTGAATCGCTTTATATCTAATCTGTCGGGTAGGTGTCAGCCTTTCTCAGCATTACTTAAAAAGGATGCCAAATTTATTTGGCAAGAAAAGTGCCAGCAGGCTTTCGAAGATATTAAACGATATCTAACGACACCTCCTGTTTTAGCAGTCCCTACCCTTGGTAGACCTTTGATACTTTATACTGCGGCGTTAGAGGAGTCTCTTGGAGCTCTACTTTCCCAAGTCAATGATGAGGGTAAAGAGAATGCACTCTACTACTTACTTCAATGCCTAATACCCGTGGAGGTAAAGTATCCTCCTATCGAGAAACATTGTCTAGCTTTGGTTTTTGCCACTCAAAAGCTTAGACATTACATGTTGTCTCATAAAGTCAACATGATTTCGAAGGTTAATCCTTTGTAATATTTGATGACCAGACCAACGCTTTCTGGACGCTTAGCAAGTTGGTCAATGATATTATTGCAATTCGATATGACCTTTGTGCCCCTTCACGCTATCAAAGGGCATATTCTTACAGATTTTCTTGCAGTTCAACCACTGCCAGCTGGGTCCCCGCTCAATGATGAGTTACCAGATGAGCATATACTACAGATAGAAGATCCCAAAGCTCAACGTTGTAAAATGTACTTTGATGGAGCGTCATCAGCTCGAAAAGATAAAGTATCAGAAACAGTTATACCAGGCAAAGCAGGAATTGGTTTAATCTTTGTGACACCAGATTGGGCCATGCTGAGGTTTTCTTACCACTTGACAGAGCCGTGTACCAACAATGAAGTAGAGTATGAAGCCCTAATCACTGTGTCGGCACATTTTTAGGTTGTGTGTTTTATTTTGAAACGGGGTCGCCTACAGAAATTGTGCGGCGAATTTTTTTAATTTAATTTAAATAAATAATTTGAAAAGTAGTATTTGATTTTTGAAAATAATTTTAAATTTGAAGGTTTTAAGATATGAAAACAAACTGATCTCACATCCCAAATAGTTTATATAAACGAGCACCGCACCACAAACCGTGTATCTATCCCAAAGAATAGGCACACTGCTTGATGATGGGGCTCGATTAAATAAACTAGAAGATTTGTGACATCCGTTTGGTCTGCGAACCAATTTTATAAGCCGAGAAATTCCCCTGCTTAATATGAAAGCATTAAACAGGGTTTATATTACCTGGGTTCTTTAAAATTCCCTATAAGGGCAAGCCCCTATAGTTAATTACATCTTAAGTGACGGGAATCACCTAAGAAAACTCTCGATAATAATCAATAATTCTCGCTCTCAAGAATTTCAAAGTTTAAGTTTTCAAAGGATTGAATTTTGGAATTTCAATAGGGAATGGATCAAGTTTGAAACATTTTGTTTTGGGAATTCAAAGGAAGAAGGGTAGGAGAAATTACGGATTCGAAGTGAACTTCGGTAATTTCCTGACTATCCTATTGTTTGGCTTGTATTTAGGAAAAATCCTAATGTTTATTTAGTATTTCAATCTTGCCAATTTTAATTAATTAGGGCTTACATTTATATGACAGAATCATACAAATAGCCTCGAAGATGTGATGGTTTATGTCGTATCCGACGACTACCTCAGAATCCTAAGACCGGTTAGGGCTTAATTTGCAGTGCAAATGCCTAACGAAGAGTTGAGGATTTATGTTGCACTAGGCAAACTACCTCGAAGTCCTATGGCTTTGTTATTTAATTCTAGGAAAGTTTTGCTGAAGTAGACTCAGGTTTTCTTGATGACGATGGACGTGCTTGCCCACCATGCTCCGAGCTCCTTGTTGTCGCAGAGGTTTAGTTTTAGAAGTCATAAATCAGGGGATGAGAAAAGTGTTTTGGTTTAAAGAAAATCTTAATTTCCAAGTGTTTTTTACGTTTTAATTAAAACAAATCTTAAAGTTGATTATAACGACACCGGTTAAGATCCCACGGTTCCATCATTCCGGCATCATTATTTTTATCGGATTCACTTAGTCCAGATGAATTTGCTAAACTCAACTGAATGAGTTCCACACTTTCATTTAGACCGTGGGAAATCCCGTTAGCAACACGTAGGTTACATCATCCGAGGTATTCCCGATCATCCAACAGGACGTTTTAATTTAGTTGTAATTGTAGTTTTGTGTTACGTTTGTGATTAAATTTTGAGTTGTTTTATATTTTGAAATGTTGTGGCGGTGAATTTTATCTTGCAATGACTTTTAACTTAGTTTTGGTTTCAGTTTTAGGAACTATCCTAAAGGTGTGGGTTTTCATGCAACAGTTGTTTATCATGCAAGAAAGGTAAGTGCGATGCGATTAATGAAATCGCAATAATGTAAATTGCAAGAAAGTAAATTGCAATAAAATAAAAGCGTACCTGGAGGACCTTCCCGTCATCCCAAGCTGCACTTAAAACACAATTAGAATATTTAAGCAAGTTCCTAGGTAAAGCTAAGGTAAGGGTTATGGTTTTCTACCAAATTCCTAATCCTATAGCTAGTCATTTCCTATGACGTCTAGATTCCTTGTGTTTTTGTTTGAAGACGATTTTTTTCATCAAAGAACAATTAAATTCAATTGTTCTTATAAACATCCTATCATATTGAGAAAGTGTTTAAGAAGAATCTTAAACATCTTTTCAATATTGCTAGAATTGTTTTAAGTCCAAATGAATTTAATTATACAAGTGAATTAATCGTCCGAGATTTCAAGTTTTGTTATCTTGCTTAGTGAATTAGGACATTTGAATATCCTATAAGTGAAGTAACATTTCATTTAATGTTCTGTTTAGGAGTTATGATAACCAAAGCTCTCGAGGGCAAGTTGGTGTTCAAATGATTTAATTTAAGTTAATGGGTTTAAATTTGGAATAGTGTTCAAGTTGCTTTAGATTTATTTTGAATTCTTTATGTCTTTGGTGATGTTATATTTAATTCAACTTAATTTAATTTAATTTAATTTAATTGAGTTTTAATTTAATTTAATTCAATTTAATTCAATTTAGTTTGATTTGATGTTACATTAAATTAATTTGATTTGATTTAATTTTAATTTAATTTGATTTAATTTAATTTAATTTAATTTCATTTAAATTAATTTAATTTTATTTTATTTTATTTAATTTAATTTAACTTAATTTAATTTAATTTTATTTATTTAATTTAATTTAATTTAATTTATTCATTTAATTTAATTTAATTTGTTTATTTAATTTAATTTCATCTTTAATTTAATTCAACTTTTAATTTTAATTTAATTTAATTTAATTTAATTTAATTTAATTTACTTAATTTAATTTAATTTTTAATTTAATTTTATTTTTAATTTTAATTGAAATTTTAAAAGAGTTTAATAATTTAATTTTAGTTTAATGATTAAGTCTTTTAATATTTTGAATTTGAGTTATCATTTTTAATTAGAAATTAAATATTAATGAGATGATTAATTTAGGTATTTTTAAATTAAAGAATAAATCTCTTCCTAATAATATCCCTATTTTAATAATTCCAGTTTTATTATTCTTCCAAGTTTAATCAATTATTTAATTAAGGTTTAATTATTTTAAATTGCTTAATGGGTTTCTACACTTTAATTATTTAAATTTCAATCATCCAAATCAGATTAGGATCAAATATTTTACTTATTAATTTTTTTATTAAACCTAAAGTTTTAATTAAGGGTTAAAATTTTAATTACCATTTTTGCCCTTTAAGCTTAATAATTTCATAACTCACTAAATTGAACTCAAACGAACTTGAAAATTTTATGTGACTTCACTCATATGTCAATAAAGACATGATAGGAGAAAATGTGATTTTTCTGTATTTAATTTATTTATATAATTATTTTTGGTGGAAAATAGAGATTTCCAAGGAAAATTTAATAACATGACCAAGGAAAAGTTTCTGTCCTTAAGAAAATTAGGGGACATTCCTAATGACCAGGGGACCACTTGGACCAATTTTGGTGATTTTTTAAATTATATTATTTTTATTATAATTATTTTAAATTTTGGAGTGTTAATTAATTTCAAAATAAAATAAATGTTGAAAAATGAATTTTATATTTTTCAAAAATCTCTCTGATATCAAGGAAATCAGAGAATCAAATTTTGCAATTTTCTGATTTTTCTATGATTTATTATAATTATTTTAGTGAAAATGCTAGAAAATACATTTTTTAATTTTAAAATTACCCTAGGGCTTTAAAATTTAATATCTCACTAATAAACCTAAGAAAAAATATGGGGTTTGTTCCTAAGTGATTAAAATTCAAAATGTGACATTTTGGTGAATTTTATTATTTTTGTGATTTTTATTATTTTTTAATTGTTTAAAATATTAAAATAATATTAAAAATCAACTTTTTTAGAAAATTGAAATTTTAATTTTCTTAAATTTCCCTGATATCAGAGAGGCTCCAAAACCAATTTGGTGAATTTTTGAAAGGTATTTTGAAAGTTATGAATTTTTAAAGTTTAAAACGACTAAGTGGCTTAATCAACCCATTTAGTAGGGCTAACCAAGTCCAATTGACCTCAAATTTTTATGGTGGGTTCCTCTGATCCTAAAGGTCAGCGGAGAATTGATTTCAAGTCAATTTGATGTATGGTTAGCTCTAATTAATTAGAGATCCATTTTGGGTTTTTAAGCCAATTAGGGTTGTTTTAAATGAACTAACTCAAAACCTATTTTTCCTAGGGTCTTCTGGTCATAAGGAACATCACCAAATTTTCCTAGAATTTATTTCACAACATGCTATTTATCAGAATTAAAATACTCAAAACAGTAACATGAATTTGAAAAATCAATAACCCTTCATAGGGATGGCCTCTGACTTTGGAAAATCAGGGAATGTTCCCAAATTCAGAGGCTTCAAAAGCCCTATGGTCTCATGCCATGGTGAATTGTATACATGCATGGAGAATTAAAAATATGCAGAGAGTAAATAAATTATTAAAAATAAAATACTTGATGAAATTAAATGATTTCTTTTCCACATTATTCTCCTCCGTTCACGCGAGCAAGAGGGTATTTTTATTTTATTTTTATGATTTTTCTACACAAAGTCATGAATTTTTGAAGTTTAGGGAATTAAATAAATAGAAAATACCCCTAATTTTCTATTTATCCACGCGGCGCCGCGTCGACCTCGGCAGCTCCGAAACGCCGCGTGGCGCGCTCCCTTCGACGCCGCCATCGACTCGGCGCTCCGGGCCCCGCGGTTCTCGTACCGTCTCCGGTCCGACGCCATCCGAGCCGTCCGTCCGCGCGTGTATTGAATGGACGACATCCGTTCATCGTCCCCGAGCGTCCTCGCCGAGAGCCGTCCACACTAAATCTCTAAGATCTCACTCGATACTC
Organism: Papilionanthe hookeriana x Papilionanthe teres; assembly: GCA_022702705.1. Lineage (NCBI taxonomy): Eukaryota > Viridiplantae > Streptophyta > Magnoliopsida > Asparagales > Orchidaceae > Papilionanthe > Papilionanthe hookeriana x Papilionanthe teres. The sequence goes on from CM040424.1 coordinate 153,897,113, forward strand.
GATGGATTTTCATGTTCTTATGCTCTATGGATTCGTCTTGAGAAGACGAACACATCCATACGGTTTATGTGGGATGAAATTTACGCAATAGAAATGGAGAATGTTCGAAGCTCGGGAAGAAGAGTGAGGCCATACCTTTGCTCGGAGAAGTGTGGCTTCGATGCGAGGGTTGTTGCACCTTCGATTGGATCCCGGCAAGCTCCGGATGAAGTCTCCTAGTACGGTGAATTGCCTAGGTGTGATTTCGACCAAGCCCGATCACAAAGCTTGGAGGTCGGAGCCTCTTGGGTGGCTCTGGAGATGGGGCTTTTGCTGGTGGACACCTTCCCTTGGTGCAGTGAAGGTGTAGAACCAATCGATTTGGGGATTGGCTCCACTGTGGAGAAGTGTCCTGGTTTTGGGCTTGGATTTCAACTACGAAATTGAGCTCGCGAGAGGAGAAATGGCGGGGGATTTCGAGTGGGGATCAAGTGCTCTGTGTATGGGGAGTAGTACTGGAACAATGTTGGCGAGTTTCCTTAAGGTTTTTTTCGGCACCTCTCATGGCCGAGAGGGGTGGTGTTTAAATAGGAGAGGGTGGAGGGCCTCCCGGGGAGAGTTAGGGCTTGGGATCGGTTGCTCTTAGCAAGAGAAGAACAGCTCTAATGGCCAGCGGGGATGGGGCGGCTCGGCGGGTGAGAATTCCGAGTTGGGCTCACATGTGAGCTCTCGGCTCGGTGGTTTCCGGCGGCCGTGGTTCTTGGCCGGCCGGGGTCGGGTCACCCTCAAGGTCGGGGAGGTCGGGGTTGGAGGTTTGTGCGGTCGATTGGCCATGGACATGTGTAAAGGAGTTGAATTGAAATGGAATGGGGGATGAGCTCATTTTGGGTCCAAATGGGTCAACCCACCTTTTGGGCTTGGTTCACCTCCCCATGGGTGATTTGGGCTGAGGTAAGATCGGATGGATCAAGCTAGGAAAGGGTGGAGAAGTCACCATCCATGAATATTTTGATTAAACATGGATTAAGGTGAAGCATTAAAAGGGTTAAAACCTTTTTAAGGGGGCTTAAAAGAGGCTCCTCCTTTTGCCATTAGTGGCTTGATCACATGTCGAAGCCTTCCATGGCTTCATGTGGCTTGTCCATGGCTTGCATGGCTCACCTTTGGCTTGGGAAAAGTGGAGTCAATTTCATGGAAATGGATTTAAGAAAAATTTTGGTATTTAGGGGTGATTTGGCATGAGGCTTGATTTGGAATTATTTGATGATGAATTTGGGACTTAGGTAATGGCTTTAATTAAGTGGATGGCAAATGGAGATGTCATGTGGGCTTTAGGGTGGATTTTGGGCTTTTTTGAAATGGTTTTAGATGGGCTTTTAAGATGGTTTAGGAAAGTGGGCTTTTGAATTTTAAAATGGATTTTGGGATGAAATTTTGGTAAAGGCTTGGGCCAAATAATTGTTGGGTTTAGCTCATAGATGTGTCATGAGTGACTTGAAGCAAATTGGGGGTGATTTGGGTTTGAATTGGGTTGAATTTGGGCTCTTTAGGTGAATGGGCCAATATAGGTCAAAGTGGGCTAACTTGGGCCAATGTTGGGCTAGGGTTTAAATTGATGTAAAATTAATGTTGAGAAATATTTATGGGAGTGTTTCAAAGAGGTTTTGACTTTGGTTGGGCTTCGATTTTGGGGTTTGGGCTCATTTGGGTTAGGTTTGGGTTTAGGTCAAAATTGGGCCTTTTAGCTTTGGGTTGAATTTGAGTGGGGTTTGGGTCTAAATTTTGGGCAAATCATATTAGTATTTTGCTTGTGGGGATGCTAAGGAAGACTTAGAAAAGATTTGGGGTTAATTGGAGTTGAATTGGGTGAGTTTGGGTTAGGTTTGGGTCATGGGTCCAAATTGGGCTTTAAGGCCAAAAGTGAAATTGGATCCAAATGTCAATCAAATTGGACTTTAATTTGGTCTAGATTGGTGTTGGGAATGTTGAATTGAAGTTTAGAATTGAATTGGACTAGAATTTGGGTCAATTGGGTAGGTTTGTTATGACATTGGGTTCACTTTGGGTTAAAATGGGTCAAATTAGGGGTTTTGACAAAAGAAGGGTAAATTGACAAAATTGGCCCATGGTATAGTTGAGAAAAATGAAATTAGAAATAATTTGGATTTTCTGGAATTTTCTGGAAATTTTCTGATTTTTTGGATTTTTGGGTCAAGAGGGGTATTTTGGGTATTTGGAGGGTATTGGGAGGTATTTTTGGAATTTTTGATATTTTTTGGTATGGATGGTCAATTTAAGTGATGTGGAAATGTTTGGGATTGATTTTGGGGGATATTGGGAGATTTGGAAATTTTGAGAAATTTCGGTAGTTTCAAGGGGTTTGGGTAGGCTAAGCGGGTGTAGGGTCCCGGGGGTCAAAAATTGAAATTTTGGAAAATTGAAGATTGGGTGAATTTGAGTGGAATGAAATCATTTTGGTTGAGCCATGAAGCCATATCAAGCCCACATGAGCCATGAAGGGACTCATTTGAGGCATTCAGCTATATTGTTCCTAACCCTCTTGGCAAAGGCTTAGGGGTTAAGGACCATCCATGTGAATCACCTACATGAGTCGGGAGGTCAAGTTAGGTATAGGTGTGTGAAAGTGTAGTGTATAGGTGTAGTGTGTGTGTAAGTCGGCCCCTTCAACGGACCGAGGCTACCCGGGGTAATCCTAAGGCCAAAGAGTCCATAGGAACTCATCCTTTAAACTTCCACATTTGATTTCGACCCTCTAGTTGATTAGGGGTCTACGATCGAGTTTGTGGAGTTTGCGGGGAGTTAAGAAGTGGTTTGAAATTCTAGAAGGTGGGTCCCAATTCTAGTCCTCTAAGATAGTCGAAAGGAAAAGCCTAAGGCTAGATCCTGAAGTACTAAAGAGAAGAAGAGAAGACCTCATCGAAAATGAGGTCGACAAATGGACCCCCGATAGGTGTGGTGAGGCGACGGAGCACACCGCGCGTATTGGTGTTGACCGAAGCGATCAACAAAACTAACACAGATGTCCCAGTGACAAACTTAGGACGAAGTAGAAGAGTTTCCGTTGGGGAGTGTCAAGCATATCTCTGAAGCTGGAGATTCCTAAACTCTCGCTGGTGAAAGGAAAAGGAGGTGAATTCCAAATCACATGATCTGAGGAAATTTCAATTTATATTTTATTTTGTTTCAATTTAAGTTTCGATGTGTGAGTTTAGATTTTGAGTTTTAATTTAGATTAAAGTTTGTCAAAATTAATTTGAAGGGATTTGATTTGAAATGAAAATTGGAATTTCGTGGTTTTAGATGTAACATCTTCAACCTCAAAAGAGAATTGAATCGATTGGATTGAATCATTACAATGAGGAGAGATCTCGGAGCAATGCGGTATTGGATGTAAAATCCTTAACCTCGAGAGTTTGATTTTGATGTATTTCATCGCAATAAGGAAAGAATCCTAAAGCAATGCAGTCTCGGATGTAAAATCCTCAACCCCAAAAGTTTGATTTTGATGTATTTCATCGCAATAGGGAAAGAATCCTAAAGCAATGCGGTCTCAAATGTAAAATCCTCAACCCCAAAAGTTTGAATTGGATGTATTTCATTGCAATAGGGAAAGAATCTTAAAGCAATGCAGTCTCAGATGTAAAATCCTCAACTCCAAAAAATTTGAATTTTGATGTATTTCATTACAATAGGGAAAGAATCCTAAAGCAATGCAGTCTCGGATGTAAAATCCTCAACTCAAAAAAATTTGAATTTGATGTATTTCATTGCAATAGGGAAAGGATCCTAAAGCAATGCAGTCTCGGATGTAAAATCCTCAACCCCAAAAGTTTGATTTGGATGTATTTCATCGCAATAGGGAAAGAATCCTAAAGCAATGCGGTCTCGGATGTAAAATCCTCAACCCCAAAAAATTTAAATTTGATGTATTTCATTGCGATAGGGAAATAATCCTAAAGCAATGCAGTCTCGGATGTAAAATCCTCAACCTCAAAAGTTTGAATTTGATATATTTCATCGCAATAGGGAAAGAATCCTAAAGCAATGCGGTCTCGGATGTAAAATCCTCAACCCCAAAAAATTTATATTTGATGTATTTCATTGCGATAGGGAAATGATCCTAAAGCAATGCAGTCTCGGATGTAAAATCCTCAACCTCAAGAGTTTGAATTTGATATATTTCATCGCAATAAGGAAAGAATCCTAAAGCAATGCGGTCTCGAATGTAAAATCCTCAACCCCAAAAAATTTAAATTTGATGTATTTCATTGCGATAGGGAAATGATCCTAAAGCAATGCAGTCTCGAATGTAAAATCCTCAATCTTAAGAGTTTGAATTTGATATATTTCATTGCTATAGGGAAAGGATCCTAAAGCAATGCAGTCTAGGATGTAAAATCCTCGACCCAAAAGTTTGAATTTGATTGAGATTTGATTTGAAATTTGGAAAGATTGAATTTGAAATTTGATTGAGATTTGATTTAGAATCTGAAAAGATTGAATTTGAAATTTGATTGAGATTTGATTTGGAATCTGGAAAGATTGAATTTGAAATTTGATTGAGATTTGATTTGGAATCTGGAAAGATTGAATTTGAAATTTGATTGAGATTTGATTTGGAATCTGGAAAGATTGAATTTGAAATTTGATTGAGATTTGATTTGGAATCTGGAAAGATCGAATTTGAAATTTGGAAGGATGAGTTTGAACTCGATTGAAATTTGATTTAAGATTTGATTTGAAATTTGGAAGATCAAATTTGAAATTTGATCGAGATTGGATTTGAAATTTGATTGAGAATTTGATTTGAGATTTGATTTAACATTTATGTTGATTTTGTTTATCTTTTAATGATTCAAATTTTATTTTATCGTTTATTTAATGTTCATGTGAATTTGGTGTTCGTCATTTTTTTAGATTTTTTAAGGAAAGTTTTCTTTTATTCTCTTATTTTTTTTTTATTTCTTTTCTGTTCTTTGTTCGAAGTTCATTTAACTTTAATGGCGTTTCCCAGTCAATTTGCACAAAAGAGGTGAAGGCCAAAAATGTGACGGGGTCACTTTCATTCCAATCATGTCGAAGATACATCATACAACTTGATCCGGAATATATTTCATACAATCCATGTAGACTCGAAATGGACTATGTATGATCTTCGTCGATCCATCAAAAGAAGCATCTGTCAAAAATCCATGTCTGAATAGTGAGGTACATGGTTAATAACATCACCTTCCAAGCCATCCTTGGCAAGGATGCCGATTGGATGTACGTTGGAGGTGTGATATTTCCCATGTAACTCACGGCTCGTAAGGCGGAGGCTCTCTAGCTCCGAGTCCGGTTGGAAATGGTAAGGTGTCTTCTGTTGTCCATCCTTCGAAAGTAGCTGAGATCCGCTTCACTTGGTACTCACGGTATGCAATGCTTAGCGATATCTGCTCCGTTGCCCTTCGGTATCATGACGGAACCTACCGGTAAAGGTATCTTCAACGGCCCTCGGAACTCACCGGGCTCGCTATCCGGAGGTCGGATCCGAACATGATGTTACACTCGTTCGGGAAAGAGGCGTGCAAAAGGTCGACAAAGTCGTGGTGATCTATGTGTGGGGGTATGCGGTCACCTCGCTTGTAGATGTTGATAATGCGGCTATTGGGTATGCGATCTGCGTGGCGTACCCTCCATGTTATCAATCTCTTTACCATTCTCTTGATGACTAATGGAATCGGATCCACTTGCCCATGACGGAGTATTCCGGTGGGTTTCCCTTTACGTCTTCCGCAAAGTTGTAGCGGCATCCGCATTGTATTGTGATTCTTCCCTTCCCGGCATCCATCTCCGGGGTTACGAGTATGTGTTTTCCCTCGGGCGGCACTGCTCGGCCCATTCTTTTCAAATCCGGATGCAATCCACGATCTGCTGTTGTTCATACTGCGAGAATACGTACGTATGCGGCTCGAGGCCCTCTAGTATATTGATTCTTCGCACTCTAATTCTCTCGATGTATTCAAAGTTTTTCTTTTCAACATTCGCATTCTCTCCGGCTCGTATTCCGGAATGATCGCGAGATGGCGAGGCACAGTGACATATTGTGGGATATATGGTTCAATCCCTTCACGTTCTCCCGCATACCTCGGCTCCTCGGGGATGATGCTAGTCGGGACATCCCCGGGGTTGCTTCTGCAACAAGGTCATGCATTGCGGTGGTTCTATCCGGTGGTGTGTTAGCCTTCTTTCTTCGATCCTTTGGAGATTTCCACAGTTCTTTCTGTTATCCTAGGAGCTGGCCTCCTTTCTTCGAGTTCTGGTGAACCGGTGTCCTTGAAGTGTATGTCGCGGCATTAGCAAGCTTGTCTCGTCGCGCGGTGCGCGGCTAGTTTTGTAAACATCTTACGGATACGGCGATTCTTATTTCTTCGTTGCATTCGTTGTGAGAGTAGCTCTCCGAACTTCTTGAATCTACTGTGGGTGCGGCGGCGACAAGCCTGCCCTCTGCTGCAGCGACTACGGACTTCATTTTCTTATCTTCTTCGGTGCTTGCCTTTCTTTTCTTCTCTTTGGATTGGTGGCTTGGGCCACCCACTTTCATCACTTGTACGCCGGGCGAGTTCTTCTCGGTCAGCGGGACCCGGTCACTTTCCTCGTCTTGTAGGCTGCTGGGTGCGAAATCCGAGTCGATCTCGATTATCGCTCCATCTTTCACCCTCTTTTCATCGAGTGCGAGGCTTACGCCATTCTTAAAGTTCGGGACCAACCGCCCGTTTGACATTTCCCTGAGAAAAGACAAGGAAAAGGATCAGGGGTTGTACTAAGAACAAGAACATTAAGAAAATGTTTATTAAAGACATTTTTTTATTTCTTTTTTTTATATTTTTAAATTTAACAGGAATGAAGTAGGATAAGATCAGGGAAGAGATTTTGATTTGGAAAAGAAAACAAGGAAAACTTTATTATCATGATTTTATTTATTTTAGCACATTTTTTATTATTTTTGGGTTCGGACCCGGTCATAAGTAATTACTTCGCCCGTGTTTCTTAGGGATGAAGAATTCATTCCTTCGAAACATCGGGTAGCGTAATACTTTTTCAAGTATCGTCCGTTGATCGGAAGCATATGTCGTTCTCCACTAGCAATTCACTAGGTCGGTAGGAACCTCCCGAGTATATTGCTTCGACCACGAACGGTCCTTCCCAAGTGGGTTCGAATTTTCCTCCTATCTTGCGGTGTGCAAGAATAGGTCTCTTGAGAACGAGAACTAAGTCACCGACTTTGAAGGTTCTTGGGCGGACCCGGTTTGTCATGGGCTTGAACCATCTTAGCTTGGTATAGTTCTAAATTCTATTGCGGCTGCAAGCTCTACCCTTCCGAGCTTTCTAATTCTTCGAGTCGTAATTTGGTGTTCTCTTCGTCGTGATCTTATTTGCAGCTGCAATTCGAGTGAAGGAAGGCTGAACCTCTAAAGGTAACACTTGCCTCGGACCCATACACCGGAGCGTAAGGTGTAGCTTGAGTAGGAGTTCGAAGGTTGTCCGGTAGAGCCCATAAGGCTTCTAACAACTTCTCGTGCCAATTTCTCTTATTATCGTCCAAAGTTTTCTTTAAGATTTGAATGAGAGTTTTATTAAAAGCTTCAGCGAGGCCTTTTGCTCTTGGGTAGTAAATTGTTGAGTATCGCAAGTCGATTCCGTGTCTCCTGACAAAATTGTTGATTTGTGTGCTTCTGAATGCTGACCCATTATCCGAGATAATCCTGCGCGGCACTCCGAAACGGTAGACAACTTGGTTCTTGAAAAACTGTAGCACGTGGTGTGCTTTCACTTCTCTGAGTGGAACTGCCTCTGCCCACTTGAAAAAGTAATCTGTAGCCGAAAGAATGGAGCGATGTTCTTTCGAAGATGGTGGTTCTATCGGACCCACTATATCTGTGCCCTAACATTCAAATGGCCATGACGCAATTGTCGGATGTAGCACATTTGGAGGTTCGTGTAGAACCACTCCGTGCACTTGGCATTGGTGACAGCTCTTGGCGATTTTCATGCGGTCGGTCATCATTGAGGGCCGGTAGTACCCTAGTCTTTTAATTTTCATTTTCATCTTTGGACCCGCTGGTGAGCGCCATAGAGTCTCGAATGCACCTCTTTAACAATTTCACGGGCCTCGGACCCGCTTAGGCACCTTAGCCACATTTGATCAAAAGACCTTCATGTACAATGTGTTGTTTATTAATGCGTGGGACGAGTTCTTTTCTTGATACGATGAGTTAGCGACCTATCGTCCGGTAGCTTTCTGTTTGCGGGTAGTCTACTAATGGATGTCGCTGATCTTACGTGTTTTTACATCATCTGTTAAAGCTGATTCTTTTTCTTTTTCGATTTGTGTATTGTGTCTATGTCGAGTTGTGATAGGACCTGACGTCAGTGAGCCGACACTTCCAACGATTCATCTTGCAAACAGGCAAATTCTTTTGCGAGACGGGCTAAAGCATCTGCTAAAGCATTTTCTTTTCTGGGAATTTTGTAGATCGTCACATTTGGAATTTGTTCCAACAACTGCATGGCATACTGGAAGTATTGCTCGAGTCTTGGCTTTAGAATTCTGTACTGTCCGGCGATCTGTTGAATGATTAACTGGAAATCCCCGTAGATGTTGATGTCTGTTATCCCCATTTGAATAGTTAATTCCAGTCCGTTATGAGGGCTTCATATTCGCTTCATTGTACGTACATGGTTACGTTAAGTGGTAGGAGTATCTTAACATCCCCCGCTCCGGTGTTATAAAGATTAGCCCGATTCCTGCCTTACCGGGCACTATCACTTGCGATTCTTCATCTTTGCGTGTTGAAGATGCTCCTTCAAAATATAATTCCCAACGTTGATCATCACGGTCTTCTAGGCTCATTATTTGTTCATCTGGCAAATCGTCATTGAGAGAAGATTCTGCCGGCAAAGGGTGTGCTGCGAGGAAGTCTACTAAGACTTGTCCCTTTACGGCACGAAGAGGCACGAAAGTTATATTGAATTGCAATAATATCATTAACCATCTGGCAAGTCTGCCGGAAAGTGTTGGACGAGTCATCAAATATTGCAATGGATTAAACTTCGAGATCAGGTTGACCTTATGAGAAAGCATGTAGTGCCTGAGCTTTTGAGCGGCGAAGATCAGGGCCAAACAATGCTTTTCAATTGCGGGAAACCTTATTTTCGTCGGAAGTAAACGATGGCTTAAATAGTACAGAGCATTTTCTTTACCCTCATCATTGATCTGGGCTAACAGGGCTCCGAGAGAGTCGTCTAAAGCCGCGGTGTAAAGTATCGGCGGTCTACACGAGGCCAGAGCTGCTAAGACGGGAGGTGTCATTAAATATTGTTTAATGTCCTCGAATGCCTTACGGCATTTCTCTTCCCAAATAAATTTGGCGTCCTTTTTACTAGTGCCGAGAAAGGTGACACCTACCGACAAGTTTGAGATAAAGCGTCGAAGATATGCCAACTTCCCTTGAAAAGATCGTAGTTGTTTTAAGGTTTTGGGAGGCGGCATTTCTAAGATAGCTTTAATCTTTTCGGGTCGATTTCAATTCCACGATGTCGGACAACGAATCCTAAGAATTTCCGGAGGTGACGCCGAAGGCACATTTTAAGGGATTCATCTTAAGGTTAAATTGTCTTAATCGTTCGAAAACAATTCTCAAATCATACGGGTGGTTTTCCTTTACTTTGCTTTTGATGACCACATCATCCACGTAGCATTCGACTTGATTGTGGATGAGATCATCAAAAATTCTTGTCATTGCTCTACGGTAGGTTGCTCCTGCGTTCTTCGGTCCGAATGGCATCATCTGTGTAGCAATATACTCCGATCGGCGTTACGAATGTTGTAAGCTTTTCATCTTACGGAGCCATTTTTATCCGGTTGTATCACGAAGATCCATCCATGAATGAAAATATTTCATGTGTCGAAGCAATGTCGATCATTAATTACAGGATCGGTAGGGGAATTCATCTTTTGTACATGCCTTGTTTAAATCTACGAAATCCACACAAATTACGTACGACCATTCTTCTTTACGTGGCACTACATTGGCTAGCAAGTCGGGTATTGTTCTTCACGGACAAATTTAGCGTCTATTAGCTTTTTAACTTCGGCTATGACTTGTTGTTCGATTTCTAGACGCATTCTTCTAGGACCTTGTACGGCAGGACGAAGTAGGATCCACTCTAGCTTATGGACTGCGACCTCCGGAGCTAATCACGGCATCTCATCGTAGCTCCAAGCAAAACAGTCTTTAAATTCCATTAATAACTTGATTATTTCTTCAGAGTCTTCTTTATTGAGTAAGGAGCTAACAAAGGTAGGTCTAGGTTCTTCGCTAGTACGTAAGTTAACTTCCGCTAACTCATCTATTGTAGATTTAATTTCTTCTTCGAATTCTGGTGGAGCATCTTCAATTTGTAAATCTTCGAGTTCGTCTGTAGTTTCCATGCAGTTTTCATTGGACTCGCAAGTGACAACCAAGCAAAATTCAGTATCGTCAACTGATCCTACTGTGCCGAATCCGAGACCATGCTTTGAGTTGGGTGGACGACCGGAATTATTCCATAATTTTTCAAAACGTTGTGATTGACCTTTTGTCCATTGTCGAGGTAAGAAACCACGTTGAATTAAATTTTGAACACAGGGAGAGTACCACTCGAAAGGTAATTCCATTAATTCTGATGAAGTGACATCTTCGAATTGTACATTATTTTCAGTTTTGGAGGAAGAAGCACCACGGTAGAATTTGATTGGCTTTGCACCGTCGCTACGTACCTCTTTGACCACTATACCCAAGATCTTATTAGAATGGATCGCGGTTAGCGTCATAGTATGTACGTAGTGGTTAATCTTCTCGTACATCTATTTATATTCTTCATTCTTCTCATCTTCGAGAGAGATATTGAATTGCGGCTTTTTCCAACTTATTGTCGCTGCTTCTTGTTTGATTTCTTTTTCTTCTTTAGAACTGTCTTCCCAATCAACATTGATGGCTGGTTTCCTCTGTCCAACTGTCCTAACGTCTCTACCATGACCTCGTCCCCGGCCTCGACCTCGGATGCGAGTTGTGGAGAAACCTTCACCATCTCGCCGTAAGGGAGTGGTGAGTGACTGTTGGACTAGAACTTCAGGTTCTTCATTGTCTCGAACTTTCTTTGCTTCATTTGTCATGGTATCTCCGGAGAAAATTGTTTTCTTCGGTGGTGCATAATAAGTCTGCATCTTCATGGATTCCAATTTCATGTACGGAGAATGGTTGTAAGTCACCTTTGATGCCTTGTTCCCCTCCATCGTAGTATTTGATGCAACTGGTGTAGAGATGATGGTACCATCCTATTTTCATGTATCCATGGTCGGCTCCGATAGAGCGTTGAACGATGTTTCTGAATCAATTATGTGAAATTTTGCGGTTGTCTTTGCTAAGTCACCGGTCTTCATTAGTAGTGTTATCGATTCGAGGGCTCTTTCTCCTTTCTGGTTGAGTCCTCTTAATAACATTTTGTCGGCTTCGAGCTCGCGGGCATCAATTTCCAAATATGCTTAGCGTTCGAAGACTCATTATATTGATTGATGCTCCTGGATCCACCAATACTGCGGAGAGCGTAAACTTCCCGATTGTAAATGAAATGTACTACGGTCGGTTGTGGTCTGCTGTCCCAAGTAGTAGGTCATTGTCCGTGAAGGTAACACCTCGTTGTTCCTTTAACGAGCAAACCTCATCTAAGGAATCTCTGGCCATTTGAGCAAAGCAAATTTCTGGATCAAGTAAGGCCTTGATCAGTGCTTCTCTCATCTCCTTTGATAAGATGAGAGCGTCGTAGATGCTCAGTTTGGCTGGTAGTTTCCTAAGATGTGCTAGCACGTTGTAGTCTACTTTATTTCCATGTGTCTTGGCTTCTTCTCGAATGGGTATTTCTTCTGCTGGGGTTGGTTCTTCTTGAACAACCACCTGCTTTCCTTTGTCCTTTGGACCCATTCTCGGAGGTAGAACTTTTCCACTTCTTAAGTTGACTTCGTAATTTCTTCGAATCTAGTGTTGAGCTTGCTTGTGTCTCCTCTGAATCGGAATGACAGGCTCTTCCGGATTAGCTTCAGAGTCTGAAGGTTCTAACTCTATTGTGACTGGAGCTCCTCGAAACTCGCAGATAGATTCGTTGCTTGTTGAACTCTCGTAGCCTCCTTGATGGATGCCTTCTTCGTTATTTTGATCGTCGAGATTGTGTATGATTTGAGAATTGTCGTTGGTATCGAAATCGATGTCCGGATTATTGCTAGTTACGTAATCGTTAGAAACGGTCAAAACGTAGCCAACACCATCACCCTTATCATTATATGATCCCACCGAAGTGAGCAGATAATCATACAGAGTCAGAGGTTTGAGGGATTTCTCCCCGAATCGAAACAACTATCCTAGGATAAGCGGCCCCTAGTCTAGCCTTAGGAGTCTCGGTCCTCTCTTCTTCGTCGATCTTCTTCTTCTCTTCGATCGTCTCTCGTTGAGGTGGTTCTTCTATCGCAAGTGATAGTGCCGACTTAACGGGTTTCGAACTACGAATTGAAGCTCGCACCGAAGCGGTTTGGATCTTTGTCTAAAATATTCTTTGAAGACCTCGTCCAAGCGGTAGTCCATCCATCGTCGGTTGTATAGGGATCTATCGGAATGATGGGATCGGTTGAGATAACATTGACGGAACCTCCTTTCTGGGGTTCCTTCATGTAGTCCTTCGGGATCGTTATATTCCCTTTCAGAAGGTTGTCGTTGAGCCAACTTTTGAAGGTAATGCAATCTTCTATTTTGTGTCCAAGCATCCGGTGATAGGGGCAAAATTTGGGATCACCTTTCTTGTTGACTTCCTCCGGTCTTTTAGGCTCGGCAGCTGGAAATGCGGAGTCTTCATCGGACTACGGAACATTTTCGACCTTGCTTCATTCTTGAATGGATATTCCCCTGTTCGAAGCTCCCTTAATGTATGTTGCGGACGAGGCGGTAGTTCATACTGTGGAGATGACTGATAGCTTGGTCGGGGTTGCTGGTAATTCTGTTGAGGTTCTTTGCGGCCGTTCGGACGATATTTGTATTGGTTGCTTGCCTTTGTCGACTGCTGCAACGATCCCGGATTTCTTTTCGAAAGTATTCACAGGCTTTTGCTTGTCTGTCTTGTCGGCGAAACTTAATTGCTTCGCCTCCTCTTGCAAGCTCCGGCCTTGCTTAACAACTTCTCAAAATTCTTAATAGTGAATCCTTTGAGGAGAAGTGCTATCGGGCCGTGGATGCTTTTAAGTAACATGTCGACTGCATGTTGTTCTTGTAGTTGTGGTTCACACTTCATGCTTAAGTTCCTCCATCGAAGTATGTAATCCACCAGAGTTTCATTCGGCTTTTGTTTCTCTACCACTAAATCACCTATAGTGATGTGGTGCTGAGCTCCGGCGAATCACTTGATGAAGAGGTTCTCTAGTTCGAGAACGTCTTCACCGAACCATTTAGTGATTCGCATACCGGTCGAAGGTGATCCACGACGAGTCGGCGACGAGCTGTCGGAAGAGTAGTGCATCGCTCCGCCGGCATTGCAACAAGCTGGAACGAAAGTGTGCAACATCTTGTCGGGGGTTCCGGTTCCATCAAAGGTTTTGAACGAGAGGTGGTACGAAGCCTTTTGGGTATTGGACGGCGTCGAATTCTTCGGGTAAGGTCTACCGTCCGAATGGATGTCCCGCTCTTTGATTGTGCTAAGGCTTCTGCACTTTCTTGTTCCACCAAGTTCTTGATATCCTTTTCGGGGATCATACTTTGTGTTGTATCCTTTTTCAGTTGATCATCCCCGTTGACGGATGTAATCTCCTTTCCTCCGTCTACAATGTGAATGACCTCTGGGGGTGTCTCTCTTTGTGGTTGCACTTGACTCTAGAGAGTGGCTAGAGCTATAGCCATCTCTTCCATCCTCTTCGCCATTTGGGCGATCGTATCGTCTCTTTCTTGAAGTTGTCTTCTCATCACTTCTGGCTCCTCTCTTTCTGCGGCTGCAGGAGCACCTTGTGAAGCTGATGAAGCTCGTATTTCGACCATGTTGATTTCTGCTTATTCGTCGTCCATGAATTCCGATGAATCAATCTCATCTCCGAATTTCTCTTCTCTTTCTTTTGCTAATCGTTGGATATCAGTTCTCGACTTTTCCATGGCATCTTCTAGCGGGCTTTTCTGTGCGTCCTCGCGGTTGTCGTGCGATAGGCTGCAGGGTCCCCTTCTCGCGAGTCCCCTTTATCGCGGTAGCACTTTCTTCGATTCGAGTCTCTCGGCGAGACTTTCTTTCTCGAGACTTGTTGTTTCGATCTTAGCTGCCAGGTAGTGGGAAGTCATACCATCCTTCTAGCGACGAAGGTCTAGGACCAAATGGTCGCATCGGCCGAATCGTTGGAAGGTGGTATCCTCCCTAATCCGTAATCCGAGATGACGACAGGCGGATTAGCCTTCATCCTTTTATTTGGCTTTTCTGTAACGACGACAGGTTCTACTCGGGGCCCAAGACGGGATTTGACTGGCACCCGCCCTATCCTTCGTAAAATCTCCGATACGGGGCATTTCTCTTTCTTTGCTAACTTCTCTATCAAAGTTTGCAGTCGAGCAAACGACGTAGTTCTAGTCCTTTTCTTGTGGCTATCGTTGTAATATGCGGGCTGAGGCAATGCAGCGACAATCTTGCGAACATTTTCCTCGTCTCTGCGGCGGAGAGGGGATGGAACCTGCTTCCTCCCAAAAGTGGTATGTATTCGGGCGGCGGTGTATATTCAGGCAGCGGTGTATATTCAGGCAGTTCTGGGATTTCCTTCAGGAAAGCAATTTCAGCAGCTCTGGCTTCTCTAGCGATCCTTCTACTTCTGTTTCTTCTTTGGGTCCTTGTCAGTGATGGAATTCTTGAGCTAGACCCGATTTCGAAAACAGAAGGTCTCACAGGAAGATCTGTACCCTCCACGGTAACAGGTTCACCATAATTCTGGATTTCTTTCCACTTTAATTTGGCAGAAGTCGGGGTAGGTGCAGAAACAACTAGACCAGTGGGGGTAGTAAGAACAGTCCTCCTGCGGACAGCAGTACTCCTCTCAGTCGGGATCTTTTGTAGGGGAGGAAACTCTTGGGTTGACCTAAGGTTGAACTCAATCAGCGGCTTCTTAGCTTCAGATACTTTGTTTGTTAGTGCAAAGAGGGAAACGTCAGTGATCTTGACATTCGTGTTTTTGAATCCTTGTCCAAATCGGATGATCCCATTGTCGGGCAGCTCATCCTTGTAGACAGCGAAGTCCAGTCCATTTGTGAAGGAGAAAATCGGCTTTGGGGCTTCCATTTCGCGGGGTAGATTCGGTTGTCGGTCCCGAGTTATGCTTCTTTTCTTTAGGACGAAAAGAAAGGAATTGAAAAGAGTCCGAACTCATTCTTGTTCATGTATTTATAAGAAGGAATCATTTATTAAAAGAATCATTTATTAAAGGATTTGTTTATTTAGAACGGAATGTTCAAAGGTGTAGAGAAGGTAAGGAATCCGATTCGAGTTGGAAAGGAAAAGAAGGTCTTATGCAAGACTTCTCGACTCGAAGGATTACTCTAAACTAACACCTATTGAGGGTCGCCCCACCTCGAAAATGAGGTAAAAGGATCTTGGAACCTCTCTGTTTAGGGGTGTCTAAACAGTGGCTCCTAAATCCGAGAGAATGTTGGCTATACTTGTTCAAGGTAGAAATGAACATAGTATTCCAACAGAAAGAAGGGTAGTTTGATACATTAGGGACATGGATACACTACCGATTCTTGAAAGCAGAATTGTCTGATTAAAATGGAGAGAGGAATCCTCCCAAGCGAAGTCGCCAGAAATTGTCGGCACATTTTTAGGTTGTGTTTTATTTTGAAACGGGGTCGCCTACAGAAATTGTGCGGCGAATTTTTTTAATTTAATTTAAATAAATAATTTGAAAAGTAGTATTTGATTTTTGAAAATAATTTTAAATTTGAAGGTTTTAAGATATGAAATCAAGCTGATCTCACATCCCGAATAGTTTATATAAACGAGCACCGCACCTGACAAGCCAGTGTATCTATCCCGAAGAATAGGCACCTTTGCTTGATGATGGGGCTCGATTAAATAAACTAGAAGATTTGTGACATACTGGTAGGTACTGCGAACCAATTTTATAAGCGAACAAATTCCACTGCTTAATATGAAAGCATTAAACGGGGTTTATATTACACAGGTTCTTTAAAATTCCCTATAAGGGCAAGCCCCTATAGTTAATTACATCTTAAGTGACGGGAATCACCTAAGAAAACTCTCGATAATAATCAATAATTCGCTCTCAAGAATTTGAAAGTTTAAGTTTTCGAAGGATTGAATTTTGGAATTTTAATAGGGAATGGATCAAGTTTGAAACATTTTGTTTTGGGAATTCAAAGGAAGAAGGGTAGGAGAAATTACGGATTCGAAGTGAACTTTGGTAATTTCCCGACTATCCTATTGTTTGGCTTGTATTTAGGAAAAATCCTAATGTTTATTTAGTATTTCAATCTTGCCAATTTTAATTAATTAGGGCTTACATTTATATGACAGAATCATACAAATAGCCTTGAAGATGTGAGGGTTTATGTCGTATCCGACGACTACCTCAGAATCCTAAGACCGGTTAGGGCTTAATTTGAAGTGCAAATGCCTAACAAAGAGTTGAGGATTTATGTTGCACTAGGCAAACTACCTCGAAGTCCTATGGCATTGTTATTTAATTCAAGGAAAGTTTTGCTGAAGTAGACTCAGGTTTCTGCGATGACGATGGCCGTGTCTTGCCCACCATGCTCCGAGCTCCTTGTTGTCGCGAGAGGTTTAGTTTTAGAAGTCATAAATCGGGGGATGAGAAAAGTGTTTTGGTTTAGAGAAAATCTTAATTTCCAAGTGTTTTTTACGTTTTAATTAAAACAAATCTTAAAGTTGATTATAACGACACCGGTTAAGATCCCACGGTTCCATCCTTCGGCATCATTATTTTTATCGGATTCACTTAGTCCGGATGAATTTACTAAACTCAACTGAATGAGTTCAACACTTTCATTTAGACAGTGGGAAATCCCGTTAGCAACACGTAGGTTACATCATCAGAGGTATTCCCGATCATCCGACGGGACGTTTTAATTTAGTTGTAATTGTAGTTTTGTGTTACGTTTGTGATTAAACTTTAAGTTGTTTTATACTTTGAAATGTTGTGGCGGTGAATTTTATCTTGCAATGACTTTTAACTTAGTTTTGGTTTTAGTTTTAGGGACTTATCCTAAAGGTGTGGGTTTTCATGCAACGGTTGTTTATCATGCGAAAGGTAAGTGCGATGCAATTAATGAAATTGCAATAATGTAAATTGCAAGAAAGTAAATTGCAATAAAATAAAAGCGTACCTGGAGGGTCTTCCCGTCATCCCAAGCTGCACTTAAAACACAATTAGAATATTTAAGCAAATTCCTAGGTAAAGCTAAGGTAAGGGTTATGGTTTTCTACCAAATTCCTAATCCTATAGCTAGTCATTTCCTATGACGTCTATATTCCTTGTGTTTTTGTTTGAAGACGATTTTCTTCATCAAAGAACAATTAAATTCAATTGTTCTTATAAACATCCTATCATATTGAGAAAGTGTTTAAGAAGAATCTTAAACATCTTTTCAATATTGCTAGAATTGTTTTAAGTCCAAATGAATTTAATTATACAAGTGAATTAATCGTCCGAGATTTCAAGTTTTGTTTTCTTGCTCAGTGAATTAGGAAATTTGAATATCCTATAAGTGAAGTAACATTTCATTTAATGTTCTGTTTAGGAGTTATGATAACTAAAGCTCTCGAGGGCAAGTTGGTGTTCAAATGATTTAATTTAAGTTAATGGGTTTAAATTTGGAATAATGTTCAAGTTGCTTTAGATTTATTTTGAATTCTTTATGTCTTTGGTCATGTTATATTTAATTCAACTTAATTTAATTTAATTTAATTTAATTGAGTTTTAATTTAATTTAATTCAATTTAATTCAATTTAGTTTGATTTGATGTTACATTAAATTAATTTGATTTGATTTAATTTTAATTTAACTTGATTTAATTTAATTTAATTTAATTTAATTTCATTTAATTTAATTTAATTTAATTTAATTTTATTTTATTTTATTTTATTTAATTTAACTTAATTTAATTTGATTTTATTTATTTAATTTAATTTAATTTAATTTAATTTGTTTATTTAATTTAATTTAATCTTTAATTTAATTCAACTTTTAATTTTAATTTAATTTAATTTAATTTAATTTAATTTGTTTATTTAATTTAATTTAATTTACTTAATTTAATTTAATTTTTAATTTAATTTTATTTTTAATTTTAATTGAAATTTTAAAAGAGTTTAATAATTTAATTTTAGTTTAATGATTAAGTCTTTTAATATTTTGAATTTGAGTTATCATTTTTAATTAGAAATTAAATATTAATGAGATGATTAATTTAGGGATTTTTAAATTAAAGAATAAATCTCTTCCTAATAATATCCCTATTTTAATAATTCCAATTTTATTATTCTTCCAATTTTAATCAATTATTTAATTAAGGTTTAATTATTTTAAATTGCTTAATGGGTTTCTACCCTTTAATTATTTAAATTTCAATCATCCAAATCAGATTAGGATCAACTATTTTACTTATTAATTTTTTTATTAAACCTAAAGTTTTAATTAAGGGTTAAAATTTTAATTACCATTTTTGCCCTTTAAACTTAATAATTTCATAACTCACTAAATTGAACTCAAATGAACTTGAAATTTTTATGTAACTTCACTCATATGTCAATAAAAACATGAGAGGAGAAAATGTGATTTTTCTGTATTTAATTTTTTTTTATAATTATTTTTGGTGGAAAATAGAGATTTCCAAGGAAAATTTAATAACATGACCAAGGGAAAGTTTCTGTCCTTAAGAAAATTAGGGGACATTCCTAATGACCAAAGGACCACTTGGACCAATTTTGGTGATTTTCTGAATTATATTATTTTTATTATAATTATTTTAAATTTTGGAGTGTTAATTAACTTCAAAATAAAATAAATGTTGAAAAATGAATTTTATATTTTTCAAAAATCTCTCTGATATCAAGGAAATCAAAGAATCAAATTTTGCAATTTTCTGATTTTTCTATGATTTATTATAATTATTTTAGTGAAAATGCTAGAAAATATATTTTTTAATTTTAAAATTACCCTAGGGCTTTAAAATTTAATATCTCACTAAATAGACCTAAGAAAAAATATGGGGTTTGTTCCTAAGTGATTAAAATTCAAAATGTGACATTTTGGTGAATTTTATTATTTTTGTGATTTTTATTATTTTTTAATTATTGAAAATATTAAAATAATCTTAAAAATCAACTTTTTTAGAAAATTGAAATTTTAATTTTCTTAAATTCCCCTGTTATCAGAGAGGCTCCAAAACCAATTTGGTGAATTTTTGAAAGGAATTTTGAAAGTTATGAATTTTTAAAGTTTAAAATGACTAAGTGGCTTAATCAACCCATTTAGTAGGGCTAACCAAGTCCAATTGACCTAAAATTTTTATGGTGGGTTCCTCTGATCCTAAAGGTCAGTGGAGAATTTATTTCAAGTCAATTTGATGTATAGTTAGCTCTAATTAATTAGAGATCCATTTTGGGTGTTTAAGCCAATTAGGGTTGTTTTAAATGAACTAACTTCAAAACCTATTTTTCCTAGGGTCCTGCTGGTCATAAGGAACATCACCAAATTTTCCTAGAATTGATTTCACAACATGCTATTTATTGGAATTAAAATACTCAAAACGAGTAACATGAATTTGAAAAATCAATAACTCTTCATAGGGATGGCCTCGACTTTGGAAAATTCAGGGAATGTTCCCAAATTCAGAGGCTTCAAAGTCCTATGGTCTCATGCCATGGTGAATTGTATACATGCATGGAGAATTAAAAATATGCAGAGAGTAAATAAATTATTAAAAATAAAATACTTGATGAAATTAAATAATTTCTTTTCCACATTATTCTCCTCTGTTCACTGAGCGAGAGGGTATTTTTATTTTATTTTTATGATTTTCCTACACAAAGTTATGAATTTTTGAAGTTTAGGGAATTAAATAAATAGAAAATACCCCTAATTTTCTATTTATCCACGCGGCGTCGCGTCAACCTCGGTAGCTCCAAAACGCCGCGTGGCGCGCTCCCATTCCACGCCGCCATCTGACTCAGCGCTCCGGGCCCCGCGGTTCTCGTACCGTCTCCTGGTCCGACGCCATCTGAGCCGTCCGTCTGCGCGTGTATTGAATGGACGGCATCCGTTCATCGTCCCGAGCGTCCTCGCCGAGAGCCGTCCACACTAAATCCACTAAGATCTCACTCGATACTCGATGGATTTTCATGTTCTTATGCTCTATGGATTCGTCTTGAGAAGACGAACACATCTATATGGTTTATGTGGGATGAAATTTACGCAATAGAAATGGAGAATGTTCAGAAGCTCGGGAAGAAGAGTGAGGCCATACCTTTGCTCAAAGAAGTGTGGCTTCGATCTGATGGTTGTTGCACCTTCGATTGGATCCCAGCAAGCTCCAGATGAAGTCTCCTGGTTTGTTGAATTGCCTAGGTGTGATTTCGACCAAGCCCGATCACAAAGCTTGGAGGTTGGAGCAAGCTTGGGTGGCACTGGAGATGGGGCTTTTGCTGGTGGACACCTTCCCTGGTCCGGTGAAGGTGTAGAACCAATCAATTTGGGGATTGGCTCATTGTGGAGAAGTGTCCTGGTTTTGGGCTTGGATTTCAACTGCGAAATTGTGCTCGCGAGAGGAGAAATGGCGGGGGATTTCGGTGGGGATCAAGTGCTCTGTGTATGGGGAGTAGTACGGAACAATTTTGGCGAGTTTCCTTAAGGTTTTTTCGGCACCTCTCATGGCCGAGAGGGGTGGTGTTTAAATAGGAGAGGGTGGAGGGCCTCCCGGGGAGAGTTAGGGCTTGGGATCAGTTGCTCTTGGCGAGAGAAGAACAGCTCCGATGGCCGCTGGGGATGGGGCGGCTCGGCGGGTGAGAATTCCATGTTGGGCTCACATGTGAGCTCTCGACTCGGTGGTTTTCGGAGGTCGTGGTGGCTGGCGGCCGAGGTCGGGTCACCCTCGAGGTCGGGGAGGTCGAGGCTGGAGGTTTGTGCGGTCAATTGGCCATGGACATGTGTAAAGGAGTTGAATTGAAATGGAATGGGGGATGAGCTCATTTTGGGCCAAATGGGTCAACCCACCTTTTGGGCTTAGTTCACCTCCCCATGGGCTGATTTGGGCTGAGGGAAGATCAGATGGATCAGCTAGGAAAGGGTGGAGAAGTCACCATCCATGAATATTTTGATTAAACATGGATTAAGTTGAAGCATTAAAAGGGTTAAAACCTTTTTAAGGCGGCTTAAAAGAGGCTCCTCCTTTTGCCATTAGTGGCTTGATCACATGTCAAGCCTTCCATGGCTTCATGTGGCTTGTCCATGGCTTGCATGGCTCACCTTTGGCTTGGGAAAAGTGGAGTCAATTTCATGGAAATGGATTTAAGAAAAATTTTGGTATTTAGGGGTGATTTGGCATGAGGCTTGATTTGGAATTATTTGATGATGAATTTGGGACTTAGGTGATGGCTTTAATTAAGTGGATGCCAAATGGAGATGTCATGTGGGCTTTAGGGTGGATTTTGGGCTTTTTTGAAATGGTTTTAGATGGGCTTTTAAGATGGTTTAGGAAAGTGGGCTTTTGAATTTTAAAATGGATTTTGGGATGAAATTTTGGTAAAGGCTTGGGCCAAATAATTGTTGGGTTTAGCTCATAGATGTGTCATGAGTGACTTGAAGCAAATTGGGGGTGATTTGGGTTTGAATTGGGTTGAATTTGGGCTCTTTAGGTGAATTGGCTAATATAGGTTAAAGTGGGCTAACTTGGGCCAATGTTGGGCTAGGGTTGAAATTTATGTAAAATTAATGTTGAGAAATGTTTATGGGAGTGTTTCAAAGAGGTTTTGACTTTGGTTGGGCTTTGATTTTGGGGTTTGGGCTCATTTAGGTTAGGTTTGGGTTTAGGTCAAAATTGGGCCTTTTAGCTTTGGGTTGAATTTGAGTGGGGTTTGGGTCTATATTTTGGGCAAATCATGTTAGTGTTTTGCTTCTGGGGATGCTAAGGAAGATTTAGAAAAGATTTGGGGTTAATTGGAGTTGAATTGGGTGAGTTTGGGTTAGGTTTGGGTCATGGGTCCAAATTGGGCTTTAAGGCCAAAAGTGAAATTGGATCCAAATGTCAATCAAATTGGACTTGGATTTCATCTAGATTGGTGTTGGGAATGTTGAATTGAAGTTTAGAATTGAATTGGACCAGAATTTGGGTCAATTGGGTAGGTTTGGTTTGACATTGGGTTCACTTTGGGTTAAAATGGGTCAAATTGGGGGTTTTGACAAAAGTAGGATAAATTGACAAAATTGGCCAATGGTGTAGTTGCGCAAAATGAAATTAGAAATATTTTGGATTTTCTGGAATTTTCTGGGAATTTTCTGAATTTTTGGATTTTTGGGTCAAGAGGGGTATTTTGGGTATTTAGAGGGTATTGGGAGGTATTTTTGGAATTTTTGATATTTTTGGGTATGGATGGTCAATTTGAGTGATGTGGAAATGTTTGGGATTGATTTTGGGAGATTTTGGGTGATTTGGAAATTTTTGAGAAATTTGGGTAGTTTCGAGGGTTTGGGTAGAGCTAAGCGGGTGTAGGGTCCCGGGGGTCAAAAATTGAAAATTTGGAAAATTGAAGATTGGGTGAATTTGAGTGGAATGAAATCATTTTTGTTGAGCCATGAAGCCATATCAAGCCCACTTGAGCCATGAAGGGACTCATTTGAGGCATTCTCTATATTGTTCCTAACCCTCTTAGCCAAAGGCTTAGGGGTTAAGGACCATCCATGTGAATCACCTACATGAGTCGGGAGGTCGAGTTAGGTATAGGTGTGTGAAAGTGTAGTGTATAGGTGTAGTGTGTGTGTAAGTCGGCCCCTTCACCGGACCGGGCCACCGGGGTAATCCTAAGGCCGAAGAGTCCTATAGGAACTCATCCTTTAAACTTCCACATTTGATTTCGACCCTGCAGGTGATTAGGGGTCTACAATCAAGTTTGTGGAGTTTGCGGGGAGTTAAGAAGTGGTTTGAAATTCTAGAAGGTGGGTCCCAATTCTAGTCCTCTAAGATAGTCAAAGGAAAAGCCTAAGGCTAGATCCTAAGTTCTAAAGAGAAGAAGAGAAGACCTCATCAAAAATGAGGTCAACACACTGACTTGGAATTAGCAATACTAATGAATATAATGGACATTGCCATTTATGGCGACTGACAGCTCATCATCCAGCAAGTGGCAAGACAATACAAAATTCTAAAGCCGAGATTAGAAGAATACCACCGGTATACGATGAAGTTACTCGAGCAAATCCAAATGTGATATTTTATAGGATTCCTTGAGTAGACAAGTCCCATGCGGACGCTTTAGTAAAACTCGCTAAAGAATTGGCTTGTCCACCCGAAGATTCTATAGATATTACAGTACAAGGAAGTCAGGTGTTGTCTCAGATCAACCTCGATAGTCTACATGAAATTGAAATAGAAAACATAGTTGTTGTAGTGGCAGAAGATACAGAAGATTGGTGTCAGCCATTAATGGAATATTTGCAAATCGGAAAGCTACCAGAAGATAAGTCAGTAGCGCACCAGATTCAGAAGAGGGCTTTATCATATGCCCTGATCAACAATGTTTTGTATAGGAGATCCTTCGACCAGATGTGGCTGAGATGTCTGAGCAGAGTAGAAGTGCAGAAAATTATCAAAGAAGTACATGCTGGATTGTGTGGTGCTCACCATTCAGGATTAAAAATGAAGATAAAAATCAAAAGACTCGGATACTACTGGCTTGCAATGATAACAGATTGCATGGACGTAGCTAAGAGATGCCATCAGTGTTAGGTGCATGGAGTGGTCTTTCACCAGCATCCGAATGTTCTACATCCAACGATTTCATCGTGGCCATTCGAGTGCTGGGGTACGGACATAGTGGGTCTGATAGACCCTCCTTCCTCAAAAGGACACAAGTTTATACTCGTCGCTACAGACTACTTTTCCAAGTGGGTAGAAGTAGTTCCACTACGGGAAGTCACAGCGCAGCAAGTTTTACAGTTCTTCAAGAATCAAATCGTCTACCGTTTCGGTGTACCGCACAGAATCATTTCTGACAATGGGTTCGCTTTAAGAGCACGAAAATCATCAACTTTGTCAAAAGACACTTGAGAGATTGTAGATACTCGACGATCCACTACCCTAAAGCAAATGGCTTGGCAGAAGCCTTCAATAAAATGCTTGTTCAGATTCTGAAGAAGACGCTCGACGACAATAAAAGAGGATGACATGAGAAGCTGCTATAAGCTTTGTGGGCCTACAGGACGACAGTCAGGATGCTGACACAGTCTACGCCTTACGCTTTTGTGTACGAGTCCGAGGCAGTTTTGCCGCTATAAGTTCAGCTACCATCGCTCTGGGTTGTCGTTGCCAATTAAATTACAACAGAAGAGAATGTCAAGTTACTACTTGCATAATTGGAAATCCTTGAAGGAAAAAGATTGCTCACACAGCAGAACTTGGAACTCTACCAAGCTAAGATGATTCAAGCCCACGATAAATTGGTCTGCCTGAGATTGTTCAAAGTTGGTGACCTCGTGCTCGTTCTTAGAAGGCCTATTCTTGCACACCTCAAAAGAGTTGGAAAATTCGAACCTACCTGGGAAGGACCATTCGTGGTGGAGAAGATCTACATAGAAGGATCTTACCAGTTGGTGGATTCTCAAGGGGATAGACCCATGTTGCCCATCAATGGACGATATTTAAAAAAATATTACATGACATGAAAAGACTGAAAAAAAATGATATTCGTTCCAATATAGCAGTAAGGCTAGTGTCTGTGACTGGGTCCAAAATTTTGTAATAAAAAAAACTGCATAAAATAAAATAAATCTTCCCACCAAACGAAAACATGTTCGCCAAATTCTAAATCTAAATTTTATAAAAACTTATTAAATAAAATAATGGCATCAAGTTAAGTGCTAAAACTAGTTTAAAGTAAATGATAATTTGCTTTTGTTCGTGTACAACACCACTTGCTGACATTTTCCCTTGTTTACTTATGCAGGAAGTGTCGAGTTTTGAGTCGGTGATTGCTCTTTGATACGGCTTCGACCTCGCATCTAGAAACTTATACTGAAGCGAACGCTGAAAATGAAGTCAATGAAGAAATTCAGCTGCAGGGAGGTAGGACAAACCTTAGGACATGGGGGCACCGGAGGTTCTATTGACTCACACCTCCTTACTGAGAGACGTACTCATGTCCCATCCATGATCACCACTCCACAAGTTGATCTGGTTGTTGCTTCAGCCGGTAGAATTTTGGACTCTCCGTTAGCAAATATAAGCAGAAGAAATAGAAATCGCTGCAAGCGTCGCCTCCTAGAAAGGATGGAGAGAAGACGGCCTAGGGAGTCATCCGCTGAGCTACCACCTGTGCCAGAAGAATTTCATCAGCCAGAAATGAAAGAGACTGAGGACAGTTCTCTGCGCACGGATACTGAGCCGGAAACCATCGAGGAGCCTCTTCCGATAGGGGATCCGATGAAGGAAGTTTTCACCGAATGCTCGATTTGAAACTTGAGCTTGCCCAGGCTACCTTCAGATATAGGAGCATTTTCAGAATGCCCAGAATGCCATGTTCTACAGCTTCAGGAATACGGCACCTTCGAGGCATATGCAGCCACCTCGATGTTACTTCAGAGTAGGGAAATTCCGATTGTGGAGCCATAAGTACCAGAGTACGTTTTTCCGCCGTCACAAGGAGTCCCTTACTACATCATGGCAAAGATACGAAGAATCACAAAATAGGAATTTGAGCATTACGAGGATACTCAAGGAAAATGGGTCAATATCCTTGAAGGACTCGAGCTCTATACTGATGTGTTCTCAAAAGAAGATGATGAAGATATTCTGGATTGCATTAAAGCTCTCAAGACCATGAGAAAAACAGGTCTCTTGAAGCCCAGAACGTATACGAAGCCATCTAAATGGAAGAGAGGAAAAGGCATGGTCACTATTCAGTGCGGTTGCTGCTACAACTTTGCTAGAGATCGACAGGGAAACCCCCTCGTGGATTTTACATCATGATGAGGTGGATTTGATGCCACCACAAATAAAGATGATGATCAGGAGAATGGTCGAGTGGCACATACTGCCTGCAGACTGTATCCCAAACAGCTGCATTATAAATATTTATGAGGATGGGGACTGCATCCCTCACTTCATTTGATTTTGTTTTGACATTCCATTTCAGTTTCAATTTTCGTTTCTTTTTGGTTTATTTCATTTTCAATTTTCAATTTTTTTATCCTTTTATTTTGTATCATCATTTTTTTAAATTTTTTTTATTATGTATCATCATTTATTTTGGAACCAATGGGTGGTTCAACGGCTTTCGACCGTCTCATTGAAAGAAACATTTCTAAAAAGTCGGAAAATCTTCATTGATTCATCTGAAAAGAAATACAATTGATCTGACACTAACAAGCATCCAAAACTGATCACGTGCACAAGACTGAACAAAACTGATCGCGTGTACAAAACTGAACAAAACAGGTGTATCATGTCATATGGCTGCTGCAGAAGTAGTGACAACAACTGCTGCGCTCTGCTGTAAGCTGTAGTAGCATTCTGCCTCTGAGGCTGTTGCGGGGGACGGGCCAACCTGCCAAGGTTACGCTTCGGAACAAAAATCCCCTTGCCAACACCCGAAGGTACCACCATCACAGTGGCAAAGGATGAAGGTTCTCCAGCTCCCGATCCGGTTCATAGTAGAACGGTGATTTGTCTTTATCCATTCTCCTGAAGGTGACTGACACCATTTTCCTGCAACTCTGGGGATGCAGTGTTTTGCCAAATCCGCTCCATTTCTTTTTAAGATCATCACTAATCTGACTGGCAAGGGAATCTCAACAAAACCTCAGAATTCACCTGGTCCAACTATCCAAATTTCACGTCCGAATAGAATATTACATTCACTCACAAATGAGACTGTGAAGAAAGGCCTCATGAAGTCGTATGAAAGAATTCAAAACAAATGAAACAAAGTCAAAAGTAAAAAAAGTGAAACAACACAAAAAAAAAATTACCTAAATTTCCATCTTCCTTCCGAAATATTTTTCCGCCTTCCATGAAATTCTGGGGTCGGAGCTTAGTCATCTGATTTCCCAAAAAATTCTTAAATTTCCATCTCCCTTCCGAGATATTTTTCCACCCTCCTTGAAATTCTGGGGTCGGAGCTTAGTCGTCCAATTTCCCAAAAATTCCCTAAATTTCCATCTCCCTTCCGAGATATTTTTCCGCCTTCCATGAAATTCTAGGGTCAGAGTTTAATCGTTCGATTTCCCAAAAAATTTTCCTAAATTTTCTTCTCCCTTCCGAGATATTTTTCCGCCTTCCATGAAATTCTGGGGTTGGAGCTTAGTCATCCAATTTCCTAAAAATTCCCTAAAATTTCCATCTTCCTTCCGAGATATTTTTCCGCCTTCCATGAAATTCTGGGATCGTAGCTTAATCATCTGATTTCCCAAAAAAGAAAAATTTCCTTGAATTTTCGAGGTCGATACCTAAATTCTGGTTTTCATTTACGAGGCTGGTACATAAAATCCAGTTCTCTCCTTCTGAGGTCAGTACCTAAATTCTGATTCTCATCTTGCCGAGGTCGGTAGCTAAATCCCGACTTCCATTCCCGAGGCTGGTACCTAAATTCCAGTACTCATCCTTCCGAGTCAGTACCTAAATTTTGATTTTTCTCCTGCGAGGTGTACCGAAATTCTGATTTCGCTTAAAATTTCAAATTCCCACAAATTCAAATCCTAAAATTAAATTAAAAAAAAAACAAAATTCCAAACTACAAATTCAAAAATAAATTTCCAACTAAAATTCAAGCTGAAACTTGGAATCAAATTCTTCATTCCCCTCTTCAAATCAAATCGGTTCGGATTCCTTCAGATTTTGGGAGCTTGAAATTCACAGCTCTGGCTGAAAGCTATTTCAACCTTCTTAACCCAGCGAGAGTCCCTGGATTTGAAGGTCTTCAACCAAACAATCCCCAGCGAAAACTCACTTGAAAACTCTTCGTTCTATCTTGAGTTTTTACTCAGACAGTTGTGTTGGTCTTGTTGATCTCGTCGGTCAACACCAATACGTGCAGTGTGCTTGCCCAGCACACCACATTTATTGGGGGTCCATTTGTTGACCTCACTTTTGTTTGAGGTCTAGTATCTCTTTAGAATAGCCTAGGGTCTAGCCATAGGACTCTCCTGGTGACTTTCTTAGAAGACTAGTCACGGAACCCTCCCCATAGAAATTCAAAACTCTTCTTGCTTCACTAGGGGTTTTCATATCCTTAAGGCCTAACCTCCACCTTTTGGTAGGAAAAAAAGACAAGCATAAGGAATCCTAGGGGAAGTCTCCTATAGGTGGTCAGACCTTAAGATTTGCCCTGAGGGAGGTCTGAACTTCACCACCCACTCACACACTTCACCTTAACTCCTCATTCCCCCTCAAATCCATCTCCTAGCCGTGAGCCTCCCCTCTGTTCTTCTCCTCCTTCCAAGCTCACCACAATTCATTCACTACACAATCCCAACTCCTTCTAGCCGTGAGCTTCAACAAGGGACTCTTCAAGGTTCTTCCATCAACTACTCCAAAGCAAGGTGAGTTTCTTTCCCCTCCCTTTTATTTTGTGAACACTTAAGATTTAAAAATTTCTTCACCCTTCTCATGCTTTGCCTAAGACCTCACACCCACATGCATCATGTTTAGATTTCTTCTTCCTTTACATAGATTTCCAAATTCATATGCAAGTTGTTTAATTTTTCACAAATCTTCATGTATGCCTATTTCTAAATTTTTCCTTGTTTAGCCTTAAAGTTATCTTTCATGCAAGCTATTTAGTTTTAAAATCATTCCATGTTTACCCTTAGGATTTCTTTTTCATGCAAATTATCCAATTATTTAGGTTAACTTGTTTCAATATTTACAAATCTACCACCTAGTTTTTATTAGCTTGAAAAATATATCTTAAAATTTAAAAAGAAATAATACAACATAAAGGAAATAAAAAATAAAACAAAAGAAAATGAAATAAAAATCTTAAATATTATATAATAATGTAAATAAATAATGAATAATAAATCTAAAAACATAAGTGATATAATATTTGTAAATTTAAATAAACTAAATAATAACTTTACTAAATTTTAAATAAAATAACTATACTAAATAAAATAACTATATAAAAGAACTATACTAAATAATTGAATCATAATATATACATGTAAATTAATAATAATTTATAAATAATAAAAATAATGAAAACCGAAAATATAAAAAAAAAATAATAATAATTGAAAATAATTGTAAATATAAATAAATAACAAAAATAAGTAAATTAAAATGTCATTCTTTTTAAAACAATATAAATGTAAATATATAAATAAATAATAGTTGTATTAACTTTAAATAAATGGTAATAACTTAAAATAAATAAAAGAATAATTTAGGAGTGAGAGTGTTAGAAAAGCTTTATAAATAAATAAATAAATAAAAATGATAATAATAAATAATGTAAATTAATAATATAAATTAACAATAATAAATCAATAATATTTAAGTAATAGAAATGTACATATAATTAATAACAATAATAAATTAAAATAAAATAAACCAAAAACATAAATAAGATATAAGGGATAATAAAAATAATATATTAAATGATAAGAATATAAGGGATAATAAAAATAAATAACACACATATACATATATACACAAATTGAAAATAATAACATAAATGAATAATAAATTAAATTAAAATTAAATTGTTAAAATTACATAAAACCGAGAAAAATAAATAATAATTAAATTAAATAAATTAAATTAAATAAACCAAAAACAATTATATAAATAAATATTAAATTAAATTAAATTAAATTAAATTAAACTAAATTAAATTAACGAAACTAAATATTAAATTAAATTAATTAAATAATAATGTAAATAAATAATAAATTAAATAAAATTAAATAAATTAAAATTACATAAAACCAAAAATAAATAATGATTCAATTAAATAACTAAATTAAATTAAATTGAATAATAATTATAACTAATATAAATTAAATTAAACTAAAAAAATTAAATTAAATTAAATAATAATATAAATAAATGATAAATTAAAATAAAATAAAATAAATTAAGTTAAATTAAATTAAATGAAATAAATAATAATAAATCAAATTAAATTAAATTAATTAAATTGAATAAAATAATAATATAAATAAATTAATTAATAAATTAAATTAAATTGAATTAAATAAATAATAATAATAATAGTAATTCAAATAAATAAATATTAAGCAATCATAAAGAAATAACAATAAAGAAATAACAATAAATAAATAACAACTAATTATGTAAAGTAAATGATGATCAATCAATTAATTAAAAGAAATAAATAACAATCAAATAAAAGTAAATAAATCACAGTGAATTAAATAAGATAATAAATTAAATAAATTATTTCAATTACAAATAAAAGATAATGACTTTAAATAACACATAATAAAACTAACGACACGTAAATAACAATTAATGATAATAACATAAAATGATAACACATAACAAAATAAACAATAATAAAATGATAAATAACAATAATGACATATAAATAACACATACAATCACATATAATCATAACACAACACAACCATCACAAATGACAACAATCATAACATACAACAATAATCCCGACCACAATACAACACCAACACGATAACAATCAAACCTAGGATAGGCCTCCTGAGGCATGGTTTTTTTTTCCCTTATAAAGATCCCTAGGAAATCACAACTTTCTGTAGATAACATAATAAGAATACCCTTATGCTTAGTGAATGCATGGAGTAACCCAAATTTTACCTGATGTCCACATAACCTTCCTAATTTACATTGCAAACTCAAAATCCCTAGCTTCAAAACCTAACACAAACCAAATCCAAACACAAACCAAATTTCAACATAAACCAAATTCAAATCCTCCAATCCCCAAAGTAAACACAAACTCAATTAAATCTTCTACAATTAAAAACCAAAAACTCTTCACAGCACTCCCATAAGTCCAAATCAAACTACCAATTGCCACCAATCCAAATCCAAACCACACCTAAACCCATCTGCCCTAACCTACCCCGAACACCAGTGCTCATTAAGCATAAGGGTATAGGTAGGATGAGTTGTTAAGTAACATAATAAGTCTAAATGAGCCCGAGACTTTTCACCAGGCTGTGAGAGGGAAGCATGGACCTGCATCCTTCTCTGACCTTTTGGATACCTCAGAGGTCTATTAAACTTAATATGTGTGCTTAACGAAACCATCCTCAATTAAATTAATAAAGTTCATTGAAACACAACATAGAAATTCGCATAGACATCATAGGACTTGGTAGACAACCAGAATCTAAACATAGACATCATAGGATTGAGTAGTTACTGCGTGTTAGTCCTACTTCTTCCTGTTTTCTGGCATGCTTTAATTTATACAAAATTATAAACACATACATGCAATGCAATACTAAAGTTTCAGGTGGTGGAACTTGAAGACTCGCCAGGTACACTTTTACAGTTTTAGTATTTTACTTACAGTACTTTACTCCCATACACTTTACTACAAATATAACTGCTTGGGATGACATAAAATACCCCACAACATTTCAAAGTATAAGAAAATTCAAAACTTAATCACAAACAAAAACAAAAACTACAACTACAACTAAATTTAAACGTCTCGTTGGATGATCGGAAATACCTCGGATGATGTAACCCACGTGTTGCTCACGAGATTTCTCACGGTCTAAATGAAAGTGTGGAACTCATTCAGTTGAGTTTAGCAAATTCATCTAGACTAAGTGAATCCGATGAAAATAACGGTGTCGGGAAGACGGAACCGTGGGATCTTAGTCGATTATTTTTAATCAACTTTAAGATTTGTTTAAAACACTAAAACACTTGGACTCTAAGACTTTTCTAAATCAAAACACTTCTCTTACCTCCTGATTTTCACCTTCTAAAACTGAACCTCTGCAACGACAAAGGAGCTTGGAGCATAGTGGGCAGCACAACCATCTTCTTCAACAAAACCTGAGTCTACTTCAACTAAACCATTCTTAGCATTAAGCAACTAGCTATAGGTCTTCGAGGTATTTGCCCAGTGCAAAGTAAACCCTCATCGCATCTTTTAGGCTTTTATACCCGGTGCATTATAAGCCCTAACTCGTCTAGGTTTCCGAGGTTGTCATCGAGATATGACATAAACTCTCACATCTTTGAGGCTATTCATATGATCGACATAAAATGAATGTAAGCCCTAAATAATAAAATTGGCATGATAAAATATAAATTAAATTTTTTCCTAAATTGGGCCAAACAATAGGATAACTTGGGAAAATACTGGGATTCTTCTTGAATCTGTGTTCTTCCCCTTGTCTTCTTTTCCTTTGGACTCTGATAAAATGAAATATTCTAAAATTTGAACATTTCACCTATTAAATTCCGATAATCACATTTCGTTGAAAGAATCATTACATTTGGAAGTCATGAATATAATTACTTCCTGATCTTTATCAAGAGTTTTCTTAGGTGACTTCGATTGTCTAAGATGTAATTAACTATAGGGGCTTGCCCTTATAGGAAACCTAAAAGACCCCAGATTAATATAAACACCATTTAATCCTCTTATATTAAATGGGGGAAATTATCGGCAAACATATAGGTTTCGCAGACCAAACAGATGTCATACTTTTCCTTAGTTCATTTGATTGAGCCTCATCCTCAAGTTTTGTGTTCATCCTTCGGGATATACACAAAGCTCGAGATATAGTGCTCTTTCATTCGAACTTTGAAAAATATGAGATCAGTTTGACTCCATATTTTTCTAAACTAAATTATAATTAAATTAAAATTGTCCTTCTGAAGCGGGCGATGAGACTTCGATTCCACCAACTGACAGCTTCTAATGGGCAACCCCAACTAAAAACATATATTTAAAACTTTTTATACACCGACAAAGCATAAGCTTTATCAAATGATTTTGTCAATAATGAACCTGCAGCAGCAACATCAATTATAGATCTAAGAGAACCTACCAATCCATTATAAAATATTTGAATGATTAAAAAATCTAGTAATGAATGGTGTGGACACTTCCTAAAGAGTTCTTTAAATTGTCCCCAAGATTCATAAATTGTTTTTCGCTCATATTAACTAAATGAAGTTATATCATTTATAAGTTTAGCAGTTTTAGAAGGAGGAAAATATTTAGCCAAGAAATATTGTGTCGTTTCTCCCCAAGTTTTAATAGATCTTGTTGTTAATGAATTTAACGACATCTTAGATTTATCCCTCAAAGAAAAAGGAAAAATTTTAAGTCTAATAGCATCATCTGAGACACCATCATATTTGAAAGTAGCATAGATTTCTAAAAAGCTTGCAATATGTAAATTTGGACCCTCATTTGGTGATCCCCAAAATTGATTATTTTGCACCATTTATATTATAGCAGGTTTAAGCACAAATGAATTTGCTGCTGCTGCAGAGATTTGAATACTTAAATGTATTTCATCTGCTTTAGGGTTAGCATATTCCCTAAATGGTTTTTATAAATTTTGGTGTTCATTATCTTTAATTATAATTTCAGAATTATTTTGAGGTATGTTTGCGATTTCTTGAATATTATGAAGTTTTTTTTTCCTGATTTTTCTTATAGTTCATTCTAATTTAGAATAGTAAGAAACTATTCCTTCAAATCATGAATTACACATAAAAAGATTTACAAAAAATAAGGTAGCACACAAATTAAATAATAATAAATATTTATATTTTTTTATTTTTAAACTTTTGTTTTTTTAATTTTATATTTAATACTAATTATAAATATGTGTATAAATTTTCTCTTAATTCTAAATTAGCTTCCCCGGTAATGGCGCCAAAAACATGAGCTGACCCGTAATTATGCAGAAAATTAAACTTATACAAGATAGGTAAACTTCAACCTAAAATAAGTTGCTAATGTGCAAGATTTATATATATTTTAAATAATAATAAATACACTAGGAGTACTACGCAAGTATATGTATCATTTTAAGTAATATAGAATTTTCTTTTTAAAACCCTATATATCGATCCCATGGGAAATAAGTGTGAATTAAAAAAAAATTAAATACAAAAAAAATTAAATGATAATTTTTAATTTTTCTTTAAAATTAAAGAAGAGTAAAACTAAACTTACAAGATTTTCTGAATTATACAAGAAAGTATTTATGCAAACGAATAAAATTCGTAATTAAAAATACTTTCTCCTTACTAATTTTTAGTAATAAGTAAGGAATTCAAATTGTTTAGAACTTAAAAATGTTGTTTTGTGACAAATAGCAGTATAAATATTGTTAACCCTTTGGTCCACGCATAAAGAACATTGGCTAGTCTAATGGTTGGTGCAGGATGTGTTATTAGTAGTTCTGAGTAGATTCTAGGCTCTCACTTCTAGATTAACCATTTTCCCTTCTCTATAGGACCTACCAGTGACCATTTTTCCTCACTTTAAACCAAATTGATAGATTTTAGCCTGACACACTAAAAGCATTCAATTCTATACCCATCAAAACTTATCTCCCTATCTATTTACACTCCCCTTCAGATGATAACTTCTAATCTTCTAAAGTGAAATGTGATACTTACAAGTTATGAATTCTTAGGTGACGATCAGGTCTATAAGATTTATCCACAGGTTTTAACAATAGAATTGGCCAAGCTGTAAAGTAAAAGAAGTTTAGGTAAAATATCATCACAATTTTAGGTAAGAAAGATAAAAAGTTCTTAAGCAAATATCCAAACCTCTCGATTTAATCACATTATATTTGTAAGGAGAATCAGAATAAAACTACGTAGAAAGCATTGGATTAACACAACAAAACATATTTACAATCATTAAAACTAAAGCACATAACCAAAGAGTTAAGTTACAAATACTTATCTGAAATGTTTACCAAAGCAATCCTTTGAAGTTCTCTGACTTTACTTACTCTTATAGAGCTCTAAACATCAGGAATCACAAAACACTCACTAAACACTTACAAACTTGAACTTAAAGTGAAATAAACTTAAGAGTAATTGTAATCCACTTTAAAACAAATCTCTTCTACTATAGAATTAATTCCTATTAATAGAGCTTCAAAAACGACTAAGTGTTGCTTCAGACATCTCTTCAAAATTCATCCAAATTCATTGAATTATCTAGAATATAACTGTCGCTCCTAGGCGCCAAACCTAGCTCCTAAGCGCCAGTTCAAATGATCCATTTAAGTGCTTTTTTACTTTAAGGGACACATCTCTTCATTCAAATGTGTCTAGATTCATTTTATACTTTATAAACATGCAATATCATCTGGGGGATTCAAGAATACCTTGGAATAGCTAAAATTGAAAAATTAACTACTCTACCCGTCTCTAGCGCCTATGCGTCAAACTTAATTTGTCAAATTTTTATTATAAAGCCCCAATTTTGCTGCTTTATGCTTCTTTTCATTCTCAAACTCATATTCTTATATATGCATCAAAAAACATAAAAATACCTTTCATTAAAGCATAATATCCTTAAAGTATAAGAATAATTTATCCATTAAAAATAGTTAATTTTAAGGTAGATCACCCGTACATTTGAATGTATAAGTTCTAACGCATTTTATCTTGAATTGCTATTTTGAAAAAAAAATAATCTAAATTTTATTTTGTAAGCAGGAGGAGCACGGCGACATGTTGTTTATTGGATTAATGTTGGTGTGTGTGCTTTATAGTTGATGGTGAATTTTTTTGTGGGAGTATCCATGTTGATAGTGCAAGTCTTGTTGCAATATGGTGTTGGTGAGAGCAATGAATGTGTACATGCCTTGTTTAACTGAACCACAAAGGGGGGGAATTCTGTGAGGTCATCTCCTTTATATATAAATATGAAGAATTATTTATAGAATCTATTTATCATCTTTTGCTAATTTTTTAAACAAAGATACGGTTACAAAAGAGTTGTGGTATATAATTAAGTGATGGATGATGTAGCTTACTGTTTGAGTTGGAAAGTATGGTTAAGCCTATTTGGGAGATATTGGATGCCTTTTCATTGTCTGCTATGATTTGTTTGTTGTCTTAATAGGGGTTAGGAAGGTGGAGATTGTCAAGATGTAGGTTATGGTGTGAAGTGGCTCCTGTTTGTACTATCCTTGAGTTATGATGGGAATTAGTGGAAGTAGTGAGAGTTGTGTTTGATGGTAGGTTTGGGGGAGCACCAACTAAAGATCCAAATTTACATATTGCCAATTTTCTAGAATTGTGCTCTACATTTAAATATTATGGTGTTTCAGATGATGCTATTAGACTTAGACTTATTCCTTTCTCATTGAGGTATAAGGTTGAGATGTAGTTAAAATTGTTAACACCTGGATCGATCAGAACTTGGGGTGATTTAGCGCAAAAGTTTCTTACTAAATATTTTCGACCATCAAAGATTGCAAAGCTTTGAAATGATATTACATCTTTTTGTAAGTTTAAATGGGAATATATTTTTGAAGCATGGGAATGTTTTAAAGATCTCTTAGAAAGTAGTCGCATCATTTGATGTCAGATGGTTAATAATTCAAACTTTTCACAATGGCTTATTTGGATCTCTAAGATCTATTATCGATGTTGCTGCTAGTGGTTTATTGATGTCTAAAAAATTTAGTGATGTTTATGCTTTAATTAAAGAAATGGTTACTAATAATTTTAAATGGCCTTCTGAGAGGGTAAATCTTAAGAAGGTAGCCAATATTCATGAATCTGATGTTTATGCATTGTTAGTAAATCAAGTTGCTACAATTTCAAGGAAGATAGACCAATTTGGAATGATTTTTCCTCAGCAAATTTCAATGATTGATGAAAAATCATTATGCCAAATGCTAGATTTTCAAACATCGTTAGAAACTCTGAATGTCATAAACAAGCCTATTAATCCATATTCCAATTATTCTAACATGATTTGAAAAAACCATCCAAACTTTAATTGGAATAACAATAATCTGAGTTGTAGCAATCAACAATGGGTGAAAAACCAAGTAAACGCATTAGGGAACTAGAAAATCTTAGCTAGTAATAATTATAGACCTACTTATCCTCTAGGCTTTAACAGTACTTTGCAATTTAAGGAGAAGAAGTTGTCTATAGAATAAGTGGTTTTACAAAAGGAAAATCATTTGCAAAGTCAAGGAGCTACAATTAGAAATATTGAGAATAAGTTAGGATAAATAGCAATTCATTAAGTAATAGATCCCAATAAAAACTTACGAGTAATACAGAGGTAAACCCAAGAGAGAAAAATAAAGAGCAAGTAAAAGTTGCTCAACTGAGAATTGGAAGAGAGTTGGGAAGTTGAGTTCAAAAAGATATTAAAATAGAGAAAGAAGAGATTGAAGAACCAAAAGAGGATGCTTCGAAAGGTTTGGAAAGACCTATTTTTCACCAAAAAATGATATAGAAAAGCCACCACCTCCATTTCCTTTGAGACTTTGACAACAAAAGTTGGATAAACAAATTTCAAAATTCTTGGAAGTTTTTAAGAAGCTTACAATTAATATTTAATTTGTTGAAGCCTTAGAACGAATGCCAAGCTATGTGAAGTTCATGAAGGATATTCTCAAAAGTAAAAGAAAGTTTAAAGATAATGAGACAGTTGCACTTAGTGAAGAGTGCAGTGCTATAATTCAGAAGAAGCTTCCTAAAAAGCTTAATGATCCTGGTAGTATCACAATCCCATGTGCAATAGAAGATAGATTTTACGAGAAAGCTTTATGTGAATTAGGTGCAAGCATTAAACTTATGTCATTATCTATATTTAATAGATTGAGATTAGGAGAAATAACCCTGACTACAATAACTCCACAGTTAGCAGATCGTTCGATAACATATCCTAAAGGAATTATAGAAGATGTTTTAGTAAAAGCATATCAATTTATTTTCTTATTGATTTCATTGTGCTAGATATGGAGGAAGATAAAGAGATACCTATTCTTTTGGGGAGACCATTCCTAGCTACAGGAAGAGCAAAGATAGATGTGCAGAAAGGAGAATTAATTATGCGGGTCAATGATTAAACTGTTACATTTAATATATCAAAATCAATGAAATATCCTGCAAAAGGTAAAGATGATGAATGTTATAAGATGGATATTTCACGGGGAAGATTTACCTTTTGCATTCATCATCTTTACCATTTAAAATTCTTATATTTTAGGAAGTACAATATTCTAATGATTTTTATGAGGATGATTTAAATTATGTTCAAGAAAGTTTTAATGTTTTGGACATGTTAAAGAAAGATGATTCTTTTAGTCCATCAATTGAAAAACTCCTGAACTTGAATTAAAGTTACTTCCTGAATATTTAAAATATGCATTTTTAGGTGATTCCTCAACCTTGTCAGTTATAATTTCTCTAAAGTTGACTGTAGAAGAAGAAGAGAGTTTTTTTGAAATTTTAAAGAGATATCAGAAAGCCTTTGGATAGACAATAGCTGATACTAAATGAATCAGTACTTCAATTTGTATGCACAGAATCCTTATGGAAAAAAAATGCAAACCCAAGGCTGATACTCAAAGAAGATTAAATCCTATTATGATAGCGGTTGTCAGGAAAGAAATTTTAAAGTGGTTAGATGCTGGATTTTTCTACTTTATTTCAGACAGTGCATGGGTTAGTCCTATTCACTGTCTTCGTAAGAAAGGAGGAGTTAATGTAACTATTAATGAAAATAAAAAACTATTACTAACAAGACAAGTTACAGGATGAAAAATATGCATTTATTATAGAAAATTAAATCTAACCACCAAGAGAGATCATTTTCCACTACCCTTTCTAGATCAAATATTGGATAGACTAGCTGGGATTAATTACTTTTGTTTTTTGGATGGATATACTAGTTATCACCAAATACAAATTGCTCCTAAAAATCAAGATAAAACAATGTTTACCATTTCTTATGGTACATGTGCTTTTAGATGTTTGGTTTGGTTGGGAATTTCTTTAGAGCTGATTTGTAGTTATTTGATTCTTGGTTCTGTGAGGTGTAGGTTTCTTGTTTGGATGTGTACAGTGTTGTGATCAATTGTTGTTTTTTGGTTTTAATTGCCAAGTTTGATTCCTTGATGTGGAAAAAGGAATAGAAGTCCTCCAGGTTGATTGGATTCATATGTGTGCGTATGGCTATCTAAAATCACTAATATCAGTAAACCATTTAGAGTATAGAGTATCATATCATCATTGTTGATTGTAAAGCCTGTAGAAGCATTGTTATCGACTAGTTTCTTAATTTGCACTAGGTACTGTGACATGGTGTTGCTCCCCATGGTAATGTTATGTAACTCATATTTTAATTGGATGAACATAGATCTGTTTGCTGATTGAAAACAACTATCCAAAGTTGTCCAAAATTAGGTAGTGCTTTGAAGGTATAGGACCTTCAAGGAATTCAATCTTGAGCCTTATGAAGATTTTCTTAACTCTAAAGAAGATTTACCTCAATACATTCCTGTAAAACAATATACTCTTGGTGAAATGGAAGAACAAGTTTACAGAAAAGGAAGGAAATTTTGAGTTGAACAAGAAAATGACATTCCTACTCCGTCCATATATGAATTTGGATCTTGTTCAATGAATGTTTCAAAAACTCAACGAAGAAACAAAACTATTTCTCTTAAAAGAAAGAAAAATGGAACAAAGATGACAATTTTGAGACATCTAAATTTGAACAAAGTGTTTTTGGAAACCCTTCCTTCTCAAAGGAAAAATGATATATGTCAGCTGATCGCTGAAAAATTTATTAAGAAATTCATACCTATTTTTGATGAAATTGCACTTTAAAGAAGGGTATTTTCTTTATTTTATTGCAGGAATGAAGAATTTAGGTGATAAAAACAAAAATAAAAAAAAGGAGCGAATTTGGAGCAAAATCATGCAATTTGTGCTGAGTCGCCGACGGCGAGATCGAGCCCGTCGACGGCGAGGTTACAAGAAGAAAATTCTGAAGAATTTATAACTGTCTCGCTGACAACGAGCCCGAGCCCACTGACAGCGAGCTAGAGCGGTTTGAAGATATTCTAGAAGCCTCGCCGACAGTGAGGTAGTTCGTCGCCGACGGCGAGCAAGTTCAAATGGTGCAGATACATTGAACCTGGACACTTTTTGAAGGGATGCTTACACACCTCTTGGTCCTTTGCTCACCTCTATATATAGAAGCCAAAATTAAGTCTTTAGTGTGCAGTCTTTGTGTTCTAAGTCCAATCTTTTGTGTTCTAAGTGTGTTCTTAGTGTGTGTCTTAGAGAGTTCTTGAGTGAGTTAGTGAGTTTTTAGTGAGTTTTCTTTGTCTTGGAAGGAAGAGTCAAAAGAGCTGCGAGGAGTACGCATTGGGATAAATTAAGATAAGTATTTGTATTTATTGTTTTTAACTTTAAATGAAATCCATGCTTAGTTTAGTTTCCATGCATTACGAGTAGTTTATTTAGTCATTCTCCTGTTTATGAAATTAAGTGACTTGATGAAATTAAAATAAAGATACTTTTATATATTAATAAATTGTGATAATTTTTACTTAAAACTTAATTTACTTTTCAAACTGGCCATTTGATTTGTTAAAATATGTTGATTATCAACTATAGTAAAAATTACATCTGATATTCGGGGAATTCAAAAGCCTTGGAAGGAGGGTGCAAATAAACAGGGAAATAATTTCACTGGGCGTAGAATTGAGCATTTTTGTGTGACAGACTAAAATATTCAATTTGGTCCTATTGTTTGAGAGCTAAAGTGTAGATGTTAGCCCTCGGGCGAGGGGAACGTGGGAGCTGCGAAGTGGCGGTCGGTATCCTCCCGGCCTAGCCGCGGATTCGGTAATCAAACATAGGATTAGTCGATATTCTTTACACTGGACCAAAGGGTAAAGAATAGGAATGCTCTTATTTGTCACAATACCTTAACATTATCTATTTAAATTCATCAATCATTTAAATTTCTAAACAAGGGGAAAGATACTTTTTACGAATAGTTAAGACTTATTTAGCAATTAGTTTTATTTCCTTCACTTGCAATTAGTATTAATTTTCTACTTAGTTAATTTATCTAATTAAAATACTTAGTTTACTTTATTGCGCTTAAATTCAGAATTCCAAATTTCCGTATATTATTATTATTATTTTTATTATTATTATTATTATTATTATTATTTTAAAAATTAGTCGTTATTTAATTTTCTCTTTCCCTGTGGGATCGATAACCAGGACTCTACTAGAGTCCTGTATTACTTGATACAATACGTATACTTGCGTAGCATCCACAACATAAACAATTACAGTTCTATACATATAATATAGCGGGGTCAAGTTTTTGGCTTCGTTGCAATCAAATTAAAATATCATAATATAAATTTGTGGGTCAAGTTTTTGGCGCCGTTCTTTGGGGAAAGTAAGAAAAATTTACTAGAGTAACGGACTATTTTAAAATAATTATAATAAATAAATTAATATCTATTCTAAAATTGTATGCGCAAATTCGGAAACGAAAATTTAATACCTTACGATTCTGAATTAGAGCGTACAATTAAAAGAATTAGAAAACAAAAGAAACAAACTATAAATTTAACACAAATGGCGAATATTTCTGAAATTCAAAATATGAACCAACAAAGACCATTAAGAAATTATGCCAACCCTACATCAGATGAAATTAATTTAACTATTCAAAACCCTGATGTAGCTGCTAATTCATTTGAACTTAAACTTGCAATTATCCAAATGGTACAAAACAATCAATTTAGTGGTTCACCTACTTGAAGATCCTAACTTACATCTTGCTAGTTTTCTAGAACTTTGTGCTACTTTTAAATATCAAGGAGTATCTGACGATGCTATAAGACTTAGACTTTTTCCTTTTTCATTAAGGGATAAGGCTAAAAAGTGGTTGAATTCGTTAGCACCTGGATCTATTAAAACTTGGGGAGAATTATCACAAAAATTTTTATCCAAATATTTTCCACCATCTAAAACTGCTAAGTTTAGAAATGATATAACTTCTTTTTGTCAGATAGATGGAGAATCAATATATGAATCTTGGGAGAGATTTAAGGAACTTCTTAGGAAATGCCCACATCATGCGCTACCATATTGGCTGATTATTCAAACCTTTTATAATGGATTAGTGGGATCTTTAAGATCAATCATCGATGCTGTTGCTGGAGGTTCATTAATGTCTAAACCATTTGATGAAGCTTATGCACTAATCGAAGAAATGACAACAAATAATTTCCAATGGCCTGCTGATAGAGTAAATCCGAAAAATATAGACAGCATTCATGAAAACGATGCAATATCTATGTTAGCTTCTCAAATTGCTGCTATATCTAAGAAATTAGATCAATTTGGAATGAACTACTCTCCTACTTTAGAAGAAAACTCATCTGGACAAATCATAGAATCTCAATCTAATTATGAAACTTTAAATGCTATTAATAATAGAACTAATAACCCTTATTCAAACTATTATAATCCTGGTTGGAAAACTCATCCAAATTTTAGTTGGAATAACACATCTAATCAACAATGGATGAATCAACCTAATCAAGCAAATCAAAACTATAAACCTAATTACCCACTCGGATTTAATAACAATAACCCTCAATTCAAAGATAAGAAATTATCTATGGATGAATTCATTTTGAATATGGGTCATCAACTACAAAATCAAGGAAATCAACTACAAATTCAAGGAAATCAATTACAAATTCAAGGAACATCTATTAAAAATATTGAAACTCAACTTGGAAATATTTCTACTGCATTAAATAATAGAATACCTGAAACTTTTCCTAGTAATGTGGAAATAAATCCTAAAGATCAAGGAAAAGAACAAATTAAAGCAATACAACTAAGGAGTGGAAAAGAACTAGAACCTCAAATTCAAAAAGAACGTAGAAGCCAAAATGAGGAAGTGGAAATTGAAAAGGAAACAATTCAACAAGAATCAAACTTGGAACATACTTTAATACTTATGAAAATTTCTGTTGAAACACCTCCACCACCATTTCCTCAACAACTAGCTCAACATAAAAAGATAAACAATTTGCTAAATTCCTTGAAATACTAAAGAAATTAACAATTAATATACCTTTTGTCGAAGCTTTAGATCAGATGCCAAATTATGTAAAATTTATGAAAGATATTCTAAATAAGAAAAGAAAATTCACTGATAATGAAACAGTCGCACTTAGTGAAGAGTGTAGTGTTATTATTCAGAAGAAGCTTCCTGAAAAATTGAAAGATCCTGATAGTTTCACTATACCCTGCGCTATAGGAGAAAAATTTTATGGAAAAGCTTTGTGTGACTTAGGA
Source organism: Papilionanthe hookeriana x Papilionanthe teres (assembly GCA_022702705.1). Lineage (NCBI taxonomy): Eukaryota > Viridiplantae > Streptophyta > Magnoliopsida > Asparagales > Orchidaceae > Papilionanthe > Papilionanthe hookeriana x Papilionanthe teres. The sequence goes on from CM040424.1 coordinate 153,940,784, forward strand.
TCAAGCATCAATCTAATGCCTCTATTGATTTTTAAGAGATTAGGATTAGGAAAAATTACACCTACTTCAGTAACCCTTCAATAAGCTGATCGTTCGGTTACCTATCCTAAGGGAGTTATTGAAGATGTGTTAGTAAAGGTGGATAAATTTATCTTCCCAGAAGATTTTATTGTTTTAGATATGGAGGAAGATAAAGAAATTCCTATCATTTTAGGAAGACCATTTTTAGCTATTGGAAAAGCTATGAGTGATGTTCAGAAAGGAGAATTAACTATGAGAGTAAATGACCAAAAAGTTACCTTTAATATTGCAAAATGAATGAAATATCCTGCGCTAGAAAAAGATGATGAATGTTTTCGGATGGAAATACTTGAACATTTACAACGCGAACATTTTAAGGAATATTACGAAGATAATTTAGAAAAAGAAAATACTGAATTAATTGAAGATAATAATGAAGAACTAGATTATATTCAGGAAAGATTTGAATTTTTGGATAATACTGAAAACACTGATAAGAATATAGTTCCATCAATTATTAAACCTCCTGAACTTGAGCTAAAAATATTACCTGATCATTTGAAATATGCTTATTTAGGTAATTCTTCAACTTTACCAGTTATTATTTCATCTGCATTAAACGAATCTCAAGAACAAAAACTTTTATAAACTTTAAAAAAATATAAGAAAACTTTTGGTTGGACTTTAGCAGATATTAAAGGAATTAGTCCTTTGATCTGTATGCATAGAATTATTTTAGATGATGAACACAAACCTAAAGCAGATCCCCAAAGGAGATTAAACCCAATAATGAAAGAAGTAGATAAGAAAGAAATTTTAAAATGGTTAGATAATGGTATTATATATCCTATTTCGACGAGTGCTTGGGTAAGCCCAATTCACCGTGTTCCTAAGAAGGGAGGAGTGACCTTCACTGTCAATGAAAATAACGATCTTATTCCTATAAGATAAGTTACTGGTTGGCGTATATGTATTGATTATAGGAAATTAAATACCGCCACCAGGAAAGATCACTTCCCTTTATCATTTCTAGACCAGATGTTAGATAGATTAGCCGGACATAAGTATTTTTGTTTTCTAGATGGATACACCGGTTATCATCAAATACAAATTGCTCCTGAGGATCAAGAGAAAACTACATTTACTAGTCCTTATGGAACTTTCGCTTTTCGAAGAATGCCTTTTGGATTATGTAATGCACTAGCAACATTCCAGAGATGTATGATGTCTATATTTAGTAAGTTAATTGACAATGGAATAGAAGTATTTATGGATGATTTCTCTGTATTTGGAACATCATTTGACACATTCTTAACTCATCTTGAAAAAGTATTAGAAGTATGTGAGAAAACAAATTTAGTTCTAAATTGGGAGAAATGTCAATTTATGGTTGCTGGCGGCATTGTATTAGGGCATAAAATCTGCAAAAATTCAAGTTATAGCTAAATTACCACCTCCAACTACGGTAAAAGGGGTAAGAAGTTTTCTTGGACATGCTAGATTCTACAGACACTATATAAAAGATTTTTCAAAAATTACTAAACCTCTATGCCAACTTCTCGAAAAGGACAAGAAATTTGAATTTACAATCGAATGCCTGAATGCTTTTGAACTCTTAAAAGAAAAATTAATTACAGCACTTATAATAGTTTCACCTAACTGGGAGAAACCATTTGAGCTTATGTGTAATTCTAGTGATTATGCTGTAGGTGCAGTTCTTGGGCAAAGATATGAAAAGATTTTTAAAGTTATATACTATGCTAGTAAAAGTCTAAATGATGCTGAAATAAATTATACAGTTATAGAAAGAGAATTATTAGCAGTAGTATATGGTTTTAATAAATTTAGACCTTATCTGATTGGAACAAAATGTATCATGCATATTGATCATTCTGCTATCAAATATTTAATGCAAAAGAAAGATTCCAAACCAAGATTAATTAGATGGATGTTATTAATGCAAGAATTCAATTTTGAGATAACTAATAAGAAAGGAACTGATAATCAAATTGTGGATCATTTATCAAGATTAGAAAATCATGAATTATCTGATATTGCAAATGAAATTATAGACAGTTTTTCTGATGAACAACTATATAATATCAATGAGTGGAAAATACCATGGTATGCTGATATAGTAAACTATATAGTTAGTAATATTTTACCACCTATGCTAACTTTGCAACAACGAGAAAAAATTCATCCATGATACGAAAACCTATTTTTGGGATGAACCATATTTATATAAGCAATGTAAGGATTTAATTATTAGAAGATGTGTACCTTATGAAGAAACTGAACCAATTATTCAAAAATGTCATGATTCTGATTTTGGAGGACATTTTGGGACTGATAAAACTGCTTATAAGATTCTACAATCTGGATTTTACTAGCCTACTCTATTTAGAGATGTATACAGATATATTAAAACTTGCGATAAATGTCAAAGAGTAGGAAATATATCTAGAAGAAACGAAATGCCTCTAGATTTTACATTAGAAGTTGAAATTTTTGATGTTTGGGGATTAGATTTTATGGGACCTTTTATTCCTTCGTTTGGAAACTCATATATATTAGTAGTCGTTGATTATGTTTCCAAATGGATCGAGGCACAAGCTTTACATAGGTGTGATGCTAAGAGTGTTTCAAAATTTCTGATGAAAAATATTTTTACTAGATTTGGAATGCCGAGAGTGATTATCACTGACGGAGGAACTCATTTTAGAAATAAATACATTCACAAACTAGTAGAAAAATACAATATTACTCATAAGATTTCCACTGCTTATCATCCACAGACTAGCGGATTAGCTGAAGTATCCAATCGTGAGATTAAACGTATTTTAGAAAAATCTGTAAACCCAAATAGGTTAGATTGGTCTATTAGATTAGACACTGCATTATGGGCTTATAGGACTGCTTATAAAACTCCGATTGGAATGACTCCTTACAGACTTATATATGGAAAAACATGTCACTTACCAGTTGAATTAGAACATAAAGCATATTGGGCGATTAAAGAATTTAATTATAATATGAAGGAAGCTAGTGAGAAAAGATTGCTGTAATTAAATGAAATGGAAGAATTAAGAAATGAATCATATGATAATGATCAGATTTATAAAGAAAAGATGAAATTATGGCATGATCGGAAGATTAATCAGAGAAATTTTGAACCGGGACGGGAAGTTTTGCTATATAATACTAGATTGAAATTATTTCCTGGAAAATTGAAGTCTCGATGGTTAGAACCTTTCACCATAACTCAAATATTTTCACACGGAACTATAGAAATCGAAGATCCAAAAACTGGACATAAATTTAAAGTTAATGGACATAGATTAAAACTATATTTCGAAGGTATAAGACCTAACTATAAAGAGGTTTTAATGCTTAGTCAACCTGATTAATAATTGAAATTAGGTCGGGCTGACGACGTTAAACCAAGCGCTTTATGGGAGGCAACCCATATTAGTTATCTATTTTTATTGTATTTAATAGTTAGTTTATATTATTGAAACTTTACTACTCAATTATTATTAAAAATCATCACATATTTGAACCATTATGATGAGAAAAGAAATTATTCGATTTAGAGCGAAATTGGACATTATTTTGAAATCTTGCCCACGGCGAGGTCGATACTCGCCGACAGCGAGGTTCGTGCCTAATTCAGTTTATTTATAAGCTCCCTAACAGCGAGAAACGAGCCCGCCGACAGCGAGAACCTGAAATGCAGTTTTTATAACTAAGTCGCCGACGGCGAGAAACCTCCCGCCGACAGCGAGGAAGTTATAAAAATGAGTTATATATACTTAAAATGCCAATTTGGACGGTTTCAACACCAAATCCTTAGTGAAAAACCATTCTTAAACCATTCTAAGTTTGCCTTCTTCACTAGAATTCATTCCATTCACCATAATGGCCTCCAAATTCTTAGATTCTTCTAAATCTGGAATGTTTAACCGGAGGAAATTTGTGAGTGCGAAAGCGCAGCGGATCTTCAACAAGGTTTTGGTAAAGAAAAGAGTTATCAAGGAACGGTGATTTGTCAATCGAGGATTAGAGAATTCCAATATGAAGATAGAAGAAATGATCGCACAGCGACACTGGGAGGTATTCTGTTACACTACGTCTGCTGTTGTTATTCCAGTTGTGAAAGAGTTCTACTCTAACTTACATGCGATCAACAATGGGAATATCTACGTCCGAGGAAGATGGGTGACGTTTACTCCATCAAGAGTAAATGAGTTATTCTCTATAGAAAACACCCCGATATGTCACTATTCAAATTTTGTGCCTTCTCGGTATAATATGAATGAGATATTTCAATATCTGACTGATGAAACGGAAGATTGGGAAAAGCGTGAAGACGGGTATGTTAGTTTCTCCGCATCACTTTTGAATCCTCGTCTCGAAGCATCGGCACTTTTTCATCTCATCTAAATTGTTACCTACTATGAGGGTAAACAAGGTTTCGAAAGAATGCGCTATATTGAATTATTGTATTCAAATTTGATTGCCTATTGATGTGGGATCAATAATTGTTAAGTCTGCATTGGGTTTAATTGTGCATGGGTCAGTTCACGGACTAGGACACCCATTTACTATTTTTGCATTATGCAGTCAGTACCAGGTTTCTTATGAAGCTTGGGAAAAGGTTCTGTTACCTTGGAAGCCGCTTGATCCTACAGATATGTTCCCTACTTTGGATAATAATGAAGACATTACATTTATCTCTGATAGAGCTTCACTGAATAATCCTATAGCAAGGCCTATTTCAAATAAAACAGAGTTACTTATGAAGAAAATTAATGGAATGGAGAAAGAACTACAAAATATGAGAGATTTAATCGACAATATATCTGATTTATTTGATCACATTGACTGGAGGATGAAGGAACACTTCGATCATTCTAGACACTTGGAAGCTAGCTTTCTTCATTTACTGAGACAGAAGGGTTGGATCACTGAAGAATCTGCTTCGGAATTTCCCTTCAGGCCTTTCTATAACTTATTTGTGCATCATCGACATATAGGAAATATCAGAGAGGATGAAGATTCTGACATTGAAGAGTAGTAGTAAAGATTTCCATAGTATGTTTATGTTTATGTTATTTGATTTGATTTAGATTTTTGTTATGTGTGGAGTGATGATTTGAATATCTCAAACTTAATTGAGATATGCGTCATAGTTTTGTATCAGCATTTAGTGTATCTTGGTTTGGTTTGCGATGCTGATTAATAGTAAAGATTGAAGTTTGAAGTTTGATTATAGAGTCTAAAAATTATGTTAGTTTGTACATCCCACTGATTTCAATATTAAAGTTAATTTGTTGTGTTGTGTGAATTTGTTTGTGTATAAGTAGCTAATCTTCATATTAAATTAATAAATGATGTGATCGGAAATATAATATAAAACAAATCAACAGCAAAGAATTTCTCGCCGACAGCTGATTTTTCCAGAGTTTTTGGTTCTGAAAAATATTAGCTCGCCGGCGGCGAGAAAAATCTCGCTGACAGCGAGGTCGGAAAAAAACATATATTTGACCGGTCAAAAACACTATTCATCATCCCCAACCTCCAATTTTCGCAAAAATCGACCTAGGGCTTGAGAGATCTTGGATTTGAAGCGATTTCATCACTCAAAAACACTGGATTTCATCTTCCCTTGGTAAGAGCTTCACTCCTATGCAAAAATTTTTGATTTTCACCATGTATTTTCACCACATTGCAAATTTTGGGAAAAATCAAAATGTGGAAGAAATATTCGGTGGAAATCCATGGAATTTGATTTAAATTGCTTACAAATGTTGTAGGAAGCCTTCTTAGCATTATTATTAAGTTTAGTAAAAATTTTTATGATTTTCACAGATCGATCGAATGGCTCCACGACCAAAAACGTCGAGTAGAGTTCGACGAAAACCGATTCATCAATGCACGAGCACAGGCAAAATATTTTGAAAATATACAAGGAAGAAAGTGCATTGCGGATCGGGTATTCAAAAATCCGGGAGGAGAAGTAGAGCGGATTATAAAGGAACGAGGCTGGGAAAATTTACGTTATGTTCGGTATAGAGCAGCTGTAGAAGTGGTGAAAGAATTTTATGCCAATTTGACTGCCACTGAAGATGCACCAGTAAAGGTACGAGGGTTTTTTGTAGATTTCAATGCTGCTAGAATTAACGCGTTCTATGAAGTTCATGACTCGCAGTTTAGCGAGTATGAAACTTTTGGAACGATGGAAGGACCACTGGAGGAAGTCATTAACTTTCTCACTGATGGGACCGGAGTATGGAAAATGAAGCGACGGGAAAGAGTAAATTTTCCTCTTTCCAAATTAAATGCGATCTCAAAGCCCGGCATTACTTTATTTGTTCTACTCTGTTACCCACATATCACCATAGTGAGGTAACACAAGATAGAGCAATTCTGAATTTCTACATTCAGAATAACAGAAGCATCAACATCGGGAGAGTTATTTATCAGAATATCCTGGCCACTCCTTGAAATGAGAGTGGAGCTGGATTGAGGCTACCTACGGATTGATTTTTGTACTCGCCTGACTTTCCGGAGTTGAGGCTAGAGATGATGAAGAATGGGTGGAACCTATGAAACCACTTACAGCTGCTAACATTAAGAAGTATGAGTCCCATGAAGGGTGGAGACCAGGAGTAAGAAGTTATTTTACTCAATCAAGTAGAGATATACCCTCTACTAGCTATGGACCTCCCGAGCACCGCCACCCCTACCTTACAAGATCCGATGAATGAATTGACTCGCATAGGAGGAGTTTTGAGCGGTTGGAGAGACCATGGGGAGAAGGTTTGATCATTTTGATCAAAGGATTGATAATCTGGAGAGGAGACATGATTATGATAGTGAATACCTCCGGCGACATTCGGAATACGAGATTGCATATTATGAAGGCTGAACGTCGTTATAGGAGTGGAGATTTAGATGTTGTCTTTCCGAATGCCCCCGGTACACTCGGTATCACCTCGCTCGGTCTTCTCGGCGACTTACATATCAAGGAGGGGATGATATAGTTTGGGACTTTGATGCTGAAGATTAGGACTTTATGTATTTTATTTGTTTGATGTAAGTTATTTTGAGGACTGTATATGTTTGTAATATTCAGTACTTTATTTTGAGACATTGGATGTTAGTTAGATTAATTTGCTTGGATTGTTATAGTAGTTAGTTTTTGTTTTTGTGTTAGTTAATTGCATTTGTTTTTATGTTAATTAGGATGTTAGTTTTCTTTAATATGTTTTTATTTTATTTTGTATTGTTTTAAGTTTTTAAAATTGTTAATCTGTTAGTTCAATTGTTTGTAATATGTTAGTAATTCATATGTGTAGTGTAGAGTTATTTTAATTGTTGTGTTTAATACTTATCTTAGATTTTATCCCTGTATTTTCTTTAAATTGTTATATATATATGGAGAATACTAACAATACGAGTTCAATGAAAAATGAAAAAGCACGCAAAAATTTCAAAGAAAAAAAAAAGAAATACCTAAACTTCAAAGGTATGATTTATTTATTTTCCTTCTTATTCATTATTTAGAATAGATATAAAAATTTAAGTTTAGGGGGGGGAGAGTAAAATACAAATTTAGTTATTAACTTGTTCTCAATTTTTATTTTCAAATTATTATAAAATGATTTTTATAGCAAAATTTTTTTCAATTTAATTAATATGAATTATTTTATTTAATTATTATAAAAGGTTAAATGAAATATTTCTAGTGCTTTAATTGATTAAATAGAATAAAATATTTGGTTAAAGGGAATAAGAATATAGTAAACTATTTTTATTAAGGAAAACTATATTTTAAAATTAAAATTCTTAAGTATTCAAGTGAAAAAGAAAAGATTGAAAATCAATGAAGTAAAAACTATGAAGTATATAAGCTAAGAAATATTCCAAAGTTTCAAATTTAGGAAGATGAAAATGAAGTTCAAAATTATTAACAGGCTCTCTAGATACAGTAATCCTTATTAGAAAAAAAAAGAAAAAAAAAGAGAGAAAAAGAAAAAAAAAGAAAAAGAAAAAAAGAAAAATGAGGAGAAGATTGAGGAGATGCCTTATCAAAAATTGGCTTTATTTGATTTAACCTAAAGGAAAAAACTTAGATATTTCCAAACTTATGTTTATGGATTAGAATTTTACCTAATAGTATTTTCTTGAATTTCTTATCATATGAATATCTTAAGTAGTTATTCTTTTAAATATAGTCATTCCTAAAATGAATAGTAAGCTAGAAATCTTAGACCTGATAACTAAATAATTTATTTCTATAAGATTAATTCAATTACATGAATTATTTTTGTTTAACTTTATTATGATATTAATTAATCTAATTCATAGTTATTTAAATTGAAAAATCTTATTATAAAACTCATTATTTTTATGTAGTACTAAAATTACTTGAGGACAAGTAATAAGTAAGTTTGGGGGATTTTGATCGCTGAAAAATATATTAAGAAATTCATACCTACTTTTGATGAAATTGCACTTTAAAGAAGGGTATTTTCTTTATTTATTTGCAGGAATGAAGAATTTAGGTGATAAAAGCAAAAATCATAAAAAGGAGCGAATTTGGAGCAAAATCATGCAATTTGTGCTGAGTCGCCGACGGCGAGATCGAGCCCGCCGACGACGAGGTTACAAGAAGAAAATTCTGAAGAATTTATAAGCTGTCTCGGCCGACGACGAGCCCGAGCCCGCCGACGGCGAGCTAGAGCAGCTTGAAGATCTTCTAGAAGCCTCGTCGACGACGAGATAGTTCGTCGCCGACGGCGAGCTAGTTCAAATGGTGCAGATACATTGAACCTGGACACTTTTTGAAGGGATGCTTACACACCTCTTGGTCCTTTGCTCACCTCTATATATAGAAGCCGAAATTAAGTCTTTAGTGTGCAGTCTTTGTGTTCTAAGTCCAATCTTTTGTGTTCTAAGTGTGTTCTTAGTGTGTGTCTTAGAGAGTTCTTGAGTGAGTTAGTGAGTTTTTAGTGAGTTTTGTTGTAATGGAAGGAAGAGTCAAAGGAACTGCGAGGAGTCTGCTTGGGGATAAATTATGATAAGTATTTGTATTTATTGTTTTTAACTTTAAATGAAATCCATGCTTAGTTTAGTTTCCATGCATTCTGAGTAGTTTATTTAGTCTTTCTCCCTGTTTATGAAATTAAGTGACTTGATGAAATTAAAATAAAGATACTTTTATATATTAATAAATTGTGATAATTTTTACTTAAAACTTAATTTACTTTTTAAACTGGCCATTTGATTTGTTAAAATATGTTGATTATCAACTATAGTAAAAATTACATCTGATATTCGGGGAATTCAAAAGCCTTGGAAGGAGGGTGCAAATAAATAGGGAAATAATATCACTGGGCCTAGAATTGATCATTTTAGTGTGACAGACTAAAATATTCAATTTGGTCCTATTATTTGAGAGCTGAAGTGTAGATGTTAGCCCTCAGGCGAGGGGAACGTGGGAGCTCTGAAGTGGCAGTCAGTATCCTCCCAGCCTAGCCGCATATTCAGTAATCAAACATAGGATTAGTCAATATTCTTTACACCTGGACCAAAGGGTAAAGAATAGGAATGCTTCTATTTGTCACAATACCTTAACATTATCTATTTAAATTCATCAATCATTTAAATTTCTAAACAAGGGGAGAGATACTTTTTCTGAATAGTTAAGACTTAGTTAGCAATTAGTTTTATTTCCTGCACTTGCAATTAGTATTAATTTTCTACTTAGTAAATTTATCTAATCAAAATACTTAGTTTACTTTATTGCGCCTAAATTCAGAATTCCAAATTTCCTTATATTATTATTATTATTATTATTATTATTATTATTATTATTATTATTATTATTATTATTTTAAAAATTAACTGTTATTTAATTTTCTCTTTCCCTGTGGGATCGATAACCAGGACTCCACTAGAGCCCTGTATTTCTTGATACGATATGTATACTTGCGTAGCATCCACAACATAAACAATTACAATTCTATAGATATAATATAGCGGGGTCAAGTTTTTGGCTTCGCTGCAATCAAATTAAAATATCATAATATAAATTTGTGGGTCAGTCACTACCTGTTGTATATGAGGAAATTACTTTCCAACCAAGAAATTCTTCATGAATTCATGTCGTAATGTTTAAAAGATTAGCACAGAAAGACAAGTGTTCAATTTCCCGACTGTTAGATAAAATGAGATGTGCAGTCTCTACAATAATGAAAAGAATGATTCTCTTAATTGAAGATCCTACTTAAGAAGGAATCAGCAACTCCCATTAGACAGTCAGTGTACTCGAGTACCAGTGAAATTTTGACTAGGGCCAAACGTAAAATAAGTGATTGTCACGAGAAATAGGACTAAGCATAACAAATCAATATCAGAAGCGGAAGACACATCTGCTAAAATGACTGCTTTGGTCCAAATGTTACAATGTGGAAACCCTTCTTATTTACAAAACGATGATACACTTCCCACAATATCTCGTCCTATACTTAAAAATAATGTATAGAGATGAGAATCATCAGAAGGAATCTCAGATACCATAAGTACCATTGCAGATAGTTCTTGGGAGCAAACTTGTGGAAAACATCCTGTAAAATCATTTGAGGAGAGATTGAAGAAGTTGGAAAATGACAACAAACAATTTTTAATACAAAGGAAGGATAATTCTTCAAAATAGTTCAAATGAGTAAGTCGTCGAGATAAACATGGTGGAAACACGATCTACCTCCTTAGCACGAGAATTAAGTGAAGAAGATACAACAGATGAGTTACTAGTTGTTATTCATAAACGAGATAAACAAATCAACCATCTTGAACAAAAAATGAAAGAATTAATGGCAGCTTTAAAAAATCCACCAATAAATCCATTGCCTGCCATTGAAATCATTAGGCCAGAGGTAATACACATTGTAGAGGACAAAAGAGAGCCAATAGAAATTGAAGAAAGCACTCTAAAGAAAAGAGATTCCCCCCAAGGTTGAATTCCAGAAAAAGAAATCACACAATTGGTGGAATAAAAGATAAAAGAAACAATGGCTCAGGTAAAGGCTGGATCATTAATTCCAAAGGGTAGACATTATCCAGAGAAATTTGATTTTATCTAATACCCCAAAAGGTTTGTTTCTCCTCTCTTCAAAATTTTTGATGGATCGGTAATCCTCGTTAGCATCTTGCACACCTCAGAGCAAATTACTGCAAAGCAGGAGGAAGTGATGCTCTCTTATTCCGTCATTTTGTTAACAGTCTCACAGGAGTTGCCTTTGACTGGTATGAAAAACTTCCGAACGGGTCCGTTAAAAGTTTTGTAAATCTTGAAAACCTTTTCATTCAATGCTTCGCTGGAGCACAACACCATACTATTGTTGGTGAAGTGGTAGTCGAAATGCAAAAGCCAAGAGAGAGTTTGGTGGATTACATTTTGCGCTGAAGAAATCTTAGCATGAAATGTGAACCACAACTCCAGGAACAACATGTTGTCGAAATTCTGCTAAAAAATATCAATGATCCTATAGCATTCATGTTAGAAGGATTCACGATAAAGATAATTAAAAAACTACTAAGTAAAGCTGCCAACCTTTAAGAAGAAGCCAAGCAGATGAGTGTGACGGACAAAGTAGAAAAGGCAAAGTCTGTCAAAAACTTTTAGAAGAAATCAAGAAATGTTGTAGAAAAGGGTAAACAAGCGATGCAAGTCCAGCTTGAACAAAGGAAACAATGATAAAATTTAAATCAACAGTCATAACAGGCATCTTCTCAATTACTATTCCAACAACCAGTTCGAGTATCGACAGACAAGAGGACAATGATTGAAGAATGTATAAGGAATATCCATTCAAAATAGAACCAGTCAATAAAATATTTTATAGCCTACTAAAAATACTAGAATTTAATCTTTTGAGGCTAAAAGGGCTAAAGAAGTTGATATGAAAGACAATCCCAATTATTAACCTTATCACAGGATGCTTGGTCACAAAATTGAAGAATGTTTTGTCTTCAAAGACTGGTTAGAGCATAATTTTAAGGAATGGAATATAGTAATCCCGAAAGAGTATTTGAAGGAAACTGAAATGGTTCAGTCAATATGATTTTAGTTGATAAACTTATCCCTAATTTTGGCAACAAAAATGGAAGCAACATCATTCAAAGTAAATCTTTGGAGGAGATCCTTTCAGACTTTCAAATTACAAAATCTTCTAAGAAAGGAAAGAAGAAAAAAAATAAAGAACCAAAAAGGATTAGCAGTCTTTTAGACATAGGAGATGCTTTTCCTTTTTTACCTTCTAGTTCTCATCTTTCTTTATCTTCTACTAGGATAGTTGTCTCAAATGAAGGGAGAAAATCCCTTCGCTGTTGACCTTTTAAGACTTTCTTCTTACCACTACTGTGAGTAATAATACTTCTAGTTCTACTTACATTTTGTCTATTTTGCGTGATGCTTCTTAAAATGATAATACCATTTTCAATCCTATTGACAATACTCAAATTATACACGATATTGACCAATCTCACGATAATAAAATAAAAAATAACATTAGTGATAATTTTGATAACGACAAAGATGAAAGCAACACTATCACATTCCAATTGTAAGGAACACCAATTTCTACAGAATTGGAATCTTCAGACTCAGAGACAAAAGAGTCAGACAATAAACTGGGAGAAATAGTTGAAATCAATTTGCGAAATGGAAAAGTTCTACCTCCTAGAATGGCTCCCTAAGAAAAAGAAAAATAAATTGTTTCATCGGAAAAGATTGTTCCTCCAATACATACACAATTGTCTGAAAGAAATGAAGATAGTCCTTACAAAGTGGATTATAATGTATTAGCTCATATGAGGAAATTATCAGCAAAATTAAGCATTTATGATGCACTTATGCTTTCTAAAGAAATGAGGGAGTCATTAATAAAAGCCCTTTTAGACCCAGATATTTGCTTAGCTCAACTTGCTACCATTACCTAGAATGAAGCATGTCCTTTAGAAGAACAAACAAAAATCATCTTATTTAACAATAAGTTGTTACTTGGGACAACTAATCATAATCGTCCACTATACATCACAATAAATATAAACGACACAACACTTTTAAGGGTGCTTATTGATCCAAGTGCCATGATTAACATTATGAATTTAAGGACTCTTACATATTTGTATATTAATGTGTCCTAATTATCAAGCGATACAATGATGTTATGAGGGTTTCACCTACAAGGAAAACGGGCTCTACGATCAATTACAATACTCTTAAAAATAGATGACTTGGTAACAACGACAAAATTTAGTATCATCGATTATGATACCTCTTTTAATGCTCCACTTTGCAGACCATGGCTTCATTAACATAAAATGGTTCCTTCATCACTGCATCAATGCATAAAAATTTACAAAAGGAATAAGAGTGTTGTTTTATAGCAGATCTGCAACTATTTTCAGTCAATGAAATTGGAATACATGAAGATGCTGCATATTATGCTCCAATAAAATAGATAGTATTCTTTAGAGAAGCAGTGGTGAATACAAAAGCAAAAGAAAAATAAAAGAAAATAAATGAAAAACACTATTCTTCTTCAATGCAGACAAAAGGTGATAATTCTCAACAGACTTACACTCGAGGTTGAGGCTAGGGACGAGGACGAGAGAAAGAAGACCTAATTGTCAAAATGAAGAAACCATTGAATTTCAAAATTCACCTGGACTCTGAAGAAAAAAAAAGACAACATCGGTGATTTTAAAAGAATCCCAGTTCAAGATACCTCTTGAAGAAGAAGACAAAGAAAAATAATTTGAATCTATGTATGAAAAGATTAATCATTATATACATGCTATGACCCTGACACCAATCTCTACTTCTAAGATTGAGAATTTAGTGGTGAATGAAGTATAAAGTGATGATAAAAAGCCATTAGACTTGGCTCTACTTCTTCTAGTATTGAAACTGATGTAAAATTATAAGATAAAAATCTTCCAGAATCAATGAAAATCCCTTTTGTGCTGTATTTTCTTTGGGCACAAAAATTTATTCAAAATAGTTTAATGCTCAAACAATGGTCTTTAAAATAACCTCACTATATTAAAAATGTGGGATAACAATAAACGAAACCCTAGCTCCAAAGAGGGAATTGGATTTTGTACTCTAGAACCCTTAGATGATACAAAATTTTGCCTAGTCATCACCAAAGAACTTGAATCCGAACAAATATTTGATCATCCAATCGAAGATTCCCTTCATGAAATGGAAGAAGAAATTATATCAACAGTTGATGAATTAAAAGAAATAAATCTAAGTACTCATGAAAACCCAAAACCAACTTTTATTAGTTCATTTCTTAATGAAATAGAAGCAATATAAATAATTCAACTATTAAAAGAATACAAAGACTGTTTTGCCTGGACTTATGATGAAATGCATGGAATAGCTCTAGAATTTGCAGTCCACAAACTTGGGATAAATCAAATTGCAAATCCTGCTAAACAATCTCCAAGAAGGATGCACGTCGAAATATAAAAACAAGTCATTGTTGAAGTTAACAACTTAATTGAGGCTGGTATCATACGAGAAGAAAATTAACTGACATGGCTAGCTAATATAGTACCAGTTAAAAAGAAAAATGGTCAAATAAGGGTCTGTATAGATATCAGATATTTGAACAAAGCATGTCCAAAGGATGAATTTTACCAATCCCAGAATTGATGGTCGATATAGCATCCAAACATACAATATTTTCCTTTATGGATGGATCATCAGGATATAATTAAATAAAAATAGTTTCAGAAGATGAAGCAAATATAACCTTTAAGACACCCAGAAGGATATACTGCTACAAAGTTATGCCATTTGCATTGGAAAATGCTGGAGCAACTTATCAAAGAGCCATGAAACAGATTTTTGATCAACTCATACACAGACAAGTCAAATATTATGTAGACGATTTGGTTATCAATAGTTTACGAAAAGACAATCACGAGGACGATTTGAAAATTGCCTTAGAGTAATTATGTCAACATAATATTAAAATGAATCTATAAGAATGCACTTTCAATGTTACTTCAGGGAAATTTTTAGGATTTATTGTTCAACATTGTAAAATTAAAATTGATCCCATTAAAATCAAAGCTATCCTAAAAATGCCTCCTCCTAAAAATTTAAATCAATTGCGATCCTTTCAAGCATATATATGTCGTTTCATTTTCAATTTATCAAGTAGGTGTCAGCCTTTAAATGACCTGACTAGAAAATATATAAAATTTGTGTGGATTGAAAAATGGCAACACGTCTTTGAAAAGATCAAAAAAATACTTGGCAACACCTCCTATCTTAGCAGCCCCAGTGTTAGGAAGACCTCTAATCCTTTACACTTCGACATTAGATAATTTCCTTGGAGCATTACTAGCTCAAGTAAATGACAAGGGAAAAGAAAATGCATTATATTATTTAAGCTGCAGCTTGGTTCCAACTGAAATAAAATATTCAGGAATTGAGAAGCATTGCTTAGCTTTGATTTTCGCAGTCCAAAAGCTAAGACATTATATGCTTCTCATAAGGTAAATCTTATTTCAAGTGTTAACCCATTACAATATTTGATGACACGACCAACACTTTTTGAAAGATTGGCATGATGGGCATTGATACTGCTCCATTTTGACATAACATTTATGCCATTACGAGGTGTTTAAGGACAAATCTTGGCAGATATCTTAGCAGCACACCAATTTCGACTGGATCACCTCTTAATGATGATTTACCTGATGAACAAATTTTAGAAATAAAAAATTAAAATAAACAACATGGAAAATGTATTTTGATGGAGCATCATCTGTTCGAAAAGACACAGATAAACAGCCAATCATACCAGGCGAAGCTAGAGTTGGATTAATTTTCATCACTCCAGTGTCGGCATATTTTTAGGTTATGTGTTTTATTTTGAAAAGGGGTCGCCTAACAGAAATTTTCGGCGAATTTTAGATTTAAAATTTAATTTAAATATGTATATATGGTTTAGAAAGTAGTATTTGATTTTGAAAATAATTTTAAGATATGAAATCAAACCGATCTCACATCCCAGATAGTTTATATAAACGAGCACCGCATCACAAACCGTGTATCTATCCGGAAGAATAGACACACTGCTTGATGATGGGCCTCGGTTAAATAAACTAAAAGATTTGTGACATGTGTTTGGTCCGCGAACCTATTTTATAAGCCGACGAGTTCCCCTGCTTAATATAAAGGAATTAAGCAGGGTTTATATTACCTGAGTTCTTAAAGTTCCCTATAAGGGCAAGCCCCTATAGTTAATTACATCTTAAATGACTGGAATCATTTAAGAAAACTCTCGATAATGATCAGTGATTCTGCTCTCAAGAATTTCAAAGTTTAAGGTTTTCAAAGGATTGGATTTTTGAAATTTCAAAAGGGATTATCTCGAATTTGGAACAATATTATTTTTGACAATCCAAAGGAAAAGAAGTAGGAGAAGCTGAGGATCCAAGAAGAATCTTGGCAACTTCCCAAACTATCCTATTGTTTGGCTTAGATTTGAGAAAATCCTAATATTATCTTTGTATTTCAATCTTGCCAATTTTAGTTAATTAGGACTTATATTCATATGACATAATCATACAAATAGCCTTGAAGATGTGAGGGTTTATGTCGTACCGAACGACTACCTCGGAGTCCTAAAACTGGTTAGGGCTTAATTTGCATAACATAATTATACAAATGCCTAGCGAAGAGTTGAGGACTTATGTTGCACTAAGAAAACTACCTTGAAATCCTATAGCTTGGTTATTTAATTCTAGGAAAGGTTTTGTTGAAGTAGGCTCGAGTTTTGTTGATGACGATGGTCGTGCTGCCCACCATGCTCCTAGCTCCTTGTTGTTGCAAAGGTTTAGTTTTAGAAGTCATAAATCAGAAGATGAGAGAAGTGTTTTGGTTTATAAATCTTAAAATCCAAGTGTTTTTAATATTTTAATTAAAACAAATCTTAAAGTTGATTATAACAGAGCCGATTAAGATCCCACTGTTCCGTCATCCCGACATCGTTATTTTCATCGAATTCTCTTAGTCCACATGAATTTGCTAAACTCAACTAAATGAGTTCCACACCTTCATTTAGACCATGGGAAATCCCGTTAGGAACACGTGGGTTACATCATCTGAGGTATTCCCGATCATTCAACGAGACGTTTTAATTTAGTTGTAATTATAGTTTTGTGTTCTGTTTGTGATTAAATTTTGAGTTGTTTTATATTTTGAAATGTTGTGGCGGTGAATTTTATCTTGCAGTGATTTTTAATTTAGTTTTGGTTTCAGTTTTAGGGACTACCCTAAAGGTTTTGGTTTTCATGCAACTGTTGTTTATCATGCAAGAAAAGAGAGTGCAATGTGATTAATTACAAGAAGGTAAATTGCAATAAAATAAAAGCGTACCTGGAGGGTCTTCCCGTCATTCCAAGCTGCACTTGAAACACATGTTGGAGCACTTAAGTATTTCAACAAGTACCTAGGTAAAGCTAAGGGAAAGGATTTGGTTGTCTATCAAAGTCCTAATCCTATAGCTAGTCATCTCCTATGACGTCTACGTTCTTGTATTTTGGTTTAAGGATGATTTTCTTCATCAAAGAACAATTAAGTTCAATTGTTCTTATAAACATCCTATCATATTGAGGAAGTGCTTAAGATGAGTCTTAAACATCTTTTCAATACCTCTAGGACTGTTTTAAGTCCAAGAGAATTTTATTATACAAGTGAATTAATCATCCGGGAGTTTAAGTTTTGTTCTTTTGCTCAGTGAACTAGGATGTTTGAATATCCTATAAATGAGGTCACATTTCACTAAATACTCCACTTAGGAGTTATGATAACAAGAGCTTTTAAGGGCAAATTGATGTTTAAGTGATTTGTGATTTAATTTAATTTTTGCTTAATGAATTTAAGTTTGGAATAGTGTTCAAGTTGTTTTAGATTTATTTTGAATTCTTTATGTCTTAAGTGATGTTATGTTTAATTCAATTTTATTTAATTCAATTTTAACTTAATTTAATTTAATTTTATTTTATTTTATTTGATTTAATTTTAATTTTAGTTTTAATTTTTATTTAGTTTTGATTTTTATTTTAATTTAATTTTTTTTATTTAATTTAATTTAATTTAATATGTTTTAATTTAAATTAATTTAACTTGAATTTACTTTGATTTAACTGTGATTTAACTTAATTTTAATTTTTATTTGATTTAATTTTTCTTATTTTTAATGTTTTAAAGATGATTTAATTTAATTATTAAAGTATTAATTTAATTGAAGTTTTGATTTAATTTAGTTTAAATATTTTAATTTTTTAATTTAATTTAATGATTAAAGCTTTTAGTATTTTAAATCTTGAGTTTGGATTATCATTTTAATTGGGAATTAAATATTATTAAAGTGATTAATTTAGGGACTCTAAAATTAAAGAATAAATTTCATATAAATAATATCCCTATTTTAATAATTTTAATTTTTATTAATCTTCCAAATTTAATTAATTAATTGATTAAGGTTTATTCTTAAAAAAAATATTGATGGGTATCTATCCTTTAATTATTTAAATCTCAATCATCCAAATCAGATTAGGATCAAATATTTTACTCTTTCATTTTAATAAGCCTAAAGTTTTAATTAAGGGTTAAAATTTTAATTACCATTTTGTCCTTCAAGCTTAATAATTTCATAACTCACTAAATTGAGCTTAAAAGACTTTGAAATTTTTATGTGACTTCACTCACATGTCAAATAAGACATTAGAGGAGAAAATGTGATTTTTCGATATTTAATTTATTTATATAATTATTTTTTTTGGAAAATAGGGATGTTAAAGGAAAATTTAATAAGATGACCAAGGAAAATTTTCTATCCTTAAGCAAATTATGGGGCATTCCTAATGACCAGAAGATCATTTGGACTAATTTTGGTAATTTTTTGAATTTTATTTTATTTATTATAATTATTTTTAGCTTTGGAGTGTTAATTAAAGGTTGAAAAATGAATTTTATATTTTTCAAAAATCTCTCTGATATCAGAGAAACCAGAAAACTAATTTTTATAATTTTCTGATTTTTCTTTGTTTTATTAGAATTATTTTAGTGAAAAGGTTGAAAAATACATTTTTAATATTAAAAATTACATTAAACCTTTAAAATTCAATTTCTTATCCTAGGGACTTAAGAAAAATATTTGGTTTGTTCCTAAGTGTTTAGAATTCAAAATATGAAATTTTGGTGATTTTTAATATTTTTGTGATTTTTATTATTTTTTAATTATTAAAAATATTAAAATAATGATAAAAATCAACTTTTTTAGAAAATTATAATTTTAATTTTCTTAAGTTCCTCTGTTATCAGAGAAGCTCCAAAACAATTTTTGTGAATTTTTGAAAAGTATTTTGTGAGTTATGAATTTTTAAAGTTTGATTTCATTCATGGAGCTTAATTAACCCATTTGGTGGGGCTAACCAAGTCCAATTGATCTCAACTTTTTATGTAGTGTTTTCCTATCCCTAGAGGACAGTGGAGAATTGTTTTTAAGTTAATTTAAAGTTCAATTTTGGGTGTTTAGGCCAATTAGGGTTGTTCAAAGTGAATTAGCTCAAAAATTATTTTTCCTAGGTCCCTCTGGTCATAAGAAACATCACCAAATTTTCCTAGAATTTATTTCTCAACATGCTAATTATTGGAATTAAAACACTCAAAAAAGTAACATGCACTTAAAAAATCAATAACTTCTCATAGGGATGGCCTCTGACCTTGAAAAATTCAGGGAATGTTCCCAAGTTCAGAGGCTTCAAATGCCCTATGGTCTCATGCCATGGTGAATTTCCTATATGATGGAGAATTGAAATAGTGCAGAGCGTAAATAAATCATTAAAAAAAATACTTAATGAAATTACTTGATTTCCTTTCCACATTATTCTCCTCTATTCATTGAGCAAGAGAGTATTTTTATTTTATTTTTAGGATTTTTCTACACAAAGTTATGAATTTTTGAAGTTCTGGGAATTAAATAAATAGAAAAATAGCCTATTTTTCTACTTATCCACGCGGCGCCACGCCATCCTCGGTAGCTTCGAAAGGCCACGCGGCGCGCTCTGATTCGACGCCGCCATCCGACTCAGTGCTCCAGGGGCCCGTGGTTCATGTCTCGTTACTCTGTCCGGCGCGATCTTGGCTGTCCGCTCAATACACGCGCGATCCAACGGTTCCCAGTAGTCATCTACGACTGCTGTGAACCCGTGACTGTCAACCTTCTAACCCTAATTTCTCACTCTATTCTCAATGGATTTTTGATTTCTTATGCTCTATGGATTCGTCTTGAAGAGATGAACACATCCATACGGTAAACATGCATTGAAATTGACCCAAACTAAATGGAGAATCTCTGAAAGCTCGGGAGGAAGAGTGAGTCCATACCTTTGCTCAGAGAAGTGAAGCTTCGATTTGAGAGTTGTGTCACGTTCAATTGGGTCCAAGCAAGCTCCAGATGAAGTCCCTTGGCCAGGTGAATTGTCTAGGTATGATTCCGACCAAGCCCGATCACAAAGCTTGGAGGCTGGAAGCAATGGCTGGACTGGTGAGGGGGCTTTTGCTGGGAAACTTCTCCTCTTGGTGTGGTGAAGGTGTAGGACTAATCAATTTGGAGATTGGCTCACTGTGGTGAAGTGTCCTGATTTTGGGCTTGAATTTCAACTCTGAAATTGAGCTCACAGAGAGGAAGTGGCAGGGGGATTTCAGTGGGGATCAAGTTCTCTAAGTGTAGAGAGTGGTCTGGGATGATTTTGGTAGGGTTTCAGTAAGGTTTGGTTCAGCACCCCTTATGGCCGAGAGGAGGTAGTGTTTAAATAGGAGAGGCTGGAGGGCCTTCCAGGGGGGTTTAAGGCTTGGGATCAGCTTCTTAGGTCAAGGGAAGAACAGCCATGGTGGCCATTGGGCATGGTGCAGCTCAGCAGGTGGGAATTTCAGACTTTGATTCCTCCCAAGGTCTCGGCCATGATGTTTTTTGGCGAACCAGGCGGCTGGCCGGTAGGCATGGGTCACCCTCAGGTCCAGGTGGGTCAGGGCTGGAGGTTTTTGCAGGCAATTGAGCTTTGCCATGTGCAAAGTGTTTGAATCAAAGTAGAATGAGGTAATGGTGTATTTTGGCTATGTTTGGTCAAATGCATGGATTGGGCTAGGTGCACCTTCCCATGGCTAGTTTGGGCTGAGGATAAAGTGGTTTAGGTCAGCTTAATTAGTGGGGAAGGGTCACCATCCAAGTACAATTAAGTTTAAGTAAGGTTTAGTGGAGTCATGGAAGTGGCTAATCCACTTAAGGGAATATGGAAAGGGCCTCCTCCTCTTGCCATCTTGGGTATGGTGAGGTGGAAAGTAGATTCCATGGCTCTCATGGCTTCCATGTGGCTCATGCATGGCTTCATGGCTCATATATGGCTTGGGAAAAGTTGTCTCACTTGCATGAGAAAGGGTGTTTGAATTTTTCATGGATTTAAGGAGAATTGTGATAAGGCTTGATTTGGGTTTATTTGGTGATGGATTTTATAACTTAGGAAGTGTTTTAAATCAAAGGGATGATGAGTGGAATTTCATGTGGGCTTTGTCATGGACTTTGGGCTTTTAGGAAGGCTTAAGGGAATGAGCCTTTAGGTTTAAGAATGAATTCATGGATGGGAATTTTGTAGAATTTTGGGCCAAATAATTGTTGGGTTTGGTTTAGGGATGTGTCATGAGTGATTTGAAATGAATTTGAGGTGGTTTGGGTTTAAATTTGAATTTGGGTTTCTTTGGTAAATGGGCCAATGTAGGTCAAATTAGGCTAATTTGGGCCAATGTTGAGCTAAGGTTGAAATTTATGTAAAATTAATGTTTGTAAATGTTTATGGGAGTGTTTCAAAGAGGTTTTAACTTTTGTTGGGTTTTGGTTTTGGGACTTGGGCTCATTTGGGTTAGGTTTGGGTTTAGGTCAAAATTGGGCTTTTTGGTTTTGTGTTGAATTTTAGTGGGGTTTGGGTCCAAATTTTGGGCAAATCATGTTAATGTTTTGTTTTTGGGGATGTTAGGGAAGGTTTAGAAAAGGTTTGGGGTCAATTGGAGTTGAATTGGTTTGGTTTGGACTAAGCTTGGGTCATGGGTCCAAATTGGGCTTTAAGCTCAAAAGTAAAATTGGACCCAAATGTCAATCAAATTGTTCTTGGATTTGGTCTAGATTGATATTTTGGATATTAATTTGAAGTTTAGAATTGAATTGGACAAAAGTTAGGGTCAATTGGGGAGATTTGGTTTGACATTAGGTTCATTTGGGTTAACAATGGGCTAAATTGAGGGTTTTGGTAAAAGAGGGGTAAATTGACAAAATTGGACCATGGTGTAGTTGGATAAAATGAAATTGGGAATATTTGGGATTTTCTGGAATTTTCTGGGAATTTTCTGAATTTTTGGATTTTTGGGTCAAGAGGGGTATTTTGGGTATTTAGAGGGTATTGGGGGGTACTATTGGAATTTTAGTATTTTTGGCTATCGATGATCAATTTGAGTGGAGGGAAATGTTTAGGAATGGTTTTGGGGAATTTTGGGTAATTTAGGTGATTTTGCAAATTTTTGGTAGTTCCAAGGGCATTTGGCAGGTTTGGTGGGGCCGGGGCCCCGGGGCCAGAAATTGAAATTTTGGAAGAATGAAGATTGATCAAACTTGAGCAAAATGGAATCACTTTGGTTGAGCCATGAAGTCATATTAAGCCTATATGAGCCATGAGGGGACTCATTTGAGGCATTCACTATGTTGTTCCTAACCCTCTTAGCTAGGGGCTTAGGGGTTAAGGTCCATCCATATGAATTACCTACATGAGTCAAGGAGTCAAGTTGGGTATGTGTGTGGTTTTAGGATTTGGATTGTGTGTGTGAGAGTGTAGAGTGTGAGTGTAGTGAGTGTGTAAGTCAACCCTCACCAGACCAAGCCACCCATGGTGGTCTAAGGCCAAAGAGACCTATAGGGAACTCATCCTTTAAACCTTCACATTTGATTTCAACCCTCTAGGTGATTAGGGGTCTACAATCAAGCTTGTGGGTTTCGCAGGGAGACAAGAAGTGGTTTAAATTTCTAAAGGATGGGTCCCAATTCTAGTCCTCTAATATAGTCAAAGGAAAAGCCTAAGGCTAGATCCAAAGCACTAAAGAGAGAAAAGAAGACCTCATCAAAAATGAGGTCAAGAAATGGACCCCCAATTGGTGTGGTGTGCTAACCAAGCACACCGCGCGTATTGGCATTGACCGAAGAGATTAACAAAACCAACACAGATGTCCAAGTGACAAACTTAGGACGAAGTAGAAGAGTTTCCGCTAGGGAGTATCAGGTAAATCTCCAAGACTGAAGATTCCAGAACTCTCGCTGGGGAAAAGGGAGGTGAATTTCAGATCACAAGATTTCAAGAGATTGGATCTTAGATTCGTTTCATTTTTTTTTATTTCAAGTTTTAATTTTGAGTTTGAATTTCGATTCGAGTTTCAATTTTGATTTTATGCTGAGAAAAGAGTAGGGCTAAGGCCCACCCGAATGCATTTGTATGCTGAGAAGGAAGCAGGACTGTGCCTATTCCAAATGCTGAGGAAGAATAGGACAAAGCCTATCTGAAATGCAGAGTGTTTTAATTTCAATTTCTTGCTGAGAGGGTCAAATTTTGAGATTGCTGAGAAGGGAGTAGGACTGTGCCTATCCCGAGTGCTGAGAATTGCTGAGCAAGGAATAGGGCAGAAGCCTATCCCGAGTGCTGAGATTTGTTGAGATGGGAATAGGGCGGAAGCCTATCCCGAGTGCTGAGATGGGAGTACGGCGGAAGCCTATCCCGAATGCTGAGATTGCTGAGATGGGAGTACGGCGAAAGCCTATCCCGATTGCTGAGATGGGAGTACGGCGGAAGCCTATCCCGAATGCTGAGATGGGAGTACGGCGGAAGCCTATCCCGATTGCTGAGATGGGAGTACGGCGGAAGCCTATCCCGAATGCTGAGATGGGAGTACGGCGGAAGCCTATCCCGAATGCTGAAATTGCTGAGATGGGAGTACGGCGAAAGCCTATCCCTATTGCTAAGATGGGAGTACGGCGGAAGCCTATCCCGATTGCTGAGATAGGAGTACAGCAGAAGCCTATCCCGAATGCTGAGATGGGAGTACGGCGAAAGCCTATCCCGATTGCTAAGATGGGAGTACGGCGGAAGCCTATCCCGATTGCTGAGATGGGAGTACGGCAGAAGCCTATCCCGAATGCTGAGATGGGAGTACGGCGGAAGCCTATCCCAAATGCTGAGATTCTTGAGATGGGAGTACGGTGAAAGCCTATCTTGATTGCTGAGATGGGAGTACGGCGGAAGCCTATCCCGAATGCTGAGATGGGAGTACGGCGGAAGCCTATCCCGAATGCTGAGATTGCTGAGATGGGAGTACGGCGGAAGCCTATCCCGAATGCTGAGATGGGAGTACGGCGGAAGCCTATCCCGAATGCTGAGATTGCTGAGATGGGAGTACGGCAAAAGCCTATCCCGATTGCTGAGATTGCTGGATTTTGTCGAAATTTATTTATGCAGAGATTGAGGCAAATTTATCTGGGGTCCAGTTTATGCAGTGGTTGTGAAAGATTTTGTTGATATTTGGGAATGTAGAGTTTTATGAATGCAGAGACTGAACATGTTGCTGGGATTTACGAATGCAGAGATTGTGAAAACATATTGTAAAGTGCAGAGAATGTTTGTAGGAGTTCATGTGGATTTGAAGTTCTTTTTAATGTTTGGATTTTTATGAAAGAGAGTTTCTTATTTATTCTTCGTTTCTTTTCTGTTTTTTGTTCGAAGTTCATTTAACTTTAATTGCCTTTCCCAGTCAATTTTCACAAAAAGAGGTGAAGGAAAAATGTGACATGGTCACTTTCATTCCAATCTTGTTGAAGACACATCATACAACTCGATCTGAAATATTTCTCATACAATCCATGACTCAAAACGGACTATGTATGATTCTTGTTGATCCATCCAAAAAGTATCTCTTAGAAATCCATGTCTGAGTAATGAGATACACGGTCAATAACATCAACTTCCAAGCCATCCTTGGCAGGAATGCCTCATGGATGTGCATTGGAGGTGTGATATTTCCCGTGTAACTCATAGCTCATAGGGCCGGAGACTTTCCAATTCTGGATCTGGCTAGAAGTGGTATGGTGCCTTTCTGTCATCCATCCTTCTAAATGTGACGGAGATCCGCTCCACTGGTACTCCCGGTATACAATGCTTTGCAATGTCTGCTCCATTTCCTTGTAATATCATGACAGAACCTACCGGAAGTGGTATCTCCACCGGCCCTCGGAACTTACCCGGGCCTACTATCTAGAGGTCAGATCCGAACATGATATTGCATTGGTTGACGAACGAAACTATGCAGAAAGGTCTGACAAAGTCGTGGTGGTCTATGTGTGGAGGTATGCAGTCGCACTTCTGATAAATGTTGATGATGCAACTGTTGGGTATACAGTCTGCCGGTAGTACCCTCCACGTTATCATTCTTTTCACCATTCTTTTAATTATTCTCGGCACTGGATCCACCTCACCGTGATGGAGTATCCCTGGTGGATTTCCTTTTCTGTCCTCTGCGAAGTTATAACAACATCTGCATTGTATTGTGACTCTTTCTTTCCCTGGCATCCATTTCCGGGGTTCTGAATAAGTCTTTTCTCTCAGACGGCCTGCTCGACCCATTTTATGATGTTCTAAGATGCAATCCACAATCTGCTGTTGCTCGTACTCTGAGAGTACACCTGTGTGTAACTCGAGGCCTTCTAAAATGTTGATTCTTCTGCCTCTAATCCTTTCAAAGTATTCAAAAGTTTTCTTCTCAATATTTTTCATTCTTTCTAGTTCATATTCTGGGAAGATCTACAAGTGACGAGGCCTAGTAACGTATTGCGGGATGTATGGCTCAATCCCGCCACGTTCTCCTGCATACCTTGGCTCCTCGGGGATTTCCTCTGTCGGGACATCCTCCGGGGTTGCTCTCGCAACAAGGTTGCTTACCACTGATGGCTCTGTCTGGCGTCGTGGTAGTCTCTCTGCCTCTGGTCTTCTTAGAGTTTCGTTTTTCCTTTCTGTTGTTTTTGGAACTTGTTCTTTCTTTTCAGGCTCCTGATGAATTGACATCTTCGAGATGTGTGTGTTGGTGAAGGTGGCTGTTTCCTCGTGTTGATCTGCTGCTAGTTTAGTCAACATCTTGCGGATACGGCGATTTTTATTCCTTCTTTGAGTACCAGTGAGTGTAGCTCTCCTCACTTCTTGAATTTCTGCGGGCGCGACGCTGACGAGCCTGCCCTCTGCCGTGCAACTACTGACTTGATTTTCTTGTTTTCCTCGGTGTTTATCTTTCTTTTCTTGTTGTTGGATTGGTGGCTTGGGCCACCCATCTTCATCACTGTCTGGCTATGAAGCTCTTCTCGGTCCACAGGAACCTAATTATTTTCTTCATACTGTAGGCTGGCTGGTGTGAAGTCAGAATCAATTTCTATCACTGCTCCATCCTTCACCCTCTTTTCATTGAGTGCAAGACTCATGCCATTTTTAAAGTTCAGGACCAACCGCTCGTTCGACATTTCCCTGCAAAGAAGACAAGGAAAGGATCAGGGGCTGTACTAAGAACTAGAACATCAAGAAAGTATTTATCACTAAAGATTCTTATTCACTTATTCCAATTTTTAATTTTTAAGGAAAGTAGGAAAAGATAAAGAAAGATCAGGAACAAGATTTAATTTGAAAGGAAGGGTAAAACTTTATTATTATGATTTTCACATATTTTATTTTTAGTTCATATATTTTTTATCCATTTTCTATGTTTTTGGGTTCGGACCCTGTCACAAAGTGATTACTTTACCCGTGTTTCTAGGGATAAGTCTCTATTTAGAGGCCATCCTTCGAAACATCAGGTTGCGTAATACTTCTTCAAATATCGTCCGTTGATTGGAAGCATTTGTCATTCTCCTTGGCAATTCACAAGTTGGTAGGAGCCTCCTGAGTAAACTGCCTCAACTACAAACGACCCTTCCCAAGTTGGTTCAAATTTGCCTCCTATCTTGCGATGTGCAAGATTAGGTCTTCTGAGAACAAGAACTAAGTCACCAACTTTGAAAATTCTTGGGCGGACCAGTTTATCATGGGCCTGGATCATCTTAGCTTGGTACAGTTCCAAATTTTGTTGTGCTGCAAGTCTTTTTCCTTCCAAGTTTTCCAGTTCTTCCAGTCGTAATCTAGCATTTTCTTCTATAGTAATTTTATTTGCAACTGCAATCCTGAGTGATGGAAGTTGAACCTCTAAAGGTAAAACTGCCTCGGACCCGTACACCAAAGTGTAAGGTGTAGACTGAGTAGGAGTCCTGAAAGTCGTCCTGTAGCCCCATAAGGCTTCTAACAACTTCTCGTGCCAATTTCTCTTGTTGTCATCCAAAGTTTTCTTTAAATTCTGAATGAGAGTTTTATTAAAAGCCTCGGCCAAGCCGTTTGCTCTTGGGTAGTAGATTGTTGAATATTGCTAATCGATTCCATGTCTTCTGACAAAATTATTGATTTTTGTGCTTTTGAATGCAGACCCATTATCTGAAATGATTCTATGCAGTACTCCGAAATGGTATATAACTTAATTCTTGAAAAATTGTAGCACGCAGTATGCCTTTACTTCTCTGAGTGGAACTACTTCTGCCAATTTAGACAAGTAGTCTGTAGCTGCAAGGATGAAGCGATGTCCTCTTGAAGAAGGTGGTTCTATCGGACCCACTATATCTGTGCCCCAACACTCAAATGGCCATGATGCAATTGTCGGATGTAGCACGTTTGGAGGTTGGTGTAGAACCACTCCGTGCACTTGGCACTGGTGACAACTTTTGGCAATCTTCATGCAATCGGTCATCATCGAGGGCCAATAATACCCTAGTCTTTTAATTTTCATTTTCATTTTCGGACCCGACTGATGAGCGCCACAAAGTCCTGAATGCACTTCTTTGACAATTTCACGAGCCTCGGAGCCACTCAGGCATCTTAACCACATCTGATCAAAAGACCTTCTGTATAATGCATTGTTTATTAATGCGTAAGACAGAGCTCTTTTCTTGATTTGATGTGCTAATGACTTATCGTTTGGTAATCTTCCTGTTTGCAGGTAGTCTATTAACGGTTGATGCCAATCTTCTGTGTTTTCTGTCACTGCTGCAACTGATTCCTCTACTTTTCCTGATTTCTGTATCATATCCATGTCGAGCTGTGATAGGACCTGTCGTCCTTGAACTAATATTTCAACTGACTCATCTTGTAAGCAGGCAAATTCTTTGCAAGGCGAGCTAGCGCATCCGCGAGAGCATTTTCTCTTCTGGGGATCTTGTAGATCGTTACATTTGGAATTTGTTCCAACAGTTTCATGGCATACTGAAAGTATTGCTCGAGTCTTGGTTTTAAAATTTTGTATTGTCCTGCGACCTGTTGAATGATCAACTGAGAATCTCCATAGATGTTGATATTCATTATTCCTATTTGAATGGTCAGTTCTAATCCTATTATGAGGGCTTCGGATTCTGCCTCATTGTTTGTGCACAGCTCAGTAAGTGGTAGGAGTATCTTAACATCCCCCGCTCCGGTGTTATAAAGATTAGTACGATTCCTGCCTTACCGGGCACTATCGTTTTCAATTCTTGGGCTTTCTGTGCTGAGGACGCTCCGTCGAAGTATAGTTCCCAACGTCGATCATTGGTGTCTTCTAGGCTCATTATCTGTTCATCAGGCAAATCGTCGTCGAGAGGCGAATCTGCCGGTAAAGGGTGTGCTGCAAGGAAGTCAGCTAGCACTTGTCCCTTTACGGCACGGAGAGGAACGAAAGTTATGTCTAATTGCAATAGTATCATCGACCACCTGGAAAGTCTGCCAGAAAGTGTTGGACGGGTCATCAAATATTGCAACGGATTAACTTTCGAGATAAGGTTGACCTTATGAGAGAGCATGTAATGCCTGAGCTTTTGGGCGGCGAAGATCAGGGCCAAACAATGCTTCTCAATTGGAGGATACTTTACTTCCATCAGAATCAAACGACGACTTAAGTAGTAGAGAGCATTTTCTTTTCCCTCATCATTGACCTAGGCTAGCAGGGCTCCAAGGGAGTCCTCTAGAGCCGTGGTATAAAGTATCAACGGTCTACCTGAGACTGGGGCTGCTAAGACAGGAGGTGTCATTAAGTATTGTTTAATGTCCTCGAAGGCCCGTTGGCATTTTTCTTCCCAAACGAATTTGGCGTCCTTTTTAACTAATGCCGAGAAGGGCTGACAACTACCTGACAAGTTCGAAATGAAGCGTCGAAGATATGTCAGCATCCCTTGAAAGGATCGTAGCTGTTTTAAGGTTTTGGGAGGCGGCATTTCTAAGATAGCTTTAATCTTTTCCGGATCAATTTTGATCCCGCGGTGTCGGACAACAAATCCTAAGAATTTCCCGGAGGTGACGCCGAAGGCTCATTTTAAGGGATTCATCTTAAGGTTATATTTCCTTAGTCGCTCGAAGACAATTCTCAAATCATACAGGTGATCTTCCTTCAGTTTGCTTTTGATGACCACATAATCCACATAGCACTCAACTTGGTTGTGAACGAGCTCATCAAAAATCTTTGGCATTGCTCTTTGGTATGTTGCTCCTGCGTTCTTTAGTCCGAATGGCATTACTGTGTAGCAATACACTTCGATTGGTGTTCTGAATGCTGTGAGCTTTTCGTCTTCTGGTGCCATCTTTATCTGGTTGTATCCTGAAGATCCATCCATGAATGAAAATATTTCATGTGTTGAAGCAATGCCGATCATCAGTTCTGGGATTGGCAGTGGAAATTCATCCTTCGGACATGCTTTGTTCAAGTCTCTGAAATCCACACAGATTCTGATCTGACCATTCTTCTTCCAGACTGGTACCACATTGGCTAGCCAAGTAGGGTATTGTTCTTCATGGACAAATTTAGCGTCGATTAGCTTCTTAACATCAGCTATTACTTGTTGTTCAATTTCTAGACGCATTCTTCTGGAAGCTTGTCTGATTGGAACGGAAGGAGGATCCACTCCTAGACTGTGAACTGCGACTTCTGGAGCTAATCTTGGCATTTCGTCGTAACTCCAAGCAAAACAGTCCTTGAAATCAATTAATAGCTTGATCACTTCCTCGGAATCTTCTTTATTGAGTAAGGAGCTAACAAAGGTTAGTCTAGGCTTTTCGCTAGTACCTAAGTTATCTTCCATTAACTCATCTATTGTAGATTTGATTTCTTCTTCGAATTCTGGTGGAGCGTCTCCAATTTGTAGATCTTCAAGATCTTATGCAGTTTCCAAACAGTCCTCATTAGGTTTGCAAGTGACAACTGTTGACCTCATTTTTGATGAGGTCTTCTCTTCTTCTCTTTAGTACTTAGGATCTAGCCTTAGGCTTTTCCTTTGACTGTCTTAGAGGACTAGAATTGGGACCCACCTTTTAGAAATTCAAACCACTTCTTAACTCCCGCAAACTCTACAAACTCGACTATAGCACCCCTAATCACCTTCGGCCTTAGGATCGCCTCAGGTGGCTCGGTCCGGTGAAAGGGCTGACTTACACACACACTACACTTATACACTACACCTATACACTACACTTTCACACACCCATACCTAACTTGACCTCCTGACTCATGTGGTTGATTCACATGGATGGTCCTTAACCCCTAAGCCCTTGGCTAAGAGGGTTAGGATTAACATAGTGAATGCCTCAAATGGGTCCCTTCATGGCTCATATGGGCTTGATATGGCTTCATGGCTCAACCAAAATGACTTCTTTCCACTTACATCCACCCAATCTTCAATTTCCCAAATTTTCAATTTTTGATCCCCGGGACCCTACACCCGCTTAGCCTACCCAAAACCCCCGAAATTACCCAAATTTCTCAAAATTTCCAAATTACCCAAAATTCTCCAAAATCAATCCCAAACATTTCCACATCACTTAAATTGATCATCCATACCCAAAAATACCAATAATTCCAAAAATACCTCCCAATACCCTCCAAATACCCAAAATACCCCTCTTGGCCAAAAAAATCCAAAAATTCAGAAAATTCCCAGAAAATTTCAGAAAATCTCAAATATTCCCAATTTCATTTTGTCTAACTACACCATGGGTCAATTTTGTCAATTTACCCTACTTTTGTCAAAACCCCCAATTTGACCCATTTTAACCCAAAGTGAACCCAATGTCAAACCAAACCTACCCAATTGACCCCAATTTTGGTCCAATTCAATTCTAAACTTCAATTCAACATCCCCAATCATAATCTAGACCAAATCCAAGTCCAATTTGATTGACATTTGGATCCAATCTCACTTTTGGCCTTAAAGCCCAATTTGGACCCATGACCCAAACCTAACCCAAACTCACCCAATTCAATTCCAATTAACCCCAAATCTTTTCTAAATCTTCCTTAGCATTCCCACAAACAAAACACTAACATGATTTGCCCAAAAGTTGGACCCAAATCCCACTCAAATTCAATCCAAAGCTAAAAGGCCCATTTTTGACCTAAACCCAAACCTAACCCAAATGAGCCCAAATCCAAAAATCAAAGCCCAACCAAAGTCAAAACCTCTTTGAAACACTCCCATAAACATTTCTCAACATTTATTTTACATCAATTTCAACCCTAGCCCAACATTGGCCCAACTTGGCCCACTTGGACCTACATAGGCCCACTTACCAAATAAATCCAAATTCAAACCAATTCCACCCCAAATCACAATAAATTGACTCCAAGCCCTTCATAGAACATCCCTAAACCAATTATGACATTTATTTGACAAAGTCCTTCACAAAATCTTCACCCAAATGCCCATCCTAAAATCAAAAAGCCCATTCCCCTTAAACTTTCCTAAAAGCCCACTTCACCGCATCCAAAGGCCCAAAATCTACCCTAAAGCCCACATGACATCTCCATTTTGTCATCCACTTAATTAAATCCATTACCTAAGTCCTAAGTTCACCATCAAATTATTCCAAATCAAGTTTCATACAAATTTCCATCAAATTACTAAAAATTCTTAAAACCCATTTTCATGAAATTGACCAAACCTTTTCCCAAGCCAAAGGTGAGCCATGCAAGCCATGGACAAGCCACATGAAGCCATGGAAGGCTTGACATGTGATCAAGCCATTAATGAAAAAAGGAGGGGCCCCTTTCCTAATCCTCCTTAACCCCTTTTTTACCTTAAGCATGTCACACACTAAACCATGCTTAGCCACCTCATCATGGATGGAGACCACACCATTCTCTCTTGGTCGACCCAAGTGATCTTTTTCAGCCCAAGACCAGGCCTTGGGTGGTGAACCTAGCCCAAAACCATGGGTTGACTCATTTGAACCCAAAATGGTCTTCTCCCCATTCCATTTCAATCCAAGCTCTTTACACATGGCAATTGCCGATTGCTTGCACCAAGTCCCGCACCGACCCACCTGACCTTGAGGGTGACCCATGCCTGGCCGGCCAGCCACCCGGCCGCCGGAAAACACCATGGCCGAGAGCTCACATGTGAACCCAACTTGAAATTCTCACCTGCTGAGCTGCCCCATCCCCAGTGGCCATTGGAGCTGTTCTTCTCTTGCCAAGAGCAGCTGATCCCAAGCCCTAACTCTCCCTGGGAGGCCCTCCACCCTCTCCTATTTAAACTCCACCCCTCTCGGCCATGAAAGGTGCTGAAAACAAACCTTAAGGAAACTCTACCAAAATTGTTCCAGACTCCTCCCCATACACGCAGCACTTGATCCCCAGTGAGATCCCCTCGCCATTTCTTCTCTCGCGAGCTCAATTTCAGAGTTGAAATTCCACCCAAAACCAGGACACTTCTTCACAGTGAGCCAATCCCCAAATTGATTGGTTCTACACCTTCACCAGACCAAGGGAAGGTGTCCACCAGCAAAAGCCCCATCTCCAGGCCACCCAGTTGCTCCAGCCTCCAAGCTTTGTGATCCGGCTTGGTCGAAATCACATCTAGACAATTCACCAGACCAGGAGACTTCATCTGGAGCTTGCTAGGATCCAATCGAAGGTGCAACAACTCTCAGATCGAAGCCACACTTCTCTGAGCAAAGGTATGAACTAATTCTTCATCCCAAGCTTCTGGAGATTCTCCATTTCGAATGCTTTAATTTCAATGCATTATAACCGCATAGATGTGTTCGTCTCTTCAAGACGAATCCATAGAGCATAAGAACATGAAAATCCATTGAGTATCGAGTGAGATCTTAGGGATTTAGTGTGGACGGCTCTCGGGTGAGGAAGCTCGGGGACGATGAACGGATGCCGTCCATTCAATACAAGCGCGGACGGACGGCTCAGATGGCGTCGGACTAGGTGATGGTACAAGAACCGCGAGGCCCGGGCTGCTGACTCAGATGGCGGCGTCGCATGGGAGCACGACACGCGGCGTTTCGGAGATGCCGAGGATGAGTTGGCGCCGCGTGGATAAATAGAAAATTAGGGTATTTTCTTATTTATTTAATTCCCTAAACTTCAAAAATTCATAACTCTGTGTAGAAAAATCAGAAAAATAAAATAAAAATACCCTCTTGCTCAGTGAACAGAGGAGAATAATGTGGAAAAGAAATCATTTAATTTCATCAAGTATTTTATTTTTTATAATTTATTTACTCACTACATACTTTTAATTCTCCATGCATGTATACAATTCACCATGGCATGAGACCATAGGGCTTTTGAAGCCTCCGAATTTGGGAACATTCCCTGAATTTTCCAAAGTCGAGGCCATCCCTATGAAGAGTTATTGATTTTTCAAGTTCATGTTACTGTTTTGAGTATTTTAATTCCAATAAATAGCATGTTGTGAAATAAATTCTAGGAAAATTTGGTGATGTTCCTTATGACCAGAGAACCCTAGGAAAAATAGGTTTTGAGTTAGTTCATTTAAAACAACCCTAATTGGCTTAAACACCCAAAATAGGTCTCTAATTAATTAGAGTTAACCATGCATCAAATTGACTTGAAATCAATTCTCCATCGACCTTTAGGATCGGAGGAATCCACCATAAAAGTTTGAGGTCAATCGGACTTGGTTAGCCCCACTAATTGGGTTGATTAAGCCACTTAGTCATTTTAAACTTTAAAAATTCATAACTTTTAAAATACCTTTCAAAAATTCACCAAATTGGTTTTGGAGCCTCTCGATATCGGGGAACCTAAGAAAATTAAAATTTTAATTTTCTAAAAAAGTTGATTTTTAATAATTAAAAAATAATAAAAATCACAAAAATAATAAAATTCACCAAAATGTCACATTTTGAATTTTAATCACTTAGGAACAAATCCCATATTTTTCTTAGGTCTATTTAGTGAGATATTAAATTTTAAAGCTCTAGGGCAATTTTAAAATTAAAAAAATGTATTTTCTAGCATTTTCACTAAAATAATTATAATAAATCATAGAAAAATCAGAAAATTGTAAAATTTGATTCTCTGATTTCCTTGATATCAGAGAGATTTTTGAAAAATATAAAATTCATTTTTCAACATTTATTTTATTTTTAAATTAATTAACACTCCAAAACTTAAAATAATTATAATAAAAATAATATAATTCAAAAAATCACCAAAATTGGTCCAAGTGGTCCTCTGGTCATTAGGAATGTCCCCTAATTTTCTTAAGGACAGAAACTTTCCCTTGGTCATGTTATTAAATTTTCCTTGGAAATCTCTATTTTTTTACCAAAAGTAATTACATAAATAAATTAAATACAGAAAAATCACATTTTCTCCTCTCATGTCTTTATTGACATATGAGTAAAGTCACATAAAAATTTCAAGTTCATTTGAGTTCAATTTAGTGAGTTATGAAATTATTAAGCTTAAAGGGTAAAGTGGTAATTAAAATTTTTTAATCCTTAATTAAAACTTTAGGTTTAATAAAAAATTAATAAGTAAAATATTTGATCCTAATCTGATTTGGATGATTGAAATTTAAATAATTAAAGGGTAGAAACCCATTAAGCAATTTAAAATGATTAAACTTTAATTAAATGATTGATTAAATTTGGAAGAATAATAAAATTGGAATTATTAAAATAGGGATATTATTAGGAAGAGATTTATTCTTTAATTTAAAAATCCCTAAATTAATTATCTCATTAATATTCAATTCTTAATTAAAATGATAACTCAAATTCAAAACATTAAAAGACTTAATCATTAAACTAAAATTAAATTATTAAACTCTTTTAAAAATTTCAACTAAAATTTAAAAAAAATTAAATTAAATTAAAAATTAAATTAAATTAAGTAAATTAAATTGGATTAAATTAAATTAAATTAAATTAAAATTAAAAGTTGAATTAAATTAAAATTAAACTAAATTAAATTAAATGAACAAATTAAATTAAATTAAATGAATTAAATTAAATTAAATTAAATAAATAAAACCAAATTAAATTAAGTTAAACAAAATTAAAAATTAAATTAAATGAATTAAAATTAAATTAAATTAAATTAAATAAAAATAAATTAAATTAAATTAAATTAAATTGAATTAAATAACAACACTTAAAACAGAAAGAAATAAATCTAAAATAACTTGAACACTATTCCAAATTTAAACACATTAACTTAAATCAAATCATTTGAATACCAACTTACCCTCGAAAGCTTTGGTTATTATAACTCCTAAACAGAACATTAAATGAAATGTTACTGCACTTATAGGATATTCAAATGTCCTAGTTCACTGAGTAAGATAACAACGAAACTTGAATTCTCGGACGATTAATTCATTTGTATAATTAAACCCATTTGGACTTGAAACAATCCTAGAAATATTGAAAAAATGTTTAAGATTATTCTTAAGCACTTCCTCAATATGATAGGACATGTATAAGAACAATTGGACTTAATTGTTCTTTGATGAAGAAAATCGTCCTTAAACCAAAACACAAAGAACCTAGACGTCATAGGAGATGACTAGCTATAGGATTAGGAATTTGGTAGAAAACCATAACCCTTACCTTAGTTTTACCTAGGAACATGCTTAAATATTCTAATTGTATTTTAAGTGCAGCTTGGGATGACGGGAAGACCCTCCAGGTACGCTTTTATTTTATTGCAATCTACTTTATTGCAATTTACTTTCTTGCAATTTCATTAATCGCATCACACTTACTTTTCTTGCATGATAAACAACTGTTGCATGAAAACTCACACCTTTAGGATAGACCCTAAAACTGAAACCAAAACTAAGTTAAAAGTCATTGCAAGATAAAATTCACCGCCACAACATTTCAAAATATAAAACAACTCAAAATTTAATCACAAACAGAACACAAAACTACAATTACAACTAAATTAAAACGTCCCGTTGGATGATAGGGAATACCTCGGATGATGTAACCTACGTGTTGCTAACGGGATTTCCCATCTGTCTAAATGAAAGTGTGGAACTCATTCGATTGAGTTTAGCAAATTCATCCGGACTAAGTGAATCCGATAAAAATAATGATGCCGAAGGATGGAACCGTGGGATCTTAACCGGTGTCGTTATAATCAACTTTAAGATTTGTTTTAATTAAAATATTGAAAACACTTGGAAATTAAGATTTTCTCTAAACCAAAACACTTTTCTCATCCCCCGATTTATGATTTCTAAAACTAAACCTCTCGCAACAACAAGGAGCTCGGAGCATGGTGGGCAGCACGGCCATCGTCATCAGCAAAACCTGAATCGACATCAGCAAAACTTTCCTAGAATTAAATAACAAAACCATAGGACTTCGAGGTAGTTTGCCTAGTGCAACATAAATCCTCAACCTTTTGTTAGGCATTTGCACTGCAAATTAAGCCCTAACCAGTTTTAGGATTCCGAGGTAGTCGTCCGATACGACATAAACCCTCACATCTTCGAGGCTATTTGTATGATTCTATCATATAAATATAAGTCCTAATTAACTAAAATTGGCAAAATCAAAACATTTAAATAAATATTAGGAATTCCCTAAATCCAAGCCAAACAATAGGATAGTTGGGAAATTACCGAAGTTCGCTTCGAGTCTGTGATTTCTCCTACCTTTCTTCCTTTGGATTCCCAAAACAAAATGTTCCAAATTTGATCAATTCCCTATTGAAATTCCAAATTTCAATCCTCGAAAATCTTAAACTTTGAAATTCTTGAGAGCGGAATTATTGATTATTATCGAGAGTTTTCTTAGGTGATTCCCATCACTTAAGATGTAATTAACTATAGGGGCTTGCCCTTATAGGGAATTTTAAAGAACCCGAGTAATATAAACCCCGTTTAATGCCTTCATATTAAGCGGGGAATTTTGTCGGCTTATAAAATTGGTTCGCGGACCAAATGGATGTCACAAATCTTCTAGTTTATTTAATCGAGCCCCACCGTCAAGCGATGTGTCTATCTTTAGGGATAGATACACGGTTTGTGGTGCGGTGCTCGTTTATATAAACTATTTGGGATGTGAGATCGGTTTAATCTCATATCTTAAAACCTTCAAATTTAAAATTATTTTCAAAATCAAATACTACTTTTCAAATTATTTATTTTAATTAAATTAAAAATTCGCCGACAGCTTCTGTTAGGCGACCCCCTCTTTTTAAATAAAACACAACCTAAAAAAATATGCCGACAGATTTCTGGCGACTCCGCTGGGGAAAAATTCCTCTCTCCATTTTAATCAAATAATTCTGCTTTCAAAAATCGGTAGTGTATCCATGTCCTTAGTGGATCAAACTACCCTTCTTTCCGTTGGAATACTATGTTCATTTCTATCTTGAATAAGTATAGCCAACATTCTCTCGGATTTAGGAGCCACTGTTTAGACACCCCTAAACAGAGAGGTTCCGAGATCCTTTTACCTCATTCCTGAGGTGGGGTGGACCCCCAATAGGTGTTAGTTTAGGAGTAATCCTTCGAGTCGAGAAGTCTTGCTTAAGACTTTCTTTTCCTTTCCAACTCTGAATCGAATTCCTTACCTTCTCTACACCTTTGAACATTCCGTTCTAAATAAACAAACCCTCTAATAAGTGACTCTTTTAACAAATGATTCCTTCTTATAAATACATGAACAAGAATGAGTTCGGACTCTTTTCAATTCCTTTCTTCTCGTCCTAAAGAAAAGAAGCATAACTTGGGACCGACAACCGAATCTACCCCGCGAAATGGAAGCCCCGAAGCCGATTTTCTCCTTCACCAACGGACTAGACTTCGCTGTCTATAAGGATGAGCTGCCCGACAATGGGATCATCCGATTTGGACAAGGATTTGAAAACACGAATGTCAAGGTCACCGACGTCTCCCTCGTTGCACTGACGAACAAGGTATCCGAAGCCGAGGAACCGCCGCCGAGTTCAACCTTAGGTCGACCCAAGAGTTTCCTCCCCTACAAAGGATCCCGACTAGGAGGAGTACCGCCGTCCGCAGGAGGACTCGTTCTTACTACCCCCACCGGTCTAGTTGTTTCGCACCTACCCCGACTTCGCCAAATCAAAGGGGAAAGAAATCCGTAACTATGGTAAACTCCGTTACCGTGGAAGGTACGGATCTTCCCGTAAGACCTTCCGTTTTCGAAATCGGGTCCAGCTTCAAAGATTCCGTCACCGACAAGGACACAAAGAAGAAACGAAGTAGAAGGATCGCCGGAGAAGCCGTAGCCGCCGAAATTGCTTTCCTGGAGGAAATTCCGGAACTGCCTGAATATACACTACTACCAGAAAATACACCGCTACCAGAATATACACCGATGCCCGACTACATACCACTTTTGGGAGGAAGCAGGTTCCATCCCCTCTCCGCCGCAGAGGATGAGGAGAATGTTCGCAAGATTCGTCGCCACATTACCTCGCCCCGCATACTACAACGATAGCCGCAAGAAAAGAACTAGAACTACGCCGTTTGCTCGACCGCAAACTTTGGTAGAAAAGTTGGCAAGGAAGGAAAACTCGCCCCGTATCGGAGATTCTACGAAGGATAGGGCGGGTGCCGATCAAATCCCGTCTTGGGCCCCGAGTAGAGCCCGCCGTCATGACGGAAAAGCCAAGCAAGAGAATGAAGGCTAGCCCGCCCGTCGTAGTCTCGTGATTACGGATTAGGGAGGATACCACCTTCCAGCATTTGGTCGACGGACCATCCGGTCCTAGACCTTCCGTCGCTAGAAGGATGGTATGGCGTCCCACTACTGGGCAGTTAAGATTGAAACAGCAGCCCGAGAAAGAAAGTCTCGCCAGGAGGCTGGAATCTGAAGAAGGTGCTACTGCGATAAAGGGGGGCCCGGCAGCTATCGCATGACAACCGCAAAGACACACAGAAAGCCCCGCTAGAAGATGCCATGGAAAAGTTGAGAACCGATATCCAACAGTTGGCAAAAGAAAGAGAAGAAAAGTTCGGAGATGAGATCAATTCATCGGAGTTCATGGACGACGAATATGCAGAAATCAATATGGTTGAGACACGAGCTTCATCAGCTTCGCAAGGTGCTCCTGCAGCCGCAGAAAGAGAGGAGCCAGAACTGATGAGAAGACAGCTTCAGGAGAAAGACGACACGATCGCTCAAATGGCGAAAAGGATGGAAGAGATGGCCGTAGCTCTGGCCACTCTCCAGAGTCAAGTACAACCACATAGAGAGACACCCCCAGAGGTCATTCACATTGTAGACGGAGGAAAGGAGATTACATCCGTCTATAGGGATGATCAGCTGAAAAAGGATACAACACAAAGTATGATCCCTGAAAAGGATATCAAGAACTTGGTAGAACAGCAGGTGCGAGAAGCCTTAGCACAATCGAAGAACGGGACATCCATTCGGACGGGTAGACCTTACCCAGAAGAATTCGACGCTGTCCAATACCCGAAAGGCTTTGTACCACCTCTGTTCAAGACCTTCGACGGAACCGGGAACCCCCGACAGCATGTTGCGCACTTTCGTGCCGCGTTGTTGTAATGCCGGCGGGAGCGATGCATTACTCTTCCGACAGTTCGTCAGCAGTCTGTCAGGAATCACCTTCGACTGGTATGCAGAATTACCCAATGGTTTAGTGAAGACATTCTCAGAGCTAGAGAGCCTCTTCATCAAGCGATTCGCCGGAGCTCAGCACCACATCACTATAGGTGATTTAGTGGTAGAGAAACAAAGGCCGAATATAAATTTGGTGGATTACATACTTCGATGGAGGAACTTAAGCATGAAGTGTGAACCACAACTGCAAGAACAACATGCAGTCGACATCTTGCTTAAAAGCATTCACGGCCCGATAGCACTTCTCCTCAAAGGATTCACTATTAAGACTTTCGAGAAGTTGTTAAGCAAGGCCGGAAGCTTGCAAGAAGAGGCGAAGCTATTAAGTTTCACCGACAAGCCGGACAAGAAGAAGCCGGTGAAGACCTTCGAAAAGAAATCCGGGATCGTTGCAGCAGTTGACAAAGGCAAGCAATCGATGCAAATACCACCAGAACGGCCGCAGCAACCACAACAGAATTACCAAGAACCCCGGTCTAGCTATCGGTCGTCTCCGCAAGTATGAACAACCGTCTCGTCCGCAACGTACATTAAGGGAACTTCCGAGCGAGAGAATATCCGTTCAAGAATGAAGCAAGTATCGAAAATGTTCCGTAGTCCGATGAAGACTCCAGATTTCCAGCTGCCGTAGCCTAAAAGGCCGGAGGAAGTCAACAAGAACGGTGATCCCAACTTTTGCCCCTACCATCGGATGCTTGGGCACAAGATAGAAGATTGCATTACCTTTAAAAGTTGGCTCAACGACAACCTTCCGAAAGGAAATATAACAATCCCGAAGGAGTACATGAAGGAACCCCGTAAAGGAGGTTCCGTCAATGTTATCTCAACCGATCCCGTCATTCCGATAGATCCCTATGCAACCGACGATGGATGGACTACTGCTCGGACGAGGTCTTCGAAGAAGATTTTAGACAACATCCGAACCGCCTCGGTGCGAGCTTCAATTCGAGTTCGAGACCCGTTAAGCCGGTACTATCACTTGCGATAGAAGAACCACCTCAACAGGAGGCGATCGAAGAGAAGAAGAAAATTGACGAAGAAGAGAGGACCGAGACTCCTAAGGCTGGACTAGGGGCCGCTTATCCTAGGATAGTTGTTTCCGATTCGGGGAGAAATCCCTCGAACCTCTGATTTTGTATGATTATCAGCTCACTTCGGTGGGATCATATAATGATAAGGGTGATGGCGTTGGCTACGTTTTGACTGTTTCTAATGATTACGTAACTAGCGATAATCCGGATATCGATTTTGATACCAACGACAATTCTCAAATCATACACGATCTCGACGAGCAAAATAACGAAGAAGGCAGCCATCAAGGAGGCTACAAGAGTTCAACAAGCAACGGATCTATCTGTGAGTTTCGAGGAGCTCCAGTCACGATAGAGTTAGAACCTTCAGATTCTGAAGATAATCCGGAAGAGCCTCGTCATTCCGATTCGAGAGGAGACACCGGCGAACTCAACACTAGATTCGAAGAAATTACGAAGTCAACTTAAGAAGTGGAAGAGTTCTACCTCCAAGAATGGGTCCGAAGGACAAAGGAAAGCAGGTGGTTGTTCAAGAAGAACCAACCCCAGCAGAAGAAATACCCATTCGAGAAGAAGCCGAGACGCATGAGAAGAAAGTGGACTACAACGTGCTAGCCCATCTTAGGAAACTACCGGCCAAACTGAGCATTTACGATGCTCTCATCTTATCAAAGGAGATGAGAGAAGCTCTGATCAAGGCCTTACTTGATCCGAAATTTGCTTAGCTCAAATGGCCGGAGATTCCTTAGATGAGGTTTGCTCGTTAAAGGAACAACGAGGCATTACCTTCACGGACAATGACCTACTACTTGGGACAGCAGATCACAACCGACCGTTGTACATTTCAGTTACAATTAGGATGTTTACGCTCTCCAGAGTATTGGTGGATCCAGGAGCATCAATCAATATAATGAGTCTTCGAACACTAGCATACTTGGAAATTGATGCTCGCGAGCTCGAAGCAGACAAAATGTTATTAAGAGGATTCAACCAGAAAGGAGAAAGAGCCCTCGGATCAATAACGCTACTGATGAAGACCGATGACTTAGCAAAGACAACCGCAAAATTTCACATAATCGATTCGTAAACATCGTTCAACGCTCTGCCGGGCCGACCATTGATACATGAAAACGAGGATGGTACCATTATCTCCGCATCGGTGCATCAAGTACTACGATGGAGGGGAACGAGTGCATCAAAGGTGACTTGCAACCATTCTCCGTACATGAGATTGGAATCCATGAAGACGCAACTTATTATGCACCGCCAAAGAAAACAATCTTCTCCGCAGATACCGTAACAAATAAAGCAAAGAAAGTTCGAGACGACGAAGAACCCGAAGTTCTAGTCCAACGATCACTCACCACTCCCTTCCGGCGAGATGGTGAAGGTTTCTCCACAACTCGCATCCGAGGTCGAGGCCGGGGACGAGGTCGTGGTAGAGACGCTAGGACAGCTTGGACGGAGGAAACCAGCCATCAATGTTGATTGGGAAGATAGTTCGAAGAAGAAAAAGAAATCAAACAAGAAGCGGCGACAATAAGTCGAAGAAGCCGCAATTCAAGATCTCTCTCGAAGATGAGAAGAACGAAGAATACAAATCAATGTACGAGAAGATTAACCACTATGTACATACTATGACCCTGACCCCGATCCATTCTAAAAAGATCGAGGGTATGGTGGTCAAAGAGGTACGTAACGATGGTGCA
This sequence comes from Papilionanthe hookeriana x Papilionanthe teres, assembly GCA_022702705.1. Classification (NCBI taxonomy): domain Eukaryota; kingdom Viridiplantae; phylum Streptophyta; class Magnoliopsida; order Asparagales; family Orchidaceae; genus Papilionanthe; species Papilionanthe hookeriana x Papilionanthe teres. The sequence goes on from CM040424.1 coordinate 153,983,712, forward strand.
AGGCCAATCAAATTCTACCGTGGTGCTTCTTCCTCCAAAACTGAAAATAATGTACAATTTGAAGATGTCACTTCATCGAATTAATGGAATTACCTTTTGAGTGGTACTCTCCCTGTGTTCAAAATTTAATTCAACGTGGTTTCTTACCTCGACAATGGACAAAAGGCCAATCACAACATTTTGAAAGATTATGGAATAATTCCGGTCGTCCACCCAATTCAAAGCATGGACTCAGATTTGGCACAGTAGGATCAGTTGACGATACTGAATTTTGCTTGGTTGTCACTTGCAAGTCCAATGAAAACTGCATGGAAGCTACAGACGAACTCGAAGATTTACAAATTGGAGACGCTCCACCAGAATTCGAAGAAGAAATTAAATCCACAATAGATGAGTTAACGAAAGTTAACTTAGGTACTAGCGAAGAGCCTAGACCTACCTTTGTTAGCTCCTTACTCAACAAAGAAGACTCCGAAGAAATAATCAAGTTATTAATGGAATTTAAGGACTCGTTTTGCTTGGAACTACGATGAAATGCCGTGATCGGCTCCAAAGGTTGCAGTCCATAAGCTAGGAGTGGATCCTACTTCGTTCCGGTCGGACAAGGTCCCGGAAGAATGCGTCTAGAAATCGAACAACAAGTCATAGCCGAAGTTAAAAAGCTAATAGACGCTAAATTTGTCCGTGAAGAACAATACCCGACTTGGTTAGCCAATGTGGTGCCGATCGAAAGAAGAATGGTCGGATCGAATCGTGTGGACTTCGGAGATTTAAACAAGGCATGTCCAATGGATGAATTCCCTCTACCGATCCTGAATTAATGATCGACATTGCTTCAACACATGAAATATTCTCGTTCATGGATGGATCTCGAGGATACAACCGGATAAAAATGGCTCCGGAAGATGAAAAGCTTACAACATTCGAACGCCGATCGGAGTATTTTGCTACACGAGTAATGCCATTCGGACCGAAGAACGCGGAGCAACCTACCGCAGAGCAATGACAAGAATTTTTGATGATCTCATCCACAATCAAGTCGAATGCTACGTGGACGATGTGGTCATCAAAAGCAAAGTAAAGGAAAACCACTTGTATGATTTGAGAATTGTTTTCGAACGATTAAGACAATTTAACCTTAAGATGAATCCCTTAAAATGCGCCTTCGGCGTCACCTCCGAGAAATTCTTAGGATTCGTTGTCCGACATCATGGAATTGAAATCGACCCGGAAAAGATTAAAGCTATCTTAGAAATGCCGCCTCCCAAAACCTTAAAACAACTACGATCTTTTCAAGGGAAGTTGGCATATCTTTGACGCTTTATCTCAAACCTGTCGAGTAGGTGTCGGCCTTTCTCGGCACTAGTTAAAAAGGACGCCAAATTTATTTGGGAAGAGAAATGCCGAAGGCCTTCGAGGACATTAAACAATATTTAATGACACCTCCCGTCTTAGCAGCCCCGATCTCGGGTAGACCGCTGATACTTTACACCGCGGCTTTAGACGACTCTCTCGGAGCCCCGTTGGCCGGGTCAATGATGAGGGTAAAGAAAATGCTCTTTACTACTTAAGCCGTCGTTTACCTCCGACGGAAGTAAGGTATCCCGCAATTGAAAAGCATTGTTTCGCCCCGATCTTCGCCGCTCAAAAGCTCGAGCACTACATGCTTTCTCATAAGGTCAACCCGATCTCGAAGTTTAATCCATTGCAATACTTGATGACTCGTCCAACACTTTCCAGCGGACTTGCCGGATGGTCAATGATATTATTGCAATTCGATATAACTTTCGTGCCTCTGCATGCCGTAAAGGGACAAGTCTTAGCAGACTTCCTCGCAGCACACCCTTTGCCGGCAGAATCTCCTCTCAATGACGATTTGCCATATGAACAAATAATAAACCTAGAAGACCTTGATGATCGACGTTGGGAATTATATTTCGACGGAGCATCTTCAGCACACAAAGACGAAGAATCGCAAGTGATATTGCCCGTGAAGGCGGAATCGGGCTAATCTTTATAACACCGGAGCGGGGGATGTTAAGATACTCCTACCACTTGAAGAACCGTGTACAAACAACGAAGCAGAATACGAAGCCCTCATAACGGGACTGGAATTAACTATTCAAATGGGGATAACAGACATCAACATCTACGGGGATTCGCAGTTAATCATTCAACAGATCGCCGGAAAATATAGAATTTTAAAGCCAAGACTCGAGCAATACTTCCAGTACACCATACAGTTGTTGGAACAGATTCCAAATGTAACGATCTACAAAATTCCCAGAAAAGAAAATGCTTTAGCAGATGCTTTAGCCCGTCTCGCAAAAGAATTTGCTTGTTTGCAAGATGAATCAGTGGAAGTGTCAGTTCACGGACGTCAGGTCCTATCACAGCTCGACATAGACACAATACACAAATCAGAAAAAGAAAAAGAATCAATTGCAACGATGACGAGTAAACACAGAAGATTGAGCTACGACCATTGATAGATTACACCGCAAACAGAAAGCTACCGGATGATAGGTCGCTAGCCCATCGGATCAAGAAAAGAACTCGTCCTACGCATTAATAAACAACACACTCGTACGGAAGGTCTTTTGATCAAATGTGGCTAAGGTGCTTAAGCGGGTCCGAGGCCCGTGAAATTGTTAAGGAGGTGCATTCGGGACTCGTGGCGCTCACCGATCGGGTCCGAAGATGAAAATGAAAATTAAAAGATTAGGATACTACTGGCCCTCGATGATGACCGACTGCATGAAAATCGCCAAGAGCTATCATCAATGCCAAGTGCAAGGAGTGGTTCTACACCAACCTCCAAATGTGCTACATCCGACAATTGCATCGTGGCCATTTGAATGTTGGGGGACAGATATAGTGGGTCCAATAGAACCACCATTTTCAAAAGGACATCGCTTCATTCTTGCGGCTACGGATTACTTTTCCAAGTGGGCGAGGCGGTTCCACTTAGAGAAGTGAAAGCACACCACGTGCTACGCGTTTTCAAGAACCAAGTTGTCTACCGTCTCGGAGTGCCGCGCGAATTATCTCGGATAATGGGTCGGCATTCGAAGCACGCAAATCAACAATTTTGTCGGGAGACACGGAATCGACCGGCGATACTCAACAATTTACTACCCGAGAGCAAACGGCCTCGCCGAGGCTTTTAATAAAACTCTCGTTCAAATCTTAAAGAAAACCTTGGACGATAATAAGAGAAATTGGCACGAGAAGTTGTTAGAGGCCTTATGGGCCTACGGGACAACCTTCGAACTCCTACTCAAGCTACACCTTACACTCTGGTGTTTGGGTCCGAGGCAGTGTTACCTTTAGAGGTTCAGCTTCCTTCACTCAGAATTGCAGTTGCAAACAAGATCACGACAGAAGAAAACACCAAATTACGACTCGAAGAATTAGAAAGCTTGGAAGGGAAAAGACTTGCAGCGCAACAGAATTTAGAACTATACCAAGCTAAGATGGTTCAAGCCCATGACAAACTGGTCCGCCCAAGAACCTTCAAAGTTGGTGACTTAGTTCTTGTTCTCAAGAGACCTATTCTTGCACATCGCAAGATAGGAGGAAAATTTGAACCCACTTGGGAAGGACCGTTTGTGGTTGAAGCAGTATACTCAGGAGGTTCCTACCAGTTAGTGAATTGCCAGGGAGAACCACATATGCTTCTGATCAACGGACAATACTTGAAAAAGTATTACGCTACCTGATTTTTCGAAGGAATGAATTCTTCATCCCTAAGAAACACGGGCAAAGTAATTACATATGATTGGGTCCGAACCCAAAAAAATTATAAAATGTGCTAAAATAAATAAAATCGTGATAATAAAGTTTTCCTTGTTTTCTTTTCCAAATAAAGATCTCTTTCCTGACCTTATCCCGGTTCATTCCTGTTAAATTCTAAAATACAAGAAGTAATAAAAAAAATGTCTTTAACAAACGTTTTCTTAATGTTCTTGTTCTTAGTACAGCCCCCGATCCTTTTCCTTGTCTTTTCGCGAGGAAATGTCGAACGGGCGGTTGGTCCTGAACTTTAAGAATGGCGTAAGCCTTGCACTCGATGAAAAGAGGGTGAAAGATGGAGCGATAATCGAGATTGACTCGGATTTCGCACCAGCAGGCCTACAGTATGAGGAAAGTTTTTCTATGTCGAGCTGTGATAGGACCTGACGTCCGTGAACTGACACTTCCACTGATTCATCTTGCAAACAGGCAAATTCTTTTGCGAGACGGGCTAAAGCATCTGCTAAAGCATTTTCTTTTCTGGGAATTTTGTAGATCGTTACATTTGGAATCTGTTCCAACAACTGTATGGTGTACTGGAAGTATTGCTCGAGTCTTGGCTTTAAAATTCTGTATTTTCCGGCGATCTGTTGAATGATTAACTCGCGAATCCCCGTAGATGTTGATGTCTGTTATCCCCATTTGAATAGTTAATTCCAGTCCCGTTATGAGGGCTTCGTATTTTGCTTCGTTGTTTGTACACGGTTCTGTCAAGTGGTAGGAGTATCTTAACATCCCCCGCTCCGGTGTTATAAAGATTAGCCCGATTCCTGCCTTACCTGGCACTATCACTTGCGATTCTTCGTCTTTATGCGCTGAAGATGCTCCGTCGAAATATAATTCCCAACGTCGATCATCAAGATCTTCTAGGTTCATTATTTGTTCATATGGCAAATCGTCATTGAGAGGAGATTCTGCCGGCAAAGGGTGTGCTGCGAGGAAGTCTGCTAAGACTTGTCCCTTTACGGCACGCAGAGGCACGAAAGTTATATCGAATTGCAATAATATCATTGACCATCTGGCAAGTCCGCGGAAAGTGTTGGACGAGTCATCAAGTATTGCAATAGATTAAACTTCGAGATCAGGTTGACCTTATGAGAAAGCATGTAGTGCCTGAGCTTTTGAGCGGCGAAGATCAGGGCCAAACAATTCTTTTCAATTGCGGGATACCTTACTTCAGTCGGAGGTAAACGACGGCTTAAGTAGTAAAGAGCATTTTCTTTACCCTCATCATTGACCTGGGCCAACAGATTTCATTTTCTTGTCTTCTTCAGTATTTGCCTTTCTCTTCTTGCTGCTGGATTGGTGGCTTGGGCCACCCACTTTCATCACTATTTGCCCGGGTAGTTCTTCTCGGTTAACCGGGACCCGGTCACTTTCCTCATCTCGTAGGCTCTGCCGGTGCGAAATCCGAGTCAATCTCGATTATCGCTCCATCTTTCACCCTCTTTTCATCGAGTGCAAGGCTTACGCCATTCTTAAAGTTCAGGACCAACCGCCCGTTCGACATTTCCCTGCGAAAAGACAACGAAAAGGATCAGGGGTTGTACTAAGAACAAGAACATTAAGAAAACTTTTGTTAAAGACATTTTTTTTATTACTTCTTGTATTTTAGAATTTAACAGGAATGAAGCGGGATAAGGTCAGGAAAGAGATCTTGATTTGGAAAAGAAAACAAGGAAAACTTTATTATCGCGATTTTATTTATTTTAGCACATTTTATAATTTTTTTGGGTTCGGACCCAATCATAAGTAATTACTTTGCCCGTGTTTCTTAGGGATGAAGAATTCATTCCTTCGAAACATCAGGTAGCGTAATACTTTTTCAAGTATCATCCATTGATCGGAAGCATATGTCGTTCTCCCTGGCAATTCACTAACTGGTAGGAACCTCCCGAGTATACTCGCTTCAACCACGAAACGGTCCTTCCCAAGTGGGTTCAAATTTTCCTCCTATCTTACGATGTGCAAGAATAGGTCTCTTGAGAACGAGAACTAAGTCACCAACTTTGAAGGTTCTTGGGCGGACCAGTTTTTCATGGGCTTGAACCATCTTAGCTTGGTATAGTTCCAAATTCTGTTGCGCTGCAAGTCTTTTCCCTTCCAAGCTTTCTAATTCTTCGAGTCGTAATTTTGCGTTTTCTTCGTCGTGATCTTGTTTGCAACTCGCAATTCCGAGTGAAGGAAGCCGAACCTCTAAAGGTAACATCGCCTCGGACCCATACACCAGAGTGTAAGGTGCAGCTTGAGTAGTTCTGAAGGTTGTCCTGTAGGCCCATAAGGCCTCTAACAACTTCTCGTGCCAATTTCTCTTATTATCGTCCAAGGTTTTCTTTAAGATTTGAACGAGAGTTTTATTAAAAGCCTCAGCGAGGCCGTTTGCTCTTGGGTAGTAAATTGTTGAGTATCGCCAGTCGATTCCGTGTCTCCCGACAAAATTATTGATTTGCGTGCTTCGAATGCCGACCCATTATCCGAGATAATTCGCGCGGCACTCCGAAACGGTTGACAACTTGGTTCTTGAAAACGCGTAGCACGTGGTGTGCTTTCACTTCTCTAAGTGGAACTGCCTCTACCCACTTGGAAAAGTAATCTGTAGCCGCAAGAATGAAGCGATGTCCTTTTGAAGATGGTGGTTCTATTGGACCCACTATATCTGTCCCCCAACATTCAAATGGCCACGATGCAATTGTCGGATGTAGCACATTTGGAGGTTGGTGTAGAACCACTCCGTGCACTTGGCATTGATGATAGCTCTTGGTGATTTTCATGCAGTCGGTCATCATCGAGGGCCAGTAGTATCCTAATCTTTTAATTTTCATTTTCATCTTCGGACCCGACTGGTGAGCGCCACAGAGTCCTGAATGCACCTCCTTAACAATTTCACGGGCCTCGGACCCGCTTAAGCACCTTAGCCACATTTGATCAAAAGACCTTCTGTACAGGTGTGTTGTTTATTAATGCGTAGGACGGAGTTCTTTTCTTGATCCGATGGGCTAGCGACCTATCGTCCGGTAGCTTTCCTGTTTACGGGTAATCCATCGATGGTCGTCGCTCGATCTTCTCGTGTTTTTCATCACTGCTGCCACTTGATTCTTTTTCTTTTTCGATTTGTGTATTGTGTCTATGTCGAGCCGTGATAGGACCCGACGTCCGTGAACCGACACTTCCACTGATTCATCTTGCAAACAGGCAAATTCTTTTGCGAGACGGGCTAAAGCATCTGCTAAAGCATTTTCTTTTCTGGGAATTTTGTAGATCGTTACATTTGGAATCTGTTCCAACAACTGTATGGCGTACTGGAAGTATTGCTCGAGTCTTGGCTTTAAAATTCTGTATTTTCCGGCGATCTGTTGAATGATTAACTGCGAATCCCCGTAGATGTTGATGTCTGTTATCCCCATTTGAATAGTTAATTCCAGTCCCGTTATGAGGGCTTCGTATTTTGCTTCGTTGTTTGTACACGGTTCTGTCAAGTGGTAGGAGTATCTTAACATCCCCCGCTCCGGTGTTATAAAGATTAGCCCGATTCCTGCCTTACCGGGCACTATCACTTGCGATTCTTCGTCTTTATGTGCTGAAGATGCTCCGTCGAAATATAATTCCCAACGTCGATCATCAAGGTCTTCTAGGTTCATTATTTGTTCATATGGCAAATCGTCATTGAGAGGAGATTCTGCCGGCAAAGGGTGTGCTGCGAGGAAGTCTGCTAAGACTTGTCCCTTTACGGCACGCGAGAGGCACGAAAGTTATATCGAATTGCGATAATATCATTGACCATCCGGCAAGTCCGCCGGAAAGTGTTGGACGAGTCATCGAGTATTGGAATAGATTAAACTTCGAGATCGGGTTGACCTTATGAGAAAGCATGTAGTGCACGAGCTTTTGAGCGGCGAAGATCGAGGCCAAACAATTCTTTTCAATTGCGGGATACCTTACTTCGGTCGGAGGTAAACGACGGCTTAAGTAGTAAAGAGCATTTTCTTTACCCTCATCATTGACACAGGCCAACGGGGCTCGAAAGAGTCGTCTAAAGCTGCGGTGTAAAGTATCGGCGGTCTACACGAGACCGGGGCTCGCTAAGATAGGAGGTGTCATTAAATATTGTTTAATGTCCTCGTAGGCCTTCCGGCATTTCTCTTCCCAAATAAATTTGGCGTCCTTTTTAACTAGTGCCGAGAAAGGCCGACACCTACCCGACGAGTTTGAGATAAAGCGTCGAAGATATGCCAACTTCCCTTGAAAAGATCGTAGTTGTTTTAAGGTTTTGGGAGGCGGCATTTCTAAGATAGCTTTAATCTTTTCCGGGTCGATTTCAATTCCACGATGTCGGACAACAAATCCTAAGAATTTCCCGGAGGTGACGCCGAAGGCGCATTTTAAGGGATTCATCTTAAGGTTAAATTGTCTTAATCGTTCGAAAACAATTCTCAAATCATACAGGTGGTTTTCCTTTACTTTGCTTTTGATGATCACATCGTCCACGTAGCATTCGACTTGATTGTGGATGAGATCATAAAAAATTCTTGTCATTGCTCTCTGGTAGGTTGCTCCTGCGTTCTTTGGTCCGAATGGCATTCTCGTGTAGCAAAATACTCCGATCGGCGTTCCGAATGCCGTAAGCTTTTCATCTTCCGGAGCCATTTTTATCCGGTTGTATCCCGAAGATCCATCCTTGAACGAGAATATTTCATGTGTTGAAGCAATGTCGATCATTAATTCCGGGATCGGTAGAGGGAATTCATCCTTTGGACATGCCTTGTTTAAATCTCTCGAAGTCCACACGGATTCGATCCGACCATTCTTCTTTCGACTGGCACCACATTGGCTAACCAAGTCGGGTATTGTTCTTCACGGACAAATTTAGCGTCTATTAGCTTTTTAACTTGGCTATGACTTGTTGTTCGATTTCTAGACGCATTCTTCCGGGACCTTGTCCGATCGGAACAGTGCAGGATCCACTCCTAGCTTATGGTACTGCAACCTCTGGAGCCAATCCTGGCATTTCATCGTAGTTCCAAGCAAAACAGTCCTTAAATTCCATTAATAACTTGATTATTTCTTCGGAGTCTTCTTTGTTGAGTAAGGAGCTAACAAAGGTAGGTCTAGGCTCTTCGCTAGTACCTAAGTTAACTTTCGTTAACTCATCTATTGTGGATTTAATTTCTTCTTCGAATTCTGGTGGAGCGTCTCCAATTTGTAAATCTTCAAGTTCGTCTGTATCTTCCATGCAGTTTTCATTGGACTTGCAAGTGACAACCAAGCAAAATTCAGTATCGTCAACTGATCCTACTGTGCCACATCCGAGTCCATGCTTTGAATTGGGTGGACGACCGGAATTATTCCATAATCTTTCAAAATGTTGTGATTGGCCTTTTGTCCATTGTCGAGGTAAGAAACCACGTTGAATTAAATTTTGAACACAGGGAGAGTACCACTCAAAAGGTAATTCCATTAATTCTAATGAAGTGACATCTTCGAATTGTACATTATTTTCAGACCAAACGGATGTCACAAATCTTCTAGTTTATTTAATCGAGCCCCACCGTCAAGCAGTGTGTCTATCTTTAGGGATAGATACACGGTTTGTGGTGCGGTGCTCGTTTATATAAACTATTTGGGATGTGAGATCGGTTTAATCTCATATCTTAAAACCTTCAAATTTAAAATTATTTTCAAAATCAAATACTACTTTTCAAATTATTTATTTTAATTAAATTAAAAATTCACCGACAGCTTCTGTTAGGCGACCCCTCTTTTTTAAATAAAACACAACCTAAAAAAATATGCCGACAACAACCAAACAAAATTTCGTATCGTCAACTGAACCTACTGTGCTGAATCCGAGACCATGTCTTGAATTGGGAGGCCGACTGGCGTTGTTCCATAATTTTTCGAAGTGTTGTGATCGACCTTTTGTCCATTGTCCAGGTAAGACACCACGCTGAATTAAATTTTGAACATAGGGAGAGTACTACTCAAAAGGTAATTCCATTAATTCGGAAGAAGTGACATCTTCAAATTGTACATTGCTTTTAGTATTGGAAGAAGAAGTTCCACGGTAAAATTTGATTGGCTTTACACCGCTGCTATGTACTTCTTTGACCACCATACCCTCGATTTTATCAGAATGGATCGGGGTCAGGGTCATAGTGTGTACATAGTGGTTAATCTTCTAGTACATTGATTTGTATTCTTCGTTCCTTTCATCTTCGAGAGAAATCTTGAATTGTGGTTTCTTTTGGTTTATTGTAGCTACTTCTTTCTTGACTTCCTCTTCTTCCTCAAAACTGTTCTCCCAATCAACATTGATCACCGACTTTTTCTGTCCAACTGTCCCAATGTCTCTTCCACGACCTCGTCCCCGGCCTAGACCTCGGATGTGAGTTCTGGAGAAACCTTCACCATCTCGCCGTAAGGGAGTGGTGAGTGACTGTTGGACTAGAACTTCAGGTTCTTCATCGTCTCGAACTTCTTTTGCTTCATTTGGCACGGTGTTTCTGGGGAAGATTGTTTTCTTCGGAGGTGCGTAATAAGCTGCATCTTTATGGATTCCAATCTTATGTATGGAGAAAGGCCGCAAATCACCTTTAATGCACTGTTCTCCTCCTTAATAGTATTTTATACACTGATGCAGAGACGATGGTACCATCCGGTTTTCATGGATCCATGGTCGGCCCAGTAGTACGTTGAACGATGTCTCAGAGTCAATTATGTGGAATTTTGCGGTTGTCTTTGCTAAGTCATCGGTCTTCATCAACAGTGTTGTTGATCCAAGGGCTCTTTCTCCTTTCTGGTTGAATCCTCTTAGTAACATCTTATCCGCTTCAAGCTCGCGAGCATCAATTTCCAAGTATGCTAGCGTCCGAAGATTCATTATGTTGATGGATGCTCATAGATCTACCAATACCCTGGAGAGCGTAAATTTTCTGATTGTAACTGAAATGTATAACGGTCGGTTGTGATCGGCTGTCCCGAGTAGTAGATCACTGTTCGTGAAGGTAACACCTCGCTGTTCCTTTAACGAGCAAACCTCATCTAAGGAATCTCCGGTCATCTGAGCTAAACAAATCTCTTGATCAGGTAAGGCTTTGACCAGAACTTCCCTCATCTCTTTTGATAAGATGAGAGCGTCGTAGATGCTCAGTTTGGCTGGTAGTTTCCTAAGATGGGCTAGCACGTTATAGTCCACTTTGTTACCATGTGTCTCAGTTTCTTCCCGAATGGGCAATTCTTCTACTCGGGTTGATTCTTCCTGAACAACCACCTGCTTTCCTTTGTCTTTTAGACCCATTCTCGGAGGTAGAACCCTTCTACTCCTTAAGTTGACTTCTGTGATTTCTTCGAATGCGAGTGCCGGGTTTCTCGGTGTCTCCTTTTGAGTCGGCATGACAGGTGCTTCTGGAGTTGCTTCGGAATCTGAAAGCTCTAACTCTATTGTGATTGGAGTCCCTTGAAATTCACAAATAGATTCATCGCTTGTTGAACTTTCGTAGCCTTCTTGGTGAATGTCTCCTTTGTCATCGTGATTGTCGAGGTTATGTATGATTTGAGAATTGTTATTGGTATCGAAATCGGGATCCAGATTAAATTGGTTGTCGTTAGTTACGTAATCATTAGAAACAGTCAAAACGTAGCCAATACCATAACTCTTATTATTATAAGATCCCGCCGGAGCGAGCAAATAATCATACAGAGTCAGAGGTTCTAGGAATTTTTCCCCCGAATCGGAAACAACCATCCTAGGATAAGCAGCCCCTAGTCTAGCCTTAGGAGCCTCGGTCCTTTCTTCTTCTACAATCTCTTTCTTTTTTGTGATCTTTTCTTCCTGGGGTGTTTCTTCAATTGCAAGCGATAGTTCTGGCTTGACAGGTTTCAAACTTTGAGTTGAAGAACATGCCGAAGCAGTTTGGATGTGATCCAAAATTTTCTTCGATGACTTCGTCCAAGCGGTACTCCATCCATCATCAGTTGTGTAAGGGTCCATCGGAACAATGGGATCCGTTGAAATAACATTGACAGAACCTCCTTTCTGAGGTTCTTTCATGTATTCCTTCGGGATCGTTATGTTCCCCTTTCGGAGATTGTTGTCAAGCCAACTCTTGAAGGTAATGCAATCCTCTATCTTATGTCCAAGCATCCGGTGGTAAGGGCGGTAGTTGAGATGGTCCTTCTTATTAACTTCTTCGGCTTCTTGGGTTCGGCGATCAAAATGCGAAGTCTTCATCAAGTCTGCGGAACATCTTTGGCACTGCCTCATTCTTGAATGGATATTCTCTATTTATAAGCTCCTTTAATGTGCGCTGTGGGCGAGCCGATTGTTCATATTGTTGAGTTGGCTGATAATCGGGTTGAGGTTGTTGGTAGTTCTGTTGCGGTTGTTGATAGGTAGGCTGCTAGTTGCTCCATTTGTATTTGCATTGGCTGCTTGCCCTTATCGACTGCCGCGACGATCCCAGATTTCTTTTCAAATGTCTTCATAGGCTTCTGTTTGTCTGTTTTGTCGACGAAACTTAGTTGCTTCGCTTCCTCTTGCAAGCTTCTAGCCTTGCTTAACAACTTCTCGAAAGTCTTAATTGTAAGTCCCTTAAGGAGAAGTGCTATCGGGCTGTAAATGCTTTTAAGCAAGATACCGACTGCATGCTGCTCTTGTAGCTGTGGCTCACACTTCTTGCTTAGATTCCTCCATCGAAGTATGTAGTCCACTAAAGTTTTGTTCGGTTTCTGTTTCTCTACCACTAAGTCACCGATGGTGATATGGTGCTGAGCTTCGGCAAATAGTTTCACGAAGAGGTTTTCTAATTCTGAAAATGTCTTTACCGAAACATTCGGTAACTCTGCATACCAATCGAAGGCTGCTGACGAATTGTCGGAAGAGTAAGGCGTCACTCCCACCGGCGTTGCAACAACTAGCACGAAAATGTGCAACATGTTGTCGAGGATTTCCGGTACCATCAAAAGTCTTGAACAGAGGTCTTACAAAGCCTTTTGGGTATTGTACTGCATCAAATTCTTCGGGGTAAGGCCTACCCGTCTGAATAGATGCTCTGCTCTTAGAGTGTGCTAAGGCTTCTCGCACCTGCTGTTCTACCATCTTCTTGATGTCCTTCTCTGGAATCATATTCTGAGTAGAATCTTTCTTTGGCTGATCATCTCCATTAACGGATGTAATCTCTTTTCCTTCATCTGTAATATGAATAACTTCTGGAGGCGTTTCTCTTGGGGGTTGAGCCTGACTCTAAAAAGTGGCTAGGGTTGCAGCCATCTCTTCCATCCTTTTTGCCATTTGGGAGATTGTATCATCTTTTTCTCAAATTTGTGCTCTTAATGCTTCCGGTTCATCTCTCTCCGCAGCTGCCGGAGCAGCTTGCAAAGCTGACGATGCTCGTGTCTCGACCATGTTGATCTCCACATATTCGTCATCCATGAACTCCGACGAGTCAACTTCATCTCCAAACTTTTCTTCTCTTTCTCTTGCTAATCGTTAACTGTCGGTTCTTAGCTTTTCCATAGCATCCTCCAATGGTCTTTTCCTTGCGGTTTTGCAGTTATCATGCGATGGCTATTGGATTTCTTTCTTGGAAGTCCCCTTCATTGCGGTGGCGCTCCTTCGAACTCGAGTCTCCTGATGAGACTTTCCTTTTCAGGTCGTTGTTTCGGTCTTAATTGGCCAGTAGTAGGACACCATACCATCCTTCTAGCAGCTGAAGGCCTAGGATCGGATGGTCTGTCGGCTGAATGCTGGAAGATGGTATCATCCCTGATCTTTAAACCTAAAACAACAACAGGTGGACTAGCTTTCATCTTCTTATTCGGCTTTTCTATGGCGCTAACAGGTTCTATTCGCAGCCCAAGACTGGACTTGGCTGGCACCCGCCCTATTCTTCTTAAAATCTCGGATACAGGACATTTCTCTTTCTTCGCTAACTTCTCTATCACAGTCTGTAGTCAGGAAAATGGTGTAGTCCTAGCCCTTTTCTTTCGGCTGTCGCTATAGTATGCGGGTAGAGGTAGTGCCGAAGCAATCTTGCGGACATTTTCCTCGTCAGCTGCGGCGGAAAGGGGATGGAATCTACTTCCTTCCAAAGGCAGTGTATACTCAGGCAATGGTATGTACTCAGGTAGTGGTGTGTACTCAGGGATTTCTTCCAAGAAAGCAACTTCAGCAGCTCTGGCCTTCCTGGCAATCTTTCTACCTCTGTTTCTTCTCTGAGTCTGTGTTAGGGGTGGAACTCTTGAGATGGACCCAATTTCGAAAACAGAAGGTCTCGCATGGAGATCTGTACTCTCCACGGTAACATGCTCTTTAGAAATTTGAATTTCCTTCCCTTTCAGTTTGGCGAAAGCCGGGGTAGGTGCAGAGAAGACAAGACCGATGGGGGTAGAGATAACAGTTCTCCTATGGACAGTAATATTCCTCTCAGCTGGAACCCTTTTCAGGGGAGGGAACTCTTGAGTTGACTTAAGGTTGAACTCGATCAAAGGTCTTTCAGTTTCAGGCACTTTGTCTGTAAGTGTGAAAAGGGTAATGTCAGTGATCTTGACATTTGTGTTCTCAAATCCTTGCCCAAAACGGATGATCCCATTGTCGGGTAGCTCATCCTTGTAAACAGCGAAGTCCAGTCCATTGGTGAAGGAGAAAATCAGCTTTGGGGCAGACATTTTCTGCAAGGTAGATTCTGATTGTCAGTCCCAAGTTATGCTTCTTCTCATCAAGATGAAAAGAAAGGAATCGAAAAGAGTCTGAATACATTTTTGTTCATGTATTTATAAAAAGGAGTTATTTGTTAAGAGAGTCATTCATTAGAGGGTTTGTTTATTAGGAACAGAATGTTCAAAGGCGTAGAGAAGGTAAGAAATCCGGTTCAGAATTGGAAAGGAAGGGAAAGTCTTATGCAAGACTTCTCGACTCGAAGGACTGCTCCTAAAATAACACCTATTGGGGGTCCACCCCACCTCAGAGAAGAGGTAAAAGGATCTCGGAACCTCTCCGTTTAGGGCTGTCTAAACAGTGGCTCCTAAATTCGAGAGGAGTTGGTTATACTCGTTCAAGACAGAAATGAACGGGGTATTCCAACGGAAGAATGGTAGTTTGGTCCACTAGGGGCTTGGGCTCACTACCGATTTATCAAAGCAAAGCCATCTGATACAAATGTAGAGAGGAACAATTCCCCAGCGGAGTCGCCAGAAGTTGTCGGCATATTTTTAGGTTATGTGTTTTATTTTGAAAAGGGGTCGCCTAACAAAAATTGTCGGCAAATTTTAGATTTTAAATTTAATTTAAATATGTATATATGGTTTAGAAAGTAGTATTTGATTTTGAAAATAATTTTAAGATATGAAATCAAACCGATCGCACATCCCATATAGTTTATATAAACGAGCACCGCATCACAAACCGTGTATCTATCCTGAAGAATAGACACACTGTTTGATGATGGGGCTCGGTTAAATAAACTAAAAGATTTGTGACATCCGTTTGGTCCATGAACCTATTTTATAAGCCGACAAGTTCCCCTGCTTAATATAAAGGAATTAAGCAGGGTTTATATTACCTGGGTTCTTAAAGTTCCCTATAAGGACAAGCCCCTATAGTTAATTACATCTTAAATGAAGGGAATCATTTAAGAAAACTCTCGATAATGATCAGTGGTTTTGCTCTCAAGAATATTCAAAGTTTAAGATTTTCAAAGGATTGGATTTTTGAAATTTCAAAAGGTATTAGCTCGAATTTGGAACAATTTTATTTTTAAAAATCCAAAGGAAAAGAAGTAGGAGAAGCTGAGGATCCAAGAAGAATCTTGGCAACTTCCCAAACTATCCTATTGTTTGGCTTAGATTTGACAAAATCCTAATATTATCTTTGTATTTCAATCTTGCCAATTTTAGTTAATTAGGCATTATATTCATATGACATAATCATATAGATAGCCTCAAATATGTGAGGGTTTATGTCGTACCGAACGACTACCTCGGAGTCCTAAGACTGGTTAGGGCTTAATTTGCATAACATGATTATACAAATGCCTAGCAAAGAGTTGAGGACTTATGTTGCACTAAGCAAACTACCTCGAAATCCTATGGCTTGGTTATTTAATTCTAGGAAAGGTTTTGCTGAAGTAGACCCGAGTTTTGTTGATGACGATGGCCGTGCTGCCCACCATGCTCCGAGCTCCTTATTGTTGCAGAGGTTTAGTTTTAGAAGTCATAAATCAGGAGATGAGAGAAGTGTTTTGGTTTAGAAATCTTAAAATCCAAGTGTTTTTAATATTTTAATTAAAACAAATCTTAAAGTTGATTATAACAGAACCGATTAAGATCCCACGGTTCCGTCATCCCGACACCGTTATTTTCATCGAATTCACTTAGTCCAGATGAATTTGCTAAACTCAACTAAATGAGTTCCACACCTTCATTTAGACCATGGGAAATCCCGTTAGCAACACGTTGGTTACATCATCCGAGGTATTCTCGATCATTCAACGAGACATTTTAATTTAGTTGTAATTGTAGTTTTGTGTTCTGTTTGTGATTAAATTTTGAGTTGTTTTATATTTTGAAATGTTGAGGCGGTGAATTTTATCTTGTAGTGATTTTTAATTTAGTTTTGGTTTCAGTTTTAGGGACTACCCTAAAGGTTTTGGTTTTCATGCAATTGTTGTTTATCATGCAAGAAAAGAGAGTGCAATGTGATTAATTACGAGAAGGTAAATTGCAATAAAAATAAAAGCGTACCTGGAGGGTCTTCCCGTCATTCCAAGCTGCACTTGAAACACATGTTAGAGCACTTAAGTATTTAAACAAGTACCTAGGTAAAGCTAAGGGAAAGGTTTTGGTTGTCTATCAAAGTCCTAATCCTATAGCTAGTCATCTCCTATGACGTCTACGTTCTTGTATTTTGTTTTAAGGATGATTTTCTTCATCAAAGAACAATTAAGTTCAATTGTTCTTATAAACATCCTATCATATTGAGGAAGTGCTTAAGACGAGTCTTAAACATCTTTTCAATACCTTTAGGATTGTTTTAAGTCCAAGAGAATTTAATTATACAAGTGAATTAATCATCCGGGAGTTTAAGTTTTGTTCTTTTGCTCAGTGAACTAGGATGTTTGAATATCCTATGAATAAGGTGACATTTCACTAAATACTCCACTTAGGAGTTATGATAACAAGAGCTTTTAAGGGCAATTTGATGTTTAAGTGATTTGTGATTTAATTTAATTTTTTATTAATGGATTTAAGTTTGGAATAGTGTTCAAGTTGTTTTAGATTTATTTTGAATTCTTTATGTCTTAAGTGATGTTATGTTTAATTCAATTTTATTTAATTCAATTTTAACTTAATTTAATTTAATTTAATTTAATTTAATTTGATTTAATTTTAATTAAATTTTAATTTTAATTTAGTTTTTATTTTTATTTTAATTTAATTTTTTTTATTTTTTTTAATTTAATTTAATATGTTTTAATTTAAATTAATTTAACTTGAATTTACTTTGATTTAATTGTGGTTTAATTTAATTTTAATTTGATTTAATTTTTTCTTATTTTTAATGTTTTAAAGATGATTTAATTTAATTATTAAAGTATTAATTTAATTGAAGTTTTAATTTAATTTAGTTTAAATATTTTAATTTTTTAATTTAATTTAATGATTAAGTCTTTTAGTATTTTAAATCTTGAGTTTGGATTATCATTTTAATTGGGAATTAAATATTATTGAAGTGATTAATTTAGGGACTCTAAAATTAAAGAATAAATGTCTTCTAAATAATATCCCTATTTTAATAATTTTAATTTTTATTAATCTTCCCAATTTAATTAATTAATTGATTAAGGTTTATTCTTAAAAAAATGATTGATGGGTTTCTATACTTTAATTATTTAAATCTCAATCATCCAAATCAGATTAGGATCAAATATTTTACTCTTTCATTTTATTAAGCCTAAAGTTTTAATTAAGGGTTAAAATTTTAATTACCATTTTGCCCTTCAATCTTAATAATTTCATAACTCACTAAATTGAGCTTAAATGACTTTGAAATTTTTATGTGACTTCAATCACATGTCAATTAAGACATTAGAGGAGAAAATGTGATTTTTCTGTATTTAATTTATTTATATAATTATTTTTTGTGGAAAATATGGATTTTCAAGGAAAATTCAATAAGATGACCAAAGGAAATTTTCTATTCTTAAGAAAATTATGGGGCTTTCCTAATGACTAGAAGATCATTTGGACTAATTTTGGTGATTTTTTGAATTTTTTTTATTTATTATAATTATTTTGAGTTTTGGAGTGTTAATTAATTTAAAAATAAAATAAAGGTTGAAAAATGAATTTTATATTTTTCAAAAATCCCTCTGATATCAGAGAAACCAGAAAACCAATTTTTATAATTTCCTAATTTTTCTTTGTTTTATTAGAATTATTTTAGTGAAAAGGTTGAAAAATACATTTTTAATATTAAAAATTACATTAAACCTTTAAAATTCAATATCTTATCCTAGGGACTTAAGAAAAATATTTGATTTGTTCATAAGTGTTTAGAATTCTAAATATGACATTTTGGTGATTTTTAATATTTTTGTGATTTTTATTATTTTTTAATTATTAAAATATTAAAATAATGATAAAAATTAACTTTTTTAGAAAATTATAATTTTAATTTTTCTAAGTTCCTTTGATATCAGAGAAGCTCCAAAATGATTTTTGTGCATTTTTGAAAAGTATTTTGTGAGTTATGAATTTTTAAAGTTTGATTTCATTCATGGGGCTTAATTAACCCATTTGGCGGGGCTAACCAAGTCCAATTAATTCCAACATTTTATGTAGTGTTTTCCTATCCCTAGAGGACAGTGGAGAATTATTTTTAAGTTAATTTGATGAATGGTTAACCCTAATTAATTAAAGTTCAATTTTGGGTGTTTAGGATAATTAGGGTTGTTCAAAGTGAATTAGCTCAAAAATTATTTTTCCTAGGTCCCTCTGGTCATAAGAAACATCACCAAATTTTCCTAGAATTTATTTCTCAACATGCTAATTATTGGAATTAAAACACTAAAAATAGTAACATGCACTTGAAAAATCAATAACTTCTCATAGGGATGGCCTCTGACCTTGGAAAATTCTGGGAATGTTCCCAAGTTCAGAGGCTTCAAAAGCCCTATGGTCTCATGCCATGGTGAATTTCCTATATTCTTGGAGAATTGAAATAGTGCAGAGAGTAAATAAATCATTAAAAATAAAATACTTAATGAAATGACTTGATTTCTTTTCCACATTATTCTCCTCTATTCACTGAGCAAGAGGGTATTTTTATTTTATTTTTAGGATTTTTCTACACGAAGTTATGAATTTTTGAAGTTCTGGGAATTAAATAAATAGAAAAATAGTCTATTTTTCTACTTATCCACGGGACCCCACGCCATCCTCGGTAGCTCCGAAAGGCCACGCGACGCGCTCTGATTCTGTGCCGCCATCCGACTCAGCGCTCCAGGGGCCCGCGGTTCATGTCCCGTTGCTCTGTCCGGCATGATCTTGGCTGTCCGCTCAATACATGCGCGATCCAACGGTTTTCAATCATCGTCTACGACTGGTGTGAACCCGTGACCGTCAACCTTCTAACTCTAATTTCTCACTTGATTCTCAATGGATTTTTGAGTTCTTATTCTCTATGGATTCGTCTTGAAGAGACGAACACATCCATACGGTAAACATGCATTGAAATTGACCCAAACAAAATGGAGAATCTCTGGAAGCTCGGGAGGAAGTGTGAGTCCATACCTTTGCTCAGAGAAGTGAAGCTTCAATCTGAGAGTTGTGTCACGTTCAATTGGGTCTAAGCAAGCTCCATATGAAGTCCCTTGGCCTGGTGAATTTTCTAGGTATGATTTCGACCAAGCCTGATCACAAAGCTTGGAGGCTGGAATCAATGGCTGGCGTGGTGAGGGGGCTTTTGCCGGGAAACTTCTCCTCTTGGTCTGGTGAAGGTGTAGGACCAATCAATTTGGAGATTGGCTCATTGTGGTGAAGTGTCCTGGTTTTGGGCTTGAATTTCAACTCTGAAATTGGGCTCACAGAGAGGAAATGGCAGGGGATTTCAGTGGGGATCAGGTTCTCTATGTGTAGAGAGTGGCCTGGGATAATTTTGGTAGGGTTTCAGTACGGTTTGGTTCAGCACCCCTTATGGCCGAGAGGAGGTGGTGTTTAAATAGGAGAGGCTGGAGGGCCTCCCAGGGGGATTTAAGGTTTGGGATCAGCTGCTTAGGTCAAGGGAAGAACAGCCATGGTGGCCATTGGGCATGGGGCAGCTCAGCAGGTGAGAATTTCAAACTTTGGCTCCTCCCAAGGTCTCAGCCATGGTGTTTTCCGGAGATCCAAGCAGCTGGTCAGCAGGCATGGGTCACCCTCAAGTCCAGGTGGGTCAGGGCTGGAGGTTTGTGCAGGCAATTGAGCTTTGCCATGTGTAAAGTGTTTGAATCAAAGTAGAATGGGGTAAGGGTGTATTTTGGCTAAGTTTGGTCAAATGCATGGATTGGGCTAGGTGCACCTTCCCATGGCTAGCTTGGGCTGAGGATAAAGTGGTTTAGGTCAGCTTAATTAGTGGGGAAGGGTCACCATCCAAATATAATTAAGTTTAAGCAAGGTTTAGTGGAGTCATGGAAGTGGCTAATCCCCTTAAGGGAATATGGAAAGGGCCTCCCCCTCTTGCCATCTTGGGTATGGTGATGTGGAAAGTAGATTCCATGGCTCTCATGGCTTCCATGTGGCTCATGCATGGCTTCATGGCTCATATATGGCTTGGGAAAAGTTGTCTCACTTGCATGAGAAAGGGTGTTGGAATTTTTCATGGATTTAAGGAGAATTGTCATAAGGCTTGATTTTGGTTTATTTGGTGATGGATTTTAGAACTTAGGAAGTGTTTTAAATCAAAGGGATGATGAGAGGAATTTCATGTGGGCTTTGTCATGGACTTTGGGCTTTTAGGAATGCTTAAGGGAATGAGCCTTTAGGTTTAAGAATGAATTCATGGATGGGAATTTTGTAGAAGTTTGGGCCAAACAATTGTTGGGTTTGGTTTAGGGATGTGTCATGAGTGATTTGAAATGAATTTGAGGTGGTTTGGGTTTAAATTGGGTTGAATTTGGGTTTCTTTGGTAAATAGGCCAATGTAGGTCAAATTGGGCTAATTTGGGCCAATGTTGAGCTAAGGTTGAAATTTATGTAACATTAATGTTTGTAAATGTTTATGGGAGTGTTTCAAAGAGGTTTCAACTTTGGTTGGGTTTTGGTTTTGGGACTTGGGCTCATTTGGGTTAGGTTTGGGTTTGGGTCAAAATTGGGCTTTTTGGTTTTGGGTTGAATTTGAGTGGGGTTTGGGTCCAAATTTTGGGCAAATCATGTTATTTTTTTGTTTTTGGGGATGTTAGGGAAGGTTTAGAAAAGGTTTGGGGTCAATTGGAGTTGAATTGGTTTAGTTTGGACTAAGCTTGGGTCATGGGTCCAAATTGGGCTTTATGCTCAAAAGTGAAATTGGATGCAAATGTCAATCAAATTTGACTTGGATTTGGTCTAAATTGTTATTGTGGATATTAATTTGAAGTTTATAATTGAATTGGACCAAAGTTGGGGTCAATTGGGGAGATTTGGTTTGACATTGGGTTCATTTGGGTTAAGAATGGGCTAAATTGGGGGTTTTGGTAAAATTGGGGTAAATTGACAAAATTGGACCATGGTGTAGTTGGACAAAATGAAATTGGGAATAATTGGGATTTTTGGGAATTTTCTAGGAATTTTCTGAATTTTTGGATTTTTGGGTCAAGAGGGGTATTTTGGGTATTTGGAGGGTATTGGGGGGTACTTTTGGAATTTTTGGTATTTTTGGCTATGGATGATCAATTTGCGTGGAGTGAAATGTTTAGGAATGGTTTTGGGGAATTTTTGGTAATTTAGGTGATTTTGCAAATTTTGGGAAGTTCCAAGGGCATTTGGTAGGTTTGGTGGGGCTGGGGCCCCGGGGACAAAAATTGAAATTTTGGAAGAATGAAGATTGATCAAACTTGAGCAAAATGGAATCACTTTGGTTGAGCCATGAAGTCATATTAATCCTATATGAGCCATGAGGGGACTCATTTGAGGCATTCACTATGTTGTTCCTAACCCTCTTAGCTAGGGGCTTAGGGGTTAAGGTCCATCCATATGAATTACCTGCATGAGTCAAGGAGTCAAGTTGGGTATGGGTGTGGTTTTAGGATTTGGATTGTGTGTGTGAGAGTGTAGACTGTGAGTGTAGTGAGTGTGTAAGTCAACCCTCACCAGATCAAGCCACCCAAGGTGGTCCTAAGGCCAAAGAGTCCTATAGGGAACTCATCCTTTAAACCTTCACATTTGATTTCAACCCTCTAGGTGATTAGGGGTCTAGAATCAAGCATGTGGGGTTTGCAGGGAGACAAGAAGTGGTTTAAATTTCTAAAGGATGGGTCCCAATTCTAGTCCTCTAAGATAGTCAAAGGAAAAGCCTAAGGCTAGATCCTAAGCATTAAAGAGAGAAGAGAATACCTCATTAAAAATGAGGTCAACATCCAGACAAAGCAATGATGTCATTTTCATATCATTTGACTGAACCATGCATGAATAATGAAGCTGAATATGAAGCGTTCATAACCGGTCTCGAATTAGGAATACGAATGGAAATAAAGAACATTGACATCTACAGAGACTCTTACTTGATCATCAATCAAATTGTGGTCAAATACAAGACATTAAAACCTCGACTTGAAAAATATTCTCGTTACACTCTAAAACTACTTTAGCTGATTCCTGATGTAACTTTCTTCCTAATTCCGAGACGAGACAATTTTTTAGTAGATGCTTTGGCAAAACTTGCAAAAGAATTCGCTTGTCTAGAAGAAGATGATATTCTTATCTCTATAAAAGGATGACAAGTTCATTCCCAAATTGACATGGACAACCTATAGAAAATTGGTGAAAATATGACAACAACAACAATTGATGAAGAAAAGGATGATTGGCAACAACTAATTATTCAATATTTACAGACCAGAAGGTTACCTGAAAAAAATTCTATTGCAACCCAAATCAAACAAAGAGCATTATCCTATGCTCTAGTGAATGATATTCTTTATAAACAATCTTTTGACCAAATGTGGTTAAGATGTCTAAACCAATCTGAAGCTCAAATATTGTTAATGAAGTTCATTTAGGCCTATGTGGCGAGCACCAATCTGGACCTAAAATGATGGTGAAAATAAAAAGAATGAGATACTATTGGCTGACAATGATGACTGCCTGTCTTGAAACTGCAAAGAAATGTCATCAATATCAGATACATGGATTGGTTTTACATCAACCGCCAAATGTATTACTTCCAACTGTTGCATCTTGGCCATTCAAATGTTGGGGCACAGACATAGTGGGCCCTATAGATCCTCCATCATCTAAAGGCCGTCAATTTATTTTGGCAGCCACTGATTACTTCTCCAAATAGGCATAAGTGATACTGCTCAGAGAAGTTAAATATTGTCTATAGATTTAGAATTCCTCGAAGAGTCATATCAGCTAGTGGACTAGCATTTATAAATACAAAAATGAACAATTTTATTCAAAGACATGGGATAGACTGGAGATATTCTACAATCTATTATCCTAAAGCTAATGGTCTAGCTGAAGCCTTCACCATAACATTGGTACAAATTTTGAAAAAGACATTAATTAATAGTCCAAGACAATGGCACGAGCGATTGATAGAAGCACAATGATCCTATAGGACTACATACCGAACACCAACATAGTCAACACCGTTTGCTTTGGTATATGGTTCTAAGGCTATTTTACCACTGAAAATGTAAATTCCTTTTATCAGAGTTGTTTTTGCAAACAAAATAACTTAAGAAGAAAATGTGAAATTACTAGTTGAGGAACTTGAGAGTTTAGAAGGAAAACATCTACAAGCATAGTAAAATCTGGAACTATATCAAGCAAAAATGATACGGGCCCATGACAAATTGGTTTCATCCTAGAACCTCTCAAATCGGTGAACTAGTTTTAGTTCTTCAAAGACGTATACTTGCTCATTGAAGAATAGGTGGAAAATTTGAACCAATATGGGAGGGTCTGTATGTTTTGAAAGACATATTAAGGATGATCATACCAATTGGTAGATTATCAAGGAGAAAGAGTCTTTCCACCAATCAACGGACGTTTCTTAAAAAAATATTATGCGACATAAAAAATCATGCCTTGTTTGTAAACTGAAATAATAATGAATAAAATTAAAAATAAAATTTTGACAATCACTGTCTCTTTTTGAACATCTCCTTTTTTTCACATAAATTATTTTTCTGAATATCATTTCTCAACAATAATAAATTTTGTTTTGATAAAATAAATTGAAATTTGGTCTGATATATGTCCAATAACATGTTGCTTAAAGAGAAATGGCGAATAACAGACTCTTATTCAATTTTTGAAGTGGTGTGTGTTTGGCATTAGACCGACGATTATTATGCTGTAGACAAGGATGGCAATCCTCCTAGAATTTTACAACATGAACAAGTGGATCCATTACCCATGATGATTATTCAAATTAATGGGATTTCTTAGATTAATGGGATCTCTTAGTTTGATTACTGACGCTACTGCTGGTAGATTATTAATGTCAAAACCTTTTGATGAGGCATATTCTTTAATAGAAGAGATGGCTACTAATAATTTTTAATGGCCCTCTGAATGGATAAATCCTAAAAGCATAGCTAGTATTCCTGATTTTGATGCAATATCTATTATGGCTTCTCAAATTGTTGTTATTTCAAAGAAAATAGATCAATTTGGAATGAATTATTATTGAACGCCTTAGGTGTTAGAGGAAAATTCAATGGGACAAATAGTAGATTCTCAATCATCTTATGAGACTTTGAATGTTATAAATAATAGACCCAATAATCTTTATTCTAATTATTATAATCCTTGTAGGAAAAACCACCAAAACTTAAACTGGAATAATAACACTGCCACTGTTAATCCGTAGTCGGGGAACAATTATGTGAACCCATTGGAAAATTTGAACAACTAGGGAAACACTAACTATAGACCCTCTTATCCTCAAAGTTTCAATAGTAACCTAGAAATTAAGGAAAAGTAATTATATATGGAAGAATTGATATTAAACATGGGTAATCAATTACAAAGTCAAGGGAACCAATTACCAGGTGAAGGTAGCCAATTACAAAGTCAAGCAGCTACTATAAAAAATATTGAAAATCAATTAAGACATATTGTTACTCCACTTAGTAATTGACCTTCAGGAACTTTCCCTAGTAATTTTGAGATTAATCCATAGGATCAAAATAAAGACCAAATTAAGGCTATACAGTTAAGAAGTGGAAAAGAATTGGAATCAAGAGTGCAAAAAGTTGTTGAATTGATAAAGAGAAGGTGGAAACTGAAAAAGGTAATGATCATACATATCCACTTAAACCGAAGAAAATTTCTATAGAAAGACCACCACCTCCATTTCCTCAAAAACTGAAACACGAAAAAGAGAGATAAAAAATTCTCAAATTTTTTAAAAATCCTTAAAAAATTGACAGTAAACATTCCCTTTGTTGAAGCCTTAGATCAAATGCCTAACTATGTGAAGTTTATGAAGGATATACTAAATAAGAAAAAGTAGTTTACATATAATGAGACTACTACACTCAATTATGAGTGTAGCACAATTAGTCAGAAAAAGCAACCTAAAATACTCAAAGATCCTGGTTGCTTCACTATACATTATGCTATTGGAGGAATTTTTTTGGAAAAGCCTTATGTGATCTGGGAGATACTATTAATCTCATGCCTCTATCAACTTTTAAATGGCTGGGAATAGGAGAAATTTCCCCTACTTCAGTAACTCTTCAGTTAGTTGATCGTTCTATTGCTTATCCAAAACGAGTTGTAGAAGTCAATTTAGTAATGGTTGATAAATTTGTCTTTCCTGTGGATTTTATTGTTTTAAATATGGAGGAAGATAAAGAAATTCCTATCATTTTGGGAAGACCATTCCTTGCAACTGGAAGAGCTATGATAGATGTTCAAAAAGGAAAATTAACTATGAGAGTTAATGATCAAGAGATGACATTCAAAATATTAAAAGCTATGAATTACCCTATAACAAAAAAAGGTGATGAATGCTTTTGTATGGAAATTTGTGACTATTTAAAAGATGAGAATTTTAAGAAAAATTTTAAAGAAAAAAGAAACAAGAAGATTTGAAATGTAAGGATGAAAATGAAATGGAAGATAAATATGATGAGATGGATAATGAAGAACAGAATATGTTCAGGAAAGATTTAAGATGTTGGATATTACAGAAAATTATAATAATATTCTAAATCCATATATTCTAAACCTCTTAAACTTAAGATGCAAATACTTCCTAACCATTTGATGTATGTGTTCATAGGAGAAGTATCTACATAACCAGCTATTGTATCCTTAGATTTAAATGATTTACAAGAGCAGAAATTATTAGATACATTAAAAAGATAAAAAAGGCTTTAGGTTGGACTTTAGCTGATATTAAAGGAATCAATCCTTTGATCTGTATGAATAGAGTTCTATTGGATGAACAACATAAACCTAAAGCTGATCCGTAAAAGAGATTAAATCCATTGATGAAGGAAGTAGTAGAGAAAGAAACTTTAAAATTGTTGGATACTAGAATTATATATCCTATTTCAGATAGTGTGTGGGTCTAATTCATTGTGTTCCTAGGAAAGGTGGAGTGACAGTTGAGACAAATGAAAGAAATGAATTAATAACTATGAGACAAGTCACTGGTTAGTGAATCTGTATTGATTATAGAAAATTAAATGCTACCAAAAAGATCACTTTCCTTTTCCTTTTCTAGACCAAATGTTGGATGGGCTTGTTGGGCACAAATTTTTTTGTTTCTTAGATGGATATATCAGCTATCATCAAATACTAATTGCTCCTGAGGATCAACAAAAGACTAAATTTACTAGTCCTAGTTGAACATTTGCTTTCCGACCAATGCTCTTTGGATTATGTAAAGCACCTGCAACATTTCAAAGATGTATGATGTCAAATTTTAGTAATATGATTGATAATGGAATAGAAGTTCTTATGCATGATTTTCATATTTGAAAATTCATTTTGAGCTCGATTAAATAATTTAGAAAATGTTTTGGAGTTATGAAAAAAAAAAACATATTTAGTTCTAAATTGGGAGAAATTGTAGGAAGGAATTGTACTTGGGTATAAAATTTTTGAATATGGCACGGAAGTCGACCCTGCAAAAAACTTTAAATCAACATGAAACTACCACCTACTACTATTGTGAGAGGGGTTTAGAAGTTTTTTAGGACACGCTGATCTCTACAGGCGATATGTTAATGATTTTTCAAAAATTACCAAGCTCTTATACCAACCTTTAGAAAAAGGTAAGAAATTTGATTTTATTTAAGAATGTTTAAATGCCTTTGATATATTGAAAGAAAAATTATTCACTGCCACTATAATAGTTTTTTACCTCACTTTTATGATGATCATTGATGAATCATTTTGATAAAAGGAAGTCTACCAATATTGACCTCCTAAACTTTACCAATGGTCATTAAACCCTAGTACCTGAGATAAAACACTAATGATCCCCGATAGATATAATTGCAACGGATGCCAGAAACTTGGTACCATCAGATATAAGTGAGCTGATGATTTAAGATATGAAATAATGATTTTATAATATGGGATATTACGCAAGTATACGTATCATTTATCAACTAATATAAGACTTTCTGATTAAGCTCCGAGATATTTAACCCACAGGGAAAATGTGAAATCTTTAAAGGAATCAGAGAAAGTATCTTTTTATTTTCTTTAATTGTTTTCAAAAAAGAATGTATTGATTTTGAAAAGTTTTGAAGGTTGATATGTCTTTTGAAATTTTCTTAATAAAATGCTAAACAAGAAATTAAAATTACAATACCTAATAACACTGGATGTAAAGTACTATTAACTAGAATATATTTTTCTTTCCTTTCATGAAGTAGTAATAATTCTTAAAGTATTATTGTGGAACTATTCAAATTTTTGTTGTGACAGATAGAAACAAATTTGTTCTTTACCCTTACTTGGTTCTATAAAGAACATAGGTTAATTTGAAATTCATATTATTTTGAACATGGTTAGGCAGGGAAGATACCAGTCTCTCACTCTAGATTTCCCTCTATTGCCACCACCTGGGGGATAACTTCTCATAACAAAACTCAAAACTTCAAACCAAATTAGGGGGTTTTAACTTGTCACTCTAAAATCCTCTAATTTTACATCCTTTTGTAAAAATATCTTCTAATATTACATTCAATTATATGGACTACAGTTCTCACCCATATAATTTCATGTGATTCTTACTAACTTTTATGAGACAATACCACATTGGATCTTACATAATCTCAAGAAATTTTACAACTTAACATGCCAAATTAAGAAGTAAACAATTTTTTTAGAATCAATCTTCCCAACTTCTTCCAACTTTTAAACACTTATACTTTCCACAACAATTCTCTTTAAATTAATTACTTCTCCATTTAAGAAAGAAAAAGATAAAGTAAACTACTCATAATGCATTGAGAAAATATAAAAACACATTGAATTGAAATTAAAAACAACGATAAGAAAAATCATAAACGAAAACAAGTATTAATAAACTAAATAAAAGTAAACACTTATTTGAAAATCCTCTCCTCAAGATTAAGGAAGTTCCTCTGAAACTTTGACTCTTTGCTAATATAAGTTCTCAGAGCAAGTCTCCTAAATCCGTTGACTCAGAATACAGACTTTAGACTTTATTAAAAACTAATCTAAAAGAAAGAAAAGAAGTGGGAAGAAAAATACTTTACTCCGACCCTTTTCTCCTTTATACTCTCTACTCCTACTCTAAATAAAAACTTTTAAAATGCAGTGGAAGAACAATGGAAGTACTCTTCAAAATGCAGTGGAAGAGTCTCCTTAAATTGCCTCCTCTAAATCTTTCCGAGTCTCTTTAAATAGTAAACCAAAGAATGTCTTGGTGTCTCTTCAAAATGTGTCCAGACTCGATGTATCTACCAAGGAACGCGCCCCTTCATTCAAACTTGCCGCCCAAAGGAAGTCATGGATGTTACCACCAAGAGATGCATCCCATCTCCTTTGAAAATGACACCAAATCCATTTGAATCTCAATTTTTAACTGTGGCGGCTAAGCGCCGGCCCAGCGGAGCTTAGCCGCCAGTGCCAAATTTTTTATTTTTCATTTTTTTGCTCCAAATTTGATCCAATTTTTCTCATTTCATCATAGCCATCCATTTTCATCATACCTGCAAGAAAAATACAAAATACCTTACATTAAAGTGCAATATCATTAAACATAGGTATAAAAATGTGCATAAAAATACTATATATTTTAGGTGTATCAAAATCCCCCAAACTTAAAATGTTACTTGTCCTCAAGTGACAGTTAATCTCATAGAACATTATAGCATGCAAATTATGTAATGAGTTTCTTTGGAAGATAACAAAATTTGGTTCTAGAAATGGAATAGTACAATTTAGAAAAAAATTCAATAATTAAAACCAACTTAAAGTTTAGAAAGTTCTTAAGTAAAATAAAATGATAAATATAAGTCTCTATCTATTTCAGAAATATTTGTAGATTTTTCAAAATATAGGATTCAAACATTTATTTTTCTCACTTAAAATCTTTATTTGAAAAATAATTTTACTTACTATATTATAACTTCAAGCTTTAGATTTTCTCTAAACTTATATCTTAAACATTAGGTATGAAACCAATTTTTGATTAGGTCCTTAAATCCTCAAGCTTCTCCTCCCTTTTCATATACTATATTTTTCACTTTTTTTTTTTCTAAGGCAAGGATTACTATATCTGGATCAACCTTTATTGATTTTAAATTCCATCCTTCCATTTAAAATAAAGATCAGATATACATCTTTCACTTAAAAATCATAATAATAGTATCTGAAAATTACTCTTCAAAAAAAGAAATCTAAGCTTTGAAGAATAAAAGTCAAATCTTCTATTTATCCAAAAATACAAAACTTTTTACTAAAGATAGTTTAAATTTATTTAACACCTCTTCATTAAGAAAATTTTAACTTTAAGTTTTTCATGATTACTATAAGTTTTAACTAAATTCTTTTATTCATTACTTTATTCAAAATTTTGTTCACCTAATATAACTTCATGTATATAATTGTTCTCAATCAAAAATAAGATTTATTTTTAAGTATTCTTGAGAATCAAATAAAATTTTAGGTTATTGAAAATCTTTGTTTTTAAAATCCCCCCCTAAACTTTAGATTTTTAATTGAGATAAAACATTTAAGCATAATAAATAATACATGGGTGAGAAATAAAAACTGACATATCATGCTTGCAGGAATTTTTAATATCCTAATTTGCATGTATAACAATTTAAATATAGGATTAAAATGAAATCAAATTTAGTTTTTCAAAACATTTTTTTTATATTAATAATTAAAGTAAAATTTTCAGAAGACTTCTACATTAGTGGAGGTTTTCAAAGCAAACGCACACCAACTAAAATAACACACTGATACAAATAACAGATGATAGTGGAATTTAAAGAATTTTAAACATGTAGTTTTCCTAAATAGAAGTTTCTAATAGTGGTTTATAATTTCCTAACAGCTTTTGAAATTAAAAATACATACTACTAAAAACTTTGAAATTACATACACATAAAAACATTTACTATTACACACTACCACACAACAACATATAAATCAACAATAAAACAATAACAATACCTGAATATGCATAACAAATAAATAGTACAACTACAATCTGCGTACTATCAAGGTTCACATCACGACACAATCATCAAACAAATTACTAGATAAAGTACATAGTGACACAACAAATCAATAAAAAAACTAAAAAAAAACAAAATATATCTACTCTTCATCCACATCATCATCATCATCTTGCTCGTTCCAATCTCTGGATGACACATAAGGTATATAGAATGGATGAGGTTGCATCTCAGCACTCTGATCTCCTCTAATCAGTCTATCCAAATATTACTGATAATTCTCCTCATATTCATCCTGTTTTACAATATATCTCTCAACATTATCCAGCTTACCATCCATATCTCTCACATGCTCTCGAGTAAGACTCACTTTTTTCAAAATATTTCTTAATAAACCAGTCTGTGAATCAGTAGATGACGAAGCATGTGAAGTAGTAGCATGAGAAGCAAAAGCAGTAGAAGCAGAAGCAGTAGAAGCCCTACCAAATCCTCCTCTCCAACCAAACTCTGAATGTACAGTGTAAGCACCAACGTTTACACTGGTAATTGGTCTCAATGGCTGAAGTACATCTTCCCAGGTTTCAAATTTCACTCCATATCTTTCACATAGTGAATGAATCAAGGAAGGAAATCCCATACCTGCAGTCGTGGTTGATCTAGCACAGTTCAAAACATAATAAAAAATTATGCTTCCAATGTCAATAGGCTTCACATGCTGAATACAATGGTTCAACACCACTCTTTCTCTCATCACTTCACTGGTATGACTTGAAGGTAACAACTTAGATGAGATAAAATAATGCCATGCCTAAGAAATTACATTCAATTTGGAAGCAGGAAAGTTCACTCTTCTATTATTTGTAATTTTCCATAATCCTCTTCCATCAGTCAGAAACTCCATAATCTCATCTAATTCTCCTTCCGAAGGATGATAGTTACAATAAAAACAGAACATGTCCGGAGGTAGTCCATAAAAGGTATTGATTGCACCCGAAGAAAAGTTCACTTCATGCCTCCTAACCATCACCTGATTTTCCTCTGCAGCAGGTAAATTTGCATAAAATTCTCTTACCACAGAAACAACAGCAACAATGGAGAAGCAACAGTAATTCTGCCAGTTTCTTCTCGCAATCATATCTTCAATCACCTCTCCTGGCTTACTAAACACTCGCTCAGGAATCAACTTACGTGATTGCAATGCATCGACGTATCATTCCTCAGCCCTCAAACTAACAAATTTGTCAGAATCAAACTTCATCTTTTCTCGTGCACGCTTAGACTTTGAAGCCATCTCTAAAAATTCAAGAAAAATTCACCATAAATTCCAAAATCAAACTAAACTTGCTAAATTATCTTCCAAAAGATATTTTCACTAAATCCAAGCAATTTATCAAGCTTTTCATCAAATTTTCACCATGAATAGTGATTTTAAGATCTTCCAAAATGTACTCAAAATACATGGTGAAAATTAACAATTTTTACTTAGGAGTAGTGCTCTTACCTCAAGGAATCCAAATCTGACATTTTTTGTTGAGATCGGCTCTTAAATGATCCACAATATGATAGCCTAGGCTCCTTTTTCGAGGTAAAGCAAAGGTTAAAGATGATGGGGCGGTTGAAAATGACAATTTTCAAGTTTTTAACTTTCGGGAATCAATTTTCACAAACTGGCGCCTAAGCGTGAACTATTGGCGCTTAACCGCGAAATCTGGCGCTTAAGCGCAAGCATTCTGCCGCTTAGCCGCCAGTACCCAAATTTTTATAATTAAGGTATATGAACTGAATCACTTGGTTAATTACCCTTAATTACTCCACAATAAATAATTCTCACCACAAATCTCTAATGCTCCAAATCAAAGATAAATAACCAATGATTCCACACAAATTTCACAAAAACAAACTTATATTAAAACAAACATAACACTTAATACAATGCTAGAAGATTTATCAAAATATAAATGATAAAATTCTCAAAATACAAGACACTATAATCTTAAACTGATAAGTGTACATCTCTAAGATGTACATCACATCATCAGGCATATATAAAAACATTCACACCAAACTTGAACTCACAAGAGCACTAACATAACACATAAGAAACTAAAGAAATAAAAACAAAACACTTTTAATTTCACTCTCCATTAGGCATAATATAACCAGAACCACTATTATTCGCATTTGACTCTTCAGGAATATAAATTTGATTGAGCGGGCGATAATTGTTCATTCTTATATCATCTTCTTCAATCCATTTGTTCTTCACAAACATCGCCTTATCTATTTCTTCCACATACCTTGAATGATTGAATTGCATCTTGAGTTGTCATCCCATGTGATCCAGATGTAAAGTAATATCATTGATCTTTACTT
Organism: Papilionanthe hookeriana x Papilionanthe teres; assembly: GCA_022702705.1. Lineage (NCBI taxonomy): Eukaryota > Viridiplantae > Streptophyta > Magnoliopsida > Asparagales > Orchidaceae > Papilionanthe > Papilionanthe hookeriana x Papilionanthe teres. The sequence continues at coordinate 154,016,741 of CM040424.1, forward strand.
CCATTGAAGTCACTCGAGCTTCAATTTTTGCAATCATCTCTGCAATACCTTGAATGCTAACAGCCAGATATCCATTAAATAACTCCTAAGCACTATCACAAATGAACTTACTTTTATCAGAATCTTGCTTCTTCTTCATCTCCTTCTCCCAGGAAGACCTGGTGCTCGAAATTCTCTTCTTAGACTTCAGAAATGAAAATAGGACTTGGGGCAAGTGTTTTCCTTATGTTAGGACCTTTTTATATAATTGGGAGATGCTAGAATATTCTCCAACACGTTTAGAATCTCTTAAATAACTCCCACAACTTCTCCCCCATGATCTGGGCACTGAATTTACATTTTTCACATTTTTTATAACTGTGGCGCCTAAGCGCCAACTAGTCGGCGCTTAGCCGCCAGTGCACAATTTAGCACAGGTCTGCTAAGTGTCCAAATTCTCATTCTGACTTTTCCAAATCATCAATGAAGGTCAAATAAACTCCACTTAAGTTTAAAAACTCCAAATTACTACCACTAAAAACATAAAAACAAACCAAACAAAGCTAACAAAACACACAAAACAAACATAAAGCAAAGCACACTGATAAATATATGTTGCCTCCCACAAAGCGCTTATTTTAACGTCTTCAGCCTAACAAACCCAGAACTCATTCTAAGTGACCCAACATTAAATTCTCATCAGATTTAGATTTATTGACTGAAAAATATGGTTTAAGTCTATGTCCGTTAACTTTAAATATTTTTCCAGTCTTAGGATCTTGAATATCTACAGCTCCATAAGGATAAACTTTTATCACAATGAATGGACCCATCCACCTGGACTTAAGTTTTCCAAAAAATATTCTCAATCTAGCATTATACAGCAAAAATTGTTGTCCTGGTAAAAGATTTTTGGTAAGAATCTTCCGATCATGCCATAACTTCATCTTTTCCTTATAAATCTTAGCATTTTCATAAGATTCATTCCTTACTTCTTCAAGCCCATTCAATTGCAATATTCTTTTTTCAGCAGCATCATTCAAATTATAATTGAACTCTTTAATAGCCCAACAAGCCTTATGCTCAAGCTCAAAATGTAAATGACAAGCTTTTCCAAAAACAATCCTGTATGGGGACATTCCTATAGATGTTCTGTAAGCAGTCCTATAGGCCCACAAAGCATAATCCAATTTAATTGACCAATCCTTTCTATTTGGATTAACAGTTTTTTCCAATATTCTTTTAATTTCATGATTGGATAATTCAACCAAATCACTTGTCTGCGGATGATAAGCAGTATCAATGCGATGATTAATATGATATTTCTTTGCTAACTTCCCAATAATCGCATTTCTAAAATGACTTCCTCCATTAGTTATGATTACTCTTAGTATTTTAAATCTGCAAAATATATTCTTTTCTAAAAACTTTGCAACACTTTGAGCATCACATCGAGGTAAAGCAATTACTTCAATCTATTTGGAAACATAGTCTACTGCTATCAAAATATAAACATTTCTGAAAGATGGTGTAAATGGTCCCATAAAATCTAATCCCCAAACATCAAATATTTCAACTTCCAACATATAATTGAGGGGCATCTCATTTCTTCTAGAAATATTGCCTACACGCTGACATCTATCACAATTTTTAATATAAACATTCACATCCTTAAAAATTGTAGGCCAATAAAATCCTTATTGTAATATTTTATATGCAGTTTCATCACTTCCAAAATGTCCCCCATAATCAGAATCATGACATTTTTTATAATTTCATAAGTCTCTTCCACAGGTACACATCTTCGAATTATAAGATACTTTCCTTGTTTATTTAAAAATGGGTCATCCCAAAAATAAGTCTTAGCATCAAACAGAAATTTCTTCTTTTCATGATATGTCAAACCATAGGGTATAATATTACTAACAATAAAGTTTATAATGTATGCATACCATGGAACACTCTGTTCTTTAACAGTGAACAGTTTTTCATCAGGAAAATGTTCATTAATTTCTTCAATATCACAGAAAGATTTTTCAATTTCAAACCTAGACAAATAATCAGCAATTTGATTATCAGAACCCTTCCTATCTATTATCTCAAAATCAAATTCTTGCGAAAGAAGAATCCATCTTATAAGTCTCAGTTTTGCATCATTTTTCTTCATTAATTATTTTATAGCAGAATGATCTGTATGCATAAGACATTTAGTTTCAATTAAATATGATCAAAATTTATCAAAGGCAAATACTATAGCTAATAACTCTTTCTTAGTAGTGGTATAATTAATTTGAGCTTCATTAAAAGTTTTACTAGCATAATAAATTACTTTGAAAATTTTATCATATTTCTAACCCAAAACAGCACCAATAGCATAATCACTAGCATCCACATTAATTCAAAAGGTTTTCCCAATTTGGTGAAATTATTACAGGTGCAGTGATTAATTTTTCATTTAATGTTTCAAAGGTTTTATGGCAATCATCATCAAAATTAAAAATTGCATCTTTTTCCAGTAAACGACATAAATGTTTTGTAATCTTTGAAAAATCTTTGATGTAACGCCCGTAGAATCCAGTATGTCCTAAAAAACTTCTAATTCCCCTTACATTTGTTGGGCAAGGTAAATTAGATATAACTTGAATTTTTGCACGATCTACCTCTAAACCGTTTTCTGAAACCCGTGTCCCAAAACAATTCCTCCTACTACCATAAATTGACATTTTTCCTAATTAAGGACCAAATTAGTTTCTTCACAGTGTTTTAAAACTTTAGATAGATGTTCTAAACATGATTCAAATGAACTTCCAAATATTGAAAAGTCATCCATAAAATCTTCAATCCCTTTTTCAATTAAATCACAAAAAAATAGCCATCATACATCTCAGAAATGTAGCAGGGGCATTACATAAACCAAAGGGCATTCTTCTAAAAGCAAACGTACCATAAGAACTGGTAAACATAGGATTCTCTTGATCCTCAGGAGCAATTTGAATTTGGTGGTAACCAGTATATCCATCTAGAAAACAAAAGTATTTATGCTCAGCCAGTCTATCCATCATTTGATCTAAAAAAGGAAGTGGAAAATGATCTTTCCTTATGGCAAGGTTTAATTTTCTATAATCAATTCATATTCGCCACCCTGTAACTTGTCTTGTTGGTATCATTTCATTCTTTCATTAACAGTCACAGTTACTCCTCCTTTCTTAGGAACACAATGAATAGGACTAACCCATGCACTATCTGAAATAGGGTAGATAATTCCAGTATCCAACCACTTTAAAATTTCTTTCTTAACAACATCTTTCATAATAGGATTTAATCTCCTTTGGGGATCAGATCGCGGTTTGCTATTATCTTCCATAAGAATTCTGTGCTTACAAATTAATGAACTGATTCCTTTAATATCAGCAATTGTCCATCCAAAGGCTTTGTTGTGCTTCTCCAGAATTTAAAGCAAACTCTCTTCTTTTTTTTTCAGTTAATTGAGAGGAAATTATAACAGGCAAGGTTGAGGATTCACCTAGAAAAACATACTTCAAATGATCTGGATGCATTTTTAATTCAAGTTCAGGAGGTTTTTCAATTGATGGACCATAAGATTTAACTTTTTCAGTCATATTGAACAATTCAAAACATTCACGAACATACTTAAATCTTCTTCTTGAAAATCTTCAGAATCAAATAACTCTTCTTCTTGGTTATATTCAAATTCTTCTCTTTCAACTTTCTCTTCATAAGTTGATTTGAAATGGCATTCACTTAAATATTCGATAACATCCTTCCTAAAACACGCATCTTCTTTACCTCTTGCATTCATCGATTTTGAAATATTAAATGTAACAGTCTGATCATTAACCCTTATCGTTAATTCCCCTTTTTGCACATCTATCATGGCTCTGCCTGTAGCTAGAAAAGGTCTCCACAAAATTATGGGTATCTTTTTATCTTCCTCCATATCTAACACAATGAAATCAATTGGAAAAATAAACCGATCCACTTTTACCAAAACATCTTCTATAACTCCTTTAGGATATGTGATCGAACGATCTGCTAATTGCAGAGTTACAGTAGTCGGGGTTATTTCTCCTAGTCCCAGTATTTTGAATATTGATAGAGGCATAAGGTTAATGCTTGCACCCAAATCACATAAAGCTTTTCCACAAAATCTTTCTCTGATTGCACATGGAATTGTGAAACTACCAGGATCTTTAAGTTTTTCAGGGAGCTTTTTTTGAATTATCGCACTTCACTCCTCACTAAGTGCAACAGTCTCATTTTCTTCAAACTTCCTCTTTTTATTAAGAATATCCTTCATAAATTTAGCATAGCTTGGCATTTGTTCTAGGGCTTCAGCAAATGGAGTATTAATGGTAAGCTTCTTTAATATCTCCAAGAATTTTGAAAATTGCTTATCCAACTTTCGTTGACGAAATCTCTGAGGAAATGGAGGTGGTGGTTTTTCTAAATCAACCTTAGGTGGAGAAATAGGTCTTTCAAAACCTTTTGGAGTGTCCTCTTTAGGTCTTTCAATCTCTTCTTTCTCTACATCAGTTTCTTTTTGAACTCTACCTTCCAATTCTTTTCCACTTCTCAGTTGAATTGCTTTCACTTATTCTTTATTCTTTTCTCTTGGATTCACTTCAGTATTACTTGGAAGCATTCCTTGGGATCTATTACTTAAGGCATTTACAATTTGTCCCAATTGATTTTCAATATTTCTGATGGTTGCTCCATGAATTTGTAGTTGATTTCCCATATGTGATACTACTTCTTCCATAGACTACTTCTTATCCTTATATTGTAAAGCATTGTTATAACCTGAAAGATAAGTTAATCTATTATTATTATTACCTTGGCTGTTCCAATTCCCCAACGGGTTTTCTTGGGTGTTCCCTCATTGTTGATTAACACCACCCTGATTAATGTTATTCCAGTTAATATTTGGATGATTCTTCCAACCTGGGTTATAATAATTGGAATATGGGTTGTTAGGTTTGATTATAGCATTAATAGTTTCTCGTGAAGAATAAGAATCAACCATTTATCCTAATGAATTTTCTTTAATCATGAGATTTAGCTGAGAAAAATTCATCCCAAATTGGTTTATCTTCCTTGATACTTCAGCAACTTGATCTGCTAACATTGTAAAAGCATCATTTTCATAAAGACTAGCTATCTTTTAAGGATTTAAACTTTCAGAAGGCCATCGAAGATTATTAGTTGCCATTTCTTCAATTAAAGCATAAGTATCAGAAGATGGTTTAGACATTAATGATCCACCTGCAGCAACATCGATGATTGATCTAAGAGATCCAACTAATCCATTATAAAAAGTTTGAATTATTAACCAATCTGGTATCATATGATGTGGACATTTCCTGAGGAGATCTTTAAATCTTTCTCATTCTTCATATATTGATTCTCCTTCAAACTGACAAAAAGATGTTATATCATTTCTCAAATTAGCAGTCTTAGATGGTGGAAAATATTTAGCAAGGAATTTTTGTGACAGTTCACCCCAAGTTCTAATTGATCCAGGTGCTAACGAATGTATCCACATTTTAGCTTTATCCTTTAGTGAGAAAGGAAAAAGTCTAAGTCTAATAGCATCATCCGAAAAACCATCATATTTAAAAGTAGCACACAACTCTAGAAAATTAGCAAGATGCAAATTAGGACCTTTAGTTGTCGCTCCCCCAAACTGATTATTTGACACCATTTGGATAATAGCAGGTTTAAGCTCAAAAGAATTAGCAGCTACAGCAGGGTTTTGAGTACTACCACGAAGTTCATCTACTGTAGGGTTAACATAATTTCTTAAAGGTCTTAATTCTTGATGGATGCCAACATTTTGATTTTGATGATTTGCCATTTCTTGAATATTTTTTCTTTTTCTGTATTATTAATTTTTTTTTGATTTTTCAGATAGTTCTTTCTAATTTAGAATCGTAAGGCACAAGTCCTTCAGAACCTGAACTACGCATACAATAATAAAACAAAACAAAATACAACACACTAACAAAAACGAAGAAAAGTAAAAATTTATAATTTCCTAATTCTTTTTAAAATGCACTTTAAATTAATTTCCCTGGAAACGACGCTAAAAACTTGATCTCTGATAGATATAAGTGCAATGGATGCCAGAAACTTGGTACCGTCAGATATAAGTGCGTTGATGATTTAAGAGATGAAAATAACAATTTTATAATATGTGATACTATGCAAGTATACGTATCGTTTATCAAGTAATATAGGATTTTCTGATTAAGCCCCGAGATATCAAACACATAGGGGAAATGTGAAATCTTAAAGAAATCAGAGAAATTATCTTTTTATTTTCTTTAATTGTTTTCGAAAAAGTATGTCTTGATTTTGAAAAGTTTTGAAGGTTGATATGTCTTTTGAAATTTTCTTAATAAAATGCTAAACAAGAAATTATAATTACAATAACTAATAACACTGGATGTAAAATACTATTAACTAGAATATCTTTTTCTTCCCTTTCATGAAGTAGTAATAATTCTTAAAGTATTGTTGTGGAAGTATTCAAATTTTTATTGTGACAGATAGAAGCAAATGTGTTCTTTACCCTTGCTTGGTTTTATAAAGAACATATGTTAATTTGAAATTTATATTATTTTGGACATGGTTAGGCAGGGAAGATACCAGTCTCTCACTCTAGAGTTCCCTCGATTCCCACTACCTGAGGGCTAACTTCTCATAACAAAACTCAAAACATCAAACCAAATTAGGGGGTTTTAGCCTGTCACTCTAAAATTCCCTAATTTTAGTCCCATTTATAAAAATATTTTCTAATATTACATTCAATTATATGGACTACAGTTCTCACCCATATAATTTCATGTGATTCTTACTAACTTTTATGAGATAATACCACATTGGATCTTACATAATCTCAAGAAATTTTACAACTTCACAGGCCAAATTAAGAAGTAAACAAAGTTTTTAGAATCAATCTTCACAACATCTTCCAACTTTTAAACACTTATACTTTCCACAAAAATTCTCTTTAAATTAATTACTTCTGCATTTAAGAAAGAAAAAGATAAAGTAAACTACTCAGAATGCATTGAGAAAATATAAAAATACATTGATTTGAAATTAAAAACAACAAGAAGAAAAATAAAAAACAAAAACAAGTATTAATAAACTAAATAAAAGTAAACACTTATTTGAAAATCCTCTCCACAAGACTAAGGAAGTTCCTCTGAAACTTTGACTCTTTGCTAATATAAATTCTCAGAGCAAGTCTCCTAACTCCGTTGACTCAGAATATAGACTTTAGACTTTAATAAAAACTAATCTAAAAGAAAGAAAAGAAGTGGGAAGAGGAATACTTCACTCCGACCCTTTTCTCCTTTCTACTCTCTACTCCTACTCTAAATAAAACCGTTTAAAATGCAGTGGAAGAACAATGGAAGTACTCTTCAAAATGCAGTGGAAGAGTCTCCTCAAATTGCCTCCTCTAAATCTTTCCTAAGACTCTCTTTAAATAGTAAATCAAAAGGTGCCTTGGTGTCTCTTCAAAATGTGTCCAGATTCGATGTATCTACCAAGGAACGCCCCCCTTCATTCAAACTTGCCGACCAAAGGAAGTTATGGATGTTACCACCAAGAGTTGCATCCCATCCCCTTTGAAATTGGAGCCAAATCCATTTGAATCTCGATTTTTAACTGTAGCGGATAAGCGCCGGCCCAGCAGCGCTTAGCTGCCAGTGCCAAATTTTTTATTTTTTATTTTTTTGCTCCAAATTTGATCCAATTTTGCTCCTTTCATCATGACAATCCAATTTCATCATACCTGCAAGAAAAAAACACAAAATACCTTCCATTAAAGTGCAATATCATTAAAAATAGGTATAAAAATATGCATAAAAATACTATATATTTTAGGTATATCAACTAATGAAGCCTTTTGAACCAAAATTTTAATGATTTTCTTAAATGATCAAATCAGCAATGATAAACCCTGACTTGATCAACAATTGACCAAACAGGTTAACCTTTGACCCAAATGATCAACCTTTGGTCAAACTGGTAAATTTCTGACCAGATGACCACCACATTGACCCAGCATGTCAATCTTTTTACCCAATAAGTCAACTTTGGTAAAACAGGTCAATTTTGGACCCAATGACCACCATATTGATCCAACAGTCAACATTTGACCCAAAAAGTCAACTTTGATCAAACTGGTCAATTCTGGAACCAATGACCATCACATTGACCCAACAGGTTAACTTTTGACCTAAAAAGTCAACTTTGATCAATCTGGTCAATTCTTGATCCAATAATTATCCCATTGACCCAAATGGTCAACTTATGACCCAAAAAGTCAACTTTGGTCAAACTGGTCAATTCTAACCTCTTAACCATCACATTATCCGCATCAGTCAACCTTACCTGAATAGGTCAAATTTGATCAAAAATGGTCAACCTATGAACCCTTGATCACTATATTGGACTTATAGTCAGACATTGACCTAATCAAGACAACATTGGTTAATGTGACCAATGTAAAGCTCAAAGGCCACCACATTGACTAGTGGGTGAACTTAAAACCCTAAAATGGTTATTATGACCAATCAACTAAATTTGAAAACCCATGGACCTTATGACTAACCCAACCATGACAAGGGTGGATGAGTCACATTAGACACCCTTGAACCAAAACATGTTAACTTGGGTTAACATGGGTCAACCATGGTCAACCCTACTCAACATTAACCAAATTTGGTCAAAATACCTCAGTTTGAACAAAAATTGATAAAATTTATTAAATAATTAATTTCAAAAATTATTTTAGTTAGTTTATGGTTAATATTATAATTTCCAATATTTTTACTAATTGCATAATTAAATAAAATGGAATTATAATTAAATATGATCTTAAAATAAATTTAAAGACATCTCATAACACATGATCTCATAAAAGCTTTTAAAATTCAAATTTAATTCATCAAAAAATGATAATGGGTTACCTATAGCCGAGGAGACCTATTAAATCCCATCATGACATATTTAACCTTAGGAGAAACCCATGGTTGATCATGACTAACCATGGGTAAAACTAATTATGATATTATCATAAAGGAATAAGTGAGGTGTCATCTCCTCCTAAACTCAAGCCATGACTCATTCACTTGCATGAAATGAGCTGGTTGTCCCTTACAAAGAGGATTTAGATCACTTCATAAGTCATCCAATGATGAATAAAAACCATTTAAACCTCTCTTTCACCGTGGTTAGAAACCATCATGACCATGATGAGAAGGCAAGTTTAAGTGTCATATTTGCCCCATATTCTTAAAAGAGGAAATGGTTGAGTCACCATACACCTCTTCTTTCATCCAATGGAGGCGAAACCTTAGCTAAACCATCTTTTACACTATGGTTAAACTCATCGTGACATTACATGAGGAAGAAGAAGGATATGTGTCTTCCCCTCCCTTCATTCTTTGAATGAACTTATGAATCACTTGGGGCAGGTTAATGTAACTGATTATAGCCAACCATATCCATCTCATAGGGGAGCCAATGGAATCAAGCCAAATTGACAACCATGCTCTCACCATAAACACATGGGCTACTCTTGGGATAGTGAATTGCACTTATCCCTCAGCCAAAATCCTATCCTAAAGTCATCATGATACAGTTATCAGCTCCCTTAGCCAAGCTCAAGCTCATCCTAACCCCTCCATGTCTATAAGTAGGACCAAACCTGAGAGCTTTCAAGAGAGGAGACTAAAGTAGGAGACACCCATAGACTGCCAAATTCCCCTAGCTTTGAACATCAAAGTTCTTCCCTAGGACCAAAGGAGTTGATCCCCATTGAATCCAGCTCCTTAAACCCACTCAATCTCCCCAATTCAGCCAACCTGAGAACCCCAAATCAGGACAAAATTGTAGTTTTAAATGAAGTTATCCAAAACATCAAATTAACCCTCCCTAAACCTTCCTAGAACCCTATGAAGACAAGCCCAATTAAAATTAGCCATCCCCATAGGCTCTAAATCAGTTCCCAACTTTACCTCCTCAGTCAAACACACCATGGATGAACTCATACCTAAGCCCAATTTAGCACTAATTTGAACCCAGGGCAAGCTTGTTGAGGTCTATTCGAAGGTGTAGAGACAATCAATTTGAAGTTTCAAACACTGAGGACAAGGCATGACTCATTTGAACTAGTTAGGTTTGGGTTCAACACTTTGTGAAATGAACCAATTCAAAACCATAACATCACCGTATGGATGGGATCGCCTTCTTCAGATGAACCTATAGGAACAAAAATCGCTAGAATCCATTAAGAATCGAGCGAGATTTTGTCTTTGAAACATGGACGGTTTGCAGATTCAGGCCAGATGTAAGGGATGAATGGAAGTCATCCATTTCCATGTTTTGGAAATGGACGGCTCTGATTTAATCCAGATTGATCCGCTGTTTGGAGGTCCACAGAGCATCAAGAGCATTTTCTATGCCTCCAAGAAACGCGTTGCCCTCAGAATTTTTCTGGCTAATCTGCTGTCGGCATATTTTTAGGTCGTGTTTTATTTTGAAGAGGGGTCGCCTAACAGAAATCTGTCGGCGAATTTTTAATTTAATTAAAATAAATAATTTGAAAAGTAGTATTTGATTTTGAAAATAATTTTAAATTTGAAGGTTTTAAGATATGAGATTAAACCGATCTCACATCCCAAATAGTTTATATAAACGAGCACCGCACCACAAACCGTGTATCTATCCCTAAGGATAGACACACTCGCTTGATGGTGGGGCTTGATTAAATAAACTAGAAGATTAGTGACATCCGTTTGGTCTGCGAACCAATTTTATAAGCCGACAAGTTTCCCCTGCTTAATATGAAAACATTAAACGGGGTTTATATTACTCGGGTTCTTTAAAATTCCCTATAAGGGCAAGCCCCTATAGTTAATTACATCTTAAGTGACGGGAATCACCTAAGAAAACTCTCGATAATAACCAATAATTCCGCTCTCGAGGATTTCAAAGTTTAAGTTTTTCAAAGATTGAATTTTGGAATTTCGATAGGGAATGGATCAAATTTTGGAACATTTTGTTTTGTGAATCCAAAGGAAGAGAGGTAGGAGAAATCAACGATTCGAAGTGAACTTCGATAATTTCCCGACTATCCTATTGTTTGTCTTGAATTTAGGAAAGTCCTAATGTTTATTTGATATTTCGATCTTGCCAATTTCAATTAATTAGGGCTTATATTTGTATGATAAAATCAAACAAATAGCACTAGAAGATGTGAGGGTTTATTGTCGTATCGGACGACTACCTCGGAATCCTAAGACCGGTTAGGGCTTAATTTGCAATGCAAATGCCTAACGAAGAGTTGAGGATTTATGTTGCACTAGGCGAAGCTACCTCGAAGTCCTATGGCTTGGTTGTTCAATTCTATGAAAGTTTTCTTGAAGTAGACTCGGGTTTTGCGATGACGATGGTCGTGCTTGCCCACCATGCTCCGAGCTCCTTGTTGTTGCGAGAGGTTTAGTTTTAGAAATCATAAATCGGGAGTTGAGAAAAGTGTTTTGGTTTAGAGAAAATCTTAATTTCCAGGTGTTCTTTATGTTTTATTTAAAACAAATCTTAAAGTTGATTATAACGACACCGGTTAAGATCCCACGGTTCCATCCTTCCGGCATCATTATTTTTATCGGATTCACTTAGTCCAGATGAATTTGCTAAACTCAGTTGAATGAGTTCCACACTTTCATTTAGACCGTGGGAAATCCCGTTAGCAACACGTAGGTTACATCATCCGAGGTATTCCCGATCATCCAACGGGACGTTTTAATTTAGTTGTAATTGTAGTTTTATGTTACTGTTTGTGATTAAATTTTGAGTTGTTTTATATTTTAAAATGTTGTGGCGGTGAATTTTATCTTGCAATGACTTTTAACTTAATTTTGGTTTCAGTTTTAGGGTCTATCCTAAAGGTGTGGGTTTTCATGCAACAGTTGTTTTATCATGCAAGAAAAATAAACGCAGTTGCAATAAAGTAAATTGCTAGAAAGTAAATTGCAATAAAATAAAATAAAAGCGTACTGGAGGGTCTTCCCGTCATTCAAGCTGCACTTAAAACTCAATTAGAATATTTAAGCAAGTTCCTAGGTAAAGCTAAGGGAAAGGTTATGGTTTTCTACCAAATTCCTAATCCTATAGCTAGTCATTTCCTATGACGTCTAGGTTCTTTGTGTTTTGGTTTAAGGACGATTTTCTTCATCGAAGAATAATCAAATTCGATTGTTCTTATAAATGTCCTATCATATTGAGAAAGTGCTTAAGAAGGATCTTAAACATCTTTTCAATATTTCGGGATTGTTTTAAGTTCAAATGAATTTAATTATACAAATGAATTAATCGTCCAAGAATTTCAAGTTTTGTTAACTTGCTCGATTGAACTAGGACATTTGAATATCCTATGAGTGAAGTGACACTTCATTTAATGTTTTATTTAGGAGCTATAATAACTAAAGCTTTCGAGGGTAAGTTAGTATTCAAATGATTTGGTTTAAGTTAAAGAGTTTAAATTTGGAATAGTGTTCAAGTTGTTTTTCTTTAAATTTATTTTCTTTCTGTTTTAGGTGATGTTATATTTAATTCAATTTAATTTAATTTTAATTGAGTTTTAATTTAATTTAATTTAATTTAATTTAATTTGATTTGGTGTTTAATTAATTTGATTTGATTTAATTTAATTTAATTATTTAATTTAATTTAATTTAATTTAATTGTTTAATTTAATTTAATTTAATTTTAATTATTTAATTTAATTTAATTTAATTGTTTAATTTAATTTAATTTAATTTTAATTTAATTTAATTTAATTTAATTTAATTGTTTAATTTAATTTAATTTAATTTTAATTTAATTTAATTTAATTTAATTTGTCTTAATTTAATTTAATTATTAAATTTAATTTAATTTTAATTTAATTTATCTTTAATTTACTTTATTTTTAATTTTAATTGAAATTTTTGAAAGAGTTTAATAATTTGACTTTAGTTTAATGATTAAGTCTTTTAATATTTTGAATTTGAATTATCATTTTAATTAAGAGTTGAATATTAATGAGATGATTAATTTAGGGATTTTTAAATTAAAGAATAAATCTCTTCCTAATAAATATCCCTTATTTTAATGATTCCAATTTTATTATTCTTCCAAATTTAATCCATTATTTAATTAAAGTTTAATCATTTTGAAATTGTTTAATGGGTTTCTACCCTTTAATTATTTAAATTTCAATCATCCAAATCAGATTAGGATCAAATATTTTACTTGTTAATTTTTATTAAACCTAAAGTTTTAATTAAGGATTAAAGATTTTAATTACTTATTTTACCCTTTAAGCTTAATAATTTCATAACTCACTAAATTAAACTTAAATGAATTTGAAATTTTTATGTAACTTCACTCATATGTCAATAAAGACATGAGAGGAGAAAATGTGATTTTTTTTTCTGTATTTAATTTATTTATATAATTATTTTTGGTGGAAAATAGAGATTTTCAAGGAAAATTTGATAACATGACCAAAAGAAAGTTTCTGTCCTTAAGAAAATTAGGGGACATTCCTAATGACCAGAGAAGCACTTGGACCAATTTTGGTGATTTTTTGAATTATATTATTTTTATTATAATTATTTTGAGTTTTGGAGTGTTAATTAATTTAAAAAAAAAATAAATGTTGAAAAATGAATTTTATATTTTTCAAAAATCTCTCGATATCAAGGAAACCAGAGAATCAAATTTTGCAATTTTCTGATTTTTCTATGATTTATAATAATTATTTTAGTGAAAATGCTAGAAAATACATTTTTTTTTAATTTTAAAATTACCCTAGGGCTTTAAAATTCAATATCTCACTAAATAGACCTAAGAAAAATGTGGGGTTTGTTCCTAAGTGATTAAAATTCAAAATGTGACATTTTGGTGAATTTTATTATTTTTGTGATTTTTATTATTTTTCAATTATTAAAAATATTAAAATATTATTAAAAATCAACTTTTTTAGAAAATTGAAATTTTAATTTTCTTAGGTTTCCACTGATATCAGAGAGGCTCCAAAACCAATTTGGTGAATTTTTAAAAAGTATTTTAAAAGTTATGAATTTTTAAAGTTTAAAATGGCTAAGTGGCTTAATTAACTTGATTAGTGGGGTTAACCGAGTCCGATTGACCTCGAATTTTTATGGTGGATTCCTCCGATCCTAAAGGTCGGTGGAGAATTGATTTCAAGTCAATTTGATGCACTGGTTAACTCTAATTAATTAAAGACTTATTTTGGGTGTTTAAGCCGATTAGGGTTAATCCGAGTGAATTAACTCGAAGTCCTATTTTTCCTAGAGTTCTCTGGTCATAAGGAACATCACCAAATATTTCTAGAATTTATTTCACAACATGCTAATTTTGGAATTAAAATACTCAAAACGACAACATGCATTTGAAAAATAAATAACTTTTCACAGAGATGGCCTCTGACCTTGGAAAATTCAGGGAATGTTCCCAAGTTCAGAGGCTTCAAAAGCCTATGGTCTCATGCCATGGTGAATTGTATACATGCATGGAGAATTAAATGTATGCAGAGAGTAAATAAATCATAAAAAATAAAATACTTAATGAAATTAAATGATTTCTTTTCCACATTATTCTCCTCTCGTTCACTGAGCAAGAGGGTATTTTTATTTTATTTTTGTGATTTTTCTACACAAAGATATGGATTTTTGAAGTTTAGGGAATTAAATAAATAAGAAAATACCCTAATTTTCTATTTATCCACGCGGCGCCGGCGCATCCTCGACGGCTCCGAAAGGCCGCGCGGCGCGCTCCCGTTCGACGCCGCCACTCGAGTCGGCGGCCGGGCCCCGCGGTTCTCGCACCGTTTCTGGTCCGACGCCATCCGAGCCGTTCGTCCGCGCGTGTATTGAATGGACGGCATCCGTTCATCGTCCCCAAGTGTCCTCGCCCGATGGCCGTCCACACTAAATCCACAATATCTCACTCGATACTCGATGGATTTTTATGTTCTTATGCTCTATGGATTCGTCTTGAAGAGACGAACACATCTATACGGCTAACATGCATTGGAACTAATGCATTCGAAATGGAGAATCTTCAAAAGCTCGGGATGAAGAGTTAGCTCATACCTTGGCTCGGAGAAGTGTGGCTTCGATCCGAGAGTTGTTGCACCTTCGATTGGGTCCTAGCAAGCTCCGAATGAAGTCTCTCGGTGCAGTGAATTGTCCGGATATGATTTCGACCAAGCCCGATCACAAAGCTTGGAGGCTGGAGCAGCCGGGTGGCTCGGAGATGGGGCTTTTGGTGGTGGACACCTTCCCTGGTGCAGTGAAGGTGTAGAGCCAATCGATTTGGGAATTGGCTCACTTGTGGAGAAGTGTCCTGGTTTTTGGGCTAAAGTTTGAGCTCGAAATTGGGCTCGGCTAGAAGGAATTGGGGCTGGAATTCGGTGGGGATCGGGTGCTCTATGTGTAGAGAGTGATGCGGAGTGATTTTGGCGGATTTTCCTTAAGGTTTTGTTTCAGCACCTCTCATGGCCGAGAGGGGTGGAGTTTAAATAGGAGAGGGTGGAAGGCCTCTCGGAGGGAGTTAGGGCTTAGGATCGAGCTGCTGCGGTGAGGAGAAGATCGGCCATGGTGACCACTAGGCATGGGGCGGCTCGGCAAGTGAGAATTTCAATGTTGGCTCACATGTGAGCTCTCGGCCATGGTGTTTTCCGGCGGCCAGTGGCCGGCCGGCTAGGCGATGGTCACCATCTTGGTCGAGGTGGGTCGGGGCTGGGGTTTAGTGTAGGCGATTGAGGTTTGACATGTGTAAAGGAGTTTGATTTAAATGGAATGGGAGAAGGCTCACTTTGGCTTGGTTTGGGTCAACCCACCATTTTGGGCTTGGTGCACCCTTCCAAGCTCGATTTTAAGCTGAGGGAATCATTTAGGTCGGCTTAGAAGGAGTGGTGAAGTCTCCATCCATGATGAGGTGGCTAAACATGGTTTAGTGTGTGACATGATTAAGGTAAAAAGGGTTAAAGGAGGTTTAAGAAAGAACCCCCTCTTCTTGCCATAAATGGACTAATGACAAGTCAAAGCCCTCATGGCTTCATGTGGCTTGAGAATGGCTTGTTCATGGCTTCATTTGGCTTGGGAAAAGGTTGATTTGTTTCATGAAAAGGGTTTTAAGAAATTTTTTGGTAATTTGATGGGAATTTGGATGAAGCTTCATTTGGGATAATTCAATGATGATTTTAGGATTTAGGTAATGGATTTAATTAAATGGATGACAAATGGAGATGTCATGTGGGCTTTAGGGTAGATTTGGGCTTTTGAATTTTGAAGGAAATGGGCTTTTAAGAAGGTTTAAGGGAAGTGGGCTTTTAAGTTTAAGGATGTGTTCATGGATGGGAATTTTTGTAGAAGTTTGGGCCAAATAGTTGTTGGTTTTGGTTTAGGGATGTTTCATGAATAATTTGAAATAGATTTAAGGTGGTTTGGGTTTGAATTGGGTTGAATTTGGGTTTATTTGGTAAATGGGCCAATGTAGGTCAAATTAGGCTAACTTGGGCCAATGTTGGGCTAGGGTTGAAATTGATGTAAAATAAATGTTAAGAAATGTTTATGGGAGTGTTTCAAAGAGGTTTTGGCTTTGGTTGGGTTTTAATTTTGAGGTTTGGGCCTATTTGGGTTAGATTTGGGTTTAGGTCGAAATTGGGCTTTTTGATTTTGGGTTGAATTTGAGTGGGGTTTGGGTCAAAATCTTGGGCAAATCATGTTAGTGTTTTGTTTATGAGGATGTTAAGGAAGGTTTAGAAAAGATTTGGGGTTAATTGGAGTTGAATTGGGTTAGTTTGGGCTAAGTTTGGGTCATGGGTCCAAATTTGGGCTTTAAGGCCCAAAGTGAAATTGGATCCAAATGTCAATCAAATTGGACTTGGATTTGGTCTAAATTGGTATTGGGAATGTTGAATTGAAGTTTAGAATTGAATTGGACCAGAATTTGGGTCAATTGGATAGGTTTGGTTTAACATTGGGTTCACTTTGGGTTAAAATGGGTCAATTTGGGGGTTTTGACAAAAGTAGGGTAAATTGATAAAATTGGCCCATGGTGTAGTTGGATAAAATGAAATTGGGAATATTTGGGATTTTCTGGAATTTTCTGGGAATTTTCTGAATTTTTGGATTTTTAGGCTAAGAAGGGTATTTTGGGTATTTGGAGGGTATTGGGGGGTATTTTTTGGATATAGATGATCAATTTGAGTGATTTGGAGATGTTTGGGATTGATTTTGGAAAATTTTGGGTAATTTGGAAATTTTGCAAAAATTTGGAGTAATTTCGAGGGTTTTGGGTAGGTTTAGTAGGTGTAGGGTCTCGGGGTCAAAAATTGAAAATTTGGGAAATTTAAGATTGGGTGAATTTGAGTGGGGTGAAATCATTTTGGTTGAGCCATGAAGCCATTTCAAGCCCATATGAGCCATGAAAGGACTCATTTGAGGCATTCATCTATGTTGTTCACTAACCTCTTGCTCGAGGGCTTAGGGGTTAAGGACCATCCATGTAAATCACCTACATGAGTCGGGAGGTCAAGTTGGGTATGGGTGTGGTTTTAGGAAGTGTGTGGAAATGTAGTGTGTAAGTGTAGTGTATGTCGGCCCCCTCACCGGACCGAAGCCGCCGGGGCGATCCTAAGGCCGAAGAGTCCTATAGGAACTCATCCTTTAAACTTCCACATTTGATTTCGACCCTACAGGTGATTAGGGGTCTATAGTCAAGTTTGTGGAGTTTGCGGGGAGTTTAGAAGTGGTTTGAATTTCTAAAAGGCGGGTCCCGATTCTAGTCCTCTAAGATAGTCGAAGGAAAAGCCTAAGGCTAGATCCTAGCACTAAAAAGAAGAAAGGAAGACCTCATCGAAAATGAGGTCGACAAATGGACCCCGATAGGTGTGGTGAGTGACGGAGCACACCGCGCGTATTGGTGTTGACCGAAGCGATCAACAAAACCAACACGGATGTCCAAGTGACGAACTTAGGACGAAGTAGAAGAGTTTCTGCTGGGGAGTGTCGAGTATATCTACGAAACCGGAGATTCTTGAACTCTCGGCTGGGAAAGGAAAAGGAGGTGAATCCCAAATCACATGATGCGGGGAATTTCGACTTAGATTTTATTTTGTTTCAATTTAAGCTTTGATGTGTGAGTTTAAATTTTAGTTTGGAGTTTCGATTTAGATTGAAGTTTGTCAAAATTAATTTGAAGGATTTGATTTGAAATGAAAATTGGAGTTACGAGGTTTTAGATGTAACATCTCCAACCTCGAAAGAAAATTGAATTGATTAGATTGAATCGTTGCAATGAGAAGAGATCTCGGAGCAAAGCGGTGTTGGATGTAAAATCCTTAACCTCGAAGAGTTTGATTTTGATGTATTTCATTGCGATAGGGAAATGATCCTAAAGCAATGCGGTCTTGGATGTAAAATCCTCGACCCAAAAGGTTGAATTTTGATGTATTTCGGTGCGATAGGAAGAGAATCCTAAAGCGGTGCGGTCTTGGATGTAACATCCTCGACCCGAAAGTTGAATTTTGATGTATTTCGGTGCGAATAGGAAAAGAATCCTAAAGCGGTGCGGTCTTGGATGTAAAATCCTCGACCCAAAAGTTTGATTTGATGTATTTCGAGTGCAATAGGAAAAGAATCCTAAAGCGATGCGGTCTTGGACGTAAAATCCTCGACCCAAAAGTTTGATTTGATGTACTTCGGTGCAATAGGAAAAGAATCCTAAAGCAGTGCAGTCTTGGATGTAAAATCCTCGACCCAAAAGTGTTTGAATTTGGATTTGATGTATTTCATTGCAGTAGGAAAAGAATCCTAAAGCAGTGTAGTCTTGGATGTAAAATCCTCGACCCAAAAGTTTGATTTGAATTTGGATTTGATGTATTTCGGTGCGATAGGAAAAGAATCCTAAAGCGAGTGCGGTCTTGGATGTAAAATCCTTGACCCAAAAGTTTGAATTTTGATGTACTTCGGTGCGATAGGAAAAGAATCCTAAAGCGAGTGCGGTCTTGGATGTAAAATCCTCGACCCAAAAGTTTGATTTGATGTATTTCGGTGCAATAGGGAAAGAATCCTAAAGCGATGCGGTCTTGGATGTAAAATCCTCGACCCAAAAGTGTTTGAATTTGGATTTGATGTATTTCGGTGCAGTAGGAAAAGAATCCTAAAGCGGTGCGGTCTTGGATGTAAAATCCTCGACCCAAAGTTTGATTTGATGTATTTCAGTGCAATAGGAAAAGAATCCTAAAGCAGTGCAATCTTGGACGTAAAATCCTCGACCCAAAAGTTTGATTTGAATTTGGATTTGATGTGATTGAGACTTGAAATCTGGAAAGATTGAATTTGAGATTTGGAAGGATGAGTTTGAACTCGATTGAAACTTGATTTAAGATTTGATTTGAAATTTGAAAGATCAAGTTTGAAACTTGATCGAGATTGGATTTGGATTTTGATTGAGAATTTGATTTGAGATTTGAAATTTGATTGAGAATTTGACTTGGAATTTGGAAAGATCAAATTTGAAACTTGATCGAGATTGGATTTGAAATTTGATTGAGAATTTGACTTGGAATTTGGAAAGATCAAATTTGAAATTTGATCAAAAATTGGGTTTGAAATTTGATTGAGAATTTGCTTTGTGATTTTGAAAGATCAATATTTTGAAATTTGATCGAAAGTGGATTTGAAATTTGATTTACGAGATTTGATTTGGAATTTGAAAACAAGGGAAAACTTTATTATCATGATTTTATTTATTTTAGCACATTTTATTATTTTTGGGTTCGGACCCGATCATAAGTAATTACTTCGCTCGTATTTCTTAGGGATGAAGAATTCATTCCTTCGAAACATCGGGTAGCGTAATATTTTTTCAAGTATCGTCCGTTGATCGGAAGCATATGTCGTTCTCCACGGCAATTCACTAGGCTGGTAGGAACCTCACGAGTATCTTGCTTCAACCACAAACGGTCCTTCCCAAGTGGGTTCAAATTTTCCTCCTATCTTGCGGTGTGCGAGGATAGGTCTCTTGAGAACGAGAACTAAGTCACCAACTTTGAAGGTTCTTGGGCGGACCGGTTTGTCGTGGGCTTGAACCATCTTAGCTTGGTATAGTTCTAAATTCTGTTGTCTTGCAAGTCTTTTCCCTTCCAAGCTTTCTAATTCTTCGAGTCGTAGTACGGCGTTTTCTTCGTCGTGATCTTATTTGCAATTGCAATTCGAGTGAAGGAAGGCCGAACCTCTAAAGGTAACACTTGCCTCGGACCCATACACCGGAGCGTAAGGTGTAGCTTGAGTAGGGGTTCGAAGGTTGTCCGGTAGGCCCATAAGGCTTCTAACAATTTCTCGTGCCAATTTCTCTTATTATCGTCCAAGGTTTTCTTTAAGATTTGAACGAGAGTTTTATTAAAAGCCTCGGCGAGGCCGTTTGCTCTTGGGTAGTAAATTGTCGAGTATCGCCGGTCGATTCCGTGTCTCCGACAAAATTGTTGATTTGTGTGCTTCGAATGCGACCCATTATCCGAGATGATCTCGCGCGGCACTCCGAAACGGTAGACAACTTGGTTCTTGAAAAGCTGCAGCACGTGGTGTGCTTTCACTTCTCTAAGTGGAGCTGCACGCCACTTGGAAAAGTAATCTGTAGCCGCAAGAATGAAACGATGTCCTTTTGAAGATGGTGGTTCTATCGGACCCACTATATACGTGCCCCAACATTCGAATGGCCACGACGCAATTGTCGGGTGTAGCACATTTGGAGGTTGGTGTAGAACTCACTCCGTGCACTTGGCATTGATGACGGCTCTTGGCGATTTTCATGCGGTCGGTCATCATCGAGGGCCGGTAGTACCCCTAGTCTTTTAATTTTCATCTTCATTTTTGGACCCGGCGGTGAGCGCCACGCAGTCACGAATGCACCTCTTTAACAATTTCACGGGCCTCGGACCCGCTTAGGCACCTTAGCCACATTTGATCAAAAGACCTTCGTATAATGTGTTGTTTATTAATGCGTAGGACGAGTTCTTTTCTTGATACGATGGGCTTAGCGACCTATCGTCACGGTAGCTTTCTGTTTGCGGGTAGTCATCGATGGCTGTCGCCAATCTTACGTGTTTTACGTCACTTCTTTACTGTTGATTCTTTTTCTTTTTCGATTTGTGTATCATGTCATGTCAAGTTGTGATAGGACCGACGTCCGTGAGCTGACACTTCCACCGATTCATCTTGCAAACAGGCAAATTCTTTTGCGAGACGGGCTAAAGCATCTGCTAAAGCATTCTCTTTTCTAGGAATTTTGTAGATTGTCACATTTGGAATCTGTTCCAACAGCTGTATGGCATCCTGGAAGTATTGTTCGAGTCTTGGTTTAAAAATCCTGTATTGTCCGGCGATCTGTTGAATGATTAGCTGTGAATCCCGTAGATGTTGATGTACGTTATCCCCATTTGAATAGTTAATTCCGGTCCCGTTATGAGGGCCTCGTATTACGCTTCGTTGTTTGTACACGGTTACGTCGAGTGGTAGGAGTATCTTAACATCCCCGCTCCGGTGTTATAAAGATTAGCCCGATTCTGCCTTACAGGGCACTATCACTTGCGATTCTTCGTCTTTGTGTGCTTGAAGATGCTCCGTCGAAATACAATTCCCAACGTCGATCATCGGGGTCTTCTAGGCTCATTATTTGTTCATCGGCGGATCGTCATTGAGAGGAGATTCGGCCGGCAAAGGGTGTCTTTGCGAGGAAGTCTGCTAAGACTTGTCCCTTTACGGCACGCGAGAGGCACGAAAGTTATATCGAATTGCAATAATATCATTGACCATCCGGCAAGTCTGCTCGGAAAGTGTTGGACGAGTCATCGAGTATTGCAATGGATTAAACTTCGAAATCAAGTTGACCTTATGAGAAAGCATGTAGTGCTCGAGCTTTTGAGCGGCGAAGATCGGGGACGAAACAATGCTTTTCGATTGCGGGATACCTTACTTCCGTCGGGAGTAAACGACGGCTTAAGTAGTAAAGAGCATTTTCTTTACCCTCATCATTGACACAGGCTAACGGGGCTCCGAGAGAGTCATCTAAAGCCGCGGTGTAAAGTATCGGCGGTCTACACGAGGCTCGGAGCTGCTAAGACAGGAGGTGTCATTAAATATTGTTTAATGTCTTCGAAGGCCTTACGGCATTTCTCTTCCCGAAATAAATTTGGCGTCCTTTTTAACTAGTGCGAGAAAGGTTGACACCTACCGACGGGTTTGAGATAAAGCGTCGAAGATATGCCAGCTTCCCTTGAAAAGATCGTAGTTGTTTTAAGGTTTTGGGAGGCGGCATTTCTAAGATAGCTTTAATCTTCTCCGGGTCGATTTCGATTCCACGATGTCGGACAACGAATCCTAAGAATTTCCGGAGGTGACGCCGAAGGCGCATTTTAAGGGATTCATCTTAAGGTTAAATTGTCTTAATCGTTCGAAAACAATTCTCAAATCATACGGGTGGTTTTCCTTTACTTTGCTTTTGATGACGACATCGTCCACGTAGCATTCGACTTGATTGTGGATGAGATCATCAAAAATTCTTGTCATTGCTCTTTGGTAAGTTGCTCCTGCGTTCTTCGATCCGAATGGCATCATCGTGTAGCAAAATACTCCGATCGGCGTTCGAATGCTTGTAAGCTTTTCATCTTACGGAGCCATTTTTATCTGGTTGTATCCGAAGATCCATCCATGAATGAGAATATTTCATGTGTCGAAGCAATATCGATCATCGATTCTGGAATCGGTAGAGGAATTCATCTTTTGGACATGCCTTGTTTAAATCTGCGAAGTCCACACAAATTCGATCCGACCATTCTTCTTTCGGTCGGCACTACGTTGGCTAGCCAAGTCGGGTATTGTTCTTCGCGGACAAATTTAGCGTCTATTAGCTTTTTAACTTCGGTATGACTTGTTGTTCGATTTCCGGACGCATTCTTCCGGGACCTTGTCCGACTTGGAACGAAGTAGGATCCACTCCTAGCTTATGGACTGCAACCTGCGGGGCTAATCACGGCATTTCATCGTAGCTCCAAGCAAAACGGTCTTTAAATTCCATTAATAACTTGATTATTTCTTCGGAGTCTTCTTTATTGAGTAAGGAGCTAACAAAGGTAGGTCTAGGCTCTTCGCTAGTACCCGAGTTAACTTCCGTTAACTCATCTATTGTAGATTTGATTTCTTCTTCGAATTCGGTGGAGCGTCTCCAATTTGTAAATCTTCGAGTTCGTCTGTAGTTTCCATGCAGTTTTCATTGGATTTGCAAGTGACAACCAAGCAAAATTCGGTATCGTCAACTGACCCTACTTGTGCCGAATCCGAGTCCATACTTTGAATTGGGAGGACGGCCGGAGTTATTCCATAACTTTTCAAAATGTTGTGATTGGCCTTTTGTCCATTGTCGAGGTAAGAAACCACGTTGAATTAAATTTTGAACACAGGGAGAGTACCACTCAAAAGGTAATTCCATTAATTCGATGAAGTGACATCTTCGAATTGTACATTATTTTCGGTTTTGGAGGAAGAAGCACCGCGGTAGAATTTGATCGGCTTTGCACCGTCACTACGTACCTCTTTGACCTCCATACCCTCGATCTTATTAGAATGGATCGGAGTTAGGGTCATAGTATGTACGTAGCGGTTAATCTTCTCGTACATTGATTTGTATTCTTCGTTCTTTTCATCTTCGAGGGAGATCTTGTATTGCGGCTTCTTTCGACTTATTGTTGCTGCTTCTTGCTTGATTTCTTTTTCTTATTCAGAACTATCATCCCAATCAACATTGATGGTTGGTTTCCTACGTCCGATTGTCCTAGTGTCTCTACCACGGCCTCGTCCCCGGCCTCGACCTCGGATGCGAGTTGTGGAGAAACCTTCACCATCTCGCCGGAAGGGAGTGGTGAGTGACTGTTGGACTAGAACTTCAGGTTCTTCGTTGTCCCGAACTTTCTTTGCTTTATTTGTTACGGTATCTCTGGAGAAGATTGTTTTCTTTGGCGGTGCATAATAAGCTGCATCTTCATGGATCCCAATCTCATGTACGGAGAATGGTTGTAAGTCGCCTTTGATGCACTGTTCCCCTCCATCGTAATATTTGATGCACTGGTGTAGAGATGATGGTACCATCCTGTTTTCATGTATCCATGGTCGGCCCAGTAGAGCGTTGAACGACGTTTCTGAATCGATTATATGAAATTTTGCGGTTGTCTTTGCTAAGTCATCGGTTTTCATCGGTAGCGTTATTGACCCGAGGGCTCTTTCTCCTTTACGGTTGAATCCTCTTAATAACATTTTGTCGGCCTCGAGCTCACGAGCATCAATTTCCAAGTATGCTAGTGTTCGAAGACTCATTATATTGATTGATGCTCCTGGATCCACCAATACTGCGGAGAGCGTAAACTTCCCAATTGTAAGCGAAATGTACAACGGTCGGTTGTGATCCGCGTCCCAAGTAGTAGGTCATTGTCCGTGAAGGTAACACCTCGCTGTTCCTTTAACGAGCAAACCTCATCTAAGGAATCTCCGGCCATTTGTGCTAAGCAAATTTCTGGATCAAGTAAGGCCTTGATCAGAGCTTCCCTCATCTCCTTTGATAAGATGAGAGCATCGTAAATGCTCAGTTTGGCCGGTAGTTTCCTAAGATGGGCTAGCACGTTGTAGTCCACTTTATTCTCATGCGTCTCGGCTTCTTCTCGAATGGGTATTTCTTCCTGCAGGGTTGGTTCTTCTTGAACAACCACCTGCTTTCCTTTGTCTTTTGGACCCATTCTCGGAGGTAGAACTTTTCCACTTCTTAGGTTGACTTCTGTAATTTCTTCTGATTCTAGTGTTGAGTTTGTCGGTGTCTCCTCCTGAATCGGAATGACTGGCTCTCCTGGATTATCTTCCAAATCTGAAGGTTCTAACTCATCGTAACTGGAGCTCCTCGAAACTCACAGATAGATCCGTTGCTTGTTGAACTCTCGTAGCCTCCTTGATGGATGCCTTCTTCGTCATTGTGATCGTCGAGATCATGTATGATTTGAGAATTGTTGTTGGTATCGAAATCGACGCTCGGATTGTCGCTAGTTACGTAATCGTTAGAAACGAGTCAAAACGTAGCCAACGCCATCACCCTTATCATTATATGATCCCACCGAAGTGAGCGAGATAATCATACAAAATCGGAGGTTCGAGGGATTTCTCCCCAGAATCGGAAACAACTATCCTAGGATAAGCGGCCCCTAGTCCAGCCTTAGGAGTCTCGGTCCCCTCTTCTTCGTCAATTTTCTTCTTCTCTTCGATTGTCTCTGTCGAGGTGGTTCTTCTATCGCAAGTGATAGTACCGGCTTAACGGGTCTCGAACTCCGAATTGAAGCTCGCATCGAAGCGGTTCGGATGTTGTCTAAAATCTTCTTCGAAGATCTCGTCCGAGCGGTAGTCCATCCATCGTTGGTTGCATAGGGATCTATCGGAATGACGGGATCGGTTGAGATAACATTGACGGAACCTCCTTTACGGGGTTCCTTCATGTACTCCTTCGGGATTGTTATATTTCCTTTCCGAAGGATGTCGTTGAGCCAACTTTTGAAGGTAATGCAGTCTTCTATCTTGTGCCCAAGCATCCGATGGTAGGGGCAAAAGTTGGGATCACCTTTCTTGTTGACTTCCTCTGGTCTTTTGGGCTCGCAGCTGGAAATCTGGAGTTTTCATTAAGCTACGGAACATCTTTGGTACTTGCTTCATTTTTGAACGGATATTCTCTCGCTCGAAGCTCCTCGATGTACGTTGCGGACGAGACGGTTGTTCATACTTGCGGAGACGATCGATAGCTGGACCGGGGTTGCTTGGTAATTTTGTTGTGGTTCGTTGCGGCCGTTCGGTGGTATTTGCATCGGTTGTTTGCCTTTGTCAAGCTGCTGCAACGACCCCGGATTTCTTTTCGAAAGTCTTCACCGGCTTCGCTTGTCCGTCTTGTCGGCAAAACTTAATTGCTTCGCCTCTTCTTGCAAGCTTCCGGCCTTGCTTAACAACTTCTCAAAAGTCTTAATAGTGAATCCCTTGAGGAGAAGTGCTTATCGGGCCGTGAATGCTTTTAAGCAAGATGCCGATCGCATGTTGTTCTTGCGGTTGTGGTTCACACTTCGTACTTAAATTTCTCCATCGAAGTATGTAATCCACTAGAGTTTCATTCGGCCTTTGTTTCTCTACCACTAAATCACCTATAGTGATGTGGTGCTGAGCTCCGACAAATCGCTTAATGAAGAGGCTCTCTAGCTACGAGAATGTCTTTACGGATCCGTTGGGTAATTCGCATACCGGTCGAAGGCGATTCCCGACGGATCGCTAACGAACTCGTCGGAAGAGTAGCGCATCGCTCCCGCCGGCATTGCAACAAGCGGCACGAAAGTGTGCAACATCGTTGTCGGGGTTCCCGGTTCCGTCGAAGGTCTTAAACGAGAGGTGGTACGAAGCCCTTTGGGTATTGGACGGCGTCGAATTCTTCGGGTAAGGTCTACCCGTCCGAATAGATGTCTCGTTCTTCGATTGTGCTGAGGGCTTCTCGCACTTCGTTGTTCTACCAAGTTCTTGATATCCTTTTCGGGGATCATACTTTGTGTTGTATCCTTTTTCAGCTGGTCATCCCCATTGACGGATGTAATTTCCTTCCCTCCGTCTACGAGGTGAATGACTTACGGGGGTGTCTCTCAAGTGGTTGTACTTGACTCTGGAGAGTGGCCAGAGCTACGGCCATCTCTTCCATCCTCTTCGCCATTTGAGCGATCGTGTCGTCCTTTTCCTGAAGCTGTCTCTTCATCAGTTCCGGCTCCTCTCTTTCTGTGGCTGCAGGAGCACCTTGAGAAGATGATGAAGCTCGTGTCTCGACCATGTTGATTTCGCATATTCGTTGTCCATGAATTCCGATGAGTCGATCTCATCTCCGAACTTTCTTCTCTTTCTTTTGCCAACCGTCGGATGTCGGTTCTCAGCTTTTCCATGGCATCTTCTAGCGGAGCTTTCGTGTATCTTTGTGGTTGTCATGCGATGGTTGCCGGGTCCTTTTTCACGAGTCCCCTTCATCGCGGTAGCACTTTCTTCGGATTCCGGCCTCTGGCGAGACTTTCTTTCTCGAGCTGCTGTTTCGGTCTCAAGCTGCCCCGTAGTGGGACGCCACACCATCCTTCTAGCGACGAAGGTCTCATGACCGGATGGTCACATCGGCCAAATGCTTGGAAGGTGGTATCCTCCCTAATCTGTAACCCTAAAACTACGACGGGCGGGCTAGCCTTCATTCTCTTGCTAGGCTTTTCTATCATGACGGCGGGTTCTACTCGGGGCCCAAGACGGGATTTGGTCGGCACCCGCCCTATCCTTCGTAGAATTTCCGACACGGGGCGGTTTTCCTTCTTCGCTAGCTTTTCTACCAAAGTTTGCGGTCGAGCGAAACGGCGTAGTTCCGATTCTTTTCTTGCGGCTATCGTTGTAGTATGCGGGCTGTGGTAATGTGGCGGCAATCTTTCGAACATTCTCTTCATCCTCTGCGGCGGAGAGGGGATGGAACCTGCTTCCTCCCAAAAGTGGTATGTAGTCGGGCGGTGGTGTATATTCGGTAACGGTGTATATTCGGCAACTACTGGAATTTCCTCCGGGAAGGCAACCTCGGCGGCTACGGCTTCCCGGCGATCCTTCTATTTCTATTTCTTCTTTGGGTCTTTGTCGGCGAAGGAATCTTCGAAGCTGGACCCGATTTCGAAGACGGAAGGTCTTACGGGAAGATCCGTACCCTCCACGGTAACGGGTTTATCATAGTTACGGATTCCTTTCCCCTTTGATTTGGCGAAGTCGGGGTAGGTGCGGAAACAACTAGACCGAGTGGGGGTAGTGAGAACGGTCCTCCTGCGGACGGCGGTACTCCTCCTAGTCGGGACCCTTTGCGGGGAGGAAACTCTTGGGTCGACCTAAGGTTGAACTCGAGCGGTGATTCCTCGGCTTCGGATACCTTGTTCGTCGGTGCAAAGAGGAGACGTCGGTGACTTTGACGTTCGTGTTTTCGAATCCTCGTCCGAATCGGATGACCCCATTGTCGGGCGGTTCATCCTTATAGACGGCGAAGTCCGGTCCGTTGGTGAAGGAGAAAATCGGTTTCGGGGCTTCCATTTCCGCGAGGTAGATTCCGGTTGTCGGTCCCAAGTTATGCTTCTTTTCTTTAGGACGAAAAGGAATTGAAAAGAGTCCGAACGCATTCTTTGTTCATGTATTTATAAGAAGGAATTATTTGTTAAAAGAATCACTTATTAGAGGGTTTGTTTATTTAGAACGGAATGTTCGAAAGGTGTAGAGAAGGTAAGGAATCGATTCGAAAGGAAAAGAAAGTCTTAAGCAAGACTTCCCGACTCGAAGGATCACTCCTAAACTAACACCTATTGGGGGTCCACCCCACCTCGAAATGAGGTAAAAGGATCTCGGAACCTCTCTGTTTAGGGGTGTTTAAACGGTGGCTCCTAAATCCGAGAGAATGTTGGCTATACTTGTTCAAGATAGAAATGAACATAGTATTCCAACGGAAAGAAGGGTAGTTTGATCCATTAGGGACATGGATACACTACCGATTTTTGAAAGCGAGAATTATTTGATTATAATGGAGAGAGGAATTCTCCCCAGTGGAGTCGCTGAGAATACTGTCGGCATATTTTTAGGTCGTGTTTTATTTTGAAGAGGGGTCGCCTAACAGAAATCTGTCGGCGAATTTTTAATTTAATTAAAATAAATAATTTGAAAAGTAGTATTTGATTTTGAAAATAATTTTAAATTTGAAGGTTTTAAGATATGAGATTAAACCGATCTCACATCCCAAATAGTTTATATAAACGAGCACCGCACCATAAGCCAGTGTATCTATCCCTAAGGATAGACACACCGCTTGATGGTGGGGCTTGATTAAATAAACTAGAAGATTAGTGACATCCGTTTGGTTCGCGAACCAATTTTATAAGCCGACAAGTTTCCACTGCTTAATATGAAAACATTAAACGGGGTTTATATTACTCGGGTTCTTTAAAATTCCATATAAGGGCAAGCCCACATAGTTAATTACATCTTAAGTGACGGGAATCACCTAAGAAAACTCTCGATAATAACCAATAATTACGCTCTCAAGGATTTCAAAGTTTAAGTTTTTCAAAGATTGAATTTTGGAATTTCGATAGGGAATGGATCAAATTTTGGAACATTTTGTTTTGTGAATCCAAAGGAAGAGAGGTAGGAGAAATCACCGATTCGAAGTGAACTTCGATAATTTCCCGACTATCCTATTGTTTGTCTTGAATTTAGGAAAGTCCTAATGTTTATTTGATATTTCAATCTTGCCAATTTCAATTAATTAGGGCTTATATTTGTATGATAAAATCAAACAAATAGCTCAGAAGATGTGAGGGTTTATTGTCGTATCGGACGACTACCTCGGAATCCTAAGACCGGTTAGGGCTTAATTTGCAATGCAAATGCCTAACGAAGAGTTGAGGATTTATGTTGCACTAGGCAAGCTACCTCGAAGTCCTATGGCTTGGTTGTTCAATTCTATGAAAGTTTTCGTTGAAGTAGACTCGGGTTTTGTCGATGACGATGGTCGTCTTGCCCACCATGCTCCGAGCTCCTTGTTGTTGCAGAGGTTTAGTTTTAGAAATCATAAATCGGGAGTTGAGAAAAGTGTTTTGGTTTAGAGAAAATCTTAATTTCCGAGTGTTCTTTATGTTTTATTTAAAACAAATCTTAAAGTTGATTATAACGACACCGGTTAAGATCCCACGGTTCCATCCTTCGGCATCATTATTTTTATCGGATTCACTTAGTCCGGATGAATTTGCTAAACTCAGCTGAATGAGTTCCACACTTTCATTTAGACCGTGGGAAATCCCGTTAGCAACACGTAGGTTACATCATCCGAGGTATTCCCGATCATCCAACGAGGACGTTTTAATTTAGTTGTAATTGTAGTTTTATGTTACGTTTGTGATTAAATTTTGAGTTGTTTTATATTTTAAAATGTTGTGGCGGTGAATTTTATCTTGCAATGACTTTTAACTTAATTTTGGTTTCAGTTTTAGGGTCTATCCTAAAGGTGTGGGTTTTCATGCAACGGTTGTTTTATCATGCAAGAAAAATAAACGCAGTTGCAATAAAGTAAATTGCAAGAAAGTAAATTGCAATAAAATAAAATAAAAGCGTACTCGGAGGGTCTTCCCGTCATTCCAAGCTGCACTTAAAACTCAATTAGAATATTTAAGCAAGTTCCTAGGTAAAGGCTAAGGGAAAGGTTATGGTTTTCTACCAAATTCCTAATCCTATAGCTAGTCATTTCCTATGACGTCTAGGTTCTTTGTGTTTTGGTTTAAGGACGATTTTCTTCATCAAAGAATAATCAAATTCAATTGTTCTTATAAATGTCTTATCATATTGAGAAAGTGCTTAAGAAGGATCTTAAACATCTTTTCAATATTTCTGGGATTGTTTTAAGTTCAAATGAATTTAATTATACAAATGAATTAATCGTCCAAGAATTTCAAGTTTTGTTAACTTGCTCGAGTGAACTAGGACATTTGAATATCCTATGAGTGAAGTGACACTTCATTTAATGTTTTATTTAGGAGCTATAATAACTAAAGCTTTCGAGGGTAAGTTAGTATTCAAATGATTTGGTTTAAGTTAAAGAGTTTAAATTTGGAATAGTGTTCAAGTTGTTTTTCTTTAAATTTATTTTCTTTCTGTTTTAGGTGATGTTATATTTAATTCAATTTAATTTAATTTTAATTGAGTTTTAATTTAATTTAATTTAATTTAATTTAATTTGATTTGGTGTTTAATTAATTTGATTTGATTTAATTTAATTTAATTATTTAATTTAATTTAATTTAATTTAATTGTTTAATTTAATTTAATTTAATTTTAATTATTTAATTTAATTTAATTTAATTGTTTAATTTAATTTAATTTAATTTTAATTTAATTTAATTTAATTTAATTTAATTGTTTAATTTAATTTAATTTAATTTTAATTTAATTTAATTTAATTTAATTTGTCTTAATTTAATTTAATTATTAAATTTAATTTAATTTTAATTTAATTTATCTTTAATTTACTTTATTTTTAATTTTAATTGAAATTTTTGAAAGAGTTTAATAATTTGACTTTAGTTTAATGATTAAGTCTTTTAATATTTTGAATTTGAATTATCATTTTAATTAAGAGTTGAATATTAATGAGATGATTAATTTAGGGATTTTTAAATTAAAGAATAAATCTCTTCCTAATAAATATCCCTTATTTTAATGATTCCAATTTTATTATTCTTCCAAATTTAATCCATTATTTAATTAAAGTTTAATCATTTTGAAATTGTTTAATGGGTTTCTACCCTTTAATTATTTAAATTTCAATCATCCAAATCAGATTAGGATCAAATATTTTACTTGTTAATTTTTATTAAACCTAAAGTTTTAATTAAGGATTAAAGATTTTAATTACTATTTTACCCTTTAAGCTTAATAATTTCATAACTCACTAAATTAAACTTAAATGAATTTGAAATTTTTATGTAACTTCACTCATATGTCAATAAAGACATGAGAGGAGAAAATGTGATTTTTTTTTCTGTATTTAATTTATTTATATAATTATTTTTGGTGGAAAATAGAGATTTTCAAGGAAAATTTGATAACATGACCAAAAGAAAGTTTCTGTCCTTAAGAAAATTAGGGGACATTCCTAATTACCAGAGAAGCACTTGGACCAATTTTGGTGATTTTTTGAAATATATTATTTTTATTATAATTATTTTGAGTTTTGGAGTGTTAATTAATTTAAAAAAAAAATAAATGTTGAAAAATGAATTTTATATTTTTCAAAAATCTCTCTGATATCAAGGAAACCAGAGAATCAAATTTTGCAATTTTCTGATTTTTCTATGATTTATAATAATTATTTTAGTGAAAATGCTAGAAAATACATTTTTTTTTAATTTTAAAATTACCCTAGGGCTTTAAAATTCAATATCTCACTAAATAGACCTAAGAAAAATGTGGGGTTTGTTCCTAAGTGATTAAAATTCAAAATGTGACATTTTGGTGAATTTTATTAATTTTGTGATTTTTATTATTTTTCAATTATTAAAAATATTAAAATATTATTAAAAATCAACTTTTTTAGAAAATTGAAATTTTAATTTTCTTAGGTTTCCCGATATCAGAGAGGCTCCAAAACCAATTTGGTGAATTTTTAAAAAGTATTTTAAAAGTTATGAATTTTTAAAGTTTAAAATGGCTAAGTGGCTTAATTAACCCAATTAGTGGGGTTAACCAAGTCCGATTGACCTCAAATTTTTATGGTGGATTCCTCTGATCCTAAAGGTCAGTGGAGAATTGATTTCAAGTCAATTTGATGCCTGGTTAACTCTAATTAATTAAAGACCTATTTTGGGTGTTTAAGCCGATTAGGGTTAATGCGAGTGAATTAACTCAAGTCCTATTTTTCCTAGAGTTCTCTGGTCATAAGGAACATCACCAAATATTTCTAGAATTTATTTCACAACATGCTAATTTTTGGAATTAAAATACTCAAAACGACAACATGCATTTGAAAAATAAATAACTTTTCACGAGATGGCCTCGACCTTGGAAAATTCGGGGAATGTTCCCAAGTTCGAGGCTTCAAAGCCCTATGGTCTCATGCCATGGTGAATTGTATACATGCATGGAGAATTAAATGTATGCAGAGAGTAAATAAATTATAAAAAATAAAATACTTAATGAAATTAAATGATTTCTTTTCCACATTATTCTCCTCTGTTCACTCGAGCAAGAGGGTATTTTTATTTTATTTTTGTGATTTTTCAACACAAAGATATGGATTTTTGAAGTTTAGGGAATTAAATAAATAAGAAAATACCCTAATTTTCTATTTATCCACGCGGCGCCAGCGCATCCTCGGTAGCTCCGAAAGGCCACGCGGCGCGCTCCCATTCGACGCCGCCACTTGAGTCAGCAGCCCGGGCCCCGCGGTTCTCGCACCGTTTCTCGGTCCGACGCCATCCGAGCCGTTCGTCCGCGCGTGTATTGAATGGACGGCATCCGTTCATCGTCCCCAAGTGTCCTCACCCGATAGCCGTCCACACTAAATCCCTAATATCTCACTCGATACTCGATGGATTTTTATGTTCTTATGCTCTATGGATTCGTCTTGAAGAGACGAACACATCTATACGGCTAACATGCATTGGAACTAAGGCATTTGAAATAGAGAATCTTCAAAAGCTCGGGATGAAGAGTTAGCTCATACCTTGGCTCAGAGAAGTGTGGCTTCAATCTGAGAGTTGTTGCACCTTCGATTGGGTCCTAGCAAGCTCCGGATGAAGTCTCCTGGTGCAGTGAATTGTCCGGATATGATTTCGACCAAGACCGATCACAAAGCTTGGAGGCTGGAGCAACTCGGGTGGCTCGGAGATGGGGCTTTTGGTGGTGGACACCTTCCCTTAGTCCGGTGAAGGTGTAGAGCCAATCAATTTGGGAATTGGCTCACCTGTGGAGAAGTGTCCTGGTTTTTTGGGCTAAAGTTTGAGCTCGAAATTGGGCTCGGCTAGAAGGAATTGGGGCTGGAATTCGGTGGGGATCGGGTGCTCTATGTGTAGAGAGTGATGCGGAGTGATTTTGGCGAAGTTTCCTTAAGGTTTTTGTTTCGGCACCTCTCATGGCCGAGAGGGGTGGAGTTTAAATAGGAGAGGGTGGAAGGCCTCTCGGAGGGAGTTAGGGCTTGGGATCGAGTCTGCTCGGTGAGGAGAAGATCGAGCAATGGTGACCACTAGGCATGGGGCGGCTCGGCAAGTGAGAATTTCAATGTTGGCTCACATGTGAGCTCTCGGCCATGGTGTTTTCGGCGGCCCAGTGGCCGGCCGGCCGGCAATGGTCACCATCTTGGTCGAGTGGGTCGGGGTGGGGTTTAGTGTAGGCAATTGAGGTTTGACATGTGTAAAGGAGTTTGATTTAAATGGAATGGGAGAAGGCTCACTTTGGCTTGGTTTGGGTCAACCCACCATTTTGGGCTTGGTGCACCCTTCCAAGCTCCGATTTTGAGCTGAGGGAATCATTTAGGTCGGCTTAGAAGGAGTGGTGAAGTCTCCATCCATGATGAGGTGGCTAAACATGGTTTAGTGTGTGACATGATTAAGGTAAAAAAGGGTTAAAGGAGGTTTAAGAAAGAACCCCCTCTTCTTGCCATAAATGGACTAATGACAAGTCAAAGCCCTCATGGCTTCATGTGGCTTGAGAATGGCTTGTTCATGGCTTCATTTGGCTTGGGAAAAGGTTGATTTGTTTCATGAAAAGGGTTTTAAGAAATTTTTTGGTAATTTGATGGGAATTTGGATGAAGCTTCATTTGGGATAATTCAATGATGATTTTAGGATTTAGGTAATGGATTTAATTAAATGGATGACAAATGGAGATGTCATGTGGGCTTTAGGGTAGATTTGGGCTTTTGAATTTTGAAGGAAATGGGCTTTTAAGAAGGTTTAAGGGAAGTGGGCTTTTAAGTTTAAGGATGTGTTCATGGATGGGAATTTTTGTAGAAGTTTGGGCCAAATAGTTGTTGGTTTTGGTTTAGGGATGTTTCATG
Source organism: Papilionanthe hookeriana x Papilionanthe teres (assembly GCA_022702705.1). Taxonomy (NCBI): domain Eukaryota; kingdom Viridiplantae; phylum Streptophyta; class Magnoliopsida; order Asparagales; family Orchidaceae; genus Papilionanthe; species Papilionanthe hookeriana x Papilionanthe teres. Next base: position 154,051,493 of record CM040424.1, read on the forward strand.
AATAATTTGAAATAGATTTAAGGTGGTTTGGGTTTGAATTGGGTTGAATTTGGGTTTATTTGGTAAATGGGCCAATGTAGGTCAAATTAGGCTAACTTGGGCCAATGTTGGGCTAGGGTTGAAATTGATGTAAAATAAATGTTAAGAAATGTTTATGGGAGTGTTTCAAAGAGGTTTTGGCTTTGGTTGGGTTTTAATTTTGAGGTTTGGGCCTATTTGGGTTAGATTTGGGTTTAGGTCGAAATTGGGCTTTTTGATTTTGGGTTGAATTTGAGTGGGGTTTGGGTCAAAATCTTGGGCAAATCATGTTAGTGTTTTGTTTATGAGGATGTTAAGGAAGGTTTAGAAAAGATTTGGGGTTAATTGGAGTTGAATTGGGTTAGTTTGGGCTAAGTTTGGGTCATGGGTCCAAATTTGGGCTTTAAGGCCCAAAGTGAAATTGGATCCAAATGTCAATCAAATTGGACTTGGATTTGGTCTAAATTGGTATTGGGAATGTTGAATTGAAGTTTAGAATTGAATTGGACCAGAATTTGGGTCAATTAGATAGGTTTGGTTTAACATTGGGTTCACTTTGGGTTAAAATGGGTCAATTTGGGGGTTTTGACAAAAGTAGGGTAAATTGATAAAATTGGCCCATGGTGTAGTTGGATAAAATGAAATTGGGAATATTTGGGATTTTCTGGAATTTTCTGGGAATTTTCTGAATTTTTGGATTTTTAGGCCAAGAAGGGTATTTTGGGTATTTGGAGGGTATTGGGGGGTATTTTTGGAATTTTTGGTATTTTTGGATATAGATGATCAATTTGAGTGATTTGGAGATGTTTGGGATTGATTTTGGAAAATTTTGGGTAATTTGGAAATTTTGCAAAAATTTGGGTAATTTCAAGGGTTTTGGGTAGGTTTAGTAGGTGTAGGGTCTCGGGGGTCAAAAATTGAAAATTTGGTAAATTTAAGATTGGGTGAATTTGAGTGGGGTGAAATCATTTTTGTTGAGCCATGAAGCCATTTCAAGCCCATATGAGCCATGAAAGGACTCATTTGAGGCATTCACTATGTTGTTCACTAACCCTGCTTGCGAGGGCTTAGGGGTTAAGGACCATCCATGTGAATCACCTACATGAGTCGGGAGGTCAAGTTGGGTATGGGTGTGGTTTTAGGAAGTGTGTGGAAATGTAGTGTGTAAGTGTAGTGTATGTCGGCCCCCTCACCGGACCGAGCCACCCGGGGCGATCTAAGGCCGAAGAGTCCTATAGGAACTCATCCTTTAAACTTCCACATTTGATTTCAACCCTCTAGGTGATTAGGGGTCTATAGTCAAGTTTGTGGAGTTTGCGGGGAGTTTAGAAGTGGTTTGAATTTCTAAAAGGCGGGTCCCAATTCTAGTCCTCTAAGATAGTCAAAGGAAAAGCCTAAGGCTAGATCCTAAGCACTAAAAAGAAGAAAGGAAGACCTCATCAAAAATGAGGTCAACATCTGCATTTAATTAATTCTAGATTAACGTTAAACTCTTCAAAAATCCATATCTTAACACACAAAAATCACAAAAATATGACAAAAATACCCTTTGATTCAGGATAGTAAGGAAAAAAATGTGGAAATGAAATTTTGAATTTAGGGGTTGTATTTAATTTTTAAATAATTAAATGCACTCTTGAGTATTTTAATTATTAAAAATTATTTATAAATAAAAAAAATATGAAAACCTTAGGGATTTATCTCTAGGTTCCTAGGAGCCTTCTCTGATTTTTCTGAGGCTAGGATAATTCTCTAATTTTCATGAGGCTTTGTAATTATTTAAAAAAAATTATAAAATTCATAAATTAAGAAAATATATTGGAAAATTGTTAAGAAATTTTGGGTGACAAACATTAACCTTAAAAGTGACAATTCTTACCCAATAGAAAATTTTAAATGACAACTTCCTTTTAGGGTTAAAATTTATTAATTATAAATTAATATTTCAAAACCCTAAAATTCCTTCTTATCATCATGCTTAGCCTATTTCACAATGGACTAGGCCAATATTGAGCCTTAATTAGGTCTAATACATTGTTAGGCTTAATTAAATCATTAAATCTTAACAACATTAGGTTGAATACAAATTAAACCATAATTAATCAACTTAAACCTTACTTACAATAGGTTTAGTTAAAAATTAAATCCTAATTAGGTTTAACCCATATTAAACTTAATTAATCAACTTAAACATTACTTTCATTAGGTTTAAGTAATCATTAAACCATAATTAGGTTTAACCCACATTAAACCTAATTAATCAACTTAAACCTTACATACATTAGGTTTAAGTAATCATTAAAACCTCATAAGGTTTAAACCATATTAAACCTAATTAATCAACTTAAACCTTACTTACTTTAGGTTTAAGTAATCATTAAATCCTAATTAAGTTTAACCCATATTAAACCTAATTAATCAACTTAAACCTTACTTTTAATAGGTTTAAATAACCATTAAACCATAATTGGGTTTAACCCATGTTAAACCTAATAAATCAACTTAAACCTTCTTACATTAGGTTTAAGTAATAATTAAATCCTAATTAGGTTTAACCCATATTAAACCTAATCAATCAACTTAAACCTTACTTACATTAGGTCTAAGTATTCATTAAATCCTAGTAAGGTTTAACCCTCATTAACCTATTTAATCAACTTAAACCTTACTTTCATTAGGTTTAAGTATTCATTAAACCATAATTCAATTTAATCCATATTAAACCTTATTAATCAACTTAAACCTTACTAACGTTAGGTTTAAGTAATCATTAAACTATAATTAGGTTTAACCCATATTAAACCTAATTAATCAAATTAAACTTTACTTTCATTAGGTTTAAGTAATAATTAAACCATAATTAGGTTTAACCAATATTAAACCTAATTAATCAACTTAATCCTTACTTACATCAGGTTAGGAAATAGTTAAACCCTAATTAGGTTTAACCCATATTAAACCTAATTACTCAACTTAAACCTTACATTCATTAGGTTTAAGTAATCATTAAACCATAGTTTAGTTTAATCCATTTTAAACCTAATTAATCAACTTAAACCTTTCTTACATTAGGTTTATATAATAAATAAATGCTAATTATGTTTAACCCATATTAAGACTAATTAATCAACTTAAACCTTACTTACATGAGGTTTAAGTAATTAATTAAACCATAATTAGGTTTAACCCGTATTAAACCTAAATTAATCAACTTAATCTTTACTTACATTAGGTTTAAGTAATTAATTAATCCTAATTAGGTTTAACCCATATTAAACATGTTTAATCAACTTAAATCTTACTTACATTAGGTTTAAGTAACTATTTAACCCTAATTTTGTTTAGTCCATATTAAACCTCATTAATCAACTTAAACCTTACTTACATCAGGTTTAGGTAATCATTAAATCCTAATTAGGTTTAACCCATATTAAACCTAATTAATCAACTTAAAACTTATTTACATTAGGTTTAAGTAATCATTAAACCGTAATTAGGTCTAACCCATTAGACTTAATTAAATCATTAAACCTTAACTAACTAAGGTTTAATCAAACCTAAACTTTAATTAGTTCTAACCCATTAGACCTACTTAAATCATTAAACCTTAATTAACTAAGGTTTAATCATACCTAAACCCTAATTAGTTCCAACCCATTAGACCTAACTAAATCATTAAACCTTAACTAACTAAGGTTTAATCATACCTAAACTCTAACTAGGTCTAACCCATTAGACCTAATTAAATCATTAAACCTTAACTAACTAAGGTCTAATCATACCTAGACCTGATTAAACCATTAAATATTAACTTACTAAGGTTTAATCATACCTAAACTCTAATTAAGTCTAACTCATTAGACCTAATTTAATTATTAAACATTAACTAACTAATGTTTAATCATACGTAAACCTTAATTAGGTCCAACCCATTAGACCTAATTAAATCATTAAACCATCACTAACTAAGGTTTAATCATACGTAAGCCCTATTTGGGTCTAACCCATTAGACCTAATTAAATAATTAAACCTTAACAAACTTAGGTTTAATCTTACCTAAACTTCAATTAGGTCTAACCCATTAGACCTAATTAAACAATTAAGCCATAAATAAGTAATGTTTAATCATACCTAAATTCTAATTAGGTCTAACCCATTAGACCTAATTAAATCATGAAACCTTAGCTAACTATGGTTTAATCATGCCTATACCTTAATTAGGTCCAATCCATTATACCTAATTGAATCATTAACCCTTAAGTAACTAAGGTTTAATCATACCTAAACTCTAATTAGGTCTAATTCATTCAACTTAATTAAATCATTAAACCTTAACGAACTAAGGATTAATCTTACCTAAACTCTAACTAGGTCTAACCCATTAGTCCAAATTAATTCATTAAACCTTATCTAAATAAGTTTTAATCATGCCTAAACCCTAATTAGGTCTAACCCATTAGACCTAATTAAATAATTAAACCTTAACTAACTAAGGATTAATCATACCTAAATTATAATTCTGTCTAGTTTGCTAAAGTTGGTTATTTGAATTAAACTTAATTTCAACCCATATTGAACTTAAGTCAAACCTAAATCTTAGGTTCAATCTAACTTGAACCTAAGTCAAAACCAAACTTAACTTAAGCTCAGATTCAACCTAACTTGAATCTAAGTCAAACCCTAACTTAACTCAAACTTTAGGTTCAACCCAAATTAAACCTAATTCAATATAAAATTTGAGTTCAAACCAAATTGAGCCTATCTCAATATAAAATTTAGGCTGAACCCAAATTGAACCTAACCCGACATATACCTTAGGTTCAACCCATATTGAACCTAACTCAACCAAAACTTAACTTGAGCTCAACCTAACTTGAACCCAACTTAACATAAATCTTAGGTTCAACCCATATTGAACCAAAATCAACTACAACCTAACTTGAGTTCAACCTGACTTGAACTCAAATTAATCTAAACTTTAGGCTCAACCCATGTTGAACTTAACTCAGCTAAAACCTAACTTGAGTTCAACCTAACTTGAACCCAAGTTAACCTAAACCTTAGGTTCAACCCATATTGAACCAAACTTAACCAAAACCTAACTTAAGTTTAGCTTAACATGAATCCAAGTTAACCCAAGCCTTAGGTTCAATCTATATTAAGCGTAACTCCACCAAAATCTAACTTAAGTTCAATCTAAAATGAACTCAAGTTAACACGAACTTAAGTTCAACCCACATTGCAATTAAGTCAACATCATTAACTTAGGTTCAACCTGAATTGAACCCAAGTTAAATCAAGCTTAAGTTCAACCCATATTGAACTTAAGTCAATATTTCATACTTAGGTTCAACCTAAATTAAACCCAAGTTAAATCAAACTTAGGTTCAACCCAACTTAAGTAAATATTTTAACTTAGATTCAACTCTTATTGAACTCAAATTAATATTTTTAACTCAGGTTCAACTTAAATTGAACCCAATTTAACACAAACATAAGTTCAACTCATGTTAAACTTAAGTCAACATTATCTCAAATTTAAACTCAACCCATATTGAACTTAAATTAATACTTCTAACTCTAATTTAAGTCTAATCTACATTAGACTTAACATCTTTTTGATTCAAATGGCATCGAATATAAAATTTTAAAGTCTAATTTATGTTAGATTTTACATAATTTAAGTCTAATATACATTAGACACCTTTAGATTCAAATGAGATCAAATCTAAAATTCTAAATTCTGACATATGTTAGATTTTACATTTAACATCTTTTAGATTCAAGTGATATCGAATCTTAAAATTTTAAAGTATAACTTATGTTAGATTTTATTCAAGTTAAGTCTAATATATATTGGACTTAACACCTTTTAAGATCCAAATGACATTAAAACCAAAGTTTTAAAGTCTAACTTATGTTAGATTTTATTCAAAACGACATTGAATCTAAAAATTCTCAACTTTAATTAGATCTTATGAACATTAGATCTAAATAAACTTAACTCCTTTCCTTAAGTCTAAATCACAATATACAAATCAAAACCGACATATGAAAATCAATTAAAATAACATTTGAAAATTTTTAATTTGGTTAATTAATCGTAAACAACTAACAATTTTCCAAACTTAAAATCTGAAAAGACATTAAGACTTGAAAGAAACATTAATGAACAAAGATCACCGAACTTAACTTGATCCCTAGTGTTCTTGATCTACGAAGATTTCTTGGATGATGCAATCCTGGTTGTTGATAGGAGTCTTATGGTCCTAGTTTTAACTCCTTTCAGACTAAGTAGATTAAGGTCCCTGATAATCTTGGGACGACAGAGCCAATGACATCTTGAACGGGTTCTAAAATTTAATCAACTAATATAAAATATTTATAAAATAAAATTAACATTATTTATTTTAAATCTGACATTGTTTTCCTTATAGGGTAAACACAAATTTCATTTTAGATTTTCTTTGCATATTATAGGGTGTGCTAACTCTATTTTACAGGATGATCAATACAAAACAATAACATAAGTTGTGTTTTAGATTTGCTTTGCAGTAATAGGATGAGCTATCTCTGTTTTACAGGATTACATTCTGAAGACAGCATAAACAACAATAAAACAAAATCAAAACGACATTAAAACAACAACATTAACAAAATAGAACAAAACAAAGTATAAAAGACACATAAACAACAAAACCAAAACAAAACAAAACCTAAACTTTTAGAATAGTCACCAAATAAATGACAAACTACACGACAAAACAACAACAAAAAAAAAATCGACAGGGCAAATGACCTTGACAAAAATCAAACTCTTAGGGTAGTATTACATATTACCCCTAGGATTAAACGTTGATATTTATTTCCTTGTTCTTTAAATTTTTTAGAAAATGAGTGATTAAAATTAATCAGAAGTTTTCTTAGATAATTTTAATCATCTAAGATGTAATTAACTATAAGAGCTTGCTCTTATAGGAAATTTAAGAACTCGGGATAGGTATCGTTATCAAAATTTCATATAAGATCTTTTTTTATATATAATTTCTAGAATAAGATATTCTAGAATCTCCCTTTATAAGGATTATCATCGACATTCTACTATTTTCTATTTAATCAGCCCTTATTTTCTTCAAGTTTCTTATTATCCGATGATATTTTACATGATCTGAAGAAATAAGATTTCTTGAAGATTAGGGCAATACGATAGATAAATAGAATGGCGACTCCAAAAAATGACTTTTTCATTGACACCGAGAAAATCTCTGACATGGCTCTAATTGTCGACAAAAGATTTTATTTGGTGACTCCGCTTGAGAGATTCTTCCTTCTCATCTTTGGTTAAATCACTTGTTTTCAAAAAGATGTTTCATCCTTTGATAAATAGGATCACATCTTCACAGAATCTAACTTTGAAGAGTTATTCTTAACATTCCATAATGACAAATTGATATGAAAACAAATAAAATGAATTCCCAGTTTATGAGTAAGTCGATGACATTTTATTCTTTTTGAAATTTCAGAAAGTTGCAATGGAATCCCTGAAATCAGTCTTTTCTTAACTTTACAGAAGATTTACCTCAATACATTCCTGTAGAACATTATACTCTTGATGAAATGGAAGAACAAGTTGACATAAAAGGAAGGAAAATTTGAGTTGAACAAGAAAATGACATTCCTACTCCGTTCATATATGAAGTTGGATAGATCTTGTTCAATGAATGTTTCAAAAATTCAACGAAGAAACAAAACTCGTTCAGTTAAAAGAAAGAAAAAATGGAATGAAGATTATGATTTTGAGACATCTAAATTTGAACAGTGTTTTCAGAAACCCTTCCTTCTTAAAGGAAAATCAGTATATGCCACTAGCTGTTGTATATGAGAAAATTACTTTCCAACCTAGAAATTACTTTCCAACCTAGAAATTCTTCATCGATTCATGTCGTAATGTTTTAAAGATTAGCACAGAAAGACAAGTGTTCAATTTCCCGACTGTTAGATAAAATGAGATGTGCAGTCTCTACGACAATGAATAGAAGGATTCTCTCAATTGAAGATCCTACTTACATAAAAAAGGATCAGCAATTCCCATTAGACAGTCAGTGTACATGGGTACCAGTGAAATTTTGACTAGGGCCAAGAGTAAAAGAAATGATTGTCATGAGAAATAGGACTAAGCATAACCAATCGATATCAGAAGCAGCAGACACATCTGCTAAAACGACTGTTTTGGTCCAAATGTTATAACATGGAGGCCCTTCTTATTTACAAAATGATGATGCACTTCCCACAATATCTCGTCCTATACTAAAAAATAATGTATGGAGATGAGAATCATCAGGAGGAATCTCAGATACCATAAGTACCCTTGCAGACAGTTCTCAGGAGCAAACTTATGAAAAGCATCCTGTAAAATCAATCGAGGAGAGATTGAAGAACTTGAAAAATGACATCAAACAATTTTCAATTTGAAGGAAGGATAATTCTTCAAATATTTTAAATGAGGATGTCGTTGAGATAAACATGGTGGAAACACAATCTACCTCCTTAGCACTAGAATTAAGTGAAGAAGATACGACAAAAGATTTACGAGCTGTTATTCGTCAACGAGATAAACAAATTAACCATCTTAAACAAAATATCAAATAATTAATGGCAACTTTACAAAATCCACCAACAAATCCATTGCCTGCCATTGAAATCGTTAGGTCAGAGGAAATACACATTGTAGAGGACAAAAGAGAGCCAATAGAAATTGAAGAAATCACTCTAAAGAAAAGTGATTCCCCCCAAGGTTGAATTCCAGAAAAAGAAATCGCACAATTGGTGGAACAAAAGATAAAAGGAACAATGGCTCTGGTAAAGGCTAGATCATTAATTCCAAAGGGTGGACCTTATCCAGAGGAATTTGATTTTTTCTAATACCCTAGAAGGTTTAATCATCCTCTCTTCAAAATGTTTGACGGGACCAGTAATCCTCGTTAGCATCTTGCACAACTCAGAGTGAATTGCTGCAAAGCAGGAGGAAGTGACGCTCTCTTATTCTGTTATTTTGTTAACAGTTTCACAGGAGTTACCTTTGACTGGTATCCAAAACATCCGAACGGGTTTGTTAAAACTTTTGTAGATCTTGAAAGCCTCTTCATTCAATGCTTCGCTGGAACGCAACACCATACTACAATTAGTGAAGTGGTAGTCGAAAAGCAAAAGCTAAGAAAGAGTTTGGTGGATTACATTTTATGGTGGAGAAATCTTTGCATGAAATGTGAACCAAAACTCCAGGAACAACATGTTGTCGAATTCCTGCTCTAATATATCAATGGTTTTATAAAATTCATGTTAAAAGGATTCATGATAAAGACATTTGAAAAACTACTCAGTAAAGCTGCTAACCTTTAAGAAGAAGCCAAGCAGATGAGTGTAACGTACAAAGCAGAAAAGACATAGTCTATTAAAACATTTTAGAAACCAAGAAATGTTGCAGAAAAGGGTAAACAAGTGATGCAAGTCTAGCCTGAACAAAAGAAACAAAGACATAATATAAATCAATAGTCATAAGAGGCATCTTCTCAATTACAATTCCAATAACCAGTTCAAGTATCAATAGACAAGAGGCAATGATTGAAAGAATGAATAAGGAATATCCATTCAAAATAAAAGCACTCGGTAAAATATTTCTTAGCCTGCTAAAAATACCAGAATTTAAACTATTGTGGCTAAAAGAGCTGAAGAAGTTGATATGAAAGACAATCCCAATTATTATCCATATCACAGGATGCTCGATCACAAAATTGAAGAATGTTTTGTCTTCGAAGACTGGTTAGAGCATAATTTTAAAGAACGAAATATAGTAATCCTGAAAGAGTATTTGAAGGAACCTGAAAAGGTTCAGTCAATATGATTTCAGTTGATAAACTTATCACTAATTTTAACAACAAAAACGGAATCAACGTCATTCAAAGTAAATCATTTGAGGAGATTCTTTCAGACTTTCAAATTACAAATTATTCTAAGAAAGGAAAGAAGAAAAGAAATAAAGAACCAAAAAGGATTAGAGGTCTTTTAGACACAGGAGCTACTTTTTCTTTTGTGCCTTCTAGTTTTCATCTTTCTTTATCTTCTTAAATAGGTCAAATTTCGCCAAAAAGTGTCAACCTATGAACCCTTGATCACCATATTGGAGTTATGGTCAAACATTAACATAATCAAGAAAACATTGGTCAAGGTGACCAATTTAAAGCCCAAAAGGCACCACATTGACTAATGGGTGAACTTAAAACCCTAAAATGGTTATTATGACCAAATCAACCAAAATTCAAAACACTTTAATCTTATGGCCAACCCAACCATGACAACGGTGAATGATTCACACTGGACACCCTTGAACCATAATAGGTCAACTTGGGTCAACCTGGGTCAACCATAGTCAAAACTAGTCAACATTAACTAAATTTGGTCAAAATACCTCATTTTAAACCAAATTTGATAAATTGATTAAATAATTAATTTCAAAAATTATTTTAATCTGTTTATGGTTATTATTGTAATTTTCGATATTTTTTATTAATTACATAATTAATTAAAAATAGAATTATAATTAAATGACCTTAAAATAAATTTAAAGACATGACATAACACATGATCTAATAAATGGTTTTAAAATTCAAATTTAATTCATGGGAAAATGCTAATGGGTTACCTATATCCCAAGAGACCTATTAAATCCCATCATGACATATTTAACCTTAGGAGAAACGCATGGATGATCATGACTTTCCATGGGTAAAACTAATTATGATATTATCATAAAGGAAGGAGAGAGGTGTCATCTCCTCCCAAACTCAAGCCATGACTCATTCACATGCATGAAATGAGTTGGCCGGCCCTTACAAAGAGGATTTTGATCACTTCACAAGTCATCCAATGATGAAAAAACACCATTTAAACCTCTTTTTCACCATGGTTAGAAACATCAAATTAACCTTCCCTGAAGCTTCTTAGAACCCTACGAAGATAAGCTCAATCAAAATTAGCCATCCCCATTGGCTCTAAGCCAGTTCCCAACATCAGCTCCTCAAGCCGAATGACACCTTTGACAAACTCATACGCAGGCCCAATTTAGCTTTAAATTGAAGCCAAGGCAAGCTTGCTGAGGTCTATACGAGGTGTAGAGCCAATCAAATCAAATTTTCATACACTGAGGCGAAGGTATGGCTCATTCAACCTAACTTAGGTTCGGGTTCAACACTTTGTGAAATGAACCATTTCAAAGACTTAACATCACCATATGGATGGGTTCATCTTCTTCAGATGAAGCTGTAGGAATAAAAATCACTCGAATGCATCAAGATTCGAGGGAGATTTTGTCCCTAAAACATGGACGATTTGCGGGTTCAGGCCAAATATAGGGGATGAATGGATGTCATCCATTTCCGTGTTTTGGAAATGGATAGCTCTGATTTAATCCAGCTTGATCCGCTGTTCAAAGCATTGCAGCGGATCAAGAGCATTTTTGAAACCTCCGAGGACGCGTGTTTCCCTCAGGAATTTTCTTGCTAATGTGGATTTAAATAATCCAGATTAATCTTAAACTCTTATAAAATCTATATCTTGACACACAAAAACCACAAAAATATGATAAAAATACCCTTAGATTCAGGACAGTAAGGAGAACAATGTCAAAATGATTTAAATTTAGGTGTTATATTTAAAGTTTAAATAATTAAATACACTCTAGAGTAATTTAATTATTAAAAATTGTTTATAAATTAAAAAAATAGGACAACTTTAGGGATTTATCTCTAGGTCCTTAGGAGCCTTCATTGATTTTTCTAAGGCTAGGATAATTATTTAAGAAATAATTCTCTAATTTTCATGAGGCTTTGTAATATTTTAAAATAAAATTATAAAATTCAGAAATTAAGAAAATAAATTGGAAAATGCTTAAGAATTTTCAGGTGACAAACATTAACCTTAAAAGTGACAATTCTTACCCAATAGAAAATTTAAAATGAAAACTTCCTTTTAGGGTTAAAATTTACTAATTATAAATTAATATTTTAAATCCCTAAAAATCCTTCTTATCATCATGCTTAGCCCATTTCACAATGTACTAGGCCAATCTTGAGTCTAACTCCAAATAGACTCAAGACAAACCCTTAATTAGGTCTAATACATCATTAGGATTAGTTAAATCATTAAATCTTAACAACATTAAGTATAACACAAATTAAGTCTTAATTAGGTTTAACACATATTAAAACTTATTAATCAACTTAAACTTTACTTACATTAGTTATTAAATCCTAATTAGGTTTAACCTATATTAAACCTAATTAATCAACTTAAACCTTAGTTTCATTAGGTATAAGTAATCATTAAACCATAATTAGGTTTAATCAATATTAAACCTAATTAATCAACTTAAACCTTACTTACATTAGGTTTAAGTAATCATTAAATCCTAATTAGGTTTAACCCATATTAAACTTAATTAATCAACTTAAACCTTACCAATAATAGATTTAAGTAATCATTTAATATTAATTAGGTTTAACCTATATTAACCGTACTTAATTAATTAATTAACTTAAGCCTAACATCCATAAGGTTTATGTAATCATTAAACCATAATTAGGTTTAACCCATATTAAACCTAATTAATCAACTTAAACCTTACTTACATTAGGTTTAAGTAATCCTTAAATCCTAATTTTGTCTAACCCATATTAAACATAATTAATCAACTTAAACCTTACTTACATTAGATTTAAGTAGTCATTAAATCCAAATTAGGTCTAACCCATATTAAACATAATTAATCAACTTAAACCTTACATTCATTAGGTTTTAGTAATCAATAAACCATAATTATGTTTAACCCAAATTAATCCTAATTAATCAACTTAAACCTTACATTAAGTTTAAGTAATCAGTAAATCGTAATTAGGTTTAACCCATATTAAACCTAATTAATCAACTTAAACCTTACTTACATTTGGTTTAAGAAATCATTAAATCCTAATTAGGTTTTTGTAATCATTAAATACTAATTCAGTTTAACTCGTATTAAACCTAATTAATCAACATAAACCTTACTTTCATTAGGTTTAAGTAATCATTAAACCATAATTAGTTAAACACAATTAATTAACTTAAACATTACATACATTAGTATTAGGTAATAATTAAACACTAATTAGGTTTAACCCATATTAAACCTAATTAATCAATTTAAACCTTTCTTTCATTAAGTTTAAGCAATCATCAAACCATAACTAGGTTTAACCCATATTAAACCTAATTAGTTAACTTAAACATTACATGAGATTTAGGTAATAATTAAACCTTAATTAGGTTTAACCCATATTAAACCAAATTTATCAACTTAAACATTACTTTCATTAGGTTTAGGTAATTAATTAAATCCTAATTAGGTTTAACCTATATTAAACCTAATAAATCAACTTAAACCTTACTTACATTTGGTTTACGAAATCATCAATCCTTATTAAGTTTATGTAATCATTAAATCCTAATTCAGTTTAACTCATATTAAACCTTATTAATCAACATAAACCCTACTTTCATTAGGTTTAAGTAATCATTAAACCATAATTAGGTTTAACCCAAATTAAACCAAATTAATTAACTTAAACCTTACATACATTAGTATTAGGTAATAATTAAACACTAATTAGGTTTAACCCATATTAAACCTAATTAATCAATTTATACCTTTCTTTCATTAGGTTTAAGAAATCATTAAACCATAACTAGGTTTAACACATTAGATTTAGGTAATAATTAAACCCTAATTAGGTTTAACCCATATTAAACCTAATTAATCAACTTAAACCTTACTTACATTAGGTTTAGGTAATTAATTAAACCCTAATTAGCTTTAACCCATATTAATCCTAATTAATCAACTTATACCTTACTTACATTAGAATTAAGTAATTAATATGTCCTTATTAGTTTTAGCCCACATTAAACCTGATTGATCAACTTATATCTTACTTAGATTAGGTTTAAGTAACTATTTAACCCTAATTAGGTTTAACCCAAATTAAACCTAATTTATCAACTTAAACCTCTTACATCAGGTTTAGGTAATCATTAAATCCTAATTAGGTTTAGCCCATATTAAACCTTATTAGGTTTAACCCATATCATTAATCAACTTAAACTTTATTTATATTAGGTTTAAGTAATCATTAAACCATATTTAGTTCTGACGCATTCGACCTAATTAAATAATTAAACCTTAACTAAGTAAGTTTTAAGTAAGGTTTAGTCATACCTAAACTTTAATTAGGTCAAACCAATTAGACCTAATTAAATAATTAGACCTTAACTAACTAAGGTTTAATCATACCTAAACTTTAATTAGGTCTAACCCATTAGACCTAATTAAATCATTAAGCCTTAACTAATAAAGGTTTAATCATACCTAAACTTTAATTATGTCTAACCCATTAGACCTAATTAAATCATTAAACCTTAACTAACAAGGGTTTAATCATACCTAAACTTTAATTAGGTCCAACGCATTAAACCTTAGCTAACTAAGGTTTAATCATACCTAAACTCTAATTAGGTCCAGCCCATTAGACATAATTAAATCAATAAACCTTAACTAACTATGCTTTAATCATACCTAAACACTAATTAGGTCCAACCCATTAGACCTAATTAAATCATTAAAACTTATCTAACTAAGGTTTAATCATACCTAAAATTTAATTAGGTCTAACCTATTAGACCTAATTAAATCATTAAACCTTAACTAACTAAGGTTTAATTAAACCTAAACTCTAATTACATCTAACCCATTGACACGCCTAAAATATACGCTTTCTGCTATATAATTTTACTCATTTTTGATGATATTACACTTTAAAGGAAGGTGTTTTGTTTTTTTTCTTTGGTTTTAGGTACAAGAAATGTTGATTGGAGCAAAAGGAAGCAAAAATGGTGCAATTTGGAGTAAAAATGAGTAAGAAAGCAAATTTTGTCCTGACACATTTCGATAAGACTTTCTATGTGTAATCTCTTTTACACTTCTTCCATATTTTTCAATGAGATTACTCTTTAAAGAAAGGTTATTTTTATGCTTATTTTGTAGGGCTATATGTTAGGAAGGCAACGTAACTGAAACAGGGTGAATCAGAGCTAAAACAGAGCAAAACAGAGCAAAATGGTAGAGCCACGCAGATTGGGCGCTTGTGGTGCCCAAAAGGTCGTCGGCGGTGCTAGAAATTGAGGGTATGATATTTGGGCGCCGGCAGCACCCAAATACGACACCAGTGGCTCCAGGAGCAGTTATTGGCCATATAAATTGAACGTGAATGCTTTTTGGATGGTTTTTTTAAGCACCTCTTAGGAAATTTGTCCCTACACTATTTTAAACTGAATTTGAAGCCAAAAAAGGGGAGACGATAGGGAAAATGTTGAATGATTAGAGATCTTAGAATAGGAGTAGAAATATAGATTTCTATCTTTTTGGAGAGATTGGTGAGGGTATTTTGAGAGAACCTGTAAGGGAATGTTCTAGCATTGCATGGATCCACGAGAGACTTTATGGGAGACATTTTCATCTTTCTTTCAAGGGAAAAAAGCTAACTATTGTTTTCTTCGTTAACTTATGATTTTGTAAACACTTATTTTGTGGATTTGCTTTAAAATGAAGTTTTTCGTTGTATTTTCTTCGTACTTTGTGATGTCTTTCTCGTACACTTTCTTCTTTTTTCGAAATAGTGCCATAAGAAAATTATGTCATTGTTTTCATTCTACTTTTGTTTTGCAATGAGTAGGATTCATGTTTAGGATATTGGGATGCTTTCTAAAAGAAATTTAATTATAAATGTGATGATTTTACTTGCACTTCATTTACATTACAAAAAGGGCTCGTTGTAGTGTTAAAATTTGTTGTAATTGCATTGACCCGAAAGTGCAGTGTAATTCCCACCAAAGTGAAACCACATTCAATGTCCGTGAATGAATTGTGTAGCACTTGGGGATTGAGTGCAAATAAATAGGGAAATATGATTTCATGGGCGTTGAATTGGAGGTTTCAGAGTGACAATCTGAGATACCCAATTTGGTCCTAAAGTTTGGTAACTAAAGCTAGGGTTAGCCTTCAGGTGAAGGGAAGTGGGAGCTCTGAAGTGGCAGCCAATATCTTCCCAGCCTAACCTTGGATTTAGGGACTAAGTCTAGGATTTGCCAATGTTCTTTATAACACTCTAAAGAGGGGGTACTCGGAAGATCGTAAATAGTAGGATTGCTCCTATTTGGCACATAAAATATTTAATGCATCTCATTCTTATACATTATCAAATTCGTTACATGAGAATAGTAGTTTTTATTATCTCAAAATTCACCAAACCAATTTCCCCAAAAAGGGTTATCTTTAGTATTAATATTTGCATTAGGGAGTAGTTAGTATTCTTACATATATTCATTTGCATTTAGGATTAGTTGTTAGAAAAACCAATTATATCGCCCTTCGAAGCTAAGGCTGTTAGTAGTAGACTAGAATTTGACTAAGAACCTGTTACCTCGCTTCCCTATGGGATCAATAAACGGGACTCCATTATAGCCCCATATTACTTGATACGGTACGTATACTTGTGTTGGATCACTGTGACTTTATAAAAACTATTATATAACTATTATTCATAAGTCCTTGCATATAAAAAAAGTCGCATCAAGTTTTTAGCGCCGTTGTCGGGGAAGCTTCGGTAAGAATTTTAGGAGAATTTTAGTTGATGTAATTAGGCTTAGAATTGGAAAACTTTAGTGTCGTAAAATTGTGTTTGTGTGAAAAGTGTTTTTTTTATGAATAAGTGTTATGAAAAAAAACTGTTTGTGTGAAAAATAAGGTGTTTGTGAAAATGTTATGTTGTGTTGAATATATTTTTCATTTTATTTATTTTATTGTTAATGTATTATTTGTTGTATTACGTATGCAAAACAAAGGATCTGTAGGACTTGTGCCTTATGATCCCGAGTTAGAAAAATGAAAAAAAAAATAAAAAAATAGAAAGGACTGAAAAACATAAATGGAAATGGAAAAAATTCAAAAAATAACTTAAAAAATCATCATAAATCATTAAGGGATTATGTAAATCCTACGATACATAAAATTCACTCAAGTATACAAAACCCTATTGTAGAAGCTGACTCATTTGAACTAAATCCAATAATTATCCAACTTGTGCAGAACAACCAGTTTGGGGGAACTCTTTCAGAGGATCCCTATTTACACTTATCTAGTTTTTCTAGAACCTTGTGATACATTTCTTTATAATGGCATGACAGACGATGTTGTTAGGCTAAGGTTTTTTCCATTCTCACTAAGGAATAAGGCTAAAATGTGGTTATACTCATTAGCACCTAGTTCTAAAAAAAATTGGGAGGGTTTAACTCAGAAATTCCTAGCTACGTATTTTTTATGTTCAAAGACTACTCAACTTAGAAATGATATTATCTCATTTGGTTAGTAGGAAGAGGAATCAATATACGAAGCCTGGGAAAGATTTAAGGAACTCCAAAGAAAGTGTCCACATCATGCTCTGCCATATTGTTTAATCTTTCCAACTTTTTATAATGGGTTAGTAGGATCCCTTAAGTCCATTATTGATGCTACTGATGGTGGTTCATTAATGTCAAAAACATTTTATGAAGCGTATGCATTATTTAAAGAAATGGCTACAAATGAATTTTAATTGCCCTCTGTAAGGGTAAATCTTAAAAATGTAGCTAGTGTTCATGATAAAGATGAGATTGCAATTCTTGCATCTCAAGTTGTTGCAATATCAAGAAAGTTGGACCAATTTGGAATGAACCAACCTCAATTTACACCAGTAAGTGAGGAATTTTTATTAGGGTGTATGATTGATTCCAACTTATTATATGAGACTTTAAAAACCATAAAAAACTGATATTCTTACTTTTACAACCCATGTTGGAAGAACCATCCTAATTTTAACTAGATTCATTCTACTGAGGGTGGAAACCAACAATGGGAAAAAAATCATGCAAATCCTAATGGAAGTTGGAATATGCAGGGTAACACAACATTAAGGCCTTCACATCCACTGGACTCTAATATTGATCAACAATTTGAGGATAAGAAGATATCTATAGAAAAAGTGGTATTACAAATGGGAAACCAGTTGCAAACTCAAAATACTGCGATTAGAAACATAGAGAATCAACTAGGAGAAATTGCTAATTCACTTAGCAATAGACCTAAAGGAACACTTCCTAGTAACACTGAGATCAAACCTAAAGAGAACAATAATGAACAACTATTCCTTGTTACTGGATAAACTATGATAAATGTGTAAAAAGGAGAGTTGATTATGAATATTATGACCAGGAAGTCACTTTTGATGTGTTCAAGGCTATAAAATTTCCAGCTGAGAGAAAAGATGATGAATGTTTTTGGATGAATGAAATTGATTATCTAAGTATAGACCATTTCCAAGAAAGTTTTGAGAGTAAGATAACCGATGAGGTCGGAATGGATTTTCATGATGAGTTGAAAACGTTATCTAAAGAAGACTGTATGTATGTTCAAGAGTGGTGTGAAATGATGGAAGCTGCAAAAAATAGTGAACTTGTAATTCCATTTGTTGAAAAATCTCATGAACTTAAGATGGATGTACCCCATACAATTTTAAAGCCTGCATATTTAGGGAATTCATCTACACCACCAGTCTTTATATCTTCATATTTAACTCAATTACAAGAAAAATTTGAATTGAATGATGAACAAGATAAAGTTATTGAACTAAGACTTAGAAGAAAATTTGAGGATAAATTTCAAAAGTACTTTGAGTTGAGAAAAGAAGATAAGGATATTGAAAGACCATTTGATGAAATTCCTAAGGAATTAGAAAAACCTATTTCCTCAACTAAGATGGATCCTCCATCATTTAATAAATATAAAAGGGAAGAATTGGAAGATAACTTGAAACAGAAGAGTGACATAGACGAATTTGATCTTGAATCTGAATTATCTAGAGAGAATCAGATCCAAAATTTTAGAGATTTTGAATTATTTTATAGAGATCCATTTCTTATAAATTTTAAGGATGATATTAATATACAAATTCAAAAAATCAATAGAAGAATATTAGATCTAGAAAGAAATATGAGGAACAATGATGGAAATCCCTCTGAAAAGGAAGACCTAAATGAAAAATTACAATTTAAAGATTTTGTAGGAATTCCTAGATTTGAAAAGGATTGGGTGATTGATCGAGGATTACTTAATTGGAATTTTAATCCAGGAGGAATCATTTGTCGGGCTTGTGACGTTAAAACCCAGCGCTTTATGGGAGGCAACCCATAGTTATCAGTGTGTTTTGATTTAGTATTCTTGAGAGTCATGATTGTTAGTGTTGTATTGTGTTTGCTTTAGTGTTGATTGATCAGCTTAATTCATGTTTGGATTAGTGGATTGACTTGATCTTTATGTGTCATTATGGATTGATCAGTGTGATGTGATGAGTTAATGGAAGAATTGACCTCATTTATCTTTTGTGTGTTTATGTTTGTGTAACAATTTTATATAATAATTGAAGAACATTTTTATATTCCCTTGCTGATACCTGTTATGCGAGTTAAATTTTTATTTAGTGAATTTCATTCTAGTATGATTAGTTTAGATTTACTTTCTGCTGCATATTGTTATGTCCTAATGAATACTTGTAAATGGTATTGATAGACATTTGTGTTAGATAGAATTTCTCAATTATTTTTCTTCTTGCTTATATTTTCTTTACTGAATGTTATAAATGTTAAAAGTTAAGTTTGGGGGTAGGAAGAAAAAAAATTTAATGTTAAAATACTTCCTTTTAGTGTAATTTTATTACAAGCATGTTTTAGGTTAGATTAGTTTCTCCTACAGTCATTCTATCCTGATTATGCATGTATATGAATTTGATAGGATGTTGTAGTAGTAAGTAGATTCAACCTCTACTTTTTCTTCTTGCAACATTTTATGGAATTAATTGCAAAATTTTTTAAAATTTAAATTTGGGGGGAAGAAAAAATTTTAAAATGTAACTTTATTTGTCCTCAGTAGCTTGTATTTAATTTGATATCACTTTTAAAATGACTTGTGGTATGTGGTATTACCTTTAGGTTATTATAATATCGATGTTAGGAATGCTAGAAAAATAATCTAGTTGAAATCCTTTGTGAAGAAACTGTTCTAGAGTTAAGATATTTTGTAGGAAACATTCGAAAAATAATTTTTCTATTTATTTTAGAAAGGAGTTGAATATTTGAAAAACTAAAATTCTTAGATTTATACTTAATGAGATTTGAGCCTTTATTGAAAACTTTTTTCGAACTAATACTTAAACTTATAAAAAGTGAGAAAAAATTTTGAGTTTTGGATTTTAGAGAGAGGATAGTGAAATTCAAAATTAGTAAAGGTATATCCAGATATAATAATCCTCACATAAAAAGAAAGTGAAAAAAAGTGAATTGAAAATGATTCCGAAAGAAAAGAAAAAAAAAAGAAAAGAAAATAAGTGAGGAGAAGCTTGAGAGGAAGTCTAATCAAAAGTTGGTTTCACTTAAATCTTTTTAAATGAAAAGACTTTAAAATAATTCTAAGCTTATTCTTATTTCAAAGGTATTGGTTAAATTGGTATAGATAAAGTACTTAAATTCTGTATTTATACTTTCTTTGAATCTTTAGTTTGACAATTTTCAATAACTTTTGAAGTAAATAGAAAATCAGGATTCCTATGTTAAATATGAAATATTCTTACACTCTAGTCCTAGGTTTATTTGCTAGAATTTCTCCTATGTTAAACTATAATATTTCTAAGATGAAATTATAGAAAACTCTATTGAAACCCACAACCACAAGTCAACATATTTAGTTTTTAAAGTTATAGTGTTGTACTTGAGGACAAGTAACAATTAAGTTTGGGGGTACTGACACGCCTAAAATATTTACAATTTTATTTTACTCATTTTTATGATATTACATTTTAAAAGAAGGTATTTTGTATAATTCTTTATTTTAGGAACAAGAAATGATGAATGGAGCAAAAGCAAGCAAAAATGGTACAATTTTGAGCAAAAATGACCAAGAAAGTAAATTTTGGCCCGACGCATTTCGATAAGTCTTTTTATGTGTAATCTCTTTTACACTTCTTGCATATTTTATAATGAGATTACAATTTAAAAAAAGGTTTTTTTTATGCTTATTTTGTAGGGCTATCTGTTAGGAAGGCAACGCAACTGAAACGGGGCGAATCAGAGCTAAAACGGAGTTAAACGGAGCAAAATGGTGGAGCTGCACAGAATAAGCGCCGGTGGCGCCAGAAACACGAGGGTCCAATATTTGGGTACCGAAAGCGCCCAAATACAGCGCCGGTGGCACCAGGAGCGGTTATTGGCCATTTACATTGAACCTGGATGCTTTGTGGACGGTTTCTTTAAGCACCTCTTAGGAAATTTGTCCCTACACTATTTTAAACCGAATTTGAAGCCAAAAAAGGGGAGATGATAAGGAAAACATGGATAATGATTAGAGATCTTAGAATAGGAGTAGAAATGTAGATTTCTATCTTTTTGGAGATATTGGTGAGGGGATTTTGAGAGAATCTGTAAGGGTATGTTCTAGCATTGCATGAATCTGCGGGAGACTTTATGAGAGAGATTTTCATCTTTCTTTCAAGGGAAAAAAAGCTAAGTATTGTGTTCTTCATTATCTTATGATTTTATAAACACTTATTTTGTGAATTTGCTTTGAAATGAAGTTTTTCGTTGTGTTTTCTTCGTACTTGTGATGTCTTTCTCGTACTCTTTCTTCTACTTTGGAAATAGTGGCATAAGAAAATTATGTCATTCTTTTCATTCTAGTTTTCTTTTGCAATGAGTAGGATACATGTTTAGGATATTGGGATGCTTTTTAAAAGAAGTTTAATTATAAATGTGATGGTTTTTACTTGCACTTCATTTACATTACAAAAAGAGCTCGTTGTAGTGTTAAAATTTGTTGTAATTACATTGATCCGAAAGGGCAGTGTAATTCTCAATAAGTGAAACCACATTCAATATCCATGAATAAATTGCATAGTTCATGGGGATTGAGTGCAAATAAATAGGGAAATATGGTTTCATGGGCGTCAAATTGGAGGTTTCCGGGTGACAGGCTGAGATCCCCAATTTGATCCTAAAGTTTGATAACTAAAGCTAGGGTTAGCCTTCAGGTGAAGGGAAGTGGGAGCTCTGAAGTCACAGCCAGTATCCTCCAAGTCTAACCTTGGATTTAGGGACTAAGCCTAGGATTTGCCAAAGTTCTTTATAGCACTCTGAAGAGGGTGTACTAGGAAGAGGGTAATGAGTAGGATTGCTCCTATTTAGCACATCCAATATTTAATGCATCTCATTCCTACACATTATCCAATTCGTTACATGATAGTAGCAGTTTTTATTATCTCAAAATTCACCTAACCAATTTCCCCAAAAAGAGTTATCTTTAGTATTAATATTTTCATTAGGGAGTAGTTATTATCCTTACATATAATCATCTGCATTTAGGAAAAGTTGTTAGAAAAACCACTTATATCACCCTTCCAAACTAAGGCTATTAGTAGTAGACTAGAATTTAACTCAGAACCTCTTACATCGCTTCCCTGTGGGATCCATAAACGTGACTCCATTAGAGCCCTGTATTGCTTGATACAATACGTATACTTGTGTTGGATCATTGTGACTTTATAAAAATTACTATATATCTATTGTTCACAAATCCTTGCATATAAAAAAAGTCACATTACTCATTAGACTTAATTAAATCAATAAATCTTAACTATTATTAAACTTGATTATTTTAATAAAACTTAAGTTCCACCTATATTGAACTTAAATCAAACCTAAATCTTAGGTTCGATCTAACTTGAATTTAAGTCAAAACAAAACTTAACTTAAGCTCAGATTCAACCTAACTTGAATCTAAGTCAAACCCTAACTTAAAACAAACTTTAGGTTCAACCCAAGTTGATCGTAATTCAATTAAACTTTAGGTTCAACCCAAATCGAGCCTAACTCAATATAAACTTTAGGTTCAATCCAAATTGAACCTAACCTGACATATACCTTAGGTTCAACCCATATTGAACCTAACTCAACTAAAAATTAACTTGAGTTCATCCTAACTTGACCCCAACTTAACCTAAACCATAGGTTCAACCCATATTGAACGTAACTCAACTATAACCTAACTTGAGTTCAACTGAACTTGATCCCAACTTAACCTAAACCCTAGGTTCAACCCATATTAAACCT
The DNA here is from genome assembly GCA_022702705.1 of Papilionanthe hookeriana x Papilionanthe teres. Classification (NCBI taxonomy): domain Eukaryota; kingdom Viridiplantae; phylum Streptophyta; class Magnoliopsida; order Asparagales; family Orchidaceae; genus Papilionanthe; species Papilionanthe hookeriana x Papilionanthe teres. Next base: position 154,074,843 of record CM040424.1, read on the forward strand.
AACTCAACTAAAACTTAACTTGAGTTCAACCTAACATGAACCTAAGTTATCCTAAACCATAGGTTCAACACATATTGAACCAAACTTAACCAAACCTAACTTGGGTTCAACTTAATTTGAATGCAAGTTAACCCAAGTCTGAGGTTCAATCTATATTGAACCTAACTCTACCAAAATCTAACTTGAGTCTAATCTAACTTGAACTCAAGTTAACACAAACTTAAGTTCAACCCATATTGAACTTAAGTCAACATTTTTAACTTAGGTTCAACCTAAATTGAGCCCAAGTTAAATCAAAATTAAGTTCAGCCCATATTGAACTTAAGTCAATATTTCTAACTTAGGTTCAACCTAAATTGAACCCATGTTAAATCAAACTTAAGTTCAACCCAACATAAGTAAACATTTTTAACTTAGGTTCAACCCATATTGAACTTAAATCAATATTTTTAACTTAGGTTCAAACTGATTTGAACCCAAGTTAACACAAACTTAAGTTTAACCCATATTAAACTTAAGTCAACATTAACTCAAATTTAAACTCAACCCATATTGAACTTAAATTAATACTTCTAACTCTAATTTAAGTCTAATATACATTAGACTTAGCATCTTTTTGATTCAAATGTCATGGAAACTAATATTTTAAAGTTTAGCTTATGTTAGATTTTACATAATTTAAGTCAAACATACATTAGAAACCTTTAGATTCAAATGACATCAAATATAAAATTCTAAAGTATTGCATATGTTAGATTTACATTTAACATCTTTTAGATTCAAGTGACATCAAATCTAAAAATTCTAAAGTCAACTTATGTTAGATTTTATTCAAGTTAAGTCTAAATACATTATACTTAATACCTTTTAAGATCTAAATGACATCAAAACTAAAGTTTTAAAGCCTAACTTATGTAAAATTTTATTCAAAATGACATTGAATCTAAAATTCTCAAGTTTAATTAGATATTACAAACATTAGATCTAAAAAAACTTAACCCCTTTCCTTAAGTCTAAATTACAATAAACAAATCAAAACTGACATATGAAAATCAATCAAATCAACATTTGGAACATTTTAAATTGGTTAATAAATTGTAGAGAACTAGAAATTTTCCAAACCTAAAATTCAAAAATACATTAAGAATTTAATGACACCTTAATGAACAAAGATCACGTAATGTAACTTGAACCCCAGTGCTCTTGATCTACGTAGATTTCATGGACGATGCAATCCTGGTTGTTGACAGGAGTCTTCCTGTCTTTGTTTAAACACCATTCGGACTAAGTATATTAAAGCCCTCGATAACCCTGGGATGATCAAGCCAATGACATCTTGACCAGGTTATCTAAAATTTAAATAACTAAAATAAAAGATTTAAGAAATAAAATTAACATTATTTCTTTTAAATCTGATATTATTTTCCTTGCAGGGAAAACACGAATTTCGTTATAGATTTTTTTTGCATGTTATAGGGTGGCTAACTCTGTTTTGCAAGACAATCAAGATGAAACGACAACATTAGCTTCATTTTAGATTTTATTTACATGTTATATGATGTGCAAACTCTATTTTGCAGGGCAATATTCTGAAGACAGGACAAATGACAATAAAACAAAATCAAAATGACATTAAAACAACAACATTAACGAAACAAAACAAAACAAAATATAAACGACACATGAAAAACAAAACCAAAATAAAAAAAAACCTAAAACTTTAGAATAGTCACCAAATAAATGACAAACTACAAGACAAAACAACAACAAAATAATAAAATCTACATAACGAATGACATTGACAAAAATCATACTCTTAGAGTAGTATGACATATTACCCCTAGGATTGAACATTGATATTTCTTTGCTTGTTCATGAATCTTCTTAGAAAGTGAGTGATTAAAATTAATCAGAAGTTTTCCTAGATAATTTTAATTATCTAAGATATAATTAACTGTAGGATCTTTCTCCTATAGGAGATTTAAGAACTCAAGATAGGTATCGTACCTATAAATCTCTGGTGATCAAAATTTCATATGAGATTTTCCTTATATAAAATTTCTAGAATAAGGAATTCTAGAATCTCTCTTTATAAAGATTATCATCGACATTCTACTATTTTCTATTTTTTCAGCCCTTATTCTCTTCAGGTTTCTTATTATATGAAGATCTTTTACATGATCTGAAGAAATAAGATTTCTTGAAGATTAGGGCAATAGATATATAAATTGATTGGTGACTCCAAAACATGACATTTTTATTGACACCGAGAAAATCTCTGACAAGTCTCTGAATACCGACAAGAATAGTTTCACCTAATTGGGTGAATCCTTTTAAACTAATGTGTGATGCCAGTGATTATGTGATTAGAGCTGTGTTAGGACAAAGCTATGATAAAATTTTTAATGTTATACACTATGCTAGTAAGACTCTTAATGAAGCTCAAGTTAATTATACCACTATTGAAAGAGAGTTATTAAAGATTTTATATTCCTTTGAAAAATTTAGGTCATACTTAATTGAGACTAAATGTACATGAAGACCTGTCGGCCATTAAAATTCCTTTCTTTTTCTTTCTTTTTATGGTGGGTTATGAAATTTTGTTTACAAAATGTTTAAAACATAGTTTTATAAACAAAATAGAATTTTTAATTTAATTTTACATATATATAGATTTTGAAAATAATATTTTAATTTTGACAAATATGAAATCAAACTGATTTCATATAAACGTTAGTTTACATAATCAAGCGCTTCATCACAAGATATGTACCTATCCTGAGGAATAGATACATGGCTTGGGGTGAGGCCTGATCAAATAAAATAAAGAGTTCATGACATCCGTTTTGTCTGCGAACTATTATTGACAGACAATTTCCCCTATCTAATATGAAGGAATTAGATAGGGTTTACATTAATCAGAGGTCTTTAAGTTTCCTAAGGGCAAGCCCTTATAGTTAATTACATCTTAGATAACCGAAGTCACCTAAGAAAACTCTTGATATGATCAAGAAATATTTATATTCATGACTTCCAAAGGTGAGGTCTTCAAAGAAAATGTGATAGTCGGAAATTCAAAAGGTTAATGGCTCAAGTTTTGGATTAGGAACTAATACTCAAGCTTCTCCTCCCATATTATACATTTTTTTCATTTCTCTATCTTCTTCTTCTTCTTTATCTTCTTTTTTTATTTTTAAGAATTACTATATCTAGATAGGCCTTTAATGATTTTGAATTCCACTCTTCCTTTCCTAAAGCAAAGATCTGATATATCCTTTACTTAAAAAATATAATAGTAATTCTGAAACTACCTTTAATTAAAGAAATTTAAGTATCGAAAATAAATGTCCAATCCTTCTATATTTTTCAAAAATATAATATCTCTTACTAAAGATAGTTACATCATATTTATCATCTCTTTACTAAAAAAAATTGAACTTGAAATTTTTATTCATCACTATAAAGCTTTTACTAAGTCTTCCAGCACATTTATATATTCAAAATTTTATTACCCTTATATAACTTCATAAACATAATCATTTTAAATAAAAAATCAAATTTATCTGTAGCATACTTAAGAACAAATAAATTTTATGTTTTAAACATTTGATTTTTCATTCCTTCCCCAATCAAACTTAAATTTTGATAAATATTAAACATTTTAGCATACTATAAATAAAGACATGAATGAAAAATTAGCACTTATACTAACAGGAATTTTCATATCCTATTTATGCAGGTACAAAATATTTAAAAAAAACAGGAGTAAAAATGATCACAGTTCATTTTGATTTAAATATTTAAGAGATTCAAAAGGCTTCTATGCAATGGAGGCTAAAGTAAAAGCAAATCACAAAAACTAACATAATCTCACAACCACAACAGAAAATTCATGTTAGGAAATTGAAATTTAAACATTAAATTTTAAATGAAGGTTAGCTCTATCTAAACTTACTAAAGCATCAGGAATAAGTTTAAGAAAACCAACATAACACATTTAAAATAAAAGAGTTCAAATACATACTACCACATAATCATCACATAGATGCACATTGCAATAAACAATAACAACAATTTTCACTACCACCACAAATAACAACATAATAATTAGTCCAGACATTAACACAAATAATTGATCAAATAAAACATAACATAACTCAATCTCTACTCATCCTCATCTCCATCATCATCTTCTTTATCATCATCATCCTTAAAAAAAATAGCATAATCAAACTGAGTATACCATGGATAAGGTGGAAATACCACACTCTGATCTCCTCTAATAAGTCTCTATAAAGACGTGTTGCACTTCTCCTCATAATCACTATGTCTACCTTAATATTAATCAAGATGATCAACATAGTTTTCAAGATTTGATACCTTATCCATAAAAAAATCCATGTTATCCATCATATTCTACAACATTTTAGATTGTAAATCAGAACTGGATCTACCACGATATGTGGAAGCTCTACATGTAGAAGCATGTGATGTTGAAGCACCAGAAAATCTAGATAATCCTCCTCTCCATCCAAAAATTGAATCTTCAGAATAAGTCTTCACATTTACATTAGTAATGGATTCAGAGGTTGAAGAATCTCCTCCCAACTATCATATTTAACACCAGCTTGCTCACATAAAGAAATGATTAAGGGAATCCCAAACCTGTAGTAGTTGCGGCTCTGGCAGAACTGGTAATAACCTGATATATGAAAGATCCATTATTGATCATCTTGTACTGTTGATTGCAGTAGTTCAGTGTAGCCCTCTCTCTTGTCACTTCACTAAGATGATTAGTGGGGAGTAAACGAGCAAAAATAGAATAATTCCATGCCTTCGCTGTGGCTTCCATCTTCGATGCAGAGAAATTTACTCTTCTATCACTGGTGATTTTCCAAAGTCCTCTTCCAGCAGTTAACAAAGATATAATCTCATCTATCTCCTCCTCTGTAGGATTGTAATTGGTATAAAAACACAAAGTATCCGTAGGTAGTTTATAAAATGAATTAATTACCTCAGGTGTAAATTCTACAGTCTTCCATCTCACCATCACTAGATCTTTTTCAGATTCAGGGAGATTTGCATAAAACTCCCGAACTACAAAGATCACAGCAACAGTAAAGAAACAGTGGAATCGATCCCACTATCAGCGAGCAATTAGATCTTTTAGTTCTCCACTCGGATTTTTTAAACATTGATAGGGGTTAACTTCCTCGATTGAAGCGCTTCGGCATAACGATCCTGAGCCTTAGAACTCACAAATTTGTTCGAATAAAATGTACATTTCCCCTTGCTTCTTTTCAATCTTGGTGCCATTCTAAATTTTTTAAAGAAATTCACAATAAATTCTAAAATCAACTCAAACTCAGTAGATCTAACATCTAAAAGCTTAAACTTACTCGTCCATTTAAAATCCACTATTTTTCATAAAAAGTTTCACAATGAATAGTAAAATTTTTGAAATTTCCACAATGAACTCAAAATCTATGGTGAAAATAAAAAATTTTTACATAAAATAGAAGCTCTAACTTTAAGAAGATGAAATCCAATAAATTTGGCTTGAATCCACTAAGAAATCTTCACTTATAGGGATGCCCTAGGAATAAAAATGTAAAATTTTGAGGAAGAAATGGTGGATTTCGACTCTTTAAACCAACATAAACCGGTTTTAATGAACATATGCTTAAGTGTCACTGTTGCATCACTTAAGCGCGGGGCTCTTGGCTTTGCTCGCGCTTAAGCACAGATTTTGGCCATTAAGTGCGAGTGCAGAAATTTTGATTTTTCTAAATTTTGATTCAAATGCACAACTCCCCAAGTTAACCACCCTCACATGGTCTTAAATAAATCATTATAACAATTTCTTCCCTTCTCCTTTCTTCTTTCTCAAAAAATTTTCATATTTCACAACTTCGATTCGATCACAATAACACAAAATTTTCACACAAACACAATACTTTCATTACCATATATTCAACAAATACAAACACGCATCACATGCCTAATCTCATTCTAAAAAAATTTTGGAAGAGATACCCTCTATATCATCATAACACAAGACAAACTTAGATTAAACCCTTAAAACAAACAAACACACACAAACAAGCCAACAAACTAAACAAAGAACATAATTTCGTTCTCCCTTAGGTGGAACATAACCTTCACCTTCATTTCTTTCTTTTGAGCCATTTGGCACAAAAATTTGATAAAACGGTAGATGATAAAAAACTCTGATAGAATACTCTTCAATCCATTTATTTTTCACATACATCGACTTGTCTACTTCTTCAATATAACTTAGATGACTGCATTGCATTTTCAGTTGCCAACCAATATGTGCTAAATGCGCATTAGTTTCATTCACCTTTGCCTCAATTGATGCCGTATCAGCCATAGTCTTCACAATTTTCTCAGCTATTCCTTCTATATTAATAGCTAGAAATCCATTATATAACTCTTGCACACTTTGACATACAAACTTCTTCTTGATAGCTTCCCACTTTTTCTTCAAATCATTCTCCCAAGCAGACATTTTTGCTATCTTAAGTCTCTTTAAACAAATCATTCTCCCAAGAAGACATTTTTATTATCTTAATTCTCTTTAAACACTTCAAATTTTCCTCTCTTAGACTTAAGAATAGAACATTTGAAAGGGGCAACTTTCCTCTTTATTTTCATGCTATTTATAGACTTCATTAGAGCCTATACCCACTTCCCACATTTAAAACCCACCAAATAACGATCAAGGACACTTTCCCACATTTAATTCTTCCAAGACATGATTTAGCCATGTTTTTATAATTCCGGCGCTTAAGCGCCAATCCTTAGTTAAGCACAGGTCAGCTTAATGTCCAAAAACGCAATCCTACACGTCTAAGACATCATTCAGAGACTTAAAATTATCACCAAAGTTTCAAAATATTACCACAAGTCTCCAAAAGAAAACATAACAACAAAAAACCAAAAGCACACCGATAACTATGGGTTGCCTCTCACAGAGCGCTTGGTTTTATGTCATAAGTCCGACATACCCAGTGCTTATTCTGGGTGACCCAATATCAAAATATTATTCACTTTATTATGATCCCCTAAGAAATAGGGTTTCAACCTATGTCCATTCACTTTTAAAATTTTCAGGGTTTTAGGATCCTTAATATCCACAACTCCATAGGGATAAACTTTTACCACAATAAATGGGCCTATCCACCTGGACCTATGTTTGCCTGAAAATAATATTAATCTTGAGTTATAAAGCAAAACTTGTCGTCTTGACTCAAAATTTTTAGTAAGAATCTTTCGATCATGACATTTTTTCATCTTATCTTTATAAATCTTAGCATTCTCATAAGTCTCATTCCTTATCTCTTCCAGCTCATTTGATTGTAATAATCACTTCTTACCAGCATCTTTTAAATTATAATTGAACTCCTTAATAGCCTAATAAGCTTTATTCTCAAGTTCCACTAGTAAATGACAAGTGTTAACTTTAATTAATCTGATTGGTGATGTTTCTATAGAAGATCTATAAGTAGTCCTCTAAGCCCACAAAGCAAAATCAAGTCTGACTGACCAATCCATTTTTGTTGGATTAATAGATTTTTCCATAATTCATTTGATTTATCCATTGGAAACTTCAGACAAAATATTTGTCTAAGTATGATAAGCAGTAGAAATTTGATGATAGATGCGATATTTTCACAATAGTTTTTCTATTAACCCAATTTTTAAGAACTTTGCAACACTTTGAACATCAAATTGATGTAAAGCAACATCTTCTATCCATTTAGACACATAGTCTACTGCTACCAGTATATATAAATTTCCAAAAAATGTTTTAAATGGTCCTATAACATCTAATCCCCAAACGTCAAATATTTCAACTTCCAAAATATAATTAAGGGGCACTCATTTCTTCTAGAAATGTTGCCTATATGTTAACACTGATCATAATTTTTAAAATAAGCATTCACCTCTCTAAAGATAGTAGGCCAATAAAATCCAGATTACAAGATTTTATATGATGTTTTATCAACACCAAAATGTCCCCCAACATCATAATTATGACATTTTTAAATAATTTCAAAAGTCTCTTCTAAATGAATAAATCTTCGAACAATTAAATCTTTCCTCTATTTATACAAAAATGGTTCATCCCAAAAATTAGTCTTAGTTTCACATAAAAATTTCCTCTTTCGTTGGTGTGTCAGACCATAAGAAAAATGTTACTAATAATAAAGTTCATAATGTCTCCATACCATGGAACAAGCCACTCATTAATATTGAACAATTTTTCACCTTGAAAATTTTCATTAATTTCTTCTTCAGAACAATGTAATTTCTCAGAATTAAGCCTAGACAGATGATTAACAATTTGATTATTAACTCCCTTTCTATATACTATTTCAAAATCAAATTCTTGCAAAAGAAGAACCATCTTATCAGTCCAGGCTTTGCATCATTCTTTTTCATTAAATACTTTATAGCAGAATGATCAGTATGCACCACACATTTAGTTCCAATTAAATATGATCTGAACTTTTTAAAGGCAAATACTATTGCTAATAACTCTTTCACACTTGTGGTATAATTAATTTGAGCTTCATTAAGAGTTTACTAGCATAGTAAATTACTTTGAAAATTTTATCATATTTTGTCCCAAGACAACTTCAATAACATAATCTCTTGCATCACACATTAATTCAAACGGCATTTTCCAATCTGGTGAAATAATAATTGATGCAATGATTAACTTTTCTTTTAAAATTTCAAACCTTTTTGACAATCCTTATAAAAATTAAAAATCACATCTTTCTCAAGCAAATGGCATGGAAGTTTAGAAATTTTGATAAACCTTTAATATAATGTCAGTAGAATCCAGCATGTCCCAAAAAACACCTAATTTCCCACAAATTTGTTAGATGAGGTAAACTAGTGATCAATTGATTTTTTGCAAGATCTACTTCCATACCATTCTCAGAAATGGGATGTCCTAAAATAATTCCTCCTGCTACCATAAACTGACATTCTTTCCAATTAAGAAATAAGTTTGTTTCTTCATAGCATTTAAGAACTCCTGATAAATGTTCTAAAAAAGACTCAAATGAAGTTCCAAACACTGAAAAATCGTCCATAAAAACTTCAATTCCTTTTTCTATTAAATCATAGAAAATAGCTATCATACATCTTTAAAATGTAGCAAGGTATTATATAAATCAAAGGGCATTCTTTTAAAAGCAAAAGTACCATAAGAACTGGTAAATGTTGTTTTCTCTTGATTCTTAGGAGCTACTTGTATTTGGTCATAACCAGTATATCTATCCAGAAAACAAAAATATTTATGCCCAGCTAGTCTATCCAACATTTGATCCAGAAAGGGTAATGGAAAATGATCTTTCCTCATTGCAAAGTATAATTTTCTATAATCAATGCATATTCGCCATCTTGAAACTTGTCTTGTTGGTATTAGGTCATTATTTCATTAATAGTTACAGTAACTCCTCCTATCTTAGAAACACAGTGAATAGAACTAACTCATGCACTATCTAAAATAGGATAGATAATCCCAGCATCTAACCACTTTAAAATCTCCTTCTTGAAAACTTCTTTCATAATGGGATTTAATCTCCTTTAAGGATCAGACATGGGTTTACAGTTCTCTTCCATCAAGAATCTATGCATACAAATTAAAGGACCGATTCCTTTAATATCAGCAATTGTACTTCCAAAGGCTTTCTTATATCTCTTAAAAATTTTTAGTAAACACTATTCTGCTTCTGAAGTTAAATTCCAGGAAATTATAACAGGCAAAGTGGAGAAATCACTTAAAAAGGCATATCTTAAATGCTTAGGATGTAATTTCATTTCATGTTCACGGGGTTTCTCAAATGATGGACAAAAAGATTTGTCTTTTTCTGTCATGTCCAAAACTTCAAAACTTTCTTGAACAAATTTGACTTTTCTTTAATAAAATCATTAAGATGTTTCACTTCCTCTTCTTGCTCGTGTTCTAATTCTTTCATTTCTAAATTCTCTTCATAAGTTGTTTTGAAATGGCATTCACTAAGATATCTCATTACATCCATCCAGAAACATTCATCATCTTTACCTTTTGAAGGTATTTCATTGATTTGGAAATATTAAGTGATTCTTTAATCATTAACACGCATAGTTAAATCCCATTTTTGCACATCTATCATTGTTATGCCTTTTGCTAGGAATGGTCTCCCTAAACTGATAGGTATCTCTTTATCTTCCTCCATATCTAACATAATGAAATTAACATGAAAGATAAATCAATACACTTTCACCAAAACAATATCTACAACTCCCATAGCATATGTTGTAGAACGATCTGCTAATTGCAAGGTTACATTTGTAGGAGATATTTCTCCAAATCCCAATCATTTAAATATAGATAATGGCATAAGTTTAACACTTGCACCCAAATCATTTGTCTCATATTGCACATGGAATTGTCAAGCTTCCATGATCTTTAAGCTTTTCAGGAAGTTTTTTCTGAATTATAGCACTACACTTCTCACTAAGTACAACAGTCTCATTATCTTCAAACTTTCTTTTTCTGTTAAGAATATCATTCATAAACTTTATAGCTTAGCATTTGTGCTAAAGCTTCAGCAAAAGGAATGTTAATTATAAGCTTCTTAAGCATTTCTAGAAATTTTGAAAATTTTTTATCCAACTTTTGTTGATGAAGTATTTGAGGAAATAGATGTGGTGGTGGTTTTTCTAAATCAATCTTTAGTGGAGAAATAGGTCTCTCAAAATCTTATGGAGCATTTTCTTTAGATTTTTCAATTTCTTCCTTCTCTACTTCAATCTCTTTTTAACTTTGCTTTCCAACTCTCTTCCACTTTTAAATTGAACAACCTTTACGTGCTCTTTATTATGGTCTTTAAGATTAACTTTTGCTCTACTAGGAAGTGTTCCTTGGGTTCTATTAATTAATAAATTTGCAATTTGCCCCAACTGATTCTCAATATTTCTTATAGTAGCTCCTTGACTTTGTAACTGATTTCCCATTTGTAACACCACTTTTTCTATAGACAACTTCTTATCCTTAAATTGTGGATTATTATTGAAACCTAGAGGATAGGTAGGTCTATAATTACCAGCATGGTGCGGAAACTTTCTTAGGATATTCTTGAATCTTTCCCAAGCTTCGTAAATAGATTTCCCTTGATAATTATAAAATGATGTAGTATCATTTATAAGCTTCACAATTTTTTATGGTGGAAAACATTTTGTAAGAAATTTTTGTGCTAAATCACCCCAAGTTCTGATAGATCTTGGTGCTAAAGAATTCAACCATATCTTAGCTTTATCCTTAAATGAGAATAGAAAAGCTTAAGCCTAATAGCATCATCAAAAACACCATCATATTTAAATGTAGCACACAATTCTAGAAAACTATCAAGATGTAAATTTGGATCTTTTGTTGATGATCTCCCAAACTGATTATTAGATATCATTAGGATAATAGCAAGTTTAAGTTCAAATGAATTAGTAGCTACAATAGGATTTTGAATACTATAATGAAGTTCATCCACTGTAGGGTCTGCATAATATCTTCAAGGTCTTAATTCATGATGAATTTTAGCATTTTGATTAATTTGATTTGCCATTTCTTGAAATTTTTAAATTTTTCTGTATTTTTTTTTTCTAATAGTTAGTTCTAATTCAGAATATAATGAAAAAACCCTTAAAAACATGAACTTTGCATAAACTATTACAACACAACAATAAAAACAAAAATAAAAATAAAATATGCAATAACATATAAGGTTTAAATAAGACTTTCTAAAAATAGAAACATTGTTTTTCTAAAACATTTTTTTAATTTGTATTCAAATTGAAAGAAAATTTGGTTTTTACTGCTTCGAGTCCCCAGAAACAGCGCTAAAAAATTGATCTCAAATCTCTTTACTACCAAATGAAAACTGATAAAATTTATGACTGTGATAATCAAATTAAACTTATTTTTTATATATATAAAATATTCTTCTTTACAATATCGCCAAAACTTGATTCTGATGTAAATAAAAATGCAATAGTGATATTTTATTTAAGGATTCTACACAAGTATACATGATAGGATCAAGTAATATAGGACTTTCTGATTAAGCCCAAAAATATAGATCCCACGGGGATAAATTTTTAAAATTTAAAAGGTAAAAATCTTTTTAGATCACAGTTTCTGTTTAGAAAAAGACACTTACTTAAACAGTTTTAGATAAAAAAAACTTTAAAATATGATTATTTTTTGTATTTTCTTTAATTATGAAATAAAGCAGACAATTTTCTAACTATTATAAGATTTTTGTAAGATTTAAAGAAGTATAGATAAAAATATCTTTTTACTTATCATGAATAAGAAATAAGTAAAGGAATCCTGTTGTGGAAGTATTCACAATGCGTTTTGCCAAAAAGAAGCAATATTCTTTACCCTTACTAGAGATGTTATAAACAACATTGGCAGTTTAAAGCTTGAATACTTTTGAAGACGGGCTAGGTAGGGAAAATACAAGCTCTCACTCTAGATTTCCCTCCTTTCCCTCAACCTAGGGGCTAACTCTCGCATCAAAACCTAAAACAATAAACTAAATTATATGCTTTAGTCTGTCACCATAAAGTCTCTAATTCTACACCCATCATAGTATAATCTCTATTTATTTGAACCAAATTATATGAATTACTTTCTCATTCATACAATACCTTGTGATTCCTACCTATCATTGAATGAGACAAAACCTACCAGGATCTTACATGTTCTCACAAAAAATTTTAACATCATGACTGGCCAAATCAAAAAGTATATGAAGTGCAAGGTTTGAATCAACACAACTTCTTCCAACATTACAGATGAATGCTTCCACAACTCTCATCCAACACTTAATTGCTTTTCTTCTTAAGGAAAAAGTTAAAGAAGACTACTCAGAATCTATGGAGAAAACACAACCACAAATAGTTTTAAAAGGTAGAAACCTATAGAAAACACAAGAAGTCTAAATTAAATCCAAATGAAGTACAAAGATAAAAACTTATCTCAAGTTCCTCTCTACCAAGCTCTTGAAGTTCCTTTGAATCTCTTCCTTTCTCCTACAAGACTCCCTTGGACTAGTACCCCAACCCAAGAGGGTATAAATCTCTCTACATAATGGTTTGTTACTTAGGAATCCTTACTTACCCTCTCTTTCACTAAAAAGGAGAAAAGCATGAAGAAACCCTAAGTAAGAATCCTACAACTTCTTACTTAAACTACTCTCTACATACTCTAATTTTCCTCTTTCTAAAAGAACTCTCTTCTCTCCTTCATGTCTTTTTTTATTAATCTTTCTCAAAAGGTGCCTTGGTATTTCATCAAAATGTGTCCATATTCAATGAAATACCCAAGAGATGCATCCTTTCAAGTGAAATTTGAATGTATTTTTGTGCCCTTGATCAATTACCCACATTTGTACCAACGGATGCCTCAAACACCCATTCAAAATTCACAAAAAATTCTTTAGAATTGCAAAGTAACTACCTGACACTTAAGTGCAGGGTCTCTAGTGCTTAGTTGCGGCCTTCTCTATCTGCTGGTGCTTAGGCACCAGATCTGGGCGCTTAGGCGCCCTAAGACATTTTAAGACCTTCTTCACTTTGCTCCAAATTTGATCCCTTTTCACTCCTTTTGACATACTTGGTCCATTTAAGTGTACCTAAAAGAAAAACCACAAATATCATCCATTAATGTGTAATAACATCAAAAATAGATTTAAATATGTGTATAAAATATTATATATTTTATGTATATCAATATGTGATCCCCGATTACAATATATGAGAGTTTAATCTTTTAATTTTCTTGTTTAAATTTTTTCCTTTACAAAGGTGCCAAAAACATAACTCCAAAGTAAAGTAAGATTTCAATATGTCTTTAAATGGTAGGGATTTTATGCAAGTATACGTATCATTATCAAGTAATATAGAGTTTTCTGATTAAGCCCTGAATATCGACCCCATGGAGATCACGGTTAATCATGGCAGCTTTCAAGAGAAGTTCTAGTCTACAATAACACGCCCTAGCTTGGAAGGTCGAGAAAAGTTTGGTTTTAATTATATCTAACAATTATCACTACAATATTAATTCTACTCCTAAACTAAAATACTTAGAGAAAATTAGAAATTGGGGTTCGAAATAATAAAAATACTCTTCCTCAAACAATGAAATTAGTTACATGTGTAAAAAGCATAACAAGTAGCAAGAGAGATTGTGACAAATATGATCAATTAAATTCTTTACCCTTACTTGGTTCTATAAAGAAAATAGGTTAATTTAATGCTTTGAAATCTTGAAGTGAGTTTGGCAGAGAAGATACTAGCTCTCACTCTAGAGTTCCCTCTTCTCCCTCCACCTGGGGGCTAACATCTCATAACAAAACTTTTCACATCAAACAAAATTAGGGGCTTTAGTCTATCACCCTAAAGTCCTCTAATTCTACAACACCTAAACATGAATATCTCCCTATTTATTTGCACTTAATAATATGGACTACATTCTCACCCATATAATCTCATGTGATTTTTACCAATAGTTGACTGAGACAATACCGCATTGGTTCTTACATGTTCTCACAACAGATTTTAACATGCAAGTTCATCAAGTTTACATGTAAATTAAGATCAGAGTAAAATCATCACAATATATTCTCACTCTGCTCAATTGGATATCCTACACATGCATACTAATTCATTGTAAGATGGGAGAGTAAAGAAAACTACTCACTACATATGGAGAAACAACAACAACTTTTCATTAAACAAGTCTTTGAAAACATACAAAAAAACTACTTAATTCAAATCAAAATACAATGAAAATACTCATCTCTGATGAAAATCAAATTTTCCATGTATATAAAAAGCAATCTCCTTCAAATCCTCTCCAAGAACAAAGTGAAAAGAAAAGAAGAAATTCTCACACCCTCTCTTTCTCTCTTACCTTGTCGCCCCACTTGGGCTCACGACCAAGCCTTCACTTCTTCTCCAAGTCTTCACTTCTTCTCCAAGAGTTCTTCGCAACTTCTAATCTTCTACTCCTCTCTCTAAATCTTCTTCTTCAATTGATTCCAAGCCCTAATTATGATTTCCCAAGAGATACTTAAGTTTCTCTTCAAAAAGAGTCCACATTCAATGAATCTTCCAATAGGTGCCTTAAGTGTCTTTTCACTTCAAGAGACAACGCTTCCATCATAACTCCCTATAACCGACCTACACTCTTCTATAAAGTTTATTTTATCATTTACAATGGATTTACCATGAGACGCACTTCGCAACGCTTCAAATATCATCTAAATTCGACGTATATTAAAGAAGTTATGCTAAAAACCGTAACTGGAGTCTATGCGCTGACAGTTTGGCACATAGGCTCCACTGCCTGGCTGCTAAGAACCATCTGGAGGCGCCTAGGTGCCAGACACAGGTACATATTTAGGATTTTATGGAAAACCATTCTCCTTGCAAAGAGATTTTAACCTATGTAGGATTCAAGTGATTTAAGACAATATTGATTTATTGTGAACCCACTCCTAGTGATAGCAAAGAACATTGGCTAACTTAAGGCTGATTCCTTAACATCCCAATTTTGCATCAGAACCATCTAGCCTCTCACCTCTGGGTGCCCCTAAGCCTATGCCACTCTGATGGATGAATCCCAAAAAACTCCTAATTTCCCTCACATTTGTTAGATGAGGTAAACTAGTGATCACTTGAATTTTTGCAAGATCTACTTCCGTACCATTCTCAGAAATGGGATGTCCTAAAATAATTCCTCCAGCTACCAAAACTGACATTCTTTCAAATTAAGAAATAAGTTTGTTTCTTCATAGCATTTAAGAACTCCTGATAAATGTTCTAAAAAGGACTCAAATGAAGTTCCAAACACTGAAAAATCGTCCATAAAAACTTCAATTCCTTTTTTTATTAAATCATAGAAAATAGCTATCATACATCTTTAAAATGCAGCAGGGTAAAATATAAATCAAAGGGAATTCTTTTAAAAGTAAAAGTACTATAATAACTGGTAAATGTTGTTTTCTCTTTATTCTTAGGAGCAACTTGTATTTGGTGATAACTAGTATATCCATCCAGAAAACAAAAATATTTATGCCCAGTTAGTCTATCCAACATTTGATCCAGAAAGGGTAATGGAAAATGATCTTTCCTCATTGCAAAGTATAATTTTCTATATTCAATGTATATTTGCCATCTTGAAACTTGTCTTGTTGGTATTAGGTCATTATTTTCATTAATAGTTACAGTAACTCCTTCTAACTTAGAAACACAGTGAATAGAACTAACCCATGAACTATCTAAAATAGGATAGATAATCCCAGCATCTAACCACTTTAAAATCTCCTTCTTGAAAACTTCTTTCATAATGGGATTTAATCTCCTTTAAGGATCAGCCCTGGGTTTACAGTTCTCTTTGTTGACCTCATTTTTGATGAGGTCTTCTCTTCTTCTTTTTAGTGATTAGGATCTAGCCTTAGGCTTTTCCTTTGACTATCTTAGGGGACTAGAATTGGGACCCACCTTTTAGAAATTCAAACTACTTCTTAACTCCCTGTAAACTCCACAAACTTGACTGTAGACCCCTAATCACCTAGAGGGTTGAAATCAAATGTGAAAGTTTAAAGGATGAGTTCCTATAGGACTCTTTGGCCTTAGGACTGCCCTGGGTGGCCTGGTCTAGTGAAGGGGCTGACTTACACACACACTACACTTATACACTACACCTACACACTACACTTCCACACCACTCAAATTGATCATCCATACCCAAAAATACCAAAAATTCCAAGAAATACCTCCCAATACCCTCCAAATACCCATAATACCCCCCTTGACCAAAAAATCCAAAAATTCAGAAAATTCCCAGAAAATTCCAGAAAATCTCAAATATTCCCAATTTCATTTTGTCCAACTACACCATGAGCTAATTTTGTCAATTTACCCTACTTTTGTCAAAACCCCCAATTTGACCCAAGAACCTAAATTCAACCCAATTCAAACCCAAATCACTCCCAATTTGCTTCAAGTCACTCATGACTCATCCATGAGCTAAAAAAAACATTTGTTTGGCCCAATCCTTCACAAATTCCCCATCCATAAATTTATTTCCAAACCAAAAGCCCACTTTCTTAAACCTTCCTAAAGCCCATCTCCACCAAAATCCAAAGGGGCAAAATCAATCTAAGGCCCATATGACAAATTCTCTTCATCATGCATTCAATTAAAATCATCCCTAAGTCCTAATCCAATGATCAAATAATTCTAAATAAAGCTTCATCCAACTTTCCACCAAAATGTCCAAAATCCTTAAATTCCATTTTTATGAAGTTGACTAAACTTTTCCCAAGCCAAATGGAGCCATGAATGAGCCATTCACAAGCCATATGAAGCCATGAAAGTTTGGCATGTGACCATGCCATTAATGGCAAGAGGAGGGGCTCCTTTCCTAATCTTTCATTAAGCCTTTTTAACCTTATTCATGACACACACTAAACCATGTTTAGCCACCTCATCATGGATAGAGACCATACCATTCTCTCTTGGTCGACCCAACCGATTCTCTCGGCCCAAAATCGAGCCATGGGGAGGTGCACCCAACCCAAACCAATGGATTGACCAAATTGAAGCCAAAATGACCCCTTCCCCATTCCATTTTAATTCAAAGCCTTTACACATGGCAATTGCCGATTGAGCTGCACAAACCTCCAGCCACGACCCACTGGACACGATGGTGACCAATGCCTGGCCGGCCAGCCACCAGGTCACCGGAAAACACCATGGCCGAGACCTTGGGAGGAGCCAAACTTTGGAATTCCACCTTGCTGAGCTGCCCCATGCCCAATGGCCACCATGGTTGTTCTTCCCATGACCAGAGCAGCTGATCCCAGCCCTTGGCCATCCCCGTGAGGCTCTCCGGCCACCTCTATTTAAACCCGACCCCCTTACGGCCATGAGAGGAGAGTTGCACAAACCTTGTCGAAACTGCGCCAAAATTGTTCCAAACCCTTCTCCACCCTTAGAGCAGTTGATCCCAGAGTGTCGATTTGCCCTAATCCCCATCGACAAAATCCAATTTCTCAGCCGAAATTCCACCCAAAACCAGGACACTTCTCCACGAGTGAGCCAATCCCCAAATTGATTGGTTCTACACCTTCACTCGGACCAAGGAAGGTGTCCACCAAGAAAGCCCCATCTCCGGAGCCACCCGGTTGCTCCGACCTCTAAGCTTTGTGATCGGTCGTGGTCGAAATCATACCTGGACAATTCACTGGACCGGAGACTTCATGCGGAGCTTGCTAGGATCCAATCGAAGGTGCAACAACCCTCGGATCGAAGCCACACTTCTCCGAGCAAAGGTATGAGCTAACTCTTCATCCCGAGCTTCGGAGATTCTCCATTTCAAATGCTTTAATTTCAATGCATGATAACCGTATAGATGTGTTTGTCTCTTCAAGACGAATCCATAGAGCATAAGAACATGAAAATCCATCGAGTATCGAGTGAGATATTAGGGATTTAGTGTGGACGGCTCTCGGGTGAGGACACTTGGGGACGATGAACGGATGCCGTCCATCCAATACACGCGCGGACGGACGACCAGGATCGCGTCGGATCAGAAGACGGAACGATACAGCGGGCCCCGGGAGCGCTGAGTCAGATGGCGGCGTCGAATGGAAGCGCGCCACGCAGCGTTTCGGAGCTGCCGAGGTTGACGCGACGCCGCATGGATAAATAGAAAATTAGGGATTTTTCTGATTTATTTAATTCCCTAAACTTCAAAAATTCATAACTTTGTGTAGAAAAATCAGAAAAATAAAATAAAAATACCCTCTTGCTCGGTGAACGAGAGGAGAATAATGTGGAAAAGAAATCATTTAATTTCATCAAGTATTTTATTTTTAATAATTTATTTACTCTCTACATATTTTTAATTCTCCATGCATTTATCCAATTCACCATGGCATGAGACCATAGGGCTTTTGAAGCCTCCGAATTTGGGAACATTCCCCGAATTTTCCAAAGTCGGAGGCCATCCCTATGAAGAGTTATTGATTTTTCAAATTCATGTTACTGTTTTGAGTATTTTAATTCCAGTAAATAGCATGTTGTGAAATAAATTCTAGGAAAATTTGGGGATGTTCCTTATGACCAGAGGACCCTAGGAAAAATAGGTTTTCAGTTAGTTCATTTAAAACAACCCTAATTGGCTTAAACACCCAAAATGGATCTCCAATTAATTAGAGCTAACCATACATCAAATTGACTTGAAATTAATTCTCCACTCACCTTTAGGATCAGAGGAACCCACCATAAAAATTTGAGGTCAATTGGACTTGGTTAGCCCTACTAATTGGGTTAATTAAGCCATTTAGTCATTTTAAACTTTAAAATTTCATAACTTTCAAAATACTTTTTAAAAATTCACCAAATTGGTTTTGGAGCCTCTCTGATATCAGAGGAATTTAAGAAAATTAAAATTTCATTTTTTTAAAAAAGTTAATTTTTTAATATTATTTTAATATTTTAATAATTAGAAAATAATAAAAATCACAAAAATAATAAAATTCACCAAAATGTCACATTTTGAATTTTAATCACTTAGGAACAAACCCCATATTTTTCTTAGGTCTATTTAGTGAGATATTAAATTTTAAAGCTCTAGGGCAATTTTAAAATTAAAAAAATATGTTTTCTAGCCTTTTCACTAAAATAATTATAATAAATCATAAAAAAATCAGAGAATTGCAAAATTTGCTTCTCTGATTTCCTTGATATCAGAGAGATTTTTGAAAAATATAAAATTCATTTTTCAACATTTATTTTATTTTTAAATTAATTAATACTCCAAAACTTAAAATAATTATAATAAAAATAATATAATTCAAAAAATCACCAAAATTTGTCCAAGTGGTCCTCCGGTCATTAGGAATGTCCCCTAATTTTCTTAAGAATATAAACTTTCCCTTGGTCATGTTATTAAATTTTCCTTGGAAATCTCTATTTTTCACCAAAAATAATTATATAAATAAATTAAATACAGAAAAATCACATTTTCTCCTCTCATGTCTTTATTGACATATGAGTGAAGTCACATAAAAATTTCAAGTTCATTTGAGTTCAATTTAGTGAGTTATGAAATTATTAAGCTTAAAGGGTAAAGTGGTAATTAAAATTTTTAATCCTTAATTAAAACTTTAGGTTTAATAAAAAAAATTAACAAGTAAAATATTTGATCCTAATCTGATTTGGATGATTGAAATTTAAATAATTAAAGGCCAGAAACCCATTAAGCAATTTAAAATGATTAAACCTTAATTAAATAATTGATTAAATTTGGAAAAATAAAGAAATTGGAATTATTAAAATAGGGATATTATTAGGAAGATATTTATTCTTTAATTTAAAAATCCCTAAATTAATTATCTCATTAATATTCAATTCTTAATTAAAATGATAACTCAAATTCAAAACATTAAAAGACTTAATCATTAAACTAAAATTAAATTATTAAACTCTTTTAAAGTGTTAATTAAAATTAAAAATAAAATTAAATTAAAAATTAAATTAAATTAAATTAAATTAAAATTAAAAGTTGAATTAAATTAAATAAACAAATTAAATTAAATTAAATTAAATTAAATTAAATAAATAAAATCAAATTAAATAAATTAAATGAATTAAATTAAATAAATAAAATCAAATTAAATTAAATTAAATTAAATCAAATTAAATTAAAATTAAATCTAATCAAATTAATTTAATTTAACATCAAATCAAACTAAATTGAATAAAAATTAAATTAAAACTCAATTAAATTAAATTAAATTAAATTAAGTTGAATTAAATATAACATCACCAAAGACATAAAGAATTCAAAATAAATCTAAAATAACTTGAACACTATTCCAAATTTAAACCCATTAACTCTAAATTAAATTATTTGAATACCAATTTACCCTCGAAAGCTTTGGTTATTATAACTCCTAAAGAGAACATTAAATGAAATGTTACTTCACTTATAGGACATTCAAATGTCCTAGTTCATCGAGCAAGACAACAAAATTTGAATTCCCGGACGATTAATTCATTTATATAATTAAATTCATTTGGACTTAAAACAATCTTAGAAATATTGAAAAGATGTTTAAGATTTGTCTTAAGCACTTCCTCGATATGATAGGATGTTTATAAGAACAACTAAATTTAATTATTCTTTGATGAATAAAATCGTCCTCAAACCAAAACACAAAGACCTAGACGTCATAGGAAATGACTAGCTATAGGATTAGGAACTTGGTAGAAAACCATAACCCTTCCCTTAGCTTTACCTAGGAACTTGCTTAAATATTCTAATTGTGTTTTAAGTGCAGCTTGGGATGACGGGAAGACCCTCCGAGTACGCTTTTATTTTATTGCGGTTTACTTTCTTGCAATTTACATTATTGCAATTTATTTAACCGCATTGCACTTACTTTTCTTGCATGATAAACAACTGTTGCATGAAAACCCACACCTTTAGGATAGTCCCTAAAACTGAAACCAAAACTAAGTTAAAAGTCATTGCAAGATAAAATTCACCGCCACAACATTTCAAAATATAAAACAACTCAAAATTTAATCACAAACAGAACACAAAACTACAATTACAACTAAATTAAAACGTCCTGTTGGATGATCGGGAATACCTCGGATGATGTAACCTATGTGTTGCTAACGGGATTTCCCACGGTCTAAATGAAAGTGTGGAACTCATTCGAGTTGAGTTTAGCAAATTCATCTGGACTAAGTGAATCCGATAAAAATAATGATGCCGGAAGGATGGAACCGTGGGATCTTAATCGGTGTCGTTATAATCAACTTTAAGATTTGTTTTAATTAAAATATTGAAAACACTTGGAAATTAAGATTTTCTCTAAACCAAAACACTTTTCTCATCCCCTGATTTATGACTTCTAAAACTAAAACCTCTGCAACAACAAGGAGCTCGGAGCATGGTGGGCGAGCACGGCCATCGTCATCAAGCAAAACTTGAGTCTACTTCAAAGAAACTTTCCTAGAATTAAACAACCAAGCCATAGGATTTCGAGGTAGTTTGTCTAGTGCAACATAAATCCTCAACCTTTTGTTAGGCATTTGCATTGCAAATTAAGCCCTAACCGGTTTTAGGATTCCGAGGTAGTCGTTCGATACGACATAAACCCTCACATCTTCGAGGCTATTTATATGATCATATCATACGAATATAAGTCCTAATTAAATAAAATTGGCAAGATTGAAATATCAGATAATATTAGGACTTTCCTAAACTCAAGCCAAACAATAGGATAGTCGGGAAATTACCGAAGTTTGCTTCAAATCTGTGATTTCTCCTACTTTTCTTCCTTTTGATTCCCAAAACAAAATGTTCCAAATTTGATCCATTCCCTATTGAAATTCCAAAATTCAATCCCTTGAAAACTTAAACTTTGAAATCTTTGAGAGCGAGAATTATTGATTATTATCGAGAGTTTTCTTAGGTGATTCCCGTCACTTAAGATGTAATTAACTATAGGGGCTTGCCCTTATAGGGAATTTTAAAGAACCTGAGTAATATAAACCCTGTTTAATGCTTTCATATTAAGCAGGGGAATTTGTCGGCTTATAAAATTGGTTCGCAGACCAAACGGATATCACAAATCTCCTAGTTTATTTAATCGAGCCCTATCATCAAGCAGTGTGTCTATTCTTCGAGATAGAGGTGCTCGTTTGTATAAACTATTTGGGATGTGAGATCGGTTTGATTTCATATCTTAAAATGTTCAAATTTAAAAATTATTTTTAAAATCAAATACTACCTTTTCAAATTATTTATTAAATTAAAAATTCGCCAACAATTTCTGTAGGCGACCCCTTTTCAAAACACACAACCTAAAAAATATGCCGACACTCTTCCATCAAGACTCTATGCATACATATTAAAGGACTGATTGCTTTAATATCAGCAATTGTCCTTCCAAAGGCTTTCTTATATCTCTTAAAAATTTTCAGCAAACACTCTTCTGCTTCTGAAGTTAAATTCCAGGAAATTATAACAGGAAAAGTTGAGAAATCACTTAAAAAGGCATATCTTAAATGCTTAGGATGTAATTTCATTTCAAGTTCACGGGGTTTCTCAAATGATGGACAAAAAGATTTGTCTTTTTCTGTCATGTCCAAAACTTCAAAACTTTCTTGAACAAATTTGACTTTTCTTTAATAAAATCATTAAGATGTTTTAATTCCTCTTCTTGCACGTGTTCTAATTCTTTCATTTCTAAATTCTCTTCATAAGTTATTTTGAAATGGCTTTCACTAAGATATCTCATTACATCCATCCAGAAACATTCATCATCTTTACCTTTTGAAGGTATTTCATTGATTTGGAAATATTAAGTGATTATTTAATCATTAACACGCATAGTTAATTCCCATTTTTGCACATCTATCATTGCTATGCCTGTTGCTAGGAATGGTCTCCCTAAAATGATAGGTATCTCTTTATCTTCCTCCATATCTAACACAATGAAATCAACATGAAAGATAAATCAATACACTTTCACCAAAACAATATCTACAACTCCCTTAGCAAATGTTGTTGGACGATATGCTAATTGCAAGGTTACATTTGTAGGATATATTTCTCCAAATCCCAATCATTTAAATATAGATAATGGCATAAGGTTAACACTTGCACCCAAATCACATAAAGCTTTTCCAAAACATTTGTCTCATATTGCACATGGAATTGTGAAGCTTCCATGATCTTTAAGCTTTCAGGAAGTTTTTTCTGAATTATAGCACTACACTTCTCACTAAGTACAACAGTCTCATTATCTTCAAACTTTCTTTTTCTGTTAAGAATATCTTTCATAAACTTTATAGCTTAGTATTTGTGCTAAAGCTTCAACAAAAGGAATGTTAATTATAAGCTTCTTAAGCATTTCCAGAAATTTTGAAAATTTGTTATCCAACTTTTGTTGATGAAGTCTTTGAGGAAACGGATGTGGTGGTGGTTTTTCTAAATCAATCTTAAGTGGAGAAATAGGTCTCTCAAAATCTCCTGGAGCATTTTCTTTAGATTTTTCATTTTCTTCCTTCTCTACTTCAATCTCTTTTTTAACTCTGCTTTCCAACTCTCTTCCACTTCTAAATTGAACAACCTTTACGTGCTCTTTATTATGGTCTTTAGGATTAACTTTTTGTTGACCTCATTTTTGATGAGGTCTTCCCTTCTTCTTTTTAGTGCTTAGGATCTAGCCTTAGGCTTTTCCTTTGACTATCTTAGAGGACTAGAATTGGGACCCACATTTTAGAAATTTAAACCACTTCTAAACTCCCTGCAAACTCCACAAGCTTGACTATAGACCCCTAATTACCTAGAGGGTTGAAATCAAATGTGGAAGTTTAAAGGATGAGTTCCTATAGGATTCTTTGGCCTTAGGACTGCCCTGGGTGGCCTGGTCTGGTGAAGGGGCTGACTTACACTACACTTACACACTACATTTCCAAACACTTCCTAAAACCACACCCATACCCAACTTAACCTCCTGACTCATGTAGGTGATTCACATGGATGGTCCTTAACCCCTAAGCCCTCGGCTAAGAGGGTTAGGAACAACATAGTGAATGCCTCAAATGAGTCCTTTCATGGCTCATATGGGCTTGAAATGGTTTCATGGCTCAACCAAAATGATTTCTTTCCACCTAGATTCACCCAATCTTCAATTTCCCGAATTTTCAATTTTTGACCCCCGGGACCCTACACCTACTAAACCTACCCAAAACCCTTGAAATTACCCAAATTTTTGCAAAATTTCCAAATTATCCAAAATTCTCCAAAATCAATCCCAAACATCTCCACATCACTCAAATTGATCATCCATACCCAAAAATACCAAAGATTCCAAAAATACCTCCCAATACCCTCCAAATACCCAAAATACCCTTCTTGGCCTAAAAATCCAAAAATTCAGAAAATTCCCAGAAAATTCCAGAAAATCCCAAATATTTCCAATTTCATTTTGTCCAACTACACCAGGGGCCAATTTTGTCAATTTACCCCACTTTTGTCAAAACCCCCAATTTCACCTATTTTAACCCAAAGTGAACCCAATGTCAAACCAAACCTATCCAATTGACCCAAATTCTAGTCCAATTCAATTCTAAACTTCAATTCAACATTCCCAATACCAATCTAGACCAAATCCAAGTCCAATTTGATTGACATTTGGATCCAATCTCACTTTTGGCCTTAAAGCCCAATTTGGACCCATGACCCAAACTTAACCCAAACTCACCCAATTCAACTCCAATTAACCTCAAATCTTTTCTAAATCTTCCTTAACATTCCCACAAACAAAACCCTAACATGATTTGTCCAAAATTTTAACCCAAACCCCACTCAAACTCAACCCAAGGTTAAAAGGCCCATTTTTGACCTAAGCCCAAACCTAACCCAAATTCAACCCAATTCAAATCCAAATCACCCCCAATTTGTTTCAAATCACTCATGACACATCCATGAGCTAAACCCAACAATTAGTTGGCCCAACCTCTTTACAAAATTCCCATCCATAAATTCATTTTTAAACTTAAAGGCCCATTCCTTAAACCATTTTAAAAGCCCACTTCCACCAAATCCAAAGCCCCAAAAATTCTTCCAAAGCCCATATGACATTTCCCCTCATCATACTTTCAATTAAAATCATCCCTAAGTCCTAAACCAATGATCAAATATTTCTAAATGAAGCTTCATCCAAATTTCCACCAAATTATCCAAAATCCTTAAAATCCTTTTTTATGAAATTGACCAAAACTTTTTGCCAAGCCAAAGGTGAGCCATGAAGCCATGCATGAGCCACATGTGAGCCATGAGAGCTTTGGACACTCCACCATGCCATATTGGGTAAGAAGAGGGGGGGCTTTCCTTAATCCCTAAAGCTCATTAGCCTTAATCATGTTTCACTTAAACTTAAATTTAATCCAAATATATTTGGATGGAGACTTCTCCATGCCAAACTAGCTGATCCCTTTGATCCCCCACAGCATCCAAAGCCACCTTGAAGGGTGCACCAAGCCCAAATGGGTGGATTGACCCATTTAGACTCAAAACTAGCCATGCCCCATTCTACTTTGATTCAACCACTTTACACATGGCATTTGCCAAATGCACTACACTAAACCCCAACCACGACCCACCTGACCAAGATGGTGACCATTGCCTGGCCGGCCGACCACCAGGCCGCCGGAAAACACCATGGCTAAGAGCTCACATGTGAGCCAACATTGAAATTCTCACTTGCTGAGCTGCCCCTTGCCTAGTGGTCACCATGGCTGTTCTTCTCCTCACCAGAGCAGCTGATCCCAAGCCCTAACTCCCCCTGGGAGGCCCCCCAGCCAGCTCTATTTAAACTCCACCCCTCTCGGCCATGAAAAAAGAGAAGCATAAACCTTGCCAAAACTCTGCCAAAATTGTTCCAGACCCTCCTCCACCCTTAGAGCACTTGATCCCCAGTGAAATTCCCCTGCCATTTCTCCTCTGTAAGCTCGATTTCGGAGTTGAAATTCCACCCAAAACCAGGACACTTCTCCACAGTGAGCCAATTCCCAAATTGATTGGCTCTACACCTTCACTGGACCAAGGGAAGGTGTCCACCATCAAAAGCCCCATCTCCAGGCCACCCGGTTGCTCCGACCTCCAAGCTTTGTGATCGGGCTTGGTCGAAATCATATCCGGACAATTCACTGAGACCGGGAGACTTCATCCGGAGCTTCGCGGGACCCAATCGAAGGTGCAACAACTCTCAGATTGAAGCCACACTTCTCTGAGCCAAGGTATGAGCTAACTCTTCATCCCGAGCTTCTGGAGATTCTCTGTTTCAAATGCTTTAATTTCAATGCATGTTAACCGTATAGATGTGTTCGTCTCTTCAAGATTAATCCATAGAGTGTAAGAACGTAAAAATCCATTGAGAATCGAGTGAGATCTTAGGGATTTAGTTTGGACGGCTCTCGGGTGAGAACACTTGGGGACGATGAACGGATGCCGTCCATTCAATACACGCGCGGACGGACGGCTCAGATGGCGTCGGACCAGGAGACGGTACGAGAACCGCGGGGCCCGGGCTGCTGACTCAGGTGGCGGCGTCGAATGGGAGCGCGCCGCGTGGTCTTTCGGAGTTGCCGAGGATGCGCTGGCGCCGCGTGGATAAATAGAAAAATAGGGTATTTTCTGATTTATTTAATTCCCTAAACTTCCAAAATTCATATCTCTGTGTAGAAAAATCAGAAAAATAAAATAAAAATACCCTCTTGCTCAGTGAAGAGAGGCGAATAATGTGGAAAAGAAATCACTTAATTTCATCAAATATTTTATTTTTTATAATTTATTTACTTTCTGCATTGTTTTAATTCTCCATGCATGCATACAATTCACCATGGCATGAGACCATAGGGCTTTTGAAGCCTCCGAATTTGGGAACATTCCCTGAATTTTCCAAAGTCGAGGCCATCCCTATGAAGAGTTCTTGATTTTCCAAGTTCAGTGTCACTGTTTTGAGTATTTTAATTCCAGTAAATAGCATGCTATGAAATAAATTCTAGGAAAATTTGGTGATGTTCCTTATGACCGAGAGAACCCTAGGAAAAATAGATTTTGGCTTAGTTCATTCAAAACAACTCTAATCGGCTTAAACACCCAAAATAGGTCTTTAATTAATTAGAGTTAACCAGGCATCAAATTGACTTGAAATCAATTCTCCACTGACCTTTAGGATCAGAGGAACCCACCATAAAAATTTGAGGTCAATTGGACTTGGTTAGCCCCACTAATTGGGTTGATTAAGTCACTTAGCCATTTTAAACTTTAAAAATTCATAACTTTTAAAATACTTTTCAAAAATTCACCAAATTGTTTTTAGAGCCTCTCTGATATAAGGGGAACCTAAGAAAATTAAAATTTCAATTTTCTAAAAAAGTTGATTTTTAATAATATTTTAATATTTTTAATAATTAAAAAATAAAAAAAATAATAAAAATCACAAAAATAAAATTCACCAAAATGTCACATTTTGAATTTTAATCACTTAGGAACAAATCCCACATTTTTCCTAGGTCTATTTAGTGAGATATTGAATTTTAAAGCCCTAGGGTAATTTTAAAATTAAAAAAAATGTATTTTCTAGCATTTTCACTAAAATAATTATAATAAATCATAGAAAAATCAGAAAATTGCAAAATTTGTTTCTCTGGTTTCCTTGATATCAGAGAGATTTTTGAAAAATATAAAATCCATTTTTCAACATTTATTTTATTTTTAAATTAATTAACACTCCAAAACTCAAAATAATTATAATAAAAATAATATAATTCAAAAAATCACCAAAATTGGTCCAAGTGCTTCTCTGGTCATTAGGAATGTCCCCTAATTTTCTTAAGGATAGAAACTTTTATTTGGTCATGTTATCAAATTTTCCTTGAAAATCTCTATTTTCCATCAAAAATAATTATATAAATAAATTAAATACAGAAAAATCATATTTTCTCCTCTCATGTCTTTATTGACATATGAGTGAAGTCACATAAAAATTTCAAGTTCATTTAAGTTCAATTTAGTGAGTTATGAAATTATTAAGCTTAAGGGGTAAAATGGTAATTAAACTTTTAACCCTTAATTAAAACTTTAGGTTTAATAAAAAAATCAACAAGTAAAATATTTGATCTTAATCTGGTTTGGATGATTGAAATTTAAATAATTAAAGGGTAGAAACCCATTAAATAATTTTAAAATGATTAAACTTTAATTAAATAATAGATTAAATTTGGAAGAATAATAAAATTGGAATTATTAAAATAAGGGATATTTATTAGGAAGAGATTTATTCTTTAATTTAAAAAATCCCTAAACTAATTATATCATTAACACTTAACTCTTAATTAAAATGATAACTCAAATTTAAAATATTAAAAAACTTAATTAAATCATTAAACTCTTTTAAAATCTCAATTAAAATTATAAATTAAATTAAATTAAAATTAAATTAAATAATTAAATTAAATTAAATTAAACAATTAAATTAAATTAAATTAAATTAAATTAAATAATTAAATTAAATTAAATTAAACAATTAAATTAAATTAAATTAAATTAAATTAAATTAAATTAAATAATTAAATTAAATTAAATCAAATCAAATTAATTAAACATCAAATCAAATTAAATTAAATTAAGTTAAATTAAAACTCAATTAAATTAAATTGAATTAAATATAACATCACCTAAGACATAAAAGAAATTAAATATAAAGCAACTTGAACACTATTCCAAATTTAAATCCTTTAACTTAAATCAAATCATTTGAATACTAATTTACCCTTGAAAGCTTTGATTATTATAACTCCTAAATGAAACATTAAATGAAGTGCTACTTCACTCATAAGATATTCAAATGTCTTAATTCACTGGGCAAGTTAACTAAACTTGAAAACCTCGGACGATTGATTCATTTATATAATTAAATTCATTTGGACTTAAAACAATCCTAAAAATATTGAAAAGATGTTTAAGATTCTTCTTAAGCACTTCCTCAATATGATAGGATATTTATAAGAACAATTAGATTTAATTGTTCTTTGATGAAGAAAATCGTCCTCAAACAAAAACACAAAGAACCTAGACGTCATAGGAGATGACTAGCTATAGGATTAGGAATTTGGTAGAAAACCATAACCTTTCCTTTAGCTTTACCTAGGAACTTGCTTAAATATTCTAATTGTGTTTTAAGTGTAGCTTGGGATGACGGGAAGACCCTCCAGGTACGCTTTTATTTTATTGCAATTTACTTTCTTGCAATTTACTTCCCTGCAATTTACTTTATTGCGGATGCACTTTACTTTTCTTGCATGATAAAACAACTGTTGCATGAAAACCCACACCTTTAGGATAGTCCCTAAAACTGAAACCAAAACTAAGTTAAAAGTCATTGCAAGATAAAATTCACCGCCACAAAATTTCAAAATATAAAACAACTCAAAATTTAATCACAAACATAACACAAAACTACAATTGCAACTAAATTAAAACGTCCTGTTGGATGATCGGGAATACCTCGGATGATGTAACCTACGTGTTGCTAACGGGATTTCCCACGGTCTAAATGAAAGTGTGGAACTCATTCAGTTGAGTTTAGCAAATTCATCCGGACTAAGTGAATCCGATAAAAATAATGATGCCGGAAGGATGGAACCGTGGGATCTTAACCGGTGTCGTTATAATCAACTTTAAGATTTGTTTTAATCAAAATACAAAACACTCGGAAATTAAGACTTCTCTAAACCAAAACACTTTTCTCATCTCCTGATTTATGATTTCTAAAACTAAACCTCTGCAACAACAAGGAGCTTGGAGCATGGTGGGCGGCACGGCCATCGTCGTCGGCAAAATTGAACCTACTTCGAGCAAAACCTTCTTAGAATTAAACAACAAAGCCATAGGACTTCGAGGTAGCTTGCCTAGTGCAACATAAATCCTCGACCTCTTCGTTAGGCATTTGCATTGCAAATTAAGCCTTAACCGATCTTAGGATTCCGGGGTAGTCGTCCGATACGACAATAAACCCTCACATCTTCTGAAGCTATTTGTTTGATTTTATCATACAAATATAAGCCCTAATTAATTAAAATTGGCAAGATTGAAATACTAAATAAACATTAGGACTTTCCTAAACTCGAGCCAAACAATAGGATAGTCGGGAAATTACCGAAGTTCGCTTCGAATCTGTAATTTATCCTACCTTTCTTCCTTTGGATTCACAAAACAAAATGTTCCAAGTTTGATCCATTCCCTATTGAAATTCCAAAATTCAATCCTCGAAAACTTAAACTTTGAAATTCTTGAGAGCGGAATTATTGATTATTATCGAGAGTTTTCTTAGGTGATTCCCGTCACTTAAGATGTAATTAACTATAGGGGCTTGCCCTTATAGGGAATTTTAAAGAACCTGAGTAATATAAACCCCGTTTAATACTTTCATATTAAGCGAGGGAATTTGTCGGCTTATAAAATTGGTTCGCAGACCAAACGGATGTCACAAAACTTCTAGTTTTTTGATCGAGCCCCAACCTCGAGCAAGTGTGTCTATCTTTAGGGATAGATACACGGTTTGTGGTGCGGTGCTCGTTTATATAAACTATTTGGGATGTGAGATCGGTTTAATCTCATATCTTAAAACTTTCAAATTTAAAATTATTTTCAAAGTCAAATACTACTTTCTAAATTATATATATATTTAAATCAAATTTAAAATTTAAATTCGCCGACAACTTCTGTTAGGCGACCCCTTTTAAAAATATCACACAACTTAAAAATAGTGCCGACAACTTCTGGCGACTCCGCTGGGGACAATTCCTCTCTCCATTATAATCAAATAATTCTGCTTTCAAAAATCGGTAGTGTATCCATGTCCCTAATGGATCAAACTACCCTTCTTTCCGTTGGAATACTATGTTCATTTCTATCTTGAACAAGTATAACCAACATTCTCTCGGATTTAGGAGCCATCTGTTTAGACACCCCTAAACGGAGAGGTTCCGAGATCCTTTTACCTCATTTCGAGGTGGGGTGGACCCCAATAGGTGTTAGTTTAGGAATGATCCTTCGAGTCGGGAAGTCTTGCTTAAGACTTTCTTTTCCTTTCTGAATCGGATTCCTTACCTTCTCTACACCATTGAACATTCCGTTCTAAATAAACAAACCCTCTAATAAGTGATTCTTTTAACAAATGATTCTTTTTTATAAATACATGAACAAAGAATGAGTTCGGACTCTTTTCAATTCCTTTCTTTTCGTCCTGAAGAAAAGAAGCATAACTTGGGATCGACAACCGAATCTACCCTACGAAATGGAAGCCCCGAAACTGATTTTCTCCTTCACCAACGGACTGGACTTCGCTGTCTATAAGGATGAGCTGCCCGACTATGGGGTCATCCGATTCGGACAAGGATTTGAAAACACGAACGTCAAGGTCACCGACGTCTCCCTCTTTGCACTGACGAACAAGGTATCTGAAGCTGAGGAACCACTGCTTGAGTTCAACCTTAGGTCGGCCCAAGAGTTTCCTCCCCTGCAAAGGGTCCCGACTAGGAGGAGTACTGCTTTCCGCAGGAGGACTGTTCTCACTACCCCCACTGGTCTAGTTGTTTCTGCACCTACCCCGACTTCTACCAAATCAAAGGGGAAAGAAATCCAGAACTATGATAAACCTATTACCGTGGAGGGTACGGATCTTCCTGTAAGACCTTCTGTCTTCGAAATCGGGTGCAGTTCGAAGATTCCGTCGCTGACAAAGACCCAAAGAAGAAATAGAAATAGAAGGATCGCCGGGAAAGCCGTAGCCGCCGAGATTGCCTTCCCGGAGGAAATTCCGGAGTTGCCGGAATATACACCGCTACCGGAATATACACCACCGCCCGACTACATACCACTTTTGAGAGGAAGCGGGTTCCATCCCCTCTCCGCCGCAGAGGATGAGGAGAATGTTCGCAAGATTGCTGCCACATTACCTCGGCCCGCATACTACAACGATAGCCGCAAGAAAAGAACTAGAACTACGCTGTTTGCTCCACTGCAAACTTTGGTAGAAAAGCTAGCAAAGAACGAAAACTGCCCCGTGTCGGAAATTCTACGAAGGATAGGACGGGTGCCAGTCAAATCCCGTCTTGGGCCCCGAGTAGAACCCGCCGTCATGATAGAAAAGCCAAGCAAGAGAATGAAGGCTAGCCCACCTGTCGTAGTATCAGGATTACAGATTAGGGAGGATACCACCTTCCAGCATTTGGCCAACGGACCATCCGGTCCTAGACCTTCGCTGCTAGAAGGATGGTGTGGCGTCCCACTACGGGGCGATTGAGATTGAAACGACGGCCCGAGAGAGAAAGTCTTGCCGGGAGGCTGGAATGCGAAGAAAGTGCTACTCGCGATGAAGGGGACTCGTGAAAAAGGACCCGCAACCATCGCATGACAACCACAAAGATACACGAAAGCTCCGCTAGAAGATGCCATGGAAAAGTTGAGAACCGACATCCGACGGTTGGCAAAAGAAAGAGAAGAAAAGTTCGGAGATGAGATCGACTCATCGGAATTCATGGACAACGAATATGCGGAAATCAACATGGTTGAGACACGAGCTTCATCGGCTTCTCAAGGTGCTCCTGCAGCCGCGAAGAGAGGAGCCGGAACCGATGAAGAGACGGCCTTCAGGAAAAGGACGACACGATCGCTCAAATGGCGAAGAGGATGGAAGAGATGGCCATAGCTGCGGCCACTCTCCCGCAGTCAAGTACAACCACATAGAGAGACACCCCCGAAGTCATTCACATCGTAGACGGAGGAAAGGAGATTACATCCGTCAATGGGGATGACCAGCCGAAAAAGGATACAGGACAAAGTATGATCCCCGAAAAGGATATCAAGAACTTGGTAGAGCGAGCGAGTGCGAGAAGCCTTAGCACAATCGAAGAACGGGACATCCATTCGGACGGGTAGACCTTACCCGGAAGAATTCGACGCCGTCCAATACCCGAAAGGCTTCGTACCACCTCTCGTTTAAGACCTTCGACGAAGCCAGGAACCCCCGACGAGCATGTTGCACACTTTCGTGCCGGTTGTTGCAATGCCGGCGGGAGCGATGCGCTACTCTTCCGACGAGCTTGTTAGCGATCCGTCGGGAATCGCCTTCGACCGGTATGCGGAATTACCCAACGGTTACGCGAAGACATTCTCGAGCTAGAGAGCCTCTTCATTAAGCGATTTGTCGGAGCTCGGCACCACATCACTATAGGTGATTTAGTGGTAGAGAAACAAAGGCCGAATGAAACTCTAGTGGATTACATACTTCGATGGAGAAATTTAAGCATGAAGTGTGAACCACAACTGCAAGAACAACATGCGATTCGGCATCTTGCTTAAAAGCATTCACGACCCGATAGCACTTCTCCTCAAGGGATTCACTATTAAGACTTTTGAGAAGTTGTTAAGCAAGGCCGGAAGCTTGCAAGAAGAGGCGAAGCAATTAAGTTTCGCCGACAAAACGGACGAGCGAAGCCGGTGAAGACTTTCGAAAAGAAATCCGGGGTCGTTGCAGCGAGTTGACAAAGGCAAACAACCGATGCAAATACCACCGAACGGCCGCGGCAACCACAACAAGATTACCAAGAACCCCGATCCAGCTATCGGTCGTCTCCGCGAGTATGAACAACCGTCTCGTCCGCAACGTACATTGAGGGAGCTTCGAGCAGAGAATATCCGTTCAAAAATGAAGCAGATCGAAGATGTTCCGTAGCTTAATGAAAACTCCGGATTTCCAGCTACGCGAGCCCAAAAGACCGGAGGAAGTCAACAAGAAAGGTGATCCCAACTTTTGCCCCTACCATCGGATGCTTGGGCACAAGATAGAAGATTGTATTACCTTTAAAAGTTGGCTCAACGACAACCTTCGGAAAGGAAATATAACAATCCCGAAGGAGTACATGAAGGAACCCCGGAAAGGAGGTTCCGTCAATGTTATCTCAGCCGATCCCGTCATCCCGATAGATCCCTATGCAACCGACGATGGATGGACTACCGCTCGGACAAGGTCTTCGAAGAAGATTTTAGATAACATCCGAACCGCTTCGGTGCGAGCTTCAATTCGGAGTTCGAGACCCGTTAAGCCGGTACTATCACTTGCGATAGAAGAACCACCTCGACGAGAGACAATCGAAGAGAAGAAGAAAATTGACAAAGAAGAGGGATCGAGACTCCTAAGGCTAGACTAGGGGCCGCTTATCCTAGGACGGTTGTTTCCGATTCGGGGGAGAAATCCCTCGAACCTCCGATTTTGTATGATTATCCGCTCACTTCGGTGGGATCATATAATGATAAGGGTGATGGCGTTGGCTACGTTTTGACTCGTTTCTAACGATTACGTAACTAGCGACAATCCGGGCGTCGATTTCGATACCAACAACAATTCTCAAATCATACAAGATCTCGACGATCAAAATGACGAAGAAGGCATCCATCAAGGAGGCTACGAGAGTTCAACAAGCAACGGATCTATCCGTGAGTTTCGAGGAGCTCCGGTTACGATAGAGTTAGAGCCTTCGCATTTGGAAGATAATCCGGAAGAGCCGGTCATTCCGATTCAGGAGGAGACGCCGACAAACTCAACACTAGATTCGAAGAAATTACGAAGTCAACCTAAGAAGTGGAAAAGTTCTACCTCCAAGAATGGGTCCAAAAGACAAAGGAAAGCGAGTGGTTGTTCAAGAAGAACCAACCCCGAAGAAAAAATACCCATTCGAGAAGAAGCCGAGACGCATGAGAATAAAGTGGACTACAACGTGCTAGCCCATCTTAGGAAACTACGGCTAAACCGAGCATTTACGATGCTCTCATCTTATCAAAGGAGATGAGGGAAGCTCCGATCGAGGCCTTACTTGATCCGGAAATTTGCTTAGCTCAAATGGCCGGAGATTCCTTAGATGAGGTTTGCTCGTTAAAGGAACAACGAGGTGTTACCTTCACGGACAATGACCTACTACTTGGGACAGCAGATCACAAACGACCGTTGTACATTTCAGTTACAATTGGGAAGTTTACGCTCTCCAGAGTATTGGTGGATCCAGGAGCATCAATCAATATAATGAGTCTTCGAACACTAGCATACTTGGAAATTGATGCTCGTGAGCTCGAGGCCGACAAAATGTTATTAAGAGGATTCAACCGTAAAGGAGAAAGAGCCCTCGGGTCAATAACGCTATCGATGAAAACAGAGTGACTTAGCAAAGACAACCGCAAAATTTCATATAATCGATTCGAAACGTCGTTCAACGCTCTACTTGGGCCGACCATGGATACATGAAAACAGGATGGTACCATCATCTCTGCACTAGTGCATCAAATATTACGATGGAGGGGAACAGTGCATCAAAGGCGACTTACAACCATTCTCCGTACATGAGATTGGAATCCATGAAGATGTAGCTTATTATGCACCGCCAAAGAAAACGATCTTCTCCAGAGATACCGTAACAAATGAAGCAAAGAAAGTTCTAGACAACGAAGAACCTGAAGTTCTAGTCCAACAGTCACTCACCACTCCCTTCCGGCGAGATGGTGAAGGTTTCTCCACAACTCGCATCCGAGGTTGAGGCCGGGGACGAGGCCGTGGTAGAGACACTAGGACAATTGGACAGAAGAAACCAGCCATCAATGTTGATTGGGAAGATAGTTCGAAGAAGAAAAAGAAATCAAGCAAGAAGCGACAACAATAAGTCGAAAGAAGCCGCAATACAAGATCTCCCTCGAAGATGAAAAGAACGAAGAATACAAATCAATGTACGAGAAGATTAACCACTACGTACATACTATGACCCTAACTCCGATCCATTCTAATAAGATCGAGGGTATGGAGGTCAAAGAGGTACGTAGTGACGGTGCAAAGCCGATCAAATTCTACCGCGGTGCTTCTTCCTCTAAAACTGAAAATAATGTACAATTCGAAGATGTCACTTCATCAGAATTAATGGAATTACCTTTTGAGTGGTACTCTCCCTGTGTTCAAAATTTAATTCAACGTTGTTTCTTACCTCGACAATGGACAAAAGGCCAATCACAACATTTTGAAAAGTTATGGAATAACTCCGGCCGTCCTCCCAATTCAAAGTATGGACTCGGATTCGGCACAGTAGGGTCAGTTGACGATACTGAATTTTGCTTGGTTGTCACTTGCAAGTCCAATGAAAACTGCATGGAAACTACGGACGAACTCGAAGATTTACAAATTGGAGACGCTCCACCAGAATTCGAAGAAGAAATTAAATCCACAATAGATGAGTTAACGGAAGTTAACTTAGGTACTAGCGAAGAGTCTAGACCTACCTTTGTTAGCTCCTTACTCAATAAAGAAGACTCCGAAGAAATAATCAAGTTATTAGTGGAATTTAAAGACTGTTTTGCTTGGAGCTACGATGAAATGCCAGGATTAGCTCCGGAGGTTGCAGTCCATAAGCTAGGAGTGGATCCTACTTCGCTCCGATCGGACAAGGTCCCGAAGAATGCGTCTAGAAATCGAACAACAAGTCATAGCCGAAGTTAAAAAGCTAATAGACGCTAAATTTGTCCGTGAAGAACAATACCCGACCCGGTTAGCCAATGTGGTGCCGATCGAAAGAAGAATGGTCGGATCGGAATTTGTGTGGACTTCGAGAGATTTAAACAAGGCATGTCCAAAAGATGAATTCCCTCTACCGATTCCAGAATCGATGATCGATATTGCTTCGACACATAAAATATTCTCGTTCATGAATGGATCTTCGGGATATAACCGGATAAAAATGGCTCCAGAAGATGAAAAGCTTACAGACATTCGAACGCCGATCGGAGTATTTTGCTACACGAGTGATGCCATTCGGATCGAAGAACGCAGGAGCAACCTACCAAAGAGCAATGACAAGAATTTTTGATGATCTCATCCACAATCAAGTCGAATGCTACGTGGACGATGTCGTCATCAAAAGCAAAGTAAAGGAAAACCACCTGTATGATTTGAGAATTGTTTTCGAACGATTAAGACAATTTAACCTTAAGATGAATCCCTTAAAATGCGCCTTCGGCGTCACCTCCGGAAATTCTTAGGATTCGTTGTCCGACATCGTGGAATTGAAATCGACCCGGAGAAGATTAAAGCCATCTTAGAAATGCCGCCTCCCAAAACCTTAAAACAACTACGATCTTTTCAACGGAAGTTGGCATATCTTCGACGCTTTATCTCAAACCTGTCAGGTAGGTGTCAGCCTTTCTCGGCACTAGTTAAAAAGGACGCCAAATTTATTTGGGAAGAGAAATGCCGTAAGGCCTTCGAAGACATTAAACAATATTTAATGACACCTCCTGTCTTAGCAGCCTCGGTCTCGGGTAGACCGTCGATACTTTACACCGCGGCTTTAGATGACTCTCTCGGAGCCCCGTTAGCCTGTGTCAATGATGAGGGTAAAGAAAATGCTCGTTACTACTTAAGCCGTCGTTTACTTCCGACGGAAGTAAGGTATCCCGCAATTGAAAAGCATTGTTTGGCCTCGATCTTCGCCGCTCAAAAGCTCGGGCACTACATGCTTTCTCACGAGGTCAACCTGATTTCGAAGTTTAATCCATTGCAATACTTGATGACTCGTCCAACGCTTTCCGGCGGACTTGCCGGATGGTCAATGATATTATTGCAATTCGATATAACTTTCGTGCCTCTCGCGTGCCGTAAAGGGACAAGTCTTAGCAGACTTCCTCGCAAGCACACCCTTTGCCGACCGAATCTCTTCTCGATGACGATCCGCCGGATGAACAAATAATGAACCTAGAAGACCTTGACGATCGACGTTGGGAATTATATTTCGACGGAGCATCTTCAAGACACAAAGACGAAGAATCGCAAGTGATAGTGCCCGGTAAGGCAGGAATCGGGCTAATCTTTATAACACCGGAGCGGGGGATGTTAAGATACTCCTACCACTTGACAGAACCGTGTACAAACAACGAAGCAGAATACGAAGCCCTCATAACGAGATTGGAATTAACTATTCAAATGGGGATAACAGACATCAACATCTACGGGGATTCACAGTTAATCATTCAACAAATTGCCGGACAATACAGAATTTTTAAACCAAGACTCGAACAATACTTCCAGTATGCCATACAAATTGTTGGAACAGATTCCAAATGTGACAATCTACAAAATTCCTAGAAAAGAGAATGCTTTAGCAGATGCTTTAGCCCGTCTCGCAAAAGAATTTGCATCGTTTGCAAGATGAATCGATGGAAGTGTCGGTTCACGGACGTCGGGTCCTATCACGACTTGACATAGACATGATACACAAATCGAAAAAGAAAAAGAATCAGTTGCAGCGAGTGACGTAAAAACACAGAAGATTGGCGGCGGCCATTGATGAGACTACACCGCAAACGGGAAAACTACCGGATGATAGGTCGGCTGGCCATCGGATCAAGAAAAGAACTCCGTCCTACGCATTAATAAACAACACATTATACGAAGGTCTTTTGATCAAATGTGGCTAAGGTGCCTAAGCGGGTCCGAGGCCCGTGAAATTGTTAAAGAGGTGCATTCGGGACTCCGTGGCGCTCACCGATCGGGTCCAAAGATGAAAATGAAAATTAAAAGACTAGGGTACTATCGGCCCTCGATGATGACCGATTGCATGAAAATCGCCAAGAGCTGTCATCAATGCCAAGTGCACGGAGTGGTTCTACACCAACCTCCAAATGTGCTACACCCGACAATTGCGTCGTGGCCATTTGAATGTTGGGGCACAGATATAGTAGGTCCAATAGAACCACCATCTTCAAAAGGACATCGCTTCATTCTTGTGGCTACATATTACTTTTCCAAGTGGGCAGAAGCAGTTCCACTTAGAGAAGTGAAAGCACATCACGTGTTACAGTTTTTCAAGAACCAAGTTGTCTACCGTTTAGGAGTGCCGCGCAGGATCATCTCAGATAATGGGTCGGCATTCGAAGCACACAAATCAACAATTTTGTCGGGAGACACGGAATCGATCGGCGATACTCGACAATTTACTACCCAAGAGTAAACGGTCTCGCCGAGGCTTTTAATAAAACTCTCGTTCAAATCTTAAAGAAAACCTTGGACGATAATAAGAGAAATTGGCACGAGAAATTGTTAGAAGCCTTATGGGCCTACCGGACAACCTTCGAACTCCTACTCAAGCTACACCTTACGCTCCGGTGTATGGGTCCGAGGCGATGTTACCTTTAGAGGTTCAGCTTCCTTCACTCGAATTGCAGTTGCAAACAAGATCACGACGAAGAAAACGCCGGATTACGACTCGAAGAATTAGAAAGCTTGGAAGGAAAAGACTTGCGGCGCAACGAATTTAGAACTATACCAAGCTAAGATGGTTCAAGCCCATGACAAGCCGGTCCGCCCAAGAACCTTCAAAGTTGGTGACTTAGTTCTCGTTCTCAAGAGACCTATTCTTGCACACCGCAAGATAGGAGGAAAATTTGAACCCACTTGGGAAGGACCGTTTGTGGTTGAAGCAGTATACTCATGAGGTTCCTACCAGCTAGTGAATTGCAGGGACAACGACATATGCTTCCGATCAACGGACGATACTTGAAAAAATATTACGCTACCTGATGTTTCGAAGGAATGAATTCTTCATCCCTAAGAAACACGGGCGAAGTAATTACTTATGATTGGGTCCGAACCAAAAAAAAAAAATAATAAAATGTGCTAAGATAAATAAAATCATGATAATTAAGTTTTCCTTGTTTTCTTCTTCAAATCAAAATCTCTTCCCTCATCTTATCCTACTTCATTCCTGTTAAATTTCAAAATATAAGAATAATAAAAAATGTATCTTTAATAAACATTTTCTTAATGTTCTTGTTCTTAGTACAGCCCCTGATCCTTTTCCTTGTCTTTTCGCAGGGAAATGTCGAACGGGCGGTTGGTCTTCAACTTTAAGAATGGCGTAAGCCTTGCACTCGATGAAAAGAGGGTGAAAGATGGAGCGATAATCGAGATTGACTCGGATTTCGCACCGGCGAGCCTACGATACGAGGAAAGTGACCGGGTCCCGACTAACCGAGAAGAACTACCCGGCAGACACGGTGATGAAAATGGGTGGCCCAAGCCACCAATCCAACAACAAGAAAAGAAAGGCAAACACCGAAGAAGATAAGAAAATAAAGTCCGTAGTCGCTACGGCGGAGGGCGAGCTTGTCGGCCGCCGCGCCCGCAGAGATTCAAGAAGTTCGGAGGGCTACTCTCACGGCCCACGCAACGAAGGAATAAGAATCGCCGTATCCGTAAGATGTTAACAAAACTAGCCGCGGACCGGCGCGACGAGACAATTGCTAATGCCAAGCACATACACTTCAAGGACACCGGTTCACCGAGAACCCGAAGAAAGGAGGCCGGTTCCTAGGATAACGAAAAGAACCAGGGAAATCTCCAGAAGATCGGAAGAAAGAAGGCTACCACGCCACCGGATAGAACCACCAGTAATGCATGACCTTGTTGCAGAAGCAACCCCGGGGGATGTCCCGACAAACATCATCCCCGAGGAGCCGAGGTATGCAGGGGAACGTGAAGGGATCGAACCATATATCCCACAATATGTCACAAGGACTCGCCATCTGCAGATCATTCCGAATACGAGCTGGAGAGAATGCAGAATGTTGAAAAGAAAACTTTCGAATACTTCGAGAGAATTAAAGGAAGAAGAATCAACATACTAGAAGGCCTCGAGCTACATACCGACGTATTCTCAGAGTATGAACAACAGCAAATCGTGGATTGTATCCGGGATCTGAAGAGAATGGGCCGAGCAGGCCGCCTAAGGAAAAACACATACTCGGAACCCCGAAGATGGATGCCAGGGAAAGGAAGAATCACAATACAATGCGGATGCTTCGCTACAACTTTGCTTGAAGACAGGAAGGGAAACCCACCGGGAATACTCCGTCATGGGCGAGTAGATCCGATGCCATTAGTTATCAAGAGAATGGTAAAAAGATTGATAACATGGAGGGTACTGCCACGATTGCATACCCAATAGCTGCATTATCAATATCTACAAACAGGGTGATCGCATACCCCCACATATTGATCACCACGACTTCGTCGGACCTTTCGCACGCTCTCTTTCCTGAATGAGTGAAACATCATGTTCGGATCCGACCTCCGGATAGCGAGGCCCGGGTGAGTTCCGAGGGCCGCAGTAAGATACCTTTACCGGTGGGTTCCGTCATGATACTGCAGGGTAACGGAGCGTATATCGCAAAGCATTGCATACCAGGAGTGCCGGTGGAGCGAATCTCGGTTACTTTCGGGAGGATGGACGACAAGCAAAATACCTTACCATTTCCAACCGGACCCGAGCTAGAGAACCTCCGGCCTTACGAGCTTGTGAGTTACATGGGAAATATCACACCTCCAACGTACATCCAGTCGGCATCCTTGCCAAGGATGGCTTGGAAGGTGATGGTATTGACCATGTACCCCACTATTCAGACATGGATTTTTTGACAGATGCTTCTTTTGATGGATCAACAAAGATCATACACAGTCCGTTTTGAGTCTACATGGATTGTATGAAATATATTTCAGATCGAGTTGTACGACGTATTTTCAACATGATTGGAATGAAAGTGACCATGTCACGTTTTTGGCCTTCACCTCTTTTGTGCAAATTGATTGGGAAACGCCATTAAAGTTAAATGAACTTCGAACAAAGAACAGAAAAGAAATAAAACAAAAAAAAAGAGAATAAAAGAAAACTTTCTAAAAAAAAATCTGAAAAATGACAAACACCAAGTTCACATGAACATTAAATAAACAATAAAATAAAATTTGAACCATTAAAAGATAAACAAAATCAACACAAATCTCAAATTCCATCCTTCCAAACTTCAAAATCAAATTTCATCTTTACAAATTCCAAATCAAATTCTCAATCAAATTTCAAATCCAATCTCCATCAAGTTTCAAACTTGATCTTCCAAATTTCAAATCAAATCTTAAATCAAATTTCAATCGAGTTCAAACCCAAATTTCCAAATTTCCAAATTTCCAAATTCAATCTTTCCAGGCTTCAAGTCTCAATCAAATTCAAATTCAATTTCTTCCAGATCTCGAATAAAATATCAATCAAATCAAATTAAACCTTTTGGGTCGAGGATTTTACATCCAAGACTGCACTGCTTTAGGATTCTTTTCCTATTGCACTGAAATACATCAAATTCAACATTTTGGGTCGAGGATTTTACATCCAAGACTGCACTGCTTTAGGATTCTTTTCCTATTGCACTGAAATACATCAAATTCAAACCTTTTGGGTCGAGGATTTTACATCCAAGACTGCACTGCTTTAGGATTCTTTCCCTATTGCACTGAAATACATCAAATTCAAACTTTTGGGTCGAGGATTTTACATCCAAGACTGCACTGCTTTAGGATTCTTTCCCTATTGCACTTAAATACATCAAATTCAACCTTTTGGGTCGAGGATTTTACATCCAAGATCGCACTGCTTTAGGATTCTTTCCCTATTGCACTGAAATACATCAAATTCAACCTTTTGGGTCGAGGATTTTACATCCAAGACTGCACTGCTTTAGGATTCTTTTCCTATTGCACTGAAATACATCAAATTCAAAACTTTTGGGTCGAGGATTTTACATCCAAGACTGCACTTGCTTTAGGATTATTTCCTATTGCCT
Source organism: Papilionanthe hookeriana x Papilionanthe teres (assembly GCA_022702705.1). Lineage (NCBI taxonomy): Eukaryota > Viridiplantae > Streptophyta > Magnoliopsida > Asparagales > Orchidaceae > Papilionanthe > Papilionanthe hookeriana x Papilionanthe teres. The sequence continues at coordinate 154,118,230 of CM040424.1, forward strand.
CTGAAATACATCAAATCAAACTCTTTTGGGTCGAGGATTTTACATCCAAGACCGCATCGCTTTAGGATCCATTTCCTATTGCACTCGAAATACATCAAATTCAAACCTTTTGGGTCAAGGATTTTACATCCAAGACTGCACTGCTTTAGGATTCTTTTCCTATTGCACTGAAGTACATCAAAATTCAAACTTTTGGGTCGAGGATTTTACATCCAAGACTACACTTCTTTAGGATCCTTTTCCTATTGCACTGAAGTACATCAAAATTCAAACTTTTGGGTCGAGGATTTTACATCCAAGATCGCACTTTGCTTTAGGATTCTTTTCCTATTGCACTGAAGTACATCAAAATTCAAACTTTTGGGTCGAGGATTTTACATCCAAGACTGCACTGCTTTAGGATTCTTTTCCTATTGCACTGAAATACATCAAATTCAAACTTTTGGGTCGAGGATTTTACATCCAAGACTGCACTGCTTTAGGATTCTTTCCTATTGCACTCGAAATACATCAAATCGAATTCCGGGGTTAAGGATTTTACATCCGAGACTGCATTGCTTTAGGATCATTTCCCTATCGCAACGAAATACATCAAAATCAAACTCTTGAGGTTAAGGATTTTATATACAACACCACTTTGCTCTGAGATCTCTTCTCATTGCAACGATTCAATCTAATCAATTCAATTTTCTTTCGAGGTTGGAGATGTTACATCTAAAACCTCGTAACTCCAATTTTAATTTCAAATCAAATCCTTCAAATTAATTTTGACAAACTTCAATCTAAATTGAAACTCCAAACTAAAATTTAAACTCACACATCAAAACTTAAACTAAAACAAAATAAAATCTAAATCGAAATTCCCCCAGATCATGTGATTTGGGATTCACCTCCTTTTCCTTTCCCCAGCGAGAGTTCAAGAATCTCCTGTTCCAGAGATATACTTGACACTCCCCAGCAGAAACTCTTCTACTTCGTCCTAAGTTCGTCACTTGGACATCTGTGTTGGTTTTGTTGATCGCTTCGGTCAACACCAATACGCGCGGTGTGCTCCGTCAGCTCACCACACCTATTGGGGGTCTATTTGTTGACCTCATTTTTGATGAGGTCTTCCCTTCTTCTTTTTAGTGCTTAGTATCTAGCCTTAGGCTTTTCCTTTGACTATCTTAGAGGACTAGAATTCGGACCCACATTTTAGAAATTTAAACCACTTCTAAACTCCCTGCAAACTCCACAAGCTTGACTATAGACCCCTAATTACCTAGAGGGTTGAAATCAAATGTGGAAGTTTAAAGGATGAGTTCCTATAGGATTCTTTGGCCTTAGGACTGCCCCAGGTGGCCCGGTCGCAGTGAAGGGGCCGACTTACACTACACTTACACACTACATTTCCACACACTTCCTAAAACCACACCCATACCCAACTTAACCTCCCGACTCATGTAGGTGATTCACATGGATGGTCCTTAACCCCTAAGCCCTTGGCTAAGAGGGTTAGGAACAACATAGTGAATGCCTCAAATGAGTCCTTTCATGGCTCATATGGGCTTGAAATGGTTTCATGGCTCAACCAAAATGATTTCTTTCCACCTAGATTCACCCAATCTTCAATTTCCCGAATTTTCAATTTTTGACCCCGGGACCCTACACCTACTAAACCTACCCAAACCCTTGAAATTACCCAAATTTTTGCAAAATTTCCAAATTACCCAAAATTCTCCAAAATCAATCCCAAACATCTCCACATCACTCAAATTGATCATCCATACCCAAAAATACCAAAGATTCCAAAAATACCTCCCAATACCCTCCAAATACCCAAAATACCCTTCTTGGCCTAAAAATCCAAAAATTCAGAAAATTCCCAGAAAATTCCAGAAAATCCCAAATATTCCCAATTTCATTTTGTCCAACTACACCAGGGGCCAATTTTGTCAATTTACCCTACTTTTGTCAAAACCCCCAATTTCACCCATTTTAACCCAAAGTGAACCCAATGTCAAACCAAACCTATCCAATTGACCCAAATTCTGGTCCAATTCAATTCTAAACTTCAATTCAACATTCCCAATACCAATCTAGACCAAATCCAAGTCCAATTTGATTGACATTTGGATCCAATCTCACTTTTGGCCTTAAAGCCCGATTTGGACCCATGACCCAAACTTAACCCAAACTCACCCAATTCAACTCCAATTAACCTCAAATCTTTTCTAAATCTTCCTTAACATTCCCATAAACAAAACCCTAACATGATTTGTCCAAAATTTGAACCCAAACCCCACTCAAACTCAACCCAAGGTTAAAAGGCCCATTTTTGACCTAAGCCCAAACCTAACCCAAATTCAACCCAATTCAAATCCAAATCACCCCCAATTTGTTTCAAATCACTCATGACACATCCATGAGCTAAACCCAACAATTATTTTGCCCAATCTCTTTACAAAATTCCCATCCATAAATTCATTTTTAAACTTAAGGGCCCATTCCTTAAACCATTTTAAAAGCCCACTTCCACCAAATCCAAAGCCCCAAAAATTCTTCCAAAGCCCATATGACATTTCCCCTCATCATACTTTCAATTAAAATCATCCCTAAGTCCTAAACCAATGATCAAATATTTCTAAATGAAGCTTCATCCAAATTTCCACCAAATTATCCAAAATCCTTAAAATCCTTTTTTATGAAATTGACCAAAACTTTTTGCCAAGCCAAAGGTGAGCCATGAAGCCATGCATGAGCCACATGTGAGCCATGAGAGCTTTGGACACTCCACCATGCCATATTGGGTAAGAAGAGGGAGGCTTTCCTTAATCCCTAAAGCTCATTAGCCTTAATCATGTTTCACCTAAACTTAAATTTAATCCAAATATATTTGGATGGAGACTTCTCCATGCCAAACCAGTGATCCCTTTGATCCCCCACAAGCATCCAAAGCCACCTTGAAGGGTGCACCAAGCCCAAATGGGTGGATTGACCCATTTAGACTCAAAACTAGCCATGCCCCATTCTACTTTGATTCAACCACTTTACACATGGCATTTGCCAATTGCCTACACTAAACCCCGACCCCGACCCACCCGACCAAGATGGTGACCATTGCATGGCCGGCCGGCCACCGTGCCGCCGGAAAACACCATGGCCGAGAGCTCACATGTGAGCCAACATTGAAATTCTCACTTGCTCGAGCTGCCCCTTGCCTAGTGGTCACCATGGCTGTTCTTCTCCTCACCAGAGCAGCTGATCCCAAGCCCTAACTCCCCCTGGGAGGCCCCCCAGCCAGCTCTATTTAAAATCCACCCCTCTCGGCCATGAAAAAAGAGAAGCATAAACCTTGCCAAAACTCTGCCAAAATTGTTCCAGACCCTCCTCCACCCTTAGAGCACTTGATCCCCAGCGAAATTCCCCTGCCATTTCTCCTCTGTAAGCTCAATTTCAGAGTTGAAATTCCACCCAAAACCGGGACACTTCTCCACGAGTGAGCCAATTCCCAAATTGATTGGCTCTACACCTTCACCGGACCAAGGGAAGGTGTCCACCATCAAAAGCCCCATCTCCGAGCCACCCAGGTTGCTCCAGCCTCCAAGCTTTGTGATCGGGCATGGTCGAAATCATATCCAGACAATTCACCAGACCAGGAGACTTCATCTGGAGCTTGCTGGGACCCAATCGAAGGTGCAACAACTCTCAGATTGAAGCCACACTTATCTGAGCCAAGGTATGAGCTAACTCTTCATCCCGAGCTTCTAGAGATTCTCCGTTTCAAATGCTTTAATTTCAATGCATGTTAACCGTATAGATGTGTTCGTCTCTTCAAGACGAATCCATAGAGTATAAGAACGTAAAAATCCATTGAGAATCGAGTGAGATCTTAGGGATTTAGTGTGGATGGCTCTCGGGTGAGAACACTTGGGGACGATGAACGGATGTCGTCCATTCAATACACGCGCGGACAGACGGCTCAGATGGCGTCGGACCAGGAGACGGTACGAGAACCGCGGGGCCCGGGCTGCTGACTCAGGTGGCGGGGTCGAATGAGAGTGCGCCGCGTGGTCTTTCGGAGCTGCCGAGGATGCGCTGGCGCCGCGTGGATAAATAGAAAAATAGGGTATTTTCTGATTTATTTAATTCCCTAAACTTCAAAAATTCATATCTCTGTGTAGAAAAATCGGAAAAATAAAATAAAAATACCCTCTTGCTCGGTGAAGAGAGGAGAATAATGTGGAAAAGAAATCACTTAATTTCATCAAATATTTTATTTTTTATAATTTATTTACTCTCTGCATTGTTTTAATTCTCCATGCATGCATACAATTCACCATGGCATGAGACCATAGGGCTTTTGAACCCTCTCGAATTTGGGAACATTCCCCGAATTTTCCAAAGTCGGAGGCCATCCCTATGAAGAGTTCTTGATTTTCCAAGTTCAGGTCATCTGTTTTGAGTATTTTAATTCCAGTAAATAGCATGCTTGTGAAATAAATTCTAGGAAAATTTGGTGATGTTCCTTATGACCGAGAGAACCCTAGGAAAAATAGATTTTGGCTTAGTTCATTCAAAACAACTCTAATTGGCTTAAACACCCAAAATAGGTCTTTAATTAATTAGAGTTAACCAGGCATCAAATTGACTTGAAATCAATTCTCCACTGACCTTTAGGATCAGAGGAACCCACCATAAAAATTTGAGGTCAATTGGACTTGGTTAGCCCCACTAATTGGGTTGATTAAGTCACTTAGCCATTTTAAACTTTAAAAATTCATAACTTTTAAAATACTTTTCAAAAATTCACCAAATTGGTTTTGGAGCCTCTCGGATATCAGGAGAACCTAAGAAAATTAAAATTTCAATTTTCTAAAAAAGTTGATTTTTAATAATATTTTAATATTTTTAATAATTAAAAAATAAAAAAAATAATAAAAATCACAAAAATAAAATTCACCAAAATGTCACATTTTGAATTTTAATCACTTAGGAACAAATCCCACATTTTTCCTAGGTCTATTTAGTGAGATATTGAATTTTAAAGCCCTAGGGTAATTTTAAAATTAAAAAAAAATGTATTTTCTAGCATTTTCACTAAAATAATTATAATAAATCATAGAAAAATCAGAAAATTACAAAATTTGTTTCTCTGGTTTCCTTGATATCAGAGAGATTTTTGAAAAATATAAAATCCATTTTTCAACATTTATTTTATTTTTAAATTAATTAACACTCCAAAACTCAAAATAATTATAATAAAAATAATATAATTCAAAAAATCACCAAAATTGGTCCAAGTGCTTCTCTGGTCATTAGGAATGTCCCCTAATTTTCTTAAGGACAGAAACTTTCCTTTGGTCATGTTATCAAATTTTCCTTGAAAATCTCTATTTTTCACCAAAAATAATTATATAAATAAATTAAATACAGAAAAATCACATTTTCTCCTCTCATGTCTTTACTGACATATGAGTGAAGTCACATAAAAATTTCAAGTTCATTTAAGTTCAATTTAGTGAGTTATGAAATTATTAAGCTTAAGGGGTAAAATGGTAATTAAACTTTTAACCCTTAATTAAAACTTTAGGTTTAATAAAAAAATCAACAAGTAAAATATTTGATCTTAATCTGGTTTGGATGATTGAAATTTAAATAATTAAAGGGTAGAAACCCATTAAATAATTTTAAAATGATTAAACTTTAATTAAATAATAGATTAAATTTGGAAGAATAATAAAATTGGAATTATTTAAATAAGGGATATTTATTAGGAAGAGATTTATTCTTTAATTTAAAAAAATCCCTAAACTAATTATATCATTAACACTTAACTCTTAATTAAAATGATAACTCAAATTTAAAATATTAAAAAACTTAATTAAATCATTAAACTCTTTTAAAATCTCAATTAAAATTATAAATTAAATTAAATTAAAATTAAATTAAATAATTAAATTAAATTAAATTAAACAATTAAATTAAATTAAATTAAATTAAATTAAATTAAATTAAATTAAATAATTAAATTAAATTAAATTAAACAATTAAATTAAATTAAATTAAATTAAATTAAATTAAATTAAATAATTAAATTAAATTAAATCAAATCAAATTAATTAAACATCAAATCAAATTAAATTAAATTAAGTTAAATTAAAACTCAATTAAATTAAATTGAATTAAATATAACATCACCTAAGACATAAAAGAAATTAAATATAAAGCAACTTGAACACTATTCCAAATTTAAACCCTTTAACTTAAATCAAATCATTTGAATACTACTTTACCCTTGAAAGCTTTGATTATTATAACTCCTAAATGAAACATTAAATGAAGTGCTTACTTCACTCATAAGATATTCAAATGTCTTAATTCACTGGGCAAGTTCACAAAACTTGAAAACCTCGGACGATTGATTCATTTATATAATTAAATTCATTTGGACTTAAAACAATCCTAAAAATATTGAAAAGATGTTTAACATTCTTCTTAAGCACTTCCTCAATATGATAGGATATTTATAAGAACAATTAGATTTAATTGTTCTTTGATGAAGAAAATCGTCCTCAAACAAAAACACAAAGAACCTAGACGTCATAGGAGATGACTAGCTATAGGATTAGGAATTTGGTAGAAAACCATAACCTTTCCTTTAGCTTTACCTAGGAACTTGCTTAAATATTCTAATTGTGTTTTAAGTGTAGCTTGGGATGGCGGGAAGACCCTCCGAGTACGCTTTTATTTTATTGCAATTTACTTTCTTGCAATTTACTTCCTGCAATTTACTTTATTGCGAGATGCACTTTACTTTTCTTGCACGATAAAACAACTGTTGCATGAAAACCCACACCTTTAGGATAGTCCCTAAAACCGAAACCAAAACTAAGTTAAAAGTCATTGCAAGATAAAATTCACCGCCACAACATTTCAAAATATAAAACAACTCAAAATTTAATCACAAACGGAACACAAAACTACAATTGCAACTAAATTAAAACGTCTCGTTGGATGATCGGGAATACCTCGGATGATGTAACCTACGTGTTGCTAACGGGATTTCCACGGTCTAAATGAAAGTGTGGAACTCATTCGGTTGAGTTTAGCAAATTCATCCGGACTAAGTGAATCCGATAAAAATAATGATGCCGGAAGGATGGAACCGTGGGATCTTAACCGGTGTCGTTATAATCAACTTTAAGATTTGTTTTAATCAAAATACAAAACACTCGGAAATTAAGACTTCTCTAAACCAAAACACTTTTCTCATCTCCTGATTTATGATTTCTAAAACTAAACCTCTGCAACAACAAGGAGCTTGGAGCATGGTGGGCAGCACGGCCATCGTCGTCAACAAAACTTGAACCTACTTCAGCAAAACCTTCTTAGAATTAAACAACAAAGCCATAGGACTTCGAGGTAGCTTGCCTAGTGCAACATAAATCCTCAACCTCTTTGTTAGGCATTTGCATTGCAAATTAAGCCCTAACCGATCTTAGGATTCCAAGGTAGTCGTCCGATACGACAATAAACCCTCACATCTTCTAGGCTATTTGTTTGATTTTATCATACAAATATAAGCCCTAATTAATTAAAATTGGCAAGATTGAAATACTAAATAAACATTAGGACTTTCCTAAACTCGAGCCAAACAATAGGATAGTCGGGAAATTACCGAAGTTCGCTTCGAATCTGTAATTTCTCCTACCTTTCTTCCTTTGGATTCACAAAACAAAATGTTCCAAGTTTGATCCATTCCCTATTGAAATTCCAAAATTCAATCCATTGAAAACTTAAACTTTGAAATTCTTGAGAGCAGAATTATTGATTATTATCGAGAGTTTTCTTAGGTGATTCCCGTCACTTAAGATGTAATTAACTATAGGGGCTTGCCCTTATAGGGAATTTTAAAGAACCCAGGTAATATAAACCCCGTTTAATACTTTCATATTAAGCGAGGGAATTTGTCGGCTTATAAAATTGGTTCGCGGACCAAACGGATGTCACAAAACTTCTAGTTTATTTGATCGAGCCCCACCCTCGAGCGGTGTGTCTATCTTTAGGGATAGATACACGGTTTGTGGTGCGGTGCTCGTTTATATAAACTATTTGGGATGTGAGATCGGTTTAATCTCATATCTTAAAACTTTCAAATTTAAAATTATTTTCAAAGTCAAATACTACTTTCTAAATTATATATATATTTAAATCAAATTTAAAATTTAAATTCGCCGACAACTTCTGTTAGGCGACCCCTTTTAAAAATATCACACAATCTAAAAATAGTGCCGACACTTTTGTATTACTAGGAAGTGTTCCTTGGGTTCTATTAATTAATAAATTTGCAATTTGCCCCAACTGATTCTCAATATTTCTTATAATAGCTCATTGACTTTGTAACTGATTTCCCATTTGTAACACCACTTTTTCTATAGATAACTTCTTATCCTTAAATTGTGGATTATTGTTGAAACCTGGACGATAGGTAGGTCTATAATTACTAGCATGGTGTGGAAACTTTCTTAGGATATCCTTGAATTTTTCCCAAGCTTCGTAAATAGATTTCCCTTGATAATTATAAAATGATGTAGTATCATTTATAAGCTTCACAATTTTTTATGGAGGAAAACATTTAGCAAGAAATTTTTGTGCTAAATCATCCCAAATTCTGATAGATCTTGGTACTAAAGAATTCAACCATATCTTAGCTTTATCCTTAAATGAGAATGGAAAAGCTTAAGCCTAATAGCATCATCAAAAACACCATCATATTTAAATGTAGCACACAATTCTAGAAAACTATCAAGATGTAAATTTGGATCTTCAGGTGGTGATCTCCAAAACTGATTATTAGATATCATTAGGATAATAACAGGTTTAAGTTCAAATGAATTAGTAGGTACAATAGGATTTTGAATACTACAATGAAGTTCATCTACTATAGGGTCTGCATAGAATCTTCAAGTTCTTAATTCATGATGAATTTTAGCATTTTGATTAATTTGATTTGCCATTTCTTGAAATTTTTAAATTTTTCGGTACTTTCATATTTGTTTTTCTAATAATTAGTTATAATTCAGAATATAATGAACAAACCCTTAAAAACATGAACTTCGCATAAACTATTACAACACAACAATAAAAACAAAAATAAAAATAAAATATGCAATAACATATAAGGTTTAAATAAGACTTTCTAAAAATAGAAACATTGTTTTTCTAAAACATCTTTTTAATTTGTATTCAAATTGAAAGAAAATTTGGTTTTTACTTCTTCGAGTCCCCAGAAACAGCGCTAAAAAATTGATCCCGAATCTCTTTACTACCAAATGAAAACTGATAAAATTTATGATTGTGGTAATCAAATTAAACATATTTTTTATATATATAAAAAATTCTTCTTTACAATATCGCCAAAACTTGATTCTGATGTAAATAAAAATGCAATAGTGATATTTTATTTAAGGATTCTACACAAGTATACATAATATGATCAAGTAATATAGGACTTTCTGATTAAGCCCAAAAACATAAATCCCACGGGGAAAAATTTTGAAAATTTAAAAGATAAAAATGTTTTTAGATCACAATTTCTGTTTAGAAAAAGACACTTACTTAAAAAGTTTCAGATAAAAAAACTTTAAAATATGATTCTTTTTTGTATTTTCTTTAATTATGAAATAAAGCAAAAAATTTACTAACTATTATAAGATTTTTGTAAGATTTCAAGAAGTATAGATAAAAATATCCTTTTACTTATCATGAATAAGAAATAAGTAAAGGAATCCTGTTGTGGAAGTATTCACAATGTGTTGTGCCAAAAAGAAGTAATATTCTTTACCCTTACTAGAGATGTTATAAACAACATTGGCTAGTTTAAAGCTTGAATAGTTTTGACGACGGGCTAGGTAGGGGAAATACTAGCTCTCACTCTAGATTTCTCTCCTTTCCCTCCACCTAAGGGCTAACTCTCGCATCAAAACCTAAAACAATAAACTAAATTAGATGCTTTAGTCTGTCACCATAAAGTCTCTAATTCTACACCCATCAAAGTATAATCTCTATTTATTTGAACCAAATTATATGAATTACTTTCTCATTCATACAATACCATGTGATTCCTACCTATTAATGAATGAGACAAAACCTACTAGGATGTTACATGTTCTCACAAAAAATTTTCACATCATGATTGGCTAAATCAAAAAGTATATGAAGTGCAAGGTTTGAATCAACACAACTTCTTCCAACATTACAGATCAATGCTTCCACAACACTCATCCAACACTTAATTACTTTTCTTTTTAAGGAAAAAGTTAAAGAAGATTACTCAGAATCCATGGAGAAAACACAACCACAAATAGTTTTAAAAGGTAGAAACCTATAGAAAACACAAGAAGTCTCAATTAAATCCAAATGAAGTACAATGATAAAAACTTATCTCAAGTTCCTCTCTACCAAACTCTTGAAGTTCCTTTGAATCTCTTCCTTTCTCTTACAAGACTCACTTGGACTAGTACCCCAACCAAAGAGGGTTTAAATCTCTCTACATAATGGTTTGTTACTTAGGAATCCTTACTCACCCTCTCTTTCACTAAAAAGAAGAAAAGCATGAAGAAACCTTAAGTAAGAATCCTACAACTTCTTACTTAAACTACTCTCTACATACTCTAATTTTCCTCTTTCTAAAAGAACTCTCTTCTCTCCTTCATGTCTTTTTTTCTTAATCTTTCTCAAAAGGTGCCATGGTATTTCATCAAAATGTGTCCATATTCAATGAAATACCCAAGAGATGCATCCTTTCAAGTGAAATTTAATTGTATTTTGGTGCCCTTGATCAATTACCCACATTTGTACCAACAGATGCCTCAAACACCCATTCAAAATTCACAAAAAATTCTTTAGAATTGTAAAGTAACTATCTAACACTTAAGGTGCTTAGATGCGGCCTTCTCTATCTGCTGGCGCTTAGACACCAGATCTGGGCGCTTAGGCGCCCTAAGTCATTTTAAGACCTTCTTCAATTTCCTCCAAATTTCATTCATTTTCACTCCTTTTGACATACTTGGTCCATTTAAGTTCACCTAAAAGAAAAACCACAAATACCATCCATTAATGTGTAATAACATCAAAAATAGGTTTAAATATGTGCATAAAAATATTATATATTTTATTTATATCAATATGTGATCTCCGATTACAGTATATGTGAGTTTAATCTTTTAATTTTCTTGTTTAAATTTCTTCCTTTACAACGGTGCCAAAAACTTGACTCTAACATAAAGTAAGATTTCAATATTTCTTTAAATGGTTAGGATTTTATGCAAGTATACGTATCATTGTCAAGTAATATAAAGTTTTCTGATTAAGCCCCGAATATCGACCCCACAGAGATCACGGTTAATCACAACAGCTTTCAAGAAAAGTTCTAGTCTACAATAACACGCCCTAGCTTGGAAGGTCGATAAAAGTTTGGTTTTAATTATATCTAACAATTATCACTACAATATTAATTCTACTCCTAAACTAAAATACTTAGAGAAAATTAGAAATTGGGGTTCGAAATAATAAAAATACTCTTCCTCAAACAATGAAATTAGTTACATGTGTAAAAGTATAACAAGTAGCGAGAGAGATTGTGACAAATAGGATCAATTAAATTATTTACCCTTACTTGGTTCTATAAAGAACATAAGTTAATTTGATGCTTTGAAATCTTGAAGTGGGTTTGGTAGAGAAGATACTAGCTCTCACTCTAGAGTTCCCTCTTCTCCCTCCACCTGGGGGCTAACATCTCATAACAAAACTTTTCACATCAACCAAAATTAGGGGCTTTAGTCTGTCACCCTAAAGTCCTCTAATTCTACAACTCCTAAACATGAATATCTCCCTATTTATTTGCACTCAATAATATGGACTACATTCTCACCCATATAATCTCATGTGATTTTTACTAATAGTTGACTGAGACAATAACGCATTGGTTCTTACATGTTCTCACAACAGATTTTAACATGCAAGTTCATCAAGTTTACATGTAAATTAATATCAGAGTAAAATCATCACAATATATTCTCACTCTACTCAATTCTATATCCTACACATGCATACTAATTCATTGTAATATGGTAGAGTAAAGAAAACTACTCACTACACATGGAGAAATAACATCTTTTCATTAAACAAGTCTTTGAAAACATACAAAAAAACTACTTAATTCAAATCAAAATACAATGAAAATACTTATCTCTGATGAAAATCAAACTTTCCTTGTATATAAAAAGCAATCTCCTTCCAATCCTCTCCAAGAACAAAGTGAAAAGAAAAGAAGAAATTCTCACACTCTCTCTTTCTCTCTTACCTTGTCGCCCCACTTGGGCTCACGGCCAAGCCTTCACTTCTCCTCCAAGCCTTCACTTCTTCTCCAAGACTTCTTCTCCTCTTCTAATCTTATCCACCTCTCTCTAAATCTTCTTATTCAACTGATTCCAAGCCCTAATTAAGATTTCCCAACAGATGTTTAAGTTTCTCTTCAAAAAGAGTCCACATTCAATGAATCTTCCAATAGGTGCCTTATGTGTCTTTTCACTTCAAGAGACACAACGCTTCCATCATAACTCCTTATAATAGACCTACCCTCTTCTAGAAAGTTTATTTTATCATTTCCAATGGATTTCCCATGAGACGCACTTCGCAACGCTTCAAAAATCATCTAAATCTGATGTATATTAAAGAAGTTATGCTAAAAACCGTAACTGGCGTCTATGCGCTAACAGTTTGGCACATAGGCGCCACTGCCTGGCTGCTAAGAACCATCTGGTGGCGCCTAGGTGCCAGACACAGGTACATATGTAGGATTTTATGGAAAACTATTCTGCTTGCAAAGAGATTTAAATCTATGTAGGATTCAAGTGATTTAAGACAATATTGATTTATTGTGAAGCCTCTCCTAGTGCTAGCAAAGAACATTAGCTAACTTAAGGCTGATTCCTTAACATCTCAATTTTGCATCAGAACCATCTAGCCTCTCACCTCTGGGTGCCCGTAAGCCTATGCCACTCTGATGGCTGAATCCCAGTGTCAAGGTACTAAACCTTAAGTCAAATTGATAAGAATCTTACCTGTCACTCTAGAACTAACCAATTCTACGCCCATCAAAACTTATCTCCCGACTTTTTTGCACTCCTCCTTAGGTGATCGCCATGGCTCTACCTAGAATGAAGTGTGGTATCCACTAGTTGGTTGACATCACAGCCTTCCCACGTCATTATGTTTCTCAAAGGATTATAACCTCTCAAGTGCAATAAATGATTATTCGGTGAAAAGACCATCACAATTTTAGGAGTAAAAAGAAGACATTAAATCATTCTCTTCCCATAAGATTAATTCTCATATGCAAAGTGAAAGAAAGGGAACTATTCAGAATTCATAGAGATTAAACAAAACAAAACATTTTGATTGAAATCCAAGTCTTACAACAAAAACATAAACACAAATACAAAGTAATATGTTTCTGCTCCCTACTAAACTTCTAGAGTTTCCTTAAAGCAATCTCTAAACTTTTACACACTAAGACACACTCACACTTAAACACAAAATAAGTAACCCCTAATTTACTATTCCCGTCCAATTGAAGTTTTGAGGCTCCAAAAGGTCTCTAAATTTTACCAAATCCTTCTCATTTAATAGAAAATAGAAAATAACCAATGGTTGCTTCAAACACCCCCCGCCCCCAAATTAAATGGAACTTCTAGAAAGGTAATTTATAGCACAATAGCGCCAGTCCGGGGTGCTAGCACCCATATGATTGGAGACTAATGATATTAGAGCTAAGGGTGGCACTATACCACCACCAATATTTGTCCATTTTTTGCTATATTATTCCCCTCATTTTCTCTAAATCTACATTCCCAGTACCTGAAACCAAAAACATGCAAAATACCTTCTTTTAAAGTGTAACATCATCAAAAATACATAAAGGCTGATAGAATATGCACTAAAAATAGATTATTTTTAGGTAGATCGGCTATACACACAAACTTCCATATGATAAGATTTTATTACATGAGTTCAATGAGAAAGATGAGGGAGCTCTTGGACATATAACCCTCTTACTCAAGATTGGAGATTTAGAAAAACGCACAAAGTTACACATCATTAGTTCAATGACATCCTTTAACGCACTTATAGAAATACCTTAGCTACATGAATACAGGATGGTGCTCTCCTCCCTCTTTCATTGCATCAAAAACTGGAGAGACAAAATAGATATTTTACCAATGGTGACCTACAAAAAGTTTCAATCCATGAACTCATAATTATGAAGATGTGCCATATTACATACCAAACATGCAAGTTGTATCTTCTAGGGAGATACCCACAAATGAAAATGTAGAAGATAAAGAAAAGAAAAACAAAACAAAAGAAATTTTGGATAAGTAAAATACCACAACATAAAAGAAAGGAAAAGAAATGGCAAAAAAATATTAAAGCTTAATAGATGAAAAAGAAGAGCAAGGGATTCCATCATTATACGAAGTTGAACACTAAGTTATATTGTAATGTTTCTACACCTCTCCAAACATACGAGTAGGAGATAGAACCATAGTAGGTTATGGTCTAATCCAGGATAAAAATAATATGATAAATAATAAATTTTCACTGTAATTTTTTAAGGGTAGAACACCCATCGTGCATATTGACTTAGAGTCCAGCTTGAAGGATGAGCCATGCATATTAATTTGGTATGTCATCCCAATTAAAGTAGGAACCCCATGGAAAATCTCCCATGAAAAATATAATGAAAAAGGAAGAGTCGACATTTGAAGCCAAGGCAAGCCTGAGTCATCTATGTATGAGAGGACCCACCAGTATGTTAACACTTCATCTCTAACATCAGTATCTTATGATACGGTCGCTAGGTTAGAAGCAGTGGCACCTCAATAGAGGGTTATTTGAGTCAGAAGTTTTATGGAGGGTCCTCATCTTCAAGTCTTAAAAAAGATGTAGAACTTAAAGATAAAACCTTAAATGAATTAATAGAACTCTCTGTTTATTTATACTCACCTTATGTTACTAACTTAGTAAAATAAGCTCTAACATCACATAAATGGTACAAAAGGATATCTTACGATTTCAAGGATCATTGGGACAATGAACGTAAGGGATTCAAGTCAAGAGCTGCTGTAAAATTCACTGTTGTAGGGCCAATGAATGATAAAGAATATTTCATGATCATAATTAACTATCAAGAACTTGAATCATTTCAAAATCTAATCGATCCATTGATAAAATTTGTTTAAAAATTTTAGATGATCCAGATAACTTCTCAGTTGGAAATGTTTTACCTGAATTAGAGGACTAAAATTAAGTCAAATATTGATGAATTAAAAGATATAAATTTAGAAACTCGAGACAACCCTTCATCAACTTTTATAAGTTGGATTTTGAATGAATAAGATACTAATGACCTTGTTAATTACTTGTAGTGTATAGAGATTATTTTTCATGGAGCTATGAAATGTTAACAAGACTAGCACCTGAGGTGGTAATGTTGTAGTCCATAGAATTGAAATACAACATGATGCCATAACAGTTAGGTAAGTGATGTACCTAAAATATATAATACTTTTATGCACATTTTTTACCTATTTTTGATGAAATTGCACTTTAGTGGAAGGTATTTGTGTGTTTTTCTTTTAGGTACACTTAAACAGACTAAATATGTCAAAAGGAGTAAAAAAAGATCAAATTTGGAACAAAAAAGGAGGTGTTAAAATGAATTGGGGCGCCTAAGCGCCCAGATCTGGCACCTAAGCGCTAGCAGATAGAGAAGGTCGCGCCTAAGCGCCAGAAACCTTGTGCTTAAGTGTCAGGTAGTTACTTTGTAATTTCACATAATTGTTGGTAAATTTTGAAGAGGTTTTTAAGGCCTCCTTTGGTACAAACATGGATAACTGATCAAGGGCACCAATAGACATTCAAATTTCACATGAAAAAATACATCTCTTGGGTAAATTCATTGAATATGGACACATTTTGAAGAGACACAAAAGCACCTTTTTATAAAGTTTAAAAGAAAAGACTTAAAGGAGTGAAGAGATGGAGGATGGAGATGAAATTAGAGAGTCATTAGTGGTTGTAGAGAGTAGTTAAAGTAAGAAGTTGTAGGATTCTTACTTAGGGTGCCTTAACACTTTTCTCATTCCTAGTGTAGGAGAAGGTGAGTAGGGATTTCTAACTAAATATCCATTATTGTAGAGAGATTTAAACCCTTTTAGGTTGGGCGACTAGTCCAAGAGAGTCTTCTAGGATAAAGGAAGAGATTCAAAGGAACTTCAAGAGTTTGGTGGAGAGGAACTTGAGATAAGTTTTATCTTTGTACTACATTTGGTTTGAATTGAAACTTCTTATGTTTTCTACATCTTTTCTACTTTTAAAACTACTTGTTGTTGTGTTTTCTCCAAGGATTCTGAGTAGTTTTTATTATATATTTCCTTAAAATGAAAAGTAACTATGTGTTGGGTGAAAGTTGTGGAAGTATTGATCTTTAATGTTTGAGGAAGTTGTGATTGATTTAATCCTTGAACTTCATTTACTTTTTGATTTGGCCAATTAAGATATTAACATTTGATGGGAGAACATGAAGGATCCTAGTAGGTATTTTCTCAATAAATAATAGGAAGAAATCACATGAGATTATATGAATGTGAAAGTAATTCTTACATTTTTTGTGCAAATAAATAATGAAATATACTTTGATGAGTGTAGAATTAGAGACTTTAGGGTGACAGACTAAAGCCCCTAATTTGGTTTATTGTTTTATGTTTTGATGCGAGATGTTGGTCCCCATGTGGAGGGAAAGGAGGGAACTCTAGAGTAAGAGCTAGTATCTTCTCTACCAAACCCGTCTTCAAAACTATTCAACATTTAAACAAGCCAGTGTTCATTATAGCATCTCTAGTATGGGTAAAGAATAAAATTGCTCTTATTCGACACAATGCATTTTGAATACTTCCGTAATAGAACTTTTGTACTTATTACTCATTCATGATAAGAAAAAAGATATTTCATCTATACTTCTTTAATCTTACAATAATCTTGTTATAGTTAGTAAATTGTTTACTTTATTTTACAATTTAAGAAAATACAAAAAAGAATCACATTTTAAAGTTTTCTGTTATCTAAAACTGTTTAAGTAAGTGTCTTTTTCTAAATAGAATTTGTGATCTAAAAACCTTTTTACGTTTTAATTATCCAAATTTTTTTCTTGTGGGATTGATATTTCAGGGCTTAATCAGAAAGTCCTATATTGCTTGATAATGATACGTATACTTACGTAGAATCGCTAAATTTAAATATCACTACTAAAAACCTTTTTACGTATTAATTATCTAAATTTAAATTTTCTTTAGATTTTAATTTTAAAAAAAAATATTAAAAAATAACTTTTAGAAAAACCAAATTTTTATTTTTAGAAAATCTTATTTATACCTTATCTATTTATATGTGTTTTATTTTTATTTTTATTTACATTGTTTTGTTGTAATAGTTTATGCAAATTTCAGGTTCTGAAGGTCT
The DNA here is from genome assembly GCA_022702705.1 of Papilionanthe hookeriana x Papilionanthe teres. Classification (NCBI taxonomy): domain Eukaryota; kingdom Viridiplantae; phylum Streptophyta; class Magnoliopsida; order Asparagales; family Orchidaceae; genus Papilionanthe; species Papilionanthe hookeriana x Papilionanthe teres. The sequence continues at coordinate 154,135,795 of CM040424.1, forward strand.
TGTGCCCTACAATTCTGAATTAGAACAAACTATTAGAAAAATTTTAAAAATTAAAAATAAAAAAAATTTTCAAGAAATGGCAGATCAAATTAATCAAAATGTTGAAATTAATCATGAATTAAGACCTTTAATAGATTTTCCAGACCCTACAGTGGATGAACTTCATGGTAGTATTCAAAATCCTATTGTAGCTGCTACTTCATTTGAACTTAAACGTGTTATTACCCAAGTGGTATCTAATAATCAGTTTGAGGGAGCACCAAGTGAAGATCAAAATTTACATCTTGCCTATTTTCTAGAATTGTGTGCTACACTTAAATATGATGGTGTTTCTGATCATGTTATTAGACTTAGGCTTTTTCCATTATCACTTAGGGATAAGGCTAAGACATGCTTGAATTCTTTAGCACCTGGATCTATCAGAACTTTAGGTGATTTAGCACAGAAATTCCTTGCTAAATAGTTTCCACCATTAAAAAATGCAAAGCTTAGAAATGATATTACATCCTTTTGTGAGTTTAAAGGGGAATATATTTATGAAGCTTGGGAACAATTTAAAGAACTCCTAAGAAAGTGTCTTCACCACGCTGTGCTAGATTTGTTAATTATTCAAACTTTTATAATGGATTAGCTGGATCTTTTAGATCTATTATCAATGCTGCTGGTGGTGGTTCATTGATGTCTAAACCATTTCCTGAAGCTTATGCATTAATTAGAGAAATGGTTATGAATAATTGTCAATGGCTTTCTAAAAGGGTACAGCCTAAAAAGGTAGCCAATATTCATGATTCTGAATTTTTTGCCATGTTAGCAAATCAGGTAGCTACAATTTCAAGGAAGGTAGACCAATTTGGAATGAATTTTTCTCAACCAATTCCAATGATTGAACAGACTTCTTTAGGACAAATGGTAGATTCTCAAACATAAATTAGACTTCAACACTATAAATAACAATTTAAATAACCTTGTTCAAACTACTATAATGCAGGTTGGAAAAACTATCCTAAATTTAACTGGAATAATAATTCGAGTGGTACTAATCAGCAAAAGGGAGCAACCAAGTAAACTCATTAAGGAACTGTAACAAACAAGGTAATAGTAATTATAGACCCACTTATCCTCCAGGTTTTAATTATAATCCACAATTTAAGAATAAGAAGTTCTTTATAGAAGAAGTGGTGTTACAAATGGGAAATTAGTTACAAAGTCAGGAAGTTATTTTAAGAAATATTGAGAATCAATTGGGACAAATTGCAAATTCATTGAGTAATAGAACTCAAGGAACACTTTCTAGTAATAAAGAAGTAAATCTAGAAGACCAAAATAAAGAGCAACTAAAGGCTTAGAAGTGGAAGAGAGTTAGAAGACAGAGTTCAAAAAGAGATTGAAGTAGATAAAGAGTAAATTGAAGAACCTATAGAGGACGCTCCAGAAGGATTTGAGAGACCTATTTCTCCACTTAAGGTTGAATTAAAAAAATTGTCACCACCTCCATTTCCTCAAAGACTACATCAACAAAAGTTGGATAATCAATTTGCAAAATTTATGGAAATCTTTAAAAAGCTTACAATTAATATTTTTTTGTTGAAGCTTTAGAGCAAATGCCAAACTATGTGAAGTTTATGAAGGATAATCATAATATAAAAAGGAAGTTTAAAGGTAATGTTACAATTGCACTTAGTAAGGTGTCCATTGATATAATTCAGAAAAAACTTTTTGAAAAGCTTAAAGATCATGGAAGCTTCACAATTCCATGTGCGAATGGAGATAGATTTTTTGGGAAAGCTTTGTGTGATTTAAGTTAGCATTAGCCTTATGCCATTATGTATATTTAAAAGACTAAAATTAGGAGAAATATCTCCTACAACTGTAATCTTGCAATTAGCAGATCATTCTATAACATATCCTAAGGGAGTTGTAGAAGATGTTTTGTTGAAAGTGGATCAATTTATCATTCCTATTGATTTCATTGTATTAGATATGGAGGAAGATAAAGATATACCTATCATTTTCGGGAGCCCTTTCTTAAAAACAGGTAAAGTAATGATAGATGTGCAAAAAAGGGAATTAAGATCAAATGATTACTTTTAATATTTCCAAATCAATGAAATACTCTGCAAAAGGTAAAGATGATGAATGTTTCAGAATGGATGTAATGAGATATCTTAGTGAATGTTATTTCAAAACAAGTTATGAAGAGAATTCAGATATGAAGGAATTAGAGCACTAGAAAGAAGAAGAATTAGAACATCTTAATGATTTTATTGAAGAAGATTTAAATTTTATTCAATAAATTTTTGAATTTTTGGACATGATAGAAAAAGACAAATCTTTTTGTTCATCATTTGAGAAACCTCCTGAACTTGAACTGAAGTTACTTCCGAATCATTTAAATTATGCCCTTTTACGTGATTCCTCAACTTTATCAATTATAATTTCTCAAACTTAACTTCAGAAGAAGAAGAGTGTTTGCTGAAAATTTTGAAGAAATATAAGAATGGCCTTTGGATGGACAATTCTTGATATTAAATGAATCAATCCTTCAATTTGTATGCATAGAATCCTGATGGAAGAAAACTGCAAACCCAATGCTGATCCTCAAAGGAGATTAAAGCTCATTGTTAAAGAAGTTGTCAATAAAGAAATTTTAAAGTGGTTAGGTGTTGTGATTATCTATTCTATTTCAGATAGTGCATGGGTTTGTCCAATACACCAGTTATTATTTCACCATATTAGAAAAAAACCATTTGAATTAATGTGTGATGCAAGTGATTATGCTATTGGAGCTGTTTTGGGACAGAAATATAAGAAGATTTTCAATGTAATTTATTATGCTAGTAAAACTGTTAAAGAAGCTCAAATTAATTATACCACAACAGGGAAATAGTTATTAGCAATAGTATTTTCCTTTGATAATTTCATATCATATTTAATTGGAACTAAATGTGTGGTGCATATAGGTCATTCTCATATTAAGTATTTAATAAAAAATAAGGATGCAAAACAAAGACTGATAAGATGGGTTCTCCTTTTGCAAGAATTTGACTTTGGAATAGTAGATAAAAAGGGAGTTGATAATCAAATTGCTGATCATCTATCCATGCTTAACTCTGAGAAATCACATTGTTCTAAAGAATAAATTAATGAACATTTTCTAGATGAAAAATTATTTAATGTTAATGAATGGCGTGTTTGATAGTATGCAAACATTGTGAACATTATTGTTATTAACATTTTACCTTATGGTCTGACACACCAGCAAAATAAGAAATTTTTATCTGAAGCCAAGACTTATTTTTGGGACGACCCATTTTTGTATAAATAGGGGAAGGATCTAATTATTCGAAGATGTGTGCCTTTAGAAGATACTTTTGAAATTATCAAAAAATGTCATGATTCTGATTTTGGGCGACATTTTGGTAGTGATAAAATAACATACAAAATCTTTTAATCTGGATTTTAATTGCCTATTATCTTTAGAGAAGCAAATGCTTATATTAAAAATTGTGATTGGTGTCAACATGTAGGAAATATTTCCAAAAGAAATGAGATGCCCTCAATTATATTTTGGAAGTTGAAATATTTGACGTTTGGGATTAGATTTTAGGGGACCATTTAAATCTTCTTTCAAAAATTTATATATACTATTAGCAGTAGAGTATGTGTCAAAATTGATAGAAGCTGTTGATTTACCTCGATGTGATGCTCAAAGTATTCCAAAGTTCTAAAAAATGAACATATTTTGCGGATTTGGAATGCCAAGAGTTATCATAACTGATGGGGAAGTCATTTCAAAAATGCATTAATTAAAAAATTATTAAAAAATGTTGTATATATCATCAAATTTCTACTGCTTATCATCCTCAGATAAGCGGTTTAGCTAAAACTTCCAATCGATAAATCAAAAGAATTCTGGGAAAATTTATAAATCCAAAAAAATGGAATTTTCAGTCAAACTTGATTTTGCTTTGTGGGCTTATAGGACTGCATTCAGAACTCCAATAAGAATGTCACCATTCAGGTTAACTTATGGGAAAGCTTGTCATTTACCAGTGCAACTTGAGCATAAAGCTTATTGGGCAATAAAGAAATTTAACTATAATTTGAAGGATGCTAGTAAAATGAGATTATAGTAATCAAATGAGTTGTAAGAGATAAGGAATGAGTTTTATGAGAATGCTAAGATTTATAATGATAAGATGAAAAAGTGGCATGATCGGAAGATTCTTACTAAAAATTCTAAGACACGAAACAAGTTATGTTTTTTAAAGCAAAATTGAGGTTATTTTCAGGAAAACTTACGTCCAGGTGGATGGGCCCATTTATTGTGATAAAAGTTTATCTCTATGGAGCTATGGATATTAAGAATCCTAAACCCTAAAAATTTTTAAAGTGAATGGTTATATGCTCAAACCTTATTTTTTAAGGGATCAGACTAAATTGAATGATGTTTTAATGTTGGGTTACCTAGAATAAGCTTTGGGTACGTTATGCTAACGACGTAAAACCAAGCGCTCTATGGTAGGCAACCCATAGTTATCGTTGTGCTTTTGTTTTGATTATTGTTGTGTTTGTTTTAGAGAATTTTGATAGTATTTTAAACTTTTAGTGATAATTTTAAGACTTTATATGATGTCTTAGACGTGTAAGAATGAGTATTTGGACATTAAGCTGACTTGTGCTAAATTGAGCACAAGCACCTAAGAACCTAAAACTAGCGCTTAAGCACCGGAGATATAAAAACATGCCTAAATGATGTTTTAGAAGAATTAAATGTGGGAAAGTGGCCTTGAATGTTATTTGGTGGTTTTTAAATGTGGGTTTAGACTCTACCAAAGTCTTTAGACTCTACCAAAGTCTATAAATAACATAGAATTTAAGTGAATATTTGCCCCTTTCAAAATTTTCATTCTAAACTCTAAGAGAAGAAGGATTTAAGTTGTTAAAGGAATTAAAATAAAAAGATGTTTTCTTGGGAGAATGATTGAAGAAAAAGGAGGAAGCCATCAAGAAGAATTCTGTAATTCAAAGTGCGCAAGAGTTATATAATGGATTCCTTTTCGTTATTATTGAAGGAATAACAGAGAAGATTGCAAAAAGTGAGGCTAATGTGGCTTCAATTGAGGTAAAGGTAAATGAAACTAATGCACATTTTGCACATATTGCTTGGCAACTCAAAATTCAATCCAGTCAATTAAGTTATATTAGAGAAGCATACAAAGCGATGTATCTAAAAAACACGTGGATTGAATAGGATTCTATCAGATTTCTTCATCATCATTTGTTTTATCAAATCTATGTGTCAAATGGTTCAGAAGGAACAAATGACAGCCAAGGATATGCTTCACATAATGGAAATGGAATTAAGTTCTTTGTTTAGTTTATTTGTTTAGTTTTTCTTTGTTTTTGTATTTATTTAATTGTGTGTGTTTGTTTTATCTGTTTATGCAAGATTGTTTTGTATTATGATGAATTTAGAGGGTATCTCATCCAAAACATTTTGGATTGGAGATTATACATGTGAAGTTTATTTATACTTGTTGAATATATGTTAATGAAGTTGTTTTGTTTGTGTAAAATTATTAGTGCTATTGTGATTGAATCCAAGTTGTGAAACATTGAGAATTTTTTAGAAAGAAGAGAGAGGAAGGGGAAGAAATTGTTATTATAATTTATTAAGACCATGTGAGGGTGGTTGACTTGGGAAGCTGTGCATTTGAATCAAAATTTGGAAATATCAAAATTTGTGCACTGGCGCATTGATACACCTAAAATATATAGTATTTTTAAATACATTTTTATACCTATTTTTGATGATATTGCACTTTAATGGAAGTTATATTTATGTTTTTCTTGTAGGTATGATTAAAATGACTGACTATGATGAAAAGAGCAAAAGAGTATCAAATTTAGAGCAAAATGTGAATAATGAAATTTTTTTTCCTCTGGCGCCTGGCGTCAGACCCTTGGCTCATAGGCGCCACAGTTAAAAAATATGAATTAACTAAAATTTAGCGCCATTTTCAACGGGTGTTTGAAGAAACTTTTGGTTTAGACTTCCTTAACTTCTTTTGGGCGGCAGATTTGAATGAATGGATGCATTCAATGGTGGATACATTGAATCTGCACATTATTTGAAGGGACACCAAGGTACCTTCTGGAAAATTAAAAAAAAAAAGACTTGAAGATTAAAAAAAGAGCTGAAGTTAGAGGGTGTGATTAGTGTTAAGAGTCAAATTTATATTAGAGAATTATAGAGCATACATTTCCACTTCATCCACTTTTATTATCAATTGTATCTAGTTTTTATTAAGAGTAGAATAAGGATTTGGAGTTAACGGAGTTGGGAGCGAACCTCTATTGTGTCTTGTAAAGGGAAAGCAAAGTTTCAAAGGAACTTAAAGAGTCTGTGGAGAGGATTTTCAGATAAGTGTTTATCTTTGTTTTACATTTGGTTTTAAAGTAAGACTTGTTGTGTTTTCACTATGATTTATACTTTCAAATAAATTTGTGATTGTGTTTTCTCCATGAGTTTTGAGTAGTTTTCTTTATCTTTTTCCTTTTAAATGATGAAGTAATTAAATTATGGAAGGATGTTGTGTGAAGTATAAGATTTTAATGTAGGAAGACGTTGTAATGATTCACTACCTTACACTTCATTTACCTAATAATTTTGTCAATTAAGATGTTAAAATTTGTTGTGAGAACATGTAAGAACCAATGTGGTATTCCCTCAATCAACAATTGGAAAGAATCACATGCAATTGTATGGGTGAGAATTGTAGTCCATATGGTTGGGTGCAAATAAATAAGAAGATATGTTTTCAATGAGGAGTAAAATTAGAGGACTTTAGAGTGACAGGCTAAAGCCCTCTAATTTAGTTTGAGGTGAAAAAATTTGTTATGAGATGTTAGCCCACAGGTGGAGGGAATCGAGGGAACTCTAGTGCGAGAGCTAGTATCTTCCTTAACTAACCCATCTACAATATTTCAAAACTTCAAATTAACCAATGTTCTTTATAGAACCAAGGGTAAATAATATAATTGCTTCTATTTGGCACAACACATTTAGATACTTCCACAATGAAATTCTATAATTATTACTGATTCATTGAAGGAGAAAAAAGATATTTTATTCTCATTTGCTTTCATACTATTTTATAGTTGAGCTAACTTTAGTTGTTTTCTTTACTTCTTATTCAGAAAATACCAAAAATAAATTTGAAAAACTTTAATCTTAAACATACTTTACAAAATCATTTTAAAAAGTAAAAATTTATTTTTCTTATTTCTTTAAAATTTTACATATTTTCCTATGGGTTCGATATCTCGGGGTTTAATAAAAAAGTCTTATATTACTTGATAAGCTATGCATATACTTGCGTAGTATCCCATATTATAAATAATTAAAGTATAATTTCATATCTAAAACATAAGGGTAAATATTCGGTCGGGGATCAAGTTTTTGGCACCTTTGCTGGAGAAATTAATTAAAATATCATTTAAAGAAAATTTAAAAAAAATTAAGTTTTTACTTTTCATTATTTTTGTTAGTGTTTTATTTTATTTTGTTAACTTTGTTTGTGTAGTTCAGGTTTGTAGGGACTTGTGTCTTATGCTTCTGAATTAGAAAGAACTATCAGAAAAATCAAAAAAATTAAAAACACATAAAAACATAAAAATATTCAAGAAATGGCAAATCAAGATCATCAAAATGTTGAAATCCATCAAGAATTTAAACCTTTAAGACATAATGCTCCCCACAGTTGATGAACTTCCTGATAGTATTCAACACCCTGTTGTAGCTGCTAATTCATTTGAACATAAATTTTCTATTATCCAGATGGTATCTAATAATCAGTTTGGGGAGCACCAAGTGAAGATCCTAATTTTCATCTTGCCAATTTTCTAGAATTCTGCTCTACTTTTAAGTACGATGGTGTTTCAGACGATGCTATTGGACTTAGACTTTTTCCTTTCTCACTAAGGGATAAAGCTAAGATTTGGTAAAATTTGCTAGCACCTGGATCTATCATAAATTGGGAAGATTTACACAAAAGTTTTTTGCTAAATATTTTCCATCATCGAAGACTGTAAAGCTTAGAAATGATATTACATCTTTTTGTCAGTATGAAGGGGAATCTATGTATGAAGCATGAGAATGTTTTAAAGATCTCATAAGAAAGTGTCCACATCATTCGATAATAGATTGGTAACAATTTAGCCCTTTTACAATGGATTAGTTGGATTTCATAGATTAATTATCGATGTCGTTGCTGGTGGTTCATTGATGTCTAAATAGTTTGCTGATGCTTATGCTTTAATTGCAAAAATAGCTACTAATAATTTTCAATGGACTTTTGAAAGGTTAAATCCTAAACAGGTTGCTAACATTCATGAAAATTCTGCTTTTGCGATGCTAGCAAATCAAGTTGCTGCAATTTCAAGGAAGATAGACCAATTTGGAAATAATTTTTCTCAGCCAATTTCCATGATTGAAAAAAATTCATTAGGCCAAATGGTTGATTCTCAAAATTCATCAAAAACCTTGAATTTTATAAGTAAGCCTAATAACCTATATTCTAATTATTATAACTCTGGTTGGAAAAACCTTCCAAACTTTAACAGGAATAATAATAATCAGGGTGGTAGTAATCAACAATGGGGGAGAAACCAAGTAAACCCATTGGAAAACTGGAACAACTAAGGGAATAATAATTCTAGACCAACCTATTGTCTAAGTTTTGACAATACTTCACAATTTAAGGAGAAAATGTTGTTTATTGAAGAAGTGGTTTTACAAAAGGGAAATAAATTACAAACTCAAGGAGCTACAATCAGAAATATTAAGAATTAATTGGGACAGATAGCCAATTCATTAAGTAATAGATCTTAAGAAATGCTTCTTAGTAATACTAAAGTAAATCCAAGAGACAAGACTAAAGAGCAAGTACAAGCTATTCAGTTGAGAAGTGGAAGAGAGTTCGAAGGTAGAGTTCAAAAAGAGACTGAAGTAGAGAAAGAAGAGATTGAAAAACCAAAAGAGGATGCTCTGAAAGGTTTGGAAAGACTTATTTCTTCTCCTATGATTAATTTATAAAAGCTACCACATCCATTTCCTCAGAGACTTCGACAACAAATATTGGATAAGAAATTCTCAAAATTGTTGGAGATATTTAAGAAGCATACAATCAACATTCCATTTGTTGAAGCCTTAGAAAAAATGCTAAGTTATGTGAAATTTATGAAGGTTATTCTCAACAGAAAGAGGAAGTTTGAAGATAATGAGACTGTTGCACTTAGTTAAGAATGAAGCGCTATAGTTCAAAAAAAACTTCCTGAAAAGCTTAAGCATCTCGGAAGTTTCACAATTCCATGAGCAATCGAAGACAGACTTTTTGGAAAAGCTTTATGTAATTTGGGTGCAAGCATTACCTTATGTCGTTATCAATATTCAAAAGACTGAGATTAGGAGAAATAACCATACTGTTGTAACTCTGCAATTTGCTAATCATTCGATCACTTATCCTAAAGGAGTTAAAGAAGATGTTTTGGTGAAAGTGGATCAATTTATTTTTTCTATTGATTTCGTTGTGTTGGTTATGAAGAAAGATAAAGAGATACCCATAATTTTAAGGAGACCTTTCCTAGGCACAGATAGAGTGATGATAGATGTGCAAAAAGAGCAATTGACGTTGCGAGTTAATGACCAAACTGTTACATTCAATATTTCAAAGTCAATGAAATATCCTGCAAGAAGTAAAGATGATGAATGTTATAGAATTGATGTTATCAATCATTTGATTGAATTTCATTTCAAGTCAACTTATGAAGAAACATCTGAAAGTAAAGAATTGGAACACAAGCAAGAAGATGAATTACAAGATTCTGAAGATTTTTATGAGGAATATTTAAATTATGTTCAAGAAAATTTTGAAATGTTGGACATGACTGAAAAAGATGAAACTTTTGGTCTATCATTTGAAAAACATCCTAAACTTCAGTTAAAGATGCTTCCTAATCATTTAAAGTATGCCTTTTTAGGTGATTCCTCAACTTTTCCAGTTATACTTTCCTCTTAATTAACTGATAAAGAAGAAAAGAATTTACTTGAAATTTTAATGAAATATAAGAATGCCTTTGGATCAACAATAGCTGATATTAAAGGAATCAGTTATTCAATTTGTGTGCATGGAATCTTTATGGAGGATAACTACAAACCTTGGGCTGATCCTCATAGGAGATTAAATCCTATCATGAAATAAGTTGATAAGAAATAAATATTAAAGTGGTTTGATGTTGGAATTATCTACCCTATTCAAGATAGTGCATGGGTTAGTCCTATTCACTGTGTACCTAAGAAATGAGGAGTTACTGTGACTGTGAATGAAAAGAATGAAATTGTATGAGTAAGACAAGTTACAGGGTGGCAAATATCCATTGATTATAGAAAATTTGAGCTTGCCACCAGGAAAGACCATTTTTCACTTCCTTTTCTAGATCATATGTTGGATAGGCTGGCTGGGCATAAATACTTTTGTTTTCCGGATGGATATACTAGTTACTACCAAATTTAAATTGCTCCTGAGGATCAAGAGAAAATAATATTTACCAGTCCTTATGGTACATTTGCTTTTAGAAGAATGCCCTTTATTTATGTAATGCCCCAGCAAAATTTTAGAGATGTATGATGATAACTTTCTGTGATTTAATAGAAAAAGGAATTAAATTTTTTATGGATGACTTTCAGTGTTTGGAATTTCATTTAAATCATGTTTAGAACATCTATCTAAAGTTCTGAAACGCTGTGAAGAAACTAATTTGGTCCTTAACTAGGAGAAATACCAATTTATGACAGCGGGAGGAATTTGTTTGGGACATTGTATATCAGAAAATGGTATAGAATTAGATCTTGCAAAAATTCAAGTGATCTCTAATTTATCTTGCCCAACTAATGTAAGAGGAATTAAAAGTTATCTGGGATATGCTGGATTTTACAGCCGTTATATTAAAAACTTTTCACAAATTTTGAAGCCTTTACGTCGTTTACTAGAAAAAAATGTGATTTTTAATTTTAATGCTTATTTATTAAAAGCTTTTAAAACTTTAAAAGAAAAATTAATCACTGCACCTGTTATAGTTTCACCAAACTAGGAAAAACCTTTTGAATTAATGTGTGATGCTAGTGATTATGCTATTGGAGCTGTTTTAGGTCAGAAATATGATAAGATTTTCAAAGTGATTTACTATGCTAGTAAAACTCTTAATGAAGATCAATTAACTATACCACTACTGAGAAAGAGTTATTAGCTATAGTATTTTCCTTTAATAAATTCAGAACATATTTAATTGGAACAAAATGTGTGGTGCATACTGATCATTCTGCTATTAAGTATTTAATGAAGAAGAAGGATGCAAAACCAAGATTGATTAGATGGACTCTTCTTTCGCAAGAATTTTATTTCGAGATAGTAGATAGGAAGGGTGATGATAATCAAATTGATGATCATTTGTCCAGGCTTAAAACAAAAAAATCTCTCTGTGATGCTGAAGAAATTAATAAAAATTTTCCTGATGAAAAATTGTTCGTTGTTAATGAGTTATGTGTTCTGTGGTATGCCGACATTATAAAATTTATTGTAAGTAATATTTTACCCTATGGTTTGACATACCAGGAGAGGAAAAATTTTTTATATGAAACCAGAACTTATTTTTAGGATGACCCATTTTTATATAAACATGGAAAGCATTTGATTATTCGAAGATGTGTGCCTTTAGAAGAAACTTATGAAATTATTCAAAAACGTCATAATTCTGATTATGAGGGACATTTTGGAGTTGATAAAACTGCATAAAAATTCTTACAATTTGGATTTTATTGGCCTACAATTTTTTAGGATGTTATTGTTTATATTAAAAATTGTGATCAATATCAACGTGTAGGCAATATTTCTAGAAGAAATGAGAAGCCCCTCAATTTTATGTTGGAAGTTAAAATATTTGATGTCTGGGGATTAGATTTCATGGAACCATTTATACCATCTTTCAGAAATACATACATTTTGATAGTAGTAGACTATGTTTCTAAATAGATAGAAGTTCTTGCCTTACCTAGATATGATGCTCAAAGTGTTGCAAAGTTTTTAAATAAGAATATATTTTGCAGATTTGGAATACCAAGAGTAATCATAACTGATGGGGGAAGTCATATTAGGAATGGGATTATGGAGAAGTTAATAAAGAAATATCATATTAACCATCGCATTGCTACTGCTTATCATCTGCAAACAAGTGGTTTGGTTGAATTATCCAATCGTATAATTTAAAGAATATTAGAAAAGACAGTTAATCCAAACAGAAAGGATTGATTAATTAAATTGGATTATGCTTTGTGGGCATATATGACTGTCTACAGAACTCCTATAGAAATGTCTCCATATAGGCTAATTTTTTGGAAAAGCATGTCATTTACCAGTTGAACTTGAGCAAAAAGCTTATTGGGCTATTAAAGAGTTCAATTATAATTTGAAAGATGTTGGAGAAAAGAGATTATTGCAATTAAATGAGCTTGAAGAGATAAGAAATGAATCTTATGAAAATACTAAGATTTATAAAGAAAAGATGAAGTTATGGCATGATCGGAAAATTCTTAATAAACATCTTGAGCTAGGGCAAAAAGTTTTACTATAAAATGCTAGATTAAAAATTTTTGTTGGAAAACTTAAGTCCAAGTGGACAAGCCCATTTATTGTGATGAAAGTTTATTCATATGGAGTTGTCGATATTAAAGATCCTAACACTGAAAAAATATTTAAAGTAAACGGTCATAGACTTAAACCATACTTTCAATCGATCAATCTAAACTTGATGAGAATCTTATGTTGGGTCACTCAGAATAAGCGCTGGGTATGTCAGGTTGTTGATGTTAAACCAAGCACTTTATGGGAGGCAACCCATATTTATCGGTGTGCTTTGTTTTGTGTTTTCTTTGTGTGCTTTTATTTTGTTTGATTTGAGAAATGTGGTAGCATTTTGGAGCTTTTTATGTTTTGGTGGTGTTTATTTGACCTTATTTAATGACTTAGAGGAGTCAGAATAAAAACTTTGAAATTTGGCAGAACAATTCAAAAATGTACACTAGCGGCTATGCGCCACTACTTGGCTCATAGGCGTCACATTTATAAAAAACATGAAAAATGAGGTTATAGAAGCCTAAATCGTGGGTGAGTCATTTTTGGAGTTATTAAGGATTATTAACACGTCTAGGGTTGGTTTTGTGCCTTCCCAAGTCTATAAGAAGGCCCTAAAATTTATGAGATACTTGCCCCAGTTCTTATTTTCATTTCTGAGTCTTCTAAAAGTGTATTATGAGTGCAAAAATGTCTTCTTGGGAGAGCGAAGTTAAGAAACAAGAGGATGCCAACAAGAAGAAGTTTATTTGTGATACTGCGCAAGAGTTACATAATGGATTTCTAGCTGTGAGTATCCAAGGAATAGGACAAAGGATTACGAAAATCAAGGCCAATGTGGAGTTTAGTGATACAAAGGTAAATAAAATTAATGCACAATTATCGCACATTGGATGACAGCTCAAAATGCAATTCAGCCATACAAGTCATGTGGAAGAAGCGAATAGAACAATGTATCTGAAGAAAAAATTGATATAAGAAGAAGATGTAAGAGCTTTCAATCATCGCCCGTTTTATCAGATTTACATTTCAGATGGTTCAAATGGAACGAATGGTGGTTCTGGATATAATCCACCTAATGGAGATTGGAATTAAATTATGTGTGGTCTTGTGGTTTAATAATATGTGTTTAGTGTTTTAAGTGTGTATTTTTAATGTTTTTGTTTTTTTGCACTTTAAATGTGTTTGCTACATCTTAATGATGTAAGTTTGTGTTTAAATTACATGTATTTTAACTTATTTATTGGAAAATTTCATCCAAAGTGTTTGGATAGAAATTTGTATTTTGTATTACGTGTATTTTGATATTTAAGTAATATAAGTTTGTGTTTGTGTGAGAGTTGTGTGAAATCATTGGAGATTAAAGTTTACTTTTGTAGTATTAGAAGAGTTTATGGGGACAAATAATTATTTGAAGTCATTAAAGGTGATTAACTCGGATTTTTGATGGAATTAACTTAATTGTTAAAATTTGGGCACAAGCGCCTAAGCGACAAACTGACAGTGCATAAGCACAAGATTTCGTGGCCAAGCATCGTATGCCTTACGCATAGGCGCCAGTTCGCGAAAATTGATTTTTCCAATTAAAAACCCAAAATTTGCCATTTTTAACAACCCCCATCACCTTCAACCTCTCGATTTCACAAAATAGGAGCCTAGGGCATCACTAAATTGGATCATTTTAGAGTCGATTTTATTGAAAGTTTTTGGATTTCAATTCCTTAAGGTATGATCACTACTTCTATTAATTTTTTTTATTTTTACCAAGTATTTTGAGTACATTATTGAAAAATCCAAAAATCACTATTTATGGTGAAAATTTGGGGAAAAGCATGTAAATCGCTTCGATTTAATGGATTTTTCCTTTGGAAGTTGAGTTAACAAGCTTAGTTTAAATCTAGAATTTATGGTGAGTTTTTTGTGACTTTTTAGAGATGGCTCCAAAGTCAAAATGCTCGTAAGAAGAAGCGAAATATGATTCCGACAAATTGTCAGTTCAAGAGCAGAGAATTGTTACGTTGATGCACTCACATCACTGAAATTGATTCCATAACGTGTTTTCAGCAAGCTAGGAGGAGATATTAAAGAGATGATTACTAGAAGGAATTGGAAAAGATACTGTTTCTTCTCCGTTGTTACAGTTGCTTTTATTGTTAGAGAGTTTTATGCAAACTTGCCAGCAACAGAAGACAATTTGGTGATGGTTAGGAGGCAATAAGTGAATTTTTCACCTGCAGTAATTAATACTTTTTACTGATGACCTCCTGCATTGTTTTGTTTTTTATTTGATTTATCATCCTTCTGAGGGAGATTTAGATAAGATTATGGCCTTTCTTACTGATGGAACAGGTTTATGGAAGATTACAAATGAAGGAAGAGTGAATTTTCAAGCTTCTAAGTTGAATGCTACTTCAAAGGCATTAAATTACTTTATCTCATCTAAGTTTCTGCCTTCAAGTCATGTCAGTTAAGTTACAAGAGAGACAGCTATTCTGAACCATTGTAATCAACAGGGAAAGCCTTTAGATATTGGGGCTATTATTTTTTATTATATTTTGAACTATGCCAGAGCTGCTACTACTGCAGGAATGGTATTTTCATATCTGATTTATTCACTTAGTGAGCAGTCTGGAGTTAAGTCTAAAACATGGGAAGAGGTTCTTCAACCACTTAGAACTATTACCAGTGTAAATGTAAACACTTACACTGTACATTCAGTATTTAGCTGGAAAGGAGGATCTGTTAGAGCTTCCCGTGCTTCTCCTTCTGCAGCTATTACTTCTCATGCTTCTACTGCACATGCATCATTCTAGAGATTCACAAACTAGATTATTATAGAAGATTTTGAAGAAGGTGAGTCTTACCCGAGAGCATATTAGAGATATGGATGGTAAGATTGAAAATATTGAAAGGTATATTGTAAAACATGATGAATATGAGGAGAATTATCAGCAGTACATGGACAGAGTGATTAGAGGAGATCACAGTGCTGAGATGCCCCCCTCATCCTTTTATACACCTTATGTGTCATCCAGAGACTGAAATGAAGATGATGATGATGAGGATGATGACTAGGATTGTTATGTTGAGTTTGTGATGTTGCGATGTGATTTTATTATGTGCTTGTGATGTTTTTATTTGATGTTTTCATATCTTTTTTTTAGCAAAAAAATAAATCTTTATTAAGCTCTCGCTGAAACTTTACATCTAACATGAGGTAAATTTATCAAATCCCCATGTAAAAGAAAAATAAAATCATTAAAAGAAGAAAAAGCAAAATCAGAAGGAAAGGAACTACAAAAGATTTTTTTAGTAATAGATGCTCTTGAAGCTAGCCAATTAGCATGTTTATTTCTTTCTCTGAAGATATGTCTCCAAATGATATTTAAGGAAGTAGCCAGATTAAAGATATTATTTATCCAAATCTATAAATCACATGGAACAACTATCTAATGCAATAAAATCTGTAGTAGTTGCAAGGAATCTATCTCTATGTGAATGAAGGAATGGTTAAGTTGAATAGCAATTTTCAGCCCTACAGACATGACCAATGATTCAGCTTTTAAGGACGAGTTAGCAACAATTGGAGCTGAATAACACCATAAACAGCGTCCTTTGTAATTTCTACAAAGTTCACCAATTCCAGCATCAGGGAATTTGAAACCTCCATCAGTATTAATTTTGATCCAAGGATAACTTGGTTTCCTCCACATTACCAATTGAACTCTGTTAAAATTAGCAGCAGGTTTACTAGAGAAAATCTGGTAAGTACTAAGCTTATTAACATAAGATAAGCAATTTTTCATAATGGATTGAGAAGAGAAGAGCTTCCCATTGAAAATAACATCATTTCTTGCCCACCATATGAACCAGAAAATAACTAGAGGAATATAGAAAGATGCTGAACATTTCCAATCAAGCCAACAGGAATAAATTTTGATCCAAAGACAGAATTTAGAAGCAAAGCCATTATGTTTTAAAGTAGAAGCCCAGATGTCTTCCACATCATCGCAATGCAAGGAAAGATGATTGATAGATTCCTCATTAGAGAAACAAAATTGATAAATAGATGGACCATGAATACCGTTGAGCTTAAGTATATCATCAATGGGCAATAATTTTCAGAATAATCTCCAATAAAAGAATGACATAGAAGGGGATAGAAATTTGTTCCAAATCTGCTCACCCCAATCATTCTTGGACCATTTAAAGTAATTGTGATAAATATATTTGGAGAGACTTTGACCACTAGAATTTTAAGTAAGAATTCTATCTTTTTTAGAAGGTTGGATGGGGATGGATAGTATTTTAGCTTGAGTCTCCAAATTAAAAAAATTGATGTTTTCATATGTAATGTGATATATTTTTCTATGGACTCTGATATTGTGTAGATTATAGTTAGACTATTTCTATTATGCACATTCAAATGTTTTAAGATGTAATATTTGACATGTATGCGGTAGTAAATATTTTTACGTGTTTCTAGTGTTTATGTTTTTAGTAGTGTCTAATTTAATTTATATGAATATGTTGACCTCATTTTTTATGAGGTCTTTTGCTTCTCTCTTTAGTACTTAGGATCTAGCCATAGGCTTTTCCTTTGACTAATCTTAGAGGACTAGAAGTAGAACCCACCCTTTAGAAGTTCAAACACCTCTTGAGTCCCTGCAAACCCCACAAGCTTGATTGTAGACCCCTAATCACCTAGAGGGTTGAAGTCAAATGTGGAGGTTTGAAGTATGAGTTCCCTATAGGACTTTTTGGCCTTAGGAATACCCTGGGTGGCCTAGTCTGTGAGGGTTGACCTGCACACATTACACTTTCACACATATTCCAAGTCCTAAAACCACACTCTCACCCAACTTGACTTCCTAACTCATGTACGTAATTCATATGGATGATCCTTAACCCCTAAGCCCCTAGCTAAGAGGGTTAGGAACAACATAGTGAATGCCTCAAATGAGTCCTCTCATGGCTCATATGGGCTTAATATGGCTTCATGGCTCAACCAAAATAATTCCATTCTACTCAAATTTGATCATCTTCATTTTTCCAAAATTTCAATTTTTGACCCCCGGGGCCCTATGTTTCAAAAATTTGTGTTCTTATGCTCTATGGATTTGTCTTGAAGAGACGAACACATCCACACGGTAAAACATGCATTGAAATCGATTCATATTAAGTGGAGAATCTCCAGAAGCTCGGGAGGAAGAGAGAGCTCATACCTTTGCTCAGAGAAGTGAAGCTTCGATCTGAGAGTTGTGTCACATTCGATTGGGTACCAAGCAAGCTCCAGATGAAGTCCCTTGGCCTGGTGAATTGCCTAGGTACAAAAGTGACCACAACCGATCACAAAGCTTGGAGGTCGGAAGCAATGTCTAGCCTCGGTGAGGGGCTTTTACTGGGAAACTTCTCCTCTTGGTCTGGTGAAGGTGTAGGGTCAATCAATTTGAGGATTGACTCACTGTGGTGAAGTGTCCTAGTTTTGGGCTTGAATTTCAACTCTGAAATTGAGCTCATAGAGAGGAAATGGCAGGGGCATTTCAGTAGGGATCAAGTTCCCCAGGTGTGTGGGAGAGTCTGGAATGATTTTGGCAGAGTTTCTGTATGGTTTGTTTCAATGCCTCCCTTGGCCGAGAGGAGTTGGTGTTTAAATAGGAGTGGCTGGAGGGCCTCCTAGGGGGGTTTGATGGTTTGGATCAGCTGCTTAGGTCAAGGGAAGAACAGCCATGACAGCCATTAGGCATGGGGCAGCTCAGCAAGGGAGAATTTCAATGTTGGGCTCCTCCCAAGGTCTCGGCCATGGGATTTTCCGGCAGCTGGGGTGGCTGGCCGGCCAGGCATGGGTTACCATCTTGACCAGTGAGGGCAGGGCTTGGCAATGGTGAAGTCAATTAGAGTTGGCCATGTGTAAAGGTGGTGAATTGAAATTGAATGGAAAAAGGGTGATTTTGGCAAGGTTTTGGTCAACCCTTGGTTTTGGGCTAGGTTCACCATCCAAGGCTTGACCTTGGGCTGAGGGAGAATCATTTGGGTCAGCTGAATTGGGGTAGTGAAGTCCTTATCCATGGTGAGGTGGCTAAACATGGTTTAGTGTGTAGCATAAATAAGGTTAAAAAGTTTTAAGGGAGGTTTAAGAAAGAAGGCCCTCCTTTTACCATTAATGGGATGGTGAGGTGTAAAATGGCTTTCATGGCTCCCATGTGGCTTGTGCATGGCTTTATGGCTTGCCTATGGCTTAGGATGGCTTGGCTTGGTTTCATGGAAATGGGTTTAAGGAATTTTGGTATTTTGGTGAAAAATTTGGATGATTTCTCATATGGCTTTGTTTAGAAAGGTTTGATTGCTGATTTAGGACTTAGGAGTGATTTTAATTAAGTGAGGATGAGATGAGATTGTAGTGTGGGCTTTAGGATGGGTTTGGGCTTTTGAGTTTGGTTATGAATGGGCTTTTGAATGTCTTTTGGAAGTGGGCTTTTAGATGAAAATTTTGCAAAGGGCCATGTCAAATAAATGTTGGTTTTAGTTTAAGGACGTGTCATGAGTGATTTAGATCAAGCTTGAGGTGGTTTGGAATTGAATTGAGTCTAAATTGGGTCTCTTTAGTGATAGGGTTAAAATAGGTCAAAATGGACTAACTTGGGCTAAGGTTGGTCTAATGTTGAAATTGATGTAAAATTAATGTTGAGAAATGTTTATGGGAGTGTTTCAAAGAGGTTTCAACTTTGGTTATTAAAAGCTTTTAAAACTTTAAAAGAAAAATTAATCACTGCACCTGTTATAGTTTCACCAAACTAGGAAAAACCTTTTGAATTAATGTGTGATGCTAGTGATTATGATATTGGAGCTATTTTAGGTCAGAAATATGATAAGATTTTCAAAGTGATTTACTATGCTAGTAAAACTCTTAATGAAGATCAATTAACTATACCATTACTGAGAAAGAGTTATTAGCTATAGTATTTGCCTTTAATAAATTCAGAACATATTTAATTGGAACAAAATGTGTGGTGCATACCGATCATTCTCGCTATTAAGTATTTAATGAAGAAGAAGGATGCAAAACCAAGATTGATTAGATGGACTCTTCTTTCGCAAGAATTTTATTTCGAGATAGTAGATAGGAAGGGTGATGATAATCAAATTGATGATCATTTGTCCAGGCTTAAAACAGAAAAATCTCTCTGTGATGCTGAAGAAATTAATAAAAATTTTCCTGATGAAAAATTGTTCGTTGTTAATGAGTGATGTGTTCTGTGGTATGCCGACATTGTAAAATTTATTGTAAGTAATAATTTACCCTATGGTTTGACATACCAGGAGAGGAAAAATTTTCTATCTGAAACCAGAACTTATTTTTAGGATGACCCATTTTTATATAAACATGGAAAGCATTTGATTATTCGAAGATGTGTGCCTTTAGAAGAAACTTATGAAATTATTCAAAAATGTCATAATTCTGATTATGAGGGACATTTTGGAGTTGATAAAATTGCATAAAAATTCTTACAATCTGGATTTTATTGGACTTCAATTTTTAAGGATGTTATTGTTTATATTAAAAATTGTGATCAATATCAACGTGTAGGCAATATTTTTAGAAGAAATGAGAAGCCCCTCAATTTTATGTTGGAAGTTAAAATATTTGATGTCTGGGGATTAGATTTCATGGAACCATTTATACCATCTTCCAGAAATACATACATTTTGATAGTAGTAGACTATGTTTCTAAATAGATAGAAGTTGTTGCCTTACCTCGATATGATGCTCAAAGTGTTGCAAAGTTTTTAAATAAGAATATATTTTGCAGATTTGGAATACCAAGAGTAATCATAACTGATGGGGGAAGTCATATTAGGAATGAGATTATGGGGAAGTTAATAAAGAAATATCATATTAACCATCACATTGCTACTGCTTATAATCTGCAAACATGTGGTTTGGTTGAATTATCCAATCATATAATTAAAAGAATATTAGAAAAGACAGTTAATCCAAACAGAAAGGATTGATTAATTAAACTGGATTATGCTTTGTGGGCATATAGGACTGTCTACAGAACTCCTATAGAAATGTCTCCATATAGGCTAATTTTTTGGAAAAGCATGTCATTTACCAGTTGAACTTGAGCAAAAAGCTTATTGGGCTATTAAAGAGTTCAATTATAATTTGAAAGATGTTGGAGAAAAGAGATTATTGCAATTAAATGAGCTTGAAGAGATAAGAAATGAATCTTATGAAAATACTAAGATTTATAAAGAAAAGATGAAGTTATGGCATGATCGAAAAATTCTTAATAAACATCTTGAGCCAGGGCAAAAAGTTTTACTATAAAATGCTAGATTGAGAATTTTTGTTGGAAAACTTAAGTCCAAGTGGACAAGCCCATTTATTGTGATGAAAGTTTATTCATATGGAGTTGTCGATATTAAAGATCCTAACACTGAAAAAATATTTAAAGTAAACGGTCATAGACTTAAACCATACTTTCAATCGATCAATCTAAACTTGA
This sequence comes from Papilionanthe hookeriana x Papilionanthe teres, assembly GCA_022702705.1. Lineage (NCBI taxonomy): Eukaryota > Viridiplantae > Streptophyta > Magnoliopsida > Asparagales > Orchidaceae > Papilionanthe > Papilionanthe hookeriana x Papilionanthe teres. The sequence continues at coordinate 154,156,997 of CM040424.1, forward strand.
TGAGAATCTTATGTTGGGTCACTCAGAATAAGCGCTGGGTATGTCAGGCTGTTGAGGTTAAACCAAGCGCTTTATGGAAGGCAACCCATATTTATCGGTGTGCTTTATTTTGTGTTTTCTTTGTGTGCTTTTATTTGGTTTGATTTGAGAAATGTGGTAGCATTTTGGAGCTTTTTATGTTTTGGTGGTGTTTATTTGACCTTATTTAATGACTTAGAGGAGTCAAAATAAAAACTTTGACATTTGGCAGAACAATTCAAAAATGTACACTAGCGGCTATGCACCACTACTTGGCGCATAGGCGCCACATTTATAAAAAACATGAAAAATGAGGTTATAGAAGCCTAAATCGTGGGTGAGTCATTTTTGGAGTTATTAAGGATTTTTAACACGTCTAGGGTTGGTTTTGTGCCTTCCCAAGTCTATAAGAAGGCCCTAAAATTTATGAGATACTTGTCCCAGTTCTTATTTTCATTTCTGAGTCTTCTAAAAGAGTATTTTGATTGCAAAAATGTCTTCTTGGGAGAGCGAAGTTAAGAAACAAGAGGATGCCAACAAGAAGAAGTTTATTTGTAATACTGCGCAAGAGTTACATAATGGATTTCTAGCTGTGAGTATCCAAGGAATAACACAAAGGATTACGAAAATCAAGGCTAATGTGGAGTTTAGTGATACAAAGGTAAATAAAATTAATGCACATTTATCGCACATTGGATGACAGCTCAAAATGTAATTCAACCATACAAGTCATGTGGAAGAAGCGAATAGAACGATGTATCTGAAGAAAAAATTGATATAAGAAGAAGATGTAAGAGCTTTCAATCATCACCCATTTTATCAGATTTACGTTTCAGATGGTTCAAATGGAACTAATGGTGGTTCTGGATATAATCCACCTAATGGAGATTGGAATTAAATTATGTGTGGTCTTGTGGTTTAATAATATGTGTTTAGTGTTTTAAGTGTGTGTGTTTTTTTAATGTTTTTGTTTTGTTGCACTTTAAATGTGTTTGCTACATCTTAATGATGTAAGTTTGTGTTTAAATTACATGTATTTTAACTTATTTATTGGAAAATTTCATCCAAAGTGTTTAGATAGAAATTTGTATTTTGTATTACGTGTATTTTGATATTTAAGTAATATAAGTTTGTGTTTGTGTGAGAGTTGTGTGAAATCATTGGAGATTAAAGTTTACTTTTGGAGTATTAGAAGAGTTTATGGGGACAAATAATTATTTGAAGTGATTAAAGGTGATTAACTCAAATTTTTGATGGAATTAACTTAATTGTCAAAATTTGGGCACTAGCGCCTAAGCGCCAAACTGACAGTGCATAAGCACAAGATTTCGCGGCCAAGCATCGTATGCCTTACGCATAGGTGCCGATTTGCGAAAATTGATTTTTCCAATTAAAAACCCAAAATTTGCCATTTTTAACAACCCCAGTCACCTTCAACCTCTCGATTTCACAAAATAGGAGCCTAGGGCATCACTAAATTGGATCATTTTAGAGTCGATTTTATTGAAAGTTTTTGGATTTCAATTCCTTCAGGTATGATCACTACTTCTAAGTAAATTTTTTTATTTTTACCATGTATTTTGAGTACATTATTGAAAAATCCAAAAATCACTATTTATGGTGAAAATTTGGGGAAAAGCATGATAAATCGCTTCGATTTAGTGGATTTTTCCTTTGGAAGTTGAGTTAACAAGCTTAGTTTAAATCTAGAATTTATGGTGTGTTTTTTGTGACTTTTTAGAGATGGCTCCAAAGTCAAAATGCTCGAAAGAAGAAAGGAAATATGATTCCGACAAATTGTCAGTTCAAGAGCAGAGAATTGTTACGTTGATGCACTCACATCACTGAAATTGATTCCATAACGTGTTTTCAGCAAGCCAGGAGGAGATATTAAAGAGATGATTACTAGAAGGAATTGGAAAAGATATCTGTTTCTTCTCCGTTGTTACGATTGCTTTTATTGTTAGAGAGTTTTATGCAAACTTGCCGGCAACGAGAAGACAATTTGGTGATGGTTAGGAGGCAATAAGTGAATTTTTCACTGCAGGTAATTAATACTTTTTACTGATGACCTCCTGCAATGTTTTGTTTTTTATTTGATTTATCATCCTTCGAGGGAGATTTAGATAAGATTATGGCCTTTCTTATCGATGGAACGAGGTTTATGGAAGATTACAAATGAAGGAAGAGTGAATTTTCAAGCTTCTAAGTTGAATGCTACTTCAAAGGCATGAAATTACTTTATGTCATCTAAGTTTCTGTCTTCAAGTCATGTCAGTTAAGTTACAAGAGAGATAGCTATTCTGAACCATTGTAATCAGCAGGGAAAGCCTTTAGATATTGGGGCTACTATTTTTTATTATATTTTGAACTGTGCCAGAGCTGCTACTACTGCAGGAATGGTATTTTCATATCTGATTTATTCACTTAGTGAGCAGTCTGGAGTTAAGTCTGAAACATGGGAAGAGGTTCTTCAGCCACTTAGAACTATTACCAGTGTAAATGTAAACACTTACACTGTACATTCAGTATTTAGCTGGAAAGGTGGATCTGTTAGAGCTTCCAGTGCTTCTCCTTCTGCAGCTATTACTTCTCATGCTTCTACTGCACATGCGTCATGCTCTAGAGATTCACAAACTAGATTATTATAGATGATTTTGAAGCAGGTGAGTCTTACCCGAGAGCATATTAGAGATATGGATGGTAAGATTGAAAATATTGAAAGGTATATTGTAAAACATGATGAATATGAGGAGAATTATCGCGAGTACATGGACGAGTGATTAGAGGAGATCACAGTGCTGAGATGCCCCCCTCATCCTTTTATACACCTTATGTGTCATCCAGAGACTGAAATGAAGATGATGATGATGAGGATGATGACTAGGATTGTTATGTTGAGTTTGTGATGTTGCGATGTGATTTTATTATGTGCTGTGATGTTTTTATTTGATGTTTTCATATGTCTTTTTTTTAGCAAAAAAATAAATCTTTATTAAGCTCTCGCTGAAACTTTACATCTAACATGAGGTAAATTTATCAAATCCCCATGTAAAAGAAAAATAAAATCATTAAAAGAAGAAAAAGCAAAATCAGAAGGAAAGGAACTACAAAAGATTTTTTTAGTAATAGATGCTCTTGAAGCTAGCCAATTAGCATGTTTATTTCTTTCTCTGAAGATATGGCTCCAAATGATATTTAAGGAAGTAGCCAGATTAAAGATATTATTTATCCAAATCTATAAATCACATGGAACAACTATCTAATGCAATAAAATCTGTAGTAGTTGCAAGGAATCCATCTCTATGTAAATGAAGGAATGGTTAAGTTGAATAGCAATTTTCAGCCCTACAGCACAGCCAATGATTCAGCTTTAAGGACAGAGTTAGCAACAATTGGAGCTGAATAACACCATAAACAGCGTCCTTTGTAATTTCTACAAAGTCCACCAATTCCAGCATCAGGGAATTTGAAACCTCCATCAGTATTAATTTTGATCCAAGGATAACTTGGTTTCCTCCACATTACCAATTGAACTCTGTTAAAATTAGCAGCAGGTTTACTAGAGAAAATCTGGTAAGTACTAAGCTTATTAACATAAGATAAGAAATTTTTCACAATGGATTGAGAAGAGAAGAGCTTCCCATTGAAAATAACATCATTTCTTGCCCACCATATGAACCAGAAAATAACTAGAGGAATATAGAAAGATGCTGAACATTTCCAATCAAGCCAACAAGAATCAATGTTGATCCAAAGATAGAATTTAGAAGCAAAGCCATTATGTTTTAAAGTAGAAGCCCAGATGTCTTCCACATCATGGCAATGCAAGGAAAGATGATTGATAGATTCCTCATTAGAGAAACAAAATTGATAAATAGATGGACCATGAATACCGTTGAGCTTAAGTATATCATCAGCGGGCAATAATTTTCAGAATGATCTCCAATAAAAGAATGACATAGAAGGGGATAGAAATTTGTTCCAAATCTGCTCACCCCAATCATTCTTGGACCATTTAAAGTAATTGTGATAAATATATTTGGAGAGACTTTGACCACTAGAATTTTTAGTAAGAATTCTGTCTTTTTTAGAAGGCTGGATGGGGATGGATAGTATTTTAGCTTGAGTCTCCAAATTAACAAAATTGATGTTTTCATATGTAATGTGATATATTTTTCTATGGACTCTGATATTGTGTAGATTATAGTTGGACTATTTCTATTAAGCACATTCAAATGTTTTAAGATGTAATATTTGACATGTATGTGGTAGTAAATATTTTTACGTGTTTCTAGTGTTTATGTTTTTAGTAGTGTCTAATTTAATTCATATGAATATGTTGACCTCATTTTTTATGAGGTATTTTGCTTCTCTCTTTAGTACTTAGGATCTAGCCATAGGCTTTTCCTTTGACTAATCTTAGAGGACTAGAAGTAGAAACCACCCTTTAGAAGTTCAAACACCTCTTGAGTCCCTGCAAACCACACAAGCTTGATTGTAGACCCCTAATCACCTAGAGGGTTGAAGTCAAATTTGGAGGTTTGAAGTATGAGTTCCCTATAGGACTTTTTGGCCTTAGGAATACCCTGGGTGGCCTAGTCTGTGAGGGTTGACCTGCGCACATTACACTTTCACACATATTCCAAGTCCTAAAACCACACTCTCACCCAACTTGACTTCCTGACTCATGTACGTAATTCATATGGATGATCCTTAACCCCTAAGCCCCTAGCTAAGAGGGTTAGGAACAACATAGTGAATGCCTCAAATGAGTCCTCTCATGGCTCATATGGGCTTAATATGGCTTCATGGCTCAACCAAAATGATTCCATTCTACTCAAATTTGATCCATCTTCATTTTTCCAAAATTTTAATTTTTGACCCCCGGGGCCATACACCCACTAAACCTACCGAATGCCTTTGAAACAACCCAAAATTTGCAAAATCACCTAAATTACCCAAAATTTCTCAAAATTAATCCTAAACACTTCCCACAATTCAAATTGACCATCTTTGGCCAAAAATACCAAAATTTCTAAAAATACCCCTAAACCCCCCCAAAATTACCAAAATACCTTTCTTAGCCCAAAAATCAAAAAATTCAGAAAATTCCCAAAAAAATTCCAAAAAATCTCAAATATTCCCAATTTTATTTTGTTCAACTACACCATGGCCTAATTTTTCCAATTTACCCCACTTTTAACCCCCAATTTGACCTATTTTTAACCCAAGTGAACTCAATGTCAAACCAAGCCACCCCAATTGACCTCAATTCTGGTCCAATTCAATTGTAAACTTTAAATCAATATCCCCAACATCAATTTAGACCAAATCCAAGTCCAATTTGATTGACTTTTGAGCTCAATTTCAATTTGAAGCCTAAGGCCCAAATTTGGCCCATGACGTAAACCTAGCTCAAAGCAATCCAATTCAAATCCAATTGGCCCCAAATCTTCTCTAAAGCCTTCCTAACACCCCCATAAACAAAACACTAACTTGATTTGCCCAAAATTTGAACCTAAACTCCACCCAAACCTAACCAAAAACCAAAATTCCTTAAATTGACCTAAGCCCAAACCTAACCCAAATGGGCCCAAATCCCAAAATCAAAGCCCAACCAAAGTTGAAAACTCTTTGCGACATTCCCATAAACATTTCTCAACATTAATTTTACATCAAATCCAACTTTAGCCCAACCTTAAACCAAGTTAGCCCAATTAGACCCACTTTGGCCCCTTTACTAAAAGACCCACATTAAACCAAATTCAATTCAAAATCACTTCAAATTTGTTCCAAATCACTCATAAGACATTCCTAAACTAAACCCAACATTTATTTGGCATGGACCATCACAAAACTTTCTTCCAAAAGCCCATTTTAAAATCTAAAAGCCCACTTCCATAAAGCCTTTAAAAGCCCATTTTCACCAAAATTCAAAAAAGCCCAAAATCTATCCTAAAGCCCACATGATATTTTCATTTGTCATCCTTTTAACCAAAATCAACCCCTAAGTTTTTAATCCATGATCAAATGATTCCAAATTAAATCCTCATGCCAAATCACCCCTAAATGCCAAAAGTCCCTAAAATCCATTTTCATGTAAATAAGCCAAGCCATCCCTAAGCCAAATGGAGTCCTTGGAGCCATGCACAAGCCACATGAAAGCCATGAGAGCTTTTACTTATCACCACTCCCTAAATGGAAAAAGGAGAAAACCCTTTTATGATTCCCTTAGGAGTGATTAAACACTCCCATGTATCCCCTAATCTTGCTTAAGCCTAATTTTACTTGGATTGTGACTTGACCCCACTAATCAAGCTGACCCAAGTGACTTTCTCTTCAGCCCAAACCAGCCTTGGGGAGGTACACCTAGCCTAAACCATGAGTTGACTAAACTAAGCCCAAAATGACTCTTCCCCCTTACCACTTAAATCAAACTCCTTTACACATGTCAAGCCTCAATTGACTGCACCATTGCGAACCCCTGACCCTTCTGAGCCAAATGGTGACCTAACCAGCCGGCCAGCCGCATGGGGCACCGGAAAACACCATGGCCGAGAGCTCCATGTGAGCCAAATTTTTCAATTCTCCCTAGTTGAGCTGTCCCAACCCAAATGGACACCATGGCTGTTCTTCTCCTCCACTGAGCAGCTGATCCCAGCCTCCAATTACCCCTGGGAAGCCCTCCAGCCATCTCTATTTAAACACCACCACCTCTCGGCCAAAGAAGGTGTTGAACCAAAACTTACCAAAACTCTGCCAAAATCACTCCAGACCCCTCTCCAGACATAGAGAACTTGATCCCCACTGAAATCCAACCCTAAAACCCTCTTTGTGAGCTCAATTTCTGAGTTGAAAATTCACCCAAAAAAAAGGACACATCACCACAGTGAGCCAATCTCCAAATTGATTGATCCTACACCTTCACCAAACTAAGAAGAGGAGTTCCCCAGCAAAAGCCCCCTCACCAGGCCAGCCATTGCTTCCAGCCTCCAAGCTTTGTGATCAGCCTTGGTCACTTTCATACTTAGATAATATCCTAGAGCCAGAGTCTTCATCTGGAGCTTGCCTGGACTCAACCGTAGGTGACACAACTCTCAGATCGAAGCTTCACTTCTCTGAGCAAAGGTATGAAATCATTCTTCCCCCCGAGCTTCCAGCAATGCTTCATTTTATTTGGGTTAATTTCATTGCTTATAAACTGTATGGACGTGTTCGTCTCTTCAAGACGACTCGATAGAGTGTAAGAACACGAAAATCCATTGAGAATCGAGAGAGATATTGGGGTTTGAGTGTGGACAGTCACGAGTGCACACCAGTCGTAGACGATGACCAGGAGTCGTTGGATCGCGCGTGTATCGAGCGGACGGTCGAGATCAAGTCGGACGACGCAACGGTACATGAACCGCGAGCCCCTGGAGAGCTGAGTCAGATGGCGGCGCCAAATCACAGCGCGACGCGTGGGCTTTCGGAGCTGCCGAGGTTGACGCGGCGCCGCGGGATAAGTTGGAAATTAGGGTATTTTTGAATTATTTAAATGCACTGAACTTCAAAAATTCATATCTTTGCATAGAAAAATCACAAAAATAAAATAAAAATACCCTCTTGCTCAGTGAACAGAGGAGAAAAATGTGGAAAAAAAATCAAGTTAATTGGATAAATATTTTATTTTTAATAATTTATTTACTATTTTTAATATTTTGATTCTCCATTTGCATAGACAATTCACCATGGCATGAGACCATAGGGCTTTTGAAGCCTCTGATCTTGGGAACATTCCCTAAATTTTTCAAGGTCAGAGGCCATCTCTGTGAAAAGTTATTGAATTTTCAAGTTCATGTCACTGTTTTAGGTATTTTAATTCCAATAATTAGCATGTTGTAAAATAAATTCTAGGAAAATTTGGTAATGTTTCTTAGGACTAGGGGACCCTATGAAAAATATATTTTGAGTTAATTCATTCATAATAACCTTAATTGGCCTAAACCCCTAAAATTAAATTTGAATTAATAAGGGTTAACCACACATCAAATTGACTTGAAAATAATTCTCCATTAATCTTTAGGGTCAGAGGAACCTTACATAAAATTTGGAAATCAATTGGATTTGATTAACCTAACCAAAGGGATTGATTAAGCCTCATAAGCAAAATGAAACTTTAAAAATTCATAACTCCAAAAATACTTTTCAAAAATTCACAAAAATGATTTTGGAGCTTCTCTGATATCAGGCGAGTTCAGAAAAATTAAAATTGGAATTTTTTAAAAAAATGTTGATTTTTCACAATATTTTAATATTTTAATAATTAAAAAATAATAAAAATCACAAAAATATTAAAATTCATAAAAATGTCACATTTTGACTCCTAATCATTTAAGAACAAACCAAATATTTTTCCTAAGTCCCTAGGATAAGATATTGGATTTTAAAGGCTTAATGTAATTTTTAATATTAAAAAAATGAATTTTTAACCTTCTTCACTAAAATAATTCTACTAAATCAAAGAAAAAATCAAAAAATTATAAAAAATTTTTCTCTAGACTCCTTGAGGTAAGAGAAATTTAAATAAAAATATAAAATCTATTTTTCAACTTTTATTTTATTTTAAAATTAATTAATACTCTAAAAATAAAAATAATAATAATAAATAAAATATAATTCAAAAAATCACCAAAATTGGTCCAAGTGGTCCTCTGTCATTAACAACATCCCATAATTTTCTTATGGATAGAAACCTTTCCTTGGTCATGTTGTTGAATTTTCTTTGAAAACCCCTATTTTCTACTAAAAATAATTATATAAATAAATTAAATTCAGAAAAATAACATTTTCACCTCTAATGTCTAAATTGACATGTGAGTGAGGTTACATAAAAATTTGAAATTCATTTGAGCTCAATTTAGTGCGTTATGAAATAAATAAGCTTAAAAGGTCATAAAGATAATTAAAAATTTTAACCCTTAATTAAAACTTTAGGTTTAATCAAAATGGGAGGGGGGGGGGGGTAAAATATTTGATTCTAACTTTCTCTTGGATGATTGAAACTTAGGGAAATTAAGGGGTAGAAACCCATTAAACACTTTGAAAATATCAAAATGAAACTTTAATTAATTAAATGATTTTGGAAAGGATATATTTAAAATTTGGATTATCAAAATAGGGATATTATTAAAAGGATATTTATTCTTTAATTTAAAAATCCCTAAATAAATCACTTTAAAAATATTTAGTTCTTAATTAAAAATTAAAATAATAATCAAAATTAACAATTAAAACTAAAATTAAAACTAAAATTAAATTAAATTAAATTAAAATTAGAGTTAAACTAAAATTAACAATTAAAATTAAAATTAACAATTAAAATTAAAATTAAAATTAAATTAAAATTAAATTAAATTAAAATTAAACTAAATTTAAATTAAATTAAATTAAAACTAAAATTAAATTAAATTAAAATTAAATTAAAATTAAATAAAATTTAAATTAAACTAAATTTAAATTAAATTAAATTAAAACTAAAACTAAATTAAATTAAAATTAAATTAAAATTAAATAGAATTAAATTAAATTAAAATTAAATTGAATTAAATTAAATTAAAATCATTTAACAACAAACTTAAGTGAAATCATTAAGAGTTAAATCAAAACATATCAATAATTTCAACACCTCTTTCTATCTAAGTAAATTTAAAACATGAATATCAATTTGAAATAGAAAGATAATTGAATGTGTAAAGATTTAAATTAAATCTAAAATAATTTGAACACTATTCCAAACTTAAAATTATTAATTAAAATCTAATAATTAAATTAAAACATTTTAAACCATTAACTCTAACTTTAAATTAAGAATAATTAAAATTCTCGATAAACCAACCTGCCCTTAAAGGCTTTAATTATCATAACTCTTAAATAGAGTATTAAGTGAGATGTCACTTCATTCATCTGGTAATCAAATACCCAAGTTCGCTGAGCAAGAGATAAAGTTTAACTAAACTCCTGGATGATTAATTCACCTGTGCAACTAAATTTACTTGGACTCAAAATAATCCCAGAAGTATTGAAAAGATGTTTAGGACTCGTCCTAAGCACTTCCTCAATATGACGGAATGTTTTAGAAAAGAAACTGAATTTAATTGTTCTTTGATAAAGAAAATCATCCTTAAACCAAACCAACAACCTAGACATCATAGGAGATGCTAGTTATAGGATGAGGAATTTGGAAGACAACCAAATTCCTTCCCTTAGCTTTACCTAGGTATCTGTTGAAATATTTAAATGTTCTAACTTGTGTTTTAAGTGCAGCTTGGGATGACAAGAAGACCCTCCAGGTACGCTTTTATTCTATTGCAATTTACTTTATTGCAATTTACTTACATGCACTGTACTTTTCTTTTCTTGCATGATAAATAAAACTGTTACATGAAAACCAAAACATTTAGGATAGTCCCTGAACTGAAACCAAAACTAAAATAAAAGTGATTGCAAGATAAAATTTACCGCCACAACATTCCAAAATATAAAACAACTCAAAATTTAATCACAAAAAGAACAACAAAACTACAATCACAACAAAATTAAAACGTCTCATTGAATGATCGGGAATACCTTGGATGATGTAACCCACGTGTTGCTAACGGAATTTCCCACGGTCTAAATGAAAGTGTGGAACTCATTCAGTTGAGTTTAGCAAATTCATCAGGACTAAGTGAATTCAATGAAAATAACGGTGTCGGGATGACGGAACCGTGGGATCTAAATCGGTTCTGTTTAAATAACTTTAAGATTTGTTTTAATTAAAATATTAAAAACACTTGGATTTTAAGATTTCTCTAAATCAAAACACTTTTCTTATCTCCTGATTTATGACTTCTAAAACTAAACCTCTGCAACAACAAAGTGCTCGGAGCATGGTGGGCAGCACGGCCATCGTCATCAGCAAAACCTGAGTCTACTTCAGCAAAACCTTTCTTAAAGTTAAATAACAAAGCCATAGGACTTCGAGGTAGTTTGCCTAGTGCAACATAAATCCTCAACTTTTTTGTTAGGCATTTGTATAATCACGTTATAAAAATTAAGCCCTAACCGGCCTTAGGATTCCGTGGTAGTTGTTTGGTACAACATAAACCCTCACATCTTCGAGGTTATTTGTATGATCATATCATACAAATATAACTCCTAATTAATTAAAATTGACAAGATTGCAATATTAAATAAACTCCCAAATTGAAGCCAAACAATAGGATAGTTTGGGAAGTTGCCAAGATTCTTCTTGGATCCTCAGCTTCTCCTACTTCTCTTCCTATGGATTCTTGAAACAAACTGTTCCAAATTTGAGCTAATCTCTTTTGAAATTCCAAAATTCAATCCTTTGAAACCTTAAAGTTTGAAATTCTTGAGAGCAAAACCACTGATCATTATCGAGAGTATTCTTAAATGATTCCCGACATTTAAGATGTAAGTAACTATAGGGGCTTGCCCTTATAGGGAACTTTAAGAACCCAGGTAATATAAACCCTGCTTAATTCATTTATATTAAATAGGGGAACTTGTCGGCTTATAAAATTGGTTCTCAAACCAAACGGATGTCACAAATCTTCTAGTTTATTTAATCGAGCCCCATCGTCAAGCAGTGTGTCTATTCTTCGGGATAGATACACGGTTTGTGATACGGTGCTCGTTTATAAAAACTATTTGGGATTTGAGATCGGTTTGATTTTTCATATCTTAAAATTTTTAAACATTAAATTATTTTAAAAAATCAAATACTACTTTTCAAATTATTTATTTAAATTAAATTAAAAATTTGCCGACAATTTCTGTAGGCGACCCCTTTTCAAAATACAACACTTAACCTAAAAATATGCCGACAATTTCTGGCGACTCCGCTGGGAACTAGTTCCTCTCTCCATTTTTGATTAGATGGTTTTTCTTTCATAAATTGATAGTGAGTCCATATCCCTAGTGGACCAAAACTACCATTCTTCCGTTGGAATAACCCGTTCATTTCTGTCTTGAACGGGTATAACCAACTCCTCTCGGATTTATGCGCCACTGTTTAGACACCCCTAAACGGAGAGGTTCAGAGATCCTTTTACCTCTTTTCTGAGGTGGGGTGGACCCCCAATAGGTGTTAGTTTAGGAGCGGTCCTTCGAGTCGAGAAGTCTTGCATAAGACTTTCTCTTCCTTTCCAAATCTAAATCAGACCTTTTACCTTTTCTATAACCCTTTTTCCTTTAATCATTCTATTTCTAACAAACGAACCCGCTAATAAACAACCTTCTAATAAACAATCTCTTTTAAAAAAATCACAAATACACTAAGATAAATGAAAATGTGTTCGGACTTTTTATTTTTTTTTTTTCCTAAGTTTTGCGACAAAAGGAAGCATAATTCGGGACCGACATTCGAAATCTATCCTGCAGAAAATGACTACCCCAAAGTTAATCTTCTCCTTCACCAATGGAATGGACTTCTCCGTTTACAAGGATAAGCTGCCCGACAATGGGATCATCCATTTCAGACAAGGATTCGACAACACAGATATCAAGTTTGCTGATGTCACTCCCTTCACACTAATGGACAAAGTGTCAGAAACGGAAGAGCCTATGATTGAGTTCAACCTGAAATCAACTCAAGAATTCCCTCCCCTACAAAGGATTCCACCTGAAAGGAGTTCTACTGTTCATAGAAGGACTGTTGTCTCTACCCCCACCGGTCTAGTCATCTCTGCACCTACGTCGACTTCTGCCAAACTGGAGGGGAAGGAAATCCAAGTCTGTGATGAGCGTGTCACCGTGGAGGGTACAGATTTTGCTACAATACCATCTGTTTTTTAGATTGGGTCCAGTTCAAGAGTTGCACCCCTAACTCAGACTTAAAGGAGAAATAGAAGCAGAAAGATCGCCAGGATCGAAAAAGCCAGAGCTGCTGAACTTGCTTTTCTAGAAGAAATTCCTGAGGAAAGAGAAGAACTGCCTAAGTATATACCTCTGTTGGAAGGGAGCAGATTTCACCCTCTCTCTGCCGCATTAGATGAAGAGAATGTCCATAGGATAGCCGCTGCATTACCCTGACCTGTGTACTACAACAATTACAAGAGGAAAAGGGATAAGACTACGCCATTAGCTCGGCTGCAAGCTGTTATAGAAAGATTGGCAAAGAAAGAAAGATGCCCTGTGTCAGAAATCTTAAGAAGGATAGGACCGGTGCCGCACTAAATCCTGCCTCGGACCGCAAATAGAGCCTGTTGCTGTCACAGAGAAACCAAAAAAGAAAATAAAATCCAGTTCACCCGTTGTTGTATCGGGTCTACAAATTAGGGAGGATACCACCTTCCATCATATAGCCGACAGATCATCCGGTCCTAGGCTTCCGGCTGCAAGAAGGATGGTATGGCGACCTACTACTGGTGAGCTAAGACCAAAACAATGTCCTGAGAAGAAAAGTCCCGTCAGGAGACTTGAATCAGAAGAAAGTGCTACTGCAATAAAGGGAACTTCGGAAAGGAAGTTCAACAACCATCACAAGACAACTGCGAGACCATGCGGAAAAGGCCATTAGAGGATGCCATGGACAAGTTAAGGACCGACATCCGACGGTTAGCAAAAGAAAGAGAAGAAGAACTAGGAGATGAAGTTGACTCATCATGGATGAGGAGTATGCCGAGATCAACATGGTTGAGACGTGAGCATCATCAGCTTCACAAGGTGCTCCAGCAGCTGCAGAAAGAGATGAACAAGAAGTGATGTGGGCACAGCTTCGGGAAAGAGATGACCTTACCCCGAAGAATTCGATGCAGTTCAATACCCGAAAGGATTAGTACCACCTCTGTTTAAGACTTTAGATGGAACGGAAAACCCCCGGCAGGATGTCGCACATTTTCGTGCTAGTTGCTGCAATGCCGGTGGGAGTGATGCTTTACTCTTCCTACAGTTCGTCAGCAGTTTGTCAGAGATTGCCTTTGACTGGTACGCAGAATTGCCGAACGGTTCAGTAAACACCTTTTCAGAACTGGAGAATCTCTTCGTTAATCAATTTGTCGGGGCTCAGCACCACATCACTATCGATGATCTAGTGGTGGAGCAACAAAAGCCGAACGAGACTTTAGTGGATTACATACTTCGATGAAGAAACTTAAGCATGAAGTGTGAACCATAACTTCAAGAACAACATGCAGTCGACATCCTACTTAAAGTATCCATGGCCCGATAGCACTTCTCCTTAAAGGATTTACAATCAAGACTTTCGAGAAGTTGCTTAGCAAGACCAGGAGCTTGCAAGAAGAGGCAAAGCAGTTAAGTTTCATGGACAAGAACGATAAGCAGAAGCTTGTGAAAACATCCAGAAAAGAAATCTGGAATCGTCGTGGCAGTAGATAAGGGCAACAGCCAGTTCAGATACAGTCAGAGTGGTCACATCCTAGTTATCAACTACCGCAAAGGACTTATCAGCAACCTCAGCAGGGCTATCAGCAACCTCGTCCGAGCTATCAGCCGCCTCAGCATTATGAACAACCGCCTCGTTCATCGCATACCTTAAGAGAACTTCTAAATAAAGAATATCCTTTCAAAACTGAAGCAGTAGTGAAGATGTTCCGCAGCTTAATGAAGACACTGGATTTTCAGCTGCCAGAGCCCAAGAAGCTGACGGAAGTCAATAAGAAAGATCATCCGAACTATTGCCCTTACCAACAGATGCTCGGACATAAGATAGAGGATTGCATCACTTTCAAGAGTTGGCTTGATGACAATCTCCAGAGAGGGAACATAACGATCCTAAAGGAATACATGAATGAACCCCAGAAAGGAATTTCCATCAACGTTATTTCAACGGATCCCATTGTTCTGATAAACTCGTACACGATCGATGATTGATGGAGTACTGTCTGGACAAGATCATCGAGGAAAATTTTGGATCACATCCAGACCGCTTCGGTACACACTTCAACTCAGAGTTTGAAACCTGTCAAGCCGGCACTATCACTTGCAATTGAAGAACCGCCCCATAAGGAGGACAAGATCGTGGAAGAAAAGAAGACAGAGGCTCCGAAGGGTAGACTAGGGACTGCTTATCCTAGGATGGTTGATTCCGATTCGGGGGAGAAATCCCTCGAACTCCTGACTCTGTATGATTATCTGCTCGCTCCGGCAGGATCTTATAATGATAAGGGTTATGGCGTTGGCTACGTTTTGACTATTTCTAACGATTACGTAACTAGTGACAACCGGCTTTATCCGGATATCGATTCCAATACTAATAACGATTCTCAAATCATACACAACCTCGATGACCACGACGAAGAAGATGTTCACAAAGGAGGCTACAAATGCTCGACAAGTAACGAGTCCATTTGTGAATTCCGAGGGGCTCCGATCACGATAGAATTAGAACCATCAGACACTGAATCAACTTCAAAACAGCCAGTTGTTCTGATTCAAGAGGAAACACCTGTAAATTCAGAAGAAATAACAGAGGTCAATCTAAGAAGATGAAAAGTTCTACCCCCGAGAATGGGTCCAAAGGATAAAGGAAAGCAGGTGGTTGCTCAAGAAGAGCCAACCCCAGTAGAGGAATTGCCCATTCGGGAAGAAAACGAGGAACATGGTAATAAAGTAGACTACAATGTGCTAGCCCATCCTAGGAAGCTACCAGCCAAACTAAGCATATAAGACACCCTGATCCTGTCAAAGGAGATAAGGGAGGCTCTGATCAAGGCTTTACTTGATTCAGAGATTTGTTTAGCCCAAATGGCCGGTAATTCCTTTGACTAGGTTTGCTCGTTGAGAGAACGGCTAGGTGTTACCTTCACGGACAATGATCTGTTACTGGGAACAGCTGATCACAACCGACCGTTATACATTTTAGTCACTATTGGAAAGTTTACGCTCTCCAGAGTGTTGGTTGATCCGGGAGCATCAATCAACATAATGAATCTTCGGACGCTAGCATATTTGGAAATTGATGCTTATGAGCCTGAAGAAGACAAGATGCTATTAGGAGGCTTCAATTAAAAAGGAGAAAGAGCTCTTGGATCGATAACACTACTAATGAAGACCGGTGATTTAGCAAAGACAACCGCAAAATTCCACTTAATTGATTTTAAGACGTCGTTCAACGCTCTACTGGGTCGACTGTGGATCCATGAAAACCGGATGGTACTGTCATCTCTGCACCAGTGCATAATGTATTACGAAGGAGGGGAACAGTGTATCAAATGTGATTTGCAATCGTTCTCCGTGCACCAAATTGGAATTCATGAAGATGAGGCCTACTATGCGCCCTCAAAGAAAACAATCTTTTCCAGAAATACCATACCAAATGAAGCAAAAGAAATTCGAGATGAGGAAGAACCTGAAGTTCTAGTCCAACAGTTACTCACCACTCACTTACGGCGAGATGGTGAAGATTTCTCCAGAACTCGCACCCGAGGTCGAGGCCGGGGACGAGGACGTGGAAGAAACGTTGGAACAGTTGGACAGAAGAAATCGGTCATCGATATTATTTGGGAGAATAGCTCTGAAGAAGAAGAAGAAATCAAGAAAGAAGCAGTGACAATAAATCAAAAGAAACCCCAGTTCAAGATCTCTCTCGAAGATGAAAAGAATGAAGAATACAAATCAATGTACGAGAAGATTAATATGTACATACTATGACCCTGACCCTGATCCGTTCTAATAAGATCGAGGGTATGGTGGTCAAGGAAGTGCATGGTGGTGGTGCTAAGCCAATCAAGTTTTATAGTGGTGCTTCTTCTTCCAATACTGAAAAAGATGTACAATTTGAAGATGTTACTTCATCTGAATTAATGGAATTACCTTTTGAGTGGTACTCTCCTTGTGTTCAAAATTTAATTCAACGTGGTGTCTTACCTCGACAATGGACAAAAGGCCGATCACAACACTTTGAAAAAATTGTGGAATAATGCCAGTCGGCCTCCCAATTCAAAACATGGTCTCGGATTTGGCACAGTAGGATCAGTTGATGATATAGGATTTTGCTTGGTTGTCATTGCGAACCTAATAAAGAGTGCTTGGAAGCCTCAGAAGATCTTGAGGATCTACCAATCAACGATGCTCCACCCGAATTCGAGGAAGAAATCAAATCTACAATAGATAAGTTAATGGAAGTTAACTTAGGTACTAGCAAAGAGCCTAGGCCTACCTTTGTTAGCTCCTTACTCAATAAAGAAGACTCCGAAAACATAATCAAGCTACTAATGAAATTCAAGGACGTTTTGTTTGGAGTTAAGACGAAATGTCAGGATTAGCTCCAGAAGTTACAGTTCACAAGTTAGGAGTAGATCATACTTCTGTTCCAGTCAGACAAGCTCCCAGAAGAATGCGTCTAGAATTTAAGCAACAAGTGATAGACGAAGTTAAGAAGCTAATAGACTCTAAATTTGTTCGTGAAGAACAATACCCTACTTGGTTAGCCAACGTGGTACCAGTCAGAAAGAAGAATGGTCAGATCAAAATCTGTGTAGACTTCATAGATTTAAATAAAGCATGTCCAAAGGATGAATTTCCACTACTAATCCCAGAACTGATGATCGACATTGCTTCAAAAAATGAAATCTTCTCTTTCATGGATGGATCATCAGGATACAACCATATAAAGATGGCACCAGAAGAAGAAAAGCTCACGGCATTCAGAACGCCGATCGGAGTGTATTGCTACACAGTAATGCCATTCAGACTAAAGAAAACAGAAGCAACATACCAAAGAGCGATGACAAAGATTTTTGATGATCTCATTCACAACCAAGTCGAGTGCTACGTGGATGATGTGGTCATCAAAAGCGAACTGAAGGAAGATCACCTGTATGATTTGAGAATTATTTTCGAGAGACTAAGACAATTTAACATTAAGATGAATCCCTTAAAATGCACCTTCGGCGTCACCTTTGGGAAATTCTTAGGATTTGTTGTCTGACATCACGGGATTGAAATCGATCTAGAAAAGATTAAAGCTATTTTACAAATGCCTCCTCCCAAAACATTGAAACAACTACGATCCTTTCAAGGGAAGTTAGCATATCTTCGACGCTTAATCTCAAACTTGTCAGGTAGGTGTCAGCCCTTCTCGGCATTGGTTAAAAAGGACGCCAAATTCGTTTAGGATGAGAAATGCCAGCGGGCTTTCAAGGACGTTAAGCAATATTTAATGACACCTCCTGTCTTAACTGCCCCAGTCTCAGGTAGACCGTTGATACTTTATACCGCGGCTTTAGATGACTCCCTTGGAGCCCTGCTAGCCCAGGTCAATGACAAGGGAAAAGAAAAAGCTCTCTACTACTTAAGTCATCGTCTAATTCCGACGGAAGTAAAGTATCCTCCTATTGAGAAGCACCGTCGGCCCGATCTTCGCCGCACAGAAGCTCAGGCATTACATGCATTCTCATAAAGTCAACCTTATTTCGAGAGTTAATCCGTTGCAATACTTGATGACCCGACCGACGCTTTCTGACAGATTTGTTAGGTGGTCAATGATACTATTGCAATTCGACATAACTTTCGTTTCTCTTCACGCCGTAAAGGGATAAATCCTAGCAGACTTCCTCGCAGCACACCCATTACCGGCGGATTCACCTCTCGACGACGATTTGCCTAACGAGCAGATAATGAGCCTAGAAGACCATGATGATCGACGTTGGGAACTATACTTTGATGGTGTGTCCTCAGCACAGAAGAACAAAGAATTGCAAACGATAGTGCCCGGTAAGGCAGGAATCAGACTAATCTTTATAACACCGGAGCGGGGGATGTTAAGATACTCTTACCACTTAACAGAACCGTGTACAAACAACGAGGCAGAATACGATGCCCTTATAACTGGATTGGAATTAACTATTCAGATGGGAATAACGAACATCAACATATACGGAGATTCTCAGTTGATCATTCAACAAGTCGTCGGACAGTACAAAATTTTAAAGCCAAGACTCGAGCAGTACTTTCAGTACGCCATGAAATTGTTGGAACAAATCCCAAATGTAACAATCTACAAGATTCCCAGAAAAGAAAATGCTCTCGCCGATGCGCTAGCCCGCCTTCTAAAAGAATTTTCCTGCTTGCAGGATGAGTCAGTTGAAGTGTCAGTTCAAGGACGACAAGTCCTATCACAGCTCGACATGGATACAATACACAAATCAACAGAAAAAGCAGAAGAAACAATTGGAGCAGTGACAGAAAATACAGAAGATTGGCGGCAGCCACTAATAGACTACGTGCAGACAGGAAACCTACCGGACGATAAGCCGATAGCCCATCAAATCAAGAAAAGAACTCTGTCTTACGCATTAATAAACAATACATTATACAGAACGTCTTTTGATCAGATGTAGCTAAGATGCCTGAGCGGGCCCGATGCTCGTGAAATCGTTAAAGAAGTACATTCAGGACTTTGTGGCGCTTGACCCGACCCGCAATTACGCAGTAAATTAACTTCCAAAAGATGGCCAAAAACTTGACCCAATTTATAAATAGCGGCTAGTGTGCAAAGTCTTAAGTGATATAAAAATTAGTAAATATTTTACACACTAGGGGTACTACGCAAGTATACGTATCGTTTCAAGTAATATAGAGTTTTCTTTAAAAACCCCAGTATCGATCCCACGAGGAAGTGAAATAAGAGGTCCTTAGTCAAATTCTAGTCTATTACAATTACTCCTAGGTTGGAAATGTCGATTAAAATTGTGTTTTATCTAACAACTACTCCTAAATGCAATTGTTAAAGGTAAAGATAGTAACTATATCTAAGTGCAAATAATAATTCTAAAGATACCCTTTTTGGATGAATTGGTTTGGAGAATTTTGAGATACTAAAAAGTACAATTCTTATGTAATGAAATAGATAATGTATAGGATTGAGATGCATTTAATATTGTATGTGCCAAATAGGAGCAATCCTATTCTTTACCCTTTGGTCCAGGCATAAAGAACATTGACTAATCCTATGCTTGGTTACTGAATCTGTGGCTAGGCTGGGAGGATACCGGCTGCCACTTCGGAGCTCCCACGTTCCCTCGCCCGAGGACTAACATCTACACTTCGACACCCAAATGATAGGACCGAATTAAGGATTTTAGCCTGTCACTCTAAAATCTCCAATTATGCGCCCGATTAATATTATTTCCCTATTTATTTGCATTCAACTTCTATGAACTTCACCATTCATGGAATTTAAATGTGATTCGTACTTAGTTTTAGAAAGCATAGTCCTCTAGGATCGTATGTTTTCACAACGAATTTTAACATTACAACAGGCCTTAATTGCAATGTAAATGAAGTGCAAGTAAAAACCATCACATTTATATCTAAATTAACTTCTAACATGCATCACAAAATCCTAAGCATGAATTCTACTCATTAGAAAAGAAAAGTAAATTGAAAATAATGGCATAATCATCTCATGCCACTATTTCCAAAGAAGAAGAAAGAGTAAGAGAAATACGTCACAAAGCACGAAGAAAATGCAAAGGAAACTTCATTTAAACAAAGCAAATCCACTACATAAATGTTTACAAAATCATAAGATAATGAAGAACAATACTTAGCTTTTTCCCTTTGAAATAAAGAGGAAGATCTCTCCCACAAAGTCTCCCGTCGATCCATGCAATGCTCGTACAATCCCTTACAAATTCTCTCAAAAATCTCCTCTTCAATCTCTCCAAAAGGATAAAAATTTACATTTCTACTCTTAATCTAAGAATTCTAAACATTCCTCTAAGTTTTTCTCCAATTTTTCTCTCTAATCTTCTCTTAATCTTCCTTTTTCTAACCTATATTCGCCATTTTTAATGAGTTTGGATGAATTCCCAAGAGTTTCCTTACACACCCATTCGAAAAAACGTCCAAATACGTCGAATATTGGCCCAAAACCGCCAAAATTCGGTTCGTGGTCGTCCAGGCCGCTGTCCGCGAGTTCGAGCACGCTGTGGGTGAGCTTTTCAGCCACTTTTCGGTGGTCTCGGGAAAATCTCGCCGTCGGCGAGATGGCTCTGAGCAGCTCCACCGTTTCGCTCCGTTTGGCCCCGTTTTAGCTCCGTTTCACCCCGTTTCAGTTGTGTTGCGTTCGTAAGAGATAGCCCTACAAAATAAACATAAAAACAACCTTTCTTTAAAGTGTAATCTCATTCAAAAATATGCAAAAAGTATAAAAGAGATTAAGCATCGAAAGACTTATCGAAAGGTGTCAGGGCAGAATTTTATTTCTTGCTCGTTTTTGCTCCAAATTGCACTGTTTTTGTTTCCTTTTGCTCCAATCGCCATTTCTTGTACCTACAACCAAAAAACATACAAAATACCTTTCTTTAAAGTATAATATCATCAAAAAATAAGTAAAATGATATAGCAAAAAGCATATATATTTTAGGCGTGTCAAATACCCCCAAACTTAACTGTTACTTGTCCTCAAGTAACACTTTTACTACATAAAAATATAACTCAAGGCAATGTAATTTTTACCTTTAAGACACTAAAATTTTTCATTTAAAAGAATATAATGGTTAGATTTTTAGAAATAAATTCAGTAGCTCAGGTTAACACTACAAGTATAAGAATATTCAGCAATCAAGTCTAAGGGTTCTAGTATTCTATTTATTTCAAGATAAACCATAATTTGTTACATTAAGAATGTCTTGAAAGAGTATGTGAAAAAGGAGTTCATGCAAACTTTATCAAAATTTAGGTCAATACTTTAAATATAAATTCAGAAATGAAATCAAGTTCTCCCTTTAGAGTGACACAAGTGAAGAAAATTTTTGATTAGGTATCTCCTCAAGTTTCTCCTCATAAATATTTTTCTTTCTCTTTTATTTTTTTTTCTTTCGGGATCACATTCAATCCCTTTTTTTCACTCTTTTTTTTTCTTTATTTTTTTTATGAGGATTACTGTATCTGGAGAGCCTGTAATGTTTTTGAACTTCACTCTCCTCTTTCTAAAGTTCAAACTTAAAACATATCCTTACTTTATAATTATGTATGAGCTTTATTATTAATCATAAAGTAACAATCTCTTCTTAACACATAATACTTTAAGTCTCTTAATATTTCAAAAGTAAAGTTTTATTTACTTTAAATAGTTAACTATAATCAAATTCTTTCCTACCAAATATCTTACCCTTATAAAATTAACTTTTATTACTAAAAAAAATTTCATCCAATCCTTCCATAATATTCAATTAAAATAAAAAATTTTAGTTTTCTCAAGCGAGGTACAATTGCTAGAAGTTATGTTAATATTTTTCTTTTTGAAAATATAACAATTGAGAACAAATAAGAGTTAATATTTTTCTTCCCCCCAAACTTAAATTATAAAATATTTTGCAATTAATTTCATAAAATATAGCAGGAAGAAAAAGTAAAGATTGAATATACTTACTACTACAACATTCTATCAAATTCATATTCATGCATAATCAGGATAAAATCACTGCAGGAGAAAGTAAATCTAGCCTAAAATATACTTGTAATAAAATTACACTAAAAAGAAGTATTTTCATACCAAAATTTTATTTTTCTTCCTACCCCCAAACTTAATTTTTAACATATATAGCATCTAGTACAGAAAATAAAAGCAGGAAGAAAATAATTTAGAAATTTTATCTACCACAAATGTCTATCACCATTTACAAGTATTCATTAGGAAAGAACAATATGCAGCAGAAAGTAAATCTAAACTAATCATGCCAGAATGAAATTAACTAAACCAAAGTCTAATTAGCATAGCAGGTATCAGCAAGGGAATATAAAATGTTCTTCAAGACCTAAATAAAGTTGTAACACAAATATAAACACACATATAATAAATACAAACACAAATGATAAATGAGGATATTTCATCCTTTAACTCATCCAATCTCACTATGTTACCTTCAATTTCTAACGGAATCACTACACTAGTAAATTAGGTACTTTCAAATGATATTATAGATTATAATCTCAAAGATAAGATTATCCCTGATAAATTAATTTCCGGACACCAATCTCAAGTATCATCTAATTTTTATAATTAAGCACCTATAACAGTTATAAAGATAGTGTAAGATCATCCATATGGTATCCATCAAATAGGTTCGCGACTCCTACCTAATGAAAATAAAGTTGTAGAAAGGAAGTAACAAATTAAGATGAAACTATAATAAGAAGTTAAGGAATCACCTCCCTCAAGACACACAAAGATCAAACTACTAACAATCTAAACATCTACCAATCATCAATTAAACTTATCAATACATTATAAAGCAAACGTCATACAACACTAACAATCATGACTCTCAAAACATACTAAATCAAAACACACTGATAACTATGGGTTGCCTCCCATAAAGCACTTGGTTTAACATCATTAGCCCAACATATGATTCCACCTGGATCAAAATTTCATTTAAGTAATCCTCGATCAATCGCCCAATCATTTCCAGATCCAGGGATTCCTATAAAATCCTCAAATTTTAATTTTTCATTTAGCTCTTCAATTTCAGTTAGATTTATATCATTGTTCCTCATATTTTCTTCTAGATCCAATATTCTTCTATTGATTTTCTGAAATTGCATATTAATATCATCCTTAAAATTTATTAGAAATGAATCTTTATAAGATAATTCAATATCTCCCAAATTTTGGATAAGATTCTCTTTAGATAATTCGATTCAAGATCAAATTCTTCTATATAACTCTTATGATTCAAGTTATCTTCCAATTCTTCCCCTTTATAATTATTAAATGATTGAGGATCTATCTTAGTTGAGAAAATAGGTTTTTTTAATTCCTTAGGAATTTCTTCCAAGTGGTCTTTCAATATTCTTATCCTCTTTTCTCAACTCAAAGTTCTTTAGAAATATATCCTCAAATTCTCTTCCAAGTCTTAGTTCAATAATTTTATCTTGTTCATCATTCAATTCGGGTTTTTCTTGTGATTGAGTCGCATCTAAAGATATTAAGACTGGTTGTGTAGATGAATTCCCTAAATAGATAGGCTTTAAAATTGTATGGGGTACATCCATCTTAAGTTCATGAGATTTTTCAAGAGATGGAACTAAAAGTTTACTATTTTTGGTAGCGTCCATCATTTCACACCTCTCCCGAACATACATACGGTCTTCTTTACATAACATTTTTGACTCATCATGAAAGTCTATTTCAATCTCATTTGTTAACTTACTCTCAAAACTTTCTTGGAAATGTTCTTTACTTAGATAATCAATTTTATCCATCCAAAAACAATCATCATCTTTTCTCTCAGTTGGATATTTCATTGTCTTTAATACATCAAAAGTAACTTCTTGGTCACTAATATTCATAGTCAACTCTCCTTTTTGCGCATCTATCATAGCTTGTCCAGTAACAAGGAAAGGTCTCCCTAAAATAATTGGAATTTCTTTATCTTCCTCCATATCTAATACAATAAAGTCCAAAGGAAAGATAAATTTATCCACTTTAACAAGCACATCTTCTATAACTCCTTTTGGATAAATGATAGATCGATCAGCTAACAGAAGGGTTACAGTAGTTGGAGAAATATCGACTAAACCTAACCTTTTAAATATAGATAGAGGCATGACATTAATGCTCACTCCTAAATCACATAAAGCTTTTCCACATAATTTTTCTCCAATTGCACAAGGAATTGTAAAGCTACAAGGATCTTTAAATTTCCGAGGAAAATTTTTCTGAAGTATAGCGCTACACTCCTCACTTAGTGCAACTGTCTCATAATCCCCAAATTTTCTTTTCCTGTTTAATATATCCTTTATAAACTTTGCATAACTTGGCATATGTTTCAAAGCTTCTGTGAAAGGAATATTTATCGTTAACTTCTTAAGTACTTTCACGAACTCTGAAAATTTTTTATTCAATTCATGCTGTCTAAGTCTTTGAGGAAATGGAGGTGGTGGTTTTTCCAAATTGATTTTAGTTGGAGATATTAATTTTTCCAGATCCTTAGAAACATGTTCTTCAGGTCTTTTAGTTTCTGATGTTTCTCTCACAACATCTTTCTCTTTTCTAACCACATTCTCTATCTCTCTTTCATTTTTTAATTGGACAGCTTCTATTTGTTCATTAGTGTTCTCTTTAGGGTTGATCTCATTGTTGCTAGGAAGTGTTTCTTGGTGTCTATTACTAAGTGAACTAGCAATTTGTCCCAGTTGATTCTCTATGTTTCTAATCGCAGCATTTTGACTTTGCAACTGGTTTTCCATTTGCAATATCACTTCTTCCATAGATATTTTCTTATCCTCAGATTGTTAATCATTGTTAGAGTTCGGTGGATATGAAAGTCTATTGTTTGTGTTCTCGTGGTTATTCCAACTTCCATTAGGATTTGCATGATTATTTTCCCATTTTTGGTTTCCACCATTAGTAGTATAATTCCGATTAAATTTTGGATGGTTCTCCTAATCAGGTTGTAAAAGTTAGAGTACGGGTTGTTTATGGTATTTAAAGTCTCATATGTTAAGTTAGAATCAATCATATGCCCTAAAGAAATTTCCTCACTTACAGGAGTAAATTGAGGTTGGTTCATTCCAAATTGGTCCAACTTCCTTGATATTGCAGCAATCTGAGATGCAAGAATTGTAATCATATCTGTATCATAAATACTAGCTACATTTTTATGATTTACCATTGTAGAGGACCATTGAAATTCATTTGTAGCCATTTCTTCAATTAATGCATACGCTTCATCAAATGATTTTGAAATTAATGATCCACTAGCGGTAGCATCAATTATAGACCTAAGGGATCTTACTAACCCATTATAAAAAGTTTGAATGATTAACCAATTGGGCAGAGCATGGTGTGGAAACTTTCTTAGGAGTTTCTTAAATCTTTCTCAGGCTTCGTATATTGATTCCCCTTCATACTGACAAATTGAGATAATATCGTTTCTAAGTTTAGTAGTCCTTGAAGGTGGAAAATACTTAGCTAGGAATTTCGACTTAACTCCTCCCAATTTTTAATAGAGCCGAGTGCTAATGAATATAACCATATTTTAGCCTTATCCCTTAGTGAGAAAGGAAAAAGCCTTAGTCTAACAACGATCGTCTGACATACCGTTATAATGAAATGTAGCACAGAGTTCTAGAAAATTTGATAAGTGTAAATACGGTTCCTCCAAAGGAGTTCCTCTAAACTGATTGTTCTGCACCAGTTGGATAATCTCAGAATTTATTTCAAATGAGTCAGCTTCTACGACAGGGTATTGTATACTTAAGTGAATTTCATCTGTCGTAGGATTTATGCAATCCCTCAAAAATTTATGATGATTTTCCAATTTATTATCTTGAAAGTTTTCTATTTCCACTTCTAGTTTTTTGAGTTCTTTCTGAATTTTTATTTTTTTATTTTCTTCAAACTCGGGATCATAAGGCACAAGTCCTACAGATCCTTTGTTTCGCATACGTAACACAATAAATAATATAATAATAATTAAACAAATAAACGACGAAATATATTCAAAACAACAAAATATTTTTACGAACACCATATTTTTCACACAAACAATTTTTTCACAATAATGTTTCATACAACAAAAAAAAAATTTTCACACAAAAATAGTTTTTACTACACTACAGTTTGCCAAATCTAATCCTAATTGCTTCAACTAAAATTCTCCTAAAGTTCTTACCGAAGCCTCCCCGGCAACGGCGCCAAAAACTTTACCCGACCCGCAATTACGCAGTAAATTAACTTCAAAAAGATGGCCAAAAACTTGACCCAATTTATAAATAGCGGCTAGTGTGCAAAGTCTTAAGTGATATACAAATTAGTAAATATTTTACACACTAGGGGTACTACGCAAGTATACGTATCGTTTCAAGTAATATAGAGTTTTCTTTAAAAACCCCAAGTATCGATCCCACGAGGAAGTGAAATAAGAGGTCTTTAGTCAAATTCTAGTCTACTACAATTACTCCTAGGTTGGAAATGTCGATTAAAATTGTGTTTTATCTAACAACTACTCCTAAATGCAAGTGTTAAAGGTAAAGATAGTAACTATATCTAAGTGCAAATAATAATTCTAAAGATACCCTTTTTGGATGAATTGGTTTGGAGAATTTTGAGATACTAAAAAGTACTATTCTTATGTAATGAAATAGATAATGTATAGGAATGAGATGCATTTAATATTGTATGTGCCAAATAGGAGCAATCCTATTCTTTACCCTTTGGTCCAGGCATAAAGAACATTGACTAATCCTATGCTTAGTTACCGAATCCGAGGCTAGGGCTGGGAGGATACCGGCTGCCACTTCGGAGCTCCCACGTTCCCCTCGCCTGAGGGCTAACATCTACACTTCAGCACCCAAATGATAGGACCGAATTAAGGATTTTAGCCTGTCACTCTAAAATCTCCAATTATGCGCCCGATTAATATTATTTCCCTATTTATTTGCATCCAACTTCTATGAACTTCACCATTCATGGAATTTAAATGTGGTTCGTACTTAGTTTTAGAAAACATAGCCCTCTAGGATCGTATGTTTTCACAACGAATTTTAACATTACAACAGGCCTTAATTGCAATGTAAATGAAGTGCAAGTAAAAACCATCACATTTATATCTAAATTAACTTCTAACATGCATCACAAAATCCTAAGCATGAATTCTACTCATTAGAAAAGAAAAGTAAATTGAAAACAATGGCATAATCATCTCATGCCACTATTTCCAAAGAAGAAGAAATAGTAAGAGAAATACGTCACAAAGCACGAAGAAAACGCAAAGGAAACTTCATTTAAACAAAGCAAATCCACTACATAAATGTTTACAAAATCATAAGATAATGAAGAACAATACTTAGCTTTTTCCCTTTGAAAGAAAGAGGAAGATCTCTCCCACAAAGTCTCCCGTCGATCCATGCAATGCTCGTACAATCCCTTACAAATTCTCTCAAAAATCTCCTCTCCAATCTCTCCAAAAGGGTAGAAATCTACATTTCTACTCTTAATCTAAGAATCATAAACATTCCTCTAAGTTTTTCTCCAATTTTTCTCTCTAATCTTCTCTTAATCTCCCTTTTTCTAACCTATATTCGCCATTTTTAAAGAGTTTGGATGAATTCCCAAGAGTTTCCTTACGCACCCCTTCGAAAAAGCGTCCAAATACTTCGAATATTGGCCCAAAACCGCCAAAAGTCAGTTGGTGGTCGTCCGGGCCGCTGTCGGCGAGCTTTTCGGCCATTTTTCGGTGGTCTCGAGAAAATCTCGCCGTCGGTGAGATCGATCTCGCCGTCGGCGAGATGGCTTTGAGCAGCTCCACCGTTTCGCTCCGTTTGGCGCCGTTTTAGCTCCGTTTCGCCCCGTTTCAGTTGCGTTGCGTTCGTAAGTGATAGCCCTACAAAATAAACATAAAAACAACCTTTCCTTAAAGTGTAATCTCATTCAAAAATATGCAAAAATTATAAAAGATATTAAGCATCGAAAGACTTATCGAAAGGTGTCGTGCGTAATTTCATTTCTTGCTCGTTTTTGCTCCAAATTGCACCGTTTTTGTTTCCTTTTGCTCCAATCGCCATTTCTTATACCTAAAACCAAAAAACATACAAAATACCTTCCTTTAAAATGTAATATCATCAAAAAATAAGTAAAATGATATAGCAAAAAGCATATATATTTTAGGCGTGTCTGCGCTCATCAGTCAGGTCCGAAAATGAAAATGAAGATTAAAAGACTAGGGTACTACTGGCCCTCGATGATGACCCACTGTATGAAAGTTGCCAGAAGTTGTCACTAGTGCCAAGCGCATTGAGTGGTTCTACATCAACCTCCAAATGTGCTACATCCGACAATCGCATCGTGGCCATTTGACTGTTGGGGCACAAATATAATGGGTCCGATAGAACCACCTTCTTCAAGAGGACATCGCTTCATTCTTGCAGCTACAGACTACTTTTCTAAATGGGCAGAAGCTATACCACTCAGAGAAGTGAAGGCACACAATGTAATACAGTTTTTCAAAAACCAAGTCTTCTACCGTTTTGGGGTACTGCACAGGATCATTACAGATAATGGTTCTGCATTCAAAAGTACAAAGATCAACAATTTTGTCAGAAGACACGGGATCGATTGGCGATACTCAACGATCTACTACCTAAGAGCAAACGGCTTCACCGACGCTTTTAATAAAATTCTCGTTCAAATTTTAAAGAAAACTTTGGACAACAACAAGAGAAATTGGCACGAGAAGTTGTTAGAAGCCTTATGGGCCTACAGGACGACTTTTAGAACTCCTACTTAGTCTACGCCTTACACTTTAGTGTACGGGTCCGAGGTCGTCTTGCCCCTAGAAGTTCAGCTTCCGTCATACCGAATTGTAGTTGCAGAAAATATCACTATAGAAGAAAATGCAGACTACGACTGGAAGAATTGGAAAGCTTGGAAAGGAAAAGACTTTCCACAAAGCAGAATTTAGAACTGTATTAAGCCAAGATGATCCAGGCCCATAATAAACTCATCTGTCCCAGGACATTCAAAGTCGATGACTTAGTTCTTGTTCTCAAGAGGACTATTCTTGCACATCACAAGATAGGCAGTAAATTTGAACCAACATGGGAAGGACCATTCGTGGTCGAGACAGTTTACTCAGGAGGTTCCTACCAACTGGCAAATTGCCTTGGAGAACGACCCATGCTTCCAATCAATGGATGGTATTTAAAGAAGTATTACGCAACCTGATGTTTCGAAGGGTGGCCTCTAAAATAGAATCTTATCCCTAGAAACACGGGTGAAGTAATCACTTTGTGACTGGGTCCTAACCCAAAACAAAATAAAATGGATGATAAAAAAAATCTCATCAACAAAAATGTTAAAAAGAAAACATAGGAAATCATAATAATAAAATGTCAATCATTCCTTTTAAATCCATTCATTCCTGATATTTTCTCATCTCTTCCTTCTTCCTTTAAATTTAAAAGAAGTGAATAAGAATTTTTAAGTGTTTTTTTTTCTTATTGTTCTTGTTCTTAATACAGCCCCTGATCCTTTCCTTGTTTTTCGCAGGGAAATGTCGAACGGGCGGTTGGTGCTAAACTTTAGAAATGGCGTGAGTCTAGCACTTGATGAAAAGAGGGTGAGGGATGGAGCAGTGATAGAGATTGACTCAGACTTCACACTAGCTGGCTTACAATACGAAGAAAATGATTGGATCCCAGTTGATAGAGAAGAACTTCACAGCCAGACAGTGATGGAAATGGGTGGCCCGAGCCACCAATCTAGCAACAAGAAAAGAAAAGAAAACACCCCGCATGCAACCGGAGAAGATAAAAAAATTAAGTCCCTGGTTGCCACAGTAGAAGGTAGGCTTGTCAGTGCCGCACCCGCAGAAATTCAAAGGGTAAGGAGAGCTACTCTCACAGCTACCCAGCAAAGAAATAAGAATCGTCGCATTCGCAAAATATTGACCAAGTTAGCAGAATATCAATATAAATAAACAGTGGATACTGTTAGTGCAAATGCTCTAAGGAGACCGGTTCGTCAGGAACCAGAAAGAAGAAAGTCAATTCTAAGAAGGTCAGAACAAATAAAATAAATATCAAGAAAAGCAGAAATAGAGTTGGTACCTCGACGCCGAGCATACATACCAGATTCGAAGAGTCTTGTTGCGAAAGCAACCCCGGAGGATGTCCCTATGGAGACTATACCCGAGGAGCCGAGACATGCAGAAGAATGTGCTGGGGTTGAACCATACATCCCGCAGTATGTTACTAGACACCGAGGACTTCAGATAATCCCGGAATATGAGCTGGAGAAAATGCAATTAGTTGAGAAGAAAACCTTTGAATACTTTGAAAGAATTGGAAACAAGAGGGTCAACATCATGGAAGGCCTCGAACTGCATATAGATGTTTTCTCAGATTATGAGCAACAACAAATTGTATATTGCATCCTCGAATTACAGAAAATGGGTCGAGCTGGCCGCCTGAGAGAAAAAACATATTCAGAACCCCGAAGATGGATGCCAGGAAAGGGAAGAGTTACAATCCAATGCGGATGTTGCTACAATTTTGCCACATACAGAAAAGGAAATCCACCAGGGATACTCCATCGCAGTCAGGTGGATCCGATGCCAAGAATCATCAAGAGAATGGTGAGAAGGATGATAACATGGAGGGTACTGCCTGCAGATTGCATACCCAATAGCTGCATTATCAACATCTATAAGGAAGGTGACTGCATACCTCCGCATATAGACCATCATGACTTTGTTAGACCCTTCTGCACAATTTCATTGATCAACCAGTGCAACATCATGTTCAGATCTGACCTCCAGATTATAGGCCCCGGTGAGTTCCGAGGGCCGGTAGAGATACCACTACTGGTAGGTTCCGTCTTGGTGTTAAAAGGAAACGGAGCAGACGTTGCGAAGCATTGCATTCCAGGAGTGCTTATGGAGCGGATCTCAGTTACTTTTAGAAGAATGGACGACAGAAAAATGCCTTACCACTTTCAGACCGGATCCGAATTGGAGAGTCTCCGGCCCTATGAGCTGCGAGTTACATGGGAAATAAGCACACCTCCAATACACATCCATGCGACATTCCTGCCAAGGGTGGTCGTTGACCTCATTTTTGATGAGGTCTTCCTTTCTTCTTTTAGTGCTTAGGATCTAGCCTTAGGCTTTTCCTTCGACTATCTTAGAGGACTAGAATCGGGACCCGCCTTTTAGAAATTCAAACCACTTCTAAACTCCCCGCAAACTCCACAAACTTGACTATAGACCCCTAATCACCTGGAGGGTCGAAATCAAATGTGGAAGTTTAAAGGATGAGTTCCTATAGGACTCTTCGGGCCTTAGGATCGCCCTCGGTGGCCCGGTCTCGTGAAGGGGCCGACTTACACTACACTTACACACTACATTTCCACACACTTCCTAAAACCACACCCATACCCAACTTAACCTCCCGACTCATGTGAGTGATTCACATGGATGGTCCTTAACCCCTAAGCCCTCGGCAAGAGGGTTAGGAACAACATAGTGAATGCCTCAAATGAGTCCTTTCATGGCTCATATGGGCTTGAAATGGCTTCATGGCTCAACCAAAATGATTTCACCCCACTCAAATTCAGCCAATCTTCAATTTCCCAAATTTTCAATTTTTGACCCCCGGACCCTACACCTACTAAACCTACCCAAAACCCTCGAAATTACCCAAATTTTTGCAAAATTTCCAAATTACCTAAAATTTTCCAAAATCAATCCCAAACACCTCCACATCACTCAAATTGATCATCCATACCCAAAAATACCAAAAATTCCAAGAAAACCTCCCAATACCCTCCAAATAACCCAAAATACCCTTCTTGACCAAAAAATCCAAAAATTCAAAAAATTCCCCAAAAATTCCAGAAAATCCCAAATATTCCCAATTTCATTTTGTCCAACTACACCATGGGCCAATTTTGTCAATTTACCCTACTTTTGTCAAAACCCCCAAATTGACCCATTTTAACCCAAAGTGGACCCAATGTCAAACCAAACCTACCCAATTGACCCCAATTTTGGTCCAATTCAATTCTAAACTTCAATTCAACATTCCCAATACCAATTTAGACCAAATCCAAGTCCAATTTGATTGACATTTGGATCCAATTTCACTTTGGGCCTTAAAGCCCAAATTTGGACCCATGACCCAAACTTAGCCCAAACTAACCCAATTCAACTCCAATTAACCCCAAATCTTTTCTAAACCTTCCTTAACATCCTCATAAACAAAACACTAACATGATTTGCCCAAGATTTTGACCCAAACCCCACTCAAATTCAACCCAAAATCAAAAAGCCCAATTTCGACCTAAACCCAAATCTAACCCAAATAGAGCCCAAACCTCAAAATTAAAACCCAACCAAAGCCAAAACCTCTTTGAAACACTCCCATAAACATTTCTTAACATTTATTTTACATCAATTTCAACCCTAGCCCAACATTGGCCCAAGTAAGCCCAATTTCGACCTAAACCCAAATAAACCCAAATTCAACCCAATTCAAACCCAAACCACCTTAAATCTATTTCAAATTATTCATGAAACATCCCTAAACCAAAACCAACAACTATTTGGCCCAAACTTCTACAAAAATTCCCATCCATGAACACATCCTTAAACTTAAAAGCCCACTTCCCTTAAACCTTCTTAAAAGCCCATTTCCTTCAAAATTCAAAAGCCCAAATCTACCCTAAAGCCCACATGACATCTCCACTTGTCATCCATTTAATTAAATCCATTACCTAAGTCCTAAAATCATCATTGAATTATCCCAAATGAAGCTTCATCCAAATTCCCATCAAATTACCAAAAAATTTCTTAAAACCCTTTTCATGAAACAAATCAACCTTTTCCCAAGCCAAATGAAGCCATGAACAAGCCATTCTCAAGCCACATGAAGCCATGAGGGCTTTGACTTGTCATTAGTCCATTTATGGCAAGAAGAGGGGGTTCTTTCTTAAACCTCCTTTAACCCTTTTTACCTTAATCATGTCACACACTAAACCATGTTTAGCCACCTCATCATGGATGGAGACTTCACCACTCCTTCTAAGCCGACCTAAATGATTCCCTCAGCTAAAATCGTAGCTTGGAAGGATGCACCAAGCCCAAAATGGTGGGTTGACCCAAACCAAGCCAAAGTGAGCCTTCTCCCATTCCATTTAAATCAAACTCCTTTACACATGTTAAACCTCAATCGCCTACACTAAACCCCGACCCCGACCCACCCGACCAAGATGGTGACCATCGCTCGGCCGGCCGGCCACCGAGCCGCCGGAAAACACCATGGCCGAGAGCTCACATGTGAGCCAACATTGAAATTCTCACTTGCCGAGCCGCCCCATGCCTAGTGGTCACCATGGCCGATCTTCTCCTCACCGCAGCAGCCTGATCCCAAGCCCTAACTCCTCTCGAGAGGCCTTCCACCCTCTCCTATTTAAACTCCACCCCTCTCGGCCATGAGGGGAGCCGAAAAAAAACCTTAAGGAAACTCGCCAAAATCACTCTGCATCACTCTCTACACATAGAGCACTTGATCCCCAACGTGAGATCCCCCTGCCATTTCTCCTGCCGTAAGCTCAATTTCGAGCTCGAAATTCCACCCAAAACCAGGACACTTCTCCACAGTGAGCCAATTCCCAAATTGATTGGCTCTACACCTTCAACTGTACCAAGGGAAGGTGTCCACCATCAAAAGCCCCATCTCCGAGCCACCCAGCTTGCTCCAGCCTCCAAGCTTTGTGATCGGGCTTGGTCGAAATCATATCCAGTACAATTCACCGTACCAGGAGACTTCATCCTGGAGCTTGCTAGGACCCAATCGAAGGTGCAACAACTCTCGCATTGAAGCCACACTTCTCCGAGCCAAGGTATGAGCTAACTCTTCATCCCGAGCTTCGAAGATTCTCTATTTCAAATGCCTTAGTTCCAATGCATGTTAACCGTATAGATGTGTTCGTCTCTTCGAGACGAATCCATAGAGTATAAGAACATAAAAATCCATCGAGAATCGAGTGAGATCTTAGTGGATTTAGTGTGGACGGCTCTCGGGCGAGAACACTTGGGGACGATGAACGGATGCCGTCCATTCAATACACGCGCGGACGAACGGCTCGGATGGCGTCGGACCAGGAAACGGTGCGAGAACCGCGGGGCCCGGGCTGCCGACTCGAGTGGCGGCGTCGAATGGGAGCGCGCCGCGTGGCCTTCGGAGTCGCCGAGGATGCGCTGGCGCCGCGTGGATAAATAGAAAATTAGGGTATTTTCTTATTTATTTAATTCCCTAAACTTCAAAAATCCATATCTTTGTGTAGAAAAATCACAAAAATAAAATAAAAATACCCTCTTGCTCAGTGAACAGAGGAGAATAATGTGGAAAAGAAATCATTTAATTTCATTAAGTATTTTATTTTTTATGATTTATTTACTCTCTCGCATACATTTAATTCTCCATGCATGTATACAATTCACCATGGCATGAGACCATAGGGCTTTTGAAGCCTCTCGAACTTGGGAACATTCCCTGAATTTTCCAAGGTCGTAGGCCATCTCTCGTGAAAAGTTATTTATTTTTCAAATGCATGTTGTTGTTTTGAGTATTTTAATTCCAAAAATTAGCATGTTGTGAAATAAATTCTAGAAATATTTGGTGATGTTCCTTATGACCAGAGAACTCTAGGAAAAATAGGACTTGAGTTAATTCACTCAGCATTAACCCTAATCGGCTTAAACACCCAAAATAGGTCTTTAATTAATTAGAGTTAACCAGGTATCAAATTGACTTGAAATCAATTCTCCACTGACCTTTAGGATCAGAGGAATCCACCATAAAAATTTGAAGTCAATTGGACTTGGTTAGCCCCACTAATTGGGTCGATTAAGTCACTTAGCCATTTTAAACTTTAAAAATTCATAACTTTTAAAATACTTTTCAAAAATTCACCAAATTGGTTTTGGAGCCTCTCTGATATCAGGGGAACCTAAGAAAATTAAAATGTCAATTTTCTAAAAAAGTTGATTTTTAATAATATTTTAATATTTTTAATAATTAAAAAATAATAAAAATCACAAAAATAATAAAATTCACCAAAATGTCACATTTTGAATTTTAATCACTTAGGAACAAATCCCACATTTTTCCTAGGTCTATTTAGTGAGATATTGAATTTTAAAGCCCTAAGGTAATTTTAAAAATTAAAAAATGTATTTTCTAGCATTTTCACTAAAATAATTATAATAAATCATAGAAAAATCAGAAAATTGCAAAATTTGTTTCTCTGGTTTCCTTGATATCAGAGAGATTTTTGAAAAATATAAAATTCATTTTTCAACATTTATTTTATTTTAAAATTAATTAACACTCCAAAACTTAAAATAATTATAATAAAAATAATATAATTCAAAAAATCACCAAAATTGGTCCAAGTGCTTCTCTGGTCATTAGGAATGTCCCCTAATTTTCTTAAGGACAGAAACTTTCCCTTGGTCATGTTATCAAATTTTCCTTGAAAATCTCTATTTTCCACCAAAAATAATTATATAAATAAATTAAATACAGAAAAATCACATTTTCTCCTCTCATGTCTTTATTGACATATGAGTGAAGTCACATAAAAATTTCAAGTTCATTTAAGTTCAATTTAGTGAGTTATGAAATTATTAAGCTTAAAGGGTAAAATGGTAATTAAAATCTTTAATCCTTAATTAAAACTTTAGGTTTAATAAAAAGTCAACAAGTAAAATATTTGATCTTAATCTGATTTGGATGATTGAAATTTAAATAATTAAAGGGTAGAAACCCATTAAATAATTTTAAAAATGATTAAACCTTAATTAAATAATGGATTAAATTTGGAAGAATAATAAAATTGGAATTATTAAAATAAGGGATCTTTATTAGGAAGAGATTTATTCTTTAATTTAAAAATCCCTAAACTAATTATATCATTAATATTCAATTTTTAATTAAAATGATAACTCAAATTTAAAATATTAAAAAAAACTTAATTAAATTATTAAACTCTTTCAAAAATTTCAATTAAAATTAAAGATAAAACTTAATTAAAAATTAAATTAAAATTAAATTAAATCAATTAAATTAAATTAAATTAAATTAAATTAAATTAAATAATTAAACTAAATTAAATTAAACAATTAAATTAAATTAAATTAAATTAAATAATTAAATTAAATTAAATCAAATCAAATTAATTAAATACCAAATCAAATTAAATTGAACTATGTTAAACTAAATTAAAACTCAATTAAATTGAGTTAAATTAAATATAACATCACCTAAGACATAAAAGAAATTAAATATAAAACAACTTGAACACTATTCCAAATTTAAACTCTTTAATTTAAACCAAATCATTTCAATACTAATTTACCCTCGAAAGCTTTGATTATTATAACTCCTAAATTAAACGTCAAATGAAATGTTACTCCACTCATAGGATATTCAAATGTCCTAGTTCACCGAGCAAGTTAACAAGACTTGAAAACCTCTGACGATCGATTCATTTATATAATTAAATTCATTTGGACTTAAAACAATCCTAGAAATATCGAAAAGATGTTTAAGATCCTTCTTAAGCACTTTCTCAATATGATAGGATATTTATAAGAACAATCGAATTTGATTATTCTTCGATGAAGAAAATCGTCCTTAAACCAAAACACAAAGAACCTAGACGTCATAGGAAATGACTAGTTATAGGATTAGGAATTTGGTAAAAACCATAACCTTTCCCTTAGCTTTACCTAGGAACTTGCTTAAATATGCTAATTGTGTTTTAAGTGCAGCTTGGGATGACGGGAAGACCCTCCGAGTACGCTTTTATTTTATTGCAATTTACTTTCTTGCAATTTACATTATTGCAATTTACTTTATTGCAATCGCGTTTATTTTTCTTGCATGATAAAACAACCGTTGCATGAAAACTCACACCTTTAGGATAGCCTCTAAAACCGAAACCAAAATTAAGTTAAAAGTCATTGCAAGATAAAATTCACCGCCACAACATTTCAAAATATAAAACAACTCAAAATTTAATCACAAACGTAACACAAAACTACAATTGCAACTAAACTAAAACGTCCCGTTGGATGATCGGGAATACCTCGGATGATGTAACCTACGTGTTGCTAACGGATTTCCTACTGGTCTAAATGAAAGTGTGGAACTCATTCAAGCTGAGTTTAGCAAATTCATCCGGACTAAGTGAATCCGATAAAAATAATGATGCCTGAAGGATGGAACCGCGGGATCTTAACCGGTGTCGTTATAATCAACTT
Organism: Papilionanthe hookeriana x Papilionanthe teres; assembly: GCA_022702705.1. Classification (NCBI taxonomy): domain Eukaryota; kingdom Viridiplantae; phylum Streptophyta; class Magnoliopsida; order Asparagales; family Orchidaceae; genus Papilionanthe; species Papilionanthe hookeriana x Papilionanthe teres. The sequence goes on from CM040424.1 coordinate 154,194,805, forward strand.
TAAGATTTGTTTTAAATAAAACATAAAAAACACCTGGAAATTAAGATTTTCTCTAAACCAAAACACTTTTCTCAACTCCCGATTTATGATTTCTAAAACTAAACCTCTCGCAACAACAAGGAGCTCGGAGCATGGTGGGCAAGACGACCATCGTCATCAAGCAAAACCCGAGTCTACTTCAAAGAAAACTTTCCTAGAATTAAAACAACCGAGCCATAGGACTTCGAGGTAGCTTCGCTCTAGTGCAACATAAATCCTCAACTCTTCGTTAGGCATTTCGCATTGCAAATTAAGCCCTAACCGGTCTTAGGATTCCGAGGTAGTCGTCCGATACGACAATAAACCCTCACATCTTCTAGAGCTATTTGTTTGATTTTATCATACAAATATAAGCCCTAATTAATTGAAATCGGCAAGATCGAAATATCAAATAAACATTAGGACTTTCCTAAATTCAAGCCAAACGATAGGATAGTCGGGAAATTATCGAAGTTCACTTCGAATCGTTGATTTCTCCTACCTTTCTTCCTTTGGATTCACAAAACAAAATGTTCCAAAAATTTGATCCATTCCCTATTGAAACTCCAAAGTTTAATCTTTGAAAACCTTAAACTTTGAAATTCTTGAGAGCGTAATCATCGATTATTATCGAGAGTTTTCTTAGGTGATTCCCGTCACTTAAGATGTAATTAACTATAGGGCTTGCCCTTATAGGGAATTTTAAAGAACCTGTGTAATATAAACCCTCGTTTAATGTTTTCATATTAAGCGTGGGAAACTTGTCGGCTTATAAAATTGGTTCGTAGACCAAACGGATGTCACTAATCTTCTAGTTTATTTAATCAAGCCCCACCATCAAGCAGTGTGTCTATCCTTAGGGATAGATACACGGCTCGTGGTGCGGTGCTCGTTTATATAAACTATTTGGGATGTGAGGTCGGTTTAATCTCATATCTTAAAACTTTCAAATTTAAAAATTATTTTCAAAATCAAATACTACTTTTCAAATTATTTATTTTAATTAAATTAAAAATTCGCCGACGATTTCGTTAAGCGACCCCTCTTCAAAATAAAACACGACCTAAAAATATGCCGACAGATTTCGGCGACTCCGCTGGGAGAATTCCTCTCTCCATTATAATCAAATAATTCTCGCTTTCAAAAATCGGTAGTGTATCCATGTCCCTAATGGATCAAACTACTCCTTCTTTCCGTTGGAATACTATGTTCATTTCTATCTCGAACAAGTATAGCCAACATTCTCTCGGATTTAGGAGCCACCGTTTAAACACCCCTAAACAGAGAGGTTCCGAGATCCTTTTACCTCATTTCGAGGTGGGTGGACCCCCAATAGGTGTTAGTTTAGGAGTGATCCTTCGAGTCGAGAAGTCTTGCTTAAGACTTTCTTTTCCTTTCGAATCGGATTCCTTACCTTCTCTACACCTTTCGAACATTCCGTTCTAAATAAACAAACCCTCTAATAAGTGATTCTTTTAACAAATGATAAATACATGAACAAAGAATGAGTTCTGGACTCTTTTCAATTCCTTTCTTTTCGTCCTAAAGAAAAGAAGCATAACTCGGACCGACAACCGAATCAACCTCGCGTAAATGGAAGCCCCGAAACCGATTTTCTCCTTCACCAACGGACCGGACTTCGCCGTCTATAAGGATGAACCGCCCGACAATGGGGTCATCCGATTCGGGACAGGATTTGAAAACACGAACGTCAAGGTCACCGATGTCTCCCTCTTGCACCGACAAACAAGGTATCCGAAGCCGAGGAACCACCGCTCGAGTTCAACCTCAGTCGACCCAAGAGTTTCCTCCCCCGCAAAGGGTCCCGACTAGGAGGAGTACCGCCGTCCGCAGGAGGACCGTTCTCACTACCCCCACCGGTCTAGTTGTTTCCGCACCTACCCCGACTCTCGCCAAATCAAAGGGGAAAGGAATCCGTAACTATGATAAACCTCGTTACCGCGGAGGGTACGGATCTTCCCGTAAGACCTTCTCGTCTTCGAAATCGGGTCCAGCTTCGAAGATTCCTTCGCCGACAAAGACCCAAAGAAGAAATAGAAATAGAAGGATCGCCGTGGAAGCCGTAGCCGCCGAGGTCGCCTTCCCGAGGAAATTCCGCAGTTGCCGTAATATACACCGTTACCGAATATACACCACTGCCTGACTACATACCACTTTTGGGAGGAAGCAGGTTCCATCCCCTCTCCGCCGCAGAGGATGAAGAGAATGTTCGAAAGATTGCTACCACATTACCACAGCCCGCATACTACAACGATAACCGCAAGAAAAGAACTCGAACTACGCCGTTCGCTCGACCGCAAACTTTGGTAGAAAAGCTAACGAAAGAAGGAAAATTGCCCCGTGTCGGAAATTCTACGAAGGATGTGGCGGGTGCCGCTCAAATCCCGTCTTGGGCCCCGAGTAGAACCCGCCGTCATGATAGAAAAGCCAAGCAAGAGAATGAAGGCTAGCCCGCCCGTCGTAGTATCGTGTTGCGATTAGGGAGGATACCACCTTCCAAAGATTCGGCCGATGCACCATCCGGTCATAGACCTTCCGTCGCTAGAAGGATGGTGTGGCGTCCCACTACGGGGCAGCTGAGACCGAAACAAGCAGTCCCGAGAGAGAAAGTCTCGCCAGAGGCCGGAATCCGAAGAAAGTGCTACCGCGATGAAGGGGACTCGTGAAAAGGACCCGGCAACCATCGCATGACAACCACAAAGATACACGAAAGCTCCGCTAGAAGATGCCATGGAAAAGCCGAGAACCGACATCCGACGGTCGGCAAAAGAAAGAGAAGAAAAGTTCGGAGATGAGATCGACTCATCGGAATTCATGGACAATGAATATGCGAAATCAACATGGTCGAGACACGAGCTTCATCAGCTTCTCAAGGTGCTCCCTGCAGCTCGCAGAAGAGAGGAGCCGGAACCGATGAAGAGACAGACTTCAGAAAAGGACGACACGATCGCTCAAATGGCGAAGAGGATGGAAGAGATGGCCGTAGCTCTAGCCACTCTCCAAAGTCAAGTACAACCACATAGTAGAGACACCCCCGAAGTCATTCACATCGTAGACGGAGGAAAGGAGATTACATCCGTCAATGGGGATGACCAAACTGAAAAGGATACAACACAAAGTATGATCCCCGAAAAGGATATCAAGAACTTGGTAGCAAAGCAAAGTGCGAGAAGCCCTAAGCACAATCGAAGAACGGGACATCTATTCGGACGGTAGACCTTACCCGAAGAATTCGACGCCGTCCAATACCCAAAGGGCTTCGTACCACCTCTCGTTTAAGACCTTCGACGGAACCGGGAACCCCCGACAAAGATGTTGCACACTTTCGTGCCGCTTGTTGCAATGCCGGCGGGAGCGATGCGCTACTCTTCCGACGGCTCGTTAGCGGTCCGTCGAGAATCGCCTTCGACCGGTATGCGTAATTACCCAATCGGATTCGTGAAGACGTTCTCGCAGCTAGAGAGCCTCTTCATCAAGCGATTCGCCGGAGCTCGCACTCACATCACTATAGGTGATTTAGTGGTAGAGAAACAAAGGCCGAATGAAACTCTAGTGGATTACATACTTCGATGGAGAAACTTAAGCATGAAGTGTGAACCACAACCGCAAGAACAACATGCAATCAGCATCTTGCTTAAAAGCATTCACGGCCCGATAAGCACTTCTCCTCAAGGGATTCACTATTAAGACTTTTGAGAAGTTGTTAAGCAAGGCCGGAAGCTTGCAAGAAGAGGCGAAGCAATTAAGTTTTGCCGACAAGACGGACAAGCGAAGCCGGTGAAGACTTTCGAAAAGAAATCTGGGGTCGTTGCAGCGAGCTGACAAAGGCAAACAACCGATGCAAATACCACCGTAACGGCCGCAACGAACCACAACAAAATTACCAAGAACCCCGGTCCAGCCTATCGCCGTCTCCGCAAGATGAACAACCGTCTCGTCCGCAACGTACATCGAGGGAGCTTCGAGCAGAGAATATCCGTTCAAAAATGAAGCAAGCACCGAAGATGTTCCGTAGCTTAATGAAAACTCCGGATTTCCAACTGCCAGAGCCCAAAAGACCAGTAGGAAGTCAACAAGAAAGGTGATCCCAACTTTTGCCCCTACCATCGGATGCTTGGGCACAAGATGAAGACCGCATTACCTTCAAAAGTCGGCTCAACGACAACCTTCGGAAAGGAAATATAACAATCCCGAAGGAGTACATGAAGGAACCCCGTAAAGGAGGTTCCGTCAATGTTATCTCAACCGATCCCGTCATTCCGATAGATCCCTATGCAACCAACGATGGATGGACTACCGCCTCGGACGAGATCTTCGAAGAAGATTTTAGACAACATCCGAACCGCTTCGGTGCGAGCTTCAATTCGTAGTTCGAGACCCGTTAAGCCGGTACTATCACTCGCGATAGAAGAACCACCTCGACAGAGACAATCGAAGAGAAGAAGAAAATCGACGAAGAAGAGGGGACCGAGACTCCTAAGGCTGCGACTAGGGGCCGCTTATCCTAGGATAGCTTGCTTCCGATTCTGGGGAGAAATCCCTCGAACCTCTCGATTTTGTATGATTATCTCGCTCACTTCGGTGGGATCATATAATGATAAGGGTGATGGCGTTGGCTACGTTTTGACTCGTTTCTAACGATTACGTAACTAGCGACAATCCGGGCGTCGATTTCGATACCAACAACAATTCTCAAATCATACAAGATCTCGACGATCAAAATGACGAAGAAGGCATCCATCAAGGAGGCTACGAGAGTTCAACAAGCAACGGATCTATCTCGCGAGTTTCGAGGAGCTCCAGCTACGATAGAAGTTAGAGCCTTCGTATTTGGAAGATAATCCGTAAGAGCCAGCCATTCCGATTCGTGAGGAGACACCGACAAACTCAATACTAGATTCGAAGAAATTACGAAGTCAACCTAAGAAGTGGAAAAGTTCTACCTCCGAGAATGGGTCCAAAAGACAAAGGAAAGGTGTGGTTGTTCAAGAAGAACCAACCCCAACGAAGAAATACCCATTCGAGAAGAAGCCGAGACGCAGGAGAACAAAGTGGACTACAACGTGCTAGCCCATCTTAGGAAACTACCGGCCAAACCGAGCATTTACGACGCTCTCATCTTATCAAAGGAGATGAGAGAAGCTCGATCAAGGCCTTACTTCGATCCGGAAATTTGCTAAGCTCAAATGGCCGGAGATTCCTTGGATGAGGTTCGCTCGTTAAAGGAACAGACGAGGTGTCACCTTCACGTACAATGACCTACTACTCGGGATGCGGATCACAACCGACCGTTGTACATTTCGCTTACGATCGGGAAGTTTACGCTCTCCGCAGTTTTGGTGGATCCAGGAGCATCAATCAATATAATGAGTCTTCGAACACTAAGCATACTTGGAAATCGATGCTCGCGAGCTCGAGGCCGACAAAATGTTATTAAGAGGATTCAACCGTAAAGGAGAAAGAGCCCTCGGGTCAATAACGCTATCGATGAAGACCGGTGATTTAGACAAAGACAACCGCAAAATTTCATATAATCGATTCGAAACGTCGTTCAACGCTCTACCGGGCCGACCATGGATACATGAAAACAGGATGGTACCATCATCTCTACACCAAGTGCATCAAGTACTACGATGGAGGGGAACAAGGCATCAAAGGTGACTTACAACCATTCTCCGTACATGAGATTGGAGTCCATGAAGATGCAACTTTATTATGCACCGCCGAAGAAAACAATCTTCTCCGAGATACCATAACAAATGAAGCAAAGAAAGTTCGAGACAACGAAGAACCCGAAGTTCTAGTCCAACAGCCACTCACCACTCCCTTCCGGCGAGATGGTGAAGGTTTCTCCACAACTCGCATCCGAGGTCGAGGCCGGGGACGAGGCCGTGGTAGAGACACTAGGACAATTGGACGTAAGAAACCAACCATCAATGTTGATTGGGATGATAGTTCCGAAGAAGAAAAAGAAATCAAGCAAGAAGCAAGAACAATAAGTCGAAAGAAGCCGCAATACAAGATCTCCCTCGAAGATGAAAAGAACGAAGAATACAAATCAATGTACGAGAAGATTAACCACTACGTACATACTATGACCCTAACTCCGATCCATTCTAATAAGATCGAGGGTATGGAGGTCAAAGAGGTACGTAGTGACGCGTGCAAAGCCGATCAAATTCTACCGTGGTGCTTCTTCCTCCAAAACTCGAAAATAATGTACAATTCGAAGATGTCACTTCATCGAATTAATGGAATTACCTTTCGAGTGGTACTCTCCCCGTGTTCAAAATTTAATTCAACGTGGTTTCTTACCTCGACAATGGACAAAAGGCCAATCACAACATTTTGAAAAGTTATGGAATAACTCCGGCCGTCCTCCCAATTCAAAGTATGGACTCGGATTCGGCACAAGTAGGGTCAGTTGACGATACTGAATTTTGCTTGGTTGTCACTTGCAAATCCAATGAAAACTGCATGGAAACTACAAACGAACTCGAAGATTTACAAATCGGAGACGCTCCACCAGTAATTCGAAGAAGAAATCAAATCTACAATAGATGAGTTAACGGAAGTTAACTTGGGTACTAGCGAAGAGCCTAGACTTACCTTTGTTAGCTCCTTACTCAATAAAGAAGACTCCGAAGAAATAATCAAGTTATTAATGGAATTTAAAGACCGTTTTGCTTGGAGCTACGATGAAATGCCGTGATTAGCCCCGCAGGTTGCAGTCCATAAGCTAGGAGTGGATCCTACTTCGTTCCAGTCGACAAGGTCCCGAAGAATGCGTCTAGAAATCGAACAACAAGTCATAGCCGAAGTTAAAAAGCTAATAGACGCTAAATTTGTCCGTGAAGAACAATACCCGACTTGGCTAGCCAACGTAGTGCCAGCCGTAAAGAAGAATGGTCGATCGAATTTGTGTGGACTTCAGAGATTTAAACAAGGCATGTCCAAAAGATGAATTCCCTCTACCGATTCCAGAATCGATGATCGATATTGCTTCGACACATGAAATATTCTCGTTCATGGATGGATCTTCGAGATACAAACCGCATAAAAATGGCTCCAGAAGATGAAAAGCTTACAAGCATTCGTAACGCCGATCGGAGTATTTTGCTACACAAGGTGATGCCATTCGGACCGAAGAACGCAGGAGCAACTTACCAAAGAGCAATGACAAGAATTTTTGATGATCTCATCCACAATCAAGTCGAGTGCTACGTGGACGATGTCGTCATCAAAAGCAAAGTAAAGGAAAACCACCCGTATGATTTGAGAATTGTTTTCGAACGATTAAGACAATTTAACCTTAAGATGAATCCCTTAAAATGCGCCTTCGGCGTCACCTCCGGAAATTCTTAGGATTCGTTGTCCGACATCGTGGAATTGAAATCGACCCGGAGAAGATTAAAGCCATCTTAGAAATGCCGCCTCCCAAAACCTTAAAACAATTACGATCTTTTCAAGGGAAGTCGGCATATCTTCGACGCTTTATCTCAAACCCGTCGGTAGGTGTCAGCCTTTCTCGCACTAGTTAAAAAGGACGCCAAATTTATTTCGGGAAGAGAAATGCCGAAGGCCTTCGAAGACATTAAACAATATTTAATGACACCTCCCGTCTTAGCAGACCCCGAGCCTCGTGTAGACCGCCGATACTTTACACCGCGGCTCTAGACGACTCCTCTGAGCCCCGTTAGCCTGTGTCAATGATGAGGGTAAAGAAAATGCTCTTTACTACTTAAGCCGTCGTTTACTTCCGACGGAAGTAAGGTATCCCGCAATCGAAAAGCATTGTTTGGCCCCGATCTTCGCCGCTCAAAAGCTCGTGCACTACATGCTTTCTCATAAGGTCAACTTGATTTCGAAGTTTAATCCATTGCAATACTCGATGACTCGTCCAACACTTTCCGGCAGACTTGCCGGATGGTCAATGATATTATCGCAATTCGATATAACTTTCGTGCCTCCGCGTGCCGTAAAGGGACAAGTCTTAGCAGACTTCCTCGCAAAGACACCCTTTGCCGCCGAATCTCCTCTCAATGACGATCCGCGGATGAACAAATAATGAGCCTAGAAGACCCCGATGATCGACGTTGGGAATTATATTTCGACGGAGCATCTTCAACGACACAAAGACGAAGAATCGCAAGTGATAGTGCCCGGTAAGGCAGAATCGGGCTAATCTTTATAACACCGGAGCGGGGGATGTTAAGATACTCCTACCACTTGACGTAACCGTGTACAAACAACGGCTGAATACGAAGCCCTCATAACGGGATCGGAATTAACCATTCAAACTGGGGATAACGTACATCAACATCTACGGGGATTCACGGTTAATCATTCAACAGTATCGCCGGACAATACGGGATTTTTAAACCAAGACTCGAACAATACTTCCAAGATGCCATACAAATTGTTGAACGGATTCCAAATGTGACAATCTACAAAATTCCTAGAAAAGAGAATGCTTTAGCAGATGCTTTAGCCCGTCTCGCAAAAGAATTTGCCCGTTTGCAAGATGAATCACTGGAAGTATCGCTTCACGTGACGTCGGTCCTATCACAACTCGACATAGACACAATACACAAATCGAAAAAGAAAAAGAATCAATATGAAGCAGTGACGGAAAACACGTAAGATCGGCGACGACCATCGATAGACTACCCGCAAACATGAAAGCTACCGGACGATAGGTCGCTAGCCCATCGCATCAAGAAAAGAACTCGTCCTACGCATTAATAAACAACACATTATACGAAGGTCTTTTGATCAAATGCGGCTAAGGTGCCTAAGCGGGTCCGAGGCCCGTGAAATTGTTAAAGAGGTGCATTCGGACTCGTGGCGCTCACCGACCGGGTCCAAAGATGAAAATGAAAATTAAAAGACTAGGGTACTACCGGCCCTCGATGATGACCGACCGCATGAAAATCGCCAAGAGCTGTCACCAATGCCAAGTGCACGGAGTGGTTCTACACCAACCTCCAAATGTGCTACACCCGACAATTGCGTCGTGGCCATTTGAATGTCGGAGCACGTATATAGTGGGTCCGATAGAACCACCATCTTCAAAAGGACATCGTTTCATTCTTGCAGCTACAGATTACTTTTCCAAGTGCGGCGAGCGTCCACTTAGAGAAGTGAAAGCACACCACGTGCTACGCTTTTTCAAGAACCAAGTTGTCTACCGTTTCGGAGTGCCGCGCAGATCATCTCGTATAATGGGTCGCATTCGAAGCACACAAATCAACAATTTTGTCGTGAGACACGGAATCGACCGGCGATACTCGACAATTTACTACCCAAGAGCAAACGGCCTCGCCGAGGCTTTTAATAAAACTCTCGTTCAAATCTTAAAGAAAACCTCGGACGATAATAAGAGAAATTGGCACGAGAAATTGTTAGAAGCCTTATGGGCCTACCGGACAACCTTCGTAACCCCTACTCAAGCTACACCTTACGCTCCGGTGTATGGGTCCGAGGCGATGTTACCTTTAGAGGTTCAGCCTTCCTTCACTCGAATTGCAATTGCAAATAAGATCACGACGAAGAAAACGCCGATTACGACTCGAAGAATTAGAAAGCTTCGGAAGGGAAAAGACTTGCAGCAGCAACAGAATTTAGAACTATACCAAGCTAAGATGGTTCAAGCCCATGACAAACCGGTCCGCCCAAGAACCTTCAAAGTTGGTGATTTAGTTCTCGTTCTCAAGAGACCTATTCTCGCACACCGCAAGATAGGAGGAAAATTTGAACCCACTTGGGAAGGACCGTTTCGTGGTTGAAGCAAGATACTCGTGGAGGTTCCTACCAGCCTAGTGAATCGCCAGGGAGAACGACATATGCTTCCAATCAACGGACGATACTTGAAAAAATATTACGCTACCCGATGTTTCGAAGGAATGAATTCTTCATCCCTAAGAAACACGGGTGAAGTAATTACTTGTGGTCGGGTCCGAACCCAAAAATAATAAAATGTGCTAAGATAAATAAAATCATGATAATTAAGTTTTCCTTGTTTTCTTTTTCAAATCAAAATCTCTTCCCTCATCTTATCCTACTTCATTCCCGTTAAATTTCAAAATATAAGAATAATAAAAAAATGTATCTTTAATAAACATTTTCTTAATGTTCTTGTTCTTAAGTACAGCCCTCGATCCTTTTCCTTGTCTTTTCGCAGGGAAATGTCGAACGGCGGTTGGTTTTGAACTTTAAGAATGGCGTAAGCCTCGCACTCGATGAAAAGAGGGTGAAAGATGGAGCGATAATCGAGATCGACTCGCATTTCGCACCAGCGAGCCTCACAAGACGAGGAAAGTGACCGGGGTCCCAGCTAACCGAGAAGAACTACCCGGGCGTACGAAGTGATGAAAGTGGGTGGCCCAAGCCACCAATCCAACAACAAGAAAAGAAAAGCAAACACCGAAGAAGACAAGAAAATGAAGTCCGTAGTCACTACAGCGGAGGGCAGGCTTGTCAGCGCCGCGCCCGCAGAGATTCAAGAAGTTCGGAGGGCTACTCTCACGACCCACGCAACGAAGAAATAAGAATCGCCGCATCCGTAAAATGTTAACAAAACTAGCCGCGGACCAGCGCGACGAGACACTCGCTAATGCCAAGCACTCACATTTCAAGGACACCGGCTCACCGAGAACTCGAAGAAAGGAGGCCGGCTCCTAGAATAACGAAAGAACTGTGGAAATCTCCGGAAGATCGAAGAAAGAAGGCTACCACGCCACCGGATAGAACCACCGACGAAGTGCATGACCTTGTTGCAGAAGCAACCCGGGGGATGTCCCGACGTACATCATCCCCGAGGAGCCGAGGTATGCGGGGAACGTGAAGGGATTGAACCATATATCCCACAATATGTCACAAGGCCTCGCCATCCGCGATCATTCCGAATACGAGCCGGAGAGGATGCGAACGTTGAAAAGAAAACTTTCGAATACTTCGAGAGAATTAAAGGAAGAAGAATCAACATACTAGAAGGCCTCGAGCTACACACCGACGTATTCTCGCAGTATGAACAACAAAAAATCGTGGATCGTATCCGGATCCGAAAAGAATGGGCCGAGCAGGCCGCCCGAGGGAAAACACATACTCGAACCCCGGAGATGGATGCCGTGGAAAGGAAGAATCACAATACAATGCGGATGCTCGCTACAACTTTGCTCGAAGACGTGAAAGGAAACCCACCGGGATACTCCGTCATGGGCAAGTAGATCCGATGCCATCAGTTATCAAGAGAATGGTAAAAAGATCGATAACATGGAGGATATCGCCAGCAGATTGCGTACCCAATAGCCGCATTATCAACATCTACAAACAAGGTGACCGCATACCCCCACATATCGATCACCACGACTTCGCCGACCTTTCGCACGGTCTCTTTCTTGAATGAGTGCAACATCATGTTCGGATCCGACCTCCGGATAGCAGGCCCGGGTGAGTTCCGAGGGCCGCAAAGATACCTTTACCGGTGGGTTCCGTCATGATACTCGCAAGGTAACGGAGCGGATATCGCAAAGCATCGCATACCAGGAGTGCCGATGGAGCGAATCTCATTTACTTTCGTGAGGATGGACGACAGAGAAAATACCTTACCATTTCCAACCAGCATCCGCAGCTAGAGAACCTCCGCCTTACGAGCCGTGAGTTACATAGGAAATATCACACCTCCAATGTACATCCAGCTAGGCATCCTCGCCAAGGATGGCTTGGAAGGTGATGTTATCGACCATGTACCTCACTATTCGTACATGGATTTTCGATGGATGATTCTTTTGATGGATCAACAAAGATCATACACAATCCGTTTTGAGTCTACATGGATTGTATGAAATATATTCCGGATCGAGTTGTACGACGTATTTTCAACATGATTGGAATGAAAGTGACCATGTCACGTTTTCGGCCTTCACCTCTTTTGTGCAAATTGATCGGGAAACGCCATTAAAGTTAAATGAACTTCGAACAAAGAACAGTAAAAGAAAAAAAGAGAATAAAAGAAAACTCTCTAAAAAAAAATCCGAAAAATGACAAACACCAAGTTCAAATGAACATTAAATAAACAACAAAATAAAATTTGAACCATTAAAAGATAAACGAAATCAACACAAATCTCAAATTCAATCTTTCCAAATTCCGAATCAAATTTCAATCTTTTCAAACTTCAAAATCAAATTCCATCCTTCCAAACTTCAAAATCAAATTCTCAATCAAATTCCAAATCCACTCTCGATCAAATTTCAAATTTGATCTTCCCAAATCTCAAGTCAAATCCTCAATCAAAATCTAAATCCAATCTCGATCAAGTTTCAAACTTGATCTTTCAAATTTCAAATCAAATCTTAAATCAAGTTTCAATCGAGTTCAAACTCATCCTTCCAAATTTCCAAATTTCCAAATTCAATCTTTCCAGATTTCAAGTCTCAATCAAATCAAAATTCAAACTTTTGGGTCGAGGATTTTACATCCAAGACTGCACTGCTTTAGGATTCTCTTCCTATCGCACCGAAATACATCAAAATTCAAAACTTTTGGGTCGAGGATTTTACATCCAAGACCGCACCGCTTTAGGATTCTCTTCCTATCGCACCGAAATACATCAAATTCAAACCTTTTGGGTCGAGGATTTTACATCCAAGACCGCACCGCTTTAGGATTCTCTTCCTATCGCACCGAAATACATCAAAATTCAAAACTTTTGGGTCGAGGATTTTACATCCAAGACCGCACCGCTTTAGGATTCTCTTCCTATCGCACCGAAATACACCAAAATTCAAAACTTTTGGGTCGAGGATTTTACATCCAAGACCGCACCGCTTTAGGATTCTCTTCCTATTGCACCGAAATACACCAAAATTCAAACTTTTGGGTCGAGGATTTTACATCCAAGACCGCACCGCTTTAGGATTCTCTTCCTATCGCACCGAAATACACCAAAATTCAAACTTTTGGGTCGAGGATTTTACATCCAAGACCGCACTCGCTTTAGGATTCTCTTCCTATCGCACCGAAATACACCAAAATTCAAACTTTTGGGTCGAGGATTTTACATCCAAGAATCGCACTCGCTTTAGGATTCTCTTCCTATTGCACCGAAATACACCAAAATTCAAAACTTTTGGGTCGAGGATTTTACATCCAAGACTCGCACCGCTTTAGGATTCTCTTCCTATCGCACCGAAATACACCAAAATTCAAAACTTTTGGGTCGAGGATTTTACATCCAAGATCGCACCGCTTTAGGATTCTCTTCCTATTGCACCGAAATACATCAAAATTCAAACTTTTGGGTCGAGGATTTTACATCCAAGACCGCACTCGCTTTAGGATTCTCTTCCTATCGCACCGAAATACACCAAAATTCAAAACTTTTGGGTCGAGGATTTTACATCCAAGACCGCATCGCTTTAGGATCATTTCCCTATCGCAATGAAGTACATCACATCAAAATCAAACTCTCGAGGTCGAGGATTTTACATCCAAGACCGCACCGCTTTAGGATTCTTTCCCTATCGCACCGAAATACATCAAATCAAAATTCAACCTTTGGGTCGAGGATTTTACATCCGAGACCGCATTCGCTTTAGGATCTTTTCCCTATCGCAATGAAATACATCACATCAAAATCAAACTCTCGAGGTTAAGGATTTTACATCCAACACCACTTTGCTCCGAGATATCTTCTCATTGCAACGATTCAATCTAATCAATTCAATTTTCTTTCGAGGTCGGAGATGTTACATCTAAAACCTCAAAATCCTAATTTTCATTTCAAATCAAATCCTTCAAATTAATTTCGACAAAACTTCAATCTAAATCGAAACTCCAAACTAAAATTTAAACTCACACATCAAAACATAAATTGAAACAAAATAAAATCTAAATCGAAATTCCCCGCATCATGTGATTTGGGATTTACCGCCTTTTCCTTTCCCTGCCGAGAGTTCAAGAATCTCCTGCTCCGGAGATATACTCGACACTCCCCGACAGAAACTCTTCTACTTCGTCCTAAGTTCGTCACTGGACATCTCGTGTTGGTTTTGTTGATCGCTCGGTCAACACCAATACGCGCGGTGTGCTCCGTCGACTCACCACACCTATCGGGGTCCATTTGTCGACCTCATTTTCGATGAGGTCTTCCTTTCTTCTTTTAGTGCTTATGATCTAGCCTTAGGCTTTTCCTTCGACTATCTTAGAGGACTAGAATTGGGACCCGCCTTTTAGAAATTCAAACCACTTCTAAACTCCCCGCAAACTCCACAAACTCGACTATAGACCCCTAATCACCTAGAGGGTCGAAATCAAATGTGGAAGTTTAAAGGATGAGTTCCTATAGTGACTCTTCGGCCTTAGACCGCCCTGCGGCGGCCCGGTCCGGTGAAGGGGCCGACTTACACTACACTTACACACTACATTTCCACACACTTCCTAAAACCACACCCATACCCAACTTAACCTCCCGACTCATGTGAGTGATTCACATGGATGGTCCTTAACCCCTAAGCCCTCGCAAGAGGGTTAGGAACAACATAATGAATGCCTCAAATGAGTCCTTTCATGGCTCATATGGGCTTGAAATGGCTTCATGGCTCAACCAAAATGATTTCACCCCACTCAAATTCACCCAATCTTCAATTTCCCAAATTTTCAATTTTTTGACCCCTGGACCCTACACCTACTAAACCTACCCAAAACCCTCGAAATTACCCAAATTTTTGCAAAATTTCCAAATTACCTAAAATTTTCCAAAATCAATCCCAAACACCTCCACATCACTCAAATTGATCATCCATACCCAAAAATACCAAAAATTCCAAGAAAACCTCCCAATACCCTCCAAATAACCCAAAATACCCTTCTCGACCTAAAAATCCAAAAATTCAAAAAATTCCCAAAAATTCCAGAAAATCCCAAATATTCCCAATTTCATTTTGTCCAACTACACCATGGGCCAATTTTGTCAATTTACCCTACTTTTGTCAAAACCCCCAAATCGACCCATTTTAACCCAAAGTGGACCCAATGTCAAACCAAACCTACCCAATTGACCCCAATTTTGGTCCAATTCAATTCTAAACTTCAATTCAACATTCCCAATACCAATTTAGACCAAATCCAAGTCCAATTTGATTGACATTTGGATCCAATTTCACTTTGGGCCTTAAAGCCCAAATTTGGACCCATGACCCAAACTTAGCCCAAACTAACCCAATTCAACTCCAATTAACCCCAAATCTTTTCTAAACCTTCCTTAACATCCTCATAAACAAAACACTAACATGATTTGCCCAAGATTTCGACCCAAACCCCACTCAAATTCAACCCAAAATCAAAAAGCCCAATTTCGACCTAAACCCAAATCTAACCCAAATAGGCCCAAACCTCAAAATTAAAACCCAACCAAAGCCAAAACCTCTTTGAAACACTCCCATAAACATTTCTTAACATTTATTTTACATCAATTTCAACCCTAGCCCAACATTGGCCCAAGTAAGCCCAATTTCGACCTAAACCCAAATAAACCCAAATTCAACCCAATTCAAACCCAAACCACCTTAAATCTATTTCAAATTATTCATGAAACATCCCTAAACCAAAACCAACAACTATTTGGCCCAAACTTCTACAAAAATTCCCATCCATGAACACATCCTTAAACTTAAAAGCCCACTTCCCTTAAACCTTCTTAAAAGCCCATTTCCTTCAAAATTCAAAAGCCCAAATCTACCCTAAAGCCCACATGACATCTCCACTTGTCATCCATTTAATTAAATCCATTACCTAAGTCCTAAAATCATCATTGAATTATCCCAAATGAAGCTTCATCCAAATTCCCATCAAATTACCAAAAAATTTCTTAAAACCCTTTTCATGAAACAAATCAACCTTTTCCCAAGCCAAATGAAGCCATGAACAAGCCATTCTCAAGCCACATGAAGCCATGAGGGCTTTGACTTGTCATTAGTCCATTTATGGCAAGAAGAGGGGGTTCTTTCTTAAACCTCCTTTAACCCTTTTTACCTTAATCATGTCACACACTAAACCATGTTTAGCCACCTCATCATGGACTGGAGACTTCACCACTCCTTCTAAGCCGACCTAAATGATTCCCTCAGCTCAAAATCGAGCTTGGAAGGATGCACCAAGCCCAAAATGGTGGGTTGACCCAAACCAAGCCAAAGTGAGCCTTCTCCCATTCCATTTAAATCAAACTCCTTTACACATGTCAAACCTCAATCGCCTACACTAAACCCCAGCCCCGACCCACCCGACCAAGATGGTGACCATCGCTCGGCCGGCCGCCACTGTGCCGCCGGAAAACACCATGGCCGAGAGCTCACATGTGAGCCAACATTGAAATTCTCACTTGCCGAGCCGCCCCATGCCTAGTGGTCACCATGGCCGATCTTCTCCTCACCAGCAGCAAACTCGATCCCAAGCCCTAACTCCTCTCGAGAGGCCTTCCACCCTCTCCTATTTAAACTCCACCCTCTCGGCCATGAGAGGAGCCGAAAAAAACCTTAAGGAAACTCGCCAAAATCACTCCGCATCACTCTCTACACATGGAGCACTTGATCCCACTGAGATCCCCCCGCCATTTCTCCTTCCGTAAGCTCAATTTCGTAGCTCGAAATTCCACCCAAAACCAGACACTTCTCCACAGTGAGCCAATTCCCAAATTGATCGGCTCTACACCTTCAACGTGACCAAGGGAAGGTGTCCACCATCAAAAGCCCCATCTCCGAAGCCACCCGGCTGCTCCAGCCTCCAAGCTTTGTGATCGGGCTTGGTCGAAATCATATCCAGTACAATTCACTGCACCGAGAGACTTCATCCGGAGCTTGCCAGGACCCAATCGAAGGTGCAACAACTCTCGATTGAAGCCACACTTCTCTGAGCCAAGGTATGAGCTAACTCTTCATCCCGAGCTTCTGAAGATTCTCTATTTCAAATGCCTTAGTTCCAATGCATGTTAACCGTATAGATGTGTTCGTCTCTTCGAGACGAATCCATAGAGTATAAGAACATAAAAATCCATTGAGAATCGAGCGAGATCTTAGGGATTTAGTGTGGACGGCTCTCGGGCGAGAACACTCGGGGACGATGAACGGATGCCGTCCATTCAATACACGCGCGGACGAACGGCTCGGATGGCGTCGGACCGAGAAACGGTGCGAGAACCGCGGGGCCCGGGCCGCCGACTCAAGTGGCGGCGTCGAATGGGAGCGCGCCGCGTGGCGCTTCGGAGCCGCCGAGGATGCGCCGGCGCCGCGTGGATAAATAGAAAATTAGGGTATTTTCTTATTTATTTAATTCCCTAAACTTCAAAAATCCATATCTTTGTGTAGAAAAATCACAAAAATAAAATAAAAATACCCTCTTGCTCAGTGAACAGAGGAGAATAATGTGGAAAAGAAATCATTTAATTTCATTAAGTATTTTATTTTTTATGATTTATTTACTCTCTGCATACATTTAATTCTCCATGCATGTATACAATTCACCATGGCATGAGACCATAGGGCTTCGAAGCCTCCCGAACTCGGGAACATTCCCTGAATTTTCCAAGGTCGAGGCCATCTCCGTGAAAAGTTATTTATTTTTCAAATGCATGTTGCTGTTTTGAGTATTTTAATTCCAAAAATTAGCATGTTGTGAAATAAATTCTAGAAATATTTGGTGATGTTCCTTATGACCAGAGAACTCTAGGAAAAATAGAGACTTGAGTTAATTCACTCGCATTAACCCTAATCGGCTTAAACACCCAAAATAGGTCTTTAATTAATTAGAGTTAACCAGGTATCAAATTGACTTGAAATCAATTCTCCACTGACCTTTAGGATCAGAGGAATCCACCATAAAAATTTGAAGTCAATCGGACTTGGTTAGCCCCACTAATTGGGTTCGATTAAGTCACTTAGCCATTTTAAACTTTAAAAATTCATAACTTTTAAAATACTTTTCAAAAATTCACCAAATTGGTTTTGGAGCCTCTCTGATATCAGGGGAACCTAAGAAAATTAAAATGTCAATTTTCTAAAAAAGTTGATTTTTAATAATATTTTAATATTTTTAATAATTAAAAAATAATAAAAATCACAAAAATAATAAAATTCACCAAAATGTCACATTTTGAATTTTAATCACTTAGGAACAAATCCCACATTTTTCCTAGGTCTATTTAGTGAGATATTGAATTTTAAAGCCCTAAGGTAATTTTAAAAATTAAAAAATGTATTTTCTAGCATTTTCACTAAAATAATTATAATAAATCATAGAAAAATCAGAAAATTGCAAAATTTGTTTCTCTGGTTTCCTTGATATCAGAGAGATTTTTGAAAAATATAAAATTCATTTTTCAACATTTATTTTATTTTAAAATTAATTAACACTCCAAAATTTAAAATAATTATAATAAAAATAATATAATTCAAAAAATCACCAAAATTGGTCCAAGTGCTTCTCTGGTCATTAGGAATGTCCCCTAATTTTCTTAAGGACAGAAACTTTCCCTTGGTCATGTTATCAAATTTTCCTTGAAAATCTCTATTTTCCACCAAAAATAATTATATAAATAAATTAAATACAGAAAAATCACATTTTCTCCTCTCATGTCTTTATCGACATATGAGTGAAGTCACATAAAAATTTCAAGTTCATTTAAGTTCAATTTAGTGAGTTATGAAATTATTAAGCTTAAAGGGTAAAATGGTAATTAAAATCTTTAATCCTTAATTAAAACTTTAGGTTTAATAAAAAGTCAACAAGTAAAATATTTGATCTTAATCTGATTTGGATGATTGAAATTTAAATAATTAAAGGGTAGAAACCCATTAAATAATTTTAAAAATGATTAAACCTTAATTAAATAATGGATTAAATTTGGAAGAATAATAAAATTGGAATTATTAAAATAGGGATATTTATTAGGAAGAGATTTATTCTTTAATTTAAAAATCCCTAAACTAATTATATCATTAATATTCAATTTTTAATTAAAATGATAACTCAAATTTAAAATATTAAAAAAAACTTAATTAAATTATTAAACTCTTTCAAAAATTTCAATTAAAATTAAAGATAAAACTTAATTAAAAATTAAATTAAAATTAAATTAAATCAATTAAATTAAATTAAATTAAATTAAATTAAATTAAATAATTAAACTAAATTAAATTAAACAATTAAATTAAATTAAATTAAATTAAATAATTAAATTAAATTAAATCAAATCAAATTAATTAAATACCAAATCAAATTAAATTGAACTATGTTAAACTAAATTAAAACTCAATTAAATTGAGTTAAATTAAATATAACATCACCTAAGACATAAAAGAAATTAAATATAAAACAACTTGAACACTATTCCAAATTTAAACTCTTTAATTTAAACCAAATCATTTGAATACTAATTTACCCTCGAAAGCTTTGATTATTATAACTCCTAAATTAAACGTCAAATGAAATGTTACTCCACTCATAGGATATTCAAATATCCTAGTTCACTGAGCAAGTTAACAAGACTTGAAAACCTCGGACGATCGATTCATTTATATAATTAAATTCATTTGGACTTAAAACAATCCTAGAAATATTGAAAAGATGTTTAAGATCCTTCTTAAGCACTTTCTCAATATGATAGGATATTTATAAGAACAATTGAATTTGATTATTCTTTGATGAAGAAAATCGTCCTCAAACCAAAACACAAAGAACCTAGACGTCATAGGAAATGACTAGCTATAGGATTAGGAATTTGGTAGAAAACCATAACCTTTCCCTTAGCTTTTACCTAGGAACTTGCTTAAATATGCTAATTGTGTTTTAAGTGCAGTTGGGATGACGGGAAGACCCTCCAGTACGCTTTTATTTTATTGCAATTTACTTTCTTGCAATTTACATTATTGCAATTTACTTTATTGCAACTGCGTTTATTTTTCTTGCATGATAAAACAACCGTTGCATGAAAACTCACACCTTTAGGATAGCCCCTAAAACCGAAACCAAAATTAAGTTAAAAGTCATTGCAAGATAAAATTCACCGCCACAACATTTCAAAATATAAAACAACTCAAAATTTAATCACAAACGTAACACAAAACTACAATTGCAACTAAACTAAAACGTCCCGTTGGATGATCGGAATACCTCGGATGATGTAACCTACGTGTTGCTAACGGGATTTCCACGCGTCTAAATGAAAGTGTGGAACTCATTCAGCTGAGTTTAGCAAATTCATCCGGACTAAGTGAATCCGATAAAAATAATGATGCCGAAGGATGGAACCGTGGGATCTTAACCGGTGTCGTTATAATCAACTTTAAGATTTGTTTTAAATAAAACATAAAAAACACCTGGAAATTAAGATTTTCTCTAAACCAAAACACTTTTCTCAACTCCCGATTTATGATTTCTAAAACTAAACCTCTCGCAACAACAAGGAGCTCGGAGCATGGTGGGCAAGCACGACCATCGTCATCAGCAAAACCCGAGTCTACTTCAGCAAAACTTTCCTAGAATTAAAACAACCGAGCCATAGGACTTCGAGGTAGCTTCGCCTAGTGCAACATAAATCCTCAACTCTTCGTTAGTGCATTTGCATTGCAAATTAAGCCCTAACCGGTCTTAGGATTCCGAGGTAGTCGTCCGATACGACAATAAACCCTCACATCTTCTAGTGCTATTTGTTTGATTTTATCATACAAATATAAGCCCTAATTAATTGAAATCGGCAAGATCGAAATATCAAATAAACATTAGGACTTTCCTAAATTCAAGCCAAACGATAGGATAGTCGGGAAATTATCGAAGTTCACTTCGAATCGGTGATTTCTCCTACCTTTCTTCCTTTGGATTCACAAAACAAAATGTTCCAAAAATTTGATCCATTCCCTATTGAAACTCCAAAGTTCAATCTTTGAAAACCTTAAACTTTGAAATTCTTGAGAGCGTAATCATTGATTATTATCGAGAGTTTTCTTAGGTGATTCCCGTCACTTAAGATGTAATTAACTATAGGGGCTTGCCCTTATAGGGAATTTTAAAGAACCCGTGTAATATAAACCCCGTTTAATGTTTTCATATTAAGCGGGGAAACTTGTCGGCTTATAAAATTGGTTCGTAGACCAAACGGATGTCACTAATCTTCTAGTTTATTTAATCAAGCCCCACCATCAAGCGGTGTGTCTATCCTTAGGGATAGATACACGGTTCATGGTGCGGTGCTCGTTTATATAAACTATTTGGGATGTGAGGTCGGTTTAATCTCATATCTTAAAACTTTCAAATTTAAAAATTATTTTCAAAATCAAATACTACTTTTCAAATTATTTATTTTAATTAAATTAAAAATTCGCCGACAGATTTCTGTTAGGCGACCCCTCTTCAAAATAAAACACGACCTAAAAATATGCCGACAGTGGCTTGGAAGGTGATGTTATTGCCCATTATTCTTACTATTCAGACATGGATTTTTAACAGACGTTTTTGAATGGATCAGCAAAAAGTTTACACAGTCCGTTTTGGATTTACATGGATTGTATGAGACATTAAATTTCTGAGGAAAATGTCATCATGACTAGATCAAGTTGTATGATGTACTTTCAGCAAGTTGGAATGAAAACGACTACGTCATATTTTGCCTTCACCTCTTTTTGTGCAAATTTACTGGTAAACGCCATTAGAGTTAAATAAACTTTGACCGAAGAACAAAAAAGAAAAGAAAATAAATGATAATTTTCCTAAAAATCTGAATATTAAAAAAAATGAACTTCAAATTCACATTAACACTAAATAAATAATAAAAATAAAAAAATGGGATCGTTAAAGGACAAACAAAACTAATCTAAATCTCAAATTGAATTCCGATCTGAATCCTCTGATTCGAACCTTTCAGTTTTTCTCTCAACCGAAATCTGTTTGAAACTCATATGAAATTTGAATATTTTCCTTGACTTATTGCTAAGTCAAGTCTTTTTAGCTTGGTACACTTACCAGCTCCTTTCAGTTCTCTTTCTTCTGTGTCTTAGAGGATCGACTAGTTCTATTGACACGGAGCCACGAACTATGTTCGATTTGGTTCTGATGGCATGAGACTGGGTCCCTCTTCATACAGATAAATCTTCGATATTGGAACCAGTTTCCATTTCTCATTAAATTCCGAGACTGGTATCTAAATTCCAGTTCTCTTCCTTCGAGGTCGGTACCTAAATTCCGACTCTCATTCGAGATCGATACCTAAATTTCGATTCTCTTTTGAATTGATACCTAAATTTTAATTCTAATTTCCGAGACTGGTACCTAAATTCCAGTTCTCTTCCTTCGAGGTCGGTACCTAAATTCCAACTCTCATTCGAGATCGATACTTAAAATTCGATTCTCTTTTGAATTGATACCTAAATTTCAATTCTAAATTCTGAGACTGGTACCTAAATTCCAATTCTCTTCCTTCGAGGTCGCTACCTAAATTCTGAACCCCATTCGAGATCGATACCTAAATTTCGATTCTCTTTCGAAATGATACCTAAATTTGAATTCTAATTTCCGAGACTGGTACCTAAATTCCAGTTCTCTTCCTTCGAGGTCGGTACCTAAATTTTGACTCTCATTCGAGATCGAAACCTAAATTTCGACTCTCTTTCGAATTGATACCTAGATTTCAATTTAAATTTCCGAGACTAGTACCTAAATTCCAGTTCTCTTCCTTCGAGGTCGGTACCTAAATTCTAACTCTCATTCGAGATCGATACCTAAATTTTGATCCTCTTTCGAATTGTTACCTAAATTTCAATTCTAAATTCCGAGGTTGGTACCTAAATTCCAGTTCTCTTCCTTCGAGGTCGGAACCTAAATTTCGACTCTCATTCGAGATCGATACCTAAATTTTGATCATCTTTCGAATTGATACCTAAATTTAAATTCAAAATTCCTAGACTAGTACCTAAATTCCAGTTCTCTTCCTTCGAGGTCGGTACCTAAATTCTGACTCTCATTCGAGATCAGTACCTAAATTTTGATTCTCTTTCAAATTGATACCTAAATTTCAATTCTAAATTTCGAGATCGGTACCTAAATTTCGGTTCTCTTCCTTCGAGGTCGGTATCTAAATTCGACTCTCATTCGAGATCGATACCTAAATTTTGATCCTCTTTCGAATTGATACCTAAATTTAAATTCAAAATTCCTAGACTAGTACCTAAATTCCAGTTCTCTTCCTTCGAGGTCGAGTACCTAAATTCGACTCTCATTCGAGATCGGTACCTAAATTTTGATTCTCTTTCAAATTGATACCTAAATTTCAATTCTAAATTCTGAGGCTGGTACCTAAATTCCAGTTCTCTTTTTTCGAGTTCGATCTCATTTGAGATCGATACCTAAATTTCGATTCTCTTTCGAATTGATACCTAAATTTCAATTCTAAATTTTGAGGCTGGTACCTAAATTCCAAATGTCATCCTTCGTGGTCGGTACCTAAATTCCGACTCTCATTCGAGATCGATACCTAAATTTCGATCCTCTTTCGAATTGATACCTAAATTTCAATTCTAAAGTCTGAGGATGGTTCCTAAATTTCAGTTCTCTTCCTTCGAGGTCGGTTCCTAAATTCTGACTCTCATTCAAGATTGATACCTAAATTTCGATTCTCTTTCGAATTGATACCTAAATTTCAATTCTAAATTCTGAGGCTGGTACCTAAATTCCAATTCTCATCCTTCGAGGTCAGTACATAAATTCCGACTCTCATTCGAGATCGATACCTAAATTTCGATCCTCTTTCGAATTCATACCTAAATTTCAATTCTAAATTCTGAGGCTGGTACCTAAATTCCAGTTCTCTTCCTTCGAGGTCGGTACCTAAATTCCGACTCTCATTCGAGATCGATACCTAAATTTAGATTATGTTTCGAATTGATACCTAAATTTCAATTCTAAATTTCGAGACTGGTAACTAAATTTCAGTTCTCTTCCTTCGAGGTCGGTACCTAAATTCTGACTCTCATTTGAGATCGATATCTAAATTTTGATTCTCTTTCAGGTTTAATACTTGAATTTCAAATCTCACACTCTCGAGATCAGTACCTAAATTCTGATTCTCATCCTTTGTGAGGTCGTACCTAAATTATGACTCTCATTTCGAGATCTGTACCTAAATTATGATTCTCATACTTTTCAATCGATACTTAAACTCTGATTCTCACTCCGAGGCTGGTACCTAAATTCCAGTTCTCTGTGCAATCCCGAGATTGAAACCAAGGTTTCAATTCTCATTTCAAATCCAAATTTCAAATTAAAAATTTCCTTAAATCAATTTTAAATTAAACTTCAATCGAAATTGAGACTTAGAACAAATTGAAATTTAAATTCACACATTGAAACTTGAAATTTAAAAGTAAACTGAAATCTAAATTGAATTCCTCGGATCTTGTGATTTGGAGTTCACCTCCTTTTCCATTCCCCATGGAGAGTTCAGGAATCTCCAGTCTTGGAAATATACCTGATACTCCCCAGCGGAATTCTTCTACCTCGTCCTAAGTTTGTCACTTGGACATCTGTGTTGGTTTTGTTGATCTCTTCGGTCAACGCCAATACGCACGGTGTGCTTGGTTAGCACACCACACCTATAGGGGGTCCATTTGTTGACCTCATTTTTGATGAGGTCTTTTGCTTCTCTCTTTAGTACTTAGGATCTAGCCATAAGCTTTTCCTTTAACTAATCTTAGAGGACTAGAAGTGGGACCCACCCTTTAGAAGTTCAAACACCTCTTGACTCCCTAAAAACCCCACAAGCTTGATATTAGACCCCTAATCACCTAGAGGGTTGAAGTCAAATTTTGAGGTTTGATAGACGAGTTTCCTATAGGACTTTTTGGCCTTAGGAATACCCTGGGTGGCCTGGTCTGTTGAGGGTTGACCTCCACAGATTAAACTTTCACACACATTCCAAGTCCTAAAACCACACTCTCACCTAACTTGACTTCCTGACTCATGTAGGTAATTCATATTGATGGTCCTTAACCCCTAAGCCTCTGGCTAAGAGGGTTGGAACAACATAGTGAATGCCTCAAATGAGTCCTCTCATGGCTCATATGGGCTTAATATGGCTTCATGGCTCAACCAAAGTGATTCCATTCTACTCAAATTTGATCAATCTTCATTTTTCCAAAATTTTAATTTTTCCAAAATTTTAATTTTTGACCCCCGGGGCCCTACACCCACTAAACCTACCAAATGCCCTTGAAACTACCCAAAATTTGCAAAATCACCTAAATTACCCAAAATTCCTCAAAATCAATCCTAAACACTTCCCACCATTAAAATTGACCATCTTTGGCCAAAAATACAAAAATTTCTAAAAATACCCCTAAACCCCCCAAAATTACCAAAATACCCTTCTTTGCCCAAAATTCAGAAAATTCCAAAAAAATTCCAAAAAATCCCAAATATTCCCAATTTCATTTTGTTCAACTACACCATGGGCCAATTTTGCCAATTTACCCCACGTTTACCAAAACCCCAAATTTGACATATTTTTAACCCAAGTGAACCCAATGTCAAACTAAGCCACCTCAATTGACCTCAATTTTAGTCCAATTCAATTCTAAACTTCGAATCAATATCCCCAACATCAATTTAGACCAAATCCAAGTCCAATTTGATTGACATTTGAGCCCAATTTCAATTTGAAGCCTATGGCCCAATTTTGGCCCATGACGTAAACCTAACTCAAACCAATCCAATTCAACTCAAATTGGCCTCAAATCTTTTCTAAAGCCTTCCTAACACCCCCATAAACAAAACACTAACTTGATTTGCCCAAAATTTGAACCAAAACTCCACCCAAACCTAACATAAAACCAAAATCCCTTAAATTAACCTAAGCCCAAACCTAACCCAAATGGGCCCAAATCCCAAAATAAAAGCCCAACCAAAGTTGAAAACTCTTTGTGAGATTCCCATAAACATTTCTCAACATTAACTTTACATCAAATCCAACTTTATCCTAACCTTAAACCAAGTTAGCCCAATTAGACCCACTTTGGCCCCTTTACGAAAAGACCAACATTAAACCCAATTCAATTCAAAATCACTTCAAATTTGTTCCAAATCACTCATGACACATCCCTAAACTAAACCCAACATTTATTTGGCATGGTCCTTCACAAAAATTTCATCCAAAAGCCCATTTTAAAATCTAAAAGCCCACTTCCATAAAGCCTTTAAAAGCCCATTTTCACCAAAATTCAAAAATGCCCAAAATCAATCCTAAAGCCCACATGATATTTTCATTTGTCATCCTTTTAACCAAAATCAAACCCTATGTTTTAAATTCATGATCAAATGATTCCAAATTAAAGCCTCAGGCCAAATCACCCCTAAATGCGAAAAATCCCTAAAATCCATTTTCATGTAAATAAGCCAAGCCATCCCTAAGCGAAATGGAGTCCTTGGAGCCATGCACAAGCCACATGAAAGCCATGAGAGTTTTGACTTTTCAGCACTCCCTAAATGGAAAAAGGAGGAAACCCTTTTATGATTCCCTTAGGAGTGATTAAACACTCCCATGTATCCCCTAATCTTGCTTAAGCCTAATTGTACTTAGATTGTGACTTGACCCCACTAATCAAGCTGACCCAAGTGACTTTCTCTTCAGCCCAAACCAGCCTTGGGGAGGTGCACCTAGCCTAAACCATGAGTTGACTAAACCAAGCCCAAAATGACTCTTCCCCTTACCACTTAAATCAAACTCCTTTACACATGGCAAGCCTCAATTGACTGCACCATTGCCAACCCCTGACCCTTCTGAGCCAGATGGTGACCTAACCCTGCCGGCCAGCCGCCTGGGTCGTCGGAAAACACCATGGCCAAGAGCTCCATGTGAGCCAAATCTTTCAATTCTCCCTGGCTGAGCTATCCCAACACAAATGGACACCATGGTTATTCTTCTCCTCCCCTGAACAGCTGATCCCAGCCTCCAATTACCCTTGGGAAGCCCTCCAGCCACCTCTATTTAAACACCACCACCTCTCGGCCAAAGAAGGTGTTGAACCAAACTGATCACTAAAAAATTTATTAAGAAATTCATACCTATTTTTGATGAAATTGCACTTTAAAGAAGGGTATTTTCTTTATTTTATTGCAGGAATGAAGAATTAGGTGATAAAAGGAGTGAATTTGGAGCAAAATCATGCAATTTGTGCTGAGTCGCCGACGGCGAGATCGAGCCCGCCGACGACGAGGTTACGAGAAGAAAATTCTGAAGAATTTATAACTGTCTCGCTGACAGATAGCCCGATCCTGCTGACAGCGAGCTAGAGCGGTTTGAAGATCTTCTAGAAGCATCGCCGACATCGAGGTAGTTCCTCGCCGACGGCGAGATAGTTCAAATGGTGCAGATACATTGAACCTGGACACTTTTTGAAGGGATGCTGACACACCTCTTGGTCCTTTGCTCACCTCTATATATAGAAGCCGAAATTAAGTCTTTAGTGTGTGTTCTAAGTGTGTTAAGTCCAGTTTTGTGTGCAGTTTTGTGTCTTAGTGTGTGTCTTAGAGAGTCCTTGAGTGTTATAAGTGAGTATTTAGTGAGTTTTCTTTGTCATTGGAAGGAAGAGTCAAAGGACTCGTGAGGAGTCTGCTTGGGGATAAATTGAGATAAGTATTTGTATTTATTGTTTTTAACTTTAAATGAAATCCATGCTTAGTTTAGTTTCCATGCATTCTGAGTAGTTTATTTAGTCTCTCTCCATATTTATGAAATTAAGTGACTTGATGAAATTAAAATAGAGATACTTTTATATATTAATAAATTGTGATAATTTTTACTTAAAACTTAATTTACTTTTCAAACTGGCCATTTGATTTGTTAAAATGTGTTGATTATCAACTATAGTAAAAATTACATCTGATATTCGGGAATTCAAAAGCCTAGGAAGGAGGGTGCAAATAAATAGGGAAATAATATCACTCGGCGTAGAATTGAGCATTTTAGTGTGACAGAATAAAATATTCAATTCGGTCCTATTGTTTGAGAGTCGAAGTGTAGATGTTAGCCCTCGGGCGAGGGGAACGTGGGAGCTGCGAAGTGGCGATCGGTATCCTCCCGGCCTAGCCGCAGATTCAGTAATCAAACATAGGATTAGTCAATATTCTTTACACTTGGACCAAAGGGTAAAGAATAGGAATGCTCCTATTTGTCACAATACCTTGAAATTATCTATTTAAATTCATCAATCACTTAAATTTCTAAACAAGGGGAAAGATACTTTTTCTGAATAGTTAAGACTTATTTAGCAATTAGTTTAATTTCCTGCACTTTCAATTCGTATTAATTTTTTACTTAGTTAATTTATCTAATTGAAATACTTAGTTTACTTTATTGCGCTTAAATTCAGAATTCCAAATTTTCGTATATTATTATTATTATTATTATTATTATTATTATTATTATTATTATTTTAAAATTAGCTATTATTTAATTTTCTCTTTCCCGTGGGATCGATAACTGTGGACTCCACTAGAGCCCTGTATTACTTGATACGATACGTATACTTGCGTAGCATCCACAACATAAACAATTACAATTCTATACATATAATATAGCGGGGTCAAGTTTTTGGCTTCGTTACAATCAAATTAAAATATCATAATATAAATTTGTGGGTCAAGTTTTTGGCGCCGTTGCTTAGAAATGTAAGAAAAATTTTACTAAAGTAACGGACTATTTTAAAATAATCATAATAAATAAATTAATATCTATTCAAAAATTGTATGCGCAAATTTGGACACGAAGAATTAATAGCTTACGTTTCTGAATTAGAGCGTACAATTAAAAGAATTAGAAAACAAAAGAAAAAAATTATAAATTTAACACAAATGGCGAATATTCCTGAAATTCAAAATATGAACCAACAAAGACCATTAAGAGATTATGCCAACCCTACATCAGATGAAATTCATTTAACTATTCAAAACCCTGATGTAGCGGCTAATTCATTTGAACCTAAACCTGCAATTATTCAAATGGTACAAAACAATCAATTTAGTGGTTCACCTACTGAAGATCCTAACTTACATCTTGCTAGTTTTCTAGAACTTTGTGCTACTTTTAAATATCAAATAGTATCTGACGATTCTATAAGACTTAGACTTTTTCCTTTTTCATTAAGGGATAAGGCTAAAATGTGGTTGAATTCGTTAGCACCTGGATCTATTAAAACTTGGGGAGAATTATCACAAAAATTTCTATCCAAATATTTTCCACCATCTAAAACTGCTAAGTTTAGAAATGATATAACTTCGTTTTGTCAGATAGATGGAGAATCAATATATAAATCTTGGGAGAGATTTAAGGAACTTCTTAGGAAATGCCCGCATCATGCGCTACCGCATTAGTCGATTATTCAAACCTTTTATAATGGATTAGTAGGATCTTTAAGATCAATCATCGATGCTTCATTGTTGGAGGTTCATTAATGTCTAAACCATTTGATGAAGCTTATGCACTAATCGAAGAAATGGCAACAAATAATTTCCAATGGCCTCATCGATAGAGTAAAACCGAAAAAAATATCCAGCATTTATGAAAACGATGCAATATCTATGTTAGCTTCTCAAATTGCTGCTATATCTAAGAAATTAGATCATTTTGGAATGAACTACTCTCCTACTTTAGAAGAAAACTCATCTGGACAAATCATAGAATCTCAATCTAATTATGAAACTTTAAATGCTATTAATAATAGAACTAATAACCCTTATTCAAACTATTATAATCCTGGTTGGAAAACTCATCCAAATTTTAATTGGAATAACACATTTAATCAACAATGGAAGAATCAACCTAATCAATCAAATCCAAACTATAAACCTAATTACCCACCAGGATTTAATAACAATAACCCTCAATTCAAAGATAAGAAATTATCTATGGATGAATTAATTTTGAATATGGGTCATCAACTACAAAATCAAGGAAATAAACTAGAAATTCAAGGAAATCAATTACAAATTCAAGGAACATCTATTAAAAATATCGAAACTCAACTTGGACATATTCTTCTTGCGCTAAATAATAGAATACCTGGAACTTTTCCTAGTAATGTGGAAATAAATCCTAAAGATCGAGGAAAAGAACAAATTAAAGCAATACAACTAAGGAGTGGAAAAGAATTAGAACCTCAAATTCAAAAAGAACTTAAAAGCCGAAAAGAGGAAGTGGAAATTGAAAAGGAAACAATTCGACAAGATTCAAACTTGGAACATCCTTTAATACCTATGAAAATTTCTGTTGAAAAACCTCCACCACCATTTCCTCAACGACTAGCTCAACATAAAAAAGATAAATAATTTACTAAATTCCTTGAAATATTAAAGAAATTAACAATCAATATACCTTTTATTGAAGCTTTAGATCAGATGTCAAATTATGTAAAATTTATGAAAGATATTCTAAATAAGAAAAGAAAATTCACCGATAATGAAACAGTCGCACTTAGTGAAGAGTGTAGTGCTATTATTCAGAAAAAGCTTCCTGAAAAATTGAAAGATCCTGGTAGTTTCACTATACCTCGTGTTATAGGAGAAAAATTTTATGGAAAAGCTTTGTGTGACTTAAGAGCAAGCATCAATCTAATGCCTCTATCGATTTTTAAGAGATTAGGATTAGGAAAAATTACACCTACTTCAGTAAACTTTCAATTAGTTGATCGTTTGGTTACCTATCCTAAGGGAGTTATTGAAGATGTGTTAGTAAAAGTGGATAAATTTATCTTCCCAGTAGATTTTATTGTTTTAGATATGGAGGAAGATAAAGAAATTCCTATCATTTTAGGAAGACCATTTTTAGCTACTGGAAAAGCTATGATCGATGTTCGTAAAGGAGAATTAACTATGAGAGTAAATGACCAAAAAGTTACCTTTAATATTACAAAATCAATGAAATATCCTGCACTAGAAAAAGATGATGAATGTTTTCGGATGGAAATACTTGAACATTTACAACAAGAACATTTTAAGGAATATTATAAAGATAAATTAGAAAAAGAAAATACTGAATTAATTGAAGATAATAATGAAGAACTAGATTATATTCAGGAAAGATTTGAATTTTTGGATAATACTAAAAACACTGACAAGAATATAGTTCCATCAATTATTAAACCTCCTGAACTTAAGCTAAAAATATTACCTGATCATTTGAAATATGCTTATTTAGGTAATTCTTCAACTTTACCAGTTATTATTTCATCTGCATTAAACGAATCTCAAGAAGAAAAACTTTTAGAAACTTTAAAAAAATATAAGAAAACTTTTGGTTGGACTTTAGCAGATATTAAAGGAATTAGTCCTTCAATCTGTATGCATAGAATTATTTTAGATGATGAACATAAACCTAAAGCAGATCCCCAAAGAAGATTAAACCCGATAATGAAAGAAGTAGTTAAGAAAGAAATTTTAAAATGGTTAGATAATGGTATTATATATCCTATTTCTGACAGTGCTTGGGTAAGCCCAATTCACTGTGTTCCTAAGAAGGGAGGAGTGACCGTCATCGTCGATGAAAATAACGATCTTATTCCTATAAGACAAGTTACCGGTTGGCGTATATGTATTGATTATAGAAAATTAAATACCGCCACCGGAAAGATCACTTTCTGAACCGGATGTTAGATAGATTAACTGGGACATAAGTATTTTTGTTTTCTAGATGGATACACCGGTTATCATCAAATACAAATTTCTCCCGAGGATCAAGAGAAAACTACATTTACTAGTCCTTATGGAACTTTCACTTTTCGAAGAATGCCTTTTGGATTATGTAATGCACCAAGCAACATTCCGGAGATGTATGATGTCTATATTTAGTAAGCTAATTGACAATGGAATAGAAGTATTTATGGATGATTTCTCTGTATTTGGAACATCATTTGACACATGCTTAACTCATCTTGAAAAATTATTAGAAGTATGTGAGAAAACAAATTTAGTTCTAAATTGGGAGAAATGTCAATTTATGGTTGCGGGCGGCATTGTATTAGGGCATAAAATTTCGGAAAAAGGCATGGAAGTGGACCCTGCAAAAATTCAAGTTATAGCTAAATTACCACCTCCGACTACGGTAAAAGGGGTAAGAAGTTTTCTTGGACATGCTGGATTCTACAGAAGCTATATAAAAGATTTTTCAAAATTACTAAACCTCTATGCCAACTTCTTGAAAAGGATAAGAAATTTGAATTTACAATCGAATGCCTGAATCCTTTTGAACTCTTAAAAGAAAAATTAATTACAAGCACTTATAATAGTTTCACCTAATTGGGAGAAACCATTTGAGCTTATGTGTGATGCTTAGTGATTATCTTTGTAGGAGCGATTCTTGGGCAAAGATATGAAAAGATTTTTAAAGTTATATACTATGCTTAGTAAAACTCTAAATGATGCTTGAAATAAATTATACGATTACTGAAAGAGAATTATTAGTGGTAGTATATGGTTTTAATAAATTTAGACCTTATTCGATTGGAACAAAATGTATCGTGCATATCGATCATTCTGCTATCAAATATTTAATGCAAAAAAAAGATTTCAAACCAAGATT
The DNA here is from genome assembly GCA_022702705.1 of Papilionanthe hookeriana x Papilionanthe teres. Classification (NCBI taxonomy): domain Eukaryota; kingdom Viridiplantae; phylum Streptophyta; class Magnoliopsida; order Asparagales; family Orchidaceae; genus Papilionanthe; species Papilionanthe hookeriana x Papilionanthe teres. The sequence continues at coordinate 154,227,455 of CM040424.1, forward strand.
AATTAGATGGATGCTATTAATGCAAGAATTCGATTTTGAGATCGTTAATAAGAAAGGAACTGATAATCAAATTGCGGATCATTTATTAAGATTAGAAAATCATGAATTATCTGATATTGAAAATGAAATTATATACGCTTTTCCCGATGAACAACTATATAAAATCAATGAGTGGAAAATACCATGGTATCCGATATAGTAAACTATATAGTTAGTAATATTTTACCACCTATGCTAACTTTGCAACAACAGAAAAAATTCATCCATGAAATGAAAACTTATTTTTGGGATGAACCATATTTATATAAGCAATGTAAGGATTTAATTATTAGAAGATGTGTACCTTATGAAGAAAATGAACCAATTATTCAAAAATGTCATGATTCTGATTTTCGAGGACATTTTGGGACTGATAAAACTGCTTATAAGATTCTACAATCTGGATTTTACTGGCCTACTCTATTTAGAGATGTATACAGATATATTAAAACTTGCGATAAATGTCAAAGAGTAGGAAATATATCTAGAAGAAACGAAATGCCTCTAAATTTTATATTATAAGTTGAAATTTTTGATGTTTGGGGATTAGATTTTATGGGACCTTTTATTCCTTCATTTGGAAACTCATATATATTAGTAGTTGTTGATTATGTTTCCAAATGGATTGAGGCACAAGCTTTACCTAGATGTGATGCGAAGAGTGTTTCAAAATTTCTGATGAAAAATATTTTTACTAGATTTGGAATGCCGAGAGTGATTATTACTGACGGAGGAACTCATTTTAGAAATAAATACATTCACAAACTAGTAGAAAAATACAATATTACTCATAAGATATCCACTGCTTATCATCCACAGACTAGCGGACTAGATGAAGTATCTATTCGTGAGATTAAACGTATTTTAGAAAAATCTGTAAATCCAAATAGGTTAGAGTGGTCTATTAGATTAGACACTGTATTATGGGCTTATAGGACTGCTTATAAAACTCCGATTGGAATGACTCCATACAGGCTTATATATGGAAAAACATGCCACTTACCAGTTGAATTAGAACATAAAGCATATTGGGCGATTAAAGAATTTAATTATAATATGAAGGAAGCTGGTGAGAAAAGATTGCTGCAATTAAATGAATTGGAAGAATTAAGAAATGAATCATATGATAATGATCGCATTTATAAAGAAAAGATGAAATTACGGCATGATCGGAATATTAATTAGAGAAATTTTGAACCAGGACAGGAAGTTTTGCTATATAATACTAGATTGAAATTATTTCCTGGAAAATTGAAGTCTCGATGGTTAGGATCTTTCACCATAACTCAAATATTTTCATACGGAACTATAGAAATCGAAGATCCAAAAGCTTGGACATAAATTTAAAGTTAATGGACATAGATTAAAACCATATTTCGAAGGTATAAGAACTAACTATAAAGAGGTTTTAATGCTTAGTCGACTCGATTAATAATTGAAATTAGGTTGGGGTCGACGACGTTAAACCAAGCGCTTTATGGGAGGCAACCCATATTAGTTATCTATTTTTATTGTATCTTAATAGTTAGTCTATATTATTGAAACTTTACTACTTAATTATTATTAAGAATCATCACATATTTGAACCATTATGATGAGAAAAGAAATTATTCGATTTAGAGCGAAATTGGACATTATTTTGAAATCTCGCCGACGGCGAGGTCGATACTCGCCTACAGCGAGGTTCACGCCTAATTTAATTCAGTTTATTTATCAAGCTCGCTGACAGCGAGAAACGAGCCCGCCGACAGCGAGAACACGAAGGCGGTTTTTAAGCGAGTCGCCAGTTGCAGAAACTTCCCGCCGACAGCGATGAAGTTATAAAAATGAGTTATATATACTTTAAATGCCAATTTGGACGGTTTCAACACCAATTCCTTTGTGAAAACTCATTCTTAATTCATTTTAAATCTGCCTTCTTCACTGGAATTCATTCCATTCACCATAATGGCCTCCAATTTCTTAGATTCCTCTAAGTCTGGAGTGTTTAACCGGAGGAAATTTGTGAGTGCGGAAGCGCAGCGGATCTTCAACAAGGTTTTGGTAAAGAAAAGAGTTATCAAGAAACGGGGATTTGTCGATCGAGGATTAGAGAATTCCACTACGAAGATAGAAGAAATGATCGCGCGGCGCTGCTGGGAGGTATTTTGTTACATTACGTCTGCTTGTTGTTATTCCGAGTTGTGAAAGAGTTCTACTCTAACTTACATGCGATCAACAATGGGAATATCTACGTCCGAGGAAGATGGGTGACGTTTACTCCATCAAGAGTAAATGAATTATTCTCTATAGAAAACACCCTGGTATGTCACTATTCAAATTTTGTGCCTTCTCGGTATAATATGAATGAGATATTTCGATATCCGGCGATGAAATGGAAGATTGAGAAATGCGTGAAGACGGGTATGTTAGTTTCTCTGCATCACTTTTGAATCCTGTCTCGAAGCACTGGCACTTTTCATCTCATCTAAATTGTTACCTACTATGAGGGTAAACAAGGTTTCGAAAGAATGCGCTATATTGAATTATTGTATTCAAATTGGATTGCCTATTGACGTGGGATCAATAATTGTTAAGTACGCATTGGGTTTAATTGTGCATGGGTCGAGTTCACGGACTAGGACACCCATCTAATATTTTTGAATTATGCGATCGGTACCGAGTTTCTTATGAAGCTTGGGAAAAGGTTACGTTACCTTGGAAGCTGCTTGATCCTACAGATATGCTCCCTACTTTGGACAATAATGAAGACATTACATTTATCTCTGATAGAGCTTCACAGAATAATCCTATAGGAAGGCCTATTTCAGATAAAACAAAGTTACTTATGAAGAGAATTAATGAAATGGAGAAAGGACTACAGAATGTGAGAGATTTAATCGGCAATATATCTGATTTATTTGATCACATTGACTGGAGGATGAAGGAACACTTCGATCATTCTGGACACTTTGAAGCTAGCTTTCTTCATTTACTGAGATAAAAGGGTTGGATCACTCGAAGAATACGCCGGAATTTCCCTTCGAGGCCTTTCTATAACTTATTTATGCATCATCGTCATATCGGAAATATCGGAGAAGATGAAGATTCGACATTAAAGAGTAGTAGTAAAGATTTCCATAGTATGTTTATGTTTATGTTATTTGATTTGATCTAGATTTTATTATGTGTGGAGTGATGATTTGAATATCTCAAACTTAATTGAGATATGCGTCATAGTTTTGTATCAGCATTTAGTGTGTCGTGGTTTGGTTTGCTATGTTGATTAGTAGTAAGGATTGGAGAATTGAAGTCTGATTATAGAGTTTAAAATTATGTTAGTTTGTATGTCTCATGGATTTCAATATTAAAGTTAATTCGTTGTGTTGTGTGAATTTGTTTGTGTTTAAGTAGCTAATCTTCATATTAAAATTAATAAATAATATGATCGGAAATATAATATAATACAAATCAAGGACGAAAATGAGTGACGAAATTTCAAAAATTTTAAATTTTTTTGGAATCTCGCCGACGGCGAGAAAAATCCCGCCGACAGCGAGATCGATCTCGCTGACAACGAAGTATTTCTCGTCGACAGCAGATTTTTCTCGAAAGTTTTTGGTTCTGAAAAATATTAGCTCACTAACGGCAAGAAAAATCTTGCTGACAGCGAGGTCACGAAAAACACTTTAATTGACCGGTCAAAAACACTATTCATCATCTCCAACCTCCAATTTTCGTAAAAATCGACCTAGGGCTTGAAAGATCTTGGATTTGAAGCTATTTCAACACTTTTTGACACCGGATTTCATCTTCTCTTGGTAAGAGCTTCACTCCTATGCAAAAATTTTTGATTTTCACCATGTATTTTCACCACATTGCAAATTTTGGGAAAAATCAAAATGTGGAAGAAATATTCGGTGGAAATCCATGGAATTTGATTTAAATTGCTTACAAATGTTGTAGGAAGCCTTCTTAGTATTATTATTAAGTTTAGTGAAAATTTTCAAGATTTTCACAGATCGATCGTATGGCTCCACGACAAAAACGTCGAGTAGAGTTCGACGAAAACCGATTCATCAATGCACCAGCACAAGCAAAATATTTTGAAAATATATAAGGAAGAAAGTGCATTGCAGATCGGGTATTCAAAAATCCAGGAGGAGAAGTAGAGCGGATTATAAAGGAACGAGGTGCGGGAAAATTTACGTTATGTTCGAGTATAGACAGTATGAGAAGTGGTGAAAGAATTTTATGTCGATTGATTCGTCGTGAAGATACACCAGTAAAGGTACGAGGGTTTTTTGTAGATTTCAATGCTGCAAGAATTAACGCTTTCTATGAAGTTCATGACTCGCACTTTAGCAAGTATGAAACTTTTGGAACGATGGAAGGACCAGTGGAGGAAGTCATTAACTTTCTCACTGATGGGACCGGAGTTTGGAAAATTAAGCAGCAGGAAAGAGTGAATTTTCCTCTTTCTAAATTAAATGTAGTCTCCAAAGCCTGGTATTACTTTATTTGTTCTACTCTATTACCCACATATCACCACAGTGAGGTAACACGAGATAGAGCAATTCTGAATTTCTGTATTCAGAATAACAGAAGCATCAACATCGGGAGAGTTATTTATCAAAATATCCCGGCCGCTCCTCGAAATGAGAGTGGAGGCTGGATTGGGCCACCCAGGATTAATTTTTGCACTCTGCCAACTCTCTGGAGTTGAGGCTAGAGATGATGAAGAATGGGTGGAACCTATGAAACCGCTTACAGCTGCTAACATTAAGAAGTATGAGTCCCATGAAGGGTGGAGATCAGGAGTAAGAAGTTATTTTACTCGATCAAGTAGAGATATACCCTCTACTTAGCTATGGACCTCCTGAGCCTACCACCTCTACCCTAAAAGATACGATGAATGAATTGACTCTGCATAGGAGGAGTTTTGAGCAGTTTGGAGAGACCATGGGGAGAAGGTTTGATCATTTTGATCAAAGGATTGATAATCTGGAGAGGAGACATGATTATGATAGTGAATACCTCCAGTGACATTCAAAATACGAAATTGCATACTATGAAGCTGAACGTCGTTATAGGAGTGGAGATTTAGATGTTCTCTTTCCAGAATGCCCCAAGTATACTCAGTATCATCCTGCTCAGTCTTCTCAGCCTACAGATCAAGGAGGGGATGATATAGTTTGGGACTTTGATGCTGAAGATTAGGACTTTATTTATTTTATTTGTTTCGTGTAAGTTATTTTGAGGACTGTATATGTTTGTAATATTCAGTATTTTATATTTTGAGACATTGGATGTTAGTTAGATTAATCTGCTTGGATTGTTATAGTAGTTAGTTTTTGTTTTTGTGTTAGTTAATTGCATTTGTTTTTATGTTAAATAGGATGATAGTTTTCTTTAATATGTTTTTATTTTATTTTGTATTGTTTTAAGTTTTTTTAAAATTGTTAATCTGTTAGTTCAATTGTTTTTAATATGCAGTAATTCATATGTGTAGTGTAGAGTTATTTTAATTGTTGTGTTTAATACTTATCTTAGATTTTATCCCTGCATTTTCTTTAAATTGTTATATATATATGGAGAATACTAGCGAACGGGTTCGATGAAAAATGAAAAAGCTCACAAGAATTTCAAAAAGAAAAAAGAAATACCTAAACTTCAAAGGTATGATTTATTTACTTTCCTTCTTTTTCATTATTTAGAGTAGATATAAAAATTTAAGTTTGGGGGGAGAGTAAAATAAAAATTTAGTTATTAACTTGTTCTCAATTTTTATTTTCAAATTATTATAAAAATGATTTTTATAGCAAATTTTTCAATTTGATTTAATATGAATTATTTTATTTAATTATTATAAAAGGTTAAATGAAATATTTCTAGTGCTTTAATTAATTAAATAGAATAAAATATTTGGTTAAAGGGAATAAGAATATAGTAAACTATTTTTAGTAAGGAAAACTATATTCTAAATTTAAAATTCTTAAATATTCAAGTGAAAAAGAAAAGATTGAAAATCAATGAAGTAAAAACTATGAAGTATATATAAGCTAAGAAATATTCCTAAGTTTCAAATTTAGGAAGATGAAAATGAAGTTCAAAATTATTAACGAGCTCTCAGGATACAGTAATCCGCATTAAAAAAAAAGAAAAAAAAAAGAAAGAAAAAAAATAAAAAGAAAAAAAGAAAAAAAAGAAAAGAGAAAAAAAAAGAGAAAAATGAGGAGAAGCTTGAGAAGATGCATTATCAAAAATTGGCTTCATTAGAATTAACTTAAAGGGAAAAACTTAAATATTTCCAAACTTATGTTTATGGATTAGAATTTTACCTAACAGTATTTTCTTGAATTTCTTATCATATGAATATCTTAAGTAGTTATTCTTTTAAATATAGTCATTCCTGAAATGAATAGTAAGCTAGAAATCTTAGACACGATGACTAAATAATTTATTTCTATAAGAATAATTAAATTACATGAATTATTTTTGTTTAACCTTATTATGATATTAATTAATCTAATTCATAGTTATTTAAATTGAAAAATCTTATTATAAAACTCATTATTTTTATGTAGCACTAAAATTACTTGAGGACGAGTAATAAGTAAGTTTGGGGGATTTTGATCGTTGAAAAATTTATTAAGAAATTCATACTATTTTTGATGAAATTGCACTTTAAAGAAGGGTATTTTCTTTATTTTATTGTAGGAATGAAGAATTTAGGTGATAAAAGCAAAAATCATAAAAGGAGCGAATTTGGAGCAAAATCATGCAATTTGTGCTGAGTCGCCGACGGCGAGATCGAGCCCGCCGACGGCGAGGTTACGAGAAGAAAATTCTGAAGAATTTATAACTGTCTCGCTGACAGCGAGCTAGAGCGGTTTGAAGATCTTCTAGAAGCCTCGCCGACAGCGAGGTAGTTCGTCGCCGACGGCGAGATAGTTCAAATGGTGCAGATACATTGAACCTGGACACTTTTTGAAGGGATGCTTACACACCTCTTGGTACTTTGCTCACCTCTATATATAGAAGCCGAAATTAAGTCTTTAGTGTGTGTTCTAAGTGTGTTAAGTCCGAGTTTGTGTGCGGTTTTGTGTCTTAGTGTGTGTCTTAGAGAGTCCTTGAGTGTTATAAGTGAGTATTTAGTGAGTTTTCTGTGTCTTGGAAGGAAGAGTCGAAAGGAGCTGAGGAGTACGCTAGGGATAAATTGAGATAAGTATTTGTATTTATTGTTTTTAACTTTAAATGAAATCCATGCTTAGTTTAGTTTCCATGCATTCTGAGTAGTTTATTTAGTCTTTCTCCCTGTTTATGAAATTAAGTGACTTGATGAAATTAAAATAGAGATACTTTTATATATTAATAAATTGTGATAATTTTTACTTAAAACTTAATTTACTTTTCAAGCTGGCCATTTGATTTGTTAAAGCTGTGTTGATTATCAACTATAGTAAAAATTACATCGATATTCGGGAATTCAAAAGCCTTGGAAGGAGGGTGCAAATAAATAGGGAAATAATATCACCGGGCGTAGAATTGAGCATTTTAGTGTGACGGACTAAAATATTCAATTCGGTCCTATTGTTTGAGAGGCGAAGTGTAGATGTTAGCCCTCGGGCGAGGGGAACGTGGGAGTTACGAAGTGGGAGTCGGTATCCTCCCGGCCTGGCCGCGGATTCGGTGATCAAACATAGGATTAGTCAATATTCTTTACACTGGACCAAAGGGTAAAGAATAGGAATGCTCCTATTTGTCACAATACCTTGAAATTATCTATTTAAATTCATCGATCACTTAAATTTCTAAACAAGGGGAAAGATACTTTTTCTGAATAGTTAAGACTTATTTAGCAATTAGTTTAATTTCCTGCACTTTCAATTCGTATTAATTTTCTACTTAGTTAATTTACCTAATTGAAATACTTAGTTTACTTTATTGCACTTAAATTCAGAATTCCAAATTTTCATATATTATTATTATTATTATTATTAGTATTTTAAAATTAGTTGTTATTTAATTTTCTCTTTCCCAGTGGGATCGATAACCAGGACTCCACTACAGCCCGTATTACTTGATACGATACGTATACTTGTGTAGCATCCACAACATAAACAATTACAATTCTATACATATAATATAGCGGGGTCAAGTTTTTGGCTTCGTTGCAATCAAATTAAAATATCAAAATATAAATTTGTGGGTCACAAACCTTACCAAAACTCAGCCTAAATCACTCCAGACCCCTCTCCAGACATCGAGAACTTGATCCCCATTGAAATCCAGCCATAAAACCCTCTCTGTGAGCTCAATTTCTGAGTTGAAAATCCACCCAAGAAACAGGACACTTCACCATAGTGAGCCAATCTCCAAATTGATTGATCCTACACCTTCACCAGAACAAGAGGAGAAGTTCCCCAGCAAAATCCCCCTCACCAGGCTAGACATAGCTTCCAGCCTCCAAGCTTTGTGATCAGCCTTGGTCACTTTCATACTTAGACAATTCTCCAGAGCCAGAGACTTCATCTGAAGCTTGCACGGACTCGATCGAAGGTGACACAACTCTCGGATCAAAGCTTCACTTCTGCGAGCAATGGTATGAACACATTCTTCCCCCCGAGCTTCCAGCAATTCTCCATTTTTTTGGGTTAATTTCATAGCTTATAAACCGTATGGATGTGTTCGTCTCTTCAAGATGAATCGATAGAGTATAAGAACATGAAAATCCATTGAGAATCGAGAGAGATATAAGGGTTTGAGTTTAGACGGTCACGGGTGCACACCAGTCGTAGACGATGACTAGGAGCCGTTGGATCACGCGTGTATCGGGCAGACGGTCGAGATCAAGTCGGACGGCGCAACGGTACGTGAACCGCTGGCCCCTAGAGAGTTAAGTCAGATGGCGGCGCCGAATCACAGCCCGACGCGTGGGCTTTCGGAGCTGCCGAGGTTGAGGCGGCGCCGCGTGGATAAATAGAAAATTAGGGTATTTTTGAATTATTTAAATGCCCTAAACTTCAAAAATTCATATCTTTGCATAGAAAAATCACAAAAATAAAATAAAAATACTTTCTTGCTAAGTGAACAGAGGAGAATAATGTGGAAAAGAAATCAAGTTAATTGGATGAGTATTTTATTTTTAATAATTTATTTACTATTTTCAATATTTTGATTCTCCATTTGCATAGACAATTCACCATGGCATGAGACCATAGGGCTTTTGAAGCCTCTGATCTTGGGAACATTCCCTGAACTTTTCAAGGTCAGAGGTCATCTCTGTGAAAATTTATTGAACATTCATATTCATGTCACTGTTTTAGGTATTTTAATTCCAATAATTATCATGTTGTAAAATAAATTCTAGAGAAATTTGGTGATGTTTCTTAGTACCAGGGGACCCTATGAAAAATATATTTTGAGTTAATTCATTCATAATAACATTAATTGGCCTAAACCCCTAAAATTGAATTTGAATTAATAAGGGTTAACCACACATCAAATTAACTTGAAAACAATTCTTCATTACTCTTTAGGGTCAGAGGAACCTTACATAAAATTTTGAAATCAATTGGACTTGATTAACCCCACCAAATGGATTGATTAAGCCTCATAAGCAAAATGAAGTTTTAAAAATTCATAACTCCAAATACTTTTCAAAAATTCACAAAAATGATTTTAGAACATCTCCGATATCGGGGAGTTCGGGAAAATTAAAATTGGAATTTTCTAAAAAAGTTGATTTTTCACAATATTTTAATATTTTAATAATTAAAAAATAATAAAAATCACAAAAATATTAAAAAACATAAAAATATCACATTTTGACTCCTAATCATTTAGGAACAAACCAAATATTTTTCCCAAGTCCCTAGGATAAGATATTGGATTTTAAAGGCTTAATGTAATTTTTAATATTAAAAAAATGAATTTTCAACCTTCTTCACTAAAATAATTCTAATAAATCAAAGAAAAAATCAAAAAATTATAAAACTTGTTTCTCTGAACTCGTTGAGGTTAGAGAAATTTAAAAAATATATAAAATCTATTTTCCAACTTTAATTTTATTTTAAAATTAATTAATACTCTAAAACTCAAAATAATTATAATAAATAAAATGTAATTCGAAAAATCACCAAAATTGGTCCAAGTGGTCCTCTAGTCATTAGCAACATCCCACAATTTTCTTAAGGATAGAAACCTTTCCTTGGTCATGTTGTTGAATTTTCTTTGAAAACCACTATTTTCTACTAAAAATAATTATATAAATAAATTAAATTCAGAAAAATCACATTTTCTCCTCTAAAGTCTTAATTTACATGTGAGTGAGGTGACATAAAAATTTCAAATTCATTTGAGCTCAATTTAGGGAGTTATGAAATAAATAAGCTTAAAAGGGCATAAAGGTAATTAAAAATTTTAAACCTTAATTAAATCTTTAGGTTTAATCAAAATTGGGGGGGGGGGTAAAATATTTGATTCTAACTTTCTCTTGGATGATTGAAACTTAAAGAAATTAAGGGGTAGAAACCCATTAAACACTTTGAAAATATCAAAATGAAACTTTAATTAATTAAATGATTTAAATTTTGGAAAGGATATATTTAAAATTTGGATTATCAAAATAGGGATATTATTAAAAGGATATTTATTCTTTAATTTAAAAACCCCTAAATAAATCACATTAACAATATTTAGTTCTTAATCAAAAATTAAAATAATAATCCAAATTAACAATTAAAACTAAAATTAAAACTAAAATTAAAACTAAAATTAAATTAAATTAAATTAAATTAAAATTAAATTAAAATTAAAGTTAAACTAAAATTAACAATTAAAATAAAAATTAAAATTAAAATTAAATAAAATTTAAATTAAACTAAATTTAAATTAAATTAAATTAAAACTAAAATTAAATTAAATTAAAATTAAATAAAATTTAATATGAACTAAATTTAAATTAAATGAAATCAAAACTAAAATTAAATTAAATTAAAATTAATTAGAATTAAATTAAATTAAAATTAAATTGAATTAAATTAAATTAAAGTCATTTAACGACAAACATAAGTGAAATCATTAAGAGTTAAATCAAAACATATCAATAATTTCAACACATCTTTCTATCTAAGTAAATTTAAAACATGATAATTTGAACAATATTCCAAACTTAAAATTATTAATTAAAACCTAATAATTAAATTAAAACACTTTAAACCATTAACTCGAACTTTAAATTAAGAATAATTAAAATTCTCGATAAACCAACCTACTCTTAAAGACTTTAATTATTATAACTCTTAAATAGAGTATTAAGTGAGATGTCACTTCATCCATCAGTGTTGACCTCATTTTTGATGAGGTCTTCTCTTCTTCTCTTTAGTACTTAGGATCTAGCCTTAGGCTTTTCCTTTGACTATCTTAGAGGATTAGAATTGGGACCCACCACTTAGAAATTCAAACCACTTCTTAACTCCCTGCAAACTCTACAAACTTGATTGTAGACCCCCTAATCACCTAGAGGGTTGAAATCAAATGTGGAAGTTTAAAGGATGAGTTCCCATAGGACTCTTTGGCCTTAGGATCGCCTACTGGTGGCACAGTGCAGTGAAGGGCTGACTTACACACACACTAAATTTATACACTACACTTTCACACACATCTTAAAAAACACACCCATACCCAACTTGACCTCCTGACTCATGTAGGTGATTCACATGGATGGTCCTTAACCCCAAAGCCCTTGGCTAAGAGGGTTAGGAACAACATAGTGGATGCCTCAAATGAGTCCCTTCATGGCTCATGTGGGCTTTATATGGCTTCAAGGCTCAACCAAAATGATTTTATTCCACTTACATTCACCTAATCTTCAATTTCCCAAATTTTTAATTTTTGACCCCCGGGACCCTACACCCCCGCCTAGCCTACCCAAAACCCTTGAAACTACCCAAAATTTGCAAAATCACCTAAATCACCCAAAATTCATCAAAACCAATCCCAAACATTTCCACATTACTCAAATTGATCATCCATAGCCAAAAATACCAAAAATTCCAAAAATACCTCCCAATACCCTCCAAATACCCAAAATACCCCTCTTGACCCAAAAACCCAAAAATTCAGAAAATTCCCAGAAAATTCTAAAAAATCCCAAATATTCCCAATTTCATTTTGTTCAACTACACCTTGGTCCAATTTTGTCAATTTACCCTACTTTAATCAAAACCCCCAATTTGACCTATTTTAACCCAAAGTGAACCCAATGTCAAACCAAACCTACCCAATTGACCCAAATTCTGGTCCAATTCAATTCTAAACTTCAATTCAACATTCCCAACACCAATCTAGACCAAATCCAAGTTTAATTTGATTGACATTTGGATCCAATTCCACTTTTGGCCTTAAAGCCCAATTTGGACCCATGACCCAAACCTAACCGAAACTCACTCAATTCAACTCCAATTGACCCCAAATCTTTTCTAAACCTTCCTTAAAATCCCTACAAACAAAACACTAACATGATTTTCCCAACATTTAGACCCAAACCCCACTCAAATCCAACCCAAAACCAATAAGCCCAATTTTGACCTAAACCTAAACCTAACCCAAATAAGCCTAAACCCCAAAATCAAAGCCCAACCAAAGCCAAAACCTCTTTGAAACAGCCCTATAAACATTTCCCAACATTAATTTTACACCAATTTCAATATTAGCTCAACATTGGCCCAAATTAGCCCAATTTGACCTACATTGGCCACTTTACCAAAAAGCCCAAATTCAACCCAATTCAAACCCAAATCACTCCCAATTTGCTTCAAATCACTCATGACACATCCATGAACTAAATACAACATTTATTTGGCCCAATCCTTTACAAAATTCCCATCCATAAATTTATTTTCAAACCAAAGGCCCACCTTCTTAAGCCTTCCTAAAAGCCCAAATTTCATGCTAAAGCCCATATGACAAATTCTTCTCATCATACCCTTAATTAAAATCATCCCTAAGTTCAAATCAATCATCAAATGATTCCAAATTGAGCCCCATACAAATTCCCATCAAATTACCAAAATTTCTAAGATCCATTTTCATGAAATTGACCAAGCTTTTCCCCAAGCCAAAGACAAGCCATGAATCCATGCATGAGCCCCATAGGAGCCATGAGAACCATGGAATCCACTTTCCACCTCACCAAACCATTAATGGTAAGAGAGAGGGTCTCTTTCTTAAACACTTTTTAAGCACTTTTTACCTTAAGCATGATACACTCTAAACCATGTTTAGCCACCTCACCATGGATGGGGACTTCACTACCACAATTCGAGCCGACCCAAATGATTCCCCCTCGGCCCAAGGTCAAGCCATGGATGGTGAACCAAGCACAAATACTTGGGTTGACCTAAACCAAGCCAAAATCACCCCTTTCCCATTCCATTTCAATTCACCACCTTTACACATGGAAACCATCAATTGAACTCACGGAATCAAGCTCGACCTCACCGACCCCGAGGGTGACCCATGCCTCGCCGGCCAGCCGCCCAGGTCGCCGAAAAACACCACACCCGAGAGCTCACATGTGAGCCAACTTTGGAATTCCACCTTGCTGAGTTGCCCCATGCCCAATGGCCACCATGGCTATTCTTCCCATGACCAGAGCAACTGATCCCAACCCTTGGCCATCCCTGTGAGGCTCTCCAGCCAACTCTATTTAAACCCGACCCCCTCACGGCCATGAGAGGAGAGTTGCACAAACCTTGCCGAAACTCTGCTAAAATTATTCCAAACCCTTCTCCATCCTTAGAGCGATTGATCCCCGATGTCAATTTGCCCCAATCCCCACCAACGAATCCAATTTCTCAATCGAAATTTCACCCAAAACCGGGACACTTTGCCACGGTGAGCCAATCCTCAAATCGATGGGTCCTACACCTTCACTTGGACCAAGAGGAGAAGTTTCCCACTGAAAGCCCCATCTCCGGGCCACCCGGTTGCTCCGGCCTCCAAGCTTTGTGATCGGTTGTGGTCACTTTCATAGCTAGGCGATTCACCGGACCAGGAGACTTCATCCGGAGCTTGCTGGGATCCAATCGAAGGTGACACAACCCTCAGATAGAAGCCACACTTCTCTGAGCAAAGGTATGGCCTCACTCTTCTTCCCAAGCTTCTGAACTTTCTCCATCTTTATTGAGTTAATTTCATGCCACATAAACCATATGGATGTGTTTGTCATCTCGAGACGAATCCATAGAGCATAAGAACGTTAAATTTGGTCAAGTATCGAATGAGATCTTAGGCCTAGAAGACGGACGGCTCTCGGGTAAGGACGCCTGGGGACGATGAACGGATGCCGTTCATTTAATACACGCGCGGACGGACGGCCGGGATCGCGCCGGATCGGGAGATGGAACGACACGGCGGGCCCCGAGCGCCGAGTCGATGGCGCCGTCGAATCGAAGAGCGCCACGCGGCGTTTCGGAGCTGCCAAGGTTGACACGGCGCCGCGTGGATAAATAGAAAATTAAGGTATTTTCTGATTTATCTAATTCCCTAAACTTCAAAAATCCATAACTTTGTGTAGGAAAATCAGAAAAATAAAATAAAAATACCCTCTTCCTCAGTGAACAGAGGAGAATAATGTGGAAAAGAAATCATTTAATTTCATCAAGTATTTTATTTTTAATGATGTATTTCCCTTCTGCATTGTTTTAATTCTCCATGCATATAGGAAATTCACCATGACATGAGACCATAGGGCTTTTGAAGCCTCCGAATTTGGGAACATTCCCCGAATTTTCCAAAGTCGGAGGCCATCCCTATGAGAAGTTATTGATTTTTCAAATTCATGTTACTATTTTAAATATTTTAAATCTAATAATTAGCATGTTGTGAAATAAATTCTAGGAAAATTTGGTGATGTCTCTTATGACCAGAGTACCCTAGGAAAAATAGGTTTTGAATTAACTCATTTAAAATAACCCTAACTGGCTTAAACACCCAAAATAGCTCCTTAATTAATTAGAGCTAATCATACATCAAATTGACTTGAAATCAATTCTCCACTGACCTTTAGAATCAGAGGAACCCACCATAAAAATTTGAAGTCAATTGGACTTGGTTAGCCCTACTAAATGAGTTGATTAAGCCATTTAGCCATTTTAAACTTTAAAAATTCATAACTTTCAAAATACTTTTCAAAAATTCACCAAATTGGTTTTGGAGCCTCTCTGATATCAGGGGAATTTAAGGAAATTAAAATTTCAATTTTCTAAAAAAGTTGATTTTTTGGTATTATTTTAATATTTTAATAATTAAAAAATAATAAAAATCATAAAAATAATAAAATTCACGAAAATGTGACATTTTGAATTTTAATCACTTAGGAACAAATCCCATATTTTTCTTAGGTCTATTTAATGAGATATTAAATTTTAAAGCCATAGGGTAATTTTAAAATTAAAAAAATGTATTTTCTAGCATTTTCACTAAAATAATTCTAGTAAATCATAGAAAAATCAAAAAATTGCAAAAATTGATTCACTGATTTCCTTGATATCAGAGAGATTTTTGAAAAATATAAATTTCATTTTTCAACCTTTATTTTATTTTTAAATTAATTAATACTCCAAAAATTAAAATAATTATAATAAAAATAATATAATTTAAAAAATCACCAAAATTGGTCCAAGTGGTCCTCTGGTCATTAGGAATGTCCCATAATTTTCTTAAGGACAGAAACTTTCCCTTGGTCATATTATTAAATTTTCCTTGGAAATTCCTATTTTCCACCAAAAATAATTACATAAATAAATTAAATACAGAAAAATCATATTTTCTCCTCTCATGTCTTTATTGGCATATGAGTGAAGTCACATGAAAATTTCAAGTTCATTTAAGCTCAATTTAGTGAGTTATGAAATTATTAAGCTTGAAGGGCAAAGTGGTAATTAAAATTTTAACCCTTAATTAAAACCTTAGGTTTAATAAAATTAACAAATAAAATATTTGATCTTAATCTGATTTGGATGATTGAAATTTAAATAATGAAAGGGTAGAAACCTACTAAAAAATTTGAAAATAATTGAAATAAACCTTAATTAAATAATTGATTAAATTTGGAAGAATAATAAAGTTGGAATTATTAAATAGGGATATTATTATTAGGAAGAGATTTGTTCTTTAATTTAAAAATCCCTAAATTAATCATCTCAATAATATTTAATTCCTAATTAAAATGATAATTCAAATTTAAGATTTAAAATGTTAAAAGACTTAATCATTAAATTAAATTAAAGTTAAATTATTTAAATTAAACTCTTTTAAAATTTCAATTAAATTAAAATTAAAAATAAAATTAAGTTAAAATTTAAATTAAATTAAATAAAATTAAATTAAATTAAAACATATTAAATTAAATCAAATTAAATTAAATTAAATTAATCAAATTAAATTAAATTAAATTAAACAAATTAAATTAAATTAAATTAAAGCATTTTAAATCAAGTTAAATTAAATTAAATTAAATTAAATTAAAATTAAAACTAAACCAAATTAAATTAAATTAAAGTTAAAGTAAATTGAATTAAATAACATCACCTAAGACATAAAGAAATTTAATATAAAGCAACTTGAACACTATTCCAAATTTAAATTCGATAACTGAAATTAAACTAAATCACAAACCATTTGAACACCAATTTGCCCTCGAAAACTTTGGTTATCATAACTCTAAAACAAAGCATTAACTGAAATGTTACTTAACTTATAGGATATTCAAATGTCCTAGTTCACTGAGCAAGATAACAAAACTTGAATTCTCGGACGATTACTTCACCTGATCAATTAAATTCATTTAGATTTAAAACAATCCTAGCAGTATTGAAAAGATGTTTAAGATTCTTCTTAATCACTTTCTCAATATGATAGGATACTTATAAGAACAATTGAACTTGATTGTTCTTCGATGAAGAAAATAGTCCTCAAACCAAAACACAAGAACCTAGACGTCATAGGAAATGACTAGCTATAGGATTAGGAACTTGGTAGAAAACCATGACCCTTCCCTTAGCTTTACCTAGGAACTTGCTTAAATATTATAATTGTGTTTTAAGTGCAGCTTGGGATGACGGGAAGACCCTCCGAGTATGCTTTTATTTTATTGTAATTTACATTATCGCAATTTCTTTAATCGCATCGCACTTACTTTTCTTGCATGATAAACAACCGTTGCATGAAAACCCACACCTTTAGGATAGCCTCTAAAACCGAAACCAAAACTAAATTAAAAATCATTACAACATAAAATTCACCGCCACAACATTTCAAAATATAAAACAACTCAAAATTTAATCACAAACATAACACAAAACTGCAATTACAACTAAATTAAAACGTCTTGTTGGATGATCGGGAATACCTCGGATGATGTAACCTATGTGTTGCTAACGGGATTTCCCACGGTCTAAATGAAAGTGTGGAACTCATTTAGTTGAGTTTAGCAAATTCATCTGGACTAAGTGAATCCGATAAAAATAACGATGCCGGAAGGATGGAACAGTGGGATCTTAACCGGTGTCGTTATAATCAACTTTAAGATTTGTTTTAACTAAAATACTAAAAACACTTGGATTGTAAGACTTCTCTCAACCAGAACACTTTTCTCATCTTCTGATTTATGACTTCTATAACTAAACCTCTGCAACAACAAGGAGCTCCGAGCATGGTGGGCAGCACGGCCATCGTCATCAGCAAAACCTGAATCTACATCAGCAAAACCTTTCCTAGGATTAAATAACCAAGCCATAGGATTTCGAGGTAGTTTTCCTAGTGCAACATAAATCCTCAACTCTTCGTTAGGCATTTGCATAGCAAATTAAGCCCTAACCGGTCTTAGGACTCAGAGGTAGTCGTCCGATACGATATAAACCCTCACTTCTTCGAGGCTATTTGTATGATTATGTCATACGAATATAAGTCCTAATTAATTAAAATTGGCAAGATTGAAATACTAAATAAACATTAGGACTTTCCTAAATCCAAGCCAAACAATAGGATAGTCGGGAAATTACCGAAGTTCACTTCGAATCTGTGATTCCTCCTACCTTTCTTCCTTTGAATTCCCAAAACAAAATGTTCCAAACTTGATCCATTCCCTGTTGAAATTCCAAAATTCAATCCTTTGAAAACTTAAACTTTGAAATTCTTGAGAGCATAATTATTGATTATTATCGAGAGTTTTCTTAAGTGATTCCCGTCATTTAAGATGTAATTAACTATAGGGGCTTGCCCTTATAAGGAATTTTAAAGAACCCATGTAATATAAACCATGTTTAATGCTTTCATATTAAGCAGGGGAATTTGTCGGCTTATAAAATTGGTTCGCAGACCAAATGGATGTCACAAATCTTCTAGTTTATTTTATCGATCCCCATCACCAAACAGTGTGTCTATTCTTCAAGATAGATACACAGTTTGTGATGCGGTGCTCGTTTATATAAACTATTCGGGATGTGATATCGGTTTGATTTAATATCTTAAAATTTTCAAATTTAAAATTATTTTCAAAATCAAATACTAGTTTCAAATTATTTATTTAAATTAAATTAAAAATTCGCCGACAATTTCTGTAGGAGATCCCTTTTTAAAATACAACACAACCTAAAAAAATAAGCCGTACAATTTCTGGCGACTCCGCTGGGGACAATTCCTCTCTCCATTTTAATCGGACAATTCTGCTTTCAAAAATCGGTAGTGTATCCATGTCCCTTGTGGATCAAACTACCCTTCTTTCCGTTGGAATACTATGTTCATTTCTACCTTGAACGAGTATAGCCAACATTCTCTTGGATTTAGGAGCCACTGTTTAGACACCCCTAAAATAGAGAGGTTTCGAGATCCTTCTACCTCATTTCTGAGGTGGGGTGGACCCCCGATAGGTGTTAGTTTAGGAGTGATCCTTCGAGTCGAGAAGTCTTGCATAAGACTTTATTTTCCTTCCCAACTCTGAATCGGATTCATTACCTTCTCTACACCTTTGAACATTCCGTTCTAAATAAACAAACCCTCTAATGAATGACTCTTTTAACAAATAACTTCTTCTTATAAATATATGAACAAGAATGTGTTCGGACTCTTTTCGATTCCTTTCTTTTCGTCCTGATGAGAAGAAGCATAACTTGGGACTAACAATCGAATCTACCCCGCAAATGGAAGCCCCAAAGCTGATTTTCTCCTTCACCAATGGACTCGACTTCGTCGTTTACAAGGATGAGCTGCTCGACAATGGGATCATCCGGTTTAGACAAGGATTCGAGAACACAAATGTCAAGATCACCGACGTTTCCCTTTTTCCACTGACAAACAAAGTATCTGAAGCTGAGAAGCCGTTGATCGAGTTCAACCTTAGGTCAACCAAGATTTTCCTCCCCTGCAAAAAATTCCAACTAAGAGGAATACTGCTGTCCGCAGGAGGACTGCTGTTGCTACCCCCACTGGTCTGGTTGTCTCTGCACCTACCCCAGCTTCTGCCAAATTAAAGGGGAAGGAAATCCAGAACTATGGTGAACTTGTTACCGTGGAGGGTACGGACCTTCTGCGAGACCTTCGTTTTGAAATCGGGTCCAGCTCAAGAATTCCATCACTAACACGGACCCGAAGAAGGAACGAAGTAGGAAGATTGCCGGAAGGCCGTAGCCGCCGAAGTTGCTTTCCTGGAGGAAATCCCGGAAATCCCCGAGTACACACCACTACCTGAATACATACCATTGCCTGAAGATACACCCTTTTTGGAAGGAAGTAGATTCCACCCCCTTTCCGCAACAGCTGACGAGGAAAATGTCCGCAAGATTGTTTCTACATTACCTCGACCAGCATACTACAACGACAGTAGAAAGAAAAGGGCTAGGATCACACCATTTGCCCGACTATAGACTGTGATCGAGAAGCTAGCAAAGAAAGAGAAATGCCCCGTATCAGAGATTCTAAGAAGGATAGGGCGGGTGCCAGTCAAATCCCGTCTAGGGTCGCAAGTAGAACCTGCCATTGTTATAGAAAAGCCAAATAAAAGGATGAAGGCTAGTCCGCCTGTCGTTGTTTCAGGATTACAAATTAGGGAGGATACCACCTTCCAGCATTTGGCTGATAGACCATCTGGTCCTAGACCTTCTGCTACTAGAAGGATGGTATGGCGTCCCACTACTGGACAGTTAAGATTGAAACAACAGCCCGAGAAGGAAAGTCTCGTCAGGAGACTTGAATCCGAAGAAAGTGCTACTGCAGTAAAGGGGACTCGTGAGAAGGGAACCCGGCAGCTATCACACGATAATCGCGAGGATGCACGAAAGGACCGCTAGAGGATGCGTATGGAAAAGTTGAGGACTGATATCCGATGATTAGCAAAAGAAAGAGAAGAGAAATTCGGAGATGAGATTGATTCATCGGAATTCATGGATGATGAGTATGCAGAAATCAACATGGTCGAAACGCGACCTTCGTCTGCTTCACAAGGTGCTCCTGCAGCCGCAGAAAGAGAGGAGCCGGAAGTGATGAGAAGGCAGCTTCAAGAGAAAGACGATACGATCGCCTAAATGGCGAAGAGGATGGAAGAGATGGCTGTAGCCCTAGCCACTCTCCAAAGTCAAGTGCAACCCCAAAGAGAGACACCCCCAGAGGTCATTCACATTGTAGACGGAGGAAAGGAAATTACGTCCGTCAACGGGGATGATCAGCTAAAGAAGGATACAACACAAAGTATGATTCCAGAAAAAGATATCAAGAGCTTGGTCGAACAGCAGGTGCGAGAAGCCTTAGCATAATCAAAGAGTGGGACATCCATTCGGACGGGTAGACCTTACCCGGAGGAATTCGACGCTGTCCAATACCCAAAAGGCTTCGTACCACCTCTGTTCAAGAACTTTGATGGAACCGGGAACCCCCGATAGCATGTTGCACACTTTCGTGCCAGTTGTTGCAATGCCGGTGGGAGCGATGCATTACTCTTCCGACAATTCGTCGACGGCTCGTCGGGGATCGCCTTTGATTGGTATGCGAATTACCGAATGGTTCGGTGAAGACATTCTCGAACTAGAAAACCTCTTCATCAAGTGATTTGTCGGAGCTCAGCACCACATCACTATAGGTGATTTAGTGGTAGAGAAGCAGAAGCTGAATGAAACTTTGGTGGATTACATACTTCGATGGAGGAACCTAAGTATGAAGTGTGAACCGCAACTACAAGAACAGCATGCAGTCGGCATCTTACTTAAAAGCATTCACAGCCCGATAGCACTTCTCCTCAAGGGATTTACTATTAAGACTTTTGAGAAGTTGTTAAGCAAGGCCGGGAGCTTGCAGGAGGAGGCGAAGCAATTAAGTTTCGCCGACAAGACAGACAAGCAAAAGCCTGTGAAGACTTTTGAAAAGAAATCCGGGATCATTGCAGCAGTCGACAAAGGCAAACAACCGATACAAATACCATCCGAACGGCCTCAGCAACCTCAACAGAATTACCAGCAACCCCGACCCTGCTATCAGTCATCTCAACAGTATGAACAACCGCCTCGTCCGCAACGTACATTAAGGGAGCTTCTGAGCAGGGAATATCCATTCAAGAATGAGGCGAGTGCCGAAAATGTTCCGTAGTCGATGAAGACTCCGGATTTCCAATTGTCGAGCCTAAGAGACTAGAAGAAGTCAACAAGAAAGGTGATCCCAACTTTTTCCCTTACCACCGGATGCTTGGGCACAAAATAGAAGATTGCATTACCTTCAAAAGTTAGCTCAACGACAATCTTTGGAAAGGAAATATAACGATCCCGAAGGAGTACATGAAGGAACCCCAGAAAGGAGGTTCTGTCAATGTTATCTCGACTGATCTCATCGTTCCGATAGATCCCTATACAACTGATGATGGATGGACTACCGCTTGGACGAGGTCTTCAAAAAAGATTTTAGACAGCATCCAAACCGCATCGGTGCGAGCTTCAATTCGGAGTTTGAAACCTGTCAAGCCGGCACTATCACTTGCGATAGAAGAACCACCTCAACGAGAGACGATTGAAGAGAAGAAAAAAATCGATGAAGAAGAGAAGACCGAGGCTCCTAAGGCTAGACTAGGGGCTGCTTATCCTAGGATAGTTGTTTCCGATTCGGGGGAGAAATCCCTCGAACCTCTGACTCTGTATGATTATTTGCTCACTCCGGTAGGATCTTATAATGATAAGGGTTATGGCGTTGGCTACGTTTTGATCTGTTTCTAACGATTACGTAACTAGCGACAATCCGGACATCGATTTCGATACCAATGACAATTCTCAAATCATACACAATCTCAACGATCGCGATGACGAAGAAGACATCCATCAAGGAGGCTACGAGAGTTCAACAAGCAACAAATCTATCTGCGAGTTTCGAGGAGCTCCAGTCACAATAGAGTTAGAGCCTTCGGACTGCGAAGCTAATCCGGAAGAACCCGTCATTCCGATTCAGGAAGAAACACCAGCAAGCTCAACACTAGAGTCAGAAGAAATTACAGAAGTTAACTTAAGAAGTGGAAGAGTTCTACCTCCAAAAATGGGTCTGAAGGACAAAGGAAAGCAGGTGGTTGTTCAAGAAGAACCAACCCCGGCAGAAGAAATACCCATTCGGGAAGAAGCCGAGACACATGAAAATAAAGTGGACTACAACGTGCTAGCCCATCTTAGGAAACTACCGACCAAACTGAGCATCTACGACGCTCTCATCTTATCAAAGGAGATGAGAGAAGCTCTGATCAAGGCCTTACTTGATCCAGAAATTTGCCTAGCTCAAATGGCCGGAGATTCCTTAGATGAGGTTTGTTCGTTAAAGGAATAGCGAGGTGTCACCTTCACGGATAATGATCTACTACTTGGGACAGCAGACCACAACCGATCGTTGTACATTTCAGTTACAATTGGGAAGTTTACACTCTCCAGAGTATTGGTGGATCCGGGAGCATCAATCAATATAATGAGTCTTCGAACACTAGCATATTTGGAAATTGATGCTCGCGAGCTCGAAGCAGACAAAATGTTATTAAGAGGATTCAACCAGAAAGGAGAAAGAGCCCTCGGATAAATAACGCTACTAATGAAGACCGGTGACTTAGCAAAGACAACCGCAAAATTTCACATAATTGTTTCAGAAACGTCGTTCAACGCTCTACTGGGCCGACCATGGATACATGAAAACAGGATGGTACCATCATCCCTACACCAGTGCATCAAATACTACGATGGAGGAGAACAGTGCATCAAAGGTGACTTGCAACCGTTCTCCGTACATGAAATTGGAATCCATGAAGATGCAGCTTATTACGCACCCCCGAAGAAAACAATCTTCTCCAGAGATACCGTAACGAATGAAGCAAAAGAAGTTCGGGACGACGAAGAACCTGAAGTTCTAGTCCAACGATCACTCATCACTCCCTTATGGCGAGATGGTGAAGGTTTCTCCACAACTCGCATCCGAGGTCGAGGCGGGGACGAGGTCGTGGCGAGAGACGTTAAGACAGTTGGACGAGAGGAAACCGGCCATCAATGTTGATTGGGAAGATAGTTACGAAGAAGAAAAAGAGATCAAGCAAGAAGCAGCGACAATAAGTCGGAAGAAGCCGCAATTCAGGATCCCTCTCTAAGATGAAAAGAACGAAGAATATAAATCGATGTACGAGAAGATTAACCACTATGTACATACTATGACCCTAACCCCGATCCATTCTAATAAGGTCGAGGGTATGGTGGTCAAAGAGGTACATAGCGGCGGTGCAAAGCCAATCAAATTCTACCGTGGTGCTCCTTCCTCCAAAACTGAAAATAATGTACAATTTGAAGATGTCACTTCATCAGAATTAATGGAATTACCTTTTGAGTGGTACTCTCCCTGTGTTCAAAATCTAATTCAGCGTGGTTTCTTACCTCAAAAATGGACAAAAGGTCAATCACAACATTTTGAAAAATTATGGAATAACTCCGGTCGTCCACCCAATTCAAAGCATGGTCTCGGATTCGGTACAGTAGGATCAGTTGACGATACTGAATTTTGCTTGGTTGTCACTTGCGAGCCTAATGAAAAATGCATGGAAACTACAAACAAACTCGAAGATTTACAAATTGGAGATGCTCCACCAGAATTCGAAGAAGAGAATAAATTTACAATAGATGAGTTAACGGAAGTTAACTTAGGTACTAGCGAAGAGCCTAGACCTACCTTTGTTAGCTCCTTACTCAATAAAGAAGACTCCGAAGAAATAATCAAGTTATTAATTGAATTTAAAGACTGTTTTGCTTGGAACTACGATGAGATGCCAGGATTAGCTCCAGAGGTCGCAGTCCATAAGCTAGGAGTGGATCCTACTTCTGTCCCTGTCAGACAAGGTCCCAGAAGAATGCGTCTAGAAATCGAACAACAAGTTATAGCTGAAGTTAAAAAGCTAATAGACGCTAAATTTGTCCGTGAAGAACAATACCCGACTTGGTTAGCCAATGTGGTGCCAGTCCGAAATAAGAATGGTCAGATCAGAATTTGTGTGGATTTCAGAGATTTAAATAAGGCATGTCCAAAAGATGAATTCCCTCTACCGATCCCAGAATTAATGATCGACATTGCTTCGACACATGAAATATTCTCATTCATGGATGGATCTTCAGGATACAACCAGATAAAAATGGCTCCAAAAGATGAAAAACTTACAGCATTCAGAACGCCGATCGGAGTATATTGCTACACAGTGATGCCGTTCGGACTAAAGAATGCAGGAGCAACCTACCAGAGAGCAATGACAAGAATTTTTGATGATCTCATCCACAATCAAGTCGAATGCTATGTGGACGATGTGGTCATCAAAAACAAAGTAAAGGACAACCACTTGTATGATTTGAGAATTGTTTTCGAACGATTAAGGCAATTTAACCTTAAGATGAATCCCTTAAAATGCGCCTTCAGCGTCACCTCCGGGAAATTCTTAGGATTCGTTGTCCGACATCGTGGAATTGAAATCGATCCGGAAAAGATTAAAGCTATCTAAGAAATGCCGCCTCCCAAAACCTTAAAACAACTATGATCCTTTCAAGGGAAGTCGGCATATCTTCGAAGCTTTATCTCAAACTTGTCAGGTAGGTGTCGACCTTTCTCGGCACTAGTTAAAAAGGACGCCAAATTTATTTGGGAAGAGAAATGCCGAAGGCCTTCGAGGACATTAAATAATATTTAATGACACCTCCTGTCTTAAGCGACCCTGGTCTCGGAGTAGACCGCGATACTTTATACCGCGGCTTTAGACGACTCTCTCGGAGCCCTATTAGCCCAGGTCAATGATGAGGGTAATGAAAATGCTCTTTACTATTTAAGCCGTCATTTACTTCCGACGGAAATAAGGTATCCCGCAATTGAAAAGCGTTATTTGGCCCTGATCTTCGCCGCTCAAAAGCTCATGCACTACATGCTTTCTCATAAGGTCAACCTGATCTCGAAATTTAATCCATTGCAATACTTGATGACCCGTCCAACGCTTTCGGCGGACTTTCCGTGTGGTCAATGATATTATTACAATTCGATATAACTTTCGTGCCTCTTCGTGTCGTAAAGGGACAAGTCCTAGCAGACTTCCTCGCAGCACACCCTCTGCCGGCAGAATCCCCTCTCAATGATGACTTGCCAGATGAACAAATAATGAGTTTGGAAGACCCTGATGATCGACGTTGGGAATTATATTTCGATGGAGCATCTTCAGAACACAAAGATGAAGAATCGCAAGTGATAGTGCCCGGTAAGGCAGGAATCAGATTAATCTTTATAACACCGGAGCGGGGATGTTAAGATACTCCTACCACTTGACAGAGCCGTGTACAAACAACGAAGCAGAATACGAAGCCCTCATAACAGGACTTGAATTAACTATTTAAATGGGGATAACAGATATCAACATCTACGGGGATTCACAGTTAATCATTTAACGGATCATCGGACAAGTACAGAATTTTAAAGCCAAGACTCGAGCAATACTTCCAAGTATGCCATACGGTTGTTGGAACGGATTCCGAATGTGACGATCTACAAAATTCCCGGAAAAGAAAATGCTTTAACGGATGCGTTAGCCCGTCTAGCAAAGGAATTTGCCCGCTTGCAAGATGAGTCGATAGAAGTGTCGGTTCACGGACGTCGGGTCCTATCACGGCTCGACATAGACACAATACACAAATCGAGATAAGAAGAAGAATCGGTTACAGCGGTGACGTGAAAATACGGAGGATTGGCGACGACCATTAATAGTACTACCCGCAAACGGGAAAACTACCGGATGATAGGTCGCTAGCCCATCGGATCAAGAAAAGAACTCGTCTTACGCATTAATAAACAACACGTTATACGTGAAGGTCTTTCGATCAAATGTGGCTAAGGTGCCTAAGCGGGTTTGAGGCCCGTGAAATTGTTAAAGTGGTGCATCCAGGACTCTGTGGCGCTCACCAGTCGGGTCCGAAGATGAAGATGAAATTTAAAAGATTAGGGTACTACTGGCCCTCGATGATGACCGACTGCATGAAAATCGCAAAGAGCTGTCACCAATGCCAAGTGCATGGAGTGGTTCTACACCAACCTCCAAATGTGTTACATCCGACAGTTGTGTCGTGGCCATTTGAATGTTGGGGCACAGATATAATGGGTCCAATAGAACCACCATCTTCAAAAGGACATCGCTTCATTCTTGAGGCTACAGATTACTTTTCCAAGTGGGCGGAGGCAGTTCCACTCAGAGAAGTGAAAGCACACCACGTGCTACAGTTTTTCAAGAACCAAGTTGTCTACCGTTTCGGAGTGCCGTGCAGGATCATCTCAGATAATGGGTCAGCATTCAGAAGCACACAAATCAACAATTTCGTCAGGAGACACGAAATCGACTGGCGGTATTCAACAATTTACTACCCAAGAGCAAACGGCCTGGCTGAGGCTTTTAATAAAACTCTCGTTCAAATCTTAAAGAAAAACTTGGATGATAATAAGAGAAATTGGCACGAGAAGTTGTTAGAAGCCTTATGGGCCTACCGAACAACCTTCAGAACTCCTACTCAAGCTACACCTTACGCTCTGGTGTATGGGTCCGAGGTAGTGTTACCCTTAGAGGTCCGAGCTTCCT
Organism: Papilionanthe hookeriana x Papilionanthe teres; assembly: GCA_022702705.1. Lineage (NCBI taxonomy): Eukaryota > Viridiplantae > Streptophyta > Magnoliopsida > Asparagales > Orchidaceae > Papilionanthe > Papilionanthe hookeriana x Papilionanthe teres. Next base: position 154,254,624 of record CM040424.1, read on the forward strand.
TCACTCGAATTGCGGTTGCAAACGGAATCACGACGGAAGAGAATGCCAAATTACGACTAGAAGAATTGGAAAGCTCGGAAGGGAAAAGACTTGCGGCGCGACAGAATTTAGAACTATACTAAGCTAGGATGGTTCAAGCCCATGAAAAACTGGTCCGCCCAAGAACCTTCAAAGTTGGTGACTTAGTTCTCGTTCTCAAGAGACCTATTCTTGCACACCGCAAGATAGGAGGAAAATTTGAACTCACTTGGGAAGGGCCATTTGTGGTTGAGGCAGTCTACTCGGGAGGTTCCTACCAGCTAGTGAACTGCCAAGGAGAACGACATATGCTTCCAATCAATGGACGATACTTGAAGAAGTATTATGCTACCTGATGTTTTGAAGGAATGAATTCTTCATCCCTAGAAGCACGGGCGAAGTAGTTACTTATGACTGAGTCCGAACCCAAAAATAATAAAAAATGTGCTAAAATAAATAAAATCATGATAATAAAGTTTTTCTTGTTTTCTTTTCCTAATCAAGATCTCTTTCTTGATCTTATCCCACTTCATTCCTGTTGAATTTAAAAATACAAAAAATAATAATAAAAAAATGTCTTTAATAAACATTTTCTTAATGTTCTTGTTCTTAGTACAGCCCCTGATCCTTTTCCTTGTCTTTTCACAGGGAAATGTCGAACGGGCGGTTGGTCCTGAACTTCAGAAATGGCGTAAGCCTTGCACTCGACGAAAAGAGGGTGAAAGATGGAGCGATAATCGAGATTGACTCGGACTTCGCACCGGCGAGGCTCGCAATATGAGGAAAGTGACTCGGGTCCCGGTTGACCGAGAGGAACCGCCCGGTCAGACGATGATGAAAGTGGGTGGCCCAAGCCACCGATCCAAGCAGCAACAAAAGGAAAACAAACACTGAAGAAGATAAGAAAATCAATTCTGTAGTCGCTACAGCAGAGGGCAGGCTTGTCAGCGCCGCGCCCACAGAGATTCAGGAAGTACAAAGAGCTACTCTCACAGCAACTCAACGAAGAAATAAGAATCGCAGTATCCGTAAGATGTTAACCAAACTAGCAGCGGACCAGCGCGACGAGGCAGTTGCTACGCCGGTACATACACTTCAAGGACGCCGATTCACCGGTACTAGAAGAAAGGAGGCCGGCTCCTAGGATAACAGAAGGGACCGGGGAAATCTCACAAAGATCAGAAGAAAGAAGGCTACCACGCCACCGGATAGAACCACCAGTAATGCATAACCTTGTTGCAGAAGCAACCCCGGAGGATGTCCCGACGGACATCATCCCCGAGGAGCCGAGGTATGCAGGAGAACGTGAAGGGATTGAGCCGTATATCCCACAATACGTCACCAAGCCCCGCCATTTGTAGATTATTCCAGAGTACGAGTTGGAAAGAATGCAGAATGTCGAAAAGAAAACTTTTGAATACTTCGAGAGAATCAGAGGCAGACAGATCAATATACTAGAAGGCCTCGAGCTACATACAGACGTGTTCTCAGAATACGAACAACAACAAATCGTGGACTGCATCCGAGATTTGAAAAGAATGGGCCGAGCGGGCTGCCTAAGAGAAAACACTTACTCAGAACCCCGAAGATGGATGCCAGGGAAAGGAAGAATTACAATACAATGCGGATGTTGCTACAACTTCGCAGAAGACAGGAAGGGAAACCCACCGGGAATACTCCGTCATGGCCAGGTGGATCCAATGTCATTGGTCATCAAAAGAATGGTAAAAAGAATGATAACATGGAGGGTACTGCCAGCGGATTGCATACCCAACAGCCGCATTATTAACATTTACAAGAAGGGTGACTGCATACCCCCGCATATAGATCACCACGACTTTGTCAGACCTTTTTGCACAGTTTCTTTTCTGAACGAGTGTAACATCATGTTCGGATCTGACCTCCGGATAGCAGGCCCAGGTGAGTTCCGAGGGCCGGTGAAGATACCATTACCGGTAGGTTCCGTCATGATACCGAAGGGCAACGGAGCGGATGTCGCTAAACATTGCATACCGGGAGTACCGATGAAGCGGATCTCGCTTACTTTCGAAGGATGGACGACGGGAAGACACCTTACCACTTCCGACCGGACCCGGAGCTAGAGAGCCTCCGGCCTTACGAGCCGTGAGTTGCATGGAAAATATCACACCTCCAACGTACATCCATACGGCATCCTTGCCAAGGATGGCTTGGAAGGTGATGTTATTGACCATGTACCCCACTATTCAGACAAGGATTTTTGACAGATACCTTTTTGGATGGATCGACAAAGAACATACATAGTCCGTTTTGAGTCTACATGGATTGTATGAGATGTATTCCAGATCGAGTTGTATGATGTATCTTCGACATGATTGGAATGAAAGTGACCATGTCACATTTTTGGCCTTCACCTCTTTTGTGCAAATTGACTGGGAAACGCCATTAAAGTTAAATGAACTTCGAACAAAGAACAGAAAAGAAATAAAAAAAAGATAATAAAAGAAAAATTTTCCGTAAAAATCTAAAAATGACGAACACCAAACTCACATTGACATTAAATAAACAATAAAATAAATTTGAATCGTTAAAGGACAGACAAAATGAACACAAATTTCAAATCAAATTTTAAATCAAATTTCAAATCCAATCTTTCCAAATTTCAAATCAAATCTCAATCAAATTCAAACTCAATCTTCCAAATCTGAAATCCAACCCGTTCTATTCTCTCCCTTGTCTGGGATGGAAGCGGTTGATTCCATTGACGCGGATCGAATCTGATGGCGAGGGATTATATCCAATCCAAACCAGTGACTTCCGATCAACTCTTTTGAATGGGGTATGTAACATCTACATATTCCCTCCTAATCTATTTCCTTCATGAAAGTCTTTTACAACTTTCATGAAATTCTCGAAACACCAAAATTCCACACTTTTCAAATCAACACTACAAATCTTTGCAAAGTCAATGACTATTCAAATTCAAATTCTTGGGGTTGAGGATTTTACATCCGAGACTGCATTGCTTTAGGATCCTTTCCCTATCGCAATGAAAGACATCAAATTCAAATTCTTGGGGTTGAGGATTTTACATCCGAGACTGCATTGCTTTAGGATCCTTTCCTTATCGCAATGAAATACATCAAAAATCAAACTTTTGGAGTTGAGGATTTTACATCCGAGACTGCATTGCTTTAGGATCCTTTCCCTATCGCAATGAAATACATCAAATTCAAATTCTTGGGGTTGAGGATTTTACATCTGAGACTGCATTGCTTTAGGATCCTTTCCTTATCGCAATGAAATACATCAAAAATTCAAACTTTTGGGTTGAGGATTTTACATCCGAGACTGCATTGCTTTAGGATTATTTCCCTATCGCAATGAAATACATCAAATTCAAACTTTTGGAGTTGAGGATTTTACATCCGAGACTGCATTGCTTTAGGATCATTTCCCTATCGCAATGAAATACATCAAATTCAAACTTTTGGAGTTGAGGATTTTACATCCGAGACTGCATTGCTTTAGGATCATTTCCCTATCGCAATGAAATACATCAAATTCAAACTTTTGGAGTTGAGGATTTTACATCCGAAACTGCATTGCTTTAGGATCCTTTCCCTATCGCAATGAAATACATCAAATTCAAATTCTTGGGGTTGAGGATTTTACATCCGAGACTGCATTGCTTTAGGATCCTTTCCTTATCGCAATGAAATACATCAAAGATCAAACTTTTGGAGTTGAGGATTTTACATCCGAGACTCGCATTGCTTTAGGATCATTTCCCTATCGCAATGAAATACATCAAATTCAAACTTTTGGAGTTGAGGATTTTACATCCGAAACTGCATTGCTTTAGGATTCTTTCCCTATCACAATGAAATACATTAAAACCAAATTCTTGGGGTTGAGGATTTTACATCTGAAACTGCATTGCTTTAGGATTCTTTCCCTATTGCGATGAAGTACATCAAAATCAAACTCTTGAGGTTAAGGATTTTACATCCAATACCGCATTGCTCTGAGATTTCTCCTCATCGTAATGATTCAATCCAATCAATTCAATTTTCTTTTGAGGTTGAAGATGTTACATCTAAAACCACAAAATTCCAATTTTCATTTCAAGTTCAAATCCCTTCAAATTAATTTTGACAAAACTTCAATCTAAATTGAAACTCCAAACTAAAATCTAAACTCACACATCAAAAATTAAACTAAAACAAAATAAAATCTAAATTGAAATTCCCCAGGTCATGCGATTTGGGATTCACCTCCTTTTCTTTTCCCCAGCGAGAGTTCAGGAATCTCCAATTTCAAAGATATACTTGACACTCCCCAGCGGAAACTCTTCTACTTTGTCCTAAGTTTGTCACTTGGACGTTTGTGTTGGTTTTTTTGATCGCTTCGGTGAACACCAATACGCGCGGTGTGCTCCGTCAGCCCACCACACCTATTGGGGGTCCATTTGTTGACCTCATTTTTGATGAGGTCTTCTCTTCTTCTCTTTAGTACTTAGGATCTAGCCTTAGGCTTTTCCTTTGACTATCTTAGAGGATTAGAATTGGGACCCACCACTTAGAAATTCAAACAACTTCTTAACTCCCTGCAAACTCCACAAACTTGACTGTAGACCCCCTAATCACCTAGAGGGTTGAAATCAAATGTGGAAGTTTAAAGGTGAGTTCCCATAGGACTCTTTGGCCTTAGGACTGTCCTGGGTGGCCTGGTCTGGTGAAGGGCTGACTTACACACACACTACATTTATACACTACACTTTCACACACATCTTAAAAAACACACCCATACCCAACTTGACCTCCTGACTCATGTAGGTGATTCACATGGATGGTCCTTAACCCCTAAGCCCTTGGCTAAGAGGGTTAGGAACAACATAGTGGATGCCTCAAATGAGTCCCTTCATGGCTCATGTGGGCTTGATATGGCTTCAAGGCTCAACCAAAATGATTTTATTCCACTTACATTCACCCAATCTTCAATTTCACAAATTTTCAATTTTTGACCCCCGGGACCCTACACCCGCCTAGCTTACCCAAAACCCTTGAAACTACCCAAAATTTGCAAAATCACCTAAATCACCCAAAATTCCAAAAAAGCAATCCCAAACATTTCCACATTACTAAAATTGATCATCCATAGCCAAAAATACCAAAAATTCCAAAAATACCTCCCAATACCCTCCAAATACCCAAAATACCCCTCTTGACCCAAAAATCCAAAAATTCAGAAAATTCCCAGAAAATTCCAGAAAATCCCAAATATTCCTAATTTCATTTTGTTCAACTACATCATGGGCCAATTTGGTCAATTTACCCTACGTTTATCAAAACCCCTAATTTGACCTATTTTAACCCAAAGTGAACCCAATGTCAAACCAAACCTACCCAATTGACCAAAATTCTGGTCCAATTCAATTCTAAACTTCAATTCAACATTCCCAACACCAATCTAGACCAAATCCAAGTTCCATTTGATTGACAGTTGGATCCAATTCTACTTTTGGCCTTAAAGCCCAATTTGGACACATGACCCAAACCTAACCCAAACTCACCCAATTCAACTCCAATTGACCCCAAATCTTTTCTAAACCTTCCTTAAAATCTCTACAAACAAAACACTAACATGATTTGCCCAACATTTAGACCCAAACCCCACTCAAATCCAACCCAAAACAAATAAGCCCAATTTTGACATAAACCCAAACCTAACCCAAATAAGCCTAAACCCCAAAATCAAAGCCCAACCAAAGCCAAAACCTCTTTGAAACAGCCCTATAAACATTTCCCAACATTAATTTTACACCAATTTCAACATTAGCTCAATATTGGCCCAAATTAGCCCAATTTGACCTACATTGGCCACTTTACCAAAAAGCCCAAATTCAACCCAATTCAAACCCAAATCACTCCCAATTTGCTTCAAATCACTCATGACACATCTATGAACTAAATACAACATTTATCTGGTCCAATCCTTTACAAAATTCCCATCCATAAATTTATTTTCAAACCAAAGGCCCACCTTCTTAAGCCTTCCTAAAAGCCCAAATTTCATGCTAAAGCCCATATGACAAATTCTTCTCATCATACCCTTAATTAAAATCATCCCTAAGTTCAAATCAATCATCAAATGATTCCAAATTGAGCCCCATACAAATTCCCATCAAATTACCAAAATTTCTAAGATCCATTTTCATGAAATTGACCAAGCTTTTCCCCAAGCCAAAGACAAGCCATGAAGCCATGCATGTGCCCCATAGGAGCCATGAGAACCATGGAATCCACTTTCCACCTCACCAAACCATTAATGGTAAGAGAGAGGGTCTCTTTCTTAAACCCTTTTAAGCCCTTTTTACCTTAAGCATGATACACTCTAAACCATGTTTAGCCACCTCACCATGGATGGGGACTTCACTACCACAATTCAAGCTGACCCAAATGATTCCCCTCGGCCCAAGGTCAAGCCTTGGATGGTGAACCAAGCACAAATACTGGGTCGACCTAAACCAAGCCAAAATCACCCGTTTCCCATTCCATTTCAATTCACCACCTTTACACATGGAAACTATCAATTGAACTCACAGGAATCAAGCTCTGACCTCACTGACCCTGAGGGTGACCCATGCCTGCCGGCCAACCGCCTGGGTCGCCGGAAAACACTACACCCGAGAGCTCACATGTGAGCCAACTTTGGAATTCCACCTTGCTGAGCTGCCCCATGCCCAATGGCCACCATGGCTATTCTTCCCATGACCGGAGCAGGCGATCCCGCCCTTGGCCATCCCCGTGAGGCTCTCCGACCACCTCTATTTAAACCCGACCCTCTCACGGCCATGAGAGGAGAGTTGCACAAACCTTGCCGAAACTCGCCAAAATTGTTCCAAACCCTTCTCCATCCTTAGAGCGGTTGATCCCCAGGTGTCAATTTGCCATAATCCCCACCAACGGAATCTAATTTCTCAACCGAAATTTCACCCAAAACCAGGACACTTTGCCACAGTGAGCCAATCCTCAAATCGACGGGTCCTACACCTTCACTAGACCAAGAGGAGAAGTTTCCCACCGAAAGCCCCATCTCTAGGCCACCCGGTTGCTCCGACCTCCAAGCTTTGTGATCGGGCCGTGGTCACTTTCATAGCTAGGCAATTCACCGCACCGGGAGATTTCATCCGGAGCTCGTCGGGATCCAATCGAAGGTGACACAACCCTCAGATCGAAGCCACACTTCTCTGAGCAAAGGTATGGCCTCACTCTCCTTCCCGAGCTTCAGAACTTTCTCCATTTTTATTGAGTCAATTTCATGCCACATAAACCATATGGATGTGTTCGTCTTCTCGAGACAAATCCATAGAGCATAAGAACATTAAATTTGGTCAAGTATCGAGTGAGATCTTAGGCCTAGAAGACAGACGGCTCTCGGGCAAGGACGCTCAGGGACGATGAACGGATGTCGTTCATTTAATACACGCGCGGACGGACGACCAGGATCGCGCCGGATCAGGAGATGGAACGACTCAGCGGGCCCCCGGAGCGCTAAGTCAGATGGCGGCGTCGAATCAGAGAGCGCCACGCGACGTTTCAGAGCTGCCGAGGTTGACGCTGCGCCGCGTGGATAAATAAAAAATTAGGGTATTTTCTGATTTATTTAATTCCCAAAACTTCAAAAATCCATAACTTTGTGTATGAAAATTAGAAAAATAAAATAAAAATACCCTCTTCCTCAGTGAACAGAGGAGAATAATGTGGAAAAGAAATCATTTAATTTCATCAAGTATTTTATTTTTAATGATTTATTTCCCTTCTGCATTGTTTTAATTTTCCATGCATATAGGAAATTCACCATGACATGAGACCATAGGGCTTTTGAAGCCTCTGAATTTGGGAACATTCCCTGAATTTTCCAAAGTCAGAGGCCATCCCTATGAGAAGTTATTGATTTTTCATATTCATGTTACTGTTTTGAGTATTTTAAATCTAATAATTAGCATTTTGTGAAATAAATTCTAGGAAAATTTGGTGATGTCTCTTATGACCAGAGTACCCTAGGAAAAATAGGTTTTGAATTAACTCATTTAAAATAACCCTAATTGGCTTAAACACCCAAAATAGCTCCTTAATTAATTAGAGCTAACCATACATCAAATTGACTTGAAATCAATTCTCCACTGACCTTTAGGATTAGAGGAATCCACCATAAAAATTTGAAGTCAATTGGACTTGGTTAGCCCTACTAAATGGGTTGATTAAGTCATTTAGCTATTTTAAACTTTAAAAATTCATAACTTTCAAAATACTTTTCAAAAATTCACCAAATTGGTTTTGGAGCCTCTCTGATATCAGGGGAATTTAAGGAAATTAATATTTCTATTTTTTAAAAAAGTTGATTTTTTGGTATTATTTTAATATTTTAATAATTAAAAAATAATAAAAATCATAAAAATAATAAAATTCACCAAAATGTGACATTTTGAATTTTAATCACTTAGGAACAAATCCCATATTTTTCTTAGGTCTATTTAATGAGATATTAAATTTTAAAGCCATAGGGTAATTTTAAAATTAAAAAAATGTATTTTCTAGCATTTTCACTAAAATAATTCTAGTAAATCATAGAAAAATCAGAAAATTGCAAAAATTGATTCTCTGATTTCCTTGATATTAGAGAGATTTTTGAAAAATATAAATTTCATTTTTCAACCTTTATTTTATTTTTAAACTAATTAATACTCCAAAATTTAAAATAATTATAATAAAAATAATATAATTTAAAAAATCACCAAAATTGGTCCAAGTGGTCCTCTGGTCATTAGGAATGTCCCATAATTTTCTTAAGTACAGAAACTTTCCCTTGGTCATATTATTAAATTTTCCTTGAAAATTACTATTTTCCACCAAAATAATTACATAAATAAATTAAATACAGAAAAATCACATTTTCTCCTCTCATGTCTTTATTGGCATATGAGTGAAGTCACATGAAAATTTCAAGTTCATTTAAGCTCAATTTAGTGAGTTAAGAAATTATTAAGCTTGAAGGGCAAAGTGGTAATTAAAATTTTAACCCTTAATTAAGACCTTAGGTTTAATAAAATTAACAAATAAAATATTTGATCTTAATCTGATTTGGATGATTGAAATTTAAATAATGAAAGGGTAGAAACCTACTAAACAATTTGAAAATAATTGAAATAAACCTTAATTAAATAATTGATTAAATTTGGAAGAATAATAAAATTGGAATTATTAAATAGGGATATTATTATTAGGAAGAGATTTGTTCTTTAATTTAAAAATCCCTAAATTAATCATCTCAATAATATTTAATTCCTAATTAAAATGATAATTCATATTTAAGATTTAAAATGTTAAAAGACTTAATCATTAAATTAAATTAAAGTTAAATTATTTAAATTAAACTCTTTTAAAATTTCAATTAAATTAAAATTAAAAATAAAATTAAGTTAAAATTTAAATTAAATTAAATTAAATTAAATTAAATTAAAACATATTAAATTAAGTCAAATTAAATTAAATTAAATTAAACAAATTAAATTAAATTAAATTAAATTAAAGCATATCAAATCAAGTTAAATTAAATTAAATTAAATTAAATTAAAATTAAAACTAAACCAAATTAAATTAAATTAAAGTTAAATTAAATTGAATTAAATAACATCACCTAAGACATAAAGAAATTAAATATAAAGCAACTCGAACACTATTCCAAATTTAAATCCGATAACTGAAATTAAACTAAATCACAAACCATTTGAACACCAATTTGCCCTCGAAAACTTTGGTTATCATAACTCTTAAACAAAGCATTAAATGAAATGTTACTTCACTTATAGGATATTAAAATGTCCTAGTTCACTGAGCAAGATAACAAAACTTGAATTCTTGGACGATTACTTCACCTGACCAATTAAATTCATTTAGACTTAAAACAATCCTAGCAGTATTGAAAAGATGTTTAAGATTCTTCTTAAGCACTTTCTCAATATGATAGGATACTTATAAGAACAATTGAACTTGATTGTTCTTTGATGAAGAAAATCGTCCTCAAACCAAAACACTAGAACCTAGACGTCATAGGAAATGACTAGCTATAGGATTAGGAACTTGGTAGAAAACCATGACCCTTCCCTTAGCTTTACCTAGGAACTTGCTTTAATATTCTAATTGTGTTTTAAGTGCAGATTGGGATGACGGGAAGACCCTTCAGGTACGCTTTTATTTTATTGCAATTTACATTATTGCAATTTCTTTAATCGCATCGCACTTACTTTTCTTGCATAATAAACAACTGTTGCATGAAAACCCACACCTTTAGGATAGCCCCTAAAACTGAAACCAAAACTAAATTAAAAATCATTACAAGATAAAATTCACCGCCACAACATTTCAAAATATAAAACAACTCAAAATTTAATCACAAACGAACACAAAGCCGCAATTACAACTAAATTAAAACGTCTTGTTGGATGATCGGGAATACCTCGGATGATGTAACCTACATGTTGCTAACGGGATTTCCCACGGTCTAAATGAAAGTGTGGAACTCATTTAGTTGAGTTTAGCAAATTCATCTCGACTTAGTGAATCCGATAAAAATAACGATGCCGGAAGGATGGAACCGTGGGATCTTAACCGATGTCGTTATAATCAACTTTAAGATTTATTTTAACTAAAATACTAAAAACACTTGGATTTTAAGACTTCTCTAAACCAGAACACTTTTCTCATCTTCTGATTTATGACTTCTATAACTAAACCTCTGCAACAACAAGGAGCTCGGAGCATGGTGGGCAGGACGGCCATCGTCATCAGCAAAACCAGAATCTACATCAGCAAAACCTTTCCTAGGATTAAATAACCAAGCCAAAGGATTTCGAGGTAGTTTGCCTAGTGCAACATAAATCCTCAACTCTTCGTTAGGCATTTGCATAGTAAATTAAGCCCTAACCGGTCTTAGGACTCCGAGGTAGTCGTCCGATACGATATAAACCCTCACATCTTCGAGGCTATTTGTATGATTATGTCATACGAATATAAGTCCTAATTAATTAAAATTGGCAAGATTGAAATACTAAATAAACATTAGGACTTTCCTAAATCCAAGCCAAACAATAGGATAGTCGGGAAATTACCGAAGTTCACTTCAAATCTGTGATTCCTCCTACCTTTCTTCCTTTGAATTTCCAAAACAAAATGTTCCAAACTTGATCCATTCCCTGTTGAAATTCCAAAATTCAATCCTTTGAAAACTTAAACTTTGAAATTCTTGAGAGCAAAATTATTGATTATTATCGAGAGTTTTCTTAAGTGATTCCCGTCATTTAAGATGCAATTAACTATAGGGGCTTGCCCTTATAGGGAATTTTAAAGAACCTGGGTAATATAAACCCCGTTTAATGCTTTCATATTAAGCGGGGAATTTGTCGGCTTATAAAATTGGTTCGCAGACCAAACGGATGTCACAAATCTTCTAGTTTATTTAATCGAGCCACATCACCAAACAAGTGTGTCTATTCTTCAAGATAGATACACAGTTTGTGATGCGGTGCTCGTTTATATAAACTATTCGAGATGTGAGATCGCGTTTAATTTAATATCTTAAAATTTTCAAATTTAAAATTATTTTCAAAATCAAATACTACTTTTCAAATTATTTATTTAAATTAAATTAAAAATTCGCCGACAATTTCTGTAGGTGATCCCTTTTCAAAATACAACACAACCTAAAAAAATAAGCCGTACAATCAGGTAATCAAATACCCAAGTTCACTGAGCAAGAGACAAAGTTTAACTAAACTCCTGGATGATTAATTCACCTGTGCAACTAAATTTACTTGGACTCAAAATAATCCCAGAAGTATTGAAAAGATGTTTAGGACCCGTCCTAATCACTTCCTCAATATAATGGGATGTTTTAGAAGAAAAACTGAATTTAATTGTTCTTTGATGAAGAAAATCATCCTTAAACCAAACCAACAACCTAGACATCATAGGAGATGACTAGTTATAGGATTAGGAATTTGGTAGACAACCAAAACCCTTCCCTTAGCTTTACCTAGGTATCTGTTGAAATATTTAAATGTTCTAACATGTGTTTTAAGTGCGGCTTGGGATGACGGGAAGACCCTCCGGTATTTTATTGCAATTTACTTACATGCACTCGTACTTTACTTTTCTTGCATGATAAATAAAACTGTTGCATGAAAACCAAAACCTTTAGGATAGTCCCTGAACTGAAACCAAAACTAAAATAAAAGTCATTGCAAGATAAAATTCACCGCCACAACATTTCAAAAAATAAAACAACTCAAAATTTAATCACAAATAGAACAACAAACTACAATCACAACTAAATTAAAACGTCTCATTGAATGATCGTGAATACCTCGGATGATGTAACCCACGTGTTGCTAACGGGATTTCCCACTGTCTAAACGAAAGTGTTGAACTTCTTCAGTTGAGTTTAGAAAATTCATCTGGACTAAGTGAATTCAATGAAAATAACGGTGCCAGGATGACAGAATCGTAGGATCTTAATCGGTTATGTTTAAATAACTTTAAGATTTGTTTTAATTAAAATATTAAAAACACTTGGATTTTAAGATTTTCTCTAAACCAAAACACTTCTCTTATCTCCTGATTTATGACTTCTAAAACTAAACATCTGCAACAACAAGGAGCTCGGAGCATGGTGGGCAGCACAGTCATCGTCATCAGCAAAACCTGAGTCTACTTCAGCGAAACCTTTCTTAGAGTTAAATAACAAACCCAAGGACTTTGAGGTAGTTTGCCTAGTGCAACATAAATCCTCAACTTTTTTGTTAGGCATTTGTATAATCATGTTATGTATATTAAGCCCTAACCGGCCTTAGGATTCCGAGGTAGTTGTTTGGTACGACATAAACCCTCACATCTTCGAGGCTATTTGTATGATCATATCATACAAATATAAGTCCTAATTAATTAAAATTGATAAGATTGCAATATTAAATAAACTCCCAAATTGAAGTCAAACAATAGGATAGTTTGGGAAGTTGCCAAGATTCTTCTTGGATCCTCAGCTTCTCCTACTTCTCATCCTTTGGATTCTTGAAATAAGATGTTCCAAATTTGAGCTAATCTCTTTTGAAATTCCAAAATTCAATCCTTTGAAACCTTAAAGTTTGAAATTCTTGAGAGCAAAACCACTGATCATTATCGAGTGTTTTCTTAAATGATTCCCGTCATTTAAGATGTAATTAACTTTAGGGGCTTGCCCTTACAGGGAACTTAAGAACCCAGGTAATATAAACCCTGCTTAATTCAATTATATTTAATAGGGGAACTTGTCGGCTTATAAAATTGGTTCGCAGACTAAACGGATGTCACAAATCTTCTAGTTTATTTAATCGAGCCCCATCGTCAAGCAGTGTGTCTATTCTTCGGAATAGATACACGGTTTGTGATGTGATGCTTGTTTATATAAATTATTTAGGATGTGAGATCGGTTTGATTTTTAATATCTTAAAATTTCCAAACTTAAAATTATTTTTAAAAATCAAATACTACTTTTCAAATTATTTATTTAAATTAAATTAAAAATTCACCGACAATTTCTGTAGGCGACCCCTTTTCAAAATATAACACTCAACCTAAAAATATGCCGACAGAATATTATAAAAATTTAGAACACTATTATAAACCACTATTTTTATAGCATGTTTAAACTTTTCAAAATTTGCTACCATTTATTTTCTAGTATGTTGTGAATTGTGTTATGTTAAGTTGGTGTGTATTTTCTTTGAAAACCTCCACAATTGTAGAAGTCCTTTAAAATTATAAAATTTCTATTTTATAAAAAATTGAATTTGATCTACTATTTAATCCTTGTTTTAAAAATGTTATAATTGCATAGTTAGGATATGAAAATTCCTACAGGCATGTTATTCTAGTTTTTTAATTCTTGCCCATGTATCATTTTTATGCTTAATTTGTTATCCTAATTAAACATTAAAGTTTGGGGGGGAATTTAAAAACAAATTTTCAAAAAAAAAAATAAAATTTTATTTATTCTCGAGAATACTTAAATAAAATTTGATTTTTGATTAAAAATAATTATGTATATGAAGTTATACTAGGAAAGCAAAATTTTGAATATAGAAAGGAGTAAGAGAATTTTGTTAAAATTTATAGTAATGATAAAAATTTTAAAGTTAAGAAAAGAAATGTTAAATCTAGTTAAACTATGTTTAGTAAAAAGTGTTGTATTTTTGGATAAATAGAAGATTTGACTTTTATTTTTCATAGCTTAAAATTCTTTTATTGAGAAATAATTTTTAACACTATTGTTATGATTTTTAAGTGGGGGATATATATCAGACCTTTCTTATAAATCAAAGGATGGAATTCAAAATCATTAAAGGCCTATCCATATATTGTAATCCTTGCATTCAAAGAAAAAGAAAAAGGAAAAAGAAAAGAGAGAGAGAGAGAGAGAGAGAGAGAGAGAGAGAAATAATATATAAAAAGGAAGGAGAAGCTTGATGATTTAAGGGCCTACTCAAAAATTGGTTCCATACCTAAAGTTTAAAATATAAGTTTTGAGAAAATCTATAGCTTAAGATTATAATATAGTAAGTAAAATTATTTACAAATGAAAATTTTTAAGTGTGGAAGAAGAAATGCTTGAGTCCAATATTTTGAAAAATCTACAAGTATTTCTAAATTAGATGAGAACTTATATTTTTCATTATCCTTTACATAAGAACCTTCTAAACTTTAAGTTGGTCTCATTTACTAAAATTTTTTCTAAGTTTGACTAATTCATTTCTAGAACAAAATTTGAAACTTTCCTAAAGAAACTCATTTACATAATTTTCATGTTAGGATTTTCTACGTGATTAAGTGTCACTTGAGGATAAGTAACATTTTAAGTTTGGAGGATTTTGATACACCTAAAATAAATGGTGTTTTTAGATACGTTTTTATACCTATTTTTTATGATATTGCACTTTAATGGAAGTTATATTTGTGTTTTTCTTGTAGGTATGATTAAAATGACTGACTATGATGATAAGAGCAAAAGATGATCAAATTTGGAGCAAAATTTGAAGAATGAAAAATTTTGGCCTCTGGCACCTAAGTGTCGTACCCTTGACTCATAGCGCCATAGTTACAAAATACAAATTAACTAAAATTTGGCGCCATTTTCAAGGGGTGTTTGAAGCAACTTTTGGTTTAAACTTCCTTAACTTCTTTTGGGCTGCAGATTTGAATGGATGGATGCATTCTTTGGTGGATACATTAAATCTGGACATGATTTGAAGAGGCAACAAGGAATTTTTTGGAAAATATTAAAAAGAAGACTTGAAGATCTGAAAAAGGGTTGATGTTGGAGGGTGTGATTAGTGTTAAGAGTCAATTTTATGTTAGAGAGTTATTGAGAGCACACATTTCCACTTCATCCACTTCTATTATGATTTGTATCTAGTTTTTATTAAGAGTAGAATATAGACTATGAGTTAATAGAGTTGGGCACCAACCTGTATTGTGTCTTGTAAAGGGAAATCAGAGTTTCAAAGGAACTTCAACAATCTTGTGGAGAGGATTTTCAGATAAGTGTTTATCTTTGTTTTACATTAGGTTTTAAAGTAAGACTTATTGTGTTTACACTATGATTTATACTTTCAAATCAAGTTGTGATTGTGTTTTCTCATTAGTTTTGAGTATTTTTATTTATTTATTTCCTTTAAATGATGAAGTAATTAAATTACAGAAGGAAGTTGTGTGAAGTATAGGATTTCAATGTTGGAAGAAGTTGTGATGATTCACTACCTTGCTGACCCGACTGCAATTACATAAATAAAATTGCTTCAAAAATATGACAAAAAACTCGACCCAGTTTATAAATAGCGGCTAGTGTACAAAATCTTAAATGATATAAAAGTTATAAAATATTTTACACACTAGGGGTACTACGCAAGTATAAGTAACGTTTCAAGTAATATAGGGCTTTCTTTTAAAACCCCAGATATCGATCCCATGAGGATTAATTTAGTTAAAAGAAAGAAAACAAACATTTAAAATCTTTTAAATTTTAAAGCTAATTAAAATATGCAAAATGCTTAAATTAGGCAGAATACTAAAATTGGCAAGTGATAAAACAATAAACAAAGATTCTTTCCCCATACAAAAATATTCCTTGATTAATAAGCAAATAAAATTAGTTGAGAACTTATAAATATGGTATTGTGACAAATAAGAGCATATATATCATTTACCCTTTGGTCCATGTCATAAAGAACATTAGCTAGTTTTTAAAGATTTGATTAGGATGTATTATTAGTAGAAAGGGACGAATTTCTGGACACTCACAACTAGGTTCCCCCCACCACTCCCCCCCCCCCCTCGAATGGTTGCTTATGGTCCTGGCCTACTAGTGACCCGTCACCCCTTTTCTAAAACCAAATTGATTGAATTTATCCTGTCACGCTAAAAACATAATCAATTCTAGGCCCATTAAATATTATCTCCCTATTTATTTACACCTCCCCTTTAAGAGAAATGTGATACATACAAGTTAAGAATTTCTTAGCCCACAACCAAGTCTTAAGAATTCTCCACAGTTTTTATTAATACAAGAGGCCAATTGGTAAAGTAAATTAAGATTAGGTATAGTATCATCACAAATTTTTTAAAAAAGATGTTAAGTTCCCAAATCTGATTTAAATCTGTTATTAATTCATTTCATATTCGTAGGGAGAAGGAAAATAAAACTACTCAGAAAGTATAGAAATTACACCACACATCATATTCATAAAACTTAAATCCAAAGCCCTAAACTTAAGAAACAATATATAAATACTTATCTGGAATGTAATCCAAGCAATCCTTTGAAGTTTCTCTGACTCCACAGACTCTACGGGATTTTGATTCTTCAATTCACACTAAACACTCACTAAAATAAAGAAGAAGACACTTAGCACACTTAATTAATTCTACTACTCACTCACTCTAACACACTTTGTACACTCCACGCACACACTTAACACACCCTTTTGTTGTAGAAATGATCCTCTATTTATAGATCTCCATAAACGACCAAGGGTTGCTTGAGGCACCTCTTCAAAGTTAGTCCACATTCATTGAATGTTTTAGAGTTTAATGGTGGCGCCTAGGCGCCAGTTATGGTGCCTAGGTGCCAAGATCACTATGTGAATGGACGCACCCCTTCACATTTAGGTCCCACCTCTTCGTTTAATAACTGCTCTCCAATGTATATTTTCATTGCATTTGTTTTATAACATGCGGGGAAATGTCCAGAGGCTTCTAGATTGTTTTGAAAGATTCAATAACCATCCAATAACCGTCAAGAAATCTTTAGAATAAAAATTTTGTGTCTGGCACCTAGGCGCCATAATCAGCTTATTTGCTCTTTTTTGCTCATTTTTGCTCCTTTTTAACTCTTTTTCTTCATAAACTCATTTTGTTGTACCTGCAACCAAAACATAAGAAATACCTTTCATTAAAGCGTAATATCCTTAAAATATTAATAAAATTTTGAGATAAAATTCTATGTAATTTTAAGGCGGATCAATTCCCTCAAACTTAAACTTTGCTTGTCCTCAAGTAACCTTGTACTACTAAAAATATAATCTATGGAAAAAATTTTCTTTAAGACTTCTGTAGTTTTTGTTTTATAAATAATATAATGAAACTTAAAATTCTTTTTAAATAACTTAGGCTAAAACAAAATTATGTAAAATATTAAATATGCAATTTTTAAGAATTTCATTCTCCTATCTATTTCAAAAATAATTACAAATTTTCATATTAAGAACATGTAGATAATTTACAGGAAAAAGATTTTCATGATAACTATACTAGTAAGGATGCTTATACATAAGAACTTAAGTAAAAATTCACATTAGGTCTCTTCCTTTAAGATAATTCAAGTGAAAACAATTTTTTATTTAGGCTTTTCCTCAAGCTTCTCCTCAATTTTCTTTTCTTTTTTTTTACATTGTTTTCAATCCTTTTTCTTTTATTCTTTTCTTTTTTTTCAAGTGAGGATTACTATATCTGGATAGCCTCTTAATGATTTTGAACTTCACTATCCTTAACTTATATTTAAAGACTTAACACATTTTTCACTTAATGAATATGTGTTTAGCAAAAGTATTTTTTGTAGAGTTTCAATTCCATCTTTTTAAGTAAACATCTAGATTTCTTAATACATTCAAAAATACAACATTTTTAATTTAGATATTTGAATCAAAATTCTAACACATTTTTATTAAACAATTACAATTTTAGAATTATCCTTTATTATTTAAAAATTCTTTTATAAGTTTATTATAACATTCATGAAAATAATAGTATATCTATCTTAAATCAATCTTTTATTCCGTAGGTTATGTTATTAATTTTGAAAATATTGTTTCCTAAGGACAAGAAAAATTTAAATCTAAGTTCATTTCCCTTCCCCAAACTTAGTTATTTTAATGATGTTCTAATATTTTTGAAAATTTAAAATAAGGAGGAAGAAAAGGTATAGCATTTAAAGGTATTTAAAACAGTGCTAATATAAGCAGGAATAGATATATAAAAGAATAGCTAAATAAAACCTGAAAGACAAATGTGCTAAATTAAAAACAACGGGATCATGAAAAAGGACTAAGTCTAAGAAATCTGGATACAGAAATAAACTGAGTTACTACAAGTTCTCAATCAGTACAATAAAACATGAAAAGTAATAAACACACATAACAAGCACATCAGCAAAGCAAAGAAATTATAAAGTCTAATCATCCTCAGTCACCTCCTCATCATTAGAAGAATCATTTGGAATAGGACTTCTGGGGTTGATCCATGAGGCAAATTTAGGACATGTAGGAAAGTCAATATTCCAATCACCCTTCAGAAATTTTACCAATGCTTCATTATACTCCCCATTAGTCACTCTTCCTCTGTATTTTGTCAGATACATTATTAAATTTGCTATCCATCTCATCTATTCTGCAATTCATCAAGAATAGATCACTTTGATGCTCCAAATATCTCTGACAAACAGTGTTCCACACATCAAGAGGAGGCTCAGATTTAGAAGTAGATGGCATAGAAGCAGAAGTTGAAGGCACAGAAGAAGGATATGCACCAGTACTATGACTCTTAGTTTTCCCATAAATATCAACATGAGATTTTCCTATTACCATTAGTGGCTTAAGCTGCTCTTCAAAAATGGAATAAGAAACACCAGCATTCTTGCAAATCGAGAAAATGAGAGCCGGAAAGCCTAAACCATAAATAACACTTCTTTTAGTAGAAGTGCTAATTGCATCATAAATAATGTCTCCCACATCTATTGGCTTCATTTCTTGAATGCAATAGTTCAGAATAGCTCTCTCTTTTGTCACCTCACTCAAGTGGCTTTACAGAAGGAGACGAGCAAAAATAAAATAATGTCATGCTTTAGAAGTAGCATTAAGCATTGAAGAGGAGCAATTTACCTGTTTATTATTTCTTATTTTCCAGGCTCCTCTTCTATAAGTCAAGTAAGCCAGAATCTCGTCGAGCTCTCTCTCAAAAGGAGTAAAAGTATCATAGAAACATTCTGATACTGGAGGCAGGCCATAAAACATTTGATCACTTCCGAAGTGAACTCAACTGTTGTCCGCCTCACATAAACTTCAAAATCAGTTGTTTCAGGAAAATGAGCATAGAACTTCCGACTAAAGAAATAATCGCCACATCAAAAAAATAGCAGAACTGCTCCCATTGTCTGGCAGCAATAACATACTAGACCAAAGCACCGAGATGATAAAAACTTCTTTCAACTATAAATTTGTGAATAGTAGCAAATTCGTTGTAACGAACGTGCACACTTGCACTCTGATCCTCGATAAATATATGTGTGCCAAAAACTTGGTCCCACATCGATAAATATATGTGCTGATGATATGAAAATTATGATTTTATAATATGGGATACTATGCAAGTATACATATCGTTTATCAAGTAATATAGAACTTTCTGATTAAGCCCTGAGATATCGAACCCAGAGGGAAAGTGATAAATCTTTCAAGAAATAAGAAAATTATCTTTTTACTTTTTTAATTGGCTTTTGAAAGTATGTTTTGATTTTGAAAAGTTTGATAATTGATAATACTCTTTAAATTTTCTTATAAAAATCAAACAAGAAATTAAAATGATAATAACTATAAACACGGTAAACACTATAAACTAGAATTGGTATGAAAACACTATTAACTAGAATTGGTATGAAAAACACTATTAACTAGAATTGGTATGAAAAACACTATTAACTAGAATTAGTATTAAAAACACTATTAATTAGAATTGGTATGAAAAACACTATTAACTAAAATATCTTTTTCTTTCTTTTATAAAGTAGTAAAAATTATGAAAGTATTATTGTGGAAGTATTTAAATTTGTTGTAAAAAATAGAAGCAAATGTATTCTTTACCCTTACTTGGTTATATAAAGAACATTGGTTAATTTGAAATTTTATCATTTTGAACATGGTTAGGCAGGGAAGAGACCAGCTCTCACTCTAGAGTTCCCTCAATTCCCTCCACCTAGGGCCTAACTTCTCATAACAAGATTCAAAACTTCAGAACAAATTAGGGGCTTTTAGCATGTCACACTAAAAATCCTCTAATTTCACTCCCCTTTTTAAAACATCTTCTAATATATTACATTCAATTATATAAAATACAATTTTCACCCATATAATTGCATGTGATTCTTTCTAACTTTTATGAGACAATACTGCATTAGATCTTACATAATCTCACCAAAAATTTTACATCTTAACAGGCCAAGTTAAGAATTAAACAAAGTTTATATAATCAATTTTTACAACTTCTTCCAACTTTAAACACATATACTTTCCACAACAATTCTTCATGAATTACTTACTTCTTCATTTAAGAAAGAAAAAGATAAAGTAAACTACTCAGAAAGCATTGAAAAATACAAAAAAACATTTATTTGAAATTAAAAATCATAAGAAAAACAATAAACAAAAACAAGTATTAATTAAAAACTAAATATAAGAATAAAAATAAACACTTATCTGAAAATCCTCTCCACAAGACTCAGGAAGTTCCTCTGAAACTTTGACTCTTCACTAAACTACTCCTTAGAGCAAGTCTCCAAACTCCGATGACTCAGAATACAGACTTCAGACTTCAATAAAAACTAAACTAAACTAAAGGAAAGAAAAGCAGTGGAAAGAAGAAAGCTTCAATCCTACCCTTTTCTCTTTTCTACTCTCTACTCCTACTCCTAATTAAAACTTTCTAAATGCAAAAGAAAAGCCCTTCAATATGCAAGGGAAGAGCCCCTTAATTTTTCCTAAGGCTCTTATTTTATATTAAACCAAAAGGTGCCTTGGTGTCTCTTCAAAATGTGTCCAGATTCGATGTATCCACCAAAGAATGCACCCCTTCATTCAAACTTGCCGCCCAAAGGAAGTTATGGAAGTTCTCACCAAGAGTTGCATCCCATCCCCTTTGAAAATGGCGCTAAATTTAAATTAAACTCGATTTTTAACTGTGGCGGCTAAGCGCCGCTGGGCCGGCGCTTAGCCGCTAGTGCCTAAATTTTCATTTTTCATTTTTTTGCTCCAAATTTGATCCAATTTTGCTCCTTTCATCATAATCACTCATTTTCATCATACCTACAAGAAAAACACAAAATACATTCCATTAATGTGCAATATCATCTAAAATAGATATAAAAATGTGCATAAAAAATAATATATATTTTAGGTGTATTAAAATCCCCCAAACCTAAAATGTTACTTGTCCTCAAGTGATAGTTAATCTCATAGAAAAATTTTAACATGCAAATTATGTAATGAGTTTCTTAGGAAGTAACAAAATTTTGTTCTAGAAATGGAATAGTCCAATTTAGAAAAAATTTCACTAATTAAGACCAACTTAAAGTTTAGAAAGTTCTTAAGGAAAGAAAACTGATAAATATAAGTCTATATCTAATTCAGAAATATTTGTAGATTCTTCAAAATATAGGATTCAAACATCTTATTTTTCTCTCTTAAAAATCTTTATTTGAAAATAATTTTACTTACTATATTATAACCTTAAGCTTTAGATTTTCTCTGAACTTATATGTTTAAACTTTAGGTATGGAACCAATTTTTTATTAGGCTCTTAAATCCTCAAGCTTATCCTCCCTTTTACATACTATTTTTCACTTTTTCTTTCTTTTATTTTCTTTTTCTCCTTTTTGTTTTTTTTTTTAGGCAAGGATTATTGTATCTAGATAGGTCATTAATGATTTTGAATTCCACCCTTCCATTTAAAATAAAGGTCAAATATATCTTTCACTTAAAAATCATAATAATAGTATTTGAAAATTATTCTTCAATAAAAGAAATTTAAGCTTTGAAGAATAAAAGCCAAATCTTTTATTTATCCAAAAATATAAAATTTCTTACTAAAGATAGATAATTATATTTAACATCTCTTCACTAAGAAAATTTTAACTTTAAGTTTTTCATGATTACTATAAATTTCTACTAAATTCTTTAATTGATTTCTATATTCAAAATTTTTGTTCCCCTAATATAACTTCATATACATAATTGTTCTCAATCAAGAAACAAGATTTATTTTAAGTATTCTTAAGAACAAATAAAATTTTAGGTTTTTGAAAAATTTTTGTTTTTAAAATTCCCCCAAACTTTAATTTTTAGTTAGGATAAAAAATTTAAGCATAAGAAATGATACATGGGTGAGAATTAAAGACTAACATAACATGCTCGCAGGAATTTAAATATCCTAATATGCAAGTATAACAATTTAAACAACAGGAGTAAAATGAAATCAAATTCAGTTTTTTCAAAACATTTTCTTTTTATAATAAGAAAAGTAAAAATTTCAAAAGACTTCTACAGTAGTGGATGTTTTCAAAGCAAATACACACCAACTGAAATCACACTGATACTAGATACCAAATGGTTGCGGTAAATTTTTGTAAAGTTTTTAAGCATGCAGTTTCCTAAATAGTAGTTTCTATAGTGTTCTTTAATCTCCTAACAGTTTTAGAATTAAAGTACACCCTTAAAAAAACTCTAGTACAACATACACATTAAGACACTTACTACCACACACACTACACTCAAAGCAACATATAAAACATCAATCCAACAACAATACATCTGAATATGCATAACAGATAAATAGTACAACTACAATCTGCATACTATCAAAGTTTACATCACAAAAAAATCATCAAACAAAATACTAGACAAAGTACACAATAACACAGCACAACAACACAACAACTAAAACAAACAACATACATCTACTCTTCATCCTCATCATCATCATCCTGCTCATTCCAATCCCTGGATGGCACATAAGGTATGTAGAATGGATGAGGGGGCATCTCAGCACTCTGATCACCCCTAATCAGTCTATCCAAATAATGCTGATAATTCTCCTCATACTCATAATGTTTAACAATATATCTTTCCACATTATCCATCATACCATCGATGTCTCTAGCATGATCACGATTAAGACTCACTTTCTTCAAAATTTTTCTTAATAAACCAATCTATGAATCAGTAGATGATGAAGCACGTGAAGTAGTAGCATGAGAAGTAGATGCAGCAGAAGCAGAAGCAGAAGCAGTAGAAGCCCTACCAAATCCTCCTCTCCAGCCAAATTTTGAATGTACAGTGTAAGCTCCAATGTTTACACTGGAGATAGGTCTCAAAGGCTGAAGTACCTCTTCCCAGGTTTCAAATTTCACTTCAGACCGTTCATATATTGAATGAATCAGGGAAGGAGATCTCATACCTGCAGTAGTGGTAGATCTGGCACAATTCACAATATAATCATAAATGATTGCTCCAATATCTATAGGCTTTCCTTGCTGAATGCAATGGTTCAAAACAGCTCTTTCTCTCATCACTTCACTAGTATGACTTGAAGGCAACAGTTTAGAAAAGAAAAAATAATGCCATGCCTTAGAAGTGGCATTTAATTTGGAAGAAGGAAAATTCACTCTTCTATCATTTGTTATTTTCCATAATCCTCTTCCATCAGTCAAAAATCCCATTATCTCATCTAACTCTCCCTCCGTAGGATGAAAATTAGAATAAAAACAAAACATAGCAGGAGGCAGTTGATAGAAAGTGTTAATTACCCCAGAAGAAAAGTTCACATCTTGCCCCCTAATCATCACCAAATTCTCTTCTGATGCAGGCAAATTCGCATAGAATTCTCTAACAATAGAAACAATAGCAACAGCGGAGAAGTAACAATAGTTCTCCCAGTTCCTCCTAGCAATCATATCTTCAATCTCTTCTCCTGGCTTACTGAACACTCTTTCCGGAATCAATTTACGTGACTGCAACGCATCGATGTATCGTTCCTCAGCCTTCGCACTAATAAATTTGTCGGAATCAAACTTCATCTTTCCTCTCGCGCGCTTTGACTTTTGAGCCATCTCTAAAAGTTCATAAAAAATTTACCATAAATTCCAAAATCACACTAAACTTGCTAAATTATCTTCCAAAAGATGTTTCCACTAAATCCATGCAATTTCATAAGGTTTTCCTTAAAATTTAACCATGAATAGTGATTTTACGATTTTCTAATATGTACTCAAAATACATGGTGAAAATCAAAAATTTTTACTTAGGAGTAGTGCTCTTATCTCAAGGAATCCAAATCTACAAATTTTTGTTGAGATCGGCTCTTAAATGGTCCAACACAAGGATGCCATGGACTCTCTCTCACGTGAAAACGATGGGTTGAAGATGAGCAGGGAGATAAAAAATGGCGATTCACGGTTTTTTAACGGGTGGGAACCAATTTTTGCGAACTAGCGCCTAAGCGCGAACGCTTTGGCGCTTAGCTTTGAAATCTATCACTTAAGCGTCGGCACTCTGGCGCTTAGCCGCCAATACCAAAATTTTCACAATTAAGGTATATGCTTTAAACCACTTAATTAATCACCTTTAATCTGTTCAAAATGATTATCTCTTCCCCATAAATCTTCCAATATTCCAATTCAAATGTTTAACATTCATCGATTCCAAATAAATTTTACACAAACACAAACTTATATTCATTAAAACAAACATAACACTTAATAAAATCCAAGAATTTCTATCCACATACATAAGATGAAATTCTCTAAATACAATAGACTTAATCTCAAACTGATAAGTTTACATATCTAGGATGTAACTATCACATCATAAGGAGAAATTAAAACTCAAACATAAACACTAAACACACCAAACAAAACACATAAGAACTCAAAACATATTATACAAAATACATAAGAACACTAAACATATAAGAACAAAGCACACTTAATTCCATTCTCCATTAGGCGGATTATATCCAGGACCACTATTATTCTCATTTGACCCTTCTGGAATATAACTTTGATAGAACAGGCGATAATTGTTCATTCTTAGATTTTCTTCTTCAATCCATTTGTTTTTCAAAAACATCACCTTATCTGCTTCTTCCACATATCTTGAATGATTGAATTGCATCTTGAGTTGCCATCCCATGTGCTCCAACTGTAAGTTAGTTTCATTGATCTTTGCATCCATTGAAGTCACTCGGGCTTCAAGTTTTGCAATCATTTCTGCAATCCCTTGAATACTAATAGCTAGAAATCCATTGAATAACAATTTAGCACTATCACTAATGAACTTACTCTTGTCAGAATCTTGCTTCTTTTTCATCTCATTCTCCCAGGAAGACATGATGCACTCAAAATACTCTTCTTAAGACTCAGGAATGAAAATAGGACTTGGGGCAAGTGTTTCTCTTAAATCAGGTTCTTTTTATAGACTTGGGAAGTTCTAAAACTACTCCAAGACGTTTTAAAACTCCAAAATAACTTCCAAAACCTCTTCCCCACGATCTAGGCTTCTAGAATCTCATTTTTCACATTTTTTGTAACTCCGGCACCTAAGCGCCAACTAGGTGGGCCTTAGCCGCCAGTGCTCAATTTAGCACAGATCTGCAAAATGTCTGAATTTTCATTCTGACTCCTCTAAGTCATCAAATAAGGTCAAATAAACTCTATTTAGTTTAAAAACTCCAAATTACTACCACTAAAAACATAAAAACAAACCAAACAAAGCACACAAAACAAACATAAAATAAAGAACACTGACAAATATGGGTTGCCTCCCATAAAGTGCTTGGTTTAACGTCTTCAGCCTGACAAACCCATAACTCATTTTGAGTGACCCAACATCAGATTCTCATCAGATTTAGATTGCTCGACCGAAAAATATGGTTTAAGTTTATTTCCATTAACTTTAAATATTTTTCCAGTCTTAGGATCTTGAATATCCACAGCTCCATAGGAATAAATTTTCATCACAATAAAAGGACCTATCCAGCTGGACAAATTCTCAATCTGGCATTATATAGCAAAACTTTCTTTCCTGGCACAAGTTTTTTAGTAATAATCTTCCGATCATGCCATAACTTTATCTTTTCCTTATAAATCTTAGCACTTTCATAAGATGCATTCCTTATCTCTTCAAGCTCATTTAATTGCAATAATCTCTTCTCAAGAAGCATCTTTCAAATTATAATTGAACTCTTTAATAGCCTCAAAATGCTTTATGCTCAAGTTCAATAGGTAAATGACAAGCTTTTCCAAAAATCAGCCTATATGGGGACATTCCTATAGGGGTTCTGTAGGCAGTCCTATAGGCCCACAAAGCATAATCTAATTTGTTGACCAATCCTTTCTATTTGGATTAATAGGCTTTTCTAATATTCTTTTAATTTCACGATTGGATAATTCAACCAAACCACTTGTCTGCGGATGATAAGCAGTAGCATTGTGATAATTAATATGATATTTCTTTGCTAACTTTCCAGTAATCGCATTTCTAAAATGACTTCCCCCATCTGTTATGATTACTCTTAGTATTCCAAATCTGCAAAATATATTCTTCATCAAAAACTTTCCAACACTTTGATCATCACATCAAGGTAAAGCAATAGCTTCAAAACATTTGGAAACATAGTCTATTGCCATCAAAATATAAACATTTCGAAAGATGGGGTAAATGGTCCCATAAAATCTAATCCCCAAACATCAAATATTTCAACTTCCAATATATAATTGAGGGGCATCTCATTTCTCCTAGAAATATTACCTACACGCTGACATCTATCATAATTTTTAATATAAGCATTCATATCCTTAAAAATTGTAGGCCAATAAAATCCAGATTGTAAGATTTTATATGCAGTTTTACCACTTCCAAAATGACCCCCATAATCAGAATCATGACATTTTTGAATAATTTCATAAGTCACTTCCAAAAGTACACATCTTCAAATTATAAGATCTTTTCCTTTTTTATATAAAAAATGGGTCATCCCAAAAATAAGTCTTAGCATTAGAAAGAAATTTCTTCTTTTCTTGATAGGTCAAACCATAGGGTATTATATCACTGACAATAAAATTTACTATGTTTGCATACCAAAAAATATGCCACTCATTAATAGTGAACAATTTTTCATCAGGAAAATGTTCATTAATTTCTTCAACATCACAGAGAGATTTTTCAATTTCAAGCCTGGACAAATGATCAGCAATTTGATTTTCAAAACCCTTTCTATTTACTATCTCAAAGTCAAATTCTTACAAAAGAAGAATCCAACTTATCAGTCTCAGTTTTGCATCTTTTTTTCTTCATTAAGTATTTGATAGCAGAATGATCTTTATGCACAACACATTTAGTTCCAATTAAATATGATCGAAATTTATCAAAGGCAAATAAAATACTTAATAATTATTTCTCAGTAGTGGTATAATTAATTTGAGCTTCATTAAGAGTTTTACTAGCATAATAAATATCTTTGAAAATCTTATCATATTTCTGACCCAAAACAACACCAATAGCATAATCACTAGCATCACACATTAATTCAAAAGGTTTTTCCCAATTTGGTGAAATTATTACAAGTGCAGTGATTAGTTTTTCTTTTAATGTTTCTAAGGCTTTGAGGCAATCATCATCAAAATTAAAAATTGCATCCCTTTCTAGTAAACGACATAAAGGTTTTGTAATCTTTGAAAAGTCTTTGATGTAACACCAGTAGAATCCAAAGATGTCCTAAAAAACTTCTAATTCCCCTTACATCGGTTAGGCAAGGTAAATTAGATATAACTCGAGTTTTTGCAGGATCTACCTCCAAACCTTTTTCTAAAATCCGATGTCCCAAAACAATTCCTCCTGCTACCATAAATTGGCATTTTTTTCAATTAAGGATCAAATTAGTTTCTTCACAGCATTTCAGAACCTTAGATAAATATTCTAAACATGATTCAAATGAAATTCCAAACACTGAAAAGTCATCCATAAAAATTTCAATCCCTTTTTCAATTAAATCACAAAAAATAGTCATCATACATCTCTGAAATGTAGCAGAGGCATTACATAAACCAAACGGAATTATTCTAAAAGCAAACGTACTATAAGGACTGGTAAATGTAGTTTTCTCTTGATCCTCAGGAGCAATTTGAATTTAGTGGTAACCAGTATATCGATCCAGAAAACAAAAGTATTTATGCCCAACCAGTCTATCCAACATTCGATCCGTAAATGGAGTGGAAAGTGATCTTTCCTCGTGGAAAGATTTAATTTTCTATAATCAATCCATATTCACCACTCTGTAACTTGTCTTATTGGTATTATTTCATTCTTTTCATTTACAGTCACAGACACTCCTCCTTTCTTAGGAACACAGTGAATAGGACTAACCCATGCACTATCTGAAATAAGGTACATAATTCCAGCATCCAACCATTTTAAAATTTCTTTCTTAACAACATCTTTCATGAAAGGATTTAATATCCTTTGGTGATCTGCTCACGGTTTGCAATTATCTTCCATAAGAATTCTGTGCATACAAATTGAAGGACTGATTCCTTTAATATCAGCAATTGTCCATCCAAAGGCTTTCTTGTGCTTCTTCAAAATTTCAAGAAAACTCTCTTCTTCTTTTTCGGCTTAATCGAGAGGAAATTATAACCGGCAAGGTTGAGGATTCACCTAGAAAACATACTTCAAATTATCAGGAAACATTTTTAACTCAAGTTCAGAAGGTTTTTCAATTGATGAATCATAAGTTTCATCCTTTTCAGTCAAATCCAACAATTCAAAACTTTCACGAACATACTTTAATCTCCCACTTGAAAATCTTCAGAATCAAGTAATTCCTCTTCTTGCTAATGTTCCAATTCTTCTCTTTCAGATTTCTCTTCATAAGTTGACTTGAAATGACATTTACTTAAATATTTGATAACATCCATCCTATAACAATCATCTTCTTTACCTTTAGCAGGATATTTCATCGATTTTGAAATATTAAATGTAACAGTCAGATCATTAACACTCATTGTTAATTCCCCTTTTTGCACATCTATCATGACTTGGCCTGTAGCTAGGAAAGGTCTTCCAAAAATTATAGGTATCTATTTATCTTCCTTCATATCTAACACAATCAAATCAACAGGAAAAATAAATTGATCCACTTTAACCAAAACATCTTCTATAACTCTTTTAGGATACGTGATCGAACGATCTGCTAATTGCAGAGTTACAGTAGTTGGGGTTATTTCTCCTAGTCCTGTTGACCTCATTTTTTGATGAGGTCTTTTCTCTTCTCTCTCCTTAGTACTTAGGATCTAACCTTAGGCTTTCCCTTTGACTATCTTAAAGGACTAGAAATGGATCCCACCACTTAGAAATTTAAACACTTCTTAAACTCCCTGCAAACCCCATAACTTCGATTGTAAACCCCTAAGTCACTTGGAGGGTTAAGATCAAATGCGGAGGTTTAAGCGGATGAGTTCCCTATGAGACTCTTCGGGCCTTAGGACTACCCCGGTGGCCTCGGCCCAGTGAAGGTTGACTTTCACACACATTACACTTTCACACACATTCCAAAGCCTAAAACCATTCATACCTAGCTTGACTTCCTGACTCATGTAGGTAATTCATATGGATGGACCTTAAACCCTAGGCCCTTGGCTAAGAGGGTTATGAACAACCTAGTGAATGTTTCAAATGAGTCCTCTCATGGCTCTTATGGGCTTGATATGGATTCATGGCTCAACCAAAGTGATTCCATTCTACTCAAACTTGATTAATCTTCTTTTTTCCAAAATTTTAATTTTTGACCCCCGGGGCCCTACACCCACTAAACCTACCAAAAGTTCTTGAAACTACCCAAAATTTGCAAAATTGCCTAAATTACCCAAAATTCCTCAAAATTAGTCCTAAATATTTCCCACCATTCAAATTGATCATCCTTAGCCAAATATACCAAAATTTTCAAAAATACCCCCTCAATACCCTCCAAATACCTAAAATGCCCTTTTTAACCAAAAAATCCATAAATTCCAAAAATTCCCAGAAAATCCCAAATATTCCTAATTTAATTTTGTGCAACTACACCATAGGCCAATTTTGTCAATTTAATCCACTTTTACCAAAACCCCCAATTTAACCCATTTTTAACCAATGTAAGCCGAATGTCAAACCAAATCAACCCAATTGACCTCAAATTTGACCCAATTCAATTCTAAACTTCAATTCAATATCCCCAATGTTAATCTAGACCAAATCCAAGTCCAATTTGATTAACATTTGGATCCAATTCCAATTTCAAGCCAAAGGTCCAATTTTGGCCCATGACCTAAACTTAGCCCAAACCAACCCAATTCAACTCCAATTAACCACAAATATTTTCCTAAACCTTCCTAATATCCCCACAAACAAAACACTAACAAGATTTGTCTCAAATTTGAACCTAAACTGCACCCAAAACCAAAATCCCCATTTTTGGCCTAAACCTAAACCTAACCCAAATGGGCCCAAATCCCAAAATCAAAGGCCAACCAAAGTTGAAAACTCTTTGTAGCACCCCCATAAATATTTCTCAACATTAATTTTACATCAAATCCAACATTAGCACAACCTTAAACCAAGTTAAACCAATTTGACCCACTTTGGCCCCTTTACAAAAAAATCCCAAATTAGACCCAATTCAACTCCAAATTATTTCGAACCTATTCTAGATCACTCATGATACATCCCTAAACTAAACCGAAAATTTATTTGGCCCAATCTTTTACAAAAATTCCATTTACCAATTTGTTTTCAAACCTAAAAGCCCTCCTCCTTAAACCTTTCTAAAGGCCCATCTAAAATAAATCCAAAAGCCCAAAATCTATCCTAAAGCCCACATGAAATTTCTCCTCATCACCCCCTTCGATTTAAATCACTCCCTAAGTTTCAAATTCATCATTAAACTTTTCTAAACTAAGACATGAGCCAAATTACCCCTAAATATCCTAAATCCTTAAAATCCATTTTCATGAAACCAAGCCAAGCCATCCCTAAGCCATATGGAGCCATTGAGCCATGCATAAGCCATATGCAAGCCTTGGGAATCCCTTTCCACCTCACCAAGCCATTAATGGCAAGAAGAGGGGCCCCTTTCTTAAGCCTTCCTTAAGCACTTTTAAACCCATTCATGCTACACATTAAACCAAGTTTAGCCACCTCACCATGGATGGAGACCACACCATTTTCTCTTGGCTGACCCAAGTGATTCTTTTCAGCCCAAAACCAGTGCCTTGGGTGGTGAACCTAGCCCAAAACCATGAGTTGACTCATTTGGACCCAAAATATCCTTCCCCCATTCCATTTCAATTCAACTCCTTTACACATGTCCATGGCCAATCGATCGCACTAAACCCCACCTCGACCTCCCCGACCTCGAGGGTGACTCGACCACGGCCGGCCAGCCACCACAGCCGCCGGAAACCACCAGGCCGAGAGCACCCATATGAGCCAGTTTTTGAATTCATCCTTGCAGACTTGTCCCATGCCTAATGGCCGCGATGGCTGTTCTTCTCCTCACCAGAGCAGTTGATCCAAGCCAATAAACCTCCCTGGGAAGCCCTCCTGCCACCTCTATTTAAACCACACCACCTCTCGGCCAAATGAGGTCCTGAACAAAAATCCTACTAAAACTCTGTCAAAATTATTCCAGACCACTCTCCACACATAGAGCACTTGATCCCCATTGGATTCCAGCCCCAATTTCCCCCAGTTGAGCTCAATTTCTGAGTTCAAATTCAAGCTTAAAAACAGGACATCTCCTAAACCTCCACCAAATCTAAATTAAACTCACCCACACCTGCACAGGACCAAGAGAAGGAGTTCCCTAGTGAAAGCCCCCACCCCAGGCCACCCAGTTGCTCTAACCTCCAAGCTTTGAAATCGGCTGTGGACACTTTCATACCTAGACAATTCCCTAGAGCCAGAGACTTCATCCTGGGCTTCCTGGGTGCAATCGAAGGTGACACAACTCTCTGATTGAAGCTACACTTCTCAGAGCAAAGGTTTGGATCATTCCTTCCTCCCGAGCTTCCAGTAATTCTCTATTTCATTTCAGTTAATTTCATGGCATGTAAACCATATGGATGTGTTCGTCTCCTCAAAACGAATTCATAGAGCATAAGAACATGAAAATCTGTTGAGAAATGAGAGAGTTCTTAGGGTTTTAGTGTGGACGGTCACGGGTGCACACCAGTCGTAGACGACGACCAGGCGCCGTCCGATCGCGCGTGTATCGGTTGAACGGCTCAGATTGCATCGGATTAGAGGAAGGAGCGAGACAGCGAGACACGTGGCGGCCGACTCAGATGGCGACGTGGAATAGGAGCGCGCAGCGTGGTCTTTTGATCCGCGGTAGGTTGACGCGGCGCTGAGTCGGATAAGTAGAAAAATAGTATTTTTTTATTTATTTAAATACCCAGAACTTAGAAAATCCATATCTTTGTGTAGAAAAATCATAAAAATAAACTAAAAATACTCCCTTGCTCAGTGAATAGAGGAGAATAATGTGAAAAAGAAATCAAGTTATTTTGATGAGTATTTCATTTTTAATTAATTATTTACTCATTTCAGTATTTTGATTCTCCACTTCCATAGACACTTCACCATGGCATGAGACCATAAGGCTTTTGAAGCCTCTGATCTTAGGAAAATTCCCTGAATTTTTCAAGTTCAAAGGCCATCTCTATAGAAAGTTATGTATTTTTCAAGTTTATGTCACTATTTTTGGTATTTTAATTCCAATAATTAGCATATTGCTTAATAAATTCTAGAAAAATTTGGGGAAGTTTCTTAGCACCAGAGGACTCTAGGATAATTATGGTTAGGCTTAATTCATTAAGAATAACCCTAATTAGCCTAAATACCTGAAACTGAACTTTAATTAATTAGGGTTAACCGCAAATTAAAATAACTTGAAATTAATTCTACATTGATCTTTAGGATACAGAGAACCTTGCATAAAAATTTCAAATCAATTAGAAATGTTTAACCCCAATAAATGAATTAATTATGCCACAAGATCAAAATTAAACTTTAAAAATTTATAACTCCAAAGATACATTTCAAAAATTCACCAAATTAGTTTTGTGGGCTCTCTGATATAAGAGGAGTCTATAAAAATTAAAATTGGAATTTTCTAAAATTTTTCATTTTTAATGATATTTTTGATATTTAAATAATTAAAAAATAATAAAAATCACAAAAATAATAAAAATCATAATAATGTCACATTTTGACTCCTAATCACTTAAAAATCAACCAAATATTTTTCCTAAGTCTCTAAGTTAAGATATTGAATTCTAAAGGCTCAAAATAATTTTTAATATTAAAAAATGTATTTTCCAACCTTTTCACTAAATTAATTCCAATAAATCAAATAAAAATTAGAAAATTAGAAAATTTATCTCCCTGAACTCCTTGAGGTCATAGAGATTTAAGAAAAATATAAAATCCATTTTTCAACTTTAATTTTATTTTATAATTAATTAACACTCCAAAACTCAAAATTAAATAATAAATAAAATATATTTTAAAAAATCACCAAAATTGGTCCAAGTGGTCCTCTGGTCATTAGGAACATCCCGTAATTTTCTTAAGGACAGAAACCTTTCATTAGTCATGACTTTGAATTTTCATTGAAAACCCTTATTTTTCACTAAAAAATAATTATATAAATAAATTAAATTCAGAAAAATCACTTATTCTCCTCTAATGTCTTAATTGACATGTGAGTGAGGTGACATAAAAATTTCAAGTTCATTTGAACTCAATTTAGTGAGTTATGAAATAAATAAGCCTAAAAGAGCATAAATGTAATTAAAGAATTTAAACCCCTTTATTAAAATTTTAGGTTTAATTAAAATTGAGGGTAAAACATTTAATTCTATCTTTCTTAGATGATTGGAACTTCGGGAAATTAAAAGGGTAGGAGCCCATTAATCACTTTAAATAAACCAAAAATGAAACTTTAATTATTTAAACAATTTAAATTTTGGAAGATTAATGAAAATTTGAATTATTAAAAATAGGAATATAACTTGAGAGGATATTAATTCTTTAATAAAAAAATCCCTAAATAAACCACTTCAATAATATTTAACTCTTAATCAAGATTAAAATGATAATCTAAGCTAAGTAAATCAAAAAATTAAAAAAATAAATAACCCTTAAATTAAAGGAAAGCTCAAAAAATTAAGTGGTTTAACAATTAAATTAAATTTAATTTAAATTAAATTAAATTAAGTAAAAATCAAATTAAATTAAAATTAAATTAAATTAACATTTTAACAATTAAATTAAGTTAAATTTAAAATATTGAAATTAAATTAAATTCAATTAAGTTAAATTCAATTAAATTAAATTTAAATTATATTAAATAAATATCACTCAATAATAAAAGTAAAACAAAATTGAAATATTAAGACAATTCATAATTAAGAATATAAAAAAAATCAATCAAACTAATCAAGATTAATCAAAAATATCATAATTAACCTAAACGAAATCATTAAGATATATGAATAACCTAAGTGAATTTGAAACACCAAAAAAAATTTAAAATATTTTGATCACTTAAAGTATAAAAATTTAAACCAAAAATAATTTGAACACTATTCCAAACTTAAAAATTATTAATTAAAACCTCATAATTAAACTAAATCATTTTAAACCATTAACTCAAACTTCAAATTAAGAATGATTAAAGTTCTCAACAAACCAACTTGCCCCTAAAGGCTTTAATTATTATAACTCTTAAATGGAGTATTAAGTGAGATGTCACTTCATTCCTCAGGTAATCAAATGCCTAAATTCACTGAGCAAGAGACAAAGCTTAACTAAATTCTTGGATGATTAATTCACGTGTGCAACTAATTTTACTTGGACTCAAAATAATCTCGGAAGTATCGAAAAGATGTTTAGGACTCGTCCTAAGCACTTTCTCAATATGATGAGATGTTTTAGAAGAACAATTGAAGTTAATTGTTCTTTGATGAAGAAAATCATCCTTAAACAAAATATAAGAACCTAGACGTCATAGGAAATGACTAGCAATAGGATTAGGATTTTGGTAGACAACCAGAACCTTCCTTTAGGTTTACCTAGGTACTTGTTGAAATATTTAAATGTCTTAACATGTGTTTTAAGTGCAGCTTGGGATGACGGGAAGACCCTCCAGGTAAGCTTTTATTTTATTGCAATTTACTTGATTGCAATTTATTTATATAACTTGTACTTTACTCTTCTTGCATGTTAAACAAGATTGTTGCATGAAAACTAAAACCTTTAGGATAGCCACAAAACTGAAACCAAAACTAAATTAAAAGTCACTTCAAGATAAAATTCACCGCCACAACATTTCAAAATATAAACAACTCCAAATTTAATCAGAAATAGAACACAAAACTACAATTGCAATTAAATTAAAACATCTCGTTGCATGATTGGGAATACCTCGAATGATGTAACCTACGTTTTGCTAACGGGATTTCTCACGGTCTAAATGAAAGTGTGGAACTCATTCAGTTGAGTTTAGCAAATTCATCTGGACTAAGTGAATCCGATAAAACTAACGGTGTTGGAATGATGGAACCGTGGGATCTTAACCGGTGTTGTTATAATCAACTTTAAGATTCCCCTAATAAAACACTAAAGACATTTGGAATTTAAAACACTTCTAAACCAAAACACTTCTCTCATCTCCTGATTTTCACCTTCTAAAACTAAACCTCTGCAACAACAAGGGGCTCGGAACATAGTGGGCAGCACGGCCATCGTCATCAGCAAAACTTGTGTCTACTTCAGCTAAACTATTCTTAGAATTAAATAACCAAGCCACAGGATTTCGAGGTAGTTTGCCTAGTGCAACATAAATCCTCATTTTTTCGTTAGGCATTTGCATAATCATGTTATGCAAATTAAGCCCTAACCGGTCTTAGGACTCCGAGGTAGTTGTTCGGTACGACATAAACCCTCACATCTTCTAGGGTATTTGTATGATCATGTCATACAAATATAAGTCCTAATTAATTAAAATTGACAAGATTAAAACTTTAAATAAATTCTCAAATTGAAGCCAAACAATCTGATAGTTTGGGAAGTTGCCAAGATTCTTCTTGGATCTCCAGCTTCTCCTACCTCTCTTCCATTGGACTCCAAAACAAACTGTTCCAAATTTGAGCTAACCTCATTTGAAATTCCAAAATCCAATCCTTTGAAACCTTAAACTTTGAAATTCTTGAGAGCAAAACCACTGATCATTATCAAGAGTTTTCTTAAGTGTCTAGGGACACTTAGGATGTAATTAACTATAGGGGCTTGCCCTTATAGGGAACTTTAAGAACTAAGTAATATAAACCCTGCTTAATTCCTTTATATTAAGCAGGGGAACATGTCGGCTTATAAAATTGGTTCGTAGACCAAATGGATGTCACAAATCATCTAGTTTATTTAATCGAGCCCCATCGTCAAGCAGTGTGTCCATTCTTCGGGATAGATACACAGTTTGAGATGCGATGCTCGTTTATATAAACTATTTGGGATGTGAGATCGGTTTGATTTCATATCTAAAAATTTTTCAAACATAAAATTATATTCAAAAATCAAATACTACTATTTAAATTATATATTTAAATTAAATTTAAAATTCACCGACAACTTCTGTAGGCGACCCCTTTTTAAAATTAAACTTACAAACTAAAAATATGCCGACAGTCCCAGTTTTTTGAATATTAATAGAGGCATAAGGTTAATGCTTGCACCCAAATTTTTGATGAGGTCTTTTGCTTCTCTCTTTAGTACTTAGGATCTAGCCATAGGCTTTTCCTTTGACTAATCTTAGAAGACTAGGAGTGGAACCTACCCATTAGAAGTTCAAACACCTCTTGACTCCATGCAAACCCCACAAGCTTGATTGTAGACCCCTAATCACCTAGAGGGTTGAAATCAAATGTGGAGGTTTAAAGGATGAGTTCCCTATGGACCTTTTGGCCTTAGGAATACCCCAGGCGGCCTCGGTCTAGTGAGGGTTGACTTGCACATACACTGCACTCTCACACATTCCAAGTCCTAAAACCACACTCTCACCCAACTTGACTTCCTGACTCATGTAAGTAATTCATTTGGATGGTCCTTAACCCCTAAGCCCCTGGCTAAGAGGGTTAGGAACAACATAAGTAAATGCCTCAAATGAGTCCTCTCATGGCTCAGATGGGCTTAATATGGCTTCATGGCTCAACCAAAGTGATTCCATTTTACTCAAATTTGATCAATCTTCATTTTTCTAGAATTTCAATTTTTGACCCCCGGGGCCCCGGAGCCACTAAACCTACCAATTGCCCTTCGAACTATCCAAAATTTGCAAAAGCACCTAAATTACCCAAAATTCCTCAAAATCAATCCTAAACATTTCCCACCATTCAAATTGATCATCATTGGCCAAAAATACCAAAATTTCCAAAAATACCCCTAAACCCCCCCCCAAAATTACCAAAATACCCTTTTACACAAAAAATCCAAAAATTCAGAAAATTCCCAGAAAATTCCAGAAAATCCCAAATATTCCCAATTTCTTTTTGTTCAACTACACCATGGGCCAATTTTGTCAATTTACTCCACTTTTACCAAAACCCCAAATTTGACCCATTTTAAACCCAAGTGAAGCGAATGTCAAACCAAACCACCCCAATTGACCTCAATTTTGGTCCAATTCAATTCTAAACTTCAAATAAACATCCCCAATATCAATTTATACCAAATCCAAGTCCAATTTGATTGACATTTGAGCCTAATTTCAATTTGAAGCCTAAGGCCCAATTTTGGCCTATGACCTAAACCTAGCTCAAACCCATCCAATTCAACTCCAATTGGCCCCATATCTTTTCTAAAGCCTTCTTAACACCCCCATAAATAAAACACTAACTTGATTTGCCCAAAATTTGAACCTAAACTCCACCCAAACCTAACCCAAAACCAAAATCCCTTAAATTGACCTAAGCCCAAACCTAACCCAAATGGGCCCAAATCCCAAAATTAGAGCCCAACCAAAATTGGATACTCTTTGTGACACTCCCATGAACATTTCTCAACATTAATTTTACATCAAACCCAACTTTAGCCCAACCTTAACCCAAGTTAGTCCAATTTGGCCCACCATGGCCCCTTTACCAAAAGACCTCACATTAAACCCAATTCAATTCAAAACCACTTTAAACTTGTTCCAAACCATTCATGACACATGCCCAAACCAATTGCAACATTTATTTGGCATGATACTTCACAAAATTTCCATCCACCATTTTATTTTCAAACCTAAAGGCCCACTTTCTTAAACCATTCTAAGAGCCCACTTCCACCAAATCCAAAAGCCCAAAAATTCATCCAAAGTCCATATGACACTCTTCTTCATCATGCATTCAATTAAAATCATCCTTAAGTCCTAAACCAATGATCAAATAATTCTAAATGAAGCTTCATCCAATTTCCACCATAAAATCCAAAATCCTTAAAATCCATTTTTATGAAATTGACCAAACATTTTCCAAGCCAAATGTGAGCCATTGAGCCATGTACAAGCCACATGGAAGCCATGGAGGCCACTTACCACCTCACCAAGCCATTAATGGCAAGAAGAGGGGATTCTTTCCTAATCCTTCATTAAGACTTTTTAACCATATTCATGTCACACTCTAAACCATGCTTAGCCACCTCACCATGGATTGTGACTTGACCCCACTAATCAAGCTGATCCAAATGACTTTCTCTTCAGCCCAAACCAGCCTTGGGCAGGTGCACCTAGCTTAATCCATGCATTGAACCAAATTAAGCCAAAATGACTCTTACCCCATGCCATTTTAATCAAACCTCCTTACACATGGCAATAGCCAATTGCTTGCACCAAACCCCAGCCCTGACCTCACTGGTCAAGATCGTGACCAAAGCTTGGCCGACCAGCCGCCTGGGTCACCGGAAAACACCATGGCCGAGAGCTCCATGTGAGCCAATTTTTCCAATTCTCCCTCGCTGAACTGTCCCAACCCAAATGGACACCATGGCTGTTCCTCTCCTCCCCTGAGCAGCTGATCCCAACCTTCAAACCCCGTGGGAAGCCCTCTAGAAATGTCTATTTAAACCCACCACCCTCTCGGCCAAATAGAAGATTTGAACCAAACCTTACCAAAACTCTGCCAAAATCATTCCAGACCCCTCTCCAGACATAGAGAACTTGATCCCCACTGAAATCCAACCCTAAAACCCTCTCTATGAGCTCAATTTATGAGTTGAAAATCCACCCAAAAAATAGGACACTTCACCACAGTGAGCCAATCTCCAAATTGATTGGTCCTACACCTTCACCAGACCAAGAGGAGAAGTTCCCCAGCAAAAGCCCCCTCACCAGGCCAGCCATTGCTTCCAGCCTCCAAGATTTGTGATCGGCCTTGGTCACATTCATACTTGGACAATTCCCCAGAGCCAGAGACTTCATCTGGAGCTTGCCTGGACTCAATCGAAGGTGACACAACTCTCGCATCGAAGCTTCACTTCTCTGAGCAAAGGTATGAACTCACTCTTCCTCCCGAGCTTCCAGCGATTCTCCATTTTGTTTAAGTTAATTTCATAGCCTATAAACCATATGGATGTGTTCGTCTCTTCAAGACGAATCCATAGAGCATAAGAACACGAAAATCCATTAAGAATCGAGTGAGATCTTATGTTTTTAGTGTGGACGGTCACGGGTGCACACCAATCACAGAAGATGACCAGGAGCCATTGGATCGTGCGTGTATCGAGCGTACGGTCGAGATCAAGCAGGACAGCGCAATGGTACGTAAACCGCGGGCCCCTGGAGAGCTGAGTCAGATGGCGGCGCAGAATCACAGCGCGACGCGTGGGCTTTCGATCCGCCGTAAGTTGACGCAGCGCCGTGTGGATAAGTAGGAAATTAGTGTATTTTTTTGAATTATTTAAATACTCAGAACTTAAAAAATTCATATCTTTGCATAGAAAAATCACAAAAATAAAATAAAATAACCCTCTTACTCAGTGAACAGAGGAGAATAATGTGGAAAAGAAATCAAGTTAATTGAATGAGTATTTTATTTTTAATAGTTTATTTTCTATTTTTCAGTATTTTGATTCTTCATTTGCATAGACAATTCACCATGGCATGAGACCATAGGGCTTTTGAAGCCTCCGATCTTGGGAACATTCCCCGAATTTTTTAAGGTCGTAGGCCATCTCTGTGAAAAGTTATTCAATTTTCAAGTTTATGTCACTGTTTTAGGTATTTTAATTCCAATAATTAGTATGTTGTAAAATAAATTCTAGGAAAATTTGGTGATATTTCTTAGGACCAGAGAACCCTATGAAAAATATATTTTGAGTTAATTCATACATAATAACCTTAATTGGCCTAAACCCCTAAAATTGAATTTGATTTAATTAGGGTTAACCACACATCAAATTGACGTGAAAATAATTCTTTGTTACTCTTTAGGGTTAGAGGAACCTTACATAAAATTTTGAAACCAATTCGACTTGATTAGCCCCACCAAATGGGTTAATTAAACCTCACAAGCAAAATGAAACTTTAAAAATTCATAACTCCAAAAATACTTTCAAAAAATTCACAAAACTGATTTTGGAGCTTCTCTGATATCAGGGGTGTTTAGGAAAATTAAAATTGGAATTTTCTAAAAAAGTTGGTTTTTCACAATATTTTAATATTTAATAATTAAAAAATAATGAAAATCATAAAAATATTAAAAATCATAAAAATGTCACATTTTGACTCTTAATTACTTAGGAATAAACCAAATATTTTTCCTAAGTCCCTAGGGTAATATATTGAATTTTAAAAGCTTAATGTAATTTTTAATATTAAAAAATAAGTTTTTACCCTTTTTGCACTAAAATAATTCTAATAAATCAAAGAAAAGTCAAAAAATTATAAAATTTATTCCTCTGAACTCCTTAAGGTTAGAGAGATTTAAGAAAAATATAAAATCTATTTTTTAACTTTAATTTTATTTTATAGTTAATTAATACTCTAAAAATCAAAATAATTATAATAAATAAAATATAACTCAAAAGATCATCAAAATTGGTCCAAGTGATCCTCTAGTTATGAGGAAGATCCCATAATTTTCTTAAGGACATAGACATTTCCTTGGTCATGTTGTTGAATTTTCTTTGAAAACCCCTATTTTCTACTAAAAATAATTATATAAATAAATTAAATTCAGAAAAATCAAATTTTCTCCTCTATTGTCTTAATTGACATGTGAGTGAGATGACATAAAAATTTCAAATTCATTTGAGCTCAATTTAGTGAGTTATGAAATAAATAAGCTTAAAAGGGCAT
Source organism: Papilionanthe hookeriana x Papilionanthe teres (assembly GCA_022702705.1). NCBI lineage: Eukaryota > Viridiplantae > Streptophyta > Magnoliopsida > Asparagales > Orchidaceae > Papilionanthe > Papilionanthe hookeriana x Papilionanthe teres. The sequence continues at coordinate 154,296,467 of CM040424.1, forward strand.
GAAGGTAATTAAAAATTTTAACCCTCAATTAAAACTTTAGGTTTAATCAAAATGGGGGGGGTAAAATATTTGATTTTAATATTCTCTTGGATGATTGAAATTTAGGGAAATTAAGGGGTATAAACCCATTAGACACTTTGAAAATATCAAAAAATGAAACTTTAATTAATTAAATTATTTAGATTTTTGAAAGAATATATTTAAATTTGGATTATTAAAATAGGGATATTATTAAGAGGATATTTATTCTTTAATTTAAAAATTCCTAAATAAATCACTCTAATAATATTTAGTTCCTAATTAAGAATAAAAATAATAATCCAAATTAACAATTAAAATTAAAATTAAAATTAAACAAAAATTAAAATTAAATTAAATTAAATTAAATTAAATAAAAATTAAATTAAAAATTGAAGTTAAATTAAAATTAAAAATAAAATCAGAGTTAAACTAAAATTAAATTAAAATTAAATTAAAATTAAATTAAAATTAAATTAAATAAAATTAAAATTAAATTAAAATTAAATTAAAATTAAATTAAAATTAAAATAAATTAAATTTAAAATTAAAATCAAATTGAATTAAATTAAATTAAAAATCATTTAACAACAAACTGAAATGAAATCATTAAGAATTAATTCTAAAATAATTTGAACACTATTCCAAACTTAAAATTATTAATTAAAACCTCATAATTAAATTAAAACACTTTGAACGAGTAACTCAAACTTTTAATTGTGATTAAGATTCTCGATAAACCAATTTGCCCTTAAAGGCTTTAATTATTATAACTCTTAATTAGAGTATTAGGTGAGATGTCACTTCATTCATCAGGTAATCAGATACCTAAGTTCACTGAGCAAGAAACAAAGTTTAACTAAACTCCTGGATGATTAATTCACCTGTGCAATTAAATTTACTTGGACTCAAAACAATCCCAGAAATATTGAAAAGATGTTTAGGACTCATCCTAAGCACTTCCTTAATATGACGGGATGTTTTAGAAGAACAACTAAATTTAATTGTTCTTTGATGAAGAAAATCATCCTTAAATCAAACCAAGAACCTAGACGTCAAAGGAGATGACTAGTTATATGATTAGGAATTTGGTAGACAACCAAAACCCTTCCCTTAGCTTTACTTAGGTATCTGTTGAAGCATTTAAATGCCTTAACATGTGTTTTAAGTGTAGCTTGGGATGACGGGAAGATCGTCCAGGTACGCTTTTATTTTATTGCAATTTACTTACATGCACTGTACTCTACTTTTCTTGCATGTTAAATAAAACTATTGCATGAAAACAAAAACCTTTAGGGTTGTCCCTGAATTGAAACTAAAATTAAATTAAAAGTCATTACAAGATAAAATTCACCGCCACAATATTCCAAAAATATAAAATAACTCAAAATTTAATCACAAACAGAACAACAAAATTACAATCACAACTAAATTAAAACGTCTCGTTGAATGATCGGGAATACCTCAGATGATGTAACCAATGTGTTGCTAACGGGATTTCCCACGGTCTAAATGAAAGTGTGGAACTCATTCAACTGAGTTTAGCAAATTCATCCGGACTAAGTGAATTCGATGAAAGTAACAAGGCTTCGGGATGACGGAACCGTGGGATCTTAATCGGTTCTGTTTAAATAACTTTAAGATTTGTTTTAATTAAAATATTTAAAACACTTGGATTTTAAGATTTTCTCTAAACCAAAACACTTCTCTCATCTCCTAATTTATGACTTCTAAAACTAAACCTCTACAACAATAAGGAGCTTGGACATGGTAGGTAGCACGACCATCGTCATCAGCAAAACTCGGATCTACTTCAGCAAAACTTTCTTAGAGTTAAACAACCAAACCGTAGGATTTTGAGGTAGTTTGCCTAGTGCAACATAAATCCTTAACCCTATTGTTAGGGATCTGTATAATCATGTTATGCAAATTAAGCCCTAACCGGTCTTAGGATTCTGAGGTAGTCGTTCGGTACGACATAAACCCTCACATCTTCGAGGCTATTTGTATGATTATGTCATACAAACATAAGTCCTAATTAATTAAAATTGGCAGGATTGCAACATTAAATAAACTCCCAAATTGAAGCCAAAAAATAGGATGGTTTGGGAAGTTGCCAAGATTTCTTCTTGGATCCTCAGCATCTCCTACTTTTCTTCCTTTGAACTCCTGAAATGAACTGTTCCAAATTTGACCCATTCCCTATTGAAATTCCAAAATTCAATCCTTTGAAAACCTTAAACTTGGAAATTCTTGAGAGCAAAACCACTGATCATTATCGAGGGTTTTCTTAAGTGTCTTCGGACATTTAAGATAATTAACTATAGGGGCTTACCCTTATAGGGAACTTTAAGAACCCAGGTAATATAAACCCTGCTTAATTCCTTTGTATTAATCAGGGAACTTGTCGGCTTATAAAATTGGTTCGCAGACCAAACGGACTTCACAAATCTTCTAGTTTATTTAATCGAGTCACATCATCAAGCAGTGTGTCTATTCTTCGGGATAGATACACGGTTTGTGGTGCGGTGCTCGTTTATATAAACTATTTTGAGATGTGAGATTGGTTTGATTTCATATCTTAAAATTTTCAAACTTAAAATTATTTTCAAAATCAAATGCTACTTTCCAAATTATCTATATATTTAAATTAAATTTAAAATTAAAAATTCGCCGACAACTTATGTAGGCGACCCCTTTTCAAAATACAACACAACCAAAAAAATGTGCCGACAGAAGCTTTCCTTAGTATCTATTACTTAAGGCATTTACAATTTGTCCCAATTGATTTTTAGTATTTCTGATGGTTGCACCTTGAATTTGTAATTGATTTCCCATATTTGACACCACTTCTTCACTAGACAGCTTCTTCTCCTTTAATTGTAAAGCATTGTTATAACCTGAAGGATAAGTTCATCTATTATTATTATTATTTCCTTAGTTGTTCCAATTCCCCAATGGGTTTACTTGGTGGTTTCCCCATTGTTGATTAACACCACCCTGATTATTGGTATTCCTGTTAAAATTTGGATGATTCTTCCAAACAGGGTTATAATAATTAGAATATGGGTTGTTAGGCTTACTTATAGCATTCACAATTTCTGGTGAAGAATAAGAATCAACCATTTGGCCTAATGAATTTTCTTCAATCATGGAATGTGGCTAAGAAAAATTCATCCCAAATTGGTCTATCTTCCTTGAAACATCAGCAACTTGATTTGCTAACATTGTAAAAGCATCATTTTCAAAAACACTGACTACCTTTTTAGGATTTAACCTTTCAGAAGGCCATTGAAAATTAGTAGTAGTCATTTCTTCAATTAAAGCATAAGCATCAGAAAATGGTTTAGAATTAATGATCCATCAGTAGCAGCATCGATGATCGATCTAAGAGATCCAACTAATCCATTATAAAAAGTTTGAATTATTAACCAATCTGGTATCGAATGATGTGGACATTTCTTGAGGAGATCTTTAAATCTTTCCCGTGCTTCATATATTGATTCCCCTTCAAACTGACAAAAAGATGTAATATCATTTCTCAAATTAGCAGTCTTAGATGGTGGAAAATATTTACCAAGGAATTTTTATGACAGTTCACCCCAAGTTCTAATTGATCCAGGTGCTAACGAATGTAACCATATTTTAGCTTTATCACTTAGTGAGAAAGGAAAAAGTCTAAGTCTAATAGCATCATCTGAAACACCATCATATTTAAAAGTAGCACACAACTCTAGAAAATTAGCAAGATGCAAATTAGCATCTTCAGTTGTTACTCCCCTAAATTGATTATTAGACACCATTTGGATAATAGCAGGTTTAAGCTCAAAAAAAGCAGCTAAAACAGGGTTTTGAATACTACAATGAAGTTCATTTACTGTAAGGTTAACATAATCTCTTAAAGGTCTTAATTCTTGATGGATGCCAACATTTTGTTCTTAATGATTTGTCATTTCTTGAATATTTTTATCTTCTTTTGTATTTTTAATTTTTTTGATTTTTTTTATAGTTCTTTCTAATTCAGAATCGTAAGGCATAAGTCCCTCAGAAACTGAACTACACATACAACAATAAAACAAAATAAAACACAACACACTAACAAAAATAAAGAAAAGTAAAAAATTTAAAATTTCTTAATTTTCTTTAAAATGTAATTTTAATTAATTTCTTTCCCGGCAACGGTGCCAAAAACTTGATCCCCGATAAATATATGTGCGCCAAAAACTTGGTCCCGCACCGATAAATATATGTGCTGATGATTTAGATATGAAAATTATGATTTTATAATATGGGATACTACGCAAGTATACGTATTGTTTATCAAGTAATATAGTACTTTTTTATTACGCTCCGAGATATCGAACCCACAGAGAAAGTGATAAATCTTTAAAGAAATAAGAAAATTATCTTTTTACATTTTTAATTAGCTTTTGAAAGTATGTTTTGATTTTGAAAAGTTTAACAATTGATTTCACCCTTTAAATTTTCTTATAAAAATCAGACAAGAAATTAAAATGATAATAACTGTAAACACGGTATAGAAAAACACTATTAACTAGAATTGGTATGAAAAACACTATTAACTAGAATTGGTATGAAAAACACTATTAACTAGAATTGGTATGAAAAACATTATTAATTCGAATTAGTATGAAAAACACTATTAACTAAAAAATCTTTTTCTTTCTTTTATAAAGTAGTAATAATTATGAAATATTGTTGTGGAAGTACTTAAATTTGTTGTGAAAAATAGAAGCAAATGTATTATTTACCCTTACATGGTTCTATAAAGAACATTGGTTAATTTGAAATTTTATCATTTTGAACATGGTTAGGCAGGGAAGATACTAGCTCTCACTCTAGAGTTCCCTCAATTACCTCCACCTGGGGACTACTCATAACAAAATTCAAAACTTCAAACTAAATTAGAGGCTTTTAGCCTGTCACACTAAAAATCCTCTAATTTTACTCCCCTTTTTAAAACATCTTCTAATATATTACATTCAATTATATGAACTACAATTTTCACCCATATAATTACATGTGATTCTTTCTAACTTTAATGAGATAATACCGCATTGGATCTTACATAATATCTCCACAAATTTTACATCTTAGCAGGCCAAGTTAAGAATTAAACAAAGTTTATAGAATCAATTTTTACAACTTCTTCCAACTTTAAACACATACTTTCCACAACAATTCTTCATGAATTACTTACTTCTTCATTTAAGAAAGAAAAAGATAAAGTAAACTACTCAGAATGCACTGAGAAAATACAAAAACACATTGATTTGAAATTAAAAATCATAAGAAAAACAACAAACAAAAACAAGTATTAATTAAAAACTAAATATGAGAATAAAAGTAAACACTTATCTAAAAATCCTCTCCACAAGACTTGGGAAGTTCCTCTGAAACTCTGACTCTTCACTAAACTACTCCTCAGAGTAAGTCTCTCAACTCTGATGACTCAGAATACAGACTTCAGACTTCAATAAAAACTAAACTAAACTAAAGGAAAGAAAAGTAGTTGAAAGAAGAAAGCTTCAATCCTACCCTTTTCTCTTTTCTACTCTCTACTCCTACTCCTAATTAAAACTTTCTAAATGCAAAGGAAAAGCCCTTCAAAATGCAAGGGAAGAGCCCCTTAATTTTTCCTAAGACTCTCTTTTTATATTAAACCAAAAGGTGTCTTGGTGTCTCTTCAAAATGTGTCCAGATTCGATGTATCCACCAAAGAATGCACCCCTTCATTCAAACTTGTCGCCCTAAGGAAGTTATGGAAGTTATCACCAAGAGTTGCATCTCATCCCCTTTGAAAATGGCACCAAATTTAAATTGAACTCGATTTTTAATTGTGGTGGCTAAGCGCCGGTCCAGCGGCGCTTAGCCGCTAGTGCCCAAATTTTCATTCTTCATTTTTTTTCTCCAAATTTTATCCAATTTTGCTCCTTTCATCATAATCACTCATTTTCATCATATCTGAAAGAAAAACACAAAATTCCTTCCATTAAAATGCATTATTATCAAAAATAGGTATAAAAATGTACATAAAAAATACTATATATTTTAGATGTATCACTCATAAACCTTGTTTAATCAAATTCACTTTGCTCCTTACCCCACTTTGATTTAGGTGCCATTCTTGAAATTTGTAAATAATTCCAAATAAATCTCAAAAAAAATAAAATCACACTACATAAAAGCTCACCTCACTAAATCAAACATAAATCCATTGATTTTTCTTCTAAAAATCAAATTTTTTTTTCAAAATTTTGGTCTTTTGCAAAAGTAGAAAAATCCATCATAAAAATTAACTTAAAATGTAGATCTAACCTCGAGAAGTTGATATCCGAAGTTTAAATGCGTCGAAATCCTTCAAATCTTGCTCAAAATAAAACCCTAGATCTAGTTTTCATGAAAATGGATGAAGAAGATGAAACTTAGGCATGATAATGGCGTTGGGTCAGTTTTAAAGGCCGAAATTTGGTCCAGGTGAACCGACGCTTAGGTGCCAGATCTGGCACCTATGCACCAGAATCACCAAATATTTTGAAAATTTTTTAAATTTTTATATTTTTTAAGTAAAGTGATTTTAACATCTGTAAGCCTAAAACCAATGGTTAATCTTCATCATACATCCTCCAGAAAATAATATTCAAATAAAATCCAAAAGGTTCCAAAATGATTACATTCCAAATATCAAAAAATAACAATCCAAACTTGTCTTCATTTCATTCATTCTAGATTTTTAAGATAAGGCTCAAAAAATACAGAAAATAAACATCAACAACAAACACTCATATCTCACAACACATAAACACTCATAAAAATTTCCACATAAAACACTTTTAAAGCACAACACACTTAACAATCACAATCGATCTCTCCACCTATTTCTCCATAATTTCATGGATTAACATCAGAATCTTTATTAGTATCGCATGATAATTTGCTACGAATAAAGGAATGGAAGAAAGGGACTCGAGGAAATTTTGAAGTCATCTTTTCATCAATCAATTTATTCTTAACATACATAGATACTTGGTAATCTTCAAAGCATGCCAAATGATCTGATTGAACTTTCATTTGCCAATCAATTTGCTCTATTTGGTGGAACATCTCATGCAATCTCCCTCCAACTAGAATTAATTCCTCTTCAATCTTTGCAAGTTGATTGCATACCTTCTCCAGAGCCATGGCTAGATAGCCATTAATATAAGTTTGTGAATCCTTGTACACAAACTTCTCCTTCCCATCGATTCCAATGTTTAATCTCTCCATGGAAGTAATCAAAACTCTTTCTATCTTTAAAAGAATGTTTCAGTCAAAAATTTTGATGACTTGAATGTTTGGGACAAAGGTATGAAGGTTTAAATAGATTAGAAAGTGCAAAAACTGCTTTGGGGAGGTTTTTACGCGTTCCAGAAATTGTGGCACCTAGGCTATAATTTGGGCTCTTAGGCGCCAAGATCGCAGGTATCTGGCGCTTAGGCACTAGTTCTGGCGCCTAGGCACCAGTTCTAGGGCCTAGGCGCTAGATACCTGAAAACCACAGGTTCATCATTTGTTAAATTCTCCTAAGTTCCAAACTCAATTAAGGTTTAAAAAGGTAGATCTAAGATATGTAACTAAGTGTAGTCACATACAACACACGATCAAACACAAAATAAAATCTTATTGTGGGTTGCCTCCCATAAAGCGCTTAGTTTAACGTCGTCAGCCCGACATATTTTTCATTTTAGTCTAATTGGGTTAAAATAAGCACATATTTAAAAGATGTCATACTTTCTTCAAAATAGGGCTTCAATCTAAGTCTGTTTACCTTAATTACTTAATCAGTTTTTAAATCTTTAATGTCCACAGCTCCATAAGGGAAAACTTTCTCAACCACGTACGACCCTATCCATTTGGATTTTAATTTCCCTGGAAACAATTTTAATCTTGAATTTTATTGTAACACTTGTTGTCTAGCTCAAAATTCTTTCTTAATATTCTTTTATCGTGCATAATCTTCATTTTCTCTTTATAAGTTTGAGCACTTTCATAAGAATCATTTGTCATCTCATCCAATTCATTTAATTGTAATAATCTTTTATCTCCAACATCTTTTAGATTATAATTAAACTTTTTAATTGCCCAATAAGCTTTATGTTCCAGTTTAACAGGCAAATGACAAGGTTTTCCATAAATGAGCCTACAAAGTGACATTCCAATAGGAGTTTTATAAGCAGTTTTATAAGCCCATAACGCATCATCAAGTCTATCTGCCCAATTAGTTCATTTTGTACTAACCATTTTTTTCTAAAATTCTTTTAATCTCTCGATTTGATATTTTCACCAATCCACTAGTTTGGGGATGAAAAGCTGTTGAAATTTTATTTTTGATTCCAAATTTGCTCACTAATCTCTGAATTAGAAAATTCTTAAAGTGACTTCCCCCATCCGTGATGATTATCCGTGGCATCCAAATCTAGTGAAAATTATTTTAGTTAAAAATCTTTCTACACTTTTAGCATCACATTGATGTAAAGCAACCACTTCAATCCATTTTGAAACATAATCAATAACTAATAAAATATACATTTTTCATGAAGAAGGCACAAACGGTCCCATAAAATCAAAACCTGAGACATCAAAAATTTGCACTTCCAATGTGAAATTTAGTGGCATTTCATTTCTTCTAGAAATATTGCCTATGCGTTGACATCGATCACAGGATTTAACAAAATTATTAACATCCCTGAATAATATAGGCGAATAAAATCCAGATTGTAAAATTTTGAAAGCAGACTTATCAATTCCAAAATATCCACCAAATTCAGAGTTGTGGCATTTTTGAATAATCTTATAAGATTCTTCATAAGGAAAACATCTTCTTATAATAGAATACTTACATTGTTTAAACAGATAAGGATTATCCCAAAAATAAAATTTAACATCATGTAAGAATTTCTTTTTCTGATACTGATCTAATCCATACGACATAATGTTACTAGCTAAATAATTAACTATATCAGCATAACATGGGATTAATCCAGCAGAAACAATATAAAGTTGTTCGACGGGAAAATATTTGTTTATTTCATTATTTTCAATTCTAGATAAATGATTGGCAATTTGATTATCAGGCCCTTTCTATCGACTATTTGGAAGTCAAATTCTTGCAACAAAAGAATCCATCTAATCAATCTTGGTTTAACTTTTTTTTAGTCATTAGATATTTAAGAGCAGAATGATCTGTATGCACTTTACATTTATTTCCAAGTAAATGTGATCAAAATTTGTCAAAACCATATACTATGGCCAATAACTCTTTCTCAGTAGTGGTGTAATTAATTTGAGCTTCATTAATAGTTTTACTGGCATAATATATAAATTTAAACATCTTATCATACCTTTGTTCTAAAGCAGCCTCAATAGCGTAATCAGTTGCATCACAGATTAATTCAAATGTTTTTTCCCAATTAGATGCAATAATGATAGGTGTAGTAATTAATTTCTCTTTTAACAAATTAATGGCTTTTAGGCAAATTTCATCATATTCGAATTTAGTGTCTTTTTCTAAAAGATGGCATAGAGGTTTTGTAATCTTGGAAAAATCTTTAATATATCTCCTATAAAATGCAGCATGTCCAAGAAAACTTCTTATACCTGTAACAGAAGTTGGGCGTTGTAATTTAGTAATAACTTGAATTTTTTCTTAACAACTTCCATACCATTTTTTGAAACCTTATGACCAAGTAAAATTCCTTCTGTGACCATAAATTGGTACTTCTCCCAGTTCGGAACTAAATTTGTTTCTTAACAGCTTTTCAACACTTTCCACAAATTGTATAAGCAAGAATCAAAGGTAGTTCCAAATACAGAGAAATCATCCATAAAAATTTCAATTCCCTTTTCAATTAAGTCACAAAAAATAGCCATCATACACGTTTGAAAAGTAGCAGGTGCATTGCATAATCCAAAAGGCATTCTTTAGAAATTAAAAGTTCCACACGGACTTGTAAATGTAGTATTCTCTTGATCTTCAGGAGAAATAAGCATTTGATGATATCCAAAATATCCATCCAGAAAAGAAAAATAAGAATGTCCAGCTAATCTATCCAGCATTTGATCTAAGAATGAAAGACGAAAATGATCTTTCCAGGTGGCATCATTCAATTTTCTATAATCAATACAAATCCGCTAACCAGTAACTTTTCTAGTAGGTATTAATTCATTATTCTCATTTTTAACAACAGTTACTCCTCCTTTCTTTGGAACACAGTGAATATGACTTACCCAAGGACTATCTAAAATTGGATATATAATACCAGCATCCAACTATTTAAGCATTTCCTTCTTAAAAACTTCTTTCATAACTGAATTTAATTTCGATTAAGGATCAATTTTGGGTTTACTGTTAGCTTCTAGTAATATTCTGTGCATACAAATCGAAGGACTGAGTCCTTTAATATTTGCTATAGTCCATCCAAAAGGTCTTTTATATTCTCTTAATACTTCAAGTAGTTTTACTTCTTGATTAGCAGTCAATTCAAAAGATATAATAACAGGTAAAGTTAAAGAATTCCCTAAATATGCTATTTCAAATGAGATGACAATTCTTTTAATTTTAATTTAGGAGCTTTTTCAATAGATGGTTAGAATTCATTACTTTCAAAAGTATCTTATATTTCCCAATTTTCATTAATGGAATGAACTTCTCTTACTTTTGTTTCTTCAAAATTGCTTTCATCACTTAAATTTTCAAGGTCTATAAATTCTTCTTCTTTAAAATGAATCTGACATTTTTCTTGAAAATGTTGTTCAATAATGTAATCTAAAATGTCCATTCTATAACACTTTTCCTTGTTAGGATACCTCATTGATTTAAGAACATTAATTTTTACTTCTTTATCATTAACTCTCATGGTTAACTCCCTTTTTTGCACATCAATCATAGCTCATTTGGTAGCAAGAAAAGTTCTTCCTAGGATAATTGGAATCTCTTTATCTTCTTCCATGTCCAGAATTAGAAAGTCACTAAGGAAAATAAATTTATCCACTTTTACCAAAACATCCTCTATTACTCCTCTAGGGTGAGTAATAGATCGGTCTGCTAATTGCAAGGTTATAGTTGTAGGAGAAATTTCTCCTAAATCTAATCTCTTATAGATGGATAAAGGCATGAGACTAATACTCACTCCTAAATCACATAAGGCTTTTCCTTGAAATTTATCTCATATAGAACAAGATACTGTAAAACGTCCAGAATCTTTTAGTTTCTGTGGAAGTTTTCTCTGAATAATTACACTGCATTCTTCACTTAGTGCTACAGTTTCAAATGCTTCAAATTTTCTTTTCTTGTTAAGAGCATCTATCATAAACTTTGCATGCTTAGGCATTTGTTCCAAAGCTTCAGCAAATGGGATATTAAAGGTAAGCTTTTTGAATACCTTAAAAAATTTAGAAAATTGTTGATCCAATTTTTACTGCTTAAGTCGTTGTGGAAATGGTGGTAGAAATTTTTCATATTCATCTTGAGATGGTAGTTTATTTCTCTGTTTCAGGTAGTTTTTCTTTAGGTTTATCAACTTCTACCACTTCAGTTTCTTTCTGAATCTTACTCTCTTTTCCATCCTTTAGTATTTTCTACTTCTAAGAAACACAGCTTTAATTTGCTCACGATCTTTTCCATTTTCTCTTAGATTTACTTCAACAGTGCTGGTAATGTTCCTTGTGGTCTATTATTTATAACATTTGCAATTTGCCCCATTTGGTTTTCAATGTTTCTTATTGCAGCATTTTAACTTTGCAATTGACTTCGCATTTGTAAAATTAATTCTTCTATCGATAATTTCTTTTCTTTAAATTGCTGATTATTAAAGCCACGAGGATAAGAAAGTCGATAATTAGAATTATTTTGATTATTTCAATTTCTAGTTTTGATAGGTTGGTTGTTACCCTATTAAGGATTTTCATTATTCCAATTAAAATTTAGGTGATTCTTCGAACCTGAATTATAATAATTCGAATATGGATTATTAGTTTTGCTAGCAATAGCTTGCAATGTTTCTAAAGTTTGATATTCTTCAGTATTTCCCGAATTATCATTTAAGTGTGATAAATGAGACAAATTATCCAATTTCTTTGATATTGCAGCCACTTGAGAAACTAAAATTGAAATGTCTTCATTTTCTTCTATATTAGCCACTCTTTTAGGATTAATCCTATCTGAAGGCCATTGGAAATTATTAGTTGTCATTTCTTCAATTAAAGAATAAGCTTCATCAAATGATTTAGATATTAAAGAACCACTACCAGCAGGATCAATAATAGATTTAAGAGAACCTATTAAACCATTATAAAATGTTTGTATAAATAAACAGTTTGGTAAAGAGTGATGTGGGTATTTCCTAAGAAGTTCCTTGAATCGTTCCCAAGCTTCATAATAGTTTCCATATTATGTTGAGTAAATGAAGTTATATCATTTCTAAGTTTTGCAGTTTTTTCAATGGTGGAAAATATTTAGCTAAAATATTTTGAGCCATTTCTCCCCAAGTTTTAATAGATCATGTTGCTAATGAATTTAACCAAATCTTTGTCTTATCCCTTAAATAAAAAGGAAAAAGCCTAAGTTTAATATCATCATCAGAAACACAATCATAATTAAAGGTAGCACAAAGTTCTAGAAAAATAGCTAGGTGTAAATTAGGACTTCAGTAGGAGACCCTCCAAACTGATTATTTTGAACCATTTATATAATTACAGGTTTTAATTCAAAAGAATTTTCAGCTACGTCAGGTAATTGAATGCTTAAATGAATTTCATCAGTTGTAGGGTTAAAATATTCTCTTAAAAGTCTTTGCTGATTTTGATTTTCATTTTCAATGTTTTGATTAATATTATTTTAAGGTATATTAGCTATTTCTTGCAAATTATGAAATCTATTCTCTTTTCTAATTTTTCTTATAGTACGCTCTAATTCAGAATTGTAAGGTATTAATCCTTCAGTTCCTTAACTTCGCATAAAAATATAAGAAAGATTTTTAATTTATTTAAATATATAATTTTTTTGTTTTTTTTATATATATTATTATATATATTAATTTGCTTTCTTATAATTAGTTGTAAATCCCCGGCAACGGTGCCAAATTTTTGACCCGACCGCAATTATGTAAGTAAAATTACTTCCATAAGATGACCAAAAACTTGACCCAATTTATAAATAACGGCTATGTGAAAAATCTTAAATGATATAAAAATTAGAAAATATTTTACACAATAAGGGTACTACGCAAGTATACGTATCGTTTTATGCTACAAATAAGGTATTAAATCTTGAAAACTATGTTGATCATATTATTCTTACTTAGTGAGACATAGTGATTATGAAGAGGAATACAACACATCTTTGGAGAAACTTGTTATGGGTGATCAGAGTGTGGTATTTTCTCCATATCCACTGTACCCTCATTTTGATTCTGCTAGTTTTTTAGGATCATGATAATGATAAAGAAGATGATGACAGTGAAAAGGATTTGTAGAGATTGAGATATTTTATGTTCTATTGGAACTGTTATTTGTGTTGATGTCTGGACTACTATATGTGTTGTTATTTATGATTGTGGTGAACATTGTTGCTATTGTTTGTTGTGATGTGTATCTATGTGAAGTTTATGTGGTAGTATATATTTGAACTCTTTTATTTTAAATTTATTTTATTGGTTTTGTTGAACTTATTCCTACTACTTTAAGAAGTTTAGAATAGAGCTAACCTTCATTTAAAATTTTATGATTAAATTTCAATTTACTACCATGAAATTATGTTGTGGTTGTGATAGTATGTTAGTTTGTATGATTTACTTTCATGTTAGCCTCCACTACCTAGAAATCTTTTAAAACCTCATATATGCTAAAATCAAAATGAATTTTGATCATTTTTACTCCTATTTTTAACATTTTGTACTTGTATAATTAGGATATAAAAATTCCTTTAAGCATAAGTTTTTTTTTTCATTCCTGCCTTTATATATTATATGCTAAAATGTTTAATCATTGTAAAAATTTAAGTTTAGCGGGGGTGAAATATCAATTTTCAAAACTTGAAATTTATTTGTTCTCAAATATGCTACAAATAAATTTCATTTTTATTTGAAAAATGATTATGTGTATGAAGTTATATTAGGATAATAAAATTTTGACTATAGAAATGTGTAAGAAAATTTGGTTAAAACTTTATAGTGATGAAGAAAATTTTCAAGTTAAATTTTTTTTTAGTGAAGAGATGCTAAATATGGTGTAAAATCTTTAGTAAGAGATATTGTATTTTTGAAAAATATAGAAGAATTAGACTTTTATTTTCAATATTTAAATTTTTTTTATTAAAAGTAATTTTCAAAAACTGTTATAATATTTTTAAGTAAAGGATATATATCAGAACTTTGCTTTAGGAAAGGGAGAATAAATTCAAAATCATTAAAGGCATATCCAGATATAGATATCCTTATTTTTTCAAAAAAAAGAAAAAAAAAGAAAAGAGTAAGAAAAGAAAAGAAATCAAAAATAAAAAAGTGAAGTTTTGTATGGGAGGAGAAGCTTGAGGATTAGTGCCTAATCAAAAATTGGTTCCACATCTAATCTTTTTAATGCATAAGATTTGAGAAACTTCTGACCATAAGGATATAATATAGTGAGTATAATTTTTTTTAATTAAAATTTTAAGTAAAGAAGATAGAATGCCTAAACTCTGTATTTGAAAAATTTACAAGTATTTCTGAATTAGCTAGGAGCTCATATTTTCATACTTTTTACTTTAGAAAATTTCTAAACTTTAAAACAGTCTCATTCACTAAAGTTTTTCCTAAATTAAAATACTACATTTTTAGAACAAAATTTTAGCATCTCCTAAAGAAACTCATTCACATAATTTTTTTATGTCATTTTAGAAAGATTGTAGTGTCATTTGAGGACATATAACATTTTAAGTTTGGCGTAATTTGATATACCTAAAATATATATTATTTTAAATAATATTTTATACCTATTTTTGATGATATTACACTTTAATTGAAGGTATTTGTGTGTTTCTCTATCAGGTACACTTAAATGGACTAAATATGTCAAAAAGAATGAAAAAAATCAAATTTAGAGCAAGACTGAAGAAGATGTTAAAATGAATTGGGGCGCCTAAGCGCCTAGATCTGGTGCCTAAGCACCAGCAGACAGAGAAAACCACGCCTAAGTGCTAGAAACCCTGATCTTAAGCGTCAGGTAGTTAATTTACAATTTTAAGAAATTTTTACCAAATTTTTAAGAGTTGTTTGAGAAATCCTTTGGTACAAACATGAATAGCTGATCAAGGGAGCCAAAAGACATTTAAATTTCACTTAAAATGATGCATCTCTTGGGTGGATTCATTGAATATGGACACATCTTGAAGAAACACTAAGGCACCTTTTGAGAAATTTTAAAAGAAAGGACATGAAGGAGAGAAGAGTTGGAGGAGGGAGAGGAAAATTAGAGTCATTAGGGGTTGTAGAGAGTAAGTAATAAGTTATAGGATTCTTACTTAAGGTTTCTTCACACTTTTCTCATTCCTAGTGAAAGAGAAAGTGAGTAAGGATTTCTAAGTAAAAATCCATTGTTGTAGAGAGATTTAAATCCTCTTGTAGTCCAAGGGAGTCTTATAAGAGAAAGGAAAAAATCAAAAGAACTTTAAGAGTTTGGTGGAGAGGAACTTGAGATAAGTTTATCTTTGTACTTCCTTTGGATTTAATTGAGCCTTCTTATGTTTTCTACATGATTTCTACTTTTAAAACTACTTGTTTTGGTGTTTTATCCATGGATTCTTAGTAGTCTTCTTTATCTTTTTCCTTAAAAAATAAATAATTAAGTGTTGGATGAAAGTTGTGGAAGTATTGATCTTTAATGTTGGAAGAAGTTGTGTTGCACTTCATTTACTTCTTGATTTGGTAAATTAAGATGTTAACATTTGTTGTGAGAACATGTAAGATCCTAATAGGTATTGTCTCAAACAACAATAAGTAGAAATCACATGAGATTATATGTATGAGAAGATAATTCATATAATTTTGTGCAAATAAATAGGGAAATATACTTTGATGGGTGTAGAATTAGAGGACTTTATAGTGACAAACTAAAGCCCCTAATTTAGTTTATTATTTTAGGTTTTAATGTGAGATGTTAGGCCTCAGGTGGAGGGAAAGAAGGGAACTCTAGAGTGAGAGCTAGTATCTTTTCTACCTAACCCATCTTAAAAACTTTTCAAACTTTAAACAAACCAATGTTTTTTATAGCATCTCTAGTAAGGGTGGAGTATAAAATTGGTCCTATTTGAAACAGAATATTTTGAATACTTCCACATTAGAACTCCTGTACTTATTACTCATTCATGATAAGTAAAAATATATTTTCATCTATAATTCTTTAATCTTACAAAAATCTCGTTATAGTTAGTAAATTGTTTAATTTAGTTCACAATTTAAGAAAATACGAAAAAGAATCGCATTTTAAAGTTTTATGTTGTCCAAAAGTGTTTAAGTAATTGTCTTTTTCTAAACAGAATTTGTGATCGAAAACCTTTTTATCTTTTAATTATCCAAAAATTTTCCCCATGGAATTGATATTTCGGAGCTTAATCAGAAAGTCCTATATTACTTGATAATGATACTTATACTTGCGTAGAAACCCTAAATTTAAAAATCACTGTTGCATTCTTATTTACATCGGAATCAAGTTTTAGTACTATTGTAAAGAAGGAAATTTTATGTCAAAAATATATGTGTCATATGATTACCATAAGTATAACAAATGAAATTGAAGATCAAATAAAAAGTAATCATAAAAGTGAAGTTAATTGAGACTTTTTTTTATTTGAGAAGGAAAGTATCCTTCCTAGCTGGCAAGTGTCATACTGATTAAGAAGAAAAAAGGACAAATCAATTGATGCATATATATCAAAGATTTCAATAAGAATGTTCTAAAGATGAATTCCCTATGGCCAGACCAAAGCTAATGCTAGGCATTGCCTCTTTACATGAAATTTTCTCTTTCATGGATGGATCTTTAGGCTATAATCAAATCAATATAGCTCCTAAAAATGAGAGATGTAATAAATTTGAAACCATAATTAGAGTTTACTGTCACAAAGTTATGCCCTTTAGTTTGGAGAGTGCTGGTGTCACATAAAAATGAGTTATGATCAAAATCTTTGACAAACTTATTCACAAAGAAGTAGAATGCTACCTTGACAACTTGATGGTGGATTTCAAAGAAAAAGAAGATCATTTATATGACTTGAGAATTATTTTTGAACTTTTGCTTCTATAAAACAAATGAATCATCTAAAGTGCACCCTCGTCATCACTTTTAAAAAGTTCTTGTGGTTCGTAATATGACACAGTAGGATTGAAATAGATCAAGAAAAAAATTAAAGAAATATTTTAAATACTACCTCTCAAAAGCCTGACACAACTGAGATTCTTTCAGGCTTACTTTGATATCTATGTTGTTTTCTTTATAATCTTTCTAGTAGGTATTGTCCATTTTCTAGTTTAACCAAGAAAATGTAAAGTTATATTGGGAAGATCATTATCAACAAGTCTTTGAAAGCATAAAATAATACTTAATGATACATCTAGTATTAGAAGATCCCACTCTAAGCTAGTTGTTATTTATCTACACTACTGCTTTAGATGAATCCTTTGGTACCTTATTAGCCTAAATTAATGAGGCAAGAAGAATGAATTATATTACATAGTTCGTCCATTTATCCAAAATCATTGTTTAGCCTATATTTTTGTTGACAAAAAAATTAAGACATTACATGTTCTCTCATAAAGTCAGTCTTTTTTTTAGGTTTAATCATTTGATAAATTTTATGACTTATCAAAATTTATGAGGAAGACTAGCAAGATGGTCAATGGTTTTATTGTAATTTGATATACCATGTGTTCCAGTATGTTTCACTAAAAGCAGACTTTGGTTGATTTCTTATCAGCGCATCCATTACCTCTCAATGTTCTTTTACATTTCAATCAACTTAATGAATAAATCATGACTTTAGAACTTCAAGATGAGCAGTTCTGTGAATTCTACTTCGACGGCACTTTGTTAGTCATGAAAGATGTAAATTCTAAGTTAGTTATGTCTGAGAAAGTAAGAATATGATTAATATTCGCAATTCATGACCGTGTAATGATGAGATTCTTATATCATCTATAAAAACAATGTACCAACAATGAAATAGAGGTTGAAGCCCTAATTATTGGTCAATATCAAACAATTCTAATGGATATTTAAGAATTTAATGCACTTTGAGATTTTGAATTTATGATCAATCAAATAGTTTGGACATTAAAAATTTCGAACCATGACTTCATCAGTATTACTAGTACACTATGAGTTCACTCAAGAAAATATTGAATGTCACTTTATGCTTATTATACTATGATAGTAATACCATTTTAAATGTTTTGTCAGTGATAGCTAAGGAGATAAAATGTCTAAAAGAAGACTCGTGTCGATTAAGCTCTAAGATTGTTGGGTCATCTCCTCAAAAGATATGGAATACATTCGTAAATACAAGAATAAAAGATAAAATGCAATCACCACAATATAAGAATCAACTAATTGGAGACAACTATTTGTGAATTATTTATGAGAAGGAAAATAATCTTATGATAAGTTGTTAGTCCATTAAGCAAAGTCTAGAGCTTTATCTTATACTCTCATAAACAACACACTATCAAAGATTTTTCAATCAAATATGATTATGCTGCTTAGATAAGCATAATACCCATATGAGTGTCAAAGAGAAACATTCAAGCTTAATAAATTAGATAAATAAATATATATATATATATATATATGAATTTATATAATATTTAGAGTTTATGGTTTAGGGTTTAATAGATTGATTCTATCTCATCAAAAATAGGTAGAATATTTGAACCACATGATAAAGTCCATTTGCAGTAGAGAAAGTATAACAAGGAAGTTATTATCAATTTGTAGATTTTAAGGGTGAAGGACTGATGCTTCCCATCAATGGCTTTTACCTGAAGAAATATTATGCATAATGTTCCATAGGGATCTTCTAATCAATAAAGTTTGATTTTAAGAACCTAATAGAAGTTACCAACCACTAAATCTCTGAATTTTTTAATAAAGATTTCAATTATTAAAATTTTGGTAGTGAAGTTCTAACTTAAATGAAAATGTACTTAATAAAATCTTATCAAAATCACTCAAATCTCATTGAACTTGCTAAAACCTCACCAAACATACTCAAACTCTATCAAACTTACCCAAATTTAATTAATCTCACTCAAAATTCAAACTTCTAAAAACTCATTAATTTTTCAGCCTTATAATAAAAAAAATCAAACACTTTGCTTTATTTTTCTTATCAGATTGAAAACTAGCTGAGGATTAAAATTTTTAAAAAAGGAGGGGAGTTAAAGTATTGACTGAGTTGTGGATGAAATTTAACTATGCATATCTGTTGCAGGAAAATGTCTGCCAAAAAGCTCAACTTTTTCATCAAGGACAGTGTGAAATTGAAAATTGACCAAAGCCATCAAATGAATAACTCAGTTCTCAAGTATGTTATAGGATTCAAAAACATCTATATGCTTTTAATAATCCAACTATGATAGTACCTGAACCAAAAGAAGTACATGAAGAATTACCACCGATCGAGTTCTTAATAATGGGAGCACAAGTACCCTCAACTTGTGCTAAGTCCAGCAGACTGCAAGTCAAATCTCAGCTCAAATCCATCATTACCATGCTCACCTTAACTGAGACATAGAGGATGAATAAGAATAAACTAAGAGGATGTACAATTGTCATCATATTTTTAGGTTGTAAGTTTAGTTTTAAAAAGGGGTCGCCTACAGAAGTTGTCAGCGAATTTTTAGGTTTTAAATTTAATTTAAATATATATAGTTTAGAAAGTAACATTTGATTTTGAAAATAATTTTAAGTTTGAAAATTTTAAGATATGAAATCAAATCGATCTCGCATCTCGAAATAGTTTATATAAACGAGCACCGCACCACAACTGTGTATCTATCCCGAAGAATAGACACACTGCTTGATGATGGGGCTCGATTAAATAAACTAGAAGATTTGTGACATTCGTTTGGTCTGCGAACAAATTTTATAAGCCGATAAGTTCCCCTGCTTAATATAAAGGAATTAAGCAGGGTTTATATTACCTAGGTTTTTAAAGTTCCCTATAAGGGCAAGCCCCTATAGTTAATTACATCTTAAATATTCGAAGACACTTAAGAAAACTCTCGATAATGATCAGTAGTTTTGCTCTCAAGAATTTCAAAGTTTAAGGTTTTCAAACAATTGGACTTTGGAGATTTCAATAGGGAGTTGCTCAAATTTGGAACAGTTGTTTTGAGAATCCAAGGGAAGAAAAGTAAGGGTTGTCACAGACCCGAAGTGAACTTCGCTGACTTCCCAGACTATCCTATCATTTGGCTTTGATTTAAGAGTTTATTTAATGTTGTAATCCTGCCAACTAATTAATTAGTACTTATACTTGTATGATGTACTCACACAAATAGCCTTGAAGATGTGAGGGCTTATGTCGTACCAAATGACTACCTCTGAATCCTAAGACCGGTTAGGGCTTAATTTGCAAAACATGATTTATACAAATGCCTAACAAAAAGTTGAGGATTTATGTTACACTAGCCAAACTACCTCGAAATCCTATGGCTTGGTTATTTAAAACTGATAAAGGTTTAGCTGACGTAGACACAGGTTCTGCTGATGATGATGGCCGTGCTGCCCACTATGCTCCAAGCTTCTTGTTGTTGCAGAGGTTTAGTTTTAGAAGGTGAATATCAGGAGATGAGAGAAGTGTTTTGGTTTAGAAGAGTTTTAAAAGTTCAAATGTCTTTAATTTTTTATTAGGGGAATCTTAAAGTTGATTATAACAACACCGGTTAAGATCCCACAGTTCCATCAATCCAGCACCGTTATTTTTATCAGATTCACTTAGTCCAGATGAATTCGCTAAACTTAACTGAATGAGTCCCACACTTTCATTTAGACCATGGGAAATCCCATTAGCAACACGTAGGTTACATCATCCGAGGTATTCCCGATCACCCAATAAGATGTTTTAATTTAATTGCAATTGTAGTTTTTTTGTTCTGTTTGTGAATAAATTTTGAGTTATTTTATCTTTTGAATGTTGTGGCGGTGAATTTTATCTTGTTGTGACTTTTAATTTAGTTTTGGTTTCAGTTTTGTGGCTATCCTGAAAGTTTCAGTTTTCATACAACAATCTTGTTTAACATGCAAGAAAGGTAAAGTGCAGTACAGGAAAATAAATTGCAATAAAAATAAAAGCGTACCTAGAGGGTCTTCTCGTCATTCCAAGATGCACTTAAAACACATGTTAAGGCATTTAAATATTTATAACAAGTACCTAGGTAAAGCTACTGGGAAGGTTCTGGTTGTCTACCAAAATCCTAATCCTATTGCTAGTCAATTTCTATGACGTCTAGGTTTCTGTGTTTCGTTAAGGATAATTTTCTTCATCAAAGAACAATTAAATTCAATTGTTCTTCTAAAACACCCCATCATATTGAGGAAGTGCTTAGGATGAGTCCTAAACATCTTTTCAATATTTTTGGGATTATTTTTGAGTCCAAATGAGTTTTATTGCACAGGTGAATTAATCATCCAAAAATATAGTTTAGTTTGTTTCTTGCTCAGTGAATCAGGATGTTTGATTATCCTATAAGTAAAGTGATATTTCACTTGATGCTTTACTTAAGAGTTATAATAATGAAAACCTTTAGGGGCAAATCAGTTTGTTAAAGAATTTAATGATTTAAAATTGGAATTGGTGATTTAAAATGATTTAATTTAGTTAAGAAATTTTAATAATTTTAAGTTTGGAATAGTGTTCAAGTAGTTTTATTCTTAAATGTTTTAAACCATTTGAATTGAAAGAGGAGTTTAAATTATTTAATTTAGACTTTAATGATTTAATTTTAATTTAATTGCAATATTCTAGATTAACTTTTAATTGGTTTGATTTTTTTTAATTAAGAATCTTTTTTTTTTGAAGTTGATTTTGATGCTTCAAGTTTGCTTTAAATTTCCTTTCAAGTGATTTTTGAAATTAATTTTCTTTTCTTTTTAATTCAATTTAATTATCAAGTTATTTAATGTTTTAAGTTTTAATTTATATAAGGTTTACTTTCCTTTTAATTATTTAATTATTAATTTCAATTGTCACTTTAAATTTAATTAAAAGATAAATATTATTAAAGTGATTCATTTAGGGATTTTAGTTTAAGTTATTATAATCTCTCTATATTATATCCCCATTTTAATAATCTAAATTTTAACTTATTATTCAAAAATTCAAATTGTTTAGTTAATTAAAATTTACTTTAAATATTTTCAAGATTATTAATGGGTTTCTACCCCTTTAATTCTCTAGGTTTCAATCTTCTAATGAAAATTTTAAAATCAGATATTTTACCCCCCATTTTAATTATACCTAAATATTAATTAGGGTTAAAATTCTTTAATTACCTTTAAGCCCCTTTAGGCTTATTTATTTCATAACTCATCAAATTAAACTCAAATGAACTTGAAATTTTTATGTCACTTCACTCATATGTCAGTTAAGACATTAGAAGAGAATATGTGATTTTTCTGAATTTAATTAATTTATATAATTATTTTTTGTGAAAAATAAGGGTTTTCAATGAAAATTCAACAACATGACCAAGGTAAGGTTTATGTCCTTAGGAAAATAATGGGATGTTCCTACTGACCAGGGGACCACTTAGACCAATTTTGGTGATTTTTTGAATTATATTTTATTTATTATAATTATTTTTACTTTTAGAGTGTTAATTAATTATAAAATAAAATAAAGGTTAAAAATTAAGTTTTATATTTTTCATAAATCTCTATGACCTCAAGGAGTTCAGAGAAATAAATTTTATAATTTTCTGATTTTTTTTTGATTTATTATAATTAATTTAGTGAAAAGGTTGGAAAATCCATTTTTAATATTAAAAATTGTCTTAAGGTTTTAAAATTCAATATCTTTACTTTGAGACTTAGGAAAAATATTTGGTTTTTTTGTAAGTGATTAGGAATCAAAATATGACATTTTTATGATTTTTATTATTTTTTTTATTTTTATTATTTTTTAATTATTTAAAATATTAAAATATGGTGAAAAATGAATATTTTTGAAAAAAATATAATTTTAATTTTTTTAGACTCCTCTGATATCATAGAGCCCACAAAACTAATTTTGTGAATTTTTAAAATGTATTTTTGGAGCTATGAATTTTTAAAGTTTAATTTTACTCATGTGACCTAATTAATCCATTTAGTGGGGTTAAACATTTCTAATTGATTCCAAATTTTTATGTGAGGTCTCCCTAATCCTAAAGATCAGTGGAGAATTGTTTTCAAGTTCTTTTGATGTGTGGTTAACCCTAATTAATTAAAGTTCAGTTTTGAGTAATTAGGCTAATTAGGGTTATTCTTAATGTATTAACTCAAAATATAATTATCCTAGGGTCCTGTGGTCCTAAGAAACTTTCCCATATTTTCCTAAAATTTTTTAAGCAATATGTTAATTAATGGAATTAAAATACCAAAAATAGTGACATAAACTTGAAAAATACATAACTTGTCATAGAGATAGCCTAGGACCTTGAAAAATTGAGGGAATGTTCCCAAGATCAGAGGCTTCAAAAGCCCTATTGTCTCATGTCATGGTGAATTGTCTATGTAAATGGAGAATTAAAATACTGAAATGAGTAAATAATTAATTAAAAATAAAATACTCAACAAATTAACTTAATTCTTTTTCCACATTATTCTCCTCTGTTCACTGAGTAAGGGTGTATTGTTATTTTATTTTGTGATTTTTCTACACAAAGATATGGATTTTCTAAGTTTTGGGTATTTAAATAAATCAAAAATACCCCTAATTATATACTTATCCACGCGGCGCTGAATCATCCTCGGCAGCTCCGAAAGCCCACACGTCGCCTCCCTATTTGATGCCACCAACCGACTCAGCGCTCAGGGGCCCGCGGTTCAAGTCCCATTCACTCGTGCGATGTGATCTGCACCATCCATTCGATACAAGCTTGATCCAACGGTGGCCGATCATCGTCTCCGCCTGGTGTGTCCCGAGAGCCGTCCACACTCAAACCCTAAGATCTCTCTCATTTCTTGATGGATTTTCATGTTCTTATGCTCTATGGATTCGTCTTGAGGAGAAGAACACATCCATATGGTTTATGTGCTATGAAATTAAGCCAAGAAAAATAGAGAATCGCTGGAAGCTCGGGAGGAAGAAGGGGTCCATACCTTAGCTCTGAGAAGTGAAGCTTCAATCAGAGAGTTGCGGCACCTTCGATTGCACCTAAGGAAGCTCTAGATGAAGTCTCTGGCTGTGGGGAATTGCCTAGGTATGAATGTGACCAAGGCCAATTTCAAAGCTTGGTCGATGAGAGGATGGCTGGCCTGGTGAGGGGGCTTTCACTGGGGAACTCCTTCTCTTGGTCCTGTGCAGGTGTGGGTGAGTTTAATTTGATTTTGGTGGAGGTTCCAGGGATGTCCCGTTGCTGGGCCGAGAATTGAGCTCCAAAATCGAGATCAATCAATGAGGTTTAGGGCGGGAGAACAGTGGGGATGAATTTCTCTGGCTAGGGAAGCTCTGCGAGGAGTTTGGAGGGATTCTGTGAATGTCGATTTCAGCCAACCTTTTGGCCGAGAGGGGGTGGCTTATTTAAATAGCCATGGCCAGGGCTTCCCAGGGGCAATTGATGGCTGGGATCAACTACATAGGGGAGGAGATAAAGAGCTGTGGTGGTCATTCGGCATGGGACCACTCAGCAGGTGAGAATTTGAAATTTGGCTCATTCCAAGCTCCTTGGCCATGGCGTTTTCCTGCGGCCTAGTGGTCGGCCGCCGTAGTCGGGTCACCATCCCGATCGTGAAGGTCGTGGCTTGAGTTTGTGGGTTCAATTGGCCAATGCTAAGTGTAAAGAGGTTTGATTTAATTGGTAAGGGGGCAGGTTCATTTTAGGCTCATTTTGGTTTAGCCATGGTTTAGGGCTTGGTGCACCATCCAAAGCTCTGATTTTGGGCTGAGGGAGGTCAGGTGAGTCAGCTTAGAGGAGGTGGTGTGCTCTCCATCCATGGTGATGTGGCTAAGCTTCTTTTAGAGTGTTGCATAAAATAGGTTAAAATGCTTAATGAAGGTTTAAGAAAGATCCCCTCTTCTTGCCATTAATGGCATGGTGAGGAGAATTTGTCATGTGGGCTTTAGAGCCAAATTTGGGATTTTTGAAATCATTTTGGATGGGCTTTTAGAATGGTTTAAGAAAGTGGGCCTTTAGGTTTGAAGACAAATTGGTGGATGGAAATTTTGTGAAGGACCATGCCAAATAAATGTTGGGTTTAGTTTAGGGATGTGTCATGAGTGATTTGAAACAAATTTGAGGTGATTTGGAATTGAATTGGGTTTGATTTGGGACTTTTTGGTAAAGGGGCCAAAGTGGGTCAAATTGGGCTAACAATGGCTAAGGTTGGGCTAATGTTAGATTTGATGTAAAATTAATGTTGAGAAATGTTTATGGGAGTGTCACAAAGAGTTTCCAACTTTGGTTGGGCTTTAATTTTGAGATTTGGGCCCATTTGGGTTTATGGTGGGTTTAGGCCAAAAATGGGGATTTTGGTTTTGGGTTAGGTTTGGGTGGAGTTTGGGTTCAAATTTGGGGAAAATCTTGTTAGTGTTTAGTTTGTGGGGATATTAGGAAGGTTTATGAAAAGATTTGGGGTTAATTGGAGTTGAGTTAGGTTAGTTTGGGC
Organism: Papilionanthe hookeriana x Papilionanthe teres; assembly: GCA_022702705.1. Taxonomy (NCBI): domain Eukaryota; kingdom Viridiplantae; phylum Streptophyta; class Magnoliopsida; order Asparagales; family Orchidaceae; genus Papilionanthe; species Papilionanthe hookeriana x Papilionanthe teres. The sequence continues at coordinate 154,322,384 of CM040424.1, forward strand.
TAAGTTTAGGTCATGGGCCAAAATTGGTCTTTAAGCTTGAAATTGAAATTGGATTCAAATGTTAATCAAATTGGGCTTGGATTTGGTCTAAATTGATATTGAGGATATTGAATTGAAGTTTAGAATTGGATTGGATCAACAATGAGGTCAATTGGGTTGATTTGGTTTGACATTGGGCTTACATTGGTTAAAAAATGGGCCAAATTGGGGGTTTTGGTAAAAGTGGGTTAAATTGACAAAACTGGCTTGTGGTGTTGTTGAATAAAATGAAATTGGGACTATTTGAGATTTTCTGGAATTCTTTGCGAATTTTCTGAATTTTTGGAATTTTTGGGTTAAAAGGGTATTTTGGGTATTTGGAGGGTATTGGGGGGTATTTTTGGAAATTTTTGGTGTATTTGGTCATGGATGATCAATTTGAGTGGGGGGAAATGTTTAGGATTGATTTTGAGGAATTTTGGGTAATTTAGGCAATTTTGCAAATTTTGGGCATCCTCAAGGGCATTTGGTAGGTTTGGTGGGTGTAGGGCCTCGGGGGTCAAAAATTGAAATTTTGGGAAAAATGAAGATTGATCAAGTTTGAGTAGAATGGAATCACATTGGTTGAGACATGAAGCCATATCAAGCCCATAAGAGCCATGAGATGACTCATTTGAGGCATTCACTATGTTGTTCCTCACCTTCTTAGCCAAGGGCCTAGGGGTTAAGGTTCATCCGTATGAATTACCTACATGAGTCAGGAAGTCAAGCTAGGTATGAATGGTTTTAGGATTTGGAATGTCTGTGAAAGTGTAATGTGTGCAGGTCAACCCTCACCAGACCAGGCCACTCAGGGTAGTCCTAAGGTCAAAGAGTCCTATATGGAACTCATCCTTTAAACATCCACATTTGATCTTAACCCTCCAAGTGACATAGGGGTTTACAATCAAACTTATGGGGTTTGCAGCGAGTTAAGAGGTGTTTGAACTTCTAAATGGTGGGTTCCATTTCTAGTCCTCTAAGATAGTCAAAGGGAAAGCCTAAGGCTAGATCCTAAGTACTAAGGAGAGAGAAGAGAAAAGACCTCATCAAAAATGAGATCAACAAATGGATCCTCAATAGGTGTGGTGTGCTAGCCAAGCACACCGCGCGTATTGGCGTTGACCGAAGAGATCAACAAAACCAACACATACGTCTAAGTGACACACTTAGAACAGAGAAGAAACAAATTTCCGTTGGGGAGTATCGAGTATATCTCCAAGACTAGAGATCCCTGAACTCTCGCTAGAGAAAAGAAAAGGAGGTGAATTCCATATCATAAGATCTGGGGAAATTTAATTTAGATTTCATTTCATTTTTTATTCCGAGTTTTTTTTTTAATTTGTGAGTTTAGATTTCGATTTTTTCTGAGTTTCAATTTAAATTGAGGTTTAATTTAAAATCAATTCAAGGAAATATAGATTATAAATGAGAATTGGAACCTAGGTTCCAGCCTCGGAGTGAGAATCAGAATTTAAGTATCGATTGAAAAGGATAAGAATCAGAATTTAGGTACTGATCTCGAAATAAGATCTGGAAATTGGTACCAGCCTCGGAAGGAGAGAGTTGAAATTTGGTCTCAGTCTCGGGTAGAGAGTCGGAATTTGGTACCGACCTCGAAAGGAGAGAACTAGAATTTGGAACCAGTCTCACAGGTTTAAAGAGAACTGGAATCTGGTTCCAGTCTCAACGGTTTAAAGAGAACTGAAATCTGGTTCCAGTCTCGTAGGTTTAAAGAGAACTGGAATCTGGTTCCAGTCTCGAGGGTTTAAAGAGAACTAGAATCTGTTTCCAGTCTCAAATGTTTAAAGAGAACTGGAATCCGGTTCCATTCTCGAAGGTTTAAAGAGAACTGGAATCTGGTTCCAGTCTTGAAGGATTAAAGAGAACTGGAATCTGCTTCCAGTCTCGAAGGTTTAAAGGGTTGAAATTTGCTGTGGAGATTTGAGTTTAGCGGAATATTTGGAATGAGACGTGAAAGTGTTTCACGTCCCACGAGGATCGATCAAAGTCTGATTATTTGGCGAAGGATATGAATCCATGCCAGCAAAACTAAATCAAAAATTTTCGTGGTTCTGTGTAAGTAGATTCAATCGACCTTCTCAAAAGAGGGAAGGAAATATGGAGAGTCAAAAAGAGATTTGGAGAACAGCCGGAGGCTGGGGATTTCATATTCGGGAATTTGTTTTCATCATTTGTTGTAATTTGATTTTTTGCTTGATTTTCAATTTAGAGTTCATGTTTATTTAGAGTTCATGTTTATTTAGAGTTCGTATTTATTTGTAGTTTGTTTTGACATTCAGAGATCTTTTTTAAAGAGAGTTTTCATTTATTTTTTTTATTTTTCATTTGTTCTTTGTTCGAAGTTCTTTTAATTTAATGGCATTTCCTGGTCAATTTGCATAAAAAGAGGTGAAGGCAAAACATGACATGGTCACTTTCATTCCAATCTTGTTGAAAATACATCATACAACTTGATCCAAAACATGATGATATTTTCTTTGAGAATTTATTTTCTCATACAATCCATATAAATCCAAAATGGATTGTGTAAGATCCTTGCAAGTTGTTTCTAAAAGCATCTGCGAAAATCCATGTCTGAATAGTGAGATACATGGACAATAACATCACCTTCCAAGCCACCCTTGGCAGGAATGTCTTACGGATGTGCATTGGAGGTGTTCTATCTCCCATGTAACTCACAGCTCGTAAAGCTGGAGGCTCTCTAATTCTGGATCTGGTTGGAAGTGAAAAGAAATCTTTCTATCATCCATTCTCCTGAAAGTAACAGAGATCCGCTCAACAGGAACTTCTGGAATACAATGCTTTGCGATGTCCGCTCCATTCCCTTTTAACACCATGACGGAACCTACCGGTAGTGGTATCTCCACTGGCCCTCGAAATTCTCCGGGCTTGCTATCCGGAGGTCAGATCCAAACATGATATTGCACTGGTTGACAAAAGACACTGTGCAGAAAGGTCTAACGAAATCATGATGGTCTATGTGTGGATGTATACAGTCGCCCTCCTTGTAGATGTTAATGATGCAGCTATTAGGTATGCAGTCTGCGGGCAATACCTTCCATGTCATCATCCACTTTACCATTCTTTTAATAATATTCGGCATCGGATCCACCTCACTGCGCTGAAGTATCCCTGGCGGATTTCCTTTTCTGTCTACCGCGAAGTTGTAGCAACACCTGCATTGGATCGTAATTCTTCCTTTTCCTGGCATCCATCTTCAGGGTTCTGAATAAGTTTTCTCCCTCAGACGACCAACTATCGGCTTATTTTTTTTTAGGTTGTGTGTTTTATTTTGAAAAGGGGTCGCCTAACAGAAATTGTGCGGCGAATTTTTTAATTTAATTTAAATAAATAATTTGAAAAGTAGTATTTGATTTTGAAAATAATTTTAAGTTTGAAAAATTTTAAGATATGAAATCAAACTGATCTCACATCCCAAATAGTTTATAAAAACGGGCACCGCACCACAAACCGTGTATCTATCCCTAAGGATAGACACACTGCTTGATGGTGGGGCTCGATTAAATAAACTAGAAGATTTGTGACATCCGTTTGGTCTGCGAACCAATTTTATAAGCCGACAAATTCCCTCGCTTAATATGAAAGCATTAAACGAGGTTTATATTACTCGGGTTCTTTAAAATTCTCTATAAGGGCAAGCCCCTATAGTTAATTACATCTTAAGTGACGGGAATCACCTAAGAAAACTCTCGATAATAATCAATAATTCTGCTCTCAAGAATTTTAAAGTTTAAGTTTTCAAAGGATTGAATTTTGGAATTTCAATAGGGAATGGATCAAATTTGGAACATTTTGTTTTGGGAATTCAAAGGAAGAAAGGTAGGAGAAATTACGGATTCGAAGCGAACTTCGGTAATTTCCCGACTATCCTATTGTTTGGCTTGAGTTTAGGAAAGTCCTAATATTTATTTAAATGTTTTGATCTTGCCAATTTTAATTAATTAGGGCTTATATTTGTATGACACAATCATACAAATAGCCTCGAAGATGTGAGGGTTTATTGTCGTACCGGATGACTACCTCGGAATCCTAAGACCGGCTAGGGCTTAATTTGCAATGCAAATGCCTAACGAAGAGTTGAGGATTTATGTTGCACTAGGCAAACTACCTCGAAGTCCTATGGCTTTGTTATTTAATTCTAGGAAAGTTTTACTGAAGTAGATTCGAGTTTCTGTCGATGACGATGGCCGTGCCGCCCACCATGCTCCAAGCTCCTTGTTGTTGCGAGGTTTTAGTTTTAGAAGTCATAAATCGGGGATGAGAAAAGTGTTTTGGTTTAGAGAAGTCTTAATTTCCAAGTGTTTTTCATGTTTTAATTAAAACAAATCTTAAAGTTGATTATAACGACACCGGTTAAGATCCCACGGTTCCATCCTTCCGGCATCATTATTTTTATCGGATTCACTTAGTCCGGATGAATTTGCTAAACTCAACTAAATGAGTTCCACACTTTCATTTAGACCGTGGGAAATCCCGTTAGCAACACGTAGGTTACATCATCCGAGGTATTCCCGATCATCCAACGAGACGTTTTAATTTAGTTGTAATTGTAGTTTTGTGTTCTGTTTGTGATTAAATTTTGAGTTGTTTTATATTTTGAAATGTTGTGGCGGTGAATTTTATCTTGCAATGACTTTTAACTTAGTTTTGGTTTCAATTTTAGGGTCTATCCTAAAGGTGTGGGTTTTCATGCAACAGTTGTTTATCATGCAAGAAAAGTAAGTGCGATGCAATTAATGAAATTGCAATAATGTAAATTGCAAGAAAGTAAATTGCAGAAAAGTTAATTGCAATAAAATAAAAGCGTACCTGGAGGGTCTTCCCGTCATCCCATGCTGCACTTAAAACACAATTAGAATATTTAAGCAAGTCCCTAGGTAAAGCTAAGGGAAGGGTTATGGTTTTCTACCAAATTCCTAATCCTATAACTAGTCATTTCCTATGACGTCTAGGTTCCTTGTGTTTTGGTTTCGAGGACGATTTTCTTCATCAAAGAATAATTAAGTTCAATTGTTCTTATAAATGTCCTATCATATCGAGGAAGTGCTTAAGAAGAATCTTTAACATCTTTTCAATATTTCTAGGATTGTTTTAAGTCCAAATGAATTTAATTATATAAATGAATTAATCGTCCAGGGGATTCAAGTTTTGTTAACTTGCTCGATGAACTAGGACAAGTTGAATATCCTATAAGTGAAGTAACATTTCATTTAATGTTCTGTTTAGGAGTTATGATAACTAAAGCTTTCGAGGGCAAATTGGTGTTCAAATGGTTTGTGGTTTAGTTTAATTTCAATTAATGGGTTTAAATTTGGAATAGTGTTCAAGTTGTTTCATATTTATTTTGAATTCTTTATGTCTTTGGTGATGTTATATTTAATTTAACTTAATTTAATTTAATTTAATTTAATCTTTAATTTAATTTAATTCAATTTAATTCAATTTAGTTTGATTTGATGTTACATTAAATTAATTTGATTTGATTTAATTTTAATTTAATTCAATTTAATTTAATTTAATTTAATTTAATTTAATTTAATTTAATTTAATTTGATTTGATTTAATTTGATTTAATTCAATTTTATTTTATTTAATTTAATTTATTTAATTTAATTTAATTTAATTTATTCATTTAATTTAATCTTTAACTTAATTTAACTTAATTTAATTTGATTTTATTTATTTAATTTAATTTAACTTAATTCATTTAATTTAATTTAATTTGTTTATTTAATTTAATTTAATTTAATCTTTAATTTAATTCAACTTTTAATTTTAATTTAATTTAATTTTAATTTTAATTTAATTTAATTTAATTTAATTCAATTTAATTTTTAATTTAATTTTATTTTTTAATTTTAATTGAAAATTTTTTTAAAAAATTTAATAATTTGATTTTAGTTTAATGATTAAGTCTTTTAATATTTTGAATTTGAGTTATCATTTTAATTAAGAATTGAATATTAATGAGATAATTAATTTAGGGATTTTTAAATTAAAGAATAAATCTCTTCCTAATAATATCCCTATTTTAATAATTCCTATTTTATTATTTTTCCGAATTTAATCAATTATTTAATTAAGGTTTAATCATTTTAAATTGCTTAATGGGTTTCTACCCTTTAATTATTTAAATTTCAATCATCCAAATCAGATTAGGATCAAATATTTTACTTGTTAATTTTTTATTAAACCTAAAGTTTTAATTAAGGGTTAAAATTTTAATTACCACTTTACCCTTTAAGCTTAATAATTTCATAACTCACTAAATTGAACTCAAATGAACTTGAAATTTTTATGTGATTTCACTCATATGTCAATAAAGACATGAGAGGAGAAATGTGATTTTTCTGTTTTTAATTTATTTATATAATTATTTTTTGTGGAAAATAGAGATTTCCAAGGAAAATTTAATAACATGACCAAGGGAAAGTTTCTGTCCTTAAGAAAATTAGGGGACATTCCTAATGACCAGAGGACCACTTGGACCAATTTTGGTGATTTTTTGAATTATATTATTTTTATTATAATTATTTTAAGTTTTGGAGTGTTAATTAATTTAAAAATAAAATAAATGTTGAAAAATGAATTTTATATTTTTCAAAAATCTCTCTGATATCAAGGAAATCAGAGAATCAAATTTTACAATTTTTTGATTTTTTTATGATTTATTATAATTACTTTAGTGAAAATGCTAGAAAATACATTTTTTTAATTTTAAAATTGCCCTAGAGCTTTAAAATTTAATATCTCACTAAATAGACTTAAGAAAAATATGGGGTTTGTTCCTAAGTGATTAAAATTCAAAATGTGACATTTTGGTGAATTTTATTATTTTTGTGATTTGTATTATTTTTTAATTATTAAAATATTAAAATAATATTAAAAATCAACTTTTTTAGAAAATTGAAATTTTAATTTTCTTAAATTCCCCTGATATCAGAGAGGCTCCAAAACCAATTTGGTGAATTTTTGAAAGCTATTTTGAAAATTATGAATTTTTAATGTTTAAAATGACTAAGTGGCTTAATCAACCCAATTAGTAGGGCTAACCGAGTCCAATTGACCTCAAATTTTTATGGTAGGTTCCTCTGATCCTAAAGGTCAGTGGAGAATTAATTTTAAGTCAATTTAATGTATGGTTAGCTCTAATTAATTAGAGATCTATTTTGAGTGTTTAAGCCAATTAGGGTTGTTTTAAATGAACTAACTCAAAACCTATTTTTCCTAGGGTTCTCTGGTCATAAGGAACATCACCAAATTTTCCTAGAATTTATTTCACAACATGCTATTTATTGGAATTAAAACACTTAAAACAGTAACATGAATTTGAAAAATCAATAATTCTTTATAGGGATGGCCTCTGACTTTGGAAAATTCAGGGAATGTTCCCAAATTCAGAGGCTTCAAAAGCCCTATGGTCTCATGTCATGGTGAATCGTATACATGCATGGAGAATTAAATGTATGCAGAGAGTAAATAAATAATTAAAAATAAAATACTTGATGAAATTAAATGATTTCTTTTCCACATTATTCTCCTCCGTTCACTCGAGCAAGAGGGTATTTTTATTTTATTTTTCCGATTTTCCTACACAAAGTTATGAATTTTTGAAGTTTAGGGAATTAAATAAATCAGAAAAATCCCTAATTTTCAATTTATCCACGCGGCGCCGCGTCAACCTCGGCAGCTCCGAAACGCCGCGTGGCGCGCTCCCATTCGACGCCGACATCTGACTCAGCGCTCCCGGGGCCCGCTGTATCGCTCTGTCTTCTGATCCGACGCGATCTGACCCGTCTGTCCGCGCGTGTATTGAATGGATGGCATCCGTTCATCATCCCCGAGCGTCCTCACCCGAGAGCTGTCCACACTAAATCCCTAAGATCTCACTCTATACTCAATGGATTTTCATGTTCTTATGCTCTATGGATTCGTCTTGAGAAGACGAACACATCTATACGGTTTATGTGGGATGAAATTTATGCAATAAAAATGGAGAATGTTCAGAAGCTCGGGAAGAAGAGTGAGGCCATACCTTTGCTCAGAGAAGTGTGGCTTCGATCCGAGAGTTGTTGCACCTTCGATTGGATCCCAGCAAGCTCCGCATGAAGTCTCCTGGTCCGGTGAATCGTCTAGGTGTGATTTCGACCAAGCCCGATCACAAAGCTCGGAGGCCGGAGCAATCGGTGGACCGGAGATGGGGCTTTGCTTGGTGGACACCTTCCCTTGGTCCGGTGAAGGTGTAGAACCAATCAATTTGGGGATTGGCTCACCGTGGAGAAGTGTCCCTGGTTTTGGGCCTAGATTTCAACTCCGAAATCGAGCTCGCAGAGAAGAAATGGCAGGGGATCTCGGTGGGGATCAAGTGCTCGTGTATGGGGAGGAGTCCGGAACAATTTTGGCGCAGTTTCCTTAAGATTTGTTTTCAGCCTCCTCTCATGGCCGAGAGGGGTGGTGTTTAAATAGGAGAGGGTGGAGGGCCTCCCGTGGAGAGTTAGGGCTTGGGATCAGCTGTTCTTGCAAGAGAAGAACAGCTCCAATGGCCACTCGGGGATGGGGCGACTCGGCAGGTGAGAATTCCATGTTGGGCTCACATGTGAGCTCTCGGCCATGGTGTTTTCCCGCGGCCCGGTGGCTAGCCTGGCTAGGCATGGGTCACCCTCAAGGTCAGGTGGGTCGGGTACAGGATTTGGTGCAAGCAATCGGCAAATGCCATGTGTAAAGAGCTTGGATTGAAATGGAATGGGGGGAGACCATTTTGGGTTCAAATGAGTCAACCCATGGTTTTGGGCTAGGTTCACCACCCAAGGCCTGGTCTTGGGCTGAAAAGGGTCACTTAGGTCAGCCAAGAGAGAATGGTGTGGTCTTCATCCATGATGAGGTGGCTAAGCATGGTTTAGTGTGTGACATGCTTAAGGTAAAAAAGGGTTTAAGGAGGATTAGGAAAGGGGCCCCTCCTTTTGCCATTAATGGCTTGATCACATGTCAAGCCTTCCATGGCTTCATGTGGCTTGTCCATGGCTCGCATGGCTCATCTTTGGCTTGGGAAAAGTGAAGTCAATTTCATGGAAATGGATTTAAGGAAAATTTTGGTATTTAGGGGTGATTTGCCATGAGGCTTGATTTGGAATTATTTGATGATGAATTTAGGACTTAGGTATTGAGTTTAATTGAAAGTATGATGAGGGGAAATGTCATATGGGCTTTGGATGAATTTGGGCTTTTGAATTCGAAGGAAGTGGGCTTTTAGGAAAGTTTAAGGGAAATGGGCTTTTTGATTTTAGGATGGGCATTTGGGTAAAGATTTTGTGAAGAACTTTGTCAAATAAATGTCATAATTGGTTTAGGGATGTTCTATGAAGGGCTTGGAGTCAATTTGGTGTGATTTGGAGTTGAATTGGTTTGAATTTGGGTTGAATTTGGGCTCTTTTGGTGAATGGGCCAATATAGGTCCAAGTGGGCCAAGTTGGGCCAATGTTGGGCTACGGTTGAAATGGATGTAAAATTAATGTTGGGAAATGTTTATGAGAGTGTTTCAAAGAGGTTTTGACTTTGGTTGGGCTTTGATTTTGGGGTTTGGGCTAATTTGGGTTAGGTTTGGGTTAAGGTCAAAAATGGGCCTTTTAGATTTGAGTTGAATTTGAGTGGGGTTTGGGTCTAAATTTTGGGCAAATCATGTTATTTTTTTTGTTTGTGTGAATGTTAAGGAAGATTTAGAAAAGATTTGGGGTTAATTGGAGTTGAATTGGGTGAGTTTGGGTTAAGTTTGGGTCATGGGTCCAAATTGGGCTTTAAGGCCAAAAATGGAATTGGATCCAAATGTCAATCAATTTGGACTTGGATTTGGTCTAGATTGGTATTGGGAATTTTTAATTGAAGTTTAGAACTGAATTGGACCAGAATTTGGGTCAATTGGGTAGGTTTGGTTTGACATTGGGTTCACTTTGGGTTAAAATGGGTCAAATTGGGGTTTTGACAAAAGTGGGGTAAATTGACAAAATTGGCCCATGGTGTAGTTTGACAAAATGAAATTGGGAATATTTGGGATTTTCTGGAATTTTCTGGGAATTTTCTGAATTTTTGGATTTTTTGGCCAAGAGGGGTATTTTGGGTATTTGGAGGGTATTGGGAGGTATTTTTGGAATTTTTGGTATTTTTGGGTATGGATGATCAATTTGAGTAATGTGGAAATGTTTGGGAATGATTTTGGAGGATTTTGGGTAATTTGGGAAATTTTGAAAAATTTGGGTAATTTCAAGGTTTTTGGAAGTGCTAAGCGTGGGTAGGGTCCCGGGGTCAAAAATTGAAAATTTGGGAAATTGAAGATCGGGTGGATGTAAGTGGAGTGAAATCATTTTGGTTGAGCCATGAAGCCATATCAATCCCACATGAGCCATGAAGGGACTCATTTGAGGCATTCACTATGTTGTTCCTAACCCTCTTAGCAAGGGCTTAGTGGGTTAAGGACCATCCATGCGAATCACCTACATGAGTCGGAGGTCAAGTCGGGTATGGGTGTTTTTTTAGGAAGTGTGTGAAAGTGTAGTGTATAGGTGTAGTGTGTGTGTAAGTCAGCCCCTTCACTGCACTGTGCCACCCAGTAAGGGCCCTAAGGCCAAAGAGTCCCATAGAACTCATCCTTTAAACTTCCACATTTGATTTCAACCCTCTAGGTGATTAGGGGTCTACAGTCAAGTTTGTGGAGTTTGTAGGGAGTTAAGAAGTGGTTTGAGTTTCTAAAAGGTGGGTCCCAATTCTAGTCCTCTAAGATAGTCAAAGGAAAAGCCTAAGGCTAGATCCTAAGCACTAAAAAGAAGAAGAAGAGAAGACCTCATCAAAAATGAGGTCAACAAATGGACCCCCAATAGGTGTGGTGAGCTGACGGAGCACACCGCGCGTATTGGTGTTGACCGAAGCGATCAACAAAACCAACACAAACGTCCAAGTGACAAACTTAAGACAAAGCAAAAGAATTTCCGCTGGGGAGACGGTATGTTCCCAAACCTGGAGATACTCGAACTCTCGCCTGGGAAAAGAAAAGGAGGTGAATCCCGAATCACATGACTCGGGAGAATTTCGATTTAGATTTTATTTTATTTCGGTTTAAGTTTGACGTGTGAACTTAGATTTTAGTTTGGAGTTTTAATTTAGATTGAAGTTTTGTCAAAATTAATTTGAGGGATTTGATGAAAATTGGAATTTTGTGGTTTTAGATGTAACATCTTCAACCTCGAAAGAAAATTGAATTGATCAAATTGAATCATTGCAATGAGGAGAGATCTCAGAGCAATGTGGTATTGGATGTAAAATCCTTAACCTCAAGAGTTTGATTTTGATGTATTTCATTGCGGTAGGGAAAGAATCCTAAAGCAATGCAGTCTCGGATGTAAAATCCTTAACCCCAAGAATTTGATTTTGGTGTATTTCATTGCGATAGGGAAAGAATCCTAAAGCAATGCAGTCTCGGATGTAAAATCCTCAACCCAAAAGTTTGAATTTTGATGTATTTCAAAGGCAATAGGAAGAATCCTAGAAGTAAGGTACTTGGATGTAAAAATCCTCGACCCAAAAATTTGAATTTGATGTATTTCAAGTGCAATAGTGGAAAGAATCATAAAGCAAGGTAGTCTTGGATGTAAAATCCTCGACCCAAAAGTTTGAATTTGATGTATTTCAAAGGCAAAAGGGAAAGAATCCTAAAGCAAGTGCAGTCTTGGATGTAAAATCCTCGACCCAAAAGTTTGAATTTGATGTATTTTAGTGCAATAGGAAAGAATCCTAAAGCAGTGCAGTCTTGGATGTAAAATCCTCGACCCAAAAATTTGAATTTGATGTATTTCAGTGCAATAGGGAAAGAATCCTAAAGCAGTGCAGTCTTGGATGTAAAATCCTCGACCCGAAAGTTTGAATTTGAAATCTGATTTAGATTTGATTTGAAATTTGGAAGGATTGAATTTGAAATTTGATTGAGAATTTGATTTGAGATTTGGAAAAAATTGAATTTGAATTTGATTGAGATTTGAAATCTGGAGAGATTGAATTTGAAATTTGGAAGGATGAGTTTGAACTCGGTTGAGATTCGATTTAAGATTCGATTTGAAATTTGGAAGATCAAATTTGAAATTTGATCGAGATTGGATTTGGAATCTGGAAGGATTGAATTTGAGATTTGGAAGGATGAGTTTGAACTCGGTTGAGATTTGATTTAAGATTTGATTTGAAATTTGGAAGATCAAATTTGAAATTTGATCGAGATTGGATTCGAAATCTGGAAATATTGAATTTGAAATTTGGAAGGGTGAGTTTGAACTCGATTGAAATTTGATTTAAGATTTGATTTGAAATTTGGAAGATCAAATTTGAAATTTGATCGAGATTGGATTTGAAATTTGATTGAGAATTTGATTTGTGATTTGGTTGAGAATTTGATTTGAGATTTGATTTAACATTTATGTTGATTTTGTTTATCTTTTAATGATTCAAATTTTATTTTATCGTTTATTTAATGTTCATGTAAATTTGGTCTTTGTCATCATTTTTTTTAGATTTTTTAAGGAATGTTTTCTTTTATTCTCTTTTTTTTATTTCTTTTCTGTTCTTTGTTCGAAGTTCATTTTAACTTTAATGGCGTTTCCCAATCAATTTGCACAAAAGAGGTGAAGGCCAAAAATGTGACATGGTCACTTTCATTCCAATCATGTCGAAGATACATCATACATCTTGATCTGGAATACATCTCATACAATCCATGTAGACTCAAAACGGACTATGTATGATCTTCGTCGATCCATCAAGAGAAGCATCTGTCAAAAATCCATGTCCGAATAAGTGGGGTACATGGTTAATAACATCACCTTCCAAGCCATCCTTGGCAAGGATGCCGGCTGGATGTACGTTGGAGGTGTGATATTTCCCATGTAACTCACAGCTCGTAAGGCCGGAGGCTCTCTAACTCAGAGTCTGGCTGGAAATGGTAATGTGTCTTCCTGTCGTCCATTCTCCTGAAAGTAACTGAGATCCGCTTCACTGGTACTCCTGGTATGTAATGCTTAGCGATATCTGCTCCGTTGCCCTTCGGCATCATGACGGAACCTACCGGTAAAGGTATCTTCACCGGCCCTCGGAACTCACCCGGGCTCGCTATCCGGAGATCGGATCCGAACATGATGTTACACTCGTTCGGGAAAGAGACCGTGCGTAAGGGTCCGACAAAGTCGTGGTGATCTATATGTGGGGGTATGCAATCACCCCGTTTGTAGATGTTGATAATGAAACTATCGGGTATGCAATCCGCGGCAGTACCCTCCATGTTATCAATCTCTTTACCATTCTCTTGATGACTAATGGCATCGGATCCACTTGGCCATGACGGAGTATTTCCGGAGGGTTTCCCTTCCTGTCTTCCGCAAAGTTATAACAACATCCACAATGTATTGTGATTCTTCCTTTCCCTGGCATCCATCTCCGGGGTTCTGAGTAGGTATTTTCCCTAGGCGGCCTCGCTCGGCCCATTCTTTTCAAATCCCGATACAATCCACGATTTCGTCGTTGTTCATACTCCGAGAATACGTCCGTATGTAGCTCGAGGCCCTCTAGTATGTTGATCCTTCCGCCTCTAATTCTCTCGAAGTATTCAAAGGTTTTCTTTTCAACATTCCGCATTCTCTCCAGCTCGTATTCCGAATGATCTCGCGGATGGCGAGGCCTCGGTGACATATTATGGGATATACGGTTCAATCCCTTCACGTTCTCCTCGCATACCTCGGCTCCTTAGGGATGATGCCTCGTCGGGACATCCCCCGGGTTGCTTCCGCAACAAGGTCATGCATTGCCGGTGGTTCTATCCGTGGCGTGGTAGCCTTCTTTCTTCGATCTTCGTGAGATTTCCCCGGTCGTTTCTCGTTATCCTAGGAGCCGGCCTCCTTTCTTCGAGTTCCCGGTGAACCGGTGTCCTTGAAGTGTACGTACCGGCAGTAGTAACTCGTCTCGAAGCGCCGGTCCGCGCCTAGTTTTGTTAACATCTTACTGGATACGGTGATTCTTATTTCTTCTTTGCGTTGTCGTGAGAGTAGCCCTTCGAACTTCTGAATCTCTCGTGGGCGCGGTGCCGACAAGCTCGCCCTCTCGCCGTAGCCACTACGGACTTCATTTTCTTATCTTCTTCAATGTTTGCCTTTCTTTTCTTCGTCTCTGGATTGGTGGCTTGGGCCACCCACTTTAATCACCTGTATGCCCGGCAGCTTCTTCTCGGTCAACCGGGATCCAGCTCACTTTCCTCGTATCGTAGGCACCGATGGTGCGAAATCCGAGTCAATCTCGATTATCGCTCCATCTTTCACCCTCTTTTCATCGAGTGCAAGGCTTACGCCATTCTTAAAATTCAGGACCAACCGCCCGTTCGACATTTCCCCGCGAAAAGACAAGGAAAAGGATCGGGGTACATACTTAAGAACAAGAACATTAAGAAAATGTTTATTAAAGACATATATTTTTCTTCTTTTTTTTTATATTTTTAAATTTAACAGGAATGAAGTGGGATAAGATTAGGAAAGAGATTTTGATTTGGAAAAGAAAACAAGGAAAACTTTATTATCATGATTTTATTTATTTTAGCATATTTTATTATTTTTTGGGTTCGGACCCAATCATAAGTAATTACTCCGCCTGTGTTTCTTAGGGGTGAAGAATTCATTCCTTCGAAACATCAGGTAGCGTAATACTTTTTCAAGTATCGTCCATTGATCGGAAGCATATGTCTTTCTCCCTAGCAATTCACTAGCCGGTAGGAACCTCCCGAGTATACCGCTTCAACCACAAACGGTCCTTCCCGAGTGGGTTCAAATTTTCCTCCTATCTTGCGATGTGCAAGAATAGTCTCTCGAGAACGAGAACTAAGTCACCAACTTTGAAGGTGCTTCGGCGGACCCGCTTGTCATGGGCTTAAACCATCTTAGCTTGGTATAGTTCTAAATTCTGTTGCGCTGCAAGTCTTTTCCCTTCCAGGCTTTCTAATTCTTCAAGTCGTAATTTGGCGTTTTCTTCTGTCGTAATCTTGTTTGCAACTCGCGATTCCGAGTGAAGGAAGTCGAACCTCTAAAGGTAACACTCGCCTCGGACCCATACACCGGAGCGTAAGGTGTAGCTTGAGTAGGAGTTCGAAGGTTATCCGGTAGGCCCATAAGGCTTCTAACAACTTCTCGTGCCAATTTCTCTTATTATCGTCCAAGGTTTTCTTTAAGATTTGAACGAGAGTTTTATTAAAAGCCTCAGCGAGGCCGTTTGCTCTTGGGTAGTAAATTGTTGAATATCGCCAGTCGATTCCGTGTCTCCCGACAAAATTGTTGATTTGTGTGCTTCGAATGCCGACCCATTATCCGAGATGATCCTCGCGCGGCACTCCGAAACGGTAGACAACTTGGTTCTTGAAAAATTGTAGCACGTGGTGTTCTTTCACTTCTCCGAGTGGAACCGCCTCTGCCCACTTGGAAAAGTAATCTGTAGCCGCAAGAATGAAGCGATGTCCTTTTGAAGATGGTGGTTCTATTGGACCCACTATATCTGTGCCCCAACATTCAAATGGCCACGACGCAATTGTTGGATGTAGAACATTTGGAGGTTGGTGTAGAACCACTCCGTGCACTGGGCATTGGTGACGGCTCTCGGCGATTTTCATGCGATCGGTCATCATCGAGGGCCAGTAGTACCCTAGTCTTTTAATTTTCATTTTCATCTTCGGACCCGACTGGTGAGCGCCACAGAGTCCTGAATGCACCTCCTTAACAATTTCACGGGCCTCGGGCCCGCTTAGACACCTTAGCCACATTTGATCAAAAGACCTTCTGTACAATGTGTTGTTTATTAATGCGTAAGACGAGTTCTTTTCTTGATCCGATGGGCTAGCGACCTATCGTCCGGTAGCTTTCCTGTTTCCGGGTAGTCTATCAATGGTTGTCGCCAATCTTCCGTGTTTTCCGTCACCGCCGCAATTGATTCTTTTTCTTTTTCTGATTTGTGTATTGTGTTTATGTCGAGCTGTGATAGGACCTGACGTCCGTGAACTGACACTTCCACTGATTCATCTTGCAAACAGGCAAATTCTTTTGCGAGACGGGCTAAAGCATCTGCTAAAGCATTTTCTTTTCTGGGAATTTTGTAGATTGTCACATTCGGAATTTGTTCCAACAATTGAATGGCATACTGGAAGTATTGCTCGAGTCTTGGTTTAAAAATTCTATACTGTCCGACGATCTGTTGAATGATTAACTGCGAATCCCCGTAGATGTTGATGTCTGTTATCCCCATCTGAATAGTTAATTCCAGTCCCGCTATGAGGGCTTCGTATTCTGCTTCGTTGTTTGTACACGGTTCGTCAAGTGGTAGGAGTATCTTAACATCCCCCGCTCCGATGTTATAAAGATTAGCCCGATTCCCGCCTTACCGGCACTATCACTTGCGATTCTTCGTCTTTGTGTGCTGAAGATGCTCCGTCGAAATAAAATTCCCAACATCGATCATCAAGGTCTTCTAGGTTCATTATTTGTTCATCCGGCGGATCGTCATCGAGAGGAGATTCGGCCGGCAAAGGGTGTGCTCGCGAGGAAGTCCGCTAAGACTTGTCCCATTACGGCACGAAGAGGCACAAAAGTTATATCGAATTGCAATAATATCATTGACCATCCGGCAAGTCCGCCGGAAAGTGTTGGACGAGTCATCAAGTATTGCAATGGATTAAACTTCGAGATCGAGTTGACCTTATGAGAAAGCATGTAGTGCCTGAGCTTTTGAGCGGCGAAGATCAGGGCCAAACAATGCTTTTCAATTGCGGGATACCTTACTTCCGTCGGAAGTAAACGACGGCTTAAGTAGTAAAGAGCGTTTTCTTTACCCTCATCATTGACCTGGGCTAACAGGGCTCCAAGAGAGTCGTCTAAAGCTGCGGTGTAAAGTATCAGCGGTCTACCTTAGATTGGGGCTACTAAGACAGGAGGTGTCATTAAATATTGTTTAATGTCCTCGAAGGCCTTCTGGCATTTCTCTTCCCAAATAAATTTGACGTCCTTTTTAACTAGTGCCGAGAAAGGCTGACACCTACCTGACAAGTTTGAGATAAAGCGTCGAAGATATGCCAGCTTCCCTTGAAAAGATCATAGTTGTTTTAAGGTTTTGGGAGGCGGCATTTCTAAGATAGCTTTAATCTTCTCCGGGTCGATTTCAATCCCACGATGTCGGACAACGAATCCTAAGAATTTCCCGGAGGTGACGCCGAAGGCGCATTTTAAGGGATTCATCTTAAGGTTAAATTGTCTTAATCGTTCGAAATCAATTCTCAAATCATACAAGTGGTTTTCCTTTACTTTGCTTTTGATGACCACATCGTCCACGTAGCATTCGACTTGATTGTGGATGAGATCATCAAAAATTCTTGTCATTGCTCTTTGGTAGGTTGCTCCTGCGTTCTTCAGTCCGAATGGCATCACTGTGTAGCAAAATACTCCGATCGGCGTTCGAATGCCGTAAGCTTTTCATCTTCTCGGAGCCATTTTTATCCGGTTGTATCCCGAAGATCCATCCATGAACGAGAATATTTCATGTGTTGAAGCAATGTCGATCATTAATTCTGGGATCGGTAGAGGGAATTCATCTTTTGGACATGCCTTGTTTAAATCTCTGAAGTCTACACAAATTCTAATCTGACCATTCTTCTTTCTGACTGGCACTACATTGGCTAACCAAGTCGGGTATTGTTCTTCACGGACAAATTTAGCGTCTATTAGCTTTTTAACTTCAGCTATGACTTGTTGTTCGATTTCTAGACGCATTCTCCGGGGACCTTGTCTGACTGGGACAGAAGTAGGATCCACTCCTAGCTTATGGACTGCGACCTCTGGAGCTAATCCTGGCATTTCATCGTAGTTCCAAGCAAAATAGTCTTTAAATTCCATTAATAACTTGATTATTTCTTCGGAGTCTTCTTTATTGAGTAAGGAGCTAACAAAGGTAGGTCTAGGTTCTTTGCTAGTACCTAAGTTAACTTCCGTTAACTCATCTATCGTAGATTTGATTTCTTCTTCGAATTACGGTGGAGCGTCTCCAATTTGTAAATCTTCGAGTTCGTCCGTAGTTTTCATGCAGCTTTCATCGGGCTCGCAAGTGACAACCAAACAAAATTCGGCATCGTCAACTGACCCTACTGTGCCGAATCCGAGTCCATACTTTGAATTGGGAGGACGACCGGAGTTATTCCATAATTTTTCAAAATGTTGTGATTGGCCTTTTGTCCATTGTCGAGGTAAGAAACCACGCTGAATTAAATTTTGGACACGGGGAGAGTACCACTCAAAAGGTAATTCCATTAATTCTGATGAAGTGACATCATCGAATTGTACATTATTTTCAGTTTTGGAGGAAGAAGCACCACGGTAGAATTTGGTTGGCCTTGCACCGTCGTTACGTACCTCTTTGACCACCATACCCTCGATCTTATTAGAATGGATCGGGGTTAGGGTCATAGCATGTACGTAGTGGTTAATCTTCTCGTACATCGATTTATATTCTTCATTCTTTTCATCTTCGAGGCAAATCTTGAATTGCGGCTTCTTTCGATTTATTGTTGCTGCTTCTTGCTTGATTTCCTTTTCTTCTTCAGAACTATCATTCCAATCAACATTGATGGCTGGTTTCCTCTGTCCAATTGTCCTAGTGTCTCTACCACGACCTCGTCCCCGGCCTCGACCTCGGATGCGAGTTGTGGAGAAACCTTCACCATCTCGCCGGAAGGGAGTGGTGAGTGACTGTTGGACTACAACTTCGGGTTCTTCGTTGTCCCGAACTTTCTTTGCTTCATTTGTTACGGTATCTCCGGAGAAGATTGTTTTCTTCGGTGGTGCATAATAAGTCGCGTCTTCATGGATTCCAATTTCATGTACGGAGAATGGTTGTAAGTCGCCTTTGATGCACTCGTTCCCCTCCATCGTAGTATTTGATGCACTGATGCAGAGATGATGGTACCATCCTGTTTTCATGTATCCACAGTCGGCCCAGCAGAGCGTTGGACGATGTTTCTGAATCAATTATGTGAAATTTTGCGGTTGTCTTTGCTAAGTCACCGGTCTTCATTAGTAGCGTTATTGACCCGAGGGCTCTTTCTCCTTTCTGGTTGAATCCTCTTAATAACATCTTGTCGGCCTCGAGCTCACGAGCATCAATTTCCAAGTATGCTAGTGTTCGAAGACTCATTATATTGATTGACGCTCCCGGATCCACCAATACTCGGAGAGCGTAAACTTCCCAATTGTAATCGAAATGTACAACGGTCGGTTGTGATCTCGCTGTCCCAAGTAGTAGGTCATTGTCCGTGAAGGTGACACCTCGATGTTCCTTTAACGAGCAAACCTCATCTAAGGAATCTCTGGCCATTTGAGCTAAGCAAATTTCTGGATCAAGTAAGGCCTTGATCAGAGCTTCTCTCATCTCTTTTGATAAGATGAGGGCGTCGTAGATGCTCAATTTGGCCGATAGTTTCCTAAGATGGGCTAGCACGTTGTAGTCCACTTTATCTCCATGTGTCTCGGCTTCTTCTCGAATGGGTATTTCTTCTGCTGGGGTTGGTTCTTCTTGAACAACCACCTGCTTTGCTTTGTCCTTTGGACCCATTCTCGGAGGTAGAACTTTTCCACTTCTTAAGTTAACTTCTGTAATTTCTTCTGAATCTAGTGTTGAGCTTGTCGGTGTCTCCTCCTGAATCGGAATGACAGGCTCTTCCGGATTATCTTCAGAATCTGAAGGCTCTAACTCTATTGTGACTGGAGCTCCTCGAAACTCACAGATAGATCCGTTGCTTGTTGAACTCTCGTAGCCTCCCTGATGGATGTCTTCTTCGTTATTTTGCTCATCGAGATCGTGTATGATTTGAGAATTGTCGTTGGTATCGAAATCGATGTCCGGATTGTCGCTAGTTACGTAATCGTTAGAAACAGTCAAAAAGTAGCCAACGCCATCACCCTTATCATTATATGATCCCACCGAAGTGAGCGAGATAATCATATAAAATCGGAGGTTCGAGGGATTTCTCCCCCGAATCGGAAACAACTATCCTAGGATAAGCGACCCCTAGTCTAGCCTTAGGAATCTCGGTCCTCTCTTCTTCGTCGATTTTCTTCTTTTCTTCAATCGTCTCCTCGTTGAGGTGGTTCTTCTATCGCAAGTGATAGTACCGGCTTAACGGGTCTCGAACTCCGAATCGAGGCTCGCACCGAGGCGGTTTGGATGCTCGTCTAAAATCTTCTTCGAAGACCTTGTCCGAGCGGTAGTCCATCCATCGTCAGTCGTATAGGGATCTATCGGAATGATGGGCTCAGTTGAGATAACATTGACGGAACCTCCTTTCTGGGGTTCCTTCATGTACTCCTTCGGGATTGTTATATTCCCTTTCCGAAGGTTGTCGTTGAGCCAACTTTTAAAGGTAATGCAATCTTCTATTTTGTGCCCAGGCATCCGGTGGTAGGGGCAAAAGTTGGGATCACCTTTCTTGTTGATTTCCTCTGGTCTTTTAGGCTCGGCGAATTGGAAATCCGGAGTCTTCATCAGACTACGAAACATTTTTGGCACTGCTTCGTTCTTGAACGGATATTCTCTGCTCAGAAGCTCCCTTAATGTTCGTTGCGGACGAGACGGTTGTTCATACTTCGGAGATGACTGATAGCTGGATCGGGGTTGCTGGTAATTCTGTTCTGGTTGCTGCGGCCATTCTGGTGGTATTTGCATCGGTTGCTTGCCTTTGTCAACTGCTGCAACGATCCCAGATTTCTTTTCGAAAGTCTTCATCGGCTTCTGCTTGTCCGTCTTGTCGGCGAAACTTAATTGCTTTGCCTCTTCTTGCAAGCTTCCGGCCTTGCTTAACAACTTCTCGAAAGTCTTAATAGTGAATCCCTTGAGGAGAAGTGTTATCGGGCCGTGAATGCTTTTGAGTAAAATGCCGACTGCATGTTGTTCTTGTAGTTGTGGTTCACACTTCATGCTTAAGTTTCTCCATCGAAGTATGTAATGCACTAAAGTTTCGTTCGGCCTTTGTTTCTCTACCACTAATTCACCTATAGTGATGTGGTGCTGAGCCCCGGCGAATCGCTTGATGAAGAGGTTCTCTAGTTCTGAGAACGTCTTCACCGAACCATTTGGTAATTCTGCATACCAGTCGAAGGCGATTCCTGACAGACTACCGACGAACCGTCGGAAGAGTAATGCATCGCTCCCACCGGCATTACAACAACTGGCACGAAAGTGTGCAACATGCTGTCGGGGGTTCCCAGTTCCGTCGAAGGTCTTGAACAGAGGTGGTACGATGCCTTTTGGGTACTGGACGGCGTTGAATTCTTCCGGGTAAGGTCTACCCGTCCGAATGGATGTCCCGCTCTTCGATTGTGCTAAGGCTTCTCACACCCGCTGTTCCACCAAGTTCTTGATATCCTTTTCAGGGATCATACTTTGTGTTGTATCCTTTTTCAGCTGATCATCCCCATTGACGGATGTAATCTCCTTTCCTCCGTCTACAATGTGAATGACCTCTCGGGGGTGTCTCTCTTTGTGGTTGCACTTGACTCCGGAGAGTGGCCGTAGCTACGACCATCTCTTCCATCATTTTCGCCATTTGGGCGATCGTGTCGTCTTTCTCTTGAAGCTGTCTTCTCATTACTTCGGCTCCTCTCTTCTCGCGGCTGCGGGAACACCTTGTGAAGCTGATGAAGCTCGTGTTTCGACCATGTTGATTTCTGCATATTCGTCGTCCATGAATTCCGATGAATCAATCTCGTCTCCGAACTTTTCTTCTCTTTCTTTTGCCAATCGTCGGATATCGGTTCTCAACTTTTCCATGGCATCTTCTAGCGGGGCTTTCTGTGTGTCTTCGCGGTTGTCATGCGATAGCTGCCGGATCCCCTTTATCGCAGTAGCACTTTCTTCAGATTCAAGTCTACTGGCGAGACTTTCTTTCTTGGGCTGTTGTTTCAATCTCAACTGCCCAGTAGTGGGACGCCATACCATCCTTCTAGCAGTAAAAGGTCTAAGACCAGATGGTCTGTCAGCCAAATGCTGGAAGGTGGTATCTTCCCTAATCTGTAATCCTGAGACGACGACAGGCGGACTAACCTTCATTCTTTTACTTGGCCTTTCTGTCATGACGGCGGGTTCTACTCGGGGCCCAAGACGGGATTTGACTGGCACCCGCCCTATCCTTCGTAGAATCTCCGATACGGGGCGGTTTTCCTTCTTTGCTAACTTTTCTACCAAAGTTTGCGGTCGAGCAAACGGCGTAGTTCTAGTCCTTTTCTTGCGGCTATCGTTGTAATATGCGGGCCGAGGTAACGTGGCGACAATCTTGCGAACATTTTCCTCGTCCTCTGCGGCGGAGAGGGGATGGAACCTGCTTCCTCCCAAAAGTGGTATGTAGTCAGGCAGCGGTGTATATTCTGGCAGCGGTGTATATTCAGGCAGTTCTGGAATTTCCTCTAGGAAAGCAATTTCAGCAGCTCTGGCTTCTCTAGCGATCCTTCTACTTCTGTTTCTTCTTTGGGTCCTTGTCAGTGACGGAATCTTTGAACTGGACCCGATTTCGAAAACAGAAGGTCTTACAGGAAGATCTGTACCCTCCACGGTGACAGGTTTACCATAATTCTAGATTTCTTTCCCCTTTGATTTGGCAGAAGTTGGGGTAGGTGCATAAACAACTAGACCAGTGGGGGTAGTAAGAACAGTCCTCCTGCGGACAGCAGTACTCCTCTTAATCGGGATCCTTTGCAGAGGAGGGAACTCCTTGGTCGACCTAAGGTTGAACTCAAGCAGCGGCTCCTCAGCTTCAGATACCTTGTTCGTTAGTGCAAAGAGGGAGACGTCGGTGATCTTGACATTCGTGTTTTCAAACCCTTGTCCAAATCGGATGATCCCATTGTCGGGCAGACTCATCCTTATAGACAGCGAAGTCCAGTCCATTGGTGAAGGAGAAAATCGGCTTTGGGACTTCCATTTCGCGGGGTAGATTCCGGTTGTCGGTCTCAAGTTATGCTTCTTTTCTTTAGGACGAAAAGAAAGGAATTGAAAAGAGTCCGAACACATTCTTGTTCATGTATTTATAAGAAGGAATCACTTATTAAAAGAATCACTTATTAGAGGGTTTGTTTATTTATAACAGAATGTTCAAAGGCGTAGAGAAGGTAAGGAATCAGATTCGGAGTTGGAAAGGAAAAGAGAGTCTTAAGCAAGACTTCTCGACTCAAAGGATCATTCCTAAACTAACACCTATTGGGGGTCCACCCCACCTCAGAAATGAGGTAAAAGGATCTCGGAACCTCTCTCGTTTAGGGGTGTCTAAACAAGGGTTCCTAAATCCGAGAGAATGTTGGCTATACTTGTTCAAGGTAGAAATGAACATAGTATCCCAACGGAAAGAAGGGTAGTTCGATCCATTAGGGACATGGATACACTACCGATTTTTGAAAGCAGAATTATTTGATTAAAATGGAGAGAGGAATTTTCCCCAGCGGAGTCGCCAGAAGTTGTCGGCATATTTTTTTTTTAGGTTGTGTGTTTTATTTTGAAAAGGGGTCGCCTAACAGAAATTGTGCGGCGAATTTTTTAATTTAATTTAAATAAATAATTTGAAAAGTAGTATTTGATTTTGAAAATAATTTTAAGTTTGAAAAATTTTAAGTTATGAAATCAAACTGATCTCACATCCCAAATAGTTTATATAAACGGGCACCGCACCGCAAACCGTGTATCTATCCCTAAGGATAGACACACCGCTTGATGGTGGGGCTCGATTAAATAAACTAGAAGATTTATGACATCTGTTTGGTCTGTGAACCAATTTTATAAGCCGACAAATTCCCCTGCTTAATATGAAAGCATTAAACAGGGTTTATATTACCTGGGTTCTTTAAAATTCTCTATAAGGGCAAGCCCCTATAGTTAATTACATCTTAAGTGACGGGAATCACCTAAGAAAACTCTCGATAATAATCAATAATTCTGCTCTCAAGAATTTCAAAGTTTAAGTTTTCAAAGGATTGAATTTTGGAATTTCAATAGGGAATGGATCAAATTTGGAACATTTTGTTTTGGGAATTCAAAGGAAGAAAGGTAGGAGAAATTACGGATTCGAAGCGAACTTCGGTAATTTTCCGACTATCCTATTGTTTGGCTTGAGTTTAGGAAAGTCCTAATATTTATTTAAATGTTTTGATCTTGTCAATTTTAATTAATTAGGGCTTATATTTGTATGACACAATCATAAAAATAGCCTCGAAGATGTGAGGGTTTATTGTCGTACCGGACGACTACCTCGGAATCCTAAGACCGGTTAGGGCTTAATTTGCAATGCAAATGCCTAACGAAGAGTTGAGGATTTATGTTGCACTAGTGCAAACTACCTCGAAGTTCTATGGCTTTGTTATTTAATTCTAGGAAAGTTTTGTTGAAGTAGATTCGAGGTTTTGTCGATGACGATGGCCGTGTCGCCCACCATGCTCCAAGCTCCTTGTTGTTGCAGAGGTTTTAGTTTTAGAAGTCATAAATCAGGGGATGAGAAAAGTGTTTTGGTTTAGAGAAGTCTTAATTTCCAAGTGTTTTTCATGTTTTAATTAAAACAAATCTTAAAGTTGATTATAACAACACCGGTTAAGATCCCACGGTTCCATCCTTCCGGCATCATTATTTTTATCGGATTCACTTAGTCCAGATGAATTTGCTAAACTCAACTAAATGAGTTCCACACTTTCATTTAGACGAGTGGGAAATCCCGTTAAGCAACACGTAGGTCGCATCATCCGAGGTATTCCCGATCATCCAACGAGACGTTTTAATTTAGTTGTAATTGTAGTTTTGTGTTCCGTTTGTGATTAAATTTTGAGTTGTTTTATATTTTGAAATGTTGTGGCGGTGAATTTTATCTTGCAATGACTTTTAACTTAGTTTTGGTTTCGGCTTTAGGGTCTATCCTAAAGGTGTGGGTTTTCATGCAACAGTTGTTTATCATGCAAGAAAAGTAAGTGCGATGCGATTAATGAAATTGCAATAATGTAAATTGCAAGAAAGTAAATTGCAAAAAAGTAAATTGCAATAAAATAAAAGCGTACCTGGAGGGTCTTCCCGTCATCCCAAGCTGCACTTAAAACACAATTAGAATATTTAAGCAAGTCCCTAGGTAAAGCTAAGGGAAGGGTTATGGTTTTCTACCAAATTCCTAATCCTATAACTAGTCATTTCCTATGACGTCTAGGTTCCTTGTGTTTTGGTTTGAGGACGATTTTCTTCATCAAAGAATAATTAAGTTCAATTGTTCCTATAAATGTCCTATCATATTGAGGAAGTGCTTAAGAAGAATCTTAAACATCTTTTCAATATTTCTAGGATTGTTTTAAGTCCAAATGAATTTAATTATATAAATGAATTAATCGTCCAGGGATTCAAGTTTTGTTAACTTGCTCAGTGAACTAGGACATTTGAATATCCTATAAGTGAAGTAACATTTCATTTAATGTTCTGTTTATGAGTTATGATAACTAAAGCTTTTGAGGGTAAATTGGTGTTCAAATGGTTTGTGGTTTAGTTTAATTTCAATTAATGGGTTTAAATTTGGAATAGTGTTCAAGTTGTTTCATATTTATTTTGAATTCTTTATGTCTTTGGTGATGTTATATTTAATTTAACTTAATTTAATTTAATTTAATTTAATCTTTAATTTAATTTAATTCAATTTAATTCAATTTAGTTTGATTTGATGTTACATTAAATTAATTTGATTTGATTTAATTTTAATTTAATTCAATTTAATTTAATTTAATTTAATTTAATTTAATTTAATTTAATTTAATTTAATTTTATTTGATTTAAATTGATTTAATTCAATTTTATTTTATTTAATTTAATTTATTTAATTTAATTTAATTTAATTTATTCATTTAATTTAATCTTTAATTTAATTTAACTTAATTTAATTTGATTTTATTTATTTAATTTAATTTAACTTAATTCATTTAATTTAATTTAATTTGTTTGTTTAATTTAATTTAATTTAATCTTTAATTTAATTAAACTTTTAATTTTAATTTAATTTAATTTTAATTTTAATTTAATTTAATTTAATTTAATTCAATTTAATTTTTAATTTAATTTTATTTTTTAATTTTAATTGAAATTTTTTTTAAAAAATTTAATAATTTGATTTTAGTTTAATGATTAAGTCTTTTAATATTTTGAATTTGAGTTATCATTTTAATTAAGAATTGAATATTAATGAGATAATTAATTTAGGGATTTTTAAATTAAAGAATAAATCTCTTCCTAATAATATCCCTATTTTAATAATTCCAATTTTATTATTCTTCCGAATTTAATCAATTATTTAATTAAGGTTTAATCATTTTAAATTGCTTAATGGGTTTCTGCCCTTTAATTATTTAAATTTCCATCATCCAAATCAGATTAGGATCAAATATTTTACTTGTTAATTTTTATTAAACCTAAAGTTTTAATTAAGGGTTAAAATTTTAATTACCACTTTACCCTTTAAGCTTAATAATTTCATAACTCACTAAATTGAACTCAAATGAACTTAAAATTTTTATGTAACTTCACTCATATGTCAATAAAGACATGAGAGGAGAAAATGTGATTTTTCTGTATTTAATTTATTTATATAATTATTTTTGGTGGAAAATAGAGATTTCCAAGAAAAATTTAATAACATGTCTAAGGGAAAATTTCTGTCCTTAAGAAAATTAGGGGACATTTCTAATGACCAGAGGACCACTTGGACCAATTTTGGTCATTTTTTGAATTATATTATTTTTATTATAATTATTTTAAGTTTTGGAGTGTTAATTAATTTAAAAATAAAATAAATGTTGAAAAATGAATTTTATATTTTTCAAAAATCTCTCTGATATTAAGGAAATCAGAGAATCAAATTTTACAATTTTTTGATTTTTCTATGATTTATTATAATTATTTTAGTGAAAATGCTAGAAAATACATTTTTTTAATTTTAAAATTGCCCTAGAGCTTTAAAATTTAATATCTCACTAAATAGACTTAATAAAAATATGGGGTTTGTTCCTAAGTGATTAAAATTCAAAATGTGACATTTTGGTGAATTTTATTATTTTTGTGATTTTTATTATTTTTTAATTATTAAAATATTAAAAAAATATTAAAAATCAACTTTTTTAGAAAATTAAAATTTTAATTTTCTTAAATTCCCCTGATATCAGAGAGGCTCCAAAACCAATTTGGTGAATTTTTGAAAGCTATTTTGAATGTTATGAATTTTTAAAGTTTAAAATGACTAAGTGGCTTAATCAACCCAATTAGTAGGGCTAACCAAGTCCAATTGACCTCAAATTTTTATGGTAGGTTCCTCTGATCCTAAAGGTCAGTGGAGAATTGATTTGAAGTCAATTTAATGTATGGTTAGCTCTAATTAATTAGAAATCTATTTTGAGTGTTTAAGCCAATTAGGGTTGTTTTAAATGAACTAACTCAAAACCTATTTTTCCTAGGGTTCTCTCAGTCATAAGGAACATCACCAAATTTTCCTAGAATTTATTTCACAACATGCTATTTATTGGAATTAAAATACTCAAAACAGTAACATGAATTTGAAAAATCAATAATTCTTTATAGAGATGGCCTCTGACTTTGGAAAATTCAGGGAATGTTCCCAAATTCAGAGGCTTCAAAAGCCCTATGGTCTCATGTCATGGTGAATTGTATACATGCATGGAGAATTAAATGTATGCAGAGAGTAAATAAATAATTAAAAATAAAATACTTGATGAAATTAAATGATTTCTTTTCCACATTATTCTCCTCTGTTCACTGAGCAAGAGGGTATTTTTATTTTATTTTTCTGATTTTCCTACACAAAGTTATGAATTTTTGAAGTTTAGGGAATTAAATAAATCAGAAAAATCCCTAATTTTCTATTTATCCACGCGGCGCCGCGTCAACCTCGGCAGCTCCGAAAAGCCGCGTGGCGCGCTCCCATTCGACGCCGCCATCTGACTCAGCGCTCCCGGGGCCCGCTGTATCGCTCCGTCTTCTGATCCGACGCGATCTGAGCCGTCCGTCCGCGCGTGTATTGAATGGACGGCATCCGTTCATCATCCCCGAGCGTCCTCACCCGAGAGCCGTCCACACTAAATCCCTAAGATCTCACTCGATACTCAATGGATTTTCATGTTCTTATGCTCTATGGATTCGTCTTGAGAAGACGAACACATCTATACGGTTTATGTGGGATGAAATTTATGCAATAAAAATGGAGAATGTTCAGAAGCTCGGGAAGAAGAGTGAGGCCATACCTTTGCTCAGAGAAGTGTGGCTTCGATCTGAGAGTTGTTGCACCTTCGATTGGATCCCAGCGAAGCTCCGGATGAAGTCTCCCGGTCGCAGTGAATTGTCCAGGTGTGATTTCGACCAAACCCGATCACAAAGCTTGGAGGCCGGAGTAATTGGGTGGCCCGGAGATGGGGCTTTTGCTTGGTGGACACCTTCCCTTGGTCCGGTGAAGGTGTAGAACCAATCAATTTGGGGATTGGCTCACCGTGGAGAAGTGTCCTGGTTTTGGGCCTAGATTTCAACTACGAAATCGAGCTCGCAGAGAAGAAATGGCAGGGGGATCTCGGTGGGGATCAAGTGCTCGTGTATGGGGAGGAGTCCGGAACAATTTTGGCGTAGTTTCCTTAAGGTTTGTTTTCGGCTCCTCTCATGGCCGAGAGGGGTGGTGTTTAAATAGGAGAGGGTGGAGGGCCTCCCGTGGAGAGTTAGGGCTTGGGATCACTGTTCTTGGCAAGAGAAGAACAGCTCCAATGGCCACTGGGGATGGGGCAGCTCAGCAGGTGAGAATTCCAAGTTGGGCTCACATGTGAGCTCTCGGCCATGGTGTTTTCCGGCGGCATGGTGGCTAGCCGGCCAGGCATGGGTCACCCTCAAGGTCAGGTGGGTCAGGGCTGGGATTTGATGCAAGCAATTGGCAAATGCCATGTGTAAAGAGCTTGGATTGAAATGGAATGGGGGGAGACCATGTTGGGTTCAAATGAGTCAACCCATGGTTTTGGGCTAGGTTCACCACCCAAGGCCTGGTCTTGGGCTGAAAAGGGTCACTTAGGTCAGCCAAGAGAGAATGGTGTGGTCTCCATCCATGATGAGGTGGCTAAGCATGGTTTAGTGTGTGACATGCTTAAGGTAAAAATGGTTTAAGGAGGATTAGGAAAGGGGCCCCTCCTTTTGCCATTAATGGCTTGATCACATGTCAAGCCTTCCATGGCTTCATGTGGCTTGTCCATGGCTTGCATGGCTCATCTTTGGCTTGGGAAAAGTGAAGTCAATTTCATGGAAATGGATTTAAGGAAAATTTTGGTATTTAGGGGTGATTTGTCATGAGGCTTGATTTGGAATTATTTGATGATGAATTTAGGACTTAGGTATTGAGTTTAATTGAAAGTATGATGAGGGGAAATGTCATATGGGCTTTGGATGAATTTGGGCTTTTGAATTTGAAGGAAGTGGGCTTTTAGGAAAGTTTAAGGGAAATGGGCTTTTTGATTTTAGGATGGGCATTTGGGTAAAGATTTTGTGAAGAACTTTGTCAAATAAATGTCATAATTGGTTTAGGGATGTTCTATGAAGGGCTTGGAGTCAATTTGGTGTGATTTGGAGTTGAATTGGTTTGAATTTGGGTTGAATTTGGGCTCTTTTGGTGAATGGGCCAATATAGGTCCAAGTGGGCCAAGTTGGGCCAATGTTGGGCTAGGGTTGAAATTGATGTAAAATTAATGTTGGGAAATGTTTATGAGAGTGTTTCAAAGAGGTTTTGACTTTGGTTGGGCTTTGATTTTGGGGTTTGGGCTCATTTGGGTTAAGGTCAAAAATGGGCCTTTTAGCTTTGAGTTGAATTTGAGTGGGGTTTGGGTCTAAATTTTGGGCAAATCATGTTAGTGTTTTGTTTTTGGGAATGTTAAGGAAGATTTAGAAAAGATTTGGGGTTAATTGGAGTTGAATTGGGTGAGTTTGGGTTAAGTTTGGGTCATGGGTCCAAATTGGGCTTTAAGGCCAAAAATGGAATTGGATCCAAATGTCAATCAAGTTGGACTTGGATTTGGTCTAGATTGGTATTGGGAATGTTGAATTGAAGTTTAGAACTGAATTGGACTAGAATTTGGGTCAATTGGGTAGGTTTGGTTTGACATTGGGTTCACTTTGGGTTAAAATGGGTCAAATTGGGGGTTTTGACAAAAGTGGGGTAAATTGACAAAATTGGCCCATGGTGTAGTTGGACAAAATACAATTGGGAATATTTGGGATTTTCTGGAATTTTCTGAGAATTTTCTGAATTTTTGGATTTTTTGGCCAAGAGGGTTATTTTGGGTATTTGGAGGGTATTGGAAGGTATTTTTGGAATTTTTGGTATTTTTGGGTATGGATGATCAATTTGAGTAATGTGGAAATATTTGGGAATGATTTTGGAGGATTTTGGGTAATTTGGGAAATTTTGAAAAATTTGGGTAATTTCGAGGGTTTTGGGTAAAGCTAGCGGGTGTAGGGTCCCTGGGGTCAAAATTGAAAATTTGGGAAATTGAAGATCGGGTGGATGTAAGTGGAGTGAAATCATTTTGGTTGAGCCATGAAGCCATATCAAGCCCACATGAGCCATGAAGGGACTCATTTGAGGCATTCACTATGTTGTTCCTAACCCTCTAGCCTAAGGGCTTAGGGGTTAAGGACCATCCATGCGAATCACCTACATGAGTCGGAGGTCAAGTTGGGGATGGGTGTGTTTTTAGGAAGTGTGTGAAAGTGTAGTGTATAGGTGTAGTGTGTGTGTAAGTCAGCCCCTTCACCGCACCGTGCCACCTGTAGGGCTCCTAAGGCCAAAGAGTCCCATAGGAACTCATACTTTAAACTTCCACATTCGATTTCAACCCTCTAGGTGATTAGGGGTCTACAGTCAAGTTTGTGGAGTTTGCAGGGAGTTAAGAAGTGGTTTGAGTTTCTAAAAGGTGGGTCCCAATTCTAGTCCTCTAAGATAGTCAAAGGAAAAGCCTAAGGCTAGATCCTAAGCACTAAAAAGAAGAAGAAGAGAAGACCTCATCAAAAATGAGGTCAACACCAACTCGACCCATTTTCTGAAGTTCAACGATGCAGTCTACAATTTGTTGTTATTCGTAGTCCGAAAACACATCTGTATGCAGATCAAGGCCTTCTAAGATGTTAATCCTCTTGCCACGGATTCTTTCAAAGTATTCAAAAGTTTTCTTTTCAACATTCTGCATCTTTTCCAGCTCATATTCAGGAATTATCTGCTACTAGCGAGGTCTAGTAACAAACTGTGGGATGTATGGTCCAACCCCAGCACGTTCTTCTGCATGTCTTGGCTCCTCGGCGATAATCTCTGTAGGGACATCCTCCGGGGTTGCTTTCTCAACAAGACTCTTTAAAACTGGTGCATTTGTCTGGCGTCATGGCACAGATTATGTTTCTGCTTTCCTTGGGATTTCTTTTATCTTTTCTGTTGTTCTTGGAGTTGGTCTCCTCTTTTCTGGTTCTGGACGAACTTGCTTCTTTGAAGTGCTTGCACTAACGGTAGCAGATATCTCTTTACGTTGATCTGCTGCTAGCTGGGTAAGCATCTTGCGGATGCGTCGGTTCTTGTTTCTTCGTTGAGTAGGGGTGAGAGTAACTCTCCTTACCTCTTGAATTTCTGTGGGCATTGCGCTGACGAGCCTGTCTTCTGCTG
Source organism: Papilionanthe hookeriana x Papilionanthe teres (assembly GCA_022702705.1). NCBI lineage: Eukaryota > Viridiplantae > Streptophyta > Magnoliopsida > Asparagales > Orchidaceae > Papilionanthe > Papilionanthe hookeriana x Papilionanthe teres. The sequence continues at coordinate 154,354,233 of CM040424.1, forward strand.
TAGCAACCACGGACTTAACTTTCTTTTCCTCTCCCGTTGCATGAGAGGTATTTACTTTTCTCTTCTTGCTGGTAGATGGTTGACTTGAGCCACCCAATTTCATCACTATATGGCTGTGGAGCTCTTCCCGATCAATCAGAGTCCAATCATTTTCTTCGTACCGTAGCACGGCTGGTGTGAAGTCAGAGTCAATCTCAATCACGGCTCCATCATTCATCCTCTTTTTATCGAGTGTTGGACTCACGCCATTCTTAAAGTTCAGAAACAACCGCCCGTTCAACATTTCCATGCGAAAAACAAGGAAAGGATCAGGGCTTGTACTAAGAATAAGAACAATAGAAAAATTTGTTTATTAATGAAGAGCTTTTATTTGTTTATTTCAAATTTAAATAGGAGTAGGAAAAGATGAAGAAAGATCAAGAGTGAGACTCGATTTGAAAGGAAGGATAAAAACTTTATTATCATGATTTCACATGTTTTCTTTTAACATTTTTTTTAACGATTTTCTTTGTCATCCACTTTTTTTTATATTTTTGGGTTCGGAGCCAGTCATAAGTAATTACTGTGCCCGAGCTTCAAGGAATGAGGATTCATCCTTTGAAACATCAGGTTGCGTAATACTTCTTTAGATATCGTCCATTAATTGGAGGCATAGGTTGTTCTCAACGACAACTTACAAGCTGGTAGGAACCTCCTGAGTAAACTGTCTCGACAACGAATGGCCCTTCCCAAGTCGGTTCAAATTTACCACCTATCTTGTGATGTGCAGAAATAGGTCTTCAGAGAACCAAAACCAAGTCACCGACTTTGAATGTACTTGGACGGACTAATTTATCATGGGCCTGGATCATCTTGGCTTGATACAGTTCCAAATTCTGCTGTGCTAAAAGTCTTTTACCTTCCAAGCTTTCCAACTCTTCTAGTCATTGTTTGGCATTTTATTCTGTAGTGATCTTGTTTGCAACTGTAATTCTGAGAGACAGAAGCTGAACCTATAAGGGTAGAACGGCCTCGGACCCGTACACTAAAGCATAAGGCGTACACTGGGTGGGAGTTCTGAAAGTCATCCTGTATGCCCATAAGGCTTCTAACAACTTCTCGTGCCAATTTCTCTTATTGTCGTTCAAAGTTTTCTTTAGGATTTGGACGAGAGATTTATTAAAAGCCTCGGCCAAGCCGTTCGCTCTTAGGTAGTAGATTGTTGAATAGCGCCAGTCGATCCAGCGGCTTCTGACAAAATTGTTGATTATCGTGCTTTTGAATGCGGGCCCATTATCTGAGATAATTCTTTGCAGTACCCCAAAATGGAAGACGACTTGATTCTTAAAGAACTGTAGCACGTGATGTGCTTTCAATTCTCTGACCGGTACTGCTTCTGCCTACTTAGAAAAGTAATTTGTAGCTGCAAGAATGAAGCAATGTCCTCTTGAAGAAGGCGGTTCTATGGGACCCATAAAATATGTGCCCCAACACTCAAACGGCCACGACGCAATTGTCGGATGTAGCACATTTAGAGGTTGATGTAGAACAACTCCATGCACTTGGCACTGGTGACAACGTTTGGCAATCTTCATGCAATCGGTCATCATTGAGGGCCAGTAGTACCTTAGCCTTTTAATCTTCATTTTCATTTTCGGACCCGACTGATGAGCGCCACAAAGTTCTGAGTGTACTTCTTTAACAATTTCATGAGCCTCATACCCGCTCAGGCACCTTAGCCACATCTGATCAAAAGACCTTCTGTATAACATATTATTTATTAATGCGTAAGACAGAGTTCTTTTCTTAATCTGATGAGCTAGTGACTTATCGTCCGGTAAGTTACCTATTTGCAAGTAGTCTATTAACGGTTGCTGCCAATCTTCTGTAACTTCTGTTATTGCTGCAACTGATTCTTTTTCTTTTCCTTCTGATTTTTGTATTATATCTATGTCGAGCTGGGATAGGACCTGTCGTCCTTGAACTGGCATTTCAACTGACTCATTTTGTAGGCAGGAAAATTCTTTTGCAAGGCAGGCTAATGCATCAGCGAGAGCATTTTCTCTTATGGGAATCTTGTAGATCGTTACATTTGGAATTCGGTCCAACAACTTCATGGCATATTGGAAGTACTGCTCAAGCCTTGGTTTTAAATTCTTGTACTGTCCGGCGACCTGTTGAATGATCAACTCGGAATTTCCATAGATGTCAATGTCTGTTATCCCCATCTGAATGGTTAATTCCAGTCCGGTTATAAGGGCTTCGTATTCTGCTTCGTTGTTTGTACACGGTTCTGTTAAGTGGTAGGAATAACTTAACATCCCCCGCTCCGGTGTTATAAATATCAATCTGAGTCATGCCTTACCTGGCACTATCGTTTGCAATTCTTTTTCTTTCTGTGCTGAAGATGCTCCATCGAAGTACAGTTCCCAACATTGATCATCACGACCTTCTAGGCTCATTATCTGCTCGTCTGGCAAATCATCTTTGAGAGGCGATTCTGCCGGTAAAGGGTGTGCTACGAGGAAGTCTGCTAGGACTTGTCCCTTTATAGCACGAAGCGGCACGAAAGCTATATCGAATTGCAATAGTATCATCGACCACTTAGCAAGTCTGCCAGAAAGCGTTGGTCGGGTCATCAAATATTGCAATGGATTGAACTTCGAAATAAGGTTGACTTTATGAGAAAGCATGTAATGCCCGAGCTTTTGAGCAGCGAAGATCAGGGCCAAACAATGTTTCTCAATCTAAGGATTCTTTACTTCCGTCGGAATTAGATGATGACTTAAGTAGTAGAGAGCATTTTCTTTTCCCTCGTCATTGACCTGGGCTAGCAGGGCTCCGAGAGAGTCGTCTAAAGCCGCGGTATAAAGTATCAACGGTCTACCTGAGACTGGGGCTGCTAAAACAGGAGGTGTCATTAAATACTGTTTTATGTCATCGAAGGCATGTTGACATTTGGAGTGCCAAGTAAACTTGGCATCCTTCTTAACCAAAGCAGAAAAATGCTGACACCTTCCTGACAAATTTGAGATAAAGCGTCGTAGATACGCCAACTTCCCTTGAAAGGATCGTAGTTGTTTCAAGGTTTTGGGAGGCGGCATTTCTAAGATAGCTTTAATCTTCTCCGGATCGATTTCAATTCCACGATGTCGAACAACAAATCCTAAGAATTTCCCAGAAGTGACGCCGAAGGCGCATTTCAAGGGATTCATCTTAAGTTTATATTGTCTTAACTGCTCGAAAACAATTCCCAAATCATACAAATGATCTTCTTTTAGTTTTCTTTTGATGACTACATCATCCACGTAGCACTCGACTTGGTTGTGAATGAGATCATAAAAAATTCTTGTCAATGCTCTTTGATAGGTTGCTCCTGCGTTATTTAATCCAAACTGCATCACTGTGTAGCAGTATACCCCGATCGGTGTTTTGAAGGCTGTAAGCTTTTCATCTTCTGGTGCCATCTTTATCTGTTTGTATCCTGAAGATCCATCCATGAAACAAAAGATTTCATGTCTTGAAGCGATGTCGATCATCAATTCTGGAATGGGTAGCGGGAATTCATCCTTTGGACATGCTTTGTTCAAATCTCTGAAATCCACGCAGATTCTGATCTGACCATTCTTCTTTCTGACTGGTACCACATTGGCTAACCAAGTTGGATATTGTTCCTCACGGAAAAATTTAGCATCTATTTGCTTCTTAACTTCAGCCATAACTTGTTGCTCAATCTCCAGACGCATTCTTCTCGGAGCTTGTCTGACTGGAACGGCAGTGGGATATACTCCTAACTTGTGAACTGCGACCTCTGGAGCTAATCCTGGCATTTCATCATAACTCCAAGCAAAACAGTCCTTGAATTCCATTAATAACTTAATTATCTCTTCGGAGTCTTCTTTCTTGAGTAAGGAGCTAACAAAGGTTGGCCTAGGCTCTTCTCTCGTACCTAAGTTAACTTCCATTAACTCGTCTATTGTATATTTAATTTCTTCTTCGAATTCTGGTGGAGCATTTTCAATTGGTAGATCCTCGAGATCATCTGAAGCTTTCAGGCAACTTTCATCGGGCTCGTGAGTGATAACTAAGCAAAATCCCGAATCATCAACAGATCCTACTGTGCCGAATCCGAGACCATGTTTTGAATTGGGAGGCCGACTGGCATTGTTCCATAATTTTTCGAAGCGTTGTAATCGACCTTTTGTCCATTGATTAGGTAAGACACCACGTTGAATTAAATTTTGAACACAGGGAGAGTACCACTCAAAAGGCAATTCCATTAATTCAGATGAAGTAACATCTTCAAATTGTACATCTTTTTCAGTATTGGAAGAAGAAGCACCATGGTAGAATTTGATCGGTTTAGTACCACCACGTACTTCCTTAACCACCATACCCTCGATCTGATAAGAATGAAGCAGGGTCAGGGTCATAGTATGTACATAATGGTTAATCTTTTTGTGCATTGATTTGTATTCTTCATTCCTTTCATCTTCGAGAGAGATCTTAAACTGAGGTTTCTTTTGATTTACTGTTGCTGCTTCTTTCTTGATTTCTTCTTCTTCAGAACAGTTCTCCCAATCAACATTGATGACCGGTTTTTTTTGTCCAACTGTTCCAATGTTTCTTCCTCGACCTCGTCCCCGGCCTCGCTCTCGGGTGCGAGTTCTGGAGAAACCTTCACCATCTCGCTGTATGGGAGTGGTGAGTAACTGTTGGACTAGAATTTCAGGTTCTTCATCGTCCCGAACTTCTTTTGCTTCATTTTGTATGGTGTTTCTGGAGAATATTGTTTTCTTCGGAGGCATGTAATAGCTTGCATCTTCATGAATTCCAATCTTGTGTATGGAGAATGGTTGCAAGTCACCTTTGATACACTGTTCTCCTCCTTCATAATATTTTATGCACTGGTGCAGAGACGACGGTACCATCCGTTTCTCATAGATCCATGGTCGACCCAGTAGAACGTTGAATGATGTTTCAGAATCAATTATATGGAATTTTGTGGTTGTCTTTTCCAAATCACTGGTCTTCATTAACAGTGTTATTGATCCGAGTGCTCTTTCTCCAATCTTATTGAACCCTCTTAATAACATCTTGTTTGCTTCAAGCTCGCAAGCGTCAATTTTCAAATATGCTAACGTTCGAAGGCTCATTATGTCGATTGATGCTCCCGGATCAACTAACACCCTGGAGAGCGTAAACTTTCCAATAGTACTGAAATGTATAATCGTCGGTTGTGATTAGCTGTTCCGAGTAGTAGATCATTGTCCATGAAGGTAACACCTCGTTGTTCTTTTAACGAGCAAACCTCGTCTAAGGAATTACCGACCATTTGAGCTAAACAAATTTTTGGATCAAGTAAAGCCTTGATCACAGTTTCCCTCATCTCCTTTGACAGGCTCAGACCGTCGTAGATGCTCAATTTGGCTAGTAGCTTCCTAAGATGGGCTAGCATGTTATAATCCACTTTATTACCAGGTTCTTCAATTTCTTCCCGAATGGGCAGTTCCTCTACTGGGGTTGGCTCTTCCTGAGCAACCACCTGCTTTCCTTTATCTTTTGGACCCATTCTAGGGGGCAGAACTTTTTCTCTTCTTAAATTAACTTATTTTATTTCTTCTGCATCTAGTACTGAATCTGCTGGTGTATCCTCTTGAATTGGAATGACTGGCTCTTCTGCAGTTGCTTCGGAATCTGATAACTCTAATTCTATCGCAATCAGAGCTCCTCAAAATTCACAAATGGACTCGTTGCTTGTTGAGCTTTCGTAGCCAACCTTGTGAACGTCTTCTCCTTCATCGTGGTCATTGAGATTTAGTATGATTTGAGAATCGTTTTTTATATCGGAATTGAGATTCGGATTAGGCTGATTTTTGTGAGTTACTTAATCGTTAGAAACAATCAAAAAGTAGCCAACACCAAAACACTTATCATTATAAGATCCCGGTGGGGCGAGCAAATAATCATACAGAGTCAAAGGTTCAAGGGATTTCTTCCCTAAATCGGAAACAACTATCCTAGGATAAGCAGCCCCTAGTCTACTCTTCAAAGCCTCGGTCTTCTTTTCTTCCACGATCTTCTTCTCCTTCTGGGGAGGTTCTTCAATCGCAAGTGATAGCACCGGCTCGGCAGATTTTAAACATTGAGTTGAAGCGCGCACTGAAGTGTTCCGGATATGATCCAAGATTTCTTTTGAAGACTTTGTCCGGACGGTATCGTCGGCGTATTTTTATATTTTAAATTTAATTTAAATATATATATATATAATTTAGAAAGTAGCATTCGATTTTGAAAATAATTTTAAGTTTGACAATTTTAAGATATGAAATCAAACTGATTTCACATCGCAAATAGTTTATATAAACGAGCACCGCACCACAAACCATGTATCTATCCCTAAGGATAGACACGCTGCTTGATGGTGGGGCTCGATTAAATAAACTAGAAGATTTGTGACATCCGTTTGGTCCGCGAACCAATTTTATAAGCCGAAAAATTCCCTCGCTTAATATGAAAGCATTAAACAGGGTTTATATTACCTGGGTTCTTAAAATTCTCTATAAGGGCAAGCCCCTATAGTTAATTACATCTTAAGTGATGGGAATCACCTAAGAAAACTCTCGATAATAATCAATAAATCTGCTCTCAAGAATTTCAAAGTTTAAGTTTTCAAAGGATTGAATTTTGGAATTTCAATAGGGAATGGATCAAATTTGGAACATTTTGTTTTGGGAATTCAAAGGAAGAAAAGTAGGAGAAATTACAGATTCGAAGCAAACTTAGGTAATTTTCCGACTATCCTATTGTTTGGCTTGGATTTAGGAAAGTCCTAATGTTTGTTTAATGTTTTGATCTTGCCAATTTTAATTAATTAGGACTTATATTCGTATGACATGATCATACAAATAGCCTAGAAGATATGAGGTTTATGTCGTATCGGATGACTACCTCGGAATCCTAAGATCGGTTAGGGCTTAATTTGCTATGCAAATGCCTAACGAAGAATTGAGGATTTATGTTGCACTAGGAAAACTACCTCGAAATCCTATTGATTGTTGTTTAATTCTAAGAATGGTTTTGTTGATGTAGATTTTAGTTTTGCTGATGAATATGGCCGTGCTGCCCACCATGCTCCGAGCTCCTTGTTGTTGCAGGGGTTTAGTTTTAGAAGTCATAAATTAGGAGATGAGAAAAGTGTTTTGGTTTAGAGAAAATCTTAATTTCCAAGTGTTTTTTTATATTTTATTTAAAACAAATCTTAAAGTTGATTATAACAACACTGGTTAAGATCCCACGGTTTCATCCTTCCAGCATCGTTATTTTTATCGGATTCGCTTAGTCCAGATGAATTTGCTAAAATCAACTGAATGAGTTCCACACTTTCATTTAGACCGTGGGAAATCCCGTTAGCAACACGTAGGTTACATCATCCGAGGTATTCCCGATCATCCAACAAGACGTTTTAATTTAGTTGTAATTGTAGTTTTGTGTTCTGTTTGTGATTAAATTTTGAGTTGTTTTATATTTTAAAATGTTGTGGCGGTGAGTTTTATCTTGCAATGACTTTTAATTTAGTTTTGGTTTCAGTTTTAGGGACTATCCTAAAGGTGTGGGTTTTCATGCAACAGTTGTTTATCATACAAGAAAAGTAAGTGTGATGCGATTAAATAAATTGCAATAAGGTAAATTGCAAGTAAATTGCAATAAAATAAAAGCTTACCTGGAGAGTCTTCTCGTCATCCCAAGCTGCACTTAAACACAATTTAGAAAATTTAAGCAGGTTCCTAGTTAAAGCTAAGGGAAGGGTTATGGTTTTCTACCAAATTCCTAATCCTATAGCTAGTCATTTCCTATGACGTCTAGGTTCTTGTGTTTTGGTTTGACGACGATTTTCTTCATCAAAGAACAATTAAGTTCAATTGTTCTTATAAACATCCTATCATATTGAGAAAGTATTTAAGACGAATCTTAAACATCTTTTCAATACTTCTAGGATTATTTTAAGTCCAAATGGATTTAATCAATCAGGTGAGGTAATCGTCCGAGAATTCAAGTTTTGTTGTTATCTTGCTCAGTGAACTAGGACATTTGAATATCCTATAAGTGAAGTAACATTTCACTTAACACTCCATTTAAGAGTTATGACAATAAGATCTTTTGAGGGCAAATTGATGTTCAAATGGTTTGTGATTTAATTTAATTTCAGTTGACGGGTTTAAATTTGGAATAGTGTTCAAGTTGCTTCATATTTATTTTTGAATTTCTTTATGTCTTAGGTGATGTTATTTTTAATTTAATTTAATTTTAATTTAATTTAATTTAATCTGGTTTAATTTTAATTTTAATTTAATTTGGTTTAATTTTAACTTGATTCCATTATTTAATTTAATTCAATTTTAGTTTGATTTGATATGATTTAATTTAATTTAATTTGATTTAATTTAATTTGATTTAATTTCCTTTAATTTAATTTGATTTAATTTAACTTAATTTAATTTTAATTTAATTTAAATTTTAATTTAATTTTATTATTAATTTTAATTTAATTTAATTTAATTTGATTTTAATTTAATTTTAATTTAATTTGATGTTAATTAATTTAATGTAATATGTTTTAATTTAATTTTATTTAATTAATTTAATTTAATTTTAATTAAATTTAATTCAATTTAATTCAATTTAATTTAATTTGTTCAATTTAATTTAATTTAGATTAATTTAATTTGTTTGATTTAATTTAATTTTATTTTTAATTTTAATTTAATTGAAAAATTTAAAAAAAAAGTTTAATAATTTATCTTTAATTTAATTTAATTTAAGTCCTTGAACATTTTAAAACTTAAATTTAAATTATCATTTTAATTGGGGATTAAATATTATTGAGATGATTAATTTAGGGATCCTTAGATTAAAGAACAAATCTCTTCTTAATAATATCCCTATTTAATAATTCCAACTTTATTATTCTTCCAAATTTAGTCAATTATTTAATTAAGGTTTATTTTAATTATTTTTAAATTGTTTAATAGGTTTCTATCCCTTAATTATTTAAATTTCAATCATCCAAATCAGATTAAGATCAAATATTTTACTCTTTAATTTTATTAAGCCTAAAGTTTTAATTAAAGGTTAAAATTTTAATTACCATTTTGCCCCTTCAAGCTTAATAACTTCATAACTCACTAAATTGAGCTTAAATGAACTTGAAATTTTTATGTGACTTCACTCATATGCTAATAAGGACATGAGAGGAGAAAATGTGATTTTTCTGTATTTAATTTATTTATGTAATTATTTTTGGTAGAAAATAGGGATTTCCAAGGAAAATTTAATAATATGACCAAGGGAAAGTTTCTGTCCTTAAAAAAATTATGGGACATTCCTAATGACTAGAGGACCACTTGGACCAATTTTGGTGATTTTTTTAATTATATTATTTTTATTATAATTATTTGAAGTTTTGGAGTATTAATTAATTTAAAAATAAAATAAAGGTTGAAAAATAAATTTTATATTTTTTAAAAATCTCTCTGATATCAAGGAAATTAGAGAATCAATTTTTACAATTTTCTGATTTTTCTTTGATTTATTAGAATTATTTTAGTGGAAATGCTAAAAAATACATTTTTTTTAATTTTAAAATTACCTTAGGGCTTTAAAATTTAATATCTCATCAAATAGACCTAAGAAAAATATGGGGTTTGTTCCTAAGTGATTAGAATTCAAAATATGACATTTTAGTGAATTTTATTATTTTTGTGATTTTTTTATTATATTTTTTTAATTATTAAAATATTAAAATAATACAAAAAATCAACTTTTTTAGAAAATTGAAATTTTAATTTTTTTAAACTCCCCTGATATCAGAGAGGCTCCAAAACTAAATTGGTGAATTTTTTAAAAGTATTTTGAAAGTTATGAATTTTTAAAGTTCAAATTGACTAAATGGCTTAATCAACCCATTTAGTAGGGCTAACCAAGTCCAATTGACTTCAAATTTTTATGGTGGGTTCCTCTGATCCTAAAGGTCAGTGGAGAATAGATTTCAAGTCAATTTGATGTATGGTTAACTCTAATTAATTAGGGACCTATTTTGGGTGTTTAAGCCAATTAGGGTTATTTTAAATGAACAAATTCAAAACCTATTTTTCCTAGGGTCCTCTGGTCATAAGAGACATTACCAAATTTTCCTAGAATTTATTTCAAAACATGCTAATTATTGGATTTAAAATACTCAAAACAGTAACATGAATTTTAAAAATCAATAACTTCTCATAGGGATGTCCTCTGACTTTGAAAAATTCAGGGAATGTTCCCAAATTCAGAGGCTTCAAAAGCCCTATGGTCTCATGCCATGGTGAATTTCCTATATGCATGGAGAATTAAAACAATGCAGAGGGTAAATAAATCATTAAAAATAAAATACTTGATGAAATTAAATGATTTAATTTCCACATTATTCTCCTCTGTTCAGTGAGCAAGAGGGTATTTTTTTTTATTTTTCTGATTTTTCTACACAAAGTTATGGATTTTTGAAGTTTATGGGATTAAATAAATAGAAAAATACCCTAATTTTATATTTATCCACGCGGCGCCGCGTCAACCTCGGCAGCTCCGAAACGCCGCGTGTCGCCTTCTGATTCACCGCCGCCATCCAACTCAGCTCTCCGGGGGCCCGCTGTATCGTTCCGTCTCCTCATCCGGCGCGATCCTGGCCGTCCGTCCGCGCGTGTATTAAATGAACGGCATCCGTTCATCGTCCCCAAGCCTCCTAGCCCGAGAACCGTCCACACTAAATCCTTAATATCTCACTCAATACTTAACGGATTTTCGTGTTCTTGTGCTCTATGGATTCATCTTGAAGAGACGAATACATCTATACGGTGATCATGCATTGAAATTAAGGCATTTGAAATGGAGAATCTCCAGAAGCTCGGGATAAAGAGTTAGCTCTTACCTTTGCTCGTAGAAGTGTAGCTTCAATCCGAGGGTTGTGTCACCTTCGATTGGGTCCAAGCAAGCTCCAGATGAAGTCCCTTGGCCTGGTGAATTTTCTAGGTATGATTTCGACCAAGCCCGATCACAAAGCTTGGAGTCTGGAACAACTGGGTGGCCTGGAGATGGGGATTTCAATGAGAAACCTCTCCTCTTGGTCTAGTGAAGGTGTAGGGCCAATCAATTTGAAGATTGGCTCACTGTGGCAAAGTGTCCTGGTTTTTGGGTGAAATTTCAGTTGGGAAATTGGATTCTGTTTGTGGGGATTAGGGCAAATTGACACTGGGGATCAACTGCTCTAAGTATGGAGTAGGGTTTGGAACAATTTTGGCAGAGTTTTGGCAAGGTTTGTGCAACTCTCTTCCATGGCCGTGAGGGGGTTGGGTTTAAATAGAGGTGGTTGGAGGGCCTCACAGGGATAGCCAAGGGTGGGGATCAGCTGCTTAGGTCAAGGGAAGAACAGCTACAATGGCCACTGGGCATGGGGCAACTCGACGAAGGTGGAATTTCAATGCTTGGCTCCTTCCCATGTCTCGGCCATGGTGTTTTCCGGCGACCCAGGTGGCTGGCCGGCAGGCATGGGTCACCCTCAGGGTCAGGAGGTCCAGGGCTTGAAGTTGGTGAAGGCAATTGGACTTGGACATGTGTAAAGTGTTTGAATCAAAGTAGAATGGGGTAAGGGTATATTTTGGCTCAAATTGTTCAAATACATGGATTGGGCTAGGTGCACCTTCCCATGGCTAGTTTGGGCTAAAGATAAAGTGGTTTAGGTCAGCTTAATTAGTGGGGAAGGGTCACCATCCAAGTACAATTAAGTTTAAGCATGGTTTAGTGGAGTCATGGAAGTGGCTAATCCCCTTAAGAGAATATGGAAAGGGCCTCCTCCTCTTGCCATCTTGGGTATGGTGAGGTGGAAAGTAGATTCCATGGCTCTCATGGCTCCCATGTGGCTCATGCATGGCTTCATGGCTCACCTTTGGCTTGGAAAAAGCTAAGTCAACTTTCATGAAAGAGGTTTTTAGGAATTTTGGTAATTTAGGAGTGATTTGATGGGATTTGGCACATGGCTTGATTTGGAATCATTTGATGGTTGATTTGAACTTAGGGATGATTTTAATTAAGGGTATGATGAGAATAATTTGTCATATGGGCTTTAGCATGAAATTTGGGCTTTTAGGAAGGTCTAAGAAAGTGGGCTTTTGGTTTAAAAAAATTTTATGGATGGGAATTTTGTGAAGTATTGGGCCAAATAAATGTTGTGTTTAGTTCATAGATGTTTCATGAGTGATTTGAAGCAAGTTGGGAGTGATTTGGGTTTGAATTGGGTTGAATTTGGGCTTCCTTGGTGAATGGGCCAATATGGGTCAAATTGGATTAACTTGGGCCAATGTTGGGCTAGGGTTGAAATTGATGTAAAACAAATGTTGGAAAATGTTTATGGGAGTGTTTCAAAGAGGTTTTGACTTTGGTTGGGTTTTGATTTTGAGGTTTGGGCTTATTTGGGTTAGGTTTGGGTTTAGGTCAAAATTGGGCCTTTTAGCTTTGGGTTGAATTTGAGTGGGGTTTGGGTCTAAATTTTGGGCAAATCATGTTAATGTTTTGTTTATGGGGATGCTAAGGAAGGTTTAGAAAAGGTTTGGGGTTAATTGGAGTTGAATTGGGTGAGTTTGGGTTAGGTTTGGGTCATGGGTCCAAATTGGGCTTTAAGGCCAAAAGTGAAATTGGATCCAAATGTCAATCAAATTGGACTTGGATTTGGTTTATATTGGTGTTGGGAATGTTGAATTGAAGTTTAGAATTGAATTGGACCAGAATTTGGGTCAATTGGGTAGGTTTGGTTTGACATTGGGTTCACTTAGGGTTAAAATGGGTCAAATTTAGGGTTTTGACAAAAGTGGGGTAAATTGACAAAATTGGCCCATGGTGTAGTTGAACAAAATGAAATTGGGATATTTTAGATTTTTTGGAATTTTCTGGGAATTTTCTAAATTTTTTGGATTTTTGGGTCAAGTGGGGTATTTTGGGTATTTGGAGGGTATTGGGAGGTATTTTTGGAATTTTTGGTATTTTTGGGTATGGATGATCAATTTGAGTAATGTGGGAATGTTTGGGATTAATTTTGAGGAATTTTGGGTAATTTAGGTGATTTTGCAAATTTTGGGTAGTTTCAAAAGGTTTTGGGTAAAGGCGGGTGTAGGGTCCCGGGGGTCAAAAATTGAAAATTTGGAAAATTGAAGATTAGGTGAATGTAAGTGGAATAAAATCATTTTGGTCGAGCCATGAAGCCATATCAAGACCACATGAGCCATGAGGGGACTCATTTGAGGCATCCACTATGTTGTTCCTAACCCTCTTAGCCAAGGGCTTAGGGGTTAAGGACCATCCATGTGGATCACCTTCATGAGTCAGGAGATCAAGTTAGGTATGGGTGTGTTCTTAGGATGTGTGTGAAAGTGTAGTGTATAGGTGTAGTGTGTGTGTGTAAGTCATCCCTTCACCAATGCCAAGTGCTCGGTCGAGGCTGTTGATAAATTTGTTGAGGTTGTTGGTAAGTACGTTGTGGTGGTTAATAGCTAGGTTGTGGCCGCTCTGGCTGTATCTGCACTGGCTGCTTGCCCTTATCTACTACCGCGAAGATTCCGGACTTCTTTTCGAATGCTTTCACCGGTTTCTATTTATCGGTCTTGTCCACGAAACTTAGCTACTTTACTTCCTCTTGTAAGCTCCCGGCCTTGCTAAGCAACTTCTCAAAAGTCTAGATTGTAAATCCTTTAAGGAGAAGTGCTATCGGGCCGTGGATACATTTCAGCAAAATACCAATCGCATGTTGTTCCTGAAGTTGTGGTTCACACTTCATGCTTAAATTTCTCCATCGAACTATGTAATCCACTAGAGTTTCGTTCAGTTTCTGTTGCTCCACCACTAAATCACCGATAGTGATGTGGTGCCGAGCTCCGGCAAACCGCTTAACGAAAAGGTTTTCTAACTCTGAAAAGGTCTTAACTGAGCCATTTGGCAATTCTGCATACCAATCGAAGGCAATCCCTGACAGCCTGCTGACAAACTGCCGAAAGAGTAAAGCATCGCTCCCACCAGCATTGCAACAACTAGCACAAAAATGTGCAACATGCTGCCGGGGGTTTCCTGTGCCATCAAAAGTCTTAAACAGAGGTGGTACGAAGCCTTTTGGGTATTGGAAGACATAAGATACTTCAGGGAAACGTCTACCCGTCTGAATAGATGCTCCACTCTTGGACTGTGCTAAGGCTTCTCGCACCTATTATTCTACCATGTTTTTAATGTACTTTTCGAGAATCATGCTCTGTGCAGAATCCTTCTTTGGTTGCTCGTCTCCGTTGACGGATGTGATCTCTTTTCCTCCATATGCAATATGGATGATCTCTGGGGTATTTCTTTCTGAGGTTGTACCTGACTTTGGAGAGTGGCTAAAGCAGCAACCATTTCTTCCATCCTCCTTGCCATTTGAGAAATTGTGTTATCCTTATCCTGAAGTTGTGCTCTCATCACTTCCAGTTCATCTCTTTCCGCTGCTGTCGGAGCACCTTGTGAAGCTGACGATGCTCATCTTTCAACCATGTTGATCTCGGCATACTCTTCATCCATAAATTCTGATGAATCAACTTCATTTTCTAACTTTTCCCCTCTTTCTTTTGCCAACAGTCGGATATCTGTCCTTAGCTTTCCTATAGCATCCTCGAGGGGTCTCTTCCACACGGTCTCGCAGTTGTCGTATGATGGCTATTGAACTTATTTTCCCGGAGTTTCTTTTATTACAGTGGCACTTCCTTCAGATTCAAGCCTCCTGACGAGACTTTTCTTCCCAAAATGATCTGATGCTTTCTGTTCACCAATAGTAGTTTGCCACACCATCCTTCTCGTAGTATGTGGCCTAGGACCAGATGGTCGGTCAGCTGTACGTAGGTTGGTGGTGTCCTCCCTAATATGGTGTCCCGATACGATAACAGGCAAATTCCTTTCATTGGCTCGTGCCTTTTTCCTTGGTTTTTCCTTAGCAATGACCGGGTTTACTCGCGGTCCAAGGCGGGATTTGGCTGGCACCCGTCCCATTCTCCTCAGATTCTCAGATACGGGGCATCTCTCTTTCTTTGCTAACTTTTCTACTACAGCTTGCAGTCGAGTAAGCGGCGTAGCCCTAGCTCTTTTTCTTTTGTTGTCACTGTAATATGCAGGTCGGGGTAACGCAGCAGCGATCCTCCGGGCATCTTCTTCATCAGCTGCAGAGAGAGGGTGGAACCTACTTCCTCCTAACAGTGGTAAATATTCATGCAGCTCTTCTCTTTCCTCAGGAATTTCCTCTAGAAAAGCAACTTCAGCAGCTTTGGCCTTCTTGATCCTGGCGATCTTTCTGCCTCTGTTTCTTTTCTGAGTCCGATTCAGGGGTGTAAACTTTGAACTAGACCCGATTTCAAAAACAGATGGTTTTGCAGCAAAATTCGTACCCTCCATGGTGGTAGGTTCATTATAAACTTGGATTCCCTTCCCTTTCAGTTGGGCGGGAATTGAGGCAGGTGTAGAGACGACTACACCAGTGGGGGTAGAGATTACAGTCCTCCTACGAACAGTGATATCTTTTTCAGCTGGAACCCTTGGCAGGGGAGGAAATTCTTGAGTCGATTTTAGGTTGAACTCAAGCACGAGTTTCTCAGTTTCTGGCGCTTTGTCCATTAGAGTAAAAAGCGTGACGTCAATGAACTTGATTTTTGTATTGTTAAATCCTTGTCCAAAACGGATGATCCCATTGTCGAGCAGCTCATCATTGTAAACGGTGAAGTCTATTTCGTTGGTGAAGGAGAAGATTAACTTTGGGGCAGACATTTTCTGCAGGGTAGATTCTGAGTATTAGTCCCGAATTATGCTTCCTTTTGTCACAAAATTTAGGACGAAAAAGAAAGAGTCCGAACACATTTTCATTTATCTTAATGCATTTGCGATCTAAAAGAGTTTGTTTATTAAAGGGTTGTTTTATTAGAAGATTTGTTTATTAGGAACGAAATGTTTAAAGAACAGAGGTTTATAGAAAAAGGAAGGGAACCGGTTCGGAATTGAAAAGGGAGAGAAATTCTCATAAGGCTTCTCAATCCGAAGGACTACTCCTAAGCTAACACCTATTGGGGGTCCACCTCACCTCTTAAGAGGCAAAAGGATTTCGGAACCTCTCTGTTTAGGGGTGTCTAAACAGTGGCTCTTAATCCAAGAAGAGTTGATCATACATGTTCAAGGCAGAAATGAACAAGATATCTCAATGGAAGAATGGCAGTTTGATCCACTAGGGGTATGGATTTACTACTGATTTATGAAAGCAAAACCATCTGATCACGATGGAGAGAGGAACTCCTCCCCAACGGAGTCGCCAGAAGTTGTCGGCATATTTTTAGGTTGTAAGTTTAATTTTAAAAAGGGGTCGCCTACAGAAGTTGTCAGCAAATTTTTAGGTTTTAAATTTAATTTAAATATATATAATTTCGAAAGTAACATTTGATTTTGAAAATAATTTTAAGTTTGAAAATTTTAAGATATGAAATTTAACCGATCTCACATCTCGAAATATTTTATATAAACGAGCACCGCTCCACAAACCGTGTATCAATCCCGAAGAATAGACACACTGCTTGATGATGGGGCTTGATTAAAAAAACTAGGAGATTTGTGACATTCGTTTGGTCTGCGAACCAATTTTATAAGCCGACAAGTTCCCCTGCTTAATATAAAGGAATCAAGTAGGGTTTATATTACCTGGGTTCTTAAAGTTCCCTATAAGGGCAAGCCCCTATAGTTAATTACATCATAAATATCCGAAGACACTTAATAAAAATCTCGATAATGGTCAGTGGTTTTTTTCTCAAGAATTTCAAAGTTTAAGGTTTTCAAACAATTGGACTTTGGAGATTTCAATAGGGAGTAGCTCAAATTTGGAACATTTGTTTTGAGAATCCAAGGGAAGAAAAGTAGGGGATGTCACAGACTCGAAGTGAACTTCGGTGACTTCCCAGACTATCCTATCGTTTGGCTTCGATTTAAGAGTTTATTTAATGTTGTAATCCTGCCAATTAATTAATTAGGACTTATACTTGTATGATGTAGTCACACAAATAGCCTCGAAGATGTGAGGGCTTATGTCGTACCAAATGACTGCCTCGGAATCTTAAGTCCGATTAGAGCTTAATTTGCATAACATGATTATACAAATGCCTAACAAAAAGTTGAGGATTTATGTTGCACTAGGCAAGCTACCTCGAAATCCTATGGCTTGGTTATTTAAAACTGAGAAAGGTTTAGCTGATGTAGACACAGGTTCTGCTGATGATGATGACCGTGCTGCCCACTTTGCTCCAAGCTTTTTGTTGTTGCAGAGGTTTAGTTTTAGAAGATGAAAATCAGAAGATGAGAGAAGTTTTTTGGTTTAGAAGAGTTTTAAAGTTCAAATGTCTTTAATGTTTTATTAGGGGAATCTTAAAGTTGATTATAACAACACCGGTTAAGATCCCGCTATTCCATCATTTTGGCACCGTTATTTTTATCGGATTCACTTAGTCCAGATGAATTTGCTAAACTTAACTACATGAGTTCCACATTTTCATTTAGACCGTGGAAAATCCCGTTAGCAACATGTAGGTTACATCATCCGAGGTATTCCTGATCGTCCACGAGATGTTTTAATTTAATTGCAACCGTAGTTTTATTGTTCTGTTTGTGATTAAATTTTGAGTTGTTTTATCTTTTAAATGTTGTGGAGGTGAATTTTATCTTGTTGTGACTTTTAATTTAGTTTTGGTTTCAGTTTTGTGGCTATCCTGAAAGTTTCATTTTTCATACAACATTCTTGTTTAACATGCAAGAAAGGTAAAGTGCAGTACAGGAAAATAAATTGCAATAAAAATAAAAACGTACCTGGAGGGTCTTCTCATCATTCCAAGATGCACTTAAAACACATGTTAAGGCATTTAAATATTTATAACAAGTACATAGGTAAAGCTAATGGGAAGGTTCTGCTTGTCTACCAAAATCCTAATCCTATTGCTAGTCAATTTCTATGACGTCTAGGTTTCTGTGTTTTGTTAAGGATGATTTTCTTCATCAAAGAACAATTAAATTCAATTGTTCTTCTAAAACACCCCATCATATTGAGGAAGTGCTTAGGACGAGTTCTAAACATCTTTTCCATATTTTTGAGATTATTTTTTAATCCAAATGAGTTTTATTGCACAGGTGAATTAATCATCCAAAAATATAGTTTAGTTTGTTTCTTGCTCAGTGAATTAGGTTGTTTGATTAACCTATAAGTAAAGTGATATTTCACTTGATCCTTTACTTAAGAGTTATAATAATGAAATCCTTTAGGGGGCAAAGCAGTTTATTAAAGAATTTAATAATTTAAAATTGGAATTGGTGATTTAAAATGATTTAATTTAGTTATGAAATTTTAATAATTTAAAGTTTGGAATAGAGTTCAAGTTATTTTATTCTTAAATGTTTTAAACCATTTGAATTGAAAGAGGAATTTAAATTATTTATTTTAGACTTTAATGATTTAATTTTAATTTAATTGCAATATTTTAAATTAACTTTTAATTGGTTTGATTTTTTTTAATTAAGAATCTTTTTTTTTTAAGTTGATTTTGATGCTTCAAGTTTGATTTAAATTTGCTTTCAAGTGATTTTTGAAATTAATTTTTTTTTCTTTTTAATTCAATTTAATTATCAAGTTATTTAATGTTTTGAGTTTTAATTTAATTAAGGTTTACTTTCCTTTTAATTATTTAATTATTAATTTTATTTGACACTTTAAATTTTATTAAAAGTTAAATATTATTAAAGTGATTCATTCAGGGATTTTAGTTTAAGATATTATAATCTCTCTAAATTATATCCCCATTTTAATAATCCAAATTTTAACTTATTATTCCAAAATTCAAATTGTTTAATTAATTAAAATTTACTTTAAATATTTTCAAGATGATTAATGGGTTTCTACCCCTTTAATTCTCTAGGTTTCAATCTTCTAATGAAAATTTTAAAATCAGATATTTTACCCCCCATTTTGATTAAACCTAAATATTAATTAGGGTTAAAATCCTTTAATTACCTTTATACCCCTTTATGCTTATTTATTTCATAACTCATCAAATTAAACTCAAATGAACTTGAAATTTTTATGTCACTCCAATCATATGTCAATTAAGACATCAGAGGAGAATATGTGATTTTTTATGAATTTAATTTAATTTATATAAATATTTTTGTGAAAAATAAGGGTTTTTAATGAAAATTCAACAACATGACCAAGGTAAGGTTTCTGTCCTTAGGAAAATTATGGAATGTTCCTACTGACCAGAGGACCACTTGGACCAATTTTAGTGTTTTTTTTAATTATATTTTATTTATTATAATTATTTTGAGTTTTAGAGTGTTAATTAGTTATAAAATAAAATAAAGGTTGAAAATTAAGTTTTATATTTTCATAAATCTCTATGACCTCAAGGAGTTCATAGAAATAAATTTTATAATTTTTTTTATTTTTCTTTGATTTATTAGAATTAATTTAGTGAAAAGGTTGGAAAATCCATTTTTAATATTAAAAATTGTCTTAAGGTTTTAAAATTCAATATCTTTACTTTGAGGCTTAGGAAAAATATTTGGTTTGTTCCTAAGTGATTAGGAATCAAAATATGACATTTTTATAGTTTTTATTATTTTTTTTTATTTTTATTATTTTTAATTATTTAAAATATTAAAATATGGTGAAAAATGAAGATTTTTAAAAAATTACAATTTTAATTTTCATAGACTCCTTTATATCAAAGAGCCCACAAAACGTATTTTGTGAATTTTTAAAATGTATTTTTGGAGCTATGAATTTTTAAAGTTTAATTTTACTCATGTGACCTAATTAATCCATTTATTGGGGTTAAATATTTCCAATTGATTCCAAATTTTTATGTGAGGTCCCCCTAATCCTAACGATTAGTGAAGAATTATTTTCAAGTTCTTTTGATGTGTAGTTAACTCTAATTAATTAAAGTTCAATTTTGAGTAATTAGGCCAATTAGGGTTATTCTTAATGAATTAACTCAAAATATAATTATCCTAGGGTCCTCTATTCCTAAGAAACTTCCCCAAATTTTTCTAAAATTTTCTAAGCAATATGCTAATTAATGGAATTAAAAAACCAAAAACAGTGACATAAACTTGAAAAATACTTAACTTGCCATAGAGATAGCCTCTGACCTTGAAATATTCAGGGAATGTTCCCAAGATCAGAGGCTTAAAAAGCCCTATGGTCTCATGCTATGGTGAATTATCTATTCAAATGGAGAATTAAAATACTGAAATGAGTAAATAATTAATTTAAAATAAAATATTCATCAAATCAACTCAATTCTTTTTCCACATTATTCTCCTCTGTTCACTAAGAGAGTATTTTTATTTTATTTTTGTGATTTTTCTACACAAAGATATGGATTTTCTAAGTTCTGGGTATTTAAATAAATAAAAAATACCCCTAATTAAATACTTATCCACGCGGCGCCGACTCATCCTCGGCAGCTCCGAAAGCCCACGCGTCGCCTCCCTATTCGATGCTGCCATCCAACTCAACGCTCCGGGGGCTCGCGGTTCATGTCCCGTTCACTCGTCCGACGCGATCTGCATCATCCATTCGATACACGCTCGATCCAACGGCGGCCTATCATCGTCTCCGCCTGGTGTGTCCCGAGAGCCGTCCACACTCAAACCCTAAGATCTCTCTCATTTCTTAATGGATTTTCATGTTCTTATGCTCTATGGATTTGTCTTGAGGAGACGAACACATCCATACGGTTTATGTGCTATGAAATTAAGCCAAGCAAAATAGAGAATCGTTAGATGCTCGGGAGGAAGAAGGGGTTCATACCTTAGCTCTGAGAAGTGAAGCTTCAATCAGAGAGTTGTGGCACCTTTGATTGCACCCAAGGAAGCTCCAGATAAAGTCTCTGGCTCTGGGAAATTGCCTAGGTATGAAAGTGAGTAAGGCCGATTTCAAAGCTTGGTCGATAGAGAGGATGGCTGGCCTGGTGAGAGGGCTTTCACTGCGGAACTCCTTCCCTTGGTCCTGTGCAGGTGTGGGTGAGTTTAATTTGATTTTGGTGGAGATTCCAGGGATGTCCTGTTTTGGGCTGAGAATTGAGCTCCAAAATTGAGCTCAATCAATGGGGTTTAGGGCAAGAGAACAGTGGGGATGAATTGCTCTTGGCTTGGGGAAGCTCTGTGAGGAGTTTGGAGGGATTCTGTGAAGGTCGATTTCAGCCAACCTTTTGGCCGAGAGGGGGTGGCTTGTTTAAATAGCCATGGACAGGGCTTCCCAGGGGCAATTGATGGCTGGGATCAGCTGCCTAGGGGAGGAGATGAAGATTTGTGGTGGTCATTGGGCATGGGACAACTCAGCAGGTGAGAATTTGAAATTTGACTCATTCCAAGCTCCTCGGCCATGGCGTTTTTCGGTGGCTTGGTGGCTTGCCTGCCAGAGTCAAGTCACCATCCTGATCAGGAGGGTTAGGGCTTGAAGTTTGTGGGTTCAATTGACCAATGCTAAGTGTAAAGAGGTTTGATTTAAGTGGTAAGGGGAAGGGTCATTTTAGGCTCATTTTGGTTTATCCATGGTTTAGGGCTTGGTGCACCATCCAAAGCTCTGATTTTGGGCTGAGGGGGTCAGGTGAGTCAGCTTAGAGGAGGTGGTGTGGTCTTCATCCATGGTGAGGTGGCTAAGTTTGGTTTAGAGTGTTGCATAAATGAGGTTAAAATTCTTAATGAAGGTTTAAGAAAGATCCCCCCTTCTTGCCATTAATGGCAGGGTGAGGAGAATTTGTCATGTGGGCTTTAGAGCCAAATTTGGGCTTTTTGAAATCATTTGGGATGGGCTTTTAGAATGGTTTTAGAAAGTGGGCCTTTAGGTTTGAAAACAAATTGGTGTATGGAAATTTTGTGAAGGACCATGCCAAATAAATGTTGGGTTTAGTTTAGGGATATGTCATGAGTGATTTGAAACAAATTTGAGGTGATTTGGAGTTGAATTGGGTTTGATTTGGGACTTTTTGGTAAAGGGGCCAATGTGGGTCAAATTGGGCTAACTTGGGCTAAGGTTGGGCTAATGTTAGATTTGATATAAAATTAATGTTGAGAAATGTTTATGGGATTGTCACAAAGAGTTTTCAACTTTGATTGGGCTTTGATTTTGAGATTTGGGCCCATTTGGGTTTATGGTGGGTTTAGGCCAAAAATGGAGATTTTGGTTTTGGGTTAGGTTTGGGTGGAGTTTGGGTTAAAATTTGGGGCAAATCTTGTTAGTGTTTTGTTTGTGGGGATATTAGGAAGATTTAGGAAAAGATTTGGGATTAATTGGAGTTGAGTTGGGTTAGTTTGGGCTAAGTTTAGGTCATGGGCCAAAATTGGGCTTTAAGCTTCAAATTGAAATTGGATCCAAATGTTAATCAAATTTATCTTGGATTTGGTCTAAATTGATATTGGGGATATTGAATTGAAGTTTATAATTGGATTGGATCGACATTGAGGTTAATTGGGTGGATTTGGTTTGACATTGGGCTTACTTTGGTTAAAATGGGCCAAATTGGGGGTTTTGGTAAAAGTGGGTTAAATTGACAATATTTGCCCATAGTGTAGTTGAACAAAATTAAATTGGAAATATTTGGGATTTTCTGGAATTTAGGGAATTTTTGGAATTTATGGATTTTTGGTTAAAAAGGGCATTTTGGGTATTTGGAGGGTATGGGGGGTATTTTTGGAAATTTTGGTATATTTGGCTAAGGATGATCAATTTAATTGGTGGGAAATGTTTAAGAATTGTTTTGAGGAATTTTGGGTAATTTAGGTGATTTTGCAAATTTTGGGCATCTTCAAGGGCATTTAGTAGGTTTGGTAGGTGTAGGGCCCCGGGGGTCAAAAATTGAAATTTGGGAAACATGAAGAGTGATAAGTTTGAGTAGAATGGAATCACTTTGGTTGAGCCATGAAGCCATATCAAGCCCATAAGAGCAATGAGAGGACTCATTTGAGGCATTCACTATGTTGTTCCTAACCCTCTTAGCCAAGGGGGCCTAGGGTTTAAGATCCATCCATATGAATTACCTACATGAGTCAAGAAGTCAAGCTAGGTATGAATGGTTTTAGGATTTGGAATGTGTGTGAAAGTGTAATGTGTGCAGGTCAACCCTCACCAGACCAGGCCACTCAGGGTAGTCCTAAGGTTAAAGAGTCCTATAAGGAACTCATCCTTTAAACCACCACATTTGATCTTAACCCTCCAAGTGACTTAGGGGTTTACAATCAAACTTATGGGGTTTGCAAGGAGTTAAGAGGTGTTTGAACTTTTAAGTGGTGGGTTCCATTTCTAGTCCTCTAAGATGTCAAAGGAAAAGCCTAAGGCTAGATCCTAAGTACTAAGGAGAGAGAAGAGAAAAGACCTCATCAAAAATGAGGTCAACAACAATCAGATGGCTGAGAAAGCCAAAATTATGGAAGTGAATTGTACACAAATAGTAGAATACATACCTATGGAACTATCACAGATAGTCAGAGACAGTAGATTGAAGTATACACCTCCTCCCCTCCTGTTGAGCAATTGCTAAAGAAATAAAAAAAATCTCTCCTGACTGAACATGATAATTAACTGACAATATATAAAAAAATGAAGAAAAAAAACTTTGAGCGCTTTAAATGTTTGAGAGGTAGATCGGTCAATATAGTAAAGTTGTTACAAATCTTTACTAACTTATTTAATGATTTGAAACAACAGAAGATTTCATATATTGTATATGGACTATGAATAATAATCTAACAAATCACATTGAATAAGAAAACTTGAACCTAGAAGGTGGATGAAGGAAATGACAAAAAAAACCTTGCATTTTAGATGTTGCTCCAATTACGAGCGAGACCTTTGAGGCAATCCACCCGATATTGTCTGCGACAAAGAAGTAGATCACTTACCTTAAGTTATACAAATACATGATCAAGAGTGTTCTTACATTACATTTCATACCACCTTCAAGTACGACTAGTAGTTGTATATTAAAAACATATGAGAAAGTACATTGCATGCCACCGCACATTGACCATCGTAACTTTGAAGAAACTATTTACAATGTCTCTTTAATAACTCAGTGTGATATTATTTTTGGAAAAAAAATCAATATACTTGGCCTTGTAGAGTTTGGTGGAGCTTACTCCTTTTCCTACCAAGAGGTTTAGTATTAGTTATCAACCGGTATGGAGCCAACTGGGCCAAACACTATATACTATCCATTTCGCAAAGGAGAATCTCTATTATATTATGCAAGAAGCAGAAGTCCAAGCATCACTATTACTACTCGTCAAACATAGAATTGCAGAACATAGTCCCTCTTGCACTTTGAAGACTAAGAATCTTGGACTTACTATAGTTAGTGTCCCGCCCTAGTGTCTATATATTTTTATATTTATTGTTGTTATTATACGTTCTGAGAGCTTGTTATTATATTCAATTGATGTGAATATTTTATTATCTAATATGAAAACATTTATAATTTGCATTCTTTATTGAGGAGCAAAAATTTTAATGACTAAATGCAAGAATGCTAGACCTTGAAAGTACCAATTTCTTTCAAAGGCAAATTGTAAAACTTTAGCAGTTGAAAATTGGTCAGAACATTCAAATAGAAAATCAAAATCAAGCAAAACTTTAAAAAATAAAACTAAAATCAAATGAAATTTTCCAAAAAAAAAAAGGAAAAACAGACATAACCAATGGGACCATAAAAAAACAAGGCTAATCAAACCATCAAACCAAATGAAACTATTGAAACCTTCAAAGCCAAAGAAACCTTTAAACGAGAAAAAAACCAATGACAACTTTAAACCAAACAAAACTAATAAAACCTTCAAACCAAAATGAAAAAATAAATTTTCTTCTTAATTAGGTCTTATGTTGGATGTGAGTCTCTGTGCATTCCATAATAATATAATCACCCCATGCACAAATTTGTTTGGATGTGAATCCCGTTGCTTTCTATCCCAGCATGTTAGGTAAACCAAATCAATTTTTCTCCTTTGATTAGTTCTCAGGTTTGATGTGAGTAGCTGCGCTTTCCATCATGATCTAATCACTCTATGCATTTCTTTGGTTGGATATGAGTCAATGTGCTTTCCATCATAACATGTATAGGCAAACAAACAATCAAACAAACATGCAAACAAACAGACAGACAAACAAAAGAACAAAAAAAACAAACTATGAAAATAAATAATCGAATGAATATTCTCCCAATTAACTCTTAGGTTAGATGTGAAGTCGTATGATTTTCTATCACGGTCTAAACATTCTATTCACCCATTCAGATAGATTGGAGTCTACATGGTTTTCTTGCTTAATGTTCAATTAAATGAATCTTAATCATTCCATTTTTATGGGACAAGATGCTAAATGCACTTTCCTTAATGTGGGGATTCCAAGACCTAGTTTGACAATGTTCAAACTTTTCCATAGCTTTATTATGTTTCGGAGATCACCAGTCTTGGATTAATCCCTTTGTGGCACCATCACTATATGATCTGGTTTAATTGACATCGATTCATTCAAGGTTGGTTCGGTGTGTTTGTTCCACAAGTCAATTCTTTGGTTTCGTAACTCTGAGTAAGGATAATCCCTCTTTCTTAGTGTGACTCATCAAAAAATAAAACGTATTCCCTTTCCATCACGATGTGATCAGATTATTTGACCAAGCTGTAGTGAAATGTTTATGGTGTGAGTCAATTATTTTGGTAAGTAAGTCCAAATAAGAAGATGTCACTTGACAACATTTTCTGATTATGGCTCATCACAAATCTTTTAAATTATATATTTATATGGAGATGACTGGATTAATTAAATGATATGCCATTTAATACCTTGTATTCTAGATTATTACCTGTAACTTATAATAATTTAAATATTACGCATATTTATGAAAATATGTGACGAGCAAATCATTGCTTCCTAAGAAATAAGTGAGATAATGGATGCACACATAGATAGGTTTGTACATGAATAGAATTTATTTTGCAAGCAACCCACTACATATATTTCCAACATGTACAATAAATTAATGAAAATTATTAACATATTTTATTTTCTTCGAAGAACTTGAAAGTACTAAGATTTAATTTTCAAGATTTTAGATGTATTCTATTGGAATGCCATGTTAAGGTGATTACCATTAATGAGGGAAAGATTAGCTATATATCAACCTAAGCAACTCCTTGATTCTTTAATAGTTTATGATTAAGTTCTTGTTTAAAGGGATATATAAGATAGTAAAAGTGAAAGGAAAGAGTGTGATTATTGTTGTGTAGGTATATTATAATGTCGAACCAAGCATCTCAAGCTCAAATGTTGATAGTGAATGAATAAATTGACATGCAATCAAGAATGCTTGGGAACTTGCCTAAGAAAAAAATGAAGGTATGATAAGTCCAAGGTTCAAAATTTCATACCAATCTAAGATCACTAAATGGCCTACCTAAGCATAATATAGGCTTCTCAATATTGCTCCCATAGACATCATATGACTTCAAAGGCTACTTCAAGACTTTCATATCATTAGGGTATTCTCCTACTCCTATTTATTGTACAAACATCTCTGATTTTACATTTGTCAATAATCAAGTATTTCATACTTGTCTAGGACTATCATTTATGTCTAGGGTTCCAAAACCATTTTAGTACATACACATATTTAAAATCCAATTGAAGATAACATTTATCTTCGAGATAATGGACACTTCCAGGCCTAATCACACAGCGAGAGGCTATTAAAAATAGCTTGTTGTTAAACCCCAATAATAGTTTTGGTAATCCATGTTCATTACCTGTGACAATACATCCGATCTCTGTTAATAATACTCTATTGATTCCTATCAATCCTCCTAATGATTCCATTAAGCTTGATGGCAAAATATTCCTTTGGTCTTTAGCTCAAAATTATAGAATACCTAGACATTATTTTTTTCAGCTTCCAACACAAGATCCTTTAGTAAGAGAAAAATATCCAACTACCATCATCTCATATGTAAGACTTATTACTTACCATTTATTCTCATTATTTTAATGCTTATTTGTGATGTTAACTGTTAATACTACACGTTAATATTAAAATTTGTATCTTCTAACTTGGCTATGAAATATATATATATATATATATATATATATATATATATATAGAGAGAGAGAGAGAGAGAGAGAGAGAGAGAGGCACATTAAAATCAATAGAATTTCAAGCATACATCTAGATAAATATGTAGTTTGCATTGAGACCATCCCCGAATGCCTGATGCTCTCTCCTAACTTCCGATACTTAACTAGAAGCATTCGCAACGGTAGGCTTTCCAGCAGAAAGGAATAGAGAAATTTACATTAACGTTGTATATCATTACGGAAGACATTTTATGACAAAAATACTAAACACATCGTTGAAAATAAAATAAAAGGAAATTACTCTGCTATAACAATTCTCTCATTTTACAATCCGCATCTTATAATAGATATCAACATCAAACTGGGCTACAAATCCAGCCACATTTTTAGTGCAGCTTCATAAACGTACGACAATACCGTTGAGAGATGTACTAAGAGATCAAAAAATTCTCTAATCATACTAAAAGCTCATTTTTAATATATTTTTTCATTAGAACCGTATTTCTGCAGTTTACAAAAAACAAATGGTAGGCAATCCAATCCGTTAAAAAGTAAACCGAACAAACAGAATCCCACCGTCCAAAAAAGAAATGATTTTGAGTACTGTTCCATCATCAAGAAGCCCGTCATTTTTACCCACCATTTACGGTCATCTAACGCCAAACTCTGCCTGTAGCTTTCGAAGCAGCAAAACATATATATATATATATATATATAGATATATATATATACATGAAGGATCTGAAATTATCACTGGGAAGAAGATCCAGCACGCATAAACTGGACAAAATCACCATTGTTTATCTGATAGCTGGTTTCTCCATTAGGAAAGAGCCTATGGAGATTCTGCTCGCAGAGTTCAAAGAATTCACTACCCACAAAGCTGTAGTACTGAAGAGCAGACTGTTTACTGCTGCATTGTAGCTGAAGAATGTTCTGAAGTATAGCAGAGGGTTCCTCATTGATGGTTGAAGTTAGAGACGCAGCAGAATTTCTGATAGTGAGCTGCCTATTATTGCTGACCTGAAGTTTTAATTTTATTCTTTTAGCCATGGCACCAATTGGTAGCTCCGAGTTGGCGATTGCCTCCAAATTGTATCTGTTAAGCTCAAAGTTGGTAACCGCATTAGAACCCCTGAATTTGATTGCAGCGACATCATAGGCTTCAGCTGCCTCCTCCTCTGTGGCTGATGGAAAGATTTGGCAGAGCAAGAAGATAGGTAAGTAAAAGGAGGATGCGATTCTCAACATTGGAACTATTTTGGTCTGATGAGAACCAAGAATGTTAATTGTTCATATGTTGGCAAAATTTTGGAATTTATTTATGTTACTCCGTCTACTATGCTGCAATAAATTTTTTCACGAAGTTACAGTCTTAAGAATATCATCAGACGTTGCAATTTATTAAATCTAGGACTTTAATTGTTCATATAATGCCTTAATAACAGCAGCACTAGTTTTAATGAAGCACTCAACTCTGCTTTTTTATCTCTGTAAAATAACATACCAAATGTTCCCAAGTAGAGATCTTTGTTGCCTGTCACTCGGCCTATCCTAGCCTGCCAACGACCATGCTGGTGATGCCTATGTGATTGCATGTGGCCATTATAATCAAGAAGAGCGAGAAATTGTATTAAATTAAACCAGCCCCAAGAAATAGCCGAATAAAAAAAAATGATTTAGCTCAAGTAACAAGGCAAGAGAAACTGCAAAATCAAAGTTTACGGCTTCTGCAACATGATTACCTAGTTACACCTCTGTAGATAGAAGCCCCCCTAGAAAATCCATTGCTTTTCCTGCAAAGCAATGTAAGACGTATCAAACACTGGATTAAGCAGAGCATTAAATCCCCATTACAAATGATAAAAGAAATCCACACCTTCTCAAGGATGCAATGAATTCCGGTTTGGTCAAGCTTTGCATCTCCTCCATCTCTCTACAGTAGTTTTTCACCTACAAAAAAATATTTTCTTTTGTTCCATGAATTCATCATTCCTACAATTGCATCTCAGATAAATTCGATTAAAATTTAGCAAGCATAAAAGAAGAAGATGTACCCTAAAGCACGCGTGATCTTAATTGAGTTTATGAAAAAGAAGCCAACATTCATCACTTTTAGCCTCATACATTCTATTAAATAATTACTACGAAATTCCATTTCAAAAGCTTCTCATAAAAAGTCTTCTGAAAAATTTTTGGTATACCTCTGTAAATAAAAATAATAAAAGAACTCTATGTACTGTAGTGATGCGAACAAAAATAATAGGCGGCGTGATAAACTTGTACCGGAAAGTTCGTCCTTGCTGCCAGACCCCAATACTTCAAAGCAGCAAGATCATAGACCCTGGCGGCTCTCTCTTCATTGTCATACCCACCTGTAAGGCATTCAATGCTCGTGTAATTCGCAGAATACTACAAATAATAATAATAATAAATGGCATATGTTAAAAGAAAATGGGGCATTTGCATACGTACCACTCAATTGTTATATACTTACATCTACATATCTAACCCTGATTTTAATTTTTACATACCATCTAAATCCTTCCTTCCTATCAATATAAGATACCACTATTTTAAATTTCACAATGCACATATGTAAAATTATAATTAAGGTGTTAGATATATAAATACATAAGAATTGAGTGGTTGGAATGTAAATCTGTAAAAATAAATGCCGCAAGGTTTAACCGGTTACTCACCGAGATAAACTGCACGAGGAACATCAGGATATTTGCATGTAACACAGCATAACATAACACGTCAGTAGTGGAAATTAGTTGCAAAAATTCAAATCTTAACATTTATATTCTAAAATAAGCAGATAAATGCCATTAAAACAGTTCACTTGGTGTCCCAGATTGCATTTTCCACTACATCAGAAATGAGTAGAACAAAAATTAGTGAATTTCAGTAAAAAAAAAAAAAGGAGAACAGAGAGCATAAGAACACTTCAGAGACAGCACGTGATAGAAAGCCAGAGGACAGACATAAACGGGCCGCTCATCCGGGTGAGTATCATATATAAATATTTAAATGTGATTTCTGTAAAATCCCATTTTGAGTATTGATGCAAAACAGGAAATATCACAAATAAAACAATACTACTGTATTTCATCTAATGGCTAAAAAATGGCACACAATATGACTCCCATTTGCTATTTATTCACATCCACTTCATGATAGAAAATACTAGAGATCTCGAATATATTTAGATTCATTAAATATCTCAATCTAAAACTGTAAAAAGGCATAACAATTACTTGTGATGCAGAAATGAAAGTGATTGATGATAACATTAATTCCCTGGCCTAATTTTACGAAGATTTAATTTGTTTGACGTATAACTAATAACGCAATGGTACTATAGGCCTTCCAACAAGGTCCTACCCCTTCAACACTAGGTCCTTGGAGTAAAGCCCAAAAATCTTGCCCCCACCTCCATCAGCAGAACACGTGCATACTCGTCTCCACAGCAGGTAACATGTCATTTATCAGGACAAGCACGTTTCTCCTTCCCATACAAGATTTTTCTAAATAAGGTTTTTAACCATGGAAGTTAGATCATCAGCTGAAATATTACAGTATCATTAAGCAAAGTAAAATACATACATAAAAACATAGAGAGAGAGAGAGAGAGAGAGAGAGAGAGAGAGAGAGAGAGAGAGAGAGAGAGAGAGACCAAAAATGAAATACCTCTATTATTTTTCATTCACACTCTAACCAATTACGTCTTGGCTAATTTCCAATAGTCCTTTCTAGCAACTTGATTAAATTCTTCCAACATAACTACTAAGGTTTCATCGTCCCTGGTTGGTTCTATAAATCAAATGAATAAATATATGATTCAATTCTCATGAAAGTACATTTTTAGTCGTAACTCTTGCAGATGGATCTTATAAGTTTGACTGAGGGAAAGAAGCATAGGTTTATTCTCCACGAAGTGGATCTCTTTCTTATCCATAAACCCGCAGTTTTGAATACAAGTTATGACATTGATCTGACATAATATGGTTCATGAATAATATTATATTTAAACGCTTCAATTGTTAGTTTTCTTTTATTAAAACTCAATATGACTTTTTTCTTTGAAGAGTAACCAAAAAGTACAATGCCATTAGATTTAGTATCAAACTTTTCAAAATTTCATCTTTATTAAATACAAAATACAACAACAAAGCTTTAATTCCACTAAGTGAGGTTGTTACATATTGAGAAATTTAGGGCAAAGCAAACAAGAATCGACACAATCCAGAAGAACACAGAGATTTAACGAGGTTCGACAAAGATGCCTACATCCTCGGGAGCAGAGCGGCGAATTTCTTTTCACTAATCAAAAAGAAAGTACGGAATACGGGATACGACAGTTAAGCCCTAGTGGCTACTCACTGTGCTTATTTATAACTCGTAGAGTACAATATATAATTACCAAATTACCCCTCGTATAAACCACGGGGCCTTGCCCCTGCACCCCCAAACCCACATAATAAACTCCCCATTCGCTCGCTCCGCTCCAACATTAATTCCATATTAGGTATATGAGTCATACCTAACAAATCTCCACCTTGGCGAATATCCAGCCCCTTAGGAGATAAATACCTGGGAGTTTCTCATGCACCAATGTGGGTTGGGCCACCATGCTTCTCTAAGAATCGTGGATGCTCAACAAGTCCAAGCAATGCAAGAACTTGTTGATAGTAACTGGCTTGGTCAACATATCACTGCATTCTCATCAGTATGAACCTTCTGCAATAGTATCTCACCAGAAGTAATCAATTCTCTGATCTTGTGATACCTGACATCAATGTGCTTGGTACTCGCATGGTACACCTGGTTCTTAACCAAGTAAATAGCACTCTGACTATCACAATGCAACTGAACTCCACCTTGCTCAACGCCCGGTTCCTTCACTAGCCTAGTAAGACATAAAGCTTCTTTAGCAGCTTCAGCCACTGTCATATACTCTGCTTCAGTTGTAGATAATGTCACAATAGACTGAACTGTCGATTTCCAGCATATGGGCCCTCCACCAAGAGTAAACACGTACCCAGTTGTAGACCTTCTGTCATCCAATCGCCTGCATAGTCTGAATCAACGTACCCCACAACTGAAGGATCATTCTGCTGACTACCAAAGATAATTTCATGTCCTACAGTGCCTTTCAGATACCTGAAAATCCACTTGACTGCTTCACAATGTCGCCTTCCTGGTTTAGACATGTATTTGCAGACTTGACTAACATTATGAGCCAAATCAGGACGAGTACATACCATTGCATACATCAAGCAGCCAACTGCACTGGCATAAGGAACCTTTCTCATGTCTTTGATTTCCTCATCTGTCTTCGGACACTGTTCTGAAGAATGCTTGAAATGATTTGCCAATGGAGTGCTTACAGGCTTAGCATTGCTCATCTCAAACCTGTCTAGCACTTTTTCAACATAGTCTCGTTGAGATAAACACAGTCGCCTTGAGCCTCTATCCCGCTGAATCTCCATTCCAAGAATCTTCTTTGTAGGACCCAAGTCTTTCATCTTCAGGTACATGCACATAAGCAGGACAAACAAAAATTCTTAAGTGATCAAACTTAACTGGATTACCTGTCCATACCTCTTCTGCAACCTTGCCACCTAATGAAGCCCGAGGTGATCTATTGATGAGATAACATGTCATATTCACAGTCTCTGCCCAGAAGATTTTAGGAAGCCCCCGCATTCGGCCTCAAGCATCTTGCCCTCTCGCCTAAGGACTCCGTTCATCCTTTCGCAACACCATTCCGCCGCGGTGTATTCCGAACCGAAAAATGCCTTCGAATCCCATGCTCCTCGCAAAACTTCTTAAACTGTGAATCTCTGTACGCTGTGCCATTATCAG
The DNA here is from genome assembly GCA_022702705.1 of Papilionanthe hookeriana x Papilionanthe teres. Taxonomy (NCBI): domain Eukaryota; kingdom Viridiplantae; phylum Streptophyta; class Magnoliopsida; order Asparagales; family Orchidaceae; genus Papilionanthe; species Papilionanthe hookeriana x Papilionanthe teres. The sequence continues at coordinate 154,387,324 of CM040424.1, forward strand.
ATCTCAGATACTTGATCATTCTACCAGTTTGATTTTCCACCTCAGCTTTCCACAGCTTGAATTTAGAGAAAACTTCAGATTTCTGTTTTAAGAAATACACCCAAAATTTCCTAGAAAAATCATCAATAAAGGTAACATAATACCGAGATCCTCCCACTTATGCTTCCCTAGTAAGGCCCCATACATCAAAATGCACATAATCAAGAATCCCTTTAGTTTTATGCTCTCCAGTCATAAAACTCACTCTGGTTTGTTTTCCAAGAGTACATAACTTACAGAATTCCAACTTGCAGCTTTTCACACCACTTGTTGAGAAATTTATGGCAAAGCAAACAAGAATCAACACAATCCAGAAGAACACAAGGAGATTTAACGAGGTTCGGCAAAGATGCCTACGTCCTCGAGAGCAGAGCGGCGACTTTCTTTTCACTAATCAGAAAAGAGTACAGAATACATGATACAGTATTAAGCCCTAAGGCTACTCACTAGGCCTATTTATAACTGGAGAGTACAATATGTAATTACCAAATTACCCCAGTACTAAACCGCGGGGCCTTACCCCCGCACCCCCAACCCACATAATAAACTCCCCAAATTCGCTTGCTCCGCTCCAACATTAATTTCATATTAGGTATATGAGCCATACCTAACATTACATGAATCCCTCCTCTCTTGCGTCCTATTTAGTGTCATATTTTCATTTAATTCTAATTAATTAAGCCCATGTCTTCCTAGGTCTACCTCTGCCTTAGCATAAGTCGAATCTAAAATATCTACTCTCTTAATCAGAACATCACATGGTCGACATTTAATGTGACCAAACCATCTTAGTAGACTCTCTCTAATACAAAATATTAAAATACAAAACATCTGCATCAAAATATCTTCATAAGAGATCATGTTTACTTTAGGCCAAATATTAACTCTATTTAGAATATAACAAATCAAGTTTACTACTCCAGCCCAACAATCTATTGGTGAGTTAGATTCATTCAATATTCATCAGACGACTACAATTTTTTTTCAGCTAAAATTTGTGTACATTTCGGTGCAGAAACGTTTTGTACAATTCTTGGCCCTTTCTAAAATAATTTTAAATATATCATTCTTAAACTCTCCAACATGATCACTGTGAATTGTAAAAATCAAATATCCTTCTTTCCTCAGGCTTCCGAGAGTAAATACTCGACAAGAAAATTCATCCTATAAATTTCATGACATCGTCTACTCTAATCAATTTATAAGATTTCTCACATAGACATACAGTATTCCATAAAAGTATATGTACGTGAAGTATCCTAGAGGTCAAGACAATATAACTATCTTAAACCAATAAACTCGTAATCTGATTTGTTTTTCTAATCGACAGTCTCATATGTAATAACCAAGATTCATCTAAAAAAAATTTCAAACAGTATAACTCATGACTAGAGTCATACAACAAACGTCCAATAAGTAAACAATATTAATTCCAAGTCCTTCCAGGACGATACTTTATTTTACTTTAGTGGGTATATAGTAGATAAAATTAATATCAAAGTCTACATCACAATGTTAATTTATACAAAATTATGCTTTAAATCACTACCAAGAAAATCTTTTAATCAAGAATTTTTTTTTTTATTGATAAAAATTTTGGTTGTTCAAGAAGAAGCAAATACTACGTGGAAAATAGTAACAAATACTATTAAACAAGTGAACAAATGTGTTTGGGAAATAAAAAATAAAAGTTTTGATAAATAAAAAACAGTTGGTTGTGTAATAATAATGTGCAAGAAAAGATAAAATATAATAAGTTTTATTATAAAATTTGTTTTAAATATAAAAGCTTAGAGAATTGGGAAAAATATCAAAAGGCCCATAGGGAGTATAAAAAACAGTCCTCGATACTAAAAATTCTGCTTTTAGTAATCTTTATAATAGAGTAGACATCAATGAAGGTAAAAAATATATGAAAAAACTACCAAACAAAGAGAAAAGAAGAATCTCAAGTAAAGTAAATTAAAGATCAAAATCAAAAAGTATTTTTCTTAGAAAAAGATATTCAACATAGGTGGGTGAGTTATTTTGATAAACTCTTTAATGATTTTTCTGAAAAAACGGTTGGCCTTAGTGATCTTAATATTATTAATAATAATAAAACGTTTCATTTTTACTATCGTATTAGTAAAAAAGAAGTTGAGGATGCTTTAAAGAAAACAAGGGTGAAAAATTTGTAGGACCTCATAATATCCCAATTGAAGTGTAAAATTTTAGGAGATTTGGGAGTTTCTTGGCTTACTAAACTCTCTAATATTAAAAACTAAAAAGATGCCTGAGAAGTGGAGGAAGAGTATTTTGGTCCCCGTTTTTAAGAATAAAGGGTATGCACAAGAGCGTGTAAATTTGAGAGGAATTAAATTGATGTGTCGTATTTTAAAATTTTGGGAGAGGATAATTGAACATAGGTTAAGACGTATTACCAAGATTTCTCATAATCAATTTCGATTTATGTCGGGCAGGTCTACTATTGAAGCTATACATTTATTGAGAGGTTTCATGGAGAAGTATAGAGATAATAAAGAGGCTCTACATTTAATTTTTATTGATTTAGAAAAAGCTTACGATAAGGTTCCTAGAGATACCCTTTGGAGAGTTCTTGAGAAGAAATGTGTTGATATGACTTATGTTCATTTCATTACTGATATGTATGCTAGAGTTGCTACTTGTGTTTGAACAGAAGGAGGATTGACCAAATATTTTCCTATTCCTGTTGGATTATATCCGGGATTAGCTTTAAGCCCATATCTTTTTGCTTTAGTTATAGATGGTCTTACTGGACATTTACAAGAGAATGTACATTGGTGTATGCTTTTTGCCGATGATATCCTTCTTGTGGATAAGACGATGGAAAAGGCCCAGGAAAAACATGAATTATGACGGTCTACTTTGAAATCTAACGACTTTCATTTGAGTAGAACTAAAACTAATAACATGTAATGTAATTTCAGTAATAGTAGTTCTAGTGATAGAAGTGTAACTTTGGGTGATCAAATAATTAAAAAGTGTGAACAATTTAGATATCTCGGGACTATTATTCAAAGCGATGGTGATATAGACGGGGATGTTAATAGTAGAATTCAAGTTGGTTGGTTGAAATGGAGGAATGCTTCGGACCTATTGTGTGATAGAAAAGTACCACTTAGACTGAAAGGAAAATTTTGTAAGAGGGTGGTGAGACCTGCAATGCTCGATGGTGTTGATGTTGGCCTTTAAAAGAGAAGCATAATACTATGTTAAGTATTACTGAGATGAGAATGATTAGGTGGATGAGTGGCTTTACACTTAGGGACAAAATGCACAATGAATATACCCGTGATAGGGTTCGTGTAGCTCCAGTGATGGACAAAATTAGAAAAAGTCACCTTAGATGGTTTGGTCACATTAAACATCGACCATTTGATGATCCTATTAGGAGAGTAGATGTTTTATATTTGACTTATGCTAAGAAAGGTAGAGGTAGACCTAGGAAGACTTGGGCTTATTGTATAAAAAATGATCTTAATCTAATAGAATTAAATAAAAATACGAAACTAAATCGGATGCAATGGAGCAAAAGGATTCATGTTGCTGACCCCACATAGTGGGATTAAGGCTTTGTTGTTGTTATTGTTATTTATTGAAGTCTCCAATTCCAATTACCTTCTTTGTTGCTCCCCTGACTGAGCTTAAATTGTATGGATTTTATTATATTGCCAATTGTGGGTCTTCAAAACTGACATTCCAAGTACCACACCCCACCACAAATTTTATTGCAAAAACACATATAAAAAATATGCTACATTTTGATTTTTATAGTCCCAACTACATTAGATTTACTAATAAATGTAGATGCAACAATACCGGATATTCAATCAAATCTTGGAAATCCAGTTTTATGCAATGCTAATATGATTCACGGGACTGCACATGTATTATATATGACTTGAAAAGATACAAAATGTGATGCTTGACTATATGATGCTTGCATTTGTAATGAAGTGCTAGTGGAAGATGTTAACCTTTTCAATTCATCACTCAGATCCTGATTATAACCTGTTTAATTTAACAAGCAAATAATAGATAAAATTAATATCAAAGTCTTCATCATTAAGCTGATTTATATGAAATTATGCTTTAAACCATTAATCAAGAAAGACTTTATAATCAAAATTTGACTTTTTTTTTTAATATAAGTATCTAATTCCAATTACCCTTGTTGCTCTACCGCCATGTGTTACCAACTCCTTGAACTCAAATATTATGGATTTTATTATATTGCAAGTTAAGATGGATTTTATTATATTGCTAGTTGAGTATCTTGAACACCAACATTCCAATCACCACATCGCTCCTCCAATTCTATTGTAAAAACACACCTACAAAAAATATGCCACATTTTTAATTTTTATAGTCCCAACTACATTAGATTTACTAATAAATGTAGATGCAATGATATCGAGATATGCAATCTAATCTTGGAAATCCATTAATTTGCAAAGATCATATGATTCAGGTGAGTGCACGTGTGATGCTTGAAAGAATGAATGATTTTTTTTTATTATTATTCTAACGTTCTTTAGATGACTTAAAAAGATACATGTGATGCTTGACTATATGATGCTTTAATGTGAAACCTGTGCAATCGGAAATATTGTGACAATGAGACCGTAACACTGAAATTTATATAGAATAACTTCCTCTCTCTTGAATACATAGGTGTGGCATGTATATATATTGGTAACAACTGGAGCGCATCAGATCGTTTTGGGGAGTACAGATGGGGACCATTTGCCCATGCGCATGCTGGGAATTCTATTACCAGTGAGTGGGGATTGAGGTATTTTTTTAGCCCCACTCAGACTTAGGATTTTAACTGGTGAATCCTGAGTTTGTCTCTTGGTTTAATAAACTTGGAGATGGATATATTCTTTGTGAAGATGTCAGCCACTTGAGGTAAGTGCTACATTTGGATATTCTTAGAAGCGATGTGATCCCTGCTGAAATGAAAATCAATTTGTGTGTTTGGTGGGCCTGCAAAAAATTGGATTAGTGGCTATGGCAATAGTGGAAGTATTGTCGCATAGTACTGGAGTTTATTTTCCCAAAGCATAATACCCAATTCTTCAAGAAGACGACAGATCCAATTGAGTTTTGTCGTGGCTGAAGCTAGGGCGCGATACTCGGTTTCAGTCGGTGACGGTTGTTTGCTTATGAAGTATCTAGAGAATTGGGACATAATCAAAGCATAAAGCAGTACCCTAATATGAATCTCATTGGCTGCCCAATCTGCATCCAAATAGGCCATTAGTGTGAGATCTCCCTTGGTGACAACCATGCCATGTTTGAGTGTTGATTGTGTTATGTGAAAACAACGCGGAAGCATAAAAATTTACACTACAACAATAAGAAAAAAAAAAGATTTACGTGGTTCGGCATTAAATCGATTCACCTACGTCCATGGAGAGGGAGATTCCACTAACACCGGATGCGAGAAAGTAAAACAGCTTGGGGTTACAACTGAACACTTTTCACCTATAACTCTCACAAGCCCTTAAAGTAAATAAAGTCAAAAGATCAAATTACCCCTAATCAAATTAATACCATAAAATAACAATCTTCATATCATCTCTTACTTCCAAATAAGTAAAAGATTACCAAAAGAGCTCCAAACTCCAATTCAACTGTACCAAGATGGTTGCCTACATATAGCCTCCTGAATAGATCAACCCTCGCATAGTTCTCTAAAATTCCCTCTCGGATAGTTAGTCCTGATCTCGGATGTCAACAAATTCTTGCAGTAGGTGAATTTTACACTAGTAGTACTTTTGTGAGTATATCCGCTGAATTCTCCTTTATATCTATCTTCTTTAACAAAACATTATCTTCTTCAATCAAGTCTCGAACAAAATAGTACCTCACATCAATGTGCTTGTTATGAGCATAATGAACTGAATTTGTGACAAAGAATAGTGCACTCTGAAGGTCCCAGAATACAGTCATAAACTCCCGATCAACTCTCAAATCATCCAATAGGCATTGCGTCTATATTGTTTCTTTCATCATCTCCATGACTACTCAATCTCCTAATAGACAAAGCAACAGTAGACTAAAAAACTGACCCCAAACTAACTTAAACTCCAGCCATGCGAATAAATAGCTAGTCGTAGATCTCCGCTTATCCATATCACCTGCATGGTCTGAGTCAGTGTGTATACTACACAGAAATTTGCACTGGAAGATTATTTATCAAACACCAAGCCAACATCAACTGTACCTTTCAGATACCACAGAATGCTCTTCACATCCTGTAAATAACTCCTTAGTGGATTATGCATTAACCTGCTCACAACACCAACTGCTTGTACAATGTCCAGTCTATTATAAACCATGACATTCATCAGACAGTCCACTACACTAGCATAAGAAACTGATAACATATCTTTTCTCTGTTGATCATCTTTAGGACACTGATTAGAACTAAATTAAAAATTAGTAGCAATGAGTAGATTTACCTCCTTACTCGAGTCATCAACCCCAAATTTCTTCAACACCTTCTGAAGCTTCTTGCGAAAGCCAAATCTTTTTAGCTATCTTATTCGAGAGAATCTCCATGTCAATAATTCTGTGAGCTTTACCCAACTCCTTAATTTCAAAATATTTAGTTTGTTGATTCTTGATCCTATCAACCTCAATCGGAATACCAGATGTAATAAACATATCAACTTATAGAAGAAAATAAATGAATTAATCGTTGTCCAACTTCTTGAAATATGCACAATGATCATACTGGTTCCTTGTGTACTCTTGTCACCTCATGAAATGATCAAATTTTTTATACTACTATCATGGTGACTATAACTCGTACAAAAACATGTCAAATTTGCAAACCAATTCTTTTGATGTTTTATATCTAAGCGGCTATAATATGTATATCTTTTCTTGCAATTCTCAGTGTAGGAATGTAGTTTTCACATCGAGCTATTCTATGATCAAAATGTACCATGCTACGAAGACAGATTGAGGGATGCTTGACTAGTAGGGAGAACACCTCATGATCATTAATATCTTCTTGTTGTACAAAGCATTTTGCCACTAATTTTACCTTGTACTGCATATGAGCTCCACGAGATCCTTCATTGCATACATTCATTTGCAACTGATGGCTTTCCTTACAGGAGAAAACTTTCACTAACCTCCACGTAGCATTCTTCCGAAGAGATTCCATCTCTTCATTCATTATCACTCTCCAAAGGTCATAGTTTGGGTTCTTCACCGCTTTTTTGTTTTGATAAGAATTTTTTGCCTCCATAGATAAAAGTGTAAATGTAATGTGATCATTCAACCAAGCTAGTTTTAGGACATTACGACGCCTAGTTCTGCTCCTAGTAATAAATTCCGGAGTAGGAATCTCATCTTCAAAATCACTATCAATAGATACCTCCTGAGCTGCAACAGGATCAAATATCTGAGTCGGAGTGGAAGAACTCTGTAGAACAAATGTAGTTACATCAAACTCAACTTATATTACATATTTGTGATCCAGTAGAACTCTTTATCTATTTGAGTCCTAATTAATGTGATCATTCAACCAAGCTAGTTTTGGGACATTCCGACGCCTAGTCCTGCTCCTAGTAATAAATTCCTGAGTAGGAATCTCATCTTCAAAATCACTATCAATAGATACCACCTCCTGAGCTGCAACTGGATCAGATATCTGAGTCGAAGTGGACGAACTCTGTAGAACAAATATAGTTACATCAAACTCCAACTTCTGTTATATATTTGTGGTCCCAGTAGAACTCTTTATTTATTTGAGTCCTAATTTTTCTACAAGCTTGCCTCAATGAATGAACATTTTTGCTAATGACAACCTTTCTTTCTAACTGATCATACGGCCTGAAGCTCTTGACTCGATTCTTAAAGCCAATGAAGATCACCTTCTTTGCTCGTGGTTCTAGTTTATCATTATGCACATGGTAGTAAGTTAGACACCAAAACAATTTAATATGCTCATAATCTCTGGCAGGAGGCCCTCATCATATCTCTTTTGAGGTCTTCCCAAAAGCTGTAGAAGATAGAAAGTTCACTAAGTCACATGCATATTTTATGGCCTTGATCTAATAGATTATATCCAACCCAACAGTGGATAACATTCACTGAACTTTCTCAATCAAAGTTCGATTCATCCTCTCTGTCACCCCATTCCACCGTGTTGTCTCTCAAACAGTGAAGCAGTGCTATCCCAACTCTCTGCCATTCTTGCAAAAAATGCATCCAAAGTATATTCACCACCATTATCTGATCTGACATATCTGACCTTTTACCGGTCTGAGACTTAATCCACTTATTTCAACTTATGAAAATATCCAACAGTTCACTTTTACGCTTCATGTTGTATACTTAAACATACCCGGAGTAATCATCAATAAAAGTGAAAGTATCTTTGACCATTGAATGATGTATCTTTGACCGCTGAATGATGTAATCTTTGTCGCACCCAAATCATCTGCTAGAACATATTCTAAAATACTATTGTAGATGGCAGTTCTGAATGATAACCATGTATTCTTGCAAAATACATAATATTCACTAAAATCTAGCTTTCAGGTGCTTGCTTCTTTGATCAATCCTTTCTTCACCAAAGCCTAAAGTGAAGTCTTATTAACATGAACTAGCTGCATATACCACAACATAGTGGTGTCAAGAGAATATCACCAACAGTCGTTCCAGTCACTGTTTGCCCAAAAAATAGTAAAGATTGTGATGAAGAACTCTCTTCATAAAAATCATTACTCCACGACATATCTCTAGAACTCCTGCATCAATAATTATCTTATAAACCTTGGACTCTAAAGCCCCAACCGACGGTAAATTCTTCCTGATATTTGAAACACATTTAACATTGGTCATATCCCTCACAGTACCATCATGCATCCTGATAAGGATACTCCCTACACTAATAATACAAGTTTGATCATTGCCCATAGTCACTGCATTGTTATCCAACTTCTTATCCATACAGAACCACCCTCGATGGAGATAAATTTGATAACAAGTGTTCAAAATCCAACACGAATCATCAGCAAACAAGCTGTGAAAAAACGTAGATAACGATACATATGAATCCATCTCTTCACATTCTTCAGTATTATGGACTTCCTCCAGATTCAAACAACACAGCACATCCATTACCTTTCATCGCCACATGTCAAATTTTTATTTGTCATCAAATTTTGTTACATCAATTTTGACGAAAAGCATAACCTGATAAATTAACATTTCCACTGTCATAGTGGATGTTGAAGAGTCAAAACTGTCGTCTAATGCACATTGACCCACCTATTATAAAAAACTCTGGCAATACGACGAATTTACTATTGTTGACGTCAAACCAAGCTCCGATCAGAAACCCGGAGCTCTAATATCAATTGTTATGCGAAAATAATGTGCAAGCGTAGAAATTCACAAAACAATAATCAAACACAAGATTTACGTGGTCCACAGGAAGGGAGATTCCACTAGCACCGGATGGGAGAAAGAAAAAAAAAACTTTGAGTTACAACTCAAAACTTCTCATATATAACTCTGATAAATCCTTAAATCTCTTTTGTAGAGTACTAAGATATAAAAGTTGTTATGAAAAAACGACGATAATAAAGTGAAAAATGAAACGAGAACAATTACACGAAAAACAAACACCAGAGCAACACAGATTTACGTGATTCGACAAATTTGTCTACGTCCATGGAGCTGCAGAGGGTTTTATTTCTCCAAGGAATTACACCGTCAAGGGCCTCGACGTATACAAGAAAATCTCTATTTTCTTCTCTCTCTTCCTCTCTTCCTCTCTTCCTCTCTTAGAGGACTCGGCTTGACCCTTCTTTCTCTTAGAGGACTCGGCTTGGCCCTTGCTTTGCTTGGCTTAGCTCTTCACTTGGCTTGGCTCTATCATTAACCAAACACCAGAGCGACACAGATTTACGTGGTTCGACAAATTTGCTTACGTCCACGGAACTGCAGAGGGTTTTATTTCTCCGAGGAATTACACCATCAAGGGCCTCGAAATATACAAGAAAATCTCTATTTTCTTCTCTCCCTTCCTCTCTTCCTCTCTTCCTCTCTTAAGAGGACTCGGCTTGACCCTTCTTTCTCTCTTAGAGGACTCGGCTTGGCCCTTACTTTGCTTGGCTTAGCTCTTCACTTGGCTTGGCTCTATTTTTAACCAAATGAAGCTATTTATAAAAACCAAGAGAGCGGTATGTGGGAGGTAGGTGAGCGGTAGGTGGGATGTAGTAGGTGAGCGGTAGGTGGGAAGGTAAATGAGCGATAGGACTGGCTGCATCATCTACTAATTGTACCGACCTTTTCCTCAAACATGATATCCTCCACCCCTACAGAACTCAAAGTCCCTGTCATCTTGCCAAAAGACCAGCTGAAGTCGAGCACAACTTCAGCTTCTCATGAGTAACACCCTCAGTTGATATATCACTGTCAACGTAGCCTTGTACCACCAAGCTCTTTCCTGGGTTACTCTTCTATCTGCTTATAACTCCCACTACATTGAGCACTATCCTGCCCCTGCTGAAAGCCATTTTCAACAAGTCCAGCCTTGTACCTCTTACTGCCATCAAGCGCAGTCTTCACCCGGTGTGCAATGCCTTCTTCCTTGGTGGAAGTTCTGCCTTCTCCCAATTCTGATTCCCTGGCAGAGAATCAGTCTCCTCTTTCTGGGTCAGCTCCCACTTACTCGAATTCTCATCTTTCAAGATTTCTTCATAACTCTGTGGTTCTCCACCATTTGTCTGTACAAGGTCTGATTTTCATGCCTTTGACGCTTTACCACTTTTCAAGAGATTAATCTTCTTCTGTTTCTCCATAATGCACCTCTGACGCATGTGTTCACGTCTACAATGTCGCAGAACTGTCGTACTCTCTGCAACTGTAGTAGCAACAGTGTTGAGTAAATCAGCAGTCATATATAGTGTGTCAGATTTTTTACCCCGAGCCAGTACTAATGCTCCTTTGGTAACCTTTCAGGTGTTATCTGATAAGACTACTGAGTGACCACCCTCATTGAGCTGCCCAACAGAGATGAGGTTTTTCTTCAACTTAGGAACGTGTCTGACCTTTTGCAAAGTCTATTTGTTTTTGTTAGCGAATGCAATATCAACATCTCTCATCCCCACCACGTCTAGAGCTTTCCATCAGCCAGATATATCTTCCCAAAGTCGCCTGCAACATAATTTCGCATCAACTACCGGTGGGAAGATGTATGGAAGGAATAGTATGCAGTCATCAACAGAACTATGAACTGCCAGCAATAGCGCATCCTGTATTTCTTGAGTTACAATGTTAGCGCCATCATTCTCCTTAGGATTCCTGCAGTTCCTTTTTATGTGGCCAACCTTGCCACAATTCCAGCAAGTTGCCTGCTGACAAGACTTTGATTTTGATCTTCCTCTGTTTGAGCTCCTGTCTTGTGATCTCCCTCTGGAATCAACAATCAGTGTCAAACTCGAACCCGAGGTCTCGCCAGAATCTTTCCTGCGCACCTCTTCAGCCAAAATCAAATCACGAATATCATCATATTTCAATTTAGATTTACCTGCAGAATTGCTAACTGTCATCCTCATGGCTTCCCAGCTATTTGACAATGAAGCCAATAATATCAAAGCACGTATCTCATCATCAAAATTAATTTCAACAGACAATTGATTTGTGATAGTGTTGAAATCATTCAGGTGTTGAGCAACAGACACACCTTTCGCCATCTTCAAGATGAATAACTTTTTCATCAAGTGCACCTTGTTATTCGTCGATGGGTTTTCATACATACCTGATAAAGCCGCCATGAGATCTACAATAGTCTTTTTCTTGATGAAGTTGTGGACAACCGATCTCGACAGGGTTAATTGTATAACCCAAGAACCAGTCGATCCAACAGATTTCATTCCGCCTCGTCCAACTTTTCCGGTTAATTTTCCAGTAACAGAAGATGAAGTTTCTTCCCATAGAGGTAGTTCTCTAGCTTCATCCTCCAGTAAGCAAATTCTGTCATTGAACTTCTCGATCTCCGATGTCATCACTTCATCTTCGTTCATCGTTCTTCCTTAGATCCGAACTCAAAGCTCCGATAGCAGTTGTTGTGAAAAACAACGATAATAAAGTGAAAAATGGAACGAGAAAAATTGCACGACGAAAAAAAAATACCAGAGTGACACATATTTACGTGGTTCGACAAATTTGCCTATGTCCACGGAGTTGCAGAGGATTTTATTTTTTCGAGGAATTAAACAGTCGAGGGCCTCGACGTATACAAGAAAATCTCTATTTTCTTCTCACCCTTCCTCTCTTCCTCTCTTCCTCTCTTAGAGGACTCGGCTTGGCCCTTGCTTTGCTTGGCTTAGCTCTTCACTTGGCTTGGCTCTATCTTTAATCAAATGAAGCTATTTATAGAAACCAAGAGAACGGTATGTGGGAGGTAGGTGAGCGGTAGGTGGGATGTGGTAGGTGAGCAACAGGTGGGAAGGTAGGTGAGCGGTAGGTGGGATTCTCAATTAGGAAGCTAATTAAATTATTGTTGACCGGATCTCCACATTGCCCAACAAAAGTAAATAAAGATAAAAGACCAAATTGCCACAAATTAACATAATATCATAAAACAACAGATTTAAGGTGTCAGATAACTCTTTTGATAATATGATTGTTGGTTGAGAGGAGACTGCATGTGTTGATAGATCTGATGGATTGCAAGAGCTATAACAAGTTTCATGAGAGCAATGTATTGTAAGAATCGTATAATCTGTCCATAGAGAGTGAAGTCTGCAAATTCTTGGCTGGAATTGAAAATAGTTGGAGATTTACTGAGTGTGGTAGTAAAGATTGGTTTGCATTGTTGCATTCTTATTTTATGAAGTATCTCTTGAATGCATTGTTATGAAGAAGGTATCCTTGAGATATGGATTGGAACTTGATGCCCAAGAATGTAGAGATGGGGCCTAGCTCCTTGATATTGAATTTATTGTGTAGATTTCGAATGAGCTGTTGTATGTAAGTGGTGTTTGTACCTGATATGACGTAAACATAAGAGTAGTTAGGTGGTGAGAGTGATGGTGTTATGAATCATTAGTGAGGGATCGACTGAGCTAAAGTTGAAGCCTTGGTCTTTGAGGTGGCTTGAAAATGTTAAGAGTACCATTGGTGTGGAGGCTGTTTGAGGCCATAGATGGATTTCCTTAGCTTGCATACAAAGTGGGGATATTACGAATCTTTTAAGCCAGGTGGTTTACACATGTATGGTGTCATCCAAACTGTCGCGAAGGAATGTGCTAAATATGTCAAGTTGGTTGCTGGCCAACTATGATTGAGAGCGATGGAGGGTAGAGCTCAGATAATTGGTGTGGTTGTAGCTGGGCTGAAAGTTTCATTGTTGATGTTGTATTCTTGTGTATTAGCTTGAGCCACTAGCCTAGCCTTGTGACAAGCGATGATGTCATATGATTGTCACGTTATTTTAAATATCCACTTGCAACCCAGTACAGATTAATTAGGAGAAGTTTGAACAAATTCCCTTGTACCTTCATGCTGAAGTGCCATGAATTCAATAGAAATGGCCTTTCCACAGTTGGGATTTTTCAAAGTTTGACTGTAGTTAGTGGGATTTGATTGGGTTTGGAGCTGATGTGTGAGATTAAAAGATTGATTCTTGTTTCAGATTTCCGGTTTTAGATCTGGTGACCCTTAGATGGATGGGTTAAGGTGGGGGTGGAGGAGAGTGTTTGGGCTGAGGAGCTATGATGTTCTTAGTGGCTGTGTTACGATTTGTGAGATCAATGGATATGGATTTTGGTTGATTGGTGAGTGAATTGGGTGGAGTTGGTGTGTTCGTTATTGAGAAAGCTATTAGAAGTGGAGGGATGGAGGTAGGAGAATTGGAGTCCTTAGGGATTGACGGGGTATGATGGGGTATGGGAGGAATACAAGAAGCGCGTTTCATTGAAAATGACATGCGCTATGAAGAGCTTACTGATTTTTACATCTAGACAGTAATATCCCTTGTACTTTGTGGAGTAGCAGAGAAAAACACAGTGAGGAGCTCTTGGGTAAGTTGATTGTATTCTGATGGAGCCTTACATTGAAAACAAGCACAACTGAATATTCTTAGGGGATCATACGTTGGGTGAGATTTGTATAATAGAAAATGGGGCGAGTGCATCCCAATGATTGTGGTTGGTAGGCTGTTAATATATGTAGACAACCGTATAGAGGGCATAAATCCAGAGAGATAGTGGTACATATGTTGTAGTAAGTACAGTTCGAGTGGTCTCCAGGAGATGTTGGTGTTTAGGTTCAACGACACAGTTTTGACATATATGGACAGCTAATGTGGTGCCTTATGCCAAGATATTGAAAATATGACTTGTGAAGTCATTGGAGATATATTCACTACCACCATCACTTCTTAATGTATTAATGATTGAGTTGAATTGATTATTATTTTGTGAAGATGAATGAATTTATTAAGTTTTTTTGATTTGGAGATCATGCTTAAGAGCCATGTGTATCTTGAGTAATCATCAATGAATATTGTGTAGTATTTAGACCATTAGGAGAGGGAATAGGGGCTGGACCCAATACATCAAAACTAACAAAGTATTTATAATCATTAGGAGAAGGAATAGAGGCTGGGCCCGAGAAATCAGAGTGAAGCAACTGATACAAATTCTTAGATCTATAAACAGATATAGGATTTCCAGCTAAAAATCACTCTAATGTGGAAAATAAGTGATTTTGCAGCATATGAAATGCTATTAGGATGGAGCATTGTGAGAAATTGGTTCGTCCTAACTGTATGGACTGTATGGATCTGATGAAAGCACTTATTTTAAAATAAGGAAGAAAAATTCATAGTTCAACTGTCATTCAATGTACTTACTAGTTGATCACCCATTCAAAAAGATTAAAGAATTCTTTCTTAAAAAACAAAATTCAAACTTTCAAGGCCTCTACCAAAGAAAACTACAAGGATTTGTGACAGATGATTTGAAAATTTATAAGAAATCACTATTTCCCAGAACTATCTTTAAATAGACTTCCTGACTACGCTGTTTTGTATAATCAAACAAAGTTGAATTCTTTATGGGATCTGTCATACTTATTTGATTGAACATAATATCGATTTAATGCATATTAATAATTTCTTCTTCGATGATATCTTCAATTCTGTAATGGATATTATGGGTAAAATTAAAAATAATGTTAAAGTGAGATTTGAGTTGAAGAAGCAATAAAATAAAAGAAAATTATAACTTCAGGAGACAGCTGCAGGTAAACTGATAAAACTTAAAGTTTAGCATTAATTAAAATTGGATCAATGAAGAATAATATGTGAATGGCTACAATCTCTGAAGTTCCCTGACAGATATGGGTCTAAATTAAGCAGCTGTGTAGACTTGAATAAAAGAAAGATATCTGACATAAGTCATGTTTGCCACATTTTCTTGTAGTTCTTATTTTTAATTATATTAATTTTTTTTTAAATTCGATAATTAGTCTATTAACCAAAAGCAGTGCATTCTTCAAGAATATATGTGCAACATATTTGAAAGTTGATGCGTTGAAAAATCTTAAAGCTAGTGTTTCATTGATATTATGTAAATTTGAGTGAATATTTCCTCTTAAATTTTTTTTATTCAATGAAACATCTATTCGGACATCTATTTTATGAGGCTATAGTAAGGGATCCAATACAATAGAATACATATGGATGTATTTGTTTGAGACGTATGTCTTCTTAATGTCAAACTATTTAAATTACAAAACATTATTACCATAACACACTAAATAATGAATGATTTTGTAGATTTTTTTATAAAATAAAAAAACTGAAATAAAACACGCCTAAAAAATAAAATATGCGGGACATACTTATTGCGGGAAATAATTACTTTCTGCAATACTAACCATCAGATCAAACTGTTTGTGAGGTGCATTCACAGCCTTTGTTATTTATATTTCAAATATAAGGTGAAGCATCAGAGAAATGGGTTATACACTATGTCAATGATTAGAAGCTTCGAGCAAGGACTTTACATACTATTCTAACTCTGACAAAGTTCAACCATTTTATGAGTAAGATGTGTAATAATTAGAACTTGTTTGAATTAATTGAGTGTTATAATGACCTATTAATATGAAATATGATATTGCGATCAAAAAATTTATCGATAGTTTAAATATTGAAGGAGATTTTATTATAAGCAAGAAAATTAAAAAAGAATTTTTAACATGGTTCAAATTACAAGTACGTCCGATTGACTTCCCAATTCATTACTAGGTAAGTTAAACACTCAAATTAAAGATAATTATATTAAAATTTTTAATATATTCATAATCAGAGCAACAATGTTATATATCAGGGCCAAATAATCTTGTTTGGACAACGAATCACACTATTGTTACGTGGCAAATATTTGATGTGAATGATTATTAATTTCACACTATCTTATGATCCTAAATGAAGAAGAGTTTAAATATTTAAGTGAAGAAGATTGAAGAAGACCTTTTAACATTATTCAAATTACACGTACGTTCAATTAACTCCCCAATGCACTAGTATGTAAGTTGAACACTCAAATTAAAGATAATTATATATTAAAATTTTTAATATGTTCATAATCAGAGCAACGATTCTAATAAATCTTTTTTGGGAACAAATCACACTAATATTATTTGATAAATATTTGATGTGAATGATTATAGATTTCAAACTAATGTTTTATATTAAAGAAAGAAGATATAATTTTAATGTTTGTGTTAGAGAAAACATTCACTCAGATAGTGAAATCAGCTACTATGACATTCTTCAAGATGTAATGTAGTTGTAATATTCGGTTTTATTGAGCGTAATGTATTTTCTTTCAACTGTGGGCGATTTGATCTTATTCCTAATCAAAGAACAAAAATATTAAACTCATATGATATCATTAAAGTTAGATTAAACAAAAATATATACAAAATTTAATCAATTTATTCTAGCACATCAAATACTTAGGTAAATTATCTTAAATACCCAGATAGAATAAAAAACAATTGATTGGATCGTGGTTATAAAGATTAAACTTAGAAGTAACATTGAGATAAAAAACATTATTGAACATGCTCATCAAGAGCAATATATGTCAGATTTTTTCATTCACTTTGATTCGATGGAGCAAGTAATTACTTTGGAGGATGTCACTGGAAATTATGAAGAGGTTGCTCAAATTATGGATGAGTCTAATGATGATATAAATGAAAAAAAATTAAGTTCATCATCGACTCACTTATCTGATGAAACAGAATAAGATTGGTATGCAATTTTAAATTAAAATTTATTTTTCTTTTTACTTCTTGCAGTACTAGCTTATACTACACACACTGTCTACTATGCATCTTCCTGTTTTTACTTTTGTGATTTTACTTCCGGTGTGTTGTTTTTATGCTCATCATGAGTAGGATATGTCAAATTTTTGTATTGACATTGATTATATTAAGGAATTACCTTTGAGGATGTCACTGGGCATATGAAGAGATTACTTAAATTGTGGATGAGTATGATGATGATATAAATGAAAAAATATAAGTTCATTTTCGACTCGCTTATCTAATGAAATAGAATAAGATTGGTATGTACTATTAGATTACAAATTCTTTCTATTTCTACTCCTTATAGTACTAGATTTTATTACTCACATTTTCTGCTATGCAGCTTCCTATTTTTACTTGTTTAATATTTTTACTTGTTTAATATTTTTACTTGTATTAATTTCACTCTTACATTATTTTGATCAATTGTTTCTTCATATTTGAAATAGTTTCAGGTGAGAATGCAAAGCAGCCACCTTAGGAACATTTAATGAAATAGAATAAGATTGGTATGTACTATTAGATTACAAATTCTTTCTATTTCTACTCCTTGTAGTACTAGCTTTTATTACTCACATTTTCTGCTATGCAGCTTCCTATTTTTACTTGTTTAACATTTTTACTTATTTAATATTTTTACTTGTATTAATTTCACTCTTAACATTATTTTGATCAATTTGTTTCTTCATATTTGAAATAGTTTCAGGTGAGAATGCAAAGCAACCACCTTAGGAACCGATCCAGACTAGCATTCCATACCAAAAGAAGCAAACTATTTCACAGCCCTCACACACCATAAATGATATGACGATCAACACTCCCAACAAGACATCATTGCCCACTAGGCTTGCAGGCTCTATCAGGTCTGCTACTTCGATCAGACATGCTAGTCTTATTAGGCTTGCTACTCTCAGGCATTCATTCCCCAGTACAGCCTCACCTCAGTCCAACTCTTAGCTTGGTCCCTCTGCTCCCATCCCTTCCAGATAAAACACCATCAGACACTTACACAGAGCCTCATAATAAATTGAACAAGTTATTTCTATCATATAACTAATTTGTATTTCATGTTCTTTTCGTTCAAGCAACTCATTGTTCGAATCATGGTGATCATGAGAAGTAGATTTAATACTTTGTATCTTTCGTGGAGGATGATTCTGATCGAAATGTGGGATATGTGTATAAGAAATTTGAGATAAAATCAATTGATTTTTATTTTTTATATTAATAAACATAACTTCATATTTATATTGTCGAGGTTCCTCTAGTGGGAAGCTGAACATTATCAATAGATCCGACAATAATTTTAGAGAAGAGGCAACCGCCGCCTGAGCGACATTCTTACTTATATTCACAAGAAAAATGAGTTGCCTATATGGATACGTGAGGATGTCTCGACGAAGTTGTACAGGTTATGGGTCACTCTAGAGTTAGTCAATATAAGGGAGACAACCCTATGAATCAAATAGCTGAGGGTGGGGCATGGGTGCAAGGTTGAACATTAGAGGTTGGGTCTCATACATTAAGTACCAGAGAAAATTGGTAAGATTCGTTCAATATTGAACAATTCATCTATGTAATTTTTTTATACTAATACTTTTACATATTAATAGAGATAACGACATCGATGGAACTCATGTCTGGCGAGTTGCATGTCAGGATGCTTCGGTGCCCGGAAACTCCACAGTGAATCGATGAAAAATCTCTGTAGATCCATGAAAGTAAAATGATATTTTTAATTTTCTTTTTAACTTATATTTTTATGTTAAATGTTAGTTATCAATTGATTTTACTTTTGTATGAGAACTACGAGCGCATATGGGAGACTCGGTGTCAGAGCCCTACAAGCCTTAACTGTAGCCATGATTGGTCTCTATTTCACTACTTGGACTTCGAGATCTATAGGGCAACTACTGAAAGGTGAGAGTCTACAACTGAGGCACTTAGGGATTTATCTACGAGGCTGAGCACTCCATTTTAGCTCATACTCAGTGTCAACATAATCGGCTAATGACAAAAGTTATCAGTCATGTGGTCGCCTTCACTGAGGGTTTCAGATGACATTCATGGCTGAGTTGCATGCTAGGGATATTACGTACGAGAGGCTCGAGACCACCATTGCGCAGCTGAAGTGCGACACATATCACTATAACAAACGACCCCTAAGTGATGTAGAGGAGGACGATGATGAGGATACCTTATAGCATTTTTATGTATTCTTTTTTATTTATATTAAAATATGAAAATGTATATATATTTTTAATAAATAGTTTAGCAACTTATATATTTGATGACTAATTAGATTTTTTTTATATGTATGATAATTTTATTCGTTGTTAATGTTGTTCGTTCCATCTGTTGAGAGACATGGTGGATGTTATCATTGAATGTAATGTTTGTAGGTGAAGAAATTTTGATTGCATTTTCATAATATTTTTATTTTTAAAACAGATTTGTAACTATTCAAACCAGCTCCGACTGCGCTAATCCACCGTAACATAAGAGGGAATGTGGCTGAAAAATCAGCCGCCAAATCTGACGTCAGTTACCAGCGAAATAAATCTGCCGCAAATTCGGATGTTACATAAGGTTTGGGCATTTCTCTCCAAAACCATTCTACAAATGAATATGCCGATGCAAAATCAGCAGCTAAAGGCAGGGGTGAAAAATTTTCACCTCAAATCCATTTATGACAAGTATTTGCATTAGAGTAATTTCAGACAATCTGCAGTCGGTAATCGTTATTATCTATTGAATATCATGCTATTGGCTCATATTTTAGCTGGTAATAGCAATTTTTCCTGTAGTGGCTACTTATCTAGCACAAGCATTTATAATGATCTATTTTTGTCTCTTAAGAAGAGGAGCAAATCAAAGAATCTAGCTATTATTCAACATGAACTATACAGATTGGCTAAAAATATATATATAGCATAACTATTGTATGACCGCAAACATTCCTACTAAATCGCCTCTCGCCACCGTTTACCAAATCACATCTAACTCTCATCCGCCACCAACATTTAGCACTTTCCCTGGGGCATTTGCTCTTCAACTAAACAGACCCCCCAGTAGCACTCAGAGATAAACTCATATACTCCAAGTATCCTCCTACTATTGAATGTATCATCTACTGTTTATTTCTACATCATTGCATTAAAATCTCTTGAAATATTGAAAATGACATCTTTAATAATATTAAAATCATGGTGAATTTATTTCAACTAAATTAGGCGCCACAAGTTTCCATCTTCCTAATATCTTTAATAAAATATATTCTCTCTAAGAGTTTCTCTCAACTTTATTCATGTGTTCAGGATTTTGGTTCAACACTAGAAAGATAACCCTGCCCACCTCCATAAACATGTAATATGCAACAAATGGAGAAAATATTTCCTTCAATAATTTCAAATATAAAAAATCTTACACTGGACGTTTTCCGATCATGAAAAATTAAATAATAGAAAAAATAATAATGCTGGAAGTAACTGTAAGGCCAATGGCTAAAAAGCAAAAATCTTTTCAAAACAAGAGACATTATAAAAATTCTAAGGCGATTATTTTATTTTATTTAAGACATACGTTATTTTTATGTAAATATTATAACATATATTCACGACCATAGCGTGCAAGGCTATTGTATAGTTTCATTTTTACAAAATTGTATCATAAATTAATATCAAAAATAAAATTACTCAAATTTCTGTAATTTTTTATGTAGGAATTGCATTAAAGAATGCTAAAATCCACTCAATATAACACGAACATCCATTAAATATAACTTATAAAGCTGAACTATATTTTATCTCAATACTTATGTATGATAATTACTTTTTTTATGATATATTTCAGTGGAGACAAAAAGGTTCAGACATACTGTCGAACTTAAAAATAAATGCTCTCGTTTGTGGCCAAATCTTTCAAAGGTCTTTAATCAGGGTCTCGAAATGAAGCAATTCGTCAGGTGGCGGATGACAAGCCTCCGATTTTGATAGCTCACAGTTGATTTGCCAACACAGAAATATTCCATCAATCACATTATCGAAAGATTTGATGGAGAGAGGCAATCAGTTATTTGCAGTATTAAGGCGACGAAAATATTCAAATAAAAATAAATAGCGAAGGGGAGGGTCGCATGTGAGCACCTTGGCGTCCCTTGCGCTTCTGTCCTTCGCGTCGCCACGTGTTGTCCCAGAGGTGGGCCTCAAATCGACCGGACCACCTGTGCCTGCATTGCACCACACGTGCGACACAGCAACGCTCCATTACAAGAAACAGATTATTCTCAAACATACGAGCGCGTGCCAATTATAAATCACATCTAACTTATATTAATGGAGATCATTTTTTCCCATAAAATTTAAAAATAATCACATTTAACAAAACCGAAAACGATATCGACTGTAGCTTACCGCGTAACGCCACGGTAAACCGACGTTCTCTGGGAAGAAACCAAAGACTCAGCTGGCAGTTTCATAGAATCAACAGCTTCAGGCCGCTGTTGCAGTTGCGACAAAGCGACGTCAGGATCGGCGGAATGATCGGCAAGACAGAGAAAATTATTCCCCGGGGCTGACGAGTCCTCAGGAGGAACACCAAAGCTGACCGATATCGGAACATCTGTGATGGACGAGGAGAGCTCCACCACATCATCAACGGATAAATCGGTAACTAGAGACAACGAATGGTGGCCGCCGAGGAAATCCTCCAGCTTCACTGCTCTGGGCTCCGAAGTCAGGTGGCGAAGCTCACCGTCCCCGTCGAAGTAAGAGGGGTCTGAAATGAGCATTTCGACCAAAGGAGAAGGGAAGGAGAGCCAATTACTCGTCGGCGCCATATGCTGTCGATGAACATGAAGATTTTCATACATTTTTTATTTTCGACTATTGGCCAGCTTTTGGTGTCCAATGGTAAAAAATATATAATGACTCTTTTTGCAGGTCTTGTGGCGCGCGGCGACAGGAAGACAGAAAGAGAGACTTTGAATGACGTAGGATGTAACGGGGAGAGAAAGTGGCAGCTTGGAGAGCATTTGTGATCTATCCATTTTTCATTTATCATGCCCCTCGAGAAAAGCAGAAGCCAGCGAAGGGCTGGGGGAGGCGGAGTAAAAATAACAAACGATTGAATTTACCGTGATAGCCGTCTCTGTCCTAAGTATCAGAACGTTTTGAATGTACTTAATTTTGGCATATATTTTAATGCGATTTGAATCATTTTATGCAGCTATTTAAAACATAATTATTTCATATCCTGGCAATTGGTCTTGCACTAATCTTTAAGGAGCTCTTGCATTATATTTGTGCGCTTATAAGCGATACACAAGTTTGAGACAATCTAACAGTCTAAAAAAATTATAAATAAAAAAATGATGCCAAAAATTAATTATCACTATAAAAAAAGATATTATAAAGATATATAATTTTCATATTAAAACAGTCACTATTAAAATGAACCATAAACTTACCTATAACATCCCTATTAAAGAGGGATGTTAATAACAAAATAATAATAACTTTTAATTATCTTATTAAAGAAGAGGCAAGCATGTAATTTTAGACTTGTCCATCTTTTTCTTATAAATAGAAAGCCCATAGTGCGTAAAAATGGGAGTAATTTTCTCGACTTTTCTCATGTAGGGAGAACCAAATTCCTTTCTCAACGTAACCACTACTGTTTATATATAGAAGGGGTCCATAAGTTCGAGAACATTTCGGTTTGCCCCAACGTGACAATCATGTGTGTTATTTCATTTTCTCTTCTTTCTCTGTTTTTTTCTTTTTCTCCTGCAAGGTCTCTACCGCTTTGATTCTTGGTCATGCCTCGTTGGATTCAACATTCTAAAAGACAGGGTGAGCATGGAGCATGCTACCAACAAGAAGGGAAGCGACGCCAATGAAGATGAATACATTTCATAGACACTCTAAAAGGGAACACATAAAGAAGTTTGCAACAACAAATCTTGAGTTGGAAATGTTGCTTATGTCATATTTGTAGAGGCTTTGGTTTGGAGGAGAGGAATGCAAAATAGATGACCGGCTCCCAAAGGCCAAACTAAGCCAACTGACCATACCTGCATATCGCTCAGTCAATTCCAAGTGGCTGATAACCCAACCTGCAATTACATTTATTTTAATCTCCAAAATATTGCCAAAAATATGTCACAATTTATATTCAGCTGCTAGTGTGAATAAATGTAATGATTTTGGAAGTATGTAATAAATTCTCACACTATAAGTACTATGCAAGTATATGTATCGTTTTAAGTAATATATGATTTTCCTTAAAAACCTCAGTATTGACCCTACGGGGAAAGCTATAACTCTTTAAATTAACTTGCAAAATTACTAATTAAATTGCAGGTCAAATAGACAAGTGAACAATGTTGATATGCTTGCAAAAAGATGAAAAATAAATTTAAAAGAAAATAACAGCAAAGTGAAATATTTTAATAAAGTAAACTAACGAGTTTGAATATTACGGAAAAATTCTTCTTCTTGCAAAGAGATATTAACCTATGTAGGATTCAAGTGAGTAAAAACAACATTATGTATTGTGACAAATTGAAGCAGTCATATTCTTTACCCCCTCCTCGTGCTAGCAAAGAACATTGACTAATTTAGAGTTTCTCACCAGCTTGTGTAGTAAGGCTGAATAAATCTGGCCTCTCACCTCCAGATTATCCACTGTGCCTTCTCTATAAGACCTATTAGGGACCCTTACGGTCCAAACAATAAACTAAATTGATAAAATAATCTAGTCAGTGACCTTAGAAAATTTAATTTTACGCCTATCAAAACTTATCTCCCTATTTATTTACACTCCTCCTTAGGTGATCGCAATAGCACTGCCCAGAATAAAGTGTGTTATCTAATAGTTGAGTGAAAATCATAGCCCTCCCACGTCATTTTGTTTCTCAATGAATTTTAACCTCAAAAATAATCAATTTGCAAAGTCAATGAAAAATCAGTGACAATACCATCACAATTTTTAAGAGTAAAAAGAGGTTATTAAATCACATTCATAGCACAAGATTAATTCCCATATGCAAGGAGAAGAAAAAAGAACTAGTCAAAATTCATGTAGATTAAATAAAAATAAATCATTTGCATTGAAATCCAAATCTTACAATAAAAACTTAAATATAAATAAAAAGTACCTTATGTCATCTCCTAAAGCAAATTTCTGAGTTTCCTCACAGCAATCTCCGAACTCTTACACAATAATCACTCACAATAATCACTCACAAATCTTTTGAACTTAAACCGTCTATTATTCAAATGGTGCAAAACAATCAATTTAGTGGATCACCAAATGAGGATCCAAATTTACATCTTGTTAGTTTTTTAGAACTTTGTGCTACCTTTAAATATAACAATGTTTCTGATGATGCTATTAGACTTAGACTCTTTCCTTTTTTTTTAAGAGATAAAGCAAAGATGTGGTTAAACTCATTAGCGACTGGTTCTATTAAAACATGGGCCGAAATGACACAAAAATTCCTTGCTAAATATTTTCCTCCTTCTAAAAGCTCGCTAAATTAAGAAATGATATTACTTCGTTTAGTCAATTTGACGAGGAGACAATATATGAAACTTGGGAAAGATTTAAAGAACTATTAAGAAAATGTCCTCATCATGCTTTACCTGATTGATTGATTATTCAAACATTTTATAATGGATTAATTGGATCTTTAAAATCAATTATTGATGCTGCTGCTGGAGTTTCTTTAATATCTAAATCATTTGAAGAAGCTTACACTTTAATTGATGAAATGGCTAATAAAAATTTTCAATGGCCTTCCAAAAGGATTAATCCTAAAAAGATGGCAAGTATTCACGATAATGAAGCATTTTCTATCTTAGCTTCACAAGTTGCAGCAATGTCTAAGAAATTAGATAATTTTGCAATTAATATTTCGCATAATAACTCTGCTAATATTGAAGATTCTCACTACTGATACTTTACAAGCTATTGCAAGTAAAAATAATCCTTATTCAAATTATTATAATCCTTTATGGAAAAATCATCCTAATTTTAACTGGAATAATTCACGACAACAATGGGGTAATAATCAATCTCATCCCACTGAAAATTGGAATAATCAAATTAATTCAAATTATAAACCTCCTGGATTTAATAATCAATAGAAAAAGTTATCAATAGAAGAATTAATTTTACTAATGAATAATCAATTGCAAAATCAAAATACTGCTATTCGTAATATTGAAAATCAAATGGGGCAAATTGCTACTTTAATTAATAACGGTACTCGTAGGAACACTTCCTAGTAATGTTGAAATTAATCCAAAGGAAACTGGAAAAGAACATGAACAAGTTAAAGCTGTGCAACTTAGAAGTGGAAAGGAATTAAAAGAAAGAATGCAGAATGAAATTGAAAAAGAGATTGAGGTTGAAGAGATTGAAAAACCTAAAGAAACTCTCTCTCCTAGTCAAGATCGACTATTATACTCGTTAATGTGGAAGTTAGAAAACCACCACCACCTTTTCCTCAAAGACTTAAACAGCAGAAATTAGATCATCAATTTTCTAAGTTCTTTGAAATTTTTAAGAAACTTACTATTAACATACCTTTTGTTGAAGCTTTGGAACAAATGCCAACTTACGAAAAATTTATGAAGGATATTTTAAGCAAAAAATGAAAATTTGAATCTTTTGAAACCGTTGCATTAAGTGAAGAATGCAAGTCAATAATTCAAAAGAAATTACCCGAAAAGCTTAAGGATCCTGGAAGTTTCACTATACCCTGTCGCTATTAGAGAAAAATTTTGTGGAAAAGCTTTATGTGATTTAGGAGCAAGTATTAATCTCATACCATTTTCTATCTTTCGAAGATCGGATTTAGGAGATATTACTCCCACCACCGTAACCCTTCGCTTAATCGATAGATCTATCACTTATCCTAAAGGAGTTATAGAGGATGTCCTTGTTAAAGTGGATAAATTTATCTTCCCTGTAGATTTCATCGTACTTGATATGGAAGAAGATAAAGAGATACCTATTATTTTAGGGAGACCTTTTCTAGCTACCGGACGAGCTATGATTGATGTGTAAAAAGGAGAACTAACCATGAGAGTTAATGATTATGAAATTAAATTCAATGTTCTTAAATCAATGAAGTACCCTGATAAAGAGAAATGTTATCGAATGGATATAATTGATTATTTAATTGAAAAACATTATCAAGAAAAATGTAAAGTCATTTCTAAAGAAAAATTTGAATTTTTAACTGATGAAGATGATGTAGTAGAAGAAGAAGAGACTCATTTTATTAAAGATAATTGGGAAACTTTAGACATAACTCAAAATGATATACTTTTACCATCAAGTAAAAAAGCCCCTGAACTGGAATTAAAAATGTTACCTTCCCATTTAAAATATGCGTTTCTTGGAAATTCGTTAACTTTACCTGTTATTATTTCTTCTGAATTAAGTAAAGATCAAGAAGAAAAACTACTAGGTGTGTTAAAGAATTATAAGAAAGCTTTTGGTTGAATTATTGCTGATATAAGAGGAATAAGCCCTTCCATTTGCATGCATAGAATCTTAATGGAAGAAAATTTTAAACCTACTATAGAATCGCAAAGAAGATTAAATCCTATCATGAAAGAGGTTGTTAAAAAAGAAATTATTAAGTGGATAGATGCTGGTATTATTTATCCTATTTCGGATAGTCAATGGGTAAGTCATATTCATTTTGTTCCGAAGAAAGGAGGTGTAACTGTCATTGTTAATGATAAAAATGAACTTATTCCTACAAGACAAGTTACTGGATGTCGAATTTGTATTGACTATAGAAAATTAAATAAAGCCACTAGAAAGGATCATTTTACTTTACCTTTCTTGGATCAAATGCTTGATAAATTAGCTGGACACTCATATTTCTATTTTCTGGATGGATATTCTGGTTATCATCAATTACTTATTGCTCCCGAGGATCAAGAAAAGACAACATTTACAAGTCCTTATGGAACATTTGCTTTAAGAAGAATGCCTTTTAGTTTATGTAATGCACCTGCAACTTTTCAAAGATGTATGATGTTAATATTTTGTGATTTGATTGACAAAGGAATTGAAATATCCATGGATGATATTTCAGTCTTTGGAACTTCTTTTGAATCTTGTTTGCAAAACATAGCCAAAGTTCTGAAAAGACGTGAAGAAACAAATTTAGTTCTTAACTGGGAAAAATGTCAATTCATGGTCACAGAAGGCATTGTACTTGGTCACAAAGTATCACAAAAAGGGATGGAAGTAGATCAAGCAAAAGTGAAAATTATTGCTCGAATTGCAACCACCTACTACTCGTTATCGATGCGAGAAGTTTTCTAGGTCATGCTCGATTTTATAGAAGATACATAAAGAATTTTTCTAAAATTGCTAAACCTCTTTGTCATTTATTAGAAAAAGATGCAAAATTTGAATTTAATAAAAAATGTATTAATGCTTTTAATATTCTAAAAGAAAAATTAATAACTGCACCTATCATTGTTGCACCTAACTGGAATAAATTTTTTGAATTAATGTGTGATGCAAGTGATTTTGTAATTAGAGCTATATTAGGACAAAAATATGAGAAAATTTTCAAAGTTGTATAATATGCTAGTAAAACTCTCACTGAAACACAAAGAAATTACACTACCACTGAGAAAGAGCTTCTAGCTATAAGTATATGTCTTTGATAAATTTAGACCTTATCTTCTTGGTACTTAAATGCATAGATCATACCGATCATTCTCGCTATTAAATATCTATTATCTAAGAAGGATTCTAAACCTAGACTTATAAGATGGGTTTTACTTTCGCAAGAATTTGATTTTCAAATAGTAGATAGAAAAGGAACCGAAAACCAAATTGTCGATCATTTGTCTAGAATTAAAAATGATATTATTTCGGAAGAAAATAAAAATGAGAAATTCTCTGATGAATTTTTATATGTTATTCAAGGATGCAAAACACCTTGGTATGCTGATATTGTTAATTATTTAGTTAGCAATATTTTGCCTTATGACTTGGATAACAAATTTATTAAGAAATTTAAATATGATGCTAAATCTTATATTCAAGAAGAACCTCATTTATTTAAAATTGGTAAAGATTCTATGATTCGAAGATGTGTACCTTATGAGGAAACTTTTGCTATTATTTAAAAATGTCATGATTCCGATTTTGGAGGACACTTTGGCATATATAAAACTGCATTTAAAATTTTAAATTATGGATTTTATTGGCCTACCTTATTTAAAGATGTGAGACAATATGTGAAAACATGTGATCGATGTCAAAGGATGGGAAATATATCTAGGAAGGATGAAATGCATTTAAACTTTATATTGGAAGTTAAAATTTTTGATATATGTGGTTTAGACTTTATGGGACCATTTGTTCCATCATCTGGAAAAAATAATATTTTAATAGCAGTTGATTATGTTTCAAAGTGGATTGAAACAGTTGCTTTACCAAACTGTGATTCCAAAAGTGTTTCTAAATTTTTAAAGAAAATGATATTTTCAAGGTTTGGAATGCCTAAGGTAATTATCACTAATGGTGGAAGTCATTTTAGGAATATAAGAATTCAATCATTACAACGAAAATTTGGAATCAAACATAGAATTGCAACTGCTTATCACCCACAAAATAGTGGAATGGCTGAAGTATCAAATAGAGAAATTAAAAGAATTTTAGAGAAGACTCGTTAATCCTAAAAGAACTGATTGGGTTGATAGACTTGATTCTGCATTATGGGCTTATAGAACAGCTTATAAGACACCAATTGAAATGTCACCTTACCGGTTAATTTATGGTAAACATTGTCACTTACCTGTAGAGTTTAATTTTAATTTGAATAAAGCAGGAGAAAAATGATTATTGCAACTAAATGAGATGGAAGAAATAAAAAATGAATCGTATGAAAATGCGAGAATTTATAAAGAGAAAATGAAGATGTTGCATGATAAGAAAATTTCAGGAAAGATTTTTGAGCCTGGACAAAAAGTATTACTGTTTAACTCTCGTTTAAGACTTTTTCCTAGAAAATTAAGATCTAAATGGATTGGACCCTATTTAGTTGAGAAAGTATACCATTATGGAGTCATGGATATTAAAGATCCCAAAACTGGAAAATTTTTTAAAGTAAATGGAGTAAGATTGAAGCCTTATTTGGGAGATATTAAAAAGATTTATAAAGAGACTTTTGAAATGAGTCAACCTGATTAAAGATTTACTTAAGTCGGGCTGATGACGTTAAACCAAGCGCTTTGTGGGAGGCAACCCATAATTATCTTTGTTTATGAGTGTTTTTGTGTTTTGATGTAAGGTTATGCCTCGATCTCGAATAATTTTTTATTACTTTAGAAAAATTTGATGATCATAAGTCTTTGTTGACTTAGGCTGAAGATTATTTTTAAGTATGTAAGATTTAAAAATAGGATAACTCTATTTTGAATATGAGTAAAAAGGAGATCAAGTTAACCTTTATTATGATTGTTTACAATGTGAGTTATTGAGTATAAATTACTCTTACCAGTATAATTTACCTATCTTGGAGAACAAAATTTTGAAATTTGACGATTAGGCGAAACAGAGTTGAACATAGTTTCGGTGCCTAGGCGCGCGCCTAAGCGCCAAAATCAACTATGTATCAATAGGTCTAGTGCCTAGGTGCCAGATTCGACGCCTAAGCGCCACGGTTACTGGGTTGTGCAAAAACCAAAAATTTTCAGTTTTTCACACAATTTTCCTCTTTAAATTAACCTATCTTCTTCCCTAACCATCAAGCAATCAAAATAACGTCTCTTGCACTTCATTATTGAGAGATTTGATAAATTTTTGAAGAAATGGAAGGAAGAAATCATGGAGAAGAAGCTAGGGACAAGGTTTCAAAGGATCCTCAATCCTACTTCAATGGTTTCATCGCTGTAAGTTTAGAGAAAATTTCTAGTCATTTGGATAAGTTTGAAGCGGAGTTTAAAAGCATTGGAGATCACCTTCATGAGATGTTTCATCAAGTTGAACATCTAGAATGGCAAATGAAACTTCAATTTGATCATTTTGTGGCTTATCAAGATGCTCAAGTTGAAATGTATGAGAAGAACAACTGGATTGACCAAAAGACGGCTACGGATTTCCCAAGAGCGTTAGTGTTCTTTCCAAGTGGAATACATAATTTCCCTTGTGAAGATTAGAATATTCTGGTAATGAGATAGTTATTATGGTTTGTGGAGTCATTGTATCGATTTAGAGAATTGATTGTGTTTGTTTGCGTATTTGCTTTCATGTTCAATGTGTGTTGTTTTTGCTTAGAAATTGTTGTGTTTGAGTGTGTATTAGGAACTTGAATCAAATATAATACTTATCTGGAATGTATTGAGTCAATATTGAAGGTTATAAATGGAATTTAGTGAGTTTGATTAAAACCTTATGTTTGATTGGTGGATTTAATAATTAATTTTTATAAATTTTTGAAAAATGTTGTGGAAGTTAGAAACTGACGCCCTACTCTGATATGAGTAATTAGAAGTTGAATTTATGAATTTTGGTGGATAATTAAATTTAAAAATAATTTTTTGTGAAAGGCGAGTCTGGCGTCTAGGCGCCAGAATTCGGAGCCTAAGCGCTAGTTCGGCCTGTACCCAAAAATTTACTTAAATAACCCCCAAAAACCATTTTTGACGCCTAAGCTTCATCTTCTTCCCCATTTTCACGAAAATACATCCTCTAGATCCATTTTGAGGTCAAAACATCAAGGATTTGAGCGCAAAACCACTCGATTTCTTCGTCTCAAGGTCAGATCTACACTTTAAACCATTTATTTTCAATTTTCACCATAGATTTCCCTAGGTTTTGCTAAGAACAGAAAATTTTAAAAACATTTTTGATTTTTAGAGATTTCTTTGGATTTCTAAACTTATTTTAAGTTTTATAAACTTAAAAAGAGTTTAAATCTTTGATTCCTAAATTTTTTCTTGTTTTCTTTCACGTTTAGATGGCTCCAAAAGCTAAACGCGGGAAGGCACGAGATAACTTTGATAGCAGCAAATTTTCTACTACAGCTGTGCATTTTCGCTTCCATGAATTTGCGACGTCCAGAAAGTTCATTTCTGAACGAAGTTTCTATCATCCTGGAGAAATGATGGAAAACACTATTGTTACACACAATTGGCAACGATTTTGTTATTTTACCGTCGTTGTCGTTATCCCGATTGTTCGAGAATTTTATGCAAATTTTCCGGATGCCTAAGATTATGAAGTCTTTGTCGAGGAATCGGAGTAGGATTTAGTCCGTAAAGAATCAACATATTTTATGGCCTGCCACCGACTATTGAGTGCTATTATTCTGGATTATCACCATCTGAGGAACATTTGGATATGATCATTGATTATCTGACTGACGGTACTGGATCTTGGAAGATCAGGAACCAAAAAAGGGTAAACTTCAAATCCTCCGAATTAAATGGTATTTCTAAAGCATGGCACTATTTTATTTCTGCAAGATTGTTACCTTCCAACCACCTGAGTGAAGTGACTAGAGATCGAGCGATCTTAAACTACTGTATTCGTGAGAGGAAGCTTATTGATGTCGGGAGTATTATTTATGATTTTGTGGATTCTATTGCGAGGTCCAGTACTTCTGTTGGATTGGGATTCCCATCTCTGATCTATTCACTATGTGTTAGTAATGGAGTCACTGCTGATATTTCTGAAGAGAAGTTAAAGTCTACCAAGCCAATTGGGCAGGAGAGTATTAGTATCTATGATCGTCTTCGAGGGAAGAAATTGACCGCTCCTTCTACTTCTGCACATACTTCAAGTAAACCTTCTACTTCTCGACCCTCTACTTCTGCTGAGCCACCATCAGCTTTCTGGGAATCAATGCATGATCAATTTTTAGAGCAGCAGCAGGAGTTATTTCAAACTCACTGTAGGATTGATACTTTTGATAGGAAACTAGATCATTTATCTAATTATACCCAGAGGAAGAGTAGTTATGATGCTGAGTATGATGAAGCCCTAGTCAGATTTCTGAAGGGTGAACATGATGTTAGTTTCCCTACTTTTCCTATATTCACACCATTTGTTGATCCTAAAGACGTATAATTTTCCTTTGGTGATGATGATGATGATGAGGCTACAGCTAGTGACTAGTAGTTATTGATCTTTATGGTTAACTACTCTGTTAGTTTGTTTTGTTTGTTTTGTTTGTTTAGTTTTGTGTTAGATGTATGTTGATTGATTAGTGTTAAGATTCTGTTGCTAAAATATTCTTAGTATATTTTGTTGAGACTGAAGTTAGAATTAATTTATATGTTGTTTTTGTCTACTGTTTAGTAATTAGTAATTTTGCTCTGTTTTAATTATGTTTCAAATTTAGTATCATCATAAAATTAGCCTGCTTAATTTTTATACATGCTTAAATTTTATCTTAATTATTCATAAAAGCATGATAGAAGTTAATTTTTCTTTTTAAGATTGTTTTTACATACTTATTAAAAATTCTTATGATTTTCTTTCTCTCATACTTTTAAATTATCATAGTATACCAAAACTTAAGTTTGGGGGAAGGGAAAATCCATTCAAAATTAAATTTTATTTGTCCTTAAAGAGCTAATGTTTTCATAAAAATAAAAACTTTTTAACATAACTTAAGGAATGAAGAATTTATTAGAGATCACTTTTATTTTTGAAATTATAAACAATTTAGTGAAAATTAACAAAAAATTTTACTAACTTTGATTGATTTTAAGAATAGAATTATTTAACTTAAAGAAGAATAAGATAAAGAATTTTTCTATTCATGATAGAAAAAATAGAATTTTAGAAATATTAAGTAATCAAAAAATTATCACTTGAAAAAGAAAAGATTGGAAATCTTTTTTGAATTCTTATTTATGTTATAATAATTAAGTGGAAATGTATAAGTTTTGAAAATATAAGTTAAGGATAGTGAAGTTCAAAACCATTAACTGTACTATCCGGATATAGTAATCCTCTCTCTATATAAAAAAAAACGGAAGAGAGGAGAAGCTTCGAGGAAATGCCTAATCAAAAATCGGCTTCACTTCGAATTATCTTATAGGAAGAAAACTAGTTACATACTTTACTTAATTTTTATACATAAATATTTATTTAGAAAAGAATTTTTCAAGAAGATCTTTTTCTTGTAAATAATCTATGAAAGCTTAATATAATAGACTTCTATTATTTTCAAAATGAATGGAAAGTTTGAAATCTTATGATTTGGTAGTTAAATATTCTTTAAATTCTTAAAATTAAACCTAGTTAGTGAAATTGGGTTAATAATTTACTAAAGACTTTATAAAATATAAAATTATAAGGAATCTTAAATATTTATCTTTTATTCCAAAGGTTATATATTTTATATAGTAGAAAGAGTTACTTGAGGACAAGTAACATTTGCGTTTGGGGGATTTTGATCTATTAAAAATACCTATTTCTTTATGTCTTAATTCTTATTAATTTCTAAGGATATTATGCTTTAATGAAAGGTATTTTGTTTGTTTTTGGATGTAGGTGATGTAAAAAGGTCTAAAAAGGAAAAAGGAGCAAAAAGGAGCAAAA
Organism: Papilionanthe hookeriana x Papilionanthe teres; assembly: GCA_022702705.1. Lineage (NCBI taxonomy): Eukaryota > Viridiplantae > Streptophyta > Magnoliopsida > Asparagales > Orchidaceae > Papilionanthe > Papilionanthe hookeriana x Papilionanthe teres. Next base: position 154,421,350 of record CM040424.1, read on the forward strand.
ATGGAGCAAAATACAAAAAGTATAAAAAAATATGGCCTGGCGCCTAAGAGCCAGACTCGATACAAAACTCGTCAAGTTTTCGACAACGTTTCGATCAGTTATTTTGACAGAGTGAGCGGTTATTGGACATTTTAGAAGACTGGCAGTTGTTCCTTGATAATAGGACATGTGATACATTGCATTTTGACGCTCCAAAATGGTTTTAATCGTGAAGAGGTGCGAGCCAAAGTGAAGAGGTGTGTTGACCTCATTTTTGATGAGGTCTTCCTTTCTTCTTTTTAGTGCTTAGGATCTAGCCTTAGGCTTTTCCTTTGACTATCTTAGAGGACTAGAATTGGGACCCGCCTTTTAGAAATTCAAACCACTTCTAAACTCCCCGCAAACTCCACAAACTCGACTATAGACCCCTAATCACCTGTAGGGTCGAAATCAAATATGGAAGTTTAAAGGATGAGTTCCTATAGGATTCTTCGGCCTTAGGACCGCCCAGGTGGCCCGGGTCCGGTGAAGGGGCCGACATACATTACACTTACACACTACATTTCCACACACTTCCTAAAACCACACCCATACCCAACTTCGACCTCCCGACTCATGTAGGTGATTCACATGGATGGTCCTTAACCCCTAAGCCCTTGGCTAAGAGGGTTAGGAACAACATAGTGAATGCCTCAAATGAGTCCTTTCATGGCTCATATGGGCTTGAAATGGCTTCATGGCTCAACCAAAATGATTTCACCCCACTCAAATTCAACCCAAAATCAAAAAGCCCAATTTTGACCTAAACCCAAATCTAACCCAAATAGGCCCAAACCTCAAAATTAAAACTCAACCAAAGCCAAAACCTCTTTGAAACACTCCCATAAACATTTCTTAATATTTATTTTACATCAATTTCAACCCTAGCCCAATATTGGCCCAAGTTAGCCCAATTTGACCTACATTGGCCCATTTACCAAATAAACCCAAATTCAACCCAATTCAAACCCAAACCACCTTAAATCTATTTCAAATTATTCATGAAACATCCCTAAACCAAAACCAACAACTATTCGGCCCAAACTTCTACAAAAATTCCCATCCATGAACACATCCTTAAACTTAAAAGCCCACTTCCCTTAAACCTTTCTAAAAGCCCATTTCCTTCAAAATTCAAAAGCCCAAATCTACCCTAAAGCCCACATGACATCTCCATTTGTCATCCATTTAATTAAATCCATTACCTAAGTCCTAAAATCATCATTGAATTATCCCAAATGAAGCTTCATCCAAATTCCCATCAAATTACCAAAAAATTTCTTAAAACCCTTTTCATGAAACAAATCAACCTTTTCCCAAGCCAAATGAAGCCATGAACAAGCCATTCTCAAGCCACATGAAGCCATGAGGGCTTTCGACTTGTCATTAGTCCATTTATGGCAAGAAGAGGGGGTTCTTTCTTAAACCTCCTTTAACTCTTTTTTACCTTAATCATGTCACACACTAAACCATGTTTAGCCACCTCATCATGGATGGAGACTTCACCACTCCTTCTAAGCCGACCTAAATGATTCCTCACCAAAATCGCAGCTTGGAAGGGTGCACCAAGCCCAAAATGGTGGGTCGACCCAAACCAAGCCAAAGTGAGCCTTCTCCCATTCCATTTAAATCAAACTCCTTTACACATGTCAAACCTCAATCGCCTACACTAAACCCCAGCCCCGACCCACCCGACCAAGATGGTGACCATCGCTCGGCCTGCCGCCACTGAGCCGCCGAAAACACCATGGCCGAGAGCTCACATGTGAGCCAACATTGAAATTCTCACTGGCCGAGCCGCCCCATGCCCAGTGGTCACCATGGCCGATCTTCTCCTCACTCAGCAGCAGCTCGATCCCAAGCCCTAACTCCTCTCGAGAGGCCTTCCACCCTCTCCTATTTAAACTCCACCCCTCTCGGCCATGAGAGGTGCCGAAACAAAACCTTAAGGAAACTCGCCAAAATCACTCCGCATCACTCTCTACACATGTAGCACCCGATCCCCACCGAATTCCAAATTCCAATTCCTTCTAGCCGAGCCCAATTTCGAGCTCAAACTTTAGCCCAAAAACCAGGACACTTCTCCACAAGCTGAGCCAATTCCCAAATCGATTGGCTCTACACCTTCACTGCACCAGCGGAAGGTGTCCACCACCAAAAGCCCCATCTCCGAGCCACCCAGCTTGCTCCAACTCTCCAAGCTTTGTGATCGGGCTTGGTCGAAATCATATCCAGACAATTCACTGCGACCAGAGACTTCATCCGGAGCTTGCGGACCCAATCGAAGGTGCAACAACTCTCGATTGAAGCCACACTTCTCCGAGCCAAGGTATGAGCTAACTCTCCATCCCGAGCTTCGGAGATTCTTCATTTCGAATTCCTTAGTTTCAATGCATGTTAGCCGTATAGATGTGTTCGTCTCTTCAAGACGAATCCATGCAGCATAAGAACATGAAAATCCATCGAGAATCGAGCGAGATCTAGTGGATTTAGCGTGGACGGCTCTCGGGCGAGAACACTCGGGACGATGAACGGATGCCGTCCATTCGATACACGCGCGCACGGACGGCCGTGATCGCGTCGGACCGGTGAGACGCGTACGAGAACCGCGGGGCCCGGCCGCCGACTCGGTGGCGACGTCGAATGGGAGCGCGACGCGTGTGCGTTCGGAGCCGCCGAGGTTCTCGCCGGCGCCGCGTGGATAAATAGAAAATTAGGGTATTTTCTTATTTATTTAATTCCCTAAACTTCAAAAATTCATATCTTTGTGTAGAAAAATCACAAAAATAAAATAAAAATACCCTCTTGCTCAGCTGAACGTAGGAGAATAATGTGGAAAAGAAATCATTTAATTTCATTAAGTATTTTATTTTTTATGATTTATTTACTCTCTCGCATACATTTAATTCTCCATGCATGTATACAATTCACCATGGCATGAGACCATAGAGCTTTGAAGCCTCTGAACTCGGGAACATTCCCTGAATTTTCCAAGGTCGTAGGCCATCTCTCGTGAAAAGTTATTTATTTTTCAAATGCATGTTGCCGTTTTGAGTATTTTAATTCCAAAAATTAGCATGTTGTGAAATAAATTCTAGAAATATTTGGTGATGTTCCTTATGACTCAGCAGAACTCTAGGAAAAATAGGACTCGAGTTAATTCACTCGCATTAACCCTAATCGGCTTAAACACCCAAAATAGGTCTTTAATTAATTAGAGTTAACCAGGTATCAAATTGACTTGAAATCAATTCTCCACTGACCTTTAGGATCAGAGGAATCCACCATAAAAATTTGAAGTCAATTGACTTGGTTAGCCCCACTAAGTGGGTTGATTAAGTCACTTAGCCATTTTAAACTTTAAAAATTCATAACTTTTAAAATACTTTTTAAAAATTCACCAAATTGGTTTTGGAGCCTCTCTGATATCAGGGAAACCTAAGAAAATTAAAATGTCAATTTTCTAAAAAAGTTGATTTTTAATAATATTTTAATATTTTTAATAATTAAAAAAATAATAAAAATCACAAAAATAATAAAATTCACCAAAATGTCACATTTTGAATTTTAATCACTTAGGAACAAATCCCACATTTTTCCTAGGTCTATTTAGTGAGATATTGAATTTTAAAGCCCTAGGGTAATTTTAAAATTAAAAAAAATGTATTTTCTAGCATTTTCACTAAAATAATTATTATAAATCATAGAAAAATCAGAAAATTGCAAAATTTGATTCTCTGGTTTCCTTGATATCAGAGAGATTTTTGAAAAATATAAAATTCATTTTTCAACATTTATTTTATTTTTTAAATTAATTAACACTCCAAAATTCAAAATAATTATAATAAAAATAATATAATTCAAAAAATCACCAAAATTGGTCCAAGTGCTTCTCTGGTCATTAGGAATGTCCCCTAATTTTCTTAAGGACAGAAACTTTCCCTTGGTCATGTTATCAAATTTTCCTTGAAAATCTCTATTTTCCACCAAAAATAATTATATAAATAAATTAAATACAGAAAAATCACATTTTCTCCTCTCATGTCTTTATTGACATATGAGTGAAGTCACATAAAAATTTCAAGTTCATTTGAGTTCAATTTAGTGAGTTATGAAATTATTAAGCTTAAAGGGTAAAATGGTAATTAAAATCTTTAATCCTTAATTAAAACTTTAGGTTTAATAAAAAAGTCAACAAGTAAAATATTTGATCTTAATCCGATTTGGATGATTGAAATTTAAATAATTAAAGGGTAGAAACCCATTAAATAATTTTAAAATGATTAAACTTTAATTAAATAATAGATTAAATTTGGAAGAATAATAAAATTGGAATTATTAAAATAAGGGATCTTTATTAGGAAGAGATTTATTCTTTAATTTAAAAATCCCTAAATTAATTATATCAACTAATACTCAATTTTTAATTAAAATGATAACTCAAATTTAAAATATTAAAAGACTTAATTAAATTATTAAACTCTTTTCAAATTTCAATTAATTTAATTTAATTTAATTTAATCGTTTAATTTAATTTAATCATTTAATTTAATTTAATTAATTTAATTATTGAATTTAATTTAATTTAATTATTTAATTTAATTTAATTTAATTATTTAATTTAATTGATTTAATTTCTAATTTTAATTTAATTTAATTTAATTTAATTTAATTTAATTATTTAATTTAATTAAATTGACTGTTTAATTTAATTTAATTTAATTTTAATTAATTTAATTTAATTGTTTAATTTTAATTTAATTTAATTATTAAATTTAATTTAATCTTAATTTAACTTATCTTTAATTTACTTTATTTTTAATTTTAATTGAAATTTCAAAAGATTTTAATGATTTAATTAAGTCTTTAAATATTTTAAATTTCCGAGTTATCATTTTAATTAAAAATTTGAGTATTAGTTGATATAATTAATTTAGGGATTTTTTAAATTAAAGAATAAATCTCTTCCTAATAAATATCCCTATTTTAATAATTCCAATTTTATTATTCTTCCAAATTTAATTCATTATTTAATTAAAGTTTAATCATTTTAAAATTATTTAATGGGTTTCTACCTTAATTATTTAAATTTCAATCATCCAAATCAGATTAGGATCAAATATTTTACTTGTTGATTTTTTATTAAACTCTAAAAGTTTTAATTAAGGATTAAAGATTTTAATTACCATTTTTACCTTTAAGCTTAATAATTTCATAACTTACTAAATTGAACTCAAATGAACTTGAAATTTTTATGTGACTTCACTCATATGTCAATAAAGACATGAGAGGAGAAAATGTGATTTTTCTGTAAGCTGACTCTATTTATATAATTATTTTTGGTGGAAAATAGAGATTTTCAATGAAAATTTAATAATATGACCAAGGGAAAGTTTCTGTCCTTAAGAAAATTAGGGGACATTCCTAATGACCAGAAAAGCACTTGGACCAATTTTATGATTTTTTTGAATTATATTATTTTTATTATAATTATTTTGAGTTTTGGAGTGTTAATTAATTTAAAAATAAAATAAATGTTTAAAAATGGATTTTATATTTTTCAAAAATCTCTGATATCAAGGAAAACCAGAGAATCAAATTTTGCAATTTTCTGATTTTTCTATGATTTATAATAATTATTTTAGTGAAAATGCTAGAAAAATACATTTTTTTAATTTTAAAATTACCCTAGGGCTTTAAAATTTAATATCTCACTAAAATGTAATTTTTAAAAATGCCGCGATTTGTTCGTTGATTAAAATTCAAAATTCGTGACATTTTTGCTTAATTTATTATTTTTGTGATTTTTTATTATTTTTTAATTATTAAAAATATTAAAATATTATTAAAAATCAACTTTTTTAGAAAATTGAATTTTTTAATTTTCTGCGCTCCCCGAGAGTCGAGAGCTCCAAAACTAATTTCGGCAATTTTTAAAAAGATTTAAAAAAAACTTATGAATTTTTAAAGCTTTAAAATGTATGTCAGCTTAATCAACCCAATTGTTGCATTTAACCAAGTCCAATCGACCTCAAATTTTTATTACGCGATTCTCTGATCCTAAAGGTCAGTGAGAATCGATTTCAAACACCTTGATACCTGGGCTAACTCTAATTAATTGTGCACCTATTTTGTGTGTTTAAGCCAATTAGGTTAATCTCGAGTGAATTAACACAAGTCCTATTTTTCCTAGTTTCCTTCTCATTATAATAAATATCACCAAATATTTCGTAATTTATTTCAACATGCTAATTTTTGGAATTAAAATAATACTCAAAATAAAGAATATATTTGAAAATAAATAACTTTTCACAGAGATGGGCTCGACCTCGGGAAAATTCAGGAATGTTCCCAAGTTCAGAGGCTTCAAAAGCCCTATGGTCTCATGCCATGGTGAATTGTATACATGCAAATGGAGAATTAAACGTATGCAGGTATAAATAAATCATAAAAAATAAAATACTTAATTAAATTGAATGATTTCTTTTCCACATTATTCTCCTCTGTTCACTGAGCAAGAGGGTATTTTTATTTTATTTTTGTGATTTTTCTACACAGAGATATGAATTGCTTAGGACTAAATAACAAAATACCCTAATTTTCTATTTATCCACGCTGGGCGGGCCGCGCGTCAACCCTGCCTCCGAACGCACACGCGTCGCGCTCCCATTCGACGCCGCCACCCGAGTCAGCAGCCCGGGCCCCGCGGCTCCCCGTACCGCCTCCCTTGGCTCCGACGCATCCCGGCTGGCTCCGTGCGCGCGTGTATCGAACGGACCCGCATCCCGCCCATCGTCCCCAAGTGTTCTCACCCGAGAGCCCACACTAAACCCTAAGATCTCACCGATTCTCAACGGATTTTACGTTCTTACGTTTTCCGCTGATTCGTCTCTCAAGAGACGAACACATCTATACTAACATGCATTGAAACTAAGGCATTTGAAATGGAGAATCTCCGTGCTTCGGGATGGATAGTTAACTCATACCTTAGCTCGCAGAAGTGTGGCTTCAATCCGAGAGTTGTTGCACCTTCGATTGGGTCCCGCAAGCCCAAGATGAAGTCTCCTCAAGGTGAATCGCTCTAGCTATGCAGGCGTGACCATGTACCTCGATCACAAAGTCGAGGTCGAGTAACCGGGTGGCTCGGAGATGGGGCTTGGGCAAACTTCTCTTGGTCCAGTTGAAGGTAGGACCCGACTAATTTGGAGGATTGGTCATCGTGGCAAAGTGTCCTCGGTTTTGGGGTGGAATTTCGCCGAGAACGGGCTCGTTGGCGGGGATTGTGGCAAATCGACACCTAGATCAACAAGCCAAGGATAGTGAAGGGTTTGGAACAATTTTTGCGTAGTTTCGGCAAGGTTTGTGCTTGGCTCTTCTCATGGCCGAGAGGGGAGTTTAAATAGGAGAGGGTGGAAGGCCTCTCGCAGGGAGTTACTGGATCACTGCCCGGTGAGGAGAAGATCGCCCATGGTGACCATCAGTGGACAACAAGAAGTGAGAATTTCAATGTTGGCTCATGTGAGCTCTCGCCATGGTGTTTTCCGGCCACTGGTGGCCGGCCGGCTGTGCATGGGTCACCCTCGTGGGTCAGGGTGGGCCGTGGCCTGAGGTTTGTGCAATCAATCGTCATGGACAGCGGTAAAGGCTTTGATCTAAAGTGGAATGGGGCATGGCTAGACTCGACCTAAAATGGGGTCAACCCACCCATTCGGGGCTAGTGCACCACCCAAGGCCCGGTTTCAGCTGAGGAGAGTGATTTGGATCAACATTAGTGGGGTCAAGTCACAATCCAAGTACAATTAAAGCTTAAGCATGGTTTAACTGAATCATGTAAGTGGTTAACCACCTTTTAGAGTTAAGGAAAGAGCTCTCCTTTTGCCCAAAATGGCATGGTGACATGTAAAGAGGCTCTCATGGTTTGCATATGGCTTATTCGCCGCCCACGGCTCCACTAAGCTGAAAAGTAGTCAATTTCATGGAAATTGATTAAGCGAAAATTTTTATTTAGGGGTGATTTGGCATGAGGCTTGATTTGGAATTATTTGATGATGAATTTAGGACTTAGGGATGATTTTAATTTGAAAATAAGGATGAGGGGAAATGTCATATGGGCTTTGGAAGAATTTTTGGGCTTTTTTGAAAGGGTTTTAGATAGTTTTTAAGATGGATTAGGAAAGGGTTTCGAATTTTAAATGGATTTTGGGGATGAAATTTTGTAAAGAGGTCGGGCCAAATAATTATTGGGTTTAGCTCATGGATGTGTCATGAGTGACTTGAAGCAAATTTGGGGTAGTTTGGACTTGACCGGCCGGATTCAATTTTTTCGTAAATTGTACAACGTAAAATAAATCGGGGCTTAAATTTGGGCCAATGTTGGGCTAGGTTGGAATCGATGTAAAATAAATATTAAGAAATGTTTATGAGTGTTTCAAAGAGGTTTTGGCTTTGGTTGGGTTTTAATTTTGAGGCTCGCCTATTTGGGTTAGATTTTGCTTAGGTCAAAATTGGGCTTTTTGATTTCGGGTTGACTCTGAAAGGGTTTGGGTCAAAAATCTGGCAAATCATGTTAAGAGCTTTGTTTGGCGAGGATGTTAAGGAAGGTTTAGAAAAGATTTGGGTTAATTGGAGTTGAATTGCTGTTTGGGACAGCCTGGGTCATGGGTCCAAATTCTCGGGCTTTAAGGCTCAAAGTGAAATTGGATCCAAATGTCAATCACCTGGACTTGGATTTGGGTCTAAATTGCATTGGGAATGCTTCGAATTGAAGTTTAGAATTGAATTGGACCAAAATTCTGGGGGGTCAATTTGCATGTTTGGTTTCGATATCAGTCCACTGTTGAAATTGGGGTCAAATTGGGGGTTTTGACAAAAGTAGGGTAAATTGACAAAATTGGCCCATGGTGTAGTTGGACAAAATGAAATTGGGAATATTTGGGATTTTCTGGAATTTTCTGGGAATTTTCTGAATTTTTGGATTTTTAGCCAAGAAGGGTATTTTGGGTATTCGAGGGTATTGGGGGTATTTTTGGAATTTTTGTATTTTTTGGGTATGGATGATCACCTGAGTGATGTGGAGGTGTTGGATTGATTTTGGAAAATTTTAGGTAATTTGGAGATTTTGCAAAAAATTGCACTGCTGGCTGGGGTAAAGCCAGAGCGGTAGTGTCCCGGGGTCAAAATCGAAAATTTTAAATCAAGACGTGCGAATTTGGGTGGGGTGAAATCATTTCAAGGAGTACCATTAAGCCATTTCAAGCCCATATGAGCCATGAAAGGACTCATATCTGAGGCATTCACTATGTTGTTCCTAACCCTCTTACCAAGGGCTTGGGGGTTACGTCATCCATGTGAATCACCTACATGAGTCGTGAGGTCAAGTTGGGTATGGGTGTGGTTTTAGGAAGTGTGTGGAAATGTAGTGTGTAAGTGTAGTGTATACGCCCCTTCACTGCACTGTGCCACTCCAGTAAGGGCCCTAAGGCCAAAGAGTCCATAGAAACTCATCCTTTAAACTTCCATATTTACTCAACCCTCTAGGTGATTAGGGGTCTATAATAAGTTTGTGGAGTTTGTAGAGTTTAGAAGTGGTTTGAATTTCTAAAAGGCGGGTCCCAAATTCTAGTCCTCTATGATAAGCCAAAGGAAAAGCCTAAGGCTAGATCCTAAGCACTAAAGAAGAAAGACTCATCAAAAATGAGGTCAACAAATGGACCCCCAATAAAGTGTGGTGAGTCGACGGAGCACACCGCGGCGTATTGGTGTTGACCGAAGCGACTACCAAAACTACGTATGTCCAAGTGACGAACTTAGACGAAGTAGAAGAGTTTCTCACTGGGAGGCCAAGTATATCTCCCGGAACTCGAGATTCGAACCGGGGAAAGGAAAGGAGGTGAATCCCAAATCACATGATCCTGGGGAATTTCGATTTAGATTTTATTTGCTTCAATTTATGTTTTGATGGGTGAGCTAACTTTAGTTCTAGTTTCAATTTAGATCAAGTTTTCATTAAAATTAATTCGAGGGATTTGACGAAAATGAAAAATTGGAATTCGAAGTTTCAGATAACATCTTCACCTCGAAAGAAAATCAATCGATTAGATTGAATCACAATGAGAAGAGATCTCAGAGCAAAGCGGTGTCGATGTAAAATCCTTAACCTCAAGAGTTCGATTTCGATGTGATGTATTTCATTGCGATAAGGAAAAGATCCTAAAGATTGCACGGGACATGTAAAATCCTCGACCCAAAGGTTAAATTTTAATGTATTTCAAAGGCACAGAAGAGAATCCTAAAGCAAGCAAGAAGTCTTGGATGAAATCCTCGACCCAAAAGTTTGAATTTTCGATGTATTTCGCTGCAATAGGAAGAGAATCCTAGAAAAGGCAGTCTTCGGGATGTAAAATCCTCGACCCAAAAGTTTGAATTTTGATGTATTTCTTTTGGGCAGGTCAGAAGAGAATCCTAGCAAGGGGCCTTGGATGTAAACTCGACCCAAAAGTTTGAATTTCGATGTATTTCATGCACAGAAGAGAATCCTAAAAGGCAAATTTTGGGATGTAAAATCCTGACTCAAAAGTTTTGAATTTATATTTCGTTGCACAGAAAAAGGATCCTAAAGAAGGCAAATTGATGTAAAATCCTCGACCCAAAAGTTTGAATTTGATGTATTTCAAGGCAATAGGAAAGAATCCTAGCAAAGGTACTGGATGTAAAATCCTCGACCCAAAATGTTTGAATTTGATGTATTTCAAGGTAGGAAAAGAATCCTAGCAAAGGTACTGGATGTAAAATCCTCGACCCAAAAGTTTGAATTTCGATGTATTTCAAGCAATAGGAAGAGAACTTAAAAGCAAAGGTGTGGGCCTTGGATGTAAAAATCTCAATTCAAAAGATTTGAATTTTGATGTATTTCAAAGGTAATAGGAAGAGAATCCTAAAAGTAAAGGTACTGATGTAAAATCCTCGACCCAAAAGTTTTGAATTTTGATGTATTTCTGCACAGAAGAGAATCCTAAAGCAAGCAAGTGGGCTTTGACAAATCTCGACCCAAAAGTTTTATTTTGATGTGATGTACTTCATTGCGATGGTGGAAATGATCCTAAAGCAATGCCTTGGATGTAAAATCCTTGACTCCAAAGGTTGAATTTAATTTGATTGATATTTGATTCGAGATCCGGCTGAAATTGAATTTGAATTTGATCGAGACTTGAAGCCCGGAAAGATTGAATCTGAAATTGAAATTTGGAAGGATGAGCTCGAACTCGATTGAAACTTGATTTAAGATTTGATTTCGATTTGAAAGATCAAGTTCAAAACTCGATCGAGATTGATTTGGATTTTGATCGAGAATTCGATTTGAGATCTGGGAAGATCAAATTCGAAATTCGATCGAGAGTGGATTCTCGAATTTGATTGAGATTCTCGATTTGAAGTTTGGAAGGATAGAATTTGATTTTCAAGTTCAAAAGATTGAAATTTGATTCGGAATTTGGAAAGATCGAATTCGAGATTTGTGTTGATTTCGTTTATCTTTTAATGGTTCAAATTTTATTTCGTTGTTTATTTAATGTTCATGAACTCGGTGTTCGTCATTTTTCGCATTTTTTTTTTTTAAAAAATTTTCTTTTTATTCTCTTTTTTTTCTTCGTTCTTTTGTTCGAAGTTCATTTAACTTTAATGGCGTTTCCCAACCAATTTGCACAAAAGAGGTGAAGGCCAAAAACGTGACATGGCTTTACTTTCATTCCAATCATGTCAAAATACGTCACAACTCGGGACTGAATATATTTCATACAATCCATGTAGACTCAAAACGATCGTGTATGATCTTTGTTGATCCATCAAAAGAATCATCCGTCAAAAAATCCATGTCCGAATAGCGAGGCACATGGTCAATAACATCACCTTTCCAAGCCATCCTCGGCAAGGATGCCGGCCGGATGTACGTCGGAGGTGTGGATATTTCCCATGTAACCCGCGCCGTAAGGCCGGAGCTCAGCTCGGATCCGGGCTGAAATGGTAAGGTATTTTATTGCCGTCCATCCTCCCGAAAGTAACCGAGATTCGCTCCACTCGGCACTCCCGGTATGCAATGCTTTGCGATATCTCGCTCCGTTACCTCGCGCATCATGACGGAACCCACCTGGAAGGTATCTTATCGTCTCTAACTCACCCGGGCTCGCTATCCGGAGTCGATCCGAACATGATGTCGCACTCATTCAAGAAAGAAATCGCGCAAAGACCGACGAAGTCGTGTGATCAATAGCAAGATGCGAAATACCCCGTTTGTAGATGCTGATAATGCAGCTATTGGGTATGCACCGTTGGCAAGATTCTCCATGTTATCAATCTTTTCACCATTCTCTCGATAACTAATGGCATCTGATCTACTCGCCCATGACGAAGTATCCCCGTGGTTTCCCCTTCCGTCTTCGCAAAGCCGTAGCAAACATCCGCATCGTATCGTGATTCTTCCTTTCCCCGGCATCCATCTCCGGGCTCCGAGCATGTATTTTTCTCGTGCGGCTCGCTCGGCCCATTCTTTTCGCATCCCGCATACGCTCCACGATTTGCTGTTGTTCATACTCCGAGAAATACGCTGTGTAGCTCGAGGCCTTCTAGTATGTCGATCCTCCTTCTTCCTTTAATTCTCTCGAAGTATTCAAAAGTTTTCTTTTTCAACATCTCCGCACCTTTCCAGCTCGTATTCCGGAATGATCTCGCGTATGGCGAGGCCTTGTGACATATTGTGGGATATATGGTTCAATCCCTTCACGTTCCCTCGCATACCTCGGCTCCTCGTGATGATACCGTCAGACATCCCCCTGTGGGTTGCTTCGCAACAAGGTCATGCACTGCTGGAGGCCCTATCCGGTGGCGTGGTAGCCTCTTTCTTCTCGATCTTCCGGAGATTTCCCCGGTTCTTCTCGTTATTCCCGTATCGGCCTCCTTTCTTCGTGTTCCCGGTGAACCGCACCTCAAGTGTATGTGTGGCCAAGACAAGAACCGTCTCGTCGCGCCTCGGTCCGCGCCCAGTTTTGTTAACATTTTACGGATGCGGCGATTCTTATTTCTTCGTTGCGTGGCCGCGAGAGCAGCCCCTCCGAACTTTAATCTTCGCGCGGCGACATTGATACAAGCCTCGCTTCTCCCGCCGAGAAGGATCACGACTTCATTTTCGTCTTCTTCGTTGCTTCTGCTTTTCTTTCTTGTTGTTGGATTGGTGGCTTGGGCCGTCACCCACTTTCATCACCGTCCGCCCTGCGCTCTTCTCGGCTAACTCGGGACCCGCTCACTTTCCTCGCATCGGGTAGCCCCGCTCGGTGCGAAATCCAGTCAATCTCGATTATCGCTCCATCTTTCACCCTCTTTCATCGAGTGCAAGGCGCCATTCTTAAAGTTCAAGACCAACCGCCCGTTCGACATTTCCCCGCGAAAAGACAAGGAAAAGGATCAGGGGCTGTACTAAGAACAAGAACATTAAGAAAATGTTTATTAAAGATACATTTTATTATTCTTATATTTTGAAATTTATCAGAATGAAGCAGATAAAGATCCGTAAAGAGATCTTGATTTGAAAAAGGAAACAAGGAAAACTTAATTATCATGATTTTATTTATCTTAAGACATTTTATTATTTTTTTGGGTTCTTAATCTAATCACAAGTAATTATTTTCACTCCGTGCTTCTCTAGGGATGAAGAATTCATTCCTTCGAAACATCAGTAGCCGTAATATTTTTCACAGGTATCGTCCGTTGATCGGGAAGCATATGTCGTTCTCCCCGGCAATCTACCAGCTGGTAGAACCTCCCGATATACTGCCTCAAATCCACAAACGGTCCTTCCCAAGTGGGTTCAAATTTTCCTCCCTATCTTGCGGTGTGCAAGAATAGCCCTTAAGAACGAGAACTAAGTCACCAACCTCGAAGGTTCTCAAGGCGGAATTCGCCTTGTCGTTGCTCGAACCACTTTAGCTCGGCATAGCCCCACCCTTCGTCGCGCCGCAAGTCTTTCCTTCCAAGCTTTCTAATTCTTCGAGTCGTAGTCCGGCGTTTTCCTCCGTCGTGATCCGTTCGCAATCGCAATTCCGAGTGAAGGAAGCCGAACTCTAAAGGTAACACCGCCTTCGACCCATACACCCGCAGCGTAAGGTGTAGCTTCGAGCAGAGTTCAAGGTTGTCCGGTAGGCCCATAAGGCTTCTAACAATTTCTCGTGCCAATTTCTCTTATTATCGTCCAGGGTTTTCTTTAAGATTTTAACGAGAGTTTTATTAAAGCCTCAGCGAGGCCGTTTGTTTCGGGTAGTAAATTGTCGAGTATCGCGCCGATTCCGTGTCTCCCGACAAAATTGTTGATTTGTGTGCTTCGAATGCTGACCCATTATCCGAGATGACCCCGCGCGCATCCAAACTAAAAGAGACAACTCGTTTCAAAACCGCAAGACGTGGTGCTTTCACTTCTGCGGGAACTGCCGCCCACTCGAAAAGTAATCTGTAGTCACAAGAATGAAACGATGTCCTTTTGAAGATGGTGGTTCTATCGGGACCCACTATATCCGTGCCCCAACATTCAAACCGCCACGACGCAATTGTCGGGTGTAGCACATTTGGAGGTTGGTGTAGAACCACTCCGCACTGCATTGGTGAGCGCCTTCGCGATTTTCATGCAACACATCATCGAGGCCGCAGTACCCCAGTCTTTTAATTTTCATTTTCATCTGGACTCCACCAGAGCGCCACGTAGTCCGAATGCACCTCTTTAACAATTTCACGGGCTCTAATTCGCTTGTGCACCTTAGCCACATTCGACTGCAAAAGACCTTTCCGTATAATGTGTTGTTTATTAATGCGTAAACATGTAGCTTTTCGATTCGATGGGCTAGCGACCTATCGTCTGGTAAATTTTCTTCCCGTTTGCAGGTAGTCTATCAATGGTTGTCGCCAATCTTCGTGTTTTCTCGTCACTACCGCAACCTACCTTTTCTTCACGATTTGTGTATCGTGTCTATGTCGAGCCGCGATAGACCCGACGTCCGTGAACTAACACTTCCACCGATTCATCTGCAAATGTGCAAATTCTTTTGCGAGACTAAGCAAAAGCATCTCCGTTAAAGCATTCTCTTTCTAGGAATTTCGTAGATTGTCACATTTGGAATCGTTCCAACAAATTACGGCATACCGGAAGCATTGCTCGAGTCTTCGTTTAGAAAATCCGTACTGTCCTGGCCATCCGTCGAATGATTAACCGTGAATCCCGCAGATGTTGATGTCTCCGTTATCCCCATTCGAATGGTTAATTCTAATCCCGTTATGAGGGCTTCGTATTCCTCGCCTGTTTGTACATCATTCTGTCAAGTGGTAGGAGTATCTTAACATCCCCCCGCCTTCCCATGTTATAAAGATTAGCCCGATTCCGCTCACGGCACTATCACTTGCGATTCTTCGTCTTTGTGTGTGCCGTCGCTCCGTCGAAATATAATTCCCAACGTCGATCATTAAGGTCTTCTAAGTTCATTATTTGTTCATCTCGCATCGTCATTGAGAGTGAGATTCGGCTCAGGGTGCGCCGCGAGGAAGTCCGCTAAGACTTGTCCTTTACGGCACGCAGAGGCACGAAAGTTATATCGAATCGCAATGTCATTGACCATCCCCCCGGCAAGTCTCGGCCGAGTATCGGACGAGTCATCAAGTATTGCAATGGATTAAACTTCGAAATCAAGTTGACCTTATGAGAAAGCATGTAGTGGTAAAAACAGTCTACAAAGAAAAATTTACTTCTACACATGCTTTTTATGAATATTACTGAAATAATGAATAATATATAAAAGTAAGCAGGCTCAATTTTTATATCATTAGCAAAATTAAAAGTCTATACTAATTACAGTAACAAAAATAAAACAACAGCAATAACTATATAAGAATACTAAACAGTAGGTTGAAAACAGAGATAAAAAAATTTCATAGAAAATGAAAAAAAAAATTCATCCATATTTCAGTCTTAAACACATATCAAACTAGATACTCCAAAAACAGTCTCAACATAAAAAAAAATCCACACAAAGTTAGTTAAACAAATCGACCCTAACTAAAAACAAACTAATCAGTACTAACAAACAAGAAATAAACTAAAAACAGATTCAACTCATCTCCAGAGGTAAATTAAGCTACTAATCACTATATGTAGCCTCGTCATCGTCATCACCAAAAGAAAATTCCACATCCTTTGGATCAACATACGGTGAAAATCTATGATAGGTATGGGAACTGAACATCATGCTCACCCTTAAAGAATCTATCTAAATACTCTGAATACTCAGCATCATAATCACTCTTCCTTTGGGTATATTCAGATAGATGAACAATCTTCTTGTTTATAGTATCTACTCTGAAGTGAGTTAAAAATAACTCATTCTGCTGCTCCAGAAATTGATCATGCATTGATTCCCAGAAACTAGATGGTGGCTCAGCAGTAGAAGTAGAAGGTCTAGAAGTAGAAGCTCTACATAGAGTAGGAACAAAAGTAGAAGGAGCAGTAGATCTCTTTTCGCGAAGACGATCACAAATACTAACACTCTCCTGCCCAATAGGCTTTGTAGTCTTCAGCTTTTCCTCTGAAATATGAGCAGTAACTCCATTGTTCACAAATAAAGAATATATCAAGGAAGCGAATCCTAATCCCATAGAAGTGCTAGATCATTCAATCGATTCCACAGAATCATAAATAATGCTACCAAAATCTATCGGCTTCCTCTCCTGAATGCAGTAGTTCAGGATAGCTCTATCTCTGGTAACTTCACTCAGGTGGTTGGAAGGAAGTAGTCTAGCAGAAATAAAATAGTGTCAGGCCTTTGAAATACCATTCAGCTTAGAAGATTTAAAGTATACCCGTTTGTTGTTCTGGATCTTCCAAGCTCAAGTGCCTCTAGTCAGATACGCAATAATCATCTCCAGATCTCCTTCAGATGGAGATAGACCAGAATAGTAGCACTCAACGATAGGTGGTAGGCTACAGAAAATATTGATCCATTCTGGAGTGAATTCCACTCTGACACCTCTAATGAAGACTTCATAGTCTTCTGCATCCATAAAGTTGGCATAAAACTCTCGTACAACAGGAATAACAGCAACGACAGTGAAATAACAGAATCACTGCCAGTTCTGTGCAACAATCTTGTTCACGATCATTTCTCCAGGATTGTAAAAACTGCACTCTGAGATAAATTTCCTTATTGACTCAAATTCGTGATAACGAAAGTGCACTGCTGCAGTAGCGAACTTGCTGTTGTCGAAATTTTCTCGTGCTTTTTCGCGCTTAGATTAGGTGTCATCTAAACGTGAAAGAAAACACATAAATTAAGGAATCAAAGATCTAAATTCTTTTAAGCTTGAGAAACTTAAAATGATTTTAAAAATCTATGGAAAATTTATAAAAATCAAAATTTTTCTCCAAAATTTTAGTTTTTAGCAAAAAAATAGGAAAATCCATGGTAGAAATAAAAAATAAATGGATTAGAAGGTAGATCTGACCTTAAGATGAAGAAATCAAGTGATTTCGGGCTCAATAACGTGACGTTTTGACCTCAAGATGGATCTAGGGGGTGTAATTTCATGAAAATGAGGAAGAGGGTGAAGCGTAGGCATCGGCCATGGCTTTTGGGGTTTAAATCCCGATTTTTGGGTTGCAGGCTGAACCGGCGCTTAGGCGCTGAAATCTTGCACCTAGGCGCCAGACTCGCCTTTCACAAAAATCATTTTTAAAAATTAATTTTCCACCAAAACTCACAAATTCAACTTATAATTACTCATATAAGAGTATTACTTCAGTTTCCAACTTCCAAAATATTTTCCAAAAAAATTTAATAATTAAAAATTAAATCCATCAATTAAACACAAGTTTAAGTGAAACTCTTCTATTTCCATTCATAATCTTCAATTTCAGGCTCAATACATTTCAGATAAGTACAATAATATGATTTAAGTCTTACTAACAATCAACAAACAATTTCAAAGCAAATACAACACACATTGAACAATAAAACAAACACACAAACAATACAATCGATTTACTAAATCGATAAAACGATAGACTGGATAAAGTCTCGATCTAACAACATTTAATATCTAATCTTCAAATTAGAAATTTCCATTTTCGTCGCAATGAAGATTACTTGTCCTACTTGGGAAGAACACTAACGCCCTTGGAAAATCCGTAGTGGTTTTCTCGTCGATCCATTTGTTCTTCGCATACATCTCCACTTGAGAATCTTGATAAGCAAGTAGATGATCGAATTGAAGCTTTGCCTGCGATTCCAAATATTCAATTTGATGATACATCTCATGGAGGTGATCTCCAATGCTTTTAAATTCTGTTTCAAACTTATCTAAGAGACTAGAAAACTTCTCCAAACTAAAAGCAATGAAACCATTGAAGAAGTAAGGTTGAGGATCCTTAGAATACTTATCTCTAGCCTCTTCTCCATGATTTCTTCTCTCCAATTCTTCAAAATCCTCTCTTATATCCACAAGAATGAAGTGTAAAGGTCGTAACTATGGTTGCTTAGGGATTGGGGACGAAGATGGGGTAGTTTATAGGAGAAAATCGTGTGAAAAATAGAAAATTTTTGGTTTTTACACGACCCAGTAACTGTGGCGCATAGTTGCCAAATCTGGCACCTAGGCGTCGAACCCATCGACACATAGTTTACTCTGACGCTTAGGCACCGGATTTTGGCGCCTAGGCACCGGCTTTTGGCGCCTAGGCGCCGGAACCATGTTCGACTCCGTTTCGCCTAACGTTAAATTTCAAAATTTCGATCTCAAAAATAGGTAAATTAGAATGGTAAGATCAATATAAACTCAATAAGTAAAATAATTATAATGAAGGTTAACTTGATCTCCTTTTTACTCACATACAAAATGGAGTGATCCAATGTCCAAACTTTATAGACTTCGAGATAATCTTTAGCTTAAGTCAATAAAGACTTGTCAGCATCCAATTTTCTAAAGTTATATAAAATTAGTCAAGATCGAGGCATAACCTTACAATAAAAATGTAAAAACACACAAAAAAAACTATGGTTTGCCTCCCACAATGCGCTTGGTTTAACGTCATTAGCCCAACCTAATTAAGTCTTTAATCAGGTAGACTCAACTCGTAAGCCACTTTATAAATCATTTTAATGTCTCCCAAATAAGGCTTCAGTCTTAATCTGTTAACTTTAAATATTTTTCCTGTTTTAGGGTCTTTAATATCCACAGCTCCATAATGGAATACATTCTCAATTATATATGGTCCCATCCATTTAGATCTTAATTTTCTACGAAAAAGTCTTAAATGAGTATTAAATAATAATACTTCTTGTCCAGGCTCGAATATTTTTCCTGAAATCTTTTTATCATGTTATATCTTCATTTTATCTTTATAAATCTTTGTTATTTCATATGACTCATTTCTTATTTCAACAATCTCATTTAATTGTAATAATCGTTTTTCTCCTGCAATATTCAAATCAAAATTAAACTCTTTTATCGCCCAATAAGCTTTATGTTCAAGTTCAACAGGTAAGTGACAATGTTTACCATAAACTAATCGGTAAGGTGACATTCCGATTGGTGTCTTATAAGCTAGTATATAAGCTCATAATGCAGAATCAAGTCTATTAACTGAATCAGTTCTTTTAGGATTAACAATCTTCTCTAAAATTCTTTTAATTTCTCTGTTTGATACTTCAGCCATTCCACATATTTATGGGTGATAAACATTTGCAATTCTATGTTTGATTCAAAATTTTTCTAGTAATGATTGAATTATTATATTTCTGAAATGACTTCCACCATCTATGATAATTACTTTAGGCATTCCAAATCTAGAAAAAACCATTTTCTTTAAAAATTTCGAAACACTTTTGGAATCACAGTTAGGTAAAGCTACAACTTCAATCCACTTTGAAACACAATCAACTGCTAATAAAATATATATCTTTTCAGATGATGGTACAAATGGTCTCATAAAGTCTAAACCCCATATATCAAAAATTTCAACTTCCAATATATAGTTTAAAGGCATTTCATCTTTCGTAGATATATTTCCCATCCTTTGACATCGATCACATGTTTTAACATAATTTCTCACATCTTTGAACAAGGTAGTCCAACAATATCTTGAATTTAAAATTTTCAATGCATTTTTATCTACTCCAAAGTGTCTACCAAATTCGGAATCATGACATTTTTTAATAATAGCAAAAGTTTCCTCAAAAGGTACACATCTTCGAATTACAGAATCTCTTCCCATTTTAAATAAATGAGGATCTTCGCAAATATAAGATTTAGCATCATTTTTAAATTTCTTAATATATTTGTTACTCAATCAATAAGGTAGAATATTGCTAACTAAATAATTAACTATATCTGCATACCAAGGTGTTTGGCATCCTTGAATAACATAAACTGTTCATCAGGAAATTTCTCATTTATATTTTCTTCAATAAAAATATAATTCTTAATTCTAGATAAATGATCAGTAATTTGGTTGTCAGTTACTTTTATATCCACTATTTGAAAATCAAATTTTTGTAGAAGTAAAACCCATCTTATCACTCTAGGTTTAGCATCTTTTTTTTACATTAAATATTTAATAGCGGAATGATCAGTATAAACTATGCATTTGGTACCAAGAAGATAAGGTCTAAATTTATCAAAGGCATAGACTATAGCTAAAAGCTCTTTTTCAGTATTAATGTAATTTCTTTGAGTTTCAGTAAGAGTTTTACTAGCATAATATATAACTTTGAAAATTTTCTCATATTTTTGTCCTAATACAGCTCTAATTGCAAAATCACTCGCATCGCACATTAATTTAAAAGGTTTATTCCAATTAGGTGCAATAATTATAGGTGCAGTTATTAATTTTTCTTTTAAAATATTGAAAACATTAACACAATCTTCATTAAATTCAATTTTAATTTCTTTTTCCAATAAATGATTAAGAGGTTTAGCAATTTTAGAAAAATCCTTTATATATCTTCTATAAAATCCAGCATGACCCAGAAAACTTCTCACATCAGTAACAGTAGTAGGTGGTTGCAGTTCAACAATAATTTTCACTTTTGATTGATTGACTTCCATCCCTTTTTGTGAAATTTAGTGACGAAGTACAATGCCTTCTGTGACCATAAATTGACATTTT
This sequence comes from Papilionanthe hookeriana x Papilionanthe teres, assembly GCA_022702705.1. Lineage (NCBI taxonomy): Eukaryota > Viridiplantae > Streptophyta > Magnoliopsida > Asparagales > Orchidaceae > Papilionanthe > Papilionanthe hookeriana x Papilionanthe teres. Next base: position 154,442,555 of record CM040424.1, read on the forward strand.
TCCCTGTTAAGAACTAAGTTTGTTTCTTTACATCTTTTCAGAACATTGGATATATTTTCCAAATAAGATTCAAAAGAAGTTCCAAAAACTAAAAAATCATCCATAAATATTTCAATTCCTTTGTCAATCAAATCACAGAAAATTGACATCATACATCTTTGAAAAGTTGCAGGTGCATTACATAAACTGAAAGACATTCTTCTAAACGCAAATGTTCCATAAGGACTTGTAAATTTTGTTTTCTCTTGGTCCTCAGGAGCGATGGGTAATTGATGATAATCAGAATATCCATCCAGAAAACAAAAATATGAGTGCCCAGCTAATTTATCAAGCATTTGATCCATGAAAGGTAAAGAAAAATGATCCTTTCTAGTGGCGTTATTTAATTTCCGATAATCAATGCAAATTCACCATCCAATAACTTGTCTTGTAGGAATTAGTTCATTTTTATCATTGACAATGACAGTTACTCCTTCTTTCTTCGGAACACAATGAATAAACCATTGACTATCCGAAATAAGATAAATAATTCCAGCATCTAACCATTTTAAAATTTCTTTTTTAACAACCTCTTTCGTAATAAGATTTAATCTTCTTTGAGGTTCAATAGTAGGTTTAAAATCTTTTTCCATTAAAATCCTATGCATACAGATGGAAGGGCTTATTCCTCATATATCAGCAATAGTCCAACCAAAAGCTTTCTTATAATTCTTTAACACTCCTGTTAATTTTTCATCTTGATCTAAGCTTAGTTTAGAAGAAATAATAACAGGTAAAGTTAATGAATTTCCAAGAAAAACATACTTTAAATGTGCAGGTAACATTTTTAATTCCAGTGCAGGGGCTTTTTTAATCGAGGGTAAATGTATATCATTTTGAGTTATGTCTAAAATTTCCCAGTTATCTTTAATATAATTAGTTTCTTTAAATAATTATTCTTTTTTTAGTTCTTCTTTTTCGTCAGTTAATAATTCAAATTTTTCTTCAGAAATGCCTTTACGTTTTTCTTGATAATGTTTTCAATTATATAATCAATAATATCCATTCGATGGCATTTTTCTTTATCAGGGTAGTTCATTGATTTAAGGACATTGAATTTAATCTCTTGATCATTAACTCTAATAGTTAATTCTCCTTTTTGCACATCAATCATAGCCCGTCCGGAAAGTTAGAAAAGGTCTCCCTAAAATAATTGGTATTTCTTTATCTTCTTCCATATCAAGTACAATGAAATCCACAGGGAAAATAAATTTATCCACTTTAACAAGAACATCCTCTATAACTCCTTTAGGGTAAGTGATAGATCTATCAACTAACTGAAGAGTTACAGTGGTAGGAGTAATCTCTCCTAAATTCAACCTTTGAAAAATCAACAATGGCATGAGATTAATACTTGCTTATAAATTATATAAGGCTTTTCCCCAAAACTTTTCTCCAATAGCACAAGGTATAGTGAAACTTCAAGGTTCTTTAGGTTTATGAGGTAATTTCGTTTGAATTATTGCACTACATTCTTCACTTAATGCAACAGTTGCAAAAGCTTCAAATTTTCATTTCTTACTTAAAATATCCTTCATAAATTTTACATAAGTTGGCATCTGTTCCAAAGCTTCAGCAAAATGTATGTTAATAGTAAGTTTCTTAAAAATTTCAAATAACTTAGAAAATTGATGATCAAGCTTCTGTTGTTTTAGTCTTTGAGGAAAAGGTGGTGGTGGTTTTTCGACTTCCACTTTAATAGGAATAACAGTCTGATCGTTACTAGGAGAAGGAGTTTCTTTAGGTTTTTCAATCTCTTCAACCTCAATCTCATTTTAAATTTCATTCTGAATTCTTTCTTTTAATTCATTTCCACTTATAAGTTATACAGCCTTAACATGTTCATGTTCTTTTCCAGTTTCTTTTGGATTGATTTCAACATTACTAGGAAGTGTTCCTGGAGGTCAGTAATTAATTAAATTAGTGATTTTTCCCATTTGATTCTCCATATTACAAATAGCAGTGTTTTGATTTTGTAATTGACTACTCAGTTGTAAAATTAATTCTTCTATAGATAACTTCTTATGTTGATTATTAAATCCAGGAGGTTTATAGTTTGGATTTACTTGATTGTTCCAATTTCCAGTTGGATGAGTTTGATTATTACCCCATTGTTGTTGTAAATTATTCCAGTTAAAATTAGGGTGATTTTTCCATCCAAGATTATAATAATTTGAATAAGGATTATTTTTACTAGTAATAGCTTGTAAAGTTTCAATAGTTTGAGAATCTTCAATATTAGCAGAGTTGTTATGTGATACATTGATAGCAAAATTATCTAATTTTTTAGATATTGCAACTACTTGTGAAGCTAAGATAGAAAAGGCTTCGTTATCAGGAATACTTGTCATTCTTTTAAGATTAATCTTTTCAGATGGCCATTGAAAATTATTGTTAGCCATTTCTTCAAATGATTTAGCCATTAAAGAACCTCCAACAACAGCATCAATAATTGATTTCAGTGATCCAATAAGTCCGTTATAAAATGTTTGAATAATTAACCAATCAGGTAAAGCATGATTAGGACATTTTCTTAATAGCTCTTTAAATATTTCCCAAATTTCATAAATTGTCTCCCCGTTAAATTGACTAAATAATGTAATGTCATTTCCTAATTTAGCAGTTTTAGAAAGAGGAAAATATTTAGCAAGAAATTTTTGTGCCATTTCAGCCCATGTTTTAATAGAACCTGTTGCCAATGATTTCAATTACATCTTTGCTTTATCTCTTAAAGAGAAAGGAAAGAGTCTATGTCTAATAGCATCATCAGAAACATTGTTATATTTAAAGGTAGCACAAAGTTCTAAAAAACTAGCAAGGTGTAAATTTGGATCCTCATTTGGTGTTCCCCCAAATTGATTATTTTGAACCATTTGAATAATAGATGGTTTAAGCTCAAAAGAATTAGCATCTACCATAGGTATTTGAATACTATTATGATGTTCATCAACTGTGGGGTTAGCATAATCCCTTAATGGTTTGTAAATATTTTGTTCATTAATTTCAATTGGATTTTGTAAATTGTTATGTAAATTAGCCATCTCTTGATATTTTTGAATTTGTTTTCCTTTTTTAATTCTTCTAATAATTCCTTCTAATTTAGAATCTAAAGGTAATAATCCTTCAGAACAAGAACAACACATAAAAAGTAAATAAAAAGAAAAATAAAATAACAAGAAATAAAATCTCTACTTACTTCTTTTTTTATTTTTGTTTTTATAAATGTTTTTGTATTTTTATATTTTTGTATTTTGATAATAAAAGAAATAAATAAAATAAAAATAAAATAAATATTTAAAATCTGAAAATTTTCGATCCCCGGCATGGCGCCAAAAACTTGACCTCGATCCGCGAACAACGCAATAATTTATGCTTTCAAAAATATGTTATAGTCAATACTTTGACCCAAATAATAATAGCGGCTAGTGTATATAAATATAATTTTATGAAAAATAGTTTACACACTAAAGGTACTACGCAAGTATACATATCGTTTCAAGTAATATAAAGCTTTAAATAAAGACCCCAGTATCGATCCCACGAGGAGGTTTATAGATTTTTAAATATTTTAATTTTATTTTTATGTATTTCTTTTAAAGTTTTAAAATTTAATATTTAATTTACTAAATGCAAAATTAAAGCAATAATAAAATAATGAGTGATGTAAATAATAATCATACAAACAACTTTCTTCATTTCAATTAATCCAAGACTTTTTAGATGATATAATATTCGTAGAGAATATAAATTTATGGTATTGTGCCAAATCAAAGCAGTCTTATTCTTTACCTTCGCTCGATAGTATAAAGAACATTGGCTAATCTATAGATTCGGTCTGGATGTATTGTTAGTAGAATGGGTTAATCTAGGCTCACACTAGTAGATGTCCAAGGGTGGCTATGGTAGGCCCTACTAGTGACCTGTTCCCTCTCTATAAATCAAATTACAAGAATTTAGTCTGTCACTCTAAAAACTTATCAATTCTACGCTCATTGAATAATATTTTCCTATTTATTTGCACTTCACTTTGAATAACCTGTACAAGGCATTCGACTACCCAAGGGTTCATGTGATATCTACTAGTTAAGAATTCATCTCCTTCTAGGTCTCAAAATTCTTCAACAGATTTTAACAATTTAAATGGCCAATTTAAATAGTAAATTAAGATCCGGTATTAATATCATCAAAATATTAAAATAATATTTTAGTTTCTAATTCTCCAACGAATTTAATATTATCTTATTTATCATTTCATAATTGAAAGGAGAAAGTAAAGTAACTACTCAGAAGACATTGAATCTAAATAACAAAACATATAAAAAAACTTTGAATAAAATTACAAATACTTATCTCAAGTGTTTCTCTAACTAAACCTCTGATTCCATCTGACTCCAAAGTGAGATAGACTTCACAAGCACCAACTCTTTCATACTCTCAATACAAACTCTAAATGAAATAAACTCACTAATTTATGAAGGAATGTAAACTAAAAGTGTGGCCCTTAAAATTATATCTCTAATTTTTAGATTTCTTATTAGGCTACTTGGGTTGGGCGATTTTCTCTGTAGAAATAGCCTCCTATTTATAGGCTTCAAGGGTTGCTTAAGGAACCTCTTCAAAATGTGTCCAAGTTCAATGAATCTTCTTAGAAAGTGTGTCTGGCCCCTAGGCGCTGGCATCTGGTGCCTAGTCGCCGGACTCCGCTTCCAGTTCTTCGCACCTCTTCACTTTGGATCGCACCTCTTCGCGATCCAAACTGTTTCCAAGCGTCTAAATTCAATGTATCGCATATCCTATAATCCAGGAATAACTGTCAATCTTCTAGATGGTCCAATAACTGCTCTAACCATTAAAACAACCGTCCAAAGTAGTTACAAAAAACTTCATAGAATTGGTATCGAGCTGGCGTTTAGGCACCGTATTCTGACACCTAGGTGCCAGGTTCATTATTTTGTCTATCTTGCATTTTGGCTCCATTTTTGCTCCTTTTTGCTCCTTTTTCATCCTTTTTCATCTTTTTTCCTTTTTGAAAATTTTTGCATCACCTACATCCAAAAACATAAAATATCTTTCATTAAAGCATAATATCCTTTAAAATTTGATAAAAATCAAGGCATAAAATAGGTATTCTTATCATGGATCATAACGCTTGTAGAATCCAGCATGTCCTAAAAAACTTTTAATTCCCCTTACATTGGTTGGGTAAGGTAAATTAGATACAACTTGAATTTTTGCAGGATCTTCCTCCAAACCTTTTTTTTGAAATCTGATGTCCCAAAAAAATTCCTCCTGCTACCATAAATTGGCATTTTCCCAATTAAGGACCAGATTAGTTTCTTCACAGCGTTTTAAAATTTTAGATAGATGTTCTAAACACTATTCAAATGAAATTTCAAACACTGAAAAGTCATCCATAAAAACATCAATCCCTTTTTCAATTAAATCACAAAAAATAGCCATCATACATCTCTGAAATGTAGGATGGGCATTACATATACCAAAGGGCATTCTTCTAAAAGCAAACATACCATAAAAACTGGTAAACGTAGTTTTCTCTTGATACTTAGGAGCAATTTGAATTTGGTGGTAACCAATATATCCATCCAAAACACAAAAGTATTTATGCCTAGCCAGTCTATCCAACATTTAATCTAGAAAAGGGAGTGGAAAATTATCTTTCCTTGTGGTAAGGTTTAATTTTCTATAATCAATGAATATTCGCCACCCTATAACTTTTCTTGTTGGTATCATTTCATTCGTTTTATTAACAGTCACAGTTACTCCTCCTTTCTTAGGAACACATTGAAAAGGACTAACCCATGCACTATCTAAAATAGGGTAGATAATTCCAGCATCCAACCATTTTAAAATTTCTTTCTTAACAACGTCATTCATGATAGGATTTAATCTCCTTTGGGGATCAGCCCGCGGTTTGCAATTATTTTCCATAAGAATTCTGTGCATACAAATTGAAGGATTGATTCCTTTAATATCAGCAATTGTCCATCCAAAGGCTTTCTTGTGCTTCTTCAAAATTTTAAGCAAACTCTCTTCTTCTTTTTCATTTAATTGAGAAGAAATTATAACAGACAAGCTTGAGGATTCATCTAGAAAAACATACTTCAAATTATCAGGAAGCATTTTTAGCTCAAGTTCAGGAGGTTTCAATTGATGGACCATAAGATTCATCTTTTTCAATCATATCCAACATTTCAAAACATTCATGAACATACTTTAAATATTCCTCTTGAAAATCTTCAGAATCAAATGACTCCTCTTCTTGCTTATATTCCAATTCTTCTCTTTCAGCTTTCCCTTTATAAGTTAATTTGAAATGACATTCACATAAATATTCAATAACATCCATCCTATAACACTCATCTTCTTTACCTCTAGCAGGATATTTCATTGATTTTGAAATATTAAATGTAACAGTCTGATCATTAACCCTCATCATTAATTTCCCTTTTTGCACATCTATCATAACTCTGCCTGGAGCTAGAAAAGGTCTCCCCAAAATTATTGGTATCTCTTTATCTTCCTCCATATCTAATACAATAAAATCCACAAAAAAAATAAATTGATCCACTTTTACCAAACATCTTTTATAACTCCTTTAGGATATGTGATCGAACGATCAGCTAATTAAAGAGTTATAGTAGTTAGGATTATTTCTCCTTGTTCTAGTCTTTTGAATATTGATAGAGGGCATAAGGTTAATTTTTGCACCCAAATCACATCAAGCTTTTCCATAGAATCTTTCTCTGATTGCACATGTGATTGTGAAACTACCAAGATCTTTAAGTTTTTCAGGAAGCTTTTTCTGAATTATCGCACTGTACTCCTCTTTAAGTACAACAGTCTCATTTTCTTCAAACTTCCACTTTTTATTAAGAATATCTTTCATAAATTTCGCATAGCTTGACATTTGTTCTAGGGCTTCAGCAAATGGAATATTAATGGTAAGCTTCTTTAATATCTCCAAGAATTTTGAAAATTTCTTATCCAACTTTTGTTGACGAAGTCTCTGAGGAAATGGAGGTGGTGGTTTTTCTAAATCAACCTTAGGTGGAGAAATAGGTCTTTCATAACCTTTTGAAGCATCCTCTTTATGTCTTTCAATCTATTCTTTCTCTACTTCAGTTTCTTTTTGAACTCTACCTTCCAATTCTTTTCCACTTCTCAGTTGAATTGCTTTTACTTGTTCTTTATTATTTTCTCTTGGATTCACTTCAGTATTACTTGGAAGCATTCCTTGGGATCTATTACTTAAGGCATTTTCAATTTATTCCAATTGATTTTCAATATTTCTGATGGTTGCTCCTTGAATTTGTAATTGATTTCCCATATGTGATACTACTTCTTCCATAGACAACTTCTCTTTATTTTGTAAAGCATTGTTATAACTTGAAGGATAAGTTAATCTGTTATTATTATTATCTTGGTTGTACCAATTCCCTAATGGGTTTACTTGGTGGTTCCCCCCTTGTTGATTAACACCACCCTGATTATTGTTATTCCAGTTAAAATTTGGATGATTCTTCCAACCTGGGTTATAATAATTGGAATATGGGTTGTTAAGTTTACTTATAGCATTCACAGTTTCTGGTGAAGAATAAGAATCAACCATTTGGCCTAATGAATTTTTTTCAATCATGAGATTTGGCTGAGAAAAATTCATCCCAATTTGGTCTATCTTCCTTGATACAGCACCAACTTGATTTGCTAAAATTGTAAAAGCATCATTTTCATAAACACTGGCTACCTTTTTAGGATTTAACCTTTTAGAAGGCCATTGAAAATTATTAGTAGTCATTTCTTCAATTAAAGCGTAAGCAACAGAAAATGGTTTAAACATTTATGATCCACCAGCATCAGCATCGATGATTGATCTAAGAGATCCAATTAATCCATTATAAAAGTTTGAATTATTAACCAATCTGGTATCGCATGATGTGGACATTTCCTGAGGAGATCTTTAAATCTTTCCCATACTTCATATATTGATTACCCTTCAAACTGACAAAATGATGTTATATTATTTCTCAACTTAGTAGCCTTAGATGGTGGAAAGTATTTAGCAAGGAACTTTAGTAACAATTCACCCCAAATTCTTATTGATCTAGGTGGTAATAAATGTAACCATATTTTAGTTTTATCCCTTAGTGAGAAAGAAAAAAGTCTAAGTCTAATAGCATCATCCAAAACACCATCATATTTAAAAGTAGCACACAACTCTGGAAAATTAGCAAGATGCAAATTAGGATCTTCAGCTGGTTGCTCCTCCAAACTGATTATTAGACACCATTTGGATAATATCAGGTTTAACCTCAAAAGAATTAGCAGCTACAACAGGGTTTTGAATACTACCATGAAATTCATTTACTGTAGGGTTAACATAATCTCTTAAAGGTCTTAATTCTTGATGGATGCCTACATTTTGATATTGATGATTTGTCATTTCTTGAATATTTTTATCTTTTTCTGTATTTTTAATTTTTTTGATTTTTCTGATCGTTCTTTCTAATTCAGAGTCGTAAAGCACAAGTCCCTCAGAACCTGAACTACACATACAACAATAAAACAAAAAAAAACATTGCACACTAACAAAAATAAAGAAAACTAAAAATTTAAACATTCTTAATTCACTTTAAAATGTAATTTAATTATTTTCTCCAGCAACAGCGCCAAAAACTTGATCCACTTGATATTTATACTTACAAATATGATATGAAAATTGACAACGACACCAAAAACTTGATCCTGACAAATATATATATGCTGATGATTTTGATTTATAATGTGGATACTACCCAAGTACACGTATCGTTTATCAAGTAATATATGACTTTCTGATTAAGCCCCAAGATATCGAACCCACAGGGAAAATTTAAAAATCTTTAAAGGAATCAGAAAATTATCTTTTTACACTTTTTTATGGCTTTTGAAAGTATGTATTGATTTTGAAAAGTTTTAAACGTTGATTTGTCTTTTGAAATTTCCTTAATAAAATGTTAAGCAAGAAATTAAAATTATAATAACTAATAACACTGTATGTAAAACACTATTAACTAGAATATCTTTTTCTTTCCTTTTATGAAGTAGTAATAATTATTAAAGTATTGTTGTGGAAGTATTTAAATTTGTTGTGACAGATAGAAGCAAATGTGTTCTTTTCCCTTACTTGGTTCTATAAAGAATATAGGTTAATTTGAAATTTCTATCATTTTGAACATGGTTAGTCAGGGAAGATACCAGTCTCTCACTCTAGAGTTCCCTCGATTCCCACCAACTGGGGGCTAACTTCTCATAACAAAACTAAAAAACTTCAAACCAAATTAGGGGGTTTTAGCCTGTCACTCTAAAATTCTCTAATTTTACTCCCTTCCATGAAATATCTCCTAATATTACATTCAATTATATGGCCTACAATTCTCACCCATATAATTGCATGTGATTCTTACTAACTTTTATGAGACAATACCGCATTGGATCTTACATAATCTCAAGAAATTCTACAACTTAACTGGCTAAATTAAGAAGTAAACAATATTTTCAGAATCAATCTTCACAACTTCTTCCAACTTTAAACACATATTCTTTCTACAAAAATTCTCTATAAACTAATTACTTCTCCATTTAAGAAAGAAAAAGATAAAGTAAACTACTCAGAATGCATTGAGAAAATATAAAAACACATTGATTTGAAATTAAAAACCATAAGAAAAAAAACAAATAAAAACAAGTATTAATTAAAAAACTAAATGTAAGAACAAAAGTAAAAACCTATCTAAAAATTCTCTCCACAAGACTCAGGAAGTTCTTCTGAAACTTTAACTCTTCACTAAACTACTCCTCAGAGCAGATCTCCCAACTCCAATGACTCAGAATAACTTCAGACTTCAATAGAAACTAAACAAAAAGATAGAAAAGAAGTGAGAAGAAGAAGACTTCACTCCGACCCTTTTATCCTTTCTACTCTCTACTCCTACTCCTAATGAAAACTCTTTTCAAAATGCAAAGGAAGAGCCCTTAATCTTTCCTAAGACTCTCTTTAAATAGTAAACCAAACGGTGCCTTGGTGTCTCTTCAAAATGTGTCCAGATTCAATGTATCCACCAAAGAATGCACCACTTCATTCAAACTTGCCGCCCAAAGGAAGTTATGAAAGTTAACACCAAAAGTTGCATCCCATGCCCTTTGAAATTGGAGCCAAATTCATTTGAATTTTGAATTTTAACTGTGGCGGCTAAGCTCCAGCCCAACGGCGATTAGCCACCAGTGCCCAAATTTTCATTTTTCATCTTTTTTTGCTCCAAATTTGATCCAATTTTGCTCCTTTCATCATGCCCAGCCATTTTCATCATATCTGCAGGAAAAACACAAAATACCTTCCATCAAAGTACAATATAATTAAAAATAGGTATAAAAATGTGCGTAAAAATACTATATATTTTAGGTGTATCAATGTCCTTTATTCTAATTAAAATTAGGGTGATTTTTCCAACATGGATTATATTAATTCGAATAAGGGTTATTAGTTTTACTAGCAATAGCTTGCAATGTCTCCATTGTTTGAGAATCATCAATATTTACAGAATTATCATTACTTGCATGCAATACATTAATATCAAAATTATCCAATTTCTTAGATATCGCAGCCACTTGTGAAGCTAAAATAGAAAAGGCTTCAATATCTTGAATACTTGTCACTCTTTTTGGATTAACCCTTTCAGAAGGCCATTGAAAATTATTGTTAGTCATTTCTTCAATTAAGGTATAAGCTTCATCAAATGTCTTAGCCATTAAAGAACCAACAACAGCAGCATCTATAATAGATCTAAGTGATCCAATAAGTCCGTAATAAAATATTTGAATAATTAACCAATCTGGTAAAGAATGATGAGGACATTTTCTTAATAGTTCTTTAAATCTTCCCATGCTTCATAAATTGTCTCTCCATCAAATTGCATAAATGAAGTAATATTATTTCTTAATTTAGCAGTTTTAGAAGGAGGAAAATATTTAGCAAAGAATTTTTGTGTCATGTCTACCAACGTTTTAATGGAACCAGTTGCTAATGAGTTGAGCCACATCTTTGTTTTATCTTTTAAGGAAAAAGAAAAGAGTCTAAGCTTAATAGCATAATCAAAAATATTATTGTATTTAAATGTAGCACAAAGTTCTAAGAAACTAGCAAGGTGTAAGTTTGGATCCTCATTTGGTGTTCCTCCAAATTGATTATTTTGAACCATTTGAATAATATAAAGTTTATGCTCAAAAGAATTAGCATCTACAACAGGCATTTGAATACTAATATGAAGTTCATCAGCTGTAGGATTTGCATAATCCCTTAATGGTTTATAAACATTTTTTTCATTAATTTCTATTGGATTTTGATTATTGTGATGTAAGTTAGCCATTTCCTGATATTTTTTAATTTGTTTTCCTTTTCTAATTCTTTTAACAGTTCTTTCTAATTCAGAATCAAAAGGTAATAATCCTTCAGATCCAGAACTACGCATAAAAATTTAATAAAACATGAAAATAAAATCTTTTGGTATTTTTGTTTTTGTTTTTTTTAAATATTTTTGTATTTTTAAAGAAATAAAAGTGTATATAAAATATTTTTAATTTGAGAAATCTAAAAAATGTATTTTACTTCCTTTACTTTCTTTCGATTCCAGGCAACGGCGCCAAAAACTTGGACTGGCACTTTACCACAGCAAGAATATATGAACTTATATTTATATATTTATAATAATTTTGTAAAGTCATAATTTCAAACGCAAGTATACGTATCATTTCAAGTAATACAGGGCTCTATTGGAGTCCTGGTTATCGATCCCACAGGGAGATTAAGGAAAGATTAATGGAAAAAATTTATTATATTTTTAAATTAAAAGTAATTATAATTTTTATTCATTTTAAAAATTGAGATTTTAAGTTTAATGAATTTTCTACCAAATGTAAATGAAGCAGTAATAAATTAAAGGTAAATACAAGTATAAATAAAACAGCTTTCTCCTTTTCAACTAATACATGAATTTTCTAAATAATTATCATTTGTGGAGAACTTGAGATTATGGTATTGCGCCAAATAGAAGTATTCCTATTCTTTACCTTCAGTCGATAGTATAAAGAACATTGGCTAATCTATAAATTGGTTCAAGATGTATTATTAGTAGAATGGGTTAATCTAGGCTCACACTTCTAGATGTCCAAGGGTGGCTATTGTCGGCCCGACTGACCCGACCTGCAATAACGCAGTAATTTTTACTTCCAAAAGATGGCTAAAAACTTGACCCAATTTATAAATAGCGGTTAGTGTATAAAATTAAAATGTTGTAAAATTTTAGAAAATATTTTACACACTAGAGGTACTGCGCAAGCATACATATCATTTCAAGTAATATATGGTTTTCTTTTATAACCCCAGTATTGATCCCATAGAGAAGTGAGGTAAGAAATTCTTTAGGTTAATTCCAGTCTATTTCTATAAGGCCTAAATTTGAAATGTCAATTAAAATGGTATTCTAATAACTAATCCTAAATAAAGTTCTTAAATAAAAAGATAACTTAAGGATAAATTGGTTTGGAGAATTTTCAGATATTAAAAACTACCCTTCTCTTGCAATTACATAGATAATGTGTAGGAAAGAGATGTTTAGAATTTTATGTAATAGTGTCAAATAAAAGCAATCCTATTCTTTACAGATGTTTAGAATTCTGTAGATAGTATAAAAAACATTGGCTATTCTACAGATCAGTTTAGGATGTATTATTAGTAGAATAGGTTAATCTAGGCTCACACTTCTAGATGTCCAAGGGTGGCTATGGTCGGCCCTACTAGTGACCCGTTCCCTTTCTATAGACCAAATTATTAGAATTTAGTTTGTCACTCTAAAAACTAATTAATTCTACGCCCAATAAATAATATCTTCCTATTTATTTACACTTCACCTTGAATAACTCCTTAAAGCCTTCGATTACCCAAGGATTCATGTGATATCTACTAGTTAAGAACTCATCTCTTGATAGGTCTCTAAATTCTTCAACAGGTTTTAACAATACAAGTGATCAATTTGTAAAGTAAATGAAGATCTGGTATGAATATCATCACCATAATTTAATAAGAAAATATCTAAGTAAATCTTAATTCCTAAACATGCATCTATTTCAATACAAAACAAAAGTAAATGAAAATAATGGCATAGGAAGTAAAAGAATTGATAAAATTATGTAATAAATTAAGTGGCAACATGAAACTTATTTCATTTGTATTCTATTATCTTTATGCAACTATCTGTCACCTAGAAGGATCTAATAGATAATTTTATAAAAATAATTTTCCTACACTTGACACTACTTCATATTTAAAAGAAAGAGTAAAGAAAATCACTTACGAAGCATGGATAAATCATGATAAAAAACTCGACTTAAAACAAAGAAAATCCACTAGAAATTGTTTACAACAATTACAAGAGAATGAAGAACACAATACTTAACTTTTTTCCTTTGAAGGAAAGTAAAATATCTCTCCGCCAAAGTCTCTCATCGATCCATGCTCCGCTCGTACATTCCTTACATAAATATCACAAAATCCCTCACCAATCTCACCATAAGATGTAGAAATCTACTTCTTCATGACTCTAAAATGACTCTAAAATGACTAAAGGAGAAGAAAGAGAGAGTGAGTGAGAGAGAGAGAGAGAGAGGCAGGCCCTTTTGCTATAGAATTAGTCTGTATTTATAGAGCTTCGAAAATGACTAGGGGTCTCTTAAGGTACCTCTTCAAAATTCGTCCACATTCATTGAATCTTCTAGAAATCAACTATGGTGCCTAGACGCCTGACTCTTGTGACCAAGTCTTCACACCCCTTCACTTTTGGTCGCACCTCTTTGCGATTAAAGCCGTTTCAATGTGTCCAGATGCATTGTATCACATGTCCTATATATTAGGAGTAACTTCCAGTCTTCTAGAAGGTCTGAAAAAATACTTAACACCGTTAAAATAACCGTCTAAAGTCATCCATAACCGTTCATAATAGTCCCTAGACGGGTTCTGGTGCCTAGGCCTTGATTCTGGCGCCTAGACGCCGTTTTCTCGTCATCTCTGGCCCCTAGGCGCCGTGTTTGGTGCCTAGATCCACCCTTTGTGCAACTCCACTGTTATGCTCCGTTTGGCTCCGTTTCACCCCATTTCAGTTGTGTTGCATTACTAACATCTTCACCTACAATACATAAAAACAACCTTTCTCAAAAGTATAATTTCATTCAAAAATACGTGAGAAATATAAAATAGATTAAGCATAAAAAATATATTGTTATGTACTAGGTCAGAATTTTCTTCTTTGCTTATTTGGTTCCAAATTGCATTATTTTTGCCTCATTTCTCTAAAACATTTATTTTTATACGTGAAGAAAAAAATATGCAAAATACATTGCTTTAATGTGTATATCATAAAAAATGTGCATAAAGTGAGCATAAAATCTATAATAAAAATAGGTAATTTTTAGTTGGATCAATTCCCCCAAACTTAAATGTTACTTGTCCTCGAGTAACACTATAACTTTAAAAACCAAATATGTTGACTGTGGTTGTTGGTTTCAATAGAGTTTCCTATAATTTCAACTCAAAAATTTTATAGTATAACATAGGAGAAATTCTAGCAAATCAACCTTGGATAGGAGTGTAAGAATATCTCATATTCAACTTAGGAATTCTTATTTTCTATTTACTTCAAAAGTTATTGAAAATTATCAAACTAAAGATTCATAGAAAGTATAAAAATGGAATTTAAGCACCTTATTTATACCAATTTAACCAATACCATTTGAAATAAGAATAAGCATAGGATTGTTTTTAAGTCTTTTCATTTAAACAAATTCAAGTGAAACCAATTTTTATTAGGCTTCTCTTCACTTTTTTTTTCTTTTTTTTCTTTCGGGATCATTTTCAATCTTTTTTTTCACTCTCATTTTTGATGTGAGGATTACTATATTTGGACAGGCCTTTAATAATTTTGAATTTCACTATCCTCTCTCTAAAATCCAAAACTCAAAGCTTTCCATCACTTTTTATAAGTGTAAGTATTAGTTTGAAAAAGGTTTTTCAATAAGGGCTCAATTCTCTTTAAGTATAAATCTAAGAATTTTAGCTTTTCAAATATTTAACTCCTTTCTACAATAAATATAAAAATCATTTTTACAATGTTTCCTACAAAATATCTTAACTCTAGAACAGTTTCTTCACTAAGGATTTCAGCTAAGTTATTTTTCTAACATTCCTAAAATTGAAATTATAGTAACCTTAAGGTAACACCACATACCATAAGTCATTTTAAAAATGATATCAAATTAGTTACATGCTACTGAGGATAAATAAAGTTACATTTTAAAAATTTTTCTTCCCCCCAAACTTATATTTTAAAATATTTTGTAATTAATTCCATAAAATGTTGCAGGAAGAAAAAGTAAAAGTTGAATCTACTTACTACTACAACATCCTATCAAATTCGTATTCTTGTATAATTAGGAAAGAATGACAGCAGGAGAAAATAAATCTAACCTAAACCATGTTTGTATTAAAATTACACTAAAAGGAAGTAATTTCAC
The DNA here is from genome assembly GCA_022702705.1 of Papilionanthe hookeriana x Papilionanthe teres. Classification (NCBI taxonomy): domain Eukaryota; kingdom Viridiplantae; phylum Streptophyta; class Magnoliopsida; order Asparagales; family Orchidaceae; genus Papilionanthe; species Papilionanthe hookeriana x Papilionanthe teres. The sequence goes on from CM040424.1 coordinate 154,458,212, forward strand.
ATTAAAATTTTACTTTTCTTCCTACCCCCAAACTTAATTTTTAACATATATAGCATTCAATACAGAAAATATAAGCAGGAAGAAAAACAATGTAGAAATTCTATCTACCAAAAATTTCTATCAAAACTATTTACATGTATTCATTAGGACAGAACAATATGCAGCAGAAAGTAAATCTAAACTAATCATGCCAGAAAGAAATTCATTAAATAAAAGTTAAACTAGCAAAGCATGGATCAACAAGGGAATATGAAAAATGTTCTTCAAAGCTGATATAAAATTGTAACACTAGCACAAACACACAATTCAAATACAAAAACACATGATAAATGAGGTCAATTCATCCTTTAACTCATCGCATCTCACTAATTTACCTCCAATTTCTAACGAAATCACTACACTAGTAAAATAGGTACTTTCAAATGATTTTATAGATTATAATCCCAAAGATATGATTACCCCTGATATATTGGTTTCCAGACACCAATCTCAGGCATCATCTAATCCTTATAATTAAGCACCTATAAAAGTTATAAAGATAGTGTAAGATCATCCACATAGTATTCATCAAATAGGTTCGCGACTCCTATCTAATGAAAATAAAGTTGCAGAAAGGAATTAACAAATTAAGATGGAACTATCAATGTTCAAAATTCATGATTTCTCTTGTAAAACTCAATTCTGGGTAAGACTCAAGTCATAGAAGACTCGTTAATCCAACTACTATAAGAGAACATACAAGTCTAATCATAATAAGAAGTTAAAGAATCACATCCCTCATGACACACAAAGATCAAACTACTAACAATCCAAACATCAACCAACAACAATCAAACTTATCAATCCATAATGACACATAAAGATCAAGTCAATCCACTCTAAAGCAAACACTATATAACACTAACAATCATGAATCTCAAGCACACTAAATCAAAGCACATAGATAACTATGGGTTGCCTCCCATAAAGCGCTTGGTTTTAATATCACGGGCCTCACAAATGATTCCTCCAAGATCAAAATTTCAATCAAGTAATCCTGGATCAATCGCCCAATCATTTCTAGATCCAAGGATTCTTATAAAATCCTCAAATTTTAATTTTTATTAAGCACTTCATTTTCAGTTTGATTTATATCATTGTTCCTCATATTTTTTTCTAGATTCAATATTCTTCTATTGATTTTTTTAATTTGCATATTAATATCATCCTCGAAATTTATAAGAAATGGATCTTTATAAGATACTTCATTATCTCCTAAACTTTGGATCAGATTCTCCTTAGATAATTCAGATTCTGGATAAATATCTTCTATGTCACTGTACTTTTTCAGTTATCTTCCAATTCTTCTCATTTATAATTATTAAATGATGGAGGATCTATCTTTGTTGAGGAAATAGGTTTTTCTAATTCCTTAGGAATTTCTTCCAATGGTCTTTCAATATCCTTATCCTTATTTCTTAACTCAAAGTTCTTTTGAAATTTATCCTCAAATTCTCTTCCAAGTCCTAGTTTCATAACTTATGGTGTTCATCATTCAATTCAGGTTTTTCTTGTGATTGAGTCGCATCTAAAGATATAAAGACAGGTTGTATAGATGAATTCCCTAAATAGGTAGGCTTTAACATTGTATGGGGTACATCCATCTTAAGTTCATGAGATTTTTCAACAAATGGAAATAAAAGTTTACTATTTTTAGTAGCGTCCATCATTACACACCTCTCCTGAACATACATACAGTCTTCATTAAATAACGTTTTTGAATCATCATGAAAATCCATTTCAATCTTATCTGTTAACTTACTCTCAAAACTTTCTTGGAAATGATCTTTACTTAGATAATCAATTTCATCTATCCAAAAACAATCATCATCTTTTCTCTCATCCAGATATTTCATAGTCTTTAAAACATCAAAAGTGACTTTTGGTCATTAATATTCATAATCAACTCTCCTTTTTGCACATCTATCATAGCTTGTCCGGTAACAAGGAAAGGTCTCCCTAAAATCATTAGATTTTCTTTATCTTCCTCCATATCTAATACAATAAAGTCGAAAGGAAAGATAAATTTATCCACTTTAACAAGCATGTCTTCTAAAACTCCTTTTGGATAAATGATAGATCGATCAGCTAATATAAGGGTTACAGTAGTGAGAGAAATATCGACTAAACCTAACCTTTTAAATATAGATAGAGGCATCACATTAATGCTCACTCCTAAATCACATAAAGCTTTTCCACATAATCTTTCTCGAATTGCACAAGGAATTGTAAAGCTACAAGGATCTTTAAAGTTTTTAGGAAAATTTTTCTGAAGTATAGCGCTGCACTCTTCACTTAGTGCAATTATCTCGTAATCCCCAAATTTCCTTTTCTTATTTAATATCTCCTTCATAAACTTTGCATAACTTAGCATCTGTTCCAAAGTTTCAGTGAAAGGAATATTTATCGTTAACTTCTTGAGTACTTTCATGAACTTTGAAAATTTCTTATCCAACTCATGCTGTCTAAGTCCTTGAGGAAATGGAGGTGGTGGTATTTCCAAACTGATTTTAGTTGGTGAACTTAATTTTTCCAAATCCTTAGAAACATGTTTTTCAGGTCTTTTAGTTTCCTTTGTTTCTCTCATAATATCTTTCTATTTTCTAACCACATCCTCTATCTCTCTTCCAGTTTTTAGTTGGGCAGGTTCTACTTGTTCATTAGTGTTCTTTTTATTGTTGATCTCAATGTTGCTAGGAAGTGTTCCTTGGGGTCTATTGCTAAGTGAATTAGAAATTTGTGCCAGTTGATTCTCTATATTTTTAATCGCAATATTTTGACTTTGCAAATTGTTTCCCATTTGCAATACCACTTCTTCCATAGTCATCTTCTTATCCTTAAATTGTTGATCATTATTAGACTCCAGTGGATATGAAGGTCTATAATTTGTGTTCCACTAATTATTCCAACTTCTGTTAGGATTTGCATGATTATTTGACCATTTTTGGTTTCCACCTTCAGTAGTATGATTCCAGTTAAATTTAGGATGGTTCTCCCAACACGGGATGTAAAAGTTAGAATATGGGTAGTTTATGGTATTTAAAGCGTCATATAATAAGTTAGAGTCAATTATATACCCTAATGAACTTTCCTCACATACAGAAGTAAATTGAGGCTGGTTTATTCCAAATTGGTCCAACTTCCTTGATATTGCGGCAACCTAAGATGCAATAATTGTAATCACATCTGTATCATGAACACTAGCTACATTTTTATGATTTACCCTTGCAGAGGGCAATTGAAATTCATTTGTAGCCATTGTTTCAATTAATGCATATGCTTCATCAAATGATTTTGACATTAATGAACCACTAGCAGTAGCATCAATTATAGATCTAAGGGATCCTACTAACCCATTATAAAAAATTTGAATGATTAACCAATCGGGCAGAGCATGATGTGGACACTTTTCTAGGAGTTCCTTAAATAATTCTCAGGCTTGGTATATTGATTCTCCTTCATATTTACAAAATGAGATAATATTGTTTCTAAGTTTAGTAGTCCTTAAAGGTGGAAAATACTTAGCTAGGAATTTCTGAGTTAACTCCTCCCTATTTTTAATAGAGTCAAGTGCTAATGAGTAAAACCATATTTTAGTCTTATTCCTTAGTGAGAAAGGAAAAAGCCTTAGCCTAACAACATCGTATGACATGCCATTATAATGAAATGTAGCACACAGTTCTAGAAAACTAGATAAGTGTAAATAGGGATCCTCCAAAGGAGTTCCCCCAAACTGATTGTTCTGCACAGTTGGATAATCTCAGGATTTATTTCGAACGTGTCAGCTTCTATGACTGGGTTTTGTATACTTGAGGGAATTTCATCTGTCGTAGGATTTACGTAATCCCTCAATGAAGTATGATCATTTTCCAATGTATTATCTTGAAATTTTTCCATTTCCATTTCTAGTTTTTTGAGTCCTTTCTGTATTTTTATTTTATTATTTTTTAAAAACTCGGGATCATAAGGCACAAGTCTTGCAGATCCTTTGTTTCACAGACATAACACAACAAACAATACATTATCAATTAAATAAATAATAGATCAAATATATTCAACACAAAAAAACATTTTCACGAACACCTTATTTTTCACACAAACAATTTTTATTCCTTTTTTTTACAACATTTTTTCATATAACAAAACACTTTTCACACAAAAATAGTTTTTACGACACTACAATTTTCCAAGTCTAAACCTAATTATTTCAACTAAAATTCTCCTAAAGTTCTTACCAATGCTTCCCCGACAATGGCGCCAAAAACTTGACCCGCCCCGCTATAATGCAGTAATTTTTGCTTCCAAAAGATGGCCAAAAACTTGAACCAATTTATAAATAGTGGCTAGTGTATAAAGTTAAAATGTTGTAAAATTTTAGAAAATAATTTACACACTAGGGGTACTACGCAAGTGTACGTATCGTTTCAAGAAATATAGAGTTTTCTTTTATAACCCAGTATCGATCCCACATAGAAGTGAGGTAAGAAATTCTTTAGGCTAATTCCAGTCTATTTATATAAGGCCTAAATTTGGAATGTCTATTAAAATGGTTTTTTAATAACTAATCCTAAATAAAATTCTTAAATAAAAAGATAACTTATGGATAAATTGGTTTGGAGAATTCCGAGATATTAAAAACTACCTTTTTCTTGCAATTACATAGATAATGTGTAGGAAAGAGATGCTTAGAATTTTATGTAGTAGTGTCAAATAGAAGAAATCATATTCTTTACCTTCGCTCGATAGTATAAAGAACATTGGCTAATCTATAGATTGGTTCAGGATGTATTATTAGTAGAATGAGTTAATCTAGGCTCACACTTCTAGATGTCCAAGGGTGGCTATGGTCGGCCCTACTAGTGACCCGTTACCTTTCTATAGACCAAATTATTAGAATTTAGTCTTTCACTCTAAAAACTAATTAATTCTATGCCCAATAAACAATATCTTCATATTTATTTGCACTTCACCTTGAATAACCCGCATAAAGCCTTCGATTACCCAAGGATTCATGTGATATCTACTAGTTAAGAACTCATATCCGGATAGGTCTCAGAATTCTTCAACAGGTTTTAACAATACAAGTGATCAATTTGTAAAGTAAATGAAGATCCGGTATGAATATCATCACCATAATTTAATAAGAGAATATCTAAGCGAATCTTAATTCCTAAACATGCATCTATTTCATTACAAAACAAAAGTAAATTAAAATAATGGCATAAGAAGAAAAGGAATTGATAAAATTGTGTAATAAATTAAGTGCCAACAAGGAACTTATTTCATTAGTATTCTATTATCTTTATGTAACTATCTGTCACCTAAAAGCATCTAATAGATAATTTTATAAAAATAATTTTCCTATGCATGCCACTACTTCATATTTAAAAGAAAGAGTAAAGAAAATCACTTACGAAGCATGAATAAATCACGACAGAAAACTCGATTTAAAACAAAGAAAATTCACTAGAAAGTGTTTACAACAATTACAAGAGAATGAATAACACAATACTTAGCTTTTTCCCTCTGAAGGAAAGAAGAAGATCTCTCCGCCAAAGTCTCCCACCGATCCATGTGCCTCTCGTACATTCCTTATCTCAAAATCCCTCACCAATCTCTCCATAAGATGTAGAAATCTACATCTTCATGACTCTAAAATGACTCTAAAATGACTAAAAGAGAAGAAAGAGAGAGAGAGAGAGAGAGAGAGAGAGCGCGAGAGAGAGAGAGGCATGCCCTTTTTTGCTGTAGAATTAGTCCCTATTTATAGAGCTTAAAAAATGACCAGGGGTTGCTTAAAGCTCTTCTTCAAAATTCATCCACATTCATTGAATCTTCTAGAAACCAACTGTGGCGCCTAGGTGCCGGAATCTAGCGCCTAGGCGCCTTACTCCTATGACCAAGTCTTCGCACCCCTTCACTTTAGGTCGCACCTTTTCGCGATTAAAACATTTCCTGTGTCCAGATGCATTGTATCACATGTTCTATATATTAGGAGTAACCTCCACTCTTCTAGAAGGTCTGAAACCTACTTAACACTGTCAAAATAACTGGCCAAAGTCATCCATAACTGTTCATAATCGTCCATAGATGGGTTCTGGTGCCTAGGCCTTGATTCTGGAGCCTTGGTGTCGTTTTCTCATCTTCTCTGGCTCCTAGGCGCCGGGTTTGGCGCCTAGGGACCACCGTATGCGTAGCTCCACTGTTTTGCTCTATTTGGCTCCGTTTCAACTCCTTTTCACCCCATTTCAGTTGCATTGCATTCCTACCATCTTCACCTACAAGATAGACATAAAAACAATATTTCTCAAAAGTATAATTTCATTCAAAAACATGTGAGAAATTTAAAATAGATTAAGCATAAAAAAATATATTGATATGTACTAGGTCAGAATTTTCTTCTTTGCTCATTTTGGCTCTAAATTGCATTGTTTTTGCCTTATTTCTCTAAAATCATATATTTTTATACTTGAAGACAAAAATATGCAAAATACATTCCTTTAAAGTGTATATCATAAAAAATGTGCATAAAGTGAGCATAAAATCTACACTAAAAATAGGTAATTTTTAGTTGGATCACCTACTAGTGACCCGTTCCCTTTCTATAAACCAAATTATTAGAATTTAGTATGTCACTCTAAAAACTAATCAATTCTATGCCTAAAAAATAATATCTCCCTATTTGTTTGTACTTCACCTTGAGTAACCCGATCAAGGCTTTCGATTCCCCAAGGATTCATGTGATATCTATTAGTTAAGAACTCATCTCCGGATATGTCTCAGAATTCTTCAACAGGTTTTAATAATTCAATGGCCAGTTTAAAAAGTAAACTAAGATCAGGTATGAATATCATCACAATAATTTTAAAATTAAGTTAAGTTCTCCAACAAAATCAAATTATCTTATTATCTTTTCATAGTGGAAAGGAGAAAGAAAAGTAACTACTCAGAACACATTGAATTCACACAACAAAACATATTTATAAAACTTTGAACCAAGTTACAAATACTTATCTGGAATGTTCCTTCAAGTGATCCTTTGACTCCTACTGACTCCAATGCAAGGTACAAGACTTCAACAGCAACAACACTTATAAACTCACACTTACTACTCAAGGAATTGAGTAGATAAACTCACTAAATACTCAAGAAGAAAATATGGTGGCACTCTAAATCTATCTCCGGATGTTGAAGATCTAAGGGGGGGGGCTAGATGGATGGAGAGAGATGGCTGGATGGATGAAGAGAGTGTGCCTTTCTCTGTATAAATGTCTCATATTTATAGAGCTTTGAAAATGGCCAGGGGTTGCTTAAGGCACCTCTTCAATGGAATCTGGCGCCTAGTTGCCGGAGTCCGTGACCAAGTCTTCGCACCTCTTCACTTTGGATCGCACCCCTTCACGATTAAAATCGTTTTCCTGTGTTCATATGCATTGTATCACATGTCCTATGTATTAGGAGTTACTTCCTGTCTTCTAGAAGGTCTGATAACCACTTAACACCGTCAAAATAACTGCCCAAAGTTGTAAAAAATCTTATCTGCTTCAGTATTGAACGGGCGCTTGAGCGTCGAACTCTGGCGCCTAGGCGCCAGACCTATAATTTCGGCAACTTTGCCTTTTAGCTCAAATTTTGCTCTTTTCTGCTCCTTTTTCCTTCTTGAACTCTTTTTTCATCACCTGTATCCAAAAACATAAAAATACCTCTCATTAAAGCATAATATCCTTAATAATTGAATCATAAATAAGGCATAAAAAAGGTACTTTTTAAGTGGATCAGTCGTGTCTAGGTTGGGTCAGACCCGGGCTATGTTTTAGGGTTTGGGTTAGGTGGGGCTAGACCTGAGCATGGTCCGGTCTAGGTTAAATTTTACGGATTAGGTTACTTTGGGTTAAAACCTGAGTTGGGTCGAGTCTAGGTTGGGTCATGTCTTAGTCAGGTCTGACCTAGGTTAAAATTTAGAGTTTGGTTTAGGTTGGGCTAGTCCTGAGTTGGGTTGGGTCAGTTTGGGTTTAGTTAGATGTTGGGTAGGTTTAAGGTTTAGCTTAAATTGTTAGGATTAAGATTAGGTCTGGTTCGGGTCAACCTGAGTTGAACCAAAGCATAATATAAGGCTATTTAGTTAACATAATCTAGATTTCCATCTCAAATACTTAAATTAAAAAACTTAACTGAAAAAAAAGGAAAGGGGAAAGAAAAAACGGTTGTTGACTGGAGACTGTAGACTTAAGAAGGCACTTTAAGAAAAAGTGTGTTAAGTGATTCGAGGTTTCGTCACTTCACCGATTGCTTCACACTTTCAGAGCAAGCACATAGAGCTGAGTACACACACCTCGAGTAGATAGAGCACCTCAATAGGGGTGAACAACATCATTTTCATAGGAGGTGGCGGCTGTCTTTGGTTGTTAATCAGATGGGAGATCGACAGTCTGGATTACTCTGGTGGTTTCTGGAATTATTGACGGTTGCAATAAGTTTTCATCCATGTGACCAAATGGACAATCAGTATGACAATTCATGAAAAGATATTACGGATCAATGATGAGGGATTGAAGGGTGTGGCAACGCCCTGGATGGGGTGTGGCCACATTTAGGAGTGTTCATGCCCAAGAACTGACCACGCTAGGTCATAATGGGGTAAGTGTGTTTCTATTAGGGTTTAGAGGCACTCAGACCCTTCCGATACCTCCATATGACTCTGAAGCTCCAAGTACCCCCAAAATGAGGCAACAATTGTCGTGAATCAAATGATTCAAATCATGCAAGTATACATGTGAAGTGACAATACGGTCAAAGTGCAACTTGTATCGATCCCATGAGTAACGTGTTAAAAATTATTCTAGAGGGTGAATCTCTGGTTTGCTACACTTCTAAAGTTAGTTTAGCATGACTACAAGCAAGAGGTGGTTATCCAAGATCCTACTTAAAAACAAAAACCAAAGATAGGAAGTTTAGAAAAGATAAAAAATAGCGGGTAGATAAAAATTACTGTACTTTAGGATAAGTGAGGCACGCTTCCCTGTGATTTAAGTGTTGTGGTGGTCTGTGATTTTCCTAGATTTTCCCTTAGATGGTATTTTTCAACATGGATGGAAAGTCCTCCTTATGCGTATGCCTAGTTCAAAAGAAGGCTAGAATTCATTTAGTTGAGGCTTCCTTAATCCCCTTGGCATCCCATCAATTTGTTCTAATTCTCTTTCTGAGTTGCAAAATTGGGTTAAAACATGTTTATTGTTACCTGATTTTGTAATTAACAAATTTTTTCTCTAAGCTATGAGCAGAGTCACAGATCACGAAATATACTAACATCCTAATTGGTAAATTCATTACTATACGAAACTCTATGGTTAACACAACAACCAAAAAACCCTGATTCATTAGAAAATCAATATAGGAAAAAAATCATTTGAGAAAATCACAAAAACCACATACCATGAATAACATAGGCATAAAAAATTTAGCAACGCATGTTAGAAAGAACACAAGAAAAAAATTCCATTTAATCTTTATTGTAAGTAAAACTGAAAAGTAAGAAAATAAAAAAAAATGATTTCCTCTACAGCAAACTCCTCTCATATACAATAAACCTCCCGGCATAAGTGAGAAAAGACAACGGAAAAGTTAGGAAACACTCTTAGACCTCAACTACAAAAGTAGAAGAGATTCTTAAGGAAGAACTTGATGGCGATGAAATATATATGGAACACCGCTGGGGACATTCCCTCTCCCCATCTTTGGTTAATCAATTTGTTCTCATGACTATGACAATTTGTATTTTGAAAGACTAAATAATCCTTTCTTCAGTTCTATATCTTACTCAATCTCGAGTAAAATAGAACTAACACCTCTTCGATTCAAAGATTTGTTCACGACAAAAAAATCCTAGAATCTTACATTTCCATAATCGACAAACCAAAATGACATAAAAGACATACAAAAACAACATGTGCTCCCTCCCTTCCCACCCAGATAAGGAGTGTTCATCGATTATGTTGTCAGACAAACCGATATTGCCGTTTTGAATAAGTTCAGGAAAATACTTTCTCATCCAAACATGTTCAGTTTATCTGGCTTGGTGGTTATGCCTTTTATAGCCTCTGAACCACTTCCCTTAGGTTATGCCCTTATAACCTCTGAACCTATTCTTCGTGGTTATGCTTTTTACAGCCTCTGAACCACTCCCTTAGGTTATTCCCTTATGGCCTCTGAACCTATTCTTCGTGGTTATGCTTTTTACAGCCTCTGAACCACTCCCTTAGGTTATAGCCTTATGGCTTCTGAACCTATTCTTCGTGGTTATGCTTTTTACAGCCTCTGAACCACTTCCCTAGGTTATGCCTTTATGGCCTCTGAACCTATTCTTCGTGGTTATGCTTTTTACAGCCTCTGAACCACTTACCTAGGTTATGCCTTTATGACCTCTGAACCTATTCTTCATGGTTATGCTTTTCACAACATCTGAACCACTCCCTCAGGTTATGCCCTTATGGCCTCTGAACCTATTCTTCATGGTTATGTTTTTTACAGCCTCTGAACCACTTCCCTTAGGTTATGCCCTTATGGCCTCTAAACCTATTCTTCATGGTTATGCTTTTTACAGCCTCTGAACAACTCCCTTAGGTTATGTCGTTATGGCCTCTGAAGCTATTCTTCGTGGTTATGCTTTTTACAGGCTCTGAACCACTTCCCTTAGGTTATGCTTTTTACAATCTTTGAACCACTCCCCTAGGTTATGCTTTTTATGGCCTATGAACCTATTCTTCTTGGTTATGCTTTTCACAGCCTCTAAACCACTCCTCTGGTTGATCTTACCCTCAAGGTTCTGATTTCTCAATCTACAAAAGACTCTAAAAATCAAAATCATTAATCAAGTTTTGGGAAGACGATCACTTTTGGATGAATTCCATCAAGGGTTTCCCTTAGGACAGCTTTGCAGAAAGAAAGAAATCGACTGAAGCAAAAATCTGATCTATATTTAGTCTAGTTCTAGGACGAGTCAACTAGCATGTCCTTTGTGGAGAATTGAAAATTGATCTATGACGAGGGATGAAATTTGAAATCTTTGGATCTAATATCTTTGGAAATAAAACACAAATTGATCTGTGAGGTAGAATGAAATTTGAAATCTTTGGATTTAATATCTTTGGGAATATTCTTCTCATTCACCTATTGACAAAAAGACAACTCAGAAAGGAAGAATCCAAGACAAAAATTTTGACATTTTGACAAGAAAATTATGATTTCAAGGGGAAAATGAAATTAATGCCTTAGTAACTGGGCCCTTTATCTTAAATCTTCGAACTGGGTCCTAAATGAAAAATAAAATTTTGTGATTAAAATACAAGTAATTAACTAAAGATGTCATGAGCCTCTTAATCTTCTGCCATGTGATTGGGTCCTGACTTCTGAATGAATTATGATATCCAAAAATTCATCTTAAGAAATATTTATGAATTATGAATTAGGGGAGTTTGGACATTCAAAATCATTAAAATATGCTCCACCAGATATAGTAATTCTCTAAGAAGAAGCTTAAGGTGAGTAGCAAATCAAAAATTGGTGTTTGAGTTCAGGCATTCAAAATCATTAAGTGTGTCCTACGAAAAAAAAGAGAAGAGAAAAGAAAAAAGATGTTTCTAAAAAGAAGCTTGAGGTTGGCACAAAATCAAAAATTGGTGTCTCAATTCAAACATTCTAAATCTTTAACACGCTCCACCAGATATAGTAGTTCCCTGAGAAGAAGCTTGAGGTGAGCATAAAACCAAAAATTGGTGTTCAAATTCTCCCATAATTGATAAATCTTGAAAAAACGTCTTAAGAAAATTCTTCCGATATTATATCCAGGAAAGAATTAAGTGATCTCATCTTTTGGTTGACTATTAATTGGTTCAAATATATCTTTAGAAGATAAAAGATATTTTGATCACATTTTTGAAAAATTCCTAGGACCCAGAAAGAAAGAACTAAGGTAAATGGCTTTGTTATTGCAGATTAATGGAAATAATACTCTGAAGTCATAATTTTCCAAAGATCCAACCCCAATCCCAATTTAGAAATGTTAAAGTGATTTTTGAAGGACAATCTGAATGATCTTTATAAAATTGGTGATTAATAGGAGCTTTATGAACCTACATGACTGACAAACATTGTACGGGCCCATGATAAATTGGTTCACCCTAGGACACTCAGATCAGGGATTTGGATTTAATACTTCAAACACCTATCCTCATGGGAGGGCCCGTATGCTCATTAAGAAGACATATTTGGGGAAATCCTGTCAGTTGGTAGACTATCAAGAAGATATAATACACCCAACTAATGGGAAGTATTTGAAAAAGGTTCGACATAAAAAAATGAATGACTTGTTTTGTAAACTGGAAAACAAACAACCAAAACAAAAAGAAAATGACATTGACATTTATAAGAAATAGTATAAGACCTCCTTAAATGAAAAATGGCATCTACTCTCTTTCTCACTATTGGATATAAGGCCATCATGAAATTTTCTTTCCTTTAGCAATCTCTTATTGGATAAGATATAAGTCTCATACGCATTCCTATTACAAAATCGACATTTTAACATTGGTAGTATAAGTCCTCCTTAAGTGAAAAATGGCATCTACTCTCTTTATCGCTATTGGCTGTAAGACCATCATGACATTGGCTTTCCTTTAGCAATCTTTCTTTGGATAGGATATAAGTCTCATACGCATTCCTATTCCAAAATTGACGTTTTGACATTGACACTTTTTTTAGAGAAAATTGAATATGACATTTGTTCTCTTTCCTTAATTTTCTACATTACATCGACAGTTCCAAAAATGTCAAAATAAGGATTTTGAATTAAAAATGACAACAACTTGTGATGATTAATATATTTCAACCTGTAAAGGTCAAATCCCCAGCGGATACACTCTTCATCTTGAGTTTGCCACTATTTTCTAGTTATTGGATATAAATCCTTTCCTGACAGGAATATGACATTCCTCTGACTTGACACCGACATTTGACGTTCCCGAGAAATGGAGTATGACATTCATTTTTTCTTCCCAGTTACGGATGTAAGTCCTTTCCTGACACGGAAGATATGACATTCCTATAATTCGACATTAACATTTGACATTTTTGAGAAATGGAATACGACATCCATTTTCTCTTTATAACTTTTGGATGAAAGTCTTTTTCCTGCCATGGAAATTATGACATTCCCATAATTTAATATCTCAACATTTGATAGACATTTCAACATGTGACATATTGACCTTTCGACATTTGACATATCGACAATTGTTACAGACATTTTAACATTTGACATATCAAGATATCAACATTTAACGTATCAACATTTCGACATTTGACATATTGACCTTTCGACATTTGACAAATCAACATTTCGACATATCGACCTTTCAACATTTGACATATCGACAATTATTATCGACATTTGAGATATCGATCTTTCGACATTTAACATATCAACATATCAACAATTGTTATAAACAATTGACACATCGACATTTCGACCTTTGACAGTTATTGAAATTTGATGTATTGACTTTTGCAACATTTGACATATCGACAATTTTTATCAACATTTAAGATATCGATCTTTCGACATTTGAGATATCAAAATTTCGACAAATCAACAATCTTTATCAACATTTGACTCATCGACATTTTGAACTTTGATATATCAATAACAATTATCGACGTCTGACATATCGACATTGCGACATTTGACATATCAACGTTTGACACTCATTCTCTCCTTTGCTATCGAAAGTAAGTCCTTTCCTAACACAGAAATGAAATTCTTTTATTACAACATCAACATTATACATCTTGAGAAATGGAATATGACATCTATTTTCTCTCTCCGGTTATTGGATGTAAGTCCTTTCCTGACACGGAAATCATGGCTTTCCTCTAACCGAATCTTGACATTGACATTTTGAGGAAAATAGAAAATGACATCTATTTTCTCTCACTGGTTATTTGATGTAAGTCCTTTCCTGACACGGAAATCATGGCTTTCCTCTAACAAAATCTTGACATTGACATTTTGAGGAAAATAGAAAATGACATCTATTTTCTCTCTCCGGTTATTGGATGTAAGTCCTTTCCTGACACGAAAATCATGGCTTTCCTCTAACAAAATCTTGACATTGACATTTTGAGGAAAATAGAAAATGACATCTATTTTCTCTCTCCGGTTATTGGATGTAAGTCCTTTCCTGACACGGAAATCATGGCTTTCCTCTAACAAAATCTTGACATTAATATTTTGAGGAAAATAGAAAATGACATTTATTTTCTCTCTCCGGTTATTGGATGTAAGTTCTTTCCTGACACGGAAATCATGGTTTTCCTCTAACCAAATCTTGACATTGACATTCTGAGGAAAATAGAAAATGACATCTATTTTCTCTATTCGGTTATTGGATGTAAGTCCTTTCGTGACACGAAAATCATGGCTTTCCTTTAACCAAATCTTGACATTGACATTCTGAGGAAAATAGAAAATGACGTCTATTTTCTCTCTCCAGTTATTGGATGTAAGTCTTTTCCTGACATGGAAATCATGGCTTTTCTCTAACCAAATCTTGACATTGACATTCTGAGGAAAATAGAAAATGACATTTATTTTCTCTCTCCAGTTATTGGATGTAAGCCCTTTCCTGACACGAAAATCATGGCTTTCCTCTAACCAAATCTTGACATTGACATTTTGAGGAAAATAGAAAATGACATCTATCTTCTCTCTCCAGTTATTGGATGTAAGTACTTTCCTAAAACGGAAATCATGGCTTTCCTCTAACCAAATCTTGACATTGACATTTTGAGAAAAATAGAAAATGATGTTTATTTTCTATCTCCAGTTATGGGATATAAGTCCTTTCCTGACATGGAAATCATGGCATTCCTTTAACAAAATAGCAACATTGACATTTTGAGAAATGAAATATGACATCCATTTTCTCTCCCGATAAATTCCTTTTCAGGCACGAGAAGAATATTCCTTCTAAGAACCGACAAACAAGACATTTGACATTCCTTAAGAACGATATGACACCCACTCCTTTCCAGATTACTATGAGACATTTCTTAGGACCATTTCGGTCAATGCTACTATGTGTGGCATATCTCTACAATATACCACACATATTGGGGGCCCATTTGTTGACCTCACTTTTTGTGAGAATCACTCACCAAACACCTTGAGAAAGGAAGCCTACCGACATTTACCTCCTAAAAAAAATAAACTCTATGACCAAGGATAAAACCTTAACAAAATTTTCTTGACCACAAAATTGACCTTAAAGATAAATGTTGACATGATCAAATTGTCATTTATCAAAATCAACAAAATTTTAATTCAAAAGTCACCACATTGACATTTGAATTATTCTAAACCCTAAATTGGGTCAACATGACCTATTTAGACCCGAACCTAACAAAATCACAAATATTGTGATCAAATCAATCATGACAAGGTTGAAAAAGTCACATTAGACATCTTGAATCTCAAATTGACCAATTTGGGTTAACTTGGGTCAACCTAGGTCAAAACTGGTTAACCATGGTCAAAACACACAATTTTGAACAAAAAAAAGGATAAAAAATGACAAAAAATTAATCAAATTAGTTTAAAAAATTATTTTGATTAATTAATTTGACTAATAATTTAATTTTTAATATTTTAATTAATCAAATGAGATGATTAATTAAAATAAAAATTAAAATGACAAAATTAATCAAATAATTGGTCTCAAAATTATTTTGGTTAATTAATTGGCTAATGAATTAATTTTTAAATTTTAATTAGTGACATAATTAATTAAAATGAAAAATTAAATTCAAAAGCCATAAAATCTCAAAATCCACAAATTGATTAAAAATAATGGAATTAATCAAATAATTAATTCCAAAATTATTTTTAATTAATTAATTGAACAATAATTTAATTTTTATATTTTAATCAATGACATAATTGATTAAAATGAAAATTAAATTGAAAAGTCATGAAAAGAGACAAAAATCAATTTTAATGACATGGATATTAATCAAATAATTAATTTGGAATTATTTTCAATTAATTATTGATTAATAAAATAAATTTTAATATTTAATTAATGACATAATTTATTAAATATGGAAATTAAAATAAAGAGGGCATTAAATGGAATTTTTATAACATATGACATATGGTTTTCTAAAAATTCTAAAACTCTTTTATGACATCACATGTTACACAAAAATTTCCTATAATTAATTTTAAATTAAATTAAATTATTTGGAGTCAATAATACCCATTAAGTCCACCATGACATGGTTAACACTCTACCAAATCCAGAACTCATCACCTTTAATTAAGGTTAAGAGTTATCATAATATTTTTTGTATGGTTAGGCTTATGTGTCACATTCCCATCAACTCACCAATTTGCATGAGGTGAGGTGGCTGGCCACCTTAAGGGTGATTTTGTTATTACCCTAAGGATCTAATGAAAAAGGAAATTAGCATAAATTACACTTTAACCTTGGTAAAGTTAAAAGATGAGAAGGTTATGCATGGAGTGAATCGCCTACCTTTTTTGTCATGCCATGGTGAATGAAAGAAACATGTGTCACCTTCCCATCAACTTACCTCCTCTCATAAGGTGAGGTGGCTAACCAACATGTGTGACACCACAAACATGTTATAAACTCACCAATGAGAGTGAAACATTAAACAAACTCTCTTGGATACCATGCTTAACCCATATTATCTTTCATCGTGACAAAATTATAAATTTTTTTATGAGAGGATTATGTGTCATCCCCACATTAAAAATTAAATGACATGTTGGAAGGAGAAGAGCTTGCCATATTAAGTCACCATCCACCTCCTAGATTACCCAATGGAGGAGAAACAAGAATCTAACTCATGCCACACCATGGTTAGAAGCCATAATGGCTAAGGGATGCATGGGATGACTAAGTAGCTAATGTGTCACCATTCCCCTAAATCAAACAAATAAATTTAGAAATCACCTAGGGGAGGTGAATTCCGCAAGATTCATCAAGCCCAAGCCACCTTACAAGGGGTCCAATGAGGGCAAGACATGATCCAAACTCAAAGCCTTCACCATGGTTAAGCCTATGATGCCTAGTCTTGGAGATTGGCAATTCATCATTACCATAGCCTAAATTTTCCCCACAAGACATTAATGAGGCAGATGACAACTCCCCCAAATGATCCTCATCAACCAAAACTCATCCAAAGCCCTCCCATTGCTATAAATAGGACCCAAACCCAAGCATATGGAAGAGAGAAAAACCAACTTGGAAAACCTAGATAAGATGCTCAAATCTCTTGACCTTCTACAACAATATTGTGCCTAAGGTTCCCAACTTTAGAGCCATAGAATAATCTAGCCACATCGACTCACCCAACCTAGCCAATTTGGCTCCAAACCCACTTAAGGTGACTCACGCCACCTACATAGTGGAATCCCAAATTCCACCAAATTTCAAACCAAATTGAGTCAAATTGAGTTGAAATCCACCTCAAGGAAGCTAAAGGGAAGCTCCTCAAACAATCAAATTGATTCCAAATGGATTAAGACAAAGCTATGGATGCAATTATTAAAATTATTGGGTTTAATACATATTCAAAAATCTGTACCATTTGACCTCTCAAAACCCATTCATTACCATATGGATGGGTGACTCTATTCGAGACGATCATTTTTAAAAAAAAATCACTCAATTCAGTTAAGAATCGAATGAGATATTGATCTTTGAAAATCGACGCATATATGAAGAGAGAGGGTAATTCGGATAATTCTGGAATTTAATTCCAGATTATCCATAAAAACTTCAAAATTGCATAACTTTGTGGAGACAAATCACAAAAATAAAATATAAATACCTCTGGAAAGAGGAGAAAGAGGAGAAAATTTTGAATTTTTGAATTATATTTTATTTTTAATTAATTAATTACTCTCTAGAGTAATTTAATTATTAAAAATTAATTATAATTCCAAAAATTATGAGATTTTCACAGAATTATCCTTCTGTTGTGACACATATCTCCTAATTTTTCTAAGGACATAAAAGTTCTTTAGGATATTTTTCTTTAATTTCTAAGCTACTTTTAAATTATTTATAAAAATAATTATAAAAATTAGAAATTAAGGAAAAAAAATTTGAAAATGGCTAGAAATTTTAGGGTGACATATAAAGACTCTAAATACAATGTTTTTTTATGCCATTAAGCAATTTTAAATGACATTTCAAAATTTAGGATTTAAAATTTCATTATTAATTAATAAATTTAAAATCCTAAAAATCACTCTTTCACCCTACTTAGCCCATTCTACAATGGGTTGAGTCAAAATTAAGTCTAACTCCAAATAGACTTAAAAGCAAGTCTAATGACATCAGAATAGACTTAAATCAAAGTTTAATTAAACTTAAAAGACATAATTAAGTTTAATTAATTCTTATTAAACCTTAAAGACATTAGGTTTAATATAAAATTAATTTTTTAATTAAACTTAAAGGACATAATTAAGTTTAACTAATTCTTCTTAAACCTTAAAGACATTAGGTTTAATATTAAATCAAAGTTTAAATAAACTTAAAAGACATAATAAAGTTTAATTAACTCTTATTAAACCTTAAAGACATTAGGTTTAATATTAAATCAAAGTTTTAATATAAAATCAATGTTTAATTAAACTTAAAAGACTTAATTAAGTTTATTTTATTCTTATTAAACCTTAAAGACATTAGGTTTAATATAAAATCAAAGTTTAATTAAACTTAAAAGACATAATTATGTTTGATTAACTCTTTTTAAACCTTAAAGACATTAGGTTTAATATCAAATAAATTTTTAATTAAACTTAAAAGACATAATTAAGTTTAATTTTGTCTTATTAAACCTTAAAAGACATTAGGTTTAATAAACAAACATTAATTATGTTTAAAACATTCTTAAACTTAGTTAATCGTAATTAAACCTTAAAGACATTAGGTTTAATAATCCTTAAACCCTAATTAGGTTTAACTCACATTAAACCTAGTTAATTAACTTAAAGCTTACTTACATTACGTTTAAGTAACCCTTAAACCCTAATTAGGTTTAACCCAATTAAACCTAGTTAATCAACTTAAACCTTACTTACATTAAGTTTACGTAACCCTTAAACCCTAATTAGGTTTAACCTACATTAAACCTAGTTAATCAACTTAAACCTTACTTACATTAGGTTTAAGTAACCCTTAAACCCTAATTAAGTTTAAACCACATTAAACCTAGTTAATCAATTTAAACCTTACTTACATTATGTTTAAGTAACCCTTAAGCCCCAATTAAGTTTAACCCCTATTAAACCTAATTAATAAACTTAAACCTTACTTACATTAGGATTATGTAACCTCTAAACCATAATTAGCTCTAACCCATTAGACCTAATTAAACCATTAAGTCTTAACAAAATTAAAGTTAATCAAACCTAAACCCTAATTAGGTCTAATCCATTAGACCTAATTAAACCATTAAGTCTTAACTAAATTAGACTTAATCAAACATAAACCATAATTAGGTCTAACCCAATTAGACTTAATTAAGCCTTGAGCCTTACTTACATTAGGCTTAAATAACTCGTAAACCATAATTAGGTCTAACACAATTAGACTTAATTAATCCTTAAGCCCTACTTACATTAGGCTTAAATAACTCTTAAACCATAATTAGGTCTAACCCAATTAGACTTAATTAATCCTTAAGCCTTACTTACATTAGGCTTAAATAACTCTTAAACCATAATTAAGTCTAACCCAATAAGACTTAGTTAATCCTTAAGCCTTACTTACATTAGGCTTAAATAACTCTTAAATCATAATTAAGTCTAACCCAATTAGACTTAATTAATCCTTAAGCCTTACTTACATTAGGCTTAAGTAACCTTTAAACCCTAATTAGGTCTAACCTAACTAGACTTAATTAATCCTTAAGCTTTACTTACATTAGGCTTAAGTATCACCTAAATCCTAATTAGGTCTAACCTAATTAGACTTAATTAATCTTTAAGGGTTACTCACATCAGGCTTAAATAATCCTTAAACCTTAAAGTAAGTCTAACCCTATTAGACTTAATTATCTCTTAAGTCTTACTTACATTCGACTTAAGTAGCTTATATACCCAAGTAAGCCTAACTCTAAAAAGACATAAAATATATAACTTAAGTTCAACTTACATTGAACTTAAATTTAAACCTAACCTAACTTGAGTCCAATCAAACTTGAACTCAAGTTAACCTAAACCTTAGGTTCAACCCACATTGAACCTAATGTAAACCTAACCTAACTTGAGTCCAATCTAACTTGAACTAAAGTTCACCTAAACCTTAGGTTCAACCCACATTGAACCTAACTTAAACCTAACCGAACTTGAGTCCAATCTAACTTGAACTAAAGTTAACCTAAACCTTAGGTTCAACCCACATTGAACCTAATTTAAACCTAACCTAACTTGAGTCCAATCTAACTTGAACTTATGTTAACCTAAACCTTAGGTTCAACCCACATTGAACCTAACTTAAACCTAACCTAACTTGAGTCCAATCTAACTTGAACTCGAGTTAACCTAAACCTTAGGTTCAACCCACATTGAACCTAACTTAAACCTAACCTAACTTGAGTCCAATCTAACTTGAACTCAAGTTAACCTAAACCTTAGCTTTAACCCACATTGAACCTAACCTAAACATAACCTAACTTGAGTCCAACCTAACTTGAACCTGAGTTAACATAAACTTTAGGTTCAACCTACATTGAACCTAACTTAACCTAAAACCTTAGGTTCAACCCATATTGAACCTAACTTAAACTGAACTAAACTTGAGTTCAACCTAACTTAAACTCAAATCAAATTTTAACTTAACCCACGTTGAACTAAAGTCAACTTTAAGTCTAGGTTCAACCTAACTAGAACTTAACTTAATCCAAGTCAAACCTTAACTTATGTTCAACCCATATTGAACTTAAGTTGACCTTAAGTCTAAGTTCTACCTGACTTGAACCTAACTTAACCTAAACTCAAAACCTTAACTTAAGTTCAATCCATATTGAACTTAAGTCGACCTTAATTCTAGGTTCAATCTGACTTGAACCTAAACCTAAACTCAAAACTTAACTTAAGTTCAACCCATATTTAACTTAAGTCGACCTTAAGTCTAGGCTCAACCTGAATTGAACTTAACTTAACCTAAACTCAAAATTTTACTTAAGTCAAACCAAACTTAGGTTCAACCTGACATGAACCTAACCCAAAAACCTAACTTAAGTCTAACCCATATTAGACTTAAGTCAAACCATACTTAAGTTCAACTTGACATGAACCTAACCCAAAAACTTAAATTAAGTCTAACCCATATTAGACTTAAGTCAAACCATACTTAGGTTCAACCTGACATTAACCTAACCCAAAAACCTAACTTAAGTCTAACCCATATTAGACTTAAGTCAAACCATACTTATGTTTAACATGACATGAACCTAAGTCTAACCTAAACCTTAGGTTCAACCTAACTTGAATTTAAACTAAAACCCAACTTAAGTTCAACTCATATTAAACTTAAGTCAAAATCTAAACCATAGGTTCAACTGACAATGAACCTAACTCAATTCAACTTGACATAAATCTTAGGTTCAATTGACAACGAATCTAACCAAACTCAAATCGACATAAAACCCATAACTAAACTCAAATCAAGATCAAAACCTCAAAACCAAATTTAAATAAGACAAAAATCAACATAAACCTTAGGTTCAACCCAACTTAAACCTAAATCGACATAAACTTTAGGTTCAACCCAAATTGAACCTAAATTAATATAAACTACAGGTTCAACCCAAATTGAATTTAAATCGACTTAAATTTAGATTTAACCTAATTGAACCTAAATCGACATAAATCTTAGGTTCGACCTAAATTGAATCTAAATCGACAAAATTAAATCTAAATCAACATAAGCCTTATGATAGACAAAATTGAACTCAAATCATTATAAATTTGACATTTCAAATAAAAATCGACATAACCGACATAAATTTGACATTCCAAACAATTAATCGACATAATCGACATGAATTTGACATTTCAAATAAAAATCGACAAAACCTACATAAATTCAACATTTCAAACATAACTGACATAAAATCGACATTCTAAACCAAAATCGACATAATCGATATAAATTTGACATTCCAAACAATTAATTGACATAATCGACATGAATTTCACATTTCAAATTAAAATCGAGAAAACCGACATAAATTCGACATTTCAAAAATAACTGACATAAAATTGACATTTTAGACCAAAATCAACATAACTGACATAAAATCGACATTATAAACCAAAATCGACATGATCAACATAAATTTCACATTTCAAACAAAAATCGACATAACCAACATAAATCTGACATTCCAAACGAAACTCAATAAATTCGACATTTCAAATGAAATTATTCGACATTTCAAATGAAATTATTCGACATTTCAAATGAAATTATTCGACATTTCAAATGAAATTATTCGACCTTAATCAACATTCCCAAACACAAACTAACATTAATCGGCATTTCAAGCGAAATTAAACAATCACCGACATTAAATGACATTAATCAACATTTCAAACCAAACTCAATATATCTCGACATAAAACGACATAATTTTTAAAGTTCGACCCACATTGAACTCAACTCGACATAAAATTAAAAATAAAAAATCCAACCCAAATCAATATTCAAGACAAATAAAAATTTAAACATAAACTGACATAAACCTAAATCGATATTTCAACCAAACTCGGACATCCGACCACTCTTGATCAACAGACACTTTGACCAAGTAATCTAAATATCTTGATATGACATTGTTTTGAACTTTATTTTCCTTGTAGGATGAAGACATGAAGTTTCGTTTAGATTTTCTTTGCATGTTATAGGGTGTGCTAACTCTGTTTTGCAGGACGTCGACGACGGAACATTGATGACAAGACCAGGACTTTTAGGATAGCCACAAAACTTAAACTTTTTACAAACAACGAAATAAAAATGATATGACAACAAAGACAACTGGACTTTTAGGTTAGTCACGAAATCTGAAATAAAACGACAAAATCATTAACATTGACATCAACATAACATCGACATTAACAAAAATATATGATGACATTTCTACACCACAATAAAATGATGACATGACACTAAACCAAAATAAATACATAACAAAATGACATGACAAAACTAAAGTTTAGAACAAAAGGGAATCATAAACAAAATAACAAAAAAATAAGTAATGATATCTTCTTGACATCATTGAAGGTATTTCATGACATAATAACGACATAGGAAATAAAATATCTCATAACAAATCCAAAAATTAATTACGACATCTTATGACATTACGACATCACATTAAGACATGAGACATTATGATTCACATTAAGACATGATATAAAATAACATGACATATGACATCACGTAACACGACATACAAACTATGACATCACGTCATGACCTATGACATGACATACAAAATGACAAAATGACATTACAACAACAAAACAAAACATAACAAAGCAACGACATACACCCAACATAAACAAAACTTTCTGGTAGTATCGATTCTTCAGAAACACACTGCCACGATAAATACTTACACTTTTTCGAGGATAAATGTTAACCTTAATCGGGAGTTTTCCTAGGCAATATTAATTGCACAGGATGTAATTAACTATAGGAGCTTTCTCTATAGGAGATTAAAGAACTCGGGATAGGTATTTCATCTATAAGATCTCTGCGAGTTACCAAGATCTTCATGTGATTTTCTTATACGAAAAACATCAGTAATCACACAATCTGAAGATTTATTCCATGAGATTATCATTCAATCTCTTTTTCTCTCAATCTCTATCATGATTAATCCTTCTTCAATTTCTCCAAAGACTTCTGACAAACAGTCTAAGTAGAATAAGAATTAGGGTAATGGATAAAGAAAGAGAGTGACGACTCCTTTACATTAACATGATACAGGAATTGACGGTGACGACATGCGATCCATATATATTTCATCGCCATCAGAACCCTCCAAACCCTCTTTATTCTACTCTTCAGCCGTCTCCAAGTCTCTCTTTTCTCAAAAGATGCCCTAAGGAATGTTTTTATAGCTTAATGAATCTGGTAAGAAATACTTTTAATAGCTTATTAAGTTATATAGAGATTGAGGTAATCAATGGGAGGAAGTTTAAAAAGCTTTTTTTGCCTTAGATTGGTTTTAATGGAAGGAAGAGAGTAGGAATAGTTGATGTTGATTGGATGTGGAGAGGTTTAAACGATTAAATGCTATGAATTTGACCTTCATCGCAACATTTTCCCAATTACACAGAAATTATTTTTTAAATGATTTTTAAAAACTTTGATTAATGCTTTGCTGAATTAGTACGCATAAGTTTTTTGTTTGATTAAAATGAGCAAACTATTTAGCAGACGAAAATTATGGCCGGCTTCAAATGGCTGGCTCAGTGGAACATCACTCTATTAGGTATTTATTTTATTTCATTCTAAAAACTTATCCTATAAATTTGGTCTTCCTATCTGAAATTCCTCAATATATTCAACTTTATGGAGAAATATGTCTTCGATTCATGCATGACATTTTGGTTTCTTAATTGTTTTTTAATTTACCTATTTTCATTGCATATCATGGGAAATATGATACAAAGAATAATATGCTAATTTGTAGCATTTAAATGTAGTTATATGGGTTCATTTATTTATTTAATTTGTATGCATTTAATTGGAGAAGGAACGAAAACTGTGGTTGGTTTGTGTGGTAAATATTTAGTATAGTCTGCAGCAAATTGCATTGTTGTAATTGAAACTTTTTTATAATGATACATGACATTATTCGTGACGAGCCAAGGCTTTCTATCAAGTATCATGGCGTGACAAGGACGTTCTTCTCTAGTACATATACTTTTTATTATCTTCACCCCCCAACCGTCACTTTTTTTTTCTTTTTCTTTTTTTTCTTTTTTCTCTCATTCGAGCACTTAAATTTGTCATCATTTTTAAAAATATAAGGACTGCAATTCAGAAAATCAAATTTATTAGTTGTAATAAATATTTCCGATAATTTGCGACAATTTTTCCCAATCAGAGAATTCAGTGACTATTTATTTTTTTCACAGGTTTATTTAAATGTATTTAGGCAATACTATAAAAAGATATCACTGACAAAAAAAGGTCGGCTTTTAATGAAGTTTTATTCTTTTACAGAGATAACATCGTCTACACCTTCAGCTATCATGAATCTGATTTGGGCGGTTCTATTAGCTCAATTTATTTTTTCTTCGCACATATTTTATCATTAAGAAAAAAACAAACTTATTGAGAGGTCAAACTATGAAATATTAAAAGAGAAATCAAGATTTCAAGATGAGAGTGGGCAATTGCACAGCACAATTATTCAGTTTGATAAGCCCGCACAACTTAGGGTAATAGGCATCATGTTCATTCTATTTCTTAAAACAAGTTGATATTTCTCAACTTGATCAAAATACTTGAAAATTGAATGTAGAATTGAGCTGGAAGTAATTGTATAATGCTATTAGTTGTCATAATGATATTCATAGAAATTTTAGCCTCCTATTTATAACGATGCTATCGTATAATTACAGAAAAGGAGAGAACAATAATGGAAACCACCCTCAATTGCAAAAAGGGGAAAGCGGTTATGGAAACCGCCCTTAATACAATCAATGTTGATTTACTACTAAATCTATTTTACAATTCAAAATTTCGGTATAGCGATGATCAGTCGGGTGAGGTTTATTAATTCAGCCGACTAAAGTGACAGGCCAAGTGGAGGTCATTTTTGTGAACAGTCGGACGGTTGCGTTCGACCAGCTATTAGGAAGCTTTGGCGGGTGGGACCTAGGTAGGCCCGTCGACTGGATTCGTCTAGGGTGTCGGCATATTTTTAGATTGTAATTTTAATTTTAAAAAGGGGTCGCTACGCGAAGTTGTCGGCGAATTTTAGATTTTAAATTTAATATATATATATATATATATATAATTTAAAAGATAGCATTTGGTTTTTTGAAATTAATTTTGAATTTGAAAATTTTAAGATATGAAATCAAACCGATCTCACATCCCAAATAGTTTATATAAACGAGTACTGCATCACAAACCGTGTATCTATCCCGAAGAATAGACACACTGCTCGATGATGGGACTTGATTAAATAAAGTAGAAGATTTGTGACATGCGTTTGGTCTGCGAACCAATTTTATAAGCCGACAAGTTCCCCTGCTTAATATAAATGAATTAAGCTGGGTTTATATTACCAGGGTTCTTAAAGTTCTCTATAAGGGCAAGCCCCTATAGTTAATTACATCTTAAATGACGGGAATCATTTAAGAAAATTCTCGATAATGATTAGCGGTTTTGCTCTCAAGAATTTCAAAGTTCAAGGTTTTCAAAGGATTGAATTTTTGGAATTTCAAAAGGGATTAGCTCAAATTTGGAACAGTTAATTTCAGGAGTCCAAAGGAAGAGAAGTAGGAGAAGCTGGGGATCCAAGAAGAATCTTGACAACTTCCCAAACTATCCTATTGTTTGGCTTCAATTTAAGAGTTTATTTAATATTGTAATCTTGCCAATTTTAGTTAATTAGGACTTATGTTTATATGACATAATCATACAAATAGCCTTGAAGATGTGAGGGTTTATGTCGTACCAAACAACTACCTTGGAATCCTAAGACCGGTTAGGGCTTAATTTACATAACATAATTATGCAAATGTCTAACGACAAAGTTGATGATTTATGTTGCACTAGGAAAACTACTAAAAAAGTCCTATGGCTTGGTAATTTAAACTAAAGAATGGTTTTGCTAAAATAGACTCAGGTTTTGCTGATGACGATGACCTTGTTGCCCATTATGTTTCGAGCTCCTTGTTGTTGCAGAAGTTTACTGTTAGAAGGTGAAAATCAGGAGATGCGAGTAGTGTTTTGGTTTAGAAGAGTTTTAAAGTACAAATGTCTTTAGTGTCTTATTAGGGGGATCTTAAAGCTGCTTATAACAACACTGGTTAAGATCCCACGGTTCCATCATTCCGGCACCGTTATTTTTATCGGATTCACTTAGTCCAGATGAATTTGCTAAACTCAACTGAATGAGTTCCACACTTTCATTTAGACCGTGGGAAATCTCGTTAGCAAAACGTAGGTTACATCATCCGAGGTATTCTCGATCATTCAACGAGATGTTTTAATTTATTTGCAATTGTAGTTTTGTGTTCTGTTTGTGATTAAAATTTGAGTTGTTTATATTTTGAAATGTTGTGGCGGTGAATTTTATCTTGTTGTAACTTTTAATTTAGTTTTGGTTTCAGTTTCGTGTGTATCTTAAATGTTTTAGTTTTCATGCAACAATCTTGTTTAACATGCAAGAAGAGTAAAGTACAACTTATATAAATAATTTGCAATTGAGTAAATTGCAATAAAATAAAAGCGTATCTGGAGGGTCTTCCTGTCATCCCAAGCTGCACTTAAAACACATGTTAAGGCATTTAAATATTTCAATAAGTACCTAGGTAAAGCTAAAGGAAGGTTCTGGTTGTCTACCAAAATCCTAATCCTATTGATAGTCATTTTCAATGACGTCTAGGTTCTTATATTTTGTTTAAGGATGATTTTTTCATCTAAGAATGATTAACTTCAATTTTTCTTCTAAAACATCTCATTATATTGAGAAAGTGCTTAGGACGAGTCCTAAACATCTTTTCGATACTTTCAAGATTATTTTGAGTCCAAGTAAATTTAGTTGCACAAGCGAATTAATCATCCAGGAGTTTAGTTAAGCTTTGTCTCTTGCTCAGTGAACTTGGGCATTTGATTACCTGATGAAAGAAGTGACATCTCACTTAATACTCCATTTAAGAGTTATAATAATTAAAGCCTTTAGGGGCAAGTTAGTTTGTTGAGAACTTTAATCATTCTTAATTTGAAGTTTGAGTTAATGGTTTAAAATGATTTAGTTTAATTATGAGGTTTTAATTAATAATTTTTATGTTTGGAATAGTGTTCAAATTATTTTTTGGTCTAAATCTTTATACTTTAAGTGATCTTAATATTTTAAATTTGTTTTACTTTTATTATTGAGTGATATTAATTTAATATAATTTAAATTGAATTTAATTGAATTTAACTTAATTTAATTTAATTTAATTTCAATATTTTAAATTTAACTTAATTTAATTTTTAAAATGTTAATTTAATTTAATTTTAATTTTAATTTAATTTTTACTTAATTTAATTTAATTTAATTTAATTAAAATTTAATTTAATTGTTAAACCACTTATTATTTTGAGCTTTCCTTTAATTTAAGTGTTATTTTCTTTTTTTTAATTTACTTAGTTTGGATTATCATTTGAATCTTGATTAAGAGTTAAATATTATTGAAGTTGTTTATTTAGAGATTTTTTTTATTAAAGAATTAAATCCTCTCAAGTTATATTCCTTTTTTTAATAATTCAAATTTTCCTTAATCTTCCAAAATTAAAATTGTTTAAATAATTAAAGTTTCATTTTTTATTTATTAAAAGTGATTAATGGGTTCCTACCCTTTTAATTTCCTAAAGTTTCAATCACCTAAGAAAGATAATATCAAATATTTTACCCTCCATTTTAATTAAACCTAAAATTTTAATAAAGGGGTTTAAATTCTTTAATTACCTTTATGCCCTTTTAGGCTTATTTATTTCATAACTCACTAAATTGAGTTCAAATGAACTTAAAATTTTTATGTAACCTCACTCACATGTCAATTAAGACATTAGAGGAAAAAAAGTGATTTTTTGTGAATTTAATTTATTTATATAATTATTTTTACTGAAAAATAAGGGATTTCAAGGAAAATTCTACAACATGACCAAAGTAAGGTTTTAGTCCTTAATAAAATTATGGAATATTTTTAATGACTAGAGGACCACTTGGACCAATTTTGGTGATTTTTTGAATTACATTTTATTTATTATAATTATTTTGAGTTTTGGAGTGTTAATTAATTATAAAATAAAATTAAAGTTGAAAAATAGATTTTTTATTTTTCATAAATCTCTCTAACCTCAAGGAGTTCAGAGAAACAAATTTTTAAATTTTTAAATTTTTCATTGATTTATTGGAATTAATTTAGTGAAAAGGTTGGAAAATACATTTTTTAATATAAAAAATTGTTTTGAGCCTTTAAAATTCAATATCTTAACTTAGAGACTTAGGAAAAATATTTGGTTGGTTTCTAAATGATTAGGAGTCAAAATGTGACATTTTCATGATTTTTATTATTTTTGTGATTTTTATTATTTTTTAATTTTTTAAATATCAATAAAAATGAAAAATTTTAGAAAATTCCAATTTTAATTTAATAGACTCCTCTGATATCAGAGAGCCCACAAAACCAATTTGGTGAATTTTTGAAATATATTTTTGGAGTTATGAATTTTAAAGTTTAATTTTGATTATGTGGCTTAATTAATTCATTTAGTGGGGCTAATCATTTCCAATTGACTACAAATTTTTATTCAAGATTCTCTGTATCCTAATGATCAATGGAGAATTAATTTCAAGTTATTTTAATGTGTGGTTAACTCTAATTAATTAAAGTTCAGTTTAGGTATTTAGGTTAATTAGGGTTATTCTTAATGAATTGAGCCTAACCATAATTATCCTAGGGTCTTCTGGCCTAAGAAACTTCCCCAAATTTTTCTAGAAATTACTGAGCAATATGCTAATTACAGGAATTGAAATACCAAAAATAGTGACATAAGCTTGAAAAATACATAACTTTCCATAGAGATGGCCTCTGACCTTAAAAAATCTAGGGAATGTTCCTAAGATCGGAGGCTTCAAATGCCCTATGGTCTCTTGCCATGGTGAAGTGTCTATGCAAGTAGAAAATTAAAATACTGAAATGAGTAAATAATTAATTAAAAATAAATACTCATCAAAATAACTTGATTTCTTTTCCACATTATTCTCCTTTGTTCACTGAGCAAGAGGATATTTTTAGTTTATTTTTATGATTTTTCTACACAAGGATATGGATTTTCTAAGTTCTGGGTATTTAATTAAATAGGAAAAATCCTATTTTTCTACTTATCCGACTCAGCGCCACGTCAACCTACGGCGGATCGAAAGACCACGCGGCGTGCTCCTATTCGACGCCACCATCTGAGTCAGCCGCCACGCATCCCGCTGTCTCGCTCCTTCCTCTGATCCGACGCAATCTGAACCGTTCAACTGATACATGCGCGATTGGACGGCGCCTGGTCATCGTCTACGACTGGTGTTCACCCGTGACCGTCCACACTAAAACCCTAAGAACTCTCTCATTTCTTAACGGATTTTCGTGTTCTTATGCTCTATGGATTCGTCTTGAGGAGACGAACACATCCATATGGTTTACATGCCATGAAATTAACTGAAATGAAATGGAGAGTTACTAGAAGCTTGGGAGGAAGGAATGATTCATACCTTTGCTCTGAGAAGTGTAGCTTCAATCGGAGAGTTATGTCACCTTCGATTGCACCCAAGGAAGCTCCAGATGAAGTCTCTGGCTCTGGGGAATTATCTAGGTATGAAAGTGTCCACAGCCGATTTCAAAGCTTGGAGGCTAGAGCAACTGGGTGGCCTGGAGAGGGGGCTTTCACTGGGGAACTCCTTCTCTTGGTCCTGTGTAGGTGTGGGTGAGTTTAATTTGGATTTTATGGAGGTTTGGGAGATGTCCTGTTTTTAGGCTTGAATTTGAAATCAGAAATTGAGCTCAGCTGGGGAAAATTGGGGCTAGAATCTAATGGGAATCAAGTGATCTATGTGTGGAGAGTGGTTTAGAACAATTTTGACAGAGTTTCAGTAGGATTTTGTTCAGTAACTCATTTGGCCGAGAAGTTAGTGGGTTTAAATAGACATGGCTGGAGGGCCTCCCAGGTGGAGTTAGGGCTTGGGATCAACTGCCTTGGTCAAGCGAAGAATAGCTATGGAGTCCAATTTAGTTGGGACAGCTCAACTAGTGAGAATTCAAAATTTGGCTCGCATGGGTGCTTTCGGCCATGGTGTTTTCCGGCGACTGTGGTGGTGGCCGGCCAGGCATGGGTCACCATCAGGGTCAGGGAAGTCAAGCCTGGGGTTTGGTGCCAACAATTGGCTTTGGACATGTGTAAAGGATTTGATTTATGTATTAAGGGGGAGAGCTTATTTTGGGTCCAAAATGTTCAAGTCATGTTTTTGGGTTGGGTTCACCGTTCGAGATGGCTTTGGGCTGATGGTGAATCAGTTGGGTCAACCCAAGGAAGGATGGTGTGGTCTCCATCCATGGTGAGGTGGCTAAGCTTGGTTTAGAGTGTGACATGAATATGGTTAAAAAGGCTTAATGAGGGATTAGGAAAGGACCCCCCTTCTTGCCATTAATGGCTTAGTGAGGTGTCAAAGCTCTCATGGCTCCATATGTCTTGTAAATGGCCTCATTTGGCTTGCCCGTGGCTTGGGAAAAGGTTGGCTTGTTTCATAAAAAAGGGTTTTAGGCATTTTTGATGAATTTAAGGGGAATTGTCATGAGGCATAATTTAGAAAAATTGATGATTAATTTGGAACTTTAGGGATGATATAAATCAAAGGGGTGATGAGTGGAAATTTCATGTGGGCTTTGGAATGGGTTTTGTGCTTTAAGGATTTGGTGAAAATGGGCTTTTAAAAGTCTTAGGGAAGTTGCTTTTTAGGTTTTAATATAAGGTTTTGGTTGAAAATTTGGTAAGGGGTCGGGCCAAAATAAATGTTGGATTTTGTTTAGGGATGTGTCATGAACATTTTAGAAAAGGTTTGGTGTCATTTAGAGTGGAATTGGATTTAATTTGGGCTTTTTTGGTAAAGGGGCCAAAGTGGGTCAAATTAGGCTAAATTGGGCTAAGGTTTGGCTAAGGTTGGATTTGATGTAAAATTAATATTGAGAAGTTTTTATGGGAGTGTCACAAATAGTTTTCAATTTTGGTTGGGCTTTGATTTTGGGATTTGGGCCCATTTGAATTAGGTTTAGGTTTAGGGCAAAAATGGATATTTTGGTTTTGGGTTAGGTTTGGGTGGAGTTTAGGTTCAAATTTGGGGTAAATCTTGTTAGTGTTTTGTTTTTAGGGATGTTTGGAAGGTTTAGGGAAAGATTTGGGGCTAATTGGAGTTAAATTGGGTTGGTTTGGGCTAAGTTTAGGTCATGGGCCAAAATTGGGCTTTAGGCTTGAAATTGGAATTGGATCTAAATTTCGATCAAATTGGGCTTGGATTTGGTCTAGATTGACATTGAGGATATTGAATTGAAGTTTAAAATTGAAATGGGGCAAATTTGAGGTCAATTGGGTTGGTTTTGTTTGACATTGGGTTCACTTGGGTTAAGGATGGGTCAAATTGGGGGTTTTTGTAAAAGTGGGTTAAATTGAAAAAATTAGCCCATGGTGTAGTTAAGCAAAATGAAATTGGGAATATGTGGGATTTTTTGAAATTTTTTGAGAATTTTTGGGGTTTATGGATTTTTTGGGTTAAAAGGTATTTTGGGTATTTGGAGGGTATTGGGGGTATTTTTCGAAATTTTGGTACATTTGGCTAAGGATGATCAATTTGAATTGTGGGAAATGTTTAGGATTGGTTTTGAGGAATTTTGGGTAATTTAAGCAATTTTGCAAATTTTGGGTAGTTTCAAGGACTTTTTGTAGGTTTAGTGGGTGTAGGGCCCCGGAGGTAAAAAATTGAAATTTTGGAAAAATGAAGATTGATCAAGTTTGAGTATGATGGAATTACTTTGGTTGAGCCATGAAGCCATATCAAGCCCATAAGAGCCATGATAGGACTCATTTGAGGCATTCACTATGTTGTTCCTGACCCTCTTAGCCAAGGGCCTAGGGGTTAAGGTTCATCCATATGAATTACCTACATGAGTCAGGAAATCAAGCTAGGTATGAATGGTTTTAGGATTTGGAATGTGTGTGAAAGTGTAATGTGTGCAGGTCAACCCTCACTGCACCGGATCACCCGAGTGTAGTCCTAAGGCTAAAGAGTCCTATAGGGAACTCATCTTTTAAACCTCCACATTTGATCTTAACCCTCCAAGTGACTTAGGGGTTTACAATCAAACTTATGGGGTTTGCAGGGAGTTAAGAGGTGTTTAAATTTCTAGGTGGTGGGTTCCATTTCTAGTCCTCTAAGATATTCAAAGGGAAAGCCTAAGGCTAGATCTTAAGTACTAAGGAGAGAGAAGATAAAAGACCTCATCAAAAATGAGGTCAACAAATGGACCCCCAATAGGTATGGTTTGCTAACCAAGCATACCGCGCATATTGGAGTTGACTGAAGAGATCAACAAAACCAACACAGACGTCTAAGTGACACACTTAGAACGAAGTAGAAACAAATTTTCGCTGGGGAGTATCGAGTATATCTCCAAGATTGGAGATCCCTGAACTCTCGCTAGGGAAAAGAGAAGGAGGTGAATTCCAGATCATAAGATCTGGGGAAATCTGATTTAGATTTCATTTCTTTTTCTATTCTGAGTTCTTTAATGTGTGAGTTTAGATTTCAATTTGTTCTGAGTTTCAATTTCGATTGTGGTTTAATTTAGAATTAATTTAAGGAAATCTGGATTTAAAATGAGAATTGGAACCTAGGTTCCAACCTCAGGATTACGAAGAGAACTGGAATTTAGGTACCAGCCTTGGAGTGAGAATCAAAGTTTAAATATTGATTAAAAAGGGTGAGAATTAGAATTTAAGTACTGATATCGAAATGAGAACTAGAATTTGGTGCCAGTCTTGAAGATTTAAAAGGTTGAAATTTGGTATCAACGTCGAAAGAGAGTCGGAATTTGGTACTAACCTCAAAAGGAGAGAACTCGAATTTGGTACCAGTCTCGAGGGTTTAAAAGATTAAAATTTGGTATCAACCTCGAAAGAGAGTCAGAATTTGGTACCTACCTTGAAAGGAGAGAACTGGAATTTGGTACCAGTCTCAAAGGTTTAAAAGGTTGAAATTTGGTATCAACCTCAAAAGAGAGTCAGAATTTGGTACTGACCTCGAAAGGAGAGAACTGGAATTTGGTACCAGTCTTAAAGGTTTAAAAGGTTAAAATTTGATATCAACTTCGAAAGAGAGTCAGAATTTGGTATCGACCTCGAAAGGAGAGATCTGGAATTTGGTACCTGTCTCGAAGGTTTAAAAGGTTAAAATTTGTTATCAACCTTGAAAGAGAGTCAGAATTTGGTACCGACCTCAAAAGGAGAGAACTGGAATTTGGTACCAGTCTCGAAGGTTTAAAAGGTTGAAATTTGGTATCAACCTCGAAAGAGAGTCGGAATTCGGTACCTACCTGGAAAGGAAAGAAATGGACTTTGGTACCAGTCTCAAAGGTTTTATGAGAATTGGAAACTGGTTCCAATCTCGAAGGTTTATCTGTATGAAGAGGGACCCAGTCCCATGCCATCAGAACCAAATCGAACAAAGTTCGTGGCTCCGTATCAATAGAACCAGCCGATCCTCTAACTCAAAGAAAAGATTTAAAAAGCACTGGTAAGTGTACCAAGTTGAAAAGACTCGACCTGGTGACAAGTCGAGGAAAAGATTTGAATTTCTGAAGAGTTTCAAACAGATTTCTCTTTGAAGAATAATTGAAGGATTTAGATCGAAGGATTCAGATTGAAATTTAAATTCATCTCGTTCGTTTTGGTGATTCAATTTCAGAAAATATTTAGAGTCGTGTCAGTTTAGAATTTATTTTGACATTTAGATTCCTAAAAGAGTTCTCGTTTATTTTCATTTTTCCTTTGTTTTTTGCTCGTAGTTCTTTTAATTTAACAGCGTTTCCCAGTCAATTTGCACAAAAAGAGGTGAAGGCAAAACATGACATGGTCACTTTCATTCCAATCTTGTTGAAAATACATCATACATCTTGATCCAAAACATGATGATATTTTCTTTGAGAATTTAATATCTCATACAATTCATATAAATCCAAAATGAATTGTGTAAGATTCTTCAAGTTTCTTCTAAAAGCAGTTGTCAAAATCCATGTCTGAAGAGTGAGATACATGGACAATAACATCGCCTTCCAAGTCATCCTTGGTAGGAATGTCGTATGGATGTGCATTGGAGGTGTGCTATCTCCCATGTAACTCACAGCTCGTAAGGCTAGAGACTCTCTAACTCTCTAACTCTGGATCTGGCTGGAAGTAGAAAGGCATTTTTCTGTCATCCATCCTCCTGAAAGTAACAGAGATCCGCTCAATAGGAGCTCCTGGAATGCAATTCTTTGCGATGACTGCTCCATTCCCTTTTAAGACCATGACAGAAC
The DNA here is from genome assembly GCA_022702705.1 of Papilionanthe hookeriana x Papilionanthe teres. Lineage (NCBI taxonomy): Eukaryota > Viridiplantae > Streptophyta > Magnoliopsida > Asparagales > Orchidaceae > Papilionanthe > Papilionanthe hookeriana x Papilionanthe teres. The sequence goes on from CM040424.1 coordinate 154,493,703, forward strand.
CTACCGGTAGTGGTATCTCTACTGGCCCTCAGAACTCACCGGGATCTGTTATCCGGAGGTCAGTTCCGAACATAAAATTGCACTGGTTGACGAAAGGCACTGTGCAGAAAGGTCTAACGAAATCATGATGGTCTATATGTGGAGATATGCAGTCGCCCTCCTTATAGATGTTAATGATGCAGCTGTTGGGTATGCAATCTGCAATACCCTCCATGTTATCATCCTCTTTACCATTCTTTTAATAACATTTGGCATCGGATCCACCTCACTACGACGGAGTATCCTTGGTGGATTTCCTTTTCTGTCTACCGCGAAGTTGTAGCAACATCCGCACTGGATCGTAACTCTTCCTTTCCCTGGCATCCATCTTCGGGGTTCTGAATAGGTCTTTTCCCTCAGACGACCAGCTCGGCCCATCTTCTGGAGTTCAAGTATGCAGTCTACAATTTGTTATTGTTCGTAATCTGAGAACACATCTGTATGCAACTCGAGGACTCTAAGATATTGGTCTTCTTTCCTCCAATTCTCTCAAAGTATTCAAAAGTTTTCTTTTCGACATTCTGCATTCTTTCCAACTCATATTCTGGAATTATCTGCAACTGGCGAGGTCTAGTAATGTACTGGGGAATGTATGGTTCAACCCCGACACGCTCTCCTGCGTGTCTTGGCTCCTCGGGGGTAGTCTCTGTCGGGACATCCTCCGGGGTTGCTTTCGCAATAAGACTCTTCAGAACTGTTGCATCTGCTTGGCGTCGAGGCGCTGATTCTATCTATGCTCTTCTTGGAATTTCCTTTATCCGTTCTGCTTTCCTTGGAGTTAATCTCCTCCTTTCCAGTTCCTGATGAACCAATTTCTTTGGAGTATTTAAATTGACGATAGCAACTGTCTCTTCATGTTGATCTGCGGCTAATTTGGTTAACAACTTGCGAATGCGGTTATTCTTGTTCCTCTGCTAAGTGGCAGTGAGAGTAGCTCTCCTTACCCCTTGGATTTCTGTGGGCATGGCGCTGACGAGCCTGCCTTCTGCTGTAGCAACCACCGACTTAACTCTCTTGTCTTCTCCCGTTGCATGAGCGGTGTTTAGTTTCCTCTTCTTGATGGTAGATGGTTGATGTTAGCCACCCAATTTCATCACTGTCTAACTGTGGAATTCTTCCCGATCACTCAGGGTCCAATCATTTTCGTCATATTGCAGCCCAGTCCGTGTGAATTCAGAGTCAATCTCGATCACGGCTCCATCCCTCACCCTCTTTTCATCAAGTGCTAGACTCACGTCATTCCTAAAGTTCAGAACCAACCGCCTGTTCGACATTTTCCTGCAAAAAATAAAGAAAAGGATCCGGGGCTGTACTAAGAACAAGAACAGTAGAAAATTATTTATTTATTTATTAATGAAGAGCTTTTATTTGTTTATTTTAAATTTAAATAGGAGTAGGAAAAGATGAAGAAAGATCAAGAGTGAGACTCGATTTGAAATGAAGGATAAAGTCTTTATTATCATGCTTTCACATGTTTTTTTTTAACACAATTTATTTAACAATTTTCTTTATCATCCATTTTTTATATTTTTTGGGTTCGGACCCAGTCATAAGTAATTACTGTGCCCGTGCTTCTAGGAATGAGGATTCATCCTTCGAAACATCAGGTTGGTAATACTTCTTTAGATATCGTCCATTAATTGGAAACATAGGTCACTCTCCATGGCAATTTACAGGCTGGTAGGAACCTCCTGAGTAAACTGTCTCGACCACTAATGCCCCTTCTCAAGTCAGTTTAAATTTACCACCTATCTTGCAATGTGCAAGAATAGGTCTTCTGAGTACTAGAACCAAGTCACCGACTTTAAATGTCCTTGGACGGACTAATTTATCATGGGCCTGGATCATCTTAGCATGATACAGTTCCAGATTATGCTGTGCTGAATGTCTTTTCCCTTCCAAGCTTTCCAATTCTTTTAGTCGTAATCTGGCATTTTCTTCTGTAGTGATTTTGTTTGCAACTGCAATTCTGAGAGACAGAAGCTGGACCTCTAAGGGTAGAACGACCTTGGACCCGTACACTAAGGCGTAAGGCGTAGACTGGGTGGGAGTTCTGAAAGTCATCCTGTAGGCCCATAAGGCTTCTATCAACTTCTCGTGCCAATTTCTTTCGTTGTCATCCAAAGTTTTCTTTAGGATTTGGACGAGGGTTTTATTAAAAGCCTCGGCCTAGCCGTTCTCTCTTGGGTAGTAGATTGTTGAATAGCGCCAGTCGATCCCGTATCTTCTGACAAAATTCTTGATCTTCATGCTCTTGAACGCGGACCCATTATCTGATATGATTCTGTGCGGTACTCCAAAATGGTAGATGACTTGATTCTTGAAGACCTGTAGCACGTGGTGTTCTTTAACTTCTCTGAGCGGTATAGCTTCTGCCCACTTAGAAAAGTAATCTGTAGCTGTAAGAATGAAGCGATGTCCTCTTGAAGAAGGCGGTTCTATCGGACCCACAATATCTGTGCCCCAACACTCAAACGGCCACGACGTGATTGTCGGATGTAGCACATTTGGAGGTTGATGGAGAACCACTCCATGCACTTGGTACTGGTGACAACTTTTGGTAACTTTCATGCAATCGATCATCATTGAGGGCCAGTAGTACCCTAGTCTTTTAATCTTCATTTTCATTTCTGGACCAGATTGATGAGCGCCACAAAGTCCTGAGTGTACTTCTTTAACAATTTCACGGACCCGCTCAGGCATCTTAGCCACATCTGATCAAAAGAACTTCTGTATAATGTATTGTTTATTAATGCGTAAGACAAAGTTCTTTTCTTGATTTGATGGGCTATCGACTTATCATCTGGTAGGTTTCCCGTTTGCAAGTAGTCTATTAGTGGCTAACGCCAGTCTCCTGTATTTTCTGTCACTGCTGTAATTGTTTCTTCTGCTTTTTATGATGATTTGTGTATTGTATCCATGTCGAGCTGTGATAGGACCTGTTGTCCTTGAACTGACATTTCAACTGACTCATCCTGCAAGCAGGTGAATTCTTTTGCAAGGCGGGCTAACGCATCTGCAAGAGCATTTTCTCCTCTGGGAATCTTATAGATCGTTACATTTGAAATTTGCTCCAACAGTTTCCTGGTACACTGAAAGTATTGTTCGAGTCTTGGCTTTAGAATTCTGTACTATCCAGCGACCTGTTGAATGATCAACTGAGAATCCCCATTGATGTTGATGTCTGTTATCCCCATCTGAATGGTTAATTCCAGTCCAGTTATGAGGGCTTCATATTCTGCCTCTTTGTTTGTACACGACTCTGTTAAGTGGTAGGAATACCTTAACATCTCCCGCTCCGGTGTTATAAAGATTAATTTGATTCCTGCCCTACCGGGCACTATCGTTTGTGATTCTTTATCTTTCTGTGCTGAGGATGCTATGTCGAAGTACAATTCCCAACGCTGATCATCAGGGTCTTCTAGGCTCATTATCTGCTAGTCTGACAAGTCGTCGTTGAGAGGCGATTCTGCCGGTAAAGGGTGTGCTGCGAGGAAGTCTGCTAGGACTTGTCCCTTTTGTGGAACGAAGAGGAACGAAAGTTATATCGAATTGCAATAGTATCATTGACCACCTGGAAAGTCTGTCGGAAAGCGTCGGTCGGGTCATCAAATATTGCAACGGATTAAACTTCGAAATAAGGTTGACCTTATAAGAAAACATGTAGTGCCTGAGCTTCTATGCAGCAAAGATCAGGGCCAAACAGTGCTTCTCAATAGGAGGATACTTTACTTCCGTCGGAATTAGACGACGGCTTAAGTAGTAGAGAGCATTTTCTTTTCCCTCGTCATTGACCTGAGCTAGCAGGGCTCCAAGAGAGTCGTCTAAAGCTGCGGTATAAAGTATCAACGGTCTACCCGAGACTGGGGCTGCTAAAACAGGAGGTGTCATTAGGTATTGTTTAATGTCATCGAAGCCATGTTGACATTTGGAGTCCCAAGTAAATTTGGCATCCTTCTTAACTAAAGCAGAAAAAGGCTGACACCTTCCTGACAAATTCGAGATAAAGCATTGAAGATATGCCAATTTTCCTTGAAAGGACCGTAGCTGTTTCAAGGTTTTAGGAGGTGGCATTTCTAAGATAACTTTAATCTTCTCCGAATCAATTTCAATTCCACGATGTTGAATAACAAATCCGAAGAATTTCCCAGAAGTGACGCCGAAGGCTCATTTCAAGGGATTCATCTTAAGGTTATATTGTCTTAATCACTCGAAAATAATTCTCAAATCATACAAGTGGTCTTCTTTTAGTTTACTCTTGATGAACACATCATCCACATAGCACTCGACTTAGTTGTGAATGAGATCATCAAAAATCCTTGTCATTGCTCTTTGATAGGTTGCTCCTGTGTTTTTTAATCCAAACGGCATCACTGTGTAGTAGTATACCCCGATCGGCGTTCTGAAGGCTGTAAGCTTTCCATCTTCTGGTGCCATTTTTATCTGGTTGTATCCTGAAGATCCATCCATGAATGAGAAGACTTCATGTGTTGAAGCAATAAGGATCATCCGTTCTGAAATTTGTAGCGGGAATTCATCCTTTGGACATGCTTTGTTCAAATCTCTGAAATCCACGCAGATTCTGATCTGACCATTCTTCTTTCTGACTGGTACCACATTGGCTAACCAAGTTGGATATTGTTCCTCACGGAAAAATTTAGCGTCTATTAGCTTCTTAACTTCAGCTATAACGTGTTGTTCAATCTCTAGACGCATTCTTCTCGAAGCTTTTCTAACCGGAACGGCAGTGGGATCCACTCCTTGCTTGTGAACTGCGACTTCTGGAGCTAATCCTGGCATTTCATCATAACTCCAAACAAAACAGTCCTTGAAATCCATTAATAATTTGATTATCTTTCCAGAGTCTTCTTTATCGAGTAAGGATCTAACAAAGGTCAGCCTAGGCTCTTTGTTTGTACCTAAGTTAACTTCCATTAACTCATCTATTATAGATTTAATTTCTTCTTCGAATTCTGGCGGAGCATCCCCAATTGGTAGATCTTCGAGATCTTCTAAAGCTTCCAAGCAGTCTTCGTTAGGCTCGCAAGTGACGACCAAGCAAAATCCCGTATCGTCAACTGATCCAACCGTGCTGAATCCGAGACCATGTTTTGAATTGGGAGGTCGACTGACATTGTTCCATAATTTTTCAAAGTGTTGTGATCGACCTTTTGTCCATTCTTTAGGTAAGGCACCACATTGAATTAAATTTTGAACACAGGGAGAGTACCACTCAAAAGGCAGTTCTGTTAATTTAGATGAAGTAACATCTTCAAATTGTACATCTTTTTCATTATTGGAAGAAGCTGCACCATGGTAGAATTTGATCGGTTTAGTACCATCACGTACTTCCTTGACCACCATACCCTCAATCTTATTAGAATTGATCGGGGTCAGGGTGATAGTATGTGCATAATGGTTAATCTTCTCGTACATTGATTTATATTCTTCATTCTTTTCATCTTCGAGAGAGATCTTGAACTAGGGTTTCTTTTGATTTACTATTACTGCTTCTTTCTTGATTTCTTCTTCTTCAGAACTGTTCTCCCAATCCACATTGATGATTGGTTTCTTTTGTCCAACTGTTCTAACATCTCTTCCTCGACCTCGTCCCCGGCCTCAACCTCGGGTGCGAGTTCTGGAGAAACCTTCACCATCTCGCCGTAAGGGAGTGGTGAGTAACTGTTGGACTAGAATTTCAGGCTCTTTATCGTCTTGCACTTCTTTTGCTTTATTTAGTATGACATTTCTGGAAAAGATTGTTTTCTTCGGAGGCGCGTAGTAGGCTGCATCTTCATGAATTCCAATCTCGTGTACGAAGAACGGCTGCAAGTCACCTTTGATACACTGTTCTCCTCCTTCATAATACTTTATGCACTGGTGCAGAGACGAGGGTACCATCCGGTTCTCATGGATCCTTGGCCGACCCAGAAGAGCGTTGAATGATGTTTCAGAATCAATTATATGGAATTTTGCGGTTGTCTTTGCCAAATCACCGGTCTTCATTAACAGTGTTATTGATCTGAGTGCTCTTTCTCCTTTCTGATTGAACCCTCTTAATAATATCTTATCTGCTTCAAGTTTGCGAGCATCAATTTCCAAGTTGATTGATGCTCCTAGATCAACCAACACTCTGGAGAGCGTAAACTTTCTAATAGTGACTGAAATGTACAATGGTTGGTTGTGATCAGCCGTTCCGAGTAGTAGATCATTGTCCGTGAAGGTAACACCTCGCTGTTCTTTTAATGAACAAACCTCATCTAAGGAACTACTGGCCAGTTGAGCTTAACAAATCTCTGGGTCAAGTAGGGCCTTGATCAGAGTTTCTCTCATCTCCTTTGACAGGATCAGAGAGTCGTATATGCTTAGCTTGGATGGTAGTTTCCTAAGATGGGCTAGCACATTATAGTCTACTTTATTACAAAGCTCTTAATTTTCTTCTTGAATGGGCAATTCCTCTGCTGGAGTTGGCTCTTCCTGAGCAACCAACTGCTTTCCTTTATCTTTTGGACTCATTCTTGGGGGTAGAACTTTTCCGCTTCTTAAATTGACTTCAGTTATTTCTTCTGAATCTTGTGTTTAATCTGCCAGTGTATCCTCTTGAATTGGAATGACTGGCTCTTCTGTTGTTGCTTCGAAATCTGATGACTCTAATTCTATTGCAATCGGAGCTCCTCGAAATTCACAAATAGACTCATTGCTTGTTGAGCTTTCGTAGCCATCCTTATGAACGTCTTCTCCTTTGCCGTGGTGATTGAGGTTTAGTATGATTTGAGAATTATTATTTATATCAGAATCGAGATTCAGATTAGCTTAGTTTTCGTTAGTTACGTAATCATTAGAAATAGTCAAAACGTAGCCAACACCAAAACTCTTATCATTATCAGATCCCGCCGGGGCGAGCAAATAATCATACAGAGTCAGAGGTTCGAGGAATTTCTCCCCCGAATCGGAAACAACTATCTTAGGATAAGCAACCCCTAGTTTACTCTTTGGAGCCTCGTTTTTCTTCTCTTCTACGATCTTCTCTTCCTTCTGGGGCGGTTCTTCAATCGCAAGCGATAGTGCCGGCTCGGCAGGTTTCAAACTTTGATTTGATGCACGCACCGAAGCGGTTTGGATGTGATCTAAGATTTTCTTTGAAGACTTTGTCCAGACGGTATTCCATCCATCGTGGGTCGTGTACGGGTTTATCGTAACAATGGGATCCATTGAAATAACATTGACAAAATCTCCATTTTGGGGTTCCCTCATATATTCCTTCAGGATCATTATGTTCCCTTTCCAGAGATTGTCGTCAAGCCAAATCTTGAAAGTGATGCAATCCTCTATCTTGTCTCCGAGCATTCGGTGGTAAGGATAATAGTTTGGATGATCTTTCTTATTGACTTCTTCCGGCGTCTTGGGCTCTGGTAGCTGAAAATCTGGTCTTCATTAGACTGCGGAACATCTTCGCCACTGCTTTAGTTTTGAATGGATATTCCTTTTTCAGAAAATCTTTCAGGGTATGCTGTGGACGAGGCGGTTGTTCATAATGCTGAGGTGACTGATAGCTCGGTCAAGGCTGTTGATAACCCTACTGAGGTTGTTGGTAGGTACGTTGCAGTGGTTGATAGCTAGGCTGTGGCCGCTCTGGCTATATCTGTACTGGTTGCTTGCCCTTATCCACTGCCGCAATGATTCCGGACTTCTTTTCGAATGTTTTTATGGGCTTCTGCTCATCGCTCTTGTACACGAAACTTAGCTGCTTTGCTTCCTGTTGTAAGCTCCCGGCCTTGCTAAGCAGCTTCTCGAAAGTCTTGATTGTAAATCCTTTAAGGAGAAGTGCTATCAGGCCATGGATACTCTTAAGCAGGATACCGACTGCATGTTGTTCCTGAAGTTGGGGTTCACACTTCATGCTTAAATTTCTCCATCAAAGTATGTAATCTACTAAAGTCTCGTTCGGTTTTTGGTGCTCCACCACTAGATCACCGATGGTGATGTGGTGTCGCACCCCGGCAAACCGCTTAACAAAGAGGCTTTCTAATTCTGCAAAGGTCTTAATTGAACCATTTAGCAATTCTTCATACCAATCGAAGGCAATCCCTGACAGTGGCTGATAAACTGTTGAAAGAGTAAGGCTTCACTCCCACTGGCATTGCAGCAACTAGCACGAAAATGTGTGACATGCTGCCGGGGGTTTCCCGTTCAATCCAAAGTCTTAAACAGAGGTGGTACTAAGCCTTTTGGGTATTGGACGACATCAAATTCTTCTAGGTAAGGTCTACCCATCTGAATAGATGCTCCACTCTTGGATTGTGGTAATGCTTCTCGCACCTGTTGTTCCACCATGTTTTTAATGTCCTTTTCGGGAATCATGCTCTGTGCAGAATCCTTCTTTGGTGGCTCGTCTCCGTTGATGGATGTGATCTCTTTTCCTCCATCCGCAATATGGATGATTTACGGGGGTGTTTCTTTCGAGGTTGCACCGACTTTGGAGAGTGGCTAAAGCAGCAGCCATCTCTTCCATCCTCCTTGCCATCTGGGAAATTGTGTAATCTCTTTCCTGAAGTTGTGCTCTCGTCACTTCCGGTTCATCTCTTTCCGCAGCTACCGGAGCACTCTGCGAGGCTGACGATGCTCGTGTTCCAAACATGTTGACTTCAGCATACTCTTCATCCACGAACTTTGATGAATCAACTTCATTTTCTAACTTTTCTTCTCTTTCTTTTGCCAATTTTTCTATCACGGCTTGTAGCCGAGCAAATGGCGTAGTCTTAACCCTTTTTCTTTTGTAGTTACTATAGTATGCAGGTCGGGGTAGTGTAGCGGCGATCCTTCGGATGTCTTCTTTATCCGATGCGACGAGAGAGGGGTGAAACCTACTACCTTCCAACAGAGGTATATACTCAGGCAATTCTTCTCTTTCCTCAGGAATTTCTTCTAGAAAAGTAACTTCAGTGGCTTTGGATTTTCAATCCTGGCGATCTTCCTACTTCTATTTCTCCTTTGAGTCCGAGTTAGGGGTGTAACTCTTGAACTGGACCCAATCTCGAAAACATATGGTATTGTAGCAAAATTTGTACCATCCACAGTGACAGGCTCATCACAGACTTGGATTTCCTTCCCCTTTAGTTTGACGGAAGCCAGGGTAGGTGCAGAGATGACTAGATCGGTGGGGGTAGAGACAACAGTCCTCCTACGAATAGCAGTACTTCTTTCAGCTGGAATCCTTTGCCGGGGAGGGAAGTCTTGAGCCGATTTCAAGTTGAACTCAATTACGTGCTCTTCAGTTTATGACACTTTTTCCATTAATGCGAAGAGAGTGACGTCAGCGAACTTGATATTTGTGTTGTCGAATCCTTGTCCAAAACGGATGATTCCATTGTCGGGAAGTTCATCCTTGTAGACGGTGAAGTCCATTCCATTGGTGAAGGAGAAAATTAACTTTGGTGCAGTCATTTTCTGCAGGGTAGATTTCTAATGTCAGTCCCGAATTATTCTTCCTTTTGTCACAAAACATAGGACGAAAAAGAAAGAGTCCGAACATATTTTCGTTTATCTTAATGTATTTATGATTTAAAAGAGTTTGTTTAAAGGGTTGTTTATTAGAAGATTTGTTTATTAAAAACGAAATGATTAAAGGTATAAAAAAGGTAAAGGACCTGATTAAGAATTGGAAAGGAAGAGAAAGTCTCGTAAGACTTCTCAACCCGAAGGACTTTTCTTAAGCTAACACCTATTGGGGGTCCACCCCACCTCAGAAAAGAGGTAAAAGGATTTCAGAACCTCTCTGTTTAGGGGTGTCTAAGCAGTGGCTCCTAAATTCAAGAGAAGTTGACTACACTTGTTCAAGATAGAAATGAAGGTGGTATGTCAACTGTAGAAGGATAGTTTTGGTCCACTAGGTATATGGACTCACTATCGATTTATGAAAGTGAAACCATCTAATCAGAATGGAGAGAGGAACAAGTCCCCAGTGGAGTCGCCAGAAGTTGTCGGCATATTTTTAGATTTTATGTTTAATTTTAAAAAGGGGTCGCCTACAGAAGTTGTCGGCGAATTTTAGATTTTAAATTTAATTTAAATACATACATAATTTAAAAGATAGCATTTGATTTTTTGAAAATAATTTTGAATTTGAAAATTTTAAGATATGAAATCAAACCGATCTCACATCCCAAATAGTTTATATAAACGAGTACCGCATCACAAACCGTGTATCTATCCCAAATAAAAGACACACTGCTCGATGATGGGACTTGATTAAATAAACTAGAAGATTTGTGACATCCATTTGGTCTGCGAATCAATTTTATAAGCCGTCAAGTTCCCCTGCTTAATATAAATGAATTAAGTAGGGTTTATATTACCTGGGTTCTTAAAGTTCCTTATAAGGGAAAGCCCCTATAGTTAATTACATCTTAAATGATGGGAATCATTTATGAAAACTCTCGATAATGATTAGTGGTTTTACTCTCAAGAATTTCAAAGTTCAAGGTTTTTAATGGATTGAATTTTTGGAATTTCAAAAGCGATTAGCTCAAATTTGGAACAGTTAATTTCAGGTGTCCAAAGGAAGAGAAGTAGGAGATGCTGAGGATCCAAGAAGAATCTTGGCAACTTCCCAAATTATCCTATTGTTTGGCTTCAATTTAAGAGTATATTTAATATTGTAATCCTGCAAATTTTAGTTACTTAGGACTTATGTTTATATGACATAATCATACAAATAGCCTTGAAGATGTGAGGGTTTATGTCGTACCAAACAACTACCTCAGAATTCTAAGACCGGTTAGGGCTTAATTTACATAACATGATTATGCAAATGCCTAATGAAAAATTTGAGGATTTATGTTGCACTAGGAAAACTATGTCGAAAGTCCTATGGCTTGGTTATTTAAACTAAAGAATGGTTTTGCTGAAATAGACTTAGGCTTTGCTGATGATGATGGTCGTGCTGCCCACTATGTTCCAGGCTCCTTGTTGTTGTGGAGGTTTAGTGTTAGAAGGTGAAATCAGGAGATGAGAGAAGTGTTTTGTTTTAGAAGAGTTTTAAAGTCCAAATGTCTTTAGTGTCTTATTAGGGGAATCTTAAAGTTGATTATAACAACACCGTTTAAGATCCCACGGTTCCATCATTCCTGCACCGTTATTTTTATCGGACTCACTTAGTCCAGATGAATTTGCTAAACTCAACTCAATGAGTTCCACACTTTCATTTAGACCGTGGGAAATCCCGTTAGCAACACATAGGTTACATCATCCGAGGTATTCCCGATCATCCAACGAGATGTTTTAATTTAATCGCAATTGTAGTTTTGTGTTCTGTTTGTGATTAAATTTTGAGTTGTTTATATTTTGAAATATTGTGGCGGTGAATTTTATCTTGTTGTAACTTTTAATTTAGTTTTGGTTTCAGTTTCGTATCTATCCTAAAGGTTTTAGTTTTCAAGCAACAATATTGTTTAACATGCAAGAAGAGTAAAGTACAACTTATATAAATAATTTGCAATAGAGTAAATTGCAATAAAATAAAAGCGTACCTGGAGGGTCTTCCTGTCATCCCAAGCAGCACTGAAAACACATGTTGAGGCATTTAAATATTTCAACAAGTACCTAGGTAAAGCTAAAGGATGGTTCTTGTTGTCTACCAAAATCCTCATCCTATTGCTAGTCATTTCCTATGACGTCTAGGTTTTTATATTTTGTTTAAGGATAATTTTATTCATCAAAGAACAATTAACTTCAATTGTTCTTCTAAAACATCTCATCATATTGAGAAAGTATTTAGGACGAGTCTTAAACATCTTTTCGATACTTCCGAGATTATTTTGAGTCCAAGTAAATTTAGTTGCATAGGTGAATTAATCATCCATGAGTAAGTTAAGCTTTGTCTCTTGCTCAGTGAACATGGGCATTTAATTACCTAATGAATGAAGTGACATCTCACTTAATACTCCATTTAAGAGTTATAATAATTAAAGCCTTTAGGGGCAAGTTGGTTTGTTGAGAACTTTAATCATTCTTAATTTGAAGTTTGAGTTAATCGTTTAAAATGATTTTGTTTAATTATGAGGTTTTAATTAATAATTTTTAAGTTCGGAATAGTGTTCGAATTATTTTTTGGTTTAAATCTTTATGCTTTAAGTGATCTTGATATTTTAAATTTGTTTTACTTTTATTATTGAGTGATATTAATTTAATATAATTTAAATTGTATTTAATTGAATTTAACTTAATTTAATTTAATTTCAATATTTTAAATTTAGCTTAATTTAATTTTTAAAATGTTAATTTAATTTAATTTTAATTTTAATTTAATTTTTTACTTAATTTAATTTAATTTAATTTTAATTTAATTTAATTTAATTTAATTGTTAAACCACTTAATATTTTGAGCTTTCCTTTAATTTAAGGGTTATTTATTTTTTTTTAATTTTTGATTTACTTAGTTTGGATTATCATTTTAATCTTGATTAAGAGTTAAATATTATTTTTAGGAATTTTTTTTATTAAAGAATTAATATCCTCTCAAGTTATATTCCTATTTTTAATAATTCAAATTTTCATTAATCTTCCAAATTTTTAATTGTTTAAATAATTAAAGTTTCATTTTTGGTTTATTAAAAGTGATTAATGGGTTCCTACCCTTTTAATATCCTAAATTTTCAATCATCTAAGAAAGATAAAATCAAATATTTTATCCTCCATTTTAATTAAACCTAAAATTTTAATAAAGGGGTTTAAATTCCTTAATTACCTTTATGCCCTTTTAGGCTTATTTATTTCATAACTCACTAAATTAAGTTCAAATGAACTTGAAATTTTTATGTCACCTCACTCACATGTTGATTAAAACATTAGAGGAAAAAAAGTGATTTTTCTGAATTTAATTTATTTATATAATTATTTTTTGTGAAAAATAAGGTATTTCATGGAAAATTCAACAACATGACCTAAGTAAGGTTTTTATCCTTAAGAAAATTATGGGATATTCCTAATGACCAGAGGACCACTTGGACCAATTTTATTGATTTTTTGAATTATATTTTATTTATTATAATTATTTTGATTTTTGGAGTGTTAATTAATTATAAAATAAAATTAAAGTTGAAAAATGGATTTTATATTTTTCATAAATCTGTATGACCACAAGGAGTTCAGAGAAACATATTTTACAAGTTTTTGGTTCTTATTTGATTGATTGGAATTAATATAGTGAAAAGGTTAGAAAATGCATTTTTTAATATTAAAAATTGTTTTGAGCCTTTAAAATTCAATATCTTAACTTAGAGACTTAGGAAAACTATTTGGTTGGTTTTTAAGTGATTAGGAGTTAAAATGTGACATTTTCATGATTTTTATTATTTTTGTGATTTTTATTATTTTTTAATTATTTAAAAATAAAAAATATCATTAAAAATGAAAAAAATAGAAAATTCCAATTTTAATTTTTATAGACTCCTCTGATATCAGAGAGCCCACAAAACCAATTTGGTGAATTTTTGAAATATATTTTTGGAGTTATAAATTTTTAAAGTTAAATTTTGATCATGTGGCTTAATTAATTCATTTAGTGGGGCTAATCATTTCCAATTGACTCCAAATTTTTATTCAAGGTTCTTTGTATCCTAAAGATCAATGGAGAAATAATTTCAAGTTATTTTAATGTGTGGTTAACTCTAATTTATAAAAGTTCAGTTTTCGGTATTTAGGCTAATTAGGGCTATTCTTAATGAATTGAGCATAACCATAATTATCCTAGGGTCCTTTGGTCCTAAGAAACTTCCCCAATTTTTTCTAGAATTTACTGAGCAATATGCTAATTACTGGAATTAAAATACCAAAAACAGTGACATAAACTTAAAAAATACATAAATTTCCATAGAGATGGCCCTGACCTTGAAAAACTCAGGGAATGTTCCCAAGATCAGAGGCTTCAAAAGCTCTATGGTCTCATTCCATGGTGAAGTGTCTATACAAGTGGAGGATCAAATACTGAAATGAGTAAGTAATTAATTAAAAATAAAATACTCATCAAAATAACTTGACTTCTTTTCCACATTATTCTCCTCTGTTCACTGAGCAAGAGGATATTTTTAGTTTATTTTTATGATTCTTCTACACAAAGATATGGATTTTCTAAGTTCTGGGTATTTAATTAAATAAGAAAAATTCTATTTTTCTACTTATCCGACTCAGCGCCGCATCAACCTACGGCGGATCGAAAGACCACGCGGCGCGCTCCTCTTCGATGCCGCCATCTGAGTTAGCTGCCACGCGTCTCGCTGTCTCGCTCCTTCCTCTGATCTGACGCAATCCGAACTGTTCAACCGATACATGCGCGATCGGACGACGCCTGGTCATCGTCTACGACTGGTGTGCACCCGTGACTGTCCACACTAAAACCCTAAGAACTCTCTCATTTTGCAACGAATTTTGATGTTCTTATGCTCTATGGATTCGACTTGAGGAGACGAACACATCCATATGGTTTACATGCGATGAAATTAACTGAAATGAAATGGAGAATTGCTGGAAGCGCGGGAGGAAGGAATGATCCATACCTTTGCTCTGAGAAGTGTAGCTTCAATCAGAGTTGTGTCACCTTCGATTGCACCTAAGGAAGCTCCAGATGAAATCTCTGGCTCTAGGGAATTGTCTAGGTATGAAAGTGTCCACAGCGATTTCAAAGCTTGGAGGCTAGAGCAACTAGGTGGCCTGGAGAGGGGGCTTTCACTAGGGAACTCCTTCTCTTGGTCCTGTGTTGGTGTGGGTGAGTTTAATTTGGATTTGGTGGAGGTTTGGGAGATGTCCTGTTTTTAGGCTTTAATTTGAACTCGGAAATTGAGCTCAGCTGGGGGAAATTGAGGCTAGAATCCAATGGGGATCAAGTGCACTATGTGTGTAGAATGGTCTGGAACAATTTTGACAGAGTTTCAGTAGGATTTTGTTCAACACCTCATTTGGCCGAGAAGGTAGTGGGTTTAAATAGACATGGTTGGAGGGCCTCCCAGGGGGAGTTAGGGCTTGGGATCAGCTACCTTGGTCAAGGGAAGAACAGCCATGGAGTCCAATTGAGTTGGGACAACTCAGCTAGTGAGAATTCAAAATTTGGCTCGCATGGGTGCTTTCGGCCAAGGTGTTTTCCGGTGACTCTAGTGGTGGCCTGCAAGGCATGGGTCACCCTCAGGGTCAGGGAGGTCAAGGCTGGGGTTTGGTGCCAACAATTGGCTTTGGACATGTGTAAATGATTTGATTTAAGTGGTAAGGGGGAGAACTTATTTTGGGTCCAAAACGACCAAGTCATGTTTTTGGGTTGGGTGCACCGTTCAAGATGGCTTTGGGCTGATGGTGAATCAGTTGGGTCAACCCTAGGAAGGTTGGTGTGGTCACCATCCATGGTGAGGTGGCTAAGCTTGGTTTAGAGTGTGACATGAATATTGTTAAAAATGCTTAATGAGGGATTAGGAAAGGACCCCCCTTCTTGCCATTAATGGCTTGGTGAGGTGTCAATGCTTTCATGGCTCCATATGGCTTGTGAATGGCCTCATTTGGCTTGCCCATGGCTTGGGAAAAGGTTGGCTTGTTTCATAAAAAAGGGTTTTAGGCATTTTTGATGAATTTAAGGGGAATTGTCATGAGGCTTAATTTAAAAAAATTGATGATTAATTTGGAACTTTAGGGATGATATAAATCAAAGGGGTGATGAGTGGAAATTTCATGTGGGCTTTGGAATGGGTTTTGTGCTTTAAGGATTTCGTGAAAATGGGCTTTTAAAAGTCTTAGGGAAGTGGGCTTTTTAGGTTTTAAAATAAGCTTTTGGTTGAAACTTTGGTAAGGGGTTGGGCCAAAAAAATGTTGGATTTAGTTTAGGGATGTGTCATGAACATTTTAGAAATGGTTTGGTGTCATTTAGAGTGGAATTGAATTTAATTTGGGCTTTTTTGCTAAAGGGGCCAAAGTGGGTCAAATTGGGCTAACATGGGCTAAGGTTGGGCTAAGGTTGGATTTAATGTAAAATTAGTATTGATAAGTTTTTATGGGAGTGTCACAAAGTGTTTTTAACTTTGGTTGGGCTTTGATTTTTGGATTTGGGCCCATTTGAGTTAGGTTTGGGTTTAGGCCAAAAATGGAGATTTTGGTTTTGGGTTAGGTTTGGGTGGATTTTAGGTTCAAATTTGGGGTAATCTTGTTAGTTTTTTGTTTGTGGGGATGTTAGGAAGGTTTAGGGAATGATTTGGGGCTAATTGGAGTTGAATTGGGTTGGTTTGGGCTAAGTTTAGGTCCTGGGCCAAAATTGGGCTTTAGGCTTCAAATTGGAATTGGATCCAAATGTCAATTAAATTGGGCTTGTATTTTGTCTAGATTGACATTGTGGATCTTTAATTGAAGTTTATAATTGAATTGGGTCAAATTTGAGGTCAATTGGGTTGGTTTGGTTTGACATTGTGTTCACTTGGCTTAAGAATGGGTCAAATTGGGGGTTTTGGTTAAAATAGGGTAAATTGACAAAATTGGCCCATGGTGTAGTTAAATAAAATGATATTCGGAATATTTTGGATTTTTTGGAATTTTATGGGAATTTTTGGAATTTATGGATTTTTTGGGTTAAAAGGGTATTTTGGGTATTTGGAGGGTATTGGTGGGTATTTTTGGAAATTTTAGTACATTTGGCTAAGGATGATCAATTTGAATGGTGGGAAATGTTTAGGATTAGTTTTGAGGAATTTTGGGTAATTTAGACAATTTTGCAAATTTTGTGTAGTTTCAAGGACTTTTGGTAGGTTTAGTGGGTGTAGGGCCCCGGGGGTCAAAAATTAAAATTTTCGAAAAATGAAGATTGATCAAGTTTGTGTCGTATAGAATCACTTTAGTTGAGCCATGAGCCATATCAAGCCCATAAGAGCCATGAGAGGACTCATTTGAGGCATTCACTATGTTGTTCCTAACCCTCTTAGCCAAGGGCACTGGGGTTAAGGTCCATCCATATGAATTACCTACATGAGTCAGGAAGTCAAGCTAGGTATGAATGATTTTAGGATTTGGAATGTGTGTGAAAGTGTAATGTGTGCAGGTCAACCCTCACCAGACCAGGCCACCTAGGGTAGTCCTAAGGCTAAAGAGTCCTATAGGGAACTCATCCTTTAAACCTCCACATTTGATCTTAACCCCCCAAGTGACATATGGGGTTTACAATCAAACTTATGGGGTTTGAAGGGAGTTAAGAGGTGTTTAAATTTCTAAGTGGTGGGTTCAATTTCTAATCCCCTAAGATAGTCAAAGGGAAAGCCTAAGGCTAGATCCTAAGTACTAAGGAGAGAGAAGAGAAAAGACCTCATCAAAAATGAGGTCAACATAGGGTGGACTTGATCAGTTTGTCGTTCTTTCAGATGACCAGCACAGATCATGCCTTTTGAAATGAATGACATGATCGTTGAGCGATCATGATTATTCGTTGGATTGCTTTAGGATTTCTGTCAATGATATTCGTGTATACATATTAGTTCCCTGAATTTTCCTACCCCTAGATAGTGATAGCTACAATAAAAAATTATTTAACAACCAACAGCATCAAAATTAAGGATTGATTGAACAACTTACATTCCTTTGGTTGTTGTGCCTAGTGTTCTCTATAAAAATTCATAGGCTTGGAGTTTACTTGTTTGACGACGTTGAAAAACGGTCACCGCAAAAGCTTCGATAGGGAACCCTAGCTTCTGAGATTGATGTGAACACGATTGTTGAGGGTTGATGATTATTGC
This sequence comes from Papilionanthe hookeriana x Papilionanthe teres, assembly GCA_022702705.1. Classification (NCBI taxonomy): domain Eukaryota; kingdom Viridiplantae; phylum Streptophyta; class Magnoliopsida; order Asparagales; family Orchidaceae; genus Papilionanthe; species Papilionanthe hookeriana x Papilionanthe teres. The sequence continues at coordinate 154,511,492 of CM040424.1, forward strand.
TTGTCGAAGTTGCTAAGGAGAGAAAAAAATATCTTAAGGGAGTGGAGATCACCATCTCTTTTCAACCACCAGTGCTCGAAGGCCGAGGTACCTCATCAAGAGAGAGGGAGATATTTTGAAGGCCCTCTCTTCAATATACATATTTATTGGTAAGTAAAAATTTGTATGTCCATTTGGAAATTCTTAAACAATTTTATGATGTTATCCCAATGCAGATGATTGGTTAGATCAGAGGGCCATTATGATGTTGGACCCTAAAATGACGTAGCAGAGTTTGCCCCCACTACAATAGCTACTTTTCAAGCTGAGTTTTTGAGGCTTCTGCTTTCAACCAATTCAAATGGGCACTGGTCGCTCTCCACTTTACCCATAACCAGCTTCTAAAAAGACCGATCAGACTGGCAGCTGTCTGCTCCCGAATCTATGGAGCAGCCGATAGGCAGGATACGACTCTTAGAGGTGTTGATTGGTTCTTCATGGAGAGCAGTTTGAGGTTGTCGGCCGTTAAAATGTTTAGATTTATTTTATATGAATTTATATATATATATTGGAAAATATCATTTTTAATTTTTAATAATGTGAAATCAAACTGATCTTATAAAGGCTATAGTTTAAATATTCAAGCACTGCATTGCAAGCCGTGCATCTACCCCGAAGAATAGAAAATTACTTACTAAGGATGCTAAATTAAATAAATTAAAGATCTATGGCATCCATTTGGCCTGTTAAAGATCTATGTTGACCGACAACTTCCCCTATCTAATATGAAATAATTAGATAGGGTTTATTTTAATTTGAGGTCTTTAAGTTTCCTATAAGGGCAAACCCATATATTTAGTTACATCTTAGATAACCAAAGTCATCTAAGAAAAATCTTGATAAAGAACAGGAGATATTATTTTCATGACTTCTAAAAGGTAGGGTTCTTCAAAATAATGTGGTAATATGAAATCTATTAGGTGAGTGGCTCAAGTTTGGAACAGTTATTATAGGAATCCAAAGGAAGTGAAGGCTAGGGGAATACTCAACCCCAAGAATAATCGTGGTGATTTTCCAAACAATTTTATTGTTTAGTTTTAATTTGATGAAATTATTTACTGTTTCATCCTACCAATTTTTATTATTTAGGGCTTACATTCACTTTATACCGATCATGTGAATAGCTAGGAAGATAAGAGGATTTATGTCGTATCAGATGATAACCTCAGAGTCCTAACATGATTTAGGGCTTATATTGCACAAGGTGCAAGGGCCTAAAGAGATAAAGTGAGGATTTATGTTGCACTAGGTAAACTACCTCGAAGACCTATGTCTTGTTGTTTAATTCTATGGAGTTTTGTTGTGGAAGATGGTCGTGCTGCCCACTCTGCATGCTCCAAGCTCCTTGTTGTAGCAGGTTTAGTTTAGAGTGTCAATCGAAGAGAAAAAGAGAAGTGGAATGTTTTAGAGATTTTGATATGTCTTAATTTTTTTATTAGGTGAATATTTAAGTTGATTATAGAAACATTGGTTAGGATCCAACAGTTTCCTCATTCCGACATCACTAGTTTCTTCAGATTTACTTAATCCAGATGAATTTACCAAATTCAACAAATGAATCAAGTACTTTCATTTCAACTGTAGGAAATCTCATTAGCAACCATAGTTTGCCTTCTCTGAGGGATTCCTGATCATCTAAAGAGACATTTTAATTTAGTTTCAATTGTGATTTTATTTTTTTTGTGATTAAATTTTACTTGTCTTATATTTTGACTGTTGTGGAGGTGAATTTTTACAGTTGTTTTATTTTAACTTTAATTTTGGTTTTGATTTTGCGGCTATCCTAAAAGTTTTGGTTTTGACATGCAAGGTAACCTAGTTGTTTAGCATCCAATTTCACAAGTATAAAAGGTATGAGAATGTAAGTGAAAGTAAATTGCAGTGCAATAAAATAAAAGCATACCTGACATTTTTCTTGTTCATCCACCATAAAGTTTAGTCTGACAATGCATATGTATAATTTTGCTAGAATTGATGCTTGCTTGTGAGAAAAGCAAGCAAGCCTATAGGTTCATCATGGTCCTGCCGAGTCCTCTATCATAACTTGGTGGGTCCTATTTATTTAATTGTATAGATGATTTTTCAAGCAAGGCATAATGAGTTTAATCGTCCTTCAAGATATACAAAAGATTATGAGAAAGGTCCAGGGACCACAATCTCTTAAAAATTCTTAAGTTCGTTCAAACATATTATGTTGCTTGGTGACCCACCCCTATCTTACACTTATGCTCAATGAACTGATGTTTTGATTATCCCTAAGAATGGGGTAATTGTCACTTAATGTTCTATTTATAAATTATGTGAGTGAGGTCTTTAGAGGCTCATCGACTTAATTAGGAAGCATAGTCAATTTGATTTTAAAGTTGGGTTTGTAGTGTTTCAAATATGTTCACAATTAATCTTATCATCTTTTCTAACCCTTATTAGTCAAATTTGCTTAAGCCTAGCTCACTATCAAGCCTTTAGGATTTAATGGGTATATTTGCAATTTTGAGAAAAGTTAACTTACGTGACTATGGTTTATATCAAAATATTAAATTCATCATTAAAAATCAACTAGGAGTATTAGATTGATAAATTATTAACTTCTAAAGTCAAAACCCCTTCCCTGGGATCATTTAACTTTGATTAACTTCCAAATTAAAATTGTTAATGAGGTTATAAATTTATCTTTTTTGTGACAAATGTGAAATTAGTTTCTACCATTTATATACCTTGCATTGCAATCATAAAAATATTCCAATGATATTCATTCATTGCCCATTTCCCCTTGGATTAGTCCTAATTATTTAATTAAGGCTCAAATTCTTTAATTACAATTTTTCCCCTATAAGGCCTATCACTTCATAATTTATCAGATATAAACCAAATAACTTTAAAATTTTTATGTTACCCCACACATGGGTCAATTAAAACAGAGAGAATAGAATGTGATTTTTCTAATTTTAACTTAATTTATAAAATTATTTACATGTAAAAATGAGAATTTTCAAAGATAATTCAATAACTTAATCAAAATAAAGTATTTATTCTTAAGAAAGTTAATGGAGGTTTACATAGGCATGTAGACCACTTGGACCAATTTGCATGATTTTTTGAATTATAATTTAATTATTACAATTACTTTAAATTCTAGAGTATTAATTAAATATAAATCATTATTTATATTGAAAATTAAGTTCTATACTTTTATTAAATCTCTCTAAGGTTTGGGAACCTGGAGAAATAAATTTTATATTTTTTTTATTTATATTTTAATTATTAGAATTATTTTAGTGAGAAATTAAAGAAAATCCATTTTGTAAGCTTAAAAACTAATATTAACCCTTCTAAAATTAATATCTTCATTAGGAAATTAGGAAAATTATTTTAGTAGTTCCCAAATGATCAAAAAGACCAAATGTGACATTTTTCTAGATTTTAATATTTTAGTGATTTTTAGGATTTTAAATTCATTTTAATTATTTCTTTAATTATTTAAAAAAATCAAAATATGCTTAAAAATGAAGTGTTTATTTTAATTACTATTTAATTTTTATAAAATTTCCCTAGTCACAAGGAACTCCCAAAACCATTTTTATAATTTTCTAACTTATATTTTAATTATCATAATTATTTTAATGTCAAAATGTTATTTAAATTAGAAAATCAAATTTAGTGGTCATATTAACTCCAATTAGCTTGAAATTTTTATGGAGAGTTCCCTGAACTTTAAAATACAGTGGAGAATAATTTTCTACCATTTAAATTTATATTTTGTCCAATTTAATTTTTTTTTATTTTAAGAGTTAATTACAATTAAGGTGAGTTTTAGTGATTTAAACCAAGTTTATATTTTTCCTTAAGTCCTCTGCTCATAGTGAACGTACAAAAATTTATTTTGCATTTTTCTGATTAATATTTAATTATTATAGTTATTATATCAAAATAGGGACATTTGTTTTGAAAATTAGGGTTCTCCACAGAGAGATCCTCCATAACCCTAGAAAAAGCAGGGAAGCTCCCTCATGATAAACAGAATAAGTCCCCCAAAGTTCAAGCCATGGTGAAATGTATATGTCAAAATATATTTAAAACATGCAGTATTGTATTTAATTAAAAAAAATAAAATATGAATCAAATAAATACCAAACCATTTCCACACTGTTTTCCTCTGTTCACAGAGCAAGTTGGTAATTTTCTTTTATTTTTTTTTATTGTTTTACATCAAGTTATAGATATTTTAAACTTGGCTTATTTAATTAATTAAAAAATAACTTATTTTCTTACCTAAGCATGTGGTGTCGCGTCATCCTTAGCAGCTCTGAAGTTTCCACGCATCGATACACCAGTTAACGCAACCACGTGATCTGTACTTTATACACGATCTCCTCGTCTGACTGCACCAGCGCCGTCCATCCAATATATCCGCGATCCAATGGCTCCTGGTCTTCATCCCCAACTGACCTAAGATATAAACTGTTCACCTTCTAAACCTAGGATCTCAGCTTAGACTCAACAAAATCACCTCAGGTTTGTTTCTATGGACTCATCTCACCTAGGCGAACCTATCTATATGGTTAAACAAGCCTGAAATCAACCTAATGTGCATGAAGAATCGAAATAGGCTTGGGAAGAAGGTGATGTTCAATACCTTGGTATGAGAGGGGAGGCCTCCATTACATGATTTTAAAAGCTTCAACGAGGTCCAAGGAGCTCACAAATAAAGTCCAAAGCTATGTGAATGCCTAGATTTGAATTTGATCAACGTCTATTTCAGGTATTGACCAAAGTCTAGGTTGGAGGGGTCTGTGATGAGAATTTTGTGAGGAATCTTCTTCTTTCAGTGTGAGGATGGTGTAGGGTCATTCAATTTGGGATTTAATGCACTATGGAGCGGTGGGGAAATTTGTCCTGGTTTCAGCTGAAAATTGGCCAGAGAAATTAGCTCAGGTAGAGGGCATGCGTGGCTAAGGACAGTGTGTCTGAATTCAGGGAGGTCTGGAAGAGCTCTGGTAAGATTTTGGTAGAGTTTCCCCAAGGTATATGGCTTTCTCTACTTTGTCCATGAAGAGGTGATATTATAGTCATTGCTAATTGGTGGAGCTCAAAGGACCAACGTGGGTGCTATAGGTTGCTGAGGTGGAGAGCTGAGCGACGAAAGTGGCCAATGGGAATGGGACAGCTAGGCTAGGTCAAATTACATTTGATTTCATGTGGGGTGGCTCTCTGTTTGGGCTCCTCTAACAATTAGGCTGGCCGACCAGGCCTGAGCTAGTGGTCAGGTGGTCAGGTGAGCCAGTTAGGAGGTTTAATGATGCTTAGCTTAAATAGTTAATGGTTGATGGAAAATCTCCCCATAATTTAGCCATTTAAGAGAAGAGATCCCTTAATTTGGTGAATCCTTGGTCCATGGCTCCACTAGGTTGGGCTAGATGGATCTAGACCAGTCCCTAGGGTCCAAATGTTGGTTGTAGTGAGCTTAGTTTAGTCAATTTGGCTAGGTTTAGTCACATTGGGTCATAGGTTCAATTTTGTGGACTTTGAGTTCAAGTTGGGCTAGGTTGGGTTAAGGCTCAAGTTAAGTCTAATTGTGTGTTCAAAATGATGTGTATGATTGTCACGAAGAGTTTGGAAAAGATTTGGAGTGGTTTTGAATTGATTTGGGAGGTCGATTTGGTGAGATTTGGGCATTTGGTCAATTTTGGGCATGTTTGGTTAGACTTGGGTTTAGGTTAGGCTAGAGTGGGATTAAGGGTCAATTGGTGGTTCAAATTGATTTAGGGGAATGTCATAAAGTGTTTTCAATAAGCATTGGGTGGAAATTTTTGGATTAGGGGATTCAATTTGGTGGAATTTGGGCATGCGACACATTTGGGGCAGAATTGGGAATTTTTACTTGGGTTGGATTTTGGTGAGGTTTGGGCTCAAATATGGGTCAATTGGTAGATAAATTTGGTGGGTATGAGTGTTATAAAGAGCTTAGTATTTAAATTTAGGGAAATCAACTTGGCCAAGGGGTTCAATTTGGGGGATTTAGGTCATGTGGTCAAAATTGGGTCTTTTTTGTTTGACTTGAAATTCAGCTTGAAATTGGGTCAAATTGGATTTGGATTTAGTTTAGAATGATATTGAGGATGATGAATTTAGTTTAAGATTGAAATTGAGGGAGATTGGGATCAATTGGGTGGACATTCGAGGTGATCTGGGCATTTTGGGCCTTATTGAGGGGCAATTTGGACCTTTTGGTTAAAATGGGTCAATTTGGTCAAATTGGTTCAAATTGATTTTAAATACATTTGGTATGATTTTATAATTTTTGGGATTTTTTGGAATTTTTGATTTTGGAGGGGTATTTTGGTCATTTTGGGTATTTTTGGGTTATTTTGGGAATTTTGGTTAATTTAAGATATTTTTGGTATTTTGAGTGGTAAGGAATGTTTTGGGATGATTTTTGGAGAAATTGGCTAATTTGGGCATTTTTGGGATTTTGGTTAAAATTAGGGTTTATTGGTAATTTTGTAATTTGTTGGAGTTTTAGGGGTAAGGGGTCAAAGTTAGAATTTTTGGTAAAATTGGGGTTAAATGAGAATGGTTACCCATTTAAGCCATGGACCAAGGGAAATTCCACTTTGGAACCACCATGAGTTGGTTCTAACCCAAACCCTAGCCTAAGGCCAAGGACTTAAGGAACCTCCCACATGAGTTTCCAAAAGAGTAGGGATCAAGTGTGAAGATGTTTGGTATGTTTGGTTTAAGGTTGTGAGTTAGTGAGTGTAAGTGTGAGTGTGATAGATCCAGACCAACCAGGGTCAGTCCTAAACCTTGACCATCCTATAGAGAACTCCTTTTGAGCTTTCTTATGCTTGGTCTCATCCTCCTAAGTATTTAGAGATTAGACTTAAGCATTTGAAAACTCCAAGTGAAGCAAGCAAGTGTTTTGAATTTCTATGGGGTAAGGGTTCCATTGCTAGTCTTCTAAGATACTAACCAGGAGAGTCCTATGGCTAGACCGTAAACTATTCTAAAGAAAAGCTAGACCTCAAAAAAAATGAGGTCAATAGAGGTTCAGCCATAGATCTTATTGGGGAGTTGTCAGCTCGATAGGCAACTCTAGATTTAGAGGTGGCAGTTTTTCAGAAGAATTTCTCCACTTTGCCTAGTGGGATGGCGAGTGGATCACATGTGTCGTCCACCAAGATCAAGTTTTAGCATGCCATCGACTAGGTAGATCACATGATGTTAGGTAGAGACTCGGTCGTGTGTTGGCTAAGTTGGAAGGGTATTCCCCAACCGAGGCCAGAGAGGACCTGTTTATAAAATACTTTGTTTAAGATTTGTAACAATGTTACTTGTAATAGAATATCAATTAAATAAATTCAAAAGGATGTTTGGTGTGACAGTTATCATTATCTAATATTTTGTTTTCTATTTCCACATTATAAATAGGGCAAAGGGATTGCTTCTTATTCATTAAGTATTCTAGTTTATTTTTCTATATTTGGTCTATCTTCTCCTTCTGGCATTCGGTTGCCTTACTCTCCCACTCAATTTGACTCATTCATGGGAGCAAATCCTTTGTTTTTGTTGAATAATGACGTGAAGTAATTGCATATGGGGTTAGTTTCTCATGAGAGCATCATTCTCTGGAAGATGCCAAGGTCGGTGAACGTGACAAAAGATGTGGATGGGCATCTGCTCTTCTATCAATACCAGTTCAAGTTCGACCTCCAAATTCCTCTGTGTGACAAGCTCAAGAGTATTTCAAACACTTATTGGGTCATTCCAATGCAAATATTGTCGAGCTCCATAGTCGTGATTATGACTTTCATCCAATTTTATAGTTGGGCGTGTATCACATTCGATCAACCTTTTAACTACTGTTATTTATTTAAGGTTGATAATGAAGGCTTTACTATAATTTTGACAAGTTAACAACTATATCTACTAGAGTTGTGAATAAGAAAAATTATTAAAAGACGAAGTTCTTTATCGGTTCTTGCTCCAGTGACTGTGTGATCTGGTCCAAGCCCCTGGGGAAAGTGGTGGGAAGATGACCTGACCGCAATTACGTAAGTAAAAGAGCTTATAAAACTATGGCCAGACTTGACCACAAATCTGATTAAGTGGAAATGTACGATGATTAAAGATTACAGTTTTTAAAATATAAATCGTACACTACTATGCAAGTATATGTATCGTTTCAAGTAATATAGAGTTTTCATTTTAAAAACCCCGATATCGATCCCATGGGGAAACTATGAAAATTAAAAAAAAAAATTAATGTCAAAATTCAAAGTTTACTTAAAAACTAATCAACTAATATATATAAAAAGAATTGCAAGTTACTCAAGTAGAAGTTGCAAGTAAGTAAGTAATTTAAATGCATTAACACAATAAACAAAGATTCTTTCCCTATACGAAATATTTCATGATTAGTAGACAACAAAATTAGCTTGAGAACTTTGAGAATGTGGTATTGTGACAAATAGGAGCATACATATTCTTTATCTCTTTATGCAAGTAGCAAATAACATTTGCTAGTTTTAAAGATTGGTTCAAAATGTATTGTTAGTTGTAGGGATTAATTCTAGGCTCTCACTTCTAGATTAACTCAGGGTGCCTATGGTCTGGCCTACTAGTGACCCGTCGCATTTCTTCTAAACCAACATGATAGAATTTAGCCTGTCACTCTAAAAACATAATCAATTCTACACCCATCAAAGATTATCTCCCTATCTATTTGCACCTTCCCTTTTAAGGATTTACAATCAACCTTTCCAAGAGAAATGTGATATATACAAGTTAAGAACTCTTTGCCCATGGTCAGATCTTAAGAATTCTCCGTAGATTTTAATGATATAAGAGGCCAATTTGTCGGGTAAATGAAGATCAGGTAAAGTATCATCACAAATTATGTAAGAAGAAAAAGCAAAGTTTTTAAAACCAAATTAAATCCTTAAATAAATCATTTCATATTCGTAGGGACAAAGAGAACAAGACTACTAAGAAAGCATCAAATTTACACAACAAATTATATTTATATAACCCAAATTCAAAAGTACAAAACTTAAGAACTAAGTTATAAATACTTATTTGGAATGTTATCCAAGCAATCATTTGAAGTTTCTCTGACCCCAACTGACATTTACAAGACTCCAACACCAGCAATTACACTAAAACACACTAAACTCTCACTCAAGTATGAAATAGTAAAGAGAAAAACCCTCTAAGAACACTACACACTCTTCTAAAATCTTTAACACAATGACAATACACACTTTTTCTGTAGAATAGTCCTATGTTTTTAGAGCTTAAAAAATGACCAGGGGTTGCTTAAGGCACTTCAAAATTCGGCTAAATTCAACGAGTCTTCTAGAAAGTAACTGTGGCACCTAGGCGCAAGATCTGGTGCCTAGGCACCAGCTTCCTGCGCGAATGGACGTGTCCCTTCATATTTGAGTCGCACCTCTTCGTTGAAAACTGATTCCCTATGTCTTTATTCATTGTATCTTATTTATAACATGTGGGAATTTGTCCAAGAATTCTAGATTATTTCTGAAGCATCAATAACTGTCACAAAACCATCCAAGAATTCTCTAGAATCCACTGCTGTGTCTGGCGCCTAGGCTCCAGAATCAGCCCTTTTTTCCTCTTTTCTTCATTAGGCTCAATTTTGCTCTTTTTACCTCTTTTTTTTTACAATTTTGCTTCATAAACTCATTTTCTTGTACCTGCAACCAAAAATATAAGAAATATATTTCATTAAAGTATAATATCCTTAAAATATTTATTAAAAATGATATAAAATTTTAGTTAATTTTAAGGTGGATCAATTCCCCCAAACTTAAACGTTGCTTGTCCTCAAGTAACTCTTTTCTACTAAAAAAATCTATGGAGAAAATTTTCTTTAAAACTTCTATAACTGTTCATTTTATAAATATAATAATGAAACTTAAAAAGCTTTTTAATAACTTAGGCTAAAACCAAAATATGTAAAATATTTAATAATTAAGTGTTAAGAACTCTCTTCTCCTATCTATTTCAAAAATAATTGCAATTTGTCATATTAAGAGCATGTAGATAATTTACAAGAAAAAGATTTTCATGATAACTCTACTAGTAAGGATGCTTATACATGAAACTTAAGTTAAAAATGTAATTAGGTCTCTTCCTATAAGATAATTCAAGTGAAGCCAATTTTTGATTAGGCATCTCCTCAAGCTTCTCCTTACATATTTTTCATTTTTGGCTTTTTTCATTTTTCTTTTGATTATTCCTCCTTTTTTTACATAAGGATTACTATATCTGGATAGCCTGTTAATGATTTTAAACTTCACTATCCTTAACTTATATTTAAAGACTTTATACATTTTCACTAAATGAATATGTGTTTAGCAAAAATAATTTTCATAGAGTTTCAATTCTTTCTTCTCAAGTAAACATCTAGATTTCCTAATACGTTCAAAAATACAATTTTTTCAATTTAGATAGTTGAATCAAAATTTTTTACACTCTTTCATTAAATAATTATAATTTTTAGAATTATCCCTTGTTATTAAAAAAACTTATATAAGTTTATTATACTATTCATAAAAACAAAAACATGTCTATCTTAAATTAACTTTTCACCCATAGGTTATATTATAATTTTGAAAATATTTCTTACTAAGGACAAGTAATGTTTAAATTTAAGTTCTTTTCCCTCCCCCAAACTTAGTTCATTTAATAAGGTTTAAACATTTTGCAAAATGAAATTTTAAACTAAGCAGGAAGGAAAAGGTTAAAGTAATACAGGTATAAACAACAATATAAAAGAGTAGCAAAGTAAATAACATATGAAAATTAAAACTCTTTTATAATTTTAAACAAATGTGCTAAAATAACAGGAGCATAATTAGGATAAAGTACTAAGTATTCCAATAACATAAACATAACTGAGTTATTACAGAGTTACACATACAGTACAACAATAATGAAAATTAAAAACATACATAACAGATACATAACTAAAGCAAAGTAGAAATAAAATCTAATCATCCTCGGTCTCTTCATCATCATCGAAGGAAACATCTGGAGCAGAATTTATGGTATTTACCCAAGGGGTGAATTTAGGACAGGTAGGAAATTCTATATTTTTAGCACCCTTCATAAATTTCACAAGAGCATCATCATATTCTCCATCATAATCACTCTTCCTCTGTATATAATCAGATACATGATCAATTTTATCATCCAGATCTTCTACTCCACACTGCATCAAGAATGGTTCACTTGGATGCTCCAAGTACCTCTCACAAATAGTATTCCACATATCTGTTGGAGGCTCAGAAGTAGAAGTGAAAGGTCTGGATGCAGAAGTAGAAGACATAGAAGAAGAAAATGCTCCATAACCATGACTTTTTATCTTTCCATAAACATCCACATGAGATTTTCCAATCAGCTTCAGTGGCTTAAGTAGCTCTTTAGAATGAGAATAAGTAATATTGGCATTCTTGTATATCAAGAAAATGAGAGCTGGGAAGCCTAAACCAGAAATAACACTTCCTCTAGTTGAAGTGCTGATTACATCATAAATAATGGCTCCCACATCGATTGGCTTTATTTCTTGAATGCAATAATTTAAAATAGCTCATTCTTTCGTCACCTCACTCAGGTGATTTGATTGAAGAATACGAGCAAAAATAAATTAGTGCCAGGCTTTCGAAGTAGCATTAAGCATTGGAGAGGAGAAATTTACCCGCTTATTGTTTTGAATTTTCCAAAATCCTCTTCCATCAGTCAAGTAGGTCAAGATCTCATTGAGCTCTCCTTCAGACGGAGTAAAAATATCGTAGAAGCAGTCTGTAGCAGGAGGTAGGTCATAAAACATGTTAATCACTTCAGGAGTGAACTCAACTCCTGTCCCCCTAACATAAACTTTGTTGTCGACCATTTCATGAAACTATGCATAAAATTCCCGCACCACAGTAATAACGGCCACAACAGAAAAATAACAAAACTGTTCCCACTGCCAAGCAGCAATAATATGTTCAATTGAATAGCTGAGATGATAAAAGCATTGCTTTGTAATGAATTTACGAGCCGACATAAATTTGTTGTAGCGCACTTGAGAACTTGCGCTAACAAATTATGTTTGATCAAACTCACTTCGTTCCTTACCTCGCATCAATTTTGGTGCCATTCTGTAAATTTGAAAATAATTCCAAATAATCTACAAAAATCATAAAATGGCTCAAAAACTAAGCTTAAAACACTAAATTAAGCTTAGATCCATGGATTTTCCACTTAAAATTCAAAATTTTCCTCCAAATTTTTGGCACTATTCAAATGTAGAAAAATCCATGGTGAAAACTTAAAATAAATATGCCAAAATGTGGATCTAACTTCAAGAAGTTGAAATCTAGAGTTTTTATGCTTCGAAACTTCATGAATCAAGCTCAAAATGGAGCCCTATGACCAATTTTCATGAATTTAGGGGAAGAAGATGAAGCTTAGGTGCTCAAATGGCCGTGAGGTCGGTTTTATGCTTGAAATTTGGTTTAAGTGAACCGGCTTCTAGGCGCTAGACTCACCAAAAGTTTCGAAAAATTCTTAAACTTTTACATTTTGTAATTTAGGTGATTCTAACATCTGTAAGCTTAAAATCTCTTAGTAAACTTCATCAAACATCTCTCAGACATTAAAGAAAATATCCAAGTCTAAAATAGATTCCAATTTTAAGATAACATTCCAAACTCAACTTTTACTTCAATTCATTTCAAATCTTCAAGATAAGGTTCAAAAAAATACAGAAAATACAATTAAACAACTTCTCACATCTCACAACATCATTTAGCAATTAAATAAATCACTACATAAAACATTTCCAAATAACACAACACTTAACAATTACAATCAATTTCTCAACAGAATTCACCCTAATTTCATGGATTCACATCAGAACCTTCATTAGTTCCACAAGGTAATTCACTACGAACAAATGAATGGAAGAAAGGGACACGAGGAAATTCCAAGGCCATCTTTTCATCGATCCAATTGTTCTTAGCATACATGGTTACCTGATAATCTTCAAAGGCTGCCAATTGATCAGATTGAAGCTTTATTTGCCATTCCATGTGCTTATATTAGTGGTACATTTCATGCAACCTTCCTCCCATAAGAACTAATTCCTCTTCAATCTTCTCAAGGCGACTGATTAATTTCACCAATGTCATGGCTAAGTAGCCATTAAAGTAAGTTTGTGAATACTTGTGCTCAAACTTGACTTTTCCCTCATTTCCAATGTTTAATCTATCCATGAAAGCAATCAAAAAACTCTTTCTCTCTCAAGAGCATTGTTTCTGGTTAAAATTTTGATGGCTTGGCGTTTGGGGATGAAGAAGTGGTGGTTTATAGGGAAACGAGTGGGTAAAAACTGCTATGAGATGGTTTTTCCATGACCCAGAATTGTGGCGCCTAGGCGCCAGTATCTCAGGTGTCTGGCGATTAGGGGCAAATTCTGGCACCTAGGTGCCAGAATCCTGAAAATCACAGGTTCGCCCTTCGTTGAATTTTCATAAGTTTCACACCAAATTAAGGTCTAAAAATGTAAATCAAAAGATATGTAACTAAGTGTAGTCACATATAAAACAAACTCAAAATCAAATCATAATATGGGTTGCATCCCACAAAACACTTGATTTAATATCATCAGCCCAACATAACCAATTGTTTACTCCAAATGAGTTAAATATAGCACATCCTTAAAATATGGCAAGCTTCCTCCAATATAAGGCTTCAATCTTTGTTTGTTAACTTTATTTATTGAATCTGTTTTCAGATCTTTTATATCCACAGCTCAATAATGATAAACTTTCTTAACAACATAAGGCCCTGCCATTTGGATCTTAATTTTCCCGGAAACTATTTTAATCTGGAATTTTATAGTAAAACTTCTTGTCCAAGCTCAAAAGACTTTCTTAAAATTCTTTTAACATGCATATTCTTCATTTTCTCTTCATAGATTTGAGCACTTTCATAAGAATCATTTCTAATCTCTTCAAGTTCATTTAATTGCAATAATCGCTTATCTCCAGCATCACTTAAATTATAATTAAACTCTTTAATCACCTAATAAGCTTTATGTTCCAGTTCAACTGGTAAATGACAAGGTTTTCCATATATGAGTCTATATGGTGACATTCCGATAGGAGTTTTATAAACGGTCCTATAAGCCCATAAAGCATCATCAAGTCTATCAGCCCAATTAGTTCTCTTCAGATGAACTATTTTTTCTAAATTTCTTTTGATCTCACAATTTGAAACTTCAGCTAATCCTCTGGTTTTGTGATGATAAGCTGTTGAAATGTTATCTTTAATCCCAAATTTATTAAGTATTATCTGAATCAGAAAATTCTTGAAGTGACTTCCCCCATCAGTGATAATTATTCGTGGCATTCCGAATCTAGTGAAAATATTCTTAGTGAAAAATTTTTCAACACTTTTAGCATCACAATGAAGTAAAACGATTGTTTTAATCCATTTTGAAACCTAATCAACAACTAGTAATATATGAATTTTTCTAAAGAAGTTACAAATGTTCCTATGAAATCTAAACCCCAGGCATAAAAAATTTCCACTTCCAAACTAAAATTTAGAGGCATTTCATTCCACCTAGAAATATTGCCTATACATTCCCATCGATCACATGATTTAACAAAATTGTTAACACCCCTGAACAATGTAGGCCAATAAAATCTGGATTGTAAAACTTTAAAAGAAGTTTTATCATTTCTGAAATGTTCGCTAAATTCAGAGTTGTGGCATTTTGAAATAATCTCGTTACTTTCTTCAAAGGAACAAATCTTCGTATAATAGAATCCTTACATTGTTTAAACAGAAAGAGGTTATCCCAAAAATAAAATTTCACATCATGTAAGAACTTCTTTCTTAGATGATAATCTAATCCATAAGGTATAATGTTACTGGCTAAATAACTAACTATATCAGCATACCATGGGATTAATCGATTAGAAACGGTATAAAGTTATTCATCAGTAAAAGATTCATTTATTTCTTCCTTATCATTCCTTCCATTATTATAACAGTTAGAGTTAATGAATTCCTTTAAAATCTACTATTGTCCAACCAAAAGCTTTTTTATACAGTTTTAACTCTTCAACAATTTCATCTTTTCTTTGTTATGATACCTCATTGATTTAAGAACATTAAATGTTACTTCTTGATCATTAACTCTCATGGTTAACTCTCCCTTTTTTACATCAATCATAGCACGTCCAATAGCAAGAAAATGTCTTCCTAAAATAATAGGAATCTCTATATCTTCTTCCATATCCAGAATTATAAAATCTACAGGAAAAATAAATTTATCCACCTTCATTAATACATCTGCTATCATTCCTCTAGGGTGAGTAACAGATCGATCTGCTAGTTGTAAGGTTAAAGTTGTAGGAGATATTTCTCCTAAATCTAACCTCTTAAAGATGGATAAGGATGTCAGATTAACACTCGCTTCTAAATCGCATAAGGCTTTTCCATGAAATATGTCTCCTATAGCCCAAGGTATAGTAAAACTTCCTGGATCTTTAAGAATTTGTGGAACATTTTTCTGAATAATTGCACTACATTCTTCACTTAGTGCAATAGTTTCATAAGCTTTAAATTTTTTTTCTTGTTAAGAATATCTTTCATAAATTTAGCATACTTAGGCATTTCTTCCAAAGCTTCATCAAATGGGATATTAATGGTAAGCTTTTTAAATACCTCAAAAAATTTCAAAATTTGTTGATCCTATTTTTGTTATTTCAGTCGTTGTGGAAATGAGGGTGGAGGTTCTCCAAATTCATCTTGAGATAGAAATTGTTTTTCTTTTTCAGGTATTATTTCCTTAGGTTTCTCAACATCTACCACTTCAGTCTCTTTTTAGATTTTATTTTCTTTTCTATCCTTAAGTTCTTTTCCACTTCTAAGTAATACTGCTTTAAGTTTCTCATGAACTTTTCTATTTTCTCTTAGATTTAATTCAATAGTGCTAAGAAGTGTTCCTTGCAGTCTGTTGTTAATTGCATTTGCAGTTTGCCCTTTGGTTCTCAATATTTCTTATCGCAGCATTTTGACTTTGTAACTAACTACCCTTTTGTAAAATTAATTCTTCTAAAGATAATTTCTTTTCTTTATATTGATGGTTCTTAAAACCAGGAGGATAAGAAGGTTGATAGTTAGAATTAGCTCGATTATTCCAATTTCCAATTGGGTTAGGTTGGTTATTACCCCATTGTGGATTTGCATTATTCCAATTTAAGTTAGGATAATTTTTTTCCAAATTGGGTTATAGTAGTTAGAATATGGGTTATTAATTTTGTTAGTCATAGCTTGCAATGTTTCTAAAGTTTGAGATTCATCAGTATTTCTTGAATTATCATTACTTAAATGTGATAATTGAGATAAATTATCCAATTTCTTAGATATTGCAGCCACTTGAGAAACTAAAATAGAAAAGGCTTCATTTTCTTGAATACTAGCCACTTTTTTAGTACTTACCCTATCAGAAGGCCACTAATAATTATTAGTTGTCATTTCTTCTATTAAACCATAAGCTTCATCAAATGACTTAGCCATGAAGGAACCACCAATAGCAGCATCTACTATAGATCTAAGAGAACCTATTAATCCATTGTAAAATGTTTGTATAATTAACCAGTCTGGTAAAGGATGATGTGAGAACTTTCTAAGAAGTTCTTTAAATCGTTCCAAAGCTTCATAAATTTTTTCTCCATCATATTAAGTAAATGAGGTTATATCATTTCTCAGTTTTGTTGTTTTAGATGGCAGAAAATACTTAGCTAGAAATTTTTGAGTCATTTTTCCCAAGTTTTAATAGATCCCATTGCTAACAAATTTTGCCACATCTTAGCCTTATCCCTTAAAGAAAAAGGAAAAACTCTAAGCCTAATAGCATCATCAAAAACTTTATCATATTTCAAAGTAGCACAAAGTTTTAGAAAATTGGCAAGGTGAAAATTAGGATCTTCAATATGAGATCCTCCAAACTGATTATTTTGGACCATTTGTATAATTGTACGTTTAAGTTCAACTGAATTTGATGCTACAGCAGGTATTTCAATGCTTAAAAGAATTTCATCAGCTGTAGGTTAGCTTATTCTCTTAAGGATCTTTGCAAAGTTTGATGGTCATTTTCTTCAATATTTTGTTCAATATTATTTTGAAGTATATTAGCCATGTCTTGCAAATTATGAAATCATTTTTGTTTTCTAATTTTTCTTACGAGTGCATTCTAATTCATAATTATAGGGTATTAATCTTTCAGATCCTGAATTTCGCATAAAAATTTAAGAAAATATTTTTGATTAATAATAGCACGTAAATATACTTATATATATATATATATATATATATATATATATATATATATATATATATATATATATATATATATTTCAGCAAAAGAAAAAATATCATTAATATGAAAAGGTTAGGTACATCTAATGATGGGGAGGTGAAGAGAGTCCCCGAAAAGTAAGTGCCTTAAGGGCCCAAAAGGCAAAAAGGAAAAGATTACATTTTTGTTGGAGGTAGAGGTTTATGCCAACCAGTTGGCTTGCTAGTTTCCTTCTCTATGGATATGAGACCATTTTAGAGTAAGGTGTAAAGAGAAGGATAAAACTTTCCTATATAAATAGAGTAGATTCCATGGAGGAGTAAAGGTACCCAACATCATGTTAATAACCTGTTGTGAATCATATTCAATCCAAACATGTTGGAAGTTAAAGGCTCTAGCATTTTTTAAGGCCTAGAGGACAGTAACCATCTCAGATTCCAAAGCAGAAGATGTAATGAGAGGAGACTAAAAAAACCATAATAAATGTCCCACATGATTTCTGCATACAACACCTATACCAGCAGCAGAAGAGGTAAAGCTCCCATCAACATTAATTTTAATCCAAGGCTGAATAGGCAGCATCCAGTGCACTAAGGAGATTTTCTTTGGAAGAGTAGGAGAAGCAGCAAATGATTTTTTAATATAGATGTAGAAGTTAATCATAGCAGTTCTGGGAAGACAAGGTTTACCATCATACTTTGCCTGATTCCTCACCATCCACACAAACCAGTTAATAATTAGGGGGATACAACACCATTTCTGATCTTTTCAATCATCCTAGCAAGCTTCAAAAGTAACCCAATCATGTTTGTGATGTGAGAGATTTAACTCTTGTAGAGCGTCATCCCAAATCTGTGTAGTGAAAGGGTAGTGTAGAAACATGTGTGGATAAGTCTCTTCCCCAGAGTGACATAACCAGCATCTTGAGGCAGATCTTAAACCTTTTAATTTCATGATATCATCTAAAGGAAGAAATCTGTGGAATAGTCTCTAATTAAAGAAAGGCATGGAAGGAGTTAATTTAGGAGACCAAATAAGTGTACCCCAGCTAGTAGAAGACCAATGAGTGAAGGAATTATGAATGAAGTTATTCACAGATTGAGAGGGAGAGTGTTTAACCAATAGTTTATTAGGTTTGACTGGTTCAGTAAGGATAGATAATATTTGTTGCACAGTGTCCTCATCAACCACCTCTTTAAGGGCATCCACATTCCATTGATTCTGCAGCAAGAAATCAGAAACAGTAAGGTTAGAGTTGAACTCAGGTTGGGGTGAAAGGGGGCCATCAGATAGCCAGGTGTCCATCCATAAGCTAATTTTTCCATCTCCAACTTCCCAGCAGCAGAATTGATTAGCAGCTGCTTCACGATTTTTAACAAGTTTTTCCAATGTTTGGAGTCACCTACTTTAGGTTGGACAGCATCAGGATGGAGTTTCTTGCAATATTATTCTTTAAGGAACTTAGCCCACATGGTATCCTGTTGCCTGAATTTAAACCATTACTTACAGTAGAAAAGATGGTTCATTTGCTGAAAACTCTTAAAACCCAATCCCCCAGCAGTGGTAGGTTTACATAGCTTGTTCCACACAGTCCAGTGGGGTTGTTTATATTGGCCTTCCCAGAGGAATATTTTAAACATGGTTTCTAACATCTTTTGAGTGCTCTTCTTCATTCTCACCATTTGCATTGTGTAGAGAGGAAAAGTAGAGAGAATACTTTTTAATAAGGTTAGTATGCCACCATTGGAGAGGAAGATATTAGTCCAACAGTTTATAGAGGAAGAAGTTTTGTTAACCACGTCAACATACTGAGTTTGTTTTTTTCTTCCCTTAAGTAGTTGTACACCTAAATATTTGAGAGGCAAAGCAGCTGAAGCAAAGCCAGCGGTTTCCTTAAGACAATTATGGTGTTTGTACTGCTTCCCGGCCAAAAATTAGCATTTTTGTTTATTAAGTTCCAGGCCAGACACTTAGGAAAATTGATCTAAAATCTACATGGTTTTCCTTATGGCATGTTTACTACCATTAGTAAAAAGAATAATATCGTCTACATAAGCCAGATGACTGATAATCTGGGAAGAGCTATGCTTATAACAAAGATGGTGAGCATTACCCTGGGCTGAGTTAAAAAGTCTGGATAGGTAATCAAAACCCAGTATAAAAATGGTTGGAGACAAAGGGTCTCCTTGTTTAATGCCCCTCCCAGTAGGAAATAATCCATGGCTTTCACCATTCACCAGCACATTATAAAAGGAGCTAAAGAGCCATCTTTGTATGAAGTTACAGAAGGAGGGGTTGAAACACCTAGCTTTGAGAACAGATTCAATGAAATGCCAACTAATGGAATCATAAGCTTTCTTGAGATCTAGTTTTAGGATAATATTATGTCCTCTGCAGGGTTTATCCAAGTCAAGTAAAAATTATTGAGCTAACAAATAATTGTCCGATATGGTTCTTCCCTGTACAAAAGCAGATTCATTAGAACTGATTAATTTCTCTAAATGTGATTGGCGTCTACCAACCATAATCTTACTAATGATTTTAGTAAGAGTGTTAGTGAGACAAATTGGCCTGAAATAAGTCCAGCTGGATTTTTTATGCTCCTTTGGAATGAGAACAATACTGGATGCAGCAAAATATTTGGGTAGCTCAGCTACAGAAAAGAAGGCTTGGACAGCATTACTGAGATCAGCCCCAACAATGTCCCAAGCCTTAATGTAAAAGGTTGCAGTGAAACCATCTGGTCCTGTAGTCTTGTTCCCATCAGTACATTTTAAAGCTGTCAAAATTTCATTTGCATCAGGTAAAATAGTTAGATTGAGATGGTGAACTTAAACAGCTTTAGTAGTAAACACTTCAGGAAGGAACAGTTAGGGGGTAATAGGGTGAGCAGGAAGTTGAATTTGAAAATAATTCACAATACTTTGGGAAATGAGATGTGGATCAATAATCCTTCTACCATCAGGTTCTTTGATGCTGAGAATAGCTTTAATTTGCCTCTGGTATTTAATAATGGCATGAAAAAATTTAGTGTTTCCATCACCAAACAATTATTTGTTGATGGAAGCTTTTTGTTTCAAGAACAACTCCTCTCTTTCCAGAGCTTGGGCCAGCAGATTTAGAGCATTAATCAATTCTTGAGCATCATTTCCTCCTAGATCTTGAGCAGCTTCAAGAAATTGGACTCTACTGTCAGCATCTTTAACCTGTTGAAAAATATTACCAAAACAGTGCTTGTTCCATTGTCTTAAATGATAAGCCACATTTTTATGTAATCTCCAGAATTTAACAAGTGGATTAGGATCATTAAATATTGTACTGGTCTAGCCTTGCTTTACCACATCCAATAATTTAGAATTTTCAGTCCAGACATTCAGGAATCTAAAAGGAGAAGATCTAATGCAATATATATATATATATAGTTTTATTTTTTATATATTTTTTCTCTTTAATTTATGTAGGCCTCCTCGGCAACGGCGCAAAAGCTTGACTCGACCGTAGTTACGGAAGTAAAAGTGCTAATAAAATTATGGCCAGAATTCCCCCAAATCAGATTAAGCGGCTAATGTATGATGATTAAAGATTACAGTTTTTAAAATATAAATCGTAAACTAGGAGTACTACGCAAGTATACGTTGTACGGCTTATTTTTGGGTTGTGTTGTATTTTGAAAATGGGTCGCCTAACAGAAATTGTCGGCAAATTTTTTAATTTAATTTAAATAAATAATTTGAAAAGTAGTATTTGTTTTGAAAATAATTTTAAATTTGAAAATTTAAGATATGAAATCAAACTGATCTCACATCCCAAATAGTTTATATAAACGAGCACCGCATCACAAACCGTGTATCTACCCCGGAGAATAGACACACTACTTAATGATAGGGCTCGATTAAATAAACTAAAAGATTTGTGACATTCGTTTTGTCTGCGAACCAATTTTATAAGCCAACAAATTCCCCTGCTTAATATGAAAGCATTAAACAGGGTTTATATTACCTGGGTTCTTAAAATTCTCTATAAGGGCAAGCCCCTATAGTTAATTACATCTTAAGTGACGGGAATCACCTAAGAAAACTCTCGATAATAATCAATAATTCCGCTCTCAAGAATTTCAAAGTTTAAGTTTTCAAGGGATTGAATTTTGGAATTTCAATAGGGAATGGATCAAATTTTGAACATTTTATTTTGGGAATTCAAAGGAAGAAAGGTAGGAGAAATTACAGATTCGAAGCGAACTTCGGTAATTTCCAAACTATCCTATTGTTTGGCTTGAATTTAGGAAAGTCCTAATATTTATTTAATGTTTTGATCTTGCCAATTTTAATTAATTAGGACTTATATTTATATGATAGAATCATACAAATAGCCTTGAAGTTATGAGGGTTTATGTCATACCGAACGACTACCTCGGAATCCTAAGTCCGGTTAGGGCTTAATTTGCAATGCAAATGCCTAACAAAAGGTTGAGGATTTATGTTTCACTAGGCAAACTACCTCGAAGTCCTATGGATTGGTTATTTAATTCTAAGAAGGTTTAGGCGATGTAGATTCAAGTTTTGCTGACGACGATGGTCGTGCTGCCCACCATGCTCCAAGCTCCTTGTTGTTGCAGAGGTTTAGTTATAGAAGTCATAAATCAGGAGATGAGGAAAGTGTTTTGGTTTAGAAAAAAAAATCTTAATTTCCAAGTGTTTTTAACATTTTAATTAAAACAAATTTTAAAGTTGATTATAACGACACCGGTTAAGATCCCACGGTTCCAACCTTCCGGCATCGTTATTTTTATCGGATTCACTTAGTCCAGATGAATTTGCTAAACTCAACTGAATGAGTTCCACACTTTCATTCAGACCGTGGGAAATCCCGTTAGCAACACGTAGGTTACATCATCCGAGGTATTCCCGATCATCCAACAAGATGTTTTAATTTAGTTGTAATTGTAGTTTTGTGTTTTGTTTGTGATTAAATTTTGAGTTGTTTTATATTTTGAAATGTTGTGGCGGTGAATTTTATCTTTCAATGACTTTTAACTTAGTTTTGGTTTCAGTTTTAGGAACTATCCTAAAGGTGTGGGTTTTCATGCAACAGTTGTTTATCATGCAAGAAAAAGTAAGTGCGATGCGATTAAAGAAATCACAATAATGTAAATTGCAATAAAATAAAGCGTACCTGGAGGGTCTTCCCGTCATCCCAAGCTGCACTTAAAACACAATTAGAATATTTAAGCAAGTTCCTAGGTAAAGCTAAGGGAAGGGTTATGGTTTTCTACCAAGTTCCTAATCCTATAGCTAGTCATTTCCTATAACGTCTAGGTTCTTGTGTTTTGGTTTGAGGACGATTTTCTTCATCAAAGAATAATTACGTTCAATTGTTCTTATGAACATCCTATCATATCGAGGAAGTGCTTAAGACAAATCTTAAACATCTTTTCAATATTTCTAGGATTGTTTTAAGTCCAAATGAATTTAATTATACAAATGAATTAATCGTCCGGGAATTCAAGTTTTATTATCTTGCTCAGTGAACTAGGACATTTGAATATCCTATAAGTGAATTAACACTTCATTTAATGTTCTGTTTAGGAGTTATGGTAACCAAAGCTTTCGAGGGCAAATTGGTGTTCAAATGGTTTATGATTTAACTTCAATTAACGGGTTTAAATTTGGAATAGTGTTCAAGTTGCTTTATATTTAATTTCTTTATGTCTTAGGTGATGTTATTTAATTCAATTTAATTTGGTTTAATTTTAATTTTAATTTAATTTTGATTTAATTCAATTTAGTTTGACTTGATGTTAAATTAATTTAGTTTAATTTGATTTAATTTCCTTTAATTTAATTTAATTTGATTTAATTTTAATTTAATTTAATTTAATTTAATTTAATATGTTTTAATTTAATTTAATTTAATTTAATTTAATATATTTTTTTAATTTAATTTAGTTTAATTTAATTTAATTTAATTTATTTATTTAATTTAATTTAATTTATTTTATTTAATTTATTTAATTTAATTTAATTTACTTAATTTGTTTGATTTAATTTAATTTAATCTTTAATTTAATTTTATTTTTAATTTTAATTTAATTGAAAATTTAAAAGAGTTTAATAATTTAACTTTAATTTAATTTAATGATTAAGTCCTTTAACATTTTAAAACTTAAATTTGAATTATCATTTTTAATTAGGAATTAAATATTATTGAGATTATTAATTTAGGGATTTTTAAATTAAAGAATAAATCTCTTCCTAATAATACCCCTATTTTAATAATTCCAATTTTATTATTCTTCCAAATTTAATCAATTATTTAATTAAGGTTTATTTTAATTATCTTCAAATTGTTTAATAGGCTTCTACCCTTTAATTATTTAAATTTCAATCATCCAAATCAGATTAAGATCAAATATTTTATTTGTTAATTTTATTAAACCTAAAGTTTTAATTAAGGGTTAAAATTTTTAATTACCACTTTGCCCTTGAAGCTTAATAATTTCATAACTCACTAAATTGAACTTAAATGAACTTGAAATTTTTATGTGACTTCACTCATATGCCAATAAAGACATGAGAGGAGAAAATGTGATTTTTCTGTATTTAATTTATTTATATAATTATTTTTGGTAGAAAATAGGGATTTCCAACGAAAATTTAATATCATGACCAAGGGAAAGTTTCATTCCTTAAGAAAATTATGGGACATTTCTAATGACCAGAGAACCACTTGGACCAATTTTGGTGATTTTTTTGAATTATATTATTTTTATTATAATTATTTTAAGTTTTGGAGTATTAATTAATTTAAAAATAAAATAAAGGTTGAAAAATGAAATTTATATTTTTCAAAAATCTCTCTGATATCAAGAAAATCAGAGAATCAATTTTTGTAATTTTCTGATTTTTCTTTGATTTAATAGAATTATTTTAGTGGAAATGCTAAAAAATACATTTTTTTAATTTTAAAATTACCTTAGGGCTTTAAAATTTATTATCTCATCAAATAGACCTAAGAAAAATATGGGGTTTGTTCCTAAGTGATTAAAATTCAAAATGTGACATTTTGGTGAATTTTATTATTTTTGTGATTTTTATTATTGTTTAATTATTAAAATATTAAAATAATACCAAAAAATCAACTTTTTTAGAAAATTGAAATTTTAATTTTCTTAAATTCCCCTGATATCAGAGCGGCTCCAAAACCAATTTGGCGAATTTTTAAAAAGTATTTTGAAAGTTATGAATTTTTAAAGTTTAAAATGGCTAAATGGCTTAATCAACCCATTTAGTAGGGCTAACCAAGTCCAATTGGCTTCAAACTTTTATGGTGGGTTCCTCTAATCCTAGAGGTCAGTGGAGAATTAATTTCAAGTCAATTTGATTTATGGTTAGCTCTAATTAATTAAGGAGCTATTTTGGGTGTTTAAGCCAATTAGGGTTATTTTAAATGAATTAATCCAAAATCTATTTTTGCTAGGGTCCTCTGGTCAAAAGAGACATCACCAAATTTTCCTAGAATTTATTTCACAACATGCTAATTATTGGAATTAAAATACTTAAAACAGCAACATGAATTTGAAAAAATCAATAACTTCTCATTGGGATGGCCTCTGACTTTGGATAATTCAGGGAATGTTCCCAAATTCAGAGGCTTCAAAAGCCCTATGGTCTCATGCCATGGCGAATTTCCTATATGCATGGAGAATTAAAACAATGCAGAAGGGAAATAAATCATTAAAAATAAAATACTTGATGAAATTAAATAATTTCTTTTCCACATTATTCTCCTCCGTTCACCGAGCAAGAGGGTATTTTTATTTTATTTTTCTGATTTTCCTACACAAAGTTATGGATTTTTGAAGTTTAGGGGAATTAAATAAATCAAAAATACCCTAATTTTCTATTTATCCACGCGGCGCCGCGTCAACCTCGGCAGCTCCAAAAGGCCACGCGGCGTGTTCTGGTTTGACGCCGCCATCTGACTTAGCGCTCCGGGGCCCCACTGTGTCGTTCCATCTTCTGATCCTGGCCGTCCGTCCGCGCGTGTATTAAATGAACGGCATCCGTTCATCATCCCCAAGCGTCCTCACCCGAGAGCCGTCCACACTAAATCCCTAATATCTCACTCAATACTCAATGGATTTTTGTGTTCTTATGCTCTATGGATTCGTCTTGAAGAGACGAATACATCTATACGGTGATCATGCATTGAAATTAAAACATTTGAAATGGAGAATCTCTAGAAGCTCGGGATGAAGAATTAGCTCATACCTTTGCTCAGAGAAGTGTGGCTTCAATCTGAGGGTTGTGTCACCTTCGATTGGATCCCAGCAAGCTCCAGATGAAGTCTCCTAGTCTGATGAATCACCTAGGTATGATTTCGACCAAGCCCGATCACAAAGCTTGGGTACTGGAACGGATGGGTGGCCTCGGAGAGGGGCTTTTGCTTGGTGGGCTCCTTCCCTTGGTCCGAGTGAAGGTGTAGGACCAATCAATTTGAGGATTGATCCTCTGTGGAGAAGTGTCCTGGTTTTGGGTGGAATTTTGGTTGAGAAATTGAGTTCGTTGGTGGGGATTAGGGCGCAATTGGCACTGGGATCAAGCTGCTCTAAGTATGGAGAGTGTTCGGAACAATTTTGGCGGGGGTTTCGGTAAGATCTGGTTCGAGCACCTCTCATGGCCGAGAGGGGTGGTGTTTAAAAAGGAGAGGGTGGAGGGCCTCCCAGGGAGAGTTAGGGCTTGGGATCAGCTGCTCTTGGCAAGAGAAGAACAGCTGCAATGGCCGCTGGGGATGGGGCAGCTCAGCAGGTGAGAATTCCAAGTTTGGGCTCACATGTGAGCTCTCGGCCTGGTGGTTTCCGGCGGCTGTGGTGGCTGGCCGGCCGGGGTCGGGTCACCCTCGAGGTCGGGTAGGTCGGGGCTGGGGCTTAGTGCGATCGATTGGCCATGGACATGTGTAAAGGAGTTGAATTGAAATGGAATGGGGGAGGAGCTAATTTTGGCTTGATTTGGTCAAGTCCACCTTTTGGGCTTGGTTCACCTCCCCATGGCTGATTTGGGCTGAGGGAGGATCGGGTGAATCAGCTAGGAAAGGGTAGAGAAGTCACCATCCATGAATATTTTGATTAATCATGGATTAAGGTGAAGCATAAAAGGGTTAAAACCTTTTTAAGGGGGCTTAAAAGAGGCTCCTCCTTTTGCCATTAATGGCTTGATCACATGTCAAACCTTCCATGGCTTCATGTGGCTTGTCCATGGCTTGCATGGCTTGTCTTTGGCTTGGGGAAAAGCTTGGTCAATTTTATGAAAATGGATTTTAGAAATTTTTGGTAATTTGATGGGAATTTGTAGGAAGCTTGATTTGGAATGGTTTAATGATGATTTTAAAACTTAGGGGTGATATCAATTAAAGGTATGCTGAAAAGAAATTGTCATGTGGGCTTTAGGGCCAATTTTGGGCTTTTGTATTTGGTGGAAAAGGGCTTTTAAAATGGTTTAGGGAAGTGGGCTTTTGGATTTTAACATGGATTTTAGGATGAAATTTTGGCAAAGGCTTGGGCCAAACAATTGTTGGGTTTAGCTCATAGATGTGTCATGAGTGACTTGGAGCAAATTGGGAGTGATTTGGGTTTGAATTGGGTTGAATTTGGGCTCCTTTGGTGAATGGGCCAATATAGGTCAAATTGGGCTAACTTGGGCCAATGTTGGGCTAGGGTTGAAATTAATGTAAAATTAATGTTGGGAAATATTTATGGGAGTGTTTCAAAGAGGTTTTGACTTTGGTTGGGCTTTGACTTTGGGGTTTGGGCTCATTTGGGTTAGGTTTGGGTTTAGGTCAAAATAGGGCCTTTTAGCTTTGGGTTGAAGTTGAGTGGGGTTTGGGTCTAAATGTTGGGCAAATCATGTTAGTGTTTTGTTTATGGGAATGTTAAGGAAGATTTGGAAAAGATTTGGGGTTAATTGGAGTTGAATTGGGTGAGTTTGGGTTATGTTTGGGTCATGGGTCCAAATTGGGCTTTAAGGCCAAAAGTGAAATTGGATCCAAATGTCAATCAAATTGGACTTGGATTTGGTCTATATTGGTGTTGGGAATGTTGAATTGAAGTTTAGAATTGAATTGGACCAGAATTTGGGTCAATTGGGTAGGTTTGGTTTAACATTGGGTTCACTTTGGGTTTAAAATAGGTCAAATTGGGGGTTTTGACAAAAGTAGGGTAAATTGACAAAATTGGCCCATGGTGTAGTTGCACAAAATGAAATTGGGAATATTTGGGATTTTCTGGAATTTTCTGGGAATTTTTTGAATTTTTTGGATTTTTTGGTCAAGAGGGGTATTTTGGGTATTTGGAGGGTATTGGGAGATATTTTTGGAATTTTTGGTATTTTTGGCTATGGATGATCAACTTGATTGGTGTGGGAATGTTTGGGAATGATTTTGAGGCATTTTCGGGTGATTTGTATATTTTGCAAAAATTTGGGTAATTTCAAGGGCTTCGGGTAGGCTAGGCGGGTGTAGGGTCTCGGGGGTCAAAAATTGAAATTTTGGGAAATTGAAGATTGGGTGAATGTAAGTGGAAAAAAATCATTTTGGTTGAGCCATGAAGCCATATCAAGCCCACATGAGCCATGAAGGGACTCATTTGAGGCATCCACTATGTTGTTCCTAACCCTCTTAGCCAAGGGCTTAGGGGTTAAGGACCATCCATGTGAATCACCTACATGAGTCAGGAGGTCAAATTGGGTATTGGTGTGTGAAAGTGTAGTGTATAAATGTAGTGTGTGTGAAAGTCAGCCCCTTCACCAGACCAGGCCACCCAGGGTAGTCCTAAGGCCAAAGAGTCCTATAGGAACCCATCCTTTAAACTTCCACATTTGATTTCGACCCTACAGGTGATTAGGGGTCTATAGTCAAGTTTGTGGAGTTTGCGAGGAGTTAAGAAGTGGTTTGAGTTTCTAAGTGGTGGGTCCCAATTCTAGTCCTCTAAGATAGTCAAAGGAAAAGCCTAAGGCTAGATCCTAAGTACTAGAAAGAAGAAGAGAAGACCTCATCAAAAATGAGGTCAACAAATGGACCTCCAATAGGTGTGGTGAGCTGACGGAGCACACCGCGCATATTGGTGTTGACCGAAGCGATCAACAAAACCAACACAAACGTCCAAGTGACAAACTTAGGACAAAGTAGAAGAGTTTCAGCTGGGGAGTGTCAAGTATATCTGCGAGACTGGAGATTCCTGAACTCTCGCTGGGGGAAGGAAAAGGAGCTGAATCCCAAATCACATGACTTGGGGGAATTTCAATTTAGATTTTATTTTGTTTCAGTTTATGTTTTGATGTGTGAGCTCAGATTTTAGTTTGAGTTTTAATTTAGATTGAAGTTTTGTTAAGATTAATTTGAAGGAATTCGAACTTGAAATGAAGATTGGAATTTTGTGGTTTTAGATGTATCATCTTCAAACTCAAAAGAAAATTGAATTGATTGGATTGAATCATCGTAATGAGGAGAGATCTCAGAGCAATGCGGTATTGGATGTAAAATCCTTAACCTCAAGAGTTTGATTTTGATGTATTTCATTGCAATAGGGAGAGAACCTAAAGCAATGCGGTATCGGATGTAAAATCCTTAACCCCAAGAATTTGAATTTGATGTATTTCATTGCGATATGGAAAGGATCCTAAAGCAATGCAGTATCAGATGTAAAATCCTCAACTTCAAAAAGTTTGAATTTTGATGTATTTCATTGTAATAGGGAAAGAATCCTAAAGCAATGCAGTCTCGGATGTAAAATCCTCAACTCCAAAAAGTTTGAATTTTGATGTTTTTCATTGCGATAGGGAAAGAATCCTAAAGCAATGCAGTCTCGGATGTAAAATCCTCAACCCCAGGAATTTGACTTTGATGTATTTCATTGCAATAGGGAAAGGATCCTAAAGTAATGCAGTATCGGATGTAAAATCCTCAACTTCAAAAAGTTTGAATTTTGATGTATTTCATTGCGATAGGGAAAGGATCCTAAAGCAATGAAGTCTCGGATGTAAAATCCTCAACTCCAAAAAGTTTGAATTTTGATGTATTTCATTGCAATAGGGAAAGAATCCTAAAGCAATGCAGTCTCGGATGTAAAATCCTCAACTCCAAAAGTTTGAATTTGATGTATTTCATTGCAATAGGGAAATAATCATAAAGCAATGCAGTCTCGGATGTAAAATCCTCAACCAAAAAGTTTGAATTTTGTTGTATTTCATTGCGATAGGGAAAGAATCCTAAAGCAATTCAGTTTCGGATGTAAAATCCTCAACCCCAAGAATTTGATTTTGATGTATTTCATTGCGATAGGGAAAGAATCCTAAAGCAATGCAGTCTCGGATGTAAAATCCTCAACTCCAAAAGTTAGAATTTTGATGTATTTCATTGCGATAGGGAAAAAATCCTAAAGCAATGCAGTTTCGGATGTAAAATCCTCAACTCCAAAAAGTTTGATTTTGATGTATTTCATTGCGATAGGGAAAGAATCCTAAAGCAATGCGGTCTCGAATGTAAAATCCTCAACTCCAAAAAGTTTGATTTTGATGTATTTCATTGACTTTGCAAAGATTTGTAGTGTTGATTTGAAAGGTGTGGAATTTTGGTGTTTCGAGAATTTCATGAAAGTTGTAAAAGACTTTCATGGAAGGAAATTGATTAGGAGGGAATATGTAGATGCTACATACCCCGTTCAAAAGAGTTGATCAGAAGTCACTGGTTTGGATTTGATATAATCCCTCGCCATCAGATTCGATCCGTGTCAATGGAATCAACCGCTTCCATCCCAGACAAGGGAGAGGGTAGAACGGATTGGATTTCAGAATTGGGAGATTGAATTTGAATTTTCGATTGAGATTTGATTTGAGATCTGGAAGATCGAATTTAAGATTTGATTGAGATTTGGAATCTGGAAAGATTGAATTTGAACTTGATTTAGATTTGATTTGAAATTTATGTTCATTTTGTTTGCCTTTTAACGATTCAAATTTATTTTATTTATTTAATGTCCATGTGAGTTTGGTGTTCATCATTT
Organism: Papilionanthe hookeriana x Papilionanthe teres; assembly: GCA_022702705.1. Classification (NCBI taxonomy): domain Eukaryota; kingdom Viridiplantae; phylum Streptophyta; class Magnoliopsida; order Asparagales; family Orchidaceae; genus Papilionanthe; species Papilionanthe hookeriana x Papilionanthe teres. The sequence goes on from CM040424.1 coordinate 154,541,965, forward strand.
TTAGATTTTTAAGGAAAGTTTTCTTTTACTCTTTTTTTTATTTCTTTTCTGTTCTTTGTTCGAAGTTCATTTAACTTTGATGGCGTTTCCTAGTCAATTTGCACAAAAGAAGTGAAGGCCAAAAATGTGACATGGTCACTTTCATTCCAATCATGTCGAAGATACATCATACAACTCGATCTGGAATACATCTCATACAATCCATGTAGACTCAAAACGGACTATGTATGATCTTTATCGATCCATCCAAAGAAGCATCCGTCAAAAATCCATGTCCGAATAGTGGGGTACATGGTCAATAACATCACCTTCCAAGCCATCCTTGGCAAGGGTGCCGTATGGATGTACATTGGAGGTGTGATATTTTCCATGTAGCTCACAGCTCGTAAGGCCGGAGGCTCTCTAGCTCCGGGTCCGGCTGGAAATGGTAAGGTGTCTTCCTGTCGTCCATCCTTCTGAAAGTAACTGAGATCCGCTTCACTGGTACTCCTGGTATGCAATGTTTAGCGACATCTGCTCCGTTGCCCTTCAGTATCATGACGGAACCTACCGGTAATGGTATCTTCACTGGCCCTCGGAACTCACACTGGGCTCGCTATCCGGAGGTCGGATCCGAACATGATGTTACACTCTTTCGGGAAAGAGAGCGTGTAGAAAGGTCGACAAAGTCGTGGTGATCTATGTGCGGGGGTATGCGATCACCCCGCTTGTAGATGTTAATAATGCAGCAATTGGGTATGCAATCTGCTGGCAATACCCTCCATGTTATCAATCTCTTTACCATTCTCTTGATGACTAATGGCATTGGATCCACTTGGCCATGACGGAGTTTTCCCGGTGGGTTTCCCTTCCTGTCTTCCGCAAAGTTGTAACAGCATCCACATTGTATTGTAATTCTTCCTTTCCATGGCATCCATCTCCGGGGTTCTAAGTAGGTGTTTTCCCTTAGGCGGCCCGCTCGGCCCATTCTTTTCAAATCCCAGATGCAATCCATGATTTGTTGTTGTTCATATTCTGAGAATACGCCTGTATGTAGCTCGAGGCCTTCTAGTATATTGATCCTTCCGCCTCCGATTCTCTCGAAGTATTCAAAGGTTTTCTTTTCGACATTACGCATTCTTTCCAGCTCGTATTCCGGAATAATCCGCAAATGGTGAGGCCTCGGTGACGTATTGTGGGATATACGGCTCAATCCCTTCACGTTCTCCCGCATACCTCGGCTCCTCGGGGATGATGTCCGTCGGGACATCCCCGGGGTTGCTACGCAACAAGGTCATGCATTACGCGGTTGTTCTATCCGGTAGCGTGGTAGCCTTCTTTCTTCGATCTTCGTGAGATTCCCACGGTCCTTTTCGTTATCCTAGGAGCTGGCCTCCTTTCTTCGAGTTCCCGGTGAACCGGTGTCCTTGAAGTGTATGTATCGGCGTAGCTAATCGCCTCGTCGCGCTGGTCCGCTGCTAGTTTGGTTAACATCTTACGGATACGGCGATTCTTATTTCTTCGTTGCGTTGCTGTGAGAGTAGCTCTTCGAACTTCTTGAATCTCTGTGGGCGTGGCGCTGACAAGCCTGGCCTCTGCTGTAGCGACTACAGACTTGATTTTCTTGTCTTCTTCAGTGTTTGCCTTTCTTTTCTTGTTGCTGCATTGGTGGCTTGGGCCACCCATTTTCATCACCTTGTCCGCCGGGCGAGTTCTTCTCGGTCAGCTGGGACCCAATCATTTTCCTCATCTTGCGAGCACTGCTGGTGCGAAGTCCGAGTCGATCTCGATTATCGCTCCATCTTTCACCCTCTTTTCATCGAGTGCAAGGCTTACACCATTTCTAAAGTTCGGGACTAACCGCCCGTTCGACATTTCCCTGCGAAAAGACAAGGAAAAGGATCAGGGGCTGTACTAAGAACAAGAACATTAAGAAAATGTTTATTAAAGATAGTTTTTTTATTACTCTTATATTTTTAAATTTAACAGGAATGAAGTGGGATAAGATCAGGGAAGAGATTTTGGTTTGGAAGAGAAAACAAGGAAAACTTTATTATCATGATTTTATTTATCTTAGCAAATTTTTTATTATTTTTGGGTTCGGACCCAGTCATAAGTAATTACTTCGCCCGTGCTTCTAAGGATAAAGAATTCATTCCTTCGAAACATCAGGTAGCGTAATAGTTTTTCAAGTATCATCCGTTGATCGGAAGCATATGTCGTTCTCCCTGGCAATTCACTAGCCGGTAGGAACCTCCCGAGTATCTTGCTTCAACCACGAACGGCTCTTCCCAAGTGGGTTCAAATTTTCCTCCTATCTTGCTGTGTGCAAGGATAGGTCTTTTGAGAACGAGAACTAAGTCACCAACTTTGAAGGTTCTCGGGCGGACCAATTTGTCATGGGCTTGAACCATCTTAGCTTGGTATAATTCTAAATTCCTGTCGCTGCTGCAAGTCTTTTCCCTTCCGGGCTTTCTAATTCCTCTAGTCGTAATTTGGCATTCTCTTCGTCGTGATCTTATTTGCAACTGCAATTACGAGTGAAGGAAGGCCGAACCTCTAAAGGTAACACTTGCCTCGGACCCATACACCGGAGCGTAAGGTGTAGCTTGAGTAGGAGTTACGAAGGTTGTCCGGTAGGCCCATAAGGCTTCTAATAACTTCTCGTGCCAATTTCTCTTATTATCGTCCAAAGTTTTCTTTAAGATTTGAACGAGAGTTTTATTAAAAGCCTCACCAAGGCCGTTTGCTCTTGGGTAGTAAATTGTTGAATATCGCCAGTCGATTCCGTGTCTCCTGACAAAATTGTTGATTTGCGTGCTTCGAATGCCGACCCATTATCCGAGATGATCTGCGCGGCACTGCGAAACGGTAGACAACTTGGTTCTTGAAAAACCGCAGCACGTGGTGTGCTTTCACTTCTCTAAGTGGAACTGCCTCGCCCACTTGGAAAAGTAATCCGTAGCCGCAAGAATGAAGCGATGTCCTTTTGAAGATGGTGGTTCTATTGGACCCACTATATCTGTGCCCCAACATTCGAATGGCCACGACGCAATTGTCAGATGTAGCACATTCGGAGGTTGGTGTAGAACCACTCCATGCACTTGGCATGGATGACAGCTCTTGGCGATTTTCATGCAGTCGGTCATCATCGAGGGCCAGTAGTACCTTAATCTTTTAATTTTCATTTTCATCTTCGGACCCGGCCGGTGAGCGCCACGAGTCCTGAATGCACCTCTTTAACAATTTCACGGGCCTCGGACCCGCTTAGGCACCTTAGCCACATTTGATCGAAAGACCTTACGTATAACGTGTTGTTTATTAATGCGTAAGACGAGTTCTTTTCTTGATCCGATGGGCTAGCGACCTATCGTCCGGTAGCTTTCTGTTTGCGGGTAGTCCATTAATGGTCATCGCCGATCTTACGTGTTTTCTGTCACTGTTGCAACTGATTCTTCTTCTTTTCGTGATTTGAGTATTGTGTCTATGTCGAGCTGTGACAGGACCTGACGTCCGTGAACTGACACTTCCACTGATTCATGTTGCAGACAGGTAAATTCTTTTGCGAGGCGAGCTAACGCATCTGCTAAAGCATTTTCTTTCCTGGGAATTTTGTAGATTGTCACATTCGGAATTTGTTCCAACAGCTGTATGACATACTGGAAGTATTGCTCGAGTCTTGGCTTTAAAATCCTATACTGTCCGGCGATCTGTTGAATGATGAACTGCGAATCCCCGTAGATGTTGATTTACGTTATCCCCATTTGAATAGCTAATTCCAGATCTTGTTATGAGGGCTTCGTATTCTGCTTCGTTGTTTGTACATGGCTCTGTCAAGTGGTAGGAGTATCTTAACATTCCCCGCTCCGGTGTTATAAAGATTAGTCCGATTCCTGCCTTACCGGGCACTATCACTTGCTATTCTTCATCTTTGTGTGCTGAAGATGCTCCGTCGAAATATAATTCCCATCGTCGATCATCATGGTCTTCTAGGCTCATTATTTGTTCATCTGGCAAATCGTCATTGAGAGGAGCTTCTGCCTGCAGAGGGTGTGCTGCAAGGAAGTCTGCTAGGACTTGTCCCTTTACGGCACGAAGAGGCACGAAAGTTATATCGAATTGCAATAATATCAGTGACCATCTGGCAAGTCCGCCGGAAAGCGTTGGACGGGTCATCAAGTATTGCAATGGATTAAATTTCGAGATCGAGTTGACCTTATGAGAAAGCATGTAGTGCACGAGCTTTTCAGCGGCGAAGATCAGGGCCAAACAATGCTTTTCAATTGCGGGATACCTTATTTCCGTCGGAAGTAAACGACGACTTCGGTAGTAAAGAGCATTTTCTTTACCCTCATCATTGACCTGGGCTAATAGGGCTCCGAGAGAGTCGTCTAGAGCCGCAGTATAAAGTATCGCGGCCTACCCGAGGCCGGGGCTGCTAAGACGGGAGGTGTCATTAAATACTGTTTAATGTCCTCGAAGGCCCCCCGGCATTTCTCTTCCCAAATAAATTTGGCGTCCTTTTTAACTAGTGCCGAGAAAGGCTGACACCTACCTGACAAGTTTGAGATAAAGCGTCGAAGATATGCCAGCTTCCCTTGAAAAGATCGTAGTTGTTTTAAGGTTTTGGGAGGCGTCATTTCTAAGATAGCTTTAATCTTTTCCGGGTCAATTTCTATTCCAAGATGTCGGACAACGAATCCTAAGAATTTCCCGGAGGTGACGCCGAAGGCGCATTTTAAGGGATTCATCTTAAGGTTAAATTGTCTTAATCGTTCGAAAACAATTCTCAAATCATACAAGTGGTTATCCTTTACTTTGCTTTTGATGACCACATCGTCCACGTAACATTCGACTTGATTATGGATGAGATCATCAAAAATTCTTGTCATCGCTCTCTGGTATGTTGCTCCTACGTTCTTCAGTCCGAATGGCATCACTGTGTAGCAATATACTCCGATCGGCATTCTGAATGTTGTAAGCTTTTCATCTTCTGGAGCCATTTTTATCTGGTTGTATCCTGAAGATCCATCCATGAATGAGAATATTTCATGCGTTGAAGCAATTTCGATCATTAATTCTGGGATCAGTAAAGGGAATTCATCTTTTGGAAATGCCTTGTTTAAATCTCTGAAGTCCACACAAATTCTGATCTGACCATTCTTCTTTCTGACTGACACCACATTGGCTAACCAAGTCGGGTATTGTTCTTCACGGACAAATTTAGCATCTATTAGCTTTTTAACTTCAGCTATGACTTGTTGTTCGATTTCTAGACACATTCTTCTGGAACCTTGTCTGACTGGGACAAAAGTAGGATCCACTCCTAGCTTATGGACTGCGACCTCTGGAGCTAATCCTGGCATCTCATCGTAGCTCCAAGCAAAACAGTCTTTAAATTCCATTAATAACTTGATTATTTCTTCGGAGTCTTCTTTATTGAGTAAGGAGCTAACAAAGGTAGGTCTAGGCTCTTCGCTAGTACCTAAGTTAACTTCCGTTAACTCATCTATTGTAGATTTAATTTCTTCTTCGAATTCGGTGGAGCATCTCCAATTTGTAAATCTTCGAGTTCGTCACGTAGTTTCCATGCGAGTTTTCATTAGGCTTGCAAATGACAACCAAGCAAAATTCAGTATCGTCAACTGATCCTACTGTGCCGAATCCGAGACCATGCTTTGAATTGGGTGGACGACCGGAGTTATTCCATAATTTTTCAAAAATGTTGTGATTGACCTTTTGTCCATTGTCGGGGTAAGAAACCACGCTGAATTAAATTTTGAACACAGGGAGAGTACCACTCAAAAGGTAATTCCATTAATTCTGATGAAGTGACATCTTCAAATTGTACATTATTTTTAGTTTTAGAGGAAGGAGCACCACGGTAGAATTTGATGGGCTTTGCACCGCCGCTATGTACCTCTTTGACCACCATACCCTCGACCTTATTAGAATGGATCGGGGTTAGGGTCATAGTATGTACATAGTGGTTAATCTTCTCGTACATTGATTTATATTCTTCATTCTTCTCATCTCCGAGAGAGATCTTGAATTGCGGCTTCTTCCGACTTATTATCGCTGCTTCTTGCTTGATTTCTTTTTCTTCTTCAGAACTGTCTTCCCAATCAACATTGATGGCTGGTTTCCTCTGTCTACTGTCCTAACGTCTCTGCCACGACCTCGTCCCCGGCCTTGACCTCGGATGTGAGTTGTGGAGAAACCTTCATCATCTCGCCGTAAGGGAGTGGTGAGTGACTGTTGGACTAGAACTTCAGGTTCTCCGTTGTCCCGAACTTTGTTTGCTTCATTTGTTATGGTATCTCTGGAGAAGATTGTTTTCTTTGGTGGTGCATAATAAGATGCATCTTCATGGATTCCAATCTCATGTACGAAGAATGGTTGTAAGTCACCTTTGATGCACTCTGTTCCCTCCATCGTAGTATTTGATTCATCGATGTAGAGATGATGGTACCATCCTGTTTTCATGTATCCATGGTCGGCCCAGTAGAGCGTTGAACGACGTTTCTGAATCAATTATGTGAAATTTTGTGGTTGTCTTTGCTAAGTCACCGGTCTTCATTAGTAGTGTTATCGATCCGAGGGCTCTTTCACCTTTCTGGTTGAATCCTCTTAATAAGATTTTGTCGGCTTCGAGCTCGCGGGCATCAATTTCCAAGTATGCTAGTGTTCGAAGACTCATTATATTAATTGATGCTCCTGGATCCACCAATGCTCTGGAGAGCGTAAACTTCCCAATTGTAACTGAAATGTACAACGGTCGGTTGTGGTCTGTTGTCCCAAGCAGTAGATCATTGTCCGTGAAGGTAACACCTCGTTGTTTCTTTAACGAGCAAACCTCATCTAAGGAATCTCCGGTCATTTGAGCTAAGCAAATTTCTGGATCAAGTAAGGCCTTGATCAGAGCTTCTCTCATCTCCTTTGATAAGATGAGAGCGTCGTAAATGCTCGGTTGGTCGGTAGTTTCCTAAGATGGGCTAGCACGTTGTAGTCCACTTTATTTTCATGTGTCTCGGCTTCTTCTCGAATGGGTATTTCTTCTGCTGGGGTTGGTTCTTCTCGAACAACCACCTGCTTTCCTTTGTCCTTTGGACCCATTCTCGGAGGTAGAACTCTTCCACTTCTTATGTTGACTTCTGTAATTTCTTCTAAATCTAGTGTCGAGCTTGCTGGTGTTTCTTCCTGAATCGAAATAACAGGTTCTTCCGGATTAGCTTCAGAGTTTGAAGGATCTAATTCTATTGTGACTGGAGCTCCTCGAAACTCGCAGATAGATTCGTTGCTTGTTGAACTCTCATAACCTCCTTGATGGATGTCTTCTTTGTCATCGTGATCGTCGAGATTGTGTATGATTTGAGAATTGTCATTGGTATCGAAATCGATGTCCGGATTGTCGCTAGTTACGTAATCGTTAGAAACAGTCAAAACGTAGCCAACGCCATAACCCTTATCATTATAAGATCTCACCGAAGTGAGCAAATAATCATACAGAGTCAGAGGTTCGAGGGATTTCTCCCCTGAATCCGAAGCAACTATCTTAGGATAAGCGACCCTAGTCTAGCCTTAGGAGCCTCGGTCTTCTCTTCTTCGTCGATTTTCTTCTTCTCTTCAGTCGTCTCCTATTAAGGTGGTTCTTCTATTGCAAGTGATAGTGCCGACTTGACAGGTTTCGAACTCTGAATTGACGCTCGCACCGAAGCGATTTGGATGTTGTCTAAAATTTTTTTTGAAGACCTCGTCCAAGCGGTAGTCCATCCATCATCAGTTGTATAGGAATCTATCAGAACGATGAGATCAGTCAAGATAACATTGACGGAACCTCCTTTCTGGGGTTCCTTCATGTACTCCTTAGGGATTGTTATATTCCCTTTCCGAAGGTTGTCGTTGAGCCAACTTTTGAAGGTAATGCAATCTTCTATCTTATGCCCAAGCATCCGGTGATAAGGGAAAAAGTTGGGATCACCTTTCTTGTATACTTCTTCTGGTCTCTTGGGCTCTGGCAGCTGGAAATCTGGAGTCTTCATCAAACTACGGAACATTTTCAGCACTGCTTCATTCTTGAATGGATATTCCCTGCTCAGAAGCTCCCTTAATGTACGTTGCGGACGAGGAGGTTGTTCATACTTGTTGAGATGATCGATAGCTGGGTCGAGGTTGTTGATAATTCCGTTGAGGTTGCTTTGGCCGTTCGGACGATATTTGTATCGGTTTCTTACCTTTGTCGACTAGCCGCAACGATCCCGAATTTCTTTTCAAAAGTCTTCACAGGCTTTTGCTTGTCTGTCTTGTCGGCGAAACTTAATTGCTTCGCCTTCTCTTGCAAGCTCCCGGCCTTGCTTAACAACTTCTCGAAAGTCTTAATAGTGAATCCTTTGAGGAGAAGTGCTATCGGGCCGTGAATGCTTTTAAGTAAGATGCCGATCGCATGATGTTCTTGTAATTGTGGTTCACACTTCATACTCGGATTTCTCCATCGAAGTATGTAATCCACCAAAGTTTCGTTCGGCTACGCTTCTCTACCACTAAATCACCTATAGTGATGTGGTGCCGAGCTCCGGCGAATCGCTTGATGAAGAGGTTTTCTAGTTCCGAGAACGTCTTCACCGAATCATTCGGTAATTCCGCATACCAATCAAAGGCGATCCCCGACGAGCTGCCGACGAATCGTCGGAAGAGTAATGCATCGCTCCGGACGCGCATTGCAACAACCGACACGAAAGTGTGCAACATGCCTGTCGGGGGTTCCTGGTTCCATCAAAGGTCTTGAACGAGAGGTGGTACGAATCTTTTTGGGTATTGGACGGCGTCGAATTCTTCGGGTAAGGTCTACCCGTCCGAATGGATGTCCCGCTCTTTGATTGTGCTAAGGCTTCTCGCACCTGCTGTTCCACCAAGCTCTTGATATCTTTTTCTGGAATCATGCTTTGTGTTGTATCTTTATTTAGCTGATCATCCCCATTGACGGATGTAATCTCCTTTCCTCCGTCTACAATGTGAATGACCTCTGGGGGTGTCTCTCTTTGGGGTTGCACTTGACTTTGGAGAGTGGCTAGGGCTACAGCCATCTCTTCCATCCTCTTCGCCATTTGGGCGATCGTATCTTCTTTCTCTTGAAGCTGCCTCCTCAATACTTCCAGCTCCTCTCTTTCTGCGCCTGCAGGAGCACCTTGCGAAGCTGATGAAGCTCGCGTTTCGACCATGTTGATTTCTGCATACTCATCGTCCATGAATTCCGATGAATCAATCTCGTCTCCGAATTTCTCTTCTCTTTCTTTTGCTAGTCGTCGAATATCAGTCCTCAACTTTTCCATAGCGTCCTCTAGCGGTCTTTTACGTGCATCCTTGCGGTTGTCGTGTGATGGCCGTCGGGTTCCCTTCTCACGAGTCCCCTTTACCGCGAGTAGCACTTTCTTCGGATTCAAGTCTCCTGACGAGACTTTCCTTCTCGAGTCGTTGTTTCAATCTTAACTCGTCCAGGTAGTGGGACGTCATACCATCCTTCTAGCGACGGAAGGTCTAGGACCAGATGGTCTGTCAGCCAAATGCTGGAAGGTGGTATCCTCCCTAATCTGTAACCCTGAAACAACGATAGGCGGACTAGCCTTCATCCTTTTATTTGACTTTTCTGTAATGATGGCAGGTTCTACTCGTGGCCCAAGACGGGATTTGACTGGCACCCGCCCTATCCTTCTTAGAATCTCCGATACGGGGCATTTCTCTTTCTTTGCTAGTTTCTCGATCACAGTCTGTAGTCGGGCAAATAGTGTGATCCTAGCCCTTTTCTTTCTGCTGTCGTTGTAGTATGCTGGTCGAGCTAATGTAGAAACAATCCTGCGGACATTTTCCTTGTCGATCGCGGCGGAAAGGGGTAGAATCTACTTCCTTCCAAAAAGGGTGTATCTTCAGGCAATGGTATGTATTCAGGTAGTGGTGTGTACTCAGGGATTTCTGGGATTTCCTCCAAGAAAGCAACTTCGGTAGCTCTGGCCTTCCTAACAATTTTCCTACTTCTGTTCCTTCTTTGGGTCCTTGTTAGTGATGGAATTCTTGAGCTGGACCCGATTTCAAAAACAGAAGGTCTCACGGAAAGTCCGTACCCTCCACGGTAACGAGTTCACCATAGTTACGGATTTCCTTCCCCTTTAATCCGGCGAAGCCGGGGTAGGTGCGAGAGACAACTAGACCGGTGGGGGTAGCAAGAACGGTCCTTCTGCGGACAGCAGTACTCCTCTCAGTTGGAATCTTTTGCAGGGGAGGAAACTCTTAGGTTGACCTAAGGTTGAACTCGATCAGCGGCTTCTCAGCTTCAGATACTTTGTTTGTCAATGCGAAAAGGGAAACATCGGTGATCTTGACATTTGTGTTCTCGAATCCTTGTCCAAACCGGATGATCCCATTGTCGGGCAGTTCATCCTTGTAAACGGCGAAGTCCAGTCCATTGGTGAAGGAGAAAATCAGTTTTGGGGCTTCCATTTCTGCAAGGTAGATTCTGATTGTCAGTCCCAAGTTATGCTTCTTCTCATCAGGACGAAAAGAAAGGAATCGAAAAGAGTCCGAACACATTCTTGTTCATGTATTTATAAGAATGAGTTATTTGTTAAAAGAGTCATTCATTAGAGGGTTTGTTTATTTAGAACGAAATGTTCAAAGGTGTAGAGAAGGTAAGGAATCCGATTCAGACTTGGAAAAGGAAGAGAAAGTCTTATGCAAGACTTCTCGACTCGGAGGATCACTCCTAAACTAACACCTATCGGGGTCCACCCCACCTCGTAAATGAGGTAAAAGGATCTCGGAACCTCTCCGTTTAGGGGTGTCTAAACGAGTGGCTCCTAAATCCGAGAGAATGTTGGCTATACTTGTTCAAGGTAGAAATGAACATAGTATTCCAACGGAAAGAAGGGTAGTTTGATCCACTAGGAATATGGATACACTACCGATTTTTGAAAGCAGAATTGTCTGATTAAAATGGAGAGAGGAATTGTCCCCAGCGGAGTTGCCAGAAATTGTACGGCTTATTTTTGGGTTGTGTTGTATTTTGAAAAGGGGTCGCCTAACAGAAATTGTAGGCTAATTTTTTAATTTAATTTAAATAAATAATTTGAAAAGTAGTATTTGATTTTGAAAATAATTTTAAATTTGAAAATTTAAGATATGAAATCAAACCGATCTCACATCCCAAATAGTTTATATAAACGAGCACCGCATCACAAACCGTGTATCTACCCCGGAGAATAGACACACTACTTAATGATAGGGCTCGATTAAATAAACTAAAAGATTTGTGACATCCGTTTGGTCTGCGAACCAATTTTATAAGCCGACAAATTCCCCTGCTTAATATGAAAGCATTAAACGGGGTTTATATTACTCAGGTTCTTTAAATTCCCTATAAGGGCAAGCCCCTATAGTTAATTACATCTTAAGTGACGGGAATCACCTAAGAAAACTCTCGATAATAACCAATAATTCTGCTCTCAAGAATTTCAAAGTTTAAGTTTTCAAGGGATTGAATTTTGGAATTTCGATAGGGAATGGATCAAATTTGGAACATTATATTTTAGGAATTTATAGGAAGAAAGGTAGGAGAAATTACAGATTCGAAGCAAACTTCGATAATTTCCCAACTATCCTATTATTTGGCTTGAATTTAGGAAAGTCCTAATATTTATTTAATGTTTTGATCTTGCCAATTTTAATTAATTAGGACTTATATTTATATGATAGAATCATACAAATAGCCTTGAAGTTATGAGGGTTTATGTCGTACCGAACGACTACCTCGGAATCCTAAGTCCGGTTAGGGCTTAATTTGCAATGCAAATGCCTAACAAAAGGTTGAGGATTTATGTTGCACTATGCAAACTACATCGAAGTCCTATGGATTGGTTATTTAATTCTAAGAAGGTTTAGCTGATGTAGATTCAAGTTTTGCTGACGACGATGGCCGTGCTGCCCACCATGCTCCAAGCTCCTTGTTGTTGCAGAGGTTTAGTTATAGAAGTCATAAATCAGGAGATGAGGAAAGTGTTTTGGTTTAGAGAAAAAAATCTTAATTTCCAAGTGTTTTTAACATTTTAATTAAAAAAAATTTTAAAGTTGATTATAACGACACCGGTTAAGATCCCACGGTTCCATCCTTCCGGCATCGTTATTTTTATAGGATTCACTTAGTCCAGATGAATTTGCTAAACTCAACTGAATGAGTTCCACACTTTCATTCAGACCGTGGGAAATCCCGTTAGCAACACGTAGGTTACATCATCCGAGGTATTCCCGATCATCCAACAAGATGTTTTAATTTAGTTGTAATTGTAGTTTTGTGTTCTGTTTGTGATTAAATTTTGAGTTGTTTTATATTTTGAAATGTTGTGGCGGTGAATTTTATCTTGCAATGACTTTTAACTTAGTTTTGGTTTCAGTTTTAGGGACTATCCTAAAGGTGTGGGTTTTCATGCAACAGTTGTTTATCATGCAAGAAAAAGTAAGTGCGATGCGATTAAAGAAATTGCAATAATGTAAATTGCAATAAAATAATGAGTACCTGGAGGGTCTTCCCGTCATCCCAAGCTACACTTAAAACACAATTAGAATATTTAAGCAAGTTCCTAGGTAAAGCTAAGGGAAGGGTTATGGTTTTCTACCAAGTTCCTAATCCTATAGCTAGTCATTTCCTATGAAGTCTAGGTTATTGTGTTTTGGTTTGAGGACAATTTTCTTCATCAAAGAATAATTACGTTCAATTGTTCTTATGAACATCCTATCATATCGAGGAAGTGCTTAAGACAAATCTTAAACATCTTTTCAATATTTCTAAGATTGTTTTAAGTCCAAATGAATTTAATTATACAAATGAATTAATCGTCCGGGAATTCAAGTTTTATTATCTTGCTCAGTGAACTAGGACATTTGAATATCTTATAAGTGAAGTAACACTTCATTTAATGTTCTGTTTAGGAGTTATGGTAACCAAAGCTTTCGAGGGCAAATTGGTGTTCAAATGGTTTATGATTTAACTTCAATTAACGGGTTTAAATTTGGAATAGTTTTCAAGTTGCTTTATATTTAATTTCTTTATGTCTTAGGTGATGTTATTTAATTCAATTTAACTTGGTTTAGTTTTAATTTTAATTTAATTTTGATTTAATTCAATTTAGTTTGACTTGATGTTAAATTAATTTAGTTTAATTTGATTTAATTTCCTTTAATTTAATTTAATTTGATTTAATTTTAATTTAATTTAATTTAATTTAATTTAATTTAATTTAATATGTTTTAATTTAATTTAATTTAATTTAATTTAATATATTTTTTTAATTTAATTTACTTTAATTTAATTTAAATTAATTTATTAATTTAATTTAATTTATTTATTTAATTTAATTTAATTTACTTAATTTGTTTGATTTAATTTAATTTAATCTTTAATTTAATTTTATTTTTAATTTTAATTTAATTGAAAATTTAAAAGAGTTTAATAATTTAACTTTAATTTAATTTAATGATTAAGTCCTTTAACATTTTAAAACTTAAATTTGAATTATCATTTTTAATTAGGAATTAAATATTATTGAGATTATTAATTTAGGGATTTTTAAATTAAAGAATAAATCTCTTCCTAATAATACCCCTATTTTAATAATTCCAATTTTATTATTCTTCCAAATTTAATCAATTATTTAATTAAGGTTTATTTTAATTATCTTCAAATTATTTAATAGGCTTCTACCCTTTAATTATTTAAATTTCAATCATCCAAATCAGATTAAGATCAAATATTTTATTTGTTAATTTTATTAAACCTAAAGTTTTAATTAAGGGTTAAAATTTTTAATTACCACTTTGCCCTTCAAGCTTAATAATTTCATAACTCACTAAATTGAACATAAATGAACTTGAAATTTTTATGTGACTTCACTCATATGCCAATAAAGACATGAGAGGAGAAAATGTGATTTTTCTGTATTTAATTTATTTATATAATTATTTTTGGTAGAAAATAGGGATTTCCAAGGAAAATTTAATAACATGACCAAGGGAAAGTTTCTGTCCTTAAGAAAATTGTGGGACATTCCTAATGACCAGAGGACCACTTGGACCAATTTTGGTGATTTTTTGAATTATATTATTTTTATTATAATTATTTTAAGTTTTGGAGTATTAATTAATTTAAAAATAAAATGAAGGTTGAAAAATGAAATTTATATTTTTCAAAAATCTCTCTGATATCAAGAAAATCAGATAATTAATTTTTGTAATTTTCTGATTTTTCTTTGATTTATTAGAATTATTTTAGTGGAAATGCTAAAAAATACATTTTTTTAATTTTAAAATTACCTTAGGGCTTTAAAATTTAATATCTCATCAAATAGACCTAAGAAAAATATGGGGTTTGTTCCTAAGTGATTAAAATTCAAAATGTGACATTTTGGTGAATTTTATTATTTTTGTGATTTTTATTATTTTTTAATTATTAAAATATTAAAATAATACCAAAAAATCAACTTTTTTAGAAAATTGAAATTTTAATTTTCTTAAATTCCCCTGATATCAGAGAGGCTCCAAAACCAATTTGGTGAATTTTAAAATAGTATTTTGAAAGTTATGAATTTTTAAAGTTTAAAATGGCTAAATGGCTTAATCAACCCATTTAGTAATGCTAACCAAGTCCAATTGGCTTCAAATTTTTATGGTGGGTTCCTCTGATCCTAGAGGTCAGTGGAGAATTAATTTTAAGTCAATTTGATGTATGGTTAGCTCTAATTAATTAAGGAGCTATTTTGGGTGTTTAAGCCAATTAGGGTTATTTTAAATGAATTAATCCAAAATCTATTTTTCCTAGGGTCCTCTCGGTCATAAGAGACATCACCAAATTTTTCTAGAATTTATTTCACAACATGCTAATTATTGGAATTAAAATACTTAAAACGAGCAACATGAATTTGAAAAAATCAATAACTTCTCACAGGGATGGCCTCTGACTTTGGAAAATTCAGGGAATGTTCCCAAATTCGGAGGCTTCAAAAGCCTTATGGTCTCATGCCATGGTGAATTTCCTATATGCATGGAGAATTAAAACAATGCAGAAGGGAAATAAATCATTAAAAATAAAATACTTGATGAAATTAAATAATTTCTTTTCCACATTATTCTCCTCTGTTCACTGAGCAAGAAGGTATTTTTATTTTATTTTTCTGATTTTCCTACACAAAGTTATGGATTTTTGAAGTTTAGGGGAATTAAATAAATCAAAAATACCCTAATTTTCTATTTATCCACGCGGCGCCGCGTCAACCTCGGCAGCTCCGAAAGGCCACGCGGCGTGTTCTGGTTCGACGCCGCCATCTGACTCAGCGCTCCGGGGCCTCGCTGTGTCTTTCCATCTCCTGATCTGACGCGATCCTGGCCGTCCTTCTGCGCGTGTATTAAATGAACGGCATCCGTTCATCGTCCCCACGAGTCCTCACCCGAGAGCCATCCCCACTAAATCCCTAATATCTCACTCAATACTCAATGGATTTTTGTGTTCTTATGCTTTATGGATTCGTCTTGAAGAGAAGAATACATCTATATGGTGATCATGCATTGAAATTAAAACATTTGAAATGGAGAATCTCCAGAAGCTCGGGATGAAGAATTAGCTCACACCTTTGCTCAGAGAAGTGTGGCTTCAATCTGAGGGTTGTGTCACCTTCGATTGGATCCCGACAAGCTCCGGATGAAGTCTCCGGAGTCCGATGAATCGCCTAGGTATGATTTTGACCAAGCCCGATCACAAAGCTTGGAGTCCGGAACGGATGGGTGGCTCGGAGAGGGGGCTTTTGCTGGTGGACTCCTTCCCTTGGTCTGGTGAAGGTGTAGGACCAATCAATTTGAGGTTTGATCCACTCTGGAGAAGTGTCCTGGTTTTGGGTGGAATTTTGGTTGAGAAATTGAGTTCTGTTGGTGGGGATTAGGGCAAATTGGCATTGGGGATCAACTGCTCTAAGTATGGAGAGTGTTCTGGAACAATTTTGGCGGTGGTTTCGAGTAAGATCCGGTTCGAGCACCTCTCATGGCCGAGAGGGGGTGGTGTTTAAATAGGAGAGGGTGGAGGGCCTCCCAGGGAGAGTTAGGGCTTGGGATCAGCTGCTCTTGGCAAGAGAAGAACAGCTGCAATGGCCACAGGAGATGGGGCAGCTCAGCAGGTGAGAATTCCAAGTTTGGGCTCACATGTGAGCTCTCGGCCTCGTGGTTTCCGGAGGTTGTGGTGGCTGGCCGGCCAGGGTCAGGTCACCCTCAAGGTCAGGGAGGTCAGGGCTGGGGCTTAGTGCAGTCAATTGACCATGGACATGTGTAAAGGAGTTGAATAGAAATGGAATGGGGGAGGAGCTCATTTTGGCTTGATTTGGTCAAGTCCACCTTTTGGGCTTGGTTCACCTCCCCATGGCTGATTTGGGCTGAGGGAGGATCAGGTGAATTAGCTAGGAAAGGGTAGAGAAGTCACCATCCATGAATATTTTGATTAATCATGGATTAAGGTGAATCATAAAAGGGTTAAAACCTTTTAAGGGGGCTTAAAAGAGGCTCCTCCTTTTGCCATTAATGGCTTGATCACATGTCAAACCTTCCATGGCTTCATGTGGCTTGTCCATGGCTTGCATGGCTTGTCTTTGGCTTGGGGAAAAGCTTGGTCAATTTCATGAAAATGGATTTTAGAAATTTTTGGTAATTTGATGGGAATTTGTAGGAAGCTTGATTTGGGATGGTTTCTTGATGATTTTGAAACTTAGGGGTGATATCAATTAAAGGTATGCTGAAAAGAAATTGCCATGTGGGCTTTAGGGCCAATTTTGGGCTTTTGTATTTGGAGGAAATGGGCTTTTAAAATGGTTTAGGGAAGTGGGATTTTGGATTTTAACATGGATTTTAGGATGAAATTTTTGCAAACGCTTGGGCCAAACAATTGTTGGGTTTAGCTCATAGATGTGTCATGAGTGACTTGGAGCAAATTGGGAGTGATTTGGGTTTGAATTGGGTTGAATTTAGGCTCCTTTGGTGAATGGGCCAATATAGGTCAAATTGGGCTAACTTGGGCCAATGTTGGGCTAGGGTTGAAATTGATGTAAAATTAATGTTGGGAAATGTTTATGGGAGTGTTTCAAAGAGGTTTTGACTTTGGTTGGGCTTTGACTTTGGGGTTTGGGCTCATTTGGGTTAGGTTTGGGTTTAGGTCAAAATAGGGCCTTTTAGCTTTGGGTTGACGTTGAGTGGGGTTTGGGTCTAAATGTTGGGCAAATCATGTTAGTATTTTGTTTGTGGGAATGTTAAGTAAGATTTGGAAAAGATTTGGGGTTAATTGGAGTTGAATTGGGTGAGTTTGGGTAATGATTGGGTCATGGGTCCAAATTGGGCTTTAAGGCCAAAAGTGAAATTGGATTCAAATGTCAATCAAATTGGACTTGGATTTGGTCTAGATTGGTGTTTGGAATGTTGAATTAAAGTTTAGAATTAAATTGGACCAGAATTTGGGTCAATTGGGTAGGTTTGGTTTAACATTGGGTTCACTTTGGGTTTAAAATAGGTCAAATTGGGGGTTTTGACAAAAGTAAGGTAAATTGACAAAATTGGCCTATGGTGTAGTTGAACAAAATGAAATTGCAAATATTTGGGATTTTCTGGAATTTTCTGGGAATTTTCTGAATTTTTTGGATTTTTGGGTCAAGAGGGGTATTTTGGGTATTTGGAGGGTATTGGGAGGTATTTTTGGAATTTTTGGTATTTTTGGCTATGGATGATCAACTTGATTGGTGTGGGAATGTTTGGGAATGATTTTGAGGCATTTTTGGGTGATTTGGATATTTTGCAAAAATTTGGGTAATTTCAAGGGCTTCGGGTAGGCTAGGCGGGTGTAGGGTCCCGGGGGTCAAAAATTGAAAATTTGGGAAATTGAAGATTGGGTGAATGTAAGTGGAATGAAATCATTTTGGTTGAGCCATGAAGCCATGAAGCCATGTCAAGCCCACATGAGCCATGAAGGGGCTCATTTGAGGCATCCACATTGTTGTTCCTAACCCTCTTAGCCAAGGGCTTAGGGGTTAAGGACCATCCATGTGAATCACCTACATGAGTCGGGAGGTCAAATTGGGTATAGGTGTGTGAAAGTGTAGTGTATAAATGTAGTGTGTGTGTATGTCAGCCCCTTCACCAGACCAGGCCACCCAGGGTAGTCTTAAGGCCAAAGAGTCCTATAGGAACCTATCCTTTAAACTTCCACATTTGATTTCAACCCTCTAGGTGATTAGGGGTCTATAGTCAAGTTTGTGGAGTTTGCAGGGAGTTAAGAAGTGGTTTGAGTTTCTAAGTGGCGGGTCCCAATTCTAGTCCTCTAAGATAGTCAAAGGAAAAGCCTAAGGCTAGATCCTAAGTACTAAAAAGAAGAAGAGAAGACCTCATCAAAAATGAGGTCAACATACGTATCGTTTCAATTAATATAGAGTTTTCTCTTTAAAACCACTGATATCGATCCTACGGGGAAACTATGTAAATCAAAAAAAAATTAATGTAAAATCTCAAAGTCTACTTAAAAACTAATCAACTAATATATATAAAAAAATTGCAAGTTACTCAAGTAGAAATTGCAAGTAAGTATGTAATTTAAATGTTTTAACATAATAAACAAAGATTCATTCCCCATACGAAATATTTCATGATTAGTATACAACTAAATTAGCTTGAGAAATTTAAGAATGTGGTATTGTAACAAATAAGAGCGTACGTATTCTTTAACTCTTTTTCCATTAAGCAAAGAACAATGGCTAGTTTTAAGATTGGTTCATGATGTATTGTTAGTAGTAGGGACTAATTGTAGGCTCTCACTTCTAGATCACCCCAGGGTGCCTATGGTCTAGCCAACTAGTGACCCGTCGCCTTTCTTTAAAACCAAATTGATAGAATTTAGCCTGTCACTCCAAAAACATAATCAATTCTACTCCCAGCAAAGATTATCTCCCTATCTATTTGCACCTCCCACTTTATGGATTTACAATCTACCTTTCCAAGAGAAATGTGATATAAACAAGTTAAGAACTCTTAGCCTATGGTCAGATCTTAAGAATTCTTCACAGATTTTAACGATACAAGAGACCAATTTGTAGGGTAAATGAAAATCAGGTAAAGTATCATCACAAATTATGGAAGAAGAAAAAGCAATGTTCTCAAAACCAAATTAAATTCTTAACTAAATCATTTCATATTCTTAGGGGGAATGAGAAGAAGACTACTCATAAAGCATCAGATTTACACAACAATTCATATTTATATAACCCAAATTCAAAGTACAAAACTTAAGTACCAGGTTATAAATACTTATCTGGAATGTTATCCAAACAATCCTTCGAAGTTTCTCTTACTGCAACTGACTTTTACAAGACTCCAACTCCAGCAATCACACTAAAACACATTAAACTCTCACTCAAGTAAGAAAATAAGAGAGAAAAACCCTCTAAGAACACTCCACACACTTCTAAAATCTTTAACACAATGACAACACACACTTTTTCTGTAGAATAGTCTTATACATATAGAGCTTCAAAAATGACCAAGGGTTGCTTAAGGTACTTATTCAAAATTCAGCCACATTCAATGAATCTTCTAGAAAGTAATTGTGGCGCCTAGGCACCAGATTTGGTGCCTAGGTGCCAGCTTCCTGCTCAAATAGACACATCTCTTCATATTTGAGTCTTACCTCTTCGTTGAAAAACAGATTCCCTGTGTCTTTATTCATTGTATCTTGTTTATAACATGTGGGAATTTGTTTAGAGACTTCTATATTGTTTCTGAAGCATCAATAACCGTCCAAAAATTCTCTAGAATCCAACTACTGTGTTTGGCACCTAGGTGCTAGAATCAACCATTTTTTCCTCTTTTCTTCACTAGGCTCATTTTTGCTCCTTTTACTCCTTTTTTAACTCTTTCTCCTCAAAAACTCATTTTCTTGTACCTGCAACTAAAAACATAAGAAATACATTTCATTAAAGCGTAATATCCTTAAAATATTAATTAAGAATGATATCAAATTTTAGGTAATTTTAAGGTGGATCATGAGACAGAAGTCTCTTCCATCAAGTGTGTTCACATGGAGATGTTGTCCGACCATCACTTCTCAGTCCAACAATATATTTTTGATGTGGCGATTACCTGTGTCTTGATGAGCAAGATGACTGAGGAACAGTGGCATATCTCTGATATCAACCAGGGAATATGAGCGAAGGCAGTGGGGAAAAAGCTGGCCACTAAGCAGTGAAATCAGAGTCGTCTCCCAACATTAAATAACCCATACAAGATGAGGATCTTCTTCCATATAGTGCGATCTCAAGATACCTTGCCTCTATAATTGAAACAAGTGTTGTTATTCAAGGTAAGGTAACTGGAAAATTTACAACCATCCCTTGAAAATATGCTTCTCATTTTGTTGATGTGGAGAAAAGTTACTAGAGAAAATTAATTTCTAGTAGGACACCATATAGAGCCAGAGCCGCAACCCTTTCTTCCCCAAAAGCTAGCACGCCGACTGGCGCTCCACCAACTATCTCCATTTCACTAGTACTACAGGTTGGGGATCTTGATCCACCTAAATATTACATATATTTAGTGTACATTTCATGATCATTTTGTGCATAATTTTGATAATATTGCACTTTAAAGGAAGGTATTTTGCATGTTTTTGGTTTCAGGTCCATGGAATGGACATTTACAAAAGATGAGGGCAAAATAAAGCAAAAAATGATAATTTTATATTGCACCGTAGTGTCACCCTTGGCGCCATAACACCATTTACCGAGCGCCCCAGACTGGCACTATAGAACCAATTTATAGAATATGAATTGAATTTTGCTATATTTTGAAGGTGTGCTTAAAGGAACCCTTAGTAATTTTCAGAGATCAATTAGAAGGGCCATATTTTGGACGAAAAAGGAGACATTAGAGAAACTTTAAACACCTTTTGGAGACTTTGGAAAAGTTTTTACTTTTTTTTGTGTTTGTGTGTGCAAGAGTTTGTGTAAACATTTGGAGAATTGCTTGAAGGAGACTCTAGGAACTCTGTGGGGAGAAGACATAAAGTATCTTATATTTGTGGTTAAGGTTTTGTTTTTAAGACTTGGCCTTCAGTAAAAATAATGTTTTTTTAATTTATCTCCATGAATTCTGAATAGTTTCCTTTATTTTTCCTTACATTTAGAAATTAATCATGTTGAAATAGAATGATTTAAAGATATATTTTTATTTTAATATTGTGATGGTATTGCAACTGATTCTACATTGACTTTACAAATTGACCACTTTTGAGGTTAAAATATGTTGAGAAATATAATGACCCAAGAGGACTATGATTTAACCCAACTTTTGAATGCCACACTTTACTCTGAAAAGAGCTGTCGCGAACGTCTGAGGGGGAGTGCGGATTGATAGAGAGATAAGTTTTGATGGGCATATAATTGATGTTTCTAGGGTGTTAGACTAGATTCTTTTATCAATTCAATCTTATTTTTGGATCTAAGGGTCCCTAGTAGGTTCTATAAAGGTGCACAGTGGGTAATCTTGAAGTGAGATTCTAGAATTTACTCGGCACTACTACACAAGCTGGAGATAAACTTTAGGTTAGCCGATATTCAAACCACTAAAAATGAACTCATAATTCTTTTGAAAAATATGTTTCCCAATAACTTTTAACAATTCAATTGGCCAGATCAAAAGTAAATGAAGTTTGAAGAGAAAAGGTCATCACAAATTCTCCATAATAAATCAACACATCATTTGTACATCATATCATCAACACATCACATGAAAAGGAGAAAGACAAACAAATCTACTCAAGAATCATGAGGAAAAGATGACAAAACATGGATTTTATACATAAAAACAACGTCATACAAACAGAGTAAAGTAAAGACAACTCATTTCAAACTCTTCCCCCAGCAAATCTCAATGAATTCCTTTAACTCCTCTTCTTTCTTCACAACAACACACAATTCTCTCTTAAAATAAGTAAGGAGGAAGAAATTTCTCACTCTCCCTATCCTCTTACACTCTTTAGAAGAGAAAACACAAAACCTAGATTTTCTAAACAAAATGGAAAGACACACTCTTTAAACTCTAAACTCTTCTCTCTTCTTCTCCCCTCCTCTTCAAACATGGCTCCAAAAGTGTTTAAATTCGGCCAAAACTGAATTCCCAAGAGTTTCCTCAAGTAACCCTTCAAAATCTGACCAAATACATTGAATCTAGTTTAAAATTGGGATAGGGCGCGGTCTGGCGCTGGATAGGGCACCATTCTGTCCATTATTCATCTAAAATGGTCGCAACTCTCTCTAAAACAAAATGGTCCGGCGCTGGTGGCAGCGTCGTTCAGCACTAGTTCGATAAAATGCACTTTTGTCTCTTTTTGCTCCAAATTTGCTCCTTTTCACTTCCTTTTGCTCCAAAGGCCTAAAATCATTGTACCTGCTTGAAATCATGAAAAATACCTTTTTTTAAAGTGCAATATCATCAAAAGCATGTATGAAATGAATAGTAAAAAGCTATCAAATTTACAGTGCTGTCGGCACATTTTTAGGTTGTGGGTTTTATTTTGAAAAGGGGGTCGCCTAACAGAAATTGTCGGCAAATTTTTTTAATTTAATTTAAATAAATAATTTGAAAAGTTGTATTTGATTTTTGAAAATAATTTTAAATTTGAAGATTTTAAGATATGAAATCAAATCGATCTCACATCCCAAATAGTTTATATAAACGAGCACCGTACCACAAACCGTGTATCTATCCTAAGGATAGACACACTGCTTGATGGTGGGGCTCGATTAAATAAACTAGAAGATTTGTGACATCCATTTGGTCTGCGAACCAATTTTATAAGCCGACAAATTCCCCTGCCCAATATGAAAACATTAAACGGGGTTTATATTACTCAGGTTCTTTAAAATTCCCTATAAGGGCAAGCCCCTATAGTTAATTACATCTTAGGTGACGGGAATCACCTAAGAAAACTCTTGATAATAATCAGTAATTCTGCTCTCAAGAATTTCAAAGTTTAAGTTTTCAAAGGAATGAATTTTGGAATTTCAATAGGGAGTGGATCAAATTTGGAACATTTTATTTTGGGAATTCAAAGGAAGAAAAGGTAGGAGAAATTACGGATTCGAAGCAAACTTCGGTAATCCCCCATCTATCCTATTGTTTGGCTTGAATTTAGGAAAGTCCTAATATTTATTTAATGTTTTGATCTTGTCAATTTTAGTTAATTAGGACTTATATTTATATGATAGAATCATACAAATAGCCTGGAAGATGTGAGGGTTTATGTCGTATCGGACGACTACCTCGGAGTCCGAAGACCGGTTAGGGCTTAATTTGTCAAGCAAATGCCTAACGAAGAGTTGAGGATTTATGTTGCACTAGGCAAACTACCTCGAAATCCTATGGATTGGTTGTTTAATTCTGAGAAAGTTTTGCTGATGTAGATTTCAGTTTTGCTGACGATGATGGCCGTGCTGCCCACCATGCTCCGAGCTCCTTGTTGTTGCAGAGGTTAGGTTTTAGAAGTCATAAATCAGGAGATGAGAAAAGTGTTTTGGTTTAGAGAAAATCTTAATTTCCAAGTGTTTTTTATGTTTTATTTAAAACAAATCTTAAAGTTGATTATAACAACACCGGTTAAGATCCCACGGTTCCATCCTTCAGGCATCGTTATTTTTATCGGATTCACTTAGTCCAGATGAATTTGCTAAACTCAATTGAATGAGTTCCACACTTTCATTTAGACCGTGGGAAATCCCGTTAGCAACACGTAGGTTACATCATCCGAGGTATTCCCGATCATCCAACAGGACATTTTAATTTAGTTGTAATTGTAGTTTTGTGTTACGTTTTGTGATTAAATTTTGAGTTGTTTTATATTTTGAAATGTTGTGGCGGTGAATTTTATCTTGCAATGACTTTTAATTTAGTTTTGGTTTCGGTCTTAGGGACTATCCTAAAGGTGTGGGTTTTCATGCAACGAGTTGTTTATCAAGCAAGAAAAGTAATTGCGATGCGATTAAAGAAATTGCAATAATGTAAATTGCAATAAAATAAAAAACGTACCTGGAGGGTCTTCCCGTCATCCCAAGCTGCACTTAAAACACAATTAGAACATTTAAACAAGTTCCTAGGTAAAGCTAAGGGAAGGGTTATGGTTTTCTACCAAGTTCCTAATCCTATAGCTAGTTATTTCCTATAACGTCTAGGCTCTTGTGTTTTGGTTTGAGGACGATTTTCTTCATCAAAGAACAATTAAGTTCAGTTGTTCTTATAAACATCTTATCGTACTGAGGAAGTGCTTAAGACAAATCTTAAACATTTTTTCAATATTTCTAGGATTATTTTTAAGTCCAAGAGAATTTAATTATACAAATGAGTTAATCGTCCGGGAATTCAATTTTTGTTGTTATCTTACTCAGTGAACTAGGACATTTGAACATCCTATAAGTGGAGTAACATTTCATTTAATGTTCTATTTAGGAGTTATGATAATAAAAGTTCTCGAGGGCAAATTGGTGTTCAAATGGTTTATGATTTAGTTTAATCTCAGTTATCGGATTTAAATTTGGAATAGTGTTCAAGTTGCTTTATTTTTAATTTCTTTCATGTCTTAGATGATGTTATTTTTTAATTTAATTTAACTTTAATTTAATTTAATTTGATTTTAATTTTAATTTAATTTAATTTAATTCAATTTAGTTTGATTTGATGTTAAATTAATTTAGTTTAATTTGATTTAATTTCTTTTAATTTAATTTTAATTTGATTTAATTTTAATTTAATTTAATTTAGTTCAATTTAATTTGATTTGATTTAGTTTGATTTGATATAAATTAATTTATTTTTTAATTTAACTTGATTTAATTTAATTTAATTTAATTTCCCTCAATTTAATTTAATTTGATTTAATATTATTCTAATTTAATTTA
This sequence comes from Papilionanthe hookeriana x Papilionanthe teres, assembly GCA_022702705.1. Classification (NCBI taxonomy): domain Eukaryota; kingdom Viridiplantae; phylum Streptophyta; class Magnoliopsida; order Asparagales; family Orchidaceae; genus Papilionanthe; species Papilionanthe hookeriana x Papilionanthe teres. The sequence goes on from CM040424.1 coordinate 154,566,945, forward strand.
ATTTAACATTTTTTAATTTAATTTAATTTAATTTAATTTAATTTAATTTATTAATTTAATTTAATTTAATTTAATTAATTTATTTAATTTAATTTAATTTAATTTATTTATTTAATTTAATTTTAATTTAATTTCATTTAATTTAATTTATTTATTTATTTTAATTTAATTTAATTTATTTATTTATTTTAATTTAATTTAATTTAAATTTTAATTTAATTTAATTTAATTTAATTTTTAATTTAATTTAATTTAATTTAATTTAATTATTTAATTTCATTTTTAATTTTAATTTAATTGAAAATTTAAAAAGAGTTTAATAATTTAACTTTTTAATTTAATTTTAATGATTAAGTCCTTTAACATTTTAAAACTTAAATTTGAATTATCATTTTTAATTAGGAATTAAATATTATTGAGATGATTAATTTAGGGATTTTTAGATTAAAGAATAAATCTCTTCCTAATAATATCCCTATTTTAATAATTTCAATTTTATTATTCTTCCAAATTTAATCAATTATTTAATTAAGGTTTATTTCAATTATTTTAAATTGTTTAGTAGGTTTCTACCCTTTAATTGTTTAAATTTCAATCATCCAAATCAGATTAAGATCAAATATTTAACTTGTTAATTTTTATTAAACCTAAAGTTTTAATTAAGGGTTAAAATTTTTTAATTACCATTTTGCCCTTCAAGCTTAATAATTTCGTAACTCACTAAATTGAGCTTAAATGAACTTGAAATTTTTATGTGACTTCACTCATATGTCAATAAAGACATGAGAGGAGAAAATGTGATTTTTACTGTATTTAATTTATTTATATAATTATTTTTAGTGGAAAATAGGGATTTCCAAGGAAAATTTAATAATATGACCAAGGGAAAGTTTCTGTCCTTAAGAAAATTATGGGACATTTCTAATGACCAGAGGACCACTTGGACCATTTTGGTGATTTTTTGAATTATATTATTTTTATTATAATTATTTTAAGTTTTGGAGTGTTAATTAATTAAAAAATAAAATAAAGGTTGAAAAATGAAATTTATATTTTTCAAAAATCTCTCCGATATCAAGGAAATCGGAGAATCAATTTTTGCAATTTTCCGATTTTCCTTTGATTTATTATAATTATTTTAGTGGAAATACTAGAAAATACATTTTTTAAATTTTAAAATTACCTTAGGGCTTTAAAATTTAATATCTCACCAAATAGACCTAAGAAAAATATGGGATTTGTTCCCAAGTGATTAAGAGTCAAAATGTGACATTTTGGTGAATTTTATTATTTTTATGATTTTTATTATTTTTTTATTGTTAAAATATTAAAATAATACAAAAAAAATTAAATTTTTTAGAAAATTGAAAATTTAATTTTCTTAAATTCCCCTTATACCAGAGAGGCTCCAAAACCAATTTGGTGAGTTTTTGAAAAGTATTTTGAAAGTTATGAATTTTTAAAGTTCAAATTGACTAAATGGCTTAATCAACCCATTTAGTAGGGCTAACCAAGTCCAATTGACTTCAAATTTTTATGGTGGATTCCTCTGATCCTAAAGGTCAGTGGAGAATTGATTTCAAGTCAATTTGATGTATGGTTAGCTCTAATTAATTAGGGATCTATTTTGGGTGTTTAAGCCAATTAGGGTTATTTTAAATGAGTTAACTCAAAACATATTTTTCCTAGGGTCCTCTGGTCATAAGAGACATCACCAAATTTTCCTAGAATTTATTTCACAACATGCTAATTATTGGAATTAAAATACTCAAAATAATAACATGAATTTGAAAAATCAATAACTTCTCATAGGGATGGCCTCTGACTTTGGAAAATTCAGAGAATGTTCCCAAATTCAGAGGCTTCACAAGCCCTATGGTCTCATGCCATGGTGAATTTCTTATATGCATGGAGAATTAAAATAATGAAGAAGGTAAATAAATTATTAAAAATAAAATACTTGATGAAATTGAATAATTTCTTTTCCACATTATTCTCCTCTGTTCACTGAGCAAGAGGGTATTTTTATTTTATTTTTCTGATTTTCCTACACAAAGTTAAGGATTTTTGAAGTTTAGGGAATTAAATAAATCAGAAAAATCCCTAATTTTCTATTTATCTGAGTCGGCGCCGCCTCAGCCTTAGCATCCCCGAAGTGCCGCATGGCGCGCTCCCATTCAACGCCGCCACTTGAGTCAGCAGCCCGGGTCCCGCCTTCCGCATATCATCCGTTGATCCGACCTAATCTGAGCCGTCCGTCCGCGCGTGTATTAAATGAACGACATCCGTTCATCGTCCCCAAGCATCCTCACCCGAGAGCCGTCCACACTAAAACCCTAAGAACTCACTCAATACTTAACAGATTTTCGTGTTCTTATGCTCTATGGATTCATCTTGAAGAGACGAACACATCTATACAGTGATCATGCATTGAAATTAAAGCATTTGAAATGGAGAATCTCCAGAGGCTCGGGATGAAGAATTAGCTCATACCTTTGCTCAGAGAAGTGTGGCTTCAATCTGAGGGTTGTGTCACCTTCGATTGGATCCCGACGAAGCTCCGGATGAAGTCTCCTAGTCTGGTGAATTGCCTAGGTATGATTTCGACGACAGCCGATCACAAAGCTTGGAGGCTAGAGCAACTGGGTGACCTAGAGAGGGGGCATTTGCTGGTGGACTTCTTCCCTTGGTCTGGTGAAGGTGTAGGACCAATCAATTTGAAGATTGATCCACTGTGAAGAAGTGTCCTGGTTTTTGGGCTAAAGTTTGAGCTCAAAATTGAGCTCATCCTGGAGGGAATTGGGTCGGAATTCGGTGGGGATCAAATGCTCTATGTATGGGGAATAGTCCGGAACAATTTTGGCGAGTTTCCTTAAGGTTTGTTTCGGCACCTCTCATGGCCGAGAGGGGGTGGTGTTTAAATAGGAGAGGGTGGAGGGCCTCCCAGGGAGAGTTAGGGCTTGGGATCAGCTGCTCTTGGCAAGAGAAGAACAGCTACAATGGCCACTGGGGATGGGGCAGCTCAGTAGGTGAGAATTCCAAGCTTGGGCTCACATGTGAGCTCTCGGCCATGGATTTTTCCAGTGACCCAGGCGGCTGGCCGGCAGGCATGGGTCACCCTCAGGTCCAGCTGGGTCAGGGCTGGGGTTTAGTGCAGTCAATTGGGCCTTGCCATGTGTAAAGGGGATGGCTTGGATTGGAATGGGAAGAGGCCATTTTGGCTTGGTTTGGGTCAACCCATCATTTTGGGCTTGGTTCACCCTTCAAGGTGGCTTTGGGTGTTGTGGGGAGTCAAAAGGATCGACTGGTTTGGCATGGAGAAGTCCTTATCCAAATATATTTGGATTAAATTTGGGTTAAGGTGAAACATGCTTAAGGTTAATGACTTTTAGGAGGTGCTTAAAGGACCTCCTCCTTTTGCCATTTAAGGAGAGTTGACAACTTAGAGATCCTCATGGCTTGCCAATGGCTTGCATGTGGCTTCATGGCTCCATGTGGCTTGGGAAAAGATTGGGTCAATTTCATAAAAAAGGGATTTTGTGGATTTTGGCATTTTAATGGAAATTGTTATGGGGCTTGATTTGGAATTGTTTAATTGATGGGATTAGAACTTAGGGAATGGCTTTGATTAAGTGGATGGCAAATGGAAATGTCATGTGGGCTTTGGATGAATTTGGGCTTTTGAATTTGAAGGAAATGGGCTTTTAGGAAGGTTTAAGGGAAGTGGGCTTTTTGAATTTTAAAATGGACTTTAGGATGAAATTTTGGTAAAGGCTTGGGCCAAATAATTGTTGGGTTTAGCTCATAAATGTCTTGGAGCAAATTGGGAGTGATTTGGATTTGAATTGGGTTGAATTTGGGCTCCTTTGGTGAATGGGCCAATATAGGTCAAAGTGGGCTAACTTGGGCCAATGTTGGGCTAGGGTTGAAATTGATGTAAAATTAATGTTGGGAAATGTTTTATGGGAGTGTTTTAGAAAGGTTTTGACTTTGGTTGGGCTTCGTTTTTGGGGTTTGGGCTTATTTGGGTTAGGTTTGGGTTTAGGTCAAAATTGGGCTTATTGGTTTTGGGTTGAATTTAAGTGGGGTTTGGGCCTAAATGTTGGGCAAATCATGTTAGTGTTTTTTTTGTAGGGATGTTAAGGAAGGTTTAGAAAAGATTTGGGGTTAATTGGAGTTGAATTGGGTGAGTTTGGGTTAGGTTTGGGTCATGGGTCCAAATTGGGCTTTAAGGCCAAAAGTGAAATTGGATCCAAATGTCAATCAAATTGGACTTGGATTTGGTCTATAATGGTGTTGGGAATGTTGAATTGAAGTTTAGAATTGAATTGGACCAGAATTTGGGTCAATTGGGTATGCTTGGTTTGACATTGGGTTCACTTTGGGCTAAAATGGGTCAAATTGGGGGTTTTGATAAAAGTGGGGTAAATTGACAAAATTGGCCCATGGTGTAGTTGAACAAAATGTAATTGGGAATATTTGGGATTTTCTGGAATTTTCTGGGAATTTTCTGAATTTTTGGATTTTTGGGTCAAGAGGGGTATTTTGGGTATTTGGAGGGTATTGAGAGGTATTTTTGGAATTCTTGGTATTTTTGGGTATGGATGATCAATTTGAGTAATTTGGGAATGTTTGGGAATGATTTTGGGTGATTTGGAAATTTTTGAGAAATTTGGGTAGTTTCAAGGGTTTTGGGTAGGCTAAGTGGGTGTAGGGTCCCGGGGGTCAAAAATTGAAAATTTGGGAAATTGAAGATTGGGTGAATGTAAGTGGAATGAAATCATTTTGGTTGAGCCATGAAGCCATTTCAAGTCCACATGAGCCATGAAGGGACTCATTTGAGGTATCCACATTGTTGTTCCTAACCCTCTTAGCAAAGGGCTTAGGGGTTAAGGACCATCCATGTGAATCACCTACATGAGTCAGGAGGTCAAGTTAGGTATAGGTGTGTGAAAGTGTAGTGTATAGGTGTGTGAAAGTGTAGTGTATAGGTGTAGTGTGTGTGTAAGTCAGCCCCTTCACCAGACCAGGCCACCCAGGGTAGTCCTAAGGCCAAAAAGTCCTATAGGAACTCATCCTTTAAACTTCCACATTTGATTTCAACCCTCTAGGTGATTAGGGGTCTACAGTCAAGTTTGTGGAGTTTGCGGGGAGTTAAGAAGTGGTTTGAATTTCTAAAAGGTGGGTCCCAATTCTAGTCCTCTAAGATAGTCAAAGGAAAGCCTAAGGCTAGATCCTAAGTACTAAAAGAAGAAGAGAAGACCTCATCAAAAATGAGGTCAACAAGTGCATCAGCAAATCCAAGGAAAGTAGCCAGTATTCATGATAATGATGGTATTTGAATGGTTGCATCTCAAGTTTTTGCATTATCTTGGAAAATAGACCATATTCGAATATATTTTTCTCCAACACCCCACATGATTGAAGAAAATTCATTAGGACTAATGATTGATTGTCAAACTTCATTAGAAACTTGACCCACTTTTTAATATGTTTGCAAATTAAATGATTTTATGATGGAATGTATAATGTGGATTCTATGCAAGTATACGTATCGTATCAAGTAATATAGGGCTCTAGTGGAGTCATGGTTATCGATCCCACAGGGATGTTTTTAACAGATTTGTATCAGCTAAATTTAAAGCAATTACTTACTAATATAGTAATCGGAAATTTAAAGTAACTAAAGAAAACTAAAGTAAACTAATGCTTGAAATAAAGTTGATTTAAATAATTCAGAAAAATTATCCTTCTCCTTGTTTTTTTAGAAAATTAAGTGAATGACAAATTTAAATAGAATCTTTGAATTGTATTGTGACAAATAGGAGCATTCCTATTCTTTATCCTTTGGTCCAGGTGCAAAGAACATTGACTAATCCTATGTTTGATTACTGAATCTGTGGCTAGGCTGGGAGGATACTGGATGCCACTTCAGAGCTCCCACGTTCCCGTCACCTGAGGGCTAACATCTTCAATTCAGCTCTCAAAAAACAGGACCAAATTGAATATTTTAGTCTGTCACACTAAAATGTCCAATTCTACGTCCGATAGTTAATATTTTCCTACTTATTTGCACCCTCCTTCCAAGGTTTTTGACTTCCCTGAATATTGGATGTAATTTTTACTATAGTTGATAATTCAACATATTTTAACAACTCAATTGGCCAGATTGAAAGTAAATTAAGTTTTAAGTAAAAAATATCACAATTTAATTTAATATATTAAGTACTTCTATTTAATTTCATCAATTCGCATAATTTTTATAAACAAGGAGAAAGACTAAGAAAACTACTCAGAATGCATGGGAAAAAAACAAAGCATGGATTTCATTTAAAATTAACAACAACAATAAACAAAGATACTTATCTTAATTTCTTCCCCAAGCAGACTCCTTGAAGTTCCTTTGACTTTTCCTTCTATTACATCAAACTTCTAACTAAATAGCACTCAAAGACAAATAAACTCAAGAAACTCACTAATGACAAACTACAGACAAAATTAAGACACCAAAAAGAGACACACAAAAGACTAAAATTCTTCCTCTATTTATAGAGGTAGGCAAAGGTCCAAAGGATGCTTAAACACCTCTTCAAAAAGCATCCAGGTTCAATGTATTTGCATTTTAGACTGTCTCGCCGTCGGCGGGAAACGACCTCGCCGTCAGCGGGGCTTCTAGAAGGTCTTCAAACAGCGCGATCTCGCTGTCGGCGGGCTCGGGCTCGCTGTCGGCGAGGTAGTTATAATTCCTTCAGAAATTCTCCTCATGATCTCTCCATCGGCGGCCTCGATCTCGCCGTCGGCGACTTAGTTCAATTTGCATGAATTTCTTCCTTTTTGATCCAAATTCGCTCCATTTCATGCTTTTTGCTTCCAGCACATATAAATCTTCATTCCTGCAGTAAAATAAAGAAAATACCTTTCCTTAAAGTACAATTTCATCAAAAATAGATATGAATTTCTTAATGTATTTTTCTGTGATCAAAACTATAAATGCTATTAATAGACCCAATAACCTATATTCTAACTATTACAACCTAGGTTGTAAAAACAATCCTATTTTAACCGAAACAACAATTAAAGTCGTGGAAGTCAACAATGGGTGAACAATCAAGTAGACCCATTGTAAAACTAGATCAAACAAGCTAATTCTAACTTTAGACATATTTATCCTCCGAGATTTAGGCAAAAAGTTAAGGAGAATAAGTTGTCTAAAGATGAAGTGGTGTTACAAATGGCAATCAATTACAATGTCAAAGTGCTGCTATTCAAAACTTTGAGAATCAACTAAGACAAATTGCTAATCACTTAGCATTATCCTGTCGGCCGCTAAATTAGAAAAATTCTAGGCCGTCGGAATAGGAATCTTGTTAGCAGTTATTAAAACATAATTTAATTTAATATATATATATATAATTTTGAGAACTATTTTTTAAATTTTGATAACATGAGACCAAACTGATCTTATATTTTAAATAGTATAAGGGATCAAGCACAACACTGCAAGTGATGTACTTATCTTAAGGAATAGACACATTACTTGTTGGTTAGACTCAATTAAATAAACTGTAGAATTTATGACATCGTTTTGATCTATAAAACCTTTTTTTGTTGACTATCAAGTTTCCATCTTTAATATAGAAGATTAAATAGGGTTTGTATTAAGCTGGGTTTCAAGTTCACTGTAGAGGCAAGCCTCTATAGTTAATTACATCTTAAGTAATGGAAGCTGGTTAAGAATACTCTTGATTAATATTATTGGTTTTGTCTTCAAGAATTTCAAAGTTTAAGATTTTAAGATTTAACAAAGGAATATTAAATGGGAGAGATCGAATAAGGAGAAAACTAGGGTATGTGACCCGATATAAATATATGCGTACTAAAATCTTCTTTCCCGGCAGCGGCGCCAAAAACTTGACCCGAAGTCCTCTGAAGATCAACATACTAATTAATGCTTTCAAAAATATATGTTATAAATAATAATAGCGGCTAGTGTATATAAATATAATTTTATGGAAAATATTTTACACACTAGGGGTACTACGCAAGTATACGTATCGTATCAAGTAATATAGGGCTTTGAAACAAAGAAACCAGTATTGTTCCCATGAGGAGAGAGTTATAGATCTTTAAATATTTTCATTTTAAAGTATTTCTTTTATAATCAAAAATAAAATATCTTTAATTTACTAGATGCAATAATAAAGTAGAAATAAAATAATTGATGTAAATAGGAATAAGAAAGCAACTCTCTCCCTTTCAATTAATCCAAGATTTTCTAAGATAATGATAATATTCATGGAGAATATAAATTTATGGTATTGTGCCAAAAAGAAGCATTCATATTCTTTACCCTTTGATGCAGTGCAAAGAACATTGGCAAGCCTATAGATCAGGTCCGAATGTATTGTTAGTAGAATGGGTTGATCTAGGCTCACACTACTAGATGTCCAAGGGTGGCTATGGTCGGCCCTACTAGTGACCCTTTCCTTTTCTATAAACCAAATCATAAGATTTTAGTCTGTCACTCTAAAAACTTATCAATTCTACGCCCAATATATAACATCTTCCTATTTATTTGCACTTCACCTTGAATAACCCGCACAAGGCCTTCGACTACCTAATGATTCACGTGATATCTACAAAGTTAAGAATTCATCTCCTTCTTGGTCTCAAAACTCTTCAACAGGTTTTAAGAATTTAAATGGCCAATTTAAATAGTAAATTAAGAACCGGTATTAATATCATCACAATGTTTTGAAAATATATGATTTTTAATTCTCCGACGAATTTTGTATTATCTTATTCATCTTTTCATAATTGAAAGGAGAAAGTAAAGTAACTACTCAGAACACATTGAAATTAAATAACAAAACATAATAAATAAAATTTGAATCAAAATAAAAATACTTATCTTAGATGTTTCTCCTACTAAACTTCTGATTCATACTAACTCCACAGCGTAATGAACTACAGATGCACAAACTCTTTCAAACTCTAAATACAAACTCTAAAATAAACTCACTAATTTATAAAGGAAAGTAAAAAGGTGGCCCTAATATGATCTCTCTAATTCTCTCTCTTGGTTGGACTCTATATAGGGGGCAAAATGGGGCTTTTTTTCTAAAGGAATACCCTCCTATTTATAAGCTTCAAGGGTTGCCTCAAAGCACCTCTTCAAAAAGTGTCCACATTCAATGAATCTTTTAGAAGGTGTGTCTGGTGCCTAGGTGCCGGAATCTGGTGCCTAGGTGCCGGACATCGCGTCCAGTTCTTTGCACCTCTTCACTTTGGATCGCACCTCTTTGCAATTAAAACCGTTTTGAAGCATCCAAATAAATTGTATCACATGTCCTATAAACCAGGAACAACTGCCAGTCTTCTAGAATGTCCAATAACCGCTCACACCTTCAAATTAACAACCCAAAAGTTGTTAAAAACTTAACAGTTTTCTGTATCGAGCTGGTGCTTAGGCGCCGGACTCTATCGCCTAGGCGCCAGGCCAGTAATTTCAACAATTTTTCATTTTGGCTCTATTTTTGCTCCTTTCTACTCCTTTTTCATATTTTTCTCCTTCTTGAAAATTTTTGTATCACCTACATCCAAAAACACAAAAATACCTTTCATTAAAATATAATATCCTTAAATTTTAATAAAAATCAAGGCATAAAAATTGGTATTTTTTTCATGGATCAAAATCCCCCAAACTTAAACGTTACTTGTCCTCAAGGAACCCTTTTTACTATATAAAATGTATAACATTTGGAATGAAAAGGTAAATATTTAAGACTCCTTATGATTTTAGATTTTATAAAGGCTTTAGTAAATCATTAACCAAATTTCACTAACTAAGTTTAATTTTAATAATTTAAAGAATATTCTAACTACAAAATCATAAGACTTCAAAAATTTTACATTCACTTTGAAAATAATTTTAGTTTATTATATTATGATCGCATAAGTTATTTACAAAAAAAATCTTCATGAAATTCTTTTCTAATAAAAATACATGCATAAAAATTAAGTAATATATGTAATCTGTTTTGTTTTTATAAGTTAATTCAAGTGAAGCCAATTTTTTATTAGGCATTTCCTCAAGCTTCTCCCCTCTTTTTCTCTTATCTATCTTCTTTCTTTCTTTTTTTTTTTAAAGAGAGGATTACTGTATCCAGATAGTCTGTTAATGGTTTTGAACTTCACTAACCTTAACTTATATTTTCAAACTTATACATTTTCACTTAATTATTATAACATAAATAGATTTCAAAAAGAATTTCAATCTATTCTTTTTCGAGTTATAATTTTTGATTTCGTAATACTTCTAAAATTCAATTATCTCTACAATGAATACAAAAATTTCTTAATCTTATTCTTCTTTAAGTTGAATAATTCTATTCTTAAAATCAATCAAAGTTATTAAAATTTTTTATTAACTCCACTAAATTATTTATAATTTAAAAAATTTAAGTGATCTTAAATAGATTCTTCATTCCTCATGTCATGTTAAAAATTTTTATTTTAAAAAATATTAGTTCTTAAAGGACAAATAAAATTTAAATTTGAATGTATTTTCCCTTTCCCCCAAACTTAAGTTTTGGTCTATCATGAAATTTTTTTTTTAAGTATGAGAGAAATAAAAACATAATTTTAAAAAGGAATTTTTATAAGTATGTAAAAAAAATTCTAGAAAGAAAACTTTACTTCTACACATGCTTTTATGAATAATACTGAAATAATGAAGCAGGTATAAAAGTAAGCAGGCTCATTAGTAATTAAATTAAATGACTATACTACTTATAATAACAGAAATATAACAACAATACTAACTACTAAACAGTAGGTTGAAATAGAAATAAACATAAATTTATCCAAATTTCAACACAATACATTAAAAATATTCTAACAACAGTCTCAACACCAAACAATCCACACAAAGTACATAAACAAATCTAAACTAGCAAACAACAAAAAATAGTCAATACTAGCAAACAAACTAAACTAACAACAGACTTAGCACAACTCAGAGGTAAATCAGGCTACTAATCACTATCTGTGGCCTCATCATTGTCATCATCACCAAAAGAAAACTCAACATCCTTAGGATCAACATATGGTGAGAAACTGGGAAAGGTAGGAAACTGAACATCATGCTCTCCCTTCAGGAATCTAATGAGAGCTTCATCATAATCAGCATTGTAACTACTGTTCCTCTTGGTATACTCAGATAAATGATCAGTTTTCTTATGAATAGAATCAACTCTGTAGTGAGTTTGAAATAACTCATGCTGCTGCTCTATAAACTGATTATGCATTGATTCTCAAAAACTAGCTGGTGGCTCAGCTGTAGAAGTAGAAGTTCTGTAAAATCTCTTCCATGAAGACAATCAAAGTATTAACACTCTCCTGCCCAATTGACTTGGTAGACTTCAGCTTCTCCTCAGAAATATCAGCAGTGACTCCATTGCTAACACATAAAGAGTAGATCAAAGATGGGAATCCCAGTCCCACAGAAGTGCTGGATCTAGCAGTAGACTCCACATAATCATAAATAATACTGTCGACATCTATCAGCTTCCTCTCCTGAATGCAATAGTTTAGGATAGCTCTTTCTCTGGTAACTTCACTCAGGTGTTGGAAGGTAGAAGTCTAGCAGAAATAAAATAATGCCAAGCCTATGAAACATCATTTAGCTTAGAAGATTTGAAATTTACCCATTTTTCATTCCAGATCTTCCAGGCTCTAGTACCGTCAGTTAAATAAGTAATAATCATCTCAAGATCTCCCTCAGATGGAGATAATCCAGAATAGTAACACTCGATGGTAGGTGGCAGTCCATAAAACACATTGATCCTCTCCGGAGTAAATCCTACTCCAATACCTCTAACGAAGACTTTGTAGTCTTCCGCATCTAAAAAGTTAGCATAAAATTCACGAACGACTGGAATAACAGCAACAGCAGTGAAAAAATAAAATCGTTGCCAGTTGTGTGCAATGATTGTGTTCTCAATCATTTCACCCGGATTGTAAAGCTTCGCTCTGAGATAAACTTTCTCGACGTCGCAAATTCGTGATATCGAAAATGTGCTACCGCAGTCGTGAACTTGCTATTGTCAAAATTTTCTCGTCCCTTCCCTCCTTAGATTTCGGTGCCATCTAAACATGAAAGAAAACAAGAACAAATTTAGGAATCAAATATTTAAACTCTTTTAAGTATAAGAAACTTAAAATAAGTTTAAAAATCCCAATAGAATACCTAAAAATAAAAAATTTTCTCAAAATTTTGATTTTTAGCAAAACATAGGAAAAACTATGGTGAAAATCGAAAATAAATGAATTAGAGTGTAGATCTGACCTCGAGACGAAGAAATCAAGTTATTTCGCGCCAAAAACTTGATGTTTTGACCTCAAAATGGATCTAAGAGGTGTATTGTCACAAAAATTGGGAAGGAGATGAAGCTTAGGCGTCATCCATGGCTAATGGGGTTTATATGTTAATTTTTGTTTAAGCAGGCCGAACCGGCGCTTAGGCGCCGAATTCTGGCGCCTAGGCGCCAGACTTGCCATTCATAAAAATCACTCTAAAAATTTTATTTTCCACCAAAATTCATAAATTCAACTTCCAATTACTCTTATTAGAGTAGGGCTTTAGTTTCTAACTTACAAAACATTTTCCAAAAATTTTAAAAATTAAATATTAAATCCACCAATCAAACACATGGTTTAAATCAAACTCCTCTAATTTCCATTTATAATCTTCAATATTGGCTCAATATACTTCAGATAAGTCTAATATAATGATTCAAATCCTAACACATAATCAAACAACACAATTTGGAAACAAATACAACACACACTGAACATGAAAGCAAATACACAAACAAACACAATCGATTCACTAAATCGATACAACGACTTACTAGATAAATCACGATCTCACCAAATCACTATCTAATTTCCATTATCTTGGCAAGGAAAACTATTCAGCCCACTTGGGAAGAACACTAATGCTCTTGGAAAATCCGTAGCCGTTTTCTCGTCGATCCAATTGTTGTTCGCATACATCTCCACTTAAGCATCTTGATAAGCCGCTAGATGATAAAATTGATGTTTTGCCTGCCATTCCTGATGTTCAATTTGATGATACATCTCATGGAGGTGATCTCCAATGCTTTTGAAATCTGCTTCAAATTTATCAAGACGACTAGAAATTTTCTCCAAACTTACAGCGATGAAACCATTGAAGTAGGGTTGATGATCTTTTGGACCTTTGTCTCTAGCCTCTTCTCCAAGATTTCTCCTCTAAATTTCTTCAAAAATCCTCTCTAATCTCTTAAGAATGGAATGTATGGGTCGAAATAATTATTTCATAGGGATTGGGGATGAAGATGGGTTAATTTAAAGGTGAAAATCGTGTGAAAAACTCAAAATTTTTGGTTTTTACATGACCCAGTAACTGTGGCTCTTAGGCGCCAAATCTGGCGCCTAGGCGCCAGACCCATCGACACACAGCTTATTCTGGCGCTTAGGCGCCGAATTCGGGTGCTAGGCCCCAGAACCATGTTCGACTCCGTTTCGCCTAACGTCAAATTTCAAAATTTCGTTCTCCAAAAATAGGTAAATTATAATGGTAAGATCAGAACAATCTCAATAACACAATTATACATAATTTCAATGAAGGTTAACTTGATCTCCTTTTTACTCACATATGAAATGGAGTGATCCAATGTCCAAACTTTTATATACTTCAAGATAATTTTTAATTTTCTGAAGTTATATAAAATTAGTCAAGATCGAGGCATAACCATACATTAAAAATGTAAAAACACACTAAAAATAAAATCTATGGGTTGCGTCCCATCAAGCGCTCGGTTTAACGTCGACAGCCTGACCTAAGTAATTGTTTAATCAGGTTGACTTAATTCATAAGCCTCTTTATAAATCTTTTTAATGTCTCCGAAATAAGGCTTTAATCTTAATCCATTAACTTTAAAAAATTTTCCCATTTTGGGGTCTTTAATATCCACAGCTCCATATTGGTATACTTTTTCAATTATATATGGTCCTATCCTTTTTTATCTCAATTTTCCAGGAAAAAGTCTTAAAGGAGTATTAAATAGTAATACTTCTTGTCCAGGCTCAAATATTTTTCTTGAAATCTTTTTATCATGTAATACTTCATTTTCTCTTTATAAATTTTTGCATTATCATATGATTCATTTCTTATTTCATCCATCTCATTTAATTGCAATAATCTTTTTTCTCCTGCAATATTCAAATCAGAATTAAACTCCTTTATCACCCAATAAGCTTTATGTTCAAGTTCAACAGGTAAGTGACAGTGTTTTCTAAAAACTAACCGGTAATGTGACATTTCGATTGGTGTCTTATAAGCTATTCTATAAGCCCATATTGCAGAATCAAGTTTATCAACCTAATCAGTTCTTTTAGGATTAACAGTCTTCTCTAAAATTCTTTTAATTTCATTGTTTGATACTTCAGCCATTCCACTTGTTTGTGGGTGATATGCAACTGCAATTTTATGTTTGATTCCAAATTTTTGCAGTAATGATTGAATTCTTATATTTCTACAATGACTTCAACCATCTGTGACAATTACCTTAGGCATTCCAAATCTTGAAAAAATCATCCTCTTTAAAAATTTAGATACACTTTTGGAGTCACAGTTAAGCAAAGCTACAGCTTCAATCCACTTTGAAACATAATCAACTGCTAATAAAATATAAATTTTTCCAGATGATGGTACAAATGGTCCCACAAAGTCTAAACTCATATATCAAAATTTTCAACTTTCAATATATAGTTTAAAGGCATTTCATCTTTCTTGGATAAATTTTAGGATCACATGTTTTAACATAATGTCTCACATCTCTAAATAATGTAGGCCAATAAAATCCTAAATTTAAAATTTTAAATGCAGCTTTATCTACTCCAAAGTGTTCTCCAAAATCGGAATCATGACATTTTTGAATAATAGCAATAGTTTTTTTATAAGGTACGCATCTTCGAATTATAGAATCTCTTCTTAATTTAAATAAATGAGGATCTTCCCAAATATAATATTTAGCATCATTTTTAAATTTCTTAATAAAATTTTCATTCAATCCATAAGGTAGAATATTGCTAACTAAATAGTTAACGATATCTGCATATCAAGGTGTTTGGTATCCTTGAATAACATATAAATGTTCATCAGGAAATTTATCATTTATGTTTTCTTCAGTAATAACATCATTCTTAATTCTAGATAAATGATCAGCAATTTGGTTGTCTGTCCCTTTTCTATCCACTATTTGAAAATCAAATTCTTGTAGAAGTAAAACCCATCTTATTTGTCTAGGTTTAGCATCTTTTTTTTTACATTAGATATTTAATAGCGGAATGATCAGTATGAACTATGCATTTAGTACCAAGAAGATAAGGTCTAAATTTATCAAAGGCATATACTATAGCTAGAAGCTCTTTCTTAATATTAGTGTAATTTCTTTGTGTTTCAGTGAGAGTTTTACTAGCATAATATATAAATTTGAAAATTTTCTCATATTTTTGTCCCAATACAGCTCCAATTGAAAAATCATTTGCATCGGACATTAATTCAAAAGATTCTTTCCAATTAGGTACAACAATGATAGGTGCAGTTATTAATTTTTCTTTTAAAACATTAAAAGCATTAACACAGTCTTATTTAAATTCAAATTTAACATCTTTTTCTAATAAATGACAAAGAGGTTTAGCAATTTTAGAAAAATCCTTTATATATCTTCTATAAAATCTTGCATGACCTAGAAAACTTCTCACATCAGTAACAGTAGTAGGTGGTTGTAATTCAACAATAATTTTCACTTTTGCTTGATCTACTTCCATCTTTTTTTGTGAAATCTTGTGACCAAGTACAATGCCTTCTGTGACCATGAATTGACATTTTTCCCAATTAAGAACTAAATTTGTTTCTTCACATCTTTTTAGAATTTTGGCAATATTTTCCAAACAAGATTTAAAAGAAGTTCCAAAAACTGAAAAAATCTTCCATGAATATTTCAATTCCTTTGTCAATCAAATCACAAAATATTAACATCATACATCTTTGAAACGTTGCAGGTGCATTACATAAACCAAAAGGCATTCTTCTAAAGGTAAATGTTTCATAAGTACTTGTAAATGTTGTTTTCTCTTGGTCCTCAAGAGTGACATGTAATTGACGATAACCAGAATATCCATCCAGAAAACAGAAATATGAGTGTCCAGCTAATTTATCAAGCATTTGATCCAACAAAGGTAAAGGAAAATGATCATTTCTAGTGGCGTCATTTAATTTCCTATAATCAATGCAAATTCACCATCCAGTAACTTATCTTGTAGGAATTAGTTCATTTTTATCATTGACAATGACAGTTACTCCTCCTTTTTTTGGAACGCAATGAATAGGACTTACCTATTGGCTATCTGAAATAGGATAAATAATACCAGCATCTAACCATTTAACAATTTCTTTTTTATCAACCTATTTCATGATAGGATTTAATCTTCTTTGCGGTTCAATAGTAGGTTTAAAATTTTCTTCTATTAAAATTCTATGCATACAAATGGACGGGCTTATTCCTCTTATGTCAGCAATTGTCCAACCAAATGCTTTCTTATAATTCTTTAACACTCCTATCACTTTTTCTTCTTGATCTTTACTTACCTCAGAAGAAATAATAATAGGTAAAGTTAATGGATTTCCCAGAAATGCATACTTTAAATGTGAAGGTAACATTTTTAATTCCAAGTTCGAGGGCTTTTTTAATTGAGGGTAAAAGTATATCATTTTGAGTTATGTCCAAAGTTTCCCAATTATCTTTAATATAATGAGTTTCTTCTTCTTTAAGTTCTTCATCTTCATCGGCTAATAATTCAAAATTTTCTTCAGAAATGACTTTACTTTTTCTTGATAATGTTTCTCAATTAAATAATCAATTATATCCATTCGATAACATTTTTCTTTGTCAGGGTATTTCATTGATTTAAGACATTAAATTTAATTACTTGATCATTAACTCTCATGTTTAATTCTCCTTTTTGCACATCAATCATAGCTCGTCTTGTCGCTAGAAATAGGTATTTCTTTATCTTCTTCCATATCAAGAACAATGAAATCTACAGGGAAGATAAATTTATCTACTTTAACAAGAACATCCTCTATAACTCCTTTAGGGTAAGTGATAGATCTATCAGCTAACTGAAGGCTTACAGTGGAGGGAGTAATCTCTCCTAAATTTAACCTTCAAAAAATAGAAAATGGCATGAGATTAATACTTGCTCTTAAATCGCATAAAGCTTTTCCACAAAACTATTGTCCAATAACACAAGGTATAGTAAAACTTCCAGGATCTTTAAGTTTTTGAGGTAAGTTTTTTCGAATTATTGCACTACATTCTTCACTTAATGCAACAGTTTCAAAAGCTTCAAATCATCGTTTCTTACTTAAAATATCTTTCATAAATTTTGCATAAGTTGGCATCTATTCCAGAGCTTCAGCAAAACGTATGTTTATAGTAAGTTTCTTAAAAATTTCAAAGAACTTAGAAAATTGATGATCAAGCTTCTGTTGTTTAAGTCTTTGAGGAAAAGGTGGTGGTGGTTTTTCAACTTCCATATTAATAGAAATATCAGTTTGATCTTTATTAGGAGAAGGAGTTTCTTTAGATTTTTCAATCTCTTCAACCTCAATCTCATTTCAATTTCATTCTGCATTTTTTCTTTTAATTCCTTTCCACTTATAAGTTGTACAGCTTTAACATGTTCATGTTCTTTTCCAATTTCTTTTGGATTAATTTCAACATTACTAGGAAGAGTTCCTGTGGGTCTATAATTAATTAAATTAGCGATTTGTCCCATTCGATTCTCAATATTACGAATAGCAGTGTTTTGATTTTGTAATTGATTACTTAGTTGTAAAATTAATTCTTCTATAGATAAATTTTTCTATTGATTGTTAAATCCAGGTGGTTTATAGTTTGAATTAACTTGCTTATTCCAATTTCCAGTGGGATGAGATTGATTATTACCCCATTGTTGTGAATTATTCTAGTTAAAATTAGGGATTTTTCCATCCAGGATTATAATAATTTGAATAAGAATTATTTTTGCTAGCAATAGCTTGTAAAGTTTCAATAGTTTGAGAATCTTCAATATTAGCAGAGTTATTATGTGATATATTAATAGCAAAACTATCTAATTTCTTAGACATTGCTCGCTACTTGTGAAGCTAAAATATAAAAGGCTTCATTATCATGAATACTTGTCATTCTTTTAGGATTAATCCTTTCAGAAGGCCATTGAAAATTATTGTTAGCCATTTCTTCAATTAAAGTGTAAGCTTCTTCAAATGATTTAGACATTAAAGAACCTCCAGTAGCAGCATCAATAATTGATTTTTAAGATCCAATTAATCCATTATAAAATGTTTTAATAATTAACCAATGAGGTAAAACATGATGAGGACATTTTCTTAATAGTTCTTTAAATCATTCCCAAGTTTCATAAATTGTCTCCCCGTCAAATTGACTAAATGAAGTAATATCATTTCTTAATTTAGCTGTTTTAGAAGGAGGAAAATATTTAGCAAGGAATTTTTGTGTCATTTCAGCTCATATTTTAATAAAACCTGTTGCTAATGAGTTTAGCCACATCTTTGCCTTATCTCTTAAAAAAAAGGAAAGAGT
Source organism: Papilionanthe hookeriana x Papilionanthe teres (assembly GCA_022702705.1). NCBI lineage: Eukaryota > Viridiplantae > Streptophyta > Magnoliopsida > Asparagales > Orchidaceae > Papilionanthe > Papilionanthe hookeriana x Papilionanthe teres. Next base: position 154,585,664 of record CM040424.1, read on the forward strand.
CTAAGCCTAATAGCATCATCATAAACATTGTTATATTTCAAAGTAGCACAAGGTTCTAAAAAACTAGCAAGATGTAAATTTGGATCCTCATTTGGTGTTCCACTAAATTGATTGTTTTGAACCATTTGAATAATAGACGGTTTAAGCTCAAAAGAATTAGCATCTATAGTGGGTATTTGAATACTACTATGAAGTTCATCAACTGTAGGGTTAGCATAATCCCTTAATGGTTTATAAACATTTTGATCATTAATTTCAATTGGATTTTGTAAATTGTTATGTAAAATAGTAATTTCTTAAAATTTTTGAATTTATTTTCTTTTTTTAATTCTTGTAACAGTTCTTTCTAATTCAGAATCTAAAGGTAATAATCCTTCAGGTCCAGAACTACGCATAAAATATCAATTAGCAAGAATTAAAATAAATATTATTATTATATAGATGTTTTTTTGTTTTTTTTATAATAAAGAAAAATGAATAAAATAGAAATACTTAAAATCTAAAAGTTTGCCTCTGCTTTCCCTGGTACTGGCGCTGAAAACTTGACCCGATATAAATTTATGCGTACTAAAATCTTCTTTCCTGGCAACGGCGCCAAAAACTTGACCCGAAGTCCTCTGAAGATCAACGTATTAATTAATGCTTTCAAAAATATATGTTATAAATAATAATAGCGGCTAGTGTATATAAATATAATTTTATGGAAAATATTTTACACACTAGGGGTACTACGCAAGTATACCTATCGTATCAAGTAATATAGGGCTTTTAAACAAAGACCCCAGTATCATTCCCACAAGGAGAGAGTTATAGATCTTTAAATATTTTTATTTTAAAGTATTTCTTTTATAATCAAAAATAAAATGTCTTTAATTTACTAGATGCAATAATAAAGCACAAATAAAATAATTGATGTAAATAGCAATAAGAAAGCAACTTTCCCCCTTTCAATTAATCCAAGATTTTCTAAGATAATAATAATATTCGTGGAGAATATAAATTTATGGTATTGTGCCAAATAGAAGCATTCATATTCTTTACCCTTTGATCAATGTGCAAAGAACATTGGCTAGCTTATAGATCAGGTCCGAATGTATTGTTAGTAGAATGGGTTAATCTAGGCTCACACTACTCGATGTCCAAGGGTGGCTATGGTCCGCCCTACTAGTGACCCTTTCCTTTTCTATAAAGCAAATCATAAGATTTTAGTCTGTCACTCTAAAAACTTATCAATTCTACGACCAATATATAACATCTTCCTATTTATTTGCACTTCACCTTGAATAACCCGCACAAGGCCTTCGACTACCCAAGGATTCATGTGATATCTACAAGTTAAGAATTCATCTCCTTCTCGGTCTCAAAACTCTTCAACAGGTTTTAACAATTTAAATGGGCAATTTAAAAAGTAAATTAGAAATCGCTATTAATATCATCACAATGTTTTGAAAATATATGATTTTTAATTCTCCGACGAATTTTGTATTATCTTATTTATCTTTTCATAATTGAAAGGAGAAAGTAAAGTAACTACTCAGAACACATTGAAATTAAATAAAAAAACATAATAAATAAACTTTGAATCAAAATAAAAATACTTATCTTAGATGTTTCTCCTACTGAACTTCTGATTCCTACTGACTCCACAATGTAATGAACTACAGATGCACCAACTCTTTCAAACTCTAAATACAAACTCTAAAATAAACTCACTAATTTATGAAGGAATGTGAAAAGGTGGCCCTAATCTGATCTCTCTAATTCTCTCTCTAGGTTGGACTCTATATAGGGGGGCTAGATGGGACTTTTTTTCTAAAGGAATACCCTCCTATTTATAGGCTTCAAGGGTTGTCTCAAGGCATCTCTTCAAAATGTGTCCACATTCAATGAATCTTCTAGAATCTGGAGCTTTGGCCCCATACACCGCGTCCAGTTCTTCGCACCTCTTCACTTTATATCGCATCTCTTCGCGATTAAAACCGTTTTGAAGTGTCCAAATACATTGTTTTACATGTCCTATAAACTTGGAACAACTGCCAGTGTTCTAGAAGGTCCAATAGCCGCTCACACCGTCAAAATAACTGCCCAAAAGTCTTCAAAAACTTAACAGTTTTCTGTATCGAGCTGGTGCTTAGGCGCCGGACTCTAGTGCCTAGGCGCCAGGCCAGTAATTTCGACAATTTTGCATTTTGGCTCTATTTTTGCTCCTTTTTACTCCTTTTTCATATTTTTCTCCTTGAACATTTTTGTATCACCTACATCCAAAAACACAAAAATTCCTTTCATTAAAGCACAATATCATTAAAATTTCATAAAAATCAAGTCATAAAAATAGGTATTTTTTTCTTCGATCAGTATGCCATGGATTATGAGGAGAAACTTTGTGACTTCTTCGAGTCCCCTATGGTTTGGCTTCAATTTTGAAGTATTTAATGTTTCTTCCTGTAAATTTTATTATTAAGGTCTTGCATTTGCATGATATTAATCATACAAATAGCCTAGAAGATAGGAGAGTTTATGTCATAACGAACGACAACCTCAGAATCCTAAGACGTGTTAGGACTTCTGTTGCATAGAATAGTTGTACAAAGGCCTAAAGATAAGTTGAGGATTTACACCATACCAAATGGACCATGTCAAAGTTTTATGGCTTTTTTTTAAACTAGAGGAAGATAATTTCTATTGTAGATTTGTTTGCTCTCTTGAAGGTATTCTTCTGTAGGTCTTCGTCGTACTTCCCTCAGTATATGCCCTAAGCTCCTCGCTGAAGTAGCAGCCTTAAAGTCTAAGATTCAAAAGGTTTTACCATTTATATATCAAGTTTTATTGTTATTGTTGTTGTTGTTCAAGTGTCTTTTTCAGGATAAATTATAAGTTAAGTAGAATGATACCGGTTAGGATCCCACGGTTCCCTCATTCTGGCACCACTATTTTCTTTTGAAGTTACTTAGTCTAAATAAGTTATTAAGCTCTTTTAAATCGGGGAAATCTTGTTAGCAATCCAAAAGGATTGATTTATGGGCATTCACTAGGTTTAAATGTGTATGTTTAACTTTGAAAATGTGTTTTGTTGTTTGTTGTTTTGAAAATGTTTAAGTTTAACTGTGAAAATGCTTTATCTTAACTTTTAAAATTGTTGTTTTAATTTTTTTTAATGTTGTTTCAACTAAGCCTACATTAAAGAAGTAGTAAATTGCAAAAATAAAATGATAGTAAATAAACTATAAATGTGTACCTGTCATCTTCTCACCGCTCCCACTGAAATGTTAGCAATCATAATCGTGTATATATTGCAATGTAAGAGTGACTACAAAATGGTAATGAGGACTTAATGGTTTAAGCTCAAAAGAGACCACGATTCATAACTTGATGGATCCTTAAAGTTTTCAAGAGTGGTTTTCATGAACAAAGAATAATAAACTCAATAGCTCTTCAAAATATCCATAAGATTATAAAAGTGTTCGGGGCATAACCATGAACAACTTTTAAGAATTCTTTGAGTCATTTTGAGTTCACTTCAATTCATTATGTTTTTGAATGGGCCACCCCAAGGTTCATTGTGTTTGACATGTGCTCATTTTTATATATCTTAATTAACCCGTGAGAGAGGGAAAAACAAACTTGAGCTTGTAGTGTTTGAAGGGGATTAATCATGGTTTATCTTCCAACTAACTCTCAAGTATCTTTATATTAAACTTAGCTCACTACAAAGTTCTTAAGACTCTAGGGATAAATGTGTAGTTTAGGAAAAGTCATATTTAAGAAGATTTAATTCAAAGATTATCCTACGTCTTAATCATTGGTTTAGGATTTTAGTTTAGTTGGTTAATGATTTCTTGACATATGTCTGATCTACCTTAAAATTTACTATTTTATGAATAAATTATTCTTATATTTTTAAGGATATTATGCTTTAATGAAAGGTATTTTTATGTTTTTGGCTGCAGGTATAAAAAGATGAGTTTAAGTACAAAAAGAAGCAAAATTGGGGATTTATGAAGAAAAATGAAGAAAATCAGTCTGGCGCCTAGGCACCGGAGACGGTTAGAGTGGTTAAATTTAGAATTTTGGCGAGTCCAAAGTATTCTAGAGGACCCCAGATGATAGAGCACATTTTAAATAAAGGATACAATGAATCTAGACACATTTTGATGAAGAGGTGTGTCCCATGGAGCAAAAAGGCGGGTAATTGAACATTTGACCTAGCGCCTAGGTGCTACAGTTATTTTATAGAAGATTCGTTGAATGTGACTGATTTTTGAAGATGTGCCTTAAGCAACCCCTGGTCATTTTCTAAGCTCTATAAATATAAATTTGCCAAGAGGAGTCATTTTTAGAGTCATTCTTAATTAACACTTAGTTTCTTTTATCTTAAAGTCAAGTTTATAAGAGTTTAGTGAGTGTTTGTGATTCCCTGAAGTGTAAAGTTCTGTAACGAGTCAGAGAAGTCAGAGAATTTTAAAGGATTGCTTCAGTGAAGATTATAGATATGTATTTGTAAAATAACATTTAAGTTGTGTGGTTTAGATTTAATGATTATGAATATATTTTGTTGTGTTAATCCAAAACTTTTTGAGTAGTTTTCTTCTCTTCTCCTTACATATATAATGTAATTAAGTCAAGAGGTTTTAATTTTTGTTTAAGAACTTTTTCTTTTTCTTATTATAAATTGTGATGATATTTGACCTAAACTTCTTTTACATTACAACTTGGCCAATTGTATTGTTAAAATCTGTGGAGAAATCTTATAGACCTGACCATGGGCTAAGATTTCTTAACTTGTAAGTATCACTTTTCACTTTAGAAGATCATAAGTTATGAACTGAAGAGGAGTGCAAATATATAGGGAGATAAGATTTGAAGGGCATAAAATTAAATATTTTTTAGCGTGACAGACTAAATTCTATCAATTGGTTTAAAGTGAGGAAAATGGGTTACTGCTAGTTCCTATAGAGAGGGCACAGTGGGTAATCTAGAAGTGAGAGCCTAGAATCTACTCAGCACTACTAATAACACATTTTACAACAACCTTTAGACTAACCAATGTTCTTTATGCCCAGATCAAAAAAGTAAATAATATTTATGTTCCTATTTGTCACAATACAACATTTTAAGTTCTAAACAATTTAAATTCCTCTACTTATTATATAAATATTTGTAAGGAGAAAGTATTTTAAATCAAGTATTTTATTCTCCTGCTTAGACATTTACTTGCATAATTGTGAAGGTTTATTAAGTTTAATTTTACTTTTGTTTGGTGATTAAAAATTAACACTTTGTTTTGTTAAAGTTTTATTTTAATTTTCACAAATTTCCTTGTGGGATCAATATCTGAAATTTTAAAAAGAAAATCCTATATTACTTGAATTGATACATATACTTGCGTAATACCCCTAGTGTGTTTATCATTATTATCTAATAAAATATTTAAATCTTGCACTCTAGCCGCTTATTTTAGGGTCGAGTTTACATATTTTTGCAAGTTTAATTATCTGCATAATTGCGGTCGGGTCAAACTTTTGGTGTCATTTGCGGGGAGATTAATTTTAAATTAAAAGAGATTAAAAAATAAAATTACAAAAAATAATATATAATATAAATAAAAATAAATATATGATGCTTCACTTCATTTTTTAGTTTTTATGTGCTACTTTATTTTCATAAAATCTTTTTATTTTTGTATGTGTAGTTTAGGATCTGAAGGTATAGTACCTTATGATTCTGAATTAGAACGAACTATAAGAAAATAAGAAAAGAGAAATAACTTCAAAATATTCAAGAAATGGTGAATATACCTCGAAATAATCCTAAAATTATAATTGAAGATAATGAGCAAAAAAATTTACAAAAACCTTCAAGGGAGTTTAATAACCATATAACAGATGAAATTCATTTAAGTATATAAATCCTTGTTGTAGCTGCAAACTTATTTGAACATTAACATGCTATTATACAAATGATACAACATAATCAATTTGGGGGATCACCATTTGATGATCCAAATTTACATGTTGCTAGTTTTTTAGAACTCTGTGCTACTTTCAAATATGATGGAGTATCGGATGATACAATAAGACTTAGACCTTTTCCTTTTTCTTTAAAGGATAAAGCTAAGATTTGGTTAAATCCACTAGCTACAGGATTTATTAAAACTTGGGGAGAAATGACACCAAAATTTCTGGCTAAATATTTTTCTCCTTCTAAAACTGCTAATCTTAGAAATGATATAACTTTGTTTCCTCAATATGAGGGAAAAACAATTTATGAAGCATGGGAACGATTTAAAAAACTCCTTAGGAAGTGTCCTTACCATGCATTACCAGATTGGTTAATTATTCAAACTTTTTATATTGTATTAGTATGTTCCCTTAGATCATAATTGAGGTTGTTGCTGGAGGTTCTTTAATAGCAAAATCATTTGATGAAGCTTATGCTTTAATTGAAGAAATGGTAACTACTAATTTTCATTGGTCTTCTGAAATATTCAATCCTAAAAGAGTGACTAGTATTCATGATAATGATGCATTTTCTATTTTAGCTTCTCAAGTAGCACCAATATCTGATAAATTGGTTAACTATGCTATGAATTTGTCCCAAATACCTCAAGTGAATAATGAAAATTTAGGAAATATGAATGATTATCCATCTTTAGAAACATTACAAGCCATAGCTAGAAAAACTAGTTACCCATATTCTAATTACTATAATCTAGGTTAGAAGAATCACTCAATTTTTAACTGGAATAATGGAAATCCTCAATGGGGAAGTAATCAGGTAAACCCAACTGGAAAATGGGATAATCAAGGAAATTCAAACTATCGACCTCCTTATCCTCCTAGTTTTCATCAGCAATTTAAGGAAAAAAAGTTGTCTATAGAAGAATTAATATTACAAATGGTTAATCAATTAAAAAGTCAAAATGCAGCAATAAGAGATATTGAGAATCAAATGGAACAAATTGCTACAAGTAACACTCCCTAGAAATGTGGAAATGAATCCTAAAGATAATGTGTAGGAACAAGTTAAAGCTGTTCAATTGAGAACTGGAAAGGAATTAAAGGAATGAATTTGAAATGAAGTTGAAAATGAGAAATAAAAGGAAGAAATAAAGAAACCTAAAGAAATTGATTCTGGAAAAGAAGAGAAATTTGTTTCTCCAAAAAGAAATGATATAGAAAGAATACCACCTCCTTTTCCTCAAAGATTTAGACAACAAAAGCTTGATCAACAATTTTAAAAATTTTTTGAAATACTCAAAAAGCATACAATCAACATCCCATTTGCTAAAGCTTTGGAACAAATGTCTAGTTATGCTAAATTCATGAAAGATAATTTAAATAAAAGAAGGAAATTCGAAGCTTATGAAACTGTTGCATTGAGTGAAGAATGCAATGCAATAATTCAGAAGAAGCTTCCTCGGAAGCTTAAAGATCCTAAAAGTTTCATTATACCATGTGCTATTGGAGAAAAATTTTATGGTAAGGCTTTATGTGATTTAAGCGTTAGCATTAATCTCATGACTTTATCCATCTTTCGAAGGTTAGATTTAGGAGAGATTTCTCCTACTACTGTAACCTACAATTGGTTGATCGATCTATTACCTATCCTAATGGAGTTATATAAGATGTACTAGTTAGAGTGGATAAATTTATCATCCCTGTAGACTTTATTGTACTTGATATAGAAGAAGATAAGTAGATTCCTATTATTTTAGGAAGACCTTTTCTTCCTACTGGTCGAGCTATGATTGATGTGCAAAAATGGGAGTTAATTATAAGAGTTAATGATCAAGAAGTAACATTTAATGTTCTTAAATCCATGAGGCATCCTATTAATGAAAAGTGTTATAGGATGGATATTTTTTATTACGTAATAGCTAAGCATTATCAAGAAAAGTGTAAAGTTATTTCTGAGGAAAAAGTTGAAGAGTTAAATAATCATGAAGAAATACAAGATATAAATAAAAGTGATTCAGAAAATTGTAATTATATTTATGAAAATTGTGAAGTTTTAATTACTACTCAAAATAGTGAATCTATAATACCTTCTATTGAAAAGGCTCCTAAACTTGAATTAAAGGTATTACCTACTCATTTAAAGTATGCTTTCTTAGGTAATTTATCAACCTTACCTGTAATAATATCTGCTAAATTAACTAAAAATTAGGAAAATAAATTAATAGAAACTTTTAAAATTATAAAAAATCTTTTGGTTGGACAATAGCAGATATAAAAAAAATAAGCCCTTATATCTGTATGCATCAAATTCTAATGGAAGAAGATTATAAACCAAGTGTTGAACCTCAAAGAAGATTAAGTCCAATAATGAAAGAGGTAGTAAAGAAATAAATTTTAAAATTGTTAGATGCTGGAATTATTTATTCTATATCTGATAGTTCTTGGGTTAGTCTAATTCACTTTGTTCCGAAGAAAGGGGGAGTGACTGTTCCTATTAATAAAAATAATGAATTAATTCAAACAAGACAAGTCACAGGGTGGCGGATTTGTATTAATTATAGAAAATTAAAAGCTGCTACCAGGAATGATCATTTTCCATTACCTTTCTTAGATCAAATGTTAGATAAATTAGCTAGACACTCATATTTTTCCTTGTTGGATGGATATTCTGGTTATCATCCAATTCTGATAACTCCTGAAGATCAAGAAAAGACTACATTTACTAGTCCTTATGGAACTTTTGATTTTAGAAGAATGGCTTTTGTGTTATGTAATGCACTTGTAATGTATGATGTCCATTTTCTGTGATTTAATTGAGAAAGGAATTGAAATTTTTATGGATGATTTTTCTGTGTTTGGAACCTCTTTTGATTCTTTTTTAGATCATTTAACTAAAGTATTAAAATGTTATGAAGAAATAAATTTGGTTCTAAACTAGGAAAAATGTCAATTTATGGCTACTGAAGGAATTGTTTTGAGCCATAAAATTTTTAAAAGTTTATTAAAATAAATTATATTATTGCTAATTTACAACCTCCTACTTTTGTTAAAGTTGTAAGTAGTTTTCTCAGACATGCTGGATTTTATAAGAAATATATTAAGAATTTTTCTAAAATTGCTAAATCACTATGTCATCTTTTGGAAAAAGACACTAAATTTTATATTAGTGAAAATTGCTTAAAATTTTTAAATTCATTAAAATAAAAATTAATTATAGCACCTGTTATTGTTTTACCTAAATGTAAAAAGCTATTTAAATTGATGTTTGATGCTAGTGACTATGCTATTGGTATTGTTTTAGGTCAAAAATATGATAAAACTTTTAAAGTTATATACTATGTCAGTAAAACCCTTAATGAAGCTCACAATCACAAAACACTTAATTTAATTCCAATCTCCTGTTGGGGGAATATATCCAGAATCACCATTATTTGCATTTGAACCATCTGGAATGTAAATCTGATAAAACGGGCGATGATTAAAAGCTCTTACATCTTCTTCTAACCATTTGTTCTTCAGATACATCGCTCTATTTGCTTCTTCCACATGACTTGTATGACTGAATTGCATTTTGAGTTGCCATCCAATATGCACTAAATGAGTGTTAGTTTCATTTACATTTGCTTCAATTGACTTCACATTGGCTTCAATCTTTGCAATCCTTTCTACAATTCCTTAAATACTAACTTCTAGGAGTCCGTTGAATAACTCTTACGCAATTTCACTAATAAATTTCTTCTTGTTGGCTTTCTCTTTTCTCTTAACTTCACTATCCCAAGAAGACATTTTTTCCACTCAAAATACTTTCCTTTAGAATCAGGAATGAAAATAAGAACTGGGGCATGTATTCCTTTAATTTAGGGCCTTTTTATAGACTTGTGAAGGCAAAAAACCGACCCAAGATGTGTTAAAACTGCTCATTAACTCCAATAACCACTTACCCACGACTTAGGCATCTAGAAACCATATTTTCATATTTTGTTTGTAATCCGGCACCTAAGCGCCAATCTACGGCGCATAGTCGCCAGTGCTTAATTTTACATAGGTCTACAAAACGTCAAAATCTTCATTCTGACTCCTCTAAGTCATCAAATAAGGTCCAAATAACACCTCTATAGCATATGAAATTAAAATTACTACCACATAATCCCAAAAACAAACCAAACAAAGAACACTCATCAAACTTAAAACAAAGCACACCTATAACTATTGGTTGCCTCTCATAAATTGCATGGTTTATCATCTTCAACCTTACATACCCAGAGTTTATTCTGAGTGACCCAACATCAGATTCTCATCTAGTTTAAATTGATTGACTGAAAGATAAGGTTTAAGTCTATGACCTCTAAATTAAATTTTTTTTCAGTCTTAGGTTCTTGAGTATCTACAGCTTCAAATGAATAAACATTCATCACAATAAATGGGCTTGTCCACCTAGACTTAAGTTTTCCAGAAAATATTTTCAATTTAGCATTATATAGCACAACTTTTTGCCCTGGCTCAAGATTTTTAGTAAGAAGCTTCTAATCATGCCACAGCTTCATCTTTTCTTTATAAATTTTAGCATTGTCATAAGATTCATTCCTTATCTCTTCAAGCTCATTCAATTGCAACAATCTCTTTTCTCCAGCATCTTTCAAATTGTAATTAAACTCTTTAATAGCCCAATATGCTTTATGCTCAAGTTAAACTAGTAAATGACAAGCTTTTCCAAAAATTAGCCTATATGGGGACATTCCTATAGGAGTTCTGTAAGCAATCTTATAGGCCCACAAAGCATAATCCAGTTTAATTGAAAAATCCTTTCTATTTGGATTAACAGTCTTTTCCAATATTCTTTTCATTTCACAATTGAATAATTCTACCAAACCACTTGTCTGTGGATGATAAGCAGTAGTAATGTGATGGTTAATATGATATTTCTTTGCTAACTTCTCAATAATCACATTTCTAAAATGACTTCCCCCATCTGTTATGATTACTTTCAATATTCCAAATCTACAAAATATATTCTTTCTTAAAAACTTTGCAACACTTTGAGCATCACATCGAGGTAAAACAACAGCTTCTATTCATTTGGATACCTAATCTACTGCTATCAAAATGTATTTATTTTTGAAAGATGGTATAAACGGTCCCATGAAATCTAATCCCCAAACATCAAATATTTTAACTTCTAACATATAATTGAGGGGCATCTCATGTCTTCTAGAAATACTGCCTACTCATTGACATCGATCACAATTTTTTATATAAGCATTAACATCCTTAAAAATTTTCGGACAATAAAACCCATATTGTAAGATTTTATATGCAGTTTTATTAACTCCAAAATGTCCCCCATAATCAAAATTATGACATTTTTAAATACTTTCATAAGTTTCTTCTAAAGGCATACATCTTCAAATGATTAGATCCTTTCCTTGCTTATATAAAAATGGATCATCCCAAAAATAAGTTCTGGCTCCAGATATAAATTTCTTCCTCTCTTGGTATGTTAAACCATGCGGTATAATATCACTGACAATAAATTTTACAATGTCGGCTTACCACGGAACACGCCACTTATTAACAGCGAACACATTATCATCATGTAAATTTTCATTAATTTCTTCAGCATCACAGAGAGATTTTTCAGTTTCAAGCCTTGGCAGATGATCAGCAATTTGATTATCAGTACCCTTCCTATCTACTATCTCAAAATTAAATTCTTCCAAAAGAAGAATCCATCTTATCAGTCCTAGTTTAACATTGTTCTTCTTCATTAAATACTAAATAGCAGAATGATCACTATGCACCACACATTTAGTTCCAATTAAATATGATTTTAATTTATCAAAAGAATATACAATAACTAATAACTCTTTCTCATTAGTGGTATAATTAATTTGAGCTTCGTTAAGAGTTCTACTAGCATAGTAGATTACTTTGAAAATTTTATCATATTTCTGACCTAAAACAACTCCAATAGCATAATCACTAGCATCACACATAATTCAAAAAGTTTTTCCCAGTTAGGTGACACTATAACAGGTGCAGCGATTAATTTTTCATTTAATGTTTCAAAAGATTTTAGGCACTCATTATCAAAATAAAAAATTAAATCATTTTCCAGTAAACGACATAAAGGTTTTGAAATCTTGGAAAGTCTTTAATATATTGCATGTAGAATCCATCATGTCCTAAAAAACATCTAAATCCCCTTACATTAGTTGAACAAGGTAAATTAGAGATCACTTTAATTTTTGCAGGATCTACCTCTGTACCATTTTCTGATATACTGATCTACCTAAAAAATACCCATTTTTAAGCCTTATTTATGATTCAATTCTTAAGGATATTATGCTTTAATGAAAGATATTTTCATGTTTTTGGATGTAGATGATTAAAAAGAGTCAAAGATAGAAAAAGAAGGAAAAAGGAGCAAAAAGGAGTAAAAATTGAGCTTATGGAGCAAATTTTGGAATTATTGGTCTAGCGCCTAGGCACCAGAGTCCGGTGCCTAGGCGCCAGAATCCGGCGCCTAGGCTCCAGTTTGATACAGACACTGTTATGTCTTTTTGATCACTTTAGGTAGTTATTTTGACGGTGTTAAGCGGTTATTGGAGCTTCTAGAAGACTGGAAGATACTCCTAATATATAAGACATGTAATACAATGTATTTGGACACAAGGAAACGGTCTAGATCATGAAGAGGTGTGACCCAAAGTGAAGAGGTACTAATGACCTGGTCCCGGAGCTCAGCCCTTAGGGTCCAGATCCCGGCGCCTAGGCGCGACGGTTACCTTCTAGGAGATACATTGAATTTGCATGAATTTTGAAGAGGTAACTTAAGCAACCCCTAGCCAAATTCAGAGCTCTATAAATAGGAGCCCATTCTACAGAGAAAATTTAGCCAAAACCCCCCCTCTTTGTACACATACCCATTTTAGCATATTCCCTCTCATCTCTAGTTTAATTTAGTCTCTTCCTTAGGATGCCACTTTATTTTGTATCTAGTGAGTTTATTTTGAGTGTTTATTATGTGTAATTGTTATTGGAGTCTTTCATCATTGCTTTGGAGTCAATAGAAGTCAAAGATGCTCTTGAAGGAACACTTCAGATAAGTATTTGTACATTGGTTCAAAGTTTTATAAATATGTTTTGTTGTGTTATTTTAATGAGTTCTGAGAAGTTAGTTATCTTCCTCCATTCACCTATAAAAAGATTATAAATTAATTAAATTTCGTAGGAGAATTAAATATAAAATATTTTAAAATATTGTGTTGATATTAATACTTGATCATAGTTTACTTTTTAAATTGGCCATTTAATTTGTTAAAACCAGTTGAAGAATTTTGAGACCTATCCAAGGATAAATTCTTAACTGGTAGATATCACATGAATCCTTAGGTATTCGCAGGCTATACACAGATTGTTTAAGGTGAAGTGCAAATAAATAGGAAAATATTTTTTATTGGGCGTAGAATTAATTAGTTTTAGAGTGAGAAACTAAACTCTAATAATTTGGTTTATAGAAAAGTAACGGGTCACTAGTAGGGCCGACCATAGCTACCCTTGGACATCTAGTAGTGTGAGCCTAGATTAACCCATTCTACTAATAAAACATACTGAGCCTAACTATAGATTAGTCAATGTTCTTTTCACGTGGACTAAAGGGTAAAGAATATGAATGCTTCTATTTGGCACAATACTATAATCTTAATTCCCTACAAAAGATAATTAATCTATAATTCTTGGATTAGTTGAAAAAGGAGAAAGTCGTTTTTATACTTGCATAGAATTTTAATTACTGCTTATTTTAATTTACTGCTTACTGCTTCCTTTATTTTAGCAAAAATTACTATTTTTATATAAAAAAAAGAGTATATATAATTTTCATAAGAAAATTTTAAAATATTATTTATATATTTTACTTTTTATTTCACTATCCCTGTGGGATCGATAACCAGGACTCCACTAGAGCCCTTTAATACTTGAACGATACGTATACTTGTGTTTAAAATTCTGACTTTTACAATAATTAAATCAAAATATAAAATTATAAAAGTAAACATCACATCAATTTTTTGGCGCTATTTGCTAGAGGTTAAATCATCTAAAAAGTGGTATCAAATTCTTGTATTTTAAAGCATATTTAAAGTAGCATTGCTTCAAATTTTTGGCGCCGTTGCCAGGGATAGAATAAAAAAAAAGTAAAAAAAGTAAAAATAAAAAAAAATAAAAAAAAACATAAAAATAAATATATTTTCTTTTAATTTTTATGCGTAGTTCTGCATCTGAACGATTACTACCTTTTGATTCTGAATTAGAATGAACAATTAAAAGAATTAAGAAAGGAAAACAAAGTTCAAACCATACCTACACATTTAAAGTATGCATTTCTTGAAGATTCATTAACTTTACCTGTAATTATATCTTCAGAATTAAGCAAAGATCAAGAAGAAAAATTAATTAGAGTTCTGAAGAATTACAAGAAAGCTTTTGGTTGGACAATTATAGATATAAAAGGAATAAGCCCTTCAATCTGTATGCATAGGATTTTAATGGAAGATAATTGTAAACCCACTATTGAATCTCAAAGAAGATTAAATCCAATTATGAAAGAGATTGCTAAGAAAGAGATTTTGAAATGGTTAGATGCTGAAATTATTTATCGTATTTCGGATAGCCAATGGGTACGTCCTATTCATTGTGTTCCGAAGAAAGGAGGATGACACGCCTAAAATATATACATTTTTCCAATATAATTTTACTCATTTTTTATGATATTACACTTTAAAGAAAGTTATTTTGTATGTTTTTTGGTTTTAGTTATAAAAAATGGTGATTGGAGCAAAAAGAAATAAAAACTATGCAATTTAGAGCAAAAACGAGCAAGAAATGAAATTCTACCCTAACTCCTTTCGATAAGTCTTTTGATGCATAATCTTTTTTACACTTCTTACATATTTTTGAATGAGATTACACTTTAAAGAAAAGTTATTTTTATGCTTATTTTGTAGGGCTATCTGTTACGAACGCAACGCAACTAAAACAAGGCGAATTAAAGCTAAAACGGAGCCAAACAGAGCGAAACGATGGAGCCACACAGCGGCCTGCTCGCCGATGACGGCCTCGATCTCGCCGACAGTGAGATTTTCCATAGACGGTCGAAATATGACCGAAAAGCTTGCTGAGAGCAGCCTCGAACCCGCCGACAGCGCCTGGGAAGGTTCTAGATCGACTTTTGGCGGTTTGAGGCTGAAATTTGACATATTTGGACGCTTTTCAAGGGGTGCTTAAGGGAACTCTTAGGAATTCATCCATACTCTTTAAAAATGCCTAATATAGTTTAGAAATGTGTAGATAAAAGGAGAGAAAAAAAGGAATGTTTAGGATTCTTAGATTAAGAGTAGAAATGTAGATTTCTACCCTTTTGGAGAGATTGGAGAGGAGATTTTGAGAGAATTTGTAAGGGATTGCACTAGCATTGCATGGATCGATGGGAGACTTTGTGGGAGAGATCTTTGACTTTCTTTAAAAGGGAAAAAGATAAGTATTTTTCTTCATTATCTTATAATTTTGTAAACAATTACCTAGTGGATTTGCTTTGGTTAAATGAAGTTGTTGTTGTATTTTCTTCATGCTTTGTGGCGCATCTCTCTTACTCTTTCTTCTTCTTTGAAAATAGAGACATGAGAAGATTATGCCATTATTTTCATTTTACTTTTCTTTTGTAACGAGTAGAAATCATGTTTAGGATTTTGTGAAGCATGATAGAAGTAAATTTATTTATAAATGTGATGGTTTTTTCATGCACTTCATTTACATTACAAAATGAGCTCGTTGTAGCATTAAAATTTGTTGTAATTGCATTGACCCGAAAGGGAGGTGTAATTCTCAACAAAGTGGAACCAAATTCAAATTCCATGGATGGTGAAGTTCATGGGAGTTAAGTGCAAATAAATAGGGAAATAATATTAATCGAGCTTAGAATTGGAGATTTTAGATTGAGAGACTAAAATCCCCAATTCGGTCCTATTTTTTTAGTACTAATATAGAGATGTTAGCCCTTAGGCGAGGGGAACGTGGGAGCTCTGATGTGAGAGCTGGTATCCTCCCAGCCTAGCCACGGATTCAGTAAACAAGCATAAGATTAGTCAATGTTCTTTATGCCTGGACCAAAGGGTAAAGAATATGATTGCTCCTATTTGGCACATAAAATATTTAATGCATCTCATTCCTATACAATATCCATTTCATTACATAAGAATAGTTGTTTTTATTACCTTAAAATTCTCCAAACCAATTCATCTAAAAAGGGTTATCTTTAGAATTATTATTTGCACTTAGTTGTAGTTACTATCTTTACATTTAACACTTGCATTTAGAAGTAGTTGCTAGATAAAACACAATTTTAATCGACATTCCAAACTAAGGACTATTAGTAGTAGACTAGAATTTGACTAAAGACCTCTTACTTCACTTCCTCGTGGGATCGATGCTGGGGTTTTTAAAGAAAACTTTATATTACTTGAAATAATATGTATACTTGCTTAGTACCCCTAGTGTGTAAAATATTTTCTAATTTTTATTTAATTTAAGATTTTGCACACTAGACGTTATTTATAAATTGGGTCATGTTTTTGGCTATCTTTTGGAAGTTAATTTACTGCGTAATTGTGGGTCAGTTCAGAGGAGTAACTGTCAATAATAATGAAAAGAATAAATTAATCCCAACAAGGTAAGTTATTGGATGGTGAATTTGCATTGACTATCAAAAATTAAACAACGCCACTAGAAAGGATCATTTTCATTTACCTTTCCTGGATCAAATGTTGGATAAACTTGATGGACATTCATATTGTTATTTTCTAGATGGATATTCTGGTTATCATTAATTACCTATTGCTCCTGAGGATCAAGAAAAGACAACTTTTACTAGCCCTTATGAAACATTTGCCTTTCGAAGAATGCCTTTTGGTTTATGCAATGCACCTGCAACTTTTCAAAGATGTATGTTGTCAATATTCTGTGATTTGATTGATAAAGGAATCGAAGTATTCATGGACGATTTTTCAGTTTTTGGAACTTCTTTTGAATCTTGCTTGGAAAATATAATGAAAATTTTGAAGAGATGTGAAGAAACAAATTTAGTTCTAAACTGAGAAAAATGTCAATTTATGGTCACAGAAGGCATTGTAATTGGACATAAAGTTTCACAAATAGGGATGGATGTTGATCAAGCAAAAGTGACAATTATTGCTGAACTGCAACCACCTACTACTGTTACTGATGTAAGAAGTTTTATGGGTCATGCTAGATTTTATTGGAGATATATAAAGGATTTTTTTTAAGATTGTTAAACCTCTTTGCCATTTATTGGAAAAAGAAGCTAAATTTGAATTTAATGAAGATTGTCTGAATGCGTTCAATATTCTGAAATAAAAGTTAATCACTGCACCTGTCATTGTTGCACCTGATTGGAATAATCTGTTGACCTCATTTTTGATGAGGTCTTCTCTTCTTCTCTTTAGTACTTAGGATCTAGCCTTAGGCTTTTCCTTTGACTATCCTAGAGGATTAGAATTGGGACCCACCACTTAGAAATTTAAACCACTTCTTAACTCCCTGCAAACTCCACAAACTTGGCTGTAGACCCCTAATCACCTAGAGGGTTGAAATCAAATGTGGATGTTTAAAGGATGAGTTCCTATAGGACTCTTTGGCTTTAGGACTGCCCTGGGTGGCCTGGTTTGGTGAAGGGCTGACCTACACACACTCTACACCTATAAACTACACTTTCACACACATCCTAAAAACACACCCATACCTAACTTGACCTCCTGACTCATAAGGGTGATTGACATGGATGGTCCTTAACCCCTAAGCCCTTGGCTAAGAGGGTTAGGAACAACATAGTGGATGCCTCAAATGAGTCCCTTCATGGCTCATGTGGGCTTAATATGACTTCATGGCTCAACCAAAATGATTTCATTCCACTTACAATTACTCAATCTTCATTTTTCTAAATTTTCAATTTTTGACCCCCGGGACCCTACACCCGCCTAGCCTACCCAGAACCCTTAAAATTTTCCAAAAATCTCCAAATCACCCAAATTCCTCAAGACCAAGCCCAAACATTTACACATCACTCAAATTGACCATCCATAGCCAAAAATACCAAAAATTCCAAAAATACCTCCCAATACCCTCCAAATACCCAAAATACCCATCTTGACCCAAAAATCCAAAAAATCAGAAAATTCTCAGAAACTTCCAGAAAATCCCAAATATTCCCAATTTCATTTTGTTCAACTACACCATGGGCCAATTTTGTCAATTTACCCCACTTTTATCAAAATCCCCAATTTGACCCATTTTAACCCAAAGTGAACCCAATGTCAAACCAAACCTATCCAATTGACCCAAATTCTGGTCCAATTCAATTCTAAACTTCAATTCAACATTCCCAACACCAATCTAGACTAAATCCAAGTCCAATTTGATTGACATTTGAATCCAATTTCACTTTTGGCCTTAAAGCCCAATTTTGACCTAAACCCAAACCTAACCCAAACTAACCCAATTCAACTCCAATTAACCCCAAACCTTTTCTAAACCTTCCTTAGCATCCCCATAAACAAAACACTAACATGATTTGCCCTAAATTTAGACCCAAACCCCACTCAAATTCAACCCAAAGCTAAAAGGTCCAATTTTGACCTAAACCCAAACCTAACCCAAATAAACCCAAACCCCGAAATCAAAACTCAACCAAAGCCAAAACTTCTTTGAAACA
Organism: Papilionanthe hookeriana x Papilionanthe teres; assembly: GCA_022702705.1. NCBI lineage: Eukaryota > Viridiplantae > Streptophyta > Magnoliopsida > Asparagales > Orchidaceae > Papilionanthe > Papilionanthe hookeriana x Papilionanthe teres. Next base: position 154,604,405 of record CM040424.1, read on the forward strand.
CTCCCATAAAAATTTCCCAACATTTATTTTACATCAATTTCAACCCTAGCCCAACATTGGCCTAACTTAGCCCAATTTGACCTATATTGGCCCATTCACCAAAGAAGCCCAAATTTAACCCAATTCAAACCCAAATCACTCCCAACTTGCTTCAAATCACTCGTGACACATCCATGAGCTAAACCCAACATTTGTTTGGCCCAATCCTTTACAAAATTCCCATCCATAAATTTAATTTCAAACTAAAAGCTCACTTTCTTAAACCTTTCTAAGAGCCCAAACTTCATGCTAAAGCCCATATGACACATTCTTTTCATCACTCCATTAATTGAAATAATCCCTAAAGCCTAAATCAATAATCAAATCATTCCAAATTAGACTTTATCCAAATTCCATCAAAAATACCCAATATCCTTAAAAACCATTTTCATGAAACCAAGCCAACTTTTTCCAAAGCCAAGTGGAGCCAGGAAGCCACTCTTAAGCCGCATGTAAGCCATGTGAGTTGCTCACATGTGACCTTACCACATTTGGCAAAGGGAGGGCCCCCTTTCCTAATCCTTCTTAAACCCTTTTTTACCTTAAGCATGTCACACACTAAACGATGCTTAGCCACCTCATCATGGATGGAGACCACACAATTTTCTCTTGGCTGACCCAAGTGATCCTTTTCAGCCCAAAACCAGGCCTTAGGTGGTGAACCTAACCCAAAATCATGGGTTGACTCATTTAAACCCAAAATAGCCTTCCCCCCATTCCATTTCAATCCAAGCTCTTTACACATGGCATTGGCTAATTGACTACACTAAGCCCCAGCCCTGACCTCCCTGATGACAACAGTGACTGACCACGGCCGGCCGACCACCACGGCCGCCGGAAACCACCGAGCCGAGAGCTCACATGTGAGCCCAAACTTGGAATTCTCACTCGCTGAGCGGCCCCATCCCCGGTGGCCATTGTAGCTGTTCTTCTCTTGCCAAGAGCAGCTGATCCCAAGCTCTAACTCCCCCTGGGAGGCCCTCCACCCTCTCCTATTTAAACCTCACCTCCTCTCGGCCATGAGAGGTGCTGAACCAGACCTTACTGAAACCCTGCCAAAATTGCTCCAGAACACTCTCCATACTTAGAGCAGTTGATCCCCGATGACAATTTGCCCTAATCCCCACCAACAGAGCCCAATTTCTCAGCCAAAATTCCACCCAAAACCAGCACACTTCTCCACAGTGGATCAATCCTCAAATTGATTGATCCTACACCTTCACCAGACCAAGGGAAGAAGTCCACCAGCAAAAGCCCCCTCTCCAGGCCACCCATTTGTTCCAGACTCCAAGCTTTGTGATCGGGCTTGGTCGAAATCATACCTAGGCAATTCAACAGACCAGAAGACTTCATCTGGAGCTTGCTTGGACCCAATCGAAGGTGACACAACCCTCAGATTGAAGCCACACTTCTCTGAGCAAAGGTAAGAGCTAACTCTTTATCCCGAGCTTCTTGAGATTCTCCATTTCAAATGCCTTAATTTCAATGCATGATCACCTTATAGATGTATTCGTCTCTTCAAGACGAATCCATAGAGCACAAGAACACGAAAATCCGTTGAGAAATGAGTGAGTTCTTAGGGTTTTAGTGTGGACGGCTCTCGGGTGAGAACGCTTGGGGACAATGAACGGATGCCTTTCATTCCATACACGCGCGGACGGACGGCCAGGATTGCGCCGGATGAGGAGATGGAACGATACATCGGGCCCCCGGAGCGCTGAGTTGGTTGACGGCGTTGGATGGTAGCGCGCCACGCGGCGTTTCGGAGCTGCCGAGGATGGCATGGCGCCGCGTGGATAAGTAGGAAATTAGGGTATTTTCTTGATTTATTTAATTCCCTAAACTTCAAAAATACTTAACTTTGTGTAGAAAAATCAGAAAAATAAAACAAAAACTCCCTCTTGCTCAGTGAACAGAGGAGAATAATGTGGAAAAGAAATCATTTAATTTCATCAAGTATTTTATTTTTAATGATTTATTTACCCTCTGCATTATTTTAATTCTCCATGCATATAGGAAATTCACCATGGCATAAGACCATAGGGCTTTTGAAGCCTCTGAATTTGGTAACATTCCCTGAATTTTCCAAAGTCAGAGGCCATCCCTATGAGAAGTTATTGATTTTTCAAATTCATGTTGCTGTTTTGAGTATTTTAAATCCAATAATTAGCATGTTGTGAAATAAATTCTAGAAAAATTTGGTGATGTTTCTTATGACCAGAGGACCCTAGGAAAAATAGGTTTTGAATTAATTCACTTGGAATAACCCTAATCGGCCTAAACATGCAAAATAGGTCCTTAATTAATTAGAGCTAATCATGCATCAAATTGACTTAAAATCAATTCTCCACTGACCTTTAGGATCAGAGGAACCCACCATAAAAATTTGAAGTCAATTGGACTTGGTTAGCCCTACTAAATGGGTTGATTAAGCCATTTAGCCAATTTAGACTTTAAAAATTCATAACTTTCAAAACACTTTTAAAAAATTCACCAAATTGGTTTTGGAGTCTCTCTGATATCAGGGGAATTTAAGAAAAATAAAATTGTAATTTTCTAAAAAAGTTGATTTTTTGTATTATTTTAATATTTTAATAATTAAAAATTAATAAAAATCACAAAAATAATAAAATTCACCAAAATGTCACATTTTGAATTTTAATCACTTAGGAACAAACCCCATATTTTTCTTAGGTCTATTTGATGAGATATTAAATTTTAAAGCCCTAAGGTAATTTTAAAATTAAGAAAAATGTATTTTTTTAGCATTTCCACTAAAATGATTCTAATAAATCAAAGAAAAATCAGAAAATTGTAAAAATTGATTCTCTGATTTCCTTGATATCAGAGAGATTTTTGAAAAATATAAAATTCATTTTTCAACCTTTATTTTATTTTTAAATTAATTAATACTCCAAAACTCAAAATAATTATAATAAAAAGAATATAATTCAAAAAATCACCAAAATTGGTCCAAGTGGTCCTCTGGTCATTAGAAATGTCTCATAATTTTCATAAGGACAGAAACTTTCCCTTGGTCATATTATTAAATTTTCCTGAGAAATCTCTATTTTCCACCAAAAATAATTACATAAATAAATTAAAAACAGAAAAATCACATTTTCTCCTCTCATGTCTTTATTGACATATGAGTGAAGTCACATAAAAATTTCAAGTTCATTTAAGCTTAATTTAGTGAGTTATGAAATTATTAAGCTTGAAGGGCAAAATGATAATTAAAATTTTAATCTTTAATTAAAACTTTAGGCTTGATAAAATTAAAGAGTAAAATATTTGATCCTAATCTGATTTGGATTATTGAAATTTAAATAATTAAAGGGTAGAAACCTACTAAACAATTTAAAAATAATTGAAACAAACCTTAATTAAATAATTGATTAAATTTGGAAGAATAATAGAATTGGAATTGTTAAAATAAGGATATTTATAGGAAGAAATTTGTTATTTAATTTAAGAATCCCTAAATTAATCATCTAAATAATAATTCCTAATTAAAATGATAATCCAAGTTTAAGATTTAAAATGCTAAAAGACTTAATCATTAAATTAAATTGAAGTTAAATTATTTAAATTAAATCCTTTTAAAATTTCAATTAAATCATTTTTAAAACATAAAAAAATAAAATAAAATAAAATACTAAATTAAAATTAAAATTAAAATTAAATTAAAATTTAAATTAAATAAAATTAAATAAAATTAAATTAAAACATATTAAATTAAATCAAATTAAACTAAATTAATTAAATAAAATTAAATTAAAACATATCGAATTAAGTTAAATTAAATTAAATTAAATTAAATTAAATCAAATTAAATTAAATTAAAAGAAATTAAATCAAATTAAATTAAATCAAGTTAAATTAAATTAAATTAATTCACATCAAATCAAATTAAATTGAATTGAATTAAATTAAATAACAGAATCAAGTTAAAATTAAAATCAAATTAAATTAAATTAAAATTAAAACTAAACCAAATTAAATTAAATTAAAGTTAAATTAAATTGAATTAACAATAACATCACCTAAGACATAAAGAAATTCAAAAAATAAATATGAAGCAACTTGAACACTATTCCAAATTTAAACCCGTTAACTGAAATTAAATCATAAACCATTTGAACATCAATTTGCCCTCGAAAGCTTTTGTTGTAATAACTCCTAAACAGAACGTTAAATAAAATGTTACTTCCCTCATAGGATATTCAAATGTCCTAGTTCACTGAGTAAGATAACAACAAAACTTGAATTCCCGGATGATTAATTCATTTGTATAATTAAATTCATTTGGACTTAAAAAAATTCTAGCAATATTGAAAAGATGTTTAAGATTCTTCTTAAGCACTTCCTCAATATGATAGAATATTTATAAGAACAATTGAACTTAATTGTTCTTTGATGAAGAAAATCGTCCTCAAACCAAAACACAAGAACCTAGATGTCATATGAAATGACTAGCTATAGGATTAGGAATTTGGTAGAAAACCATAACCCTTCCCTTAGCTTTACCTAGGAACTTGCTTAAATGTTCTAAATTGTGTCTAAGTGCAGCTTGGAATGACGGGAAGACCCTCCAGGTACGCTTTTGTTTTGTTGCAATTTCTTTAATCGCATCGCAATTACTTTTCTTGCATGATAAACAACTGTTGCATGAAAACCAACACCTTTAGGATAGTCCCTAAGACTGAAACCAAAACTAAATTAAAAGTCATTGCAAGATAAAATTCACCGCCACAACATTTCAAAATATAAAACAACTCAAAATTTAATCACAAACAGAACACAAAACTACACTTACAACTAAATTAAAACGTCTTGTTGGATGATCGGGAATACCTCGGATGATGTAACCTACGTGTTGCTAACGGGATTTCCCACGGTCTAAATGAAAGTGTGGAACTCATTCAGTTGAGTTTAGCAAATTCATCTGGACTAAGTGAATCCGATAAAAATAACGATGCCGGAAGGATGGAACCGTGGGATCTTAACCGGTGTTATTATAATAAACTTTAAGATTTGTTTTAAATAAAACATAAAAACACTTGGAAATTAGGATTTTCTCTAAACCTAAACACTTTTCTCATCTCCTAATTTATGACTTCTATAACTAAACCTCTGCAAAAACAAGGAGCTTGGATCATGGTGGGCAGCACGGCCATCGTCATCAGCAAATCCTGAGTCTACTTCAGCAAAACTTTCTTAGAATTAAATAACTAAGCCATAGGACTTCGAGATAGTTTGCCTAGTGCAACTTAAATCCTCAACCTTCTGTTAAGCATTTGCATTGCAAATTAAGCCCTAACCGGTCTTAGGATTCCGAGGTAGTCCTTCGATACGACATAAACCCTCACATCTTCGAGGCTATTTGTATGATTTTATCATACTAATATAAGTCCTAATTAATTAAAATTGGCAAGAGAAAAACATTAAATAAACATAAGGACTTCCCTAAATCCAAGCCAAACAATAGGATAGTCGGGAAATTACCGAAGTTTGCTTCGAATCTATAATTTCTCCTACTTTTCATCCTTTGAATTCCCAAAACAAAATGTTCCAAATTCGATCCATTCCTTATTGAAATTCCAAAATTCAATCCTTTGAAAACTTAAACTTTGAAATTCTTGAGAGCGGAACTACCGATTATTATCGAGAGTTTTCTTAGGTGATTCCCGTCACTTAAGATGTAATTAACTATAGGGGCTTGCCCTTATAGGGAATTTTAAGAACCCGAGTAATATAAACCCTACTTAATTCATTTATATTAAGCGGGGAACTTGTCGGCTTATAAAATTGGTTTGCGTGACCAAACGAATGTCACAAACCTTTCTAGTTTATTTAATCGAGCCCCATTACCAAGCGATGTGTCTATTCTTCAGGGTAGATACACGTTTGTGGTGCGGTGTTCGTTTATGTAAACTATTCGGGATGTGAGATCAGTTTGATTTCATATCTTAAAATTTTCAAACTTAAAATTATTTTCAAAATCAAATGTTACTTTCTGAATCATATATATATTTAAATTAAATTTAAAATATAAAATTCGCTGACAATTTCTGTTAGGCGACCCCCTTTTCAAAATAAAAAACACAACCTAAAAATAATGCCCACATATTTCTGGCGACTCCGCTGGGGAAAAATTCCTCTCTCCATTTTTAATCAGATAGTTCTACTTTAAAAAATCGGTCCCATGTCCCTAGGGGATCAAACTACCCTTCTTTCCGTTGGAATACTATGTTCATTTCTACCTTGAACAAGTATAGTCAACATTCTCTCGGATTTAGGAGCCACTGTTTAGACACCCCTAAACAGAGAGGTTCCGAGAACCTTTTACCTCATTTCTGAGGTGGGGTGGACCCCCAATAGGTATTAGTTTAGGAGCGGTATTGCGGGTCGAGAAGTTTCTACAAGACTTTCTCTTCCTTTTCCAATTCCTAATCAATTCCTTTCACCCTTCCTACAACTCTTCTTCTTTTAATAATTCTCCTTCCTAACAGACAAACCTTTTCGAAAAAACAATCTTCCTTTAATACCACAAATACATTAAGATAAACAGAAATGTGTTCGGACTCTTTCTTTTTCGTCATAAGTTTTACGACAAGAAGAAGCACTATTCGAGGACTAACATTTGGAATCGCGCCCGCAGAAATGGAAGCCCCAAAGCCGATCTTCTCCTTCGTCAACGGACCGGACTCGGCCGTGTTCGAGGACGAACTGCCTGATAATGGAATCATTCGATTTGGACAGGGATTCGGGGACACCGACATCAGAATCCCCGACGTCACTCTCTTTTCACTCACAAGCAAAGTACTAGAAACTGAGAAGCCGTTGATTGAGTTCAACCTCAAGTCAACTCACGAATTCCCTCCTCTGCAAAAGATTCCAACTGAGAGGAGTACTGCTGTCCATAGAAGGACTGTTGTTGCTACCCCCACTGGTCTAGTTGTCTCTACACCTACCCCGGCTCCTGCCAAACTAAAGGGGAAGGAAATTCAGAACTATGGTGAACCTGTTACCGTGGAGGGTACAGACCTTCCTGTGAGACCTTCTATTTTTGAAATCGGATCCAGCTCTAGAATTCCATCGCTGACACGGACTCAGAGAAGGAACAGAAGTAGAAGGATCGCTAGAGAATCCAGAGCTGCTGAAGTTGCTTTCCTGGAGGAAATCCCAGAACCGCCTCGAGTATACACCGCTGCTCGAATACATACCACTTTTGGGAGGAAGTAGATTCCATCCCCTCTCCGCCGCAGAGGATGAAGAAAATGTTCGCAAGATTGCTGCCGCATTGCCTCAGCCCATATATTACAACGATAGCCATAAGAAAAGGGCCAGAACTACACCATTTGCTCGACTGTAAACTTTGATAGAGAAGTTAGCAAAGAAGGAAAGGTGCCATGTATCAGAAATTTTAAGAAGGATAGGGCGGGTGCCAGTCAAATCCCGTCTTGGGCTGCGAGTAGAACCTGCTATCGTTGCATAAAAGCCAAATAAGAAAATGAAAGTTAGTCCACCTGTCGTTGTTTCAGGACTACAGATTAGGGAGGATACCACCTTCTAGCATTTGGCTGACAGACCATCCGGTCCTAGACCTTCTGCTGCTAGAAGGATGGTATGGCGTCCCACTACTGGACAATTAAGATTGAAACAACAGCCTGAGAAGGAAAGTCTCGTTAGGAGACTTGAATCCGAAGAAAGTGCTACTGCAGTAAAAGGGACTCATGAGAAGGAAACCCGACAGTTATCACATGACAACTGCAAGGATGTACATAAAAGACCACTAGAAGATGCTATGGAAAAGCTAAGAACTGATATTCGATGATTAGCAAGGGAAAGAGAAGAGAAATTCGGAGATGAGATTGATTCGTCAGAGTTCATGGATGATGAGTATGCAGAAATTAACATGCTTGAAACACGAGCTTCATCAGCTTCACAAGGTGCCCCTGCAGCCGCAGAAAGAGAGGAACCGGAAGTAATGAGGAGGCAGCTTTAAGAGAAGGATGATACGATCGCCCAAATGGCAAAAAGGATGGAAGAGATGGCTGTAGCCCTAGCCACTCTCCAGAGTCAAGTGCAACCCCAAAGAGAGACACCCCGCGAGGTCATTCACATTGTAGACGAGAGGAAAGGAGATTACGTCCGTCAACGGGGATGATCAATTAAAGAAGGATACAACACAAAGCATGATTCCGGAAAAGGATATTAAGAACATGGTGGAACAGCAGGTGCGAGAAGCCTTGGCACAATCAAAGAGCGGGACATCCATTCGGACGGGCAGACCTTACCTCGAAGAATTCGACGCTGTCCAATACCCAAAAGGCTTCGTACCACCTCTGTTCAAGACCTTTGATGGGACCGGAAACCCTCGGCAACATGTTGCACACTTTCGTGCCAGTTGTTGCAATGCCAGTGGAAGTGATGCCTTACTCTTCAGACAATTTGTCAGCAGCCTGTCATGGATTGCCTTTGATTGGTATGCAGAATTACCGAATGGTTCGGTGAAGACATTTTCAGAACTAGAGAACCTCTTCATCAAGCGATTTGCCGGAGCTCAGCACCACATCACTATAGGTGATTTAGTGGTAGAAAAATAGAAACCCAACGAAACCTAGGTAGACTACATACTTTGATGGAGGAATCTAAGTATGAAGAGTGAGCCGCAACTACAAGAACAGCATGCAATCGGCATTTTACTTAAGAGCATTCATGGCCGGATAGCACTTCTCCTCAAGGGATTTACTATTAAGACTTTTGAGAAGTTGTTAAGCAAGGCCGGAAGCTTGCAAGAGGAGGCAAAGCAATTAAGTTTCACCGACAAAACAAACAAACAGAACCCCGTTAAAACTTTTGAAAAGAAGTCTGGGATCGTCGCAGCTGTCGATAAAGGCAAGCAACCTCAACAGAATTACCAGCAATCCCGACCCAGCTATCAGTCATCTCTACAGAATGAACAACCGCCTCGTCCGCAACGTACGTTATGGGAGCTTCTAAGCAGGGAGTACCTGTTCAAGAATGAGGCAGTGCCGAAAATGTTCCGCAGTCTGATGAAGACTCTAGATTTCCAACTACCAGAACCTAAAAGACCAGAAGAAGTCGACGAGAAAGGTGATCCCAACTTTTGCCCTTACCACCGGATGCTTGGACACAAGATAGAAGATTGTATTACCTTCAAAAGTTGGCTCAACGACAATCTTCGGAAAGGGAATATAACGATCCCGAAGGAGTACATGAAGGAACCCCAGAAAGGAGGTTCCATTAATGTTATCTCGATGGATCCCATTGTGCCGATAGACCCCTATGCGACTGATGATGGATGGGCTACCGCTTGGACAAAGTCTTCGAAAAAGATTTTGAATCACATCCAAACCGCTTCGGTTTGAGCCTCAATTCAGAGTTTGAAACCTGTTAAGTCGACACTATCACTTGCGATAGAAGAACCACCTCAACAAGAGACGACTGAAGAAAAGAAGAAAATTGATGAAGAAGAGAAGACCGAGGCTCCTAAGGCTAGACTAGGGGCTGCTTATTCTAGGATAGTTGTTTCCGATTTGGGGGAGAAATCCCTCGAACCTCTGACTCTGTATGATTATCTGCTCACTCCGGTGGGATCTTATAATGATAAGGGTTATAGCATTGGCTACGTTTTGACTGTTTCTAACGATTACGTAACTAGCGAAAATCCGCACATCAATTCCGATACAAATGAGAATTCTCAAATCATACACAATCTCAACTGTCACAGTGATGAAGAAGACATCCATCAAGGAGGCTACGAGAGTTCAACGAGCAATGAATCTATTTGCGAGTTTCGAGAAACTCCAGTCACAATAGAGTTAGAGCCTTTAGACTCTGAAGCTAATCCAGAAGAACCTGTCATTCCGATTCAGGAGGAAACACCAACAAACTCAATACTAGATTCAGAAAAAATTACAGAAGTTAACTTAAGAAGTGGAAGAATTCTACCTTCGAGAATGGGTCCAAAGGACAAAGGAAAGCAGGTGGTTGTTCAGGAAGAACCAACCCCGGCAGGAGAAATACCCATTCGGGAAGAAATTGAGACACATGAAAATAAAGTGGACTACAACATGCTAGCCCATCTTAGGAAACTGCCGACCAAACTGAGCATCTACGACGCTCTCATCTTATCAAAGGAGATGAGGGAAGCTCTGATCAAGGCCTTACTTAATCTGGAAACTTGCTTAGCTCAAATGGCCGGAGATTCCTTAGATGAGGTTTGTTCATTAAAGGAACAGCGAGGTGTCACCTTCACGGACAATGACCTACTACTTGGGACAGCAGACCACAACCGACCGTTGTACATTTCAGTTATAATTAGGAAGTTTACACTCTCCAGAGTATTGGTGGATCCAGGAGCATCAATCAATATAATGAATCTTTGAACGCTAGCATACTTGGAAATTGATGCTCGCGAGCTTGAAGCAGACAGAATGTTATTAAGAGGATTCAACCAGAAAGGAGAAAGAGCCCTCAGATAAATAACACTGCTAATGAAGACCGGTGACTTGGCAAAGTCAACCGCAAAATTTCACATAATTAATTCAGAAACTTCGTTCAACGCTCTACTGGGCCGACCATGGATACATGAAAACCGAATGGTACCATCATCTCTACATCAGTGCATCAAATACTATGATGGAGGGGAACAGTGCATCAAAGGTGACTTACAACCATTCTCCGTACATGAAATTGGAATTCATGAAGATGCAGCTTATTATGCACCTCCGAAGAAAACAATCTTCTCCAGAAATACCATAATGAATGAAGCAAAAGAAATTTGGGATGACGAAGAACCTGAAGTTCTAGTCCAACAGTCACTCACCACTCCCTTACGACGAGATGGTGAAGGTTTCTCCACAACTTGCATCTGAGGTCGAGGCCGGGGACGAGGTCGTGGTAGAGACGTTAGGACGGTTGGACAGAGCAAGCCAGCCATCAGTGTTGATTGGGAAGACAGTTCTGAAGAAGAAAAAGAAATCAAGCAAGAAGCAGCGACAATAAGTCAGAGGAAGCCGCAATTCAAGATCCCGCTCGAAGATGAAAAGAATGAAGAATATAAATCAATTTACAAGAAGATTAACCACTGTGTACATACTATGACCCTGACCCCGATCCATTCTAATAAGATCGATGGTATGGTGGTCAAAGAGGTACGTAGCGGCGATGCAAAGCCAATCAAATTCTACCGTGGTGCTCCTTCTTCCAAAACTGAAAATAATGTACAATTTGAAGATGTCACATCATCAGAATTAATGGAATTACCTTTTGAGTGGTACTCTCCCTGTGTTCAAAATTTAATTCATCTTGGTTTTTTACCTTGACAATGGACAAAAGGCCAATCACAACATTTTGAAAAATTATGGAATAACTCCGGTCGTCCACCCAATTCAAAGCATGGTCTCGGATTGGGCACAGTAGGATCAGTTGACGATACTGAATTTTGCTTGGTTGTCACTTGCGAGTCTAATGAAAACTGCATGGAAACTACAGAAGAATTTGAAGATTTACAAATTGGAGATGCTCCACCAGAATTCGAAGAAGAGATCAAATCTACAATAGATGAGTTAACGAAAGTTAACTTAGGTACTAGCGAAGAACCTAGACCTACCTTTGTTAGCTCCTTACTCAATAAAGAAGACTCCGAATAAATAATCAAGTTATTAATGGAATTTAAAGACTATTTTGCTTGGAACTATGATGAGATGCCAGGATTAGCTCCAGAGGTCGCAGTCCATAAGTTAGGAGTGGATCCTACTTCTGTCCCAGTCAGACAAGGTCCCAGAAGAATGCGTCTAGAAATCGAACAACAAGTCATAGCTAAAGTTAAAAAGCTAATAGACGCTAAATTTGTCCTTGAAGAGCAATACCCGACTTGGTTAGCCAATGTGGTGCCAGTCAGAAAGAAGAATGGTCAGAATTTGTGTGGACTTCAGAGATTTAAACAAGGCATGTCCAAAAGATGAATTCCCTCTACCAATCCCAGAATTAATGATCGACATTGCTTCAACACATGAAATATTCTCATTCATGGATGGATATTCAAGATACAACCAGATAAAAATGGCTCCAGAAGATGAAAAACTTACAGCATTCAGAACGCCAATCGGAGTATATTGCTACACAGTGATGCCATTCGGACTGAAGAACGCAGGAGCAACATACCAGAGAGTGATGACAAGAATTTTTAATGATCTCATCCACAATCAAGTAAAATGCTACGTGGACGATCTGGTCATCAAAAGCAAAGTAAATGAAAACCACCTGTATGATTTGAGAATTGTTTTCAAACGATTAAGACAATTTAACCTTAAGATGAATCCCGTAAAATGCGCCTTCGGCGTCACCTCCGGGAAATTCTTAGGATTCGTTGTCCGACATCGTGGAATTGAAATCGACCAGGAAAAGATTAAAGCTATCTTAGAAATGCCGCCTCCAAAAACCTTAAAACAACTACGATCTTTTCAAGGGAAGTTGGCATATCTTCGACGCTTTATTTCAAACTTGTCAGGTAGGTGTCAGCCTTTCTCGGCACTAGTTAAAAAGGACTCCAAATTTATTTGGGAAGAGAAATGCCAGAAGGCCTTCGAGGACATTAAGCAATATTTAATGACACCTCCTATCTTAGCAGCCCCTGTCTCAGGTAGACCGCTGATACTTTATACCGCGGCTTTGGACGACTCACTCTTAGCCCTGTTAGCCCAGGTCAATGATGAGGGTAAAGAAAATGCTCTTTACTACCTAAGCCGTCGTTTACTTCCGACAGAAGTAAGGTATCCCGCAATTGAAAAGCATTGTTTGGCCCCGATCTTTGCCGCTCAAAAGCTCGAGCACTATATGCTTTCTCATAAGGTCAACCTGATCTCGAAATTTAATCCATTGCAATACTTGATGACTCGTCCAACGCTTTTCGGCAGACTTGCCAGATGGTCATTGATATTATTGCAATTCGATATAACTTTCGTGCCTCTTGGTGCCGTAAAGGGACAAGTCTTAGCAGACTTCCTCGCTGCACACCCTCTGCCGGCAGAATCTCCTCTCAATGACGATTTGTCAGATGAACAAATAATGAGCCTGGAAGACCTTGATGATCGACGTTGGGAATTATATTTCGACGGAGCATCTTCAGCACACAAAGACGAAGAATCGCAAGTGATAGTGCCCGTAAAGCGGGAATCGGACTAATCTTTATAACACCGGAGCGGGGATGTTAAGATACTCCTACCACTCGACAAAGCCGTGTACAAACAACGAAGCGGAATACGAAGCCCTCATAACGAGATCGGAATTAGCTATTCAAATGGGGATAACGGACATCAACATCTACGGGGATTCGCGGCTAATCATTCAACGGATCACTGGACAAGTACGGGATTTTAAAACCAAGACTCGAGCAATACTTCCAGTACGCCATACAGTTGTTGGAACAGATTCCAAATGTGACGATCTACAAAATTCCCAGAAAAGAAAATGCTTTAGCAGATGCGTTAGCTCGCCTCGCAAAAGAATTTGCATGTTTGTAAGATGAGTCAGTAGAAGTGTCAGTTCACGGAAGTCAGGTCCTATCACAGCTCGACATAGACATAATACACAAATCAGAAAAAGAAAAAGAATCAGATGCAACAGTGACAGAAAACATAGAAGATTGGCGACGACCATTAATGAACTACCTACAAACAGGAAAACTACCGGACGATAGGTCGCTAGCCCATCGGATCAAGAAAAGAACTCGTCCTACACATTAATAAACAACACGTTATACGGAAGGTCTTTCGATCAAATGTGGCTAAGGTGCCTAAGCGGGTCCGAGGCCCGTGAAATTGTTAAAGAGGTCCATTCGGGACTCTGTGGCGCTCACCAGTCGGGTTCGAAGATGAAAATGAAAATTAAAAGACTAGGGTACTACTCGTCCCTCGATGATGACCGACCGCATGAAAATCGCCAAGAGCCGTCACCAATGCCGAGTGCACGGAGTGGTTCTACACCAACCTCCAAATGTGCTACATCCGACAATTGCGTCGTGGCCATTTGAATGTTGGGGCACAGATATAGTGGGTCCAATAGAACCACCGTCTTCAAAAGGACATCGTTTCATTCTTGCGGCTACAGATTACTTTTCCCAAGTGGGCGAGGCGGTTCCACTCGGAGAAGTGAAAGCACACCACGTGCTACGAGTTTTCAAGAGCCAAGTTGTCTACCGTTTAGGAGTACCGCGCAGGATCATCTTAGATAATGGGTCGGCATTCGAAGCACACAAATCAACAATTTTGTCGGGAGACACGGAATCGACCGGCGATATTCAACAATTTACTACCCAAGAGCAAACGGCCCAGTCGAGGCTTTTAATAAAACTCTCGTTCAAATCTTAAAGAAAACCTTGGAAGATAATAAGAGAAATTGGCACGAAAAGTTATTAGAAGCCTTATGGGCCTACCAGACAACCTTCAGAACTCCTACTTAAGCTACACCATACGCTTTGGTGTATGGGTCCGAGGCAGTGTTACCTTTAGAGGTCCAGCTTCCTTCACTCAGGATTGCGAGTTGCAAACAAAATCACGACGAAGAGAATGCCAAATTAAAACTAGAAGAATTGGAAAGCCTGGAAGGGAAAAGACTTGCAGCGCAACAGAATTTAGAACTATACTAAGCTAAGATGGTTCAAGCCCATGACAGACTGGTCTGCCCAAGAAGCTTCAAAATTGGTGACTTAGTTATCGTTCTTAAGAGACCTATCCTTGCACACCGCAAGATAGGAGGAAAATTTGAACCCACTTGGGAAGGGCCGTTTGTGGTTGAAGCAGTATACTCAGGAGGCTCTTACCGGCTAGTGAATTGCCAAGGGGAACGACATATGCTTCCGATCAACGGACGATACTTGAAAAAGTATTACGCTACCTGATGTTTTGAAGGAATGAATTCTTCATCCCTAGAAGCACGGGCGAAGTAATTACTTATGACTGGGTCCGAACCCAAAAATAATAAAAAATGTGCTGAGTAAATAAAATCATGATAATAAAGTTTTCCTTGTTTTTTCTCTTCCATATCAAAATCTCTTCCTGATCTTATCCCACTTCATTCCTGTTAAATTTAAAAATACAAAAAGTAAAAAAAAAACTGTCTTTAATAAACATTTTCTTAATGTTCTTGTTCTTAGTACAGCCCCTGATCCTTTTCCTTATCTTTTCGCAGGGAAATGTCGAACGGGCGGTTGGTCCCGAACTTTAGAAATGGCGTAAGCCTTGCACTCGACGAAAAGAGGGTGAAAGATGGAGCGATAATAGAGATTGACTCGGACTTCGCACCGGCAGGCCCGCAATACGAGGAAAGTGACCGGGTCCCGATTGATCGAGAGGAAATGCCCAGTCAGACAGTAATGAAAGTGGGTGGCCCAAGCCACCAATCCAGCAACAAGAAAAGGAAAATGAACACTGAAGAAGATAAGAGAATCAAGTCTGTAGTCGCTACAGCAGAGGGCAGGCTTGTCATCGCCGTGCCCACAGAAACTCAGGAAGTACGAAGAGCTACTCTCACAGCAACTCAGCGAAGAAATAAAAATCGCCGTATCCGCAAGATGTTAACTAAACTAGCAGCGGACCGGCGCGACGAGGCAGTTGCTACTGCCAGTGCATATACTTCAAGGATACCGGTTCGCCAGGAACCTGAAGAAAGGAAGCCAGCTCCCAGGATGACAGAAGAAACCAGGGAAATCTCGAGGAGATTAGAAGAATGAAGGCTATCACGCCACCAGATAAAGCCACCAGTAATGCATAACCTTGTTGCAGAAGCAACCCCGGAGGATGTCCCGACGGAGACCATCCCTGAGGAGCCGAGGTATGCAAGAGAACGCGAAGGGATTGAGCCATATATCCCACAGTATGTCACCAGACCTCTCCATTTGTAGATTATTCCAGAATACGAGCTAGAAAGAATGCAGAATGTCAGAAAGAAAACTTTTGAATACTTCAAGAGAATCAGAGGCAGGAGGATCAATATATTAGAAGGCCTCGAGCTACATACAGACGTGTTCTCAGAATACGAGTAACAACAAATCGTGGACTGCATAATGGATTTGAAAAGAATGGGCCGAGCAGGCCGCCTAAGAGAAAACACTTACTCGGAACCCCGGAGATGGATGCCCGGGAAAGGTAGAATTACAATACAATGTGGATGCTGCTACAACTTCGCGGAACATAGGAAGGGAAACCCACCGGGAATACTCCGTCATGGCCAGGTGGATCCAATGCCATTAGTCATCAAAAGGATGGTAAAAAGAATGATAACATGGAGGGTACTGCCAGCAGATTTCATACCCAACAGTTGCATCATTAACATTTACAAGAAGGGTGACTACATACCCCCGCACATAGATCACCATGACTTTGTCAGACCTTTCTGCACGGTTTCTTTTCTGAACGAGTGTAATATCATGTTCGGATCTGACCTCCGGATAGCGGGCCCAGGTGAGTTCTGAGGGCCGGTAAAGATACCATTACCGGTAGGTTCCGTCATGATACTGAAGGGCGATGGAGCAGGTGTCGCTAAACATTGAATACCAGGAGTACCCGTGGAGCGGATCTCAGTTACTTTCAGAAGGATGGATGACAGGAAAGCACCTTACCACTTCCAGCTAGACCCGGAGCTAGAGAGCCTCCGGCCTTACGAGCTGTGAGCTACATGGAAAATATCACACCTCCAACGTACATCCATACGACATCCTTGCCAAGGATGGCTTGGAAGGTGATGTTATTGACCATGTACCTCACTATTCAGACATGGATTTCTGACAGATACTTTTTTGGATGGATCGACAAAGATCATACATAATCCTTTTGAGTCTACATGGATTGTATAAGATGTATTCCGGATCGAGTTGTATGATGTATCTTCAGCATGATTGGAATGAAAGTGACCATGTCACATTTTTGGCCTTCACCTCTTTTGTGCAAATTGACTGGGAAACGCCATTAAAGTTAAATGAACTTCGAACAAAGAACAGAAAAGAAACAAAAAGAATAAAAAAAAACTTTCCTTAAAAATCTAAATAAAAAAGATGATGAACGCCAAAATTTACATGAACATTAAATGAATGATAAAAATAAATTTGAATCGTTAAAGACAAATAAAATGAATATAAATCTCAAATCGAATCTCAATCAAATTTCAAATTCAACCTTCCAGATCTCAAATCAAATCTCAATCAAATTCAAATTCAATCTTCCAGATCTCAAATCAAACCTCAATCAAATTCAAATTTAATCTTCCAAATCCGAAATCCAATCCGTTCTACTCTCTCCCTTGTCTGGGATGGAAGCGGTTGATACCATTAACACGGATCGAATCTGATGGCAAGGAATTGTATCCAATCCAAACCAGCAACTTTCGATCAACTCTTTTGAATGGGATATGTAGCATCTACATATTCCCACCTAATTTGTTTCTTACCACAAAATCTCTTACAACTTTCATGAAATTCTCGAAACACCAAAATTTCACACTTCTCAAATCAACACTACAAATCTTTGCAAAATCAAATACATCAAAATCAAATTCTTGGGGTTGAGGATCTTACATCCGAGACTGCATTGCTTTAGGATTCTTTCCCTATCGCAATGAAATACATCAAAATCAAACTTTTGGGGTTGAGGATTTTACATCCGAGACTGCATTGCTTTAGGATTCCTTCCCTATTGCAATGAAATACATCAAAATCAAATTCTTGGGGTTGAGGATCTTACATCCGAGATCGCATTGCTTTAGGATTCTTTCCCTATTTCAATGAAATACATCAAAATCAAATTCTTGGGGTTGAGGATCTTACATCCGAGACTGCATTGCTTTAGGATTCTTTCCCTATCGCATTGAAATACATCAAATTTAAATTCTTGGAGTTGAGGATTTTACATCCGAGACTGCATTGCTTTAGGATTCTTTCCCTATCGCAATGAAATACATCAAATTCAAACTTTTGGAGTTGAGGATTTTACATCCGAGACTGCATTGCTTTAGGATCCTTTCCCTATCGCAATGAAATACATCAAATTCAAACTTTTGGAGTTGAGGATCTTACATCCGAGACTGCATTGCTTTAGGATTCTTTCCCTATCGCAATGAAATACATCAAATTCAAACTTTTGGAGTTGAGGATTTTACATCCGAGACTGCATTGCTTTAGGATTCTTTCCCTATCGCAATGAAATACATCAAAATCAAATTCTTGGGGTTGAGGATCTTACATCCGAGACTGCATTGCTTTAGGATTCTTTCCCTATTGCAATGAAATACATCAAAATCAAATTCTTGGGGTTGAGAATTTTACGTTCGAGACTGCATTGCTTTAGATTCTCTCCCTATTGCAATGAAATACATCAAAATCAAACTCTTGAAGTTAAGGATTTTACATCCAATACCACATTGCTCTGAGATCTCTCCTCATTACAATGATTCAATCCGATCAATTCATTTTTCTTTTGAGGTTGAAGATGTTACATCTAAAACCACAAAATTCCAATTTTCATTTCAAGTTCAAATCCCTTCAAATTAATTTTGACAAAACTTCAATTTAAATTAAAACTTAAACTAAAATCTGAGCTCACGCATCAAAACTTAAATTAAAACAAAATAAAATCTAAATTGAAATTCCCCCGTGTCATGTGATTTGGGATTCACCTCCTTTCCCTTTCCCCAGCGAGAGTTCAGGAATCTCCAGTCTCAGAGATATACTTGACACTCCCCAGCAGAAATTCCTCTACTTCGTCCTGAGTTTGTCACTTGGACATCTGTGTTGGTTTTGTTGATCTTTTTGGTCAACGCCAATACGCATGGTGTGCTTGGTTAGCACACCACACCTATCGGGGTCCATTTATCGACCTCATTTTCGATGAGGTCTTCTCTTCTTCTCTTTAGTACTTAGGATCTAGCCTTAGGCTTTTCCTTCGACTATCCTAGAGGATGAGAATTGGGACCCACCACTTAGAAATTCAAACCACTTCTTAACTCCCCGTAAACTCCACAAACTCGACCGTAGACCCCTAATCACCTAGAGGGTTGAAATCAAATGTGGAAGTTTAAAGGATGAGTTCCTATAGGACTCTTTGGCCTTAGGACTGCCCTGGGTGGCCTGGTCTGGTGAAGGGCTAACCTACACACACACTACACCTATACACTACACTTTCACACACATCCTAAAAACACACCCATACCTAACTTGACCTCCTGACTCATAAGGGTGATTGACATGGATGGTCCATAACCCCTAAGCCCTTGGCTAAGAGAGTTAGGAACAACATAGTGGATGCCTCAAATGAGTCCCTTCATGGCTCATGTGGGCTTAATATGACTTCATGGCTCAACCAAAATGATTTCATTCCACTTACAATTACTCAATCTTCATTTTTCCAAATTTTCAATTTTTGACCCCTGCGACCCTACACCCGCCTAGCCTACCCAGAACCCTTAAAATTTTCCAAAAATCTCCAAATCACCCAAATTCCTCAAGACCAAACCCAAAAATTCACACATCACTCAAAGTGACCATCCATAGCCAAAAATACCAAAAATTCCAAAAATACCTCCCAATACCCTCCAAATACCCAAAATACCCCTCTTGACCCAAAAATCCAAAAATTCAGAAAATTCTCAGAAACTTCCAAAAAAACCCAAATATTCCCAATTTCATTTTTTTCAACTACACCATGGGCCAATTTTGTCAATTTACCCCACGTTTATCAAAATCCCCAATTTGACCCATTTTAACTCAAAGTGAACCCAATGTCAAACCAAACCTATCCAATTGACCCAAATTCTGGTCCAATTCAATTCTAAACTTCAATTCAACATTCCCAACACCAATCTAGACCAAATCCAAGTCCAATTTGATTGACATTTGAATCCAATTTCACTTTTGGCCTTAAAGCCCAATTTTGACCTAAACCCAAACCTAACCCAAACTAACCCAATTCAACTCCAATTAACCCCAAACCTTTTCTAAACCTTCCTTAGCATCCCCACAAACAAAACACTAACATGATTTGCCCAAAATTTAGACCCAAACCCCACTCAAATTCAACCCAAAGCTAAAAGGCCCAATTTTGACCTAAACCCAAACCTAACCCGAATAAACCCAAACCCCAAAATCAAAACTCAACCAAAGCCAAAACTTCATTGAAACACTCCCATAAACATTTCCCAACATTTATTTTACATCAATTTCAACCCTAGTCCAACATTGGCCCAAGTTAGCCCAATTCGACCTATATTGGCCCATTCACCAAAGAAGCCCAAATTCAACCCAATTCAAACCCAAATCACTCCCAACTTGCTTCAAATCACTCATGACACATCCATGAGCTAAATCCAACATTTGTTTGGCCCAATCCTTCACAAAATTCCCATCCATAAATTTATTTTCAAACCAAAAGCCCACTTTCTTAAACCTTTCTAAGAGCCCAAACTTCATGCTAAAGCCCATCTGACACATTCTTTTCATCACTCCATTAATTGAAATTATCACTAAAGCCTAAATCAATAATCAAATCTTTCCAAATTAGGCTTTATCCATATTCCATCAAAAATACCCAATATCCTTAAAAACCATTTTCATGAAACTAAGCCAACTTTTTCCAAAGCCAAGTGGAGCCATGAAGCCACTCTTAAGCCACATGTAAGCCATGTGAGTTGCTCACATGTGACCTTACCACATTTGGCAAAGGGAGGGCCCCCTTTCCTAATCCTTCATAAACCCTTTTTTACCTTAAGCATGTCACACACTAAACCATGCTTAGCTACCTCATCATGGATGGAGACCACACCATTTTCTCTTGGCTGACCCAAGTGATCCTTTTCATCCCAAAACCAGGCCTTGGGTGGTGAACCTAGCCCAAAATCATGGGTTGACTCATTTGAACCCAAAATAGCCTTCCTCCCATTCCATTTTAATCCAAGCTCTTTACACATGGCATTGGCTAATTGACTACACTAAGCCCCAGCCCTGACCTCCCTGATGACAACAGTGACCTGACCCTGGCCGGCCGGCCACCACAGCCGCCGGAAACCACCAGGCCGAGAGCTCACATGTGAGCCCAAACTTGGAATTCTCACCTGCTGAGCTGCCCCATCCCCAGTGGCCATTGTAGTTGTTCTTCTCTTGCTAAGAGCAGCCGATCCCAAGCTCTAACTCCCAGTGGGAGGCCCTCCACCCTCTCCTATTTAAACCTCACCTCCTCTCGGCCATGTGAGGTGCTGAACCAGACCTTACTGAAACCCTGCCAAAATTGCTCCAGAACACTCTCCATACTTAGAGCAGTTGATCCACAGTGACAATTTGCCCTAATCCCCACCAACAGCGCCCAATTTCTCAGCCAAAATTCCACCCAAAACCCGGACACTTCTCCACAGTGGATCAATCCTCAAATTGATTGGTCCTACACCTTCACCAGACCAAGGGAAGAAGTCCACCAGCGAAAGTCCCCTTTCCAGGCCACCCATCTGTTCCAGACTCCAAGCTTTGTGATCGGGCTTGGTCGAAATCATACCTAGGCAATTCACCAGACCAGAAGACTTCATCTGGAGCTTGCTTGGACCCAATCGAAGGTGACACAACCCTCAGATTGAAGCGACACTTCTCTGAGCAAAGGTAAGAGCTAACTCTTTATCTCGGGCTTCTGGAGATTCTCCATTTCAAATGCCTTAATTTCAATGCATGATCATCATATAGATGTATTCGTCTCTTCAAGACGAAACCATAGAGCACAAGAGCACGAAAATCCATTGAGAAATGAGTGAGTTCTTAGGGTTTTAGTGTGGACGGCTCTCGGGTGAGAACGCTTGGAGACGATGAACAGATGTCGTTCATTCCATACACGCATGGACGGACGGCCAGGATCACGCCGGATGAGGAGATGGAACGATACAGCGGGCCCCCGGAGCGCTGAGTTGGATGACGGCGTCGAAGGGCAGCGCGACACGCGGCGTTTCGGAGCTGCCGAGGATTGCGTGGCGCCGCGTGGATAAGTAGGAAATTAGGGTATTTTCTTGATTTATTTAATTCCCTAAACTTCAAAAATACATAACTTTGTGTAGAAAAATCAGAAAAATAAAATAAAAATACCCTCTTGCTCAGTGAACAAAGGAGAATAATGTGGAAAAGAAATCATTTAATTTCATCAAGTATTTTATTTTTAATGATTTATTTACCCTCTGCATTGTTTTAATTCTCCATGCATATAGGAAATTCACCATGGCATGAGACCATAGGGCTTTTGAAGCCTCCGAATTTGGGAACATTCCTCGAATTTTCCAAAGTCAGAGGCCATCCCTATGAGAAGTTATTGATTTTTCAAATTCATGTTGCTTTTTTGAGTATTTTAAATCCAATAATTAGCATGTTGTGAAATAAATTCTTGAAAAATTTGGTGATGTTTCATATGACCAGAGGACCCTATGAAAAATAGGTTTTGAATTAATTCACTTGGAATAACCCTAATTGGCCTAAACACCCAAAATAGGTCCTTAATTAATTAGAGCTAATCATGCATCAAATTGACTTGAAATCAATTCTCCACTGACCTTTCGGATCAGAGGAACCCACCATAAAAATTTGAAGTCAGTTGGACTTGGTTAGCCTTACTAAATGAGTTGATTAAGCCATTTAGCCAATTTAGACTTTAAAAATTCATAACTTTCAAAATACTTTTCAAAAATTCACCAAATTGGTTTTGGAGTCTCTCTGATATTAGGGGAATTTAAGAAAAATAAAATTGTAATTTTCTAAAAAAGTTGATTTTTTGTATTATTTTAATATTTTAATAATTAAAAAATAATAAAAATCACAAAAATAATAAAATTCACCAAAATGTCACATTTTGAATTTTAATCACTTAGGAACAAACCCCATATTTTTCTTAGGTCTATTTGATGAGATATTAAATTTTAAATCCCTAAGGTAATTTTAAAATTAAAAAAAATGTATTTTTTTAGCATTTCCACTAAAATAATTCTAATAAATCAAAGAAAAATCAAAAAATTGTAAAAATTGATTCTCTGATTTCCTTAACATCAGAGAGATTTTTGAAAAATATAAAATTCATTTTTCAACCTTTATTTTATTTTTAAATTAATTAGTACTCCAAAAGTCAAAATAATTATAATAAAAAAAATATAATTCAAAAAATCACCAAAATTGGTCCAAGTGGTCCTCTCGGTCATTAGGAATGTCCCATAATTTTCCTAAGGACAGAAACTTTCCCTTGGTCATATTATTAAATTTTCCTTGGAAATCTCTATTTTCCACCAAAAATAATTACATAAATAAATTAAATACAGAAAAATCACATTTTCTCATCGTGAAGTCACATAAAAATTTCAAGTTCATTTAAGTTCAA
Organism: Papilionanthe hookeriana x Papilionanthe teres; assembly: GCA_022702705.1. Taxonomy (NCBI): domain Eukaryota; kingdom Viridiplantae; phylum Streptophyta; class Magnoliopsida; order Asparagales; family Orchidaceae; genus Papilionanthe; species Papilionanthe hookeriana x Papilionanthe teres. The sequence continues at coordinate 154,627,855 of CM040424.1, forward strand.
TTTAGTGAGTTATGAAATTATTAAGCTTGAAGGGCAAAATGATAATTAAAATTTTAATCTTTAATTAAAACTTTAGGCTTGATAAAATTAAAGAGTAAAATATTTGATCCTAATCTGATTTGGATGATTGAAATTTAAATAATTAAAGGGTAGAAACCTACTAAACAATTTAAAAATAATTGAAACAAACCTTAATTAAATAATTGATTAAATTTGGAAGAATAATAGAATTGGAATTATTAAAATAGGGATATTAATAGGAAGAGATTTTTTATTTAATTTAAGAATCCCTAAATTAATCATCTCAATAATAATTCTTAATTAAAATGATAATCCAAGTTTAAGATTTAAAATGCTAAAAGACTTAATCATTAAATTAAATTGATGTTAAATTATTTAAATTAAATCCTTTAAAAATTTCAATTAAATCATTTTTAAAACATAAAATAAAATAAAATACTAAATTAAAATTAAAAGTAAAATTAAATTAAAATTTAAATTAAATTAAATTAAATTAAATAAAAATTAAAACATATTAAATTAAATCAAATTAAACTAAATTAATTAAATTAAATTAAATTAAAACATATCAAATTAAGTTAAATTAAATTAAATTAAATTAAATTAAATCAAATTAAATTAAATTAAAAGAAATTAAATCAAATTAAATTAAATCAAGTTAAATTAAATTAAATTAATTCACATCAAATCAAATTAAATTCAATTAAATTAAATTAAATAACAGAATCAAGTTAAAATTAAATTCAAATTAAATTAAATTAAAATTAAAATTAAACCAAATTAAATTAAATTAAAGTTAAATTAAATTGAATTAACGATAACATCACCTAAGACATAAAGAAATTCAAAAAATAAATATGAAGCAACTTGAACACTATTCCAAATTTAAACCCGTTAACCGAAATTAAATCATAAACCATTTGAACATCAATTTGCCCTCGAAAGCTTTTATTGTCATAACTCCTAAACATAACGTTAAATGAAATGTTACTTCCCTCATAGGATATTCAAATGTCCTAGTTCACTGAGTAAGATAACAACAAAACTTGAATTCCTGGATGATTAATTCATTTGTATAATTAAATTCATTTGGACTTAAAACAATTCTAGCAATATTGAAAAGATGTTTAAGATTCTTCTTAAGCACTTCCTCAATATGATAGGATATTTATAAGAACAATTGAACTTAATTGTTCTTTGATGAAGAAAATAGTCCTCAAACCAAAACACAAGAACCTAAACGTCATATGAAATGACTAGCTATAGGATTAGGAATTTGGTAGAAAATCATAACCCTTCCCTTAGCTTTACCTAGGAACTTGCTTAAATGTTCTAAATTGTGTCTAAGTGCAGCTTGGATGATGGGAAGACCCTCCAGGTACGCTTTTATTTTGTTGCAATTTATTTAATCGCATCACACTTACTTTTCTTGCATGATAAACAACTGTTGCATGAAAACCCACACCTTTAGGATAGTCCCTAAAATTGAAACCAAAACTAAATTAAAAGTCATTGCAAGATAAAATTCACCGCCACAACATTTCAAAATATAAATCAACTCAAAATTTAATCACAAACAGAACACAAAACTACAATTACAACTAAATTAAAACGCCTTGTTGGATGATCGGGAATACCTTGGATGATGTAACCTACGTGTTTCTAACAAGATTTCCCACGGTCTAAATGAAAGTGTGGAACTCATTCAGTTGAGTTTAGAAAATTCATCTGGACTAAGTGAATCCGATAAAAATAACGATGCCGGAAGGATGGAACTGTGGGATCTTAACCGGTGTTGTTATAATCAACTTTAAGATTTGTTTTAAATAAAACATAAAAACACTTGGAAATTAGGATTTTCTCTAAACCAAAACACTTTTCTCATCTCCTGATTTATGACTTCTATAACTAAACCTCTGCAACAACAAGGAGCACGGAGCATGGTGGGCAGCACGGCCATCGTCATCAGCAAAACCTGAGTCTACTTCAGCAAAACTTTCTTAGAATTAAATAACTAAGCCATAGGACTTCGAGGTAGTTTGCCTAGTGCAACATAAATCCTCAACCTTTTGTTAGGCATTTGCATTGCAAATTAAGCCCTAACCGGTCTTAGGATTCCGAGGTAGTCGTCTGATACGACATAAACCCTCACATCTTCGAGGCTATTTGTATGATTTTATCATACTATTATAAGTCCTAATTAATTAAAATTGGCAAGATCAAAACATTAAATAAACATTAGGACTTTCCTAAATCCAAGCCAAACAATAGGATAGTCGGGAAATTACCGAAGTTTGCTTCGAATCTGTAATTTCTCCTACTTTTCTTCCTTTGAATTCCCAAAACAAAATGTTCCAAATTCGATCCATTCCTTATTGAAATTCCAAAATTCAATCCTTTGAAAACTTAAACTTTGAAATTCTTGAGAGCGTAACTACCGATTGTTATCGAGAGTTTTCTTAGGTGATTCCCGTCACTTAAGATGTAATTAACTATAGGGGCTTGCCCTTATAGGAAATTTTAAGAACCCAGGTAATATAAACCCTACTTAATTCATTTATATTAAGCAAGGGAACTTGTCGGCTTATAAAATTGGTTCGCAGACCAAACGGAGTCACAAACCTTTCTAGTTTATTTAATCTAGCCCCATTACCAAGCAGTGCGTCTATTCTTCGGGGTAGATACATGTTTGTGGTGCGGTGTTCGTTTATGTAAACTATTCGGGATGTGAGATCAGTTTGATTACATATCTTAAAATTTTCAAACTTAAAATTATTTTCAAAATCAAATGTTACTTTCTGAATTATATATATATTTAAATTAAATTTAAAATATAAAATTCACCGACAATTTCTGTTAGGCGACCCCCTTTTCAAAATAAAACACACAACCTAAAATAATGCCGACATAAACCTTTTGAATTAATGTGTGATGCAAGTGATTGTGCAATCGGAACTGTATTAGGACAAAAATATGAGAAGATTTTCAAAGTTATATATTATGCTAGCAAAACTCTTAATGAAACTCAAATAAATTACACAACTACTGAAAAAGAGCTATTAGCAATACTATTTCCTTTTGATAAATTTAGACCATATCTTCTTGGAACAAAATATATTGTGCATACTGATTATTCTGCTATTAAGTATTTAATATCTAAAAAAGATGCTAAACCTAGATTGATCAGATTGGTTTTACTTTTGCAAGAATTTGATTTTGAGATTGTAAACAGAAGAGGGACTAACAACCAAGTTGCTGATCATTTATCAAGAAACAAAAATAATAATGAAAAGATTTATGAAGAAAATATAAATGAGAAATTCCCAGATGAGCAATTATATGTCATTCAAGGATTACAAATGTCGTGGATGCAGATATAGTTAACTACTTGGTTAACAATATTTTACCATATGGGATGAATAGTAAATATATTAAGAAATTCAAGAATGATTACAAATCGTATATTTAGGAAGATTCTCATTTATTTAAATTAGGAAGAGATTCTGTGATTCGAAGATGTGTACCTTATGAAGAAACTTTTGCAATTATTCAAAAATGTAACGATTCTTAATTTGGAGGACACTTTGGAGTGGATAAAACTGCATTTAAAATTTTAAATTCTGGATTTTATTGGCCTACATTATTTAAAGATGTTGAACATTATGTGAAAACTTGTGATCGATGTCAAAGAATGGGAAATATATCCAGAAAAGATGAAATGCCTCTAAACTTTATATTAGAAATAGAAATTTTTGATGTATGGGGTTTAGACTTTATGGGACCTTTCTTACCATCATCCGGAAAGATTTATATTTTATTAGCAGTTAATTATGTTTCGAAGTGGATCGAAGCTGTAGCTTTACCAATCTGTGACTCTAAAAGTGTTTCAAAATTTTTAAAGAAAATGATTTTTACAAGATTTGGAATGCCTATGAAAATTATCACAGATGGGGGAAGTCATTTCAGAAATATAAGAATTCAATCATTGCTGGAAACATTCGGACTTAAGCATAGAATTGCAACTGCTTATCATCCTCAAACAAGTGGAATGGCTAAAGTATCAAACAGAAAAACTAAAAGAATATTGGAAAAGACTGTTAATCGTAAAAGGACTAACTGGGTTGATAGACTTGATTCTACATTATGGGCTTATAGAAGAGCTTATAAAACACCTATCAGAATGTCACCTTATCAGTTAATTTATGGTAAACAATGACACTTACCTGTTGAACTGGAGCATAAAGCTTACTGGGCGATAAAAGAGTTCAATTATAATTTGAATACTGTAGGAGAAAAATGATTATTACAATTGAATGAAATGGAAGAGATTAGAAACGAGTCTTATGAAAATGCAAGAATTTATAAGGAAAGAATGAAGAAATTACATGAAAAAACGATTTCAAGGAAATTATTCAAGCCTGGACAAGAAGTATTATTATTTAATGCTCGTTCAATGCTTTTCCATGAAAAACGAAAATCTAAATGGATGGGACCATTTATAATTGAGAAAGTATACCCTTATGGAGTTGTGGATATTAAAGACCCCAAATCTGGAAAAATATTTAAGGTTAATGGATTAAGACTGAAGCCTTATATGGGAGAAATGAAATTAAATTACAAAGAGGCTTATGAGCTGAGTCTACCCAATTAATTTAAGTAATTAGGTTGGGCTGACGACGTTAAACCAAGAACTTTGTGGAAGGCAACCCATATTTATTAGTTTGAGTTTTATCGCTTTTAAGGTTATGTCTTGGTCTTGACTGAATTTGTATATAACTTCTAGAAATAGAAGGGTAACAAGGCTGTATTGGCATAAGCTAAACATTTTCTTGAAGTATATAGAAATTGGACTTGGACCACTCCATGACAAATGTAAGTAAAGAGGAGATCAAGTTAACTTTCATTTGTGATTGTTTGTGATTTGAATTTTTTGTAATTGTGTTTGTGTGTTGATCATACTCGTTTGTTAGACATGTTTTTACAATTGAAACTTTGCAAAATTTGACAATAGGCGAATCAGAGTCGATTGAGGTTCTGGTGCCTAAGCACCAAAAGTTGGCGCCTAAGCGTCAGAATAACTGGTGTATCGATGATCTGGTGCCTAGGCACCAGATTCCGGCGCTTAAGCGTCGCAGTTACAGATCATGGAAAAATAGAATTTCTTCGGTTTTCACACCAAATCTCTTTATTTATAGCCTATTTTTTGTCCTCAATCCCATAGACACACTAATTTTGACTAGAGCAATTCATTTTGGAGGATTTAGGAAGGATTTAGAGGCCATGGATAGATGAAATCATGGAAATGAGGTAAGAGACAAATCTCCTAAAGATCCTCAGCCATATTTTAATGGTTTTATTGATGTTAGTTTAGAGAAGATGTTTAGCCGAATGGATAAGATTGAAGCGGAACTGCAAAGTATTGGCAATTGTCTCCATGAGATGTATCACCAATATGAACATTTGGAATGGCAAACCAAACTTCAATCTGATCACATGGCTGCCTATCGTGACGCTCAAGTAGAAATGTGCGCGAAGAACAAGTGGATTGATGAAAAGACGGCTTTGGAATTTCCAAGGGCTTTGGTATTTTATCCCTTTGGTCCAAGTGAACTTCATTGCAAACGAGATGGAAATTGAAGATCGTTGTTAAATAGATTCTATATGTGTTTTAGGTGTGTTCGAGTCTTTTTTTAATGTCTTAAATATCTTTATTTGCTTAAATTGTTCAATGTGTGTTGTTGGATTTGAATGTTCGCTTTATTTTTGTTTGTGTTATTTATAAAACGATGAACCTTGATACAAGTCTTATACTGAAGATTGTTAAATTTGGAATGGATATTAGGATTTTGAATTGAAGAATTTGGATACATTTATGTGGATCAATACTTTCATTTTAAATTGATTGTGAAAATATTTGGAGCTTATAAAATGGATAAATCTCTCATAAGAGTAATTAGGAGTTAAATTTGATAAGATTTAGTGGAAAATATTTAATTTAAATTGAATTTTTGGAAAGGCGAGTCTGACGCCTAGGTGCCGGTTTGGCCAGAACTCGAAAACTCATCTTCTTAAACCCCTCATTCCATTTTTTACGCCTAAGCTTTCTTCTCCACAGTATTTCGCAAAAATACCACCTAGATATCTCATTTAGCGCCGGATTTTAAAGTTTTTGGACTTGAAATCACCCGATTTCTTCATCTCAAGGTCAGATCTTCATTCTAAACTCATTATTTTTTATTTTCATCATGGATTTTGCTCTCATCTTGAAAAACCGAAATTTTGAGAAAATTTTTGATTTTTTATGGTTAAATCCATGGGGGTTTAAGCTATTTCAAGTTTAAAAAGCTTAAATTAGTTTATATTCCTAGATCCGTTGAATTTATTTCGCGTTTTTCTTTCACGTTTAGATGTCACCCAAATCTAAGCGAGGAAAAGAATGAGAAAACTTCGATCGTAGCTAGTTCGTCACTGCTGCTGCACACTTCTGATACAATGATTTTGCTACGACTCGGAAGTTTATCTTAGAGCGAAGTTTTTATAATCCTGAAGGAAGAATTGAGGAGACAATTGTTTCACTCAATTGGCAACGATTTTGCTATTTCACTGTTGTTACCGTTATCTCGGTGGTTAGATAATTTTATGTTAATTTCATGGATGTGGAGGAATACGAGATTTTCATTTGAGGAGTTCGAGTAGGATTCACTCCTGAATGCATCAACATTTTCTATGGCCTGCCACCAAACATTGAGTGTTATTACTCAGGTTTATCTTCATCTGAGGAAGATTTGGACATGATCATTGCCTACCTGACTGATAGTACTGGAGCTTGGAAGACTCGGAATGGAAAAATGGTAAGTTTTTCATCTTCTAAGCTTAATGGTGTTTCCAAGGCATGACACTAATTTATTTCTGCTCGTCTCCTTCCATCCAATCATCTGAGTGAAGTTACCATAGATAGAGCTATTCTAAACTAGTGCACACAAGAGAAGAAGTCCATTGATGTAGGGAGCATTATTTATGATTCTGTGGTGGCTACTGCTCGTTCTAGAACATCTATTGCACTTGGTTTTCCATCACTGATCTATTTTCTATGTCAAAGTGTTGGAGTAGTTGCTGAGCTTTCTGAGGAAAAGCTCAAGTTGACAAAGCATATAGGAAGAGAAAGCGTCAGCATTTATGATCGACTATGAGGTAAGAGTTCTACTGCACCTGCTGGTTCATTACCTATTGGGGGTCCGACCCCACCTCTTTAGAGAGGTAATGAAAGGAGGATTTCAGAACCTCTCTGTTTAGGGGTGTCTAAACAGTGGCTCCAAAATCTAAGGAAAGTTAATCATACCTGTTCAAGATAGGAATGAACAAGGTATGTCAATGGAAGAATGGTAGTTTCATCCACTAGGGGCATGGATTTACTACCGATTTATGAAAGCAAAACCATCTGATCAAAATGGAGAGAGGAGCTATTCCCCAGCGGAGTCACCAGAAGCTGTCGGCGTATTTTTTTTTTAGGTTTTAAAATTTAATTTAGGTATATATATATAATTTGGAAAGTAGCATTTGATTTTTGAAAATAATTTTTAAGTTTTCAAATTTTAAGATGTAAAATCAAACCGATCTCACATCCCAAATAGTTTATATAAACGAGCATCGCACCACAAACCATGTATCTATCCCAAAGAATAGGCACACCGCTTGATGATGGGGCTCGATTAAATAAACTAGAAGATTTGTGACATCCGTTTGGTCTGCGAACCAATTTTATAAGCCGACAGGTTCCCCTGCTTAATATAAAGGAATTAAGCAGGGTTTATATTACCTGGATTCTTAAAGTTACCTATAAGGGCAAGCCCCTATAGTTAATTACATCCTAAATGTCCAAAGACACTTAAGAAAACTCTCGATAATGATCAGTTGTTTTACTCTCAAGAATTTCAAAGTTTAAGGTTTTCAAACAAATTGGATTTTGGAAATTTCAATAGGGAATAGATCAAATTTGGAGCATTTTATTTCAGGAGTCCAAAGGTAGAGAAGTAGGAGAAGCTGAGGATCCAAGAAGAATCTTGACAACTTCCCAAACTATCATATTGTTTGGCTTTGATTTGAGAGTTTATTTAATGTTCCATCCTGCCTGTTTTAATTAATTAGGACTTATATTTGTATGACACAATCATACAAACAGTCTCGAAGATGTGAGGGTTTATGTCATACCAAACAACTACATCGGAATTCTAAGACCGGTTAGGGCTTAATCTGCATAAGACAACTATGCAAATACCTAACAAAAAGTTGAGGATTTATGTTGCACTAGTAAAACCACCTCGAAGTCCTATGGCTTTCTTATTTAATTTCTAAGAAAGGTTTTGCTGATGTAGACCCAAGTTTCGCTGTTGACGATGGTCGTGCTACCCACTGTGTTCCAAGCTCCTTATTGTCGCAGAGGTTTAGTTTTAGAAATCATAAATTAGGAAATGAGAGAAGTGTTTTGCTTTAGAAAAGTCTTAGAATCCAAATATTTGAGTGTTTTAATTAAAACAAATCTTAAAGTTGATTAAATATAACTGATTAAGATCCCACGGTTCCGTCATCCAGCCACCGTTATTTTCATCGGATTCACTTAGTCCAGATGAATTTGCTAAACTCAACTAAATGAGTTCCACACTTTCATTTAGACCGTGGGAAATCCCGTTAGCAACACATGGGTTACATCATCCGAGGTATTCCTGATCATCCAACGAGACGTTTTAATTTAGTTAAAGTTGTAATTTTTGTTGTTCTATTTGTGATTAAATTTTGAGTTGTCTTATATTTTGAAATATTGTGGTGGTGAATTTTATCTTGTATGTCTTTTAATTTAGTTTTGGGTTTCAGCTTTGTGGCTATCCTAAAGGATTCAGTTTTCATGCAACAATCTTATTTATAATGCAGGAAAAGTAAAGCGCGGTGCAGGTAAATAAATTGTAATAAGGTAAATTGCAATAAAGTAAAAGCGGACCTGGAGGGTCTTCTCGTCATTCCCAGCTGAAACTTTAGTATTGCATTGCATGTATGTGTTTATAGTTTTGCAGAAATTAAAGCATGCCAGAAAACAGGAAGAAGTAGAACTAACAAGAAGTAACTACTCAATCCTATGATGTCAATGTTAAGATCCTGGTTGTCTACCAAGTCCTATGATGTCTATGTGAATTCTTATGTCATGTTTCAATGAACTTTCTTTAATTTAATTGAAGAATTTTTCTTTAAGCAGACATATTAAGTTTAATAGACCTCAGCGGTATCCAAACAGTCAAAGAAGGATGCAGGTCCATGCTTCCCTCTCATGTCCTGATGAAAAGTCTCGGGCTCATTTAGACTTATTATGATGCTTAACAATTCACCCTACCTATACCCTTATGCTTAATGAACACAGTTGTTTGGGGTAGGTTGGGGCAGATGGGTTTATGTGTGGTTTGGGTTTGTATTTTGTGGTAACTGGTAGTTTGATTTGGACTTATGGGAGTGCTGTGAAGATTTGTTTGAGTTTATGTTTTAGATTTGGTTTTGGTTTTGGTTTTAGTTTGGTTTTGAACTAGGTTTGGTTTTGGTTTTGGTTTGGTTTTGGTTTTGTTTTGGTTTTGGTTTTGGTTTGAACTAGGTTTGGTTTTGGTTTATGTTTTGGTTTGGGTTTGGTTTGATTTGAGTTTGGAATGTGGATTGGGAAGGTTATGTGGACATTAGGTAAAATTTGGGTTACTCCATGCATTCACTAAGCATAAGGGTATTCCTATTATGTTTTCTACACCAAGTTGTGATTTCCTAGGGGTCTTTATAAAGGGAAAAATAAACCATGCCTCAGGAGGCCTATCCTAGGGTTGATTGTTATCATGTTGGTATTGTATTGTGATCGGGATTGTTGTTGTGTGTGGTGATTATTGTTGTGTGTTGTGATTGTGAAGTTTATGAGTGGTGAGCTCCAGACCTCCCTCAGGACAAATCCTAAGGTCTTACCACCTATAGGAGATTTCCCCTAGGATTCCTTATGCTTGCCTTTTTTCCTACCAAAAGGTGGAGGTGAGGCCTTAAGCATATGAAAACCCCCTAGTGAAGCAAGAAGAGTTTTGAATTTCTATGGGGAGGGTTCCATAACTAGTCCTCTAAGAAAGTCACCAGGAGAGTCCTATGGCTAGACCCTAGGCTATTCTAAAGAGATACTAGACCTCAACCAAAAGTGAGGTCAACAAATGGACCCCTAATAGGTGTGGTGTGCCGGACAGGCACACCGCGCGTATTGGAGTTGACCAAAAAGATCAACAAACCAACACAAAGCTGCCTAAGTAAAATACTTAAAACAAAATGTAGAATTAAGAGAGAGTTGTTGTTTCCGTTGGGGAAAGGAGGCAAATTTTCAGATCACAGGATTTCAAGATATTGGATTTTAGATAAATTTCATTTTTTTTATTTCGAGTTTTAATTTTGAGTTCGAATTTTGATTTGATCAGAGTTTTGATTTAAATTGAAGTTGGATTCAAGGTTGATTTCAAGATTGATTCCGTGGAAATTTTGGATTTTGAAATGAGAATTGGAGCCTAGGGAGGAATCCTAAAGCAATGCAGTTTCGGATGTAAAATCCTGAACCTCTAAAATTTGATTTTCGATTTGAACCATTGCGATAGGTACAGAACCTAAAGCAATGCGGTATCGGAAGTAAAATCCCCAACCTCTAAAATTTGATTTTTGATTTGAACCATTGTGATAGGTAAAGAACCTAAAGCAATGCGGTATCGGATGTAAAATCCTCAACCTCTAAAATTTGATTTCTGATTTGAACCATTGCGATAGGGAAAGAACCTAAAGCAATGCGGTATCGGATGTAAAATCCTCAACCTCCAAAGTTTGATTTTTGATTTGAACCATTGCGATAGGGAAAGAACCTAAAGCAATGCGGTATCGGATGTAAAATCCTTAACCTCTGAAATTTGATTTTTTTTTATTTTAGCCATTGCGATAGGGAAAGAACCTAAAGCAATGTGGTATCAGATGTAAGATCCTCAACCTCTAAAATTTGATTTTTAATTTGAACCATTGCAATAGGGAAAGAACCTAAAGTAATGCAGTATCGGATGTAAAACCCTCAACCTATAAAATTTGATTTTTGATTTGAACCATTGCGATAAGGAAAGAACCTAAAGCAATGTGGTATCGGATGTAAAATGCTCAACCTCTAAAATTTGATTTTTGATTTGAACCATTGCGATAGGGAAAGAACCTAAAGCAATGCGGTATAGGATGTAAAATCTTCAACCTCTAAAATTCTATTTTTGATTTGAATCATTGCGATAGGGAAAGAATCTAAAGCAATGCGGTATCGGATGTAAAATCATCAACCTCTAAAATTTGATTTTTGACTTTTGAACCATTGCAATAGGGAAAGATCCTAAAGCAATGCGGTATCGGATGTAAAATCCTCAACCTCTAAAATTTGTTTTTTCATTTGAATCATTGCGATAGGGAAAGAACCTAAAGCAATGCGGTATCGGATGTAAAATCCTCAACCACTAAAATTTGATTTTTTTTGAACCATTGCGATAGGGAAAGAACCTAAAGCAATGCGGTATCATATGTCAAATCCTCAACCTCTAAAATTTGATTTTTTTTTTTATTTGAGCCATTGCGATTTGGAAAGAACCTAAAGCAATGTGGTATCGAATGTAAAATCCTCAACCTCTAAAATTTGATTTTCGATTTGAACCATTGCAATAGGGAAAGATCCTAAAGCAATGCGGTATCGGATATTGGGATCCTCAACCTCTAAAATTTGATTTTAATTTTGAACCATTGCGATAGGGAAAGAACCTAAAGCAATACGGTATCGGATGTAAAATCCTCAACCTGTAAAATTTGATTTTTGAGAGTGAACCATTGCAATAGGGAAAGATCCTAAAGCAATGCGGTATCGGATGTAAAATCCTCAACCTCTAAAATTTGATTTTTTTTAGAGTGAACCATTGCAATAGGGAAAGATCCTAAAGCAATGCGGTATTGGATGTAAAATCCTCAACCTCTAAAGTTTGATTTTTTTTTTTAGAGTGAACCATTGCAATAGGGAAAGATCCTAAAGCAATGCGGTATCGGATGTAAAATCTTCAACCTCTAAAATTTGATTTTTGATTTGAACCATTGCGATAAGGAAAGAACCTAAAGCAATGCGGTATCGGATGTAAAATCCTCAACCTCTAAAATTTGATTTTTAATTTGAACCATTGCGATAAGGAAAGAACCTAAAGCAATGCGGTATCGGATGTAAAATCTTCAACCTCTAAAATTTGATTTTAGAGAGTGAACCATTGCAATAGGGAAAGATCCTAAAGCAATGCGGTATCGGATGTAAAATCCTCAACCTCTAAAATTTGTTTTTTGATTTGAACTATTGCAATAGGGAAAGAACCTAAAGCAATGCGGTATCGGATGTATAATCCTCAACCTCTAGAATTTGATTTTTGATTGGAACCATTGTGATAGTGAAAGAACCTAAAGCAATGCGGTATCGGATGTAAAATCCTCAACCTCTAAAATTTGATTTTTTATTTGAACCATTACGATAGGGAAAGAACCTAAAGCAATGCAGTATCAAATGTAAAATCTTCAACCTCTAAAATTTGATTTTTTTTTTGAACCATTGTGATACGGAAAGAACCTAAAGCAATGTGGTATCGGATGTAAAATCCTCAACCTCTAAAATTTGATTTTTGATTTGAACCATTGTGATAGGGAAATAACCTAAAGCAATGCGGTATCAGATGTAAAATCCTCAACCTCTAAAATTTGATTTTTTTATTTGAACCATTGCGATAGGGAAAGAACCTAAAGCAATGCGGTATCGGATGTAAAATTCTCCACCTCTAAAATTTGATTTTCGAAAGTGAACCATTGCAATAGGGAAAGATCCTAAAGCAATGTGGTATCAGATGTAAAATCCTCAACCTCTAAAATTTGATTTTTGATTTGAACCATTGCGATAGGGAATTAACCTAAAGCAATGCGATATCATATGTAAAATCCTCAACCTCTAAAATTTGATTTTTGATTTGAACCATTGTGATAGGGAAAAACCTAAAGCAATGCGGTATCGGATGTAAAATCCTCAACCTCTAAAATTTGATTTTTGATTTTGTGATTGATTTGCAAAGATTGGTAGTGTTGATTTGCGAAGTGTAGAATTTTGGTGTTTGAGAATTTCATGAAAGCTGTAAAAGATTTTTGTGGAAAGAAACAGATTCGGAGGGAATATGAGGATGTCACATATCCCATTTAAAAGAGTTGATCGAAAAGTTACTGGTTTGGATTGGATACGATTCCTCACCATCAGAACCAAATTGAAAACCTCGTGGCTCCGTGTCAATGGAATCGACTGCTCCTATCTCAAACAAGGAAAAGAATTAAAGGGATTGGATTTTAGATTTGGAAGTTTGAATTTGAATTTGATTGGGATTTGATTTGAGATTCAAATTGAGATTGGATTTGAAAGTACAGATTGGAGATTCAGATTTGAGGTTTATTTTTAATATTGAGATTCTTCTTTTTTTCGATGATTTGAGTTCATTTTGATTTTGATTTCAATTTGATTTCGAATTCATTTTGATTTGAAGTTTCGTTTTAACTTGAAGTTTGTTTCGTTATCTTATTCGATTTTTTTTTTTAGTTTTCATTTTTTTTATTTATTTGTTGTCATTCGTTAAGGGATTTATTGTTGGTTTTTTTTGAAGTTTTATTTTATTCATTTATGTTTCATAAATTTTCATTTTTTTTATTTTTATCTTTTTTTAGTTAGGGTTTGGACTCAGTCATAAACAAGTGCGGCATCTGTGCTTCGTAGAATGAGTTTGTCTTTGAAACATCACGATGCTCAAACTACTCGAGGTATCGTCCACTGACCGAAGACGTTTGTAGAAAATTACCTAGTCTTCGAGGTACTATTGGAATTATATCCTTTCAAGTACCTACAAAGATATGTTATTTATATGGACACCACATCTGAAGATGTTGCAAGTTCGTAGCTGCGTTTGTAGTAGTTATCATTTTATTTGTTGCAGATCCTGTGGAGGTTGTTGAAGTTGTCTTCGAAAAATCTTTCTGACGTTCTTCGAGTTGAAGTTGGAGTTGTATTTGCTGGACACTGAAAGATACGACTTTAGGGTTCAATTTTCGTTAATTGCTAATAACGTTGTCCTTTCTTTAATTATTTCTTTCTGGGTCTAAGCAGATTTCAAAATTTATGCTCATGTGATAGAAGTATTTTTCATTGTCGAAAAATATTTCTAAGCCAATTAATGACCGACCAAAAGACATAGAATCACTTGACTATCTTCAAAGCATAATATCAGAGGAAACTTCTTAAGGTAGTCTTTCAAGTTTTATTAATCGGGGGATGATTAAGACACCAATATTTGATTATATGCTTGCCTCAAGCTTCTTCTCAGGGAGCTTAGTTGATTTCTCTTTTCTCTTATTTTTTTTATATATATTGAGCTCTTCGCTCTTTTTTTTATTGAGGATTACTATATCTGGTGGAGCACATGTTAAAGATTTTGAATGTCGATACTGGGACACCAATTTTTGATTGTGTGCTCACCTCAAGCTTCTCATCAGAAACATTTTTTGTCTTTTTTTTCTTTTTTTTTTGCTCCTTTTGTTTTCTGAGAATTACTGTATCTGGCAGTGCATATTTCTGTTAAAGATTTTGAATGTCGAAACTCTCCCAATTAATAAATCTGAAATGGTTTCTTAACATGAATCCTGGGATATTATAACTCATCCAGAAGTCTGGACCCAGTCACATGGCAGCAAATTAAAAGACTCTTGATATCCCGGATTAATTACTCGTATTTTAACCACACTATTTCATTTCAAAGATTACTTAGGACTCAGTCAGAATTCCTTAAAGTGAAGGACCCAGTTATTAGGGCATATATTTCATTCTTTCTGAAGTCACTGTCTTATAAAATTATCCAATTTTGAGCATTAGAAATATCGAACAATTCTGAACAAAAAACTTTTTCCATTCATTTTCATTCATAGCAGTGGGAGGGATGTGACAGATCAACATCAATCCTGCAAATTTCCCTTTACATTGGTAGAAGTAGTACAATGGTATTCAAAAAGTGTCTTCTTTGTTGTTAATTACGTAGGAGTCAGCTAGAACAAACAGATCAACCGAAATCATATTGATAGAACCTTTTTCAGTTTCTTTTCAAATATTCTTCCGGGATTGTTACGTTCCCATTCTTGAAATTCTCTTCGAGCCATTCTTTAAAATTATGACACTCTTCTATGGTGTGTCCAGCGAACCTGTGGTACGGATAGTATCTTGGATGTCCTTTCTTGTTGATTTCATCTGTTCCTTTTGGCTCAGGTAACCGGAACTCAGGGTTCTTGATTAGATTGTGGAACATCTTTCTTACTGCTTCGTCTTTCAAAGAGTACACATTGTTTGTTCGAGCAACCATTGTTGGAACTTCTCTTTCATTCATCTGGTAAAGTCATTGCTGAAAGGATTGTTGAGCGTTCTACCTGGGATGTTGGAAGGTCCGCTGATGTTGTTCAACCTGTACTTGCAATTGTCACTTTCCTCTGTTAACCACAGCAACTTTCTCAGATTCCTTCTCGAATATATTTGTTGGCTCTAGCTCGTTGGCTTTTCCAAGAAAACCAAATTGTTTAGCTTCTTCTTGAAGTCTTCCGGCTTTGTTAAGTAACTTCTCGAATGTCTCGATTATGAATCCCTTGAGCAAGAGACCAACTTGACTGTGAATACTCTTTAGAAGAATTTCAACTGCGTGTTGCTCTTGCAACTGTGGCTTGCATCTCATGCTAAGATTTCTCCAATGCAGGATGTATTCCACCAAAGTTTCGCCTGGCTTCTGCTTCTCTTCCACAAGACTGCCTATAGTGACGTGGTGTTGAACCCCAGCAAAATGCTTAACAAAAGATTCTCCATTTCTGTGAAAGTCTTCACTGAACCGTTCGATAAGTCTGCATACCAGTTGAAGGCAATTCTTGAAAGACTGCTCACAAACTGTCAAAGCAGTAGCGCCTCACTACCCCCCCCCCCCCCCGCGTTGCAGCAACTTGCTCGAAAGTGTACAACATGCTAACGAGGGTTTCCAGTCCCGTAGAAAGTCTTAAACAAAGGTGGTATGAAACCATTGGGATATGGGACAGCATCGAACTCCTCCGGGAAGGGTCTACCCTTTGAAATTGATGCGCCCCCTTTCGATTGAGCTAAGGCTTCCTTTATATGCTGTTTGACCAACTGCTTAATGTCATTCTCTGGCATCTTATTCTTAGATGAATCTTTCTGTGGTGGTTCATCTCGGTTTGCAGAAGCGACTTCCCTTCGTTCGTCGATAATATAGACAATCTATGGCTGGTTTATCTCCAGAGATGCCACTTGCTGTAAGTGCAACTGTCCTTGCATTATTGTTATAGCAGTCGTCATTTCTTCAACTTTCTTCTCAAGACAGCTTATAATCTCATCTTTCTGTTGGGAGGCCCTTTGCCACTCATCCGCAGTGTCCTCCTCATGAAGAGGAGTGTCACTCGTAGCTAACATGGCTCAGGTCTCAACGACGTTGATTTCTACGAGTTTGCCCTCCACGTAACTTGTTAGGTTGTAATCTTCATCTTCAGTATCTTCTTTTTGATCTTTAGACAGTTGTGCAACGTCAGCTCAGAGCTTTTCCATAGCGGTCTCAATAGACTTTCCTTTGATAGCTTTAAGGACAGTTAAAGGTTTTCGAGAAACATCACTTATTCCCTCGAGCAGCGGCATCGTCGTGTAGAAGTCAGTTGAATCACCCAAAATCGTATTTATAGAACCTTTTTCAAATTCTTTTAAGTACTCATTCGGGATTATCACATTTCCACTTCTGAAATTCTTCTCGAGCCAATCCTTGAAGCTGAAGTAGTTTTCTATGGTATGGCCGAGCATTCGGTGGTATGGGCAGTACATCGAGTGATCTTTCTTTTCGGCCTCCTCTGGTTTCTTTGGCTCCCGTAGTCTGAATTCTGACATCTTTATCAAGTAACGGAATATCTGCGACACTGACTCCTCTTTGAAAGGGCATACCTTGCTTAATCGTTGATTTATTGTCGGACCCCTGTCTCCCATCTATCCGTATGGTCTCAGCTGGAACAACTCGTTCTTCAGATCGATACGGTTGTTGTCGCGGCTGCTTGATCTTCAGAATTCTCTGATTGCGCTTCCATTTAGGTGCCTTTGCCATTTTTATGGACTTCGAATTGGACTCAATCTTAAATTTAGAAGATAGCAAAATACAAGCATCGACTGACTTTTCTTCATGTAGAATATCTTTTCCTTTATTTAGCGGAGCGACTGGTACAGTGGTAGTGAATCCGGCGGTAGAAGCAGAAAAAGTCTCAGGAGCAGTCCCAATGGCATCTGAGTTCTTTTCAATCCAATCCTTCTTTGCCATGGGGAGTTCCTCAACAGACTTCATGTTGAACGTTACAATAGGCTTAACGGACTTGCTCATTTCAGACTTTGACACTACAATGGCCACATCCCCGAACTTGGTTTCAATATCATCAAACTCTTGTCTGAATTTGATGACCGCCAGCTCAGGCAGCTCATCTCTATTGATGGTGAACTCAACTCCGGAGGCGAAAGAAAAGATCTACTTTGGCAAAGACATCGTTCCTGGCATTTAAAGAATTTCTGAAAGTTAGTAACGTCCGGTGTCTTGTAGTTTCAACTAGAAGACTCAAGTGACCGCACTCGTACTATAAACTGAGCAATTTTCTTTATACATTTTTTTTTGTTTGGATTTAATTTATGTACGTTATTCTTGTATTATTTTATTTTATTTTGGTGCTTTCACCTTATTTTATTCTTTTTTTTTCTTTTACATTTGTTAACAGTGTTTGCTCAATTTCAGGATATGAACAAAAGGTGCGAGAGTAGAGATTTGGTTTAACTTACCGATAGCAAATCAAACTCGAGAGACACAGAGCAAAAGTGAAATTCAGGACCCAGTCCTGGGCTGAATTCACAACGCACATTGCCTAAGTGGAATCAATCCATCAAAACACCTATTGGGGGTCCGACCCCACCTCTTTAGAGAGGTAATAAAAGGAGGATTTCAGAACCTCTCTGTTTAGGGGTGTCTAAACAGTGGCTCCAAAATCTAAGGAAAGTTGATCATACCTGTTCAAGATAAGAATGAACAAGGTATGTCAACGGAAGAATGGTAGTTTCATCCACTAGGGGCATGGATTTACTACCGATTTATGAAAGAAAAACCATCTGATCAAAATGGAGAGAGGAGCTATTCCCCAGCGGAGTCGCCAGAAGCTGTCGGCTTATTTTTTTTTTAGGTTTTAAAATTTAATTTAGGTATATATATATAATTTGGAAAGTAGCATTTGATTTTTGAAAATAATTTTTAAGTTTTGAAATTTTAAGATGTAAAATCAAACCGATCTCACATCCCAAATAGTTTATATAAACGAGCATCGCACCACAAACCGTGTATCTATCCCAAAGAATAGCACACTCGCTCGATGATGGGGCTCGATTAAATAAACTAGAAGATTTGTGATATCCGTTTGGTCTGCAAACCAATTTTATAAGCCGACAGGTTCCCCTGCTTAATATAAAGGAATTAAGCAGGGTTTATATTACCTGGATTCTTAAAGTTACCTATAAGGGCAAGCCCCTATAGTTAATTACATCCAAAATGTCCGAAGACACTTAAGAAAACTCTCAATAATGATCAGTTATTTTGCTCTCAAGAATTTCAATGTTTAAGGTTTTCAAACAAATTGGATTTTGGAAATTTCAAGAGGGAATAGATCAATTTTGGAGCAGTTTATTTCAAGAGTCCAAAGGTAGAGAAGTAGCAGAAGCTGAGGATCCAAGAAGAATCTTGGCAACTTCCCAAACTATCATATTGTTTGGCTTCGATTTGGGAGTTTATTTAATGTTTCATCCCCGCCCGTTTTAATTAATTAGGACTTATATTTGTATGACACAATCATACAAACAGACCTCGAAGATGTGAGGGTTTATGTCGTACCAAACAACTACCTCAGAATCCTAAGACCGGTTAGGGCTTAATCTGCATAAGACAACTATGCAAATACCTAACAAAAAGTTGAGGATTTATGTTGCACTAGGCAAACCACCTTGAAGTCTTATGGCTTTGTTATTTAATTTCTAAGAAAGGTTTTGCTGATGTAGACCCAAGTTTTGCTGTTGACGTTGGTCATGCTACCCACTATGCTCCAAGCTCCTTATTGTCGCAGAGGTTTAGTTTTGGAAATCATAAATCAGGAGATGAGAGAAGTGTTTTGGTTTAGAAAAGTCTTATAATCCAAATATTTGAGTGTTTTAATTAAAAGAAATCTTAAAGTTGATTAAACAGAACCGATTAAGATCCCACGGTTCTGTCATCCCGGCACCGTTATTTTCATCGGATTCACTTAATCCGTATGAATTTCGCTAAACTCAACCGAATGAGTTCCACACTTTCATTTAGACCGTGGGAAATCCCGTTAGCAACACATGGGTTACATCATCCGAGGTATTCCCGATCATCCAACGAGACGTTTTAATTTAGTTAAAGTTGTAATTTTTGTTGTTCTGTTTGTGATTAAATTTTGAGTTGTCTTATAATATGAAATATTGTGGCGGTGAATTTTATCTTGTATGACTTTTAATTTAGTTTTGGGTTTCAATTTTGTGGCTATCCTAAAGGTTTCAGTTTTCATGCAACAATCTTATTTATCATGCAAGAAAAGTAAAACACAGTGCAGGTAAATAAATTGCAATAAGGTAAATTGCAATAAAGTAAAAGCGGACCTGGAGGGTCTTCTCATCTTTCCCAGCTGAAACTTTAGTATTTCATTGCATGTATGTGTTTATAGTTTTACAGAAATTGAAGCATGCCAGAAAACAGGAAGAAGTAGAACTAACAAGAAGTAACTACTCAATCCTATGATGTCTATGTTAAGATCCTGGTTGTCTACCAAGTCCTATGATGTCTATGTGAATTCTTATGTCGTGTTTTAATGAACTTTGTTTAATTTAATTGAGGATGGTTTCATTAAGCAGACATATTAAGTTTAATAGACCTCAGAGGTATCCAAACACTCAAAGAAGGATGCAGGCCCATGCTTCCCTCTCATATCCTGATGAAAAGTCTCAGGCTCATTTAGACTTATTATGTTGCTTAACAATTCACCCTACCTATACCCTTATGCTTAGTGAACACAGTTGTTTGGGTAGGTTGGGGCAGATGGGTTTAGGTGTGGTTTGGGTTTGTATTTTGTAGTAACTGGTAGTTTGATTTGGACTTATGGTAGTGTTGTGAAGATTTGTTTGAGTTTATGTTTTAGATTTGGTTTTGGTTTTGGTTTTATTTTGGGTTTGAAGTAGGTTTGGATTTGGTTTTGGTTTTGTTTTGGGTTGGTTTTGGTTTTCGTTTTGGTTTGAACTAGGTTTGGTTTTGGTTTATGTTTTGGTTTGGGTTTGGTTTGATTTTGGTTTGATTTGAGTTTGGAATGTGGATTAGGAAGGTTATGTGGACATCAGGTAAAATTTGGATTACTCCATGCATTCACTAAGCATAAGGGTATTCTTATTTTGTTTTCTACACTAAATTGTGATTTCCTAAGGGTCTTTATAATGGGGAAAATAAACCATGCCTTAGGAGGCCTATCCTAGGGTTGATTGTTATCATGTTGGTATTGTATTGTGGTCGGGATTGTTGTTGTGTGTGGTGATTATTGTTGTGTGTTGTGATTGTGAAGTGTATGAGTGGTGAGCTCCAGACCTCCTTCAGGGCAAATCCTAAGGTCTTACCACCTATAGGAGATTTCCCCTAGGATTCCTTATGCTTGTCTTTTTTCCTACCAAAAGGTGGAGGTGAGGCCTTAAGCATATGAAAACCCCTAGTGAAGCAAGAAGAGTTTTGAATTTCTATGGGGAGGGTTACATAACTAGTCCTCTAAGAAAGTCACCAGGAGAGTCCTATGGCTAGACCCTAGGCTATTCTAAAGATATACTAGACCTCAACCAAAAGTGAGGTCAACAGTAATTAAAAGGGTTACTTGAGTACAAGTAACGTTTAAGTTTGGGGGAATTTGATCTACCTAAAAAAATACCCATTTTTATGCCTTATTTAAGATTCAGTCTTAAGTATATTATTCTTTAATGAAAGGTATTTTCATGTTTTTGGATGTAGATGATTAAAAGGAGTCCAAGAAAGAAAAAGAAGGAAAAAGGAGCAAAAAGGAGAAAAAACGGAGCTTATGGAGCAAATTTTGGAATTATTGGCATGGCGCCTAGGCGCTAGAGTGCGGTTACTAAGCGCCAGTTTGATACAGACGTTGTTTAGTTTTTTTGATGACTTTGGACAGTTATTTTGATGGTTTTAAGCAACCCCTAGCCAAATTCAGAGCTCTATAAATAGGAGCCCATTCTACAGAGAAAATTGAGCCAGAACTTCCCCTCTTAGTACACATACCCATTTTAGCATATTCCCTCTGATCTCTAGTTTAATTTAGTCTCTTCCATACTTAGGATGCCACTTTATTTTGTATCTAGTGAGTTTATTTTGAGTGTTTATTGTGTGTAATTGTTGTTGGAGTCTTTGGTCATTGCTTTGGAGTCAGTAGAAGTCAGTGGAACTCTTGGAGGAACACATCAGATAAGTATTTGAACTTTGTTTCAAAGTTTTATAAATATGTTTTGTTGTGTTTTTTTAATGAGTTCTGAGTAGTTAGTTATCTTTCTCCTTTCAGCTATGAAAAGATTATAAATTAATTAAATTTCGTAGGAGAATTAAATATAAAATAATTTAAAATATTATGATGATATTAATATCTGACCTTAGTTTACTTTTAAAATTGGCCATTTAATTTATTAAAACTTGTTGAAGAATTTTGAGACCTATCCGGAGATAAATTCTTAACTAGTAGATATCACATGAATCCTTAGGTAATTGCAGGCTATACGCGGATTGTTTCAGGTGAAGTGCAAATAAATAGGAAGATATTATTTATTGGGCGTAAAATTAATTAGTTTTTTGTGTGACAGACTAAACTCTAATAATTTGGTTTATAGAAAGGTAACACGTCACTGGTAGGACCGACCATAGCCACCCTTGGACATCTAGTAGTGTGAGCCTAGATTAACCCATTCTACTAATAAAACATTCTGAGCCTAACTATAGATTAGTCAATATTCTTTGCACCTGGACCAAAGGGTAAAGAATAGGAATGCTTCTATTTGGCACAATACTACAATCTTAATTCCCTACAAAATATAATTAATCTATAATTCTTGTATTAGTTGAAAAAGGAGAAAGTCATTTTTATACTTGCATAGAATTATAATTACTACTTATTTTAATTTACTGCTTACTGCTTCCTTTATTTTAGCAAAAATTACTATTTGAATATATAAAAAAAGAGTATATATAATTTGCATAAGAAAATTTCAAAATAATTATTTATATATTTTACTTTTTATTTCACTATCTCTGTGGGATCGATAACCAGGACTCCACTAGAGCCCTATATTACTTGAACGATACGTATACTTGCGTTTAAAATTGTGACTTTTACAATAATTAAATCTAAATATAAAATTATAAAAGTAAACATCACATCAAGTTTTTGGTGTTATTTGCTGGAGGTTAAATCTTCTGAGAAGTGATATCAAATTCTTGTATTTTAAAGCATATTTAAAGTCGCATCACATCATATACGATGTCCTAAAAATATTCCTCCTGCTACCATAAATTGTCATTTTCCTAGTTAAGAACCAAATTAGTTTCTTCAAAGCGTTTTAGAACTTTAGACGGATCTTCTAAACATGATTCAAATGAAATTCCAAACACTGAAAATTCATCCATAAAAACTGCAATTCCATTTTCAATTAAATCACAGAAAATTACCATCATACATCTCTGAAATGTAGCAGGGGCATTACATAAACCAACGACATTCTTCTCAAAGCAAATATACCATAAGGAATGGTAAATGTTTTTTTCTCTTGATCCTCAGGAGCAATTTGTATTTGTTGGGAACCAGTATATTCATCTAGAAAACAAAAATATTTATGCCCAACTAGTCTATCCAGCATTTGACCTAGAAAGGGAAGTGGAAAATGGTTAATCCTTGTAGCAAGGTTTAATTTTGTATAATCAATACATATTCTCCATCCTGTAACTTGTCTTATTAGTAAAATCACATTCTTTTCATTAACAGTCATAGTGACTCCTTTCTTAGGAACACAGTGAATAAGACTAACCCAATCACTATCTGAAACAGGGTAGATAATTCCAGCATCCAACCACTTTAAAATTTCTTTTTAACAACTTCTTTCATAATAGGATTTAAGTCTCCTTTGAGGATCAGCTCGAGGTTTGCAGTTATCCTCCTTAAGGATTCTATGCATACAAATTGAATGATTGATTCCTTTAATATTAGCTATTGTCCTTCCAAAGGCTTTCTTATATTTCTTTAAAATTTCAAGAAAACTCTCTTCTTCTTTTTCAGTCAATTGAAGAAAATTATAACTGGCAAAGTTGAGGAATCACCTAAAAAGGCATACTTCAAATGGTTAGGAAGCAACTTTAAATCAAGTTCAGGAAGCTTTTCAATTGATGGACCAAAAGATTCATCTTTTTCAGTCATGTTCAACAATTCAGAATTTTCATGAACATAATTTAAATCTTCCTCATGAAAATCTTTAGAATGTTGTAATTCCTCTTCTTGCTCATGTTCAAATTTTTCACTTTCAGATTTTTTTTCATAAGCTGATTTGAAATGACATTACCTTAAATATCTGATAACATACATTCTATAACATTCATCATCTTTACCTCTTGCAGGATACTTCATTGATTTTGAAATGTTAAATGTAACAGTTTTGGTTATTGACTCTCATTGTTAATTCCCCTTTTTGCACATCTATCATCGCTCTGCCTGTGGCTAGGAAAGGTCTCCCTAAAATTATGGGTATCTCTTTATCTTCCTCCATATCTAACATAATGAAATCAACAGGAAAGATAAATTGATCCACCTTAACCAAAACATCCTCTATAACTCCTTTATGATATGTGATCGAACAATCTGCTATTTGCAAAGTTACAATAATATGGGTTATTTCTCCTAATTCAAGTCTTTTGAATATTGATAATGGCATAGGGTTAATGCTTGCACCCAAATCACATAATGCTTTTCCATAAAATCTATCTCTGATAGCACATGGAATTGTGAAGCTACCAGGATCTTTAAGCTTTTCAGGAAACTTTTTTCAGAATTATTGCACCGCACTCTTCACTAAGTGCAACAGTTTCATTATCTTCAAACTTCCTTCTTCTATTGAGAACATCCTTCATAAATTTCACATAGCTTGGCATTTGTTCTAAGGCTTTAGCAAAAAGAATGTTGATTGTAAGCTTCTTAAATATCTCCAAGAACTTAGAAAGTTACTTATCCAACTTTTATTGTCGAAGTCTCTAAGGAAATGGAGGTGGTGGCTTTTCTAAATCAATCTTAGGTGGAGAAATAGGTCCTTCCAAGCATTTCGGAGCATCCTCTTTTGGTTTTTCAATCTATTCTTTCTCTACCTCAATCTCTTTTTGAACACTACCTTCCAACTCTCTTCCACATCTAAGTTGAATTGCTTTTACTTCCTCTTTATTCTTATCTATTCAATTTACTTCAGTATTACTAGGAAGCATTCCTTGAGATCTATTACTTAATGAATTGGCAATTTGTCCCAATTGATTCTCAATATTTCTGATTATAGCTCCTTGACTTTGCAATTGATTTCCCATTTGTAAGACCATTTATTCAATAGACAACTTATTCTCCTTAAATTGTGAAGTATTGTTAAATCCTTGAGGATAGGTTGGTCTATAATTATTATTCCCTTGGTTGTTCCAGTTCCCCAATGGGTTTACTTGGTTGTTCTCCCATTATTGATTACTACCATCCTGATTATTGTTATTCCAATTAAAGTTTGGATGGTTTTTCCAACCTGGGTTATAATAATTGGAATATGGGTTATTAGGCTTATTTGTGGCATTCAAAGTTTCTGGTGATGTTTAAGAATCAACCATTTTGCCAAATGAATTTTCTTCAATCATGGGAATTGGCTGAGAAAAATTTATCCCAAATTGGTCTATCTTTCTTGAAATGTCAGCAACTTGATTTGCTATCATTCCAAAAGCATCATTATCATGAATATTGGCTACCTTTTTAAGATTTAACCTTTCTTCAATTAGTAGATCTTTAGGAGATCTTTAAAATATAACTGTTTAGACATCAATGAACCACCAATAGCGGCATCAATAATTGATCTAAGAGATCTAATGAATCCATTATAAAAAGTCTGAATTATTAACCAATCTAGTATCGAATGATGTGGACACTTTCTTAAGAGATCTTTAAATCGCTCCCATGCTTCATATATAAATTCACCTTCAAACTAACAAAAAGATGTAAAATCATTTCTAAGCTTCGCAGTCCTTGATGGTGGAAAATATTTTGCAGGAAATTTTTTTGCTAAATCACACCAAGTTCTGATAGATCCAGGTGCTAATGAATTTAACCATATCTTAGTCATATCCCTCAATGAAAAAGGAAAATGTCTAAGTCTAATAGCATCATCAAAAATACCATCATATTTAAAAGTAGCACACAATTCTAGAAAATTGGCAAGATGTAAATTAGGATCTTCAGTTGGTGCTCCCCAAACTGATTATTACATAACATTTGGATAATAGCAGGTTTAAGTTCAAATGAATAGTAGTGTGTTGAATACTACCATTAAGTTCATCCACTGTAGGGTTGGCATAATCCCTTAAAGGTCTGAATTCTGGATGGATATTAACATTTTGATTCGCTTGATTCACCATTTCTTGAATATTTTTATCTTTTTCAGTATTTATATATATATATATATATTCTGATAGTTCTCTTCAATTCAGAATCGTAAGGAAAAATTCCTTCAGAACCTAACCTATGCATACAAAAATAAAATAAGATAAAATAAAACACACTAATAAAAACAAGGAAAAGTAGAAGTTTTAATTTTTCTTAATTTTCTTTATATAAAATTTTAATTAACTTCCCCAACAACGGCGCCAAAAACTTGACTCAGCCTGATATTTATCCTCACGTTTTTCACTTTATATTTCTTTCCAATGATATTATCTCTTTCTTTATAACGACGCCAAAAACTTGACTCTGAAGCAAATAAAATATATATTTTAATTAGTTTATAATATGGGATTCTATGCAAGTATACATATCATATATCAAGTAGTATTGGACTTACTGATTAAGCCCTAAGCCCACATGGAAATGTCTAAAAATATAAAGAAATAAGAAAATTAACTTTTTACTTTTTAAATTGATTTTGTAAAATATGTTTTCAATTAGATAATTTGAAAATTTGTTTTTGATATTTTCTATTTAAGAAAAAGTGAAGCAAGCAATTAAAATTAACAAGACTACTAAACAATATGAAAGCAATGAGAATAAAATATCTTTTTCTTCTTTTAATGAATAAGTAATAATTATGAAATTTCATTGTGGAAGTATCTAAATGTGTTGTGCCAAATATCAGCAAATATATTCTTTACTCTTACTTGGTTCTATAAAAAACATTGGTTAATTTGAAGCTTTGAAATTTTGTAGATAGGTTTGGTAGGGAAGATATCAGCTCTGACTTTTGAGTCCCCTCGATTCCCTCCACCTGGGGACTAACATCTCATAAGAAAAATTTTCACCTCAAACCAAATTTGGGGGCTTTAGCTTGTCACTCTAAAGTCTTCTAATTTTACTCCCCATTAAAACATATCTCCCTTTTTATTTGCACTCAATTATGTGAACTGCAATTCTCATCCATACAATTCCTTATGATTCTTTCCAATTGTTGATTGAGACAACACCACAATGGATCTTACATAATCTCCCAACAGTTTTTAACATCTTAATTGGCCAAATCAAGAATTAAATTAAGTGCAAGGAAATAAATCATCACAACTTTTTCCAACTTTAAACTTATTTACTTCACACAACTTCTTTCCATAATTTAATAAATTCATCATTTAAAAGGAAGAAGATAAAGAAAACTACTCAGAACTCATGGAGAAAACACAAACAAAACTTGATTTGAAAGTAGAAATCATAGTGAAAATACAACAAGTTTTAGTTAAAAACCAAATGTAAAAAAAAGATAAACACTTATCTAAAAATCCTCTCCACAAGACTTTAAAAGACTTCTGAAGTTTTGCTTTCCACTATAATACTCCACCGAGGTTGGCACCCAAATCGGAGAATTAACTATCCTAAATTATAATACAAACTGTGATAAAGTAAATAAGAAGAGTAAAGAAAATTTGGTGTGAAGAAGGCTCTTCTTCTACCTCTTTCTCTAGAATCAACTTCAAGCTTTCCTCCAACTTATCCCACCAAAATTTTCTCCTAAACTCTTCTCTTGGGTGTGGTGTCCCATTCTGATATTCAAGTTTTCATTTTTAATAATTCTGTAAAAGGTGTTTTGGTGTCTCTTCAAAATATGTCCATATTCAATGTATCCACCAAGAATGCATCCATCCGTTCAAATTATAAATGAATTTTTGTTCTGATTGGAAGTTAGTGAAGTTTAAACCAAATTATGCTTCAAAAACCCCTTCAAATTTATGCCAAAATTAATTAAAATTTGTCACTTTAACTGTGGCTCCTATATGCCAGTCATTCGGTGCATAGGCACCAGAGGCCAATTTTGGACACCTTTCAATTTTTACTCCAATTTTAATCTTTTTTAGCTCCTTTCATCACGATCACTCATTTTCATCATACCTACAAGAAAAACATAAAAATGTCTTCCATTAAAGTGCAATATCATCAAAAATAAGTATAAAAATGTGCTTAAAAAAACTATATTTTAGGTGTATCAGGCCTCTTCTTGTATGTCTCCCCATATCGTCTCTCTGTTTAATTCCATGGGTATTATTTCTCTCTACAGGTATTATTCTTTTTGGTTGACTTTGCTTCTCGTCTGGGGCAAGTTCACACTCAACGAATCACCTTTTAGGATGTTGAATATTATGTTACCTTATGTGAACACACGCCTCAAGATTTAGAGCATAGAATAGTAAGATGAGAGAGAGTGTAGGTAATTGAGAAGTTCCAGGTAGTGAAGCATGGAAAAAGTCCATCGCTGGGGTCCCCTATTTGTATTTTTTCTTTTACCTATAGAAATGATTTTGCATAATTACAAAAAGGAGAGAACATTCATCGAAACCACCCTCAATTGTAGAAATGAGTGAGCAATTATGAAATCCATCCTTAATAAAATAAATACTAATTTAATACTAAAAAAATTTTACAATTTAAATTTTTGGTATGGCAGTGATCAGTCGGGGTCCTTATTTTGTTTTAGCCGACCAACGTGATAGGTTGAGGGGTGTCATTTCACTCGAGATATAAGTGGTCGTTAACCTGGTTGAATTCGATCGGATTTTAAGGTGCTTCGACGACTAGGACTATAGATAGGCCGGTCAATCGCATTTGTCGAGGATGGACTTGATCTGTCTATCAGTGTTTCAGATGACCACCCCATATCATGTCTTTTGAAATTAGTGCCTCGATCATTAAGCCATCATCTATAGGTGTTCGATTTCTGTTAAGATTTGTGTCGATGATATTGGTGTATATAATCTCAATTGCCTATGTTATCACGTGAGTATTATCATATTTTCTAAATATTTATCTTTATATTATATGATATTGTTTATTTTATTTATGTTGACCTTTTATTTTATCTTTGCCTAGATATGTTTTACTAGCATCCCAACCAACCTAAAAGTGAGCTCCTATATTTTTTAAGCCTTTATGCAGCCCCACACCTCTCTAATAAACCTAAAATATATAGTATTTTTATGCACATTTTTATACATATTTTTGATGATATTACACTTTAATGGAAGGTATTTTATATTTTTTTCTTGCAGGTATGACGAAAATGATATTAAAAAGATTTATAAAGAGGCTTATGAATTGGGTCAACCTAATTAAAGATTTACTTAAGTCGAGCTGATGACGTTAAACCAAGCACTTATTGGGAGGAAACCCATAATTATCTTTTGTTATGAATGTTTTTGTGTTTTAATGTAAGGTTATTCCTCAGTCATGATTAATTTTATATTACTTTAGAAAAATTTAATGCTCATAAGTCTTTGTTGACTTAGGCTGAAAGTTATTTTGAAGTATGTAAGATTTAAAAATAGGATCACTCTATTTTGAATATGAGTAAAAAGGAGATCAAGTTAACATTCATTATGATTGTTTACATTGTGAGTTATTGATTCTAAATTACTCTTACCAGTATAATTTAGCTATCTTGGAGAACAAAATTTTGAAATTTGACGATTAGGCGAAACGGAGTTGAACATAGTTCCGGCGCCTAGGCGCCAGAATTCGGCACCTAGGCGCCAGAATTCGGCGCCTAAGCACTACATTCAACTATGTATCAATAGGTCTGGCGCCTAGGTACCAGATTCGGCGCCTAAGCGCCATGGTTACTGGGTCGTGCAAAAACCGAAAATTTTTCAGTTTTTCACACGATTTTGCCTTTTAAATCAACCTATCTTCTTCCCTAACCATCAAGTAATCAAAATTACGTCCCTTGCACTTCATTCTTGAGAGATTTGAGAAATTTTGAAGAATTGGAAGGAAGAAATCATGGAGAAGAAGCTAGGGACAAGGTCTCAGAGGATCCTCAATGCTACTTCAACAGTTTCATCGCTGTAAGTTTAGAAAAAATTTTTAGTCGTTTAGATAAGTTTGAAGCGGAGTTTAAAAGCCTTCATGAGATGTTTCGTCAAGTTGAACATCTAGAATGGCAAATAAAACTTCAATTTGATCATTTTCTGGCTTATCAAGATGCTCAAGTTGAAATGTATGCGAAGAACAAGTGTATTGATGAAAAGACGGCTACGGATTTCCTGAGAGCGTTAGTGTTCTTTCCAAGTAGAATACACAAATTCCCTTATGAAGATTAGAATATTCTGGTAATGAGATAGTTATTATATGGTTTGTTGAGTCATTGAATCTATTTAGAGAATCGATTGTGTTTGTTTGTGTATTTGCTTTCATGTTCAATGTGTGTTATTTTTTCTTAGAAATTGTTGTGTTTGAGTGTGTATTAGGAACTTGAATCAAATATAATACTTATCTGGAATGTATTGAGCCAATATTGAAGATTCTAAATGGAATTTAGTGAGTTTGATTGAAACCTTATGTTTGATTGGTGGATTTAATATTTAATTTATATAAATTTTTGAAAAATGTTGTGGAAGTTAGAAACTGAAGCCCTACTCTGATATGAGTAATTGGAAGTTGAATTTATAAATTTTAGTGGAAAATTAAATTTAAAAATAATTTTTTATGAAAGGCGAGTCTGGCACCTAGGTACCAGAATTCAGCACCTATGCGCCAGTTCGGCCTGTACCCGAAAATTTACTTAAATAACCCCCAAAAGCCATTTTTGACGCCTAAGCTTCATCTTCTTCCCCATTTTCATAAAAATACACCCTTTAGATCCATTTTGAGGTTAAAATATCAAGGATTTGAGTTCGAACCACTCGATTTCATCGTCTCAAGGTCAGATCTACACTTTAACCCATTTATTTTAGATTTTCACCATATATTTCCCTAGGTTTTGCTAAGAACCGAAAATTTTGAAAAAATTATCGATTTTTAGTGATTTCTTTGGATTGTAAAACTTATTTTAAGTTTTATAAACTTAAAAAGAGTTTAAATCTTTGATTCTTTAATTTGTTCTTGTTTTCTTTCACGTTTAGATGGCTCCAAAATCTAAACGCGGGAAGGCAAGAGATAACTTACATAGCAGCAAATTTTCTACTGCTGCTGCGCATTTTCACTTCCATGAATTTGCGACGTCCAGAAAGTTCATTTCAGAACAAAGTTTCTATCATCCTGGAGAAATGATCGAAAACACTATCGTTGCACACAATTGGCAACGATTCTGTTATTTCACTGTTGTTGTTGTTATCCCGATTGTTCGAGAATTTTATGCAAATTTTTTGGATGCCGAAGATTATGAAGTCTTTGTCAGAGGAATCGGAGTAGGATTTAGTCCAGAAAGAATCAACATATTTTATGGCCTGCCATCGACTTTAGAGTTCTATTATTCTAGATTATCACCATCTGAGGGAGATTTGGATATGATTGTTGCTTATTTGACTGACGGTACTGGATCTTGGAAGATCAGGAATGAAAAAAGGGTAAACTTCAAATCCTCCAAATTAAATGGTATTTCCAAAACATGGCACTATTTTATTTCTGCAACATTGTTACCTTCCAACCACCTGAGTGAAGTGACTAGAGATCGAGCGATCTTAAACTACTGCATTCGGGAGAGGAAGCCTATTGATGTCGGGAGTATTATTTATGATTCTGTGGATTCTACTGCGAGATCCAGCACTTCTATTGGATTGGGATTAACATCTCTGATTTATTCTCTATGTGTTTGTAATGGAGTCACTGCTGATATTTCTGAGGAGAAGTTAAAGTCTACCAAACCAATTGGACAGGAGAGTGTTAGTATCTATGATCATCTTCGAGGGAAGAGATCGATCGCTCCTTCTGCTTCTGTATATACTCCAGGTAGACCTTCTACTTCTTGACCATCTACTTCTGCTAAGCCACCATCAAGTTTTTTGTAATCAATGCATGATCAGTTTTTAGAGCAGCAGCAGGAGTTATTTCAAACTCACTGCAGGATTGATACTATTGATAGGAAACTAGATCATTTATCTGATTATACCCAAAGGAAGAGTAGTTATGATGCTGAATATGATGAAGCCCTAGTCAGATTTTTGAAGGGTGAACATGATGTTAGTTTCCCTACTTTTCCTAGTTTCACACCATTTGTTGATCCTAAGGACATAGAATTTTCCATTGGTGATGATGATGATGATGATGAGGCTACAGCTAGTGACTAGTAGTTATAGATCTTTATGATGAGCTACTCTGTTAGTTTGTTTTATTTGGATTGTTTGTTTAGTTTTGTACTTGATGTATGTTGATTTGTTTAAATATCTGGGTGGATTGATTAGTGTTAAGATTCTGTTGTTAAAATATTCTTAGTATTTTGTGTTGAGACTGAAGTTAGAGTTAATTTATATGTTTGTTTTAGTCTACTGTTTAGTACTTAGTAATTTTGCTTTGCTTTAATTTTGTTTCAAATTTAGTATTATTATAAAATTAGCCTACTTACTTTTTATATATGCTTCAATTTTATCTTAATTATTCATAAAAGCATGATAGAAGTTAATTTTTCTTTTAAAGATTATTTTTACATACTTATAAAAATTTTTATGATTTTCTTTCTCTCGTACTTTGAATTTATCATAGTATACCAAAACTTAAGTTTGGGGGAAGGGAAAATACATTCAAATTTAAATTTTATTTGTCCTTAAAGAGCTAATATTTTCTTAAAAATAAAAACTTTTTAACATAACTTAAGGAATGAAGAATAAATTTGAGATCACTTTTATTTTTTAAATTATAAACAATTTAGTGAAAATTAACAAAAAATTTTACTAACTTTGATTGATTTTAAGAGTAGAGTTAGTTAACTTAAAGAATAATAAGATAAAGAATTTTTCTATTCATGATAGAAATAATAAAATTTTAGAAATATTAAGTAATAAAAAATTATCACTTCAAAAGGAAAAGATTGGAAATCTTTTTGAATACTTATTTATGTTATAATAATTAAGTGGAAATGTATAAGCTTTGAAAATATAAGTTAAGGATAGTGAAGTTCAAAATCATTAACACGCAATCCAGATATAGTAATCCTCTATATATATTATAAAAAAAAAGTGAGAAGAGAGGAAAAGCTTGATGAAATGCCTAATCAAAAATTGGCTTCACTTGAATTATCTTATAGGAAGAAAACTAGTTACATATTTTACTTTATTTTTATACATGAATATTTAGTTAGAAAATATTTTTCAAGAAGATCCTTTTCTTGTAAATAATCTATGAAAGCTTAATATAATAGACTTCTATTATTTTCAAAATGAATGAAAAGTTTGAAATCTTATGATTTGGTAGTTAAATATTCTTTAAATTCTTAAAATTAAACCTAGTTAGTGAAATTGGGTTAATAATTTACTAAAGACTTTATAAAATAAAAAATTATAAGGAATCTTAAATATTTATCTTCTATTCCAAAGGTTATATATTTTATATAGTAGAAAGAGTTACTTGAGGACAAGTAACATTTAATTTTGGGGGATTTTGATCTATAAAAAATAATTATTTCTTTATGTCTTAATTCTTAAATATTTCTAAGGATATTATGCTTTAATGAAAGGTATTTCTGTGTTTTTGGATGTAGGTGATGTAAAAAGGTCTAAAAAAGGAAAAAGGAGCAAAAAGGAACAAAAATGGAGCAAAATACAAAAAGTATAAAAAAATATGGCCTGGCGCCTAGGCGCCAGAAGTTGGCGCCTAAGAGCCAGACTCGATACAAAAACTGTCAAGTTTTTGACAAAGTTTGATCGGTTATTTTGACGGAGTGAGAGGTTATTGGATATTCTAGAAGACTGGCAGTTGTTCCTTGATAATAGGACATGTGATACATTGCATTTGGATGCTCCAAAATGGTTTTAATCGCGAAGAGGTGCGAGCCAAAGTGAAGAGGTGCGAAGAACTGGACGCGGTGTTTGGCGCCTAGGCGCCAGACAGACCTTCTAGAAGATTCACTGAATGTGAACATTTTTGAAGAGGTGCCTCAAGGCAACCCTTGAAGCCTATAAATAGGGGTCCATTTCTTCAGAAAACGTGCCCCTCCCATTATAACTCTTTCTCTTATCCACTTTAGGATCTCTCATCCTTAGAGAGCGAAATAGAGAGAGAAATTTAGGGCCACTTTTGTTTAGTTTAGTGAGTTTATTTTCAAGTTGTTGCATCTGGAGTTCATTGCACTGTGGAGTCAGTAGGAATCAGAAGATCTGTAGAAGGAATATTCGAGATAAGTATTTTTTATTTGATTCAAAGTTTATTAATTATGTTTTGCGGTTTATATTCAATGTGTTCCGAGTAGTTAGTTTACTTTCTTCCTTCAATTATGAAGTGATAGATAAGATAATATAAAGATTTGATGGAGAATTGAAAATCAAAATATTTTCAAAACATTGTGATGACATTAATACCTAATCTTACTTTACTTTTTAAATTGGTCATTTAAATTGTCAAAACCTGTTGAAGAGTTTTGAGACCTAGAAGGAGAAGAACTCTTAACTTGTAAATGTCACATGAATGCTTGGGTAGTCGAAGGTCATGTGCGGGCTATTCAAGGTGAAGTGCAAATAAATAGGAAGATAAGATTTAAAGGGTGTAGAATTGATAGGTTTTTAGAGTGACAGACTAAATTCTTATAATTTGATTTATAGGTTAGGAAAGGGTCACTAGTAGGGCCGACCATAGCCACCCTTGGACCTCTAGAAGTGTGAGTCTAAATTAACCCCTTCTACTAACAATACATCCGGACCTGATCTGTAAATTAGCCGATGATCTTTGTGCCTGGATCAAACGGTAAAGAATAGGAATGCTTCTATTTGGCACAATACCATAAATCAAATTCTCCAACGAATATTAAATTATCATAAAAATCTTAGATTAATTGAAGGGGACATAGTTGTTTATTTTATAGTTTTCATAAATCATTTTCTTATTATTGTTTTCTTTATTTGCATCTAGTAAATTAATAGTAATTTATAGTTAAATTAAAGAATAAAAAGATATTTTTGAAATATAATATTTAGAAAATTTATCACTATAATTCTTCCCTGTGGGATCGATACTGGGGTCTTTATTTCAAAGCCCTATATTACTTGAAACGATACGTATACTTGCGTAGTACTCCTAGTGTGTAGAAATATTTTCTAATTTTACAACATTTTGATTTATACACTAGCTGCTATTTATAAATTGAGTCAAGTTTTTGGCTATCTTTTGGAAGCAAATATTACTGCATTATTGCAGGTCGGGTCAGTAGGAAAACTAAAACAACAAATATCAAATGCATAAGGAACAAAAATAAACATTAATTTCATCCTATCATACTCTCTGCTATATTTTTCATGAATTCTCTAATAATATTTTGCCAGCTTTCCTTATTGAAATAGGTTGTCGGCTGATCCATGAAAAAAATACCTGTTGTTATGCCTTGATTTTTTTCAAATTTTTAAGGATATTATGCTTTAATGAAAGGTATTTTATGTTTTTGGATGTAGGTGATGCAAAAATGTCTAAAAAGGAAAAAAAGATGAGAAAGGATGAAAAACGAGCAAAAAGAAGCAAAAATGGAGCCAAAATGCAAAATTGCCAAGATAATGAGCCTGGCGCCTAGGCGCCAGAATCTGGCGCCTAAGCGCCAGCTCGATACCAATTCTGTGATGGTTTTTGTAACTACTTTGGATGGTTATTTTGACGGTTAGAGCGGTTATTGGACCATCTAGAAGATTGGCAGTTATTCCTGGATTATAGGACATGTGATAAATTGTATTTAGACGCTTGGAAATGGTTTGGATCGTGAAGAGGTGCGATCTAAAGTGAAGAGATACGAAGAACTGGACGCAGAATCTGGTGCCTGTTAACCTCATTTTTGATGAGATCTTTTCTCTTCTCTCTCCTTAGTACTTAGGATCTACCAATAGGCTTTTCCTTTGACTAATCTTAGAGGACTAGAAATGGAACCCACCATTTAGAAGTTCAAACACCGCTTGACTCCCTGCAAACCCCACAAGCTTGATTATAGACCCCTAATCACCTAGAGGGTTGAAATCAAATGTAGAGGTTTAAAGGATGAGTTCCCCATAGGACTTCTTGGCCTAAGGAATACCCTGGACGGCCTGGTCTGGTGAGGGTTGACCTGCACATACACTACACACTCACACACATTCCAAGTCCCAAAATCACACTCTCACCCAACTTGAATTCCCGACTCATGTAGGTAATTCACATAGATGGTCCTTAACCCCTAAGCCCCTGGCTAAGAGGTTTAGGAACAACAT
This sequence comes from Papilionanthe hookeriana x Papilionanthe teres, assembly GCA_022702705.1. Taxonomy (NCBI): domain Eukaryota; kingdom Viridiplantae; phylum Streptophyta; class Magnoliopsida; order Asparagales; family Orchidaceae; genus Papilionanthe; species Papilionanthe hookeriana x Papilionanthe teres. The sequence goes on from CM040424.1 coordinate 154,664,010, forward strand.
AGTGAATGCCTTAAATGAGTCCTCTCATGGCTCATATGGGCTTAATATGGTTTCATGGCTCAACCAAAGTGATTCCATTCTACTCAAATTTGATCAATCTTTATCTTTCTGAAATTTCAATTTTTGACCCCCGGGGCCCTACACCTACTGAACCTACCAAAAGCTCTTGAAACTACCCAAAATCTACAAAATCACCTAAATTACCCAAAATTTCTCAAAATTAATCCTAAATATTTCCCCCCACTCAAATTGATCATCCATAGCCAAAAATACCAAAATTTCCAAAAGTACCCCCCAAAACCCTCCAAATACCCAAAATGCCCTTCTTAGCCCAAAAATCAAAAAATTCCGAAAATTCTCAAAATATTCTATAAAATTCCAAATATTCTCAATTTCATTTTGTTCAACTACACCATGGGCTAATTTTTCCACTTTACCCCACTTTTATCAAAACCCCCAATTTGGCCCATTTTAAACCCAAGTGAACCCAATGTCAAACCAAACCACCCCAATTGCTCAATTTTGGTCCAATTCAATTCTAAAATTCAAATAAACATCCCCAATATCAATATCAATTTAGACCAAATCCAAGTCCAATTTGATTGACATTTGGGCCCAATTTCAATTTGAAGCTTAAGGCCCAATTTTGGCCCATGACCTAAACCTAGCTCAAACCCATCCAATTCAACTCCAATGGGCCCCAAATCTTTTCCAAAGCCTTCCTCACACCCCCATAAACAAAACATTAACTTGATTTGCCCAAAATTTGAACCTAAACTCCACCCAAACCTAACCCAAAACTAAAATCCCTTAAATTAACCTAAGCCCAAACCTAACCCAAATGGGCCAAAATCCCAAAATTAGAGCCCAACCCAAGTTGAAAACTCATTGTCACACTCCCATGAACATTTCTCAACATTAATTTTACATCAAATCCAACATTAGCCCAACCTGCCCAAGTTAACCCAATTTGACCCACTTTGGCCCCTTTACCAAAAGTCTCAAATTAAACCCAATTCAACTCCAAATTATTCCAAACCATTTCCAAATCATTCATGACACATCCCTAAACTAAACCTAACACTTGTTTGGCCGAAGCCTTTACCAAACATTCATCCTAAAATCCATTTTAAAATCCAAAAGCCCACTTCCCTAAACCATTTTAAAAATCTTCACTAAATTTCAAAGGCCCAAACTTCATGCTAAAGCCCATATGACATTCTTTTCATCACCCCATTAATTGATATCATCCCTTAAGTCCTAAATCAATCATTAAATAATCCAAAATTAGGCCTCATGCAAAAATCACCCATAAATCCCAAAAATTTAAAACCTTCTTTCATGTAAATAACCAAGCTTTATCCCAAGCCACATGGAGCCATGAGCAAGCCATTTACAAGCCATATGAAGCCATGGAAGGTTTGACATGTGACGAAGCCATTAATGGCAAAAGGAGGGCCCCCTTTCTTAATCCTTCATTAAGCCTTTTTAACCATAACCATGTCACACACTAATCCAAGTTTAGCCACCTCACCATGGATGGAGAATTCACCACTCCATGGCATCTGACCCAACTGATCCCCCTGGCCCAAAATCAGACCATGCGAAGGTGAACTAGGCCCAAATACATGGGTTGACCAAATTGAACCCAAAATGAGCCTCTCCCCATTCCATTTCAATTCAGCCCCTTTACACATGTCAAACTCCAATTGACTTCACCAAATTCAACCCCTGACCCCACTGGTCAAGATGGTGACTTGACCCTGGCCGGCTAGCCACGAGGCCGCCGGAAAACACCATGGCCGAGAGCTTCATGTGAGCCAAACTTTTCAATTCTGCCTTGCTGAGTTGTCCCAGCCCAATTGAACACCATGGTTGTTCTTCTCTTGCATGGAGCAGCTGATCTCAAGTCCTAACTCCCCCTATGAGGCCCTCCAGCCATGCCTATTTAAACACCACCTCCTCTCGGCCATGAAAGGTGCTGAACCGAAACTTAACTAAACTCTGCCAAAATTGCTCCAAGACCTTCTCCCAACCTCGAGCAATTAATCCCCATTGTCCATTTGCACTAATCCCCATTAACAGAGCCAAGTTTCTCAGTAAAAAATCCACCCAAAAAACAGGACACTTCACCACAGTGAGCCAATCTCCAAATTGATTGTTCCTACACCTTCACCAGACCAAGAGGAGAAGTTCCCCAGCAAAAGCCCCCACACCAGGCCAGCCATTTCTTCGAGCCTCCAAGCTTTGTGATCGGCCTTGGTCACTTTTGTACCTAGGCATTTCCCCAGAGCAAGAGACTTCATCTGGAGCTTGCTTGGACTCAATCGAAGGTGGCACAATCTTCAGATTGAAGCTTCACTTCTCTGAGCAAAGGTATGAACTCACTCTTCCTCCCGAGCTTTTGGAGATTATCCATTTTGTTTGAGTCAATTTCAATGCATGTTTACCGTATGGATGTGTTCATCTTTTCAAGACGAATCCATAGAGCATAAGAACACAAAAATCCGTTGAGAATTGAGTGAGTTCTTAGGGTTTTAGTGTGGACGGTCACGGGGGCACACCAGTCGTAAACGATGACCAAGAGCCGTTGGATCACACGTGTATCGAGCGGATGGTCGAGATCAAGCCGGACAACGCAATGGTATGTGAATGGCGGGCCCCCATAGCGCTGACTCGGATGGCGGCGTCGAATCAGAACGCGCCGCGTGGCCTTTCGGAGCTGCCGAGGATTGCATGGCGCCGCATGGATAAGTAGAAAAATAGGGTTATTTTCTATTTATTTAAATACCAGAATTTCAAAAATCCATATCTTTGCATAAGAAAATCACAAAAATAAAATAAAAAATACCCTCTTGCTCAGTGAACAGAGGAGAATAATGTGGAAAAGAAATCAAATTAATTTGATGAAAATTTTATTTTTAATAATTTATTTACTGTTTCCAATGTTTTGATTCTCTATTTGCATAGACAATTCACCATGGCATGATACCATAGAGCTATTGAAGCCTCTGATCTTGGGAACATTCCCTAAATTTTTCAAGGTCAGAGGTCATCTCTATGAAAAGTTATTGAATTTTCAATTTCATGTCACTGTTTTAGGTATTTTAATTTCAATAATTAGCATGTTGTGAAATAAATTCTAGGAAAATTTGGTGGTGTTCCTTAGGACCAGAGGACCCTAGGAAAAATACACATCAAAATGACTTGAAAACAATTCTCCACTGATCTTTAGGGTCAGAGAGACCTCACAAAAAAATTTGAAATCAATTGGACTTGATTAACCCTATCAAATGGATTAATTAAACCTCAAAATAAAATGGAACTTTAAAAATTCATAACTCCAAAATACTTTTTAACAATTCACAAAAATGATTTTGGGGCTTCTCTGATATCAGGGGAGTTTAGAAAAATTAAAATTGGAATTTTCTAAAAAAGTTTATTTTTCATATTATTTTATTATTTTAATAATTAAAAAATAATAAAAATCATAAAAATATTAAAAATCATAAAAATGTCACATTTTGATGCCTAATAATCACTTAGGAACAAACCAAATATTTTTCCTAAGTCCCTAGGGTAAGATATTGAATTTTAAAGGATTAATGTAATTTTTAATATTAAAAAAATGAGTTTTTAACCTTTTTCACTAAAATAATTCCAATAAATCAAAGAAAAATCAGAAAATTATAAAATTTATTTCTCTGAACTCCTTGAGGTCAGAGAGATTTAAGAGAAATATAAAATCTATTTTTCAACTTTAATTTTATTTTATAATTAATTAATACTCTAAAAGTAAAAATAATTATAATAAATAAAATATGGTTTATAAAATCACTAAAATTAGTCCAAGTGGTCCTCTAGTCATTATAAACATACCATAATTTTCTTAAGGATAGAAACCTTTCCTTGGTCATGTTGTTGAATTTTCTTTGAAAACCCCTATTTTCTACTAAAAATAATTATATAAATAAATTAAATTCAAAAAAGTCACATTTTCTACTCTAATGTCTTAATAGACATGTGAGTGAGGTGACATAAAAATTTCAATTTTATTTGAGCTCAATTTAGTGAGTTATGAAATAAATAAGCTTAAAAGGGCATAAAGGTAATTAAAAATTTTAACCCTTAATTAAAACTTTAGGTTTAATCAAAATGGGGGGTAAAATATTTGATTTTAACTTTCTCTTGGATGATTGAAACTTAGGAAAATTAAGGGATAGAAACCCATTGAACATTTTGAAAATATCAAAAAATGAAATTTTAATTAATTAAATAATTTAAATTTTGGAAAAAATATATTTAAATTTGGATCATTAAAATAGGGATATTATTAAGAGTATATTTATTCTTTAATTTAAAAATCCCTAAATAAGTCACTTTAACTATACTTAATTCTTAATTAAAAATTAAAATTGATAATTAAAATTAACAATTAAATTAAAATTAAATTAAATTAAATTAAAATTAAATTAAATTAAAATTAAATTAAATTAAATTAAATTAAATTAAATTAAAATTAAATTAAATTAAAATTAAATTAAATTAAAATTAAATTAAATTGAAATTAATTTGAATTAAAATTAAATTAAAATTAAACTAAAATTAAATTAAAAATTAAATTAAAATCAAATTAAAATCAAATTGAATTAAAATCATTTAACAACAAACCTAAATAAAATCGTTAAGAATTAAATCTAAAATAATTTGAACACTATTCCAAACTTAAAATTATTAATTAAAACCTCATAATTAAATTAAAACACTTTAAACCATTAATTCAAACTTTTAATTAATTATAATTAAAATTCTCGATAAACCAACTTGCCCTTAAAGTCTTTAATTATTATAACTCTTAAATAGAGTATTAAGTGAGATGTCACTTCATTCAACAGGTAATCAAATACCTATGTTCACTGAGCAAGAAACAAAGTTTAACTAAACTCCTGGATGATTAATTCATCTGTGCAACTAAATTTACTTGGACTCAAAACAATCCCAGAAATATTAAAAAGATGTTTAGGACTTGTCCTAAGCACTTCCTCAATATGACGGGATGTTTCAGAAGAACAACTGAGTTTAATTGTTCTTTGATGAAGAAAACATCCTTAAATCAAACACAAGAACCTAGACGTCATAGGAGATGACTAGTTATAGGATTAGGAATTTGGTAGACAACCAAAACCCTTCACTTAGTTTTACGTAGGTACTTGTTGAAATATTTAAATGCCTTGACATGTTTTTTAAGTGCAGCTTGGGATGACGGGAAGACCCTCCAGGTATGCTTTTATTTTATTGCAATTTACTTACATGCACTATACTTTACTTTTCTTGCATGTTAAACAAGACTGTTGAACGAAAACGAAAACCTTTAGGGTACTCCCTAAACTGAAACCAAAACTAAATTAAAAGTCATTGCAAGATAAAATTCACCGCCACAACATTCAAAATATAAAACAACTCAAAATTTAATCACAAACAGAACAACAAAACTACAGTTATAACTAAATTAAAACGTCTCGTTGAATGATCAGGAATACCTCGGATGATGTAACCCACGTGTTGCTAACGGTATTTCTCACGGTCTAAATGAAAGTGTGGAACTCATTCAGTTGAGTTTAGCAAATTCATCTGGACTAAGTGAACTCAATGAAAATAACGGTGCCGGGATGACGGAACCGTGGGATCTTAATCGGTTCTGTTTAATCAACTTTAAGATTTGTTTAAGTAAATTATTAAAAACACTTGGATTTTAAGATTCTCTCTAAACCAAAACACTTCTCTCATCTCTTGATTTATGACTTCTAAAACTAAAACTCTGCAACAACAAGGATCTCGGAGCATGGTGGGCAGCACGGCCATCGTCATCAGCAAAACTCGGATCTACTCCAGCTAAACTATTCTTTAGTTTTAAAATAACCAAGCCATAGGATTTCAAGGTAGTTTGCCTAGTGCAACATAAATCTTCAACTTTCGTTAGGCATTTGCATAATCATATTATGTAAATTAAGCCCTAACTAGTCTTAGGATTCTGAGGTAGTTGTTTGGTACGACATAAACCCTCACATCTTCAAGGCTATTTGTGTGATTTTATCATACAAATATAAGCCCTAAATTAATTAAAATTGGCAGGATTGTAACATTAAATAATTTTTTTAAACTCAAAGCTAAACAATAGGATAGTTTGAGAAGTTGCCAAGATTCTTCTTGGATCATCATCTTCTCCTACTTCTCTTCCTTTGGATTCTTGAAACAAACTGTTATAAACATGATCCATTCCCTATTGAAATCCCAAAATTCAATCCTTTGAAACCTTAAACTTTGAAATTCTTGAGAACAAAATCACTGATCATTATCGAGAGTTTTCTTAAATGATTCCCGTCATTTAAGATGTAATTAACTATAGGGGCTTGCCCTCATACGGAACTTTAAGTACCTAGGTAATATAAACCCTGTTTAATTTCTTTATATTAAATAGGGGAACTTATCGGCTTATAAAATTGGTTCGCAGTCCAATAGGATGTTACAAATCTTCTAGTTTATTTAATCGAGCCCCATCATCAAGCAGTGTGTCTATTCTTCAAGATAGATAGACGGTTTGTGGTGCGGTGCTCGTTTATATAATCTATTTCGAGATGTGAGATCGGTTTAATTTCATATCTTAAAATTTTCAAACTTAAATTTATTTTCAAAATCAAATGCTAATTTCCAAATTATATATATATATTTAAATTAAATTTAAAATTTAAATTTCGTCGATAATTTCTGTAGGCGACCCCTTTTCAAAAGTACAACACACAAGCCGAAAAATATGCCGACTGTGCCTAGGCGCCAGATACCGGCACCTAGGCTCCAGACACATTTTCTAGAGGATTCATTGAACTTGGACACATTTTGAAGAGGTGCCTTAGGCAACCCTTGAAGCCTATAAATAGGAGGCTATTTCTACAGAGAAAAAGGCCTAACTCAAGTAGCCCAAAAAGAAATATAAATTAGAGAGATAATTTTAAGGGCCATACTTTTAGTTTACTTTCCTTCATAAATTAGTGAGTTTATTTTATTTAGATTTTGTATTGAGAGTTTGGAAGAGTTGGTGCTTATGAAGTTTATTTCGCTTTGGAGTCAGAAGGAATCAGAGGTTCAGTTGGAGAAACACATGACATAAGTATTTGTAATTTTATTCAAAGTTTTACTTATATGTTTCGTTATTTAGATTCATTGTGTTCTGAGTAGTTACTTTACTTTCTCCTTTCAATTATGAAAAGATAAATAAGATAATATTAAATTCATTGGAGAAATAGAAACTAGAATATGTTTTAAATATTGTGATGATATTAATACCGGATCTTAATTACTATTTAAATTGGCCATTTAAATTGTTAAAATCTGTTGAAGAGTTTTGAGACATAGAAGGAGATGAATTCTTAACTAGTAGATATCACATGAATCCTTGGGTAGTCGAAGGCCTTGTGCGGGTTATTCAAGGTGTAGTGCAAATAAATAGGAAAATATTATTCAATGGGCGTAGAATTAATAAGTTTTTAGAGTGACAGGCTAAATTCTTGTAATTTGATTTATAGAAATGGACCGAGTCACTAGTAGGGCCGACCATAGCCACTCTTGGACATCTAGTAGTGTAAGCCTAGATCAACCCATTCTACTAACAATACATCCAGACCTGATCTATAGAATAGCCAATGTTCTTTATACTATCGAGCGAAGGTAAAGAATATGACTGCTTCTATTTGGCACAATACCATTAATTTATATTCTCCACGAATACTATATTATCTAAAAAGTCTTGGATTAATTGAAAGGAAGAAAGTTGTTTGATTAGTAATATTTGCATCACTCATTTATTTTATTATTGCTTTAATTCTGCATTTAGTAAATTAAATTTAAAACTTTAAAAGAAATACATAAAAATAAAAATTAAAAATATTTAAAAATCTATAAACCTCCTCGTGGGATCGATACTGGGGTCTTTATTTAAAGCCCTATATTACTTGAAATGATACGTATACTTGCGTAGTACCTCTAGTGTATAAAATATTTTCCATAAAATTATATTTATACACACTAGCCTCTATTATTATTTGGGTCAAAGTATTGGCTATAACATATTTTTGAAAGCATGAATTACTGCGTTGTTTGTGGATTGAGGTCAAGTTTTTGGTGTCGTTGCCAGGGAGGGCAAATTTTCAGATTTTAAATATTTATTTTATTTTTATTTTATTTATTTCTTTTATTGTCAAAAGAAAAAAAATATAAAAATACAAAAACATTTATAAAACAAAAATAAAAAAAAGAAGTTAGTAGAGATTTTATTTCTTGTTATTTTATTTTACTTTTTATTTACTTTTTATGCGTAGTTCTGGATCTGAAAGATTATTACCTTTAGATTCTGAATTAGAAAGAACTGTTAGAATAATTAAAAAAGGAAAATAAATTCAAAAATATCAAGAGACGACTAATTTACATAAAAATTTACAAATCCAATTGAAATTAATGAACAAAATGTTTACAAACCATTAATGGATTATGCTAACCCTACAGTTGATGAACATCATAATAGTATTCAAATACCTACTGTAGATGCTAATTCTTTTGAGCTTAAACCATCTATTATTCAAATGGTTGTTGACCTCATTTTTGATGAGGTCTTCTCTTCTCTCTATAGTACTTAGGATCTAGCCTTAGGCTTTTCCTTTGACTATTTTAGAGGAATAGAATTGGGACCCACCGTTTAGAAGTCCAAACACCTCTTGACTCCCTGCAAACCCCACAAGCTTGACTATAGACCCCTAATCACCTAGAGGGTTGAAATCAAATGTGGAAGTTTAAAGGATGAGTTCCTATAGGACTCTTTGGCCTTAGGACTACCCTGGGTGGCCTGGTGCAGTGAAGGGCTGACCTACACACACACTGCACCTATACACTACACTTTCACACACATCCTAAAAACACACCCATGCCTAACTTGACCTCCTGACTCATAAAGGTGATTCACATGGATGGCCCTTAACCCCTAAGCCCTTGGCTAAGAGGGTTAGGAACAACATAGTGGATGCCTCAAATGAGTCCCTTCATGGCTCATGTGGGCTTGATATGGCTTCATGGCTCAACCAAAATGATTTTATTCCACCTACAATTACCCAATCTTCAATTTTCCAAATTTTCAATTTTCCAAATTTTCAATTTTCCAAATTTTCAATTTTTGACCCCCGGGACCCTACACCCGCCTAGCCTACCCAAAGCCCTGGAAATTACCCAAAATTTTCAAAATTTCCAAATCACCCAAAATTCCCCAAAATTAACCTTGAACATTTCCTCACCAATCAAGTTGATAAATCCATAGCCAAAAATACCAAAAATTCCAAAAATACCTCCCAATACCCTCCAAATACCCAAAATACCCCTCTTGACCCAAAAATCAAAAAATTCAGAAAATTCCCAGAAAATTCCAGAAAATCCCAACTATTCCCAATTTCATTTTGTTCAACTACACCATGGGTCAATTTTGTCAATTTACCCTACTTTTGTCAAAACCCCTAATTTGACCCATTTTAACCCAAAGTGAACCCAATGTCAAACCAAACCTACTCAATTGACCCAAATTCTGGTCCAATTCAATTCTAAACTTCAATTCAACATTCCCAACACCAATCTAGACCAGATCCAAGTCCAATTTGATTGACATTTGAACCCAATTTCATTTTGGACCTTAAAGCCTAATTTGGACCCATGACCCAAACTTAGCCCAAACTAACCCAATTCAACTCCAATTAACCCCAAACCTTTTCTAAACCTTCCTTAACATCCCCACAAACAAAACACTAACATGATTTACCCAAAATTTAGACCCAAACCCCACTCAAATTCAACCCAAAGCCAAAAAGCCCAATTTTGACCTAAACCCAAACCTAACCCAAATAAGCCCAAACCCCAAAATCAAAACCCAACCAAAGTCAAAACCTCTTTGAAACACTCCCATAAACATTTCCCAATGTTAATTTTACATCAATTTGAACCCTAGCCCAACATTGGCCCAAGTTAGCCCAATTTGACCTACATTGGCCCATTCACCAAAGAGGTCCAAATCCAACTCAAACCTAGCCCAAACACTTCAAATTTATTCCAAATCATTCATGAAACATTCCTAAACTAAATTCAACACTTATTGGATCCAATCCTTTGCAAAATTCCCATCCTAAAATCCATTTTAAAATCCAAAAAAACCCACTTCCCTAAATCACTTTAAAAGCCCACCTTCACTAAATTTCAAAGGCCCAAAGTCCATATGACACTCTTCTTCATCATGCATTCAATTAAAATCATCCCTTAAGTCCTAAATCAATCATCAAATGGTTCCAAATCAAGCCATATGCCAAATCCCATAAAATCACCCCTAAATTACCAAAATTTCTAAAATCCATTTTCATGAAATTGACCAAGCTTTTCCCCAAGCCAAAGACAAGCCATGAAGCCACTCTTAAGCCACATGCAAGCCATGTGAGTTGCTCACATGTGACCTTACCACATTGGGCAAAAGGAGGACTTCCTTTCTACATTCCCATAAGGTGATTAACCACTCCCATGATTCCTCTTAACCATGCTTATGCCTAATTGTGCTTGGATGGTGACTTGACCCTACTGATTATGCTGAACCAAATCACTTTCCCTTCAGCCTAAACCAAGCATTGGGTGGTGCACCTTGCCCAAAGGGATGGGTTGACCAATTTGAGCCAAAATAGCCTTCCCCCCATTCCATTTCAATTCAACTCCTTTACACATGTCCATGGCCAATTGACTGCACTAAGCCCGACCACGACCTCCACTGACCTTGAGGGTGACTGACCTTGGCCGGCCAGCCACCACATCCGCCGGAAACCACCGAGCCGAGAGAACCCATGTGAGCCGAAGTTTGGAATTCCCACTTGCCGAGGCGCCCCATGCCCGATGGCCATCATGGGCTGTTCTTCCCTTGACCTAAGCGGCTGATCTCAAGCCTTAAACCCCCACTGGGAGGCCCTCCACCCTCTCCTATTTAAACCTCACCTCCTCTCGGCCATGAGAGGTGCTGAGTCATACCTTATCGAAACCACCGCCAAAATTGCTCCGGACCACTCTCCATACTTAGAGCGATTGATCCCCGGAGACAATTTGCCCTAATCCCCACCAACAGATCCCAATTTCTCAGCCAAAATTCCACCCAAAATCAGGACACTTCTCCACAGTGGATCAATCCTCAAATTGATTGGTCCTACACCTTCACCGGACCAAAGGAAGAGGTCCACCAGCAAAAGCTCCCTCTCCAGGCCACCCATCTGTTACAGACTCCAAGCTTTGTGATCGGGCTTGGTCGAAATCATACCTAGACAATTCACCGGGCCGAGGGACTTCATCCGGAGCTTGCTTGGACCCGATCGAAGGTGACACAACCCTCGGATTGAAGCCACACTTCTCCGAGCAAAGGTATGAGCTAACTCTTTATCCCGAGCTTACGGAGATTCTCCATTTCAAATGCCTTAATTTCAATGCATGATCACCGTATAGATGTATTCGTCTCTTCAAGACGAATCCATAGAGCACAAGAACACGAAAATCCGTTGAGAAATGAGTGAGTACTTAGGGTTTTAGTGTGGACGGCTCTCGGGTGAGAACAGCTGGGGACGATGAACGGATGTCGTTCATTCCATACACGCGCGGACGGACGGCTCAGATCGGGTCGGATCGGCAGATGATACGCGGAAGGCGGGACTCGGGCTGCTGACTCAAGTGGCGGCGCCGAATGGCAGCGCGACACGCGGCATTTCGGAGATGCCTAGGATGAGTCAGCGTCGTCGTTTTAAATAGAAAATTAGGGTATTTTTTATTTATTTAATTCCCCTAAACTTCAAAAATGCATAACTTTGTGTAGAAAAATCAGAAAAATAAAATAAAAATACCCTCTTACTCAGTGAACAGAGTAGAATAATGTGGAAAAGAAATCATTTAATTTCATCAAGTATTTTATTTTTAATGATTTATTTACCCTCTGCATTATTTTAATTATCCATGCATATAGGGAATTCACCATGGCATGAGACCATAGGGCTTTTGAAGCCTCTGAACTTGGGAATATTCCCTGAATTTTCCAAAGTCAGAGGCCATCCCTATGAGAAGTTATTGATTTTTCAAATTCATGTTGCTGTTTTGAGTATTTTAAATCTAATAATTAGCATGTTGTGAAATAAATTCTAGGAAAATTTGGTGATGTTTCTTATGACCAGAGGACTCTAGGAAAAATAGATTTTGAATTAATCCACTTGGAATAACCCTAATTGGCTTAAACATCCAAAACAGGTCCCTCATAAATTAGAGCTAATCATACATCAAATTGACCTGAAATCAATTCTCCACTGACCTTTAGGATCAGAGGAACCCATCATAAAAATTTGAAGTCAATTGGACTTGGTTAGCCCTACTAAATGGGTTGATTAAGCCATTTAGCCAATTTAAAATTTAAAAATTCATAACTTTCAAAAAACTTTTCAAAAATTCACCAAATTAGTTTTGGAGCCTCTCTGATATTAGGTAAATTTAAGAAAATTAAAATTTCAATTTTATAAAAAAGATGATTTTTTATATTATTTTAATATTTTAATAATTAAAAATAATAAAAATCACAAAAATAATAAAATTTACCAAAATGTCACATTTTAAATTTTAATCACTTAGGAACAAACCCCATATTTTTCTTAGGTCCCTTTGATGAGATATTAAATTTTAAAGCCCTAAGGTAATTTTAAAATTAAAAAAATGTATTTTTTAGCATTTCCACTAAAATAATTCTAATAAATCAAAGAAAAATCAGAAAATTGTAAAAATTGATTCTCTGATTTCCTTGATATCAGAGAGATTTTTGAAAAATATAAAATTTATTTTTCAACCTTTATTTTATTTTTAAATTAATTAATACTCTAAAACTCAAAATAATTATAATAAAATGAATATAATTCAAAAAATCACCAAAATTGGTCCAAGTGGTACTCTGGTCATTAGAAATGTCCCATAATTTTCTTAAGAACAGAAACTTTCCCTTGGTCATATTATTAAATTTTCCTTGGAAATCTCTATTTTCCACCAAAAATAATTACATAAATAAATTAAATACAGAAAATCACATTTTCCTCCTCTCATGTCTTTATTGACATATGAGTGAAGTCACATAAAAATTTCAAGTTCATTTAAGCTCAATTTAGTGAGTTATGAAATTATTAAGCTTGAAGGGCAAAATGGTAATTAAAATTTTAACCTTTAATTAAAACTTTAAGTTTAATAAAACTTAAGAGTAAAATATTTGATCCTAATATGATTTGGATGATTGAAATTTAAATAATTAAAGGGTAGAAACCTACTAAACAATTTAAAAATAATTGAAATGAACTTTAATTAAATAATTGATTAAATTTGGAAGAATAATAAAATTGGAATTATTAAAATAGGGATATTATTAGGAAGAGATTTGTTCTTTAATTTAAGAATCCTTAAATTAATCATCTCGATAATATTTAATTCCTAATTAAAATGATAATTCAAATTTAAGATTTAAAATGCTAAAAGACTTAATCATTAAATTAAATTAAAGTTAAATTATTTAAATTAAACCCTTTTAAAATTTCAATTAAATTAATACTTTAAATTAAATCATCTTTAAAATTAAAAATAAAATTAAAATTAAATTAAATAAAATTAAATCAAATTTAAATTAAATTAAATCAAATTTAAATTAAATTAAATAAAATTAAATTAAATTAAATTAAATTAAATTAAATTAAATCAAATTAAATTAAATCAAATTAAATTAAATTAAATTAAAGCATATCAAATCAAACTAAATTGAATTAAATTAAATTAAATAATAGAATCGAAGTTAAAATTAAAATCAAATTAAATTAAATTAAAATTAAAACTAAACCAAATTAAATTAAATTAAAGTTAAATTAAATCAAATTAAAAATAACATCACCTAAGACATAAAGAAATTCCAAAAATAAATATAAAGCAACTTGAACACTATTCCAAATTTAAACCCGTTAACTGAAATTAAATCATAAACCATTTGAACATCAATTTGCCCTCAAAAGCTTTTGTTGTCATAACTCCTAAACAGAATGTTAAATGAAGTGTTACTTCACTTATAGGATATTCAAATGTCCTAGTTCACTAAGCAAGACAACAAAACTTGAATTCTCGGACGATTAATTCATTTGTATAATTAAATTCATTTGGACTTAAAACAATTCTAGCAATATTGAAAAGATGTTTAAGATTCTTCTTAAGCACTTCCTCAATATGATAGGATATTTATAATAACAATTGAACTTAATTGTTCTTTGATAAAGAAAATCGTCCTCAAACCAAAACACAAGAACCTAGACGTCATAGGAGATGACTAGCTATAGGATTAGGAACTTGGTAGAAAACCATAACCCTTCCCTTAGCTTTACCTAGGAACTTGCTTAAATATTCTAAATTGTGTTTAAGTGCGGCTCGGGATGACGGGAAAACCCTCCATGTACGCTTTTATTTTATTGCAATTTACTTTCTTGCAATTTACTTTATTGCGAATGCACTTTACTTTTCTTGCATGATAAACAATCGTTGCATGAAAACCCACACCTTTAGGATAGTCCCTAAAACTGAAACCAAAACTAAATTAAAAGTCATTACAAGATAAAATTCACCGCCACAACATTTCAAAATATAAAACAACTCAAAATTTAATCACAAACAGAACACAAAACTGCAATTACAACTAAATTAAAACGTCTTGTTGGATGATCGGGAATACCTCGGATGATGTAACATACGTGTTGCTAACGGGATTTCCCACGGTCTAAATGAAAGTGTGGAACTCATTTAGTTTAGTTTAGAAAATTCATCTGGACTAAGTGAATCCGATAAAAATAACGATGCTGGAAGGATGGAACCGTGGGATCTTAACAGGTGTTGTTATAATCAACTTTAAGATTTGTTTTAGATAAAATATAAAAAACACTTGGAAATTAAGATTTTCTCTAAACCAAAACACTTTTCTTATCTCCTGATTTATGACTTCTATAACTAAACCTCTGCAACAACAAGGAGCTCGGGGCATGGTGGGCAGCACGACCATCGTCATCAGCAAAACTTGAATCTACATCAGCAAAACCATTCTTAGAATTAAATAACCAAGCCATAGGACTTCGAGGTTGTTTTCCTAGTGCAACATAAATCCTCAACCTTTTGTTAGGCATTTGCATTGCAAATTAAGCCCTAACCGGTTTTAGGATTCCGAGGTAGTCGTCCGATACGACATAAACCCTCACATCTTCAAGGCTATTTGTGTGATTTTATCATACAAATATAAGTCCAAATTAATTAATATTGGCAAGATCAAAACATTAAAAAAACATTAGGACTTTCCTAAATCCAAGCCAAACAATAGGATAGTTGGGAAATTACGAAGTTCGCTTCGAATTTGTGATTTCTCCTACCTTTCCTCCTTTGAATTCCCAAAACAAAATATTCCAAACTTGATCCGTTCCCTATTGAAATTCCAAAAATTCAATCCTTTGAAAACTTAAACTTTGAAATTCTTAAGAGCAGAATTACTGATTATTATCGAGAGTTTTCTTAGGTGATTCCCGTCACTTAAGATGTAATTAACTATAGGGGCTTGCCCTTATAGGGAATTTTAAGAACCCAGGTAATATAAACCCTGTTTAATGCTTTCATATTAAGCAGGGGAATTTGTCGGCTTATAAAATTGGTTCGCAGACCAAATGGATGTCACAAATCTTCTAGTTTATTTAATCGAGCCCCATCATCAAACAATGTGTCTATTCTTCGAGATAAATACACAGTTTGCGATGCGGTGCTCGTTTATATAAACTATTTGGGATGTGAGATCGGTTTGATTTCATATCTTAAAATTTTCAAATTTAACATTATTTTCAAAATCAAATACTACTTTTCAAATTATTTATTTAAATTAAATTAAAAATTCGCCGACAATTTACGTTAGGCGACCCCCTTTTCAAAATAAAACACAACTCTAAAAATAATGCCGACAATTTACGGCGACTCACTTGAGGAATATTCCTCTCTCCATTTTTAATCGGATAATTACGCTTTCAAAAATTGGTATTGTATCCATGTTCCTAGTGGATCGAACTACCCTTCTTTCAGTTGGAATACTATGTTCATTTCTACCTTGAATAAGTATAGCCAACATTCTCTCGGATTTAGGAGCCACTTGTTTAGACACCCCTAAACGAGAGAGGTTCGAGATCCTTTTACCTCATTTACGAGGTGGGGTGGACCCCAATAGGTATTAGTTTAGGAGCGGTCTTGCGGGTCGAGAAGTTTCTGCAAGACTTTCTCTTCCTTTTCCAGTTCCTAATCAATTCCTTTTACTCTTCCTACAACTCTCCTTCTTTTAATAATTCTCTTTCCTAACGAACAAATCTTTTTGAAAAGACAATTTTCCTTTAATACCACAAATACACTAAGATAAACAGAAATGTGTTCGGACTCTTTCTTTTTCGTCATAAGTTGTACGATAAGAAGAAGCACGATTCAGGGACTAACACTTGGAATACGCCTGCGGAAATGGAAGCCCCAAAGCGATCTTCTCCTTCGTCGACGGATCGGACTCGGCCAGTGTTCGAGGACGAAGCGCTGACAATGGAATTATTCGATTCGGACGAGGATTCGGGGACACCGACATCAAAATCCCCGATGTCACTCTCTTTTCACTCACAAGCAAAGTACCGAGAACGAAAAGCCGTTGATTGAGTTTAACCTCGAAGTCGACTCATGAATTCCTCCTCTGCAAAAGATTCCAGTCGAGATGAGTACTCGTTGTTCGCGGAAGGACTCGTTGTTGCTACCCCCACTTGGTCTAGTTGTCTCTCGCACCTACCCCGGCTTTGCCAAATTAAAGGGAAGGAAATTCGGAACTACGATGAACCCGTTACCGTGGAGGGTACGGACCTTCCTGTGAAACCTTCTATTTTGAAATCGGGTCCGGCTCGAGAATTCCATCGGCGACGGGGACTCGGAGAAGGAACGAAGTAGAAGGATTGCTAGAGAAGCCGAAGCTGCCGAAGTTGCTTTCCTAGAAGAAATCCCGAAGCGCCCGAGTATACACCGTTGCTGAATACATACCACTTTTGGGAGGAAGCGGGTTCCATCCCCTCTCCGCCGCAGAGGATGAAGAAAATGTTCGCAAGATTTCTGCCGCATTGCCTCAGCCCATATACTACAAAGACGGTCGTAAGAAAAGGGCTAGAATTACGCCATTTGCTCAACTGCAAACCTTGATAGAGAAGTTAGCAAAGAAAGAAAAATGCCCTGTGTCAGAGATTTTAAGAAGGATAGGGCGGGTGCCAGCCAAGTCCCATCTTGGGCCGCGAGTAGAACCTGCTATCGCTGCGGAAAAGCCGAATAAGAGAATGAAAGCTAGTCCGCCTGTCGTTGTTTCAGGACTACAAATTAGGGAGGATACCACCTTCCAGCATTTGGCTGACAGACCATCCGGTCCTAGACCTTCTGCTGCTAGAAGGATGGTATGGCGTCCCACTACCAGACAATTAAGATTAAAACAACAACTTGAGAAAGAAAGTCTCGTCAGGAGACTTGAGTCCGAAGAAAGTGCTACCGCAGTAAAGGGGACTCATGAGAAGGAAACCCGACAGTTATCATATGACAACTGCAATGATGTACAGAAAAGACCACTAGAAGATGCTATGGAAAAGCTAAGAACTGATATTCGGAGATTAGCAAAGGAAAGAGAAGAGAAATTCGGAGATGAAGTTGACTCGTCAGAGTTCATGGATGATGAATATGTAGAAATTAACATGGTTAAAACATGAGCTTCGTCAGCTTCACAAGGTGCCCCTGCAGCCACAGAAAGAGAGGAGCCAGAAGTAATGAGGAGGCAGCTTCAAGAGAAAGATGATACGATCACCCAAATGGCAAAAAGATGGAAGAGATGGATGTATCCCTAGCCACTCTCCAGAATCAGGTTCAACCCCAAAGAGAAACACCCCCAGAAGTCATTCACATTATAGACGGAGGAAAGGAGATTACGTCCGTCAACGGGGATGATCAGTTAAAGAAAGATGCAACACAAAGCATGATTCTGGAAAAGGATATCAAGAACTTGGTGGAACAGCAGGTGCGAGAAGCCTTGGCACAATCGAAAGAGCGGGACATCCATTCGGACGGGTAGACCTTACCCCGAAGAATTCGACGGCGTCCGATATCCGAAAGGCTTCGTACCACCTGCGTTCGAGAACTTTGATGGAGCCGGAAACCCTCGGCAGCATGTTGCACATTTTCGTGCCAGTTGTTGCAATGCCGGCGGAAGTGATGCCTTACTCTTCAGACAATTTGTCAGCAGCCTATTAGGGATCGCCTTTGATTGGTATGCAGAATTACCGAACGGTTCGGTGAAGACATTTTCAGAACTAGAGAACCTCTTCATCAAGTGATTTGCCGGAGCTCAGCACCACATCACTATAGGTGATTTAGTGGTAGAGAAGCGAAACCCAACGAAACCTTGGTGGACTACATACTTCGATGGAGGAACCTAAGTATGAAGTGTGAGCCACAATTACAAGAACGACATGCGATCGACATTTTACTTAAGAGCATTCATGGCCCGATAGCACTTCTCCTCAAGGGATTTACTATTAAGACTTTCGAGAAGTTGTTAAGCAAGGCCGGAAGCTTGCAAGAGGAGGCGAAGCAATTAAGTTTCGCCGACAAAACAGACAAACAGAAGCCCGTGAAAACTTTTGAAAAGAAGTACGGGATCGTTGCAGTAGTCGATAAAGGCAAGCAACCGATACAAATATCGTCGAACGGTCGCAACAACCTCAACGGAATTACCGGCAACCACGAGCCCGGCTATCGGTCATCTCCACGAGTATGAACAACCGCCTAGTCCGCAACGTACGTTAAGGGAGCTTCGGCGAGGAGTATTCATTCAAGAATGAGGCGATGCTGAAAATGTTCCGCGGTCGATGAAGACTCCAGATTTCCAACTGCCGGAACCTAAGAGACCGGAAGAAGTCAACAAGAAAGGTGATCCCGACTTTTGCCCTTACCACCGGATGCTTGGACACAAGATAGAAGATTGTATTACCTTCGAAAAGTTGGCTCGACGACGATCTTCGGAAAGGGAATATAACGATCCCGAAGGAGTACATGAAGGAACCCCGGAAAGGAGGTTCGGTCGATGTTATCTCGACGGATCTCATCGTGCCGATAGACCCTATGCGGCCGATGATGGATGGGCTACCGCTTGGACAAGGTCTTCGAAAAGATTTTGGATCACATCCGAATCGCTTCGGTACGAGCCTCAATTCAGAGTTCGAAACCTGTTAAGTCGACACTATCACTCGCGATAGAAGAACCACCTCAACAAGAGACAATTAAAGAAAAGAAGAAAATTGATGAAGTAGAAAAGACCGTGACTCTTAAGGCTAGACTAGGGGCTGCTTATCCTAGGATACTTGTTTCCGATTCAGGGGAGAAATCCCTCGAACCTCTGGCTCTGTATGATTATCTTCTCACTCCGGTGGGATGTTATAATGATAAGGGTTATGGCGTTGGCTACGTTTTGACTGTTTCTAACGATTACGTAACTAGCGACAATCCGGACATCGATTTCTATACAAATGACAATTCTCGAATCATACACAATCTCGACGATCACGATGACGAAGAAGACATCCATCGAGGAGGCTAATAGAGTTCAACAAGCAACGAATCCGTTTGCGAGTTTCGAGGAGCTCCGATCACAATAGAGTTAGAGCCTTCGGACTCGAAGCTAATACGGAAGAACTCGTCATTCCGATTTAGGAGGAAACACCGACAAACTCAATACTGGATTCGGAAGAAATTACGAAGTTAACTTAAGAAGTGGAAGAGTTCTACCTCCGAGAATGGGTCCAAAGGGCAAAGGAAAGCGGGTGGTTGTTCGGGAAGAACCAACCCGGTAGAAGAAATACCCATTCGGGAAGAAATCGAGACACATGGAAATAAAGTAGACTACGACGTGCTAGCCCATCTTAGGAAACTACCGGCCAAGCTGAGCATCTACGACGCTCTCATCTTATCGAAGGAGATGAGAGAAGCTCGATCGAGGCCTTACTTGATCCGGAAATTTGCTTAGCTCGAATGACCGGAGATTCCCTAGATGAGGTTTGCTCGTTAAAAGAACGACGAGGTGTTACCTTCACGGACAATGACCTACTACTTGGGACGACGAGACCACAACCGACCGTTGTATATTTCGATTACTAATTGGGAAGTTTACACTCTCCAGAGTATTGGTGGACCCAGGAGGATCGATCAATATAATGAATCTTCGGACGCTAGCATACTTGGAAATTGATGCTCGCGAGCTCGAACCAAACAAAATGTTATTAAGAGGATTCGACCGAGACAGGGAGAAAGAGCCCTCGGATCAATAACACTCGCTAATGAAGACCGGTGACTTAGCAAAGACAACCACAAAACTTCACATAATTGATTCGAAACGTCATTCAACGCTCTATCGGGCCGACCATGGATACATGAAAACAGGATGGTACCATCATCTCTACATCAGTGCATCAAATACTACGATGGAGGGGAACAGTGCATCAAAGGTGACTTACAACCATTCTCTGTACATGAAATTGGAATCCATGAAGATGTAGCTTATTATGCACCTCCGAAGAAAACAATCTTCTCCAGAGATACCATAACGAATGAAGCAAAGGAAATTCGGGATGACGAAGAACTCGAAGTTCTAGTACAACGAGTCACTCACCACTCCCTTACGGCGAGATGGTGAAGGTTTCTCCACAACTCGCATCCGAGGTCGAGGCGGGGACGAGGTCGTGGCGAAGACGTTAGGACGGTTGGACGGAGGAAACCGACTATCAATGTTGATTGGGAAGATAGTTCTAAAGAAGAAAAAGAGATCAAACAAGAAGCGGCGACAATAAGTCGGAAGAAGCCGCAATTCGGGATCTCTCTCGAAGATGAAAAGAACGAGGAATATAAATCGATGTACGAGAAGATTAACCACTATGTACATACTATGACCACGACCCCGATCCATTCTAATAAGATCGAGGGTATGGTGGTCAAAGAGGTACATAGCGGCGGTGCAAAGCCAATCAAATTCTACCGAGGTGCTCCTTCCTCCAAAAGCGAAAATAATGTACAATTTGAAGATGTCACTTCATCAGAATTAATGGAATTAACTTTTGAGTGGTACTCTCCCTGTGTTCAAAATTTAATTCAGTGTGGTTTCTTACCTCGACAATGGACAAAAGGTCAATCACAACATTTTGAAAAATTATAGAATAACTTCGGTCGTGCACCCAATTCAAAGCATGGTCTCGAATTCGGCACAGTAGGATCAGTTGACGATACTGTATTTTGCCTGGTTGTCACTTGCAAGTCTAATGAAGACTGCATGGAAGCTACAGAAGAACTTGAAGATTTACAAATTGGAAACGCTCCACCAGAATTTGAAGAAGAGATCAAATCTACAATAGATGAGTTAACGGAAGTTAACTTAGGTACTTGCGAAGAGCCTAGACCTATCTTTGTTAGCTCCTTACTCAATAAAGAAGACTCCGAAGAAATAATCAAGTTATTAATGGAATTTAAAGATTCGTTTTTGCTTGGAGCTACGATGAGATGCCGGGATTAGCTCCGGATGTCGCGGTCCACAAGCTAGGAGTGGATCCCGCTTCGTTCCGGTCGGACAAGGTTCTAGAAGAATGCGTCTAGAAATCGAACAACAAGTCATAGCTGAAGTTAAAAAGCTAATAGACGCTAAATTTGTCCGTGAAGAACAATACCCGACTTGGTTAGCTAATGTGGTGCCGGTCGGAAAGAAGAATGGTCGGATCGGAATTTGTGTGGATTTCGAGAGATTTAAACAAGGCATGTCCAAAAGATGAATTCCCTCTACCGATCCCGGAATTAATGATCAACATTGCTTCAACACATGAAATATTCTCATTCATGGATGGATCTTCGGGATACAACCGGATAAAAATGGCTCCGAGAAGATGAAAAGCTTACGGCATTCGAATGTCGATCGGAGTATATTGCTTACACGGTGATGCCATTCGGACTGAAGAACGCGGGAGCAACATACCGGAGAGCGATGACAAGAATTTTTATGATCTCATCCACAATCGAGTTGAATGCTACGTGGACGATGTGGTCATCAAAAGCAAAGTAAAGGACAACCACCTATATGATTTGAGAATTGTTTTCGAACGATTAAGACAATTTAACCTTAAGATGAATCCCTTAAAATGCGCCTTCGGCGTCACCTCCGGAAATTCTTAGGATTCGTTGTCCGACATCGTGGAATTGAAATCGACCCGGAAAAGATTAAAGTTATCTTAGAAATGCCGCCTCCCAAAACCTTAAAGCAATTACGATCTTTTCAAGGGAAGCTGGCATATCTTCGACGCTTTATCTCAAACTTGTCAGGTAGGTGTCAGTCTTTCTCGGCATTAATTAAAAAGGATGCCAAATTTATTTGGGAAGAAAAATGCGGAAGGCCTTTGAGGACATTAAGCAATATTTAATGACACCTCCTGTCTTAGCGGCCCTGGTCTCGGGTAGGCTTTAGACGACTCTCTCGGAGCCCTGTTAGCCCAGGTTAATGATGAGGGTAAAGAAAATGCCCTTTACTACCTAAGCCGTCGTTTACTTCCGACGGAAATAAGGTATCCCGCAATTGAAAAGCACTGTTTGGCCACGATCTTTGCCGCTCAAAAGCTCGGGCACTACATGCTTTCTCATAAGGTCAACCTGATCTCGAAGTTTAATCCATTGCAATACTTGATGACTCGTCCAATGCTTTCCGGCAGACTTGCCAGGTGGTCAATGATATTATTGCAATTCGATATTACTTTCGTGCCCCTTCGTGCCATAAAGGGATAAGTCTTAGCAGGCTTCCTCGCAGCACACCCTTCTGCGGCAGAATCTCCTCTCAATGACGATTTGCCAGATGAACAAATAATGAGCTTAGAAGACCCCGATGATCGACGTTGGGAATTATATTTCGACGGAGCATCTTTAGCACACAAAGACA
Organism: Papilionanthe hookeriana x Papilionanthe teres; assembly: GCA_022702705.1. Taxonomy (NCBI): domain Eukaryota; kingdom Viridiplantae; phylum Streptophyta; class Magnoliopsida; order Asparagales; family Orchidaceae; genus Papilionanthe; species Papilionanthe hookeriana x Papilionanthe teres. The sequence continues at coordinate 154,687,162 of CM040424.1, forward strand.
AAGAATCGCAAGTGATAGTGCCTGGTAAGGTAGGGATCGGATTAATCTTTATAACACCGGAGCGGGGGATGTGAAGATACTCCTACCACTTGACAGAGACGTGTACAAACAACGAAGCAGAATACGAAGCCCTCATAGCAAGACTGGAATTAACTATTCGAATGGGGATAACGGACATCAACATCTACGGGGATTCGCAGTTAATCATTCAACAGATCATCGGACAGTACAGAATTTTAAAACTAAGACTCGAGCAATACTTCCAGTATGCCATACAGTTGTTAGAACAGATTCTGAATGTGACGATCTACAAAATTCCCAGAAAAGAAAATGCTTTAGCAGATGCGTTAGCTCGCCTCGCAAAAGAATTTTCCTGCTTGCAAGATGAATCAGTGGAAGTGTCAGTTCACGGACGTCAGGTCCTATCACAGCTCAACATAGACACAATACACAAATCAGAAAAAGAAGAGGAATCAGTTGCAACGGTGATAGAAAACACGGAAGATTGGCGACGGCCATTAATAGACTACACCGCAAACGAGGAAAACTACCAGATGATAGGTCGCTAGCCCATCAGATCAAGAAAAAAACTCTGTCCTACGCATTAATAAATAACACGTTATACAGAAGGTCTTTCGACCAAATGTGGCTAAGGTGCCTAAGCGGGTCCGAGGCCCGTGAAATTGTTAAAGAGGTCCATTCAGGACTCTGTGGCGCTCACCAGTCGGGTTCGAAGATGAAAATGAAAATTAAAAGACTAGGATATTACTGGCCCTCGATGATGACCGACTGCATGAAAATCGCCAAGAGCTGTCACCAATGCCAAGTACACGGAGTGGTTCTACACCAACCTCCAAATGTGTTACATCCGACAATTGCGTCGTGGCCATTTAAATGTTGGGGCACAGATATAGTGGGTCCAATAGAACCACCATCTTCAAAAGGACATCGCTTCATTCTTGCGGGTACGGATTACTTTTCCAAGTGGGCGAGAGGCGGTTCCACTCGGAGAAGTGAAAGCACACCACGTGCTACGGTTTTTCAAAAACCAAGTTGTCTACCGTTTCGGAGTGCCGCGCGAGATCATCTCGGATAATGGGTCGGCATTCGAAGCACGCAAATCAACAGTTTCGTCGGGAGACACGGAATCCATCGGCGGTATTCAACAATTTACTACTCGAAGAGCAAACGGCTCGGTCGAGGCTTTTAATAAAACTCTCGTTCAAATATTAAAGAAAACCTTGGACGATAATAAGAGAAATTGGCACGAAAAGTTATTAGAAGCCTTATTGGCCTACCGGACAACCTTCGAACTCCTACTCGAAGCTACACCTTACGCTCCGGTGTATGTGTCCGAGGCGAGTGTTACCTTTAGAGGTCCGGCTTCCTTCACTCGGGATTTCGATTGCAAACAAAATCACGACAGAAGAGAATACCAAATTACGACTAGAAGAATTGGAAAGCACTGGAAGGGAAAAGACTTGCGGCAGCGACGAGATTTAGAACTATACCAAGCTAAGATGGTTCGAGCCCATGACGGATCGGTCCGCCCGAGAACCTTTAAAGTTGGTGACTTAGTTCTCGTTCTCAAGAGACCTATCCTAGCACACTGCAAGATAGGAGGAAAATTTGAACCCACTTGGGAAGGGCCATTTGTGGTTGAATCAGTATACTCAGGAGGCTCCTACCAGCTAGTGAATTGCCGAGGAGAACGGCATATGCTTCCGATCAACGGACGATACTTGAAAAAGTATTACACTACCTAATGTTTCGAAGGAATGAATTCTTCATCCCTAGAAGCACGGGTGAAGTATTTACTTATGACTGGGTTCGAACCCAAAAATAATAAAAAATGTGCTAAAAATAAATAAAATCATGATAATAAAGTTTTCCTTGTTTTCTCTTCCATATCAAAATCTCTTCCTGATCTTATCCCACTTCATTCCTGTTAAATTTAAAAATACAAGAAGTAATAAAAAAAACTGTCTTTAATAAACATTTTCTTAATGTTCTTGTTCTCGATACGGCCACTGATCCTTTTCCTTGTCTTTTTACAGGGAAATGTCGAACGGGCGGTTGGTCCTGAACTTTAGAAATGGTGTAAGCCTTGCACTCGACGAAAAGAGGGTGAAAGATGGAGCGATAATAGAGATTGACTCAGACTTCGCACCGGCGAGCTACGCAATACGATGAAGGTGGTCGGGTCCCGATTGACCGAGAGGAACTGCCCGATCGGACGATAATGAAAGTGGGTGGCCCAAGCCACCACTCCGACGACAAGAAAAGGAAAACAAACACTCGAAGAAGACAAGAGAATCGAGTCCGTAGTCGCTACAGCAGAGGGCAGGCTTGTCAGCGCCGCGCCCACAGAAATTCAGGAAGTATGAAGAGCTACTCTCACAGCAACTCAGCGAAGAAATAAAAATCACCGTATCCGCAAGATGTTAACCAAACTAGCAGCGGACCAGCGCGACGAGGTAGTTGCTACTGCCAGTGCATATACTTCAAGGACACCAGTTCACCAGGAACCTGAAGGAAGGAGACCAGCTCCTAGGATAACAGAAGAGACCTGGGAAATCTTAAGGAGAACAAAAGAAGGAAGGCTACCACGCCACCAGATAAAGCCACCAGTAATATATAACCTTGTTGCAGAAGCAACCCCGGTGGATGTCCCGATGGACACCATCCCCGAGGAGCCGAGGTATGCAGGAGAACGTGAAGGGATTGAGCCGTATATCCCACAGTACGTCACCAGGCCTCGCCATTTGCAAATTATTCCAGAATACGAGCTAGAAAGAATGCAGAATGTCGAGAAGAAAACTTTTGAATACTTCGAGAGAATCAGAGGCAGGAGGATCAATATACTTGAAGGCCTCGAGCTACATACAGACGTGTTCTCAGAATACGAACAACAACAAATCGTGGACTGCATCCGGGATTTGAAAAGAATGGGTCGAGCGGGCCGCCTAAGAGAAAACACCTACTCGGAACCCCGGAGATGGATGCCAGGGAAAGGGAGAATTACAATACAATGTGGATGTTGCTACGACTTCGCGAGAAGACGGGAAGGGAAACCCACCGAGGATACTCCGTCATGGCCGAGTGGATCCGATGCCATTAGTCATCAAAAGGATGGTAAAAAGAATGATAGCATGGAGGGTATTGCCGGCAGATTGCATACCCAACGGTTGCATCATTAACATCTACAAGAAGGGTGATTGCATACCCCCGCACATAGATCACCACGACTTTGTCGGACCTTTCTGCACGAGTTTCTTTTACGAACGAGTGTAATATCATGTTCGGATCGACCTCCGGATAGCGAGCCCGAGTGAGTTCCGAGGGCCGGTAAAGATACCATTACCGGTAGGTTCCGTCATGATGCCGAAGGGCAACGGAGCGAGATGTCGCTAAACATTGCATACCGGGAGTACCAATGAAGCGGATCTCGGTTACTTTCGAAGGATGGATGACGGGAAAGCACCTTTCCACTTCCGGACGGACCCGGAGCTAGAAAGCCTCCGGCCTTACGAGCTTGTGAGTTACATGGAAAATATCACACCTCCAACGTACATCCATACGGCATCCTTGCCAAGGATGGCTTGGAAGGTGATGTTATTGACCATGTACCTCACTATTCAGACATGGATTTCTGACAAATATCTTTTTTGGATGGATCGACAAAGATCATACATAGTTCGTTTTGAGTCTACATGGATTGTATGAGATGTATTCCAGATCGAGTTGTATGATGTATCTTCAACATGATTGGAATCAAAGTGACCATGTCACATTTTTGGCCTTCACCTCTTTTGTGCAAGTTGACTGAGAAACGCCATTAAAGTTAAATGAACTTCGAACAAAGAACAGAAAAGAAAGAAAAAAGAATAAAAGAAAACTTTCCTTAAAAATCTAAAAAATGATGAACACCAAATTCACTTGAACATTAAATGAATGATAAAATAAATTTGAATCGTTAAAAGACAAACAAAATGAACATAAATTTCAAATCGAATCTCAATCAATATTTCAAATTCAATCTTTCCAAATTTCAAATCAAATCTCGATCAAATTTCAAATTCAACCTTCCAGATCTCAAATCAAATTTTCAATCAAATTCAAATTCAAATTCAATCTTCCAAAATCCAATCCGTTCTACTCTCTCCCTTGTCTGGGATGAAAGCGATCGATTCCATTGACACGGATCGAATCTGATGGCAAGGAATTGTATCCAATCCAAACCAGTAACTTTCGATCAACTATTTTGAATGGGATATGTAACATCTACATATTCCCTCATAATCTGTTTCTTTCCACAAAATCTCTTACAACTTTCATGAAATTCTCGGAACACCAAAATCCCACATTGCAAATCTTTGCAAAATCAATTACCCATCAAGTTCTTGGGGTTGAGGATTTTACATCCGAGACTGCATTGCTTTAGGATTCTTTCCCTATCGCAATGAAATACATCAAATTCAAACTTTTGGGGTCGAGTATTTTACATCCGAAACTGCATTGCTTTAGGATTCTTTCCCTATTGCAATGAAATACATCAAATTCAAACTTCTGGGGTCGAGGATTTTACATCCGAGACTGCATTGCTTTAGGATTCTTTCCCTATCGCAATGAAATACATCAAATTCAAACTTTTGGGGTCGAGGATTTTACATCCGAGACTGCATTGCTTTAGGATTCTTTCCCTATCGCAATGAAATACATCAAAATCAAACTTTTGGGGTTGAGGATTTTACACCGAGACTGCATTGCTTTAGGATTCTTTCCCTATAGCAATGAAATGCATCAAATTCAAACTTTTGGGGTCGAGGATTTTACATCCGAAACTGCATTGCCTTAAGATTCTTTCCCTATCGCAATGAAATACATCAAATTCAAATTCTTGAGGTTGAGGATTTTTTACATCCGAGACTGCATTGCTTTAGGATTCCTTCCCTATTGCGATGAAATACATCAAAATTCAAATTCTTGTGATTGAGGATTCTACATCCGAGATTGCATTGCTTTAGGATTCTTTCCCTATCGCAATGAAATACATCAAAATCAAACTCTTGAGATTAAGTATTTTACATCCAATACTGCATTGCTCTGAGATCTCTCCTCATTGTAATGGTTCAATCCAATCAATTCAATTTTCTTTTGAAGTTGAAGATGTTACATCTAAAACCACAAAATTCCAATTTTTCATTTCGAGTTCAAATCCCTTCAAATTAATTTTGACAAAACTTCGATCTAAATTAAAACTCCAAATTGAAATCTAAACTTACACATCAAAACTTAAAGCTGAAACAAAATAAAATCTAAATTGAAATTCCCAGAGGTCATGTGATTTGGGATTCACCTCCTTTTCCTTTCCCACGCGAGAGTTCGGGAATCTCCCGGTCTCGGAGATATACTTGACACTCCCCGGCGGAAATTCTTCTACTTCGTCCTAAGTTTGTCACTTGGACATCTGTGTTGGTTTTGTTGATCTTCTCGGTCGACGCTCGATACGCGCGAGTGTGCTTGGTTAGCACACCACACCTATTGGGGGTCCATTTGTTGACCTCATTTTTGATGAGGTCTTCTCTTCTCTCTATAGTACTTAGGATCTAGCCTTAGGCTTTTCCTTTGACTATCTTAGAGGATTAGAATTGGGACCCACCTTTTAGAAGTCCAAACACCTCTTGACTCCCTGCAAACCCCACAAGCTTGACTATAGACCCCTAATCACCTAGAGGGTTGAAATCAAATGTGGAAGTTTAAAGGATGAGTTCCTATAGGACTCTTTGGCCTTAGGACTACCCTGGGTGGCCTGGTCTGGTGAAGGGCTGACCTACACACACACTGCACCTATACACTACACTTTCACACACATTCTAAAAAACACACCCATACCTAACTTGACCTCCGACTCATAAAGGTGATTCGCATGGATGGTCCTTAACCCCAAGCCCTTGGCTAAGAGGGTTAGTAACAACATAGTGGATGCCTCAGAATGAGTCCCTTCATGGCTCATGTGGGCTTGATACGGCTTCATGGCTCAACCAAAATGATTTTATTCCACCTACGATTACCCGATCTTCAATTTTCCAAATTTTGATTTTTGACCCCGGGACCCTACACCCGCTAACTTACTCAAAGCCACGGAAATTACCCAAAATTTTCAAAATTTCCAAATCACCCAAAATTCCCCAAAATTAACCTTGCACATTTCCTCACCAATCAAGTTGATCATCCATAGCCAAAAATACCAAAAATTCCAAAAATACCTCCCAATACCCTCCAAATACCCAAAATACCCCTCTTGACCCAAAAATCAAACAAAATCAGAAAATTCCCAGAAAATTCCAGAAAATCCCAAATATTCCCAATTTCATTTTGTTCAACTACACCATGGGTCAATTTTGTCAATTGACCCTACGTTTGCCAAAACCCCCAATTTGACTCATTTTAACCCAAAGTGAACCCATTGTCAAACCAAACCTACTCAATAGACCCAAATTCTGGTCCAATTCAATTCTAAACTTCAATTCAATATTCCCAACACCAATCTAAACCAGATCCAAGTCCAATTTGATTGACATTTGAACCCAATTTCATTTTGGACCTTAAAGCCCAATTTGGACCCATGACCCAAACTTAGCCAAAACTAACCCAATTCAACTCCAATTAACCCCAAACCTTTTCTAAACCTTCCCTAACATCCCCACAAACAAAACACTAACATGATTTACCCAAAATTTAGACCCAAACACCACTCAAATTCAACCCAAAGCCAAAAAGCCCAATTTTGACCTAAACCCAAACCTAACCCAAATAAGCCCAAACCCCAAAATCAAAACCCAACCAAAGTCAAAACCTCTTTGAAACACTCCCATAAACATTTCCCAACATTAATTTTACATCAATTTGAACCCTAGCCCAACATTGGCCCAAGTTAGCCCAATTTGACCTACATTGGCCCATTCACCAAAGAGGTCAAAATCGACCCGAACCTAGCCCAAACACTTCAAATTTATTCCAAATCATTCATGAAACATTCCTAAACTAAATTCAACACTTATTGGATCCAATACTTTGCAAAATTCCCATAGTAAAATCCATTTTAAAATCCAAAAAAAACCCACTTCCCTAAATCACTTTAAAAGCACACCTTCACTAAATTTCAAAGGCCCAAAGTCTATATGACACTCTTCTTCATCATGCATTCAATTAAAATCATCCCTTAAGTCCTAAATCCATCATCAAATGGTTCCAAATCAAGCCATATGCCAAATCCCATCAAATCACCCCTAAATTACCAAAATTTCTAAAATCCATTTTCATGAAATTGACCAAGCTTTTCCCCAAGCCAAAGACAAGCCATGAAGCCACTCTTAAGCCACATGCAAGCCATGTGAGTTGCTCACATGTGACCTTACCACATTGGGCAAAAGGAGGAGGTCCTTTCTACATTCCCATAAGGTGATTAACCACTCCCATGATTCCTTTTAACCATGCTTATGCCTAATTGTGCTTGGATGGTGACTTGACCCTACTGATTATGCTGAACCAAATCACTTTCTGACCCACAATTTTATATTATGATATTTTAATTTAATTGCAACGAAGCCAAAAACTTGACCCTGCTATATTATATGTATAGAATTGTAATTGTATATGTTGTGGATGCTACGCAAATATACGTATCGTATCAAGTAATACGGAGCTCTAGTGGAGTCACGGTTATCGATCCCACAGGGAAAGATAAAATAAAATAAGAGCTAATTTTAAAATAATAATAATAATAAAACTAGTATACGAAAATTTGGAGTTTTAAATTTAAGCGCAATAAAGTAAACTAAGTATTCTAATCAGGTAACTTAACTAAGTAGAAAATTAATACTAATTGCAAGTGCAGGAAATAAAACTAATTGCTAAATAAGTTTTAACTATTCAGAAAAAGTATCTTTCCCCTCGTTTAGAAATTTAAGTGATTGATGAATTTAAATAGATAATGTTAAGGTATTGTGACAAATAGGAGCATTCCTATTCTTTACCCTTTGGTCCAGGTGTAAAGAATATTGACTAATCCTATGTTTGATTACCGAATCTGCTGCTAGGTCGGGAGGATACCGATCGCCACTTCGAAGCTCCCATGTTCACCTCGCCTGAGGGCTAACATCTACACTTCAGCTCTCAAACAATAGGACCGAATTGAATATTTTAGTTTGTCACACTAAAATGCTCGATTCTACGCCCGATGATATTATTTCCTATTTATTTGCACCCTCCTTCCAAGGCTTTTGAATTTCCCCGAATATCGGATGTAATTTTTACTATAGTTGATAATCAACATATTTTAACAAATCAAATGGCCAGTTTGAAAAGTAAATTAAGTATTAAGTAAAAATTATCACAATTTATTAATATATAAAAATATCTTTATTTTAATTTCATCAAGTCACTTAATTTCATAAATAGGGAGAAAGACTAAATAAACTACTCAGAATGCATGGAAACTAAACTAAGCATGGATTTCATTTAAAGTTAAAAACAATAAATACAAATACTTATCTTAATTTATCCCCAAGCAGACTCCTTGCAATTCCTTTGACTCTTCCTTCCAGTACAGCAAAACTCATTAAAAACTCACTAACTCACTCAATAACTCTCTAAGACACAAAACTCCACTCTAAAGACACTTAGAACACAAAGACTGCACTAAAAATGACACTAAATGACACAAAAGTAACACACTAAAGACTTAATTTCGGCTTTTATATATAGAGGTGAGCAAAGGACCAAGAGGTGTGTAAGCATCCCTTCAAAAAGTGTCCAGGTTCAATGTATCTGCACTATTTGAACTAGCTCGCCGTCGGCGACGAACTACCTCGGCTTGTCGGCGAGGCTTCTAGAAGATCTTCAACCGCTCTAGCTCGGCGTTGGCGGGCTCGGGCTCGGCTGTCAGCGAGACAGTTATAAATTCTTCAGAATTTTCTTCTCATAACCTCGCCGTCGGCGGGCTCGATCTCGCCGTCGGCAACTCAGCACAAATTGCATGATTTTGCTCCAAAATTGCTCTTTTTTATGATTTTTGCTTTTATCACCTAAATTATTCATTCCTGCAATAAAATAAAGAAAATACCCTTCTTTAAAGTGCAATTTCATCAAAAATATGTATGAATTTCTTAATAAATTTTTCAGCGATCAAAATCCCCCAAATTTACTTATTACTTGTCCTCAAGTAATTTTAGTACTACATAAAAATAATGAGTTTTATAATAAGATTTTTCAATTTAAATAACTATGAATTAGATTAATTAATATCATAATAAAGTTAAACAAAAATAATTCATGTAATTTAATTAATCTTATAGAAATAAATTATTTAGTCATCGAGTCTAAGATTTCTAACTTACTATTCATTTCGGGAATGACTATATTTAAAAGAATAACTACTTAAGATATTCATATGATAAGAAATTCAAGAAAATACTATTAGATAAAATTCTAATCCATAAACATAAGTTTGGAAATATCTAAGTTTTTCCCTTTAGGTTAAATCAAATGAAGCCAATTTTTGATAAGGCATCTTCTCAAGCTTCTCCTCATTTTTCTTTTTCTTTTTCTTTTTCTTTTTTCTTTTTTCTTTTTTTTTTCTTTTTCTGAGGATTACTGTATCTGGAGAGCCTGTTAATAATTTTGAACTTCATTTTTATCTTCATAAATTTGAAACTTAGAAATATTTCTTAGCTTATACATACTTCATAGTTTTTACTTCATTGATTTTCAATCTTTTCTTTTTCACTTGAATACTTAAGAATTTTAATTTTAGAATATAGTTTTCCTTACTAAAAATAGTTTACTATATTCTTATTCCCTTTTAACCAAATACTTTATTCTATTTAATTAATTAAAGTAATAGAAATATTTCATTTAACCTTTTATAATAATTAAATCAAATAATTCATATTAAATCAAATTGAAAAATTTGCTATAAAAATCATTTTATAATAATTTGAAAATAGAAATTGAGAATAAGTTAATAACTAAATTTGTATTTTTCTCTCCCCCAAACTTAAATTTTTATATCTATTCTAAATAATGAATAAGAAGGAAAGTAAATAAATCATACCTTTGAAGTTTAGGTATTTCTTATCTTTGAAATTTTTGCAGGCTTTTTCATTTTTCATTGAACCTGTACTGTTAGTATTCTCCATATATATATAACAATTTAAGAAAATGCAGGGATAAAATCTGAGATAAGTATTAAACACAACAATTAAAATAACTCTACACTACACATATGAATTACTAACATATTAAAAACAATTGAACGAACAAATTAACAATTTTAAAAACTTAAAACAATACAAAATAAAATAAAAACATATAACATAAAAACAAATGCAATTAACTAACATAAAAACAAAAACTAACTACTATAACAATCCAAGCAGATTAATCTATCTAACATCCAATGTCACAAAATAAAGTATTGAATATTACAAACATATACAGTCCTCAAAATAACTTACATCAAACAAATAAAATACATAAAATCCTAATCTTCAGCATCAAAGTCCTAAACTATATTATCTCCTCCCTGATCTGTAGGCTGCTGAGAAGACTGAGCAGGGTGATACTGAGTGTACCTGGGGCATTCTGGAAAGACTACATCCAAATCTCCACTCCTATAACGACGTTCAGCTTCATAATATGCAATCTCGTATTCTGAATGTCGTCGGAGGTATTCACTATCATAATCATGTCTCCTCTCCAGATTATCAATCCTTTGATCAAAATGATCAAACCTTCTCCACATGGTCTCTCCAAACTGCTCAAAACTCCTCCTATGCAGAGTCAATTCATTCATCAGATCTTGTAAGGTAGGGGTGGTAGGCTCAGGAGGTCCATAGCTAGTAGAGGGTATATCTCTACTTGATTGAGTAAAATAACTTCTTACTCCTGCTCTCCACCCTTCATGGGACTCATACTTCTTAATGTTAGCGAGTGTAAGTTGTTTCATTGGTTCCACCCATTCTTCATCATCTCTAGCCTCAACTCCGGAAAGTTGGCAGAGTGCGAAAATCAATCCGGGGTGGCCCAATCCGGCCTCCACTCTCATTTCGAGGAGTGGCCAGGATATTCTGATAAATAACTCTCCTGATGTTGATGCTTCTATTATTCTGAATGCAGAAATTCAGAATTTTTCTATCTCATGTTACCTCACAATGGTGATATGTGGGTAACAGAGTAGAACAAATAAAGTAATGCCAGGCTTTGGAGACTGCATTTAATTTGGAAAGAGGAAAATTCACTCTTTCCTCGTCGCTTCATTTTCCATACTCCGGTCCCATCAGTGAGAAAGTTAATGACTTCCTCCAGTGGTCCTTCCATCGTTCCAAAAGTTTCATACTTGCTAAAGTGCGAGTCATGAACTTCATAGAACGCGTTAATTCTTGCAGCATTAAAATCTACAAAAAAACCCTCGTACCTTAACAGGTGCATCTTCGACGGCGATCAAATTGGCATAAAATTCTTTCACCACTTCTACAATCGCTCTATATCGAACATAACAGAAATTTTCCTAGCCTCGTTCCTTTATAATTCGCTCTACTTCTCCTCCCGGATTTTTGAATACCCGATCCGCAATGCACTTTCTTCCTTGTATATTTTCAAAATATTTTGCCTGTGCTCATGCATTAATGAATCGGTTTTTGCGAAAATTGGAGGTTGGGGATGATGAATAGTGTTTTTGACTGGTCAAATAAAGTGTTTTTCGTGACCTCGCTGTCAGCGAGATTTTTCTCGCCATCGGCGAGCTAATATTTTTTAGAACTAAAAACTTTTGGGAAAAACCCGCTGTCGGCGAGATTTTCTTCTTTGTCAGCGAGATCGATCTCGCTGTCGGTGGGATTTTTCTCACCGTCGGAGAGATTCCAAAAATTTTAAATTTCTGAAATTCGTCACTCATTTTTGTCCTTGATTTGTCTTATATTATATTTCTGATCATATCATTTATTACTTTAATATGAAGATTAGCTACCTAAACACAAACAAATTCACACAACACAACAAATTAACTTTAATATTGAAATCCATGAGACATACAAACTAACATAATTTTTAGACTCTATAATCAAACTTTAAACTTCAATCCTTACTACTAATTAGCACCGCAAACCAATCCACGACACACTAAATGCTGATACAAAACTATGACGCATATCTCAACTAAGTTTGAGATATTCAAATCATCACTCCACACATAATAAAAATCTAAATCAAATCAAATAACATAAACATAAACATACTATGGAAATCTTTACTACTACTCTTCAAGGTCAGAATCTTCATCTTCTCTGATATTTCCGATATGACGATGATGCACAAATAAGTTATAGAAAGGCTCGAAGGAAATTCCGAGCAGATTCTTCGGTGATCCAACCCTTACGTCTCAGTAAATGAAGAAAGCTAGCTTCCAAGTGTCCAGAATGATCGAAGTGTTCCTTCATCCTCCAGTCAATGTGATCAAATAAATCAGATATATTGTCGATTAAATCTCTCACATTTTGTAGTTCTTTCTCCATTCCATTAATTTTCTTCATAAGTAACTCTGTTTTATCTGAAATAGGCCTTGCTATAGGTGGATTCTGTGAAGCTCTATCAGAGATAAATGTAATGTCTTCATTATTGTCCAAAGTAGGGAACATATTTGTAGGATCAAGCGGCTTCCAAGGTAACAAAACCTTTTCCCAAGCTTCATAAGAAACTCGGTACTCGATCGCATAATGCAAAAATAGTAGATGGGTGTCCTAGTCCGTGAACTGACCCATGCACAATTAAACCCAATGCAGACTTAACAATTATTGATCGCAAGTCAATAGGCAATCCAATTTGGATACAATAAGTCAATATAACACATTCTTTCGAAACCTTGTTTACCCTAATAGTAGGTAACAATTTAGATGAGATGAAAACGTGCCAGTGCTTCGAGACAGGATTCAAAAGTGATGCAGAGAAACTAACATACCCGTCTTCTCGCATTTCCCAATCTTCCGTTTCATCAGTCAGAAATCGAAATATCTCATTCATATTATACCGAGAAGGCACAAAATTTGAATAGTGACATACCAGGGTGTTTTCTATAGAGAATAACTCATTTACTTGCGGATGGATTAAACGTCACCCATCTTCCTCGGACGTAGATATTCCCATTGTTGATCGCATGTAAGTTAGAGTAGAACTCTTTCACAACTGGAATAACAACAGCAGACGTAGTATAACAAAATACCTCCCAGTGCCGCTGTGCGATCATTCCTTCTATCTTCGTAGTGGAATTCTCTAATCCTCGATTAACAAATCCCCATTCCTTGATAACTCTTTTCTTTACCAAAACCTTGTTGAACATCCGCTGCGCTTCCGCACTCACAAATTTCCTCCGGTTAAACACTCCAGATTTAGAAGAATCTAAGAATTTGGAGGCCATTATGGTGAATGGAATGAATTCTAGTGAAGAAGGCAGACTTAGAATGGTTTAAGAATGGTTTTTCACTAAGGATTTGGTGTTGAAACCGTCCAATTTTGCTTTTAAAGTATATATAACTCATTTTTATAACTTCCTCGGCTGTCGGCGGGAGGTTTCTCGCCGTCGGCGACTTAGTTATAAAGCGCCTTTCGGGTTCTCGCCGTCGACGAGCTCGTTTCTCGGCGGTAGCGAGCTTATAAATCAACCGAATTAGGCGCGAACCTCGGCTGTCGGCGAGTATCGACCTCGCCGTCGGCGAGATTTCAAAATAATGTCCAATTTCGCTCTAAATCGAATAATTTCTTTTCTCATCATAATGGTTTGAATATGTGACGATTCTTAATAAAAATTGAGTAGTAAAGTTTCAATAATATAAACTAATTATTAATATACAATAAAAATAGATAACTAATATGGGTTGCATCCCATAAAGCGCTTGGTTTAACGTCGTCGATCCGACCTAATTTCAATTATTAATCGAGTTGACTAAGCATTAAAACCTCTTTATAGTTAGGTCTTATACCTTCGAAATATGGTTTTAATTTATGTCCATTAACTTTAAATTTATGTCCAATTTTTGGATCTTCAATTTCTATAGTTCCGTATGAAAATATTTGAGTTATGGTGAAAGGTCCTAACCATCGAGACTTCAATTTTCCAGGAAATAATTTCAATCTAGTATTATATAGCAAAACTTCATGTCCTGGTTCAAAATTTCTCTGATTAATCTTCCGATCATGCCATAATTTCATCTTTTCTTTATAAATCCGATCATTATCATATGATTCATTTCTTAATTCTTCCATTTCATTTAATTGCAGCAATTTCTTCTCACCAGACTTCCTTCATATTATAATTAAATTCTTTAATCGCCCAATATGCTTTATGTTCTAATTCAACTGGTAAGTGGCATGTTTTTCCATATATAAGCCAGTAAGGAGTCATTCCAATTGGAGTTTTATAAGCAGTCCTGTATGCCCATAATGCAGTGTCTAGTCTTATAGACCAGTCTAATCTATTAGGGTTTACAGATTTTTCTAAAATACGTTTAATCTCACGATTGGATACTTTAGCTACTCCGCTAGTCTGTGGATGATAAGCAGTGGATATCTTATGAGTAATATTTTATTTTTCTACTAGTTTGTGAATGTATTTATTTCTAAAATGAGTTCCTTTGTCAGTGATAATCACTCTCGGCATTCCAAATCTAGTAAAAATATTTTTCATCAGAAATTTTGAAACACTCTTAGCATCACACCTAGGTAAAGCTTGTGCCTCGATCCATTTGGAAACATAATCAACAGCTACTAATATATATAAATTTCCAAACGAAGGTATAAAAGGTCCCATAAAATCTAATCCCCAAACATCAAAAATTTCAACTTCTAATATAAAGTTTAGAGGCATTTCGTTTCTTCTAGATATATTTCCTACTCTTTGACATTTTTCATAAGTTTTAATATATTTGTATACATCTCTAAATAGAGTAGGCCAGTAAAATCTAGATTGTAGAATCTTACAAGCAGTTTTATCAGTCCCAAAATGTCCTCCAAAATCAGAATCATGACATTTTTGAATAATTGGTTCAGTTTCTTCATAAGGTACACATCTTCTAATAATTAAATCCATACATTGCTTATATAAATATGGTTCATCCCAAAAATAGGTTTTCGTATCATGGATGAATTTTTCTCGTTGTTGCAAAGTTAACATAGGTGGTAAAATATTACTAACTATATAGTTTACTATATCGGCATACAATGGTATTTTCCACTCATTGATATTATATAGTTGTTCATCGGGAAAAGCTGTCTATAATTTCATTTTCAATATCGGATAATTCATGATTTTCTAATCTTGATAAATGATCCGCAATTTGATTATCGGTTCCTTTCTTATTAATGATCTCAAAATCGAATTCTTGCATTAATAGCATCCATCTAATTAATCTTGGTTTGGAATCTTTCTTTTGCATTAAATATTTGATAGCCAGAATGATCAGTATGCACGATACATTTTGTTCCAATCAGATAAGGTCTAAATTTATTAAAACCATATACTACCGCTAATAATTCTCTTTTTGTAACTGTATAATTTATTTCAGCATTATTTAGAGTTTTACTAGCATAGTATATAACTTTAAAAAAATTTTCATATCTTTGCCCAAGAACTGCTCCTACAGCATAATCACTAGCATCACACATAAGTTCAAATGGTTTCTCCCAGTTAGGTGAAACTATTATAGGTTCTTTAATTAATTTTTCTTTTAAGAGTTCAAAAGCATTCAGGCATTCGATTGTAAATTCAAATTTCTTGTCCTTTTCGAGAAGTTGACATAGAGGTTTAGTAATTTTTGAAAAATCTTTTATATAGCGTCTGTAGAATCCAGCATGTCCAAGAAAACTTCTTACCCCTTTTACCGTAGTTGGAGGTGGTAATTTAGCTATAACTTGAATTTTTGCAGGGTCCACTTCCATGCCTTTTTCCGAAATTTTATGCCCTAATACAATGCCACGCAAGAACCATAAATTGACATTTCTCCCAATTTAGAACTAAATTTGTTTTCTCACATACTTCTAATACTTTTTCAAGATGAGTTAAGCATGTGTCAAATGATGTTCCAAATACAAAGAAATCATCCATAAATACTTCTATTCAATTGTCAATTAACTTACTAAATATAAACATCATACATCTCTGGAATGTTGCTGGTGCATTACATAATCCAAAAGGCATTCTTCGAAAAGTGAAAGTTCCATAAGGACTAGTAAATGTAGTTTTCTCTTGATCCTCGGGAGCAATTTGTATTTGATGATAACCGGTGTATCCATCTAGAAAACAAAAATACTTATGTCCGATTAATCTATCTAACATCCGGTCTAGAAATGGTAAAGGGAAGTGATCTTTCCTGGTGGCGGTATTTAATTTCCTATAATCGATACATATACGCCAACCGGTAACTTGTCTTATAGGAATAAGATCGTTATTTTCATTGACGAGTGACGGTCACTCCTCCCTTCTTAGGAACACGATGAATTGGGCTTACCGAAGCACTCGTCGAAATAGGATATATAATACCATATCTAACCATTTTAAAATTTCTTTCTTAACTACTTCTTTCATTATCGGGTTTAATCTCCTTTGGGGATCTGCTTTAGGTTTATGTTCATTATCTAAAATAATTCTATGCATACAGATTGAAGGACTAATTCCTTTAATATCTGCTTAAAGTCCAACCAAAAGTTTTCTTATATTTTTTTAAAGTTTCTAAAAGTTTTTGTTCTTGAGATTCGTTTAATGCGGATGAAATAATAACTGGTAAAGTTGAAGAATTACCTAAATAAACATATTTCAAATGATCGGGTAATATTTTTAGCTCGAGTTCGAAGGTTTAATAATTGATGGAACTATATTCTTGTCAGTGTTTTCTGTATTATCCAAAAATTCAAATCTTTCCTGAATATAATTTAATTCTTCATTATTATCTTCAATTAATTCAGTATTTTCTTTTTCTAATTTCTCTTCGTAATATTCCTTAAAATGTTCGCGTTGTAATTGTTCAAGTATTTCCATCCGAAAACATTCATCATCTTTTTCTAGCGCAGGATATTTCATTGATTTTGCAATATTAAATGTAACTTTTTGGTCATTTACTCTCATAGTTAATTCTCCTTTCTGAACATCAATCATAGCTTTTCCAGTAGCTAAAAATGGTCTTCCTAAAATGATAGGAATTTCTTTATCTTCCTTCATATCTAAAACAATAAAATCTACTGGGAAGATAAATTTATCCACCTTTACTAACACATCTTCAATAACTCCCTTAGGATAGGTAATCGAATGATCAGCTAATTGAAGGGTTGTGAAGTAGGTGTAATTTTTCCTAATCCTAATCTCTTAAAAATTGATAGAGGCATTAGATTGATGCTTGCTCCTAAGTCACACAAAGCTTTTCCATAAAATTTTTCTCCTATAGCGCAGGGTATAGTGAAACTACAAGGATCTTTCAATTTTTCAGAAGCTTCTTCTGAATAATAGCACTACACTCTTCACTAAGTGCGACTGTTTCATTATCAGTGAATTTTCTTTTCTTATTTAGAATATCTTTCATAAATTTTACATAATTTGGCATCTGATCTAAAGCTTCGACAAAAGTTATATTGATTGTTAATTTCTTTAGTATTTCAAGGAATTTAGCAAATTGTTTATCTTTTTTATGTTGAGTAGTCATTGAGGAAATGGTGGTGGAGGTGTTTCAACAGAAATTTTCATAGGTATTAAAGGATGTTCCAAGTTTGAATCTTGTTGAATTATTTCCTTTTCAATTTCCACTTCCTCATTTTGGCTTTTAAGTTCTTTTTGAATTTGAGGTTCTAATTCTTTTCCACTCCTTAGTTGTATTGCTTTAATTTGTTCTTTTCCTTGATCTTTAGGATTTATTTCCACATTACTAGAAAAAGTTCTAGGTATTCTATTATTTAGCGCAGTAGCAATATGTCTAAGTTGAGTTTCGATATTTTTAATAGATGTTCCTTGAATTTGTAATTGATTTCCTTGAATTTGTAGTTGATTTCCTTGATTTTGTAGTTAATGACCCATATTCAAAATTAATTCATCCATAGATAATTTCTTATCTTTGAATTGTGGGTTATTGTTATTAAATCCAGGTGGGTAATTAGGTTTAAAGTTTGGATTTGCTTGATTAGGTTGATTCATCCATTGTTGATTAGATGTGTTATTCCAATTAAAATTTGGATGAGTTTTCCAACCAGGATTATAATAGTTTGAATAAGGGTTATTAGTTCTATTATTAATAGCATTTAAAGTTTCATAATTAGATTGAGATTCTATGATTTGTCCAGATGAGTTTTCTTCTAAAGTAGGAGAGTAGTTCATTCTAAAATGATCTAATTTCTTAGATATAGCATCAATTTGAGAATCTAACATAGATATTGCATCGTTTTCATGAATGCTGGCTATTTTTTTCAGATTTACTCTATCAGCAGGCCATTGGAAATTATTTATTGCCATTTCTTCGATTAGTGCGTAAGCTTCATCAAATGGTTTAGACATTAATGAACCTCCAACAGCAGCATCGATGATTGATCTTAAAGATCCTACTAATTCATTATAAAAGGTTTGAATAATCGGCCAATACGGTAGTGCATGATGTGGGCATTTCCTAAGAAGTTCCTTAAATCTCTCCCAAGATTCATATATTGATTCTCCATCTATCCGACAAAAAGAAGTTATATCATTTCTAAACTTAGCAGTTTTAGATGGTGGAAAATATTTGTATAGAAATTTTTGTGATAATTCTCCCCAAGTTTTAATAGATCCAGGTGCTAACGAATTCAACCACATATTAGCCTTATCCCTTAATGAAAAAGGAAAAAGTCTAAGTCTTATAGCATCATCAGATACTCCTTGATATTTAAAAGTAGCACAAAGTTCTAGAAAACTAGCAAGATGTAAGTTAGGATCTTCGATAGGTGAACCACAAAATTGATTGTTTTGTACCATTTGGATAATTGCGGGTTTAAGTTCAAATGAATTAGCGACTACTTCGGGGTTTTGAATAGTTAAATGAATTTCATCCGATGTAGGGTTGGCATAATCTCTTAATGGTCTTTGTTGGTTCATATTTTGAATTTCGGGAATATTTGCCATTTGTGTTAAATTTATAATTTGTTTCTTTTGTTTTCTAATTCTTTTAATTGTACGCTCTAATTCAGAATCGTAAGGTATTAAATTTTCATTTCCAAATTTGCGCATACAATTTTAGAATAGATATTAATTTAATTATTATGATTATTTTAAAATAGTCCGTTACTCTAGTAAATTTTTCTTACTTTCCCCGGCAAAGGAGCCAAAAACTTGACCCACAATTTTTATTATGATATTTTAATTTAATTGCAACGAAGCCAAAAACTTGACCCCGCTATGTTATATGTATAGAATTGTAATTGTTTATGTTGTGGATGCTACGCAAGTATACGTATCGTATCAAATAATACAGGGCTCTAATGGAGTCCTGGTTATCGATCCAACAGGGAAAGAGAAAATAAAATAACAGCTAATTTTAAAATAATAATAATAATAATAATAATAAAACTAGTATACGAAAATTTGGAGTTCTAAATTTAAGCGCAATAAAGTAAACTAAGTATTCTAATCAGGTAACTTAACTAAGTAGAAAATTAATACTAATTGCAAGTGTAGGAAATAAAACTAATTGCTAAATAAGTTTTAACTATTCAGAAAAAGTATCTTTCCCCTTGTTTAGAAATTTAAGTGATTGATGAATTTAAATAGATAATGTTAAGGTATTGTGACAAATAGGAGCATTCCTATTCTTTTCCCTTTGGTCCAAGTGTGAAGAATATTGACTAATCCTATGTTTGATTACCGAATCTGCGGCTAGGTCGGGAGGATACCGATCGCCACTTCGAAGCTCCCACGTTCACCTCGCCCGAGGGCTAACATCTACACTTCGGCTCTCGAACAATAGGACCGAATTGAATATTTTAGTACGTCACACTAAAATGCTCGATTCTACGCCCGATGATATTATTTCCATATTTATTTGCACCCTCCTTCCAAGGCTTTTGAATTTCCCCGAATATCAGATGTAATTTTTACTATAGTTGATAATCAACATATTTTAACAAATCAAATGGCCATTTTGAAAAGTAAATTAAGTTTTAAGTAAAAATTATCACAATTTATTAATATATAAAAATATCTTTATTTTAATTTCATCAAGTCACTTAATTTCATAAACAGGGAGAAAGACTAAATAAACTACTCAGAATGCATGGAAACTAAACTAAGCATGGATTTCATTTAAAGTTAAAAACAATAAATAAAAATACTTATCTTAATTTATCCCCAAGCAGACTCCTCGCAGTTCCTTTGACTCTTCCTTCCAGTACATCAAAACTCACTAAAAACTCACTAACTCACTCAATAACTCTCTAAGACACAAAACTCCACTCTAAAGACACTTAGAACACAAAGACTGCACTAAAAATGACATTAAATGACACAAAAGTAACATACTAAAGACTTAATTTCGGCTTCTATATATAGAGGTGAGCAAAGGACCAAGAGGTGTGTAAGCATCCCTTCAAAAAGTGTCCAGGTTCAATGTATCTGCACCATTTGAACTAGCCCGCCGTCGGCGACGAACTACCTCACTGTCGGCGAGGCTTCTAGAAGATCTTCAACCGCTCTAGCTCACTGTCAGCGGGCTCGGGCTCGCTGTCAGCGAGACAATTATAAATTCTTCAGAATTTTCTTCTCATAACCTCGCCGTCGGCGGGCTCGATCTCGCTGTCGGCGACTCAGCACAAATTGTATGATTTTGCTCCAAATTTGCTCCTTTTTATGATTTTTGCTTTTATCACCTAAATTCTTCATTCCTGCAATAAAATAAAGAAAATACCCTTCTTTAAAGTGCAATTTCATCAAAAATAGGTATGAATTTCTTAATAAATTTTTCAGCGATCACTTTCCCTTCAGCCTAAACCAAGCATTGTGTGGTGCACCTAGCCCAAAGGGATGGGTTGACCAATTTGAGCCAAAATAGCCTTCCCCCCATTCCATTTCAATTCAACTCATTTACACATGTCCATGGCCAATTGACTGCACTAAGCCCCAGCCCTGACCTCGCTGACCTTGAGGATGACCTAACCCTGGCCGACCAGCCACCACAGCCGCCGGAAACCACCAGGCCGAGAGAACCCATGTGAGCCAAAGTTTGGAATTCCCACTTGCTGAGCTACCGCATGCCCAATGGCCATCATGGCTGTTCTTCCCTTGACCTAAGCAGGCTGATCCCAAGCCTTAAACCCCACGGGAGGCCCTCCACCCTCTTCATTTAAACCTCACCTCCTCTCGGCCATGAGAGGTGTTGAACCGAACCTTGCGAAACCACCGCCAAAATTGCTCCAGACCACTCTCCATACTTAGAGCAGTTGATCCCCAGTGAAAATTTTCCCTAATCCCCACCAATAGAGCCCAATTTCTCAGCCAAAATTCCACCCAAAACCAGGACACTTCTCCACAGTGGATTAATCCTCAAATTTATTGGTCCTACACCTTCACCAGACCAAGGGAAGAGGTCCACCTGCAAAAGCCCCCTCTCCAGGCCACCCATCTGTTCCGGACTCCAAGCTTTGTGATCGGGCTTGGTCGAAATCATACCTAGACAATTCACCGGGCCGAGGGACTTCATCCGGAGCTTTCTTGGACCCGATCGAAGGTGACACGACCCTCGGATTGAAGCCACACTTCTCCGAGCAAAGGTATGAGCTAACTCTTTATCCCAAGCTTCCGGAGATTCTCCATTTCAAATGCCTTAATTTCAATGCATGATCACCGTATAGATGTATTCGTCTCTTCGAGACGAATCCATAGAGCACAAGAACACGAAAATCCGTTGAGAAATGAGTGAGTTCTTAGGGTTTTAGTGTGGACGGCTCTCGGGTGAGAACGACTGGGGACGATGAACGGATGTCGTTCATTCCATACACGCGCGGACGGACGGCTCAGATCGGATCGGATCGGCAGATGATACGCGGAAGGCGAGACCCGGGCTGCTGACTCAAGTGGCGGCGCCGAATGGCAGCGCGACACGCGGCGTTTCGGAGATGCCTAGGATGAGTCAGCGCCGCCGTTTTAAATAGAAAATTAGGGTATTTTTAATTTATTTAATTCCCCTAAACTTCAAAAATGCATAACTTTGTGTAGGAAAATCAGAAAAATAAAATAAAAATACCCTCTTGCTTAGTGAACAAAGTAGAATAATGTGGAAAAGAAATCATTTAATTTCATCAAGTATTTTATTTTTAATGATTTATTTACCCTCTGCATTATTTTAATTCTCCATGCATATAGGGAATTCACCATGGCATGAGACCATAGGGCTTTTGAAGCCTCTGAACTTGGGAATATTCCCTGAATTTTCCAAAGTCAGAGGCCATCCCTATGAGAAGTTATTGATTTTTCAAATTCATGTTGCTGTTTTGAGTATTTTAAATCTAATAATTAGCATGTTGTGAAATAAATTCTAGGAAAATTTGGTGATATTTCTTATGAGCAGAGGACTCTAGGAAAAATAGGTTTTGAATTAATCCACTTGGAATAACCCTAATTGGCTTAAACACCCAAAATAGGTCCCTAATTAATTAGAGCTAATCATACATTAAATTGACTTGAAATCAATTCTCCACTGACCTTTAGGATCATTGGAACCCACAATAAAATTTTGAAGTCAATTGGACTTGGTTAGCCCTACTAAATGGGTTGATTAAGCCATTTAGCTAATTTAAACTTTAAAAATTCATAACTTTCAAAATACTTTTCAAAAATTCACCAAATTGGTTTTGGAGCCTCTCTGATATTAGGGGAATTTAAGAAAATTAAAATTTCAATTTTCTAAAAAAGTTGATTTTTTGTATTATTTTAATATTTTAATAATTAAAAAATAATAAAAATCACAAAAATAATAAAATTCACCAAAATGTAAAATTTTGAATTTTAATCACTTAGGAATAAACCCTATATTTTTCTTAGGTCCCTTTGATGAGATATTAAATTTTAAAGCCCAAAGGTAATTTTAAAATTAAAAAAATGTATTTTTTAGCATTTCCACTAAAATAATTCTAATAAATCAAAGAAAAATCAGAAAATTGTAAAAATTGATTATCTGATTTCCTTGATATTAGAGAGATTTTTGAAAAATATAAAATTTATTTTTCAACCTTTATTTTATTTTTAAATTAATTAATACTCCAAAACTCAAAATAATTATAATAAAAAGAATATAATTCAAAAAATCACCAAAATTGGTCCAAGTGGTACTCTGGTCATTAGGAATGTCCCACAATTTTCTTAAGAACAGAAACTTTCCCTTGGTCATATTATTAAATTTTCCTTGGAAATCTCTATTTTCCACCAAAAATAATTACATAAATAAATTAAATACAGAAAAATTACATTTTCTCCTCTCATGTCTTTATTGACATATGAGTGAAGTCACATAAAAATTTCAAGTTCATTTAAGCTCAATTTAGTGAGTTATGAAATTATTAAGCTTGAAGGGCAAAATGGTAATTAAAATTTTAACCTTTAATTAAAACTTTAAGTTTAATAAAATTAAAGAGTAAAATATTTGACCCTAATATGATTTGGATGATTGAAATTTAAATAATTAAAGGGTAGAAACCTACTAAACAATTTAAAAATAATTGAAATGAACTTTAATTAAATAATTGATTAAATTTGGAAGAATAATAAAATTGGAATTATTAAAATAGGGATATTATTAAAAAGAGATTTGTTCTTTAATTTAAGAATCCCTAAATTAATCATCTCAATAATATTTAATTCCTAATTAAAATTATAATTCAAATTTAAGATTTAAAATGCTAAAAGACTTAATCATTAAATTAAATTAAAGTTAAATTATTTAAATTAAACCCTTTTAAAATTTCAATTAAATTAATACTTTAAATTAAATCATCTTTAAAATTAAAAATAAAAATAAAATTAAATTAAATCAAATTAAATCAAATTTAAATTAAATTAAATCAAATTTAAATTAAATTAAATTAAATTAAATTAAATTAAATAAAATAAAATAAAATTAAATTAAATTAAATCATATTAAATCAAATCAAATTAAATTAAATTAAATTAAAGCATATCAAATCAAACTAAATTGAATTAAATTAAATTAAATAATAGAATCAAGTTAAAATTAAAATCAAATCAAATTAAATTAAAATTAAAACTAAATCAAATTAAATTAAATTAAAGTTAAATTAAATCGAATTAAAAATAACATCACCTAAGACATAAAGAAATTCAAAAAATAAATATAAAGCAACTTGAACACTATTCCAAATTTAAACCCGTTAACTGAAATTAAATCATAAACCATTTGAACATCAATTTGCCCTCAAAAGCTTTTGTTGTCATAACTCCTAAACGAACGTTAAATGAAGTGTTACTTCACTTATAGGATATTCAAATGTCCTAGTTCACTGAGCAAGACAACAAAACTTGAATTCTCGGACGATTAATTCATTTGTATAATTAAATTCATTTGGACTTAAAACAATTCTAGCAATATTGAAAAGATGTTTAAGATTCTTCTTAAGCACTTCCTCAATATGATAGGATATTTATAAGAACAATTGAACTTAATTGTTCTTTGATGAAGAAAATCGTCCTCAAACCAAAACACAAGAACCTAGACGTCATAGGAGATGATTAGCTATAGGATTAGGAACTTGGTAGAAAACCATAACCCTTCCCTTAGCTTTATCTAGGAACTTGCTTAAATATTCTAAATTGTGTTTAAGTGCATCCTGGGATGACGGGAAAACCCTCCAGGTACACTTTTATTTTATTGCAATTTACTTTCTTGCAATTTACTTTATTGCAAATGCACTTTACTTTTCTTGCATGATAAACAACTGTTGCATGAAAACCCACACCTTTAGGATAGTCCCTAAAACTGAAACCAAAACTAAATTAAAAGTCATTACAAGATAAAATTCACCGCCACAACATTTCAAAATATAAAACAACTCAAAATTTAATCACAAACAGAACACAAAACTGCAATTACAACTAAATTAAAACGTCTTGTTGGATGATCTTGAATACCTCGGATGATGTAACCTACGTGTTGCTAACGGGATTTCCCAATGTCTAAATGAAAGTGTGGAACTCATTTAGTTGAGTTTAGCAAATTCATCTGGACTAAGTGAATCCGATAAAAATAACGATGCCGGAAGGATGGAACCGTGGGATCTTAACTGGTGTTGTTATAATCAACTTTAAGATTTGTTTTAAATAAAATATAAAAATCACTTGGAAATTAAGATTTTCTCTAAACCAAAACACTTTTCTCATCTCCTGATTTATGACTTCTATAACTAAACCTCTGCAACAACAAGGAGCTCGGGGCATGGTTGCCAGCACGACCATCGTCATCAGCAAAACTTGAATCTACATCAGCAAAACCATTCTTAGAATTGAATAACCAAGCCATAGGACTTCGAGGTAGTTTGCCTAGTGCAACATAAATCCTCAACCTTTTGTTAGGCATTTGCATTGCAAATTAAGCCCTAACCGGTTTTATGATTCAAAGGTAGTCGTCCGATACGACATAAACCCTCACATCTTCAAGGCTATTTATGTGATTTTATCATACAAATATAAGTCCAAATTAATTAAAATTGGCAAGATCAAAACATTAAACAAACATTAGGACTTTCCTAAATCCAAGCCAAACAATAGGATAGTTGGGAAATTACCGAAGTTCGCTTTGAATCTGTGATTTCTCCTACCTTTCCTCCTTTGAATTCCCAAAACAAAATATTCCAAACTTGATCCGTTCCCTATTGAAATTCCAAAAATTCAATCCTTTGAAAACTTAAACTTTGAAATTCTTGAGAGCAGAATTACTGATTATTATCGAGAGTTTTCTTAGGTGATTCCCGTCACTTAAGATGTAATTAACTACAGGGGCTTGCCCTTATAGAGAATTTTAGGAACCCAGGTAATATAAACCCAGTTTAATGCTTTCATATTAAGCAGGGGAATTTGTCGGCTTATAAAATTGGTTCGCAGACGAAACGGATGTCACAAATCTTCTAGTTTATTTAATCGAGCCCCATCACCAAACAATGTGTCTATTCTTCGAGATAGATACACAGTTTGTGATGTGGTGCTCGTTTATATAAACTATTTGGGATGTGAGATCGGTTTGATTTGATATCTTAAAATTTTCAAATTTAACATTATTTTCAAAATCAAATACTACATTTCAAATTATTTATTTAAATTAAATTAAAAATTCACCGACAATTTCTGTTAGGCGACCCCCCTTTTCAAAATAAAACACAACCTAAAAATAATGCCGACAATGGTTCAAAATAATCAATTTGGGGGAACACCAAATGAGGATCCAAATTTACATCTTGCTAGTTTTTTAGAACTTTGTGCTACCTTTAAATATAACAATGTTTCGATGATCGTTATTAGACTTAGACTCTTTATTTTCTCTTTAAGAGATAAAGCAAAGATGTGGTTGAACTCATTGGCAACAGGTTCTATTAAAACATTGGCTGAAATGACACAAAAATTCCTTGCTAAATATTTTCCTCCTTCTAAAACTGCTAAATTAAACAATGACATTACTTCATTTTGTCAATTTGACGGGGAGACAATTTATGAAACTTGGAAAAGATTTAAAGAACTATTAAGGAAATGTCATCGTCATGCTTTACCTGATTGGTTAATTATTCAAACATTTTATAACGGACTTATTGGATCACTGAAATCAATTATTGATGCTGCTGCTGGAGGTTCTTTAATGGCTAAATCATTTGAAGAAGCTTATGCTTTAATTGAAGAAATGGCTAACAATAATTTTCAATGGCCTTCTCAAAGGATTAATCCTAAAAGAATGGCAAGTATTCATGATAATGAAGCCTTTTCTATCTTAACTTCACCAGTAGCTGCAATATCTAAGAAATTAGATAATTTTGCTATCAATGTATCACATAACAACTCTTCTAATATTGAAGATTCTCAAACTATTGAAACTTTACAAGCTATTGCTAGTAAAAATAATCATTATTCAAATTATTATAATCCTTGATGGAAAAATCACCCTAATTTTAAGTGGAATAATTCACAAAAACAATGGGGTAATAATCAAACTCATCCAACTAGAAATTGGAACAATCAAGTAAATTCAAACTATAAACCTCCTGGATTTAATAATCAACAAAAGAAGTTATCTATAGAAGAATTAATTTTACAACTGAGTAGTCAATTACAAAATCAAAACAGTGCTATTCATAATATTGAGAATCAAATGGGACAAATCGCTAATTTAATTAATTACTGACCTCCAGGAACACTTCTTAGTAATGTTGAAATCAATCCAAAAGAAACTGGAAAAGAACTTGAACATGTTAAGGCTGTACAACTTAGAAGTATAAATGAATTAAAAGAAAGAATTCAGAATGAAATTTAAAATGAGATTGAGGTTGAAGAGATTGAAAAACCTAAAGAAACTTCTTCTCCTAGTAAAGATCAGACTGATATTCCTATTAATGTGGAAGTTGAAAAACCACCCCCACCTTTTCCTCAAAGACTAAAACAGTAGAAGCTTGATCATGGGGTTTAGACTTTATGGGACCATTTGTACCATCATTTGGAAAGATTTATATTTTATTAGCAGTTGACTATGTTTCAAAGTGGATTGATGCTGTAGCTTTACCTAACTGTGATTCCAAAAGTGTTTTGAAATTTTTAAAGAAAATGATTTTTTCTAGATTTGGAATGCCTAAAGTAATTATCACAGATGGTGGAAGTCATTTCAAAAATATAAGAATTCAATCATTACTAGAAAAATTTGGAATCAAACATAGAGTTGCAACTGCATATCACCCACAAACAAGTGGAATGACTGAAGTATCAAACAGAGAAATTAAAAGAATTTTAGAGAAGACTGTTAATCCTAAAAGAACTGATTGGGTTGATAGATTGATTCTGCATTATGGGCTTATAGAATAGCTTATAAGACACCAATCGGAAATGTCACCTTACCGGTTAGTTTATGGTAAATATTGTCACTTACCTGTTGAACTTGAACATAAAGCTTATTGGGCGATAAAGGAGTTTAATTTTGATTTGAATACTGTAGGAGAAAAACGATTATTACAATTAAATGAGATGGATGAAATAAGAAATGAGTCATATGAAAATGCAAAGATTTATAAAGAGAAAATGAAGATATTACATGATAAAAAGATTTCAGGAAAAATATTTGAGCCTGGACAAGAAGTATTATTATTTTATACTCGTTTAAGACTTTTGCCTGGAAAATTAAGATCTAAATGGATGGGACCATATATAATTGAGAAAGTATACCATTATGGAGCTGTGGATATTAAAGACCCCAGAACGGGTAAAATATTTAATGTTATTGGATTAAGACTGAAGCCTTATTTGGGAGACATTAAAATGATTTATAATGAGGCTTACGAGTTGAGTCTACCAGATTAAAGACTTTATTAGGTCGGGCTGACGACGTTAAACCAAGCTTTTTGTGGGAGGCAACCCATAATTATTTTTGTGTGTTTTTACATTTTTAATGTAAGGTTATGCCTCGGTCTTGACTAATTTTATATAACTTTAGAAAATTGGATGCTAACAAGTCTTTATTGACTTAAGCTAAAGATTATCTCAAAGTCTATAAAGTTTGGGCTTTGGATCACTCCATTTTGTATGTGAGTAAAAAGGAGATCAAGTTAACCTTCATTATGATTATTTTAATTATTGAGTTTATATTGATCTTACCATTCTAATTTACCTATTTTTGAGATCAAAACTTTGAAATTTGACGTTAGGCGAAACGGAGTCGAACATGGTTCCGGCACCTAGGAGCCAAAACCCGGCGCCTGAGCGCTAGAGTAAACTATGTGTCGATGGGTCCGGCGCCTAGGCGCCAGATTTGGCGCCTAAGCGCCACAGTTACTGGGTCGTGTAAAAACCGAGAATTTTTAGTTTTTCAGACGATTTTCTCCTACAAACTACCCCATCTTCGTTCCCAATCCCTAAGCAACCATAGTTACGACCTTTACACTTCATTCTTGAGGAGATAAGAGAGGATTTTGAAGAAATGGAGAAAATAAATCATGGAGAAGAGGCTAGAGATAAGTGTTCTAAGGATCCTCAACCTTTCTTTAATGGTTTCATTGCTGTTAGTTTGGAGAAGTTTTCTAGTCGCTTAGATAAGTTTGAAGCAGAATTCAAAAGAATTGGAGATCACCTCTATGAGATGTATCATCAAATTGAACATCTAGAATGGCAGGCAAAACTTCAATTCGATCATCTAGCGGCCTATTAAGATGCTCAAGTGGAGATGTATGCGAAGAACAAATGGGTCAACGAGAAAACGACTATGAATTTTTCAAGGGCGTTAGTGTTCTTCCCAAGTAGGACAAGTAATCTTCATTATTATGAAAATGGAAATTTCTAATTTGAAGATTAGATAGTAAATGTGGTTAGATCGAGACTTTATCTAGTGTGTCATTGTATCGATTTAGTAAATCGATTGTGTTGTTTGTGTGTTTGTTTTATTGTTCAATGTGTGTTGTATTTGCTTTGAAATTGTTTTGTTTGATTGTTAGTAAGACTTGAATCTTATTATTGTACTTATCTGAAATGTATTGAGCCCGAAATTGAAGATTATGAATGGAATTAGAAGAGTTTGACTTAAACTTGTATTTAATTGATGGATTTAATTTTTAATTTTTAAAATTTTTAAAAATATTTTGGAAGCTGGAAACTCAAGCAATACTCTTATATGAGTAATTAGAAGTTGAATTTGTGAGTTCTGGTGGAAAATTAAATTTTAAAGTGATTTTTGTGAAAGGCGAGTCTGGTCTAGGCGCCAGAATTCGGCGCCTAAGCGCCGGTTCAGCCTACAACCCAAAAATCGGGATTTAAACCCCAAAAGCCATGGCCGACGCCTAAGCTTCGTCCTCTTCCTCATTTTTATGAAAATACACCCCCTAGATCCATCTTGAGCTCAAAACATCACGTATTTGAGCCCGAAATCACTCGATTTCTTCATCTTAAGGTCAGATCTACCTTCTAATCCATTTATTTTTTATTTCTATCATGGATTTTCCTATTTTTGCTAAAAACTAAAATTTTGAAGAAAAATTTTGATTTTTAGAAAATTTTCCATGGATTTTTAAACTCATTTTAAGTTTCTCAAGCTTAAAAGAGTTTAGATCTTTGATTCCTTAATTTATTTGTGTTTTCTTTCACGTTTAGATGGCACCTAAATCTGAACGAGGAAAAGCACGAGAATATTTTGACAGTAGCAAGTTTGCTGCTTCGGCAGCGCACTTTCGTTATCACGAATTTGCGTCAACAAGGAAATTTATCTCGGAGCGCAGTTTTTACAATCCTGGAGAAATAATCGTGAACACGATCGTTGAACACAATTAGCAGTGATTTTGTTATTTCACTGTCGTTGCTGTTATTCCTGTTGTACGAGAGTTTTATGCCAACTTTATGGATGTGGATGACTACGAAGTCTTCGTTAGAGGTGCCGGAGTGGGATTCACTCTGAAACGGATCAATATTTTCTAAAGCCTACCACCTACTGTTGAGTGCTACTATTCTGGTCTATCTCCATCTGAAGGAGATTTGGAGATGATTATTGCATATCTGACTGATGGCACTGGAGCTTGGAAGATCCGGAACAATAAACAGGTAAACTTTAAATCTTCTAAGCTGAATGATATTTCAAAGGCCTGGCACTATTTTATTTCTGCTAGACTACTTCCTTCCAACCACTTGAGTGAATTTACCATAGATAGAGCTATCCTGAACAACTGCATTCTGGAGAGGAAGCTGACAGATGTTGGCAGTATTATCTATGATTCTCTGGAGTCTATTGCTAGATCTAGCACTTCTGTGAGATTAGGATTCCCATCCTTGATATATTCTTTATGTGTGAACAATGGAGTTACTGCTGATATTTCAGTGGAGAAGCTAAAGTCTACAAAGCCTATTGGGCAGGAGAGTGCTAGTATTTATGATCTTCTTCGCGGGAAGAGATCTACTGCTCCTTCTACTTCTGTACCTACTCTAGGTAGAGCTTCTACTTCTAGACCTTCTACTTCTACTGCTGAGCCACCATCTAGTTTCTGGGAATCCGTGCATGATCAATTTCTGGAGTAGCAGAATGAGTTATTTTTAACTTACTGCAGAGTAGATACTATAGCCAAGAAGATTGATCATCTATCTGAATATACCCAAAGAAAGAATGATTATGATGCTGAGTTTTTGGAGTATTTAGTTAGATTCTTGAAGGGTGAGCATGATGTTCAGTTCCCTACCTGTTCTAGATTTTCACCGTATGTTGATCCAAAAGATGTGGAATTTTCTTTTGGTGATGACGATGACGAGGCTACAGATAGTGATTAGTAGCTTGATTTACCTCTGGAGATGAGTTGAATGTGTTTTTAGTTTATTTCTTGTTTGTTAGTACTGATTAGTTTGTTGTCAGTTAGGGTTGATTTGTTTAAGTAACTTTGTGTGGATTTTTTTTATGTTGAGACTGTTTTTAGAGTATCTAGTTTGAAATGTGTTTAAGACTGAAATATGGATGAATTTTTTTCATTTTCTATGATAAATGTTTATTTCCGTTTTCGACTTACTTGTTTAGTATTCTTATATAGTTATTGATGTTGTTTTGTTTCTGTTATTGTAATTAGTATAGTCATTTAATTTAGCTAATGATATAAAAATTGAGCAGACTTACTTTTATATATGCTTCACTATTTCAGTAATATTCATAAAAAGCATGTGTAGAAGTAAATTTTTCTATGTATACTGTTTTTACATACTTATAAAAAAAAATTTCCTCTTTAAAATTATGTCTTTTTTTCTCTCAACTTTAAAATTTTTCATGATATATCAAAACTTAAGTTTGGGGGAAAGGAAAATACATGTAAATTTAATTTTTATTTTTCTTTAAAGTGCTAATATTTTCTAAAAAATATTAACATAACATAAGGAATGAAAAATCTATTTAAGACCACTTAAATTTTTCAAATTATAAATAATTTAGTAGATTAAACCAAAATTTTAATAACTTTGATTGATTTTAAGAATAGAATTATTCAATTTAAAGAAGAGTAAGATTAAAAAATATTTATTTTCTATTCATGGTAGAGATAATTGAATTTTAGAAATATTAAGAAATCAAGAATTATAACTTGAAAAAGCAAAAGATTGAAAGTCTTTTTGAAAACTATTCATGTTATAGTAATTAAGTGAAAATGTATAAGTTTGAAAATATAAGTTAAGGATAGTGAAGTTAAAAATCATTAACAGGCTATCCAGATACAGTAATCCTCACTATTTAAAAAAAAAAGTTAGGAGAAGCTTGAGGAAATGCCTAATAAAAAATTGATTTCACTTGAATTATCCTATAAAAAGGAAACTAATTACATATTTTACTTAATTTTTATGCATGCATCTTTATTAGAAAAGATTTTCATGAAGATCTTTTTATTGTAATAATTTATGTGATCTTAGTATAATAAACTATAATTATTTTCGAAATGAATGAAAAATTTCTGAAGTTTTACAATTTTGTAGTTAAATATTCTTTAAATTCTTAAAATTAAACTTACTTAGTGAAATTTGGTTAATGATTTAATAAAGTCTTTATAAAATCAAAAATTACAAGGAATCTTAAATATTTACTTTTATTCCAAATGTTATACATTTTATATAGTAAAAAGGGTTACTTGAGGACAAGTAACGTTTAAGTTTGGGGGATTTTGATCCATGAAAAAAATACACGTTTTTATGCCTTGATTTTTATCAAATTTTTAAGGATATTATGCTTTAATGAAAGGTATTTTATGTTTTTGGATTTAGGTGATGCAAAAATGTTCAAAAAGGAAGAAAAAGATGAAAAAGGAGCAAAAAGGAGCAAAAAGGAGCAAAAATTGAGCCAAAATGCAAAATTGTCAAAATAATGAGCCTGGCGCCTAGGCGCCAGAATCTGGCGCCTAAGCGCTAGCTTGATACTAATTTTGTGACGGTTTTTGTAACTACTTTGGACGGTTATTTTGACGGTTAGAGCGGTTATTGGACCATCAAGGAGATTGACTGTTATTCCTGGATTATAGGACATGTGATACATTGTATTTAGACACTTGGAAACGGTTTGGATCGCGAAGAGGTACGATCCAAAGTGAAGAGGTGCATAGAACTGGATACAGAATCTGACGCTTAGGAGACAGATGCCGGCGCCTAGGCGCCAGACACACTTTCTAGAAGATTCATTGAACTTGGATACATTTTGAAGAGGTGCCTTAGGCAACCCTTGAAGCCTATAAATAGGAGGCTATTTCTACAGAGAAAAATGCCCAACACAAGCAGCCCAATAAGAAATATAAATTAGAGAGATAATTTTAAGGGCCATACTTTTAGTTTATTTTCCTTCATCAATTAGTGAGTTTATTTTATTTAGAGTTTGTATTGAGAGTTTGGAAGAGCTGGTGCTTGTGAAGTCTATTTCGCTTTGGAGTCAGAAGGAATCAGAGGTTTAGTTGGAGAAATACTTGAGATAAGTATTTGTAATTTTATTCAATGTTTTATTTATATGTTTTGCTATTTAGATTCAATGTGTTATGAGTAGTTACTTTACTTTCTCCTTTCAATTATGAAAAGATAAATAAGATAATATTAAATTCATTGGAGAATTAAAAACTAGAAAAATGTTTTAAATATTGTGATGATATTAATACAGGATCTTAAATCACTATTTAAATTGGCCATTTAAATTGTTAAACTCTGTTGAAGAGTTTTGAGACCTAGAAGGAGATCAAATCTTAACTAGTAGATATCACATGAATTCTTGGGTAGTCGAAGGCCTTGTGTGGGTTATTCAAGGTGAAGTGCAAATAAATAGGAAAATATTATTCAATGAGCGTAGAATTGATAAATTTTTAGAGTGACATACTAAATTCTTGTAATTTGATTTATTGAAAGGGAACGGGTCACTAGTAGGGCCGACCATAGCCACCCTTGGACATCTACTAGTGTGAGCCTAGATCAACTCATTCTACTAACAATACATCCAGACCTGATCTAGAGATTAGCTAATGTTCTTTATACTATCGAGCGAAGGTAAAAAATAGGATTGTTTCTATTTGGCACAATACCATTAAGTTATATTCTATATGAATATTATATTATCTAAAAAGTTTTGGATTAATTGAAAGGAAGAAAGTTGTTTGATTAGTGTTATTTACATCACTCATTTATTTTATTATTGCTTTAATTCTGCATTTAATAAATTAAATTTAAAACTTTAAAAGAAATACATAAAAATAAAAATTAAAAATATTTAAAAATCTATAAACCTCCTTGTGGGATCGATACTGGGGTCTTTATTTAAAGCCCTCTATTATTTGAAACGATACATATACTTGAGTAGTACCTCTAGTGTGTAAAATATTTTCCATAAAATTATATTTATATACACTAGCAGCTAATATTATTTGGGTTAAACTATTGGCTATAACATATTTTTGAAAGCATAAATTACTGCGTTGTTTGCTGATCGAGGTCATCGGCCTATTTCCTAATTCAACTTCGTTGATGCAAAGGTCGCAAAAGATTAATTTTGTCATCGCACATTACAGATCAGCCAGCCACTTTTGTCTTAATCATTGTGTTACTAACATGAGAAAAAATTGACATAAATCTGAATGCCACAAAATCGCAACTAAAGAGACAAATGAATGTCACAATATCATCACCAATGCCCCTCCACACCACAATACAACACCACTTACACATCACCTTCACACATAAACACCTCCACACACCAATACATCAAGGAACCAACACATCCACAAAACCACCACCACCACCTCCACACACCAACATCTCCACAAACACAACCACACACAAACCACCACTTTCACAACACCATCACCTCTACAGATACACCAACACATTTTCTAACACAAACATAACTACACACCAACCACCACCTCTGCAACACCACCACCTCCACAGATCTACCAACACATCTTTTAATACAAAAACAACCACAAACCAACCACTACCTTCACAACACCACCACCAACACACCCTCTAATACAAACACTATGTTGCTTCCACACATAACTACCACCTCTACAAGCGCAAACAAAAGTAGACTACCACCAAACATTAAAGGCAAAGATACAACCCCACCCCGTATTTTTCATTTACAGCAATTACATAGAGGGCACCAAAAACATTGCTAGCAACAAATCAAGCACCCTCTTTCAGCCATTTCTCAAACTCGCACTCAAAATCAAAGGTAAAGATAAAGCCCAATTCCACATTTTCCATTTTTAGGATATCACATAAAGGGCACCCGAAACATTGCTACAACAAATCAAGCACCTTCTTTCAGCCATTTCTCAAACTCTGACATAAACATCAATGTTAAGATAAAGCCCCATTCTATATTATTCTTTTTTAGGATATCACATACAGGGCACCGGAAACATTGCTAACAACAAATCAAACACCCTCTTTAAGCTATTTCTCAAACTCTCACTCAAACATCAAAGGTAAAGATATTGCCCTATACCATATTTTATTTTTACGATACCACATTGAGGGAAACTGAAACATTGCTAACAACAAATTAAGTACTCTCTTTCCGCCATTTCTCAAACTCTCACTCAAACATCAGAAAATCCAAATTCTCATTTCAAACTGCAAATGAGAATGTCAGAAAAAACAGAATCCAAATTCTCACTCCAAACTGTAAATTAGAAAGACACAAATCGCAAAGAGAATGATATTGCATCGGAAAAAAAAAATATGTGATACCGTAGGAGGACAGATAACACAGTAAACAGAGAGAGTGCCATAGATTGAAGAGATGAATGAGAGTTGAGAGGCAACTCGTTGCCACCAGAAGGAGAGTTGAGAGGCAACCCGTTGCCACCAGAGATTGGAGATAAAGAGAGATGGGGGAAAAGCAACCCGTTGTCATCATAGAGAGACACGAGAGATCGAGAGAGGCAATCGACAGAGACAAGGGCAGAAAAAATGTGAGAGAGATGAGGGCAGAAGAAACGCGCAAGGCTAGTAGTGCAATAAGGGAAGAAGAAACACGAGAGAAAAAACAGGCCGCAGGGTCGAACTGCGGCCCGCATTTAATAAAATTTTTTTTTGATAAACGGCTGTGCAACGTTTCCAAACGCTACTCGCGATATTTTCAAAACATATCTGGCAAATTAAGCAGCCCCAAATGGACCAATAATTGAAATTGATCTTTGACTTTAACCAGCTCTATTTCACATTATGTTATGTTTTGAAATTGACTTGAAATAAATACATTCATATGATTATTTGATTATAT
Source organism: Papilionanthe hookeriana x Papilionanthe teres (assembly GCA_022702705.1). Lineage (NCBI taxonomy): Eukaryota > Viridiplantae > Streptophyta > Magnoliopsida > Asparagales > Orchidaceae > Papilionanthe > Papilionanthe hookeriana x Papilionanthe teres. The sequence continues at coordinate 154,723,674 of CM040424.1, forward strand.
GTTTTGTAAAATGAATAAATAAAATATTCAATTTCAGTATGTAAGCTAACTACTTATCTACTTCAGCCAACACACGACCACTAAACTCCATTAAAATCGTGAAAGCACACGAGAATTCATCTGTTTTCACACGCAAAAGCACAAGTGGCACTGCAGTAAATAATTGAAAATCGAGAGGATACACCTTCATCTACTTATAAATGTCTCCCCTCAAAGCAAAGAAGAACAAAAAAACACGTAGCCAGCCAAGATAAAATATGCCGCTCCAGTCCTGCTCCTTATCTGTCCTCTCGCTCTCCAATCGCTTCTTCAAGCTCCTCCTCACGAAGTCCCTCTTCCTTCATCATCTTACAAACTCCATTCCAAAATTACCTAAAAACGCTTCTCCTTCCTCTCTCCATACAAATGGCATCCTTATTCTTCCGTCACAAACGCTAATCTTTGACTTCGAAGACTGGCTTTTGAAATCCTCCTCTACCTTTCCATACTTTATGTTAGTGGCTTTCGAAGCCTGCAGTTTATTTAGATCTCTTCTGCTTCTCTTTATATACCCCTTGGTATGTTGCATGAAGAGTGAAGCAGGATTGAAGATGATGGTGTTCGTCTGCTTCTTTGGTGTAAGAAAGGAGAATTTGAGGGTTGCAAGGGTAGCTTTGTCCAAGTTTTTCATGGAGCTTATAGGGGAGGAAGAGTTTAAGGTGATTAGAAGCGGAAGAAGGAGGGTGGGGGTGAGCAACATGCCTATGGTTATGGTGGAGAGCTTTCTGAAAGATTATATAGAGACTGAGGTAGTGGTTGGGAGGGAGTTAAAGGAGCTTTGTGGGTTTTATACTGGTTTTATGGAGTGGAAAAGGAAGGAGATGATTATGGTGATTAATGGTGAGGAAGCTTTAGGGTTTGGATGCTCTGTTGAAGATCTACATCACAAGGTTTTCTCATTATTGCAATCTCAATTCTTTTTATATAAATTTTCTATTTTTATTTTCGTTTATGCTCGCAGAACTAAGACGCATAACAAATAGGTTGATTAATGTGAACTATGATCTTTAGCCGGCAATGGTTATGGATGCCAATCTTGCAGAGCATCGCCTTTCACAAATTTGTATTTTTTTGCATAAAACTTTTATTCATCTTTTCGTACTCAGCAGAATTTCAATAACTTCAACATGATTTGACTAAATTCAATACGATGGAGAAATATGTTCATGATTCACAAATCATATTTAGGATTCTTCACTGTTTTTATTTTACGTTTTTCATTTTAAAAATGAATTTTGTTTAAAGACTGAGTTTTTAGTTGTTGTTATATAGGTGTTTAAAGGATTCAATTTGCTAGCTTTTAAATGGAGATGAAACGAAAATGAGTGGTTAATTTCGGTTGTAATAATATTGTATTTAACTGCGGCATATTATCCATATTGTAAAGCAGAAATCACGACTTTATATAATAGTCCAGACCTCCTATGCAGTTTTATCAAGTATCATGGCACGACAAGGACGTTCTTCGCTTATCAAATAACGATTAATTTCTTTGCTATTTTTTCTTTATTTTATTCTTCAAATTTTATCTCATATTAATTGGTGGACAGGAATAATTAATTAAAATTATTAGTTTTCAATTAATAATGGCGATGATTTGCAAGACAAACTATTCACAATTAGGGAATTCAATGACTATGTATTTATTTAACAAACTTGATTAAATTTATTAGAAAAATGACAATCAAGTTTTATCGTTGACCAAAAATGGGTTTTATTTATTTATTTATTTATCATTAAATTTACCCTGAACCTAATTTTGTTAGTTTTATTAATGTCATGAAATTTTTCTCTGAAAATAATGTATCTGTAAGGAAAAGATATTTGACCATACAAAAGTATTAAACATTAAATGAGAAACAATCTCTTCTGATTGTACTGCATAATTATTTAATTTGATAAGGTGGCACACCACTGGATAACTGCCACAAAACTCATTTGCTACTTTTGAAGTTATTTCTTATTTCTAACATTAATCCAAATGATTAAAATATAAAGGGGTAAATGGCATGGAAGATCATCGTATGATTCAACTGCAGTAATGATATTTCCATAGAACAATATATATATATATATATATATATATATATATATATATATATATATATATATATATATCATTTTGACTCCCTGGTTAAATTTTATCGTTAGCGATGTAACCGTTAATGGAGTTATAATTACATCTCAATTTGGAATGCCATCATATCAATGTTATTATATTTATGCTAAATTTTATAAATTTTTTAGTTTGGTTGAGCTTATTCCTTTTTAAACCCTCCCCTCACTCACATATAAGAAATACTATGTCCTAAGAGATTTTACCAAGATAGAAAAATAGGCAACTTTTCACCAAAATAAAAACTAAAAATTTTAGCCTACTAATTAACATATGTTTGCCCATGCAGCTTTATTTTTCTTAATGTAAACTCAAATGTTAGAGGGAATATTACGTGTGGAGTCTACATGGATACATACTCCTTATAAAATCATGTTATATGCCTTTGTACACTTGGGTATGTAAAATATGCATGCACTTAAATTTTGTAACTAATTTTTTGTCAAATGTGAGAACATAGGTAGTTTTAGGTGAAACATATTATTCATTTTGCTGAGAAATTTTTTGTTTTTTATAATATTTAAGGGAAAATAACATTAATGGAAGAGATGAAGCGTTTGATTCATTCAAATCTCAATAGATGAAATTAAAAAATCAATTGAGTATTGCATGACATTTTAATTACATTTTTGTTATATAGTTAGTTTTAAAAAGTTATGTGGTATATACGTAAAATTTCTTATTTAGCGGTTATCTGCTGCTCATTATTTCCAAAAAAAAAAAAATCAACATCAATATATGTAACTTCCGTTCCATGCAGGAAGTCCATAGGATAAGTGAAGCAGAGAAGAGCAGGTTGCCCCCCATAGCTGTAGAAAAATACTCAAAATCCCTAATCTTCCACGACGGCAGAATTGCGTTCCTGCCCACACCTTCTGCAACTCTGGCCATGTTCTTATGGCTTCCTTTCGGTGTCATCCTCTCGATCATTCGCCACCTTATTGGCATGTTCTGCCCATACTGCATCTCCATTCCATTTGGTGCGCTCACCGGAATGGTTAACCGGCACAATAAACTTGCGGCACAACTCCAACCACAAAAGCAAAATGAGTTTCAAACCTGCGGGCGCCTTTTCATCTGCAACCACCGCACACTTCTGGATCCCGTCTACCTTTCCGTATCGCTTAAGAAGCAAGTGACTGCTGTAGTTTACAGTTTAAGTCCAATTTCTGAGTTTCTTTCACCCATTAAAACAGTAAGGCTGACTAGAAATAAGGAGGAAGATCGAAAGAAAATGGAGAAGCTATTGACTCATGGAGATCTTGTAGTTTGTCCGGAAGGAACCACTTGTCGGGAGCGATACCTGCTTCGTTTCAGCCCGTTGTTCGCAGAATTGGCCGACCAGATCACACCGGTGGCGCTCAATGTAGAAGTCTCTATGTTCTATGGCACAACGGCTTCGGGATTCAAATGGTTGGATTCGTTCTATTTCCTTATGAATCCGAGGCCAATGTATGTAGTGCAGTTTCTTGAAGAGATTTCCTTAGTCTCTGATTGTGGAAAAAGATACAGTCCTTGCGACGTGGCGAATCGTGCTCAAGATGCGATTGGTCGATGTTTGGGCTTCAAGTGCACCATGCTTAATAGAAAGGATAAGTATCAGATTCTTGCGGGTAATGACGGGGTTATGCAGAAGAAGCACAGTATCTAATTTATGTATGGTCTAACTAAAGGCTTCAGCAATAGAATTCACAGGTATCATACGTAATATATAGCATTGGTTTCTCTAAACTAACTAATACGTTTTACTCTGTTTTAATTGGGGGATTGTCATATGTTACTGGCAGTCGTTTGCGTTTTAAGGAGTTATGTCTGGTGTTTATCAGTTTGAAATTTATTTATTTACAAGTGTTTTAACTGGAATTGAGATTTCGTAGATGGATTTCTTCACACAGGAATATACGGAAGATTAGCTTATGGACTCGATGATTATGGAAAAGAAGAAATGTTGCCATTTATGAAAGGCCTTATAGAGCTTGAATTAGCTGTTCAGTACTTTTAATTATTTGCTCTGCTCCGTAACAACATTGCAACACAAAATTATGGTTAAAATATATATTCATGAATCGATTTTCTAGGCAGCCGATTCGTATTTCTAATAATTTGGGGGATTCGTATTTCTAACACATTGGGGGTTTTATTCCTGTGATCACGTACCATAAAAATCCATGGGTCAGCATTTGTAAATAAACATGATTTAACATTGATGTGTGCTAGAAAACTCGCGACAGTTGAGTAGCATCATAGTCTTAATTTGGTACAAAAATTCACCACAAAATCACAAAAGAGAAATCAACAAATAATACACCAGAAGTTTTTTCCTTGGAAAACCCAAAAAAATTAAGAACCACGGGGTCTGACACATAAAAAGATTATTATGATTGCAATCACTTGTCTCACAGGCGGAAAAGGGTTACTAGGTTTCCTAAATTTCAACATCAACTGACGACGATGGATAGCGATTGGCAGTGTCTGATCAGTGGTGGTCGACGTGGGTCGCAATGATCGGCGGTGGTCGACGGTCGTTAACGGCGACAGGAGTGGCGCCGGACTTCAGATTATTCTCAAAAAATCAAGTACATTTTCAAACCTCAAGCTCTCATACCTCGTCATGAGAGGCGTAGAGCTCTTTTTATAGACTTCTGAGTGTAATTAATGTAGAAATAGGAATCACTTTAATCAGACGACTCAAAGGGATTCCCTAGATTGGACAACATTTGATGAATATTGAGTGCGTTAATGATGTCAGAATTGAGTGATCATGGGCTCGTTAGATTCTTCTTGTCAAAACGCTCGATTTGACTTTAGACTCATCATAATTGCATTTTTTTTACTTTCAATATGTGTCTAGAAAACTTTCAAAAGCGGTTTAGTTGTTTGACTTGAGCTCGACTTGGTTTGGATCGGACTAACTTTGGTAACATTGGGTTCTTCTTATTGAGCTGGCAGTTTGACTGTAAGTTTGCTGAAATTGAATTTTTGGATGACTTTTTATCAATGTTTAACTATTTCTTGCTCAAAAAATCATCTCGAGATTTGTTGGATGTGTATCAGTTACCGTCTTATTTTTTGTTGGAACAATTCTCGTTGCCCGATAATATGAAGATCCGGAGCACGCTATGGTGCACATATGCATGTGTGTGTATATATATATATATATATATATTATCAACGTTTACAATTAACACAAGAATAAAATGCATACATTTAATTAAAGAATTGAGTTTAGCTCTGTTGGTGCCCTCCCTTGGCCCCCAACACAGGGTCTGGGGTTTGGATCCCCTGCTAAGCATGAAAATATTGTTTTTCTAGGGTCATCATCCGGGCCAACGGGAGTCGGACCAATGAGACGGGACCGCAGGAATTTTGAGGGTAGGATGGCGGGACGACAGTAGTTGGATCGGCGCATAGAATTTAGATCGCGGGTTGTAGAACTTGGATTGGCTACAGGATTTAGATCAAAAAAGTGAAATTTGAGCAGATTTTAGCAACATAAAATGGGGAATTTAAGGAGTATTTTCATTTTTTTTTCTTTTTCTCTTAACAGCGCCCACTTCATATATATATATATATATATATATATATATATATATATATATATATATATATATATATATATATATATATATATATATATTAGAAAAGGAGCTACATAGGCTCTCTCCAAGTTAAGCTTAAGTCAAATTACAACCTGGTGGGAGGGACCCAACAAAAAAGACTAAACAAAAAACATTCCTATGAGTAACATCCTCCCTACATTCAAATGACCAAAGGGGCACTATCAATATTGCTAAAATTGATTCTGATATGGGGAAATGCCATCTGATCTCCAACAAGCAAGAAGGAGAGGGGGGAGGGAAGTAGAGATTCACCTAATGCAAGAGGACTTGGCTTCCCTTGCTAACCAATTTGCTGGTTTGTTGCCTTCTCTGATTATGAACTGAAATTGGTGGTTGCAACTGCCTTTGAATGTGAAAATTTTATCTATCCACTGTTGGAGGTGCCATGGGAGGGAGTCAGCAGCTTTAAGAGACCTTATAAGATTGGAAGAATCCACTTCAACAATAAGTTAAGACCACTGAAAATGTGCAGCAATTTGGAATGCCCAGTATACTGCAAAGAATTCTGCCTCTAAGGCATCCACAGCAAGAAGAGGAATCTGGAAGAAGATCAAACACTTACCCAGATGGTTTCTGAAAACTCCCCCCACTCCAGCTCTTTGAGGGGAGAAACTGCAATCAGTATTGGCCTTGATGAAAGGATAAACAGGGTTTTTCCATTCCACAAGGGTAATGACATGTTATACCCTCCATACAGCTGAAGGGAGAGAGCAGATATTAGGAAAACCTTTCCAATTAACCAATTTAGAGAAGTAAGATAAACATTTTCTAGCCACTTTTTTAGCACAAGGTGTGATATCTTCAAAGGTGGATTGGTTCCTACTCATCCAGATAAACCAAGCATTGATAAGTGGGACTTCCCCCACTTTAGCCTCCCTCCAATCTCCCCAGTAAGTTAAAAGGCTCTTCCAAGAGAAACAAATAAGATTCAGTTTGAAGAACTTAATACACTTTGACCAAACCTGTTGGGAGAAAGGGCAGTCAAACAAAAGGTGATTTGAAGATTCCTCACTATTTCTACACAGCCTGCAGCAAGATGGTCCCCTCAATCCTTTTTACTTGAGAAGATCATCAGTTGGGAGTACTTTATGAAGCATCTTCCAGCAGAAAAAAGACATGGAGGGAGAGAGGTATTTGTTCCAAATGGAAGTATGCCTGGGAGAAGTTTGCCACTGGAACAGTTTAGAATAAATGGCTTTTGATATACTTTGGGTTTTATAAGCTACCCAAACAATGCTATCAGGTCTGGTGATGTTCAGAGGGATGCTAGCAACCACCTCAGCAGAAGAGGCTTGGAGGAGGGAGTGGAGTTTAGGGAGTGACCATTCTCCATTAATCCAACAATCTGCAACTTTCAGTTGAGGAGTTAGATCTACATTTGGGGCAAGCAGTAACCAATCCTCAGAGCACCATTTGTCAAACCAAAAAGATATCTTGCCAGTGCCCAGCTCCCATGGGAACATACTGTTAGCTTTTGGTCTAGCCTTAAGCATGCATGACCAAACTCTAGAATCCCCTATTTTCCTAGTTATCAGTGCAGTGTGTGTATCTTTGCAATACTTTCCTTTCGGGAATTTAGCCTAAAGAGAGTTCTAAGATTGAAATTTTATCCACAGTTTACAATGGTTAACCTGGGTAATCTGCTTCAGGCTCATGAAACCAATACCACCAGCCCAAGTTGGTTTAGCAACCTTTTGCCAAGATGCCCAATGGATTTTCTTCCTCTTTCCTGACCAAATTAATCTGTTAAAAATTTTCTCCATCTGCATTTGGGTGGATTTTGTCATGGAAATCATGTGGATAATGTAAGAAGGAAAGGTGGTGAGGATGCTTTTAAGAAGAGTGATCCTCCCTCCACTAGATAAAAAGGAGTGAGACCAGCTGGTTAGTTGATTATGGATCTTCTGCAGAATAGAATCGAAATGAGTTTGTTTTACTCTACCCTTAAGGAGAGGGACTCCAAGGTAAATTAATGGGCCAGGGGGACATCTTAATCCAGTGAACTCCAGAAGCCAAGTCTTGTGGCTTAGTGACATCCTACCATGACAGATTTGTTGACACTTCTCAGCATTGAAACTCAAGCCTAAGGAGGATTGAAATTGTTGGATGCATTTCAGAATATTCTTGACTGAGTTTTTCTGGGCATTGGAGAAGATCATCACATCATCAGCATAAATGAGGTGTGAAATATGTAGATTGGATCTGTGGTGGCATCTGTAATAATGCTAGGAGTAAGAAGGAGAATTAAGCAATCTGGAAAAGTAATCCATAGCCAAAAATGAAAAGAGTGGGAGACAGTGGGTCTCCTTGCTTTAGTCCCTTAGATGCACTGAAATTTCCCCATGATTGACCATTGATGAGAATTGAATGACTGTTAGAATGAAGCCATCTTTGTATGAGATTGCAAAATTGACCGAGAAACCCCTAGCAGATAACACTTCCAGGAGAAACTACCAATTTATGGTGTCATAAGCTTTGCTAATATCCAACTTGTATATGATATTACCCCCTCTACAGCTCTTATCCAAGTCCATCAACATTTCTTGGGCCAACAACACATTATCAGTGATAGATCTACCATGCACAAAGGCAGATTGATTGGGAGAGATGATTTTGTCCAGATGAGGCTGCAGTCTGGTTACTAGAATCTTACTAATAATCTTACTAATAACAGAAGTGAGGCTTATAGGCCTGTAGTGATTCTAGGAGTTAGCATTAGAAGTTTTTGGAATTAAGACAATGTTGGAGTGATTGAAGTAGTTTAGAATGTTTTTCCCCTGGAAGAAAGATTGGATTGACCGGACCACATCCAGTTTAATAATACTCCAAGCCTTCTTATAGAAATCAGCAGTGAACTCATCTGGACCTGCAGCTTTGAAACTATCAATGGTGGAAAGGGTTGTCCAAACCTCATGCTCATTGGGAATGTCAGTCAGGTCAAGGTTACTAACAAACTGAACATCCCCATCAAATAATGCATGAACAATCCGGGCTCTCTCCACCTGAGGTTGTAAAAATTGACAGCATCTAGAACAATGACAGTATTATCATTAAGGAGAGTTCCATTAGCAGAAAGGATGGTATGGACAGTATTACATTTCCACTTGTACTTGATATGTGCATGAAAGAAGTTAGTGTCCCTATCTCCCTCAGTAAAAATTTTCACAGCTACCTTTTGTTTTAATATTTATTCTCGTAGTGTAGTGGTAGTAAGTAATTTCTCTTGATCTTGATAAAGAAGTCCTTCAAGAGACTCGTCCCCAATCACCTACTTCTCCAATTAAGCTACATTCCTACTGGCAACCTCCACAGCAGAAAACACATCACCAATCTTATCTCAATTCCATTTCCTTAGGCCCTTTCCCACCTTCTGATGAAGCAGACAGAGATTAGTCCAGCTGTCAGGGTGATGTACACCAGTCCAAAAAGATGCTACAACAGCTAGGAAAGAGTCCTAGGAGGACAAAAATTGAAGGTATCTAAAAGGAGTGTATTGAATGTTGGGGGGATGGGGTAGTGATGGTAACTAATAAAGGTCTGTGATCAAAACCTGCAAGGGGGAGATGAGTCACAAAAGTATGAAGAAATTGGGATTGCCAACTGCCATTAACTAGGAACCTATCCAGCCTTTCCCACAGCTTACCCTTCTTCCAGGTGTAATCTGAACCAGTAAAACCCAAGTCAAAGAGACCAGCTTGGATTATATTGATGCAAAAGAACATTCATTGTAGAATGATTGGGGGGGTCTCCCCCCTAACTTCTCAGCGGAATTGGTGATGCAATTGAAGTCTCCCCCCACTAACCAGGGGGAATCTAGATTGTTACCAATGGAGTGTAGACTTAACCACAGCTCCTGCCTATCAGATTTAGAGCATCCAACATAGATAAAAGAAGCCACTCCTTTCATACCATTCAGCTTGAAGGAGATGTGGAGGAGTTGCCTTCGGTCCACCAGCACAGACCAAGAGAGTCCAAAATTTTTTACTGGTGTTGAAGTGGTGGGAGAAGCCAGAGAATTTCTTTAGAATTTTCTCAAGATGTTTGTGGACCATAGGTTCTAGAAGAACAATACACCAGAATTTGTGTTTTCTATTGAGATTGAGGAGTCTTTGAAGAGATGAAGGGCGAGCTACCCCTCTAATATTCTAGCAAAGAAAGTTAATCATTGGGCTTTATATTTGGAGGGTGAATGGATGATTGTGATTTAGATCTGGTTCTCCCCCTAGTATTCATCTGGGGAGCAGCTGCCAGGAGGGTCTCGATCTCTTCAGAAGAAGGAGTGGGTTGGAGCTTTAGAAGTTCCTTATTGTTCTTTCTTTTCGTTTTAGGAGTAATGACATGCCACTCCCCCCCACTAGTTGATCCACACAGTGAACATCAGCAGAATCTGTGGGGGTGGAGGGAGAGGTGATGAGCACAGGATTAACTTCCTCCCTTACCCTCCCCAAAGGTGAGTTGTCAGAGGGAGGGGAAAGGATAGGGGAAGAAGAAGTCACAGAAATTGGATCAGGTTCTGGTAAGCTAGCAAAGAGGGAGGGAGAGGGATTAGGGGAAGTGGGAACTGGACATGGGGGAGGTAAGCTAGCAATAGAAGAGTACAATTTGGGAGGGGCAGGAGAAACAGCCCCAAGTAATTTTGTAATACGGGAAGGAGAGGGGAGGGGAGAAGGGGTCACAAGATGTGGAGCAGGCCCAAGTAAGCTAGCAGTGGGAGGAATGGCAGCCTGGAGAGGTTGAGACTCTCTAGAGTGAATAACCTTTCTAGGATGGGGATGGAGTCTAAAGCATCTACTCACTGTATGCCTAAACATCCTACAATGATTGCAATAGTAAGCTTGTTGCTCCATTACCACATCCTGCCAGTAAGTATCTCCTTCAGAACCCAGCCAAAGTCTCTTTACTTAGGGAAGTGTGACATCTCTTTCCACCAGGACCCTGGCAGCAACAGGTCTAGCCTTGTTCATAGTGGGGTTATTGACCCTCGATCCGCAGCAATGAACCAAAATCTTGGTTTGCAATACAAACAAGGCAGTAATTTATGCTATCAAAAATATGTTATAGCCAATACTTTGACTTAAATAATAATAGCGGCTAGTGTATATAAATATAATTTTATGAAAAATATTTTACACACTAGGGGTACTACGCAAGTATACGTATCGTATCAAGCAATATAGGGCTTTAAATAAAGACCCCAGTATCGATCCCATGTGGAGGATTATAGATTTTTCTTTTAGATATTTTGATTTTATTTTTATGTATTTCATTTAAAGTTAAGAATTTGATATTTAGTTTAGTAGATGCAGAAATAAAACAGTAATAAAGTAATGATTGATGTAAAAAAAATAAACAAACAACTTTCTTCCTTTCAATTAATCCAAGACTTTTTTAGATAATGTAATATTCATGGAGAATATAAATTTATGGTATTGTGCCAAATAGAAGCGATCCTATTCTTTACCTTCGCTCGATAGTATAAAGAACATTGGCTAATATATAGATCAGGTCTGGATGTATTGTTAGTAGAATGGGTTAATCTAGGCTCACACTACTAGATGTCCAAGGGTGGCTATGGTCGGCCCTACTAGTGACCCTTTCCTTCTCTATAAACCAAATTACAAGAATTTAGCCTGTCACTCTAAAAACTTATCAATTCTATGCCCATTAAATATTATCTTCCTATTTATTTGCACTTCACCATGAATAACCCGCGCAAGGATTTCGACTACCTAAGGATTCATGTGATATCTACTAGTTAAGAATTCATCTCCTTCTAGGTCTCAAAACTCTTCAACAGATTTTAACAATTTAAATGGCCAATTTAAATAGTAAATTAAGATCCGGTATTAATATCATCACAATGTTTAAAATATATATAGTTTTTAATTCTCTAACGAATGTTATATTATCTTATTTATCTTTTCATAATTGAAAGGAGAAAGTAAAGTAACTACTCAAAACAAATTGAATTTAAACAACAAAACATATAAATAAAACTTTGAATCAAAATACAAATACTTATCTCAAGTGTTTCTCCAACTAAACCTTTGAATCGTTCTGACTCCAAAGTGAATAGACTTCAAAAGCACTGACTCTTCAAATACTCTCAATACAAACTCTAAATAAACTCACTAATTAATAAAAGAAACTATTAATATGGCCCTTTAAATATTTCTCTATTTTCTCTGTCTAAATGGAACTATGGGGCTAGGGGACTAGGTTGGATGTCTCTCTAGTTTTTGGGCATTTTTCTTTGAAGGAGTAGCCTTCTATTTATATGCTTCAAGGGTTGCCAAAATGTGTCTAGGTTCTGTGAATCTTCTAGAAGGTGTGTCTGACACTTAGGCTCCGGACTCTGTGTCCAGTTCTTCTCATCTCTTCACTTTGGATCGCACCTCTTCGCGATCCTAACCGTTTCCAAGCATCCAAATATAATGTATCACATGTTCTATAATCCAGGAATAACTGTCAATCTTTTAGATGGTCCAATAACCGCTAACACCGTCAAAATAACGGTCCAAAAGTCGTCAAAAATCTTACAGAATTTTGTATCAAACTAGCTCTTAGGCTCCGGATTCTGGCGCCTAGGCGCCAGGCCAATTATTTTGACAATTTTGCATTTTGGCTCCATTTTTGCTCCTTTTTCATATTTTTTTTCTTTCTTGAACATTTTTGCATCACCTACATCCAAAACACAAAAATACATTTCATTCAAGCATAATATCCTTAAGAATTTGATAAAAATTAAGGCATAAAAATAGGTATTTTTTTCATGGATCAAAATCCCCCAAACTTAAACCTTACTTGTCCTCAAGTAACCCTTTTTACTATATAAAATGTATAACAATTGGAATAAAAGATAAATATTTAAGATTTCTTATAATTTTTGATTTTATAAAGGTTTTAGTAAATCATTAACCAAATTTTACTAAGTTTAATTTTAAGAATTTAAAGAATATTTAACTACCAAATCATAAGATTTCAAAAATTTTTCATTCACTTAAAAAATAATTATAGTTTATTATATTAAGATCACATAAATTATTTACAAGAAAAATATATTTATCTTTTCTAATAAAGATTCATGCATAAAAATTAAGTAAAATATGTAATCAGTTTTTTTCTTATAAGCTAATTCAAGTGAAGCCAATCTTTGACTAGGCATCTCCTCAAGCATCTCCTCTCTCTCTCTCTCTCTCTCTCTTTTTGTTTTTACAGAGAGGATTGCTATATTTGGATAGCCTGTTAATGTTTTTAAATTTCTCTATCCTTAACTTATATTTTCAAACTTATACATTTTCACTTAATTACTATAACATGAATAGATTTCAAAAAGAATTTCAATCTTTTCTTTTTCAAGTTATAATTTTTGATTTCTTAATACTTCTAAAATTCAATTATTTCTACTATGAATAGAAAATTTTTTTAATCATACTCTTCTTTAAGTTCAATAATTCTATTCTTAAAATCAATCAAAGTTATTAAAATTTTTGTTAAGTCTACTAAATTATTTATAATTTCAAAAATTTAAATGATCTTAAATAGATTCTTCATTCCTTATGTTATGTTAATATTTTTTAGAAAATATTAGTTCATTAAGGACAAATAAAATTTAAATTTGCATGTATTTTCCCTTCCCCCAAACTTAAGTTTTGGTATTTCATGAAAAAATAATCTAAAGTATGAGAGAAAGAAAGGTATAATTTTAAAAGGAATTTTTATAAGTATGTAAAAATAGTCTAAAAAGAAAAATTTACTTCTACACGTGCTTTTTATGAATATTACTGAAATAACGAAGCATATATAAAAGTAAGTAGTCTCATTTTTTTTATATCAGTAGCTAAACTAAATGACTATACTACTCACAATAAAAGAACAGAACAACATTACTAACTATTTAAGAACACTAAACAATAGGCTAAAACAGAAATAAACATTAATTCATCCAAATTTCAGTCTTCAACACAATACACTAAATATCTAAAACAGTCTCAATAGCAAACAATCCTCACATTTCATAAACAAATACACTAACAAACAACAAACAACAAACAACAAACAGTACTAGCAAACCAGAAATAAACTAACAACAGAATCAACACATCTCAGAGGTAAATCAAGCTACTAATCACTATCTGTAGCCTCGTCATCGTCATCACTAAAAGAAAACTCCACATAATTTGGATCAACATACGGTGTAAATCTAGGACAGGTAGGAGACTGAACATCATGCTCACCCTTCAAGAATCTCACTAAAGACTATGAATACTCAGCATCATAATCACTTTTCCTTTGGGTATATTCAGATAGATGATCAATCTTCTTGTCTATAGTATCTACTCTGCAGTGAGTTAGAAATAACTCATTTTGTTGCTCCAGAAATTGATCATGCATCAATTCCCAGAAACTAGATGGTCGCTTAGCAGTAGAAGTAGAAGGTCTAGAAGTAGAAGCTCTACCTGAAGTAGGTACAGAAGTAGAAGGACCAGTAGATCTCTTCCCTCGAAGACGATCATAAATGCTAACACTCTCCTGCCCAATTGGCTTTGTAGTCTTCAACTTCTACTCTGATATATCAGCAGAAACTCCATTGCTCATGCATAAAGAATGAATCAAGGATGGGAATGCTAATCCCACGAAGTCTTTGGATCTAGAAATCGATTCCATCGAATCATAAATAAGATCTTGCCAACATCTATCCGCTTCCTCTCCCGAATGCGGTAGTTTAGGATAGCTCGATCTCTGGTAACTTCGCTCAGGTGGTTGGAAGGTAGAAGTCTAGCAGAAATAAAAAAATGCCATGCCTTTGAAATACCATTTAGCTTAGAAGATTTGAAGTTTACTCGTTTGTTGTTCTGGATCTTCCAAGTTCCAGTGCCATCAGTCAGATATGAAATAATCCCCTCTGATGGAGATAAATCAGAATAGTAGCACTGGATGGTAGGTGGCAGACCGTAGAAAATATTGATCAGTTCCGGAGTAAATCCTACCCCGACACCTCTAATGAAGACTTCGTAGTCTTCCGCATCCAAAAAGTTGGCATAAAACTCGTGTACAATAGGAATAACAACAACAGTAGTGAAATAACAGAATCGTTGCCAGTTGTGTGGAATGATCGTGTTCTCGATCATTTCACCAGGATTGTTAAAACTGCGCTCCGAGATAAACTTTCTTGACGTCGGAAATTCGTGATAACGAAAATGCGCAGCCGCAGTCAAAAACTTGCTGCTGTCGAAATTTTCTCGTGCCTTTCCTCGTTTAGATTTTGGTGCCATCTAAATGTGAATGAAAACATAAATAAATTTAGGAATCATAGATTTAAACTCTTTTTAAGCTTGAGAAACTCAAAATGAGTTTAAGAATTCATGGAGAAACTCTAAAAATCAAAATTTTTCTAAAAAATTCGAATTTTAGTAAAAAATAGGAAAAACTATTGTAAGAATAAAAAATAAATTGGTTAGATCTGACCTCGAGATGAAGAAATCAAGTGATTTCGGGCTCAAAAACTTGATGTTTTGACCTCAAAATGGATCTAGAGGATCTAGAGGGTGGGTTTTTGCGAAAAAGAGGAAGGGGATGAAGCTTAGGCGTCAACCATGGCTAATGGGGTTTAAATGCTAATTTTCGGTAAGCAGGCTGAACAGGTGCCTAGGCGCCGAATTCTGGCGCCTAGGCGCCAGACTCACCTTTCACAAAAATCACCTTAAAAATTTTATTTTTAACCAAAACTCATAAATTCAACTTCCAATTACTCATATTAGAGTAGTGCTTCAGTTTCCAACTTCCAAAATATTTTCCAAAAATTTTAAAAATTAAAAATTAAATCCACCAATTAAACACAAGGTTTTAATCAAACTCTTCTAATTCCATTCAAAATCATCAATTTTGGCTCAATACAATATAGAAAAGTATAGTAATATGATTCAAGTCCTAAAAAACAATCAAACAACACAATTTTAAAGCAAGTACTACACACATTGAACAATAAATCAAACACACAAACAATACAATCGATTTACTAAATCGATACAACGACACACTAATAAAAGTCTAGATCAAACCACAATAACTATCTAATCTTCAAATTAGAAATTCCTGTTCTCTTCGCAAGGAAGATTACTCGGCCTACTTGGGAAGAATACTAACGCTCTCGGAAAATCCGTAGCCATTTTGCTCATCGATCCATTTGTTCTTCGCATACATCTCCACTTGAGCATCTTGATAGGCCGCTAGATGATCAAATCGAAGCTTCGCCTGCCATTCCAGATGTTCAATTTGATGATACAACTCATGGAGGCGATCTCCAATACTTTTGAATTCTCCTTCAAATTTATCTAGATGACTTGAAATTTTCTCCAAATTTACATTGATAAAACCATTGAAGTAGGGTTGAGGATCCTTTGAACCTTTGTCTCTAGCCTCTTCTCCAAAATTTCTTCTCTCCATTTCTTCAAAAATCCTCTTAATCTCTCAAGAATGAAGTGTCTAGGTCGTAATTTTGGTTGCTTACGGGTTGGGGACAAAGATGGGGTAATTTAAAGGAGAAAATCGTGTGAAATATTGAAAATTTTTGGTTTTTACACGATATAGTAACTGTGGCACTTAGACGCCAAATGTGATGCTTAGGTGCCAAATCTAGTGCTTAAGCGCTGGACCCATCGATACACAGTTTATTCTGGTGCTTAGACACCGAATTCTGGCGCCTAGGCACCGGAACCATGTTCGACTCCGTTTCGCCTATCGTCAAATTTCAAATTTTTGTTCTCCAAAATAGGTAAATTAGAATGGTAAGATCAATATAAACTTAGTAACACAAATTATGAACAATCATAATGAAGGTTAACTTGATCACTTTTTTACTCACATATGAAATGGAGTGATCCAAAGTCCAAACTTTATATACTCCGAGATAATTTTTAGCTTAAGTCAATGAAGACTTGTTAGCATCCAATTTTCTAAAGTTATATAAAATTAGTCAAGACCGAGGCATAGCCTTACATTGAAAATGTAAAAACACACAAAAATAAATATGGGTTGCCTCCCACAAAGCGTTTGGTTAAACTTCGTCAGCCTGACCTAAATAAGTCTTTAATCTGGTTGACTTAATTCGTAAGCCTCTTTATAAATCATTTTAATGTCTCCCAAATAAGGCTTTAGTCTTAATCCGTTAACCTTAAATATTTTTCCTGTTTTGGAGTCTTTAATATCAACAGCTCCTTAATGGTATACTTTCTCAATTATATATGGTCCAATCTATTTAGATCTTAATTTTCCAGGAAAAGTCTTAAACTACTATTAAATAATAATACATCTTGTCCAGGCTCGAATATTTTTCCTGAAATCTTTTTATCATGTAATATCTTCACTTTGACTTTATATATTTTTGCATTTTCATATGATTCATTACTTATGTAATCCATCTCATTTAATTGTAATAATAGTTTTTCTCCTACAGTATTCAAATCAAAATTAAACTTCTTAATCGCCCAATAAGCTTTATGTTCAAGTTCAACAGGTAAGTGACAATGTTTACCATAAATTAACCGAGTAAGGTGACATTCGATTGGTGTCTTATAAGTCGATTCTATAAGCCCATAATGCAGAATCAAGTCTATCAACCTAATCAGTTCTTTTAGGATTAACTATCTTCTCTAAATTTCTTTTAATTTCTCTGTTTGACACTTCAGCCATTCCACTTGTTTGAGGATGATACATAGTTGCAATTCTGTGTTTGATTCCAAATTTTCCAGTAATGATTGAACTCTTATATTTCTAAAATGACTTCCACCATCTGTGATAATTACCTTAGGCATTCCAAATCTTGAAAAAATCATTTTCTTTAAAAATTTTGAAACACTTTTGGAATCACAGTTAGGTAAAGCTACAACTTCAATGCACTTTGAAACATAATCGACTGCTAATAAAATATAAATCTTTCCAGATGATGGTACAAATGGTCCCATAAAGTCTAAACCCCATATATCAAAAATTTCAACTTTCAATATATAGTTTAAAGACATTTCATCTTTTCTAGATATATTTCCCATCCTTTGACATCGATCACATGTTTTCACATAATTCTCACATCTTTGAACATGGTAGGCCAATAAAATCCTGAATTTAAAATTTTAAATGCAGTTTTATCTACTCCAAAGTGTCCTCCAAAATCAGAATCATGACATTTTTTAATAATAGCAAAAGTTTCTTCATAAGGTACACATCTTCGAATTACAGAATCTCTTCCTAATTTAAAGAAATGAGGATCTTCCCAAATATAAGATTTATCATCATTTTTAAATTTCTTAATATATTTGTTATTCAATCCATAAGGTAGAATATTGCTAACTAAATAGTTAACTATATCCGCATACCAAGGTGTTTGGCATCCTTGAATAACATATAAATGTTCATAAGGAAATTTCTCATTTTTATTTTCCTCAGTAATAACATCATTCTTAATTCTAGATAAATGATCAGCAATTTGGTTATTAGTTCCTTTTCTATCCACTATTTGAAAATAAAATTCTTGTAGAAGTAAAACCCATCTTATCAGTCTAGGCTTAGCATCTTTTTTTGACATTAAATATTTAATAGCGGAATGATCAGTATGAATTATGCATTTGGTACCAAGAAGATAATGTCTCAATTTATCAAAGGCATAGACTATAGCTAAAAGCTATTTTCCTGTAGTAGTGTAATTTCATTGAGTTTCAGTAAGAGTTTTACTAGCATAATATATAACTTTGATAATTTTCTCATAGTTTTGTCCCAATACAGCTCCAATAGCAAAATCACTTGCATCACACATTAATTCAAAGGGTTTATTCCAATTTGGTGCAATAATTATAGGTGCAGTTATTAATTTTTCTTTTAAAATTTTAAAAGCATTAACACAGTCTTAATTAAATTCAAATTTAGCTTCTTTTTCTAATAAATGACAAAGAGGTTTAGCAATTTAAGAAAAATCCTTTATATATCTTCTATAAAATCCAGCATGTCCCAGAAAACTTCTCAAATCAATAACAGTAGTAGGTGGTTGCAGTTCAGTAATAATTTTCACTTTTGCTTGATCAACTTCCACCCCTTTTTGTGATATTTGTGACCAAGTACAATGCCTTCTGTGACAATAAATTGATATTTTTCTTTGTTTAGAACTAAATTTTTTTCTTTACATCTTTTCAGTACTTTGGAAATGTTTTCCAAACAAGATTCAAAAGAAGTTCCAAATACTGAAAAATCGTCCATAAATATTTCAATTCCTTTGTCAATCAAATCACAAAATAATGACATCATACATATTTGAAAAGTTGCAGGTGAATTACATAAACCGAAAGGCATTCTTCTAAACGCAAATGTTCCACAAGGACTTGTAAATGTTATTTTCTCTTGGTCTTCAGGATTGACAGGTATTTGATTATAACCAGAATATCCATCCAGAAAACAAAAATATGAGTGTCCAGCTAATTTATCAAGATCCAAGAAAGGTAAAGTAAAATGATCCTTTCTAGTGGGGTGTTTTAGTTTCCGATAATCAATGCAAATTCGCCATCCAGTAACTTGTATTGTAGGAATTAGTTCATTTTTATCATTGACAATGACAGTTACTCCTCCTTTCTTTGGAACACAATGAATAAGACATACCCATTGGCTATCCGAAATAGGATAAATAATTCCAGCATCTAACCATTTCAAAATTTCTTTTTTAACAACCTCTATCATGATAGGATTTAATCTTCTTTGAGGTTCAATAGTAGGTTTAAAATCTTATTCCATTAAAATTCTATGCATACAGATGGAAGGGATTATTCCTCTTATATCAGAAATAGTCCAACAAAAATCTTTCTTATAATTCTTTAACACTCCTATTAGTTTTTCTTCTTGATCTAAGCTTAGTTTAGAAGAAATAATAACAGGTAAAGTTAATGAATTTCCAAGAAAAACATACTTTAAATGTGCGTGTAACATTTTTAATTCCGATTCGAGGGCCTTTTTAATTGAGGTTAAAAGTATATCATTCCGTGTTATGTCCAAAATTTCCAGATTATCTTTAATATAATGAGTTTCTTTAGATAATTCTTCTTCTTTTAGTTCTTCATTTTCATCAGTTAATAATTCAATTTTTTCTTCAGAAATGACTTTACATCTTTCTTGATAATGTTTTTTAATTATATAATCAATAATATCCATTTGATAGCATTTTTCTTTATCAGGGTACTTCATTCATTTAAGAACATTGAATTTAATCTCTTGATCATTAACTCTCATGGTTAATTCTCCTTTTTGCACATCGATCATAGCTCGTTCGGTAGCTAGAAAAGGTCTCCCTAAAATAATTGGTGTTTCTGTATCTTCTTCCATATCAAGTACAATGAAATCCAAGGGGAAAATAAATTTATCCACTTTAACAAGAACATCCTCCATAACTCCTTTAGGGTAAGCTAACTGAAGGGTTATAGTGGTGGGAGTAATCTCTCATAAATTCAACCTTCAAAAAATAGAAAATGGCATGAGATTAATACTTGCTCCTAAATCACATAAAGCTTTTCCACAAAATTTTTCTCCAATAGCACAAGGTATAGTAAAACTTCCAGGATATTTAAGTTTCTGAGGTAATTTCTTTTGAATTATTGAACTATATTCTTCACTTAATGCAACAGTTTCAAAAGTTTCAAATTTTCATTTCTTACTTAAAATATCCTTCATAAATTTTGCATAAGTTGGCATTTGTTCCAAAGCTTCAGCAAAAGGTATGTTAATGGTATGTTTCGTAAAAATTTCAAAGAACTTAGAAAATTGATGATCAAGCTTCTACTGTTTTAGTCCTTGAGGAAAAAGGTGGTGGTGGTTTTTCAACTTCCACATTAATAGGAATAACAGTCTGGTCTTGACTAAGAGAAAGAGTTTCTTTAGGTTTTTAAATCTCTTCAACCTTAATCTCATTTTCAATTTCATTTTGCATTCTTTCTTTTAATTTCTTTCCACTTCTAAGTTGCACAGCTTTAACATGTTCATGTTCTTTTTCAGTTTCTTTTAGATTGATTTCAACATTACTAGGAACTGTTCCTGGAGGTCTGTAATTCATTAAATTAGCGATTTGTCCCATTTGATTCTCAATATTACGAATAGCAGTGTTTTGATTTTGTAATTGATTACTCATATGTAAAATTAATTCTTCTATATATAACTTTTTTTGTTGATTATTAAATTCAGGTGGTTTATAGTTTAAATTTACTTGATTGTTCCAATTTCCAGTTGGATGGGATTGATTATTACCCCATTGTTGTAGTGAATTATTCTAGTTAAAATTAGGGTGATTTTTCCATCCAGGATTATAATAATTGGAATAAGGGTTATTTTTACTAGCAATAGCTTGTAAAGTTTCAATAGTTTGAGAATATTCATTATTAGCAAAGTTATTATGTGACATATTGATAGCAAAATTATCTAATTTCTTAGATATTGCAGCTACTTGTGAAGCTAAGATAGAAAAGGCTTCGTTATCATGAATACTTACCATTCTTTTAGGATTAATCCTTTCAGAAGGTCATTGAAAATTATTGTTAGCCATTTCTTCAATTAAAGCATAAGCTTCTTCAAATGATTTAGCCAGTAAAGAACCTCCAGCAGCACCATCAATAATTGATTTAAGTGATCCAATAAGTTTGTTATAAAATATTTGAATAATTGACCAATCAGGTAAAGCATGATGAGGACACTTTCTTAATAGTTCTTGAAATCTTTCCCAATTTTCATAAATTGTCTCCCCGTCAAATTGAATAAATGAAGTAATATCATTTCTTAACTTAGCAGTTTTAGGAGGAAAATATTTAGCTAGGAATTTTTGTGTCATTTCAGCCCATGTTTTAATAGAACCTATTGCTAATGAGTTCAACCACATCTTTGTTTTATATCTTAAAGAAAAAGGAAAGAGTCTAAGTCTAATAGCATCATCAGAAACATTGTTATATTTAAAGGTAGCACAAAGTTCTAAAAAACTAGCAAAGTGTAAATTTGGATCCTCATTTGGTGTTCCCCCAAATTGATTATTTTGAACCATATGAATAATAGACGGTTTAAGCTCAAAAAAATTAGCATCTACAGTAGGGATTTAAATACTACTATGAAGTTCATCAACTGTAGGGTTAGCATAATCCCTTAGTGGTTTGTAAACATTTTGTTCATTCATTAATTTCTCTTGATATTTTTTAATTTGTTTTCCTTTTTTAATTCTTCTAACAGTTCTTTCTAATTCAGAATCTAAAGGTAATAATCCTTCAGATCCAGAACTACGCATAAAAAGTAAAATAGCAAGAAATAAAAATATTTTTTTATATTTTTGTTTTTATTTTTTTTTATGTTTTTTTATTTTATATTTTAGACAATAAAAGAAATATATAAAATAAAATATTTAAAATCAATAAAATTTGCCTCCTCGGCAACAGCGCCAAAAACTTGACCCTCGATCCGCAGCAATGCACCAAAATCTTAGCTTGCAATCGCCAAACAATGCAGTAATTTATGCTATCAAAAATATGTTATAGCCAATACTTTGTCGTAAATAATAATAGCGGCTAGTGTATATAAATATAATTATATGAAAAATATTTTACACACTAGGGGTACTACGCAAGTATACATATCGTATCAAGTAATATAAAGCTTTAAATAAAGACCCCAGTATCGATCTCACGAGGACTATTATAGATTTTTCTTATACATATTTTGATTTTATTTTTATGTATTTATTTTAAAGTTAAAAATTTGATATTTAATTTACTAGATGCAGAAATGAAACTGTAATAAAGTAATGATTGATGTAAATAAAAATAAGTAAAAAACTTTCTTCCTTTCAATTAATCCAAGAATTTTTTAGATAATGTAATATTCATGGAGAATATAAATTTATGGTATTTTGCAAAATAGAAGCATTCCTATTCTTTACCTTCACTCGATAGTATAAAGAACATTGGCTAATCTATAGATTCGGTCCAGATGTATTATTAGTAGAATGGGTTAATCTAGGCTCACACTATTAGATGTCTAAGGGTGGCTATGGTCGGCCCTACTAGTGACCCTTTCCTTCTCTATAAACCAAATTACAAGAATTTAGCATGTCACTCTAAAAACTTATCAATTCTACGCCCATTAAATATTATCTTCCTATTTATTTGCAATTCACCTTGAATAACCCGCGCAAGGCCGTCGACTACCCAAGGATTAATGTGATATCTACTAGTTAAGAATTCATCTCCTTCTAGGTCTCAAAACCCTTCAACAGATTTTAACAATTTAAATGGCCAATTTAAATAGTAAATTAAGATCCGATATTAATATCATCACAATGTTTAAAATATATATAGTTTTTAATTTTCCAACGAATGTTATATTATCTTATTTATGTTTTCATAATTGAAAGGAGAAAGTAAAGTAACTACTCAGAACACATTGAATTTAAATAACAAAACATATAAATAAAACTTTGAATCAAAATACAAATACTTATCTCAAGTGTTTCTCCAACTGAACCTCTGAATCCTTCTGACTCCAAAGTAAATAGACTTCAAAAGCACCGACTCTTCAAATACTCTCAATACAAACTCTAAATAAACTCACTAATTAATAAAAGAAACTATAAATATGGCCCTTAAATTATTTCTATAATTTCTCTCACTAAATGGAACTATGGGGCTAGGGTACTAGGTTGGATGTCTCTCTAATTTTTTATCATTTTTCTCTGAAGGAGTAGCCTTCTATTTATAGGCTTCAAGGGTTGCCTTGAAGCATCTCTTCAAAATGTGTCCAGGTTCAATGAATCTTCTAGAAGGCATGTCTGGCACATAGGCACAGGAATCTGGCACCTAGGCGCCGGACTCTGCATCCAGTTCTTCGCACCTCTTCACTTTGGATCGCACCTCTTCGCTATCTTAACCATTTCCAAGCGTCCAAATATAATGTATAACATGTCTTATAGTCCAGGAATAACTGCTAATCTTTTAGATGGTCCATTAACCACTAACACCATCAAAATAACCATCCAAAAGTCATCAAAAATCTTATAGAATTCTGTATCGAACTGGTGCTTAGGCCCCGGATTCTGGAGCCTAGGCGCCAGGCCAATTATTTTGACAATTTTGCATTTTGGCTCCATTTTTTATCCTTTTTGCTCCTTTTTCACCTTTTTTTCTTTCTTGAACATTTTTGCATCACCTACATCCAAAACACAAAAATATCTTTCATTAAAGCATAATATTCTTAAGAATTTGATAAAAATCAAGGCATAAAAATAGGTATTTTTTTCATGGATCAGTTATCCATCCTCAAAGGGGTACCAAGGGCCTTGGCAATGTTAAAGAGGGCATTTTGGTTAAAGTAACTAAAAGGGAGCTCTGGGAATTTAAACCAAATGGGGACTACAGGAGGCTCATTCTTAGGATTGAAATCAGGTGTCCATTTAATTAATCTCATCTCTGACCCAGCAATGGTGATAGCCTTCTTAGCAAACAGTCTAGCAAAATCTTCCTCAATAGACAATTGTATAAGGAGATGCCTACCATCTAGTAGTCCCAGCTGCCAGGTGACAACAAAATTTAGTGATTCAAAGTACTTCCTTACAAGCTCCATCCTGGGGTGTCTCAGTGCAAACTTCCCTATGAGAGTGAGTTTAACTTCTTCATTCAGTTGATTTAGCTTCTGGTAAGTAAATAATACTGTAGGTTCTCCATCCTTTGTCCCAGTGGGGTGAACAAAAGGACAGGTCATCCTGCCAACAACAGCATCATGAAGGTACTGAGGGAAGAAAGTTTTCTCTGGGTTTTTTTCTACATTTCTACTATTACCGACTACACTGGCAAACGTAGCCTTGGACCATTGGATGTTTGTTTCCAGCTCCAGAGGTTGTGTCATGGGAACAGGAGAATGTTCCAGGTCAACCAAGTAGCAACCACCAAACACTGTACTTCAATCCAACAGTAACTTAGCCCAAAATAATTGAAAAGGAAAGACCTGGGAAGAGGGAAAACGAGCAAACCACCACCTGAAACCTCCACCACCAGCAAACTTTCCCTCCAAAGGCACCTACACACCAAGAGGGGACAGAAAAGCGACCACCTCCGCCATTGGAGCCTGGGAAACCCTAGCAGAGCTCCAGCTCCCGCCACCATGATTTTATATATATACTTCATATACATATATATAAATATATATTCGAAACTGATTTGAAAAGTAATTAAAGTATAATTAAATATGGTTAAATATATTTAACATATAATAATTAAAGATAAGAATATGAAGATTTTTTTTAATACCTTAGATAATTTTTATTTTTTATTTTAAAATTTGAACCGAGGAAAGTGGAGGGTCAAGGGATGGAAGACGAATAACTAGAAGGTGAAATGACAAGAGTCAATGCAAATTTCATTTTTTTTATTTTTAATGTTTATCTTCATTGTTAGGTCTCACCTTAAGCTTAGAAATAGAGGCTATAGATGTGGGGGAGAACCACAAGTGAGGAGAAGAAGAAGGTGAAAAAAGAGGAAGAGTGGAGAGTGGAGTATTCTGCTAGCAATATTTTTTGAAGGAAGAAAGTCATCCTCGTCCTGTGTAATCGTGTAATGAGATATTCCTTCACATTGAGGCCAAGAAGAAAGTCATCATTATCTTTTTTAGCTGGCGAGCAACGAGATCTTATTTCGTGTTGTGGCCAATATGAGAGTCGTCTCCGTCATACATATCTAGTGAGCAATGATATCTTCTTGTGTGTTGCGACAAAATGGAAAGTCATCCCCGTCCTGCATAGAAGACGTGCATTGAGATATTCTTTCATGTTGAGGTGAAGAGGAAAGTCATCCCTATCTTTCTTAATAGGAGAGTAACAATATCTCTTTTCATGTTTCTGAAATGGCGACAACTGGAGGATCTTGTTTTGTTGAGAATCAGAGGAAGGGATAAAACTTAGAGGATGCGTCGTTAATTCTGACAAAGAGTGACTTGATTTTTTTTTGAAAGAAGTATTACTTCCCGAATGATATGGTGATCAAATTTTCGACTTCGGTCAACCAAGCATATTCTCTTCATTCTACACTTATTGTTGTTTATGAGGCAGTCTTAAGAGTGCTAGCCTATAATTTTCTTCGGTACCTGAGTTTATCAAAATCCTGAAAGAGTTTGGAGTTTGCATTGCTTAGTTGTCTTGCAGGGTGGTGACAGTCATTATCGTGTCGATTTTTCTTTTAGTAGTCACGGGTTGACATTAACACTGGCAATTTTAGTGCGGTTATGCGGGTTCCTTAGTGACATTCATGACTGTGTGATGTTTTAGCACATGGTATTGGATTTCACCTAAAGAAGAAATAATGCAATTGTCCGTGAAATTCTTCTTTGCAAAGAATGATTTGGGTCTCTGTGAGAGTCGAGGAAAGTTCCAGTAGTTGTCTGCCTCTATTCAGAATAGAGAGGAGGGAACTACACAGATGCTAGGATTTCGTGACTTCAAGGAGATGTTGTTTGAGACCCAATATATTCATGAATTTGTTGGTAAGGAATCATTGTTCAAGGACAAAATTTCATTTCACCTCGAGTGATTCACTGCTGTAACATTAAATAAATCTATGAAGGGACCTTACGAGCTAGCCCTCGTGGTATCCTCAAAGTGGCCCCCAACCACCGACTGTGAAGTACTCTCTCAAGTACAACAAAAGAGGGTTAAAGAATAACAGAAATCCCTGCCCAGTTGGTGCGACTTTTTGAATTTGCCAAAATTTATGAACATAGATTTATATATATATATATATATATATATATATATTGATTTAGTTTTATAAT
The DNA here is from genome assembly GCA_022702705.1 of Papilionanthe hookeriana x Papilionanthe teres. Classification (NCBI taxonomy): domain Eukaryota; kingdom Viridiplantae; phylum Streptophyta; class Magnoliopsida; order Asparagales; family Orchidaceae; genus Papilionanthe; species Papilionanthe hookeriana x Papilionanthe teres. Next base: position 154,750,269 of record CM040424.1, read on the forward strand.
GAGTCACATAATTAAACACAAGTATATGCATCACTCAAGTAATACAGGACTCTAACGGAGTTCTGGATATCGATCCCACAGGGAGGCTTTAATTTTATCGCGTAGCACAGAAATCACTTATCGATTCACAACACAATTGCAAGTAAGTTCAATTCTTAAAATAAAGACAAACAGTTGTAGTTACTATTCCTACCAAAGTACGTTCTAAACTTCTAGCAGGTTAAACTAACATAAGACTAAATTTATAATAAAGTTTAGTTGTAAGAAAGAGTCTTCCTCCTCTCCAATTATAATGTGATGATTATTGTGACATAGATCAGTGATGCAAATGTATTGTGTCAAATAGGAGCATTACCCATTTTTCAGCTTATAAAGAACATTGGCTAATCCTAAGTTTAGTCCCAAAATCCGTAGTTAGACTAGGAGGATACTGGCTTTCACTCAAGAGCTACCACTTCCCTTCGCCTGAAAGCTAACTCTCACTTTGGTTTCCAAACCCTAGGATCAAATTGAGGATTTCAGGCTATCACTCTAAAATCTCCAATTCTACGCCCATCAAAGTATATTTCCCTATTTATTCACACTCAATCCCCATAAACTAAGTCTCTCATTCATGAACATTGAATATGACCTTCACTTTTATTGTGGAACTCATAATCCTTTCGGAACATATGTTTCCAAACAAGTTTTAACAATTCAATTAACCATATAAAAAAATAAATGAAGTTCGAAGTGAAAAGGTCATCACAAATTCTTCATAATAAGTCGACACATCATTTCCATATCACAACATCAACACATCACATGAAAAGGAGAAAGACAAAGAAATCTACTCAAGACTCGTGAGGAAAAGATTACATAACATGGATTTTTTATATAAAACAACGTCATACAAACAAAGTAAAGAAAAGACAACTTATCTCAAACTTCCACAAACGAATCTCAAGGAATTCCTTTGACTCCTCTTCTTTCTTCACAACAACACACAATTCTCTCTTTAGATAAGTAAGGAAGAAGAAATCATTCACTTTTCCTCTTCTCCTACACTCCTTAGAAGAGAAAGCACAAAACCTAGATTTCCTAAACAAAATGAAAAAGACACACTCTCTAAAATATCTCTACACTCTAAAACTCCTCCTTCCCTAAATTTGGCTCCAAAGAAGTTTGAATTCTATCATAACTGATTTCCCAAGTGTTTCCTTAAGTAAACCTCCAAAATCCAGCCAAATATATTGAATCTAGTCTGAATTCGGGATAGGGCGAGGTCCGGCGCTATATAGGGCGCCGTTAGGCACATTATTCCGCCAATCGGTCGCAACTCTCTATAAAATAGCATGGTCTTGAGCTGGTGACAACGCGGTCCGGCACTGGGGAGTTTAGTAAAATGCACTTTTGTCCCTTTTTGCTCCAAATTTGCTCCTTTTCACTTCCATTTGCTCCAAAGGTCTAAAGTCATTGTACTTGTATGAAATCAAGAAAAATAACTTTCTTTAAAATGCAATATTATTAAAAGTATGTATGAAATGAATAGTAAAAAATTATCAAATGTTTAGTGGATCAAGTCCCCCAAACTTAATTATTACTTGTCCTTAAGTAGTTTTAGTTGTTACATAAAATAATGACCCACTGCAATGTACTTTCTTTCTAGATACCATAATTTTGACTTAGATAAGTACAATGGTAAAATTTTCAGAAAGATCTTTGAATAATTCAAGTAAATTCTGCTGATGTAAGACAAAGTAGTAATCAATTCTAAGAGTTCAGGCCTTCTATTCATTTCAAAAATGACTGTAGATTGTCCTATTAAGGTACTTAAAATGATTACATGAAAAAAAGTTTATGAGAACACTACTAGTAAAGATGCTAATCCACACATATAAGTTCAGGAAAGTAATTAAGTTTTTCCCTTTAGGTAGGTCCAAGTGAAGCCAATTTTTTATTAGGCATCTCCTCAAGCTTCTCCTCACTTTTCTTTCTTTTCATTTCTTTTCTTTATTTTTCTTTTTTCTTTTTCTTTTCTTTTCTTTTCTTTTTTTTTCAAGTGATGATTACTGTATCTGGATAGCCTTTAATAATTTTTGAACTTCACCCTTCTCACCTTAAATTTGAAACTCACCACAATCCTTTACCTTATACGCATTTCTTTAGCTTATTAATGATTCATCATAGAGCCTCAATCCTTTCCTATCACATAAGGTTTTATAATTCTTAATATTTCAAACATACAATTTTTCTTACTTTGAATAGTTGACTATAGTCCTATTCTCTTATACCAAATATCTTAGCCTACAAAATTACTTTTCATTACCAAATACTTTCATTCAACTTTACAAAATACTTAAATAAAATCAAAATACAGTTATCCGAAATTGAGTTCTATCACAGGAAGTCATATTAATAATTTTGAAAATACTTTTAAATGAGAACAATTAATAGTTAATTCTTTCCCTCCCCCAAACTTCAATTTTTGAATATCAATAAAATTAACATGGGAAGAAAAAAAGATATAAACATATAAATCATACCTCAATATATTGAGCTTTTCATACCTTTGAGTTTAAGCAGGTTTTTCTTCATATAGTAGAACAGTAGACCTTAAATAATTAAGAGCATTTCTATACACAAATATGGGTTAGAAATTTTTAAGGAAAGAAGTTTAAAAACATACAACATAAAACATGCACACAACATTAACATCCAATTATTACTATCACAAATTAAACTAACAAACCAAACACATGCAAACTTCACTATCACATTACGTAAATCACAAATCAACATAAAGTCTGCTACAAGCACAACCAAATAGACATTACATTACAAATACTAATCAGAGAGAGTCTCGGGTACATCACATATACAAGACACAAATAAAAGGAAAATAATACTATAAAACTATCAATCTTCATCTGCAGGAGCTCCACCATCATCAAGTTCTTCAAGTTGGTATGGAATTTACTCAGGGTAAGTAGGAAATACAGCACTAGTGCCTCCCCCTGAAAAATCTCATCTGTGCGTCATGATACGCTATCTTATATTCTCTCCATCGCACTTGATAATCATCATTTATTTTGTTCCTTACTTCTAGTCCCTCTATTCTGGTGTTCAACCTTTCCAACTGATCCATAACATCATGCAGAGTACGCTCCCTAGATGAAGACGGTCTCTCATGACTAGAAGAAGGCTCATCAAATTTCTTACTACACTTCCATCCTACATGGGCTTATCGGCATATTTTTTAGGTTTGTATTGCACTTTAGAAAAAGGGGTCGCCTAACAGAAATTGTCGGCGAATTTTAGATTTTAAATTTGATTTAAATATATATATACTTTAGAAAGTAGTATTTGATTTTGAAAATAATTTTGAGTTTGAAAATTTTAAGATATGAAATCAAACCGATCTCACATCCCAAATAGTTTATATAAACGAGCATCGCATCACAAATCGTGTATCTATCCTGAAGAATAGACACATTGCTTGATGATGGGGCTCGATTAAATAAACTAGAAGATTTGTGACATTCGTTTGGTCTATGAACCAACATTATAAGCTGACAAGTTCCCCTGCTTAATATAACGAAATTAAGCAGGGTTTATATTACCTGGGTTCTTAAAGTTCCCTATAAGGGCAAGCCGCTATAGTTAATTACATCTTAAATGACTAGAATCATTTAAGAAAACTCTCGATAATGATTAGTGGTTTTGCTCTCAAGAATTTCAAAGTTTAAGGTTTTCAAAGGATTTGAGTTTTGGAAATTTCAATAGGGAATGGATCAAATTTAGAACAGTTATTTTCATGAATCCAAAGGAAGAGAAATAAGAGAAGTTGAGGATCCAAGAAGAATCTTGGCAACTTCCCAAACTATCCTATTGTTTGGCTTCAATTTGAGAATTTATTTAATATTGCAATCCTGCCAATTTTAATTAATTAGGACTTATATTTGTATGACATGATCATACAAATAGCCTCGAAGATGTGAGGGTTTATGTCGTACTAAACGACTTCCTCGGAGTCCTAAGACCGGTTAGGGCTTAATTTACATGACATGATCATGCAAATGCCTAATAAAGAGGTTGAGGATTTATGTTGCTTCCTCGAAATCCTATGGCTTGGTTATTTAATTCTAAGGAAAGTTTTGTTGAAGTAGATCCGAGTTTTGTTGATGACGATGGCCGAGCTGCCCACCATGCTCCGAGCTCCTTGTTGTTGCAGAGGTTTAGTTTTGGAAAGTGAAAATCAGGGTATGAGAATAGTGTTTTGGATTAGAAAAAATCTTAGAGTCCAAGTGTTTTTTTAATATTTTAATTAAAATAAATCTTAAAGTTAATTAAACAGAACTGATTAAGATCACACGGTTTTGTCATCCCGGCACTGTTATTTTCATCGAATTCACTTAGTCCAGATGAATTTGCTAAACTCAACTGAATGAGTTCCACACTTTCATTTAGTCCATGAGAAATCCCGTTAGCGACACGTGGGTTACATCATCCGAGGTATTCCCAATCATTCAACGAGACGTTTTAATTTAGTTACAATTGTAGTTTTGTTGTTTTATTTGTGATTAAATTTTGAGTTGTTTTATATTTTAGAATATTGTGGCGGTGAATTTTATCTTGCAATGACTTTTAATTTAGTATTGGTTTTAGTTCAGGGACTACCCTAAAGGTTTTGGTTTTCATGCAACAGTTTTATTTATCATGCAAGAAAAGTAAAGTACAATGCATATAAGTAAATTGTAATAAAGTAAATTGCAATAAAATAAAAGCGTACCTGGAGGGTCTTCCCGTCATCCCAAGCTGCACTTAAAACACATGTTAAGGCATTTAAATATTTCAACAAGTACCTAGGTAAAGCAAAGGGAAGGGTTTTGGTTGTCTACCAAATTCATAATCCTATAACTAGTCATCTCCTATGACGTCTAGGTTCTTGTGTTTTGTTTAAGGATGATTTTCTTCATAAAAGAACAATTAAATTTAGTTGTTCTTCTAAAACATCCCGTCATATTGAGGAAGTGCTAAGGACAAGTCCTAAACATCTTTTCAATATTTTTGTGATTGTTTTGAGTCCAAGTAAATTTAGTTGTACAGGTGAATTAATCATCTAGGAGTTTAGTTAAACTTTGTTTCTTGCTCAGTGAACTTAGGTATTTGATTTCCTGATGAATGAAGTGACACCTCACATAATACTCTATTTAAGAGTTATAATAACTAAAGCCTTTAAGGGCAAGTTGGTTTATCGAGAATTTTAATCATAATTAATTAAAAGTCTGAATTAATGGTTTAAAGTGTTTTAATTTAATTATGAGGTTTTAATAAATAATTTTAAGTTTGGAATAGTGTTCAAATTATTTTAGATTTAATTCTTAATGATTTCATTTAGGTTTGTTGTTAAATGATTTTAATTCAATTTGATTTTAATTTAATTTTAATTTAATTTAATTTTAATTTAATTTAAATTAAATTTAATTTAAATTTAATTTTTAATTTTTAATTTGATTCTAAATTTATTTAATTTTTAATTCAATTTAATTTTAATTTAATTTAATTTTAATTTAATTTAATTTTAATTTAATTTAATTTAATTTTTAATTTTAATTTTAATTTAATTTAAATTTTAATTTTTAATTTTAATTTTAATTCAATTTTTACTTTTAATTTAATTTAATTTAATTTTAGTTTTAATTTTAGTTTTAATTGTTAGTTTTAATTATCAATTTGGATTGTTATTTTAATTTTTAATTAAGAATTAAGTATTGTTAAAGTGACTTATTTAGGGATTTTTAAATTAAAGAATAAATATCCTCTTAATAATATCCCTACTTTAATAATCCAAAATTTAAATGTATTCTTTCCAAAATTTAAATTATTTAATTAATTAAAGTTTCATTTCTGATATTTTCAAAATGTTTAGTGGGTTTCTACTCCTTAATTTTTCTAAGTTTCAATCATCCAAGAGAAAATTAAGATCAAATGTTTTACCTCCCCATTTTGATTAAACCTAAAGTTTTAATTAAGGGTTAAAAATTTTAATTACCTTTATGCCCTTTTAAGCTTTTTTATTTCATAACTCACTAAATTGAGCTCAAATGAATTTGAAATTTTTATAATGTGATTTTGCTGAATTTAATTTATTTATATAATTTTTTTTAGTAGAAAATAGGAGTTTTTAAAGAAAAATCAACGACATGATTCAAGAAAGGTTTCTATCCTTAAGAAAATTATGGGATGTTTCTAATGACTAGAGGACCACTTGGACCATTTTTGTTGATTTTTAAATTATATTTTATTTATTATAATTATTTTGAGTTTTAGTGTATTAATTAATTATAAAATAAAATTAAAGTTAAAAAATAGATTTTATATTTTTCTTAAATCTCTCTGACCTCAGGGAGTTCAGAGAAATAAATTTTTTAATTTTCTGATTTTTCTTTGATTTATTGGAATTATTTTAGTGAAAAAGGTTAAAAACTCATTTTTTAATATTAAAAATTACATTAAGCCTTTAAAATTCAATATCTTACCCTAGGGAGTTAGAAAAAATATTTGGTTTGTTCCTAAGTGATTAGTAATCAAAATGTAACATTTTCATGATTTTTAATATTTTTATGATTTTTATTATTTTTTAATTATTAAAATATTAAAATATTATGAAAAATCAACCTTTTTAGAAAATTCCAATTTTAATTTTCCTGAACTCTCCTGATATCAGAGAAGCCCCAAAACCATTTTTGTGAATTTTTGAAAAGTATTTTTAGAGTTATGAATTTTTAAAGTTCCATTTTGCTTATGAGGCTTAATTAATCCATTTGGTAGGGTTAATCAAGTCCAATTGTTTCAAATTTTTATGTGAAGTTCCTCTGATCTTAAAGATCAGTGGAGAATTATTTTCAAGTTAATTTGATGTGTGGTTAATCCTAATTAATTCAAATTCAATTTTAGGGGTTTAGGCCAATTAAGGTTATTATGAATGAATTAACTCGAAACATATTTTTCATAGGGTCTTCTGGTCCTAAGGAACATTACCAAACTTTCCTAGAATTTATTTCACAACATGCTAATTATTGGAATTAAAATACCTAAAATAGTGACATGAAATTGAAAATTCAATAACTTTTCACAGAGACGGCCTCTGACCTTGAAAAATTCAGGGAATGTTTCCAAGATCAGAGGCTTCAAAAGCCCTATGGTCTCATGTCATGGTGAATTATCTATGCAAATGAAGAATCAAAATACTGAAAATAGTAAATAAATTATTAAAAATAAAATACTCATCCAATTAATTTGATTTCTTTTCCACATTATTCTCCTCAGTTCACTAAGCAAGAGGATATTTTTATTTTATTTTTGTGTTTTTTCTATGCAAAGATATGGATTTTTGAAGTTGTGGGCATTTAAATAATTGAAAAATACCCTATTTATCTACTTATCCACGCGGCGCCAGCGCAACATCTGCAGCTCCGAAAGCCCACGGGGGCCTGCGATTCACGTAACATTCCCTGGTCCGGCGCAATCTGAACCTTCCGCTCGATACACGCGCGATCAAATGACTCCCGGTCATTGTCTACGACTGGTGTGCACCCGTGACCGTCCTCATTAAAACCCTAAGATCTCACTCGATTCTCAATGGATTCTCGTGTTCTTATGCTCTATGGATTCGTCTTGAAGAGATGAACACATCCATATGGTTTATAGGCTATGAAATTAACCCAAACAAAATGGAGAATCACTGGATGCTCGAGAGGAAGAGTGAAATCATACCTTTGCTTAGAGAAGTGAAGCCTCGATCTGAGAGTTGTGTCACCTTCGATTGAGTCCAGGCAAGCTCCAGATGAAGTCTCTGGCTCTAGGGAATTGTCTAGGTATGAAATTGACCAAGGCCGATCACAAAGCTTGGAGGCTGGAGGCAATGGCTGGCCTGGTGAGGGGGCTTTTGCTAGGGAACTTCTCCTCTTGGTCTAGTGAAGGTGTAGGACCAATCAATTTGGAGATTGGCTCACTGTGGTGAAGTGTCCTCTTTTTTGGGTGGATTTTCAACTCAGAAATTGAGCTCTGTTAATGGGGATTAGGGCAAAGGAACACTGGGGATCAACTGCTCTATGCCCAGAGAAGGGTCTAGTATGATTTTGGCAGAGTTTTGGTAAGGTTTTTGTTCTACTCTTCTTTTGGCCGAGAGGAGCTGGTGTTTCAATAGGCACGGCTGGAGGGCTCACCAGGGGGTTTGATGGCTTGGATCAACTGCTTAGGGCAAGGGAAGAACAGCCATGGTGTTCAATTGGGCTGGGACAACTCAGCAAGGAGAAATTCAAAAATTGGCTCACATGGGTGCTCTCACCTGGTGGTTTCCGGCGGCCGTGGTGGTCGGCCTGGCCAAGGTCGTGTCACCCTCAATGTCGGGAGGACCGGTGTTGGATGTTTGTGCAAGCAATTGTCCAATGTCAAGTGTAAAGGGTTGGATTTAAGTGGTAAAGGGAGAAGAGTGATTTTGGGTTCACATGTGTCAACCCATGTATTTGGGCTTGGTTCACCTCCCCATGGTCTTATTTTGGGCCAAGGGGATCAGTTGGGTCAGCTACCATGGAGTGGTGAAGTCCCCATCAAAATAGTTTAAGTTAATTTTGGGTTATGGTGTTGCATTAATGAGGTTAAAATGGCCTAAGGAAGGCTTAGGAAAGGACAACCTTTTCTTGCCATTAATGGCTTTGTGATAAGTCAAACCCCCCTTGGCTTCATGTGGCTTGTCCATGGCTTCATGTGGCCCCATTTGGCTCATCCTTGGCTTAGGAAAAGTGGATTCATTTATATGAAAAAGGAATTTGGAGATTTTGGCAATTTAGTGAAAAATTTAGATGGTGCTTGATTTAGGTTGATTTGATGATTGATTTGGGACTTAGGAATGGATTCCAATTAAAGGGATGATGAGAAGGAATTGTCATGTGGGCTTTGGAATGGGTTTGGGCTTTTGGATTTCACTTTGGATGGGCTTTCAAGATGGTTTAGGGAGTGGGCTTTTAGATTTCAAAACAAATTTTAGGATGAAAATTTTGCAAAGGATTGGATCCAATAAGTGTTGAATTTAATTTAGGAATGTTTCATGAATGATTTGGAATCAATTTGAAGTGATTTAGAGTTGAATTGGGTTGAATTTAGGTCTTTTTTGGTTATGGTCAAAATGGATCCAATTAGGCTAACTCAGGTTAAAGTTGGGCTAATGTTGGATTTGATGTAAAATTAATGTTGAGAAATGTTCATGGGAGTGTCACAAAGAGTTTCCAACTTTGGTTGGGCTCTAATTTTGGGATTTGGGCCCATTTGGGTTAGGTTTGGGCTTAGGTCAATTTAAGGGATTTTGGTTTTGGGTTAGGTTTGGGTGGAGTTTAGGTTCAAATTTCGGGCAAATTAAGTTAGTGTTTTGTTTATGGGGATGTTAGGAAGGCTTTAGAAAAGATTTGGGGCCAATTGGAGTTGAATTGGATGGGTTTGAGCTAGGTTTAGGTCACGGGCCAAAATTGGGCCTTAGGCTTCAAATTGAAATTGGGCTCAAATGTCAATCAAATTAGACTTGGATTTGGTTTAAATTGATATTATGGATGTTGATTTGAAGTTTATAATTGAATTAAACCAAAATTGAGGTCAATTGGGGTGATTTGGTTTGACATTAGGTTCACTTTGGTTTAAAATGGGCCAAATTGGGGGTTTTTGTAAAAGTGGGGTAAATTAGTAAATTTGGCCCATGTTGTAGTTGAAAGAAATGAAATTAGTAATATTTGGGATTTTCTAGAATTTTTTGGGAATTTTCTGAATTTTTGGATTTTTGGGCATTTTGGGTATTTGGAGGGTATTGGGGGGTACTTTTGGAATTTTTGGTATTTTTGGCTATGGATGATCAATTTGAGTGGGGGGAAATGTTTAGGATTGATTTTGAGGAATTTTGGGTAATTTAGGTGAATTTGTAAATTTTGGGTAGTTTCAAGGGCTTTTGGTAGGTTTAGTAGGTGTAGGGCCCAAGGGGTCAAAAATTGAAATTTTGGAAAAATGAAGATTGATCAAATTTGAGTAAAATGGAATCACTTTGGTTGAGCCATGAAGCCATGAAGCCATATTAAGCCAATATGAGCCATGAGATGACTCATTTGAGGCATTCACTATGTTGTTCCTAACCCTCTTAGCCAGGGGCATAGGGGTTAAGGACCATCCATGTGAATTACCTACATGAGTCAGGAGGTCAAGTTGGGTGAGAGTGTGGTGTTAGGACTTGGAATGTGTGTGAGAGTGTAGTGTATGTGCAAGTAAACCCTCACCAGACCAGGCCACCCAGGGTATCCCTAAGGCCAAGAAGTCCTATAGGGAACTCATCCTTTAAACCTCAACATTTGATTTCAACCCTCTATGTGATTAAGGGTCTACAATCAAGCTTGTGGGGTTTGCAGGGAGTCAAGAGGTGTTTGAACTTCTAAAGGGTGGGTTTCACTTCTAGTCCTCTAAGATTAGTCAAAGGAAAAGCCTAAGACTAGATCCTAAGTACTAAAGAGAAGATAAAAAGACCTCATCAAAAATGAGGTCAACAGGGCTTCAAAGGTTTTCAATTTTAGTTTAATAATGGGCTTCAAGAGATGGACTATCTTATCATTATCTTCAATTTCTACACCTAGTCCACCTGTAGTGTCTCCTTTTGAACTTGTCAAAAGACTCTTATGAATAATACCCCCATATTAATATTCTTCATGTTCTGAATACAGTAATTCAGAACAACTCTATCTACAGTAACCTCGCTGTGATGTTTGGTAGGCAAAAGTCTTGTAGAAACGAAATAGTGCCATGCTTTCGATACAGGATTCAAAGTAGAAAGGGGGAAGTTAACTTTTAGTCTTTATTTAACCTTCCATTCCCTTTTTTTCATCAGTCAAAAAGTTTGCAATCGTATCCAATGCTTCATTCGTAATAGGAAAATTTTTGTATTCACATGAAAAAGGCGCTCTTAACTGATAAAATGCATTAATGCGAGCAAGGGTGAATTCAACCATTTGTCCTCTAACTAGTATGTATTCACTCTTAGAATAATACAAATTTGCATAAAACTCTCTAACAATTCCCAACATCTCTTCAGCAGTTAAAAAACAGAAAATCTCTCATTGACGATTCACAATAAATTATTCAAGCATACCTTCAGGATTTTCGAAGGCTTTCTCTTGAATACATTTCTTATTGTTAAGAAACATACTAAAGCATGAATAAGCCTTGAAATTCACAAATTTGCTGTCATCATAATTAAATTTTCTTTTCATTTTTGAAATTCTTGGAGCCATTTGTCTTAAAATATCAAATTTATCCAAATCAATTTCAAAATTGCAATGTAATGGACTCCAAGGTAAATGTAAATAGATAAGAACTCAAATACCATGAAAAATCTCCAAAGTTTCTAAAAAAACTTCAAAATTTTGATTCTTCCTAATGTAGGAGATTTCCAAGATAAAAATAAAAAAATTTAGGTTAAAGTGTAGTTCTTACAAAGAGAAGATGAAATCCGAACTTTTTCGGTCACAAAATCGCTTCAAATCTAAATGCTAGTGAGCCCTAGCTGTAAAAATCGGCCTTTGCTGGAGTTAGAAGATGATGGTTTGGGCAAAAATGGTGGGTCCCAGGGTTAAATCGCGAAAATTTGGAGTTTCAGGACTTTTTTCTTGTCTAGCGTTGTCTGGCGCTAGAGACAGCCCATTTGGTGCATTTTTCTGCTCTTATGGCCAAACTCTTAGTCTTTTGGCATGGTCCAACGCTGGTGACAGCGCCGTTCGGCTCTAATTCAAAAATTGGGCTTCCGACTTTCTTTTTCAATTTTGATCTTTTCAAGCCTGCTCCGACGTCTAACTAGTCTAATTAAGAATTGAATAACATTCTAAAGCCATGACAAATAATTTATCTAAACACACACAACCCAAAACATCACTTTCATATATAAAATCCAAGTTTCAGACACATACACATAACACTAAATACTACACATCATTAACCCATATAATTCTAAAATTTAGCGTCGATCACAACTATAACATAATAACGTTGAAAACTAAACAAGAAAGCAAATTCAAATATAACATACAAGCAAAGCGAAGCAAACACACAAACATAGAAATATAATAATCAAGTCTTCATTCTTCTTCTGAACTATCATCAACTCTAAGATCTCTAATTGATTGAGCGTGAACGAACAAATTATAGAACGGATGAAACGGGAATTCCTCGGGAGAATCCTCTTCAATCCAACTTTTCCTTTTCATCATCCGTGTCAAACTTCCTTCGAGATACCTAGAATGATCAAATTTCTCCTTCATTCTCCAATCCAGATGATCAAAGAAGTTAGATAAAGTGTTGATTTCATTCATTAGGTGTTGTACTTCCTTCTCCAATTTGTTAATTTTCTTCAAGATGATATGTGAACATTCAAGAAATTAAGGAGGAATAGGTGTTGACCCTTGAGATGGTTAATCTTTGATGATGCTCATGTCATTCATATTTCCAACTACCTGGTTATTATATGCATCTGCTGGGTCTATAAGCTTCCAAGCTAGAAGTACTCTTTCCCAGTTCTCATATGGCACTTATGATTGACTGTAGAGGAGAACTATGGTAGAAGGATGTCCAAGACCATACTTTGATCCATGAACGATCAATCCCAAAACAGACTTAACAATTATCAAACCAACATCAATATGCATCCTCATTTGAATACAGTAGTTCAGAATAGTGCACTCCTTAGTTACTTTACTGATTTTCATTGTTGGGAGCAATTTCGCACATATGAAATAATGTAAGTGCTTCGACGTAGGATTTAACAGTGTGGTCGAAAAACTTACATATTTGTTATCTCTTATCTCCTAGTCATCTTTTTCATCCATCAGATATCTATATATATCATTCATGTTGTCCTTCGTCGGGGCAAAATTTGAATAGTGGCAGATTGACACATTCTCAATCATGTATAAATCATTAATCTTTGCAGGAGTAAATGTCACAAAGCAACATCGCACATAGACTGATCCTTGGTTGATTCCATGAAGATTTGCATAAAACTCCTTCACAACCGGAACAACTACGGCGGTAGTAGTATAACACAATACTTCCCAACGTCTCTGAATAATAATTTCAACAATTCTAATGGTAGGATAATTCATACCTCGATTCATAAAGCCTCGCTCCTTAATCAACCTTATTTTTGAAATATTTTTGTTGAATAGGCGTTGCGCTTCAAAACCGATGAACTTTTTACTATTGAAAACTTGAAATTTTAAAGTTTCTATCGAGTCAGAATCCATTTGGATGAGATTTGGGATCTTCCTCTTCGTTCCTTTGATAGTTCCTGCGTCTAGGGGCAGTTTTTGGGAGTTCAAGTGGAAGAATTGCCGCCTACAACCACCAAAACTTGAATTTAAAGGCGAGAAACTATTTTCTGAATAGCAGTGCAGTCTAGCACTGATAACAGCGTCGTCCGACGCTAGTTCAAATTTTGCCAAACTTCAATTTGTCCAAATTATTTCCAAACTTCAATTCGAATCATTTCTCAAATGTTGTTAATGATAATTAAGTAAGAATAAAACTTAATTAAGTAAAAAAAAACATAAATAACAAATCAAACAAAGCAAACACTCAATAACTGTGGGTTGCCTCCCACAAAGCGCTTGGTTTAACGTCGTCAGCCCGACATAACTTTCAGTTATTCAGGTTGATCCAACATTAAAACCTCTTTAAAATTAGTTCTATTACCTTCAAAATATGGTTTTAATCTTTGTCTATTGACCTTGAATATTCTTCAAGATTTAGGGCCTTCGATAATCACAGCTCCAAATTGATATATTTTTATGACAGTGAAAGGACCTGTCCATCTAGATTTCAGTTTCATAGGAAATACTTTCAATCTTGTATTATACAATAAAACTTTTTGTCCTGGTTCAAATGTTTTTTTAACAATCTTCTGATCATGCCATATTTTTCTTCTCTCCTTCTATATTCTATCATTATCATATGATTGATTTCTGATTTCTTCTAATTCATTCAATTGCAACTATTTTTTCTCACCAACATCTTTCAAATTAAAGTTCAATTTCATTATCGCCCAATATGCTTTATATTCTAATTCAACTGAAAAGTGACAAGTTTTTTCAAAGATTAATCTGTAAGGGGACATTCCTATAGGAGTTTTATAAGCAGTTTTGTATGTTCATAAAGCAGTGTCTAATCTAGTAGACTAATCTAATTTCTCAAGATTATTGAATTTCTCCAAAAACTCATTTAATTTCACAATTAGATACCTCTACTAAACCATTAGTTTGGGAATGATAAGCTATAGAGATTCTATGCATAATATTATCTATTTCCATCAATCTCTGAATCACATTATTCTTAAAATGGGATCCTCCATCAGTGCTGATTACTCTAGGCATTCCATATATTGTGAAAATATTTTTCATTAAAAACCTCGAAACACTTCTAGCATGACTCCTAGGTAAAGCTATTGCCTCAATCCATTTTGATACAAACTAAACAACAATCAGTATATATATATTTCTAAATGAAGGTATAAATGGTCCCATAAAATCTAATCCCCAAGCATAAAAAATTTCAACTTCTAAAGTAAAATTAAAAGGCATTTCATTTCTTCTAGATATATTGCTTATTCTCTGACATCGATCACAAGATTTGATAAATCTTTAAACATATCTGAAAATTTTAGGCCAATAAAATCCAGATTGCAAAATCTTATGTGCAATTTTATGAATTCTGAAATGTCCTCCAAATTCTAAATCATGACATTCTCGAATAATTCTTTCAGTTTCTTCATAAGGCATATATCTACTAATAATAAGATCTTTACATTGCTTTTACAGATAAGGATCGTCCCAAAAAAAAAATTTAGCATCATGCTTAAATTTTTTCTGTTGTTGCATTGTTATGTCAGGTGGTAAAATATTAATAAAGATGTAGTTTACATTATCAGTATACCATAGTAAATTTCCTTCAATAATATTATTTAATTGCTCATCAGGAAAAGTGTCGGTGATTTCCTTTTCAAATTCATCTATATTAAGTTGTTCAAGTCTAGATAAATGATCAGCTATTTAATTATCAAATACTTTTCTTATAACGATCTCAAAATCAAATTCTAGCATTAAAAGTATTCATCAAATCAATCTTGATTTTGCATCCTTCGTTTACTTTAAATATTTAATAGCATAATGATTAGTATGCACTATACATTTAGCTCCAATTAAGTAAGATCTAAATTTTTCAAAGAAAAAAAAGCTAATAACTCTCTTTCTGTAGTGGTATATTTAATTTGAGCATCAGTCAGAGTCTTACTAGCATAGTATATAACTTTAGACATTTTATCATGTCTTTGCCCTAAAACAACTCCAATAGCGTAATCGCTAGCATTGCACATTAATTCAAATGGTTTCTCCCAGCCAGGTGAAACTATTATAGGGGCAGCGATTAATTTTTCCTTTAATAGATCGAAAGCTTTTAAGCATTCATCGTTAAAATCAAACTTTATATCTTTTTCCAAAAGTTGGCATAGAGGCTTAGTGATTTTTGAAAAGTCTTTAATATATCGCCTGTAGAATCCTACTTGTCCTAAAAAGCTTCTTACCCCTCTCACAGTTGTTGGAGATGGTAATTTTTCTTTAATTTGAATCTTCGCAGGATCTACTTCCAAGCCACATATTTTATGCCCAAGCACAATTCCTCATGCAACCATAAATTGACACTCTTATCAGTTTAGAACTAAATTTGTTCTTTCACATACCTCTAAATCTTTTTCTAAGTTGCATAAGCATGCATCAAATCAATCTTCAAATACTAAGAAATCATTCATAAATACTTCAATTCCATCATTAATTAATTTTCTAAATATTGATGTCATACATCTTTGAAATGTTGCAGGTGTATTACATAATCCAAAGGGCATTCTTCTAAAAGTAAAAGTTCCACAAGGGCTAGTAAATGTAGTCTTCTCTTGATCCTCAGGAGCAATAGGTATTTGGTGATAACCGGTATATCTATCTAAAAAGCAATAGTACTTGTGTCCAGCATGTCTGTCTAGCATTTGGTCTAAAAAAGGTAAAGGAAAGTTATCTTTTCTGGTGGCAGCGTTTAATTTTCTATAGTCAATACATATTCACCAACCAGTGACTTGTCTTGTTGGTATAATTTTATTTCGATCATTTATGTCAACAGTCACTCCTCCTTTCTTAGGAACACAATGAATTGGGCTTACCCAAACACTATCAGAAGTAAGATATATAATTCCAGCATCTAACCACTTTAAAATCTCTTTTTTAACCACTTCTTTCATTATTAGGTTCAGTCTCCTTTGTGGATCAAATCTTGGTTTATGTTGTACATTCAACAAAATTCTGTGCATACAGATCGATGGACTGATTTCTTTAATATCAACAATGGACCAACCAGAAGCCTTTTTTTATCTTTTAAGGTGTCCAATAATTTTTGTTCTAGATATTTATTTAAATTTGAAGATACAAAGACTAGTAAAGTAGATGATTCTCCTAACAACATATACTTCAAATGATTAGGGAGAATTTTCAGCTCAAGTTCAGGGGGTTTAATGATAGATGGAATTAAACTTTTTTCTCCATTTTCCATAGTATCCAATCTTTCTAATCTTTCCTGAACAAATTCTAACTTTTCATTCTTCATATCATCAAAATCATCTTCATTTTCACTTTCATATTCATCCTCACATTCCATATTTCTTCAAATATTTCTTTAAAATGATCTTCTCTCGAATAATCACAGATTTCCATTCAAAAGCACTCATCATCTTTTTCAGTTGAAGGGTATTTCATATATTTTAGAATATTGAAATTTACCTCTTGATCATTAACTCTCATGGTTAATTCTTTTTTTTGAACATAGATCATAGCTCTTCTAGTAGCAAGAAATGTTCTTCCCAAAATAATTAGAATTTCTTTATCTTCCTCCATATCTAATACAATAAAGCTCATAGGAAAAATAAATTTATCCACCTTTACTAATACATCTTCCACAACTTCTTTAGAATAAGTGATAGAACGATCAGCCAGTTGAAGAGTCACAGATGTAGGTGAAATTTCTCATATTCCCAATCTTTTGAAAGTTGATAAAGGCATGAGATTAATACTAGCTCCAAGATCTCATAAAGCTATAACGCATGGGATAGTGAAACTACCTAGGTCCTTAAGTTTTTCAGGAAGCTTCTTCTGAATAATTGCACTACACTCACTGCTAAGTGCAACAGTCTCATGGTCCTTAAACTTTCTTTTCTTTTTAAGAATATCCTTCATAAACTTTGCATAATCAGGCATCTACTCTAATGCTTCAACAAAGGGAATATTTATCATTAATTTCTTAAGAATTTCCAAAAACATTGCAAATCTGTTATCCCTGTTTTGTTTCTTTGGACTCTGAGGAAAAGGAGGAGGTGGTCTTTCAACAGTTATCTTCATTGGTTCTAGCAGATATTCATCAGGATATATCTTATTAGAACCTTTCTCAATGTTCACTTCCTCCATTTCAACTTCGACTTATTTTTAAACTCTTGGTTCCAATTCTTTTGCACTCCTTAATTGAATAGCCTTAATTTGCTCCTTATTTTGATCTTTTGTGTTGATCTCAACATTGCTAGGAAATTTCCAGAAGATCTATTATTAAGCACAATAAATATATGCCCCAATTGATTATCAATGTTCTTCATTGCAATGTTTTAAGCTTGAATTTGATTACCTATATTCATAATCATTTCTTCAGTAGACAACTTCTTTTCCTTAAATCATTGACTACTATTAAAACCATGAGGATAAGAAGGTCAATAATTAGTATTTCCTTGGTTGTTCAGATTTCCAACTGGATTAATAGGAGTATTTCCCCATTGCGGGCTAACAACAACATTGGTGTTATTCCAGTTGAAATTCGGGTGATTCCTCCAACTATGATTACAATAATTTGAATAAGGATTAATGACTTTGTTATTTATGGCATTCAATGTTTCATAAGACATTTGAGAGTCTATCATCTGTCCTGATAAATTTTCTTCTAACACTGAGGTGTTGGAGAATAATTCATTCCATATTGATCTATTTTCTTAGAAAGTGCAGCAATTTGAGAGACTATCATAGTTTTCACATCAGAATCATGAATACTAGCTACTCTCTTAGGATTTACCCACTCAGAGGGCCATTAAAAATTATTAGTAGCCATCTCTTCAATTAACGAGTATGCTTCATCAAAAGATTTAGACATTAATGATCCACCACTAGCAGCATCAATAATCGATCTCAAATATCCCACTAATCCAATATAAAATGTTTGAATTATTATACAGTCTGGTAAAGCAAGATGTGGACACTTTCTCAGAATATCTTTAAATCTTTCCCAAGCTTCATATATGGATTCTCCATCAAACTAACTAAAAGAAGTGATATCATTCCTCAGCTTAGCGATACACATAAAATATATTGTATTTTTATACACATTTTTATACTTATTTTTTATGATATTGCACTTTAATGGAATGTATTTTGTGTTTTTCTTGCAGGTATAATGAAAATGAGTGATTATGATGAAAGGAGTTAAATTGGGTCAAATTTGGAGAGAAAAAAAATGAAAAAAAAAAAATTGGACTTTGGTTGCTAACAGCCGCCTGGTCGGCGCTTAGGCGCCACAGTTAAAAATCGAATTTTCTACATTTTTGGCACCAATTGCTAGGAGTGTTTGAAGAAACTTTTGGTGGTGACTTTCTTAACATCCCATGGGCAGCAAATTTGAAAGAAGGGATACATCTTTTGGTGGATATATTGAATCTGGACAAGATTTGAATAGACACCAAGGCATCTTTTGGAAAATTATATCATGAAGACTTTTAGTTCTTTTTAGTGTGCTCTATTTTTAGTGTCTTTTTAGGGAGAGTAGTTTTAGTGTGTCATCTTTTAGTTTAAGCCTTCTTATAATTTCAAGGGTTCTTTTATACTTTTACTTTTTAGAGTTAGTTAGTTTAAGGAGAAAGGGTTGGTGTGAAACTTACTTTCCACCAATTTTATTCCATCCATTTATCTAGTTTTAATTGAAGTTTGAAGTCAGTTTCCAAGTCAATAGAGTTGGACGCCAACCTCTGTAGTGTTATACTGTGGAAAGTCAAGTTTCAAAGGAACTTCCGGAGTCTTGCGGAGAGGATTTTTAGATAAGTGTTTACTTCTGTTTTTATATTTAGTTTGTAATTAAGCTTGTTGTGTTTTCTTTATGATTTCTATTTTCAAATCAATATGTGCTTGTGTTTTCTCAATGAAATCTGAGTAGTTTTCTTTATCTTTTTCTTTCTTAAAAGAAGAAGTAATTAAATTATGTATGATTGTTGTGGAATGTATAAGTGCTTAAAGTTGGAATATATTGTGAAGATTTAATTCCATGAACTTAATTTACTTTTTAATTTGGCCAGTTAAGATGTTAAATTTTTTTGTGAGATTATGTAAGAACCAAAGCTGTATTGTATCAAACAACAATTATATGGATGAGAATTGTAGTTCATATAACTGAATGTAAATATATTAGGAGATATGTTTTTAATGCGGAGTAAAATTAGAGAATTTTATAGTGACTGGCTAAAGTTCTCTAATTTGGTTTGATATTTTAAATTTTGTTATGAGAAGTTAGCCCCCAAGTCGAGGAAATTGAGGGAACTTTAGAGATAGAGCTGGTATCTTCCTTGCCTAACCATTTTTAAAATTTTAAAATTTCAAATTAACCAATGTTTTTTATAGAACCAAGTAAGGGTAAAGAATAAATCTGCTCCTATTTATCACAACACATTTAAATACTTCCACAACAATACTTTCATAATTATTACTGCTTTATAAGATAAAGAAAAAGATATTTTATTTCCTAGTGTTTTATATCATTATTCAGTTTTGATAATTTTCATTTTCCTCTTAGCTTTTTATTAAAAATACCAAAAATAACTTTCGAACTTTAGAAATCAAAACATACTTTCAAAAGTCATTTATAAAGTAAAAATATAATTTTATTATTTCTTTAAAAAATTATTACGTTTCACTGTGGGTTCGATATCTCGGGCTTAATCAGAAAGTCCTATATTCTTGATAAACGATACGTATACTTACGTAGTATCCCATATTATAAAATCATAATTTTCATATCTAAAATGTAAGCATAAGTATTCGAGGATCAAGTTTTTGGCACACGTTGCCAAGGAAATTAATTAAAATTGCATTTTTAAAGAAAATTAAGAAAAATTTAGATTTTGACTTTTCTTAGTTTTTGTTAGTGTGTTGTGTTCTATTTTATTTTCTTGTTGTATGTGTAGTTCAGGTTCTAAGGGACTTATGCCTTACGATTCTGAATTTGAAGGAACTATTAGAAAAATCAAAAAAATTAAAATTCTAAAAAAGATAAAAATATTCAAGAAATGGAAAATCATCGAAATCAAAATGTTGGCATCCATCAAGAATTCAGAGCTTTAAGAGATTATGCTAACCCTACAGTGGATGAACTTCATGGAAGTATTCAACACCTCGTCGTAGTCGCTAATTCCTTTGAACTTAAACTCGCTATTATCCAAATGATGTCTAATAATCAGTTTGGGGGAGCAACAACCGAAGATCCTAATTTGAATTTTGCTAATTTTTTAGAGTTGTGTGCTACTTTTAAATATGATGGTATTTCAGATGATGCAATTAGATTCAGATTTTTTCCTTTCTCACTAAGGGATAAAACTAAGATATGGTTAAATTCGTTAGCACCTAGATCTATAAGAACTTGGGGAGATATAGCACAAAAATTCCTTGCTAAATATTTTCTACCATCGAAGACTGCGAAGTTGAGAAATGATATTATATCTTTTTGTCAGTTTGAAGGTGAATCAATATATGAAGCATGAGAGAGATTTAAAGATCTCAGGAAATATCCACATCATTTAATACCAGATTCGTTAATAATTCAAACCTTTTACAATCGATTAGTTGGATCTCATAGATAAAATATCGATCCTGCTGGTGGTGGATCATTAATGTCTAAATAGTTTTCTAATGCTTATGCTTTAATTGAAGAAATGAATACTAATAATTTTCAATGGCCTTCTGAAAGGTTAAATCCTAAAAGGTAGCCAGTGTTCATGAAATGATGCTCTTGCAATGTTAGCAAATCAAGTTGCTGTAATTTCAAGGAAGATAGACCAATTTAGGAAGAATTTTTCTCAGCCAAATTCCATGATTGAAGAAAATTTATTAGGCCAAATGGTTGATTCTTATTCTTCACCAGAAACTTTGAATGCTATAAGCAAGCCTAATAACCCATATTCCAATTATTATAACCCAGGTTGGAAGAATCATCCAAACTTTAACTGGAATACCAATAATCAGGGTGGTATTAATCAACAATGGGGGAACTACCATGTAAACTCATCGGGGAACTGAAACAAACAAGGAAATAACAATTATAGGCTAACCTACCCTCCATATTTTAACAATGCTTTACAACTAAAGGAGAAGAAGTTATCTATTGAAGAAGTCGTATCACATATGGGAAATCAATTGCAAATTCAAGGAGCAACCATCAGAAATAATGAAAATCAATTGGGGCAAATTGAATATTCATTAAGTAATAGATCCCAAGGGATGCTTCCAAGTAATACTGAAGTTAATTTAAGAGAAAAAAATAAAGAGCATGTAAATGCAATTCAATTGAGAAGTGGAAGAGAGTTGGAAGGTAGAGTTTAAAAAGAAACTAAAGTAGAGAAATAAGAGATTGAAGAACCAAAAGAAGATGCTCCGAAAGGTTTGGAAAGACCAATTTCTCCACCTAAGGTTGATTTGGAGAAGCCACCACCTCCATTTCCTCAGAGACTTCGTCAACAAAAATTGGATAAGCAATTTTCAAAATTCTTAGGGATATTTAAGAAGCTTACCATTAATATTCCATTAGCTGAAGCCTTAAAACAAATGCTTAGTTATGTTCAATTTATGAAGGATATTCTCAACAAAAAGCGGAAGTTTGAAGATAATGAGACGGTTGCACTTAGTTAGGAGTGCAGTGCAATAATTCAGAAGAAACTTCCTGAAAAGCTTAAAGATCCTGGTAGTTTCACAATTCCATGTGCAATTGGAGATAGATTCTATGGAAAAGCTTTATGTGATTTGGGTGCAAGCATTAACCTTATGCCTCTATAAATATTCAAAAGACTGAGATTAGGAGAAATAACTCCAACTACTATAACTCTGCAATTAGCATATCGTTTGATCACATATTCAAAAGGATTTATAAAAGATGTTTTCATTAAAGTGGATCAATTTATCTTTCCTATTGATTTCATTGTGCTTGATATGGAAGAAGATAAAGAGATACCCATCATTTTGGGAAGACCTTTCCTAGCAACAGGCAAAGCAATGATAGATGTACAAAAAGGGGAATTAACGATGAGGGTTAATGATCAAACTGTTACATCTAATATTTTGAAATCAATGAAATATCCTGCAAGAGGTAAGGATGATGAATGTTATAGGATGGATGTTATCAGATATTTGAGTGAATGTCATTTCAAGTCAACTTATGAAGAAAATCCTGAAAGAGAAGAATTGAAACATAAGTAAGAAGAGGAGTTACATCATTTTGAAGATTTTCAAGAGGAGGAATTAAATTATGTTCATGAAAATTTTGAATTGTTGGATATGACTGAAAAAGATGAATCTTTTGGTCCATCAATTGAAAAATCTTCTGAACTTGAGTTAAAAATGCTTCTTGATCATTTGAAGTATTTTTTTCTGGGTGAATCCTCAGCTTTACCTGTTATAATTTCATCTCAATTGACTGAAAAAAAGAAAAGAGTTTGGTTGAAATTTTAAAGAAATACAAGAAAGCCTTTAGATGGATTATTGCTCATATTAAAGTAATCAGTCCTTCAATTTGTATGCATAGAATTCTTATGGAAGATAATTACAAACCTAGATTTGATCCCCAAAGGACATTAAATCCTATCATGAAAGATGTTTCTAAGAAAGAAATTTTGTAGTGGTTGGATGCTGGAATTATCTACCCTATTTTAGATAGTGCATGGGTTAGTCCTATTCACTGTGTTCCTAAGAAAGGAGGAGCAACTGTGACGATTAATGAAAAGAGTGAAATGATTCCAACAAGACATGTTACAGGGTGGCGAATATGCATTGATTATAGAAAATTAAATCTTGCCAAAAGGAAAAATCATTTTCCACTCCCATTTCTGGATCAGATGCTGGATAGACTGGCTAGGCATAAATACTTTTATTTTCTGGATGGATATACTGGTTACCACCAAATTCAAATTGCTTTTGAGGATCAAGGTGTTTAGCATTCCTTATGGTACGTTCGCTTTTAGAAGAATGCACTTTGGTTTATGTAATGCCCCTGCTACATTTCAGAGATGTATGATGGCTATTTTCTGCGACTTAATTGAAAAAGGGATTGAAGTTTTAATGGATGAATTTTCAAATGTTTGGAATTTCATTTGAATCATGCTTATAACATTTGCCTAAAGTTCTAAAATGCTGTGAAGAAACTAATTTGGTCCTTAATTGGGAAAAATGCTAATTTATGGTAGCAGGAGGAATTGTATTGGGAAATCAGATTTCAGAAAAAGGTTTAGAGGTAGATCCTGCGAAAATTCAAGTTATCTCTAATTTACCTTGCCCAACCAATGTAAGGGGAATTAGAAGTTTTCTGTGACATGTTAGATTCTACAGGCGTTACATCAAAGACTTTTCAAAGATTACAAAAACCTTTATGTAGTTTACTGGAAAAGGATGCAATTTTTTATTTTGATGATGATTGCCTAAAAACTTTTGAAACATTAAAAGAAAAATTAATCACTGCACCTGTTATAATTTCACTAAATTGGGAAAAACCTTTTGAACTAATGTGTGATGCTAGTGATTATGCTATTGGTATCGTTTTAGCTTACAAATATGATAAAATTTTCAAAATTATTTATTATGCTAGTAAAACTCTTAATGATGCTCAAATTAATTATACCACTACTGAGAAAGAGTTATTAGCTATAGTATTTGCCTTTGATAAATTTTAATCATATTTAATTTGAACTAAATATGTGGTGCATACTGATCATTTTGCTATAAAATATTTAACGAAAAAGAAGGATGCGAAGCCGATACTGATTAGATGGATTATTCTTTTGCAAAAAACTGATTTTGAGATAGTAGATAGGAAGGGTTCTGATAATCAAATTGCTAATCCTTTATCAAGGCTTCAAAATGAAAAATCTCTCTGTGATGCTGAAGAAATTAATGAACATTTTCCTGATGAAAAATTATTCACTGTTAATGAGTGGCGTGTTCCGTGGTATGCCGACATAGTAAACTTTATTGTCAGTAATTTTATACCCTATGGTTTGACATACAAGGAAAAGAAAAAATTTATGTCTGATGCTAAGACTTATTTTTGGGATGACTCATTTTTATATAAATAAGAAAAGGATCTTATAATTGGAAGATGTATACCTTTGTTTAAGAAATTATTCAAAAATTTCATGATTCTGATTATGGGAAAAATTTTGGAGTTGATAAAACTTCAAATAAAATCTTACAATCTGGAGTTTATTGGCCTACAATTTTTAAGGATACGAATGCTTATATTAAAAATTGTGATAGATGTCAGCGTGTAGGCAATATTTCTAGAAGAAATGAGATGCCCCTCAATTATATGTTGGAAGTTGAAATATTTGATGTTTCAAGGTTAGATTTCTTGGGTCCATTTACACCATCTTTCAGAAATATTTATATTTTAATAGCAGTAGACTATGTTTCCAAATGGATTGAAGCTATTGCTTTACCTAGATGTGATGCTCAAAGTGTTGCAAAGTTTTTAAGAAATAATATATTTTACAGATTTGGAATACCAAAAGTAATCATAACTGATGGGGGAAGTCATTTTAAAAATGCGATTATTGAGAAGTTAAAAAAGAAATATCATATAAATCATTGCATTACTACTGCTTATCATCCGCAGACAAGTGGTTTGGTTGAATAATGAAATCTTGAAATGAAAAGAATATTGGAAAAGACTGTTAATCCAAATAGAAAGGATTCTTCAATCAAACTGGATTATGCTTTGTGGGCCTACAGGACTTACTATAGAACCCCTTTAGGAATGTCCCTATACAGGCTGATTTTTGGAAAAGCTTGTCATTTGCCTATTGAACTTGAGCATAAAGCATATTGGGCTATTAAAGAGTTCAATTATAATTTGAAAGATGCTGTCGAGAAGAGAATATTGCAATTAAATAAGCTTGAAGAGACTAGGAATGAATCTTATGAAAATACTAGGATTTATAAGGAAAAGATGAAGTTATGACATGATCGGAAGATTCTTACTAAAAATCTTGTGCCAAGACAGAAAGTTTTGCTGTATAATACCAGATTGAGAATTTATTATGGAAAACTTAAGTCCAAGTGGAAGGGTCCATATATTGTGATAATAGTTTATTCCTATGAAACCGTGTATATTCAAGATCCTAAGACTGGAAAAATATTTAAAGTTAATGGTCATAAACTTTAACGTTATTTTTCAGTCGATTAACTTAAATCCGATGAGGATGTGATGTTGGCTCACTCAGAATGAGTTCTGGGTATGTAAGGATGAAGACGTTAAACCAAGTGCTTTGTAGGCGGCAGACCATAGTTATCAGTGTGCTTTTGCTTTATGTTTACTTTGTGTTCTTTGTTTGGTTTGTTTTTATGTTTTTTAGTAGTATTTTAGAGTTTTTATGTTATAGTAGTGTTTATTTGACCTTATTTTATGACTTAGAGGAGTTGGAATGAAGTTTTCGACATTTGACAGACCTGTGCTAAATTGAGCACTGGCGGCTAAGCACCGCCTAGTTGGCGCTTAGGCGCCGGAGTTACAAAACATGTGATTAATGAGGTTCTAGAAGCCTAGTTCGTGGGAAAGTGGTTTTAGAAGTTATTTTGGAGTTTTAAAATGTGTAAGGGCGGTTTATGCACTTCTAAAGTCTATTAAAAGGCCCTGGACTAAGAGAAACACTTGCCCCAAGTCCTATCTTCATTCCTGAGTCTTAAGAAGAGTGTTTTGAGTGTATCATGTCCTCCTGGGCAGATGTGATCAAGAAGAAAGAGGATTCTGACTAGAGTAAGTTCATTAGTGATAGTGCTAAAGAGTTATTTAAGGGATTTCTCAACGTTAGTATTTAAGGAATTGCAGAAAAGATTGCAAAGATCGAAGCCCGAGTGACTTCAATCGAAGTAAAGATTAATGAAACTAATGCACATTTGGAGCACATGGGATGGCAACTCAAGATACAATTCAATCATACAAGTCACGTGGAAGAAGCGGACAAGGCGATGTTCCTGAAGAATAAGTGTTTATAAGAAGAAGATGTAAGAGTGTTCAATCATCGCTCGTTCTATCAAATTTATATTCCTGAAGGGTCGAATGAAAATAATAGTGGTTCTGGATATATTCCGCCTACTGGAGAGTGGAATTAAATGTTTGTTTGATATTGTGGTTTGTTTTAAGTATCTTATGTTTTATGTGTTTGATGTTTTAAGTGTTTAATGTTTTATGTTTGTGTTTTGTTGCACTTTAATGTGTGATTGTCACATCTTAGTTATGTAAACCTATCATTATGATTATTGAGTCTTTTGTATCTAGGAAATTTCATCCAAAGTATTTGGATTGTATTAAGTGTTGTTTGTTTTTAATGAATATAAGTTTTTGTTTGTGATAAACTTGATGAGAGTTGATGATATTTAAATTTGAAATTGGAGTATTTGGAGATTTATAGGAAGAAATAATTATTTTGAGAAGTTTAAGGGTGATTAACTATGTGCTTAAGTGCATTTTCTTAATTGTGAAAATCTTAGCACTGGCGGTTAAGCGCAAAAATGTCGGTGCTTAAGCACCAGATTTCGCGGCTAAGTGCCGAAGGCCTAGCGCAGCAACGACGGTTCGCGATAATTGATTTTCAGTAGTTAAAACCCGAAGATCACTATTTTAACTTCCCCTATCATCTTCTACTTCAGCTTTTTGCGAAAAAGTAGCCAAGGGCATCAAAATATTGGATCATTTGAAAGTTGATTTCAAAAAAAATTGTTAGATTTGGATTCCTTGAGGTAAGACCACTACTCCTAAGTAAAATTTTTTTATTTTACCATGTATTTTGAGTATATTTTGGAAGATCCTAAAATCACTATTCATGGTAAAAATTTTAGGAAAATGATGAAAAATTACTTGGATTTAGTGGAAATTAATTTTGGCAGCTAATTTAGCAAGTTTAGTTTGATTTTAGAATTTATGGTAATTTTTCGTGAAAATTTTAGAAATGGCACCAATGTCAAAGCGTGCAAGAGAAAAGACATGATTTGATTCTGACAAGTTTGTTAGTACGAGGGCTGAGGAACTATACATTGACGCATTGTAGTCACGTAAATTGATTCCTGAGCGAGTGTTCAGTAAACCATGAGAAGGTATTGAAGAGATAATTTATAGAAGGAATTGGGAGAATTACTGTTGCTTCTCCGCTGTTCCTGTTGTTTCTGTGGTAAGAGAGTTTTCTGCAAACTTACCTACAACATAATAGAACTTGGTGATGTTGAGGAGGAATGGAGTACCTTTTACATCTGCTGTAATCAATATTTTTTATCGACTGCCTCCTGATAAGTTTTATTTTTATTCTAACTATCATCCTAATGAGGGAGAGTTGGATGAGATAATGACATTTTTTACTGATGGAAGAGGATTATGGAAGATAACTAATGATAGAAGAGTCAATTTTCAGGCCTCTAAGTTAAATGCCATTTATAAAGCATGGCATTATTTTATCTCATCTAAGCTGTTGCCTTCAAGTCATACTAGTGAAGTTACAAGGGAGAGAGCTGTGTTGAACTATTGTATTCAGCAATAAAAGCCCATAAATATTGGAGCAATCTTTTATGATTACATTTTGATTTGTGCTAAATCTACCACTACTACAGGTATGAGATTTCCATCCTTGATTCAATCATTATGTGAGCGGTCCGATGTTAAATTTGAAACTTAGGAAGAGGTTCTTTAGCATGTGAAACCAATTACCAGTGTAAACATTGGAGCTTATACTGTACATTCAGAGTTTGGTTGGAGAGGAGGATTTGGTAGGTCTTCTACTGCTTCTGCTTCTGCTTCTGCTGCTTCTACTTCCCGTGCTACTACTTCGAGAGTTTCATCATCTACTGATTCACAGACTGGTTTATTAAGAAAGATTTTGAAGAAGGTGAGTCTTACTCATGAGAATGTTAGAGACAAGGATGGTAAGATGGATAATACAGAAAGATATATTGTAAAACATAATCAATATGAGGAGAATTCTCAGCATTATTTGGATAAATTGATTAGTGGTGATCAGAGTGCTGAGATGCCCCCTCATCCTTTTTATATAGCTTATGTGCCATCCAGAGATTGGAACGAGCAAGATGATGTCGGCACTATTTTTAGGTTGTGTTGTATTTTAAAAGGGGTCGCCTAACAGAAGTTGTCGGCGAATTTAAATTTTAAATTTAATTTAAATATATATATAATTTAGAAAGTAGTATTTGATTTTGAAAATAATTTAAAATTTGAGATTGAACCGATCTCACATCCCAAATAGTTTATATAAACGAGCACCACACCATAAACCGTGTATCTATCCCTAAGGATAGACACACCGCTCGACGGTGGGGCTCGATCAAATAAACTAGAAGTTTTGTGACATCCGTTTGGTCCGCGAACCAATTTTATAAGCCGACAAAATTCCCTCGCTTAATATGAAAACATTAAACAGGGTTTATATTACCTCGGGTTCTTTAAAATTCCCTATAAGGGCAAGCCCCTATAGTTAATTACATCTTAAGTGATGGGAATCACCTAAGAAAACTCTCGATAATAATCAATAATTCTGCTCTCAAGGATTTCAAAGTTTAAGTTTTTCAATGGATTGAAATTTTGGAATTTCAATAGGGAATGGATCAAATTCGGAACATTTCGTTTTGTGAATCCAAAGGAAGAAAGGTAGGAGAAATCACTGATTCGAAGTGAACTTCGGTAATTTCCCGACTATTCTATTGTTTGGCTTGAATTTAGGAAAGACCTAATGTTTATTTAGTATTTCAATCTTGCTAATTTTAATTAATTAGGGCTTATATTTGTATGATAAAATCAAACAAATAGCCTAGAAGATATGAGGTTTTATGTCGTATCGGACGACTACCTCGGAATCCTAAGACCGGTTAGGGCTTAATTTACATGACATGATCATGCAAATGCCTAATGAAGAGTTGAGGATTTATGTTGCACTAGGCAAGCTACCTCGAAGTCCTATGGCTTTGTTGTTTAATTCTAAGAAAGTTTTGCTGAAGTAGGTTCAAGTTTTGCTGACGACGATGGCCGTGCTGCCCACCATGCTCCAAGCTCCTTGTTGTTGCAGAGGTTTAGTTTTAGAAATTATAAATCAGGGGATGAGAAAAGTGTTTTGGTTTAGAGAAGTCTTAATTTCCAAGTGTTTTTGTATTTTGATTAAAACAAATCTTAAAGTTGATTATAACGACACCGGTTAAGATCCCACGGTTCCATCCTTCCGGCATCATTATTTTTATCGGATTCACTTAGTCCGGATGAATTTGCTAAACTCAACTGAATGAGTTCCACACTTTCTTTTAGACCGTGTGAAATCCCGTTAGCAACACGTAGGTTACATCATCCGAGGTATTCCCGATCATCCAACAGGACGTTTTAATTTAGTTGCAATTGTAGTTTTGTGTTCTGTTTGTGATTAAATTTTGAGTTGTTTTATATTTTGAAATGTTGTGGCGGTGAATTTTATCTTGTAATGACTTTTAACTTAGTTTTGGTTTCAGTTTTAGGGACTATCCTAAAGGTGTGGGTTTTCATGCAACAGTTGTTTTATCATGCAACAAAAGTAAAGTGCATTTGCAATAAAGTAAATTGCATTAAAATAAAAGCGTACCTGGAGGGTCTTCCCGTCATCCCAAGCTGCACTTAAAACACAATTAGAATATTTAAGCAAGTTCCTAGGTAAAGCTAAGGGAAGGGTTATGGTTTTCTACCAAATTCCTAAT
Source organism: Papilionanthe hookeriana x Papilionanthe teres (assembly GCA_022702705.1). NCBI lineage: Eukaryota > Viridiplantae > Streptophyta > Magnoliopsida > Asparagales > Orchidaceae > Papilionanthe > Papilionanthe hookeriana x Papilionanthe teres. The sequence goes on from CM040424.1 coordinate 154,780,421, forward strand.
CCTATAGCTAGTCATCTCCTATGACGTCTAGGTTCTTCATGTTTTTGTTTGAAGACGATTTTCTTCATCAAAGAATAATTAAATCCAATTGTTCTTATAAATATTCTATCATATTGAGGAAGTGCTTAAGAAGAATCTTAAACATCTTTTCAATATTTTTAGGATTGTTTTTAAGTCCAAATGAATTTAATTATATAAATGAATCAATCGTCCGAGGTTTTCAAGTTTTGTTAACTCGCCTAGTTGAACTAGGACATTTGAATATCCTATGAGTGAAGTAACACTTCATTTAATGTTTTATTTAGGAGTTCTGATAACTAAAGCTTTCAAGGGTAAATTAGTATTCAAATGATTTGATTTAAGTTAAAGGGTTTAAATTTGGAATAGTGTTCAAGTTGCTTTATATTTAGTTTCTTTCTTGTTTTAGGTGATGTTATATTTAATTCAACTTAATTTAATTGAGTTTTAATTTAATTTAATTTAATTCAATTTAATTTGATTTGATGTTTAATTAATTTGATTTGATTTAATTTTAATTTAATTTGATTTGATTTAATTTAATTATTTAATTTTAATTTAATTATTTAATTTTAATTTAATTTAATTTTATTTTATTTAATTTAATTTGATTTAATTTAATTTATTTAATTATTTAATTTAATCTAATTTAATTTAATTTTAATTTAATTTAATTATTTAATTTAATTTAATTTAGTTTAATTTTAATTTACTTTATTTTTAATTTTAATTGAAATTTTAAATGTGTTTAATAATTTAATTAAGTCTTTTAATATTTTAAATTTGAATTATCATTTTAATTAAGAGTTAAGTATTAATGATATAATTAGTTTAGGGATTTTAAATTAAAGAATAAATCTCTTCCTAATAAATATCCCTTATTTTAATAATTCCAATTTATTATTCTTCCAAATTTAATCCATTATTTAATTAAAGTTTAATCATTTTAAAATTGTTTAATGGGTTTCTACCCTTTAATTATTTAAATTTCAATCATCCAAATCAGATTAAGATCAAATATTTTACTTGTTGATTTTTTATTAAACCTAAAGTTTTAATTAAGGGTTAAGAGTTTAATTACCATTTTACCCCTTAAGCTTAATAATTTCATAACTCACTAAATTGAACTCAAATAAACTTGAAATTTTTATGTGACTTCACTCATGTGTCAATAAAGACATGAGAGGAGAAAATGTGATTTTTCTGTATTTATTTTATTTATATAATTATTTTTGGTGGAAAATAGAGATTTTCAAGGAAAATTTGATAACATGACCAAAGGAAAGTTTCTGTCCTTAAGAAAATTAGGGGACATTCCTAATGACCAGAGAAGCACTTGGACCAATTTTGGTGATTTTTTTGAATTATATTATTTTTATTATAATTATTTTGAGTTTTGGAGTGTTAATTAATTTAAAAATAAAATAAATGTTGAAAAATGGATTTTATATTTTTCAAAAATCTCTCTGATATCAAGGAAACAAGAGAAGCAAATTTTGCAATTTTCTCGATTTTTCTATGATTTATTATAATTATTTTAGTGAAAATGCTAGAAAATACATTTTTTAATTTTAAAATTACCTTAAAGCTTTAAAATTCAATATCTCACTAAATAGACCTAAGAAAAATGTGGGATTTGTTCCTAAGTGATTAAAATTCAAAATGTGACATTTTGGTGAATTTTATTATTTTTGTGATTTTTATTATTTTTTAATTATTAAAAATATTAAAATATTATTAAAAATCAACTTTTTTAGAAAATTGAAATTTTAATTTTCTTAGATTCCCCTGATATCGAGAGGCTCCAAAACCAATTTGATGAATTTTTGAAAAGTATTTTAAAAGTTATGAATTTTTAAATTTTAAAATGGCTAAGTGACTTAATCAACCCAATTAATGGGGCTAACCAAGTCCAATCGACCTCAAATTTTTATGGTGGATTCCTCTCGATCCTAAAGGTCAGTGGAGAATTGATTTCAAGTCAATTTGATGCCTGGTTAACTCTAATTAATTAAAGATCTATTTTGGGTATTTAAGCCAATTAGGGTTGTTTTGAATGAACTAAGCCAAAATCTATTTTTCCTAGGGTTCTCTGGTCATAAGAAACATCACCAAATTTTCCTAGAATTTATTTCACAACATGCTATTTACTGGAATTAAAATACTCAAAACGAGTGACTCGAACTTGAAAAATCAAGAACTCTTCATAGGGATGGCCTCCGACTTTGGAAAATTCAGTGGAATGTTCCCAAATTCGGAGGCTTCAAAAGCCCTATGGTCTCATGCCATGGTGAATTGTATGCATGCATGGAGAATTAAAACAATGCAGAGAGTAAATAAATTATAAAAAATAAAATATTCGATGAAATTAAGTGATTTCTTTTCCACATTATTCTCCTCTCTTCACCGAGCAAGAGGGTATTTTTATTTTATTTTTCCGATTTTTCTACACAGTAGATATGAATTTTTGAAGTTTAGGGAATTAAATAAATCAGAAAATACCCTATTTTTCTATTTATCCACGCGGCGCCGACGCATCCTCGGCAGCTCCGAAAGACCACGCGGTGCGCTCCCATTCGACGCCGCCACCTGAGTCAGCAGCCCGGGCCCCGCGGTTCTCGTACCGTCTCCTGGTCCTACGCCATCTGAGCCGTCCGTCCGCGCGTGTATCGAATGGACGGCATCCGTTCATCGTCCCCAAGTGTTCTCACCCGAGAGCCATCCACACTAAATCCCTAAGATCTCACTCGATTCTCAATGGATTTTCATGTTCTTATACTCTATGGATTCGTCTCAAGAGACGAACACATCTATACGGCTAACATGCATCGAAACTAAGGCATTTGAAATGGAGAATCTCCGAAGCTCGGGATGAAGAGTTAGCTCATACCTTGGCTCGCAGAAGTGTGGCTTCAATCCGAGAGTTGTTGCACCTTCGATCGGGTCCCGGCAAGCTCCGGATGAAGTCTCCTGGTCCTGGGAATCGTCCGGATATGATTTCGACCAAGCCCGATCACAAAGCTTGGAGGCCGGAGCAACTAGGTGGCCTCGGAGATGGGGCTTTTGATGGTGGACACCTTCTCGTCTCGGTGAAGGTGTAGAGCCAATCAATTTGGAATTGGCTCACCGTGGAGAAGTGTCCTAGTTTTGGGTGGAATTTCAACTCGAAATCGAGCTTACAGAGGAGAAATGGCAGGGGGATTTCACCTGGGGATCAAGTGCTCTAAGGATGGAGAAGGGTCCGGAACAATTTTGGCGAGTTTTGGCAAGGTTTGTGCTTCTCTTCACTCATGGCCGAGAGGGGTGGAGTTTAAATAGAGCTGGCTGGGGCCTCCTGTGGGAGTTAGGGCTCGGGATCGAGCCTGCTCCGGTGAGGAGAAGATCAGCCATGGTAGCCACCGGGGATGGGGCAGCTCAGCAAGTGAGAATTTCAATGTTGGCTCACATGTGAGCTCTCGGCCATGGTGTTTTCCGGCGGCCCGGTGGCCGGCCGGCCGTGCATGGGTCACCCTCAAGGTCAGTGGGTCAGTGGCCGGAGGTTTGTGCAATCAATCGGCCATGGACATGTGTAAAGGCTTTGATCCAAAGTAGAATGGGGCATGGCTAGTTTTGGACCTAAATGGGTCAACCCACCCATTTGGGCTTGGTGCACCCTTCAAGGTGGCTTTGGATGCTGTGGGGGATCAAAGGGATCGACTTGGTTTGGCATGGAGAAGTCTCCATCCAAATATATTTGGATTAAATTTAAGTTTAGGTGAAACATGATTAAGGCTAATGAGCTTTAGGGATTAAGGAAAGCCCCCCTCTTCTTACCCAATATGACATGGTGGAGTGTCCAAAGCTCTCATGGCTCACATGTGGCTCATGCATGGCTTCATGGCTCACCTTCGCTTGGCAAAAAGTTTCGTCAATTTCATAAAAAAGGATTTTGGATAATTTGGTGGAAATTTGGATGAAGCTTCATTTAGAAATATTTGATCATTGGTTTAGGACTTAGGGATGATTTTAATTGAAAGTATGATGAGGGGAAATGTCATATGGGCTTTGAAGAATTTTTGGGGTTTTGGATTTGGTGGAAGTGGGCTTTTAAAATGGTTTAAGGAATGGGCCTTTAAGTTTAAATATGAATTTATGGATGGGAATTTTGTAAAGAGGTTGGGCCAAATAATTGTTGGGTTTAGCTCATGGATGTGTCATGAGTGATTTGAGGCAAATTTGGGGTAGTTTGGGCTTGAATTGGGTTGGATTTGAATTCTTTTGGTGAATTGGCCAATATAGGTCCAAGTGGGCCAAGTTGGGCCAATGTTGAGCTAGGGTTGAAATTGATGTAAAATTAATGTTGAGAAATGTTTATGGGAGTGTTTCAAAGGAGTTTTGACTTTGGTTGGGTTTTGATTTTGGGGTTTGGGTCCATTCGGGTTAGGTTTGGGTTTAGGTCAAAAATGAGCCTTTTAGCTTTGGGTTGAGTTTGAGTGGGGTTTGGGTTCAAATTTTGGGCAAATCATGCTAGGGTTTTGTTTGTGGGGATGTTAAGGAGGATTTAGAAAAGGTTTGGGGTTAATTGGAGTTGAATCGGGTGAGTTTGAGTTAGGTTTGGGTCATGGGTCCAAATCGGGCTTTAAGGCCAAAAGTGGAATTGGATCCAAATGTCAACCAAATTGGACTTGGATTTGGTCTAGATTGGTATTGGGGATGTTGAATTGAAGTTTAGAATTGAATTGGACCAAAATTGGGGTCAATTGGGTAGGTTTGGTTTGATATCGGGTTCACTTAGGGTTAAAATGGGTCAATTTGGGGGTTTTGACAAAAGTAGGGTAAATTGACAAAATTGGCCCATGGTGTAGTTGGACAAAATGAAATTGGGAATATTTAGGATTTTATGGAATTTTTTGGGAATTTTCTGAATTTTTGGATTTTTAGGCCAAGAAGGGTATTTTGGGTATTTGGAGGGTATTGGGAGGTATTTTTGGAATCTTTGGTATTTTTGGGTATGGATGATCAATTTGAGTGATGTGGAGATGTTTGGGATTGATTTTGGAAAATTTTGGGTAATTTGGAAATTTTGCAAAAATTTGGTAATTTCAAGGTTTGGGTAGGTTTAGTAGATGTAGGGTCCCGGGGGTCAAAAATTAAAAATTTGGGAAATTGAAGATTGGGTGAATCTAGGTGGAAAAAAATCATTTTGGTTGAGCCATGAAGCCATTTCAAGCCCATATGAGCCATGAAAGGACTCATTTGAGGCATTCACTATGTTGTTCCTAACCCTCTTACCAAGAGCTTAGGGGTTAAGGACCATCCATGTGAATCACCTACATGAGTCAGGAGGTTAAGTTGGGTATAGGTGTGGTTTTAGGACGTGTGTGGAAATGTAGTGTGTAAGTGTAGTGTGTATGTCAGCCCCTTCACTGCACTGAGCCACCTGTAGGCGGCTCCTAAGGCCAAAGAGTCCTATGAGAACTCATCCTTTAAACTTCCACATTCGATTTCAACCCTCTAGGTGATTAGGGGTCTATAGTCAAGTTTGTGGAGTTTGCAGGGAGTTTAGAAGTGGTTTGAATTTCTAAAAGGTGGGTCCCAATTCTAGTCCTCTAAGACAGTCAAGGAAAAGCCTAAGGCTAGATCCTAAGTACTAAAGAGAAGAAGAGAAGACCTCATCAAAAATGAGGTCAACAGATGATGATGATGATAATGAGGATGATTTGTAGATTTGTTTTGTTTTTATGTGTTGCTGAGTTTCTATTGATGTACTGTGTATGTTATGTTTTATTTTTATGTTGTGTTTGTGATGTGAACTCTGATAATATGTTGATTATAGTTAGAATATTTTTTATGCATATTCAGATGTATCTTTGTAGTAGTAAATGTTTTAATGTGTATGTTGTGTCAGAGTTTTTATAGCGTGTACTTTTAATTTCAAAACTGTTAGGAGAATATGGAACATTATTAAAACTATTATTTAAAAAAATTGCATGTTTAAAACTTTTCAAAATTTACTATTATCATTTTTTATCTAGTTTTAGTGAGATTTCAGTTATTTTCAGTTGGTGTGAATTTGCTTTGAAAACCTCCACTATTGTAGAAGTCCTTTGAAATTTTGAAATTTTATCTAGTGAAAAACTGAAAAATTTGAATTGATTTATTTTTACTCCTGTTTTAAAATTGTTATACTTGCATATTTAGATATTAAGATTCCTACAAGCATGTTATGTTAGTTTTTGATTTTCACCCATGTATCATTTCTTATGCTTAAATGTTTTATCCTAACTAAAAATGAAAGTTTGGGGGGAATTATAAAAAACATAAATTTTTTCAAAAACCTAAAATTTTATTTGTTCTCAAGAATACTAAAAATTAATTTGATTTTTGATTGAAGCAATTATGTATATGAAGTTATTCTAGGGGAACAAAATTTTGAATATAGAAATGAATAAGTGAATTAGTTAAAATTTATAGTAATAATGAAAATTTTAAAGTCAAAATTTTTTTAGTAAAGAAGTGTTAAATATAGTTCAACTATCTTTAGTAAGAAATGTTGTATTTTTGGATAAATAGAAGATTTGACTTTTATTCTTCAAAGCTTAAATTTCTATTATTGAGGAATAATTTTCAAATATTATTATTATAATTTTTAAGTGAAAGATGTATATCAGACCTTTATTATAAATGGAAGGGTGGAATTCAAAATCATTAAAGGCCTACCCAAATACAGTAATTCTTGCCTTATATATAAAAAAGAAAGAAAAGAAAAAAAGAGAAAAGAAAAAAAGAATATAAAAGAAAAAGAAGAAAGAAATAAAAAGTTAAAAAAGATATGTGAAAAAGAAGGAGAAGCTTGAGGATTTAAGGGCCTAATCAAAAATTGGTTCCATACCTAAAGTATAAGATATATGTTATGAGAAAACGCAACTATATGTACCGCTCAAGTAATACACGGATCTAATGGAGTCTTGGATATTGATCCCACATGGAGGCTTTAATTTTATGGTGTATCACAGAAATCACATATCGAATCACAACACAATTGCAAGTAAGTTCAATTCTTAAAATAAAGACAAATAGTTATAGTTACTATTCCTACAAAAGTACATTCTGAACTGCTAGTAAGTTAAACTAACACAAGACTAAATTTATAACAAAATTTAGTTGTAAGAAAGAGTCTTCCTCCTCTCCAATTATAATGTGATGATTATTGTGACATAGATCAGTGATGCAAATGTATTGTGCCAAATAGGAGCATTCATATTCTTTATCAATTTTTCAGTGTATAAAGAACATTAGCCAATCCTAACTTTAGTCCCCAAATCTGTGGTTAGACTGGGAGGATACTGACTCTCACTCTAGAGCTCCCCCTTCCTTTCACCTGAAGGCAAACTCTCGCTTTGGTTTCCAAACCCTAGGACCAAATTGAGGATTTCAGCCTCTCACTCTGAAATCTCTAATTCTATGCCCATCAAAGTATATTTCCTTATTTATTTGCGCTCAATCCCCATGAACTACATCTCTCATTCATGGACATTGAATGTGACCTGCACCTTTGTTGTGGAACTCATAATCTTTTCAGAACATATGTTTCCCAATAAGTTTTAACAATTCAATTGGCCATATCAAAAAGTAAAAGAAGTTTGAAGTAAAAAGGTCATAAAAAATTCTTCATAATAAATCGGCATGTCATTTCCATATCACAACATCAACACATCACATGAAAAGAAGAAAGACAAAGAAATCTAATTAAAACTCATGAGGAAGAGATGACAAAACATGTAATTTATTTATAAAAACAACGTCATACGAACATAGTAAAGAAAAGACAACTTATCTCAAACTCTTCCCCAAGTGAATCTCAAGGAATTCCTTTGACTCTTCTTTCTTCACAATAACACACAATCCTCTCTTTAGATAAGTAAGGAAGAAGAAATCTCTCACTTTCCCTCTTCTCCTACCCTCCTTAGAAGAGAAAACACAAAACCCAAATTTCTTAAACAAAATGAAAAAGACACACTCTCTCTAAACTCTCTCTACACTCTAAAACTCCTCCTCCTTCCCTAAATTTGGCTCCAAAGAAGTTTAAATTCTGTCATAACTGATTTCACAAGAGTTGCCTCAAGTAACCCTCCAAAATCTGGCCAAATACATTGAATCCAATTTAAATTCAGGATTGGATGCGGTCAAACTCTGGATATGGTGTCTTGCGGTGCATTATTCCGCCAATAAGTCACAACTCTCTATAAAATAGCACGGTCTAGCGCTGGTGACAGCGCCTTTCGGCGGTAGTTCAATAAAATGCACTTTTGTCCCTTTTTGCTCCAAATTTGCTCCTTTTCACTTCTTTTTTCTCCAAAGGCCTAAAGTCATTGTACTTGCATGAAATCATGAAAAATACCTTTCTTTAAAGCGCAATATCATCAAAAACAGTTATGATATGAATAGTAAAAAGCTATCAAATTTTCAGTGGATCACCAGTCCTTCGACTATTCATATTTCTGAGAATATATTGTCTCATGAATGTGTTGGGTACTATTGGACACTAAGTGCTTTGTAATTTTCTTTTATATTCTACTGCAATACAATCATTTTATCTTTCTGATCCATATTTCTTTTCTTTTAGATAGATCAAATTTGGAAATCCAAATGTGGCTAGGACTTGCTCTGAGAAATTAGAGCACCGACTTTGTTAACATCAAATATATCTAAAGCGAGTATAGACACTATTATGAATCTAGAGTTGAAGGATTCACAGCTCTTGATTCATAGTTGATGAAGTGCAAGACGGGACTTTTAATAATGGTGACTTCTTTCTCATTGCAGCTTCAGAATCTGATGAGAACATGAGAAGCATTGGTGGAGGTACAAGCAGATTTTATTGAAAGTAATAATAGCGTTAAAGCCCTTAAGTCAACAGTTTCAACCTAGAAGGAAACAAATCCAACTTTTTTTAGGTCTGTGAATAGTCTTGATGTTGCAGAAGTTATGAAAAGACTAGTCAATGACTTCAAGAACTCGCTTTAGTTGAAGGCTATCATCTGAGACCATGTCTTAGAGGTACGTGACCTGGTGCTTGATGTTGAGGCAAAGAAGAGGCAAAAGCGGTTCAACAAGGAATGATCATTAGATGTGTCCTGAAAGGAAGTCGAGCGACGTAACTTCAAACCAGGATTGTCATGGAGGGGCTTACACCCATCCAATCGGTAAAGGATGCTCCCCCAGATTGTGATGGTGAGGACTGATTCCAGAATATTTATGCTTATGTTTTATATATTAATTGATACTTCTCTTTAATGATATTATAAAATGGGATACTACGTAAGTATACATATTGTTATCAAGTAATATAAGACTTTCTGATTAAGCCATGAGATATCGAACCCACAGGAAAAGTGTTAATTAAAGAGACAAGAAAAATAACTTTTTTCTTTTTAAGAAAAATCTTACCCAAACTAAATAAAATATTATATGAAAAAAATTTGTTTCTTTTTATTAATTTTTATAATTTGAAATGAAAGTAAAAAACTACGTTAACCAAATTTTTTGTAAGATGAAGGCAATGCAAATAAAATATCTTTTTCCTTATTATAAATCAATAACAAGTCATGGAATTTTATTGAGAAAGTAATCAAAGTGTATTATGCCAAATATGAGCAGTATATTATTTACCCTTACTAGATATGCTATAAAGAACATAGGTTAATATATTGCTTTATAAATCTTGAAGACGAGCTAGGCAAGAAAGATAATAGCTCTCATTTTAGTGTTTCCTCTTCTCGCTCCACCTTGGGGCTAACATCTTGTATTTAAATATAAAACAATATATCAAATTAGAGGCTTTAGCCTGTCACTCTAAAGTTCTCTAATTCTACACCCATCAAAGTGTATTTGCCTATTTATTTGCACTCAATTATATGAATTACATTCTCACCCATGTAACCTCAAGTGATTCTTTCTAATTGTTGATTGAGACAATACCAGACCGGTTCTTACATGTTCTCACAACATATATTAACATCCTAACTGGTCAAATCAAGAAGTAAATGAAGTGCAAGGTTTTGAATCATCACAATTTCTTCTAACATTGATTTCCTATACTTCACACAACATTCTTCCATAACTTTATTACTTCATCATTTTAAGGAAAAAGATAAAGAATACTACTCAGAATTCATAGAGAAAATACATTCACAACTTGTTTTAAAAGTAGAAATCACAGTGAAAACACAAAAAGTATTAATTAAAAACCAAAGCTAATAACAAAGATAAAAGCTTATCTGTAAATCCTCTCCACCAAACTCTTGAATTTATTTTGAAAACTATGCTTTTCTTTACAACACTCCTTAGAGATTGGCGCCTAACTCTAAGGATTCTAAATTTCAATTCTAATCCTAATACAAACTATAGTAAAGTAAGTAGAAATGGTGAAGTGGAGTAGTGTGTTACTAAAATAACTCTCTTACACAATAAACATAAACCACACTCTTTTCTGAACTTCAAGTCCTCTTTTTATAATTTTCCAACAGGTACTTTCGTATCTCTTTAAATTGTGTCTAGATTCAACAAATCTTCCAAGAGATTCATCCATTTAAGAGTAATTTAAAATAATTTTGGCGCCAATAGGAAGTTACCCATGTTGTTACCAAGAGATGCCTTAAACACCTCTTAAAAATAGTTCCAAAAGTTAAATAACTCCTCTGTAGTAACTGTCGCGTAAGCACAAGGTCTCAGCGCTTAGCCATGAGACTTCTGGCATGTAAGCTCCAGGTCTGGGCACATAGCCGTGAGACTCTAGAGCATAAGCACGGGTCCAGCGCTCAGCCACCACAAATCAATTTTGCACCTTTCTTCATTTTTTTTTCCAAATTTGATCCTTGTTCACTCCTTTCATCGCAATAATCCATTTAATCACAACTGCAAGAAAAATACAAAATGTCTTCCATTAAAGTGCAATATCATCAAAAATAGGTATAAAAATGTGTATAAAATATTATATATTTTAGGTGTATCAAAATCCCCCAAACATGAAATGTTAATTGTCCAAAAGTGACACTATAATCATATAAAAATCAAACAAGAAAATTATGTGATGAGTTTCTTTAGGAATTTCTAAAATATTATTCTAGAAATGTAATAGTCTAAATTAGAAAAAATTTTAGTAAATGAGACAAATTTAAAGTTTAAAAATCTCTTAGGTAAATGTTAATGAAAAGTATCAGTTCCTATCTTATTCAGAAATGCTTGTACATTTTTCAAAATATAGGGTTTAGGCTTTTTATTTTCTTTACTTCAAAAAAAAAATACTAAAAATAGTTATTCTAACTATATTATATTTATAAGCCACAAGATTTTCTCAAATCTTATACTCTAAAAAGATCAGGATTGGAATCAATTTTTGATTAGGCACTTAAATCCTCAAGCTTCTCCTTCCTTTCTCACATACTCTTTTTCAATTTTCGTTTTCTATTTTTTTCTCTTTTTCTTCTTCTTTTTTTTGCCTTGTTTATTATAAGGCAATGATTACTGTATCTGGATAGGCATTTAATAATTTTGAATTCCACCTTTCATTTCCTAAAGCATAAGGTCAATATATCTTTAACTTAGAAATATAATAAAAGTTTTGATATTTATTTTCAATGAATGAAATGCAATTATTAAAAATAAAAGTCTAATCCTTCTATTTTTCTAAATATACAACTTTTTCTACTAAAGATAGTTACAAAATATTTATCATTTCTTCACTAAGAATTTTTAACTTTAAAATTTTCATCCTTACTATAGATTTTAACTATTTTTTTATACTTATTTCAATATTCAAAATTTTATTTCCCTAATATAACCTCATACACATAATTATTTTTCAATCAAAAATCCAAATTTTATTTATAATACATTTGAGAACAAATAAAATTTAAGTTTTTGAAAAATTATTTTTCATCCTCACCCGAACTTTAACATTTTTGTTATCATAAAACATTCAAGCATAGTAAACAGATACATGGGCAGAAATAGAAAACTATAAGTATCAAGCTTGCAGGAATTTTTATATCCTAAATATGTAGGTATAATAATTTAAAAAAATAGGAATGAAAATAACTCGATCAAATTTTTAACTTTACATTTTATAAAATAAATTCAAAAGACTTCTAAAGTAGTGGCAGAAATAAAAGCAAATTCACACATATTTATACAAAAATCCACAACTAAAACACACACACACACACACACACACACACACACACACACACACACACACACACATATCAGCAAAAGAAGAAATCTTTATTAAGCTCTAGCTGAAACTTTACATCTAACATGAGGTATATTTATCAAATCCCCATGTAAAAGAGAGCTAAAACCATTAAAAGAAGAAAAAACAGAATCAGGAGGAAAAGAACTACAAAAGATTTCTTTAGAAAGAGATGCTCTTGAAGCTAGCCAATTTGCAGGTTTATTCCCTTCTCTGAAGATATGACTCCAAATTATATTTAAGGAAGTAACATTAGTGAATATATTATTAATCCAAATCTGTAAGTCCCATGGAACAACTATTTGATGCAGTAAGATCTGTTGTAATTGCAAGGAATCCATTTCTATGTGAATGAATGAATGGTTTTGTTTAATTACAATTTTCAGCCCCCACAACACAACCAATGATTTAGCTTAAAGGACAGAGTTAGCCACAACTGGAGTTGATTAACACCATAAACATTGCCCTTTATAATTTCTACAAAGTCCACCAATTCCAACATCAGTAAATTTAAAGCTCCCATCAGTGTTAATTTTGACCCATGGAGTACTTGGTTTCCTTTAAATGATCAATTGAACTTTGTTAAAAGTAGCAGCAGGTTTGTTGGAGTTGATCCTGTATGTACTAAGCTCATCAACATAAGTTAAGCAGTTTTTTACAATGGACTGAGAGGAGAAGATATTCCTATTAAAAATAACATCATTTCTTGCCAACCATATGAACTAGAAAATAACTAAAGGAATATAGAATGATGTTGAACCTTTCCAATCAAGCCAACATGAATCAATGTTAATCCAGTGACATAATTTAGAAATAAGTCCAATATGGTTTAAAATAGAAGCTCAGATGTCTTGCACAACATGGAAATTTAAGAAAAGGTGATTAATAGATTCCTCATTAGAGAAGCAAAGTTAAAAATCAAAGGAGCTCAAAATTCCTTACATGTTAAAAATCAAGGGGTACAAAAAATAAGTATGAGTGAGGACCCCCAATTAACAACCAAAAGCCTAGGGGGTCCATCCTCCAACCTACAACACCACTCAAAAAAATAAAAGGAAAAGAGAAAATCAAAGGACACATAAAGGAGAGCCAAAAATTTAGTTTACTAGTATGTATCAGCAAATGTAAGCAATACAAACCCTAAGTTTATGTCTTCAACTAAACAATCCATGAAAAGAATTAGGACCCATGAAGCTCGGCAATTCTGAAATGAGGCACCTGCAGAAGATCACTTTTCAGCAGAAAAATGATGGAGGGTGGGGGGGGGGTAGAGACCACCACCTCAGAGAAATTAAGCCCACATCTAGCCAGCCAATGAGCTGGTTTATTTCCTTTTCTAAGTATAAAAGTTAAGTTCACCTCCACAGTCTTCCTCAGATCCTAAATTCTATTGTTCCAATAAGCATGATTCCAATCAGAATTGTGACCATTTTCAGTCAGCTTGGTGGATTCTACTTCAACAACGAGATTGTTCCAATTGTGCATGTTTGCCAACTTAATGGCCTGAAATGCAGGAGCTAGTTCAGCTTCTAGTGCATCCTCATCCTCCAAAAGGGGCATGAAAATAGAGTTGAAACTACCCCAGGTGATCTATGAAAATACCCCCCATGCCAGCCCCCCCAGAAGAGAAGCTCCCATCAGTGTTGACTTTGAGTGTATGGGTGTTTATTTATGGCATGAAACAACTCCCAACATGGGTCTTTCTTATTGATATGTGACAAAAAACTCCACTTGAATCATTTGATTCCTCTTTACCGACAAAAGTCCGTATTCGAGAAAAGAGAATATATTATTCTTCTCCCGAGCACGGGCTTTTCTGGTAGAATCTTATCTTGTCTTTATCACGAGTTATTTTCCTTGGTTAACAATAATTTTTGTTTTGCCCATCTTTGCGAGTTCTTCAATTATCTTTTCACTCATAGGATAAATAAGGTGTATAGGTGGTATACTATATATGTATTCTAGAGTTTCTTCTAAATGATCTATTTATTTTGTTATCATTTTCCAATTGGACGATCAATCCATTAACTCAATCCAAGAAGGATTCTAAATGGATCAATCTTTAAAGGAGGTTGCCAAATTACAGGGACCGAGGTGTACTTGGTGCTGGTTTGTTTAATGGTGACCTTGCAGATGTTGGGGAAGTTCTTTAGCTTAATCAAATTGTGTAGAAAAGAGATGCAGAACCTGCTCACCTCTTGAACAGTGTGAAGAGAATCTTCAAATTTAGTTTTGTATCTAGTCATCCATAGGAACCAAGCCACCAGAAGAGGAATAGGCCCAAGGTCAACCTGGTGCCAACTTAGACAACAGGACTGGAAGGAGTGCCATACTAGATGAGTAGTGTCTATAGAAATATTATTGTTATTTGATCCCCGAATATTTATGTTTACATTTTAGATATGAAAATTATGATTTATAATATGGGATACTACGCAAGTATATGTATCGTTTGTCAAGTAATATAGGACTTTCTGATTAATCACCAAGATATCGAACCCACAGAGAAATGTAAAAGCTTTTTAAAGAAATAAGAAAATTATATTTTTACTTTTTTAAATGACTTTTGAAAGTATGTTTTGATTTGTAAATTTTGAAAGTTATTTTTGGTATTTTTAATAAAAAGCTAAGCAGGAAATGAAAATTATCAAAACTAAATAATGATATAAAACTATAGGAAATGAAATATCTTTTTCTTTCTCTTTCACACTCTCCCTTTCTTAACCCTTTTCCTATCTCTTCAGTTTCATTCTCACTCTTGGTTCCTCTGCACTATCTTCTTTCAATCTATCTCTCCATCTCTCCTCCACTCTTGCTTCCTTCACTCCCACCCTCTCGCTCTTCCTCCCTCGCTCTTTCTTTCTCTCTCTCTCATGTTCTCACCCTCTCTACCTCTCCCTCTCCTTCACTTCATCCCTTTATTTCTCCCACTAAATCACATTTTATATCACCTCCCTCCGCTTATCTCTTTCTTTCTCACTCTCTCCCCCTCTTGTAATTTTCACAGTTATATCATATCATTATTTCTTTCTCTAGTGCTCTTTATTCTCTCTCCCACACTCTCAATTGCTCTATCTCATCACTCACATATCACTTTACACAATCTTTCCCTCCAACCATCTCTCACCCTCTTCCTCTCTCCCAATCTCCCTTTTCACTAATTCAATCTCTCTCTCTCTCTCTCTTTCTTTCTCTTGCCCTCCCTCTCTCTCCAAATCTCTCAATATCAGCATTACCCTATATCACTCTCTCCCTCACTCTTTCCTCAGTCCCTCTCTTCACTCCCTTTTTGCTCTCTCTCGCTCTCTTCTTCATCTCGCTTTGTTTTTTTGCACTTTTTTTGCACCCTTTCTATATTTCTCTATTGCCCTTTCTTCTATCTCCCTCACTTGTCTTTCCTTACTCAATCTTTCTCTCCCTCAATCTTTCACTCTCTCTCTCACTCTCCCTCCCTCCCACTTTCTATCAATTGCTCTCACATCTTGCTCTCTCCACTCATATCCAACTCATTATTTCTTATTTTTTCATATACATATCTCTTTTTTCCTCGGTCCCTCCGTATTTCAGTTCCTTCTTCCCTCTCTTTCTCCCTCTCTCCCTATCTCACTCCTCTCTTTTCCTCCCCTTGCACTCACTCCTTCACTCACTCTCTCTCCCTCTCATTTTCTTTATCACTCTCTGTCATTCCCAATCTTCTGCTCTCCCTTATCTCACTTTCACTTTTCTCTATTTCTTTCACACTTCCTCTCTCTCATTCTAGCACTCTCTCACATCCTTTCTCTCTCATTCTTTCTCTCTCATTCTCTCCCTCCACTAGCCTCCCTCCCACATTCTCCATCACATTCTATCTCCCTCTCACCCACTCCATCTCCCTCTCTTCCTCTCTCCATCTCACTCATTCTCTTACTCTCCTTCCCCATGTCCATATTGCTCACTATCTCTTCCTCTCTTTCTCTTCCTCTCTTGCTTAATCTCTCTCCTTATTAATTCTTTTTTCTTGCTCTCTCTACCTCTATCACACCCTCTCTCTCTTTGATCTCTCTCATTCTCTACCTTTATCTCCCCCTTCCTCACTCTCTCCCTTACTCTTTTCGTCTATCTGTCTCTTTCTCACTCTTTTCCTTTCTCACTATGTCTCTTACTTTCTTTTATGTTTCTCTCTTTTGCTCTTTCGCTCTTTGTTGCTCTCTTTTCTCTCTCTTTACTCAGTCCCTCTCCCTGTATCCATCACTCTAACTCTCTCTCCCTTCCTTTATTTCCCTCTTTCACTCTTCTTCTTAGTCATTTTTTATTCCTTTCTCTCTTTTTCTCTCACTCCCTCTCTTTCCTAACTCTCCTTTCGTTCTCTATTTCTCTCTCACTTTGTCTCCCTTACCCGTTCAAATTCTTCCAGTATTACTCGCTCACTCACCTTCTCTCTCTTTCTCCCTACCTTTCTCTCTCATTTCCTCTATCTCATTTCCCTTTCTATCTCTCTCTTGCTCCTTTTCTCTTATTCTCCCTTCACCCACTCTCTCTCTCTTCAGCTTCACTCCCACTCCGACTCCCTCTCTTCATCCCTTCACACTCTCTGATCTCTCTTCCACTTTCTATCACTATGTCGCTCGCACTCCTTATTCTTTCTCAACTTCTCTCTTACTCTTCTCACTCTTCTTCTCTCTCCCCACTCTCTTTCTCTATTTCTCTCACTTCATTCCATTGTAACTCTCTCTCACACTCTCTCTCACTTTCCATTCCATTTTTTTCTCTCACTCTCTCTCCATCTCCCTCATTCTATCTCTCATTTTTCATTGTCCCTCCCTCTCTCTTTGTCATTCTCTCGTTCTATATCATGACTCATTCTCCTTCTTTCCATATATCTCTCTCACTTTCACTTCTTCCTTCGCTCTTTTCCTCTCCTTTCCCTCGCCCTCTATTTCTCCTCACTTTTTCTCTACCGCTCTTACTCTCTAAATTTAGCCATATCTCTCACCACCTCCTATCTAATACTTTCTCTCACTCTATCTTTTTATCATGCTTTCTCTTACAATCCCTCCCTTATCTTTCTCTTCCTCTTATACTTTCTTTCCCTCTACCACCAAACATCTCTCTCTTATCTCTCTTCTCTGTCACACACACTATCACTCTCTCCCTTGCTCTCCCTCTCTCTCACACTCTATTCCACTTCATTATTGTGTTGTTTCTCAATCAATCTATCTCATTCTCTCTTTTATTGCTCTCTCTTCACTCTCTATCTCCTTCTTCTCTTCCTTCTTCCCCTCGCTCTCTTTCCTTATTTCTCATTAGATCTTTTCTATTTTCTTTGTATTGTTCACTTTATCGCTCTCATGCTATCCCTCTATCATTCTCACTCCCTCATTCATGTCCTCTTTAGGTCTCTCCTATGTAGCTCATTATACTCTCTCAATTGCACTAACTCATACACTCTCACTCTCTATCAATCTCTCTCCTTCTTGCTCTCATTATTTCCATTTATCGCTCAATCTCACTCTCTGTTACTACTTTTTTCTTTATCTTTCACTCTCTCCTCTCCCTCCCTTGCTCTATTTTTCTCTCATCTGTCTAACCACTTTTCTATTATTTTCTCTCAATATATCTCTTTCTTGCTCTCAATTCTCTTTTACTATCCTATAATCTCTTTTACACTCTCCTTTTGTTGCTCTCTCTTCTCTCGTTTCTTTAACTTTTCTCATACTCTATCCCACTCTCTCTCTTGCTTCCATCCCTCCCTCTCCCATTCTCTGCCTTCTCTCCCTCCCTTCCTCTCCCTCCCTTTATCCCTCTCCGCCACCCACTCTCTCTTGCACACTCTCTCTCAAACTTCTCCAATTTTCCCTCATTTTTTACCCCTAACTCACTTCCTCTTATGAGATCTTCCCTCAGTCTCTTTACCTCTGTCCTTCCTCTCTCTTCCCCAGCAAAAGCCCCCTCTCCAGGCCAGCGATTTCTTCTATCGGCCAAGCTTTGAAATTGGGCTTGGTGGAAGTCTAGTCTAGACAATTCACCAAGGCCAGAGGCTTCATCCCTAGGCTCCTACAGCTCCAACGAACGTGCCAAGCCCCTCTGATTGAAGCTTCACTTCTCATAGCCAAGGTATGGGACTCCCCCTTCTCGAGAGATTCCAGCGATTCTCCATTTCATTTAAGTTAATTTCAATGCATGTTAGCCATAAAGATTTGTAGCTCTCGTTTAGACGAACACATAGGATCAAATTTCATGAAAATTGGTTAAGAAATGAGGGAGATATTAGGGTTTTAGTGTGGACGGCTCTCGGCACACACCAGTCGTAGACGATGACCAGGAACCGTCGGATCACGCGCGTATCGAATGAATGACCCAGATCGAGCCGGACGAGGAGATGGAGCTAGATCGCGAGACGTGTGGCTGTTGACTCAGGTGGCGACGTTGAATAGGAGCACGCCGCGTGGAGCTTCAGAGCTGCCGAGGTTGACGTGGTGCCGCATGGATAAGTAGGAAATTAAGCTATTTTCCTATTTAATTAAATACCCAGAACTTAAAAATACTCTCTTGTTCAGTGAACAGAGGAGAACAATGTGAAAAAAGAATTAGGTTATTTTGTTAAATATTTTATTTTTAATTAATTATTTACTGATTTTAGTATTTTAACTCTACATGCATGCATATAATTCACCATGGCATGAGACCATAGGGCTTTTGTAGCCTCTGGTCTTGAGAACATTCCCTGAATTTTCCAAGGCTAGAGGCCATCTCTGTGGCAATCTATTAATTTTTCAAATTTATGTGTTTGTTTTGCCATTTTAATTCCAGTAATTAGCATGTTGCTTAGAAAATTTTAGGAAAATTTAGGGAAGTATCTTATGACCAGAGAATCATAAGAAAATTATGTCTTGGTTTAATTCCTTAAGAGTAACCCTAATTGGCCAAAAAACATAAAACTGAATTTTAATTAATTAGGGCTAACCACAAATCAAAATTACTTGAAATCAATTCTCCACTGTCACTTAGGATACAGAGAATCTCACATAAAAATTTGAAGTCAATTGGAAATTATTTGACCTACTGAATGGATCATTTAAGTTATATGGCCATTTTTAAACTTCAAAAATTCATAAAGCACAAAATACACTTCAAAAATTCACCAAAATAATTTTGTGTGCTCTCTAATATCAGAGGAGTCTATGACAATTAAAGTTGGAATTTTCTAAAAATTTTCATTTTTCACCATATTTTTAATATTTTAATAATTAAAAAATAATAAAAATCACAAAAATATTAAAAATCACAAAAAAGTCATATTTTGTCTACTAATCACTTAGAAACAAATTAAATATTTTTCCCAAGTCTCTAGGTAAAGATATTGAATTTTAAATGCTTAAAACAATTTTTTAAAATTAAAAATTGGATTTTTCAACCTTTTCACCAAATTAATTCTAATAAATAAAAAAAATCAGAAAAATATAAAATTTTTTTTTCTAAACTCCTTGAGGTCAGAGGGACTTAAGAAAAATATAAAATCTATTTTCCAACTTTAATTTTATTTTATAATTAATTAACACTCAAAAAATCAAAATAATTTTAATAAATGAAATATAATTCAAAAAA
The DNA here is from genome assembly GCA_022702705.1 of Papilionanthe hookeriana x Papilionanthe teres. Classification (NCBI taxonomy): domain Eukaryota; kingdom Viridiplantae; phylum Streptophyta; class Magnoliopsida; order Asparagales; family Orchidaceae; genus Papilionanthe; species Papilionanthe hookeriana x Papilionanthe teres. The sequence continues at coordinate 154,800,255 of CM040424.1, forward strand.
TCACCAAAATCAGTCCAAATGGTCCTCTAGTCAGTAGGAACATCTCATAATTTTCCTAAGGATAGGAACCTAACCTTGGTCATGTTGTTGAATTTTCATTGAAAACCCTCATTTTCCTACAAAAATAAATATATAAATTAAATTAAATTCAGAAAAAATCACATTGTCTCCTCTAGTGTCTTAATTGACATGTGAGTGAAGTGGCATAAAAATTTTAAGTTCATTTGAATTTAATTTGATGAGTTATGAAATGAACATCCTTTAAAGGGGCATAAAGGTAATTAAAGGATTTTAACCTTAATTAATATTTAGGTCTAATCAAAGGGAGGGTAAATTATCTGATCTTAACTTTCTCTTAGATGATTGAAACTTAGTTAATTAAGAGGTAGAAACCCATTAATCATCTTGAAAATATTTAAAGTGAACCTTAATTAATTAAATAATTTAAATTTTGGAAGAATAAATTAAAATTTGGATTATTAGGATTAGGGATGTGACTTAAGAAGATATCAATTCTTTAATTTAAAGTCCCCAATTGAATTAATTCAATGGTAATTAATCCTTAATTAATTCTAAAATAATAATTGAAATTAATAATGAAAAGGGGAAATAATCCTTAATTAAATTAAAAATTAAAACATTAAATTATTGAATAATCAAATTAAAATAAATCTAAAACATTTAGAACTAATTAATTAATAACTCTTAATTAAGTTAAAGCTCAAAACATTAAATGATTTAACAACAAAATAAAAATAAATTTTAAACATTTAAAATTAATTTGAAAATCACTTAAGAACAAACTTATAACAAAGTGGAAACTTTAAGTAATCTCAAAACATTTCATAATTAAAAATATGAAAACCAAACTAATTAAAATCAATCTAAAGTATTACAATTAATTCAAATCAAGTCATCAAAATTTAATAAAAATAAATAATTTAAACTCCTCTTTCAACCTAAGCAAATTTAAAACATTAAAAATTAATGTGAAATATTAAGATCATTTAAAATATAAAGATTTAATTGAATTAAAATAACTTGAACACTATTCCAAACTTAAAATTATTAATTAAAGTTTATAACTAAATCAAATCGCTTTAAATCATCAATTCTAATTTTAAATTAAGAATTGTTAAATTATTTAACAAATTGATTTGCCCCCTAAAGGCTTTCATTATTATAACTCTTAAGTAAAGCATCAAGTGGAATGTCATTTTACTCATAGGATAATCAAACATCCTAGTTCGCTGAGCAAGTAATGAAACTTAACTAAATTCTTGGATGATCAATTCACCTGTACAATGAAGTTCATTTGTACTCAAAATAATCCCAAAAAATATTGAAAAGATGTTTAGGACCCATCCTAAACACTTCCTCAATTTGATGGGGTGTTTTAGAAGAACAATCGAACTTAATTATTCTTTAGTGAAGAAAATCATCCTTAACAAAACAAAAGAACATAGACGTCATTGGAATTGACTAGCTATAGGATTAGGATTTTGGTAGACAACCAGAACCTTTCCTTAGCTTTACCTAGGTACTTCTTGCAAATATATAAATGTCTTAACATATGTTTTAAGTGCAGCTTGGAAATGACGAGAAGACCCTCCAGGTACGCTTTTATTTTATTGCAATTTACTTACCTGTACTGCACTTTACTTTTCTTGCATTTTAAACAAGAATGTCACCCTGAAGGAGAACTAAAACTTTTAGGATAGCCACAAAACTGAAACCCAAAACTAAATTAAAAGTCACAACAAGATAAAATTCACCGCCACAACATTCGAAAGACAAAACAACTCAAAATTTAATCACAAACAGAACAACAAAACTACAATTGCAATTAAATTAAAATGTCTCGTTGGATGATCGGGAATATCTCGGATGGTGTAACCTACGTGTTGCTAACGGGATTTCCCACTGTCTAAATGAAAGTGTGGAACTTATTCACTTGAGTTTAGCAAATTCATTTGGACTAAGTGAATCCGATAAAAATAACAGTGCCGGAATGATGGAACTGTGGGATCTTAACCGGTGTTGTTATAATCAACTTTAAGATTCCCCTAATAAAACACTAAGATATTTGAACCCTAAAACTTTTCTAAACCAGAACACTTTTCTCAACTCTTGATTTTCACCTTCTAAAACTAAACCTCTGCAACAACAAGGAGCTTGGAGCACAGTGGGCAGCACGGCCATCATCGTCAGCAAAACTGGAATCAACATCAGCAAAACCTTTCCTAGTTTTAAAGAATCAAGCCATAGAATTTTGAGGTAGTTTGCCTAGTGCAACACAAATCCTCAACTTTTCGTTAGGCATTTGCATAACCATATTATGCAAATTTAGCCCTAACCGGTCTTAGGACTCTGAGGTAGTCGTTTGGTATGACATGGGCCCTCACATCTTCCAGGCTATTTGTGTGATCATATCATACAAGCATAAGTCCTAATTAACTAAAATTGATAGGATTACAACATTAAATAAACTCTGAAATTGAAGCCAAACCATAGGATAGTTGGGAAGTCACCAAAGTTCACTTCAGGTTCATGACATCCCCTACTTCTCTTCATTTGGACTCCTAAAATAAACTGTTCCAAATTTGAGCAATTCCCTATTGAAATTTCCAAAATCCAATTTGTTTGAAAACCTTAAACATTGAAATTAAGAGAAAATACACTGATCATTATCGAGAGTTTTCTTAAGTGTCTTCGGACATTTAAGGTGTAATTAACTATAGGGGCTTGCCTTTATAGGGAACTTTAAGAGCCCAGGTAATATAAACCCTGCTTAATTCATTTATATTAAGCAGGGGAACTTGTCGACTTATAAAATTGGTTCGCAGACCAAACGGATGTCACAAATATTCTAGTTAATTTAATCGTGCCCCATTGTCAAGCAGTGTGTTTGTCCATCAAGATAGATACACGGTTTATGATGTGGTGCTCGTTTATATAAATTATTTGGGATGTGAGATCGGTTTGATTTCATATCTTAAAATTTTCAAACTTAAAATTATTTTCAAAATCCAATGCTACTTTCCAAATTATATATATATAGTTAAATTAAATTTAAAATCTAAAAATATGACGACATTACATTGTTTCTCAATCAATCTATCTTAATCTCTCTTTCATTGCTCCTCTTCGCTCTCTATCACCATCTTCTCTTCATTCTTACCCAGCTCACACTCTCTCTCCTTTCCTGCCCTCCAATTAACTTTTTTCTCTCTTGTCCTCTCTCTCTTTCACTTTCTTGTATAATATTCTCCCCCTTAATCTCTATCATTATTCCTTTTTAGATCTCTCTTACTCTCTCAGTATTGTTCTCTTTATCGCTCTCACTCTCTATCTCTATCATTCCCACTCCCTCATTCATGTCCTCTCTAGGTCTCCCCTATGTAGCTCACTCTTACTCTTTCCATTGCACCACTCATACACTCTCGCTCTCTATCTATCTCTCTCCCTCTTCCTCTCATTAGCTCCATTTATCGCTCTATCTCACTCTATTACCAATTTTTTCTTTATCTTTCACTCTCTCCTATCTCTCCCTTGCTCCATTTTTCTCTCCTCTCTTTAAGCTCTTCTCTATTATTTTCTCTCAATCTTTTTCTTTCTCACTCTCAATTCTCTTTTACTTATAATTTCTTTTACACTCTCCTTTTGTTGCTCTCTCTTCTCTCATTTCTTTTGCTTTTCTATCACTCTCCCTCTTGCTTCCATCCCTCCCTCTCCCATTCTCTGTCTTCTCTACCTCCCTTTATCCCTCTCTGTCTCCCACTCTCTCTTGCACACTCTCTCTCAAACTTCTCAAAATTTCCCTCACTTTTTACCCCTCACTCACTTCCTCTTATACGATCTTCTCTAGTCTCTCTACCTCTCTCCTTCCTATCTCTTCCCTCTCTCTATCTTCATGTCTCTCACTTTATATCTATTTCATTTTCTTCTTCCCTTTTCTGTCTTTGTCTTGCTCCATATCTCTTGCTCTATCTTCCTTCACTCTCTCTTATATCTCCATTTCTCTCTCATTGTCACTCCACTCTCCCTCCCTCATCCTATTTACTTTCACTCACTTTTAGTCTCCCACTCTTTCTTTTACCCACTCTGTTCTCTCCCTTTATCCCTCATTGCTACTCTCTAGCTCTCCCACCCGCTTTCACTCCTTTCATCCCTCTCTTTCTCCTACTCTTCTTATCTCCCACTCTCTTGCTCACTCACTCTTTCTCTCTCTCCCAGTCTCTCTTCCCTTGATCTCTCTTCTCTCTATTTCTCTCTCACACTCTCCCTTTCTTGATTCCTTTTCCTATCTCCTCAATTTCATTCTCACTCTTGCTCCCTCTCCATAGTCTCCTCTCAATCTTTCTCTCCATCTCTCCCCCACTCTTGCTTCCTTCCCTCTCTTCCTCTCTCACTCTTTCTTTCTCTCTCACACAGGCTCTCCCCCTCTCTCCCCCTCACTCTCTTTCACTTCATCCCCCTCTTTCTCCCACTAAATCTCATTTTATAACCCCTCCCTCCGTCAATCTCTCTTTCTCACTCTCTCCCTTTCTTGCAGTTTTCTCTGTTATGCCATATCATTATTTTTCTCTCTGTTTCTCTTCATTCTCTCTCACACACTCTCAATTGTTCTATCTCATCACTCACTTGTCACTTTACACATTATTTCCCTCTAACCATCTCTCACCCTCTTCCTCTCGCCCAATCTCCCTCTTTCACTAATTCAGTCTCTCTCTCTCTCTCTCTCTCTCTTTCTTGCTCTTGCCCTCCCTCTCTCTCCATATCTCTCCAAATTTACCTTACCCTCTCTCACTCTCTTTCCCTCGCTCTTTCGTCAGCCCCTTTCTTTACTCCCTTTTCTGCTCTCTCTCGTTCTCTTCTTCATCTCGCTTTGATTTTTCTCACTTTTTTGCACTCTTTCTGTCTTTCTCTGTTTCCCTTTCTTCTATCTCCCTCTCTACTCATTCTTTACTCACTCTTTCTCTCCCTCTATCTCTCACTCTCACACCCTCCCACTTTCTATCAATTGCTCTCAAATCTTGCTCTCTCCACTCATATCGAACTCATTATTTATTATTTTCTCTATAAATATCTTTTTTTTCCTGGATCCCTTCGTATTTTAATTCTTTCTTCCCTCTCTTTCTCTCTCATTTTCTTTATTGCTCTCTCTTATTCCCAATCTCCTGCTCTCTCTTATCTCACTTTCACTTTTCTCTATTTCTTTCTCACTTCCCCTCTCTCATTATTATCCCCTTAATTAAATTAAAGCTTAAAACATTAAATGATTTAATAATCAAATTAAAATAAATTTTAAACATTTAAAATTAATTTGAAATCACTTAAGAACAAACTTAAAACAAATTTGAAACCTCAAGTAATCTTAAAACAATTCACAATAAAAAAATTATGAAAATCAAACTAATTAAAATCAACCTAAAATATTATAATTAATCCAAATTAAGTCATCAAAATTTAATAAAATTAAATAATTTAAACACCTCTTTCAACCTAAGCAAATTTAAAATATTAAGATCATTTAAAATATAAAGATTTAATTGAATTAAAATGACTTGAATACTTTTCTGAACGTAAAATTATTAATCAAAATTTTATAACTAAACCAAATCACTTTAAATCATCAATTCCAATTTTAAATTAAGAATTGCTAAAAAATCCTCAACAAACTAATTTGCCCCTGAAGGCTTTCATTATTTTTATAACTCTTAAATGGTGCATCAAGTGACAAGTCACTTTAGTTGTCGGATAATCAAATGTCCAAGTTCACTGAGCAAGAAGCAAGACTTAACTAAATTCTTGGATGATTAATTCACATGCACAATGAAGTTCATTTGGACTCGAAATAATCTCAGAAATATTGAAAAGATGTTTAGGATTCGTCCTAAGCGCTTCCTCAATATAATGGTATGTTTTAGAAGAACAATCGAACTTAATTGTTCTTTGGTGAAGAAAATCATCCCTAAAACACAAGAACTTAAACGCCATAGGAAATGACTAGCAATAGGATTAGGAATTTGGTAGACAACCAGAACCTTCCCTTAGCTTTACCTAGGTATTTCTTGCAATTATATAAATTCTCTAACATATGTTTTAAGTGCAGCTTGGAATGACGGAAAGACCCTCCAGGTACGCTTTTACTTTATTGCAATTTACTTACCTGTACTGCACTTTACTTCTTTTGCATGTCAAATAAGAATGTCACCCTGTATGAAAACTGAAACCTTTAGTATAGCCACAACAATGAAACCCAAAACTAAAGTAAAATCAACACAAGATAAAATTCACCGCCACAACATTCAAAAGTTAAAACAACTCAAATTGTAATCACAAACAGAACAACAAAACTACAACTACAACTAAATTAAAACGTCATGTTGGATGATCGAGAATACCTCGGATGATATAACCTACGTGTTGCTAACGGGATTTCCCACGGTCTAAATGAAAGTGTGGAACTCATTAAGTTGAGTTTAGCAAATTCATTTGGACTAAGTGAATCCGATAAAAATAACGGTGCCAGAATGATGGAACCGTGTGATCTTAACTAGTGTTGTTATAACCAACTTTAAGATTCCCCTAATAAAATGTTAAAACACTTGAACCTTAAGACTTTTCTAAAATAGAACATTTCTCTCATCTCTTGATTTTCACTTTCTAAAACTAAACCTCTACAACAACAAGGAGCTTGGAGCACAGTGGGCAGCACAGCCATCTTCATCAACAAAACTTGTGTCTACCTCAGCTAAACTTTTCCTAGAAATAAATAACAAAGCAACAGGATTTCGAGATAGTTTTTTTAGTGCAACATAAATCCTTAATTTTTTGTTAGGTATTTGTATAATCATGTTATAAAACTAAGCCCAAACCGATCTTAGGACTTTGAGGTAGTCGTTTGGAACGACATAAACCCTCACATCTTCGAGGCTATTTGTATGATCATGTCATACAAATATAAGTGCTAATTAATTAAAATTGACAGGATTGAAACATTAAATAATTCTTAAATTGAAGCCAAATCATAGGATAGTCTGAAAGTCACCAAAGTTCACTTTAGGTCCGTGACATCCCCTACATCTCTTCCTTTGGACTCCCAAAATAAAATGTTCCAAATTTGAGCTATTTCCTATTAAAATTTCCAAAATCCAATTCTTTGAAAACATTAAATTTTGAAATTCTTGAGAGCAAAACCACTGATCATTATTGAGAGTTTTCTTAAGTATCTTCGGACATTTAAGATGTAATTAACTATAGGGGCTTGCCCTTATAGGGAACTTTAAGAACCCAGGTAATATAAACCCAACTTAGTTCTTTTATATTAAGCAGGGGAACTTGTCGGCTTATAAAATTGGTTTCCAGAACAAACGGATGTCACAAATCTTCTAGTTTATTTAATCGAGCGCAATCATCAAGCAGTGCGTCTATTCTTCGGGATAGATACGCGGTTTGTGGTGTGGTGCTCGTTTAAATAAACTATTTGGGATGTAAGAACAGTTTGATTTCATATCTTAAAATTTTTAAACTTAAAATTATTTTTGAAAATAAAATGCTACTTTCTAAATTATATATACATTTAAAATGAATTTAAAAATGTAAAATTCTCCGACAATTTCTGTAGGCGACCCCTTTTCAAAATACAACACATAACCTAAAAATATGCCGACAATTTCTGGCGACTCCGCTGGGGACTAGTTCCTCCCTCCATTTTGATCAGATGGTTTTGCTTTCAAAAATTGGTAGCAAGTCCATGTCCCTAGTGGACCAAGCTACCATTTTTTTCGTTGAAATACCACGTTCATTTCTATCTTGAATGGGTATAATCAAGTCTCTAGGATTTTGGAGCCACTGTTTAGACACCCCTGAACAAAGAGGTTCCGGAATCCTTTTACTTCTTTGAGGTGGGGTGGACCCCCAACAGGTGTTAGCTTAGGAGTGGTTCCTCGGATTGAGAAGTCCTGTGAGACTCTCTCTCCCTTTCCAGTTTCTGGATTGGGTCCCTTACCTTTCCTTTAACCTTTCCCCTTTTTATTTTTTTCGTTCTTAATGAACAAACCCTCTAATAAACAAACCCTTTAATAAATCAACTTTCTGTTAAACCGTAAATACACAAATAAAAAAATATCCAATATATCTTGTAAATAAAATTAAGAAAACGATAAGATAAATGGAGATGTGTTTGGACTCTTTTAGAGAATTTCTCTCTTTCTTCATCCCGACGAAAGGAAGCATAAATCGGAACTGATGCTTAGAATTTACCCTTCAGAAAATGTCTGCACTGAAGTTGTTTTTCTCCTTCACCAACAGGATAGACTTAGCTGTCTACAAGGACGAGCTACCTAATGATGTTATCATTCGCTTTGGACAAGGGTTCAACAATACAGACATTAAGTTCACTGATGTTACTCTTTTCACACTGATGAAAAAAATACTTGAAACTTAGGAGCCCATAATTGAGTTTAACCTGAAATCGACTCAAGAGTTTCCTCTCCTGCAAAGTGTCCCAACTGAATGAAACACTGTTGTTCATGGAAGGTTGGCTGCTACCCCAAGAATTGTCATCTCTACCCGCACTGGTCTGGTCATCACTGCACCTACCCCGGCTCCCGCCAAACTGAAAGGAAAAGAAGTCAAAGTCGGTGATGAGCCTGTTACCATGGAGGGTTTAGATTTTGCTGGAATACCATCTATCTTCGAGATTGGGTCCAGCTCTAAAGTTTCACCCTTAACCCGGACTCAAAGAAGAAATAGGAGCAGAAAGATCACCAGGATGGAGAAGGCCAAAGATGCTGAAATTGATTTTTTGGAAGAAATTACTGAGGAAAAAGAAGAACTGCCTGAGATTTCACCACTGTTGGGAGGAATTATATTCCACCCTCTCTCTGCTGCATCGGATGAAGAAAATGACAAGAGGATCATCGCTGCATTACCCCGACCTGCATGCTATAGTGACTGTAAGAGGAAGAGGGCTAAGACTACACCGCTTACCCGACTGCGGGCCGTAGTAGAGAGACTAGCTAAAAAGGAAGGGTGCTCCTTATCAGAGATCCTAAGATGGATGGGACGAGTGCCAGTCAAATTCCGCCTCGGACCGCGAGTAGACCCCGTCACTACTCCAGAGAGGCCAAGGAGAAAGTGCGAGCTAGTGAAAGAAGTTCTCTTGTTATTGTATCGGGTCACCATATTAGGGAGGACACCACCTACCGACGTATAGCCGACAGACCATCTGGTCCTAGGCCTTCTACTGCAGTAGGATGGTGTGGTGACCTATTATTGCAGAACCGATACCAACACAATGTTCTGGAAAGAAGAGTCTCGTCAGAAAACCTGAATCTGAAAAAAAGTGCTACTGCATTAAAGGAAGCTCCTGAAAAAGAAGTTCAACAGTCATCACATGACAACCGTGAAACCGTTTGGAAGAGACCACTTGAGTCTGCTATAGGAAAGCTAAGAACAGACATCCGACGGTTAGCAAGGGAAAGAGGAGAAGAATTGAGAAATGAAGTGTATTCATCAGAATTCATGGATGGAGAATGTGTTAAGATCAATATTGTTGAGACCGGAGCATCGTCAGCTTTGCAGGGAGCTCCGTCAGCCTCAGAAAGAGATAAACCAGAAGTAATGAGAGCGCTTCTTCAAGAAATAGATGACATGATTTCCCAGATGGCAAAGAGGATGGAAGAGATGGTAGCCGCCTTAGCCACTCTCCAGAGTCAGCTTCAACCTCGAAAAGAAACACCTCCAAAGATCATTCACATCGCAGATGGAGGGAAAGAGATTACGTCCATCAATGGAGATGAACAACCAAAGAAGGATTCAGCACAGAGCATGATTCCCAAAAAGGATTTTAAAAACATGGCAGAACAACAGGTGTGAGAAGCCTTAGCTCAGTCTAAAGTGGAACATCTATTCAGACGGGTAGCCCTTACGCCGAATAGTTTGATGCAGTCCAATACCCGAAAGGCTTCGTACCATCTCTGTTAAAGACTTTTGACGGTACTAAAACCCCCGGCAACATGTCACACATTTTTGTGCTAGTTGCTGTAATGCTGGTGGGAGCGACGCCTTACTCTTTCGTCAGTTCGTCAGTAGCTTGTCAGGGATTGCCTTCGATTGGTATGCAGAACTGCCGAACGGTTGAGTCAAGACATTTTTAGAATTGGAAAACCTCTTCGTTAAGCAGTTTGTCGGGACTATCGATGATCTAATGGTGGAGCAACATAAACTGAACAAAACTTTAATGGATTACATACTTTGATGAAGGAACATAAGCATGAAGTGTGAACCTCAGCTTCAGGAACAACATGCAGTCGGTATCTAGTTGAAGAGTATCCATGGCCCGATAGCACTTCTCCTCAAAGGATTCAAAATTAAGACTTTCGAGAAGTTGCTTAGGAAGGCTGGGAGCTTGTAGGAGGAGGCAAAACAGCTGAGTTTCATTGACAAGATCGATAAGTAGAAGCCCGTAAAGGCATTCGAAAAGAAATCCAGGATCGTCGCGGAAGTAGACAAAGGTAAGCAGCCAGTGCAGATACAGCCAGAGCGTACCACAACCAAGTTATCAACCACCGCAACAGATTTATCAGCAACCTCACCAGATTTATCAGTAGCCTCAACAGAGCTATCAACAGGCTCGAACGAGCTATCAATCATGGCAGCATGATCAGCCGCCGCATCGTCCACAGTGTGCACTGAAAGAACTCATAAATAAAAAATATCCCTTCAAGACTGAAGCAGGGGCAAAGATGTTTCGTAGTTTGATAAAGACACCCGACTTTCAACTACTAGAGCCCAAAAGGCTAGAAGAAGTCAACAAGAAGGATCATCCGAACTACTGTCCCTATCACATGATGATCGAACATAAGAAAGAAGACCGCTTCACCTTTAAAATTTGGCTTGATGACAATCTCCGAAAAGGGAACATAACGATCCCGAAGGAATACATGAAGGAACCCCAAAAGGGAGGTTCTGTCAATGTTATTTCAACGGATCCTATTGTTTCGATAGACCCGTACACGACCGATGATGGATGGAGTACTGTCTGGACAAAGTCTTCGAAGAAAATCTTAGATCACATCCAAACCGCTTCGGTGCGCACTGTATCGCTTAGTTTTAGGTTATGTGTGTTGTATTTTGAAAAGGGGTCGCCAAACAGAAATTGTCGGCAAATTTTAAATTTTAAATATAATTTAAATATATATATAATTTAGAAAGTAGCATTTGATTTTGAAAATAAATTTAAGTTTAAAAATTTTAAGATATGAAATAAAACCGATCTCACATCCCAAATAATTTATTTAAACGAGCACCACATCACAAACCATATATCGATCCCGAGGAATGGACACACTACTTGATGATGGGGCTCGATTAAATAAACTAGAAGATTTGTGACATCTGTTTAGTCTGCGAACCAATTTTATAAGCCGACAAGTTCCCCTGCTTAATATAAATGAATTAAGCAGGGTTTATATTACCTAGGTTCTTAAAGTTCCCTATAAGGGCAAGCCTCTATAGTTAATTACATCTTAAGTGACGGGAATCACTCAAGAAAACTCTCGACAATGATCAGTGGTTTTGCTCTCAAGAATTTCAAATTTTAAGGTTTTCAAAGGATTTGAGTTTTGGAAATTTCAATATGGAATGGATCAAATTTGGAAAAATTTATTTTAGGAGTCCAAAGGAAGAGAAGTAGGAGAAGCTGAGGATCCAAGAAGAATCTTGGCAACTTCCCAAACTGTCCTATTGTTTGGCTTCAATTTGAGAGTTTGTTAAATGTTGTAATCCTACAAATTTTAATTAATTAGGACTTATATTTGTATGACATAATCACACAAAATAACCTCGAAGATGTGAGGGTTTATGTCGTATCAAATGACTACCTCGGAATCCTAAGACCGGTTAGGGCGTAATTTGCATAATATGATTATGCAAATGCCTAATAAAAAGCTTAGGATTTATGTTGCACTAGGAAAACTACCTCGAAATCCTATGGCTTTGTTATTTAATTCTAAGAAAGGTTTTGCTGAAGTAGACACAAATTTTGCTGATGAAGATGGTTGTGCTACCCACTATGCTCTAAGCTCCTTGTTGTTGCAGAGGTTTAGTTGTAGAAGTAGCAATCAAGAGATAAGAGAAGTGTTTTAGTTTAGAAAAGTCTTAAGTTTTAGATGTATTAATGTTTTATTAGGGGAATCTTCAAGTTTGTTATAACAACAACGGTTAAGATCCCACGGTTCCAGCATTCCTGCACCATTATTTTTATCGGATTCACTTAGTCCAAATGAATTTGCTAATCTCAACTGAATGAGTTCCACACTTTCATTTAGACCGTGGGAAATCCCGTTAGTAACACGTAGTTTACATCATCCGAGGTATTCCCCATCATCCAACGAGACGTTTTAATTTAGTTGTAGTTGTAGTTTTGTTGTTCTGTTTGTGACTAAATTTTGAGTTGTTTTATATTTTGAATGTTGTGGCGGTGAATTTTATCTTGTGTTGATTTTAATTTAGTTTTGGGTTTCAGTTTTGTGGCTCCTAAAGGTTTCAGTTTTTATGGAGGGTGACATTCTTGTTTTAACATGCAAGAAAAGTAAAGTGTGGTACAGGTAAGTAAATTGTAATCAAATAAAAGCATACCTGGAGGGTCTTCCCGTCATTCCAAGGTGCACTTAAAACACATGTCAGAGCATTTAAAGATTTGCAACAAGTACCTAGGTAAAACTAAGGGAAGGTTCTGGTTGTCTACCAAAATCCTAATCCTATTGCTAGTCATTTCCTATGACGTCTAGGTTCTTGTGTTTTATTAAGGATGATTTTCTTCACCAAAGAACAATTAAGTTCAATTGTTCTTCTAAAACATCTCATTATATTGAGGAAGTGCTTTGGACGAATTCTAAACATATTTTCAATACTTCTGAGATTATTTTGAGTCCTAATGAACTTCATTGTACAGGTGAATTGATCATCCAAGAATTTAGTTAAGTTTCATTTTTTGCTCAGCGAACTTGGACATTTGATTATCCTGTAAGTAAAGTGACTTGTCACTCGATGCTTCATTTAAGAGTTATAATAATGAAAGCCATTAGGGTCAGATTAGTATGTTAAAGATTTTAATAATTCTTAATTTAAAATTGGAATTGATTATTTAAAACTTTGGTTTAGTTATAAAACTTTGATTAATAATTTTAAGTTTGGAATAGTGTTCAAGTTATTTTAATTCAATTAAATCTTTATTTTTAAATGATCTTAATATTTTAGATTAATTTTAATATTTTAAATTTTCTTAGGTTGAAAGAGGTGTTTAAATTATTTATTTTTATTAAATTTTAATGACTTGATTTTGATTAATTGTAATACTTTAGGTTGATTTTAATTAGTTTGATTTTCATATTTTTAATTATGAATTGTTTTCAGATTACTTAATGTTTAAAATTTGTTTTAAGTTTCTTCTTAAGTGATTTTTAAATTAATTTTAAATGTTTAAAAATTTATTTTTATTTGGTTGTTAAATCATTTAATATTCTGAGCTTTAACTTAATTAAGAGTTATAAATTAATTAGTTCTAAATGTTTTAGATTTATTTTAATTTGATTATTAAATCATTTAATGTTTTAAGTTTTAATTTAATAAAGGATTATTTCCCTTTTTAATTATTTATTTCAGTCATTATTTTAGGATTGATTAAGGATTAATTATCATTGAATTAATTCAATTAGAGACTTTAAATTAAAGAATTGGTATCTTCTTAAGTCACATCCCTAACCTTAATAATCTAAATTTTAATTTATTCTTCCAAAATTCAAATCACTTAATTAATTAAGGTTTACTTTAAATTTTTTCAAGATGATTAATAGGTTTCTACCTCTTAGTTGCTTAAATTTCAATCTCCCAAGAGAAAATTAAAATCAAATATTTTACCCTCCCTTTGATTAGACCTAAATATTAATTAGGGTTAAAAAATCTTTTAATTACCTTTATGCCCCTTCAGGCTTATTTATTTCATAACTCATCAAATTAAGCTCAAATGAACTCAAAATTTTTATGTCATTTCACTCATATGTGAACTAAGACATTAGAGGAGAAAATGTGATTTTTCTGAATTTATTTTAATTTATATATTTATTTTTGTGGGAAAATGAGGGTTTTCAATGAAAATTCAACAACATGACCAAGGTTAGGTTCCTATACTTAGGAAAATTATGGGATGTTCCTACTGATTAGAGGACCACTTGGCCAATTTTGGTGATTTTTTGAATTATATTTTATTTATTATAATTATTTTGAGTTTTTGAGTGTTAATTAATTATGAAATAAAATTAAAGTTGAAAAATAGATTTTATATTTTTCTTAAGTCCCTCTGACCTCAAGGAGTTCAGAGAAATAAATTTTATATTTTTCTGATTTTTTTTATTAGAATTAATTTGGTGAAAAGGTTGAAAATTCCATTTTTTAATATTAAAAATTGTTTTAAGCCTTTAAAATTCAATATCTTGACCTAGAGACTTGGGAAAAATATTTAGTTTGTTCCTAAGTGATTAGTTGGCAAAATATGACATTTTTTTATTTTTAATATTTTTGTGATTTTTATTATTTTTTAATTATTAAAATATTAAAAATATGGTTAAAAATGAAGATTTTTAGAAAATTCTAATTTTAATTTTCTTGGACCCCTCTGATATCAGAGCCCACGAAACTATTTTGGTGAATTTTTGAAGTGTATTTTGAGTTTTATGAATTTTTAAATTTTCAAGATGGCTATGTCACTTGAATGATTCATTTAATGGGTTAAATTATTTTAAATTGACTTGAAATTTTTATGTAATGTTCTTTATATCCTAAATAACAGTGGAGAATTGTTTTCAAGTGGTTTTGATGTGTATGTACTCCTAATTAATTAAAATTCAATTTTGGGTGTTTGAGCCAATTGGGGTTATTTTTAAGGAACTGAGTCAAACCATAATTTTCCTAGGGTCCTCTGGCCTCAAGATACCTCCCCTAATTTTCCTATAATTTATTGAACAATATGCTAATTATGGGAATTAAAATGGAAAATAAGCACATAAAATTAAAAAATCAATAACATGCCATAGAGATGGCCTCTGGCCTTGGAAAATTCAGGGAATGTCTCCAAGAACATAGGCTACAAAAGCCCTGTGGTCTCATGCCATGGTGAATTGTATACATACATGGAGAATTAAAATATGAAAATAAGTAAATAATTAGTTAAATATAAAATACTCATCAGATTAACTTAATTCTTTTTCCACATTGTTCTCCTCTGTTCACTGAGCAAGAGGATATTTTTATTATATTTTTGTGATTTTTCTACACAAAGATATAGATTTTTGAATTTCTGGGTATTTAAATAATTCCTAAATACCTATTTTTCTATTTAAACCAGTCAGCGTCGCGTCAACCTCGACAGCTCCGAAGCCCCACGCGGCGCCTTCCTATTCGACTCCACCATCTGAGTCAGCACCACGCGGCCCACAGTTTACGTTCCATCTCCTTGTCTGATGCCATCTGAGTCGTTCAACCGATACACAATTGATCTGATGGTTCCTGGTCATCCTCTACGATTGGTGCGTCCCGTGAGCCGTCCACCTTCTAACCCTAATATCTCTCTCGATACTTTACCAAATTACACGTTCTTATGCTCTATGAACTCGTCTCGACGAGATGAACACATCTATACGACTAACATGCATTGAAATTAACTCAAATGAAATTGAGAATCATTGGAAGCTCAGGTTAAAGAGAAGTCTCCACACCTTGGTTCATGAGGTGAGGCCTCGACTGAATGTGCTCAGCACGTTCGTTGGAGCTAGAGGAGCCTAGGGATGGAGCTTCTGGTCGTGGTTAGTTGTCTAGACTAGATTTCCACAAAGCCTGATTTCAAAGCTTGGCCGATAGAGAGAATGGCTGGCCTGGAGATGGGGCTTTTGCTGGGGAACTTCTTCTCTTGGTCTGAAGAAGGTGTAGAGTCAATCAATTTGGGGATTGACTCACTGTGGTGAAGTGTCCTGGTTTTGGGCTCAAAATTGAACTCAGAAATTGAGCTCACAGAGAGGGTTTTAGGGCTGGATTTCAGTGGGGATAAAGTGCTCTATGCTAGGAGAAGAGTGTAGAGTGATTTTGGTAGAGTTTTGGTAAGGTTTGGTTCAGCACCCCCTTTGGCCGAGAGGTGGTGGTGTTTAAATAGGCATGGCTGGAGGGCCTCCTAGGGGGAGTTAGGGCATGGGATCAGCTGATTTATGCAAGGGAAGAACAACCATGGAGTTCAATTGAGTAGGGACAACTCAGCAAGGAGGAATTTGAAATTTGAATCAAATAGTTGCTCATGGGTGTGGTGTTTTCCAGCGGCCCAGGTGGTGGTCCGGCCAGGCATGGGTCACCATCTGACTCAGTGAGGTCAGGGGTTGAGTTTGGTGCAAACAATGGGGGTTGGCCATGTGTAAATGGTTTGATTTAAGTGGAATGGGGGGAAGCTCATTTTAGGTTCAATTTGGCCAAATGCATGAATTAGGCTAGGTGCACCTCCCCAAGGCTAGTTTGGGGTGTAGAGAAAGTCACTTGGGTCAGCTAGGAAAGGGTGGTGAAGTCCCCATCCAAGGTGAGGTGGATAAACTTGGTTTAGAGTGTAGCATAAATGGGGTCAAAAAGTGATAATGAAGCGTTAAGAAAGAACCCCCTCCTCTTGCCATTAATGGCTTTGTGACAAGACCATGGCTCCTCATGGCTACATTTGGCTTGCGTAAAGGTTAGTTCATTTTCATGGGAAAGGATTTTAGGAATTTTGGCATTTAGGGGTGATTTAACATGAGGCTTTATTTAGATTTATTTGATGATGAAATTGGAACTTAGGGAATGATTTTAATTGAATGCATGATGAAGAAAAGTGTCATATAGTCTTTAGAGCCAATTTGGGGCTTTTTAGATTTAATGAAAATGGGCTTTTAAAGGCTTCATGGAAGTGGGATTTTTAAATTAAAAAAAAATTTGGATGAAAATTTTGTGAAAGATTATTTTAAATAAGTGTTGTGTTTAGTTTAGGGATGTGTCATGAGTGATTTGGAACAAGTTTGGGGCGATTTTGAGTTAAATTGAGTTTAATTTGGGTCTTTAAGTGATAGGGCCAAAATAGGTCAAATTGGGCTAACTTGGGCTAAGGTTGGGTTAATTTTAGGTTTGATGTAAAATTAATGTTGAGAAATGTTTATGGGAGTGTAAAAAAGAGTTTTCAATTTTGGTTGGGCTTTGATTTTGGGATTTGGGCCTATCTAGGTTCATGATTGGTTTAGGCTAAATTGGGGATTTTTGATTTTGATTAAGTTAGGGTGGAGTTTGGGTTAAAATTTGGGGCAAATCAAGTTAGAGTTTTGTTTGTGGAGATGTTAGAAAAGTTTTAGAGAAGATTTGGGGCTAATTGTAGTTGAGTTGGGTTTAATTTGGGCTAAGTTTAGGTTATGAGCCAAAATTGGGCTTTAAGCTTCAAATTGAAATTGGATCCACATGTTGATCAAATTGGGTTTGGATTTGGTTTAAATTGATATTGGGGATATTGAATTGAAGTTTAGAATTAATTTAGATCAAAATTGAGGTCATTTGGGTTGATTTGGTTTGACATTGGGTTCATTTAGGTTAAAAAAAAAGGTTAAAAATGCGGTTTTAGTAAAAGTGGACTAAATTGACAAATTTGGCCTATGGTGTAGTTGAACAAAATGAAACTGAGAATATTTGGGATTGTTTGGAAGTTTCTGGGAATTTTTGGAATTTTTGGATTTTTTGGTTAAAAGGGTATTTTGGGTATTTGGAAGGTATTAGGGGGTATTTTTGGAAATTTTTGTGTACTTGGGCATGGATGATCAATCTGAGTGGGGGGAAATGTTTGGCATTAATTTTGTAGAATTTTGGGTAATTTAGGCAATTTTGCAAATTTTGGGCAATTTCAAGGGCATTTGGTAGGTTTGGTGAGTTTAGGGCCTCGGGGGTCAAAAATTGAAATTTAGGAAAAATGAAGATTGATTAAGTGTGAGTGAAATGAAATTATTTTGGTTGAGCCATGAAGCCATATTAAGCTCACAAAAGCCATGAGAGGACTCATCTTAGGCACTCAATATGTTGTTCCTAACCCTCTTAACCAGGGGCTTAGGGGTTGAGGACCATCCATATGAATTACCTATATGAGTTAGGAAGTCAAATTGGTTAAAGGTAGTTTTAGGGTTTGGAATGTGTGTGAAAGTGTGGTGTGTGCAAGCTCGTCCTCACCCAGACCAGGCCACTCTGGGTAATCCTAAGGCAAAAGAATCCTATAGGAGACTCATCCTTTAATCCTCCACACTTAATCTTAACCCTCCAAGTGGTTTGGGGGTTTGCAATCAAACTTGTGGGGTTTGAAGGGAGTCAAGAAGTGTTTGAATTTCTAAGTGGTGGGTCTCATCTCTAGTCCTCTAGGATAGTCACAGAGAAGTACTATGGCTAGATCCTAAGCACTAAGGAGAGAGAAGAGAAAACACCTCATAAAAAATGAGGTCAACAAATGGACCCCCAATAGGTGTGGTTTGCCAACCAAACACACCGCGCGTATTTGTGTTGACTGAAGAGATCAACAAAACCAATGCAGATGTCTAAGTAACACACTTAGAACAAAGCATAGAAAAAATTTTCCGATGGGGAATATCATGTGAATCTCCAAGACTGAAGATCCTTGAACTCTTGCTGGGGAAAAGAAAAGGAGGTGAATTCCAATTCACAAGATCTGGAGAGATTTGATTTAGATTTCACTTCATTTTCTATTTCAAGTTTTAATGTTGAGTTTGGATTTTGATTTGTTTCAAGTTTCAACTTCGATTGAAGTTTAATTTAAAATCGATTCAAGAAAATCCTGAATTTGAAATGAGAATTGGAACGTAGGTTCCACCTCGAGATTTACAAAGAGAACTGGAACTTATGTACCAGCCTCGAAGTGAGAGTCGGAGTTTAAGTTTTGATTGAAAATGATGAGAATCAGAATTTAGGTATTGATCTCGAAATGAGAACTGAAATTTGGTACCAGTCTCGAAAGAGAGAATTAAAATTTAGTATCAATCTCGGAAAGAGAGTCGGAATTTGGAACCGAGCTCGAAAGGAGAGAACTGGAATTTGGTACCAGTCTCGAAAGAGAGGATTGAAATTAGGTATCAATCTCGGGAAGAGAGTTGGAATTTGGTACCGACCTCGAAAGGAGAGAACTGGAATTTGGACCAGTACTAATCTCGGAAAGAGAGTCGGAATTTTGTACCGACCTCAAAAGGAGAGAACTGGAATTCGGTACCAGTCTCGAAAGAGAGAATTGAAATTTAGTATCAATCTCGGAAAGAGAGTCGGAATTTGGTACTGACCTCAAAAGGAGAGAGCTGGAATTTGGTACCAGTATCGAAAGAGAGAATTGAATTTTAGTTTCAATCTCGGAAAGAGAGTCGGAATTTGGTACTAACCTCGAAAGGAGAGAACTGGAATTTGGTACCAGTCTCGAAAGAGGAATTGAAATTTGGTATCAATCTCGAAAGAGAGTCAAAATTTGGTACTGACCACGAAAGGAGAGAACTGGAATTTGGTACTAGTCTCGAAAGGGAGAATTGAAATTTGCTATCAATCTCGAAAGAGAGTTGGAATTTGGTACCAACCTCAAAAGGAGAGAACTGTAATTTGTTACCACTCTTGAAAGAGAGAATTGAAATTTAGTATCAATCTCGAGAGAGAGAGTCAGAATTTAGTACCGTCCTCGAAAGGAGAGAACTGTAATTTGGTACCAGTCTTGAAAGAGAGAATTGAAATTTAGTATCAATCTTGAAGGAGAGTCGGAATTTGGTACCAACCTCAAAAGGAGAGAACTGGAATTTGGTACCAGTCTCGAAAGAGAGAATTGAAATTTGGTATCATCTCGAAAAGAGAGTCAAAATTTAGTAATGACCTTGAAAGGAGAGAACTGGAAATTGGTACCTGTCTCGAAAGAGAGAATTGAAATTTGGTATCAATCTCGAAAGAGAGTCGGAATTTGGTACCGACCTCGAAAGGAGAGAACTAGAATTTGGTACCAGTCTCGAAAGAATAGGATTTGGAATTTAGGAACCAATCCCAAAAGTTTGTATTTGATTTTGTTTAGAAGATTTTGTCGAAATTTTAGTTTAGTGGAAGATTGGAATGAGACATTAAAGTATTTCACATCCTAGGAGAGTTGATCGAATTTTGATTGTTTGGCAAAGGATATGAATCCATGCCATCAGAACCAAATCGAAAATTTTGTGGTTCTGTGTCAGTAGACTCAGTCAACCTTCTTAAAAGAGAAAAGAGACCACAGAGAGTCAAAAAGGATTGAGAATAGCCTGAGGCTGCGATTTTCAGATTCGAGAATTTTTTTTCGTCGTTTTTTGTGATTTGATTTTAGCTTGATTTTCAATTTAGAGTTCACGCTTACTTGGGGTTCATTTTGACATTCAGATTTTTTTAAGAGAGTTCTCGTTTATTTTTTTTCCTTCATTCTTTGTTGGAAGTTCATTTAACTTAATGGGGTTTCCCAGTCAATTTGTACAAAAAGATTGAAGGAAAAACATGACATGGTCATTTTCATTCCAATCTTGTCAAAAATATATCATACATCTTGATCAAAACATGATGATATTTTCTTTGAGAATTCAGTATCTCATACAATCCACATAAATCCAAAATGGTTTGTGTAAGATTCTTGCAAGTTGTTTCTAAAAGCTTCTGTTGAAATCCATGTCTGAATAGTAAGATACATGGACAATAACATCACCTTCCAAGCCATCCTTGGCAGGAAATGCCGTCAGGATGTGCATTGGAGGTGTGCTATCTCCCATGTAGCTCAAAGCTCGAAAGGCTGGAGGCTCTCTAACTCTGGATCTGGCTGAAATGGAAAGGCATTTTTCTTTCATCCATCCTTCCGAAAGTGATGAAGATTCGTTCAACAGGCACTCCTGGAATGCAATGTTTTGCTACATCCGCTCCATTTCCTTTTAACACCAAAATGGAACCTACTGGCAGTGGTATCTCCACCGGCCCACGGAATTCTCCGGGGCCTGCAATCCGGAGGTCAGATCCGGGCATGATGTTGCACTGGTTAACAAAAGACACTGTGCAGAAAGGTCTGACAAAGTCTATGTGTGGAGGTATGCAGTCGCCCTCCTTGTAGATATTAATGATGCAGCTGTTGGGTATGCAGTCCGCGGGCAATACCCTCCATGTCACCATCCTCTTTACCATTCTCTTAATAATTCTTGGCATCAGATTCACTTCACTGCAACGGAGTATCCCTGGTGGATTTCCTTTTCTGTCTACTGCGAAGTTGTAGCAACACCCGCCTTGGATCGTAACTCTTCCTTTTCCTAGCATCCATCTTTGGGATTTTGAATAGGTCCTTTTCCCTCAGGCGGCCAGCTCGACCCATTTTCTGAAGTTCAATGATGCAGTCTACAATTTACTGCTGTTCATAATCTGAGAACACATTTGTATGCAGCTCAAGGCCTTCCAAGATATTAATCCTCTTGCCTCGGATTCTTTCGAATTATTTGAAGGCTTTCTTTTCAACTTGTTGCAGTCTCTCCAGCTCGTATTTCAGAATTATCTATAATCGGCGGGGTCTGGCAACGTACTGTGGGATGTATGGTTCAATCCCAGCATGCTCTCCTACATGTCTTGGCTCCTCGGGGATAGTCTCTGTAGGGACATCCTCCGGGGTTGCTTTCTCGATAAGACTCCTCAAAATTGATACATTTGCATGGCGTTGTTGCGCCGGTTCTGTTTCCGTTCTTCTTGGGATTTCTTTTCTCTTTTCTGTTGTTCTTGGAGTTGGTCTACTCTTTTCTAGGATCAAAATTTAGGAGTGAGTTGATTTAAAAGGAGGGATCAAAATTTCATTACTATGATTTCACTTGTTTTCTTCTTTTTTTTAACACATTTTTTTTAATGATTTTTATCATCCATTTTTATATTTTTGGGTTCAGACCCAGTTACAAGTGATTACTGTGCCCGTGTTTCTAGGAATGAGACTTCATTCTCGAAACATCAGATTGTGTAATACTTCTTTAAATATCGTCCATTAATTGGAAGCATATGTTGTTCTCCACGGTAATTCACAAGCTGGTAGGAACCTCTTGAGCAGACTGTCTCGACCGCGAATGGCCCTTCCCAAGTCGGTTCAAATTTACCTTCTATCTTGCGGTGCGCAAGAATAGGTCCCTTGAGACCTCGAACTAAGTCACCGACTTTGAATGTCCTTGGGCGGACTAGTTTATCATGGGCCTGGATCATCTTGGCTTGATACAGTTCCAAATTTTGCTGCACTAAAAGTCGTTTCCCTTCCAAGCTTTCCAATTCTTCTAGTCGTAGTTTAGCATTCTCTTATGTAGTAATCTTGTTTGCAATTGCAATTCTGATTGATGGAAGCTGAACTTCTAGGGGTAAGACGGCCTCGGACCCGTACACCAAAGGGTAAGGCGTAGACTGAGTAGGAGTTCTGAAAGTTGTTCTATATGCCCATTTGGCTTCTAACAACTTCTCGTGCCAGTTTAATTTATTTTCGTCCAAAGTTTTCTTTAGGATTTGGACGAGAGTTTTATTATAAGCCTCGGCCAAGCTGTTTGATATTGGATAGTAGATCGTTGAATAGCGCCAGTCGATCCCGTATCTTCTGACAAAATTATTAATCTTCGTGTGTCAGCATATTTTTAGGTTGTGTGTTTTATTTTGAAAAAAGGGGTCGCCTAACAGAAGTTGACGGCGAATTTTTAATTTAATTTAAATAAATAATTTTGAAAAGTAGTATTTGATTTTGAAAATAATTTTAAATTTGAAGGTTTTAAGATATGAGATTAAACCGATCTCACATCCCAAATAGTTTATATAAACGAGCACCACACCACAAACCGTGTATCTATCCCTAAGGATAGACACACCGCTCGACGGTGGGGCTCGATTAAATGAACTAGAAGATTTGTGACATCCGTTTGGTCCGCGAACCAATTTTATAAGCCGACAAATTCCCTCGCTTAATATGAAAGCATTAAACGTGGTTTATATTACTCGGGTTCTTTAAAATTCCCTATAAGGGCAAGCCCCTATAGTTAATTACATCTTAAGTGACGGGAATCACCTAAGAAAACTCTCGATAATAATCAATAATTCTGCTCTCAAGAATTTCAAGGTTTAAGTTTTCAAGGGATTGAATTTTGGAATTTCAACGGGGAATGGATCAAGTTTGGAACATTTTGTTTTGGGAATCCAAAGGGAGAAAAGTAGGAGAAATCACAGATTCAAAGCGAACTTCGGTAATTTCCCGACTATCCTATTGTATGGCTTGGATTTAGGAAAGCCCTAATAATTATTTAAATGTTTTGATCTTGCCAATTTTAATTAATTAGGGCTTATATTTGTATGATAAAATCAAACAAATAGACTTCAAAGATGCGAGGGTTTATTGCCGTACGGACGACTACCTCGGAATCCTAAAACCGGTTAGGGCTTAATTTGCAATGCAAGTGCCTAACGAAGAGTTGAGGATTTATGTTGCACTAGGCAAACTACCTCGAAGTCCTATGGCTTTGTTATTTAATTCTAGGAAAGTTTTGTTGAAGTAGACTCAGGTTTTGCTGATGAAGATGGCCGTGCTGCCCATCATGTTCCAAGCTCCTTGTTGTTGCAGAGGTTTAGTTTTAGAAATCATAAATCAGGGGATGAGAAAAGTGTTTTGGTTTAGAGAAAATCTTAATTTCCAAGTGTTTTCAATATTTTAATTAAAACAAATCTTAAAGTTGATTATAACGACACCGGTTAAGATCCCACGGTTCCATCCTTCCGGCATCATTATTTTTATCGGATTCACTTAGTCCGGATGAATTTGCTAAACTCAACCGAATGAGTTCCACACTTTCATTTAGACCATGGGAAATCCCGTTAGCAACACGTAGGTTACATCATCCGAGGTATTCCCGATCATCCAACGGACGTTTTAATTTAATTGTAATTGTTGTTTTGTGTTCGTTTGTGATTAAATTTTGAGTTGTTTTATATTTTAAAATGTTGTGGCCGTGAATTTTATCTTGCAATGACTTTTAACTTAATTTGGTTTCAGCTTTAGGGTCTATCCTAAAGGTGTGGGTTTTCATGCAACAGATTGTTTATCATGCAAGAAAAAGTAAGTGCAATGCGGTTAAATAAATTGCAAGAAGGTAAATTGCAAGAAAGTAGATTGCAATAAAATAAAAGCGTACCTGGAGGGTCTTCCCGTCATCCCAAGCTGCACTTAAAACACAATTAGAATATTTAAGCAAGTTCCTAGGTAAAGCTAAGGTAAGGGTTATAGTTTTCTACCAAATTTCTAATCCTATAGCTAGTCATCTCCTATGACGTCTAGGTTCTTTGTGTTTTGGTTTGAAGACGATTTTGTTCATCAAAGAACAATTAAGTTCAATTGTTCTTATAAATGTCCTATCATATTGAGGAAGTGCTTAAGAATAATCTTAAACATCTTTTCAATATTTCTAGGATTGTTTTAAGTCCAAATGAATTTAATTATATAAATGAATCGATCGTCCGAGAATTCAAGTTTCGTTGTTATCTTACTCAGTGAACTAGGACATTTGAATATCCTATAAGTGAAGTTACATTTCATTTAATGTTCTGTTTAGGAGTTATAATAACCAAAGCTTTCGAGGGTAAATTGGTATTCAAATGATTTGATTTAAGTTAATGGGTTTAAATTTGGAATAGTGTTCAAGTTATTTTAGATTTAATTTGAATTCTTTATGTCTTTAGTGATGTTATATTTAATTCAACTTAATTTAATTTAATTTAATTTAATTGAGTTTTAATTTAATTTAATTCAATTTAATTCAATTTAGTTTGATTTGATGTTAAATTAAATTAATTTGATTTGATTTAATTTTAATTTAATTTGATTTAATTTAATTTAATTTAATTTGATTTAATTTAATTTAATTTAATTTAATTCATTTAATTTGATTTAATTTAGTTTAATTTAATTTGATTTAATTTAATTTGATTTAATTTAATTTAATTTAAGTTATTTAATTTAATTTAATTTGTTTATTTAATTTAATTTAATTTAATCTTTAATTTAATTTAACTTAATTTAATTCATCTTTTAATTTCAATTTAATTTAATTTAATTTAATTTAATTTAATTTACTTAATTTAATTTAATTTTTAATTTAATTTAATTTTTTTTAATTTTAATTGAAATTTTTAAAAGAGTTTAATAATTTAATTTTAGTTTAATGATTAAGTCTTTTAATGTTTTGAATTTGAGTTATCATTTTAATTAAGAATTGAATATTAATGAGATAATTAATATAGGGATTTTTAAATTAAAGAATAAATCTCTTCCTAATAATATCCCTATTTTAATAATTCCAATTTTATTATTCTTCCAAATTTAATCAATTATTTAATTAAGGTTTAATTATTTTAAAATTGTTTAATGAGTTTCTACCCTTTAATTATTTAAATTTCAATCATCCAATTCAGATTAGGATCAAATATTTTACTTGTTAATTTTTTATTAAAACTAAAGTTTTAATTAAGGATTAAAAATTTTAATTACCACTTTACCCTTTAAGCTTAATAATTTCATAACTCACTAAATTGAACTCAAATGAACTTAAAATTTTTATGTGACTTCACTCATATGTCAATAAAGACATGAGAGGAGAAAATGTGATTTTTCTGTATTTAATTTATTTATATAATTATTTTTTGTGGAAAATAGAGATTTCCAAGGAAAATTTAATAACATAACCAAGAGAAAGTTTCTATCCTTAAGAAAATTAGGGGACATTCCTAATGACCAGAGGACCACTTGGACCAATTTTGGTGATTTTTTGAATTATATTATTTTTATTATAATTATTTTAAGTTTTGGGGTGTTAATTAATTTAAAAATAAAATAAATGTTGAAAATGGATTTTATATTTTTCAAAAATCTCTCTGATATCAAGGAAATCAGAGAAGCAAATTTTACAATTTTCTGATTTTTCTATGATTTATTATAATTATTTTAGTGAAAATGCTAGAAAATACATTTTTTTAATTTTAAAATTACCCTAGAGCTTTAAAATTTAATATCTCACTAAATAGACCTAAGAAAAATATGGGGTTTATTCCTAAGTGATTAAAATTCAAAATGTGACATTTTGGTGAATTTTATTATTTTTGTAATTTTTATTATTTTTTAATTATTAAAATATTAAAATAATATTAAAAATCAACTTTTTTAGAAAATTAAAATTTAATTTTCTTAAATTCCCCTGATATTAGAGAGGCTCCAAAACCAATTTGGTGAATTTTTTTAAAAGTATTTTGAAAGTTATGAATTTTTAAAGTTTAAAATGACTAAATGGCTTAATCAACCCAATTAGTAGGGCTAACCAAATTCAATTGACCTCAAATTTTTATGGTGGGTTCCTCTGATCCTAAAGGTCAGTGGAGAATTGATTTCAAGTCAATTTGATGTATGGTTAGCTCTAATTAATTAGAGATCCATTTTGGGTGTTTAAGCCAATTAGGGTTGTTTTAAATGAACTAACTCAAAACCTATTTTTCCTAGGGTTCTCTGGTCATAAGGAACATCATCAAATTTTCCTAGAATTTATTTCACAACATGCTATTTATTGGAATTAAAATACTTAAAACAGTAGCATGAATTTGAAAAATCAATAACTCTTCATAGGATGGCCTCGACTTTGGAAAATTCGGGGAATGTTCCCAAATTCGAGAGGCTTCAAAGCCCTATGGTTTCATGCCATGGTGAATTGTATACATGCATGGAGAATTAAAAGTATGCAGAGGGTAAATAAATTATAAAAAATAAAATATTCGATGAAATTAAATGATTTCTTTTCCACATTATTCTCCTCCGTTCACTCGAGCAAGAGGGTATTTTTATTTTATTTTTCTGATTTTTCTACACAAAGATATGAATTTTTGAAGTTTAGGGAATTAAATAAATAGAAAATACCCCTAATTTTCTATTTATCCACGCGGCGCCAACTCATCCTCGGCATCTCCGAACGCACACGCGTCGCGCTCCCATTCGACGCCGTTATCTGACTCAGCGCTCCGGGCCCCGCTGTTCTTGTACCGTCTCCTGGTCCGACACCATCTGAGCCGTCCGTCCGAGCGTGTATTGAATGGATGGCATCCGTTCATCGTCCCCGAGTGTTCTCACCCGAGAGCCGTCCACACTAAATCCCTAAGATCTCACTCGATACTCAATGGATTTTCATGTTCTTATGCTCTATGGGTTCGTCTTTAAGAGACGAACACATCTATACGGTTATCATGCATTGAAATTAAAGCATTTGAAATAGAGGATCTCCAGAAGCTCGGGATGAAGAATTAGCTCATACCTTTGCTCAGAGAAGTGTGGCTTCAATCTGAGAGTTGTTGCACCTTCGATTGGATCCCAGCAAGCTCCAGATGAAGTCTCCTGGTCTGATGAATTGTCTAGATGTGATTTCGACCAAGCCCGATCACAAAGCTTGGAGGCTGGAGCAACTGGGTGGCCTGGAGATGGGGCTTTTGCTGGTGGACACCTTCCCTTGGTCTGGTGAAGGTGTAGAACCAATCAATTTGGGGATTGGCTCACCGTGGAGAAGTGTCCCTGGTTTTGGGTGGAATTTCAACTCCGAAATCGAGCTCACGAGAGAAGAAATGGCAGGGGGATCTCACTCGGGATCAAGTGCTCGTGTATGGGGAGGAGTCCGGAACAATTTTGGCGAGTTTCCTTAAGGTTTGTTTTCAGCACCTCTCATGGCCGAGAGGGGTGGTGTTTAAATAGAGAGGGTGGAGGGCCTCCTGTGGAGAGTTAGGGCTTGGGATCAGCTGCTCTTGGCAAGAGAAGAACAGCTCCAATGGCCACTAGGGATGGGGCAGCTCAGCAGGTGAGAATTCCAAGTTGGGCTCACATGTGAGCTCTCGGCCATGGTGTTTTCCGCGGCTGCCGGTGGCCGGCCGGCCAGCATGGGTCACCCTCAAGGTCAGGTGGGTCAGGGTCGGGACTTGGTGCAAGCAATTGGCAATTGCCATGTGTAAAGAGCTTGGATTGAAATGGAATGGGGGAAGACAATTTTGGGTTCAAATGAGTCAACCCATGGTTTTGTGCTAGGTTCACCACCCAAGGCCTCGGTCTTGGGCTGAAAAGGGTCACTTGGGTCGCCCAAGAGAGAATGGTGTGGTCTCCATCCATGATGAGGTGGCTAAGCATGGTTTAGTGTGTGACATGCTTAAGGTAAAAAGGGTTTAAGGAGGATTAGGAAAGGGGCCCCTCCTTTTGCCATTAATGGCTTGATCACATGTCAAGCCTTCCATGGCTTCATGTGGCTTGTCCATGGCTTGCATGGCTCACCTTTGGCTTGGGAAAAGGTTTGGTCAATTTCATGAAAATGGATTTTAGGAATTTTTGGTAATTTGATGGAAATTTGTATGAAACTTGATTTGGAATAATTTTATGATGAATTTAGGACTTAGGTAATGGATTTAATTAAGTGGATGACAAATGGAGATGTCATGTGGGCTTTAGGGTAGATTTTGGGCTTTTGAATTTGAAAGAAGTGGGCTCTTAGGAAAGTTTAAGGGGAAATGGGCTTTTGATTTTAGGATGGGAATTTGGGTAAAGATTTTGTGAAGAACTTTGTCAAATAGTGTCATAATTGGTTTAGGGATGTTCTATGAAGGGCTTGGAGTCAATTTGGTGTGATTTGGAGTTGAATTGGTTTGAATTTGGGTTTATTGGGTAAGTGGGCCTATATGGGTCCAAGTGGGCCAAGTTGGGCTAATGTTGGGCTAGGGTTGAAATTGATGTAAAATCAATGTTGAGAAATGTTTATGGGAGTGTTTCAAAGAGGTTTTGGCTTTGGTTGGGCTTTGATTTTGGGGTTTGGGCTCATTTGGGTTAGGTTTAGGTTTAGGTCAAAAATGGGCCTTTTAGCTTTGGGTTGAATTTGAGTGGGGTTTGGGTCTAAATTTTGGGCAAATCATGTTAGTTTTTTATTTGTGGGAATTTTAAGGAAGATTTAGAAAAGGTTTGGGGTTAATTGGAGTTGAATTGGGTGAGTTTGGGTTAGGTTTGGGTCATGGGTCCAAATTGGGCTTTAAGGCCAAAAGTGAAATTGGATCCAAATGTCAATCAAATTGGACTTGGATTTAGCCTAGATTGGTGTTGGGAATGTTGAATTGAAGTTTAGAATTGAATTGGACCAGATTTGGGTCAATTTGGTATGTTTGGTTTGACATTGGGTTCACTTTGGGTTAAAATGGGTCAAATTGGGGGTTTTGACAAAAGTAGGGTAAATTGACATAATTGGCCCATGGTGTAGTTGAACAAAATGAAATTGGGAATATTTGGGATTTTCAGGAATTTTCTGGGAATTTTCTGAATTTTTTGGATTTTTGGGTCAAGAGGGGTATTTTGGGTATTTGGAGGGTATTGGGAGGTTTTCTTGGAATTTTTTGGTATTTTTGGGTATGGATGATCAATTTAAGTGATGTGGAAATGTTTGGGAATGATTTTGGAGAATTTTGGGTAATTTGGAAATTTTTGAGAATTTTGGGTAGTTTCGAGGGTTTTTGGTAGGTTTAGTAGGTGTAGGGCCCGGGGTCAAAAATTGAAAATTTGGAAAATTGAAGATTGGGTGGATGTAAGTGGAAAGAAGTCATTTTGGTTGAGCCATGAAGCCATGTCAAGCCCATATGAGTCATGAAGGGACTCATTCGAGGCATTCACTATGTTGTTCCTAACCCTCCTAGCAAGGGCTTGGGGTTAAGGACCATCCATGTGAATCACCTACATGAGTCAGGAGGTCAAGTTGGGTATGGGTGTGGTTTTAGGAAGCGTGTGAAAGTGTAGTGTATAAGTGTAGTGTGTGTGTAAATCAGCCCCCACTGCACAGTGCCACCTGTAGTGGCCCTAAGGCCAAAGAGTCCTATAGGAACTCATCCTTTAAACTTCCACATTTCGATTTCAACCCTCTAGGTGATTAGGGGTCTATAGTCAAGTTTGTGGAGTTTGCAGGGAGTTAAGAAGTGGTTTGAATTTCTAAAAGGTGGGTCCCAATTCTAGTCCTCTAAGATAGTCAAAGGAAAAGCCTAAGGCTAGATCCTAAGTACTAAAGAGAAGACCTCATCAAAAATAAGGTCAACATCGTGATTCTGAATGCTATCTCGTTATCTAAGATAATTCTGCATGGTACCCCAAAATGGTAAACGACTTGATTCTTGAATAACTGTAGCACGTGATGTGCTTTCACTTCTCTGAGCGTTACTGCTTCTGCCCACTTGGAAAAGTAATCTGTAGCTGCAAGAATGAAGCGATGTCCTCTTGAAGAAGGCAGTTCTATCGTACCCATGATATTTGTGCCCCAACACTCAAATGGCCACAACGCAATTGTCGGATGTAATACATTTGGAGATTGATCTAGAACCACTCCATGCACTTGGCACTGGTGACAACTCTTGGCAACATTCATACAGTCGGTCATCATCGAGGGCTAGTAGTATCCTAGCATTTTAATCTTCATTTTCATCTTCGGACCTGACTGATGAGCACCACAAAGCCCTAAATGCACTTCTTTAACAATTTCACGAGCTTCGGACCCGCTCAGACACCTTAGCCACATCTGATCAAAAGACCTTATGTATAACATATTGTTTATTAATGCGTAAGATAGAGTTCTTTTCTTGATTTGATGGGCTAACGACTTATCGTCTGGTAGGTTTCCTGTTTGTAGGTAGTCTATTAGTGGCCACCACCAATGTTCTGTATTTTCTGCTACTGTTGCAACTGTTTCTTCTTCTTCTTCTTCTTCTTCTTCTGATTGGTGTATTGTATTCATGTCGAGTTGTGAGAGGACCTGTCGTCCCTGAACTGACATTTCCAGTGACTCGTCCTGTAAGCAGGCAAACTCTTTTGCAAGGTGGGCTATTTCGTCTGCAAGAGCATTTTCTCTTCTGGGAATCTTGTAGATTGTTGCATTCGGAATTTTCTCTAACAATTTCATGGCGTACTGGAAGTACTGCTCAAGCCTTGGTTTTAAAATTTTGTACTGTCCGGCGACCTGTTGAATGATCAACTGAGAATCTCTGTAGATGTTGATGTCTGTTATCCCCATCTGAATGGTTAATTCCAGTCCGATTATAAGGGCTTCGTATTCGGCTTCATTGTTCATACACGGTTCTGTTAAGTAGTAGGGGTATCTTAACATCCCCCGCTCCGGTGTTATGAAGATTTATCCGATCCCTGCCTTACCGGGCAGTATCATTTGCAATTCTTTATCTTTCTATGTTGAGGATGCTCCGTCGAAGTACAGTTCCCAACGTTGATCATCGGGGTCTTCTAGGCTCATTATCTGCTCATCTGGCAAGTTGTCGTTGAGAGGCGATTCTGCCAGTAAAGGGTGTGCTGCGAGGAAGTCTGCTAGGACTTGTCCCTTTATGGCACGAAGTAGCACGAAAGTTATATCGAATTACAATAGTATCATCGACCACCTGGCAAGTCTACCGGAAAGCGTCGGTCGGGTCATCAAATATTGCAATGGATTAAACTTCAAAATAAGGTTAACCTTATGAGAAAGCATGTAGTGCCTGAGCTTTTGAGCAGCGAAGATCAGGACCAAACAATGCTTCTCAATTGGAGGATACTTTACTTCCGTCGGAATTAGATGTCAAATTAAGTAATAAAGAGTATTTTCTTTTCCCTCATCATTGACCTGCGATAGCAGGGCTCCGAGAGATTTGTCTAAAGCTGCGCTATAAAGTATCAACGGTCTATGCTAGACTGAGGCTGCTAAAACAGGAGGTGTCATTAAATATTGTTTGATTTCATCGAAGGTATGTTGACATTTGGAGCCCAAGTAAACTTAGCATCCTTCTTAGGCCCCATTTGGGGCAGCTTAAAAGTACAGGGGCGTTTTTAAAAACGCCTCTGTGATGTTTGGATAGCACTTATTAACAAATTATTTGAAAACACAGTTTTTCATTTCTATTGCACGCGGCCCGTGGGGAGACACCCCCGAGCTGCTTATTCGTGCACGTTTTCTTGCAATTACCCCTCCCGTGACCCTGTGACAATGGTGACTTGCATTCAAACATATCTCGCCGCTCCTCTTCTCAAACCCTAAGCGCTCCTCCTCCTCGCCTCGTCTTTGGCATTTTCAAGGACGTCTTCGACATTTTCGGCTCCTCTACACGCGGACGGCGTAAGCATTTGCTTGCTTCCGATTTCTTCTTCTTCATTGCCAATAGATTGGCGTTCCTCTAATTTAATGTTGCCAATAGGTTGGCAATTCATCCTGAAGGGAGATTTCTTTGCTTCTTTTGTTCTTCATTTCTGGAATTATGTTGTTGCAATTTAGGGGGAGTACTATGAAAGCTTGGCCCGCATTCTAAGCTTGGACCATAAAGCTCAAGAAATAGGTATGCATACATATGCAGTTATATTTTCCTTTAGAACTCAGATTTGGTGGAAAAGGAAGTAATTGTGCTGTGTTTGTAATTGTGTCTGCTCCATAGATAAGAAATGTTTTGTCTATTTCTATAGTTGATTTCATGGATGTGTAATTTATGTTTTTTTTTTGAGAGCCTGAAATTTTTTTTATTTGGTTGGAAAAAAGAAGAATTTGTTGATATTCATAATTCGTAGCCTGAGTGTAAATAAGTTTAGGTACTGTTAAAGTTATCGAACCTGCATGTTTAACCTCATTTGCTGGAATATTTTCTTTAAGGGGCATTTACACACATACCACACAATTCTTATGTATTTACACGTCTAGCTCCTACACTTTAATAATTCTATAACTCACTAAACTAAGCTCAAATGAACTTGAAATTTTTGTGTAACCTCACTCACATGTCAATTAAGACATTAGAGGAGAAAATGTGATTTTTTTGTATTTAATTTATTTATGTAATTATTTCTAATGAAAATAGGGGTTTTCAAGGAAAAATCAATAACATGACCAAGAAAATGTTTCTGTTCTTAAGAAAATTATGAGATGTCCCTAATGACCAGAGGACCACTTGGACCAATTTTGGTGAATTTTTGAATTATATTTTATTTATTAGAATTATTTGGAGTTTTGGAGTATTAATTAATTTAAAAAAAAATAAAAGTTGAAAAATGGATTTTATATTTTTTAAAAATCTCTCGGACCTCAGGGAAATCAGACAAACAAATTTTCTTTTTTTCTAATTTTTTTTTGATTTATTAGAATTATTTTAGTGGAAATGTTAAAGAAAATCATTTTTTTAATTCAAAAATTGTTTTAAGCCTTTAAAATTCAATATCTTACCCTAGCGACTTAGGAAAAATATTTGGTTTGTTCCTAGGTAATTAGAATTTAAAATGTGTCATTTTGGTGATTTTAATATTTTTATGATTTTTATTATTTTTTAATTATTAAAAATATTAAAATAATGATAAAAATCAACTTTTTTAGAAAATTACAATTTTAATTTTTCTGAGTTCCTCTAATGTCAGAGAAGCCTCAAAACCATTTTTGTGAATTTTTGAAGAGTCTTTCATGAGTTATGAATTTTTAAAGTTTAATTTTGGTTATGTGACTTAATTAATACATTTAGTGGGGTTAAACATTTCCAATTGATTTCAAATTTTTATGCGATGTTACTCTGATCCTAAAGATCATTGAAGAATTATTTTCAAGTTAATTTGATGTGTAATTAACCCTAATTAATTAAAGTTCAATTTTGGGTGTTTAGGCCAATTAGGGTTGTTCCATGTGAATTAACTCAAAACCTATTTTTCCTAGGTTCCTCTGGTCATAAGAAACATCACCAAATTTTCCTAGAATTTATTTCTCAACATGCTAATTATTGGAATTAAAATACTCAGAACAGTAATATGAACTTGGAAAATGAATAACTTCTGATAGGGATGGTCTCTGACCTTGGAAAATTCAGAAAATGTTCCCAAGTTCAGAGGCTTCAAAAGCCCTATGGTCTCATGCCATGGTGAATTGCCTATGCAAATGAAGAATTAAAACAATGCAGAGAGTAAATAAATCATTAAAAATAAAATACTTGATGAAATGACTTGATTTCTTTTCCACATTATTCTCCTCCGTTCACTCGAGCAAGAGGGTATTTTTATTTTATTTTTGTGATTTTTCTATGCAAAGATATGGATTTTTGAAGTTCTGGTAATTAAATAAATAGAAAAAAGCTCTAATTTCCTACTTATCCAAGTGGCGCCACGCCATCCTCGACAGCTTCGAAAGGCCACGCGGCGCGCTGTGATTCGGCGCCGCCATCTGACTCAGCTCTTTAGGGGCTCGCGGTTCACGTACCATTGCGCTGTCCGACTTGATCTGGACCGTCCGCCTGATACACGCACGATCCAACGACTCCTGGTCATTGTCTAAGACTGGTGTGCACCCGTGACCGTCCACACTTAAACCCTAAGATCTCAATCGATTCTCAATGGATTTTTATGTTCTTATACTCTATGGATTCGTCTTGAAGAGTTTAACATATCCATACGGTTTATGTGGCATGAAATTAACCCAATCAAAATAGAGAATGTTCAGAAGCTCGGGAAGAAGGGAGAGCTCATACCTTTGCTCAGAGAAGTGTGGCTTCGATCTGAGAGTTGTGTCACCTTTGATTGAACCTAAGCAAGCTCCAGATGAAGTCTCTGGCCCTGGGGAATTGCCTAGACCTAATTTCCACCAGACCCAATTTCAACCATTGGAGGCTAGAACAAATGGGTGGCCTGGAGAGGGGCTTTCACCTGGGAACTCCTTCTCTTGGTCTTGTGCGGGTGTGGGTGAGTTTAATTTAATTTTGATGGAGGATTTGAGAGTGTCCTGTTTTGGCCTGAGAATTGAGCTCCAAAATTGAGCTCAATCAGTGGGATTTATGGCGGGAGAACAGTGGGGATGGATTGCTCTTCGCTAAGGGAAGCTTTGTGAGGAGTTTGGAGGGATTCTGTGAAGGTTTGGTTCAGCCAACCTTTTGGCCGAGAGGGGTTGGCTGGCTTAAATAGCCATCTCCATGGCTTCCCAGGGGGAGTTAGGGGCTTGGATCAAAATCTTGGGGCAAGGGAAGAACAGCTGCAATGGCCATTGGGCATGGGGTAGCTCAGCAGGTGGGAATTCCAAACTTTGGCTCATCCCAAGGTTTCGGCCAAGGCATTTTCTGACGACTGTGGTGGCCAGCCGGCCAGGGTCAGGTCAACCTCAGGCTCAGGGAAGTCAGGGCTTAATTCCTGTGGGTTCAATTGAGTTTTGCCAAGTGTAAAGGGGTTAGATCAAAGTGGCATGGAGGAGTGTCAATTTTGGCTTGATTTGGTCAAAGCCATGGTTTTGATTTGGTTCATCTCCCCATGGCCTGATTTTGGGCTGAGGAGGTCAAGTGGGTCAGGCTCACATGTGTGGTGAAGTTCACATCAATTTTGTTTATGTTAATTTTGGGTTAGGGTGAGACATTAAAAGGGTTAAAAAGGTTTAGTGAGAGCTTAGAAAAGGCCCCCCTCCCCTTGCCATTAATAGCTTGGTGAAAAGTCAAACCATCCATGGCTTCATGTGGCTTATACATGGCTTCATGGCTCACATTTGGCTTGGCAAGAGTTTGGTCAATTTTCATGGAATAGGGTTTTAGGAATTTTTGGAAATTTTGGGGTTATTTGATGGGATTTGGCATAATACCATTTTGGTTTGATTTTCATGATGGATTTAGCACTTAGGGAGTGATATTGATTGAGTGAGGATGAGATGAGATTGTAATGTGGGCTTTAGGATGGGTTTGGGCTTTTAAAATTTGGTAAAGGTGGGCTTTAAAAATGGTTTAAGGGAATGGACTTTTATGTTTCAAAATGGGCTTCTAGATGAAAATTTTACAAAAGCCCATGCTAAATAAATGTTGGGTTTGGTTTAGGGATGTGTCATGAGTGATTTGAGACAAATTTGTGGTAATTTAGAATTGAATTGAGTCTAATTTGGGTCCCCTTGGTGATAGGGTCAAAATAGACCAAAATGGACTAACTTAGGCTAAGGTTGGGCTAATATTGAAATTGATGTAAAGTCAATGTTGAGAAATGTTTATGGGAGTGTAACAAAGAGTTTTCAACCTTGGTTGGGCTTTAATCTTGGGGTTTGGGCCTATTTGGGTTCATGGTGGATTTAGGCCTATTTAGGGAATTTTGGGTTTGGGTTTAATTTCATTAAGGTTTGGGTCCAAATTTTGGGCAAACTATGTTAGTTTTTTGTTTTTGGAGATGTTAGGGAAGATTTAGAAAAGGTTTGGGACCAATTTGGGCTGAATTGGGTTGGTTTGAGCTAGGTTTAGGTCATGAGCCAAAATTGGGCCTCAGGCTTCAAATTGAAATTGGGCTCAAATGTCAATCAAATTGGACTTGGTTTTGGTCTAAATTGATATTGTGCGTGTTTATTTGAAGTTTGTAATTGAATTTGACCAAAATTGAGGTCAATTGGGGTGGTTTGGTTTGACATTGGGTTCACTTGGATTTAAAATGGGCTAAATTGGGGGTTTTGATAAAAGTGGGGTAAACTGGCAAAATTGGCCCATGTTGTAGTTGAACAAAATGAAATTGGGAATATTTGGGATTTTCTCGAATTTTTGGGGAAGTTTTGGAATTTTTGGATTTTTGGGTCAAGAGGGGCATTTAGGTAATTTGGAGGGTATTGGGGGTATTTTTTGGAATTTTGGTATTTTTGGTTATGGATGATCAATTTGAATGGTTGGGAAATGTTCAAGGTTTATTTTGGAAAAGTTTTGGGTGATTTGGAAAATTTGGTGGTTTTAGGTAGTTTCAAGGGTTTTTTTTTTATTTTGTAGACTAGGTGGGTTAGGGGCCCGGGGGTCAAAAATTGAAATTTTGGAAAAATGAAAATTGAGCAAGTGTGAGTGAAATGGAATCATTTTGGTTGAGCCATGAAGCCATGATAAGCTCATATGAGTCATGAAATGACTCATTTGAGGCATTCCCTATGTTGTTCCTAACCTTTTTAGCCAAGGGCTTAGGGGTTAAGGTCCATCCATGTGAATTACCTACATGAGTCGGGAGATCAAGTTGGGTATAGGTGTATTCTTCAGGATGTGTGTTTGAGGGTCTAGTGTATGTGTAAGTCAGCTCTCATCAGACCAGGCCACCCAGGGTGATCCTAAGGCCAAAGAGTCCTATAGGGAACTCATCCTTTAAACTTCCACATTTGATCTCAACCCTCTAGGTGATTAGGGGTTTACTCTCAAGCTTGCGGGGTTTGCAGGGAGTTAAGAAGTAGTTTTAATTTCTAAGTGGTGGATTCCATTTCTAGTCTTCTAGGATAGTCAAAGGAAAAGCCTAAGGCTAGATCCTAAGTACTAAAAGGAGAAGAGAAGACCTCATAAAAAATGAGGTCAACAGTGCTCTCATCACTTCTGGTTCCTCTCTTTCCAAAGCTGACGGAATGCCCTGTGAGGGCCTTATTTAGCTTAAAAAAATTCAAACCCACTGGCTGAGTTGTCCCAACCCAAATGGACACCATGGCTGTTCTTCTCCTCCCCTGAGCAGCTGATCCTAGCCTCCAATTGCCCCTGGGAAGCCCTCCAACCACATCTATTTAAACTCACCACACTCACGGCCAAAAGAGGTGCTGAACCAAACCTTACCAAAACTCTGCCAAAATCACTCCACACTCTTCTCTAAACCCAGAGCACTTGATCCCCACTGAAATCCAGCCCTAAAACCCTCTCTGTGAGCTCAATTTCTGAGTTCAATTTTGAGCCCAAAAACAGGACACTTCACCACAGTGAGTCAATCCCCAAATTGATTGACTCTACACCTTCACCAGACCAAGAGAAGAAGTTCCCTAGCAAAAGCCCCCTCTCCAGGCCAGCCATTTCTTCTATCGACCAAGCTTTGAAATTGGGCTTGGTGGAAGTCTGGTCTAGACAATTCACCAGGGCCAGAGGCTTCATCCCTAGGCTCCTCCAGCTCCAACGAACATGCCAAGCCCCTCTGATTGAAGCTTCACTTCTCAGAGCCAAGGTATGGGACTCCCCCTTCTCGAGAGAATCCAACGATTCTCCATTTCATTTAAGTTAATTTCAATGCATGGTAGCCATATGGATTTGTAGCTCTCGTTCAGACGAACACATAGGATCAAATTTCATGAAAATTGGTTAAGATATGAGGGAGATATTAAGGTTTTAGTGTGGACAGCTCCCGACACACACCAGTCATAGATGATGACCAGGAACCGTCAGATCGCGTGCGTATCGAATGGACGATCCAGATCGAGCCGCACGAGGAGATGGAGCGAGACCGCGGGATACGTGGCTGCTGACTCAGGTGGCAGCATTGAATAGGAGCACACCGCGCGGAGCTTCAGAGCTGTCGAGGTTGACGCGGCGCCGCATGGATAAGTAGGAAATTAGGCTATTTTCCTATTTAATTAAATATCCAGAACTTCAAAAATCCATATCTTTGTGTAGAAAAATCACAAAAATAAAATAAAAATACTCTATTGCTTAGTGAACAGAGGAGAACAATGTGAAAAAAGAATTGGGTTATTTTGTTAAGTATTTTATTTTTAATTAATTATTTAATGATTTCAGTATTTTAATTCTACATGCATGCACAGAGTTCACCATGGCATGAGACCATAGGGCTTTTGTAGCTTCTAGTCTTGAGAGCATTCCCTGAATTTTGCAAGGCTAGAGGCCATCTCTGTGGCAAGTTATTAATTTTTTAAATTTATGTGTCTGTTTTGCCATTTTAATTCCAGTAATTAGCTGGTTGGTTAGAAAATTCTAGGAAAATTTAGGGAAGTATCTTATAACCAGTGAATCATAGGAAAATTATGTCTTGGTTTAATTCCTTAAGAGTAACCCTAATTGGCCAAAAAACTTAAAACTGAATTTTAATTAATTAGGACTAACCACACATCAAAATTACATGAAATCAATTCTCCACTGTCACTTAGGATACAGAGAACCTCACATGAAAATTTTAAGTCAATTGAAAATTATTTGACCTACTGAATGGATCATTTAAGTTAAATGGCCATTTTTAAACTTCAAAAATTCATAAAACACAAAATACACTTCAAAAATTTACCAAAATGGTTTTGTAGTCTCTCTAATATCAAAAGAGTCTATGAAAATTAAAGTTGGAATTTTCTAAAAATTTTTATTTTTCACCATATTTTTAATATTTTAATAATTAAAAAATAATAAAAATCACAAAAATATTAAGAATCACAAAAATGACATATTTTGCCTACTAATCACTTAGAAATAAATTAAATATTTTCCCAAGTCTCTAGGTAAAGATATTGAATTTCAAAAGCTTAAAACAATTTTTTAAAATTAAAAAATGGACTTTTCAACCTTTTCACCAAATTAATTCTAATAAATCAAAGAAAAATCAGAAAAATATAAAATTTTTTTCTCTGAGCTCCTTGAGGTTAGAGGGACTTAAAAAAATATAAAATCTATTTTCCAACTTTAATTTTATTTTATAATTAATTAACACTCCAAAAATCAAAATAATTATAATAAATAAAATATAATTCAAAAAATCACCAAAATTGGTCCAAATGGTCCTCTCGTTAGTAGGAACATCCCATAATTTTCCTAAGGATAGGAACCTAAACTTCCTCATGTTGTTTAATTTTCATTGAAAACCCTCATTTTCCCACAAAAATAAATATATAAATTCAATTAAATTCGGAAAAAATCACATTGTCTCCTCTAATGTCTTAATTGACATGTGAGTGAAGTGGCATAAAAATTTTAAGTTCATTTGAATTTAATTTGATGAGTTATGAAATGAACATGCTTAAAAGGGGCATAAAGGTAATTAAAGGATTTTAACCTTAATTAATATTTAGGTCTAATCAAAGGGAGGGTAAAATATCTGATCTTAACTTTCTCTTAGATGATTGAAACATAGTTAATTAAGAGGTAGAAACCCATTGATCATCTTGAAAATATTTAAAGTGAACCTTAATTTATTAAATAATTTAAATTTTGGAAGAATAAATTAAAATTTGGATTATTAGGATTATTGATGTGACTTAAGAAGATAGCAATTCTTTAATTTAAAGTCCCCAATTGAATTAATTCAATGGCAATTAATCCTTAATTAATTCTAAAATAATAATTTAAATTAATAATGAAAAGGGGAAATAATCTTTAATTAAATTAAAACTTAAAACATTAAATTATTTAATAATCAAATTAAAATAAATCTAAAACATTTAGAACTAATTAATTAATAACTCTTAATTAAGTTAAAGCTCAAAACATTAAACGATTTAACAACCAAATAAAATACATTTTAAACATTTAAAATTAATTTGAAAATCACTTAAGAACAAACTTATAACAAAGTTGAAACCTTAAGTAATCTAAAAAAAATCATAATTAAAAATATGAAAATCAAACTAATTAAAATCAATCTAAAGTATTACAGTTAATTCAAATCAAGTCATCAAAATTTAACAAAAATAAATAATTTAAACACCTCTTTCAACCTAAGTAAATTTAAAACATTAAAAATTAATCTGAAATATTAAGATCATTTAAAATATAAAGATTTAATTGAATTAAAATAACTTGAACACTATTTCAAACTTAAAATTATTAATCAAAGTTTTATAACTAAATCAAATCGCTTTAAATCATCAATTCTAATTTTAAATTAAGAATTGTTAAATTCTTTAACAAATTGATTTGCCCCCTAAAGGCTTTCATTATTATAAGTATTAAGTAAAGCATCAAGTGGAATGTCATTTTACTCATAGGATAATCAAACATCCTAGTTCGGTGAGCAAGAAATGAAACTTAACTAAATTCTTGGACGATCAATTCACATGTACAATGAAGTTCATTTGGACTCAAAATAATCCCAAAAAATATTGAAAAGCTGTTTAGGACCCATCATAAACACTTCCTCAATTTGATGGGGTGTTTTAGAAAAACAATCGAAGTTAATTGTTCTTTAGTGAAGAAAATCAACCTTAACAAAACAAAAGAACATAGACATCCTAGGAATTGACTAGCTATAGGATTAGGATTTTGGTAGACAAGGTAGTTCTTGCAAATATATAAATGCCTTAACATATGTTTTAAGTGCAGCTTGGAAATGACGAGAAGACCCTCTAGGTACGCTTTTATTTTATTACAAATTACTTACCTGTATTGCACTTTACTTTTCTTGCATGTTAAACAAGAATGTCACTATGCATGAGAACTAAAAATTTTAGGATAGCCACAAAACTGAAACGCAAAACTAAATTAAAAGTCACAACAAGATAAAATTCACCGTCACAACATTCAAAAGATAAAACAACTCAAAATTTAATCACAAGCAGAACAACAAAACTACAATTGCAATTAAATTAAAACATCTCGTTAGATGATCGGGAATACCTCGGATGGTGTAACCTATGTGTTGCTAACAGGATTTCCCACAGTCTAAATGAATGTGTGAAACTCATTCAGTTGACTTTAGCAAATTCATTTGGACTAAGTGAATCCGATAAAAATAACAGTGCCGGAATGATGGAACCGTGGGATCTTAACCGGTGTTGTTATAATCAACTTTAAGATTCCCCTAATAAAACACTAAGATATTTGAACCCTAAAACTTTTCTAAACCAGAACACTTTTCTCACCTCTTGATTTTCACCTTCTAAAACTAAACCTCTGCAACAACAAGGAGCTTGGAGCATAGTGGGCAGCACGACCATCATCGTCAGCAAAACTGGAATCTACATCAGCAAAACCTTTCCTAGTTTTAAAGAATCAAGCCATAGGATTTTGAGGTAGTTTTCCTAGTGCAACACAAATCCTCAACTTTTCGTTAGTCATTTGCATAACCATATTATGGAAATTTAGCCCTAACCAGTCTTAGGACTCCGAGGTAGTCGTTTAGTATGACATAAACCCTCAAATCATCCAGGCTATTTGTGTGATCATATCATACAAGCATAAGTCCTAATTAACTAAAATTGACAGGATTACAACATTAAATAAACTCTGAAATTGAAGCCAAACCATAGGATAGTTGGGAAGTCACCAAAGTTCACTTCAGGTTCGTGACATCCCCTACTTCTCTTCATTTGGATTCCTAAAATAAACTGTTCCAAATTTGAACAATTCCCTATTGATATTTCCAAAATCCAATTTGTTTGAAAACCTTAAACTTTGAAATTATTGAGAAAAAATCCACTGATCATTATCGAGAGTTTTCTTAAGTGTCTTCGGACATTTAAGATGTAATTAACTATAGGGGCCTGCCCTTATAGGGAGTTTTAAGAACCCAAGTAATATAAACCCTGCTTAATTCATTTATATTAAGCAGGGGAATTTGTCGGCTTATAAATTTGGTTCGTAGACCAAACGGATGTCACAAATATTCTAGTTTATTTAATCGTGCCCCATCGTCAAGCAGTGTGTTTGTCCTTCAAGATAGATACACAGTTTATGATGTGGTTCTCGTTTATATAAACTATTTGGCATGTGAGATCGGTTTGATTTCATATCTTAAAATTTTCAAACTAAAATTTATTTTCAAAATTAAATGCTACTTTCTAAATTATATATATATATATATATAGTTAAATTAAATTTAAAATCTAAAAATATGCCGACATTGCATTGTTTCTTAATCAATCTACCTTAATCTCTCTTTCATTGCTCCTCTTCGCTCTCTATCACCATCTTCTCTTCATTCTTCTCTAGCTCACATTGTCTCTCCTTTCCTGCCCTCCAATTAACTTTTTTCTCTCTTGTCCTCTCTCTCTTTCACTTTCTTGTATAATCTTCTCCCCCTTAATCTCTATCCTTATTCCTTTTTAGATCTCTCTTATTCTCTCAGTATTGTTCTCTTTTTTGCTCTCACTCTCTATCTCTATCATTCCCACTCCCTTATTCATGTCCTCTCTAGGTATCCCCTATGTAGCTCACTCTTCTCTTTCCATTGCACCACTCATACACTCTCGCTCTCTATCTATCTCTCTCCCTCTTGCTCTCATTACCTCCATTTATCGCTCTATCTCACTCTGTTACCAATTTTTTCTTTATCTTTCACTCTCTCCTCTCTCTCTCCCTTACTCCATTTTTCTCTCCTCTCTTTAAGCTCTTCTCTATTATTTTCTCCGAATCTTTTTCTTTCTCGCTCTCAATTCTCTTTTACTTATAATTTTTTTACACTCTCATTTTGTTGCTCTCTCTTCTCTCATTTCTTTTGCTTTTCTCCCACTCTCCCTCTTGTTTCCATACCTCCCTCTCCCATTCTCTATCTTCTCTCCCTCCCTTTATCCCTCTCTGTCTCCCACTCTCTCTTGCACACTCTCTCTCAAACTTCTCAAAATTTCCCTCACTTTTTACCCCTCACTCACTTCCTCTTATATGATCTTCTCTAGTCTCTCTACCTCTCTCCTTCCTATCTCTTCCCTCTCTCTATCTTCATGTCTCTCACTTTATATCTATTTCACGTTCTTCTTCCCTTTTCTTGCTTTGTCTTGCTCCATATCTCTTACTCTATCTTCCTTCACTCTCTCTTATATCTCCATTTCTCTCTCATTGTCGCTCCACTCTCCCTCCCTCACCCTATTTACTTTCACTCACTTTT
This sequence comes from Papilionanthe hookeriana x Papilionanthe teres, assembly GCA_022702705.1. NCBI lineage: Eukaryota > Viridiplantae > Streptophyta > Magnoliopsida > Asparagales > Orchidaceae > Papilionanthe > Papilionanthe hookeriana x Papilionanthe teres. The sequence continues at coordinate 154,843,936 of CM040424.1, forward strand.
AGTCTCCCACTCTTTCTTTTACCCACTCTGTTCTATCCCCTTATCCCTCATTGCTACTCTCTAGCTCTCCCTCCCGCTTTCACTCCTTTCATCCCTCTCTTTCTCCTACTCTTCTTATCTCCCACACTCTTGCTCACTCACTCTTTCTCTCTCTCCCACTCTCTCTTCCCTTGCTCTCTCTTCTCTCTATTTCTCTTTGACACTCTCCCTTTCTTGATTCCTTTTCCTATCACTTCAATTTCATTCTCACTCTTGCTCCCACTCCATAGTCTCCTCTCAATCATTCTCTCCATCTCTCCCCTACTCTTGCTTCCTTCCATCTCTTCCTCTCTCACTCTTTCTCTCTCACACACACATGCTCTCCCCCTCTCTCCCCCTCACTCTCTTTCACTTCATCCCCCTCTTTCTCCCACTAAATCTCATTTTATAACCCCTCCTCCGTCAATCTCTCCTTCTCACTCTCTCCCTCTCTTGCAGTATTCTCTGTTATGCCATATCATTATTTTTTTCTCTGATTCTCTTCATTCTCTCTCACACACTCTCAATTACTCTATCTCATCACTCACTTGTCACTTTACACATTATTTCCCTCTAACCATTTCCCACCCTCTTCCTCTTGCCCAATCTCCCTCTTTCACTCATTCAGTCTCTCTCTCTCTCTCTCTTTCTCTTTCTTGGTCTTGCCCTCCCTCTCTCTCCATATCTCTCCAAATTTGCCTTACCCTCTCTCCCTCTCTTTCCCTCGCTCTTTCGTTAGCCCCTTTCTTCACTCCCTTTTCTGCTCTCTCTCGTTCTCCTCTTCATCTCGGTTTGATTTTTCTCACTTTTTTGCACCCTTTCTGTCTTTCTCTGTTGCCTTTTCTTCTATCTCCCTCTCTACTCATTCGTTACTCGCTCTTTCTCTCCCTCTATCTCTCATTCTATCTCTCACTCTCACACCCTCCCACTTTCTATCAATTGCTCTCATATCTTGCTCTCTCCACTCATATAAAACTCATTATTTATTATTTTCTCTATAAATATCTCTTTTTTCCTCGATCCCTTCGTATTTTAATTCTTTCTTCCCTCTCTTTCTCCCTATCTCCCTATCGCATTCCTCTCTTTATCTCCCCTTGCACTCACTCCTTCACTCCCACTCCCTCCTTCTCATTTTCTTTATTTCTCTCTCTTATTCCCAATCTCCTGCTCTCTCTTATCTCACTTTCACTTTTCTCTATTTCTTTCTCACTTCCCCTCTCTCATTATTATCCCCTTAATTAAATAAAAGCTTAAAACATTAAATGATTTAACAATCAAATTAAAATAAATTTTAAACATTTAAAATTAATTTGAAATCATTTAAGAACAAACTTAAAACAAATTTGAAACCTCAAGTAATTTTAAAACAATTCATAATAAAAAAATATGAAAATCAAACTAATTAAAATCAACCTAAAATATTATAATTAATCCAAATCAAGTCATCAAAATTTTAAAAAATTAAATAATTTAAACACCTCTTTCAACCTAAGCAAATTTAAAATATTAAGATCATTTAAAATATAAAGATTTAATTGAATTAAAATGACTTGAATACTATTCCAAACATAAAATTATTAATCAAAATTTTATAACTAAACCAAATCACTTTAAATCATCAATTCCAATTTAAATTAAGAATTGTTAAAAAATCCTCAACAAACTAATTTGCCGCTGAAGGCTTTCATTCTTATTATAACTCTTAAATGGTGCATCAAGTGACTAGTCACTTTTGTCGTCGGATAATCAAATGTCCAAGTTCATTGAGCAAGAAGCAAGACTTAACTAAATTCTTGGATGATTAATTCACCTGTACAATGAAGTTCATTTGGACTCGAAATAATCTCAGAAATATTGAAAAGATGTTTAGGATTCGTCCTAAGAGCTTCCTCAATATAATGGGAATTTTTAGAAGAACAATCAAACTTAATTGTTCTTTGGTGAAGAAAATCATCCCTAAAACACAAGAACTTAAACGCTAAAGGAAATGATTAGCAATAAGATTAAGAATTTGGTAGACAACCAGAACCATCCCTTAGCTTTACCTAGGTATTTCTTGCAATTATATAAATGCTCTAACATGTGTTTTAAGTGCAGCTTGGAATGACAGGAAGACCCTCCAGGTACACTTTTACTTTATTGCAATTTACTTACCTGTACTGCACTTTACTTCTTTTGCATGTCAAATAAGAATGTCACCCTGTATGAAAACTGAAACCTTTAGTATAGCCACAACAATGAAACCCAAAACTAAATTAAATCAACACAAGATAAAATTCACCGTCACAACATTCAAAAGATAAAACAACTCAAAATTTAATCACAAACAGAACAACAAAACTACAACTACATCTAAATTAAAACGTCATGTTGGATGATCGCGAATACCTCGGATGATGTAACCTACGTGTTGCTAACGGGATTTCCCACAGTCCAAATGAAAGTGTGGAACTCATTTAGTTGAGTTTAGCAAATTCATTTGGACTAAGTGAATCCGATAAAAATAACGGTGCCGGAATGATGGAACCGTGGGATCTTAACCGGTGTTGTTATAACCAACTTTAAGATTCCCCTAATAAAATGTTAAAACACCTGAACCTTAAGACTTTTCTAAACCAAAACACTTCTCTCATCTCTTGATTTTCACTTTCTAAAACTAAACCTCTGCAACAACAAGGAGCTTGGAGAACAGTGGGCAGCACAGCTATCTTCATTAACAAAACTTGTGTCTACATCAGCTAAACCTTTCCTAGAAATAAATAACAAAGCAACAGGATTTCGAGATAGTTTGTCTAGTGCAACACAAATCCTCAACTTTTTGTTAGGCATTTGTATAATCATGTTATACAAATTAAGCCTTAACCAATCTTAGGACTCTGAGGTAGTCGTTTGGAATGACATAAACCCTCACATCTTCGAGGCTATTTGTATGATCATGTCATACAAATATAAGTCCTAATTAATTAAAATTGAAAAGATTGAAACATTAAATAATTCTCAAATTGAAGCCAAATCATAGGATAGTCGGAAAGTCACCGAAGTTCACTTCAGATCCATGACATCCCCTACATCTCTTCCTTTGGACTCCCAAAATAAAATGTTGCAAATTTGAGCTATTTCCTTTTAAAATTTCCAAAATCCAATTCTTTGAAAACCTTAAATTTTGAAATTCTTGAGAACAAAACCACTGATCATTATCGAGAGTTTTCTTAAGTATCTTCAGACATTTAAGATGTAATCAACTATAGGGGCTTGCCCTTATAGGGAACTTTAAGAACCCAGGTAATATAAACCCTACTTAATTTCTTTATATTAAGCAGGGGAACTTGTCGGCTTATAAAATTGGTTTGCAGACCAAAAGAATGTCACAAATCTTCTAGTTTATTTAATCGAGCCCCATCATCAAGCAGTGTGTCTATTCTTCGGGATAGATATGCGGTTTGTGGTGTGGTGCTCGTTTATATAAACTATTTGGGATGTGAGATCGGTTTGATTTCATATCTTAAAATTTTCAAACATAAAATTATTTTTGAAAATCAAATGCTACTTTCTAAATTATATATATATATATATATATATTTAAATTGAATTTAAAAATGTAAAATTCTCCGACAATTTCTGTAGGCGACCCCTTTTCAAAATACAACACATAACCTAAAAATATGCAGACAATTTCTGGCGACTCCGCTGGGGACTAGTTCCTCCCTCCATTTTGATCAGATGGTTTTGCTTTCATAAATTGGTAGCAAGTCCATGTCCCTAGTGGACCAAGCTACCATTTTTTCCGTTGAAATACCACATTCATTTCTGTCTTGAACGGGTATAGTCAACTCTCTAGGATTTTGGAGCCACTGTTTAGACACCCCTAAACAGAGAGGTTCAGAATCCTTTTACGTCTTTGAGGTGGGGTGGACCCCCAATAGGTGTTAGCTTAGGAGTGGTTCCTCGGATTGAGAAGTCTTGTGAGACTCTCTCTCCCTTTCCAGTTTCTGGATTGGGTCCCTTACCTTTCCTTTAACCTTTCCCCTTTTTATTTGTTTCGTTCTTAATGAACAAACCTTCTAATAAACAAACCCTTTAATAAATGAACTTTTTGTTAAACCATAAATACACAAATAAAACAAAATCCAAAATATCTTGTAAATAAAATTAAGAAAATTACAAGATAAATGGAGATGTGTTCGGACTCTTTTAGAGAATTTCTCTCTTTCTTCGTCCCGACGAAAGGAAGCATAAATCAGAACTGATGCTTAGAATTTACCCTTCAGAAAATGTCTGCACCGAAGCTGATTTTCTCCTTCACCAACAGGATAGACTTAGCTGTCTACAAGGACGAGCTACCTAATGATGTTGTCATTTGCTTTGGACAAGGGTTAGACAATACAGACATTAAGTTCACTGATGTCACTCTTTTCGCACTGATGAACAAAATACCGGAAACTAAGGAGCCCATAATTGAGTTTAACCAGAAATCGACTCAAGAGTTTCCTCTCCTGCAAAGGGTCCCAACTGAATGAAACACTGCTGTTCATGGAAGGTTAGCTGCTACCCCCAGAACTGTCATCTCCACCCCCACTGGTCTGGTCATCACTGCACCTACCCCAGCTCCCGCCAAACTAAAGGAAAAGAAGTCAAAGTCGGTGATGAGCCTGTTACCAAGGAGGGTTCAGATTTTTCTGCAATACCGTCTATCTTCGAGATAGGGTCCAGCTCTAAAGTTTCACCCTTAACCCAGACTCAAAGAAGAAATAGGAGCAGAAAGATCGCCAGGATCGAGAAGGCCAAAGCTACTGAATATGCTTTTCTGGAAGAAATTCCTGAGGAAAAAGAAGAACTGCATGAGATTTCACCGCTGTTGGGAGGAAGTAGATTCCACCCTCTCTCTGCTGCATCGGATGAAGAAGATGTGCAGAGGATCGCCGCTGCATTACCCCGACCTACATACTATAGTGACTGTAAGAGGAAGAGGGCCAAGACTACACCGCTTACTCGACTGCGGGCCGTAGTAGAGAGACTAGCTAAAAAGAAGGGTGCTCCGTATCAGAGATCCTAAGAAGGATGTGACGAGTGCCAGTCAAATCCTGCCTCGAACCGCGAGTAGACCCCATCACTGCTCCAGAGAGGCCAAGGAGAAAGTGCGATCTAGTGAAAGAAGTTCTCCTGTTGTTGTATTGGGTCACCATATTAGGGAGGACACCACCTACCAACATATAGCCGACAAAACATCTGGTCCTAGGCCTTCTACTGCAAGAACGATGGTGTGGCGACCTATTATTGCGGAACCGATACCAACACAATGTTTTGGAAAGAAGAGTCTCGTCAGAAAACCTGAATCTGAAGAAAGTGCTACTGCATTAAAGGAAGCTCCTGAAAAAGAAGTTCAACAGTCATCACATGAAAACCGCAAAACCATTTGGAAGAGACCACTTGAGTATGCTATAGGAAAGCTAAGAACAGACATCCAACGGCTAGCAAGCGAAAGAGGAGAAGATTTGAGAAATGAAGTGGATTCATCAGAGTTCATAGATGGAGAATGTACTGAGATCAATATGGTCGAGACCCGAGCATCGTCAACTTTGCAGGGAGCTCCGTCAGCCTCAGAAAGAGATGAACCAGAAGTAATGAGAGTGTGTCTTCAGGAAATAGATGATATGATTTCCCAGATGGCAAAGAGGATGGAAGAGATGGCAGCCGCCTTAGCCACTCTCCAGAGTCAGCTTCAACCTCAAAAAGAAACACCTCCAGAGATCATTCACATCGCAGATAGAGGGAAAGAGATTACGTCCATCAATGGAGATGAACAACCAAAGAAGGATTCAACACAAAGCATGATTCCCGAAAAGGATATTAAAAACATGGCAGCCGCCTTAGCCACTCTTCAGAGTCAGCTTCAACCTCAAGAAGAAACACCTCCAGAGATCATTCACATCGCAGATGGAGGGAAAGAGATTACGTCCATCAATGGAGATGAACAACCAAAGAAGGATTCAATACAAAGCATGATTTTCGAAAAGGATATTAAAAACATGGCAGAACATCAGGTGTGAGAAGCCTTAGCTCAGTCTAAAAGTGGAACATCTATTCAGACGAGTAGCCCTTACCCCGAATAGTTTGATGCAGTCCAATACCCGAAAGGCTTCGTACCATCTCTGTTGAAGACGTTTGACGGTACGGGAAACCCCAGGCAACATGTCACACATTTTCGTGCTAGTTGCTCCAATGCCGGTGGGAGCGACGCCTTACTCTTTCGTCAGTTCGTTAGTAGCTTGTCAGGGATTGCCTTCGATTGTTATGTAGAACTGCCGAACGATTGAGTCAAGAAATTTTCAGAAATGGAAAACCACTTCGTTAAGCGGTTTGTCGGGATTATCGGTGATCTAATGGTGGAGCGACATAAACTGAACGAAACTTTAGTGGATTACATACTTCGATGGAGGAACATAAGCATGAAGTGTGAACCTCAGCTTCAGGAACAACATGCAGTCGGTATCTTGTTGAAGAGTATCCATGGCCCGATAGCACTTCTCCTCAAAGGATTCACAATTAAGACTTTCGAGAAGTTGCTTAGCAAGGCCGGGAGCTTGTAGGAGGAGGCAAAACAGCTGAGTTTCATTGACAAGACTGATAAGTAGAAGCCCGTAAAGTTATTCGAAAAGAAATCCAGGATCGTCGTGGCAATAAACAAATGAAAGCAGCCAGTGTAGATATAGCATGAGCAGCCACAACCAAGTTATCAACCACTGCAATGGATTTATCAGCAACCTCAGCAGATTTATCAGCAGCCTCAACAGAGCTATGAACATCCTCGAGCGAGCTATCAATCATGGCAGCATGATCAGCTGCCGCATCGTCCACAGCGTGCCCTGAAAGAACTCATGAATAGAGAATATCCCTTCAAGACTGAAGCAATGACAAAGATGTTTTGTAGTTTGATAAATACACCCAACTTTCAACTACTAGAGCCCAAAAGGCTTGAAGAAGTCTACAAGAAGGATCATCCGAACTGTTGTCCCTATCACATGATGATCGAACATAAGATAGAAAACTGCTTCACCTTCAAATTTTGGCTTGATGATAATCTCCGGAATGGGAACATAACGATCTCGAAGGAATACAAGAAGGAACCCCAAAAGGGAGGTTCTGTCAATGTTATTTCAACGGATCCTATTGTTCCGATAGACCCATACACGACCGATGATGGATGAAGTACTGTCTAGACAAAGTCTTCGAAGAAAATCTTGGATCACATCCAGACCGCTTCGGTGCGCACTGTACGGCTTATTTTTAGGTTATGTGTGTTGTATTTTGAAAAGGGGTCGCCAAACAGTAATTGTCAGTGAATTTTAAATTTTATATATAATTTAAATATATATATATAATTTAGAAAGTATCATTTGATTTTAAAAATAATTTTTAATTTTAAAAATTTTAAGATATGAAATCGGACCAATCTCACATCCCAAATAATTTATTTAAACGAGCACCGCATCACAAACCATATATCTATCCCAAGGAATAGACACACTCGCTTGATGATGGGGTTCGATTAAATAAACTGAAGATTTGTGACATCTGTTTGGTCTGTGAACCAATTTTATAAGCCAACAAGTTCCCCTGCTTAATATAAATGAATTAAGCAGGGTTTATATTTCATAGGTTCTTAAAGTTCCCTATGAGGGCAAGCCTCTATAGTTAATTACATCCTAAGTGACGGGAATCACTCAAGAAAACTCTCGACAATGATCAGTGGTTTTTCTCTCAAGAATTTTAAATTTTAAGGTTTTCAAAGGATTTGATTTTTGGAAATTTTAATAGTGAATGGATCAAATTTGGAACAATTTATTTTAGGAGTCCAAAGGAAGAGAAGTAGGAGAAGGTGAAGATCCAAGAAGAACCTTGGCAACTTCCCAAACTATCCTATTGTTTGGCTTCAATTTGAGATTTTGTTTAATGTTGTAATCCTACCAATTTTTATTAATTAGGACTTATATTTGTATGACATAATCACGCAAATAACCTCAAAGATGTAAGGGTTTATGTCATATTAAATGACTACCTCGGAATCCTAAGACCGGTTAGGGCTTAATTTGCATAATACGATTATGCAAATGCCTAACAAAAAGATGAGGATTTATGTTGCACTATGAAAACTACCTCGAAATCCTATGGTTTTGTTATTTAATTCTAAGAAAGGTTTTACTGAAGTAGACACAATTGTTGCTGATGAAGATGGCCGTGCTGCCCACTATGCTCTAAGCTCCTTGTTGTTGCAGAGGTTTAGTTTTAGAAGTAACAATCGATAGATGAGAGAAGTGTTTTGGTTTAAAAAAGTCTTAAGGTTCAAATGTATTAATGTTTTATTAGGGGAATCTTCAAGTTGGTTATAACAACACCGGTTAAGATCCCACGGTTCCAGCATTCCTGCACCGTTATTTTTATCGGATTCACTTTGTCCAAATAAATTTGCTAAACTCAACTGAATGAGTTCCACACTTTCATTTAGACAGTGGGAAATCTCGTTAGTTACACGTAGGTTACATCATCCGAGGTATTCCCGATCATCCAAAGAGATGTTTTAATTTAGTTGTAGTTATAGTTTTATTGTTCTGTTTGTGACTAAATTTTGAGTTGTTTTATATTTTGAATGTTGTGGAGGTGAATTGTATCTTGTGTTGATTTTAATTTAGTTGTGGGTTTCAGTTTTGTAGCTATCTTAAAGGTTTCAGTTTTATAGAGGATGACATTCTTGTTTTAACATGCAAGAAAAGTACAAGTGTGGTACAGGTAAGTAAATTGTAATAAAATAAAAGCGTACCTGGAGGGTCTTCCCGTCATTCGAAGCTGCACTTAAAACACATGTCAGAGCATTTAAATATTTGCAACAAGTACCTAGGTAAAGCTAAGGGAAGGTTTTGGTTGTCTACCAAAATCCTAATCCTATTGCTAGTCATTTCCTATGACGTCTAGGTTCTTGTGTTTTATTAAGGATGATTTTCTTCACCAAAGAACAATTAGGTTCAATTTTTCTTCTAAAACATCTCATTGTATTGAGGAAGTGCTTAGGACGAATTCTAAACATATTTTCAGTACTTCTGAGATTATTTTGAGTCCTAATGAACTTCATTGTACAGGTGAATTGATCATCCAAGAATTTAGTTAAGTTTCATTTCTTGCTCAGCGAACTTGGACATTTGATTATACTGTAAGTAAAGTGACTTGTCACTCGATGCTTCATTTAAGAGTTATAATAATGAAAGCCATTAGGGGCAAATTAGCTTGTTAAAGATTTTAACAATTCTTAATTTAAAATTGCAATTCATGATTTAAAGTGATTTGGTTTAGTTATAAAACTTTGATTAATAATTTTAAGTTTGGAATAGTTTTCAAGTTATTTTAATTCAATTAAATCTTTATTTTTTAAATGATCTTAATATTTCAGATTAATTTTAATATTTTAAATTTCCTTAGGTTGAAAGAGGTGTTTAAATTATTTATATTAAATTTTGATGACTTGATTTGGATTAATTGTAATACTTTAGGTTGATATTAATTAGTTTGATTTTCATATTTTTAATTATGAATTGTTTTGAGATTACTTAATGTCTCAAATTTGTTTTAAGTTTGTTCTTAAGTGATTTTTAAATTAATTTTAAATGTTTAAAATTTAATTTTTATTTGGTTGTTAAATCATTTAATATTTTGAGCTTTAAATTAATTAAGAGTTTTTAATTAATTATTTCTAAATGTTTTAGATTTATTTTAATTTAATTATTAAATCTTTTAATGTTTTGAGTTTTAATTTAATAAAGCATTATTTCCCTTTTTAATTATTAATTTCAATCATTTTTTTAGGATTGATTAAGGATTAATTATCATTAAATTAATTCAATTAGGGGCTTTAAATTAAAGAATTGGTATCTTCTTAAGTCACATCCCTAACCTTAATAATCTAAATTTTAATTTATTCTTCCAAAATTCAAATCACATAATTAATTAAGGTTTACTTTAAATTTTTTCAAGATGATTAATAAGTTTCTACCTCTTAGTTGCTTAAATTTCAATCTCCCAAGAGAAAATTAAAATCAAATATTTTACCCTCCCTTTAATTAGATCTAAATATTAATTAGGGTTAAAAAATCTTTTAATTACCTTTATGCCCCTTCAGGGTTATTTATTTCATAACTCATCAAATTAAGCTCAAATGAGCTCAAAATTTTTATGCCATTTCACTCATATGTCAACTAAGACATTAGAGGAGAAAATGTGATTTTTCTGAATTTAATTTAATTTATATATTTATTTTTGTGGGAAAATGAGGGTTTTCAATGAAAATTCAACAACATGACCAAGGTTAGGTTCCTATCCTTAGGAAAATTATGGGATGTTCCTACTGACTAGAGGACCACTTCGCAAATTTTGGTGATTTTTTGAATTATATTTTATTTATTATAATTATTTTGAGTTTTTGAGTGTTAATTAATTATGAAATAAAATTAAAGTTAAAAAATGGATTTTATATTTTTCTTAAGTTACTCTGACCTCAAGGAGTTCAGAGAAATAAATTTTATGTTTTTATGATTTTTTTTATTTATTAGAATTAATTTGGTGAAAATGTTGAAAATTCCATTTTTTAATATTAAAAATTTTTTTAAGCCTTTAAAATTCATTATCTTTACCTAGAGAGTTGAGAAAAATATTTGGTTTATTCCTAAGTGATTAGTAGGCAAAATATGATATTTTTGTGATTTTTAATATTTTTGTGATTTTTATTATTTTTTAATTATTAAAATATTAAAAATATGGTTAAAAATGAAAATTTTAAAAAAATTCCAATTTTAATTTTTTTGGACCCCTCTGATATCAGAGAGCCCACAAATCTATTTTGGTGAATTTTTGAAGTGTATTTTGAGTTTTATGATTTTTAATTTTCAAGATGGCTATGTCACTTGAATGATTCATTTAATGGGTTAAATTATTTACAATTGACTTAAATTTTTTATGTAAGGTTCGCTATATCTTAAATAACAGAGGAGAATTTTTTTCAAGTGGTTTTGATGTGTATGTACTCCTAATTAATTAAAATTCAAATTTGGGTGTTTGAGCCAATTAGGGTTATTTTAAGGAACAGAGTCAAACCATAATTTTCCTAGGGTCCTCTGGCCTCAAGATACCTCCCCTAATTTTACTATAATTTATTGAACAATATGCTAATTATTAGAATTAAAATGGTAAAATAAGCACATAAAATTAAAAAATCAATAACTTTCCATAGAGATGGCCTCTGGCCTTGGAAAATTCAGGGAATGTCTCCAAGAACAGAGGCTACAAAAGCCCTATGGTCTCATGCCATGGTGAATTGTATACATGCATGGAGAATTAAAATACTAAAATAAGTAAATAATTAGTTAAAAATAAAATACTCATCAGATTAACTTAATTCTTTTTCCACATTGTTCTCCTCTGTTCACTAAGCGAGAGGGTATTTTTATTTTATTTTTGTGATTTTCTACACAAAGATATGGATTTTTGAAGTTCTGGGTATTTAAATAATTCCTAAATACCCTATTTTTCTATTTAAACCAGTCAGCGCCGCGTCAACCTCGACAGCTTTGAAGCCCCACGCGGCACCTTCCTATTCGAAGCCGCCATCTGAGTAAGCGCCACGCGGCCCACGGTTCACGTCCATCTCCTTGTCTGATGCCATCTGAGTCGTTCAACCAATACACAATTGATCCGACGGTTCCGGGTCATCGTCTACGATTGGTGCGTCCCGTGAGCCGTCCACCTTCTAACCCTAATATCTCTCTTGATACTTAACCAAATTACACGTTCTTATGCTCTATGAACTCGTCTCGACGAGACGAACACATCTATATGGCTAACATGCATTGAAATTAACTCAAATGAAATGGAGAATTGCTGGAAGCTCGGGTTAAAGAGAAGTCTCCATACCTTGGTTCAGGAGGTGAGGCCTTGACTGAATGTGCTCGGCACGTTTGTTGGAGCTAGAGGAGCCTAGGGATGGAGCCTCTGGCCCTGGTTAGTTGTCTAGACTAGATCTCCCCCAAGCCAGATTTCAAAGCTTGGTTGATAGAGAGAATCGCTGGCCTGGAGAGGGGGCTTTTGCTGGGGAACTTCTTCTCTTGGTCTGGAGAAGGTGTAGAGTCAATTAATTTAGGGATTGACTCACTGTGGTGAAGTGTCCTGGTTTTGGGCTCAAAATTGAACTCAGAAATTGAGCTCACATAGTCGGTTTTAGGGCTGGATTTCAGTAAGGATCAAGTGCTCTATGCTAGGAGAAGGGTGTAGAGTGATTTTGGCAGATTTTTGGTAAGGTTTGGTTCAGCACCCCCTTTGGCCGAGAGGTGGTGGTGTGTAAATAGGCAAGGCTAGAGGGCCTCCCAAGGGGAGTTAGGGCTTGGGATCAGCTGATCTATGCATGGGAAGAACAGCCATGGAGTTCAATTGAGTTGGGACAACTCAGCAAGGAGGAATTTGAAATTTGAATCAAATAGGTGCTCATGGGTGTGGTGTTTTCCGGCGGCCCAAGTGGTGGTCCGGCCAGGCATGGGTCACCATCTGACTCAGTGAGGTCAGGGGTTGAGTTTGGTGCAAACAATGGGGGTTGGCCATGTTTAAATGGTTTGATTTAAGTGGAATGGGGGGAAGCTCATTTTGGTTTCAATTTGACCAAATGCATGAATTAGGCTAGGTGCACCTCCCCAAGGCTGGTTTGGGGTGAAGAGAAAGTCACTTGGATCAGCTAGGAAAGGGTGGTGAAGTCCCCAACCAAGGTGATGTGTATAAACTTGGTTTAGAGTGTAGCATAAATGGGATTAAAAAGTGATAATGAAGCGTTAAGAAAGAACCCCCTCCTCTTGTCATTAAAGGTTTTGTGACAAGACCATGGCTCCTCATGGCTACATTTGGCTTGGGTAAAGGTTAGTTCATTTTCATGGGAAAGGATTTTAGGAATATTGACATTTAGGGGTGATTTAACATGAGACTTGATTTAGATTTATTTGATGATGAAATTGGAACTTAGGGAATGATTTTAATCGAATGCATGATGAGGAAAAGTGTTATATAGGCTTTAGAGCCAATTTTGGGCTTTTTAGATTTAATGAAAATGGGCTCTTAAAGGCTTCATGGAAGTGGGCTTTTTACATTTTAAAAAAAAAATTGGATGAAAATTTTGTGAAATATTATGTCAAATAAATGTTGTGTTTAGTTTAGGGATGTGTCATGAGTGATTTGGAACAAGTTTGGGGTGATTTTGAGTTGAATTGAGTTTAATTTGGGTCTTTAAGTGATAGGGCCAAAATAGGTTAAAATGGACTAACTTGGGCTATGGTTGGGTTAATTTTGGGTTTGATGTAAAATTAATGTTGAGAAACGTTTATGGGAGTGTAAAAAATAGTTTTCAATTTTGGTTGGGCTTTGGTTTTGGGATTTGGGCCTATCTAGGTTCATGATTGGTTTAGGCCAAATTGGGGATTTTTTATTTGGGTTAAGTTAGGGTGGAGTTTGGGTTCAAAATTGGGGCAAATCGAGTTAGTGTTTTGTTTGTGGAGATGTTAGGAAAGTTTTAGAAAAGATTTGGGGCTAATTGGAGTTGAGTTCGGTTTAATTTGGGCTAAGTTTAGGTTATGAGCCAAAATTGGGCTTTAAGCTTCAAATTGAAATTGGATCCACATGTTGATCAAATTGGGTTTGGATTTGGTTTAAAATGATATTGTGGATATTGAGTTGAAGTTTAGAATTGAATTGGATCAAAATTGAGGTCAATTGGGTTGATTTGGTTTGACATTGGGTTCATTTAGGTTAAAAAAAATGTTAAATTGGGGGTTTTAGTAAACGTGGGCTAAATTGACAAAATTAGCCTATGGTGTAGTTGAACAAAATGAAATTGAGATTATTTGGGATTTTTTGGAATTTTATGGGAATTTTTGGAATTTTTGGATTTTTGGGTTAAAAGGGTATTTTGGGTATTTGGAAGGTATTGGGGGTATTTTTTGAAATTTTGGTGTATTTTGTCATGGATGATCAATTTGAGTGTGGGGAAATGTTTAGCATTAATTTTGAGGAATTTTCGGTAATTTAGGCAATTTTGCAAATTTTGGGCAATTTTAAGGGCATTTGGTAGGTTTGGTGAGTTTAGGGCCTCGGGGGTCAAAAATTGAAATTTGGGAAAAATGAAGATTGATTAAGTGTGAGTGAAATGAAATTGTTTTGGTTGAGCCATGAAGCCATATTAAGCTCATAAAATCCATGAGAGGACTCATCTTAGGCACTCAATATGTTGTTCCTAACCCTCTTAACCAGGGGCTTAGGGGTTGAGGACCATCCATATGAATTACCTATATGAGTTAGGAAGTGAAATTGGTTAAAGCTAGTTTTAGGGTTTGGAATGTGTGTGAAAGTGTGGTGTGTGCATGCTTGCCCTCACAAAGACCAGGCCACTCTGGGTAATCCTAAGGCCAAAGAATCCCATAAGAGACTCATCCTTTAATCCTCCACACAAAATCTTAACCCTCCAAGTGGTTTGGGGGTTTGCAATCAAACTTGTGGGGTTTGAAGGGAGTCAAGAAGTGTCTGAATTTCTAAGTGGTGGGTCTCATCTCTAGTCCTCTAGGATAGTTAAGGAGAAGTACTATTGCTAGATCCTAAGCACTAAGGAGAGAGAAGAGAAAACACCTCATAAAAAATGAGGTCAACAAATGGACCCCCAACAGGTATGATGTGCCAACTAAGCACACCGCGCCTATTGGCGTTGACCGAAGAGATCAAAAAACCAATGCAGACGTCTAAGTAACACACTTAGAACGGAGCATAGAAAATTTTTTCCGATGGGGATTATCAAGTGAATCTCCAAGACTGAAGATCCTTGAACTCTTGCTGGGGAAAAGAAAAGGAGGTGAATTCCAATTCACAAGATCTGGAGAGATTTGATTTAGATTTCGCTTCATTTTCTACTTCTTGTTTTAATGTTGAGTTTGGATTTTGATTTGTTCATGTTTCAACTTCGATTGAAGTTTAATTTAAAATTGATTCAAGAAAATTCTGAATTTAAAATGAGAATTGGAACCTAGCTTCCAACCTTAGATTTACAAAGAGAACTGGAATTTAGGTACCAGCCTCGAAGTGAGAGTCGGAGTTTAAGTATTGATTGAAAAGGATGAGAATCAGAATTTAGGTACTGATCTCGAAATGAGAACTGGAATTTGGTACCAGTCTCGAAAGAGAGAATTGAAATTTAGTATCAATCTCGGAAAGAGAGTCGGAATTTGGTACCGACCTCGAAAAGAGAGAACTGAAATTTGGTACCAGTCTCAAAAGAGAGAATTGAAATTTGGTATCAATTACAGAAAGAGAGTCAGAATTTGGAACCGACCTCGAAAGGAGAGAACTGAAATTTGGTACCAGTCTCGAAAGAGAGAATTGAAATTTGTTATCAATCTCGGAAAGAGAATCAAAATTTGGTACCAACCTCGAAAGGAGAGAACTGGAATTTGGTACCAGTCTTGAAAGAGAGAATTGAAATTTAGTATCAATTTCAGAAAGGGAGTCGGAATTTGGTACCAACCTCGAAAGGAGAGAACTGGAATTTGGTACCAGTCTCGAAAGAGAGAATTGAAATTTGGTAGCAATCTCGAAAGAGAGTCGAAATTTGGTACTGACCTCGATAGGAGAGAATTGGAATTCGGTACCAGTCTCGAATGGAATTCAGTACCAGTCTCGAAAGGGCGAATTGAAATTTGGTATCAATCTCGAAGGAGAGTCGGAATTTGGTACCAACCTCGAAAGGAGAGAACTAGAATTTGTTACCAGTCTCGAAAGAGAGAATTGAAATTTAGTATCAATCTCGAGAGAGAGAGTCAGAATTTAGTAACATCCTCGAAAGGAGAGAACTGGAATTTGGTACCAGTCTCAAAAGAGAGAATTGAAATTTAGTATCAATCTCGAAGGAGAGTCAGAATTTGGTACCGACCTCAAAAGGAGAGAACTGGAATTTGGTACCAGTCTCGAAAAAGAGAATTGAAATTTTGTATCATCTCCAAAAGAGTGTCAGAATTTGGTAATGACCTCGAAAGGAGAGAACTGGAATTTGGTACCGGTCTCGAAAGAGAGAATTGAAATTTGGTATCAATCTCGAAAAGAGAGTCAGAATTTGGTACCGACCTCGAAAGGAGAGAACTGGAATTTGGTACCAGTATCGAAAGAATGGGAATTGGAATTTATGAACCAATCCTAAAAGTTTGTATTTGATTTGGTTTGGAAGATTTTGTGGAAATTTTAGTTTAGTGGAAGATTGGAATGAGACATGAAAGTATTTCACATCCTAGGAGAGTTGATCGAATTTTGATTGTTTGGCGAAGGATATGAATCCATGCCATCAGAACCAAATAAATAATTTTGTTGTTCTATGTCAGTAGACTCAGTCGACCTTCTCAAAAGAGAAAAGAGATCACGGAGAGTCAAAAATGTTTGAGAATAGCCTGAGGCTGCAAATTTCAGTTTCAGGAATTTTTTTTCGTCATTTTTTGTGATTTGATTTTAGCTTGATTTTCAATTTAGAGTTCACGCTTACTTGGGGTTCATTTTGACATTCAGATTTTTTTAAGAGAGTTCTCGTTTTTTTTCCTTCGTTCTTTGTTTGAAGTTCATTTAACTTAATGGCGTTTCCCAGTCAATTTGCACAAAAAGATTGAAGGAAAAACATGACATGGTCATTTTCATTCCAATCTTGTCGAAAATACATCATACATCTTGATCAAAACATGATGATATTTTCTTTGAGAATTCAGTATCTCATACAATCGACATACATCCAAAACAGATTGTGTAAGATTCTTGGAAGTTGTTTCTAAAAGCATCTGTTGAAATCCATGTCTGAATAGTAAAATACATGGACAATAACATCACATTCCAAGCCATCCTTGGCAGGAAATACCGTCAGGATGTGCATTGGAGGTGTGCTATCTCCCATGTAGCTCACAGCTCGGAAGGCCGAGGGCTCTCTAACTCTGGATCTGGCTGAAAGTGGAAAGACATTTTTCTGTCATCCATCCTTCTGAAAGTGACAGAGATTCGTTCAACAGGCACTCCTGGAATGCAATATTTTGCTACATCCACTCCATTTCCTTTTAACACCAAAACGAAACCTACTGGTAGTGGTATCTCCACTGGCCCACGGAATTCTCCGGGGCCTGCAATCCGGAGGTCAGATCCAAACATGATGTTGCACTGGTTGACAAAAGACACTGTGCAGAAAGGTCTGACGAAGTCTATGTGTGGAGGCATGCAGTCGCCCTCCTTGTAGATATTAATGAAGCAGCTGTTGGGTATGCAATCCGCGCGCAATACCCTCCATGTCACCATCCTCTTTACCATTCTCTTAACAATTCTTGGCATCGGATTCACTTCACTGTGACGGAGTATCCCTAGTGGATTTCCTTTTCTGTCTACTGCGAAGTTGTAGCAACACCCTCATTGGATCATAACTCTTCCTTTTCCTGGCATCCATCCTCGGGGTTCTGAATAAATCTTTTTCCCTCAGGCGGCCAGCTCGACCCATTTTCTGAAGTTCAATGATGCAGTTTACAATTTACTGCGGTTCATAATATGAGAACACATCTTTATGCAGCTCAAAGCCCTTCCAAGATATTAATCCTCTTGCCTCGGATTCTTTCGAAGTATTTGAAGGTTTTCTTTTCAACTTCCCGCAGTCTCTCCAAATTGTATTTCAGAATTATCTACAATCGGCGGGGTCCGGCAATGTACTGTGGGATGTATTGTTCAATCCCAGCACGCTCTCTTGCATGTCTTGGCTCCTCAGGGATTGTCTCTGTAGGGACATCCTCCGGGGGTTGCTTTCTCAACAAGACTCCTCAAAACTGGTATGTATGCATGGCGTTGTGGCGCCGGTTCTGTTTCCGTTCTTCTTGGGATTTCTTTTCTCTTTTCTGTTGTTCTTGGAGTTGGTCTCCTCTTTTCTGGTTCCTCATGAATTGGCTTCTTAGAAGTGCTTGCGCTGATGGTAGCAACTGTCTCTTCACGTTGATCCATTGCTAGGTGGATTAGAATCTTGCGAATGCGACGGTTCTTGTTTCTTCGCTGGGTCGGAGTGAGAGTGGCTCTCCTTACCTCTTGACTTTCTGTTGGCATTGCGCTGACAAGCCTGCCCTCTGCTGTAGCAACAACGGACTTCACTTTCTTGTCCTCTCCCGTTGCATGAGCGGTGTATTCTTTTATTTTCTTGTTGGTGGACTGCTGACTTGGGCCACCCAATTTCATTGTTGTCTCGCTGTGGAATTCTTCCTGATCAATCGGGGTCCAATCATTTTCTTCATACTGTAGCTCGGCTAGTGTGAAATCAGAGTAGATTTCAATCACGGCTCCATCCTTCATCCTCTTTTCATCGAGTGCTAGACTCACGTCATTCTTAAAGTTCAGAACCAACTGCACGTTGGACATTTCCCTGCAAAAAATAAGGAAAGGATCAGGGGCTGTACTAAAAACAAGAACAATAAGAAAATTTATTTATTAATGAAGATCTTTTATTCGTTTTTATCAAATTTAAATAGGAGTAGGAAAAGATGAAGAAACATTAGGAGTGAGTTGATTTAAAAGGAGGGATCAAAATTTCATTATTATGATTTCACATGTTTTCTTCTTTTTTTTAACACATTTTTTTGTTAATGATTTTTATCATCCATTTTTATGTTTTTGGGTTCGGACCCAGTTACAAGTGATTACTGTGCCCGTTTTTCTAGGAAGGAGACTTCATTCTCGAAACATCAGGTTGTGTAATACTTCTTTAAATATCATCCATTAATAGGAAGCATATGTCGTTCTCCACGGTAATTCACAAGTTGGTAGGAACCTCTTGAGCATACTGTCTCGACCATGAATGGCCCTTCCCAATTCAGTTCAAATTTACCTCCTATCTTGCGGCGCACAAGAATAGGTCTCTTGAGAACTAGAACTAAGTCATCGACTTTGAATGTCCTTGGGCGGACCAGTTTATCATGGGCCTGGATCACTTGGCTTGATACAGTTCCAAATTTTGCTGCGCTGAAATTCATTTCCCTTCTAAGCTTTCCAATTCTTCTAGTCATAGTTTAACATTCTCTTTTGTAGTAATCTTATTTGCAACTGTAATTCTGATTGATGGAAGCTGAACTTCTTGGGGTAAGACAGCCTCGGACCCATACACCAAAGCGTAAGGCGTAGACTGAGTAGGAGTTCTGAAAGTTATTCTATAGGCCCATAAGGCTTCTAACAACTTCTCGTGCCAGTTTATTTTGTTATCGTCCAATGTTTTCTTTAGGATTTGGATGAGAGTTTTATTAAAAGCCTCGGCCAAGCCGTTTGATCTTGGGTAGTAGATCGTTGAACAATGCCAGTCGATCCCGTGTCTTCTGACAAAATTATTGATCTTCGTGATTTTGAATGTGAACTCGTTATCTGAGATAATTCTATGTGATACCCCAAATTGGTAAACGACTTGATTCTTGAATAACTGTAGCACGTGATGTGCTTTCACTTCTCTGAGCGGTACTGCTTCTTCCCACTTGGAATAGTAATATGCAGCTGCAAGAATGAAGCGATGTCCTCTTGAAGAAGGCTGTTTTATCGGACCCACAATATCTGTGCCATAACACTTAAATGGCCACAACGCGATTGTTGGATGTAATAGATTTGGAGGTTGATGTAGAACCACTCCATGCACTTAGCACTGGTGAAAACTCTTGGCAACTTTCATACAATCGGTCATCATCGAGGGCCTGTATTATCCTAGCCTTTTAATCTTCATTTTCATCTTTGGACCTGACTGATGAGCGCCACAAAGCCCTAAATGCACTTCTTTAACAATTTCACGAGCTTCGGACCCGCTCAGACACCTTAGCCACATCTAATCGAAAGACCTTCTGTATAACGTATTGTTTATTAATGCGTAAGACAGAGTTCTTTTCTTGATTTGATGGGCTAACGACTTATCGTCTGGTAGGTTTCCTGTTTGTAGGTAGTCTATTAGTGGCCGCCACCAATCTTCTGTATTTTCTGCTACTATTACAACTATTTCTTCTTCTTCTTCTTCTGATTGGTATATTGTATCCAGGTCGAGTTGTGAGAGGACCTGTCGTCCCTGAACTGACGTTTCCAGTGACTCGTCCTGTATGCAGGCAAACTCTTCTGCAAGGCAGCTATCGCGTCTGCTAGAGCACTTTCTCTTCTGGGAATCTTGTAGATCGTTACATTTGGAATTTACTCTAAAAATTTCATGGCGTACTGGAAGTACTGCTCAAGCCTTGGTTTTAAAATTCTGTACTGTCCGGGGACCTGTTGAATGATCAAATGGGAATCTCCGTAGATGTTGATCTCTGTTATCCCCATCTAAATGGTTACTTCCAGTCCGGTTATAAGGGCTTCGTATTCGACTTCATTGTTCGTACACGGTTCTGTTAAGTGGTAGGAGTATCTTAAGATCCCCCGCTCCGGTGTTATGAAGATTTATCCGATCCCTGCCTTACCGGGCACTATCATTTGCAATTCTTTGTCTTTCTATGCTGAGGATGCTTCGTCGAAGTACAGTTCCCAACGTTGATCATCGGGGTCTTCTAGGCTCATTATCTGCTCATCTGGCAAGTCGTCGTTGAGAGGCGATTCTGCCGGTAAAGGGTGTGCTGCGAGGAAGTCTGCTATGACTTGTCCCTTTATGACACGAAGCGGCACGAAAGTTATATCGAATTGCAATAGTATCATCGACCACCTGGCAAGTCTACCAAAAAGCGTCGGTCGGGTCATTAAATATTGCAATGGATTAAACTTCGAAATAAGGTTAACCTTATGAGAAAGCATGTAGTGCCTGAGCTTTTGAGCAGCGAAGATCAGGGCCAAAAAATGCTTCTCAATTGGAGGATCCTTTACTTCCGTCGGAATTAGACGACAAATTAAGTAATAAAGAGCATTTTCTTTTCCCTCATCATTGACCTGGGCTAGCAGGGCTCCGAGAGAGAGGTCTAAAGCTGCGGTATAAAGTATCTATGGTCTAAGCGAGACTGAGGCTGCTAAAACAGGAGGTGTCATTAAATATTGTTTGATGTCATCGAAGGCATGTTGACATTTGGAGCCCCAAGTAAACTTGGCATCCTTCTTAGGCCCCGTTTGGCACAG
This sequence comes from Papilionanthe hookeriana x Papilionanthe teres, assembly GCA_022702705.1. Classification (NCBI taxonomy): domain Eukaryota; kingdom Viridiplantae; phylum Streptophyta; class Magnoliopsida; order Asparagales; family Orchidaceae; genus Papilionanthe; species Papilionanthe hookeriana x Papilionanthe teres. Next base: position 154,865,134 of record CM040424.1, read on the forward strand.
CTTAAATGTGCGGGGGCATTTTTAAAAACGCCCCTATGATGTTTGGATAGCACTTATTAACAAATTATTTGAAAACACAGTTTTTCATTTCTATTGCACACGGCACATGGGGAGACACCCCCGAGTCGCTTATTCGTGTGCGTTTTCTTGCAATTACCCCTCCCGTGACCCCGTGAAAACGGTGACTCGCATTCAAACATATCTCACCGCTCCTCTTCCCAAACCCTAAGCGCTCCTCCTCCTCGCCTCGTCTTCAGCATTTTTGCGGACGTCTTCGGCATTTTTGGTTCCTCTACACGCGGACGGCTTAAGCATTTGCTTGCTTCCAATTTCTTCTTCTTCATTGCCAATAGATTGGCGCTCCTCTAATTTAATGTTGCCAATAGGTTAGCAATTCATCCTGAAGGGAGATTTCTTTGCTTCTTTTATTCTTCATTTCTGGAATTATGTTGTTGCAATTTAGTGGGAGTACTATGAAAGCTTAGCCCGCATTCTAAGCTTGGACCATAAAGCTCAGGAAATAGGTATGCATACATATGCAATTATATTTTCCTTTAGAACTCAGATTTGGTGGAAAAGGAAGTAATTGTGCTGTGTTTGTAATTGTGTCTGCTCCATAGATAAGAAATGTTTTGTCTATTTCTATAGTTGATTTCATGGATGTGTAATTTATGTTTTTTTTTTGAGAGCCTGAAATTTTTTTTATTTGGTAGGAAAAAAGAAGAATTTGTTGATATTCATAATTCGTAGCCTGATTGTAAATAAGTTTAGGTACTGTTAAAGTTATCGAACCTGCATGTTTAACCTCGTTTGCTGGAATATTTTCTTTATGGGGCATTTACACACTTACCACACAATTCTTATGTATTTACACGTCTAGCTCCTACACTTTTATAGTTACCTGCATAGCACACAAATTTTCTTAAGCTGTTAGATATGGAAGCTAAGCTGTTATATATGTAAATATATAAGAATTATCTGGTGCACATGTAAATTTTCCTTTCTTTAAATGTTGAACTTGATAGCTTCTTAACACTAGCATTATCATGTGTATCTAAACATTGAGTTTAACATTAGCATGTGTATCTGAACTTGCTAAAAATTCTCAAATCATATAATAAAACATTTCACGACTGTGCAGATGTAATGTGATCGGAAATACTTGAGTGAAATAAATGTAAAAAATTAAGAATTTGTGTGACATATAAATACAGAAGAATTGTGAAAGCATATTTAAAACAATGAATCAGTGGTTTTCAAAACGCACAAACCAAACAACTAACAGCTTATCCAAACAGGGGCAGAATGGTCATTTATTCAGAATATGCTGTTTTCTAAACCCACAAACCAAACAGCCAGCCAGCTTATCCGGATCAACAGCTGATCATCAGCTTATCTGAATCAGCAGCTTATCTGAATCAGCAGCTTATCTGGATAAGCTAGATAAGCTGTTGCTGCCCCAAACAGACCCTTAACCAAAGCAGAAAAAGGCTGACACCTACCTGATAAATTCGAGATAAAGCATCGAAGATATGCCAATTTTCCTTGAAAGGATCTTAATTGCTTCACAGTTTTGGGAGGCGGCATTTCTAAGATAGCTTTAATCTTTTCGGATTGATTTCAATTCCGCTATGTCGGACGACAAATCCTAAGAATTTCCTAGAGGCAACACCGAAGGCGCATTTTAAGGGATTCATCTTAAGGTTAAATTGTTTTAATCGCTCGAAAATAATTATCAAATCATACAAGTGATCTTCCTTTAGTTTGCTCTTGATGACCACATCATCCACGTAGCACTCGACTTGGTTATGAATGAGATCGTCAAAAATCCTCGTCATTGCTCTTTGGTAGGTTGCTCCTGCGTTCTTCAATCCGAAAGGCATTACTGTGTAGCAGTATATTTTGATTGGTGTTTTGAAGGCTGTGAGCTTTTCATCTTCTGGTGCAATCTTTATTTGGTTGTATCCTGATGATCCATCCATGAAAGAGAAGATTTCATGTGTCGAAGTGATGTCGATCATTAGTTCTGGAATTGGTAGAGGGAATTCATCCTTTGGACATGCTTTCTTCAAATCTCTGAAATCTACTCAGATTCTGATCTATCCATTCTTCTTTCTGATCGGTACCACATTGGCTAACCAAGTCGGATATTGTTCTTCACAGACAAATTTAGCATCTATTAGCTTCTTAACTTCAGCTATAACTTGTTGTTCAATCTCTAGACGCATTCTTCTGGGAGCTTGTCTGACTGGAACGGCAGTGTGATCCACTCCTAGTTTGTGAACTGCGACTTATGGAGCTAATCCTGGCATTTCATCATAACTCCAAGCAAAATAGTCTTTAAATTCCATTAGTATCTTGATCATTTCTTCAGAGTATTCTTTATTGAGTAAGGAGCTAACAAAGGTCGGCCTAGACTCTTCGCTAGTACCTAAGTTAACTTCCTTTAACTCGTCTATTGTAGATTTAATTTCTTCTTCAAATTCTGGTGGAGCATCTCCAATTGATAGATCTTCAATCTCACCTGAAGCTTCCAGGCAATCTTCATCATGCTCGTAAGTGACAACCAAGCAAAATCCAGTATCATCAACTGATCCTACTGTGTCGAATCCAAGACCATGTTTTGAATTGGGAGGATGACTGGCATTGTTCCATAATTTCTTAAAGTGTTGTGATCGACATTTTGTCCATTTTTTAGGTAGAATACCACGCTGAATTAAATTCTGAACACAGGGAGAATACCACTTAAAAGGCAATTCCATTAATTCAGATGAAGTAACATCTTAAAATTGTACATCATTTTCAGTTTTGGAAGAAGAAGCACCACGGTAGAATTTGATCGGTTTAGTACCGCTACCATGCACTTCCTTGACCACGATACCCTTGACCTTATTAGAATGGATCGGGGTCAGGGTAATAGTATGTAAATACTGATTAATCTTCTCGTACATTTATTTGTATTCTTCGTTCTTTTCTTCTTTGAGAGAGATCTTGAATTGGGGTTTCTTCCGACTTATTTTCGCTGCTTCTTTCTTGATTTCTTCTTCTTCGAAACTGTCCTCCCAATCAACATCAATGACTGGTTTATTCTGTTCAACTGTTCCACCGTTCCTTCCATGACCTCGTCCCGGCCTCGAACTGGGGTGCGAGTTCTAGAGAAACCTTCACCATCTAGTCGTAAGGGAGTGGTGAGTAACTGTTGGACTAGAATTTCAGGTTCTTCATCATCTCAAACTTCTTTTGCTTCATTTGGTATGGTATTTCTGGAGAAGATTGTTTTCCTCGGAGGTGCGTAGTACGCTGCATCTTCGTGAATTCTGATTTCATGCACGGAGAATGGTTGCAAGTCACCTTTGATACACTGTTCTCCTCCTTCATAATATTTTATGCTCTAGTGCAGAGACGAGGGTACCATCTGATTCTCATGGATCCACGGCCGACCCAGTAGTGCGTTGAATGATGTTTCAGAATCGATTATGTGGAATTTTACAGTGGTCTTTGCCAAATCACCGGTCTTCATTAATAGTGTTATTGATCGGAGTGCTCTTTCTTCTTTTTGATTGAACCCTCTTAATAACATTTTATTTGCTTCGAGGTCGCGAGCATCAATTTTCAAATATGCTAACATCTGAAGATTCATTATGTTCATTGAGACTCTTGGATTGACTAACACCCTGGAGAGCATAAACTTTTCGATAGTGACTGAGATGTATAACGGTCGATTGTGATCAGCTGTTCCAAGTAGTAGATCATTGTCCTTGAAGGTAACACCTCGATGTTCTTTTAACGAGCAAACCTCATCTAAGGAATTACCGGCCATTTGAGCTAAGCAAATTTTTGGATCAAGTAAGGCCTTGATCAGAGGTTCCCTCATCTCCTTTGACAGGATCAGAGCGTCGTAGATGCTCAGTTTGGCTGGTACCTTCCTAAGGTGGGCTAGCACGTTATAATCCACTTTATTACCAAGCTCTTCTTTTCCTTCCTGAATGGGCAATTCCTCTGCTGGGGTTGGTTCTTCCTGAGCAACCACCTGCTTTCCTTTGTCCTTTGGACCCATTCTCGGGGGTAGAACTTTTCCACTTCTTAGATTAACTTCTGTTATTTCTTCTGAATCTTCCGATGTCTCCTCTTGAATTGGAACGATTGGCTCTTCTGGAGTTGTCTCGAAATCTAACAGCTCTAATTCTATTGTGATCGGAGTTCCTCAAAATTCACAAATGGATTCGTTGCTTGTCGAGCTTTCATAGCCATCCTTGTGAACGTCTTCTCCTTCGTCGTGGTCATCGAGGTTTAGTATGATTTGAGAATCGTTATTTATATCGGAATCGAGATCTGGATTTGGCTGGTTTTCGTTAGTTATGTAATTGTTAGAAACAATCAAAATGTAACCAACAACAAAACTCTCATCACTATAAGATCCCACCGGGGCGAGCAAATAATCATACAGAGTCATAGGTCCGAGGAATTTCTCCCCCGAATCGGAAACAACCATCCTAGGATAAGCAGCCCCTAGTCTACCCTTTGGAGCCTCGGTCTTCTTCTCTCCCACGATCTTCTCCTCCTTCTGGGGCGGTTCTTCATTCGCAATCGATAGCACCAGCTCGGCAGTTTTCATACTTTGAGTTGAAGCGCGCACCGAAGCATTCTGGATATGATCCATGATTTTCTTTGATGACTTTTTCCAGATGGTATTCCATCCATCATTGGTCATGTAAGGGTCTATCAGAACAATAGGATCCGTTGAAATAACATTAACGGAACCTCCTTTTTGGGGTTCCTTCATGTATTCCTTTAGGATCGTTATGTTCTCTTTCCGGAGATTGTCGTTGAACTAACTCTTGAAAGTGATGCAATCCTCTATCTTGTGCCCAAGCATACGGTGGTAAGGGCAATAGTTTGGATGATCTCTCTTATTGACTTCTTCTGGCCTCTTGGCCTCTTGGATTGCTACTGCTTCAGTTTTGAATGGAGATTCCTTATTCAAAAATTCTTTCAGGGTACGCTGTGGATGAGGCGGTTGCTCATAATGCTCAGGCGACTGATAGCTTGGTCGAGGCTACTGGTAGTTCTATTGAGGTTGCTGATAAACCCATTGTGGTGGTTTATAACTAGGCTGTGGTCGCTCTGGCTGTATTTGCACTGGCTGGTTGCCTTTATCTTCTGTCGTGACGATTCCGGATCTCTTATTAAATGCTTTTACAGGCTTCTGCTTATCGGTCTTGTCTATGAAACTTAGCTGTTTTGCTTCCTCCTGCAAGCTCTCGACCTTGCTAAGCAACTTCTCGAAAGTCTTGATTGTAAATCCTTTAAGGAGAAGTGCTATCGGGTCGTTCATACTTTTCAGTAAAACACCAATCGCATGCTATTCCTGAAGTAGTGGTTCACACTTCATGTCTCCATCGAAGTATGTAATCCACTAGAGTTTCGTTCGGCTTTTGTTGCTCCACCACCAAATCACCAATAGTGATGTGGTGTCGAGCTCCGGTAAACAGCTTAATGAAGAGGTTTTCTAACTCTGAAAAGGTCTTAACTGAGCCATTTGGCAATTTTGCGTACCAGTCGAAGGCAATCCCTGATAAGTTGCTGACGAACTGCCGAAAGAGTAAAGCATCGCTCTCACCGACATTGCAGCAACTAGCACGAAAATGTGCGACATACTGCCGAGGGTTTCCCGTTCCATCAAAAGTCTTGAACAGAGGTGGTACAAAGCCTTTTGTGTATTGGACCGCATCAAATTCTTTGGGGTATGGTCTACCGGTCTGGATAGATGCTCCACTCTTACACTGAGCTAAGGCTTCTTACACCTGATGTTCTACCATGTTTTTGATATCCTTTTTGGGAATCATGCTTTGCGTAGAATATTTCTTCTTTTGTTCATCTCCGTTAACAGATGTGATCTCATTTCGTCTATCCGCGATGTGAATAATTTCTGGGGGTGTTTCCTTTTGAGGTTGCGCTGACTCTAGAGAGTGGCTAAGGCGGTAGCCATCTCTTCCATCCTTTTTGCCATCTGGGAAATTGTATCATCCTTTTCTTAAAGTTGTGCTCTCATCACTTCTGGTTCCACCCTTTCTGAAGCTGACGGAGCACCTTGTGAAGTTGTCGATGCTCGGGTCTCGACCATATTAATCTCGGCGTACTCTTCATCCATAAATTCTGATGAATCTACTTCAGTTTCAAATTTTTCTCCTCTTTCCTTTGCCATCCATCGGATGTCGGTTCTTAGCTTACCTATGGCATCCTCTAGTGGTCTCTTCCAAACGGTTTTGCGGTTGTCATCTGATGACTGTTGAACTTCCTTTCAGGACTTTCTTTCAACGCAGTGGTGCTTTCTTCAGATTTAGGCTTCCTGATGAGACTTCTCTTTCCAGAATGGTCTGTTGGTTTCGGTTCACCAATAATAGGTTGCCACACCATCCTTCTTACACTAGAAGGCCTTGGACCAGATGGTCGGTCAGCTGTGCGTCAGTAGGTGGTGTCCTCCCTAATATGATGACTTGATACGACAACAGGCGAACTTCTTTCACTAGCTCGCACTTTTTTCTTTGGCCTCTCTAGGGTAGTGACGGGGTTTACTCACGGTCTGAGGCGGGATTTTACTGGAACTCGTCCCATCCTTCTTAGGATCTCTAATACGGGGCACCCTTCCTTCTTATATAGTTTCTCTACTAGGGCTCGCAGTCGAGTAAGCATTGTAGTCTTGGCTCTCTTCTTCTTACAATCACTATAGTATGCAGGTTGGGGTAATGCAGTGGCGATTCTCCGGACATTTTCTTCATCCGATGCAGCAAAGAGAAGGTGGAACCTACTTCCTCCCAACAACGGTGAAATTTCATGTAGTTCTTCCTCCTCCTCAGGAATCTCTTCCAAAAAAGCAACTTAAGCAGCCTTGGCCTTCTCGATCCTGGTGATCTTTCGGCTCCTATTTCTTCTCTGAGTCCGAGTCAGGGGTGTAAACTTTGAACTGGACCCAATTTCGAAAACAGACAGTATTGCAGCAAAATCTGCACCCTCCATGGTGGCAGGCTCATCATAAACTTGGACTCCCTTCCCTTTCAGTTTAGCGGGAGCCGAGGGAGGTGTAGAGATAACCAAACCAGTGGGGATAGAGAGTACAGTCCTCCTACGAACAGTTGTGTCTCTTCCAGTAGGGACATTTCAAAGGGGAGGGGAATCTTGAGTCTACTTCAGGTTGAATTCAATTATGGGTTTCTCAGTTTCTAGCAATTTATCCATTAGTGTGAAGAGGATGACGTCAGCAAACTTAATATCTGTATTGTCGAATCCTTATCCAAAATAGATGATTCCATTGTCAGGTAGTACATCCTTATAAACGGCGAAGTCCATTCCATTGGTGAAGGAGAAAATTAACTTTGGTGCAGTCATTTTCTGCAGGGTAAATTTCGAACGTCAGTCCCGAATTATGCTTCCTTTTGTCACAAAACTTAAGACGGAAAAGAAAGAGTCCGAACACATTTTAGTTTATCTTAATGTATTTGCAATTTAAAAGAGTTAGTTTATTAAAAGGTTGTTTATTAGAGGATTTTTTTGTTAGGAACAAAATGATTAATGGAGGAAGGTTAAAGGAAAGGTAAAGGATTCAATTTAAAATCGGAAAGGAAGAGAAAGTTTAGTAAGACTTCTCAACCCAAGGGACTGCTCCTAAGCTAACACCTTACGGGCGGTCCAGCCCACCTCCTAAGAGGCAAAAGGATTTCGGAACCTCTCTGTTTAGGGGTGTCTAAGCAATGTCTCCAAACTAAAAAAAGAGTTGACTATACCCATTTAAGACAGAAATGAGTGAGGTATGCCAACGGAAAGAATAGTAGTTTTGTCCACAAGGGGCATGGACTCACTGCCGACTTATGAAAGAAAAACCATCTGATCAAAATGGAGAGAGGAACTAGTCCCCAGTGGAGTCGCCAGAAATTGTACGACTTATTTTTAGGTTATGTATGTTGTATTTTAAAAAGGGGTCGCCAACAGAAATTGTCGGTGAATATTAAATTTTAAATTTAATTTAAATATATATATAATTTAGAAAGTAGCATTTGATTTTGAAAATATTTTTAAGTTTGAAAATTTTAAGATATAAAATGAAACTGATCTCACATTCCAAATAATTTATAAAAACGAACACCGCATCACAAACCATATATCTATCCCGAGGAATAGACACACTACTTGATGATGGGGCTCGATTAAATAAACTAGAAGATTTGTGACATTCATTTGCTCTGTGAACTAATTTTATAAGCCGACAAGTTCTCCTGCTTAATATAAATGAATTAAGCAGGGTTTATAATACCTGGGTTCTTAAAGTTCCCTATAAGGGCAAGCCTCTATAGTTAATTACATCCTAAGTGATGGGAATCACTCAAGAAAACTCTCGATAATGATCAGTGGTTTTTCTCTCAAGAATTTCAATGTTCAAGGTTTTCAAAGGATTTAAGTTTTGGAAATTTCAATAGAGAAAGGATCAAATTTGGAACAATTTATTTTAGGAGTCCAAAGGAAGAGAAGTATGAGAAGCTGAGGATCCAAGAAGAATCTTGACAACTTCTCAAACTATCCAATTGTTTGGCTTCAATTTGAGAGTTTGTTTAATGTTGTAATCCTGCCAATTTTAATTAATTAGGACTTATATTTGTATGACATAATCACGCAAATAACCTCGAAGATGTGAGGGTTTATGTCGTATCAAACGACTACCACGGAATCTTAAGACCCGTTAGGGCTTAATTTGCATAATATGATTATGCAAATGCCTAACAGAAAGCTGAGGATTTATGTTGCACTAGGCAAACTACCTCGAATCCTATGGCTTTGTTATTTAATTCTAAGAAAGGTTTCGCTGAAGTAAACACAAATTTTGATGATGAAGATGGTCGTGGTGCCCACTATGCTCTAAGCTCCTTGTTGTTGCAGAGGTTTAGTTTTAGAAGTAGCAATCAAGAGATGAGAGAAGTGTTTTGGTTTAGAAAGGTCTTAAGGTTCAGTTGTCTTAATGTTTTATTAGGGGAATCTTCAAGTTGATTATAACAACACCTGTTAAGATCCCACGGTTCCATCATTCCGGTACTGTTATTTTTATCGGATTCACTTAGTCTAAATGAATTTGCTAAAATCAACTGAATGAGTTCTACACTTTCATTTAGACAGTGGAAATCCCGTTAGCAACACGTAGGTTACATCATCCGAGGTATTCCCGATCATCCAACGAGACGTTTTAATTTAGTTGTAGTTGTAGTTTTGTTGTTCTATTTGTGATTAAATTTTGAGTTATTTTATATTTTGAATGTTGTGGCGGTGAATTTTATCTTGTGCTTATTTTAATTTAGTTTTGGGTATTAGTTTTGTAGCTATCCTAGAGGTTTCAGTTTTCATGCAGGGTGACATTCTTGTTTTAACATGCAAGAAAAGTAAAGTGCGGTACATGTAAGTAAATTGCAATAAAATAAAAGCGTACCTGAAGGGTCTTCCCGTCATTCTGAGCTGCACTTAAAACACATCTTAGAGAATTTAAATATTTGCGACAAGTACCTAGGTAAAGCTAAGGGAAGGTTCTGGTTGTCTACCAAAATTCTAATCCTATTACTAGTCATTTCCTATGACATCTAGGTTCTTGTGTTTTGTTAAGGATGATTTTCTTCACCAAAGAATAATTAAGTTCAATTATTCTTCTAAAACATCTCATTATTTTGAGGAAGTGTTTAGGTTGAATTCTAAACATATTTTCAATACTTCTGAGATTATTTTGAGTCCTAATGAACTTCATTGTACAGGTGAATTGATCATCCAAGAATTTAGTTAAGTTTCATTTCTTGCTCAGCGAACTTGGACATTTGATTATCCTGTAAGTAAAGTGACTTGTCACTCGATGCTTCATTTAAGAGTTAAAATAATGAAAGCCATTAGGGGCAAATTAGTTTGTTAAAGATTTTAACAATTCTTAATTTAAAATTGGAATTGATGATTTAAAGTGATTTGGTTTAGTTTTAAAACTTTGATTAATAAATTTAAGTTTGGAATAGTGTTCAAGTTAATTTAATTCAATTAAATCTTTATTTTTTAAATGATCTTAATATTTCAGATTAATTTTAATATTTTAGATTTGCTTAGGTTGAAAGAGGTGTTTAAATTTTTTATTTTTATTAAATTTTGATGACTTGATTTGGATTAATCGTAATACTTTAGGTTGATTTTAATTAGTTTGATTTTCATATTTTTAATTATGAATTGTTTTGAGTTTACTTAAGGTTTCAAATTTGTTTCAAGTTTGTTCTTAAGTGATTTTTAAATTAATTTTAAATGTTTCAAAATTTATTTTTATTTGTTTGTTAAATCATTTAATGTTTTGAGCTTTAACTTAATTAAGAGTAATTAATTAGCTAGTTCTAAATGTTTTAGATTTATTTTAATTTGATTATTAAATCATTTAATGGTTGAAGTTTTAATTTAATTAATGATTATTTACCTTTTTAATTATTAATTTCAATCATTATTTAAGGATTGATTAAGGATTAATTATCATTGAATTAATTCAATTAGGGACTTTAAATTAAAGAATTGGTATCTTCTTAAGTCACATGCCTAATCTTAATAATCTAAATTTTAAATTATTCTTACAAAATTCAAATCACTTAATTAATTAAGGGTTACTTTAAATGTTTTCAAGATGATTAATAGGTTTCTACCTCTTAGTTGCTTAAATTTCAATCTCCCAAGAGAAAATTAAAATCAGATATTTTACCCCCCCCCACCCTTTGAATAGACCTAAATACTAATTTGTGTTAAAAAATCATTTAACTACCTTTATGCCCCTTCAGGCTTATTTATCTCATAACTCATCAAATTAAGCTCAAATGAACTCAAATTTTTTTGTCATTTCACTCATATGTCAACTAAGACATTAGAGGAGAAAATATGATTTTTTCTGAATTTAATTTAATTTATATATTTATTTTTGCGGGAAAATGTGGGTTTTTAATGAAAATTCAACAACATGACCAAGGTTAGGTTCCTATCCTTAGAAAATTATGGGATGTTTCTACTGACCAGAGAACCACTTGGACCAACTTTGGTGATTTTTTGAATTATATTTAATTTATTATAATTATTTTGAGTTTTGGAGTGATAATTAATTATGAAATAAAATTAAAGTTGAAAAATGGATTATATATTTTTCTTAAGTCCCTCTAAACTCAAGGAGTTCAGAGAAATAAATTTTATATTTTTATGATTTTTCTTTGATTTATTAGAATTACTTTGGTGAAAAGGTTGAAAATTCCATTTTTTAATATTAAAAATTATTTTAAGCCTTTAAAATTCAATATCTTTACCTAGAGACTTGGGAAAAATATCTAGTTTATTCCTAAGTGTTTAGTAGGCAAAATATGACATTTTTGTGAATTTTGATATTTTTTTGTAATTTTTATTATTTTTTAATTATTAAAATATTAAAAATATGGTTAAAAATGAAGATTTTTAGAAAATTCCAATTTTAAGTTTCCTGGACCGCTCTGATATCAGAGAGACCACAAAACCATTTTGGTGAATTTTTGAAGTGTATTTTGAGTTTTATGAATTTTTTAATATTCAAGATGGTTATGTCACTTGAATGATTCATTTAATGGGTTAAATTATATTCAAATGAATTGAAATTTTTATGTGAGGTTTTCTACATCCTAAATGACAGTGGAGAATTATTTTCAAGTGGTTTTGATGTGTATGTACTCCTAATTAATTAAAATTCAATTTTAGATGTTTGAGCCAACTAGGGTTATTTTTAAGGAACTGAGTCAAACCCTAATTTTTCTTAGGGTCCTCTGGTCTCAAGATACCTCCCTTAATTTTCCTATAATTTATTGAATAATATGCTAATTATTGGAATTAAAATGACAAAACAAGCACATAAACTTAAAAATCAATAACTTTCAATAGAGATGGCCTCTGGCCTTGGAAAATTCAGGGAATGTCCCCAAGAACAGAGGCTACAAAAGTCCTATGGTCTCATGCCATGGTGAATTGTATACATGCATGGAGAAGTAAAATATTGAAATCAGTAATTAATTAGTTAAAAATAAATACTCATAAGATTAACTTAATTCTTTTTCCACATTGTTCTCCTCTGTTTACTAAGCAAGAGAGTATTTTTATTTTATTTTTGTGATTTTTCTACACAAAGATATGAATCTTTTAAGTTCTGGGTATTTAAATAATTCCTAAATAGCCTATTTTTCTATTTAAACCAGTCAGCACTGCGTCAATCTTGGCAGCTCCGAAGCCCCACGCGGCGCCTTCCTATTCGACGCAGCCATCTGATTCAGCGTCACGCGGCCGGCTGCTCGTCTGACGCCATCTGAATCATTCAACCGATACACAATTGATCTGACGGTTCCTGGTCATTGTCTACGACTAGTGCGTCCCGTGAGCTGTCCACCTTCTAACCCTAATATATCTCCCAAGACTTAACCAAATTACACGTTCTTATGCTCCATGAACTCATCTCGAAGAGACGAACACATCTATATAGTTAACATGCATTTAAATTAACTCAAATGAAATGGAGAATTGTTGGAAGCTCGAGTTAAAGAGAAGTCTCCATACCTTGGTTCAGGAGGTGAGGCCTCGGCTGAATGTGCTCGGCACGTTCGTTGGAGCTATAGGAGCCTAGGGATGGAGCCTCTAGTCCTGGTGATTTGTCTAGACCAGATATCCACCAAGCCCGATTTTAAAGCTTGGCAGATAGAGAGAATGGCTGGCCTGGAGAGGGGGCTTTTGCTGGGGAACTTCTTCTCTTGGTCTGGTGAAGGTGTAGAGTCAATCAATTTGGGAATTGACTCGCTGTGGTGAAGTTCCCTAGTTTTGGGCTCAAAATTGAACTCAGAAATTGAGCTCGCAGAGAGGGTTTTAGGGCTGCATTTCAGTGGGGATCAAGTGTTCTATGCTAGGAGAAGAGTGTGGAGTGATTTTGGCAGTGTTTTGGTAAGGTTTGGTTCAACACCCCCTTTGGCCGAGAGGTGGTGGTGTTTAAAAGGGCATGGCTGGAGGGCCTCCCAGGGGGAGTTAGGGCTTGGGATTAGCTGCTCTATGCAAGGTAAGAAAAATAATGGAGTTCAATTGAGTTGGGACAACTCAGCAAGGAGGAATCTGAAATTTGAATAAAATATGTGCTCACGAGTGTGGAGTTTTTCGGTGGCCCAGGTGGTGGTCCGACCAGGCATGGGTCACAATCTGACTCAGTGAGGTCTGGGGTTGAGTTTGGTGCAAACAATTGGGGTTGGCCATGTGTAAATGGTTTGATTTAAGTGGAATGCGGGGAAGCTCATTTTGGGTTCAATTTGGTCAAATGCATGGATTAGGCTAGGTACACCTCCCCAAGGCTGGTTTGGGCTGAAGAGAAAGTCACTTGGGTCATCTAGGAAAGGGTGGTGAAGTCCCCATCCAAGGTGATGTGGCTAAACTTGGTTTAGAGTGTAGCATAAATAAGGTTAAAAAGTTATAATGAAGGGTTAAGAAAGAACCCCCTCCTCTTGCCATTAATGGCTTGGTGACAAGTCCATGGCTCCTCATGGCTTACATTTGGCTTGTGCATGGCTCCATGGCTTCATTTGGCATGGGTAAAGGTTAGTTCATTTTCATGGGAAATGATTTTATGAATTTTGGCATTTAGGGGTGATTTAACATGAGGCTTGATTTAGATTTATTTGATGATGAAATTGGAACTTAGGGAATGATTTTAATTGAATGCATGATGAAGAAAAGTGTCATATGGGCTTTAGAGCAAATTTTGAGCTTTTTAGATTTAATGAAAATGGGCTTTTAAAGGCCTCATGGAAGTGGGCTTTTTAAATTTAAAAAAAAACATTTGGATGAAAATTTTGTGAAAGATTATGTCAAATAAATGTTGCATTTAGTTTAGGGATGTGTCATGAGTGATTTTGAATAAGTTTAGGGTGTTTTTGAGTTTAATTGAGTTTAATTGGGGTCTTTTAGTGATAGGGCCAAAATAGGTCAAAATGGGTTAACTTGGGCTAAGTTTGGGTTAATTTTGGTTTTGATGTAAAATTAATGTTAAGAAATGTTTATGGGAGTGTAGAAAAGAGTTTTCAATTTTGGTTGGGCTTTGATTTTGGGATTTGGGCCTATTTGGGTTCATGATTGGTTTAGGCCAAATTGGGGATTTTTGAATTGGGTTAAGTTTTGGTGGAGTTTGGGTTCAAATTTGGGGCAAATCAAGTTATTGTATTGTTTGTGGAGATGTTAGGAAAGTTGTAGAAAATATTTGGGGCTAATTGGAGTTGATTTGGGTTTAATTTGGGATAAGTTTATGTTATGAGCCAAAATTGGGCTTTAAGCTTCAAATTGAAATTAGATCCACATGTTGATCAAATTGGGTTTGGATTTGGTTTAAATTGATATTAGGGATATTGAATTGAAGTTTAGAATTGAATTGGATAAAAATTGTGGTCAATTGGATTGATTTGGTTTGACATTGGGTTCATTTAGGTTAAAAAAAAGGGTTAAATTGGGGGTTTTTAGTAAAGTGTGCTAAATTGAGAAAATTGGCCTATGGTGTAGTTGAAAAAAATGAAATTATGAATATTTTGGATTTTCTGGAATTTTATGAGAATTTTTGGAATTTTTGGATTTTTTGGTTAAAGGGGTATTTTGGGTATTTGGAAGGTATTGGGGGTATTTTTGGAAATTTTGGTGTATTTGGTCGTGGATGATCAATTTCAATGGGGGGAAATTTTTAGGATTGATTTTGAGGAATTTTCGGTAATTTAGGCAATTTTGCAAATTTTTGGCAATTTGAAGGGTATTTGGTAGGTTTGGTGGGTTTAGGGCCTTGGGGGTCAAAAATTGAAATTTAGGAAAAATGAAGATTGATTATATGTGAGTGAAATAAAATTATTTTGGTTGAGCTATGAAGCCATATTAAGCTCACAAAAGCCATGAGAGGACTCATCTTACGCACTCAATATGTTGTTCCTAACCCTCTTAACCAGGGGCTTAGGGGTTGAGGACCATCCATATGAATTGCTTATATGAGTTAGGAAGTCAAATTGGTTAAAGATAGTTTTAGGGTTTGGAATGTGTGTGAAAGTGTGGTGTGTACAAGCTTGCCCTCACCAAGACCAGGCCACACAAGGTAATCCTAAGGCCAAAGAATCCTATAGGAGACTCATCCTTTAATCCTCCACACTTAATCTTAACCCTCCAAGTGGTTTGGGGGTTTGCAATCAAACTTGTAGGGTTTGAAGGGAGTCAAGATGTGTCTGAATTTCTTGGCGGTGGGTCTCATCTCTAGTCCTCTAGGATAGTCAAGGATAAGTTCTATGGCTAGATCCCAAGCACTAAGGAGTGAGAAGAGAAAAGACCTCATAAAAAATGAGGTCAACACGCACTTCAACTCAAAGTTTGAAACCTGCCGAGCCGGCATTATCGCTTGTGATTAAAGAACTGCCCAGAAGGAGGAGAAGATTGTGGAAGAAAAGAAGACCGAGGCTCTGAAGGGTAGACTAGGGGCTACTTATCCTAGGATGGTTGTTTCCGATTAGGGGGAGAAATCCCTCGGACCTCTGTCTTTATATGATTATTTGCTCGCCCTGGCAGGATCTTATGGTGATAAGAGTTTTAGTGTTGGCTACATTTTGACTGTTTCTGATGATTACGTAACTAACGACTACCAACCTAATCCAGATCTTGATTTCAATATAAATAAAGATTCTCAAATCATACCAAACCTCGATGACCACGACGAAGGAGAAGACGTTCACAAGAATGGCTACGAAAGCTCGAGAAGCGACGAGCCCGTTTGTGAATTCTGAGGAGATCCAATCATGATAGAATTGGAGTTATCAGATTCTGAAGTGATTCCAGAGGAGCCAATCGTTCCAATTTAAGGGGAGACACTGGCAAGTTCAGCACTAGATGAATAAGAGATAACAGAAGTTAATTTAAGAAGCGGAAAAGTTCTACCCCCAAGAATGGGTCCAAAGGATAAATGAAAGCAGGTGGTTGCTCATGAAGAGCCAACCTCAGCAGAGGAGTTGCCCATTCGGGAAGAGACTGAAGAACCTGATAATAAAGTGGATTATAACATGCTAGCCCATCTTAGGAAGCTACCAGCCAAACTAGGCATCTACGACGCTCTAATCATGTCAAAGGAAATGAGAGAAACTCTAATCAAGGCTTTACTTGATCCAGAAATTTGCTTGGCTCAAATGCCCGATAATTCCTTCGACGAGGTTTGCTCGTTGAAAGAACATCGAGGTGTTACCTTCACGGACAATGATTTGCTACTTGGAATAGTTGATCACAATCGACCGTTGTACATTTCAGTCACTATTGGAAAGTTTACGCTCTCCAGGGTGTTGGTTGATCCGGAAGCATCAATCAACATAATGAGCCTTCGAACGTTAGCATATTTGGAAATTGATGCTCGCGACCTCGAAGCAAACAAAATGTTATTAAGAGGTTTCAATCAGAAAGGAGAAAGATCTCTTGGATCGAGAACACTATTAATGAAGACCAGTGATTTGGCAAAGACAACCACAAAATTCCACATAATTGATTCTGAAACGTCATTCAACGCTCTACTGGGTCGGCCATGGATCCATGAAAACTAGATGGTACCGTCATCTCTGCACCAGTGCATAAAGTATTTTGATAGAGGGGAACAATGTATCAAAGGTGACTTGCAATCGTTCTCCGTGCATGAAATCAGAATCTACGAAGATGCAGCCTACTATGCATCTCCAAAGAAAACAATCTTCGCCAGAAATGTCATAACAAATGAAGTAAAAGAAGTTCAAGACGACAAAGAACCTGAAATTCTAGTCCAACAGTTACTCACCACTCCCTTACGACGAGATGATGAAGGTTTCTCCAGAACTCGTACCCGAGGTCGAGGCCGGGCACGAGGTCGAGGAAGAAACGGTGGAACAGTTGAACAGAAGAAACCAGTCATCGACGTTAATTGGGAGTTCCGAAGAAGAAGAAATCAAGAAAGAAGCAACGACAATAAGTCAGAAGAAACCCCAATTCATGATCTCTCTCGAAGATGAAAAGAATGAAGAATACAAATCAATGTACCAGAAGATTAACCACTATGTATATACTATGACCCTGACCCCGATCTATCCTACTAAGGTCGAGGGTATGGTGGTCAAGGAAGTGCATGGTGGCGGTACTAAGCCGATCAAGTTTTACCATAGTTCTTCTTCTTCCAAAATTGAAAATGATGTACAATTTGAAGATGTTACTTCATCTGAATTAATGGAATTGCCTTTTGAGTGGTATTCTCCCTGTGTTCAGAAATTAATTCAACGTGGTGTCTTATCTAAACAATGGACAAAAGGTCAATCACAACACATTGAAAAATTATGGAATAATGCTAGTCAGCCTCCCAACTCAAAATATGGTCTCGTATCTCGACATGTAGAATCAGTCGATGCTACGAGATTTTGCTCGATTATCACTGCGAGCCTATCAAGACTGTTTGGAAGCTTCAGATAATCTCGAAGATCTACCAATTGGAGATGCTCCACTAGAATTTGAAGAAGAAATTAAATCTACAATAGACGAGTTAATGGAAGTTAACTTAGGTACTAGTGAAGAGCCTAGGCCGACCTTTGTTAGCTCCTTACTCAATAAAGAAGACTCTGAAAACATGATCAAGCTATTAATGGAATTTAAGGACTGTTTGTTGGAGTTATGATGAAATGCCAGGTTTATCTCCAGAGGTTGCAGTTCACAAGCTAGGAGTATATCACGCAGCCGTTCCAATCAAACAAGCTCCTAGAAGAATGCATCTAAAATTTGAACAACAAGTTATAGTTGAAGTTAAGAAGCTAATAGATGCTAAATTTTTCTATGAAGAACAATATCCAACTTTGTTAGCCAACGTGGTACCAGTCAGAAAGAAGAATGGACAGATTAGAATCTGTGTGGATTTCAGAGATATTTATAAAGCATGTCCAAAAGATGAGTTTCCACTACTAATTCCAGAATTGATGCTCGACATCACTTTGACGCATTAAGTCTTCTCTTTCATGGATGGATCGCCAGGATACAACCATATAAAGATGGCATCAGAAGATGAAAAGCTTACAGCCTTCAGAATGCGGATCGGAATATACTGCTACACGGTGATGCCTTTCGGATTAAGAATGCATGAACAACTTATCAAAGAGCAATGACGAGGATTTTTGATGATGTCATTCACAACCAAGTAGAGCTCTACGTGTATGATGTGGTCATCAAGAGCAAACTGAAGGAAGATCACTTGTATGATTTGAGAACTTTTTTCGAGCGATTAAGACAATTTACCTTTAAGATGAATCCCTTAAAATGCACCTTCTGCGTCACCTCTGGGAAATTCTTAGGATTTGTTGACCGACATCACGGAATTGAAATCGATCCGGAAAAGATTAAAGCTATCTTAGAAATGCCGCCTCCCAAAACTTTGAAACAACTATGTTCTTTTCAAGGGAAGTTGGCATATCTTTAAAGCTTTATCTCGAATTTGTCAAGTAGGTGTCAGCCCTTCACGACATTAATTAAAAAGGATGCCAAATTTGTTTGGGAAGTGAAATGCCAACGGGCCTTCGAGGACATTAAACAGTATTTAATGACACCTCCTGTCTTAGAGCCCCAGTCTCGGGTAGACCGTTGATACTTTATACCGCGGCTTCAGACAAGTCACTCGGAGCCCTGCTAGCCCAGGTCAATGACGAGGGGAAAGAAAATGCTCTCTACTACTTAAGTCGTTGTCTAATTTCAGCTGAAGTAAAGTATCCTTCGATTGAAAAGCATTGTTTGGCTCTGATCTTCGCCGCTCAAAAGCTCAAGCATTACATGCTCTCTCATAAGGTCAACCTTATCTCGAAATTTAATCCATTGCAATATTTGATGACCCGACCGACACTTTCTGGCAGACTTGTCAGGTGGTCAATGATACTATTGCAATTTGATATAACTTTCGTTCCTCTTCGTGCTATAAAGGGACAAGTCCTAGAAGACTTCCTCGTAGCACACCCTTTGCCGACAGAATCGCCTCTCAACGACGATTTGCCAGACGAGCAGATAATGAGCCTAGAAGACCCCGATGATCAGCGTTGGGAATTGTACTTCGACGGAGCATCCTCAGCATAGAAAGATAAAAAATTGCAAACGATAGTGCCTGGTAAGGCAGGAATCGGACTAATCTTTATAACACCAGAGCGGGGGATGTTAAGGTATTCTTACCATTTAACAGAACCGTGTACGATTAATGAAGCAGAATACAAATCCCTTATAACTGGACTAGAATTGACCATTCAGATGGGTATAACATATATCAATATCTACGAAGATTCACAGTTGATCATTCAGCAAGTTGCAGGAAGGTACATAATTTTAAAACCAAGGCTCGAGCAATACTTTCAGTATGCCATGAAGTTGTTAGAATAGATTCTGAATGTAACGATCTACATGATTCCCAGAAGAGAAAAAGCCCTTGCAGATGCGCTAGCCCACCTTGCGAAAGAGTTTGCCTGCTTACAGGATGAGTCAGTTGAAATGTCAGTTCAGGGATAACAGGTCCTCTTACAACTCGACATGGATGCAATACACAAGTCAGGAAAAGAAGAAGAAACAGTTGCAGCAGTAAAAGAAAATATAGAGAATTGGCGGCAGCCATTAATAGACTACCTGCAAATAGGAAACCTATCGGACGATAAGTCATTAGCTCATCAGATCAGGAAAAGAACTCTGTCTTACACATTAATAAACAATATGTTATACAAAAGGTCTTTTGACCAAATGTGGCTAAGGTGCCTGAGCGAGTCCGAGGCTCGCAAAATTGTTAAAGAGGTGCACTTAGGACTTTGTGCACTCATCAGTTAGGGTCGAAAATGAAAATGAAGATTAAGAGACTAAGGTACTACTGGCCCTCAATGATGACCGACTACATGAAGGTTGCCAAAAGCTGTCACCAGTGCTAAGTGCATGGAGTGATTCTATATCAACCTCCAAATGTGCTACATCCGATAATCGTGTCATGATCGTTTGAGTGTTGGGGCACAGATATCGTGGGTCCGATAGAACTGCCTTCCTCAAATGGACATCGCTTTATCCTTGCAGCTACAGAATACTTTTCCAAGTGGGTAGAAGCTATACCGCTTAGAGAAGTGAAAGCGCACCATGTGCTACAGTTCTTCAAAATCAAGTCTTCTACCGTTTTGGGGTACCGTGCAGAATTATCTCAGATAATGGGTCCGCGTTCAGAAGTACAAAGATCAACAATTTTTTCAGAAGGCACGAGATCGACTGGCGCTATTCGACGATCTACTAACCAAGAGAGAACGACTTGGCCAAGCCTCTTAATAAAACTCCCGTCCAAATCTTAAAGAAAAATTTGGACTATAACAAGAGAAATTGGCACGAGGAGTTATTAGAAGCCTTATGGGCCTACAGAACAACTTTCAGAACTCCTACTCAGTCTACGCCCTACGCTCTGGTGAATGGGTCCGAGGCCGTCTTACCCTTGGAAGTCCAGCTTCTGTCTCTCAGAATTGTAGTTGCAAATAAGATCACTACAGAAGAGAATGTCAAACTACGACTAGAAGAACTGGAAAGCTTGGCAGGGAAACGACTTTCGGCACAGCAGAATCTGGAATTATATCAAGCCAAGATGATCCAGGCCCACGATAAACTGGTCCGCCAAAGGACATTCAAAGTCGGTGACTTGGTTCTAGTTATCAAGAGACCTATTCTTGCACACCGCAAGATGGGAGGTAAATTTGAACCGACTTGGGAGGGTCCGTTCGTGGTCGAGACAGTCTACTCTGGAGGTTCCTACCAACTTGTGAATTGCCATGGAGAAGGACCTATGCTTCTAATTAATGAACGATATTTGAAGAAGTATTATGCAACCTGATGTTTCGAAGGATGAACTTAAAAAAATGGAGTCTCATTCCTAGAAGCACGGGTGAAGTAATATTTTGTAACTAGGTCCGAACCCAAAACATAAAAATGGATGATAAAAAAATCATTAAAAAAAATGTGTTAAAAAGAAAATATGTGAAATCATAAAATTTTGATCCTTTCTTTTAAATCAGCTCACTCCTGATCTTTCCTCATCTTTTCCTACTCTTATTAAAAACTTTAAAAAAATGAATAAAAGCTTTCCATTAATAAGTAAATTTTATTATTATTATTGTTCTTAGTACAGCCCCTGATCCTTTCCTTGTTTTTCGCAGGGAAATGTCAAATGGGCGGTTGGTTCTGAACTTTAAGAATGGCATGAGTCTAGCACTTGACGAAAAGAGGATGAAGGATGGGGCCGTGATTGAGATTGACTCTGATTTCACACCAGCCGTGCTACAGTATGAAGAAACAGATTGGACCCCAATTGACTGGGAAGAGTTCCACAGCCAGACAGTGATGAAATTGGGTGGCCCAAATCAGCAGTCCATCGGCAAGAAAAGAAAAGCAAATGCTGCTCAAGCAACAGGAGAGGACAAGAAAGTCAAGTCTTTGGTTGTTACAGCAGAGGGCAGGCTTTTCAGCGCCATGCCCATAGAAGTTTAAGAAGTAAGAAGAGCCACTATCACTCCGACCCAACGAAGGAACAAGAACCGTCGCATTCGCAAGATACTGACCAAGCTAGCAGCGGATCAACATGAAAAGACAGTTGCTACCGTCAGTGCAAGTACTTCGAAGAAATTGGTTCAACAAAAGCCAGAAAAGTGGAGATCAACTCCAAGAACAGCAAAAAAGATGAAAGAAATTCCAAGAAGAGCAGAAACAGAATCAGTGCCACGACGCCAAACAAATGCACCAGTTTTAAAGAGTCTTGTTGTGAAAGCAACCCCAGAGGATGTCCTGACAAAGACTATTCCCAAGGAGCCGAGACATGCAGGAGAGCGTGCTGGGGTTGAACTATACATCGCACAGTACGTTACCAGACCTCGCTAGTTGCAAATAATTCTGGAATACGAACTAGAAAGGATGCAGAATGTTGAAAAGAAAACTTTTGAATATTTTGAGAGAATCC
Organism: Papilionanthe hookeriana x Papilionanthe teres; assembly: GCA_022702705.1. Taxonomy (NCBI): domain Eukaryota; kingdom Viridiplantae; phylum Streptophyta; class Magnoliopsida; order Asparagales; family Orchidaceae; genus Papilionanthe; species Papilionanthe hookeriana x Papilionanthe teres. Next base: position 154,887,182 of record CM040424.1, read on the forward strand.
AAGGCAAGTGAATCAACATCCTGGAGGGCCTTGAGCTGCATATAGATGCGTTCTCAGACTATGAGTAGTAGTAAATTGTGGACTGTGTCGTCGAGCTTCAGAAAATGGGTCGAGCTGGTCGTTTGAGAGAGAAGACCTACTCAAAACCTCGGAGGTGGATGAAAGGAAAAGGAAGAGTTACTCCGGTGCTGGTGTTGCTACAACTTCACCGAGGACAGAAAGGAAAATCCATCAGGAGTACTCCATCGAATTGAGGTGGATCTAATGCCAAGAATTATCAAGAGAATGGTAAAAAGGATGGTGACATGGAGGGTATTGCCTGCAGATTGCATACCCAATAGCTGCATCATTAACATATATAGGGAGGGTGACTGCATACCGCCACACATAGATCATCATGACTTTGTCAGACCTTTCTGCGCAGTGTCTTTCATCAACCAATGTAACATCATGTTCGGGTCTGACCTCCAGATAGCAGGCCCCGGGGAATTTCGAGGGCCGATGGAGATACCACCACTGGTAGGTTCTATCTTGGTGTTAAAAGGAAATGGAGCGGACATAGCAAAACACTGCATTCCAGGTGTGCATGTTGAGCGGATCTCTATCACTTTCAGGAGGATGGATGACAGGAAAATTCCTTTCCACTTTCAACCTGATCCAGAGTTAGAGTGCTTTCGGCCCTACGAGCTGTGAGCTACATGGGAAATAGCACACCTCCAATGCACATTTGGATGGCATTTCCTGCCAAAGGTGGCTTAGAAGGTGATGTTATTGTCCATGTATCTCACTATTCAGACATAGATTCCAATAAATGCTTTTGGAAGAAACTTGCAAGAATCCTACACAATCCATTTTGGATTTATGTGGATTGTATGAGATGCTGAATTTTCAAGGAAAATATCATCATGTTTTGGATCGAGCTATATGATGTATTTTCAACAAATTGGAATTGAAATGACCATGTCGTGTTTTGCCTTTACCTTTTTTTGTGCAAATTGACTGGGAAACGCCATTAAATTAAATGAACTTTGAACAAAGAATGAAAAAAAAAGAAAATAAATAAAGAACTTTTTTTTTTAAGAATCCGAATGTCAAAATAAACTCCAAATTAACATGAACTCTAAATAAACAAAAATGAAATTGAATCACCAAAACAAAAGAAATAAACATAAATCTCGAATTGAATTCCAATCTGAATACGTCAATTTGAATCTTTCGACTGAAATCCATTTGAAGCTCCTTTGAGCCCTCTTTTGAGTTGATTCTTCCCCATAGAAGACTTCAACTTCAGTTTCAAACTTCTAAACTTTTTCATCATCTTGAAATCCTTTTAACTCTATGTGATCTCTTTCCCTCTTTTGAGAAAGTCAACAGAGTCTACTGACACAGAACCACGATATTTTTTATTTGGTTCTGATGGCATGGATTCATTTCCTTCGCCAAACAATCAAAATTCGATCAACTCTCCTGGGATGTGAAACACTTTCATGTCTCATTCCATCTCAACCTTTTACTACACTGAAATTTACACAGAATCTTCAAAACTAAATAAAAGATAAACTTCTGGGATTGGTACCTAACTTCCAATTCCCATCCTTCAGACGCTGGTACCTAACTTCTAGTCCTCATTTCAAGATCAACACTAAAATTTCAATTCTCCTAAATGAATGTCTGCCAAGTTCACATCCCTTCCGAGAAATTTTTCCGCATTCTAATCCTCCGACTCGGGTATGAGACCAACAAGGCATCCTGATCTCGGTGTTCGCCAAGTTCGCATTCCTTCCGAGAAATTTTTTTGCATTCTAATCTTCTGACTCGGGTATGAAACCAACAAGGCATCCTGATGTCAGTGTCTGCCAAGTTCGCATCCCTTCCTAGAACTTTTTCCATATTCTAGTCCTCTGACTCGGGTATGAGACCAACAAGGCATCCTGATCTCAGTGTCCGCCAAGTTTACATTCCTTCCGAGAAATTTTTTTCACACTCTAATCCTCCAACTCGGGTATGAGACCAACAAGGCATCCTGATCTCGGTGTCCGCTAAAATGACATTCTATTCGAAAAGCTTCCCCGCACTCCTGAAATTTTGAGGTTGGTACTTAACTTCCAACTCTCTTCCGAGACTGGTACCTAACTTCCAGTTCTCACCCTTTTCTCGATCGATATTTGATTGTCGATTCCTTCTCGAGGCTAGTACCTAAATTTTAGTTCTCTTTGCAATCCTGAGGTTGGAATCCAATTTCTAATTCTCATTATAAATCCAAAATCTCTACAAAATTCACCTTGAAATCAATCTCAGGTCAATCTTAAATTAAATCAAAATTTCGATTAAGTCAAATTGTAAGCGAAATGGAAACCCGAATCGAAATTCAAAACTCAAAAGTGAAACTTGAAATAAAAATGAAACGGATCTAAAATCCAATCTACCCCTCTCCAGATCTTGTGATTTGGAATTCACCTCTTCTTCCCCAGCAAGAGTTCTGGAAACTTCATTCTTGGAAGTTTACCTGATACCCCCCAGTGGAAATTTCCTACACTTTGTTCTGAGTTTGTCATTTGAACATCTGTGTTGGTTTTGTTGATCTCTTTGGTCAACGCCAATATGCACAGTGTGCTTGGTTAGCACACCACACCTATTGGGAGTCCATTTGTTGACCTCATTTTTGGTGAGGTTTGATCCCTCTCCTTTGTACCTAGCATCTAGCCATAGGCTTTCCCTTTGACTATCCTAGAGGACTAGAATGGGACCCACCACTTAGTAATTCAAACACTTCTTGACTCCCTTCAAACCCCACAATCTTGACTGTAAACCCCCTAGTCACTTGGAGGTTTGAAATCAATATATATTGGTTTAAAGGATGAGTTTTGCTATAGGGTTCATTGGCCTTAGGATCACCCTGGGTGTCCTGGTCTTGGTGAGGGCAAGCTTGCACACACTACACTCTCACACACATTCTAAACCCTGAAACCACACTCTCACCCAACTCAACTCCCTGACACATGTAGGTAACACATATGGATGGACCTCAACCCCTCAGCCCCTGGCTAAGAGAGTTAGGAACAACATATTGAGTGCCTAAAATGAGTCCTCTCATGGCTCTTGTGAGCTTAATATGGCTTCATGGCTAAACCAAAATGGACCCATTTTACTCACATCTAATCAATCTTCATTTTTCCAAAATTTCAATTTTTGACCATCGGGGCCCTAAACCCACCAAACCTACCAAATACCCTTGAAATTGCCCAAAACTTCCAAAATTGCCTAAATTACCCAAAATTTCTCAAAATCAATCATAAACATTTTCTACCGCTCAAATTGATTATCCATGGCCAAATATACCAAAATTTTTAAAAATACCCCCGAATACCCAAAAATCCATAATTTCCAAAAAAATCTCAAAAAATTCCAGAAAATCCCAAATGTTCCTAATTCCATTTTATTCATCTGCCACATACCCCAATTTTGTCAATTTAATCTAATTTGATTAAAAAGTCCCAAATGGGCCCTTAAGGCCCAAAAGGACCAACAAACCCAATCCACCCCAAATTCAACCCAAATGTTACCCAATTTTCTCCAAATTTGTTTTGAAATCTTCCTAACATCACCACAAACAATACTCTAACTTAATTTACCAAATATTTGAACCCAAACTCCACCCAAGCCTAACCCAAACCAAAAATCCCCAATTTGACGTAAACCAACCATGAACCCAAACAAGCCCAAATCCCAAAATCAAGACCCAACCAAAATTGAAAACTCTTTGTTACACCCCCATAAACATTTTGCAATATCAATTTTACATCAAAACCAACATTAGCCTAACCTTAGCCCAAATTAGCCCAATTTAACCCACTTTGGCCCTATTACTAAAGAAGCCCAAATTAAACCCAATTCAAACCCAAATGACACCAAATCTTTTCTAAAATTTTCATGACACATCCCTAAACTAAATGCAACATTTATTTGGCATAATCTTTTACAAAAGTTTCATCCAAAAGTTTATTTTCAAACCTAAAAATCCCACTTCCATAAGACATTTTAAAAGCACATTTTCACCAAATTTAAAAGCGCAAACATTCAATCCAAAGCCCATATGATATTTCTTTCCATCATCCATTTCAATCAAAGCCTCCCCTTAGTTTCAAAACTATCATTAAACCATTCCAAATCAAGCCTCATGCCAAAACCGTCCCTAAATGCCAAAATTTCTAAAACCTACTTCTATGAAACTATACCAAGCCATTCCCAAGCCAAATGGAGCCATAGAGCCTTGCATAAGCCACATGAAAGCCATGGGAGCTACTTTCCACCTCACCAAGCCATTAATGGCAAAAGGAGGACGCTCTTTCTTAAGCCTTCACTAATTTTTTTTAACTTCATTCATGTCACACTCTAATCGAAGTTAGCCACCTCACCATGGATGGCGACCTTCCACCTTTTCTTGGCTGAACCCACTGATTTTCCTCAGTCCAAAATCAGGCCTTGGAGAGGTACACCAAGCCTAAAGCATGATTTGACCAATTTTAGCCCAAAAGAGCCACTTCCCACATTCCCTTGAAATCAACCTCTTTACACATGGCAACAACCAATTGAGCTCGCACACCTCAAGCCCAAACCTTCCTGACCATGAGGGTGACCTGACCCTGGCCGGACCACCACCTGGGCCGCCAGAAAACACCAGGCCGAGAGCCTTCTTTGGATTCAAAAAATTCAAACCTGCCTGCTGAGCTGTCCCAACCCAAATGGCCATTGTGGCTGTTCTTCTCCTTCCCTATGCAACAAATCCCAGCCTTCAAACCTCCATGAAATCAGCCATAGCCATGCCTATTTAAACTCACTTCCCTCTCGGCCAAAGAAGGTGCTGAAATAAACCTTACCAAAACTCTGCTAAAATCACTCCACACCCTTCTCCTAAAATAAAGCACTTGATCCCCACTGAAATCCAGCCCTAAAACCCCCTTTGTGAGCTCAATTTTTGAGTTCAATTTTGAGCTCAAAACCAGGGCACTTCACCACAGTGAGCCAATCTTCAAATTGATTGACACTACACCATCACCAGACCAAGAGAAGAAGTTCCCCAGCAAAAGCCCCCACACCAGTCCAGCCATTCCTTCTATCGGTCAAGCTTTGAAATCGGGCTTGGTGGGACCAGTGGCTTCATTCCTAGGCTCCCCTGCTCCAATGAACGTGCCAAGCCCCTCTGATTGAAGCTTCACTTCTCAGAGCCAAGGTATGGAACACCTCATTCCCGAGAGCTTCTTTCGATTCTCTATTTTGTTTGAGTTGATTTCAATGCATGTTAGTCGTATGGATTTGTACCTCTCATTTAGATGAACACATAGGACCAAATTTCATGTAAATTGGTTAAGAAATGAGGGAGATCTTATGGTTTTAGTGTGGACCGCTCTCGGGACACACTAGTCGTAGACGATGACCAGGAACCGTCGGATCGCGCGTGTATCGAATGGACTATCCATATTGCGTCACACGGAGGCATTGAGCGGAACCGCGGGGCCGTGTGGCGCTGAGGTGGAAGGCGGCGTCAAATGGAGGCGCGTCTCGTGGAAAGTTTGGAGCTGCTGAGGTTGACGCGACACCACGCTGGATAAGTAGAAAAATAGGGGATTTTTTATTTATTTAAATACCCAAAAATTAAAAAATTCATATCTCTGCATAGAAAAATCACAAAATTAATATAAAAATATCCTCTTGCTCAGTGAACAGAGGAGAATAATGTGGAAAAAGAATTAAGTTAATTTGTTTAGTCTATGATTTTTAATGATTTAAATGCTCTCTGTGATGTTTTAATTCTCCATTTTTATACATAATTCATCATAGCATGAGACCATAGGGCTTTTGTAGCCTCTGTTCTTGGGAACATTTCCTAAATTTTTTAAGACCAGAGGCCATCTCTATGGCAAGTTATTGATTTTCTAAGTTTATGTGTCTGTTTTGGCATTTTAATTCCAAAAATTAACAATTTTTTTAGAAAATTCTAGCAAAATTAGGGGAAGTATCTGAGGGCCAGAGGACCCTAAAAAAATTATAGTTTGATTTAATTCCTTAAAAATAACCCTAATTAGCCTAAACACTCAAAACTGAACTTTAATTAAATAGGAATAACCACATATCAAAATCACTTGAAAACAATTCTCCATTATCACATATGATGTACAGAATCTCACATAAAAATTTCAAGTCAATTGGAAATGGTTTAGGTAATTAAATGAATTATTTAAGTTGAATGGTCATTTTAAAAATTAAAAAATTCATAAAACCCAAAATACACTTTTAAAATTCACCAAATTGGTTTTGGAGCTTCTCTGATATCAGAGGAGTCTAAGAAAATTAAAATTGGGATTTTTATAAAATTTTCATTTTTAACCATATTTTGAATATTTTAATAATTAAAAAATAATAAAAATCACAAAAATATTAAAATTTATAAAAATGTCATATTTTATTCACTAATCACCTAAGAACCAACGAAATATTTTTCCGAAGTCCCTAGGTTAAGATATTGAATTTTAAGGGCTTAAGACAATTTTTCTTTAATATTAAAAAATGGATTTTCTAACCTTTGCACCAAATTAATTTTAATAAATCAAAGAAAAATTAGAAAAATATAAAATTTGTTTCTCTGAGTTCCTTGAGGTTAGAGAGATTTATGAAAAATATAAAACTTAATTTTCAACTTTAATTTTATTTTATAATTAATTAATACTCCAAAATTTAAAATAATTATAATAAATAAAATATAATTCAAAAAATCACCAAAATTAGTTCAAGAAGTCCTCTAGTTAGTAGGGACATCCCATAATTGTCTTAAGGACAGAAACTTTTCCTTAGTCATGTTGTTGAATTTTCATTGAAAATCCTTATTTTTATCAAAATAATTATATAAATTAAATTAAAAATAAAAATATCACTTTTTCTCATCGAATGTCTTAATTGACATGTGAGTGAGGTGACATAAAAATTTCAAGTACATTTGAGCTTAATTTAGTGAGTTATGGAGTGAACATGCTTAAAAGGGCAAAAAAGTAATTAAGGATTTTAACCTTAATTAATGCTTTAGGCTTAATCAAAGGGAGGGATGAATATTTGATCTTAACTTTCTCTTGGATGATTGAAACTTAGGGAAATAAAGGGGTAGAAATCCACTAGTCACTTTGAAAATATCAAAATGGAACTTTAATTATATAAATCATGTAAATTTTGGGAGAATAATAATTAAAATTTGGATTATTAATATTAGGGATATGATTTAAGAAGATATCAACTCTCCAATCTACAATCCCTAAATAGAATAATTAATTCTAAAATGATGATTGAAATTAATTATTAAAAAAGGAAATAACCCTTAATTAAATTAAAGCTGAAAACATTAAATGATTTAACAATCAAATTAAAATAAATTTTAAACATTTAAAATTAATTTGAAATCACTTAAGAACAAAATTAAAACAAATTTAAAACCTTAAGTAATCTTAAAACAATTCACAATAAAAAATATGAAAATCAAACTAATTAAAATCAACCTAAAGGTTTAATTATGTGTGTTTAGTGTTTTATGCGTGTTTTATTTTTTTTTAATTTTTGTGTTTGTTGCACTTTACATGTGTTTGCTACATCTCAATAATGTAAATTTGTGTTTAAATTACATGTGTTTGAACTTATGTATTGTGAAATTTCATCCAAAGTGTTTGGATAGAAATTTGTAGTTTGTATTAAGTGTGTTTTGATATTTAAGTGATATAAGTTTTTGTTTATGTGAGATTTGTGTAGAATTAGTGAAGATTAAAGTGTACTTTTAGAGTATTAGAAGTGTTTGTGGGGAGAAATAATTATTTGAAGTTATTAAAGGTGATTAACTCAGATTTTTGATGGAATTAACTTAATTGCCAAAATCTGGACACTAGCAGTTAAGCACCAAACCAACGACGCATAAGTGCCAAATTTCACGGCTAAGCTCCGTATGCCTCGCGCATAGGCGCCGGTTCGTGAAAGTCAATTTTCTGCAGTTAAAACCCTAAAATTTTCCATTTTAACACCCCCATCACCTTCAACCTATCGATTTTACAAAATAGGAGCCTAGGGCATCATCAAATTAGATCATTTTAGAGCAGATTTCATCGAAATTTGTTGGATTTGAATTCTTTAAGGTATGATCACTACTCCTAAGTAAAATTTTTTTTCACCATGTATTTTGAGTACATTATTGAAAAATCCAAAAATCACTATTCATGATGAAAATTTGAGGAAAAGCATGAGAAATTGCTTGGATTTAGTGGAGTTTTCCTTTGGAAGTTCATTTTACAAGTTTACTTTAAATTTAAAATTTATAGTGAATATTTTGTGAATTTTTAGAGATGGCCCTAAGTTGAAACACTCAAAAGAAAAAGTAAGATTTGATTCCGACAAATTTGTCAGTTCTCGAGTAGAAAATCGTTACAACGATGCACTCGCATCTCAAAAATTGATTCCAGAACGACTTTTAAGCAAGCCAAGAGGAGATATTAAGGAGATGATTGCTAGAAGGAAGTGGGAAAGATACTATTGTTCTCCGCTGTTGCAGTTGTTTCTGTGGTGAGAGAGTTCTACGCTAACTTGCCAGCTGAGGAAAATTTGGTGATGGTTAAGGGGAAACAAGTGAATTTTCACCTTTGGTAATTAAAACTTTTTTATCGATTACCTCCTGTGATGTTTTGTTTTTATGTGAATTATCATCATTCTAAGGGAGAGTTTGATGAGATAATGTTTTTTCTTACTGATGAAAGAGGTTTATGGAAGATTACAAATGAAAGAAGAGTGAATTTTCAAGCCTCTATGTTGAATGCCACTTCAAAGGCATGACATTACTTCATCTCATCTAAGCTTATGCCTTCAAGTCATATCAGTGAAGTTACAAGGGAGAGACCTGTTCTGAACCACTTTATTCAGCAGGGAAAGCCTTTAAATATTGGAGCTATTATTTTTTATTATATTATGAACTGCGCCAGAGCTGCTACTACTGTAGGTATGGGAATTCCTTCACTGATTCAATCGATTTGTGAGCAGTTTGGTGTTAAATTTGAAAGATGAGAAGAGGTCTTTTAGCCACTTAGACCTATTACCAGTGTAAATGTGAATACTTACACTGTGCATTCAGTATTTTGCTGGAAAGGAGGATTAATTTGAGCTTCTAGTGCTTCTTCTCATGCTACTTCTACTGCACATGCATCATCCTCCAGAGATTCACAAACTGGATTATTACAGAAGATTTTGAAGAAGGTGAGTCTTACCAGAGAGCATGTTAGATATAAGGATGGAAAGGTAGAGAATATTGAGAGGTATATTCAGAAACATGATGATTATGAGGAGAAATATCATCAGTACATGGATAGATTAATTAGAGGAGATAATAGTTCTGAGATGCCTCCTCATCCTTTTATATATCTTATGTGCCATCCAGAGATTTGAATGAGAGAGATGATGATGATGAGGATTATGAGTAGGATGATTTTTGTTACGTGTTGTTGAGTTTGTTATGCTTGTATTTGTATTGTATGATTTATGGATTTTTATTTGTTGTTGTTTTTTGATATGAACTCTATTGTTGTGAAGATTATAGTAAGACTATTTATTTTATTAACATTCAAATGTTTTATGTTGTAATATGTGATATGTTTGTGGTAGTAAATGTTTTTATGTGTTTGTAGTGTTTGAGTTTTTAGTAGTGTCTAATTTAATCTCTATAAATATTAGAAAAATTTAAAACACTATTAGAAACCACCATTTATATAGCATGTTTTAACTTTTCAAAATTTGCTACCATTTATTTTCTAGTATGTTGTGATTTGTGTTAAATTGGTGTGTATTTTTTTTTGAAAATCTCCACTACTGTAGAAGTTCTTTGAAATTTTGAAATTTCTATTATATGAAAAACTGAATTTGATCTACTGTTCGCTTCTATTTTTAAATTGTTATACTTGCATATTTAGAATATTAAGATTCTTGCAAGCATGTTATTCTAGTTTTTTAATTCTTACCCATGTATCATTTTTATTCTTAAATGTTTTATCCTAATTAAAAATTAAAGTTTGGGGTAATTTAAAAACAAATTTTCAAAAACTAAAATTTTATTTGCTCTCAAAATACTTAAATAAAATTTGAGTTTTGATAGAAAAAAATTATGTTTATGAAGTTATATTAGGGAAGAAAAATTTGAATATAGAAATAAGTAAGATAATTTAGATAAAATTTATAGTAATGATGAAAAATTTAAAGTTGAAATTTTCTTAGTAAAGAAATTTTAGATATAGTTAAACTATCTTTAGGAAGAAGTGTTGTATTTTTGGATAAATAGAAGATTTGATTTCTTTTTTTCAAAGCTTAAATTTCTTTTATTGAGAAATAATTTTCAACACTATTATTATGGATTTTAAGTGAAGGATATATATCAAACCTTTGTTGTAAATGAAAGGGTGGAGTTCAAAATTATTAGAGGTCTATCCAGATAAAGTAATCCTTGCCTTATAAAAAGAGAAAAGAAAAGGAAAAAAAAAGAAAAAGAAAAAGAAAAATAGAGAAAATTAGTATGTAAAAAGGAAGGAGAAGTTTGAGGATTTAAGGGTCTAATAAAAAATTGGTTACATACCTAAATTTTAAAATATAATTTTTGAGAAAATCTAAAGCTTAAGGTTTTAATATAGTAAGTAAAATTATTTACAAATGAAAATTTTTGTTAGGAAGATGAAATGCTTGAATATAATATTTTGAAAAATCTACAAGTATTTCTGAATTGGATAGGAACTAATATTTTTCATTATCATTTACTGAAGAACCATCTAAACTTTAAGTTGGTCTCATTTACTAAAATGTTTTCTAAATTGGACTATCTCATTTCTAGAACAAAATTTTGAAACCTTCCTAAAGAAACTCATTTACATAATTTGCATGTTAAGATTTTCTATGTGATTAAATGTCACTTGAGGACAAGTAACATTTTATGTTTGGAGAATTTTGATACACCTAAAATATATATTATTTTTTAATATATTTTTATACCTATTTTTAATGATATTGCACTTTAATGGAAGGTATAATTGTGTTTTTCTTGTAGGTATGATTAAAATGACTGACTATGATGAAAAGAGCAAAAGAGGATCAAATTTTGAGCAAAATTTGAAGAATGAAAAATTTGACTTGTGACAGCTAAGCGTCGGACTCTTAGTACATAGGCGCGATTGTTAAAAAATAATAATTAAATCTAATTTGGCACCATTTTTAAGGGGTGTTTGAAGCAATTTTTTTATGGTAACATCCTTAACTTCTTTTGGGTGGTAGATTTGAATGAAGAAATGCATTCTTTGGTGGATACATTGAATCTGAACATGATTTTGAGAGACACCAAGGGACCTTTTGAAAAATTTTAAAAAGAAGGCTCAAAGATAAAGAAAATGGTTGTTGTTGGAGGCTGTGATTAGTGTTAAGAGTAAAGTTTATGTTAAAGAGTTATTGAGAGCACACATTTTTCACTTCACCACTTTTATTATCATTTGTATCTAATTTTTATTAAGAGTAGAATAAAGGTTTGGAGTCAACGAAGTTGGGCGCCAACCTTTATTGTGTCTTGTAAAGGGAAAGCAAAATTTCAAAGGAACTTCAAGAATCATGTGGAGAGGATTTTCACATAAATGTTTATCTTTGTTTTACATTTGGTTTTTAAGTACAACTTGTTGTGGTTTTACTATGATTTCTACTTTCAAATCAAGTTGTGATTGTGTTTTCTCCATGAATTCTCAGTAGTTTTCTTTATCTTTTTCCTTTTAAATGATGAAGTAATTAAACTATGAAAGGAAGTATTGTGAAGTATAGGATTTCAATGTTGGAAGAAGTTGTGATGATTTACTACCTGGCACTTCATTTACTTCTTGATCCAATTAAGATGTTAAAATTTTTTTATGAGAACATGTAAGAACAATGTGGTATTGTCTCAATTAATAATTGGAAAGAATCACATGCAATTTTATGGGTGAGAATTGTAGTCCAAATGGTTGGGTGCAAATAAATAGAAAGATATGTTTTTATTGGGGAGTAAAATTAGAGGACTTTAGAGTTACAGGCTAAAACCCCAAATTTTGTTTGATGTTTTAAATTTTGTCATGTGATGTTAGCCCCCAGGTGGAGGGAATAGAGGGAACTCTAGAGTGAGAGCTAGTATCTTCCCTGCCTAACCCATCTACATGATTTTAAAACTTCAAATTAACCAATGTTCTTTATAGAAAAAAGTAAAGGTAAAGAATATAATTGGTTCTAATTGGCACAACACACGTAGATACTTCCACAACAAAATTCCATAATTATTACTGATTCATTGAAAGAGGAAAAATATATTTTATTCTCATTTGCTTCCATACTAGTTAAAGTTGTGTTAACTTTAGTTGTTTGCTTTACTTTTTATTCAGAAAATACCAAAAACAAATTTGAAAAACTTTATATCTTAAAACATACTTTACAAAATCATTTTAAAAAGTAAAAGTTCTTTTTCTTATTTCTTTAAAATTTTACACATTTTTCCGTGGGTTCGATATCTCGGGGCTTAATAAAAAAGTCCTGTATTACTTGATAAACGATATGTATACTTGCATAGTATCCCATATTATAAATAATTAAAATGTATCTCTCATTTGCTTTGAAATCAATTTTTTGGCATCATTGCAAAGAAAAAGATAAAAACATTGGAAAGAAATATAAATTGAAAAAGGTAAAGGTAAATATTCGGGGATCAAAGTGCAATCTCTTAATGTCTGTTGTAGCTATTTTGGACCCTCGCTTGAAAATAAAATTCATACAGTTTACTTTTGCCAATATGTACACATATGTTAAATAAAGCTCTAAAATTAAATAAGTTTAAGATGTTCTATTGGAAGTTTACAATACTTATGCTAGTGATGTTGCTAGTTCCAGTTCTACGAGTGAAAATGTTTCATCAAGTTACAAAGTCATTCTGTTAATTTAAAAAGTTTTGATTGCATGCTCGCATTTACTGATTTTGTTGTTACATCTACTTCTATTCAACCATCAAAATTAAATCTACAAAGGAGCATCTTTATTTGGACAATAATGAATCATTTGATATTCTTTAATGGTAGAAGTCAAACACTCTCAAGTATCCTTGCTTGTCCAAAATGGCTAAGGATATATTGTTAATTCCAATAACAACAGTTGCTTCAGTATCAGCATTCAGTACTGGTGGAAGATTTCTTAGTGATTATAGAAGTTCACTCTCGACAAACACGATGAATGCATTAATATGCTTGTCCAGTTGGATTAGATCTTCCACAAGTAGTTATATAATTCCTTTGGTAATTTCTCTCAAGAATTAGTTTTTGGTGTATATGTACATTTTCAATTTTTATTCTTGTCACTTATTTTTTACATATTTTTTGTGCCAGCAAGAATTAATGAAAGAGGAACACCTTCAAGTGACTTTACTCGAGTAATTTGATAGAAGGTTCAAACTTCTTGATTGAAGTTCGACAACCAGATCTTGGCACTTCTTCTAATTGATGTTTGGGCATGTTTTGTTGATGGGAATATACTTTAGCTGGTCCATTTGTAGATGCACTTATTTTTTAGAGTTGGAAATATCTGAACATTTATGCTTGCTATAGGCTTTTATTCATGTAGGGGATTATACTTTAGCTGAACTTTTTTTGCTGAACTTTATGCTTGCTAATTGCTAAAGGCTTTTTTTTATAAAGGTGCTTTGTTGGGCTTCTAAATATTCTACGATGGTCTCTCATCTTTGCTTTCCTTTTAATTTTTAAAATAGATTGTTTCCTCTATAACACTTTTATAACTGCAACTATCTTATGGGTGTTATGCAACTAGCTTAATTTGATTCATTAGAGTGGAAATTACCTTCCTTTGATGGGTGCAATTTTGCAAAGCTATTTTGGGAAATTTGTGTGGCATGGAGAAGATGTTGTGGAAGAAGTTTATTCATGTAGGATTTTTTTCATTTCAAATTATTCATTTTCTTAATTTTGGAAGGAAATACAAATTTGCAACTATTTTAAGATATTAATAAAAAAAGTTTCCTAAGATGATTATTCTTACTCTTAATTTTGGAAGGCAACACAAGTTTGCAACCATTTTAAGATAAAAATATTAAATGTTGCCTAACATGATTTTTCTTACTCTTAATGTTGGAAGGCAACACAAGTTTGCAACCATTTTAAGATAAGAATATAAAAAGTTGCTTAGGATGATTATTGTTACTCTTAATTTTTGAAGGCAACAAATGTTTGCAACCATTTTAAGATAACAATATAAAAAATTGCCTCATATGATTAGTGCCTCTTGCTATGATTTTTAGTGCCCTTTTGTGTGTTATTTAGTGCCTCTTGTTGGGATACTATTGTTCTATCTCATCTCAAGCAATATTCAATAATGAATAAATTGGAGAAGATGGCTTTGAGACTCCAACTTCACAACTGCTGTAAAGCATGATTATAACATTTATTTTTATGAAAAGTAATCGTTATACCGATGCTCATTTCTTTTCTTCAAATAGGTTTATTATGAGTCCTCCAATAAGGAAAGCGGGATATGACAAACCCCTCCAAGATGCACTAGTGACTAGAATGTTACCGCAAACAATTATAATGTATTTACATAATATATAAGAATTGTGTGCAAGGTATGTAAATTTCTCTTAAAGATATTGTTGACCTCACTTTTGGTTGAGGTCTAGTCTTTCTTTAAAATAGCCTAGGGTCTAGCCATAGGACTCTTCTGGTGACTTGCTTAGAAGACTAGCCATGGAACCCTTTCCCTTAGAAATTCAAACTTTCTCACTTCACTGGTAATTTTCATATGTTTAAGGACTAACCTCCAGCTTTTGGGAGGAAGAGACCATGCATAAGAAAGCTTAGGGGAAGTCTTCTATAGGTGGTCAGACCTAAGGATCTACCCTGGGAGGTATGGAGCTTACACCACACTTGCACTACACACTCACAACCCTAAACAAAGCACATCACCATTGATCTCCTAACTCTTTGGAAACTCATGTAAGTGCTTTTCCCAAGCCCTTAGCCTCAGGCTAGGGTTTGGCTAGTACCAACACATAGAGGACCAAATGAGGGTGGCGCTTAGTCCATGGCTCAACCTAAACAATGTTATATTACTCACTTTCAATCAATCCCAATTTTCGCAAAAATCTTGAAATTTCTAACCCATTTGCCTCAAAATACCCAAAATATCCAAAATACCCAAAATACCAAAAATACCAAAAATACCCCAAAAACCCTAAAATCCCCGAAAATTTCCAAAATCACCAAAATTGCCCATTTTTCTCCAAAAACCATCCCAAAATACTCCTTACCACTCAAATTAAAAAAAATTACCCAAAATTGCCAAATTTTAAAAAAATCCCCAAAATGACTAAAATGCACCTCTTAGCCCAAAATTCCAAAAATTTCAAAAATTCCCATAAATTTCAAAACCTCCCAAATATTTCCAATTTCATTTCTTGCAACTACCACATGACCCAATTTGGTCAATTTAGCCCAATTTAACCAAAAAGCCCTAATTTGACCCATTTAACTCAAAAGTGCCCAAATTGAACCCAATATCTACCCAATTGATCCTAATCTTGCCCAATTTCAATTCTAAACTTTAATTCAACATCTTCAATGTCAATCTAAACCAAATCCAAGCTCAATTTGACTCACATTTGAATTCAATTCCACTTTAAATCCAAAAT
This sequence comes from Papilionanthe hookeriana x Papilionanthe teres, assembly GCA_022702705.1. Lineage (NCBI taxonomy): Eukaryota > Viridiplantae > Streptophyta > Magnoliopsida > Asparagales > Orchidaceae > Papilionanthe > Papilionanthe hookeriana x Papilionanthe teres. The sequence continues at coordinate 154,902,936 of CM040424.1, forward strand.
CCCCAATTTTGCCTAAGTGACCCAAATCCCCAAATTGACCTAACACCAATCAATTTCTCCCCAATTTGAATTATATACTTCCAATGACACTCCCATTAACTGAATTTAACCATCAATTGCCCCAAATTTGGGCCGAAGTCTCACCCAAACCCACTTAAATTCCAAAACCCCAAATTTTGACCCAAACATGACATATGGCTAAAATCTCCCAAATTGATTGCCCTACTCCCAAAATTTCCACCCAATTGATGTTAGGAACTCTTTATGACATACCCCTAGACCATTTAGAACATTCAATTGGCCTTGGACCCAACCCTAGACTAACCTAAACCCAAGTTAACCCAACTTGCCCTAAAATGACCAAAATCCCAAATCAAGCCAAATTGATCCCCCAAACCAATCCAAAACCACTCCAATCCCTCTATAAACCATTTATGACAATCATATACATAATATTGCTTAATCACTTTGGCTCACTTCAAGCTCAAACCCAAGTTAGCCCAATTTGGACCCAAGGTGACCCAAATGAATCTATGACCAAATTTAACCAAATTTAACTAAATTTAACCAAATGTGACTAAACTAACCCCTCCACAGCCACTAAGTTGACCCTAGGGAGTGAGCTAGACCACCTAGCCAACACTAATGGAGCCATGGACCAAAGGTCCCTCAAATTAGGGGATCTCCTCCATTGAATGGTTAAATCTATGAGGGATTTTCTATAATACATTAACCACTTTAGCTCACCCCATGAGGGCCTGCCCACTGGCTCACCTGACCCACTGGCTACCTCCCCTAGCCTGGTCGGCTAGCCTAGTCACTAGAGGAGCCCAAACCGAGAGCCACCTCACACTTGGCCAAACCCAAACACCACTCTATGGCTAACTCAGCCCAAAATTGCCATTGGAGCTCCTCTGCACTCCACCTAGGCAGCTCTTTACACCTGAATTAAAGCCCAGACAACCACCCCAGCCATGGCTATTTAAGCCACCACCCTTCACGACCAAATGTTTGGTTGAACTAGACCTTAACAAAACTCTGCCCATATCACTCCAATCCTTCCCACAACACAATGAACTCAATCTCCACTGCATTCCTGCCCTGAAACCTATTAACCCAACTCCATTTTGAAGGCCAATTTCAGGCCAAAAACATGACATCCTCCAAAGCTTCACCAAAGTCAAATTAAACTCACCCACACCATCCCCAAAGCAAGAGAAGAAGTTTTCCACTGAAAGCCCCATCACCAAGCCACTCCAACAGGGACTTTCATCAAAGCTCCAAATCGGGTCTGGTCACTTTCATATCTAGGCAATGCACCATGGTGAGAGGCTTCATCTCTGAGCTCCTAGGACTCCAATGAAGGTGTAGAGCCTCTCTGATCGAAGCTTAACTTCTTAGAGCCAAAGTATTGACCTCTCTTTCCCGAGCTTCTCTGAATTCTCCATGTAATTAGGGTTAATTTAAACCATGCTTAGTCATATGGATATGTTTGCCATGCTTAGACGAGTCCATAGGATGAAACACGAAGTGATTTAGTTGAGTATAACTCAATAAATTAGGGTTTTAGTGTGGATGGTCACGGGCTCACACCAGACGGGGACGAAGATGGGCAGCCATTGGATCATGCATGTTTATGTTGGACGGCTCGGATCGCGCCGGACGAGAAGATGGAACGGAACAGCAGGCTGCGTGGCATCATAGTCAGCTGGCAGCGTCAAAAGGGAGCGCACCATGTGGGACTTCAATCCACCATAGGTTGACGATGCGTTGAGCTAGTTAAGTAGGAAAATCTGAATTTTCTGAATTATTTAAATTACTTGAACTTTAAAAATCCATAATTTGGTGTAGAAAAATCATAAAAATAAAATAAAAATACCATCTTGCTCAATGAACAAAGGAGAATAATGTGGAAATAGTTTAAAATTTATTTGATGAATGTCGGATTTTTAATTAATTAAATACTATCTATAATATTTTAATTCTCCATACATTAGGACTTTTCACCATGGCTTGCAAATTTAGCATGTTGTAGCCTCTGTCATGGAGGATCTTCTCTGATTTTTCCATGGTCAAAGGAAACCTCTATGAAGAGGTCTATATTTTCCATGTTTTTGCATCTATTTTGACAAATTAATTCTAATAATTAGCATGTTGATTAAAAAATCTAGAAAAATTATGGTAGGTTCCATATGACCAGAGGACCTTAGGAAAAATAGAAATTTGATTTAAGTCACTAAAAATAACTCTAATGGTAATTAAGGCTTAAATATCAAATAAAAATAAATTGGATTATATATATATATATATATATATATATATATATATATATAAATGTAAATTACTTAAAAACAATTCTCCACTAAATTTTAAAGGTCAGAGAACTCTCCATAAAAATTTCATGATATTTGGAGTTCATTTAGCCACCTGAATGAATTTTCTAAGTGAAATGATAATTTTAAACATTAAACTAATTTTAATAATTAAACTATAACTAAAAAATTCACCAAATTGATTTTGGGAGTTATCTGTGATTAGAGGAATTTTCTAAAAATAAAATTGGAATTTTAATAAAATTTTGATTTTAAACCAATATTTAAATATTTAAATAATTTAAAAATAATAAAAATCACAAAATATTAAAAATCACCAAATTGGCACATTTGGTCTTCTGATCACTTAGGAACCATCCACATGGTTTTCCTAAGCTTCAAAATCAAAATATGAATTTATAAAAGCTTAAATTAATTTTTAAAAGGATAAAAATGAATTTCCTTAACTTTCCACTAAACTAATTCTAATAATTAAAATAAAAAGTATAAAAATATAAAATTTATTTCTCTGGATTTCTTGATCTCAGAGGGACTTAGGAAAAATATAAAATTGAATTTTTAGCTTTTAAAATATTTTATAATAAACTAAAATTCCAGAAATTAAAATAATTCTTATAATTAAATTAATACTCAAAGAAATCATGAAATTTGGTCCAATTGGTCCTATAGTCTAGGTCTAACTCCAATAAAAATTTCAAAGTCGGATGTTTTGTTTTGGATAGGTTGTTGAATTTTCATTGAAAATCCCTATATTTGCATTAAAATAAATATATAAATTAAATTAAATTTTGAAAAATCACATTTTTGCCTCTAATGTTTTAATTAACCCATAAGTGGGTTCACACAAAAGTTTTAAAGTCATTTGAACTAAATTTAATGAATTATGAAGTGATAAAGGCCTTAAGTATAAAATTGTAATTTTGGAAAAATTTAAGCTTAATCAATATTTAGGCTTAATTAAAATAAGAAAAGGACAATAAATGACCTTAATTATTTTGTTTGGATGATTGAAACATCAAGGGATAAATGGTAGAAACCCACTGCAATTTTGTCACACCAAAATTAAATATTTCAATTTTCTTAATTATCATAATTTGGAAGAAAATTAAATTAAAAGAGCTTTAAGGTTAGGGGTTGATTTTGGAAGTTGTTATTCCATTTATTTAATACCCCTTTATTTGATGATGATAATTCAATGTTTTGATGGGAATCATAATCATGAAGGTCATTTAACTTCCTTTTTTTTAAGACAAAAAAATACCTACTAAAATCTTAAGGGCTTAGTAGTGAGCTAGGCTTAATCAAAAGAATTAACTAATAGGAATGAGAAAAGAAACATAATTAATTTTAAACTACCTTTGAAACATTACAAGCCCATCAAAATTTGGTAAATTCTTCCATAAGTTAAACTTTACCTCTAAAGTCCCACCCACATAATTCCTAAGTATCAAATGATTGCTACCCGCCTTTCGGGATAACTAAAATAGTGGCTCACTGAGCGTAAGGGTATGAAACAGATAAATTATTTAATAACTATGATAAGTCCAAAAGAACCTCAAGGAAGCTCAAAAGTATTGTGAAATATCTGGTCCTCTCCTAGATCTTTTCACAAGTCTTCTAGACACCTTGTAGGACTACTGCACCTATTATATCTATTAAATCAAAAATATCTTTCAAATAAATGTATAGGCCCACCAGGTTTTGACCTAGGACTTTGTAAGCTTATGAAGAAAATATCTATAGGTTCTAATTTCCTATAAATTATAAATTTTTATTGCAATAATACTAAAGTTTCACGTAGATATGATGAAAAGACCTACCAGGTTGTTTTTTATTTTATTGCAATCTACTTACCTGCACTCTACTGCAGGTTTTTCCTTGCAAACTTGCATGCTAAACAACAATATCACCCTACATGAAAATTGAAACCTTTAAAGTAGCCACAAAACCAAAACCAAAATCAAAATTAAAAAAAAAAGACAAGATAAAATTCACCTCCACAATATTCAAAATATAAAACAACTCAAAATTTAATCACAAACAAAACAAAAAAACACAATTGCTACTAAATTAAAATGTCTCGTTGGATGATTGGGAATATCTCGGAGGAGGTAACCTACGTGTTGCTAACGGGGTTTTCCCACGGCCTAAATGGAAGTATGGAACTCATTAAGTTAAGTTTAGTAAATTCATTTAGACTAAGTGAATCTGATGAAAATAGTGATGTCGGAATGATGGAACCGTGGGATCATAACTGGTGTCGCTATAATCAACTTTAATGTTCCCCTTATAAAATATTAAGAAACCACAATTTAAATATTTCCGAAACATGACACTTCTCTTTTCTTACAATTACACTTTTCTTCTCTTACAATTGACACTTCTTTAAACTAAACCTGATATGACGAGGAGCTTGGATCATGCATAGTGGGCAGCACAGCCATCTTCAATAGCAAAACTCCTTAGAAATTAAAACAAACAAGTCATAGGACTTCGAGGTAGCCTACTTAGTACAACATAAATCCTCACCTTTTCTTTAGGCCCTTGCATAATCATGTTGTGCAACATAAGACCTAACTCATCTTAGGAATCCAGGTTGTCATTAGTGTGATATAAATCCTTCTATTCTCCAGCCATTCACATGATCGGTATCAAGTGAATGTAAGTCCTAAATAATAAAATTGACAGGATGAAACACCAAATAAATACTCTAAATTAAAACCAACCCATAAGATAGTTTTGGAAGACATTAAGATTTTCCTTGAATATATGTAGCCTTCTCTCCTTTGGATTCTGATAAAAAGAAATGTTCCAAAGCTTAAGCTATTCACCTATTGAATTTCTGACTATCACATTTTCTTTAAAAACCTTACCCTTAGAAGTGATGAATGTAAATATTTCCAGATCTATATCAAAAGTTTTCTTAGGTGACTTCGGTCATCTAAGATAAAATTAATTATAGGGGCTTGCCCTTATAGGAAACTTAAAGACCACAGATTAATATAAACTCTATCTAATTCCTTTAAATTAGATAAGGGAAATTGTCGGTCAACAATGGTTCAAAGACTAAATGGATGTCATGAATTCTTTAGTTTATTTGATCAAACTTCACCCCAAGCCATGAATCTATTCTTCGGGATAGATAAATGTCTTCTGATGAAGCCCTTGATCATTTAAACTAACGTTTATATGAAATCAGTTTGATTTCATATTTGCCAAAATTAAAATATTATTTTCAAAATCCATATATATATAAATTAAATAAAAAATCTATTTTATAAAATTATGCTTTAAACATTTCTCAAACCCCACCAAACAAAAGAATATTTAAAACGGCCGACAGATATTAGCTAATATATGAAAGCAATTCTAATGTATGCATGAAAATATGCATTTCATTTTATTATAAGTTAAAATAGCTATATCTTTTTGTTGATATTAAAAATTTGCATGTTATATGCATAGATCTCTATGTGTTGGATATGTAAATACATAAGAATTAGGTGTTATGTAGGTAAATGCCCTAATTTATTTGGCTACCTGGTGGTTTCCAGAAGAATTCCAAAACTCAAGAACTCCAAAAATCCAAGTGAATTTCCTGAGCAATTATATGAATTGAATCTTTTATATTTAATGCTTACATTCTTGGGAAATTTTCATTTTATTTACATTTTGAAATTATGCTAAGCCTACTCCACAACAATCTACAGTGATGAAGGGTAAAATCTTAGGAATATATACATATCTTACCTGAGCATACTGACTTAAAATAATATTTCAAAAGTATTGTCAATTTAGTTACAGAATATAATCAGTTTAATAAGAAAGCAGCCAATCTATATGCAATTATATGTATCGCTCAAGTAATATAGGGCTCTAGTGGAGTCCTAGTTATCAATCTCACAGGGAGGAAGAAAACCTTAAATCGTAGCACAGAAATCCAATATTCAAATTTATAAAACACCAAAAGTAAATACTATAGTTACTAAAGTTTAAAGATGCTAGAGAATTTAAAATTTTTAAAGTATTTTCTAAACTTCAAATTCAAGTTAACAATTACTACACTAAGTTTTGTATTTTAAGGTTCAAATTTAGAGAAAGTGTCCTCCACGTTACAATGATATTACGTTGAGTGAATGATATAGATTAGTTTGATTATTGTATTGTGCCAAATAGGAGCATACCTATTTTTTACCCTCTTCCGAGTGCTATAGATAACTTTGGCTAATCCTAAGTTTAGTCCCTAAATTCATGGTTAGGCTGAGAGGATAATTGCTATCACTCCACAGCTCCTACTTCCCTTCGCCTGAAGGCTAACTCTCACTTTAGTTTCCAAATTCTAGGACAAAATTGGAGATTTTAGTCTGTCACCCTAAAATCTCTAATTCTACGCCCAACAAACCATATTTCTCTATTTATTTGCACCCAACCCCCATGAACTACATCACTCATTCATGGACATTGAATGTAATATTCACTTTTGTTGTAGAAAGCATAGCCCTTCCGGATCAAATGTTTCACAACATATTTTAACTATTCAATTGGCCAGATTGAAAAGTAAATGAATAAAGAAGTGAAAAATCATCACAATTTCTTATCTTTCATATTGCACATCAAATCTAAATCATCACTTCACCATTTATCATTGCAAGGAGAAAGACAAAGAAAGCTACTCAAAATTCATGAGGAATATATGACAAAACAAAGATTTTATATATAAAAGAAAATTCTTATAAAATTTAAAAAGTAAATACAATTTATCTTCATTTCTTTCCCAAGCAAATCCCTTGATGTTCCTTTGAATCTCCTTCTCTCTTCACAACAATACGCAATTCTCCCTTGGATTAGTAGGGAAGAAGCAATCTCTCACTTTCTCTCTCCTCTTACAACTCTTTTGAGAAGAATCCCTCACAAAACAACACTTAACACCAAACCCTAAACTCTAAACTCTCTCTAAAGACTTTATCTTCACTCACACACACTTTACTTCACATACATAAACACACACACCACACTATTTCTGGCGCCCAAAACAAGTTAAAATAGTATAAGAAAGATTTTCCTAACAATTGCCTCAAGAATCCCTCCAAAAGTTGTCCAAATACATTAAATTTAGCCTCCACCAACATTGGGCACCATCGCCCCCCTATCGTGCGATTTAATTCTGAACTCTCTAGAAAAACGCGCCATCGGTGCCCATTTGTGCTCCGTCGGCCCCAGAACTTCAAATTTCTATTTTTTGCCTTTTTCTCTAAATTATTTTCTTTTTTACTTCTCTTTGTTCCATTTATCTAAAATCATCATACATACAGTAAAGCATGAAATATACCTTCAATTAAAGTGCAATATCACCAAAATGAGTACAAAATATATATAAAAAATCAAACATATTATTGGTGCATCAAAGTTCCCCAAACATAACTATTACTTGTCCTCAGGTAATCCTTTTACTACATAAAAATAAGGCTCTTAATAGTGAACTTTACTTAATATTACTATGATTTTTTATTTAAATGAATATAATAGCAAGTTTTTTAGAAAGATTTAGTAGTCAAGTTTAAAAGTTTTAGTCTCTTATTTATTCATAAATAACTATAATTTTTCACATTAAGGGTGCTTTGAAGTATCATATGAAAAATAAGTCCATGATATTTTAATTAGTAAGGATGCTAATACTTAACTATAAATTAAGAAAATGGAATTATGATTTTCCTTTAAGTTGATTCAAGTGAAGCCAATTTTTGATTATGCATCTCTTCAAGCTTCTCCTCACATATATTTTCCTTTTTCTTTTCTTTTTCTTTTTGGGATTGCTTTTCAATCCTCTTCTTCTTTTTTTTTTCTTTTTATCTTTTTCTTTTCATGTAAGGATTACTATATCTGGATAGCCTTTAATAATTTTGCACTTCACTCTCCTCTTCCTAAAGTTGAAACTTGAAACATTTCTTTATTTTATAGATATAATAGCTTTTTAATGATTCATCATAGAGTCACAATCTTTTCTCCTCACATAAACCTCTAAGACTTTTAATAATTCAAAATTAGAGTTTTATTCACTTTAAATAGTTAACTATAGTCTAAATTTCTTAACCCTATAAAGTTATCCTTTATTACTAAAAACTTTTGTTGAAATATACTATGATATTAAAATAAGATAAAAAATTTAGTTTTCTAAAGTTAAGCTCATCTACTTTAAATCATGTTAAAATAATTTTGAAAATATATTTTGAATGAGAACAAATAAAAGTTAATTTTTCCTCCCCAGAATTAAGTTTTTCAGTGTATATCAATTTAACAATGAGAGAGAAAAATAAAAAGCAAACTAAACTTTTTGTGTCAGGCTTTTGATTCTTCTGAAGAATGAAGGTATTAAATAAAAATTTAACTACAAACATAAAGATTATAGAAGCATTGTTCACATGTATATCAGAGATTCATAGGGTAAAGAAAATTTAAAACACTACTTTAAACACTTAATACAACATCTATTACAATTTTACTACAACTGTTACATACTAAAACAAGCTTCAATACAACTTAAATAAAATGAAAGTATAATTACTACACATAACTACTACACAAAAGTAAACAACGAACACAAAATCAACACAACAATAACAAACATAAAGAATACTACACTACCAATCATCCTCTCATCCTTCTTCTGCTCCTTCTTCCTCGGGATGGCATGGAATATAACGAGGGCAAGTAGAAAATATCACACTAGTTTATCCCTTCAAAAATCTCATTTGAGCATCATGATAAGCAATATCATATTCAACTCTTCTCCTCTGATAACCATCATTGATGCTATTTCTTGCTTCCAAACCATCCATCCTGCTATGAAGTTCTATAATATCACCTTGTTGTATCATTAGCCTCTCTATAAAATCAAAAATAGTAGGAGTTACAGAGGTAGAAGGTATGACTAGCAGAGGGAATCTCATTACTCTTACCTCCATATCTCCATCTTACATGAGATTCATAAGTACGAATGTTGGCTTTACTAAAAGGTTTTAAAGGATGGACCAACTCTTCACTACTATCAACCTCAACTCGTAATTGTATACATAATGTATATATCTAAGCAGGATGTCCCAATCCTCCAGTGGTTTCTCCCTTAGCTATAGTCAAAATGCTATTGTAAATAACTTTTCCAATATCAATTATTCTCATGTTTTGCATAAAACAATTCAGAATTGCTCTATCCCTAAGAACTTCGCTATGATAATAAGTAGATAGTAATCTTGCAGAAATAAAGTAATGTCAAGCTTTAGATGCAACATTAAGAGCGGAAGCAGTAAAATTTATCTTTTGTCTTTGATTAGTTTTCCACTCCCATTTTCCATTAGTAAGAAAAGTAATTACCTCATTTAAGATAGCATCCATAGTACGAAAAGATTTGTATTCATAGGATGGATTATCTCATAACTAGTAGAAAGCTTTGATCAGTGCAGGAGTGAATTCTATCATTTGTCCATGAACTAGCACATATTCTTCTTCAGTATACTGCAAGTTAGCATAAAACTCACGTACTAGATCAGTAACTCGATCGACAGAAAAAAAAGTTTCCTGATTCCGATTAGCAATCACCTGCTCTACAACTCCACCTAGATTTTCAAATCCTGGATCATGTATGCACTTTTTATTTTGGAGTGTTGATTTGAAATAATACTGTGCTTTAACATTTACAAATTTCCTTCATCAAAATCAAAATTTCTCTTTTCCTTACACATGTTTCGAGCCATATCAAAATTTCTATAAAATTTAAAAATAAATCCCAATAAATTCCAAAATCACAATGTAATAAACTCTAAAGTCAAATTTAACAAGTGAGAGCATTTCACCAAGGATTATTTAAAAATTTTCTTAAAATACCCCTAATTTTTGGATCACTCAAATGTAGGAGATTTCCATGGTGAAAATCAAAGATTTTTAATTTAAAGTAGAGTTCTTACCAAGAGAAGATCCAACCTCAAAAAGCTTCGAAATTGACTTAAATCCAAATGCAAGCAAGCCCTAGGGGTGTTTTTTGGCATTGGCTGGAGGTTGAAAGTGACAAATGGGGTAGTTACTATTCAAAATCACAAATTTTTGGGGAATTTAGAACTTTTAGGTTTTGGGTGCAGTCAGCACTATATAGGGCACTGCCGGTGCCGAATCAAGAGCCGTCGGTGCTGAATTGGGCACGGTTAGCCCCAAACCAAATTTTTGGTTCCAAAATTATCTTTCAATTTTGATTGTTTCAAAGTTACGATGTCATCAATTAGCCTTTTGAGGCTTCTATATTCAATATTAGGTGATTAACTATTACTAATATTACCCAAACGAAAGAAAACATCACTTTTATATATAAATTCAAACTTACAAACTTACACACATCAATCATACTACTACATTAACTCAATTTTGTAATCGAACCACAACATTTTAACGCTGAAAACATATCCTAAATTAAAATCTCAAGCATAATAAGTCTAAAATCACACCATAAGCAAGCTAAATATAAATCAAACTAAGCAAATAAAGTTTAAATACTAAATAAAGTAGATAAAATAGAAAATCACTACTCCTCATCAATGTCAGTGCTATATGCTCTGATATCTCCCATGCAATTGTGGTGCACAAACTAGTTGTAGAAGTGTAGATATAGGAATTCATCAGTTCAATCCTCTTTAATTCAAGCTTTTTTCTTCAACAAACTTACAATCCTTCTTCCATGCGCTCAGTATGAACAAACAGTTCCTTCATCCTCCAATCTTGGTGATCAAATAATTCAGATATATTTTTAATTACACTCATAAGTTTCTGTATCTCTTTCTCTAATTTCTTGATCTTCTTTAGAATCAACTGCACACTTTCATGAAATTGAGGTTGAATAGGTAGTAAACTCTGAGATGGTTGATCCACAAATATGCTTAAATCATTTTCATTCCCAATTGCTGGACAGTCATAAATATTAGTTAAGTTAGGCTTCCGAGGAAGAAACACTTTTTTCTAACTCTAACAACTCCAAACTGGTAAACTTTTATAACAGTGAAATGTCCCATTCACCTAGACTTAAGTTTTTCAGGAAATAATCTTAATCTTGTATTATATAACAATACTTGTTGTTCAAATTCAAATTTCTTTTTATAATCTTCTGATCATGCCATATCTTCATCTTCTCCTTATAAATTCTTTCATTATCCTAAGATTCATTTCTCATTTCTTCCAATTCAATAAGTTGCAATAATCTTTTATCACCAGCCTCTTTTAAATTGAAATTAATCTCTTTAATCGCCCAATATGCTTTATGTTCTTATTCAAAGGGTAAATGACAAGTTTTTCCAAAAATTATTCTATAAGGAGACATTCCTATAAAGTTTTATAAGCAGTCATTTTTGCTCATAATTCAGTATCTATTCTCACAGACCAATCTAATTTATGGGGATTTATAGATTTCTCTAAAATTCTTTTAATTTCGCAATTAGATACTTCGGATAAACCACTAGTCTGGGGATGATAAACAGTTGAGATTCTATGCATAATATTATATTTTCTAGTCAATTTCTGAATCGATTATTTCATCCACTATCAGTAATGACAACTCTCGGCTTTTCATATCTTGTAAAATTATTTTCATTAAAAATTTTGAAAAACTTCGAGCATCACATTTTGATAAAGTTATTGCTTCAATTCATTTTGATACATAATCCACAGCACCTAAGATATATATATATATATATATACATATATATATATATATATATATAATAAAGGAATAAATGGTCCCATAAAATATAATCCCCAATCATCAAAGATTTCAAATTCTAATATGAAATTTAGGAGCATTTCATTTATTCTAGAAATATTGGCTACTGACTGACATCGATCACATGTTTTAATGTATCTATTAACATTCCTGAAAAGAGTAGGCCAATAAAATCCAGATTATAAAATCTTACGTGTAGTTTTGTCAGTTCTATAAAAATTCAGAACCATGGCATCTCTGATAATTGGTTCAATTTCTTCATAAAGTACACATCTCCTAATAACTAGATACTTGCATTGCTTATATAAATATGGGTAATCCCAAAAATAAAATTTGGCGTCATAGATAAATTTTTTCTATTGTTGCTTTGGTAATTTAGGTTGTAAAATATCACTTACAATATAGTTAACAATATTAGCATACCACGGAAAATTTCATTCCTTAATATTGTAAAGTTATACATCAGGAAAAGCTTCTATAATTTTGTTTTCAAAATTAGAAATTTTATGTTGTTCCAGCCTAGATAAATGATCAGCTATTTGGTTGTAAGATATTTTTCTATCTACTATTATAGAGTCAAATTCTTGCATTAGAAGTACTCATCTAATTAATCTTGGTTTCACAACCTTCTTTTGTATTAAGTATTTGATAACAGAATGGTATTTATGCAATATACATTTAGTTCCAATTAAGTACAACCTAAATTTTTCAAAAGCATATACAATCTCTAATAACTCTCTTTCAGTAGTGGTATAGTTAATTTGAGCTTCAGTAAGAGTTTTACTAGCATATTATATAACTTTGAAAATTTTGTCATGCCTTTGCCCTAAGATAGCTCCAATCGCATAATCACTGGCATCACACATAAGTTCAAATGGTTTCTCCTAATCAGGTGAAACTATTATAGAGGTAGTGATTAATTTTTCTTTCAATACTTCAAAGTCATTTAAGCATTCTTTATTAAAATCAATTTTTTATCTTTTTCTAAAAGTTGGCACAGAGGTTTAGTGATTTTTGAAAAATCTTTAATATAATGCCAGTAGAATTCAGCATGTCCTAAAAAACTTCTAACCCCTCTCACAGTAGTTGGAGGTGGTAGTTTCGCGATGATTTAAATCTTTGCAGGTTCTACTTCCATGCCATATTCAGAAATTTTACGCCCAAGTACAATTCCTCCTGCAACCATAAATTGACATTTTTCTCAATCTAGAACTAAATTTTTTTTTGCATAAATCCAACACTTTTTTAAAATTATTTAAACAAACATCATGAAGTTCCAAATACGAAAAAATTATCAATAAAAACTTTAATTCCATTATCAATTAGATTACTAAAAATTGACGTCATACATCTTTGAAATGTTGCAGATGTGTTACATAATCCAAAGAACATTCTTTAAAAAGCAAGCGTTCCTTAAGGACTAGCAAATGTTGTATTTTCTTGATCCTCTAGTGCAATTGGTATTTGATGATAGCTATTATATCCATCTAAAAAGAAAAAAGATTTGTGCCTAACAAGCCTATTTAACATTTGGTTTAGAAAAGGTAAAGGAAACTGATCTTTCCTAGTGGCAGCATGTAATTTTCTATATTCAATACAGATTAACCAACCAATGACTTGTCTCGTGGAACACAATGATCAGACTTACCCATGAACTATCCATAATAGGATATACAATTCCAACATCCAACCACTTTAAAAGTTGTTTCTTCACTACTTCTTTCATCAATGAATTTAATCTCCTTTGCAGATTAGCTTTAGGTTTATGTTGTTCATCTAATAGTATTCTATGCATGCATATCGAAGGATTGATTCCTTTAATATCATCTAAAGTCTAACCAAAAGCTTCTTTGTATCTTCTCAAGGTTTCTAGTATTTTTTGCTTATGTAAATCATTTAAATCTGAGGATACAATTATTGGTAGTGTATAAAATTCTCCTAAGAATACATACTTCAAATGATTTTGAAGTATTTTCATCTCAAGTTCAGGATGTTTTATGATAGATGAAATTAAACTTTTATTATCATTTTCTACAATATCCAGCATCTCAAATCATTCCTAAAAAGTCCAGTTCTTTATTATCTATCTCATCAAAATTATCTTCCATTTCATCTTCATCCTCACATTTCAAATCTTCATACTCCTTTTTCTCTTCATACCAATCATCCTCTCATCTTTTATGTAGTCACAAATTTTTATTCGAAAGCATTCATCATATATTTCTGTTGCTGGATATTTCATAGCTTTTGATATATTAAAAGTCACCTCTTGATCATTCACTCTCATAGTTAATTCACCTTTTTGAACATCTATCATGGATCTTCCAGTTGCAAGGAATAGTCTTCCCATAATGATAGGAATTTCTTTATCTTCCTAAATATTTTAAACAATCAAATCCATAAGGAAGATAAATTTATCAACTTTACTAAAAAATCTTCAACAACTCCTTTAGGATAAATAATAGAACGATCAGCTTATTGAAGAGTTACTAAAGTAGGGGAAATCTTGCCTATTCCCAATCTTTTAAATGTTTATAGAGGCATGAGATTAATACTAGCTCCTAGATCACATAAGTTTCTTCCAAAAAACTTTTCACCAATAGCACAAGGTATAGTGAAGCTACCAGGATGTTTAAGTTGATTAGGAAGATTTTTCTAAATAATTTCACTACACTTTTTGCTGAGTACGACAATATCATTATCTATAAACTTCATTTTCTTATTTAGTATATTCTTTATAAACATCACATAATTAGGCATTTGTTCTCAAGCTGCAACAAAAGGGATATTTATTGTTAATCTTTTAAGGATTTCTTAAAAGTTTAAAAATTGTTTGTCTTTCTTTTGTTGTTTCAATCTTTGATGAAACAAAAGTGGTGGCCTTTATATAGTGATTTTCATTGGTTTAAGCAGTTATTACAAATCAAGATATATATTATCATGTTCTTTATCAGTTTCTACCTTCTCATTTTCAACTTGAACGTCTTTTTGCACTCTTATTTCAAATTCTTTTCCACTTCTTAACTTTATAGCCTTTAGATGTTCTTTATTTTAATCTTTTAGGTTAATTTTAATATTACTAGGAAAAGTCTTAGAAGGTCTATTACTCAGTGTAGTAGCAATATGAACCAATTAATTTTTAATATTTTTAATAGACGCTCCTTGACTTTGCAACTAATTTGCTTGACTTTTCAATTGATTACCCATGTTTAATATCAATTCTTCCATAGAAAACTTATTTTCCTTAAATTGTGGGTTACTATTGAATCTTTGAGGATAAGAAGGTCTATAATTAGTGTTTCCCTTAGTTGTTCAAATTTTTCAATAGGTTCACAGAGTTGTTCCCCCACTACGGGTTAACAACAACAATGTCATTATTCTAGTTTTAAGTTTTGGTGAGTTTTCCAATCGGGATTATAATAATTAGAATAAAGGTTGTTGGGTGTATTTTTGATAGCATTTAAAGTCTCAATAAGATGATTGAGAATCTACTTTTTTTTCCCCAATGAATTTTCCTCTAACACCTGAGGCGTTTGAGAATAGTTCATTCTGAATCAATCTATTTTCTTGGAAATTGCAGCAATTTGAGAAGCCAACAATGATATTGCAATAGAATCATGAATACTAGCTACTTAGTTTAGATTTTACTATTTAGAAAGCTTTTGAAAATTATTAGTAGTCATCTCTTCAATTAAAAAATATGCCTCATCAAAAGGTTTACACATTAACGATCCACCAGCAGCAGCATCAATGATAGATCTAAGAGATCCTACTAATCCATTATAAAATTTTTGAATTATTGACTAATCTGGTAAAGCATAATGTGGACACTTCATAAGGAGATCTTTAAGTCTTTCCCAAGTGTACATATATTGATTCCTCATCAAACTGATAGAAAGATGTAATATCATTTCTAAGCTTGACAGATTTTTATGGAGGGAAATATTTGACAAAAATTTTTATGATAGTTCTCCTCAAGTTCTGATAGATCCAGGTACTAACGAATTTAACCACACCTTAGACTTATCCCTTAATGAAAAAGGAAAAAGTTTAAGCTTGACAGTGTCACTCGACACTGTCATATTTAAATGTAGCACACAATTCTAGAAAACTAGCAAAATGTAAGTTTGGATCTACATTCGGTGTTCTACCAAATTGATTATTTTGTACCATTTGGATAATTTTAGGTTTAAGCTCAAATGAATTAGCCTCTACATCAAGATTTTGAGTAGTTAAATAAATTTCATCTGCTATAGGGTTAGCATAATCTCTTAAAGGTCTAAACTGACTTTCATTTTCAGGTGTTTGGTTATCTAGATTGTTCGCCATCTTGCTCAAATTTTTAAATTCTTTTCGTTATTTTAGAATTTTTCTACACATACATTCTAATTTTGAATCATAAAGTATTAAACCTTCAGATCAAAAACTACGCATACACAAATACGAATTAAAGGTTTTTAAAGACTACTAAATTTACTATTGCCTCCCCGACAACGGTGCCAAAAACTCGACCATGGCTTGCTAACTTAAGTAATATTTCTAAATTATTATCAAATTAGTTATAAAGTATAATCAGTTTAATAAGAAAGCAGCTAATCTATACGCAATTATATGTATCGCTCAAGTAATACAGGGCTTTAGTAGAGTCCTGGTTATCGATCTTACACAGAGGAAGCAAACTTTAAAGCGTATCACAGAAATCCGATATTCAAATTTGCAAAACACAAAAAGCAAATACTAAAGTTACTAAATTCTAAAGTTGCTAGATAATTTAAAATTGCTAAAGTACTTTCTAAACTTCCAATTAAAGTTAACTATTACTACACTAAGTTTTGTGATGTAAGGTTCAAATTTAGAGAAACTGTCCTCTCCCATACAATTATATTATGCTGAGTGAATGATATAGATTAGTACAAGTATTATTTTGTGTCAAATAGGAGCATTCCAATTCTTTACCCTCTTTTGAGTGTTATAAAAAAATTGATTAATCATAGGTTTAGTCTCTAAATCTGTGGTTAGGCTGGGAGGATACTGATACACCTAAAATATATAATATTTTAATGCACATTTTCATACTTATGTTTATGATATTGCACTTTAATGGAAGTTATTTTTTTTCTTGCATGTATGATTAAATTGACTGCTTATGATAAAAGGAGCAAAAAAGGATCAAATTTGGAGCAAAAATGGAAGGTGTACAAAATGAGCCTCTGGCACCTAAGCGCTAATGCGCCACAATTAAAAGTGACGAATTAAATCAAATTCAACACCATTTTCAAGGGGTGTTTAAAGCAACTTTTGGTTTAAACTTCCTTAACTTATTTTGTGCGTCAAATTTGAATGAAGAGATGCATCCTTTGGTAGATACATTGAATCTAGATATAATTTGAAGAGACACCAAAGCACCTTTTGAAGAATTATTAAAATGAAGACTTCAAACATCAAAAAAAGAGAAGAGTTTTGAAAAGAAGTATTGGCGGGAGAAGTTGGAGAAAAGCAGAGGTTGAAGGGAAAGATGAAGAAAGAGAGTCATCTTCTTACCATACTTTCTTTACTTTTCCACCTTACTTTATCATAGTTTGTATTAGAATTTAGGAGAGTGATTCTTTAGAGTTGGGCGCCATGCCCTAAGGAGTTATTTAGTGGAAAGAAAAAATTTTAGAGGAACTTCAAGAGTCTTGTGGAGAGGATTTTCAGATAAGTTTTTATCTTTGTATTTACATTTGGTTTTTAAGTAAGACTTGTTGTGTTTTCACTATAATTTCTACTTTCAAATCAAGATGTGCTTGTGTTTTCTCCTTGAGTTCTGAGTAGTTTTCTTTATCCTTTTCCTTTTTAAATGATGAAGTAATTAAATTATGGAAGAAAATTGTGTGAAGTATAGGTGCTTAATGTTGGAGGAAGTTATGATGATTCACTACCTTGCACTTCATTTACTTCTTGATTTGGCTAATTAAGATGTTAAAATCTATTGTGAGAACATGTAAGAACCAATGTGGTATTGTCTCAATCAATAATTGCAGAGATTGACATGAAATTGTATGGGTGAGAATTGTAGTCATATGGTTGAGTGCAAATAAATAGGGAGATATGTTTTTTAATGGGGAGTAAAATTAAAGGACTTAAGAGGACAGACTAAAGCCCCTAATTTGGTTTGATGTTTTAAATTTTGTTATGAGATGTTAGCCCCCAGGTGGAGGGAGAAGAGAGAACTCTAGAGTGAAAGCTAGTATCTTCCCTACCTAACCCATCTACAAGATTTCAAAACTTTAGATTAAAATATATTGTTTATAGAACCAAGTAAGGGTAAAGAATATAATTGCTCCTATTTTTCACAACACATTTAGATACTTCCACAACAAAATTCCATAATTATTCCTGATTGATTGAAAGAGGAAAAGATATTTCATTCTCCTTTGCTTTTATATAGTTTTGTAGTCTTGTTAATTTTAGTTACTTGCTTTACTTTTTCTTAAAAGAAAGTATCAAAAACAAATTTAAAACTTTCTATCGTAAAACATACTTTACAAAATCATTTTAAAAAGTAAAAAATTGTTTTCCACTTTCTTTAAATTTTTAGACATTTCTGTGTGGGTTCGATATCTCAGGGCTTAATTAGAAAGTCCTATATTACTTGATAAACGATACATATACTTGTGTAGAATCCCTATTATAAAGTATAATTTCATATCTATAATGTAAGCATAAAATATTCGGATGGATTAGGTACTAGCTCTCACTCTAGAGCTCTTAATTCCCTTCTCCTGAAGGTTAACTCTCAATTTAGTTTCCAAACACTAGGTCCAAATAGGGGATTTTAGTCTGTCACCCTAAAATCTCCAATTCTACGGCTAACAAAACATATTTCTCAATTTATTTGCACCCAACCCCCATGAACTACATCACTCATTCATGGACATTGAATGTAATCTCCACTTTTGTTGTAGAAAGCATAGCCCTTTCAGATCGTATGTTTCACGACATATTTTAACAATTCAATTGGCCAAATTGAAAAGTAAATAAAAAATGAAGTTAAAAATCATCACAATTTCTTATCTTTCATATGACACATTGAATCTAAACCATCACTTCACCAATTATCATTGCAAAGAGAAAGACAAAGAAATCTACTTAGAATTCATGAGAAAGAGACAACAAAACAAAGATTTTATATATAAAAGTAAGACATACAAACTATAAAAAGTAAAAAACTTATCTTAATTTCTTTCTCAAGCAAAACCCTTGATTTTCCTTTGAATCTCCTTCTCTCTTCACAATAACACACAATTCTCTCTTGAAATAGTAGGGAAGAAGCAATCTCTCACTTTCCCTCTCCTCCTACAACTCTTTTGAGAAGAATCCCTCACAAAACAACACTTAACACCAAACCCTAGACTCTAAACTCTCTTTAAAGACTTCCTCTTCACTTGCACACACTTTACTTCACTTACATAAACACACACACCACACTAATTCTAGCGCCCAAAACAAGTTAAAATAGCCTTGGAACTAATTTTCTAAGAGTTTCCTCAAGAATCCCTTCAAAAGTTTTCCAAATACATTGAATTTGGCTTCCACTGACATTGGGCACCGTCAGCGCCCTATCACGCTATTTAATTCTAAACTTTCTAAAAAAACACGCTGACGGCGCCTATTTGGGCACCGTCGGAGCCAGAACTTCAAATACTTGGTTTTTGCCTTTTTCGCTCCAAATTCGTTCATTTTTGCTTCTCTTTGCTCCATTTGCCTAAAATCGTCATACCTGCAGCAAAAGATAAGAAATATCTTTCATTAAAGTGCAATATCACCAAAAATCAGTACAAAATATATATGAAAAATCAAACATATTTTTAGTGGATTAATATCTAACATCTAAACTTCAATTTTTACATTTATAGCACTCAATTTTTTTAGACTATGTCACAATTAGAACTACTACCACCTAAACTCTTAACAATGGAAGTATTACTTAATTTTTTTCTGATTTGGTTCATCTTTCCTTTGTAGTTGAACTTCTTAAAGCATTTTCTTGGAATTTGATTCATTAAGCACGCACAGGTTCTTGATACAAATATTTATTTATTCATCTAAATGTATATTATCATTGAAACATTAATAATTTGTTTATAATTTTGTGGCTTGATGTTGATGCTGGACAACGATATCCTACATGATGTATTTGATCTTAAGCCAGATGTTGAAAACAGTTTATCAGCTTCACAAAAGGTTTGTTTTGGTCGGTCTTAGTTATTACTTATTTATACAAAGCAAGAATTTTTTTTTTACTTTGTTCATCAGTCTTTTAATGGTTAAGATATTTGTCCATGAAATGTGACAATTTTTCATTTAATTGGCTCTTTTTTTAATAACTGCAAAGGATTTTTAAATTTTCTGGAGACAGGGAAAGAACTTTAGTGCTGCATAAGGATTGCGGGCTGGGTCAGGTATGTCACTTTCAGATTTTGAGGGTATTATCCTTAAGTTGTGTGGGAAACAAGTTCTATAATTTTCTTTTCAGCTAGTAATGATTTATGATCATTTTGCAATTCTTAACTGTGTTTTTTTTAATTCATTAGAAGTACCACAATAGTTGTGCCTATTAGTTGTCTGCTTGTGTATTATTCTTGGCACTAATATTTTCTGAGTAAATTACCTTGACATTACCTGACCCAACTTGAGGGTTGGTCACTTGTGACGAAAAAATCTTTGGGCTTTTACATTCAGTTTTTGCTTTTTTGCCACATTACCAGTGCATGAAAATGTGTATTTCACATTATAAAATAATGGTTTTTTATTTTGCATATTAGTTCTCTGCATGAAAATAATTTTCTTTGTCTAAATGGTTTTTTTTTCTCTACTTTGAAGTGCTGCTCCATATATGCTTGTAGTAGAACCTAATTCTTCCAAAAATAATGGCCTAGAAAATCAGCATGAGAAACAGAGCAATTGCATGCAAGGTTGTTTGATTTAAAGATATGGTCAAATTTCTCAGTGGGTTGAAAACTAAATGCATTTATTGTTAATTGATATGCTGGTAATTTTTTGGCCACATGTTATTTGATCTAATTTTTTTTACATTACTTTATGTATTTCATTCTCTAATGGTAATTTTGCTCCATTTCAATTTTTAGGTCAATGAAATTCTCGGGCCGGTTCCTCCGTTTCCAAACCTCCCCCATCATCATTGGATCGTCAATCATATACGACGAAAAATTAGTTCAAAGTCTTCGTTTTAGTTTCATATATTTTTTATTTTTTTAGGTTTATGGAAAACATTAAATGTAAATTTTATTGAATTGTTTAATTTAATTGTTTTTTTTTTACTTTGATTTTTAGTTGAAATCTTATTTGTATTTTTTGTACTCTTGTTTAATTTGTAAATTATAAAATTTGTAGTAAATTGATTCTTATTTTGTAAATTTTTTTAAATGAATATTAATATTCTTATTGTGTAAAATTTCGTATTTAATTTGCTATCATAAAATTTTTTTATTTAATAAATCTCTTAAACATTTGTATAAAATTTGCTCTTGAAAATTTTTTCTATAAAATTATTTATTAATTTTTTAAAATAATAATTCTTTCAATAATTTCTTATTATAACAAGCCAATTTCGAGCCGAACATGAGCTGAGTATGAACAAGAAAATATTTTTCGAGTCAAACACAAACACACTATTCACGAGCTATTTCGAAAACGAGCCAATTTTGAACATGAACCAATTTTTAACGAGCCAAACACAAGCTGAGCCTGAGCTTGCTTAGACTCAGCTTGTGTTACAACACTAGGTGTAGAAGGCTCTGGAAAAGGGGCTTTCAGTGGGGAACTTCTTCTCTAGCTTTTGGGAAGGTCGAAGAATGATCAATTTGAGGTTTTGTGGAGTTTTGTGAGGTGTCCTGTTTTTGGCCTGATTTTGAGCTCTAAAATTGAGCTCAGGCCGTGGGGATCTGGGCTGAAAAATGGCTAGGTTGATTTTAAGAAAGCTGGGAGAATCTCTGGGATCAATTTGGCAGAGTTTCCCCAAAGTTCAATGTCTTCTCCTTACTTGGTCGTGAGAGGGTGGTGCCTAAATAAGCCCAGTCATGGTGGCCACCAGGGTTGGCCAATGGGTGCAGTCAACTGCCTATGTGGAGAGCTGAGCGGTGCCAATAACCAATAAGGTTTGGACAGCTCAGGGGGGTGCAATTGGGTTTGGTTTAAGATTGGGTGGCTTTCGGTTTTGAGGTTCTCTGGTGACTAGGCTGGCCGGCAATGACAGGGGAGGGGGCTAGCTAGTTCAAGGAGCCCAAGGTGAAGTTTAAATGTGATTAGGATGGGGTTTAGTCAGGTGACGCCAAGCTTGGGTTACTTAACCAAATTTGGGAAGAGATCCCCCAAATAAGGGAACCTTGGTCCATGCCTCAACTAGGTTGGGGTAGGTGGATCTAGGTTGGGTCTTTGAGTACAAAAGTTGGATGTGGTGGCCTTGGGTTGGTCAATTTGGTCAAATTTATGGCTTGGGTTCAAAATTGATGCTCTGGGTCAAACTTGGGTCTAGGTTTGTTTGGGTTAGAAATTGGGTCAAGTGATTGAACAATGTCTTGGATGATTGACATGTGAAGTTTTGGATACCAATTGGTGATTTTGAATTGATTTGGAGGTTCGATTTGGTGGAATTTGGCTCATGGTCAATTTTGGGGCATTTGGACTAAACTTAGGTTTGGATTGGGCTAGGGTTTGGACTTGGTTCAATTGATGGTTCTAATTGCTTTAGGAGATTATTGTGAAGAGTTATAAACTTTAATTGGGTAGAAATTTTAGGATTAGGACGTTCAATTTTGTGAGATTTGGGATTTTGGTCAAAATTGGAGGTTTTGGCCTCAGTTGGATTTGGGTGAGCTTTGAGTTCAAATTTGGGTCAATTTAATATTTAAATTGATTTGGGGGAGTTTTATGAAGAATTTAGAATTCAAATTTAGGGAAATTAACTTAAGTATGGGGTTCAATTTAGAAGAATTTAAGAGTATGGCTAAATTGGGGATTTTGGATTAGTCTTGCAATTGGGCCTGAAATTGGGTTCAATTGAGCTTGTATTTGATTTTAATTGGGATTTAGGATTATGAGTTTTATTTCGTAATTGAAGTTTGGGGAAATTGAAGTTAATTTGATGGAAATTGGGGGTGATTTTGGTATTTTGGGCCTTTAAGGGTAATGTGGGATTTTGGTCTGGTCAATTTGGTCAAATTGGGCTCAACGGAGTTGTTCAAATTTATTTTAAGAACATTTGGAGAGATTTTGAAAATTTTGGAAATTTTTGGAGTATGAAGGACATTTTGGTAATTTTGGGGGTTTTAAGGGTATTTGGGGATTTTGGGTATTTTGGCTATTTTGGTCAATTTGACTGGTTTGAAATGATTTTTGAAGGAACTTTGAGAATTTTGGCAATTTGGAAATTTTGGGAAAATTCAGGGATGTGTGGACAATTTGGTATTTTGGTGAAGTTTGAGCTAAAAGGGTCAAAATTGGGAATTTGATGAAATTGGGATTAATTAAGGATGTCAATCATGATATTAACCCATTTGAGCCATGAACCAAAGAAAAGTCTCATTTTGGATCCTCCATGTGTTGGTCCTAGCCAAACCCTAGTCTAGGGCTAAGAGCTTAGGGCACCACCCATATGAGTTTCTAAAAGAATTGGGAACCAAGGTTTGGCATGTCTAGTTTCGGGTTTTGGATTAAGAGTGAAAGTGTATAGTTAAAGTGTGTGTGTGTGTAAGTCTGACCTAGACTAGACCACCTAGTGTTAGTCCTAAGGTTTGACCATTATATAAGGGACTCCTCTTAAATTTTCCTTATGTTTGGCTCCATCCTACTAAGTGATAGAGGTAGGTAATAAGCATATGAAACTCTAAGTGAAGCAAAGAAGCATTAAGAATTTCTAGTTGGGAGGGTTTCATCACTTGTCCTCTAAGATAGCCACTAGGAAATCCTATGGCTAGATCCTTGTGACAACTTTTGACAACTTTTATTCTAATGAAAATAATCCCATGAACACGTTTAGGTGAAATTCAGTTATTACATCTCAACCTAATTAATTTCTAAGTCCAAGATCTTTAAAATCTAGTAATTAATCTTTTTTATTTATATTATGCATAGGTTGTTTAGTTTAAAATTTTAATTATCACCCTCATTTTAATCATTTGATAATGATAAATCAACCCATTTTAGTAATTCATATCAAAATTTTTTTGTTACTACATTCTTATTTACTTTTTTTTTACTTGTGAAATCATGTACTATTGTGTGTGATCAAGCATCTTATTCAATTTTTGATGTCATTGTATGGGACTATTGACACCAATATTGAAACTAAGTTTACTTTTACTAGATCAGATATTATTTATCTTTGTCATTCTTTTTTTCTTAATTTTATTCTTACTTTATTTTAGATGTTATTATAGAGGGTAAGCCAATAAATAAGTCTAAACTCCTATAAAAACTTGGGATGATGAAGTCGTGGGGTTAGACATGTGTCTGTAGGCCTTATGTAATTATGCATTACTTATAATGTAAAATGCTATAATGGAATCACTCCACCCAAGTTTCTTATGAATTTCACAGTTGCTGTTGGATAAGCTCTTAGACCATGTAGTGAGTTCTACTATAAAGGGTAGATGAAAAACGAGTGCAAATTCTATAATCCCTTCACTTTTTTACATTGGGAGCATGACCATTTTTTGTAAGGAATAAAAAATAATATTGTTCAATCTCTAGCTCATATAATTTAGAGTGGGAGAATCACCAAAACACTTTATGGAAGAAAACATAGGCTCAGTAGGAAGGTTACTGGCAAGAACTAAAAAATGAATTAACAGAACTTACTCTAAATATCATTCAATTTATGTCACATGTTAATGCCATATTATAGACGCCTTAGTTTCTTAATAAGAGATGAAAATTAAGAAAATAAAGATACATCTAAGGCAACAAACATAACACTATCAATGACAACCTATAGGAACATGTGATTAATAAAACATTAAAAATTGGAGGAACCAATATACCAAGAGAAGCCCACTAATGATGTGGTTGATAGACAAAAAAAAACAAGATATTGAGAAAGAAGTGCAACCTAAGTCAAATCTATTTTGGATGATCCACTAGCTTTCATACCTCAATTATCATATCCTCATAAGCTCAAAGTAGAAGAAATAGCTTTTAAGGCATTTAAAGTTAAGAAGTGTTATGTTGAGAATATTGATGAATACCTAACGATTATTACAATTGAAACTTATTTCATCTTAAACACTTAAAATTTTTTTTCTTGCATCATAGAGATAGATGATCTTCCTAAGTTATTATCATAATAATGTAAGTCCTAGTAATAGCAGCGAAAAACTTGATTTGTTCCATAGCAAATTGATTAAATTTTTAAATTCAAATTTTCTTGCACACTGAGGTTTCTCACGCAAGTACGCATGTATACACATTGTTTCAGTAGTTTAGGGCTCTAAAAATTCCTAGATGTCGAACCCAAAGTTCTAGTCTACTATGCTAAGGTCTTAATTTGGAATGTCGATTAAGGTGATTTTTCTAACAACTACTCCTAAATTATAGCACTAAGTCTAAAGGTAAATCAAACTAGATTAATAGTTTGGTTACTATCAAGATATACCTTTCTCTTATGATTACATACGTGAACGGTAGGACAGTATACCTGTAATTTTTATTATAGCTAGTGACAAATAGGAGCATATATCGTGTTTACCCTCACTCGAGTGTGTAGAAAATTTGGTTAAACTTGGTACGTGTTTCTGCCTGTCACCTTAGAAGCACCCAAGTTATCCCCATCAAACCTATCTTCCTATCTATTTTCATTGCCATATAGACTATTTTTCTTTCATCCATTACTTCAATGTGGTTCTTACTAGTTATCATAGCCGTCTCGGATCTTTATGGGTTCATAATAGGTTTTAACATACCAATTGTCCAAATTGATAAGTAAATTAAGCATGAAGTAAAAACCATCACTTTAAGATTAAAATTTAATTCTAAAGACTTTCAACACATCCTACAAATCCTACCCATGCATCTCAAGAGAATTAAGGGGAATCTACTCACGAAGCATGAGGATTACAATGGAAAACATTATAATTTAACAAACCAAATACACTAAATATGCGTTATAACAAATTCAAGACAATTGGGAAAAAAGTGCTATTTTATCCAACAACAAGTGTAAAAGACAAAGGAAATTAAGCTTATTGAAAGACATATCAAAATCCTCCAAAGTTAATGTTACTTTCATCAAGTAACAATAAAATTTTAACAACCAATTTTGCTGAATTGAGATAGTGGGTACAATTTTGTCTCAGGAATGACATAGTGCAACCTAGGAGAAATACTAGTGAATTAGGCTAAGACTAGGGTATAAGCATAGTTAGTATTTAACATAAAAATCCTGATTTTCTATCTATTTCAAAAGTAATTGTAATTTGTGAAATTTGGGATTCCTAGAAAGTATAAAATCAGAAATTAAACACTCCATTTGTAAAAATTTTGCTAATACTTTTTTGGAATAAAAACAAGTCTAGGATACAATCCAAGTCTTTCTCTTTTAGAAGATTCAATTGAAACCAATTTTTGATTAGGCTTCTCCTCATAATTCACTTCACTTTTTATATATTTTTCTTTCAGGTTTATTTTTTTAATCCTTAACACTTTTATGTGAGGATTATTATATTTGACCTTAAGTAGTTTTAAATTTCACTATCCGCCTCCTAAAGTTAAAAATTCATCTCTTTCCTTCACTTGGAAGTTATAATTATTAGTTTAAAAATAATTTTTAATAGATTCTAAATTCTTTTAAAGTGTAAATCTAAGAATCTTAGTTTTTTCAAAAGTACAATTCTTTCCCACTACAAATAGTAAAATCATATTTCTTTTATCTCATACTAAATACCTTAACTCTAGTTCAGACCATTTCACAAAAAAATTCAGTAAAGTTTTCTATAACATTCATAAAATCAAACTTATAGTATCCTATAGGAAACACCACATACCACAAATTCATTTTAAAGTGATATCAATTCGATATGTAAGCTACTGAAAACAAATAAAGTTTAGCTTCTTTAAATATTTTTCTCCCTCTCCCCCTCCCCCCACCCCTCAAACTTGATTTTTAGCATGTATAACAATCAAAACAGAAATATAATAGGGATAAAATAGAAATGAATTAATTTGTACCACATGAGTCTATCTTGAAAAATATATAAGTATAAGCAGAAATTTGTTTAACATAAAATCTGCATTAAAAAGAACTGCTCTATTGCAACAAACAAGTCCACATATAGTCAGAGTAATAAGAAATACTAATCAAGTACAACTACAACATCGTCAGTGAAAGAAAATGTCCAGTATAGTAGACTAAAAATAAATATATCAACACAATAAAAGGGAAAAAATAAAGTCTTCAATACATCACATCAAAATAAAAGTGAATAAAAATCTAATCCTCCTCCTCATCATCAGTATCACCAACTTCTGCCTCAGATTCCTTATCTGAATCTTCCTCCATTGCCTTACTCTAATCATACAATTGGTATGGAGGATATGTAGGAAACTCCACTGTTCAATCACCCTCAATCCACTTATTTTGTCTAAACATTTCTAGTTGAGCAGCATAAACAAAAGCTCCTTAATCACTTTGATTCTTAAGCTACCAATCCAAATGTGCCAAATAATCTAAATTATCATACACTTGAGCTTGCGTAATAGCCAGATCATCTTCTATAAACTTCATTCGCTCATGCGTTGAAGCTAGAATTATGGAAGGCAGTAAGTGAGAATAAAAGGTAGATGACTAAGAAAAAGATTGATATTGAGAAAAACTCGATCAGTGGCAAAAAATTGCATGTTTATCATGTATAATTACATTAGCTCTGTTAATGGGCTTTAATGGGTGGATTAACTCCTCCCATTTCTCAAAACCAACACCAGATTGCTAGCAAAAGGAAAGAATAAGATATGGGTGTCCTAACCCTAGAGTGGATCCACCATCTGCAGCAATGACGATAAACTAATAAATGAGAGAACAAATATCAATAAATTTCATTGTCTTAATACAATATTTTAGCTCTCTACCGGGTAACCTATAAAAGGAAGAAGCTTAGCTAATATGAAATAATGCCAGGCTTTCGAAGGTAAAGTAAATTGGGATGAAGAAAAATTAGCTTGATAATCATTTCTCACTTTCCACAGTCCATTTCCATTAGTTAAAAATATATTGAATCATCGAGCTTAGAGTCAGTGAAGGCAAATCAGGATTAAAAATTATCAAGGACATCTTCTAAAGAAAATAGTACATTAGTACGATGAGGATTAATAGCTACTCACTTTCCCTCATAAGGGCAAAGTCAGAAGTGGCATCAGGGAGGTTAGCATAAAACTGTCTGACTACAAAAATGATAGCTATACACAAGATCTCCGAATGACGAGTTACGATCAAATTTACCACATCACCACCAGGCCTAATGAAACCAGGCCCTATAATAAGTTTTTTGATACAAGAAATTCATTATAACGCTCCTGAGCTTTGGAACTTCTAAATTTATTATGATCAGATGAATTTTTGCCCTTGCAAACTTTAGTCTTAGAAGCCATTTCAAACAATAATAATAAAAAATTTGTTGAGAAGAGGCTTAAGAACTTATGTAAATGCAAACAATATACAAGTTAAAGGATTTAATAAACTCTCCCCACAATGATCTTCTCCTTCATGGACTACCCAAAAATCTGAAATTTTCTAGGATTAAGAAGGAAATTCAAGGCTAAGATTTGGGATTTTACCTTTGCAAGAGGAATTCCAAACTCTAATGCCTCAAGAATGATCCATAATGCAAGAGGGATAGAAATAATAAGTATCGTTCTCAATTCTTCAGAGAAGAGTTAAGGAAAAATTTCATGCAAAAATGACTTAAGCTGATGCTATCAGAATGATTTGTAAGAAGCAGAAAAGTTCAATTCCTAGGCATTGGGATATGGCACCAAGGTGCTTTGGTGTAGCGCCTTGGTGTCGAGTTATTGGCGCCTATGCGTTAGTACACATCCTGACAATTGGATGAAAGGTTTCCCTAGTCTTTAATTACATTCCAAATCTGGTTTAAAACATTTAAATTAAATGTATTGATCCTCCCCAAGCCTTCAATCAACACTAGGTTACTTACAAAAACAAAAGATCACTGAAATTGGCCCTTCCTCCTTCTCATCCACACTCCTTTCTTTACTTCCAATTTCTGATGAAATCTTCTTCCACAAAAGCTATTGGGTGCTTTCAGTCAATTTATTAAGGTCAAACCATGTGTAATCAATCTCAGGTATTGCCTTATCCTTTAAAATATGCACCTCTAACAATAAGAAGAAGAGTGTAGAGTCATCCTCATGTTACTCTTTATTGGTGTATTTAACTTCCTTGAAGAAAACAAGTTCAGATAAATAAAGTAATAGAATTGAGATGGAACTGTCCCATGTCCATACTCATTCTTTGTCCAACAAATTATCAAGTTCGGTTGAGAACTAAGTCATAATAGACTATTGATCCACTTAAAAATTACTTTTTCGTGTACATTTAGTGATCATTTTATGTGCATATTTTTTGTGATATTACCCTTTAAAGGAAGGTATTTTGCATGTTTTTGATTTCAGGTGCAAGGAAATGACTTTTGGGGAAAATGAAGCAAAAATGTTGTAATTTGGAGCCAAAATGAGCAAGGAAGAAAATTCTGATCTTACACACATCGATATGTCTTTCTATGATTAATCTCTTTTACATTTCTCACATGTTTTTGAGTGAATATATACTTTAAATAAAGGATGTTTTCATGCTTATTTGTAGGTCAAAATGCTATGGGCAAAATGCAACAAAAACAGGGAGAAATGGAGCTGAAACAGAGCCAAACGGAGCAAAAAAGTGAAGCTGTCCATAGGGTGGCGCCAAGGTACCTTTGACGACAAGAAAATGGTGCTTAAGTGTCCAAACTGGAACTAGGCACCACAAACGGTTGGGGATGGTTTTTGGTGGTTCTAATTAGGTATTCAATGAATCTAAACACATTTGAATGAAGAGATGTGTCTCTTGGAGCAAAATGGCTGGCACCTAGGCACCAGAACTAGCGCCTAAGTTCCGCAGTTATTTTCTAGAAGATTTGTTGAATGTGGCCAAATTTTGAAGTGGTTCCTTAAGTAACCCCTAGTAATTTTTTAATTTTTATAAATATAGATTATTTTGGCTACCAAATGGGGTCAGTTTAGAGTCATTTTGGGGAGTAGGGGGTGTTTAAAAGAAGTTTGGGTGTTCCTCTTATAAGAGGCCCGTGTGTGAGTAAAAGATGTAGAATTTTACATTTCCTAGAGAGATTGGTGAGGGATTTTGGGAGATATATGTAAGCAATGGACGAGCAACGCATGGATCGGTAGGAGAATTTGGTGGAGAAAATTTCTTCTTTCCTACAGAGGGAAAAAACTAAGTATTGTGTTTTCATTATCTTGTAATTGTTGTAAACACATTCTAGTGGATTTTTTTTTTATTTAAACAAAGTTTTCTATTGCATTTTATCCATGATTCATAAGTAATTTTTTTGACTCTTTTCTTTTAATATGAAGTAGTTACATGTGTAGGAAAATTATTTTTATGATAGAGTTATTTTTATTTTCATGTGATGAGTAATATCTCTTTTTCTTTATCAACATAACTTAGGTGGAAATAGGTTATGTTAAAATCTGTTGTAAGTGAAACTAAGACTCGGGGAGAGTGGTGATCTCACAACTTGAGTGCACTTACATTGATTGGTTGGCTTGTGATCTGCGGTAAATGCACTGACACCAAAAACTTGGTACCGTCCGGTAAATGCAACGACACCAAAAACATGACTCTGCTGGATAATGCGATGATGAATTTAGTTATAAAAATTATGATTTTATAATATGGGATACTACACAAGTATATGTATCCTTTATCAAGTAATATAGGACTTTCTGATTAAGCCCCGAGATATCGAATCCACAGAGAAAATGTAAAATATTTAAAGAAATCAGAAAAATTATCTTTTTACTTTTGTTATGGCTTTTGAAAGTATGTGTTGATTTTGAAAGGTTTTGAAAGTTGATTTGTCTTTTGAAATTTCCTTAATAAAATTTTAAGCAAGAAATTAAAATTATAATAACTAAAAAAAAAACACTGGATGTAAAATACTATTAACTAGAATATCTTTTTCTTTCTTTTATGAAGTAGTAATAATTCTTAAAGTATTGTTGTGGAAGTATTTAAATTTTTTGTGATAGATAGAAGCAAATGTGTTCTTTACCCTTATTTGGTTCTATAAATAACATAGCTTAATTTGAATTTTTTATTATTTTGAACATGGTTAGGCAGGAAAGATACTAGTCTCTTACTCTAGAGTTCCCTTGATTTCCACCACCTGAAGGCTAACTTCTCATAACAAAACTCAAAACTTCAAACCAAATTAGGGGGTTTTAGCCTGTCACTCTAAAATCCTCTAATTTTACTCCTTTTCATAAAAATATCTTCTAATATTACATTCAATTATATGGACTACAATTCTCACCCTTATAATTGCATGTGAATCTTATTAACTTTTATGAGACAATACCGCATTGGATCTTACATAATCTCAAGAAATTTTATAACATAACAGGCCAAATTAAAAAGTAAACAAAGTTTTTAGAATCAATTTTGACAACTTCTTCCAAATTTTAAACACTTATACTTTCCAAAACAATTCTTTATAAATTAATTTCTTCTCCAATTAAGAAAGAAAAAGATAAAGTAAACTACTTAGAATGCATTGAGAAAATATAAAAACACATTGATTTGAAATTAAAAACAAAAAGAAAAATAACAAACGAAAGCAAGTATTAATAAAAAGATTAAAAGTAAACACTTATCTGAAAATCCTCTCCACAAGACTAAGGAAGTTCCTCTAAAACTTTGACTCTTCACTAAACTACTCCTCAGAGCAAGTCTCCCAACTCCAATGACTCAGAATACATATTTCAGACTTCAATAAAAACTAAACTAAAAGAAGGAAAAGAAGTGGGAAGAAGAAGACTTCACTCCGACCCTTTTCTCCTTTCTACTCTCTACTCTTACTCTTAATAAAAACTCTCACAAAATAAAAGTAAAATACTGTAAAAACTCTCTTCAAAATGCAAGTGGAAGAGCACTTAGTCATTCCTAAGATTCTCTTTAAATAGTAAACCAAAAGATGCCTTGGTGTCTCTTCAAAATGTGTCCAGATTCGATGTATCTACCAAGGAACGCACCCCTTCATTCAAACTTGTCGCCCAAAGGAAGTTATGGTAGTTACCACTAAGAGTTGCATCCCATCCCCTTTGAAATTGGCGCTAAATTTATTTGAATTTCTATTTTTAACTATGTCGGCTAAGCGCCAGCCCAGCGGCGCTTAGTCGTCAGTGCCAAAATTTTGATTTTTTATTATTTTTGCTCCAAATTTGATCCAATTTTTCTCCTTTCATCATGATCATCCATTTTCATCATACCTGCAAGAAAAACACAAAATACCTTCCCTTAAAGTGCAATATCATTAAAAATAGGTATAAAAATATGCATAAAAAAACTATATATTTTAGGTGTATCAAAATCTCCCAAACTTAAAATGTTACTTGTCCTCAAGTGACAATTAATCTCATAGAACATTTTAGCATGCAAATTATGTAATGAGTTTATTAGGAAGATAACAAAATTTTGTTCTAGAAATGGAATAGACCAATTTAGAATTAATTTTAGTAATTAAAACCAACTTAAAGTTTAAAAAGTTCTTACGTAAAGGAAAATGACAAATATAAGTTTCTATCTAATTCAGAAATATTTGTAGATTCTTCAAAATATAGAACTCAAACACTTATTTTTCTCACTTAGAAATCTTTATTTGAAAAATAATTTTACTTACTATATTATAACCATAAGCTTTAGATTTTCTCTGAACTTATATCTTAAACTTTATGTATGAAGCCAATTTTTGATTAGGTCCTTAAATCCTCAAGCTTCTCCTCCCTTTTCATATACTAATTTTCTCTTTTTTTTATAAGGACAAGGATTAGTATATCTGGATAGACCTTTAATGATTTTGAAATTCTCCCTTCCATTTAAAATAAAGGTCAGATATACATCTTTCACTTAAAAATCATAATAATAATATTTGAAAATTATTTTTCAATAATAGAAATTTAAGCTTTGAAGAATACAAGTCAAATATTCTATTTATCCAAAAATACAAAACTTCTTACTAAAGATAGTTTAACTTTATTTAACACATCTTTATTAAGAAAATTTTAACTTTAAGTTTTTCATGATTATAACTAAATTCTTTTATTCATTTCTATATTCAAAATTTTGTTCCCCTAATATAACTTCATGTACATAATTATTCTCAATCAAAAATAAGATTTATTTTTAAGAATTCATGAGAATCAAATAAAATTTTAGGTTTTTGTAAAATCTTTGTTTTTAAAATTCCCCCCCAAACATTAATTTTTTTAATTAAGATAAAACATTTAAGCATAAGAAATGATATATGGGTGAGAAATATAAACAAACATATCATGCTTGCAGGAATTTTTAATATCCCAATATGCAAGTATAACAATTTAAATAACAGGAGTAAAATGAAATCAAATTTAGTTTTTTAGTTTTTTTTTAATAAGAAAAGTAAAAATTTCAGAAGACTTCTACAGTAGTGGAGGTTTTCAAAGCAAATACACACCAACTAAAATAACACACTGATACAGATAACAGATGATAGTGGAATTTGAAAAATTTTAAACATTTAGTTTCCTAAGTAGAAGTTCCCAATAGTGGTTTATAATCTCCTAACAGTTTTTGAATTAAGGTACACACTATTAAAAATTCTGACATATCATACATATTAAAACATTTACTAATACACACTATCACAAAGCAACATATAAATCCGCAATAAAACAACAACAATACCTGAATATGCATAACAGATAAATAGTATAACTACGATCTGCCTATTATCAAGGTTCACATCATAACGCAATCATCAAACAAAACACTAGATAAAGTACACAGTAACACAATATAACAACACAATAACTAAAACAATCAACATACATCTACTCTTCATCCTCATCATCATCATCTTGCTCGTTCCAATCCCTGGATGGCACATAAGGTATGTAGAATGGATGAGGTGGCATCTCAGCACTCTGATCACCTCTAATCAGTCTATCCAAATATTACTGATAACTCTCCTCATATTCATCATGTTTTATAATATATCTCTCCACATTATCCAGCTTACCATCCATATCTTTCATATGCTCTCGAGTAAGACTCACTTTTTTCAAAATCTTTCTTAATAAACCAGTCTGTGAATTAGTAGATGATGATGCATGTGAAGAAGAAGCACGAGAAGAAGATGCAGAAGAAGAAGAAGAAGTAGAAGCCCTACCAAATCCTCCTCTCCAACCAAACTCGGAATGTACAGTGTAAGCACCAACGTTTACACAGGTAATAGGTCTCAATGGCTGAAGTACCTCTTCCCAGGTTTCAAACTTCACTCCAGATCGTTCACATAATGAATGAATCAAGGAAGGAAATCCCATACCTGCAGTCGTGGTGGATCTAGCATTGTTCAAAACTTAATCATAAATTATTCCCCCAAAGTTAATAGGCTTCCCTTGTTGAATACAATGGTTCAACACAGCTCTTTCTCTCGTTACTTCACTAGTATGACTCGAAGGTAACAACTTAGATGAGATAAAATAATGTCATGCCTTAGAAATGGCATTCAATTTGGAAGCAGAAAAGTTCACTCTTCTATCATTTGTAATTTTCCATAACCCTCTTCCATCAGTCAAAAATTCCATGATCTCATCTAACTCTCCTTCTGTAGGATGATAATTAGAATAAAAACAAAACATTTCCGGAGAGAGTCCATAAAAAG
Source organism: Papilionanthe hookeriana x Papilionanthe teres (assembly GCA_022702705.1). Lineage (NCBI taxonomy): Eukaryota > Viridiplantae > Streptophyta > Magnoliopsida > Asparagales > Orchidaceae > Papilionanthe > Papilionanthe hookeriana x Papilionanthe teres. The sequence goes on from CM040424.1 coordinate 154,938,011, forward strand.
TATTGATTACCCCAGAAGAAAAGTTAACTTCATTCCTCCTAACCATCACTTGATTTTCTTCTGCAACAGGCAAATTTGCATAAAATTCTCGAACCATAAAAACAATAGCAACAGTGGAGAAGCAACAGTAATTTTCCCAGTTCCTTCTAGCAATCATTTCTTCAATCACCTCTCCTGGTTTACTAAACACTCGCTCAGGAATCAACTTACGTGACTGCAATGAATCGATGTATCGTTCCTCAGCCCTCAAACTAACAAATTTGTCAGAATCAAACTTCACCTTTTCTCGTGAAAGCTTTGACTTTGGAGCCATCTCTAAAAATTCACGAAACAAAATTCACCATAAATTCCAAAATCAAACTAAACTTGCTAAATTATCTTCCAAAAGATATTTTCACTAAATCTAAGCAATTTCTCAAGTTTTTCCTCAAATTTTCACCATGAATAGTGATTTTAAGATTTTCCATAATGTACTCAAAATACATAGTGAAAATAAAAAATTTTACTTAAGAGTAGTGTTCTTACCTCAAGGAATCCAAATCTAACAATTTTTGTTGAGATTGGCTCTTAAATGATCCACAATATGATGCCATAGGATCCTCTTTCGCGATAAACCGAAAGTTGAAGATGATACGGCAATTTAAAAATGGCATTTTTCGGGTTTTTAACTATCGGGAACCAATTTTTGCGAACTGGCGCCTAAGTGCGAACTATCTGCGCTTAGCCGCCAATATCCAAATTTTCATAATAATGGTATATGCACTAAATCACTTGGTTAATCACCCTTAATTACTCCAAAATAATTATTTCTCCCCACATAGATCTTCAATATTCCAAATGAAAATTTAATAACCATTGATTCCACACAAATTTCACAAAAACACAAACTTATATTAAAACACACATAACACTTAATACGATACTAGAATTTCCATCCACACATAGAGGATGAAATTCTCTAAATACAAGAGACATTAATCTCAAACTGATAAGTATACATCTCTAGGATGTGACCATCACATCATCAGGCTTAGTTAATATATAAGCACTGAACACACTAAACATAACACACAAGAATACTAAACATAACACATAAGAACATTAAACAAACAAAACACTCTTAATTCTATTCTCCATTAGGCGGAATATATCGCGGATCACTATTATTCTCATTTGACCCTTTTGGAATATAAAGTTGATAGAACGGGCGATAATTGTTCATTCTTACATCATCTTCTTCAATCCATTTGTTCTTCACAAACATCGCCTTATCTATTTCTTCCACGTACCTTGAATGATTGAATTGCATCTTGAGTTGCCATCCCATGTGTTCTAAATGTAAGTTAGTATCATTGATCTTTGCTTCCATTGAAGTCACTCGGGCTTCAATTTTTGCAATCATTTATGCAATACCCTGAATACTAACAACGAGATAACCATTAAATAACTCTTTAGTACTATCACTAATGAACTTACTTTTGTCAGAATCTTGCTTCTTCTTCATCTCATTCTCCCAGGAAGACATGATGCACTCAAAATTCTCTTCTTAAGACTCAGAAATGAAAACAGGACTTGGGGAAAGTGTTTCTCTTAAGTCGGGTCCTTTTTATAAACTTGGGAAGGATTAAATCTATCACATGACGTTTAGAAACTCCAAAATAACTCCCAAAACTTCTCCCCCACGATCTAGGCTTCTAGATTCACATTTTTCATGTTTTTTATAACTCCGGCGCCTAAGCGCCAACTAGTCGGCGCTTAGCCGCCAGTGCATAATTTAGCATAGGTTTGCTAAGTGTCCAAATTTTCATTCTGACTTCTCTAAATCATCAATTAAGGTCAAATAAACTCTACTTAAGTTTAAAAACTCCAAATTACTATCACTAAAAACATAAAAACAAACCAAACAAAGCAAACAAAACACACTAAACAAACATAAAGAAAAGCACACCGATAAATTTTGTTTGTCTCACACATAGCGCTTGTTTTAACGTTTTCAGCCTGACATACCCAGACCCATTCTGAGTGACCCAACATCAAATTATCATCAAATTTAGATTTATTGACTGAAAAATATTGTTTAATTCTATGTTCGTTAACTTTAAATATTTTTCCAGTCTTAGGGTCTTGAATATCTACATCTCCATAAGAATAACTTTTATCACAATCAATGGACCCATCCACCTGGACTTAAGTTTTCCAGAAAATATTCTCAATCTAGCATTATACAACAAAACTTGTTGTCCTGGTACAAGATTTTTGGTAAGAATCTTTCGATCATGCCATAACTTCATCTTTTCCTTATAAATCTTAGCATTTTCATAAAATTCATTCCTTATTTCTTCAAGCTCATTCAATTGCAATAATCTTTTTTTGGCAGCATCTTTCAAATTATAATTGAACTCCTTAATGGCCCAATATGCTTTATGCTCAAGTTTAAAAGGTAAATGACAAGCTTTTCTAAAAATCAGCCTATATGGGGTCATTCCTATAGGTGTTCTGTAAGCAGTCCTATAGGCCTACAAAGCATAATCTAGTTTGATTGACCAATCCTTTCTATTTGGATTAACAGTTTTTTTCAACATTCTTTTAATTTCACGATTGGATAATTCAACCAAACCACTTGTCTGCGGATGATAAGCAGTAGCAATGCGATGATTAAGATGATATTTCTTTGCTAACTTCCCAATAATTGCATTTCTAAAATGACTTCCCCTATTAGTTATGATTACTCTTGGTATTCCAAATCTGCAAATTATATTCTTTTCTAAAAACTTTGCAACACTTTGAGCATCACATCGAGGTAAAGCAATAGCTTCAATCCATTTGGAAATATAGTCTACTGCTATCAAAATATAAACATTTCTGAAAGATGGTGTAAATGGTCCCATAAAATCTAGTCCCCAAAAATCAAATATTTCAAGTTCCAACATATAATTGAGGGGCACCTCATTTCTTCTAGAAATATGGCCTACACACTGACATCCATCACAATTTTTAATATAAACATTCACATCCTTAAAAATTATAGGCCAATAAAATCCCGATTCTAATATTTTATATGCAGTTTTATCACTTCCAAAATGTCCCCCATAATCTGAATCATGAAATTTCTGAATAATTTCATAAGTCTCTTCCAAAGGTACAAATCATCGAATTATAAGATCCTTTCCTTATTTATATAAAAATGGATCATCCCAAAAATAAGTCTTAGCATCAGACAAAAATTTCTTCTTTTCATGGTATGTCAAACCATAGGGTATAATATTACTAACAATAAAGTTTACTATGTTTGCATACCACGAAACACGTAATTCTTTAACAGTGAACAATTTTTCATAAGGAAAATGTTCATTAATTTCTTCAATATCACAGAGAGCTTTTTCAATTTCAAGCCTAGACAAATGATCAGCAATTTGATTATCAGAACCCTTCCTATCTACTATCTCAAAATCAAATTCTTGGAAAAGAAGAATCCATCTTATCAGTCTTGGTTTTGCATCATTTTTCTTCATTAAGTATTTAATAACAGAATGATCAATATGAACCACACATTTAGTTCCAATTAAATATGATTGAAATTTATCAAAGGCAAATAATATAGCAAATAACTCTTTCTCAGTAGTGGTATAATTAATTTGAGCTTCATTAAGAGTTTTACTAGCATAATAAATTACTTTGAAAATTTTATCATATTTCTGACCTAAAACAACACCAGTAGCTTAACCACTAGCATCACACATTAATTCAAAAGGTTTTTCCCAATTTGGTGAAATTATTATAGGTGCAGTGATTAGTTTTTCTTCTAATGTTTCAAAGGCTTTGAGGCAATCATCATCAAAATTAAAAATTACATCCTTTTCTAGTAAACATCATAAAGGTTTTGTAATCCTTGAAAAGACTTTGATGTAATGCCTGTAGAATCTAGCATGTCCTAAAAAACTTCTAATTCCCCTTACATTGGTTGGGCAAGGTAAATTAGATATAACTTGAATTTTCGCAGGATCTACCTCGAAACATTTTTCTGAAATCTGATGTCCCAAAACAATTCCTTCTGCTACCATAAATTGGCATTTTTCCCAATTAAAGACCAAATTAGTTCCTATACAGCGTTTTAGAACTTTAGATAGATTTTCTAAACACGATTCAAATGAAATCCCAAACACTGAAAAGTCATCCATAAAAACTTCAATCCCTTTTTCAATCAAATCACAAAAAATAGCCATCATACATCTCTGAAATGTAGCAAGGGAATTACATAAACCAAAGGGCATTCTTCTAAAAGCAAATGTACCATAAGGACTAGTAAACGTAGTTTTCTCTTGATCCTCAGGAGCAATTTGAATTTGGTAGTAACCAGTATATCCATCCAGAAAACAAAAGTATTTATGCCTAGCCAGTCTATCCAACATTTGATCTAGAAAAGGGAGTGGAAAATGATCTTTTCTTGTGACAAGGATTAATTTTCTATAAGCAATGCATATTCTCCACCCTGTAACTTGTCTTGTTGGTATCATTTCTTTTTTCTCATTAACAGTCACAGTTACTCCTCCTTTCTTAGGAACACAGTGAATCGGACTAACACATGCACTATTTGAAATAGGGTAGATAATTCCATCATCCAACCATTTTAAAATTTCTTTCTTAACAACGTCTTTCATGATAGGATTTTATCTCATTTGGGGATCAGCTCGCGGTTTGCAATTATCTTCCATAAGAATTCTATACATACAAATTGAATGACTGATTCCTTTAATATCAGCAATTCTCCATCCAAAGGCCTTCTTGTGCTTCTTCAAAATTTCAAGCAAGGTCTCTTCTTCTTTTTTAGTTAATTGAGAGGAGACTATAACAGGCAAGGTTGAGAATTCACCTAGAAAAACATACTTCAAATGATCAGGAAGCATTTTTAACTCAAGTTTAGGAGGTTTTTCAATTGATGGACCATAAGATTTATCTTTCTCAGTCATATCGAACAATTCAAAACTTTCATGAACAAACTTTAAATCTTCCTCTTGAAAATATTCAGAATCAAATAACTCCTCTTCTTGCTTATACTCTAATTCTTCTCTTTCAGTTTCTCTTCATAAGTTGATTTGAAATGACATTTACTTAAATATTCAATAAGATCCATCCTATAAAACTCATCTTCTTTACCTCTAGAAGGATAGTTCATTGATTTTGAAATATTAAATGTAACAGTCTGATCATTAACCCTCATTGTTAATTCCCATTTTTGCACATCTATCATGGCTTTGCCTGTAGCTAGAAAAGGTCTCCCCAAAATTATGGGTATCTCTTTATCTTCCTCCATATCTAACACAATGAAATCCACAGGAAAAATAAATTGATCCACTTTTACCAAAACATCTTCTATAACTCCTTTAGGATATGTGATCGAACGATCCGCTAATCGCAGAGTTACGGTAGTTGAGGTTATTTCTCCTAGTCCCGACCTTTTGAATATTGATAGAGGCATAAGGTTAATGCTTGCACCCAAATCACATAAAGCTTTTCCACAAAATCTTTTTACGATTGCACATGGAATTGTGAAACTACCAGGATCTTTAAATTTTTCAGGAAGCTTTTTCTGAATTATCGTACTGCACTCCTCACTAAGTGCAACAGTCTCATTTTCTTCAAACTTCCTCTTTTTATTAAGAATATCCTTCATAAATTTTGCATAGCTTGGCATTTGTTTTAGGGCTTCAACAAATGGAATATTAATGGTAAGCTTCTTTAATATCTCTAAGAATTTTAAAAATTGCTTATCCAACTTTTGTTGACGAAGTCTCTGAGGAAATGGAGGTGGTGGTTTTTCTAAATCAACCTTAGGTGGAGAAATAGGTCTTTCCAAACCTTTTTGAGCATCCTCTTTAGGTCTTTCAATCTCTTATTTCTCTACTTTAGTTTCTTTTTAAACTCTACCTTCCACTTCTTTTCCACTTCTAAGTTGAATTGCCTTCACTTGTTCTTTATTCTTTTCTCTTGGATTCACTTCAGTATTACTTGGAAGCATTCCTTGGGATCTATTACTTAAGGCATTTGCAATTTGTCCCAACTGATTTTCAATATTTATGATGGTTGCTCCTTGAATTTGTAATTGATTTCCCATATGTGATACTACTTATTTCATAGACAACTTCTTCTCCTTATTTTGTAAAGCATTGTTATAACCTAAAGGATAAGTTAATCTATTATTATTATTAACTTGGTTGTTCCAATTCCCCAATGGGTTTACTTAGGTGTTCCCCCATTGTTAATTAACACCACCCTGATTATTGTTATTCCAGTTAAAATTTGGATGATTCTTCCAACCTGGGTTATAATAATTGGAATAAGGGTTGTTAGGTTTAATTATATAATTCACAGTTTCTGGTGAAGAATAAGAATCAATCATTTGGCCTAATGAATTTTCTTCAATCATGAGATTTAGTTGAGAAAAACTCATACCAAATTGGTCTTTCTTCCTTGATACAGTAGCAACTTGATTTGATATCATTGTAAAAGCATCATTTTCATAAACACTAGCTACCTTTTTAGGATTTAACGTTTCAGAAGGCCATTGAAAATTATTAGTAGCTATTTCTTCAATTAAAGCATAAGCATCAGAAAATGGTTTAGACATTAATGATCCACCAGTAGCAACATTGATGATTGATCTAAGAGATCCAACTAATCCGTTATAAAAAGTTTGAATTTTTAACCAATCTAGTATCTCATGATGTGGACATTTCCTGAGGAGATCTTTAAAACTTTCTAATGCTTCATATATTGATTCCCCTTCAAACTGACAAAAAGATGTTATATTATTTCTCAACTTAGCATTCTTAGATGGTGGAAAATATTTAGCAAGGAACTTTTGTGACAGTTCACCCCAAGTTCTAATTGATCCAGGTTGTGACGAGTGTAACCATATTTTAGCTTTATCCCTTAGTGAGAAAGGAAAAAGTCTAAGTCTAATAGCATCATCTGAAACACCACCATATTTAAAAGTAGCACACAACTCCAAAAAATTAGCAAGATGCAAATTTGGATCTTCAGTTGTTGCTCCCCGAAACTGATTATTAGACACCATTTGGATAATAGCAGGTTTAAGCTCAAAAGAATTAGGAGCTACAACAGGGTTTTGAATACTAGCACGAAGTTCATCTACTGTAGGGTAACATAATCTCTTAAAGGTCTTAATTCTTGATGGATGCCTACATTTTGATCTTGATGATTTTCCATTTCTTGAATATTTTTATTTTTTTCTGTATTTTTAATTTTTTTTTATTTTTCTGATAGTTTTTTCTAATTCAGAATCTTAAGGCACAAGTCCTTCAGAACCTGAACTACACATACAATAATAAAACAAAACAAAACACAACACACTAACAAAAACAAAGAAAAGTAAAAATTTAAAATTTCTTAATCATCTTTAAAATGCAATTTAATTGTTTTCCCCGGCAACGGCGCCAAAAACTTGATCCTCGATAAATGCAACGACGCCAAAAACTTGGTATCGTACTGTAAATGCAACGACACCAAAAACTTGACTCCGCTGGATAAATGCGCTGATGATTTTAGATATGTAAATTATGATTTTATAATATGGAATACTACGCAAGTATACGTATCGTTTATCATGTAATATAGGACTTTTTGATTAAGCCCCGAGATATCAAACCCACAACAAAAATGTAAAATCTTTAAAGAAATCAGAAAAATTATCTTTTTACTTTTTGTTATGGCTTTTGAAAGTATGTGTTGATTTTGAAAGGTTTTGAAAGTTGATTTGTCTTTTGAAATTTCCTTAATAAAATGTTAAGCAAGAAATTAAAATTATAATAACTAAAAAAAACACTGGATGTAAAATACAATTAATTAGAATATCTTTTTCTTTCCTTTTATGAAGTAGTAATAATTCTTAAAGTATTGTTGTAGAAGTATTTAAATTTGTTGTGACAAATAGAAGCAAATGTGTTCTTTACCCTTACTTGGTTCTATAAAGAACATAGGTTAATTTGAAAGTTTTATTATTTTGAACATGGTTAGGCAGAGAGGATACCAGTCTCTCACTCTAGAGTTTCCTCGATTCCCACCACCTAGGGGCTAACCTCTCATAACAAAACTCAAAACTTCAAACCAAATTAGGGGGTTTTAGCCTGTCACTCTAAAATCCTCTAAATTTATTCCCTTACATAAAAATATCTTCTAATATTACATTCAATTATATGGGCTACAATTCTCACCCATATAATTGCATGTGATTCTTGCTAACTTTTATGAGACAATACTGCATTGGATCTTACATAATCTCAAGAAATTTTACAACTTAACAGGCCAAATTAAGAAGTAAACAATGTTTTTAGAATCAATCTTCACAACTTCTTCCAACTTTTAAATACTTATACTTTCCACTACAATTCTTTATAAATTAATTACTTCTCCATTTAAGAAAGAAAAAGATAAAGTAAACTACTCAGAATTCATTGAGAAAGTACAAAAACACATTGATTTGAAATTAAAAATAATAAGAAAAATAACAAACAAAAGCAAGTATTAATAAAAAGAATAAAAGTGAACACTTATCTGAAAATCCTCTCCACAAGACTGAGGATGTTCCTCTGAAACTTTGACTCTTCGCTAAACTACTCCTCATAGCAAGTCTCCCAACTCTGATGACTCAGCATACGAATTTTAGACTTCAATAAAAACTAAACTAAAAGAAAGAAAATAAGTGGGAAGAAGAAGGCTTCACTCCGACCCTTTTCTCCTTTCTACTCTCTACTCCTACTCTTAATAAAAACTCTCACAAAAAAAAAGTCAAATACTGTAAAAACTCTCTTCAAAAGGCAAGTGTAAAAGCACTTAGTCATTCCTAAGAATCTCTTTAAATAGTAAACCAAATGCTGCCTTGTTATCTCTTCAAAATGTGTCCAGATTCGATGTATCTACCAAGGAACTCACCCCTTCATTCAAACTTGCAGCCCAAAGGAAGTTATGGTAGTTACCACCAAGAGTTGCATCTCATCCCCTTTGAAATTGGCACAAAATTCATTTAAATTTTGATTTTTAACTATGGCGGCTAAGCGCCGGCCCAACGGCGCTTAGCCGTCAGTGCTAAAATTTTGATTTTTTATTATTTTTGCTCCAAATTTGATCTAATTTTGCTCCTTTCATCATGACTATTCATTTTCATCATACCTTCAAGAAAAATACAAATACCTTCCCTTAAAGTGAAATATCATTAAAAATAGGTATAAAAATGTGCATAAAAAATACTTTATATTTTAGGTGTATCAGCTTGTAAAATAGTTATTCAGTAATGCAACTTTTAAGGAAATGTATTTTAATAATCTATTTTTATTAGATGCTTCCAGGTGATAGATAGTTGCTTAAACTAATAGAATACTAAAGAAATATGTTCCTTGTTGGCACTTAATTTATTAAATAATTCTATCAATTCTTCTACTTCTTATGTCATTATCTTCATTTTACTTTTCTTTTTCAATGAAATAGAAGCATGTTTAGGAATCTAGATTTGATTAGATATTCTATTATTTTATTAATGTGATGGTATTTTCACTGGTTCTTAATTTACTTTGCAAATGGATCACTTGCATTTTTAAAATTTGTAGTGAAATCTTAAAGACCTGACTGTGGGCTAAGATCTCTTAACTAGTGAGTACCACATTTTACGTTGGAAAATCAAAAGTATTTGACTGAGGGGGAGTGAAAATAGAAAGGGAGATAAGATTTGATGGATGTAGAATTGAATGTTTCTAGAGTGATAGGCTAGATTCATCAATTTGGTCAAAAGGGAGGAAAAAGGATCACTAGTATGTCCTATAGAGAGGGCACAGTGAGTAATTTAGAAGTAAGAGACTACAACCTACCTAGCACTACTAATAACACCCTTACACCAACATTTAGATTAGCTAATGTTCTTTATACCTTAACCATAGGGTAAAGAATAGATATGGTCCTATTTGTCACTACTACATTAAAATCTAAGCATTTCATTTCTACGCATTATCTAGGTCATTGCACGAGTAGAGTAGTCTTTAATATCTCAAAATTTTCCAAATCAATTTATCCAAAAAAATTATATTTATATTTAAGATTTTCATTTAAGAATAGTTTTTAGAAAAACCACTTTAATCGACATTCCAAACTAAGTTTTGATAGTATTTGACTAGAATGAGCCTAAAGGATTTCTTACCTCGCTTCTCTGTGGGATCGATACTGGGGTTTTAAAAGAAAGTCTTATATTACTTGAAACATTACGTATACTTGCATAGTACCCCTAGTGTGTAAACTAATTTCAAAATTTTACAACATTTTAATTTTGCATGCTAGCCTCAATTTATAAATTGGACCAAGTTTTTGTCCATCTTTAGGGAACTTAAATTATTGCGTAATTTTTAGTCAGGTTAACTAGCTAATACAACCAGAGAGCAAATATAAGTCTAGTCACAACGAGAAGTTTAGTAATCACCTCCCTCATGGCACAGTTCAATAAAAGCAATCCACATTCAATCCAAGCATACACAAACAACATCAAACAATAACACAACAAAAAATAACACAACACACTAAAACCACTAATAAACACACAAATACATACCTTGGGTTGTCTCCCAAGAAGCACTTGATTTAACGTCGTCAGCTCGACAAATCCATGTCTTTACTCAGGTTAACCCAACATTAAAACCTCATTAATTATATGTTTATTTCCACCTATATAAAGTTTAAATCTTTATCCATTGACTTTAAATATCCAAATACTTTTAGGATATTTAATATTAATTGCACCTAAAGGATAAACTTCAATTGTAGTATCATCATCACCTTTACCACCCAGACTGCCAACATACGCAAGCTTGGTGACCATAGGTGGCATTAAAAAATATCCTCAATTTTTCACAAGGATTTGAACCTTATTCAAGAATCTAATTCTTAAGCGTTGGGTTTTAATGTAGGATAAGTAGTGTAGAGAGTTTTGACCTAGAATAAGTTGTGTAGGGTATTTTATTAGAATTGATGAATTAACTGTTTCTGAGACATATCTTGGTGGTCCCTATAAGTTTTGATGATGATTTCCTTCAACAATGTATAATAAGTTCAAATTTCCTTTGAAACATCCAAAATGTTCATAAAGGTGTTTGAGGAATAACCCTAAACAACTTTAGAATTTTGGGCCATTTCAAGTTCATTTGAACTTATTACATCATTGACTTAATAAATCCTCATTAAGTTAAATTCTAGATGTAATTTTTTAACTTATGCTCAGTGAACTTTAGTATTTTTTAATTAATCCATGAGTAAGGTAACTCCATTATGTTTTAAGAATTATTTGAGTAAGCACCCTTAGGGGTAAGCTTAGTCATTGAAGAATTTCATAATCTTTTCTTTAATTGGATTTGAGCTTGTAGTGTTTTAAAGATGTTTATAATTAATTTTTATCTCTATTCCAAACCTGATTAAATGATTTTAGATCAAGTCTAGTTCCTATTAAGCTCTTAGATACCTTAAGGGTACATTTGTAATTTTGAAAAATTTAAGCTCTTGTTGAATTATCATTCCACCATTATCTTGGGGCTTCCAATGAGTGATTTATTATCTTCCTAACTCGAGCCCCTCATATCAGGATCTTCTACACTTAATTAACTTCCAAACTACAACAATTTGGAAAATTACAAATTTACCCTTTTGTAGAAAGTGACATGAATTGTTTTTACCCTTTACCCTCTGTGTTTCAATCATCCTAGAGGATTAATTATTCTAAATATTACAATTTTACCCTTGGTTTAACCTAAATTCTTAATTATAGTATGAAAATCCAAATTACAGTTTTACGCCTAAGGTTTCTTACTTCATAATTCCTTTGATGTAATCCAAAAGACTTTACAACTTTGTTGCCACCCTACTCATGGGTCAATCCATATGATAAGAATTATATTTTTTCTAATTTTTATTTAATTTTTAATAATTATTTAAAACAAAAAAAAGAAATTTTTTCAATTTTAATTAATTTAATTAGCTAAAAAATACTCATTGTCCTTAGGAAATTCTTAGAAAGTTTACATAGGTCACAGGACTACTTAGAACAATTTTCCTGAATTTTTGAACTATATTTTAATTTTTAAATGATTTTAGTGAATAAATAAATAGAAAATATATTTTTGCTTTAAAAAATCATTTTATATTCTTTTATTGGCCTCAATGACTTTAGAGAACATAGAGAATTTTTTTTATATTTTTCTATTTTTTATTTTGTTTTTTATAATTATTTTATTAAAAAAATTTGACAAAAATACATTTAAGTACTATAAACATACTTTTACTCCTTTAAAATTTTATAAGCATATTTTTAAGTCATTCGTTGTGATCAGGATGATGTCTACGATTATTTGAAATATTTTCATATTTGTGTGAATTTTCAGTATTATTAGTTGTTTTAAATTAGAAAAATGCTTAAAAAATCAACTTTTCCTAACTTCAACTTTACTTTTCATAGGTTCCATTAGTCTCAAGGAATACTCCAAACCAATTTTCACAATTTTCTGATTTTTTATTTATTTTCTATAATTATTTTAAGCCAAGATTTTTATTTGTTTGGAAAATACATTTTATATTAAAAATATTATTTTTGACTTTCAAATTTTCCAGAGGCTTTGAAATACTATTTTCTTCATTTTGAGATATTTTGATAATTTTTTAATGTATTTTTATTTTACTAATTTTTACTAATTTTTATTGATTTTAAAATAGGCTTTAAAGTCCATTTTATTCATGAAAGAAAATTTATTTTTACGCTTAAATACACGGTGAAATTGAGTTTTGGCTTGATGAAATTAACATTGGAATGATTTTCGTAGAAATTTGGGGAAAATTAGGAATTTTGGTGAAATTTGGTTATTTTGGTAATTCTTGAAAATTAAGGCCAATTTGGTAAGTTTTGAGAAGTGTGGAGTATTTTAGATTAATAGGGAAAGTTGAAGGAAGTTAAAATAATTTTGGATCAAAAATGGGTATTTGGGGCTTTAAAGGCATTTTGAGAATTTTTTGCAAAATTTATCAATTTTAGGAAATTTGGGTCAATTTGAGCAATTTTAATAATTTGAAGTGGATCAGGATGATTCTTGGTGAAAATTAGGAATTTGGAGAATTCTAGGTATTTTAGGTTTTTAGGAGGTATTTGGTAATTTTCAAAAAATTTAGGGGGTAGAAGCCGAGTTGGATGTTTTGGTGGAATTAAAATTGATTAAGTAGGGTGATCTTACAAACCATGAATAGCTCCCTGAAGCTATAAAATCCATCAGAGAACTCATTTTGAATCCCCCACATGTTGGACCTAGACATTTTATCCAAGGCTAAGGGCTTACATGAGTTTTCAAAAAGAGTTCGGAGTTAGGTCAAGTGTTAGTGATTTTAGGGTTTGGGGATGTATTGAGAATATTATGGGTTTAAGTGTCTGTGAGTGTGAGCAATCCTGAGCCACCCAGGTTGCCCTAAGGTCATTTTGAACCTATAGAAACTCACTCTTGAGTCTTCACATGTTGGTCTTAGCCATCGTAGCTAAGACTAAGGCTTGGGACCACCCATGTGGGACTTCACAAGAGTATTCAAGAAGTGTCTTAAATTTCTATTTGGGAGAGTTCCATCACTAGACATCTAAAATAATCCATAGAAAGGTCCTAAGGCTAGATCCTAGGCTTCTAGAAAAGAGAATTAGACCTCATCAAAAATGAGGTCAACTAATGCACCCCAAATAGATGTTGTGTGCAGACCAGGCATGTCACATGTATTGGTGTTGACTAATGTGATTGAAAACTAACACAGTCACTTAAGTAGACATAGTTAGAGTGGACATAAGTAAAGAATCAAATTTAAGATTTGAGCAAACTGGATTCAGATTGAAGTTGTTGAAGAGATTACGCTAGCGAATTAGCAGGTGTATTTTAGAATTGTAGCTATGAATTTAAGTCATATAGTTGGAAAGTAGTTTATGGATTTGTGTTGTGATCTTTTATTCGATTGTCTTTGTGAAGGGGTGTTTTATGAATTTAGAGTGGCAACCATTTGGATTCATCGTCGGGGATCTGATGGTCTTGGTAAATTTGACTTGCTTTATTTCTTTTTTATTTTTGATCTTGATTTTGATTTTGAATTTGATTTTGATTTTTTTTAAATTTCAAATTTAGGTAAGTGAGGAGACCGGGTTGAGATGGAAAGCAGAAGGAATCACATCCAACTTAAAGATCGCTTGAGGAAAAGTAGCAAAAATGGGGATTACAGTATGTTGAGTAGGAAGGTTTGAATACTTGGTATTCCGCCCAACATAATAGTGGAAGGGATGTGACATTAGGGAGGAAGGTTTAGAGACTTAGTATACCAACCTAAGAGATGACAAAAGGTTGCACTCCGGTGGAAAGGAAGGTCTAGGACCACCTGGTATTCCAACCCAAACGGAAGTGAAAGGATGCCACATTAAAAAGGGAGTTTGTAGACTTGGTATCCCAACCTAAGAGGTGAAGGATGGCTGTGCTATGTTGGGAAGGAAGGTCCCATGGGACTTGGTATTCCAACCCAAGTGGAAATGAAAAGATTCCACATTAGGAAGGGAAGTCCGGAGACATTGTATCCCAACTTAAGAGGTGACAGATGGGTGCACTTCGTTGGGAAGGAAAGTCCTAGGGAACTTGGTATTCCAACCCAAGCTGAAGTGAAAAGATGCCACGTTAGAAAGAGAGGTCTGGAGACATGGTATACCAACCTAAGAGGTGACAGAAGGTTGCGCTCTGTTAGGAAATAAGGTCCCAGGGGACTTGGTATTCAAACAAAAGCGGAAGTAAAATCATGTCACATTAGGAAGGGAGGTTCGAAGACCTAGTATCCCAACATAAATGGTGACGAAAGGATGAAATCCATCAGGAGGGAAGGTCCTGGGGGAATTAGTATTCCAACCCAAATGGAAGTGAAAAGATCCCACAATAGGAAAGGAGGTAAGAAGATTTGGTATCCCATCCTAAGAGGTGATGAAAGGCTGCACTCTGTTGGGAAGAAAGCTCCCAGGGGACTTGGTGTTCTAACCCAAGCAGAAGTAAAAAGATGTCATAATATGGAGGAAGGACTAGAGACATGGTATCCCAAACTAAGAGGTTACGGAAGGCTGAACTCCGTTGGGAAGGAAGGTCCCAGGTGACTTGGTATTCTAACCCAAGCAAATGTGAAAAGATGCCACATTAGGAAGGGTGGTCTAGATACTTGGTATCCCAACCTAAGAGGTGACGAAAGGTTGCACTCCGTTGGGAAGGAAGGTCTTATGGGACTTGGTATTCCAACCCAAATAGAAGTGAAAAGATGCCACATAAGCAAGGGAGGTTCAGATACTCATTATCTCAACCAATGAGGTGACGAAAGGATGTCAAGTTGGATGAGGATATCTTGCACCATTTAATGGGGGTTTTACTCCTATCTAAGAGTGCCATGTGTTGTGTGAGTTTGTTGAAAAGCTGTGAATATGAAGTTGTGGAGGTGAAGATTGTGGAGAGTGCAGAGTAGTGCTAACACTTATGAGTATGCAGATTTTGTGTCGTCGATGTTTGTGGTGAATCGTAAGTGTAGAGATTAATGAAACTTCATGTAGAGAGTGATTTGTGATGTTAATGTCAATATTTTGGTGAGATTATTGAATTTGTGAAGGTGCTTCAAATTTGATGATTGCAAAGAGTGCAGAGTCGTATTATAGCATATTTTCTCTTGTTTTGTTAATTTTCTTGTCATTTCATATCTTCATTTTAATTTTATTTGAAGTTGGTTTAATTTTTAGTTGTTGTCAATGTTATCTTGTGTGTTGTTTATTGCACACCTTTTATATCATTCTTTATTCATTGGTATTTGTAGACCGAATCCAAGATTTAGTACAAAAGCATTAAATCAATCACACGTAGTGGCAAAAGCAAAGCTTTATTGATTTCTGAAATCTGATACATCAAAATGATCTAATCAAACTGTCAGATGTACACCAAGAAATGTAAGCAAGTAATATATGCCTCTGATGCGAAGTCTGTCTCTAAAACATCTGTCATGCTTCCCAGCTACTAGGGGCAGTGTAAAGACCAACCCTCCTCATAAGTTACACTCTGGGATAGAAGTCTGCTTGCATACTCTTAGAGTTATGCTATCTTCACAACTTCAAAGGTTGCAGTCCCTCTAGAAAGATCACTTGGATCTTTATCAATGATATTAACTAGTCATTAATCTTTCAAAGTGCCAAAGATATCCTTTTATGGGAAATAATTTTAGTAATTCTCCTTTTAAAAACATGTTATCCTAATGTACAATAGATCATTTGTGCATGGAGCACCATATACTTACAAGTAACCTACATGTGATGTCCTTATTATAATGCTTAGTATCATATGATCCTTTCAATAAACTAAGTCTTTAGCTATTTAAGCTAGCTTAATGATTATAGGTGAATGATCTTCAACCTCTAGAGCCTTCCTAACTCTTGGAAAAGAGCACAAATATCAACAAAAACTTCATTAATTTAAATGTAAATATAAAATGCTATAAACATATCATTTTATTTTCTTATATGGTTATCTCTAAGTGTTTGATATTATAAAATTGTACTAAAATTAAATTTAATTCATTATGGGAACTAAACATCTAAAACAGGCGTAGGAATACATGTTAAATTACATTAAATCTTATGTTTGATAGTAATTATTCCATTTTATTCTATAAAATATTTTGTTTAGCACATTTCACCA
Source organism: Papilionanthe hookeriana x Papilionanthe teres (assembly GCA_022702705.1). Lineage (NCBI taxonomy): Eukaryota > Viridiplantae > Streptophyta > Magnoliopsida > Asparagales > Orchidaceae > Papilionanthe > Papilionanthe hookeriana x Papilionanthe teres. Next base: position 154,954,777 of record CM040424.1, read on the forward strand.
TTATTAACTTAAAGTAAGCAAAATTCATTTACTTATTTAAAATTTTGAAGGTAAGGTTATCTTTTAACATTTAATCAGGTCAGCACTACAACCTTATTATTCATAAAAAATTCTGTTATAAAGTAATATTTAGCATATATGTTTTTAAAATGATACATTAGAATAGAAAAAATACATCATTCTCACCCTTTCAGAGTTTTATTCAAGGATATTGAATATCAAAGTATTGTGATTCCATGCTATGAAGATCATGAAGTAGATAAAAGGTAATCTTATAAGGGTTTCATTTATATTTAGGGTACTGATGTGAATAAAATATGTGATGAATTTCTTGCATGTTTTTCCTCGTTACTACATAATTTATGTTGATTCTGCGTGGGAAAAGTATTTATGTTCTTTTTTGTGCGAGTTACAGCTTTGATTTTGTTTTAGTATGAAAAGGGATTAAATTTAAGTAATAGAGGCGATTAAAGGACCCAACATACTAGCATAGATGAGATAGCATGCCCACACTGATGACATAGCTTGCCCGCGTTGTTTCAGCTCATCCGCAACTGATTCACACTATACCCATGCTATTGCAACCTGAGCTTAAACTGCTCGCTTCACAATGCACCCATGCCCAGTAGCTAAACAAAATTTGGAAGAAGATTTATTTCATTTGTTGAGCTTCTCCTATATGTATGATCATTGGGACGATTATAAGTCATCTTGGATGGCTAGAGGCTAGATGTAAAGAGACTTTTGGGTGAGAGAAAGTGCTCCTATAGGGTTTTCTTACTCTCTTTAGGTTCAAATCATAAAGGTTATTTTTCTTCTCTTTTCTCTTCTTCATTCTTGTTGTTCTTGAGAGATTATTGTATGAAAGAGGGATCTTCTAGTATTATGAAGAAGACAAGCATTATTGTAAGCTATAGATTTCTTTATTTCTTGCAACAATGATCTGCATTGATTTCTTTATTTTTGTTCTTTCTGTCATTTATGGCTAAATCTCTTTTCTATCTCTAAGATATAGGGTTCGTAATTTTTCTATAATTTATGGAGATGTTTTACATCTAATTTTTCCAAGATTTCATGTGCTTATGTTTTTTGTTTCCCTTTGAGATATCATGTACTCTTAATCTGGCTAATTATGATGTTAAAATGATAATTAGAATATACCAATTCTATCAAAATTATTTGTATAACCTATTGATACACCTAAAATATATAGTATTTTTATGCACATTTTTATACCTATTTTTAATGATATTGCACTTTAAGAGAAGGTATTTTATGTTTTTTTTGCAGGTATGATGAAAATGGATGTTCATGGTGAAAGGAGCAAAATTGGATCAAATTTGGAGAAAAAATAATGAAAAATCAAAATTTTGGCACTGACGGCTAAGCGCCGCTGGGCCGGCGCTTAGACGCCACAGTTAAAAATCGAAATCTATATGTATTTGGCGCCAATTTCAAAGGGGATGAGATGCAACTTTTGGTGGTAACTACCATAACTTCCTTTGGGCGGCAAGTTTGAATGAAGGGGTGCGTTCCTTGGTAGATACATCGAATCTGGACACATTTTGAAGCGACACCAAGGCACCTTTTGGTTTACTACTTAAAGAGAGTCTTAGGAATGACTAAGTGCTCTTCCACCGCATTTTGAAGGGTCTTTTCACTGTTCTTCTTCTGCTTTTCCTCTTGCATTTTGAAGAAAGTTTTTACAGTATTTTACTTTTATTTTGTGAGAGTTTTCATTAGGAGTAGGAATAGAGAGTAGAAAGGAGAAAAGGGTCTGAGTGAAGTCTTCTTCTTCCCACTTCTTTTCTTTCTTTTAGTTTAGTTTTTATCGAAGTCCAAGTCTGTATTCTGAGTCATCGGAGTTGGGAGACCTGCTCTGAGAAGTAGTTTAGCGAAGAGTCAAAGTTTCAGAGGAACTTCCTTAATCTTGTGGAGAAGATTTTCATATAAGTGTTTACTTTTAAACTTTTTATTAATACATGCTTTCATTTGTTATTTTTCTTATTGTTTTTAATTTCAAATCAATGTGTTTTTGTATTTTCTCAATGAATTCTGAGTAGTTTACTTTATCTTTTTCTTTCTTAAATGGAGAAGTAATTAATTTATAAAGAATTGATGTGGAATGTATAAGTGTTTAAAAGTTGGAAAAAGATGTAAAAGATTGATTCTAAAAACTTTGTTTACATCTTAATTTGGCCTGTTAAGTTGTAAAATTTCTTAAGATTATGTAAGATACAATGCGGTATTATCTTATAAAAGTTAGTAAGAATCACATGCAATTATATTTGTGAGAATTGTAGTCCATATAATTGAATGTTATATTAGAAGATATTTTTATGGAAGGGAGTAAAATTAGAGGATTTTAGAGTGACAGTCTAAAACCCCCTAATTTTGTTTGAAGTTTTGAGTTTTATTATGAGAAGTTAGCCCCCAGGTGGTGAGAATCGAGGGAACTCTAGAGTGAGAGACTGGTATCTTCCCTGCCTAACCAAGTTCAAAATAATAAAAATTTCAAATTAACCTATGTTCTTTATAGAACCAAGTAACGGTAAAGAACACATTTTCTTCTATCTGTCACAACAAATTTAAATACTTCCACAACAATACTTTAAGAATTATTACTACTTTATAAAAGGAAAGAAAAAGATATTCTAGTTAATATTATTTTACATACAGTTTTTTTTTTAGTTATTATAATTTTAATTTCTTACTTAACATTTTATTAAGGAAATTTCAAAAGACAAATCAACTTTCAAAACCTTTTAAAATCAACACATACTTTCAAAAGCCATAACAAAAAGTAAAAAGATAATTTTTTTGATTTCTTTAAAGATTTTACGTTTTCCCTGTGGGTTCGATATCTCAGAGCTTAATCAGAAAGTCCTATAATACTTGATAAACGATACGTATACTTGCGTAGTATCCCATATTATAAAATCATAAGTTTCATATCTAAATCATCAGCGCATTTACCAGACGGTACCAAGTTCTTGGCGTCGTTGCATTTATCGGGGATCAAGTTTTCGACATCCATGTTGACCTCATTTTTGATGAGGTATTCTCTTCTTCTTTTTAGTACTTAGGATCTAGCCTTAGGCTTTTCCTTTCGACTATCTTAGAGGACTAGAATCGGGACCCACCACTTAGAAATTCAAACCACTTCTTAACTCCCGCAAACTCCACAAACTTGACTATAGACCCCTAATCACCTAGAGGGTTGAAATCAAATGTGGAAGTTTAAAGGATGAGTTCCTATGGGACTCTTCGGCCTCGGGACCGCCTCCAGGTGGCACGGTGTCAGTGAGGACCGACTTACACACACCTTACACTTATACACTACACTTTCACACACCTCCTAAAACCACACCCATACCCAACTTGACCTCCCGACTCATAAAGGTGATTCACATGGATGGTCCTTAACCCCTAAGCCCTCGCGTAGAGGGTTAGGAACAACATAGTGGATGCCTCAAATGAGTCCCTTCATGGCTCATGTGGGCTTGATATGGCTTCAAGGCTCAACCAAAATGATTTTATTCCACTTACATTTACCCAATCTTCAATTTTCCAAATTTTCAATTTTTGACCCCCGGGACCCTACACCCGCCTAGCCTACCCAAAACCCTTGAAATCCTCCAAAATTTCCAAATCACCCAAAATTCCTCAAAACCAATCCCAAACATTTCCACATTACTCAAATTGATCATCCATAGACAAAAATACCAAAAATTCCAAAAAATACCAAAAATTCCAAAAAATACCTCCCAATACCCTCCAAATACCCAAAATACCCCTCTTGACCCAAAAATCCAAAAATTCAGAAAATTCCCAGAAAATACCAGAAAATCCCAAATATTTCTAATTTCATTTTTTTCAACTACACCATTTTCCAATTTTGTCAATTTACCCCACTTTTGTCAGATCCCCCAATTTGACCCATTTTAACCCAAAGTGAACCCAATGTCAAACCAAACCTACCCAATTGACCCAAATTCTGGTCCAATTCAATTCTAAACTTCCATTCAACATTCCCAACACCAATCTAGACCAAATCCAAGTCTAATTTGATTGACATTTGGATCCAATTTCACTTTTGGCCTTAAAGCCCAATTTGGACCCATGACCCAAACCTAACCCAAACTCACCCAATTCAACTCCAATTAACCCCAAATCTTTTCCAAACCTCCCTTAACATCCCTACAAACAAAACACTAACATGATTTGCCAACATTTAGACCCAAACCCCACTTAAATTCAACCCAAAACCAAAAAGCCCATTTTTGACCTAAACCCAAACCTAACCCAAATAAGCCCAAACCCCAAAATCAAAACCAAACCAAAGCCAAAACTTCTTTGAAACACTCCCATAAACATTTCCCAACATTTATTTTACATCAATTTCAACCCTAGCCCAACATTGGCCCAAGTTTGCCCAATTTGACCTATATTGGCCCATTCACCAAAGAAGCCCAAATCCAACCCAATTCAAACCCAAATCACTCCCAATTTGCTTCAAGTCACTCATGACACATCCATGAGCTAAACCCAACAATTATTTGGCCCAAACTTTTACAAAATTCCCATCCATGAATTCATTCCGAAACTTAAAAGCCCACTTACATGAAACCTCCCTAAAGCTCATTTCCACCAAAATCCAAAGGGCCAAAATCAATCCAAAACCCATATGACAATTGCTCTACACCATATTTTCAATTAAATCAATCCATAAGTTTCAAAACTCATCATGAAGACATTCCAAATTAAGCCCCATACAAATTCCCATCAAAATACCAAAAGTTTCTTAAAATCCATTTCCATGAAATTGACTTGACTTTTCCCAAGCCAAAGGTGAGCCATGAAGCCATGCATGAGCCACATAGGAGCCATGAGAGCTATGGAATCTACTTTCCACCTCACCATACCCAAGATGGCAAGAGGAGGAGGCCCTTTCCATATTCTCTTAAGAGTGATTAACCACTTCCATGACTCCACTAAACCATGCTTAAACTTAATTATACTTGGATTGTGACTTGACCCCACTAATCAAGCTGATCCAAGTGACTTTCTCTTCAGCCTAAACCAAGCCTTAGGTGGTGCACCTAGCCCAAAGGGATGGGTTGACCAATTTGAGGCAAAATGAGCCCTTTCCCATTCCATTCTAATCCAAGCCTTTTCCACATGGCATTTTCCAATTGCCTACACTAAACCCCAGCCCTGACCCACCTGAACAAGATGGTGACCAGTGCCTGGCCAGCCAGCCACCAGGTCGTCGGAAAACTCCATGGTCGAGACCTTGGGAGGAGCCAAACTTTGGAATTCCACCTTGCTGAGCTGCCCCATGCCCAATGGCCACCATGACTGTTCTTCCCATGCCCGCAGAGCCGGTCGATCCCAACCCTTGGCCATCCCCGTGAGGCTCTCCGGCCACCTCTATTTAAACTCGACCCCCTCACGGCCATGGAGGAGAGTTGCACAAACCTTGCCGAAACTACGCCAAAATTGTTCCAAACCCTACTCCATACTTAGAGCGAGTTGATCCCCGGTGTCGATTTGCCCTAATCCCCACCGACGGAATCCGATTTCTCAGCCGAAATTTCACCCAAAACCGAGGACACTTTGCCACGGTGAGCCAATCCTCAAATTGATTGGTCCTACACCTTCACTTGGACCAAGAGGAGAAGTTTCCCACTGAAAGCCCCATCTCCGAGGCCACCCGGTTGTTCCGGCCTCACGAAGCTTTGTGATCGAGCTGTGGTCACTTTCATAGCTAGGCAATTCACCGGACCGGGAGACTTCATCCGGAGCTTCGTCGGGATCCAATCGAAGGTGACACAACCCTCGGATTGAAGCCACACTTCTCCGAGCAAAGGTATGAGCTAATTCTTCATCCCGAGCTTCGAACATTCTCCATTTTTATTGAGTCAATTTCATGCCACATAAACCATATGGATGTGTTCGTCTTCTCGAGACGAATCCATAGAGCATAAGAACGTTCAATTCGGTCAAGTATCGAGTAAGATCTTAGGCCCAGAAGACGGACGGCTCTCGGGTGAGGACGCTTGGGGACGATTAACGGATGCCGTTCAATTAATACACGCGCGGACGGACGGCCAGGATCGCGCCGGATGAGGAGATGGAACGATACAGCGGGCCCCCGGAGCGCTGAGTCGGATGGCGGCGTTGAATCAAAGAGCGCCACCCGGATTTTCGGAGCTGCCGAGGTTGACGCGGCGCCGCGTGCATAAATAGAAAATTAGGGTATTTTCTTATTTATTTAATTCCCTAAACTTCAAAAATCCATAACTTTGTGTAGGAAAATCAGAAAAATAAATTAAAAATACCCTCTTGCTCAGTGAACAGAGGAAAATAATGTGGAAAAGAAATCATTTAATTTCATCAAGCATTTTATTTTTAATGATTTATTTACTCTCTGCATTGTTTTAATTCTCCATGCATATAGAAAATTCACCATGGCATGAGACCATAGGGCTTTTGAAGCCTCTGAATTTGGGAACATTCCCTGAATTTTCCAAAGTCGAGAGCCATTCCTATGAGAAGTTATTGATTTTTCAAATTCATGTTGTTGTTTTGAGTATTTTAAATCCAATAATTAGCATGTTGTGAAATAAATTCTAGGAAAATTTGGTGATGTCTCTTATGACCAGAGGACCCTAGGAAAAATAGGTTTTGAACTAGTTCATTTAAAATAACCCTAATTGGCTTAAACACCCAAAATAGGTCCCTAATTAATTAGAGCTAATCATACATCAAATTGGCTGGAAATTAATTCTCCACTGACCTTTAGGATCAGAGGAACCCACCATAAAAATTTGAAGTCAATTGGACTTGGTTAGCCCTACTAAATGGGTTAATTAAGTCATTTAATCAATTTGAATTTCAAAAATTCATAACTTTCAAAATACCTTTCAAAAATTCACCAAATTGGTTTTGGAGCCTCTCCGATATCGAGGGAATTTAAGAAAATTAAAATTTCAATTTTCTAAAAAAGTTGATTTTTTTGGTATTATTTTAATATTTTAATAATTAAAAAATAATAAAAATCAAAAAAATGATAAAATTCACCAAAATGTCACATTTTGAATTTTAAGAACTTGGGAACAAACCCCATATTTTTCTTAGGTCTATTTAATGAGATATTAAATTTTAAAGCCCTAAGGTAATTTTAAAATTAAAAAAATATATTTTTTAGCATTTTCACTAAAATAATTCTAATAAATAAAAGAAAAATTAGAAAATTGTAAAAATTAGTTCTTTGATTTCCTTGATATCAGAGAGATTTTTGAAAAATATAAAATTTATTTTTCAACCTTTATTTTATTTTTAAAATAATTAATACTCCAAAATTTAAAATAATTATAATAAAATTAATATATTTCAAAAAATCACTAAAATTGGTCCAAGTGGTCCTCTGGTCATTAGAAATGTCTCATAATTTTCTTAAGGACAGAAACTTTCCCTTGGTCATATTATTAAATTTTCCTTGGAAATCCCTATTTTCCACCAAAAATAATTACATAAATAAATTAAATACAGAAAAATCACATTTTCTCCTCTCATGTCTTTATTGACATATGAGTGAAGTCACATAAAAATTTCAAGTTCATTTAAGCTCAAATTAGTGAGTTATGAAATTATTAAGCTTGAAGGGCAAAAATGGTAATTTAAAATTTTAACCTTTAATTAAAACTTTAGGTTTAATAAAATTCAAAGGTAAAATATTTAATCTTATTCTGATTTGGATGATTGAAATTTAAATAATTAAAGGGTAGAAACCTATTAAACAATTTAAAGATAATTAAAATAAACCTTAATTAAATAAATGATTAAATTTGGAAGAATAATAAAATTGGAATTATTAAAATAGGGTTATTATTAGGAAGAGATTTATCCTTTGATCTAAGAATCCCAAAATTAATCATATCAATAATATTTAATTCCTAATTAAAATGATAATTCAAATCTAAGTTTTAAAATATTAATGGACTTAATCATTAAAATTAAGTTAAAAGTTAAATTATTAAACTCTTTTTAAATTTTCAATTAAATTAAAATTAAAAATAAAATTAAATTAAAGATTGAATTAAATTAAATCAAACAAATAAAATTAATTTAAATTAAATTAAATCAATAAAATAAAATTAAATTAAATTGAATAAATTAAATTAAAGTGAATTAAATTTAATTAGAATTAAATTAAATTAATTAAATAAAATTAAATTAAAAAAATAATAAATAATTAAATTAAATTAAATTAAATTAAATTAAATTGAATTAAATAATCTTAAATTAAATTAAATTAAATTAAATTAAGATATATATAAAATGAAGTTAAAATTTAAAATTAATTTAAATTAAATAAATTAAATTAAAATTGAAGCTAAACCAAATCAAATTAAATTAAAGTTAAATTAAATTGAATTAAAAAAAATAATATCACCTAAGACATAAAGAAGTTAAAAATAAAGCAACTTGAACACTATTCCAAATTTAAACCTGTTAACTGAAATTAAATTAAATCGCAAATCATTTGAACACCAATTTGCCCTGGAAAGCTTTGGTTACCATAACTCCTAAACAGAACGTTAAGTGAAATGTTACTTCACTTATAGGATATTCAAATGTCCTAATTCACTGAGCAAGATAACAAAACTTGAATTCTCGGACGATTAATTCATTTGTATAATTAAATTCATTTGGATTTTAAAATAATTCTAGCAATATTGAAAAGATGTTTAAGATTCTTCTTAAGCACTTCCTCAATATGGTAGGATATTCATAAGAACAATTGAACTTAATTATTCTTTGATGAAGAAAATCGTCCTCAAACCAAAACACAAGAACCTAGACGTCATAGGAAATGACTAGCTATAGGATTAGGAATTTGGTAGAAAACCATAACACTTCCCTTAGCTTTACCTAGGAACTTGATTAAATATTCTAATTGTGTTTTAAGTGCAGCTTGGGATGACGGGAAGACCCTCCAGGTACGCTTTTATTCTATTGCAATTTACCTTATTGTAATTTATTTAATCGCATCGCACTTACTTTTCTTGCATGATAAACAACTGTTGCATGAAAACCCACACCTTTAGGATAGTCCCTAAAACTGAAACCAAAACTAAGTTAAAAGTCATTGCAAGATAAAATTCACCTCCACAACATTTGAAAATATAAAATAACTCAAAATTTAATCACAAACAGAACACAAAACTACAATTACAACTAAATTAAAACGTCTCGTTGGATGATCGGGAATACCTCGGATGATGTAACCTACGTGTTGCTAACGGGATTTCCCACGGTCTAAATGAAAGTGTGGAACTCATTCAGTTGAGTTTAGCAAATTCATCTGGACTAAGCGAATCCGATAAAAATAACGATGCCGGAAGGATGAAACCGTGGGATCTTAACCGGTGTTGTTATAATCAACTTTAAGATTTGTTTTAATTAAAACACTAAAAAAAACAGTTGGAAGTTAAGATTTTCTCTAAACCAAAACACTTTTCTCATCTCCTGATTTATGACTTCTATAACTAAACCTCTGCAACAACAAGGAGCTCGGAGCATGGTGGGCAGCACGGCCATCGTCATCAACAAAACCTGAGTCTACTTCAGCAAAACTTTCTTAGAATTAAACAACGAAGCCATAGGATTTCGAGGTAGTTTGCCTAGTGCAACATAAATCCTCAACTCTTCGTTAGGCATTTGCATAGCAAATTAAGCCCTAACTAGGTCTTAGGACTGCGAGGAAGTCCTCCGATACGACATAAACCCTCACATCTTTGAAGCTATTTGTATGATCATGTCATACGAATATAAGTCCTAATTAATTAAAATTGGCAAAATCAAAACATTAAATAAACATTAGGACTTTCTGAAATCTAAGCCGAAATAATAGGATAGTCGGGAAATTACCGAAGTTCGCTTCGAATCTGTAATTTCTCCTACTTTTCTTCCTTTGAATTCCCAAAACAAAATGTTCCAAACTTGATCCATTCCATATTGAAATTCCAAGATTCAATCCCTTGAAAACCTTAAACTTTGAAATTCTTGAGAGCATAATTATTGATTATTATCGAGAGTTTTCTTAGGTGATTCCCGTCACTTAAGATGTAATTAACTATAGGGGCTTGCCCTTATAGGGAATTTTAAAGAACCCAGGTAATATAAACCACGTTTAATTCATTTATATTAAGCAGGGGAATTTGTCGGCTTATAAAATTGGTTCGCGGACCAAACGGATGTCACGAAATCTTCTAGTTTATTTAATCGAGCCCCATCATCAAGCGGTGTATCTATCCTTAGGGATAGATACACGGTTTGTGGTGTGGTGCTCGTTTATATAAACTATTTGGGATGTGAGATTGGTTTGATTTCATATCTTAAAATCTTCAAATTTAAAATTGATTTCAAAATCAAATACTACTTTTCAAATTGTTTATTTAAACTAAATTAAAAATTCGCCGACAACTTCTGTTAGGCGACCCCCTTTCAAAAATAAAACACTCGACCTAAAAAATATGCCGACAACTTCTGGCGACTCCGCTGGGGACAATTCCTCTCTCCATTTTTAATCAGACAATTCTGCTTTCAAAAATCGGTAGTGTATCCATGTCCCTTATGGATCAAGCTACCCTTCTTTCCGTTGGAATACTATGTTCATTTCTACCTTGAACGAGTATAGCCAACATTCTCTTGGATTTAGGAGCCACTGTTTAGACACCCCTAAACAGAGAGGTTCCGAGATCCTTTTACCTCATTTCTGAGGTAGGGTGGACCCCCGATAGGTGTTAGTTTAGGAGTGATCCTTCGAGTCGAGAAGTCTTGCATAAGGCTTTCTTTTCCTTTCCAACTCTGAATCGGATTCATTGCCTTCTTTACACCTTTGAACATTCCGTTCTAAATAAACAAACCCTCTAATGAATGACTCTTTTAACAAATAACTCCTTCTTATAAATACATGAACAAGAATGTGTTCGGACTCTTTTCGATTCCTTTCTTTTCGTCTCGATGAGAAGAAGCATAACTTGGGATCGACAATCGAGAATCACCTACGCAGAAATGGAAGCCCCAATGTTGATTTTCTCCTTCACCAATGGATTTGGACTTCGCTTGTTTACAAGGATGAGCTGCCCGACAATGGGATCATCCGGTTTGGACAAGGATTCGAAGAACACAAATGTCAAGATAACCGATGTTTCCCTTTTCGCGCCGACAAACAAAGTATCCGAAGTCGAGAAGCCGTCGATCGAGTTCGACCTTAGGTCGACTCGAGAGTTTCCTCCCTACAAAAGATTCCAATCGAGAGGAGTACTGCTTGTCCACGGAAGAATCGTTGTTGCTACCCCCACTTGTCTAGTTGTCTCGCACCTACCCGACGCACGCCAAATTAAAGGGGAAGGAAATCCGAACTTTGGTGAACCTGTTACCATGGAGGGTACAGACCTTCCTGTGAGACCTTCTGTTTTTGAAATCGGGTCCAGCTCGAGAATCCCATCACTAACACGAACCCAAAGAAGGAACATAAGTAGGAAGATTACCAGGAAAGCCAGAGCTGCTGAAGTCGCTTTCTTAGAAGAAATCTCTGAGTACACACCACTACCTGAATACATACCATTGCCTGAAGATACACCCTTTTTCGAAGGAAGTAGAATCTACCCCCTTTCCGCCATGAGTGATGAGGAAAATGTCCAGCGGGATTGTTTCTACATTACCTCGACCCGCATACTACAACGACGAGCAGAAAGAAAAGGGCTAGGATCACACCATTTGCCCGACTACGGATCGTGATTGAGAAGTTAGCAAAGAAATAGAAATGCCACGTATCGGAGATTCTAAGAAGGATAGGGCGGGTGCCGATCAAATCCCGTCTTGGGCCACGAGTAGAACACCGCCATCGTTACGAGAAAAGCCAAATAAAAGGATGAAGGCTAGTCCGCCTATCGTCGTTTCGGGGTTACGGTTAGGGAGGATACCACCTTCCGACATTTGGGTCGACGGACCATCTGGTCCTAGACCTTCTGCTGCTAGAAGGATTGTATGGCGTCCCACTACTTGACAATTAAGATTGAAACAACAGCCTGGAAAGGAAAGTCTCGTCAGGAGACTTGAATCCGAAGAAAGCGCTACCGTAGTGAAGGGGACTCATGAGAAGGGAACCCGACAGCTATCACACGACAACTGCAAGAATGCGCAGAAGCGACCGCTAGAGGATGCTATGGAAAAGTTGAGGATTGATATTCAACGATTATCAAAGGAAAGAGAAGAGAAGTTCGGAGATGAGATTGATTCGTCAGAATTCATGGACGATGAGTATGCAGAAATCAACATGGTCGAAATGCGAGCTTCGTCAGCTTCACAAGGTGCTCCTACAGCCGCAGAAAGAGAGGAGCCGGAAGTAATGAGGAGGCAGCTTCAAGAGAAAGACGATACGATTGCCCAAATGGCAAAGAGGATGGAAGAGATGGTCGTAGCCCTAGCCACTCTCCGGAGTCAAGTGCGACCCCAAGAGAGACACCCCCGGAGGTCATTCACATTGTAGACGGAGGAAAGGAGATTACGTTCGTCAACGGGGATGATCGATTAAAGAAAGATGCGACACGAAGCATGATTCCCGAAAAGGATATCAAGAGCTTGGTGGAACGACGGAGTGCGAGAAGCCTTAGCACGGTCGAAAGAGCGGGACATCCATTCGGACGGGTAGACCTTACCACGAAGAGTTCGACGGTCGTCCGATACCCGAAAGGCTTCGTACCACCTCTGTTCAAGACCTTTGATGGAACCGGGAACCCTCGGCAGCATGTTGCACATTTTCGTGCCAGTTGTTGCAATGACGGCGGAAGTGATGCATTACTCTTCCGACAATTTGTCAGCAGCCTGTCAGGGATCGCCTTTGATTGGTATGCAAAATTACCGAATGGTTCGGTGAAAACATTCTCAGAACTAGAGAACCTCTTCATCAAGCGATTTGCCGGAGCTCAGCACCACATCACAATAGGTGATTTAGTGGTAGAGAAGCAGAAGCCGAACGAAACTTTGGTGGATTACATACTTCGATGGAGGAACCTAAGTATGAAGTGTGAGCCACAACTACAAGAACAACATGCGGTCGGCATCTTACTTAAGAGCATTCACGGCCCGATAGCACTTCTCCTCGAGGGATTTACTATTAAGACTTTCGAGAAGTTGTTAAGCGAGGCCGGAAGCTTGCGAGAGGAGACGAAGCAATTAAGTTTCGCCGACAAGACGGACAAGCAAAAGCCTGTGAAGACTTTTGAAAAGAAATCCGGGATTGTTGCGAGCGATCGACAAAGGCAAGCAACCAATACAAATATCATCCGAACGGCCGCAGACAACCTCAACGGAATTATCAACAACCCCGACCCGGCTATCGGTCATCTCCACGGTATGAACAACCGCCTCGTCCGCAACGTACATTAAGGGAGCTTCGAGCGGAGTACCGTTCAGGAATGAGGAAGTGCCGAAAATGTTCCATAGACTGATGAAGACTCCAGATTTCAAACTACCAGAACCTAAGAGACCAGAAAAAGTCAACAAGAAAGGTGATCCCAACTTTTGCCCTTACCACCGGATGCTTGGGCACAAGATAGAAGATTGTATTACCTTCAAAAGTTGGCTCAACGACAATCTTCGGAAAGGGAATATAACAATCCCGAAGGAGTACATGAAGGAACCCCAGAAAGGAGGTTCGATCGATGTTGTCTCGTCCGATCTCATCGTTCCGATAAATCCCTATGCGACCGATGATGGATGGACTACCGCTTGGACAAGGTCTTCGAAAAGATTTTGGATCACATCCAAGCCACTTCGGTGCGAGCTTCGATTCGGAGTTCGAAACACTGTCAAGTCGGCACCATCACTTGCGATAGAAGAGCCACCTCGACAGGAGACGATTGAAGAAAAGAAGAAAATTGATGAAGAAGAGAAGATCGAGGCTTCTAAGGCTAGAGTAGAGGTCGCTTATCCTAGGATAGTTGTTTCGGATTCGGGGAGAAATCCCTCGAACCTCCGACTCTGTATGATTATCTGCTCACTTCGGTGGGATCTTATAATGATAAGGGTTATGGCGTTGGCTACGTTTTGACTGTTTCTAACGATTACGTAACTAGCGACAATCCGGACATCGATTTCGATACAAATGACAATTCTCGAATCATACACGATCTCGACGATCGCAATGATGAAGAAGACATCCATCGAGGAGGCTACGAGAGTTCAACGAGCAATGAATCTATCTGCGAGTTTCGAGGAGTTCCGATCACGATAGAGTTAGAGCCTTCGGACTCCGAAGCTAATCCGGAAGAACCTGTCATTCCGATTCGAGAGGAGACACTAGCAAACTCGATACTAGATTCGGAAGAAATCACGAAGTCAACTTAAGAAGCTGGAAGAGTTCTACCTCCGAGAATGGGTCCAAAGGACAAAGGAAAGCGAGGTGGTTGTTCGGGAAGAACCAACCCGACGGAAGAAGTACCCATTCGAGAAGAAATCGAGACACATGGAAATAAAGTGGACTACGACGTGCTAGCCCATCTTAGGAAACTACCGGCCAAGCGAGCATCTACGACGCTCTCATCTTATCGAAGGAGATGAGAGAAGCTCCGATCGAGGCCTTACTTGATCCGAGAAATTTTCTTGGCTCAAATGGCTGGAGATTCCTTAGATGAGGTTTGTTCATTAAAGGAACGACGAGGTGTTACCTTCACGGACAATGACCTATTACTTGGGACGACGAGACCACGACCGACCGTTGTACATTTCGGTTACAATCGGAAAGTTTACACTCTCCGGAGTATTGGTGGATCCGGGAGCATCAATCGATATAATGAGTCTTCGAACACAAGCATATTTGGAAATTGATGCTCGCGAGCTCGAAGCCGACAAAATGTTATTAAGAGGATTCAACCGAAAGGAGAAAGAGCCCTCGGATCAATAACACTACTAATGAAGACCGGTGACTTGGCAAAGACAACCGCAAAATTTCACATAATTGATTCGGAAACGTCGTTCAACGCTCTCTTGGGCCGACCATGGATACATGAAAACGGGATGGTACCATCATCCCTACACCGGTGCATCAAATACTACGATGGAGGGGAACGAGTGCATCGAAAGGTGACTTACGACCATTCTCCATACATGAAATTGGAATCCATGAAGATGCGGCTTATTACACACCTCCGAAGAAAACAATCTTCTCCGGAGATACCATAACAAATGAAGCAAAGGAAGTTCGGGACAACGAAGAACCTGAAGTTCTAGTCCAACGATCACTCACCACTCCCTTACGGCGAGATGGTGAAGGTTTCTCCACAACTCGCATCCGAGGTCGAGGCCGGGGACGAGGTCGTGGCGGAGACGTTAGGACGAGTTGGACGAGAGGAAACCAGCCATCAATGTTGATTGGGAAGACAGTTCTGAAGAAGAAAAAGAGATAAAGCAAGAAGCAGCGACAATAAGTCGAAAGAAGCCGCAATTCAAGATCTCTCTCGAAGATGAGAAGAACGAAGAATACATATCGATGTACGAGAAGATTAACCACTATGTACATACTATGACCCTAACCCCGATCCATTCTAATAAGGTCGAGGGTATGGTGGTCGAAGAGGTACGTAGCGGCGGTGCAAAGCCGATCAAATTCTACCGTGGTGCTCCTTCCTCCAAAGCTCGAAAATAATGTACAATTTGAAGATGTCACTTCATCGAAATTAATGGAATTACCTTTTGAGTGGTACTCTCCCTATGTTCAAAATTTAATTCGGCGTGGTTTCTTACCTCGAAAATGGACAAAGGGTCGATCACAACATTTCGAAAAATTATGGAATAACTCCGGTCGTCCACCCGATTCAAAGCATGGTCTCGGATTCGGCACGGTAGGACCGGTTGACGATGCTGAATTTTGCTTGGTTGTCACTTGCGAGTCTAATGAAAGCTGCATGGAAACTACGGAAGAATTTGAAGATTTACAAATTGGAAACGCTCCACCAAAATTTGAAGAAGAGATTAAATCTACGATAGATGAGTTAACGGAAGTTAACTTAGGTACTAGCGAAGAACCTAGACCTACCTTTGTTAGCTCCTTACTCGATAAAGAAGACTCCGAAGAAATAATCGAGTTATTAATGGAATTTAAAGTCTATTTTGCTTGGAGCTACGATGAGATGCCGGGATTAGCTCCGGAGGTCGCGAGTCCATAAGCTAGGAGTGGATCCTACTTCTATCCCGGTCGGACGAGGTCCCGAGAAGAATGCGTCTAGAAATCGAACAACAAGTCATAGGCTGAAGTTAAAAAGCTGATAGACGCCAAATTTGTCCGTGAAGAACAATACCCGAGCTTGGTTAGCCAATGTAGTGCTAGTCGGAAAGAAGAATGGTCGGATCGGAATTTGTGTGGACTTCGGAGATTTAAACGAGGCATGTCCAAAGGATGAATTTCCTCTGCAGATCCAGAATTAATGATCGACATTGCTTCGACACATGAAATATTTTCATTCATGGATGGATCTTCGGGATACAACCGGATAAAAATGGCTCCGAGAAGATGAAAAACTTACGACATTCGAACGCCGATCGGAGTATATTGCTACACGGTGATGCCATTCGGATCGAAGAACGCAGGAGCAACATACCAGAGAGCGATGACAAGAATTTTTGATGATCTCATCCACAATCAAGTCGAATGCTACGTGGACGATGTGGTCATCAAAAGCAAAGTAAAGGACAACCACCTGTATGATTTGAGAATTGTTTTCGAACGATTAAGACAATTTAACCTTAGGATGAATCCCTTAAAATGCGCCTTCGGCGTCACCTCCGGGAAATTCTTAGGATTCGTTGTCCGACATCGTGGAATTGAAATCGACCCGAAAAGATTAAAAGCTATCTTAGAAATGCCGCCTCCCAAAACCTTAAAGCAACTACGATCTTTTTAAGGGAAGCTGGCATATCATCGACGCTTTATCTCGAACTTGTCGAGTAGGTGTCGGCCTTTCTCGGCATTAGTTAAAAAGGACGCCAAATTTATTTGGGAAGAGAAATGTCGAGAAGGCCTTCGAGGACATTAAACAATATTTAATGACACCTCTGTCTTAGCGGCCCCGAGTCTCGGAGTAGACCGTCGATACTTTATATCGTGGCTTTAGACGACTCTCTCGGAGCACTGTTGGCCGGGTCGATGATGAGGGTAAAGAAAATGCTCTTTACTACCTAAGCCGTCGTTTACTTCGACGGAAATAAGGTATCCCGCAATTGAAAAGCATTGTTTGGCCACGATCTTCACCGCTCAAAAGCTCGGGCACTACATGCTTTCTCATAAGGTCAACTTGATCTCGAAATTTAATCCATTGCGATACTTGATGACCCGTCCAACGCTTTACGGTAGACTTGCCGGATGGTCGATGATATTATTGCAATTCGATATAACTTTCGTGCCTCTTCGTGCCGTAAAGGGACAAGTCTTAGCGAGACTTCCTCGCGAGCACACCCTTTGCGGCGGAATCTCCTCTCGATGACGATTTTCCGGATGAACAAATAATGAGCCTAGAAGACCACGATGATCGACTTTGGAAATTATATTTCGACGGAGCATCTTCAGCACACAAAGACAAAGAATCGCAAGTGATAGTGCCCGGTAAGGCAGGGATCGGATTAGTCTTTATAACACCGAAGCGGGGGATGTTAAGATACTCCTACCATTTGATAGAGCCGTGTACAAACAACGAAGCAGAATACGAGGCCCTCATAACAGGACTGGAATTAACTATTCAAATGGGGATAACGGACATCGACATCTACGGGGATTCGCGACTTAATCATTCAACGGATCGTCGGACGATACGGAATTTTAAAACCAAGACTCGAGCAATACTTCCGGTATGCCATACGGTCAGTTGGAACAAATTCGAATGTGACAATCTACAAAATTCCCGGAAAAGAAAATGCTTTAGCGGATGCGTTAGCTCGTCTCGCAAAAGAATTTGCACGCTTGCAAGATGAATCGGTGGAAGTGTCGGTTCATGGACGTCGGGTCCTATCACGGCTCGACATAGACACAATACACAAATCGGAAAAGAAGAAGAATCAGTTGCAATAGTGACGGAAAACACGGAAGATTGGCGACGGCCATTAATAGACTACCTGCGAAACGGGAAAACTACCGGATGATAGGTCGCTAGCCCACCGGATCGAGAAAGAACTATGTCCTACGCATTAATAAACAACACGTTATACGGAAGGTCTTTCGATCAAATGTGGCTAAGGTGCCTAAGCGGGTCCGAGGCCGTGAAATTGTTAAAGAGGTGCATTCGGGACTCTGTGGCGCTCACCGGTCGGGTCCGAAGATGAAATTGAAAATTAAAAGACTAGGGTACTACGGCCCTCGATGATAACCGATTGCATGGAAATCGCTGAGAGTCGTCACCAATGCCGAGTGCACGGAGTGGTTCTACACGACCTCCAAATGTGCTACATCCGACAATTGCGTCGTGGCCACTTGAATGTTGGGGCACGGATATAGTGGGTCCGATAGAACCACCATCTTCAAAAGGACATCGTTTCATTCTTGCGGCTACGGATTACTTTTCCGAGTGGGCGAAGGCGGTTCCACTCGGAGAAGTGAAAGCACACCACATGCTACGGTTTTCGAGAACCGAGTTGTCTACCATTTCGGAGTGCCGCGCGAGATCATCTCGGATAATGGGTCGGCATTCGAAGCACACAAATCAATAATTTTGTCGGGAGACACGGAATCGGCGGCGATATTCGACAATTTACTACCCAAGAGCAAACGGCTCGGTCGAGGCTTTTAATAAAACTCTCGTTCGAATTTTAAAGAAAACTTTGGACGATAATAAGAGAAATTGGCACGAGAAGTTGTTAGAAGCCTTATGGGCCAACCGGACAACCTTCAGAACTCCTACTCGAAGCTACACCTTACGCTGCGGTGTATGGGTCCGAGCGGTGTTACCCTTAGAGGTCCGGCTTCCTTCACTCGGAATTGCGAGTTGCAAACAAAATCACGACGAGAAGAGAATGCCAAATTACGACTAGAGGAATTAGAAAGCACGGAAGGAAAAGACTTGCGGCGCGACGGAATTTAGAATTATACCGAGCTAAGATGGTTCGAGTCCATGACGAGATGGTCCGCCGAGAACCTTTAAAGTTGGTGACTTAGTTCTCGTTCTCGAAAGACCTATTCTTGCACACCGCAAGATAGGAGGAAAATTTGAACCCACTTGGGAAGGGTCGTTTGTGGTTGAAGCAGTATACTCAGGAGGCTCCTACCAGCTAGTGAATTGCCAAGGAGAACGACATATGCTTCCGATCAACGGACGATACTTGAAGAAGTATTACGCTACACGATGTTTCGAAGGAATGAATTCTTCATCCACTAGAAGCACGGGCGAAGTAGTTACTTATGGTGGGTCCGAACCCAAAAATAATAAAAAATGTGCTAAAATAAATAAAATCATGATAATAAAGTTTTCCTTGTTTTCTCTTCCATATCAAAATCTTTTTCTGATCTTATCCCACTTCATTCTCGTTAAATTTAAAATACAAAAAAGTAATAAAAAAAGCTGTCTTTAATAAACATTTTCTTAATGTTCTTGTTCTTAGTACGACCCCTGATCCTTTTCCTTGTCTTTTCGCGGGGAAATGTCGAACGGGCGGTTGGTCCTGAACTTTAGAAATGGCGTAAGCCTTGCACTCGACGAAAAGAGGGTGAAAGATGGAGCGATAATCGAGATTGACTCGGACTTCGCACCAAGCGGGCTGCGATATGAGGAAAGTGGCTGGGTCCGAGTTGATCGAGAGGAGCGCTCGATCGGACGATAATGAAAGTGAGTGGCCCGAGCCACCGATCCGGCAACAAGAAAAGGAAAACAAGCACCGAAGAAGACAAGAAAATCAAGTACGTAGATTGCTACGGTGAGAGCGGGCTTGTCGGCGCGGCGCCCGCGAGAGATTCGGGAAGTACGAAGAGCTACTCTCACGGCGACTCGACGAAGAAATAAAAATCGCCGTATCCGTAAGATGTTAACTAAATTAGCCGCGGACCAGTGCGACGAGGCTGATTGCTTCTGCCGGTACATACACTTCGAGGACACCGGTTCACTGGGTACTCGAAGGAAGGAGACCGGCTCCTAGGATAACAGAAGGAGACCGGGGAAATCTCAAGAAGATCGAAGAAGAAGAAGGCTACCACGCCACCGAGATAGAACCACCGGTAATGCATAACCTTGTTGCGAGAGCAGCCCGGAGGATGTCCGACGGACATCATCCCCGAGGAGCCGAGGTATGCGGGAGAACGTGAAGGGATTGAGCCGTATATCCCACGATACGTCACCGAGGCCCCGCCATTTGCGAGTTATTCCGGAATACGAGTCTGGAAAGAATGCGAGAATGTCGAAAGAAAACTTTTGAATACTTCGAGAGAATCGGAGGCGGGAAGGATCGATATCTTAGAAGGCCTCGAGCTACATACGGACGTGTTCTCGGAATACGAACAACAACAAATCGTGGGCTGCATCCGGGATTTGAAAAGAATGGGCCGAGCGGGCCGCTGAAGAAAACACTTACTCGGAACCCCGGAGATGGATGCCGGGGAAAGGTAGAATTCTGATACTGATGCGGATCTTGCTTCTGACTTCGCGAGAAGACGGGAAGGGAAACCCACGGGAATACTCCGTCATGGCCGGGTGGATCCGATGCCATTAGTCATTGAAAAGGATGGTAAAGAGAATGATAACATGGAGGATGCTGCGGCGGATTGCATACCCAACGAGTTGCATTATTAACATTTACAAGAAGGGTGATCGCATACCCCGCACATAGATCACCACGACTTTGTCGGACCTTTTTGCACGGTTTCATTTCGAACGAGTGTAATATCATGTTCGGATGCGACCTCCGGATAGCGAGGCCCGAGTGAGTTCCGAGGGCTGAGTGAAGATACCATTACTGGTAGGTTCAGTCATGATGCTGAAGGGCAACGGAGCGAGATGTCGCTAAACATTGCATACCGGGAGTACCGGTGAAGCGGATCTCGGTTACTTTCGGAAGGATGGACGACGGGAAGACACCTTACCACTTCCGGCCGGACCGGAGCTAGAGAGCCTCCGGCCTTACGAGTTGTGAGTTACATGGAAAATATCACACCTCCGACGTACATCCATACGACATTCTTGCCGAGGATGGCTTGGAAGGTGATGTTATTGACCATGTACCTCACTTATTCGGACATGGATTTACGACGGATACCTTTTTTGGATGGATCGACAAAGATCATACATAGTCCGTTTGAGTCTACATGGATTGTATGAGATGTATTCCGGATCGAGTTGTATGATGTATCTTCGACATGATTGGAATGAAAGTGACCATGTCGCATTTTTGGCCTTCACCTCTTTTATGAAAATTAGTGGGAAACACCATTAAAGTTAAATGAACTTCGAACAAAGAACGAGAAAAGAAATAAAAAAAGAATAAAAGAAAACTTTCCTTAAAAATCTAAAAATGATGAACACCGAATTCACATGAACATTAAATGAACGATAAAATAAATTTGAATCGTTAAAGGACAAACAAAACGAGCACAAATTTTAAATCGAATTCAAATTCGATCTTCCGGATCTCGAATCAAATCTCGATCAAATTCGAATTCGATCTTTCCGAATCTCGAATCAAATCTCGATCGAATTCGAATTCGATCTTCCGGATCTCGAATCGAATCTCGATCGAATTCGAATTCGATCTTCCAGATTTCGAATCGAATCTCGATCGAGTTCAAATTCGACTTTCCAAATTTCGAATCGAATCTCGATCGAGTTGAATTCAACTTTCCAAATTTCGAATCAAATCTCGATTGAGTTCGAACTCGACCTTCCAAATCGAAATCCAATCCGTTCTATTCTCTCCCTTGTACGGGATGGAAGCGGTTGATTCCATTGACACGGATCGAATGCGATGGCGAGGGATTATATCCAATTCAAACCAGCAACTTCAGATCAACTCTTTTGAATGGGATATGTAGCATCTACATATTCCCTCCTAATCTATTTCCTTCCATGAAAGTCTTTTACAACTTTCATGAAATTCTCGAAACACCAAAATTCCACACTTTTCAAATCAACACTACAAATCTTCGCAAAATCAATTACACCTCAAAATTCAAACTTTTTGGGTTAAGGATTTTACATCCGAGACTACATTGCTTTAGGATTCTTTCCCTATCGCAATGAAATACATCAAATTCAAACTTTTGGGTTGAGGGTTTTAAATCCGAGACTGCATTGCTTTAGGATCCTTTCCCTATCGCAATGAAATACATCAAATTCAAACTTTTGGGGTTGAGGATTTTACATCCGAGACTGCATTGCTTTAGGATTCTTTCACTATCGCAATGAAATACATCAAATTCAAATTCTTGGGGTTGAGGATTTTACATCCGATACTGCATTGCTTTAGGTTCTTTTCCTATCGCAATGAAATACATCAAATTCAAACTTTTGGGTTGAGGATTTTACATCCGAGACTGCATTGCTTTAGGATCCTTTCCCTATCGCAATGAAATACATCAAATCAAACTTTTGGGTTGAGGATTTTACATCCGAGACTGCATTGCTTTAGGATCCTTTCTCTATCGCAATGAAATACATCAAATTCAAACTTTTGGGGTTGAGGATTTTACATCCGAGACTGCATTGCTTTAGGATTCTTTCCCTATCGCAATGAAATACATCAAAATCAAATTCTTGGAGTTAAGGATTTTACATCCGAGACTGCATTGCTTTAGGATTCTTTCCTTATTGCAATGAAATACATCAAATTTAGACTTTTGGGTTGAGGATTTTACATCCGAAACTGCATTGCTTTAGGATCATTTCCCTATTGCGATGAAATACATCAAAATCAAACTCTTGGGGTTAAGGATTTTACATCCGATACCGCATTGCTTTAGGTTCTCTCCCTATTGTAATGAAGCACACCAAATCAAACTCTTGAGGTTAAGAATTTTACATCCAATACCGCATTGCTCTGAGATCTCTCCTCATTGTAATGATTCAATCCAATTAATTCAATTTTCTTTTGAGATTGAAGATGTTACATCTAAAACCACAAAATACCAAATCTCATTTTCAAGTTCGAATCCCTTCAAATTAATTTTAACAAAACTTCAATCTGAATTTAAACTCAAGCTAAAATCTAATCACACATCGAAACTTAAACTGAAACAAAATAAAATCAAAATTGAAATTCCCCCATATCATGTGATTTGGGATTCACCTCCTTTTCCTTTCCCCAGCGAGATTTCAGGGATATCCAGTCTCAGAGATATACTTGACACTCCCCAGCGGAAACTCTTCTACTTTGTCCTAAGTTTGTCACTTGGACGTTTGCATTGGTTTTGTTGATCGCTTCGGTCAACGCCAATACGCGCGGTGTGCTCCGTCAGCTCACCACACTTATTGGGGGTCCATTTGTTGACCTCATTTTTGATGAGGTCTTCTCTTCTTCTTTTTAGTACTTAGGATCTAGCCTTAGGCTTTACCTTTGACTATCTTAGAGGACTAGAATTGGGACCCACCACTTAGAAATTCAAACCACTTCTTAACTCCTGCAAACTCCACAAACTTGACTATAGACCCCTAATCACCTAGAGGGTTGAAATCGAATGTGGATGTTTAAAGGATGAGTTCTATAGGACTCTTTGGCCTTAAGACTGCCACAGGTGGCTGAGTGCAGTGAGGGCTGACTTACACACACCTACACTTATACACTACACTTTCACACACCTCCTAAAACCACACCCATACCCAACTTGACCTCCGACTCATAAAGGTGATTCACATGGATGGTCCTTAACCACTAAGCCCTTGGGCTAAGAGGGTTAGGAACAACATAGTGGATGCCTCAAATGAGTCCCTTCATGGCTCATGTGGGCTTAATATGGCTTCAAGCCTCAACCAAAATGATTTTATTCCACTTACATTTACCCGATCTTCAATTTTCCAAATTTTCGATTTTTGACCCAGGGACCACTACACACTTCTAACTACAAAACCCTTGAAATACTCCAAAATTTTCAAATCACCCAAAATTCCTCAAAACCAATCCCAAAAATTTCCACATTACTCAAATTGATCATCCATAGCCAATAATACCAAAAATTCCAAAAATACCTCCCAATACCCTCCAAATACCCAAAATACCCCTCTTGACCCAAAAATCCAAAAAATTCAGAAAATTCCCAGAAAAATTCCAAAAATCCCAAATATTTCCAATTTCATTTTGTTCAACTACACCATGGGCCAATTTTGTCAATTTACCCCACTTTTGTCAAAACTCCCGATTTGACCCATTTTAACCCGAAAGTGAACCCGATGTCGAACCAAACTACCCAATTGACCCAAATTCTGGTTCAATTCGATTCTAAACTTCAATCCAACATTCCCGACACCAATCTAGACCAAATCCAAGTCCAATTTGATTGACATTTGGATCAATTTCACTTTTGGCCTTAAAGCCCGATTTGGACCCATGACCGAAACCTAACCCAAGCTCACCCAATTCAACTCCAATTAACCCCAAATCTTTTCCAAACCTCCCTTAACATCCCTACAAAAAAAACACTAACATGATTTGCCCAACATTTAGACCCAAACCCCACTTAAATTCAACCCAAAACCAAAATGCCCAATTTTGACCTAAACCCAAACCTAACCCAAATAAGCCCAAACCCCAAAATCAAAACCAAACCAAAGCCAAAACTTCTTTGAAACACTCCCATAAACATTTCCCAACATTTATTTTACATCAATTTCAACCCTAGCCCAACATTGGCCCAAGTTAGCCCAATTTGACCTATATTGGCCCATTCACCGATGAAGCCCAAATCGACCCAATTCGAACCCAAATCACTCCCAATTTGCTTCAAGTCACTCATGACACATCCATGAGCTAAACCCAACAATTATTTGGCCCAAACTTTTACAAAATTCCCATCCATGAATTCATTCTGAAACTTAAAAGCCCACTTACATGAAACCTCCTAAAGCTCATTTCACCAAAATCCAAAGGCCAAAATCAATCCAAAACCCATATGACAATTGCTCTACACCATATTTTCAATTAAATCAATCCCTAAGTTTCAAAACTCATCATGAAGCCATTCCAAATTAAGCCCCATACAAATTCCCATCAAAATACCAAAATTTTCTTAAAATCCATTTCCATGAAATTGACTTGACTTTTCCCAAGCCAAAGGTGAGCCATGAAGCCATGCATGAGCCACATAGGAGCCATGAGAGCTATGGAATCTACTTTCCACCTCACCATACCAAAGATGGCAAGAGGAGGAGGCCCTTTCCATATTCTCTTAAGAGTGATTAACCACTTCCATGACTCCACTAAACCATGCTTAAACTTAATTGTACTTGGATTGTGACTTGACCCCACTAATCAAGCTGATTCATGTGACTTTCTCTTCAGCCTAAACGAAGCCTTGGGTGGTGCACCTAGCCCAAAGGGATGGGTTGAACAATTTGAGCCAAAATGAGCCCTTTCCCATTCCATTCTAATCCAAGCCTTTTACACATGGCATTTGCCAATTGCCTACACTAAACCCGACCACGACCCACTGAACAAGATGGTGACCGGTGCACAGCCGGCCGACCACGGGTCGCCGGAAAACACCATGGCCGAGACCTTGGGAGGAGCCGAACTTTGGAATTCCACCTTGTTGGTGCCCCATGCCCGATGGCCACCATAGGCTGTTCTTCCCATGCCCGGAGCGAGCGATCCCGACCCTTGTCCATCCACTGTGAGGCTCTCCAGGCCACCTCATTTAAACACGACCCCCTCGCGGCCATGGAGGAGAGTTGTACAAACCTTGCTGAAACTACTGCCAAAATTGTTCCAAACCCTACTCCATACTTAGAGCGGTTGATCCCAAGTGTCGATTTGCCCTAATCCCGCAACGAGAATCCGATTTATCAGTCGAAATTTCACCCAAAGCCAGGACACTTTGCCACAGTGAGCCAATCCTTAAATTGATTGGTCCTACACCTTCACTGGACCAAGAGGAGAAGTTTCCCATTGAAAGCCCCATCTCCAGGGCCACCCGGTTGTTCCGGCCTCCAAGCTTTGTGATCGGCTGTGGTCACTTTCATAGCTGAGCGATTCACCGGACCGGGAGACTTCATGCGGAGCTTGTTGGGATCCAATCGAAGGTGACACAACCCTCAGATTGAAGCCACACTTCTCTGAGCAAAGGTATGAGCTAATTCTTCATCCCGAGCTTATGAACATTCTCCATTTTTATTGAGTCAATTTCATGCCACATAAACCGTATGGATGTGTTCGTCTTCTCGAGACGAATCCATAGAGCATAAGAACGTTCAATTTGGTCAAGTATCGAGTGAGATCTTAGGCCCAGAAGACAGATGGCTCTCGGGTGAGGACGCTTGGGGACGATGAACGGATGCCGTTCATTTAATACACGCGCGGACGGACGGCCAGGATCGCGCCGGATGAGGAGATGGAACGATACAGCGGGCCCCCGGAGCGCTGAGTCGGATGGCGGTGTCGAATCAGAGAGCGCCACGCGGCGTTTCCGAGCTGCCGAGGTTGACGCAGCGCCGCGTGGATAAATAGAAAATTAGGGTATTTTCTTATTTATTTAATTCCCTAAACTTCAAAAATCCATAAGTTTGTGTAGGAAAATCAAAAAAATAAAATAAAAATACTCTCTTGCTCAGTGAACAGAGGAGAATAATGTGGAAAAGAAATCATTTAATTTCATCAAGTATTTTATTTTTAATGATTTATTTACTCTCTCCATTGTTTTAATTCTCCATGCATATAGGAAATTCACCATGGCATGAGACCATAGGGCTTTTGTAGCCTACGAATTTGGGAACATTCCCCGAATTTTCCAAAGTCGAGGCCATTCCTATGAGAAGTTATTAATTTTTCAAATTCATGTTGCTGTTTTGAGTATTTTAATTCCAATAATTAGCATGTTGTGAAATAAATTCTAGGAAAATTTAGTGATGTCTCTTATGACCAGAGGACCCTAGGAAAAATAGGTTTTGAACTAATTCATTTAAAATAACCCTAATTGGCTTAAACACCCAAAATAGGTCCCTAATTAATTAGAGCTAATCATACATCAAATTAGCTTGAAATCAATTCTCCACTGACCTTTAGGATCAGAGGAATCCACCATAAAAATTTGAAGTCAATTGGACTTGGTTAGCCCTACTAAATGGGTTAATTAAGCCATTTAATCAATTTGAATTTCAAAAATTCATTACTTTCAAAATACCTTTCAAATATTCACCAAATTGGGTTTGGAGCCTCTCTAATATCAGGGGAATTTAAGAAAATTAAAATTTCAATTTTCTAAAAAAGTTGATTTTTTTGGTATTATTTTAATATTTTAATAATTAAAAAATAATAAAAATCACAAAAATAATAAAATTCACCAAAATGTCAGATTTTGAATTTTAAGCACTTGGGAACAAACCTCATATTTTTCTTAGGTCTATTTAATGAGATATTAAATTTTAAAGCCCTAAGGTAATTTTAAAATTTAAAAAATGTATTTTTTAGCATTTTCACTAAAATAATTCTAATAAATCAAAGAAAAATCAGAAAATTGTAAAAATTGGTTCTCTGATTTCCTTGATATCAGAGAGATTTTTGAAAAATATAAAATTTATTTTTCAACCTTTATTTTATTTTTAAATTAATTAATACTCCAAAATTTAAAATAATTATAATAAAATTAATATAATTTAAAAAATCACCAAAATTGGTCCAAGTGGTTCTCTGGTCATTAGGAATGTCCCATAATTTTATTAAGGATAGAAACTTTCTCTTGGTCATATTATTAAATTTTCCTTGGAAATCCCTATTTTCCACCAAAAATAATTACATAAATAAATTAAATATAGAAAAATCACATTTTCTCCTCTCATGTCTTTATTGACATATGAGTGAAGTCACATAAAAATTTCAAGTTCATTTAGGCTCAATTTAGTGATTTATGAAATTATTAAGCTTGAAGGGCAAAAATGGTAATTAAAAATTTTAACCTTTAATTAAAACTTTAGGTTTAATAAAATTAAAAAGTAAAATATTTGATCTTAATCTGATTTGGATGATTAAAATTTAAATAATTAAAGGGTAGAAACCTATTAAATAATTTAAAGATAATTAAAATAAACTTTAATTAAATAATTGATTAAATTTGGAAGAATAATAAAATTGGAATTATTAAAATAGGGATATTATTAGGAAGAGATTTATCCTTTGATCTAAGAATCCCTAAATTAATCATATCAATAATATTTAATTCCTAATTAAAATGATAATTCAAATCTAAGTTTTAAAATATTAATGGACTTAATAATTAAAATTAAGTTAAAAGTTAAATTATTAAACTCTTTTTAAATTTTCAATTAAATTAAAATTAAAAATTAAATTAAATTAAAGATTGAATTAAATTAAATCAAACAAATTAAATTAATTTAAATTAAATTAAATCAATAAAATTAAATTAAATTAAATTGAATAAATTAAATTAAATTGAATTAAATTTAATTAAAATTAAATTAAATTAATTAAATAAAATTAAATTAAAAAAAATAATAAATAATTAAATTAAATTAAATTAAATTAAATTGAATTAAATCATATTAAATTAAATTAAATTAAATTAAATTAAATTAATATATATATATATAATCAAGTTAAAATTTAAAATTAATTTAAATTAAATAAATTAAATTAAAATTGAAGCTAAACCAAATCAAATTAAATTAAAGTTAAATTAAATTGAATTAAAAAAAATAATATCACCTAAGACATAAAGAAGTTTAAAATAAAGCAACTTGAACACTATTCCAAATTTAAACCTGTTAACTGAAATTAAATAAAATCGCAAATCATTTGAACACCAATTTGCCCTCGAAAGCTTTGGTTACCATAACTCCTAAACAGAACGTTAAGTGAAATGTTACTTCACTTATAGGATATTCAAATGTCCTAATTCACTGAGCAAGATAACAAAACTTGAATTCTCGGACGATTAATTCATTTGTATAATTAAATTTTTTTGGACTTAAAACAATTCTAGCAATATTGAAAAGATGTTTAAGATTCTTCTTATGAACTTCCTCAATATGGTAGGATATTCATAAGAGCAATTGAACTTAATTATTCTTTGATGAAGAAAATCGTCCTCAAACCAAAACACAACCTAGACGTCATAGGAAATGACTAGCTATAGGATTAGGAATTTGGTAGAAAACCATAACCCTTCCCTTAGCTTTACCTAGGAACTTGCTTAAATATTCCAATTGTGTTTTAATTGCAGCTTGGGATGACGGGAAGACCCTCCAGGTACGCTTTTGTTCTATTGCAATTTACCTTATTGTAATTTATTTAATCGCATCGCACTTACTTTTCTTGCATGATAAACAACTGTTGCATGAAAACCCACACCTTTAGGATAGTCCCTAAAACTGAAACCAAAACTAAGTTAAATGTCATTGCAAGATAAAATTTACCGCCACAACATTTCAAAATATAAAACCACTCAAAATTTAATCACAAACAAAACATAAAACTACAATTACAACTAAATTAAAATGTCCTGTCGGATGATCGGGAATACCTCGGATGATGTAACCTACGTGTTGCTAACGGGATTTCCCATGGTCTAAATGAAAGTGTGGAACTCATTCAGTTGAGTTTAGCAAATTCATCTGGACTAAGCGAATCCGATAAAAATAACGATGACGGAAGGATGGAACCGTGGGATCTTAACTGGTGTTGTTATAATCAACTTTAAGATTTGTTTTAATTAAAACACTAAAAAAAACACTTGGAAGTTAAGATTTTCTCTAAACCAAAACACTTTTCTCATCTCCTTATTTATGACTTCTATAACTAAACCTCTGCAACAACAAGGAGCTCGGAGCATGGTGGGCAGCACGGCCATCGTCATCAACAAAACCTGGGTCTACTTCAGCAAAACTTTCTTATAATTAAACAACGAAGCCATAAAATTTCGAGGTAGTTTTCCTAGTGCAACATAAATCCTCAACTCTTCGTTAGGCATTTGCATAGCAAATTAAGCCCTAACCGGTCTTAGGACTCCGAGGTAGTCGTCCGATACGACATAAACCCTCACATCTTCGAGGCTATTTGTATGATCATGTCATACGAATATAAGTCCTAATTAATTAAAATTGGCAAGATAAAAACATTAAATAATCATTAGGACTTTCCTAAATCTAAGCCAAACAATAGGATAGTCGGGAAATTACCGAAGTTCACTTCGAATCTGTAATTTCTCCTACTTTTCCTCCTTTGAATTCCCAAAACAAAATGTTCCAAACTTGATCCATTCCCTATTGAAATTCCAAGATTCAATCCCTTGAAAACCTTAAACTTTGAAATTCTTGAGAGCAGAATTATTGATTATTATCGAGAGTTTCCTTAGGTGATTCCCGTCACTTAAGATGTAATTAACTATAGGGGCTTGCCCTTATAGGGAATTTTAAAGAACCCAAGTAATATAAACCCTGCTTAATTCATTTATATTAAGCAGGGGAATTTGTTGGCTTATAAAATTGGTTCGCAGACCAAACGGATGTCATAAATCTTCTAGTTTATTTAATCGAGCCCCACCATCAAGCAGTGTGTCTATCCTTAGGGATAGATACACGGTTTGTGGTGCGGTGCTCGTTTATATAAACTTATTTGGGATGTGAGATTGGTTTGATTTCATATCTTAAAATCTTTAAATTTAAAATTGCTTTCAAAATCAAATACTTGCTTTTCAAATTATTTATTTAAACTAAATTAAAAATTCGCCGACAACTTCTGTTAGGCGACCCCCTTTCAAAAATAAAACACTCGACCTAAAAAATATGCCGACAATCCATTGCTGGGGAAAATTAATTTAAATTGCATTTTAAAGAGAATTAAGAAATTTTAAATCTTAAATTTTCTTTATTTTTGTTAGTGTGTTGTTTTTTGTTTTGTTTTATTATTGTATGCGTAGTTCAAGTTCTGAAGGACTTGTGCCTTACGATTCTGAATTAGAAAGAACTATCAGAAAAATTAAAAAAATTAAAAATACAGAAAAAGATAAAAATATTCAAGAAATGGCAAATCATCAAGATCAAAATGTTGGCATCCATCAAGAATTAAGACTTTTAAGAGATTATATTAAACCTACAGTAGATGAATTTCGTGGTAGTATTCAAAACCCTGTTGTAGCAGCTAATTCTTTTGAGCTTAAACCTGCTATTATCCAAATGGTGTCTAATAATCGGTTTGGGGAGCAACAGTCGAAGATCCTAATATGCATCTTGCTAATTTTACGGAGTTGTGTGCAACTTTTAAATATGATGGTGATTCAGATGATTCTATTAGACTTAGACTTTTTCCTTTCTCACTAAGGGATAAAGCTAAGATATGGTTATCTTCATTACCACCTGGATCAATTAGAACTTGGGGTGAACTGTCACAAAAGTTCCTTGCTAAATATTGTCCACCATCTAAGACTGCTAAGTTAAGAAATGATATAACATCTTTTTATCAGTTTGAAGGGGAATCAATATATGAAGCATGGGAAAGATTTAAAGATCTCCTCAGGAAATGTCCACATCATGCGATACCAGATTGGTTAATAATTCATACTTTTTATAATGGATTAGTTGGATCACTTAGATCAATCATCGATGCTGCTTCTAGTGGATCATTAATGTCTAAACCATTTTCTGATGCTTATGATTTAATTAAAGAAATGGCTACTAAAAATTTTCAATGGCCTTCTGAAAGGTTAAATCGTAAAAAGGTAGCCAGTGTTTATGAGACTGATGCTTTTACAATGTTAGCAAATGAAGTTACTGTCTTGTATCGAGGAAGATAGACCAATTTGGGATGAATTTTTCTCAGCCAAACCTCATGATTGAAGAAAACTCATTAGGCCAAATGATTGATTCTTATTCTTCACCAGAAACTGTGAATGTTATAATTAAACCTAACAACCCATATTCCAATTATTATAACCCATGTTGGAAGAATCTTTCAAATTTTAACTGTAATAACAACAATTATAACCCATTTTGGTCCCCATTTTTAAGAATAAAGGAGATGCACAAGAGTGTGCAAATTATAGAGGAATTAAATTGATGTGTCATACTTTAAAATTATGGGAGAGGGTAATTGAACATAGGTTAAGACGTATTACGAAGATTTCTCATAATCAATTTGGATTTATGCGGGCGAGTCTACCATGGAAGCTATACATTTATTGAGAGGTTTGATGGAGAAGTATAGAGATAATAAGGAGGATCTACATTTGATTTTTATTGATTTAGAAAAAGCTTACGATAAGGTTCCTAGAGATGTTCTTTGGAGAGTCCTTGAGAAGAAAGGTGTTGATATAACTTATATTCAAGTCATTAAAGATATGTATGCTTAGAGCAGTTACATGTGTTCGGAGCGAAGGAGGATTGACCAAGTATTTTACTATTTACGTTGGTTTACATCGAGGATCGGCTTTAAGCCCATATCTTTTGCTTTATTTATGGATGGTCTTACTTGGGCATTTACAAGAGGATGTACCTTGGTGTATGCTTTTTGCTGATGATATCCTCCTTGTGGATAAGACAAGAGAAAAAGTCCGGGAAAAACTTGAATTATGGAGGTCTACATTGGAGTCTAAAGGTCTTCGTTTGAGTAGAACTAAAGCTGAATACATGGAATGTAATTTTAGTAATAGTAGGTCTAGTGACGAGCGGTGTAACTTTGGGTGATCAAATTATTAAAAGGTGTGAACGATTTAGATATCTTGGGTCCATTGTTCGAAAGCGATGGTGATATAGATGGGGATGTGAATAGTAGAATTCGGGTTGGTTGGTTGAAGTGGAGGAATGCGTACGGCCTATTGTGTGATAAGAAAGTACCACTTAGGCCGAAAGGAAAATTTTACAAGATGGTGGTGAGACCTTCGATGCTACTATGGTGCTTGAATGTTGGCCTTTAAAAGAGAAGCATAATGTTAAGTTAAGTGTTGCCGAGATGAGAATGATTAGGTGGATGAGTGGCTTTACTCTTAGAGACAAAATGCGAAATGAATATATCCGTAAAAGGGTTGGAGTTGCACCGATGACGGATAAAATTAGAGAGAGTCGCCTTAGATGGTTTGGTCACATTAAACGTCGACCACACTGATGATCAGATTAGGAGAGTAGATGTTTTAAATACAACTTATGTTAAGAAAGGCGAGGCGAGACCTAGGAAAACTTGGGCTTATTGCATAAAAAATGATCTTAATTTATTAGAATTGAACGAAAATTTGACACTAAATCGGACACAATGGAGAAAAAGGATTCATGTAGCCGACCCCACTTAGTGGGATTAAGGCTTTGTTGTTGTTGTTGTTGTTGTAACAATAATCAGGGTGGTGTTAATCAACAATGGGGGAACACCCAAGTAAACCCATTAGGGAATTAGAACAACCAAGGTAATAATAATAATAGATTAACTTATCCTTCAGGTTATAACAATGCTTTACAAAATAAGGAGAAGAAGTTGTCTATGGAAGAAGTAGTATCACATATGGGAAGTCATTTGCAAATTCAAGGAGCAACCATCAGAAATATTGAAAATTAGTTGGGACAAATTGCAAATGCCTTAAGTAATAGATCCCAAGGAATGCTTCCAAGTAATAATGAAGTGAATCTAAGAGAAAAGAATAAAGAACAAGTAAAAACAGTTCAACTGAGAAGTGGAAAAGAATTGAAAGGTAGAGTTCAAAAACAAACTAAAGTAGAGAAAGAAGAGATTGAAAGACTTAAAGAGGACGCTCCAAAAGGTTTTGAAAGACCTATTTCTCCGCCTAAGGTTGATTTAGAAAAACCATCACCTCCATTTCCTCAGAGAATTTGTCAACAAAAGTTAGATAAGCAATTTTCAAAATTTTTGGAGATATTAAAGAAGCTTACCATTAATATTCCATTTGCTGAAGCCCTAGAACAATGCCAAGCTATGCAAAATTTAAGAAGGATATTCTTAGTAAAAAGAGGTAGTTTAAAGAAAATGAGATTGTTGCACTTAGTGAGGAGTGCAGTACGATAATTCAGAAAAATCTTCTTGAAAAACTTAAAGATCCTGGTAGTTTCACAATTCCATGTGTAATCGGAGAAAGATTCTGTGGAAAAGCTTTATGTTATTTGGGTAAAAGCATTAACCTTATGCCTCTATCAATATTCAAAAGATTAGGACTAGGAGAAATAACCCCAACTACTGTAACTCTGCAATTAGCAGATCGTTCGATCACATATCCTAAAGGAGTTATAAAAAATGTTTTGGTAAAAGTGGATCAATTTATTTTTCCTGTGGATTTCATTATGTTAGATATGGAGGAAGATAATGAGATACCCATAATTTTGGGGAGACCTTTTCTAGCTACAGGCAGAGCCATGATAGATGTGCAAAAAGGGGAATTAACGATCAGGGATAATGATCAGACTGTTACATTTAATATTTCAAAAATGATGAAATATCCTGCTAGAGGTAAAGAAGATGAGTGTTATAGGATGGATGTTATTGAATATTTAAGTGAATATCATTTCAAATCAACTTATGAAGAGAAAGCTGAAAGAGAAGAATTGGAATATATGCAAGAAGTGGAGTTATTTGATTCTGAAGATTTTCAAGAGGAAGATTTAAATTTTATTCGTGAAAGTTTTGAATTGTTGGATATGACTGAGAAAGATTAATCTTATGGTCCATCAATTGAAAAACCTCCTGAACTTGAGTTCAAAATGCTTCCTGGTCATTTGAAGTATATTTTTCTAGGTGAATCCTCAACCTTCCCTGTTATAATTTCCTCTCAATTAACTGAAAAAGAAGAAGAGGTTTTCCTTGAAATTTTGAAGAAGCACAAGAAAGCCTTTGGATGGACCATTGCTGATATTAAAAGAATCAGTCCTTCAATTTGTATGCACAGAATTATTATGGAGGATAATTGCAAATCGCGGGTTGATCCCCAAAGGAGATTAAATCCTATCATGTAAGACGTTGTTAAGAAAGAAATTTTAAAATGGTTGAATGCTGGAATTATCTACCCTATTTTAGATAATGCATGAGTTAGTCCTATTCACTGTGTTTCTAAGAAAGGAGGAGTCACTGTGACTGTTAATGAAAAGAATGAAATGATACCAAAAAGACAAGTTACAGGGTGGAGAATATGCATTGATTATAGAAAATTAAACCTTGCCACCAGAACATATCATTTTCCATTCCCTTTTCTAGATCAAATGTTGGATAGACTGGCTGGACATAAATACAAGTTACCTTGCCAAACCAATGTAAGGGGAATTAGAAGTTTTTTAGGACATGCTAAATTCTACAGGCATTACATCAAAGACTTTTCAAAGAATACAAAACCTTTATGCAGTTTACTGGAAAAGGAATTTTTAATTTTGATGATGATTGCCTCAAAGCCTTTGAAACATTAAAAGAAAAACTAATCACTGCACCTGTAATAATTTAACCAAATTGGGAAAAATCTTTTGAATTAATGTGTGATGCTAGTGATTATGCTATTGGTGCTGTTTTGGGTCAGAAATATGATAAAATTTTCAAAGTAATTTATTATGCTAGTAAAACTCTTAATGAAGCTCAAATTGATTATACCACTTCTGAGAAAGAGTTATTAGCTATAATATTTGCCTTTAATAAATTTAGATCATATTTATTTGGAACTAAATGTGTGGTGTATACTGATCATTCTGCTATTAAATACTTAATGAAGAAAAATGATGCAAAACCAAGACTGATAAGATGGATTCTTCTTTTGCAAGAATTTGATTTTGAGATAGTAGATAGGAAGGGTTCTGATAATCAAATTGCTGATCATTTGTCTAAGCTTGAAATTGAAAAATCTCTCTGTGATATTGA
Source organism: Papilionanthe hookeriana x Papilionanthe teres (assembly GCA_022702705.1). Lineage (NCBI taxonomy): Eukaryota > Viridiplantae > Streptophyta > Magnoliopsida > Asparagales > Orchidaceae > Papilionanthe > Papilionanthe hookeriana x Papilionanthe teres. Next base: position 154,990,810 of record CM040424.1, read on the forward strand.
AGAAATTAATGAACATTTTCCTGATGAAAAACTATTCACTGTTAAAGAATTACGTGTTTCGTGGTATGCAGACATAGTAAACTTTATTGTTAGTAATATTATACCCTATGGTTTGACATACCATGAAAAGAAGAAATTTTTGTCTGATGCTAAGACTTATTTTTTGGATGACCCATTTTTATATAAACAAGGAAAGGATCTTTTAATTCAAAGATGTGTACCATTGGAAGAGACTTATGAAATTATTCAAAATTGTCATGATTCTGATTATGGGGGAAATTTTGAAAGTGATAAAACTGCATATAAAATATTACAATCAGGATTTTTTTGGCCTACAATTTTAAGGATGTGAATGTTTATATTAAAAATTGTGATAGATGTCAGTGTGTAGGCAATATTTCTAGAAGAAATGAGATGCCCCTCAATTACATGTTGGAAGTTGAAATATTTGATGTTTGGAGACTAGATTTTATGGGACCATTTACACCATCTTTCGAAAATGTTTATATTTTGATAGCAGTGGACTATGTTTCCAAATGGATTAAAGCTATTGTTTTACCTCGATGTGATACTCAAAGTGTTGCAAAGTTTTTAGAAAAGAATATATTTACAGATTTGGAATACCAAGAGTAATCATAATTGATGGGAGAAGTCATTTTAGAAATGCAATTTTGGGGAAGTTAACAATGAAATATCATATTAATCATCGCATTGCTACTGCTTATCATCCACAGACAAGTGGTTTGGTTGAATTATCCAATCGTGAATTAAAAGAATATTAAAAAAAACTGTTAATCCAAATAGAAAGGATTGGTCAATCAAACTGGATTATGTTTTGTGGGCCTATAGGACTGCTTTCAGAACATCTATAGGAACGTCCATATATAGGCTGATTTTTGGAAAAGCTTGTCATTTACCTTTTGAACTTGAGCATAAAGCTTATTGGGCTATTAAAGAGTTTAGTTATAACTTGAAAGATGCTGCTGAAAAAAGATTATTGCAATTGAATGAGCTTGAAGAAATAATGAATGAATCTTATGAAAATGCTAAGATTTATAAAGAAAAGATGAAGTTATGGCATAATCAAAAGATTCTTACCAAAAATCTTGTACCAGGACAACAAGTTTTGCTATATAATGCTAGATTGAGAATATTTTTTGGAAAACTTAAGTCCAGGTGTATGGGTCCAATTATTGTGATAAAAGTTTATTCTTATGGAGCTATATATATTCAAGATCCTAAGACTGGAAAAATATTTAATGTTAACGGACATAAACTTAAACCATATTTTTCAGTCAAAAAATCTAAATATGATGATAATTTGATGCTGGGTCACTCAGAATGAGTTTGGGTATGTCAGGCTAAAGACGTTAAAACAAGCGCTATGTGGGAGGCAACCCATATTTATCGGTGTGCTTTGCTTTATGTTTGTTTAGTGTGTTTTGCTTGCTTTGTTTGGTTTGTTTTTATGTTTTTAGTGATAGTAATTTGGATTTTTTAAACTTAAGTAGAGTTTATTTGACCTTAATTGATGATTTAAAGAAGTCAGAATGAAAATTTGGACACTTAGCAAACCTGTGCTAAATTGTGCACTGGCGGCTAAGCGCCGACTAGTTGGCGCTTAGGCGCCTGATCCCCGATAGATATAAGTGCCACGGCGCCAAAACTTGGTACCGTCAAATATAAGTGCGCTGATGATTTAGGATATGAAAATAATGATTTTATAATATGGGATACTACGCAAGTATACGTATTGTTTATCAAGTAATATAGGACTTTCTGATTAAGCCCCAAGATATCGAACCCACAGGGAAAATGTAAAATCTTGAAAGGAATCAGAGATATTATCTTTTTACTTTATTTGGTTGTTTTTGAAAAAGCATGTCTTGATTTTGAAAAGTTTTGAAAGTTGATTTGTCTTTAGAAATTTCCTTAAAAAAATGTTAAGCAAGAAATTAAAATTATAATAACTAATAACACTGGATATAAAATACTATTAACTAGAATATTTTTTCTTTCCTTTCATGAAGTAGTAATAATTCTTAAAGTATTGTTGTGGAAGTATTCAAATTTTTGTTGTGACATATAGAAGCAAATGTGTTTTTTACCCTTATTTGGTTCTATGAAGAACATAGGTTAATTTGAAATTTATATTATTTTGAACATGGTTAGGCAGGGAAGATACCAATCTCTCACTCTAGAGTTCTCTCGATTCCCACATCCTGGGGGCTAACTTCTCATAACAAAACTCAAAACTTCAAACCAAATTAGGGGGTTTTAGCCTGTCACTCTAAAATCCTCTAATTTTACTCCCTTTTATAAAAATACCTTCTAATATTGCATTCAATTATATGGACTACAGCTCTCACCCATATAATTGCATGTGATTCCTACTAACTTTTATGAGACAATACTGCATTAGATCTTACATAATCTTAAGAAATTTTATAACTTAACAGGCCAATTTAAAAAGTAAACAAAGTTTTTAGAATCAATCTTCACGACTTCTTCCAACTTTTAAACACTCATACTTTCCACAACAATTATCTTTAAATTAATTTCTTCTCCATTAAAGAAAGAGAAAGATAAAGTAAACTACTATGAATGCATTGAGAAAATATAAAAACACATTGATTTGAAATTAAAAACATCGATAAGAAAAATAATAAACGAAAATAAGTGTTAATAAACTAAATAAAATTAAACACTTATCTGAAAATCCTCTCCACAAGACTAAAGAAGTTCCTCTGAAACTTTGAATCTTTGCGAAACTACTCCTTAGAGCAAGTCTCCCAACTCCGATGAATCAGAATATAGACTTCAGACTTCTATAAAAACTAAACTAAAAGAAAGAAAAGAAGTGGGAAGAAGAACACTTCACTCCAACCCTTTTCTCCTTTCTACTCTCTACTCCTACTCTAAAATAAAAAATTTTAAAAATGCAGTGGAAAAATAAAAGAAAGAGAGAAAGAACCCTTCAAAATGCAAAGGAATAATAATAGTATTTGAAAATTAAAACATCTTTCACTTAAACTAAAGATCAGATGTACATCTTTCACTTAAAAATCATAATAATAGTATCTGAAAATTACTCTTCATAAAAGAAATTTAAGCTTTGAAGAATAAAAGTCAAATCTTCTATTTATCAAAAAATACAAAACTTCTTACTAAAGATAGTTTAACTTTATTTAACACCTCTTCATTAAGAAAATTTTAACTTTAAGCTTTTCATGATTACTGTAAATTTTAACTAAAGTCTTTTATTCATTTCTATATTCAAAATTTTGTTCCCCTAATATAACTTCATGTAATAATTGTTCTCAATCAAAAATAAGATTTATTTTTAAGTATTCTTGAGAATCAAATAAAATTTTAGGTTTTTGAAAATCTTTGTTTTTTTTCAAAATCCTCCCCCCCAAACATTAAATTTTTAATTAAGATAAAACATTTAAGCATAAGAAATGATACAGGGGTGAGAAATAAAAACTAACATATCATGCTTGCAGGAATTTTTAATATCCTAAAATGCAAGTATATTAATTTGAATACAGGAGTAAAATGAAATCAAATTTAGTTTTTCAAAACAGTTTCTTTTTTTTTAATAATAAGAAAAGTAAAAATTTCAGAAGACTTCTACAGTAGTGGAGGTTTTCAAAGCAAATACACACCAACTAAAATAACACACTGATACAGATAGCAGATGATAGTGGAATTTGAAGAATTTTAAACATGTAGTTTTCCTAAGTAGAAGTTTCTAATAGTCGTTTATAATTTCCTAACAGTTTTTGGAATTAAAGTACACGCTACTAAAAACTCTGACATAACATACACATAAAAACATTTATTATTACACACTAGCACACATCAACATATAAATCAACAATAAAACAACAACAATACCTAAATATGCATAACAGATAAACGATGACAACTACAATACGCATACTTATCAAGGTTCACATCACAACACGATCATCAAACAAAATACTAGATAAAGTACACGGTGACACAACACATCAATACAACAACTAAAAAAAACAACATACATCTACTCTTCATCCTCATCATCATCATCATCTTGCTCGTTCCAATCTCTGGATGACACATAAGGTATATAGAATGGATGAGCTGGTATCTCAGCACTCTGATCTCCTCTAATCAGTCTATCCAAACATTACTGATAATTCTCCTCATATTCATCATGTTTTACAATATATCTTTCAACATTATCCAGCTTACCATCCATATCTCTGACATGCTCTCGAGTAAGACTCACTTTTTTCAAAATCTTTCTTAACAAACCAGTCTGTAAATCAGTAGATGATGAAGCACGTGAAGTAGTAGCATGAGAAGCAGAAGTAGCAGAAGTACAAGTCCTACCAAATCCTCCTCTCCAACCAAACTCTGAATGTACAGTGTAAGCACCAACGTTTACCCTGGTAATTGGTCTCAATGGCTGAAGTACCTCTTCCCAGGTTTCAAATTTCACTCCAGATCTTTCATATAGTGAATGAATCAAGGAAGGAAATCCCATACCTGCAGTCGTGGTTGATCTAGCATAGTTCAAAACATAATCATAAATTATCCCTGCAATATCAATAAGCTTCCCATGCTGAATACAATGGTTCAACACCGCTCTTTCTCTCGTCACTTCACTGGTATGATTTGAAGGTAACGACTTAGATGAGATAAAATAATGCCATGCCTTAGAAATGGCATTCAATTTGGAAGCAGGAAAGTTCACTCTTCTATGATTTGTAATTTTCCATAATCCTCTTCCATCAGTCAGATATTCCATAATCTCATCTAATTCTCCTTCCAAAGGATGATAGTTAGAATAAAAACATAACATATCAGGAGGTAGTCCATAAAAGGTATTGATTGCACCTGAAGAGAAGTTTACTTCATGCCTCCTATCCATCACCTGATTTTCCTCTGCAGCAGGTAAATTTGTATAAAATTCTCTTACCACAGAAACAACAGCAACAGTGGAGAAGCAACAGTAATTTTGACAGTTTCTTCTTGCAATCATATCTTCAATCACCCCTCATGGCTTACTAAACACTAGCTCAGGAATCAACTTACGTAATTGCAATGCATCGACGTATCGTTCCTCAACCCTCAAACTAACAAATTTGTTAGAATCAAACTTCATCTTTTCTCGTGCACGCTCTGACTTTGGAGCCATCTCTAAAAATTCACGAAAAATTCACCATAAATTCCAAAATCAAACTGAACTTGCTAAATTATCTTCTAAAAGATATTTTCACTAAATCTAAGCAATTTATCAAGCTTTTCCTCAAATTTTCACCATAAATAGTTATTTTAAGATTTTCCATAATGTACTCAAAATACATGGTGAAAATAAAAAATTTTTACTTATGAGTAGTACTCTTATCTCAAGGAATCCAAATCTAACAATTTTTGTTGAGATCGACTCTTAAATGATCCACAATATGATACTCTAGGATCCTCTTTCGCGGAAAAACAAAGGTTGAAGACGATGGGGCAGTTGAAAATGGCAATTTTTAGGTTTTTAACTTTCGGGAAACAATTTTCACGAACTGGCACCTAAGCGCGAACTATCGGCGCTTAGCCGCGAAAACTGGCGTGTAAGCGTCGGCACTCTGGCTCTTAGCTGTCAGTCCCCAAATTTTTATAATTAAGGTATATGCACTAAATCACTCTGTTAATTACCCTTAATTAATCCACAATAATTAATTCTCCCCACAAATCTTCTAATACTCCAAATCAAAATTAAATAACCAATGATTCCACACAAATTTCACAAAAACACAAACTTATATTAAAACAAATGTAACATTCAATACAATACTAGAATTTTTATCCAAACATAAAGGATAAAATTCTCAATATACAAGATACTATAATCTTAGACTGATAAGTGTACATCTTTAAGATGTACCCATCACATCATCAGGCATATACTTAAACATTAAACACAACAAACTTAACTCACAAGAACACTAACATAACACATAAGACACTAAACAAATAGAAACAAAACACTTTTAATTCCACTCTCCATTAGGCGAATATAACCAGGACCACTATTATTCTCAGTTGACCCATCAAGAATATAAATTTGATAGAATGGGCGATCATTGTTCATTCTTATATCATCTTCTTCAATCAATTTGTTCTTCATAAACATCGCCTTATCTATTTCTTCCACATACCTTGAATGATTGAATTGCATCTTGAGTTGCCATCCCATGCGATCCAGATGTAAAGTAATATCATTGATCTTTGCTTCCATTGAAGTCACTCGGGCTTCAATTTTTGTAATCATCTCTGCAATACCTTGAATGCTAACAGCCAGATATCCATTAAATAACTCCTTAGCACTATCACTAATGAACTTACTTTTATCAGAATCTTGCTTCTTCTTCATCTCGTTCTCCCAGGAAGACATGGTGCTCTCAAAATTCTCTTCTTAGACTTAAGAAATGAAAATAGACTTGGGGCAAGTGTTTTCCTTAAGTAAGGACCTTTTTATAGACTTGGGAGATGCTAGAATATTCTCCAACTGTTTAGAATCTCCTAAATAACTCCCACAACTTTTCCCCCATGATCTAGGCTCTAAATTTACATTTTCCACATTTTTTATAACTGTGGCGCCTAAGCGCCAACTAGTCGGCGCTTAGCCGCCAGTGCACAATTTAGCACAGTTCTGCTAAGTGTCCAAATTCTCATTCTAACATCTCCAAATCATCAATTAAGGTCAAATAAACTCTAGTTAAGTTTAAAAACTCCAAATTACTACCACTAAAAACATAAAAACAAAGTAAACAAAACACACAAAAAAAACATAAAGCAAAGCACACCGATAAATATGGGTTGCCTCCCACAAAGCACTTGTTTTAACGTCTTCAGCCTGACATACCCAGAACTCATTCTGAGTGACCCAACTTTAAATTCTCAACAAATTTAGATTTATTGACTGAAAAATATGGTTTAATTCTATGTCCGTTAACTTTAAATATTTTTCCAGTATTAGGATTTTGAACATCTACAGCTCCATAAGAATAATCTTTTATCACAATGAATGGACCCATCCACATGGACTTAAGTTTTCCAGAAAATATTCTCAATCTAGCATTACACAACAAAACTTGTTGTCCTTGTTCAAGATTTTTAGTAAGAATCTTCTTATCATTCCATAACTTCAACTTTTCCTTATAAATCTTAACATTTTCATAAGATTCATTCCTTATTTCTTCAAGCTCATTCAATTGCAATAATCTTTTTTCAGCAACATATTGTCGGCATATTTTTAGGTTGTGTGTTTTGAAAAGGGGGTCGCCTAAAGAAGTTATCGGCGAATTTTAAATTTAATTTATATATATATATATATATATATATATATAGTTTTAGAAAGAAGCATTTGATTTTGAAAATAACTTTAAGTTTAAAAATTTTAAGATATGAAATTAAACCGATCGCACATCCCAAATAGTTTATATAAACGAGCACCACATCACAAACCGTGTATCTATCCCAAAGAATAGACACCTTTGCTTGATGATGGGGTACGATTAGATAAACTAGAAGATTTGTGACATCCGTTTGGTGCAGCGAACCAATTTTATAAGCCAGACAAGTTCCCTCGCTTAATATAAAGGAATTAAGCGGGGTTTATATTACTCAGGTTCTTAAAGTTCCCTATAAGGGCAAACCCCTATAGTTAATTACATCCTAAGTGACGGGAATCACTTAAGAAAACTCTCGATAATGATCAGTGGTTTTGCTCTCAAGAATTTCAAAGTTTAAGGTTTTCAAGCAATTGGATTTTGGAAATTTCAATAGGGAATAGCTCAAATTTGGAACAATTTATTTTAAGAATCCAAAGGAAGAGAAGTAGGGGATGTCACGGACCCAAAGTGAACTTCGGTGACTTCCTAAACTATCCTAATGTTGGGCTTCGATTTGAGAGTTTATTTAATATTTTAATCCTGCAAACTTTAATTAATTAGGACTTATGCTTATATGATATGATCACACAAATAGCCATGAAGATGTGAGGGTTTTTGTCGTACCAAACAACTACCTCAGAATCGTAAGACCGGTTAGGGCTTAATTTACATAATATGATTACGCAAATGCCTAACAAAAAGTTGAGGATTTATTTTGCACTAAGCAAACTACCTCGAAATCCTATGGCTTGGTTATTTAATTCTAAGGAAAGTTTTGTTGATGTAGATCCAAGTTTTGCTGATGAAGATGGTCTTGCTGCCCACTATGCTCCAAGCTCCTTGTTGTTGCAAAGTTTTAGTTTTAGAAAGTGAAAATCAGGGGATGAGAAAAGTGTTCTGGTTTAGAAGAGTCTTAAAGTTCAAATAGTTTTTAATGTTTTAATAGGGGAATCTTAAAGTTGATTATAACAACACCGGTTAAGATCCCACGGTTCCATCATTCTGGCATCATTATTTTTATCAGATTCTCTTAGTCAAGATGAATTAGCTAAACTCAACTGAATGAGTTCCACACTTTCATTTAGACTGTGGGAAATTCCGTTAGTAACACGTAGGTTACATCACCCGAGGTACTCCCGATCATTCTACGAGATTTTTTAATTTAATTGTAATTGTAGTTTTGTTGTTATATTCGTGATTTAGTTTTGGTTGCTTTATCTTTTGAATGTTGTGGCAGTGAATTTTATCTTGTTGTGACTTTTAATTTAATTTTGGGTTTTAGTTTTATGGCTATCCTAAAAGGTTTCAGTTCTCAGGCAACAATCTTGTTTAACATGCAATAAAAGTAAAGCACAGTACATGTAAGTAGCTTGCAATAAAATAAAAGCGTACCTGGAAGGTCTTCCTGTCATTCCAAGCTACACTTAAAATACATGTTAAGAGCATTTAAATGTTTCTTACAAATACCTAGGTAAAGCTAAGGGAAAGGTTTTGGTTGTCTACCAAAGTCCTAATCCTATAGTTAGTCAATTCCTATGACGTCTTGGTTCTTTTGTTTCGTTAAGGATGATTTTCTTCGTTGAAAAACAATTAAGTTCAGTTGTTCTTCTAAAACACCCCATCATATTGAGGAAGTGTTTAGGATGAGTCCTAAACATCTTTTCAATTTTTTTGGGATTATTTCGAGTCTAAATGAACTTTTATTGCAGAGATGAATCAATCATCCAGAAATTTAGTTTAGTTTGTTTCTTGCTCAGTGAATTAGGATGTTTGATTATCCTATGAGTAAAGCGACATTCTACTTGATGCTTCATTTAAGAGTTATGATAACAAAAGCCTCTAGGGGCAAATCAGTTTGTTAAAGAATTTAATGATTTAAAATTAGAATTGGTGATTTAAAGTGATTTAATTTAGTTAAGAAATTTTAACAATTTTAAGTTTGGAATAGTGTACAAATTGTTTTAAATTTAGTTTAAATCTTTAAACCTTTTTTATTACCTTAATCTTTCAGATTAATTTTGATGTTTCTAAATTTACTTAGAAGTGTTTGAATTATTCATATATTTTTTTGATGGTTTGATTTATGTTAATTATGATATTTTAGGTTAGTTTTGATTAGCTTAATTTGTTTTATATGCTTAATTATGAATTGTTTTAATATTATTTAATATTTCAAATTTGCCTTAAGTTTGTTATTAAGTGATGTTGAAATGATTTTTTAAATTTAATTTGATTTAATTGTTAAATCACTTAATATTTTAAATATTAATTTAATTAAGGGTTATTTTTTTTAATCATTAAATTATTAATTTAGATTATCACTTTGAATTTAATTAAAAGTTAAATATTATTAAAGTGATTCATTTAAGGATTTTAGTTTAAGTTATTATAATCTCTCTAAATTATATCCCCATTTTAATAATCCAAATTTTAACTTATTCTTCCAAAATTCAAATTGTTTAATTAATTAAAATTTACTTTAAATATTTTCAATATGATTAATGGGTTTCTACCCCATAGTTCTCTAGGTTGCAATCTTCTAATGAAAATTTTAAAATCAGATATTTCACCCCCATTTGATTAGGCCTAAATGTTAATTAGAGTTAAAATCCTTTAATTACCTCTATGCTCCTTTAGGCTTATTTATTTCATAACTCATTAAATTAAGCTCAAATGAACTTAAAATTTTTATCTCACTTCACTCATATGTCAATTAAGATAGTAGAGGAGAAAATGTGATTTTTCTGAATTTAATTTAACTTATATAATTATTTGTGTAAAAAATAGGGATTTTTAATGGAAATTCAACAACATGACCAAGCTAAGGTTTTTGTGCTTAAGAAAATTATGGGATATTCCTACTGATCAGAGAACCACTTGGACCAATTTTGGTGATTTTTTGAATTATATTTTATTTATTATAATTATTTTGATTTTTGGAGTGTTAATTAATTATAAAATAAAATAAAGGTTAAAAAATGAATTTTATATTTTTCTTAAATCTTTCTAACCTCAAGGAGTTCAGAGAAACAAATTTTCTAATTTTCTAATTTTTCTTTGACTTATTAGAACTAATTTAGTGAAAAGGTTGGAAAATTCATTTTAAATATTAAAAATTGTCTTCAGGTTTCAAAATTCAATATCTTTACTTTGAGACTTGGAAAAAATATTTGGTTTGTTTCTAATTGATTAGGAGGTGAAATATGACATTTTTATGATTTTTAATATTTTTGTGATTTTTATTATTTTTAATTATTAAAATATTAAAAATATGATTAAAAATGAAGATTTTTGAAAAATTACAATTTTAATTTTCGTAGACTCCTCTGATATCAGAGAGCTCACAAAACCAATTTTATAAATTTTTGAAATGTATTTTTGGAGTTATGAATTTTTAAAGTTTAATTTTACTCATGTGACATAATTAATCCATTTAGTTGGGTTAAACATTTCCAATTGATTCCAAATTTTTATGTGAGGTCCCTCTGATCCTAAAGAACAGTAGAGAATTTTTTTCAAGTTCTTTTCATGTGTGGTTAGCCTTAATTAATTAAAGTTCAGTTTTGAGTAATTAGACCAATTATGGTTATTCTTATTGAATTAACTCAAAAAATAATTATCCATTGTCCTCTGGTCCTAAGAAACTCCCCCAAATTTTCCTAAAATTTTCTAAGCAATATACTAATTAATGGAATTAAAATATCAAAAATAGTGGAATAAGCTTGAAAAATACATAACTTGCCATAGAGATAGACTCTGATCTTGAAAAATTTAGGGAATGTTCCCAAGATCAGAGGCTTCAAAAGCCCTATGGTCTAATGTCATGTTGAATTTTCTATGCAAATGGAGAATTAAAATTCTAAAATGAGTAAAAAATTAATTAAAAATAAAATACTCATCAAATTAACTCAATTCTTTTTTCACATTATTCTCCTCTATTCTACGACGAGAGGGTATTTTTATTTTATTTTTGTGATTTTTGTACACCAAGATATGGATTTTCTAATTTCAGGTATTTAATTAAATAAAAAAAATCCATATTTTTCTACTTATCCACGCAACGCCGACTCATCCTCGGTAGCTCCAAAAGCCCACGCGTCGCCACCCTATTTGATGTCGCCATCTGACTCAGCGCTCCGGGGGCCCGCGGTTCACGTACTGTTCTCTGGTTCGACGCGATCTGAGCTGTTCAGTCGATACACCCGCGATCGGACAACACCTGATCATCCCCTACGACTGATGTGCACCCGTGACCGTCCACACTAAAACCCTAAGAACTCTCTCATTTCTCAAAAGATTTTTGTGTTCTTATGCTCTATGGATTAATCTTAAAGAGACAAACACATCCATATGGTTTACATGCATTGAAATCAACTTAAACGAAATGGAGAATCGCTGGAAGCTCTCGGGGAAGAGGATTGTCCATACCTTGGTTCAGGAGGTGAGGCCTCAGCTGAATGTGCTCGGCACGTTTGCTGGTGTTGGAGGAGCCTGGGGATGAAGCCTCTGGCCCTGTCGAATTGTCTAAGTACAACTTCCACCAAGTCTGATTTCAAAGCTTGGCCGATAGAGAGAATGGCTGGCCTGGTGAGGGGGCTTCTACTGGGGAACTCCTTCTCTTGGTCCTGTGCAGGTGTGGGTGAGTTTAATTTGATTTTGGTGGAGGTTCCTAGGATGTCCTATTCTTGGATGAGAATTAAGCTCCAAAATTGAGCTCAATTAATGGGGTTTAGGGTAGAGGGACACTGGGGAACAATTGCTCTAGGTTAGGAGAAGGTCATGGAACAATTTTAGCAGAGTTTTGTTAAGCTCTGGTTCATCACCTTGTTTGGCCAAGAAGGTGGTGGGTTTAAATAAGCATGGCTGGAGGGACTCCCAGGGGGAGTTAGGGCTTGGGATCAGTTGCTCTATACAAGGGAAGAACAGTCATGGAGTCCAATTGAGTTAGGACAGCTCAGCGAGGTGAATTTGAATATTTGAATCCAAATAAAGCTCTCGACCATGGTGTTTTCCAGCGACTGTGGTGGCTGGCCGGCCAGGCATGAATCACCTTCATGGTCAGTGAGGTCAGGGTTTGAATTTGGTGCAAGCAATGGAGATTGGCCATGTGTAAAGTGGCTGAATTGAAATGGAATGGGAGGAGGCTTATTTTGGGTTCAATTTGGTCAACCCATGGTTTTAGGCTTGGTGCACCACCCAGAGGCTAGTTTGAGTTAAGAGAAAGTCACTTGGGTCAGCTTGATTAGTGGGGTCAAGTCACAATCCAAGTACAATTAAGTTTAAGCATAGGTTAAGGGAAGCATAGGAATGTTTTTTCAACTTTAAGGGAATCATTAAAGGGCTCCCTTCTCTTGGCATAAATGGATTGATGACAATGCCAAGATATCATGGCTTCATATGGCTTGTGAATATCTCCATTGTGGCTTCATTTGACTTTGGAAAAGTCAAGTCATTTGCATGAAGAAAGATATTGACATTTTTGATGATTTTAAGGGTGATTGTCATGAGGCCAAGATTGGAATAATTTGATGATCAATTAGAACTTTAGGGATGATATTAAATTGAATGCATGATGAGGGAGAGTGTTATAGGGGCTTGGATGAATTCTTGGGCTTTTGGATTTGGTGGAAGTGGGCTTTTAGAATGGTTTAAGAAAGTGGGCCTTTAGGTTTAAAAAAAAATTGGTGGATGGAAATTTTGTGAAGGATTGGGCCAAAAAAATGTTGGGTTTATTTTAGGGATGTGTCATGAACATTTTAGAAAAGATTTGGTGTCATTTAGGGTGGAATTGGATTTAATTTGGGCTTTTATGGTAAAGGGACCAAAGTGGGTCAAATTGGGCTAACTTGGGCTAAGGTTGGGCTAAGGTTAGATTTTATTTAAAATTAATGTGGAGAAATATTTATGGGAGTGTGACAAAGAGTTTTCAATTTTGGTTGAGTTTTGATTTAGGGATTTAGGCCTATTTGGGTTAGGTTTAGGTTTAGGCCAATTTAGGGGATTTTGGTTTTGGGTTAGGTTTGGGTGGAGTTTAGGTTTAAATTTGGGGCAAATCTTGTTAGCGTTTTGTTTGTGGGGATATTAGGAAGGTTTAGGAAAAGATTTGGGGTTAATTGGAGTTGAGTTGGGTTAGTTTGGGCTATGTTTAGGTCTTGGGCCAAAATTGGGCTTTAAGCTTCAAATTTGAATTGGATCCAAATGTTAATCAAATTGGGCTTGGATTTGATCTAAATTGATATTGGAGATATTGAATTGAAGTTTAGAATTGGATTGGATCAAAGTTGAGGTCAATTGGGTTGATTTAGTGGGACATTAGGTCTACTTGGGTTAAAAAATGGGTCAAATTAGGTGTTTTAGTAAAAGTGGGTTGAATTGACAAAATTGGCTTATGATGTAGTTGAACGAAATTGGGAATATTTGGGATTTTTTGGAATTTTTTGGGAATTTTTTGAATTTATGGATTTTTTTTGTTAAAAAGGGCATTTTGGGTATTTGAAGGGTATTTGAAGGGTATTGGGGAGTATTTTTGGAAATTTTGGTATATTTGGCTAAGGATGATCAATTTGAATGGTAGGAAATGTTTAGGATTGGTTTTGAGGAATTTTGAGTAATTTAGGTAATTTTGCAAATTTTGGGTAGTTTCAAGGGCATTTGGTAGGTTTTGTGGGTGTATGGTCTCCTGGGTCAAAAACTGAAATTTTGAAAAAATGAAGATTGATCAAGTTTGAGTAGAATGAAATCACTTTGCTTGAGCCATAAAGCCATATCAAGCCCAAAAGAGCCATGAGAGGACTCATTTGAGGCATTCATTATATTGTTCCTAACCCTTTTAGCCAAGGGCCTAGGGGTTAAAGTCCATCTATATGAATTACTTACATGAGTTAGGAAGTCAAGCTAGGTATGAATGGTTTAGGGATTTGGAATGTGTGTGAAAGTGTAATGTGTGCAGGTCAACCCTCACCAGACCAGGCCACCCATGGTAGTTATAAGGCCAAAGAGTCCTATAGAGAACTCATCCTTTAAACCTTCACATTTGATCTTAACCCTCCAAGTGACTTAGGGGTTTACAATCAAACTTATGGGATTTGCAGGGAGTTAAGAGGTGTTTGAATTTCTAAGTGGTGGGTTCCATTTCTAGTCCTCTAAGATAGTCAAAGGGAAAGCCTAGGGCTAGATCCTAAGAACTAAGGAGAGAGAAGAGAAAAGACCTCATCAAAAATGAGGTCAACAAATGGACCCCCAATAGGTGTGGTGTGCTAACCAAGCACATCGTGCGTATTGGCGTTGACCGAAGAGATCAACAAAACCAACACAGATGTCTAAGTGACACACTTAGAACAGAGTAGAAACAAATTTCCGCTGAGGAGTATCGAGTACATCTCCAAGACTGGAGATCCCTGAACTCTCGCTGAGGAAAAGAAAAGGAGATGAATTCTGGATCATAAGATCTGGGGAAATTTGATTTAGATTTCATTTCATTTTCTATTCCAAGTTTTTTTGTAATGTGTGAGTTTAGATTTTGATTTGTTCTGAGTTTCAATTTTCATTGAGGTTTAATTTAAAATCAATTTAAGGAAATCTGGATTTGAAAAGAGAATTGGAACCTAGGTTCCAACCTCGGGATTGCTAAGAGAACTGGAATTTAGGTACCAGCCTCGGAGTGAGAATCGGAGTTTATGTATTGATTGGAAAGGATGAGAATCAGAATTTAGGTACTGATCTCGAAAGTTTAAAGAGAACTAGAATCGGGTTCCAGTCTCGAAGGTTTAAAGAGAACTGAAATCTGGTTCCAGTCTCCAAAAGTTTAAAGAGAACTGGAATGTGGTTTCAGTCTCGAAGGTTTAAAGAGAACTGGAATGTGGTTCCAGCCTCGAAGGTTTAAAGAGAACCGGAATCTGGTTCCAGTCCCAAAGGTTTAAAGAGAACTAGAATCTGGTCCCAGTCTCGAAGGTTTAAAGAGAACTGGAATCTGGTCCCAGTCTCGAAAGTTTAAAGAGAACTAGAATCTGGTCCCAATCTCGAAGGTTTAAAGAGAACTGGAATCTGGTTCCAGTCACGAAGGTTTAAAGAGAACTGGAATATGGTTCCGAGTCTCGAAGGTTTAAAGAGAACTGGAATGCGGTTCCGGCCTCGAAGGTTTAAAGAGAAGCTGGAATGCGGTTCCCATCTCGAAGGTTTAAAGGGTTGAAATTTGCTATGGGGATTTGAGTTTAGCGGAAGATTTGGAATGAGACGTGAAAGTGTTTCACGTCCCACGAGGATCGATCAAAGTCTGATTATTTGGCGAAGGATATGAATCCGTGTCATCATAACCAAATCAAAAATTTTGTGGTTCTGCGTCAGTAGACTCAGTCGACCTTCTCAAATGAGGGAAGAAATCACGGATAGTCGAAAGGATTTCAGGACGACAAAAAAGTTTAGAAGTTTGGAATCAAGGTTTAAGTCTTCCGTGGAGAAGAATCAACTCAAAAGAGTTTCAAATGGATTTCAGTCGAAAGATTCAACTCGACGGATTCAGATCAAAATTCAATTCAAGATTTAGATTCGTTTCGTTTGTTTTGGTGATTCAATTTCATTTTTGTTGTTCATTTAGAGTTCATGTCAATTTGGAGTGATTCATTTAGGGATTTTAGTTTAAGTTATTATAGTCTCTCTAAATTATATCCCCATTTTAATAATACAAATTTTAACTTATTCTTCCAAAATTCAAATTGTTTAATTAATTAAAATTTACTTTAAATATTTTCAAGATGATTAATGAGTTTCTACCCCTTAATTCTCTCAGTTTCGATCTTCTAATGAAAATTTTAAAATCAGATTTTTCACCCCCCATTTGATTAGGCCTTAATGTTAATTAGAGTTAAAATCCTTTAATTACTTTTATGCCCCTTTAGGCTTATTTATTTCATAACTCATCAAATTAAGCTCAAATGAACTTGAAATTTTTATCTCACTTCACTCATATGTCAATTAAGACATTAGAGAGAAAATGTGATTTTTATGAATTTAATTTAATTTATATAATTATTTTAATAAAAAATAGGGATTTTTAATGGAAATTCAACAACATGACCAAGATAAGGTTCCTGTCCTTAAAAAAATTATTGGATGTCCCTACTAACCAAAGGACCACTTAGACCAATTTTGGTGATTTTTTAATTGTATTTTATTTATTATAATTATTTTGAGTTTTGGAGTGTTAATTAATTATAAAAATAAAGGTTGAAAATGGATTTTATAATTTCCTTAAATCACTCTGACCTTAAGGAGTTTAGAGAAATAAATTTTATAATTTTCTGATTTTTCTTTGATTTATTAGAAGTAATTTAGTGAAAAGGTTGGAAAACCCATTTTTAATATTAAAAATTGTCTTAAGGTTTCAAAATTCAATATCTTTACTTTGAGACATGGAAAAAATATTTGGTTTGTTCCTAAGTGATTAGGAGGTGAAATATTACATTTTTATGATTTTTAATATTTTTGTGATTTTTATGATTTTTTAATTATTAAAATATTAAAAATATGATTAAAAATGAAGATTTTTGAAAAATTACAATTTTAATTTTCTTATACTCCACTGATATCAGAGAGCCCACAAACCCAATTTTGTGAATTTTGGAAATGTATTTTTGGAGTTATGAATTTTTAAAGTATAATTTTATTCATGTGACTTAATTAATTCATTTAGTGGGGTTAAACATTTCCAATTAATTCCAAATTTTTATGTGAGGTCCCTCTAATCCTAAAGATTAGTGGAGAATTGTTTTCAAGTTCTTTTGATGTGTGGTTAACCCTAATTAATTAAAGTTAAGTTTTGAGTAATTAGGCACATTAGGGTTATTCTTAATGAATTAACTCAAAAAAAATTATCTTAGGGTCCTCTGGTCCTATGGAACTCCCCCAATATTTCCTAGAATTTTCTAAGCAATATGCTAATTAATGGAATTAAAATACCAAAAACCGTGACATAAGCATTAAAAATACATAACTTGCCATAGAGATAGCCTCTAACCTCGAAAAATTCAAGGAATGCTCCCAAGATCAGAGGCTTCAAAAGCCCTATGGTCTCATGCTATGGTGAATTTCCTATGCAAATAGAGAATTAAAATACTGAAATGAGTAAAAAATTAATTAAAAATAAAATACTCATCAAATTAACTCAATTCTTTTTCCACATTATTCTCCTATATTGACTGAGCAAGAGGGTATTTTTATTTTATTTTTGTGATTTTTCTACACCAAGATATGGATTTTCTAAGTTTCAGGTATTTAATTAAATAAAAAAAATCCATATTTTTCTACTTATCCACACGGCGCCGACTCATCCTCGGCAGCTCCGAAAGCCCATGCATCGCCTCCCTATTTGACGCTGCCATCTGACTCAGCACTCCGGGGGCCCGCAGTTCATGTACCGTTCTCTGGTCCGACGCCATCTGAGCCGTTCAGTCGATACACGCGCGGTCGGACGGTGCCTGGTCATCGTCTACGACTGGTGTGCACCCGTAACCGTCAACACTATAACCCTAACAACTCTCTCATTTCTCAACAGATTTTTATGTTCTTATGCTCTATGGATTCGTCTTGAAGACACGAACACATCCATACGGTTTACATGCATTGAAATCAACTCAAATGAAATGGAGAATCGTTGGAAGCTCTCAAGGAGGAGGAGTATCCATACCTTGGTTCAGGAGGTGAGGCCTCAATTGAATGTGCTTGGCACATTCGCTGGAGTTGGAGGAGCCTGGGGATGAAGCTTCTGGCCCTGTCGAATTGTCTAAGTACAACTTCCACTAAGCTCAATTTTAAAGCATGGCTGATAGAGAGAATGGCTGGCCTGGAGAGAAGGCTTCTATTGGGGAACTCCTTCTCTTGGTCCTGTGCAGGTGTGGGAGAGTTTAATTTGATTTTGGTGGAGGTTCCAGGGATGTCCTGCTCTAGGCTGAGAATTGAGCTCCAAAATTGAGCTCAATCAATGGGGTTTAAGGCAGAGGGACACTGGGGATCAATTGCTCTAGGTTAGGAGAAGGTCCTGAAGCAATTTTGGCAGAGATTTGTTAAGCTCTAGTTTATCACCTTGTTTGGCCGAGAAGGTTGTGGGTTTAAATAGGCATGGATGGAGGGCCTCCCAAGGGGAGTTAAGGCTTAGGATCAGCTGCTCTATGCAAGGGAAGAACAGCCATGGAGTCCAATTGAGTTAGGACAGCTCAGCCAGGTAAATTTGAATTTTGAATCCAAATAAAGCTCTCAGCCATGGTGTTTTCCGGAGAATGTGGTGGCCGGCCGGCCAGGCATAGGTCACCTTCATGGTCAGTGAGGTCAGGGTTTGAATTTGGTACAAGCAATGGAGATTGGCCATGGGTAAAGTGGCTGAATTGAAATGGAATGGGGGGAGGCTTATTTTGGGTTCAATTTGGTCAAACCAAGGTTTTAGGCTTGGTGCATCACCCAAGGCTAGTGTGGGCCGAAGAGAAAGTCACTTGGGTCAGCTTGATAAGTGGGGTCAAGTCACAATCCAAGTACAATTAAGTTTAAGCATAGGTTAAGGGAAGCATAGGAATGTTTAATCAACTTTAAGGGAATCATTAAAGGGCTCCCTTCTCCTTCCATAAATGGATTGATGGCAAGGCCAAGCTATCATGGCTTCATATGGCATGTGGATAACTCCATTGTGGCTTCATTTGGCTTTGGAAAAGTCAAGTCATTTGCATGAAGAAGGATATTAACATTTTTGATGATGTTAAGGGAGATTGTCATGAGTCCAAGATTGGAATAATTTGATGATCAATTAGAACTTTAGGGATGATATTAAATTGAATGCATGATGAGGGAGAGTGTTATAGGGGCTTTGGATGAATTCTTGGGCTTTTGGATTTGGTGGAAGTGGGCTTTTTGAATGGTTTAAGAAAGTGGGCCTTTAGGTTTGAAAACAAATTGGTGGATGGAAATTTTGTGAAGGATTGGGCCAAAAAAATGTTGGGTTTAATTTAGGGATGTGTCATGAACATTTTAGAAAAGATTTGGTGTCATTTAGGGTGGAATTAGATTTAATTTGGACTTTTTTGGTAAAGGGGCCAAAGTGGTTCAAATTGGGCTAACATGGGCTAAGGTTGGGATATGGTTAGATTTGATGTAAAATTAATGTTGAGAAATGTTTATGGGAGTGTGACAAAGAGTTTTCAATTTTGGTTGGGTTTTGATTTAGGGATTTGGGCCTATTTGGGTTAGGTTTAGGTTTAGGCCAATTTAGGGGATTTTGGTTTTGGGTTAGGTTTGGGTGGAGTTTAGGTTCAAATTTGGGGCAAATCTTGTTAGTTTTTTTTTTGTGGGGATATTAGGAAGGTTTATGAAAAGATTTGGGGTTAATTGGAGTTGAGTTGGGTTAGTTTGGGATAAGTTTAGGTCATGGGCCAAAATTGGGCATTAAGCTTCAAATAGGAATTGGATCCAAATTTTAATTAATTTCGGTTTGGATTTGATCTAAATTGATATTGGAGATATCAAATTGAAGTTTATATTTGGATTGGGTCAAATTTGAGGTCAATTGGGTTGATTTAGTGGGACATTGGGTCTACTTGGGTTAAAAAATGGGTCAAATTGGGGGTTTTGGTAAAAGTGAGTTAAATTGACAATATTAGCTTATGATGTAGTTGAACAAAATAAAATTAGAAATATTTGGAATTTTCTGGAATTTTTTGGGAATTTTTGGAATTTATGGATTTTTTTGTTAAAAATGGTATTTTAGGTATTTGGAGGATATTGGGGGGTATTTTTGGAAATTTTGGTATATTTGGCTATGGATAATCAATTTGAATGGTGGAAAATGTTTAGAATTGGTTTAGAGGAAAGTTGAGTAATTTAGATAATTTTGCAAATTTTGGGTAGCTTCAAGGACATTTGGTAGGTTTGGTGGGTGTAGGGTCCCCGGGGTCAAAAATTGAAATTTTGAAAAAATGAAGATTGATCAAGTTTGAGTAGAATGGAATCACTTTGGTTGAGCCATGAAGCCATATCAAGCCCATAGGAGCCATGAGCGGACTCATTTGAGGCATTCACTATATTGTTCCTAACCCTCTTAGCCAAGGGCCTAGGGGTTAAGGTCCATCCATATGAATTGCCTACATGAGTCAGGAAGTCAAGCTAGGTATGAATGGTTTTGGGATTTGGAATGTGTGTGAAAGTGTAATGTGTGCAGGTCAACCCTCACCAGACCAGGCCACCCAGGGTAGTCCTAAGGCCAAAGAGTCCTATAGGGAACTCATCCTTTAAACCTCCACATTTGATTTTAACCCTCCAAGTGACTTAGGGGTTTACAATCAAACTTATGGGGTTTACAGGGAGTTAAGAGGTGTTTGAATTTCTAAGTGGTAGGTTCCATTTCTAGTCCTCTAAGATAGTCAAAGGGAAAGCTTAAGGCTAGATCCTAAGAACTAAGGAGAGAGAAGAGAAAAGACCTCATCAAAAATGAGGTCAACACATATCTCAAATTATAATTGAACTCTTTAATAGCCCAATATATTTTATGCTCAAGTTCAAAAGGTAAATGAGAAGCTTTTTGAAAAATCAGTCTATATTGGGACATTCCTATAGGTGTTCTGTAAGCAGTCCTATAGGTCCACAAAGCATAATCCAGTTTAATTGACCAATCCTTTCTATTTGGATTAACAGTTTTTTCCAATATTCTTTTAATTTCATGATTGGATAATTCAACCAAACCACTTATCTCCGGATGATAAGCAGTAGCAATGCGATGATTAATATGATATTTCTTTGCTAACTTCCCAATAATCGCATTTCTAAAATGACTTCCTCCATCAGTTATGATTACTCTTAGTATTCCAAATCTGCAAAATATATTCTTTTCTAAAAACTTTGCAACACTTTGAGCATCACATCGAGGTAAAGCAATAACTTCAATCCATTTGGAAACATAGTCTACTGCTATCAAAATATAAACATTTCCGGAAGATGGTGTAAATGGTCCCATAAAATCTAATCTCCAAACATCAAATATTTCAACTTCAAACATATAATTGAGGGGCATCTCATTTCTTTTAGAAATATTTCCTACGCGCTGACATCTATCACAATTTTTAATATAAACATTCACATCCTTAAAAATTGTAGGCTAATAAAATTTTGATTGTAATATTTTATATGCAGTTTTATCACTTCCAAAATGTACCCCATAATCAGAATCATGACATTTTTTAATAATTTTATAAGTCTCTTACAAAGGTACACATCTTCAAATTATAAGATCCTTTCCTTGTTTATATAAAATTGTGTCATCCCAAAAATAACTCTTAGCATCAGACAGAAATTTCTTCTTTTCATGATATGTCAAACCATAGGGTATAATATTACTAACAATAATGTTTACTATGTATGCATACCACGGAACACTCCATTCTTTAACAGTGAACAGTTTTTCATCAGGAAAATGTTCATTAATTTCTTCAATATCATAGAAAGATTTTTCTATTTCAAGCCTAGACAAATGATCAGCAATTTGATTATCAAAACCCTTCCTATCTACTATCTCAAAATCAAATTCTTGCAAAAGAAGAATCCATCTTATAAGTCTCAGTTTTGCATCATTTTTCTTCATTAAGTATTTGATAGCAGAATGATCAGTATGCACAACACATTTAGTTCCAATTAAATATGATCGAAATTTATCAAAGGCAAATACTATAGCTAATAACTCTTTCTCAGTAGTGGTATAATTAATTTGTGCTTCATTAAGAGTTTACTAGCATAATAAACTTCTTTGAAAATTTTACCATATTTCTGACCCAAAATAGCACCAATAGCATAATCACTAGCATCACACATTAATTCAAAAGCTTCTTCCTAATTTGGTGACATTATTACAGGTGCAGTGATTAATTTTTCTTTTAATGTTACACAGGCCTTACGGCAAACATCATCAAAATTAAAAATTGCATCCTTTTCCAGTAAACGGCATAAAGGTTTTGTAATCTTTAAAAAATCTTTGATGTAATGCCTGTAGAATCCAACATGTCTTAAAAAACTTCTAATTCCCCTTACATTGGTTGGGCAAGGTAAATTAGATGTAACTTAAATTTTTGCAGGATCTACCTCCAAACCTTTTTCTGAAATCTGATGTCCCAAAACAATTAGTCCTGCTACCATAAATTAGCATTTTTCCCAATGAAGGACCAAATTAGTTTCTTCACGACATTTTAGAACTTTTGATAGATGTTCTAAACATGATTCAAAAGAAATTCCAAACACTGAAAAGTCATACATAAAAACTTCAATCCCTTTTTCAATTAAATCACAAAAAATAGCCATCATACATCTCTGAAATGTAGCAGGGGCATTACATAAACCAAAGGGCATTCTTCTAAAAGCAAACACACCATAAGGACTGGTAAACATAGTTTTCCCTTGATCCTCAGGAGCAATTTGAATTTGGTAGTAACCAATATATCCATCCAGAAAACAAAAGTATTTATGCCCAGCCAGTTTATCTAACATTTGATCTAGAAAAGGGAGTGGAAAATGATCTTCCTTGTGGCAAGGTTTAATTTTCTGTAATCAATGCATATTTGCCACCCTGTAACTTGTCTTGATGCTATCGTTTCATTCTTTTCATTAACAATCACAATTACTACTCCTTTCTTAGGAACACAATGAATAGAACTAACTCATGCACTATCTGAAATGGGGTAGATAATTCCAGCATCCAACCACTTTAAAATTTCTTTCTTAACAACTACTTTCATGATAGGATTTAATCTCCTTTGGGGATCAGCCCGCGGTTTGCAATTATCTTCCATAAGAATTCTGTGCATACAAATTGAAGGACTGATTCCTTTAATATCAGCAATTGTCCATTCAAAGGCTTTCTTGTGCTTCTTCAGAATTTCAAGAAAACTCTCTTCTTCTTTTTCAGTTAATTGAGATGAAATTATAACAGGCAAGGTTGAAGATTCACCTAGAAAACAAACTTCAAATGATTAGGAAGCATTTTTAATTCAAGTTCAGGAGATTTTTCAATTGATGGACCATAGGATTTATCTTTTTCAATCATATCCAACAATTCAAAACTTTCACGAACATACTTTTAATCTTCTTCTTGAAATTCTTCAGAATCAAATAACTCCTCTTCTTGGTTATATTCAAATTCTTCTCTGATTATTGTTATTCCAGTTAAAATTTGGATGATTCTTCCAACCTGAGTTGTAATAATTGGAATATAGGTCGTTAGGTTTGATTATAGCATTCACAGTTTCTGGTGAAGAATAAGAATCAACCATTTGGCCTAATAAATTTTCTTCAATCATCAGATTTGGCTGAGAAAAATTCATCCTAATAGGTATATCTTCCTTGATACAACAGCAACTTGATTTGCTAACATTGTAAAAGCATCATTTTCATAAACACTGGCTACCTTTTTAGGATTTAATCTTTCAGAAGGCCATTGAAAATTATTAGTATTCATTTCTTCAATTAAAGCATAAGCATCAGAAAATGGTTTAGACATTAATGATCCACGAGTAGCATCATCCATGATTGATCTAAGAGATCCAACTAATCCATTATAAAAAGTGTGAATTATTAACCAATCTGGTATCGCATGATGTGGACATTTCCTGAGGAGATCTTTAAATCTTTCACATGCTTCATATATTGATTCCCCTTCAAACTCACAAAAAGATTTTATATCATTTCTCAACTTAGCAGTCTTAGATGGTGGAAAATATTTAGCAAGGAATTTTTGTGACAGTTCACCCCAAGTTCTAATTGATCCAGGTGCTAACGAATATAACCACGTTTTAGCTTTATCCCTTAGAGAGAAAGGAAAAAGTCTAAGTCTAATAGCATCATCTGAAACACCATAATATTTAAAAGTAACACATAACTCTAAAAAATTAGCAAGATACAAATTAGGATCTTCAGTTGTTGCTCCCCCAAACTGATTATTTGACACCATTTAGATAATAGCAAGTTTAAGCTCAAAAGAATTAGCAGCTACAGCAGGGTTTTGAATACTACCACGAAGTTCATCTACTGTAGGATTAACATAATCTCTTAATGGTCTTAATTCTTGATGGATGCCAACAATTTGATTTTGATGATTTGCCATTTTTTGAATATTTTTTTCTTTTTCTGTTTAATTATTATTTTTTTTATTTTTTTGATATTTCTTTCTAATTCAGAATCATAAAGCACAAGTCCTTCAGAACCTGAACTACGCATACAATAATAAAACAAAAAAAAATACAACACACTAACAAAAACAAAGAAAAGAAAAAATTTATAATTTCTTAATTCTCTTTAAAATGCAATTTAAATTAATTTTACCCGGCAGCGGGTGCCGAAAACTTGGGCCGCGAGGAATATATGTGCTTACAAATATGATATGAAAATTGGCAACGACACCAAAAACCTGATCCCCGATAGATATAAGTGCAATGGAGCCAAAAACTTTGTACCGTAAGATATAAGTGTGCTGATGATTTAAGATATGAAAATAATAATTTATAATATGGGATACTACGCAAGTATACGTATCGTTTATCAAGTAATACAGGACTTTCTGATTAAGCCCCGAGAAATCGAACCCACAGGGAAAATGTAAAATCTTTAAAGGAATCAGAGAAATTATCTTTATTACTTTATTTGATTGTTTTCGAAAAAGTATGTCTTAATTTTGAAAAGTTTTAAAAGTTGATTTGTCTTTAGAAATTTCCTTAATAAAATGTTAAGCAAGAAATTAAAATTACAATAACTAATAACACTGGATGTAAAATACTATTAACTAGAATATCTTTTTATTTCCTTTGATGAAGTAGTAATATTCTTAAAGTATTGTTGTGGAAGTATTCAAATTTTTTTTGTGACAGATAGAAACAAATGTGCTCTTTACCCTTACTTGGTTCTATAAAGAACATAGGTTAATTTGAAATTTTTATTATTTTGAACATGGTTAGGCAGGGAAGATACCAGTCTCTCACTCTAGAGTTCCTCGATTCCCACCACCTGGGGGCTAACTTCTCATAAGAAAACTCAAAACTTCAAACCAAATTAGGGAGTTTTAGCCATTCACTCTAAGATCCTCTAATTTACTCCCTTTTATAAAAATATCTTTTAATATTGCATTCAATTATATGGACTACATTTCTCTCCCATATAATTGAATGCAATATTAGAAGATATTTTTATAAAAGGGAGTAAAATTAGAGGATTTTGGAGTGACAGGCTAAAACCCCCTAATTTGGTTTGATGTTTTGAGTTTTGTTATGAGAAGTTAACCCCCAGGTGGTGGGAATCGAGGGAACTCTAGAGTGGGAGAGTGGTATCTTCCCTGCCTAACCATGTTCAAAATAATATAAATTTCAAATTAACTCTATGTTCTTAATAGAACCAAGTAAGGGTAAAGAACACATTTTCTTCTATCCGTCACAACAAAAATTTGAATACTTCCACAACAATACTTTAAGAATTATTACTACTTCATGAAAGGAAAGAAAAAGATATTCTAGTTAATAGTATTTTACATTCAGTGTTATTAGTTATTGCAATTTTAATTTTTTGTTTAGCATTTTATTAAGAAAGTTTCAAAAGACATATCAACTTTCAAAACCTTTCAAAATCAAGACATTCTTTTTCGAAAACAATCAAAAAAAGTAAAAAGATAATTTCTTTGATTCCTTTAAAGATTTAACATTTTCCCTGTGGGTTTGATATCTCGGGGCTTAATCAAAAAGTTCTATATTACTTGATAAATGATACGTATACTTGCATAGTATCCCATGTTATAAAATCATAATTTTCATATTTAAATCACATATATTTGGTGTGGAGTCATGTTTTTGGCACACATACATATATCTACCGGACGGGACCATGTTTTTGGCGCCGCTGTCAATTTCCAAATCATATTTATAAGCACATATATTTATCAGGGATCAAGTTTTTAAAAGAAATATATGGACTAAGTTGTTACCTTCAAGTCATACTAGTGAAGTGATGAGAGAAAGAGCGGTGTTGAACCATTGCATTCAGCATGGGAAGCCTATTGATATTGGAGGGATAATTTATGATTATGTTGTGAACTGTGCTAGATCAACCACAACTACATGTATGGGATTTCCTTCCTTGATTCATTCACTATGTGAAAGATCTCGAGTGAAATTTGAAACCTAGGAAGAGGTACTTCAGCCATTGAGACCAATTACCAGTGTAAACGTTGGTGCTTACACTGTACATTCAGAGTTTGGTTGGAGAGGAGGATTTGGGAGGGCTTCTAGTGCTTCTGCTTCTGCTGCTTCTGCTTCTCATGCTTCTACTTCACATGCTTCATCATCTACTGATTAACATACTGTTTTATTATGAAAGATTTTGAAAAAAGTGAGTCTTACTCGAGAACATGTGAGAGATACGGATGGTAAGCTAGCCGCCAGTGCCAAATTTTTTTTTTCTTTTTTTTGCTCCAAATTTGATCCAATTTTGCTCCTTTCATCATGACCATCCATTTTCATCATACCTTCAAGAAAAACACAAAATACCTTCCACTAAAGTGCAATATCATTAAAAATAGGTATAAAAATGTGCATAAAAATAATATATATTTTAGGTGTATCAGCGCCACAATTATAAAAAAGATGAAAAAGGTGGATCTAGAAGCCTAGATCGTGGCGGAGAAGTTTTGGGAGTTATTTTGGAGTTTCTAAATGCCCTGGGATAGATTTAACCCTTCCCAAATCTATAAAAAGAATCTGATTCAAGAGAAACACTTGCCCCAAGTCCTATTTTCATTTCTGAGTCTTAAGAAGAAAATTTTAAGTGCATCATGTCTTCCTAGGAGAATGAGATGAAGAAGAAGCAAGATTCTGACAAAAGTAAGTTCATTAGTGATAGTGCTAAAGAGTTATTTAATGGTTATCTCGCTGTTTGTATTCAGGGTATTGCAGAAATGATTGCAAAAATTGAAGCCCGAGTGATTTCAATGGAAGCAAAGATCAATGATACTAACTTAAATTTGGAACACATGGGATGGCAACTCAAGATGCAATTCAATCATTCAAGGTACGTGGAAGAAATAGATAAGGTGATGTTTGTAAAGAACAAATGGATTGAAGAAGATGATGTAAGAATGAACAATTATCGCCCGTTCTATCAAATTTATATTCCAGAAGAGTCAAATGAGAATAATAGTGGTCCTGGATATATTTCTCCTAATGGAGGATGGAATTAAAAATGTTTTATTTTTTTATGTTTAGTGTTCTTGTGTGTTATGTGTAGTGTTTTTAGTGCTTATATATTAACTGAGCCTGATGATGTGATGGTTACATCCTAAAGATGTATACTTATCAGTTTGAGATTAATGTCTCTTGTATTTAGAGAATTTCATCCTGTATGTGTGGATGGAAATTCTTGTATTGTGTTAAGTGTTATGTTTGTTTTAATATAAGTTTGTGTTTTTGTGAAATTTGTGTGGAATCAATGGTTATTAAATTTTGATTTGAAATATTGAAGATCTATGTGGGGAGAAATAATTATTTTGGAGTATTTAAGGGTTATTAACCAAGTGATTTAGTGCATATACCATTATTATAAAAATTTGGGTATTAACGACTAAGCGCCAAAGTGCCGGCGCTTAAGCGCCATATTTTGCTTCTAAGCACCGATAGTTTGCGCTTAGGCGCTAGTTCGCGAAAATTGGTTCCCAACAGTTAAAAACCCAAAAAAGCTATTTTTTTTAAACCACCGCATCGTCTTCAACCTTCGGTCTATCACGAAAGAGAGGCTAGGGTATCACACTAAGGATCATTTAAGAGCTGATCTCAACAAAAATTGTTAGATTTGGATTCCTTGAGGTAAGAGCACGACTCCTAAGTAAAATTTTTTAATTTCACCATGTATTTTGACTACATTATGGAAAATCGTAAAATCAGTATTCATGGTGAAAATTTGAGGAAATACTTGAGAAATTTCTTGGATTTAGTGAAAATATCTTTTGGAAGATAATTTAACAAGTTTAGTTTGATTTTGGAATTCATGGTGAATCTTTCGTGAATTTTTAGAGATGGCTCCAAAGTCAAAGCGTCCATGAGAAAAGACGGAGTTTGATTCTGACAAATTTGTTAGTTTGAGGGCTGAGGAAAGATACGTCGATGCATTGCAGTCATGTAAGTTAATTCCTGAGCGAGTGTTTCGTAAATCAGGAGAGGTGATTGAAGAAATGATTGCTAGAAGGAACTGGGAAAATTACTATTGCTTCTCCGCTGTTGCTGTTGTTTCTGTGGTTTGAGAATTTTATGCAAATTTGTCTGCTGAAGAAGAAAATCAAGTGATGGTTAGGAGGAATGAAGTTAGCTTTTCTTCTGGGGCAATCAATACTTTTTATGGACTGCCTCCTGACATGTTTTATTTTTGCTAACTATCATCCTACGAAAGGAGAGTTAGATGAGATCATGATATTTCTGACTGATGGAAGAGGATTATGAAAATTAACAAATGATAGAAGAGTGAACTTTCCTGCTTCCAAATTGAATGTCATATCTAAGGCATGGCATTATTTTATCTCATCTAAGTTGTTACCTTCGAGTCATACTAGTGAAGTAACGAGAGAAAGAGCTGTGTTGAACCACTGCATTCAACAAGGGAAGCCTATTGACATTAGAGGTATAATTTTTTATTATGTTTTGAACTGTGCTAGATCAACCACGACTACAGTTATGTGATTTCCTTCCTTGATTCATTCACTATATGAATCTAGAGTGAAGTTTGAAACCTGGGAAGAGGTACTTCAGCCATTGAGACCTATTACAAGTGTAAACGTCGGTGCTTACACTGTACATTCAGAGTTTGATTAGAAGAGGATTTGGTAGGGCTTCTAATGCTTTTGCTTCTGCTGCATCTACTTCTCGTGCTTCTACTTCACGTGCATCATCATCTACTGATTCACAGACTGGTTTATTAAAAACAATTTTGAAAAAAGTGAGTCTTACTCGTGAGCATGTTAGAGATATTGATGGTAAGATGGATAATGTAGAAAGATATATTGTGAAACACAATGAGTATGAGGAGAGTTATCAACAATATTTGGATAGACTGATTAGAGGTGATCAAAGTGCTGAGATGCCACCTCATCCATACTACATACCTTATGTGTCATCCAGGGATTGGAACGAGCAAGATGATGATGATGATGAGGATGAAGAGTAGATATACGTTGTTTGTTTTAGTTATTGTGTTGTTATAATGTGTTACTGTGTACTTTATCTAGTGTATTGTTTAATGATTGCATTATGATGGGAACCTTGATAATATGCATATTGTATATTATTTATCTGTTATGCATATTTAGGTATTGTTGTTGTTTTATTGTGGATTTATATGTTGCTTTGTGATAGTGTGTATTAGTAAATGTTTTAATGTGTATGTTATGTCAGAGTTTTTAATAGTGTGTAGCTTAATTAAAAAACTGTTAGGAGATTATGAACCACTATTGGGAACTTCTACTTAGGAAACTAAATGTTTAAAATTTTTCAAATTCCACTATCATTTGTTATCTGTATCAGTGTGTTATTTTAGTTGGTGTGTATTTGCTTTGAAAACCTCCACTACTATAGAAGTCTTCTGAAATTTTTACTTTTCTTATTAAAAAAAAACTAAAAAATTAAATTTGATTTCATTTTACTCCTGTTATTTAAATTGTTATACTTGCATATTAGGATATTAAAAATTTCTGCAAGCATGATATGTTACTTTTTATTTCTCACCCATATATCATTTCTTATGCTTAAATGTTTTATATTAATTAAAAAAATTAAATTTTGGGGGGGAATTTTAAAAACAAAGATTTTTCAAAAACCTAAAATTTTATTTGATTCTAAAGAATACTTAAAAATAAATCTTATTTTTGATTTAGAATAATTATGTACATGAAGTTATATTAGGCGAACAAAATTTTGAATATAGAAATGAATAAGAGAATTTAGTTAAAATTTATAGTAATCATGAAAAACTTAATGTTAAAATTTTCTTAATGAAGAAATGTTAAATAAAGTTAAACTATCTTTAGTAAGAAGTTTTGTATTTTTTGATAAATAGAAGATTTGACTTTTATTCTTCAAAGCTTAAATTTCTTTTATTGAAGAATAATTTTCAAATATTATTATTACGATTTTTAAGTGAAAGATGTATATCTGGCCTTTATTTTAAATGGAAGGGTGAAATTCAAAATCATTAAAGGTCTACCCAGATATAGTAATCCTTGTCCTTATATATATATATAATAATAATAAATAAATAAAAAAAGAGTGAAAAATAGTATATGAAAAGGGAGGAGAAGTTTGAGGATTTAAGGGTCTAATCAAAAATTGGTTTCATACCTAAAGTTTAAGATATAAGTTCAGAGAAAATCTAAAGCTTAAGGTTATAACATAGTAAGTAAAATTATTTTTCAAATAAATATTTTTAAGTGAGAAAAATAAGTGTTGAGTCCTATATTTTGAAGAATCTACAAACATTTCTAAATTAGATAGAAACTTATATTTGTCATTTTCCTTTACTTAAGTTTTTTTCTAAACATTAAGTTTGTTTTAATTATGAAATTTTTTTAAATTGGACTACACCATTTTTATAACAAATTTTTGTTATCCTCCTAAGAAACTCATTATATAATATGCATGCTAAAATGTTCTATGAGATTAATTGTCACTTGAGGACAAGTAACATTTTAAGTTTAGGGGATTCTGTTACACCTAAAATATATAGTATTTTTATGCACATTTTTATACCTATTTTTAATGATATTGCACTTTAAGGGAAGCTTTTTTGTATTTTTCTTGCAAGTATGACAAAAATGGATGATCATGATGATAGGAGCAAAATTGGATCAAATTTGGAGCAAAAATAATGAAAAATCAAAATTTTTCCACTGGGCCGACGCTTAGCCGCCACAGTTAAAAATCGAAATCTTCATGTATTTGGTGTCAATTTCAAAGGGGATAGGATTCAACTTTTGGTGGTAACTACCATAACTTTTTTGGGCAGCAAGTTTGAATGAAGGGGTGCGTTCCTTGGTAGATACATTGAATCTGGACACATTTTGAAGAGACACCAAGCACCTTTTGGTTTACTATTTAAAGAGAGTCTTAGGAATGACTAAGTGCTCTTCCACTGCATTTTGAAGGGTCTTTTATTGTTCTTCCATTGCTCTTCCACTTGCATTTTGAAGAGAGTTTTTACAGTATTTTACTTTTATTTTGTGAGAGTTTTCATTAGGAGTAGTAGTAGAGAGTAGAAAGGAGAAAAGGGTCGGAGTGAAGTCTTCTTCTTCCCACTTTCTTTCTTTCTTTTAGTTTAGTTTTTAATGAAGTCTGAAGTCTGTATTCTGAGTCATCAGAGTTGGGAGACTTGCTCTGAGAAGTAGTTTAGCGAAGAGTTAAAGTTTCAGAGGAACTTCCTTAGTCTTGTGGAGAGGATTTTCAGATAAGTGTTTGCTTTTAATCTTTTTATTAAAACTTACTTTCGTTTGTTATTTTTATTATTGTTTTTAATTTCAAATCAATGTATTTTTGTATTTTCTCAATGCATTCTGAGTAGTTTACTTTATCTTTTTCTTTCTTAAATGGAGAAGTAATTAATTTATAAAGTATTGTTGTGGGAAGTATAAGTGTTTAAAAGTTAGAATAAGTTGTGAAGATTGATTCTAAAAACTTTGTTTACTTCTTAATTTGGCCTGTTAAGTTGTAAAATTTCTTAAGATTATGTAAGATCCAATACGGTATTGTCTCATAAAAGTTAGTAAGAATCACATGCAATTATATGAGTGAGAATTGTAGTCCATGTAATTGAATGTAATATTAGAAGATATTTTTATAGAAGGGAGTAAAATTAGAAGATTTTAGAGTGACAAGCTAAAACCCCCTAATTTGGTTTGAAGTTTTGAATTTTGTTATGAGACGTTAGCCCCCAGGTGGTGGGAATCGAGGGAACTCTAGAGTGAGAGACTGGTAAAATTAGAAGATTTTAGAGTGACAGGCTAAAACCCCATAATTTGGTTTGAAGTTTTTAGTTTTGTTATGAGAAGTTAGCCCCCAGGTGGTGGGAATCGAGGGAACTCTAGAGTGAGAGACTGGTATCTTCCCTGCCTAACCATGTTCAAAATAATAAAACTTTCAAATTAACCTATGTTCTTCATAGAACCAAGTAAGGGTAAAGAACACATTTGCTTCTATTTGTCACAACAAATTTAAATACTTTAACAACAATACTTTAAGAATTATTACTACTTCATAAAAGGAAAGAAAAAGATATTCTGGTTAATAGTATTTTACATATAGTTTTTTTTAGTTGTTACAATTTTAATTTCTTGCTTAAAATTTTATTAAGGAAATTTCAAAAGACAAATCAACTTTCAAAACCTCTCAAAATCAACACATACTTTCAAAAGCCATAACAAAAAGTAAAAAGATAATTTTTCTGATTTCTTTAAAGATTTTATATTTTCCCTGTGGGTTCGATATCTCGGGGCTCAATCAAAAAGTCTTATATTACTTGATAAATGATGCGTATACTTGTGTAGTATCCTATATTATAAAATCATAAGTTTCATATCTAAATCATAAGCGTATTTACCAGACGGTACCATGTTTTTGGCGTCGTTGCATTTATCGGAGATCATGTATTCATTCCACTAAGGACCAAAACCTTCACCTATCCAATTAACTTGAACTATGTGTCATATTCAATATAACGGTGTTACCAGTGAAGCTGTTAAACCTAAGTTATTTGTATTCTCTTTGATGGATGAAGCTAAGGAGTGGTTGAAGTCCCTTACCCAAGGATACATAACTACATGGACAGACCTAGATCAAAAATTTCTCAAAAATACTTCTCTCAATCTAGGACTCTTAGGTTATGAATGATATCACTTTGTTCATCTAGATTAATAGAGAGTTCATTTATGAGGCTTGGGAGAGGTTCAAGGAATTACCTAGGAGATGCCCACACAAAGTCTTACCTGACTGGCTGATTATATAAACATTCTTTAAATGTGTTGTTAGGCTCATTAAGATCCATCATAAATACTACAACTATGGAATCACTAATATCAAAGACTTTTGAAGAAGCTCGTCAGTAAATAGAGGAAATGGCCACCGTTAAAATTCAATATGATTTTAATAGTGTCATACCCCAAAAGGTAGCCAATGTGCATGAATATATTGTCTTAGCTATCATTGCCACCTAAGTAGCAGCCATTTCTATGATGTTAGACAATATTGGGGTGAATTCTATGTATGGATTGCCATCAAGTAAAGGGATGTTATATGAAACTGTGATTAATCCAAACATGACCTCTTTGGACAATGTATATTTCATAGGAAAGCATGCCAAAACCCTCATTTCAATAACGAAACCCCAGGCTAGAGAAAGCATTAAAACATAAAATGGATTAAAAATAAAGAGCAGAGAGGAAACCCTCAAGCCAACCTTATAGGTAAAGGTAATAACAAAGGAGCTAACCCCTAGAAGCAATCATATCCACCAGGATTTCAAGCCGATGCTTAGCTCATGCAGAAAAATTCATTCTTTAAATTAGATAATAGAAATGAGGAACCAAATACAGTGCCAAGTTGTAACCATTAAGAACCTTGAACAACAATTATGACAGCTGACAAATTCTACCAAGAATAGGCTCACAGTTACACTCCCAACTAACACTAAAGTGAATCTTAAGGAAATTGAATTGTGCAAGTATAGAGTGTGAGGTTAAGAAGTGGAAGGGACACCTTTAAGATGGAAGACCCTATTGAGTTTGACCCTGTCTTAGAAGGTGAATCTAAGACCTAACAAAGTATGTACAAAAACCTACCTCACCCATTAGGATTAATCCAGTAGAGAGACTTCCACCACCTTTTCTCTAGAGGCAATAAAAACAAGAAGTAGAACAACAAATCCATATGTTCTTAGAAGTGTTCAATAGCTGATCATAAATAATAAATTTGTTGAGGACTGATACGCCTAAAAAATGACTTCTTCTTCACATACATTTAGTGCTTAATTTTAGTGATATTGCACTTTAAAGAAAGGTATTTTGTATATTTTTGGCTACAAGTACAAGAATGGACTTTTTTAGAAAAGGAAGAAAAAATGGTGCAATTTGGATTTAAAACTAGTAAGGAAGAAAATTTTGACCTAATGGATTTCGATGTCTTTCTATACTTAATCTCTTTTACATTTCTCACATGTTATTGAATGAAGTTTAAATTTAAAGAAATGTTATTTTCATGCTTATCTTGTAGGTATAACAGTTAGGAGCGAAATTGAACTGGAACAGGGTGAAATAAAGCTAAACAGAGAAAAACGGTGGAGCTGCCTGTAGGGTGGCGCCAAATGGTGCCCAAACAGCACCAAAGGTGCCTAAATCTAGATGTATAGTGCAAAAAGGAACCAGAAGGTGCCAAAAGGTGTCTTAAATTGTTATAGATGGCTTAAGTCGGTTCCAAACGCCTAGGGATGCATCTTTTCGTAATTTTTCATAGTATTTAACATCCTTAAGTCCTAGCAAAAGAGAACAATGAGGAGGAATATTTAGAGATTCTATAATAGGAGTAGAAATGTAGATTTATACCTTTTCTGGATATAATAGAGAGGGGATTTTGAGGGAATCTGTAAAAAATTTTACTAACATTGTAGGAAAAGCTAAGTTTTGTGTTCCTCATTATCTTATGATTTTGTAAACACTTATCTAGTAGATTTTCTTTGATATAAAAAAGTTTTCCATTGTGTTTTTTTCATGCTTTTTGAGTATTTATTCTCACTCTTTCTTCTTGTTAGGAAATAGTGGCATGAGAAGATTATGCCATTGTTTTCATTTTAATATTCTTTTGTAATGATTAGGATTCATGTTTAGGATTTTGGAATGCGTAATAGAATAGGTTTTGATTATAAATGTGATCATTTTTACTTGAACTTCATTCACATTGCAATTTAAGCCTGTTGTAATGTTAAAATTTATTGTAAAACATAAGATCCAAGAGGGCCATACTTTTTACAACTGAGTTAGAATCCAATTTTATTTCATGGATGAGAGTTCAAATAAATAAGGAAAATATTCTTTAATTACGTATAGAATTAGAGATTTTAGGGTGAAAAACTAAAATCCTCAAATTGGTCCAGTGTTTGGAAACTAAAGAGAGATGATAGCCTTCATGCAAGGGGAACATGGGAACTCTGGAGTAAGAGCCAATATCTTCACAGTCTATCTATGGATTTAAGGACCAAACACTAGATTATCCAATGTTCTTTTTTGCTCATAAAGAGAAGAAAGAATAGGATTGCTAATACTTGGCACATTACAATATTTAATGTATCTAATTCTTATACATTACTAATTCACTACATATGAATAGTAGTTTTTAACATCTCAAAATTCTCCAAACCAATTCAACTTGAATGGGTATCAATAGAATGAATATTTTTATTTAAGAGTAATTATTGGTTGTAAACTTAAGACTTACCTTTAGGAGTACTTGTTAGAAAAAAAACTTATATTGATCTTCAAAACTAAGGACTGATAGTAGTAGACTAGCATTAGCCTAAGAGATTTCTTACCTTACTTCTCTATGGGATCGATATTAGGGTTTTAAAGAAACACATATATTACTTTAAACAATGTGTGCACTTACATAGAACCCCTAGTGTGTTAAGTATTTTTTATATTTTATAACATTTCAATTTTGCACACTAGCTCATAAATATAAATTGAATCAAGTTTTTGGCCATCTTTTGGAAGCTAAAATGCGTATTACTTGTGACTCGGGTCATGTTTTTGGTGTCATTGCAGGAGAATTAAATTAACATAAAACATGCGAGAAAAATATTACACACCAAGAGCACATCAAGGCCCTGAAACATATGCCTAGTTATGCCAATTTCATGAAGGATGTCTTGATTAGGAAATTTTGAGACTATGACCCTGGCTGAGGAATAAAGTTCTATTTTGTGAAGGATGTTGCCCTAGAAGATGAAGGACCCAGGGACTTCAACATCCCATGTGCCTTTAGAGAAACTTGTAGGGAGGGCCCTTTGTGACTTAGGGTCTATTATTATTCTGATGCTACTGTCCCTATTTAAGAGACTAGAGTTAGGAAAGGCCCAGGTTACTTTGTGAGTATAAAGTGTGATGTGTAGGCATGAATGTAAGTATGAATGTGCTCCAAAACTCCCAAGGTTTACCCTAAGGCTTGACCACCTATAGGAATCTGATGCACCAAAAATATATAATTTTACCCCCAACCGAGTTATCAGTCGCCGCAGCAGCATGATCAACCGCCACCTATAGGAATCTGATGCACCAAAAATATATACTGTTTTTGCTATATAATTACAATTAGCTAACCAATCCTTGGTCTAGTTATTGCAATCATTGAGGTTATATTAGTGAAAGTGGACAAAATTTTATTTCATGTAGATTTGTACTAGACATGGAGGAGGACAAGAAAATACCCTTCTTAGCTACTGGTAGGGAAATGGTTGATGCGTAAAAGGGAGAGTTGACCATGAGAGTACATGATTAGAAGGCCACTTCTGATATCTTCAATTCAATTTTATTTTCTCATGATTCAAGTAAAGATCATTTCCATAGGATTGATGTAGTGGATGGAATATTGTCCAGTTAATTTGTTGAAACCATAGAAAAGACCTAGTAGAGCATTTAGAGACTAAGAATGAGAATGAGACATCTTGGGAAGAATCTTCTCTACTACTAAATGGGAACCCTAGAGCCCTTAAAGAGAGGTTTGAGCTTTAGAAACCACCAAAAATGCCAAATCTTTAGTGTTATCAATAACCCTTGAACTAGAATTGAAAGCCTTCCAAAGCCACCTCAAGTTCGCCTATTTAAGTGAGTTGTTTACCTTGCATATAATTATTTTAGAAAACTTGAGTGAAGAATAAGAGGAAAATTCAATGAGAGTGCTTATGGAAATTAGAAAGGCCTTTGGGTGCACCATAGCTATCTTTAATGGTTTAAGCCATCTTTGTGCAAGCATACGATTTTGATTGAAGAGGGACATGGACCAATAGTTGGTCGTTATAGGAGACTAAACCTATTGATGAAAGAGGTGGTGGAAAAATAAAATTATGTAGTGGCTTGATATTGGCATTTTTTATCACATCTCAGATGGTTTCTTCGTTATCCCTATACAATGTGTTCTTAAAAAGGGGGAAGTGAGTAATAGAGAATAAGAGAAACAAGTTGATGCCCACTAGGACTGCAAGAAGATGGAGGATTTGCATTGATTATAGGAAGTTGAATTCTAACACTAGGAAAGACAATTTTTCCTTAATATTTTTGGAACATATGTTGGATAGACTAGCAGAGCACCCTTTTCTTGCTTCCTTGATGGCTATTCCACCACAAACGGTCCCTCCTAAGTTGGTTCAAACTTTTTACCTATCCTGCGGTTTGCAAGAATAGGTCTTTTGAGAATGAGAACGAGGACATTAACTTTGATCATACTCAGGCGAACCAACTTTTCATGGGCTTGAATCATCTTCTTTTGGTAGAACTCCAAGCTTTGTTGTGCTATCAGTTGTTGCCCTTTAAGTCTCCCTAATTCTTTAGGTCATAGCTTGGCATTGTCTTTTGTTGTAATCTTGTTGGCTACAGTGAATTCGAGAGAAGATAATTTCACTTCTAGTGGAATCACAACCTCAGAACCTTACATGAGTACATACACTGTAAATTGTGCCAAATTTCTAGCTATTATTCTGTCCGCCCACAAAGCTTCTAGCAGTTTATTGTCATCCTATTTTGTTATCGTCCAATATTTTTGTTAAAATTTGCATGAGTGCCTTGTTGAAGGCTTATGCTGGGCCTTTTTCTCTTGTATAGTAGATCACTTGATATCTCCAATCTATTATGTGTCATCTGACGAAGTTGTTTGTCTTCATACTTTTGATGGCTGACCCATTATCTAAAATAATACTTTTTGGAACACTGAAATGGTAGACAACCTAATTTATGAAGAACTGAAGAATGTGTTGAACTGTAACTTCCAGTACGGCACTACCTCTGCCGACTTGAGGAAATAAATTGTAGTTGCGAGGATAAATTTGTGTCCTTTTAAAAAGGAAGGGTCTATAAGACAAAGGGTCACGATGCAATCATTGGATGTAACAAATTCAGTGTTTGGTGCAAGACCACCCCATGCACCTGACACTAGTGACATCTTTTAGCTATTCCATGAAATCAGACATCATTGTCGGCTAATAATATTGATGTCTCTTAATTTTTATCTTCATTTTTGCCCTGCCTGATGAGCACTACACAGCTCGACATGCACTTACTTGACTAAAATTTATGCTTCTATTCTACTCAAACATCTCAACCACATATGATCAAATAACCTTCTATACAAGACATTGTTAATTAAGACATACGATATTGCCCTCTTCTTAATTTGATGTACCATCGGTGGTGGCGGCTGGCATTGGCCAGCGCGGTCATCATAGTGTTTTTGTACTCAATAAATGGCTGGCACTAATCCTCGGTTGCTGCAGTTACCATTTCTTCCGTTCCCAACTTGTTTAAATTATCCATGTTGATGTGTGACTGTCGGCATATTTTTAGGTTTGTGTTGTATTTTTAAAGGAGGGGTCGCCTACAGAAGTTGTCGGTGAATTTTAGGTTTTAAATTAAATTTAAATATATATAATTTAGAAAGTAGCATTTTATTTTGAAAATAATTTTAAGTTTGAAATTCTTAAGATATGAAATCAAACCGATCTGACATCCCGAATAGTTTATATAAACGAGCACCGCACCACTAACCGTGTATTTATCTCGAGGAATAAACACATTGCTTAATGATGGGGCTCAATTAAATAAACTAAAAGATTTGTGACATCCGTTTGGTCTGCAAACCAATTTTATAAGCCGACAAGTTCCCCTGCTTAATATAAATAAATTAAGTAGGGTTTATATTACCTGGGTTCTTAAAGTTCCCTATAAGGGCAAGCCCCTATAGTTAATTACATCTTAAGTGACGGGAATCACTTAAGAAAACTCTCGATAATGATCAGTGGTTTTGCTCTCAAGAATTTAAAAGTTTAAGATTTTCAAAGGATTGGATTTTTGAAATTTCAAAAGGGATTAGCTCAAAATTGAAACATTTATTTTCAGGAGTCCAAAAGGAAGAGAAGTAGGAGAAGCTGAGGATCCAAGAAGAATCTTGGCAACTTCCCACACTATCCTATGGTTTGGCTTCAATTTAGAAATTTACTTAATGTTTCCATCCTGCCAATTTTAATTAATTAGGACTTATATTTGTATGACATAATCATATAAATAGCCTCGAAGATGTGAGGGTTTATGTCGTACCAAACGACTACCTCGGAGTCCTAAGACCGGTTAGGGCTTAATTTATATAACATGATTATGCAAATGCCTAACAAAAGGGTTGAGAATTTATGTTGCACTAGGCAAACTACCTTGAAATCCTACGGTTTAGTTGTTTAATTCTAGGAATGTTTAGCTGATGTAGAGTTATTTTGCTGACGAAGATGGCCGTGCTGCCCACCGTGCTCCAAGCTCCTTATTGTTGCAGAGGTTTAGTTTTAGAAGTCATAAATCGGGAGATGAGAGAAGTGTTTTGGTTTAGAGAAAATCTTAAAATCCATGTGTTTTTTAATATTTTAATTAAAACAAATCTTAAAGTTGTTTAAAAAGAACCGATTAAGATCCCACGGTTTCGTCATCCTGACACCATTATTTTCATCGAATTCACTTAGTCCAGATGAATTTGCTAAACTCAACTGAATGAGTTCCACACTTTCATTTAGACCATGGGAAATCCCGTTAGCAACACGTGGGTTACATCATCCGAGGCATTCTCGATCATTCAACGAGACGTTTTAATTTAGTTGCAATTGTAGTTTTGTTGTTCTGTTTGTGATTAAATTTTGAGTTGTTTTATATTTTGAAATGTTGTGGCGGTGAATTTTATCTTACAGTGACTTTTAATTTAGTTTTGGTTTCAGTTCGGGGACTACTCTAAAGGTTTTGGTTTTCATGCAACGATTGTTTATCATGCAAGAAAAGTACGATACGGTGCATGTAAGTAATATTGCAATAAAGTAAGCCGCAACAAAGTAAAAGAGTACACGGAGGGTCTTCCCGTCATCCTAAGCTACACTTAAAACATATGTTAAGGCATTTAAATATTTCAACAAGTATCTAGGTAAAGCTAAGGGAGAGGTTTTGGTTGTCTACCAAAGTACTAATCCTATAGCTAGTCATCTCCTATGACGTCTAGGTTGTTGTGTTTTGGTTTAAGGACGATTTTCTTCATCAAAGAAACAATTAAATTTAATTATTCTTATAAACATCCTATCATATTGAGGAAGTGCTTAAGACGAGTCTTAAACATCTTTTCAATACCTCTAGGATTGTTTTAAGTCCAAGAGAATTTAATTATACAAGTGAATTCATCATCCAGGGGTTTAAGTTTTGTTCTCTTGCACAGTGAACTAGGACTTCACTTGATACCTCATTTAAGAGTTATAATAATAAGAGCTTTAAAAGGGCAAATCAAATTATAAAGTATTTTAATGATTTAAACTTAATGATTTAATTTTAATTTTGACTTGATTATAAAAAATCAGTTTAAGTTTGGAATAGTGTTCAAATTATTTTAGATTTAATTCTTAATTATTTAATTTAGGTTTGTTGATAAATGAGTTTGATTTAATTTAATTCAATTTAATTTAATTTTAATTTAATTTAATTTCATTTAATTTAAATTAATTTAATTTTAATTTAATTTAGTTTTAATTTAATTTAATTTAATTTAATTTCATTTAATTTAATTTAATTTTAATTTTAATTTAATTTAATTTAATTTTAATTTTAATTTAATTTTCAATTTATTTTACTTTTAATTTAATTTAATTTTAATTTTAATTTAATTGAGATTATTCTTTTAATTTTTTAATTAAGACTTAAGTATTATTAAAGTGATTTATTTAGGGATTTTTAAATTAAAGAATAAATATCCTCTTAAATAATATCCCTACTTTAATAATTCCAATTTCTATTATTCTCCCAAAATTTCAATTAATTAATTAATTAAAGTTTTATTTTAATTATTTTTTTGAAATGGTTAGTAGGTTTCTACCCTTAATCATTTATGTTTCAATCATCCAAAAAATTAGTTTAAAATCAAATATTTTACCCTCCCCTTTTGATTAATCCTAAAATTTTAATTAAAGGTTGAAATTTTTAATTACCATTTTTGCCCTTCAAGCTTAATAATTCCATAACTCACTAAATTAAGCTCAAATGAACTTGAAATTTTTTATGTAATCTCACTCACATATCAATTAAGACATTAGAGGAGAAAATGTGATTTTTCTGTATTTAATTTATTTATGTAATTATTTTTAATGGAAAATAGGGGTTTTCAAGGAAAATTCAATAACATGACAAAGGAAATACTTCTGTCCTTGAGAAAATTATGGGATATTCCTAATGACCAGAGCACCATTTGGGCCAATTTTGGTGATTTTTTGAATTATATTTTATTTATTAGAATTATTTTGAGTTTTGGCGTATTAATTAATTTTAAAATAAAATTAAATTTCAAAAAAAGATTTTATATTTTTCTTAAATCTCTTTGACGTCAAGGAGTATAGAGAAATAAGTTTTATATTTTTCTAATTTTTCTTTGATTTATTAGAATTATTTTAGTGAAAAGGTTGGAAAATACATTTTTTTAATATTAAAAATTACATCAAGCCTTTAAAATTCAATATCTTATCCTAAGGACTTAAGAAAAATATTTGGTTTGTTCCTAAGTAATTATAATTCAAAATGTGACATTTTGGTGATTTTTAATATTTTTATGATTTTTATTATTTTTTAATTATTAAAAATATTAAAATAATGATAAAAATCAACTTTTTTAGAAAATTACAATTTTAATTTTCCTAAGTTCCTCTAATATCAGAGAAGCTCAAAAACTATTTTTGTGAATTTTTGAAAAGTATTTTGTGAGTTATGAATTTTTAAAGTTTAATTTTACCCATTTTGCTTAAGAGGCGTAATCAACCCATTTGGTGAGGCTAATCAAGTCCAATTCATTTCAAATTTTTTTGAGATGTTCCTCTAATCCCAAAGATCAGTGGAGAATTATTTTTAAGTTAATTTGATGTGTAGTTAACCCTAATTAATTAAAATTCAATTTTAGGTATTTAAACTAATTAGGGTTATTCCAGGTGAATTAACTCAAAA
This sequence comes from Papilionanthe hookeriana x Papilionanthe teres, assembly GCA_022702705.1. Taxonomy (NCBI): domain Eukaryota; kingdom Viridiplantae; phylum Streptophyta; class Magnoliopsida; order Asparagales; family Orchidaceae; genus Papilionanthe; species Papilionanthe hookeriana x Papilionanthe teres. Next base: position 155,033,533 of record CM040424.1, read on the forward strand.
CTTATTTTTTCTAGGTTCCTCTGGTCATAAGAAACATCACCAAATTTTCCTAGAATTTATTTCTCAACATGCTAATTATTGGAATTAAAATACTCAAAACAGTAACATGCAATTGAAAAATCTATAACTTCTCATAGGGATGGCCACTGACCTTGGAAAATTCAAGGAATGTTCCCAAGTTCAGAGGCTTTCAGAGCCCTATGGTCTCATGCCATGGTCAATTGTCTATGTGCATCGAGAATTGAAATAGTGCAGATAGTAATTAAATGATTAAAAATAAAATACTAAATGAAATTAATTGATTTCTTTTCCACATTATTCTCCTCTGTTCGCTGAGCAAGAGGGTATTTTTATTTTATTTTTAGGATTTTTCTACACAAAGTTATGAAATTTTGAAGTTCTAGATATTAAATAAATCCATAAAATTCTATTTTTCTATTTATCCGAATCGGTGCCACGTCATCCTTAGCATCTCCGAATAGCCACGTGGCGCTTTCTAGTTCAGTGCCGCCATCTGACTCAGCACTCCAAGGGCCCACGGTCATGTACCATCACGCTGTCCGGCTCGATCCCGACCGTCCGCTCGATACACGCTCGATCCGATGGCTCCTGATCATCGTCTGCGACTGGTGTGCACCCGTGACCATTCACACTAAAACCTTAAGAACTCACTCGATTCTCAATGGATTCTTGTGTTCTTATGCTCTATGGATTTGTCTTGAAGAGAAGAACACATCTATACGGTAAACATGCATTGAAATCGATTCATATCAAATGGACAATCTCCAGGAGCTCGGGAGGAAGAGAGAGTTCATACCTTTGCTCAGAGAAGTGAAGTTTCGATCTGAGAGTTGTGTCACGTTCGATTGGGTCCAAGCAAGCTTCAGATGAAGTCCCTTGGCCTGATGAACTGCCTAGGTACAAAAGTGACCACAGCCGATCACAAAGCTTGGAGGCTGGAGCAACTGGGTGGCCTAGAGAGGGTGCTTTCACTGGGAACTTCTCCTCTTGGTCTGGTGAAGGTGTAGGACCAATCAATTTGGAGATTGGCTCACTGTAGTGAAGTGTCCTATTTTTGGGTGGAATTTTGACTCTGAAATTGAGCTTTGTTAATGGGGATTAGGGCAAATGGACACTGGGGATCAATTGCTCTAAGTGTGGAGAGTGGTCTGGGACAATTTTGGCAGAGTTTCAGTAGGTTTGTTTCAGCACCTCCTCCATGGCCGAGAGAGGTGGTGTTTAAATAGAGCTGGATGGAGGCTCTCCCAGGGGGAGTTAGGGGTTGGAATTAGCTACTCAAGTGAGGAGACGAACAGCTATGGTGGCCATTGGGCATAGGGCAACTCAGAAGGTGAGAATTCCAAGCATGGGCTCACATGATGCTCTCGGGTGTGGTGTTTTCCGGTGGCCCAGGTGGCTGGCCGGCACGCATGGGTCACCCTCAGGGTCAGGAGGTCCAGGGCTGGGGTTTAGTGTAGGGAATTGGCAATGGCCATGTGTAAAGTGGTTGAATTAAAATGGAATGGGGTAAGGGTGTATTTTGGCTAAGTTTGGTCAAATGTATGGATTGGGCTAGGTGCACCTGTACGGCTTATTTTTAGGTTGAGTGTTGTATTTTTGAAAAGGAGGTCGCCTACAGAAATTGTCGGCAAAATTTAAATTTTAAATTTAATTTAAATATATATATATATAATTTAGAAAGTAGTATTTGATTTTAAAAATAATTTTATGTTTGAAAATTTTAAGATATGAGATCAAACCGATCTCACAACCAAAATAGTTTATATAAACGAGCACCGCATCACATACCGTGTATCTACCCCGAAGAATAGACACACTGCTTAATGATAGGGCTCGATTAAATAAACTAAAAGATTTGTGACATCCGTTTGGTCCGCGAACCAATTTTATAAGCCGACAAGTTCCCTCGCTTAATATAAAGGCATTAGCGGGGTTTATATTACACAGGTTCTTAGAATTCCCTATAAGGGCAAGCCCCTATAGTTAATTACATCTTAAATGACGGGAATCACTTAAGAAAACTCTCGATAATAATCGGTAATTACGCTCTCGAGAATTTCAAAGTTTAAGTTTTCAAGGTATTGAATTTTGGAATTTCAATAGGGAATGGATCAAATTTGGAACATTTTATTTTGGGAATTCAAAGGAAGAAAGGTAGGAGAAATCACAGATTCGAAGCGAACTTCGGTAATTTCCCAACTATCCAATTGTTTGGCTTAGATTTAGGAAAGTCCTAATATTTATTTAATGTTTTGATTTTGCCAATTTTAATTAATTAGGACTTATATTAGTATGATATGATCATACAAATAGCCTTGAAGATGTGAGGGTTTATGTCGTATCGGACGACTACCTCGGAGTCCTAAGACCGGTTAGGGCTTAATTTGCCATGCAAACGCCTAACGAAGAGTTGAGGATTTATGTTGCACTAGGCAAACTACCTCGAAATCCTATGGATTGGTTATTTAATTCTAAGAAAGTTTTGCTGATGTAGATTTCAGTCTCACTGACGACGATGGCCGTGCTGCCCACGATGCTCCTAGATCCTTGTTGTTTGCAGAGGTTTAGTTATAGAAGTCATAAATCAGGAGATGAGAAAAGTGTTTTGGTTTAGAGAAATTCTTAATTTCCAAGTGTTTTCATTTTTTTTAATTAAAACAAATCTTAAAGTTGATTATAACAACACCGGTTAAGATCCCACGGTTCCATCCTTCCGGCATCGTTATTTTTATCGGATTCACTTAGTCCAGATGAATTTGCTAAACTCAACTGAATGAGTTCCACACTTTCATTTAGACCGTGGGAAATCTCGTTAGCAACACGTAGGTTACATCATCCGAGGTATTCCCGATCATCCAACAAGACGTTTTAATTTAGTTGTAATTGTAGTTTCGTGTTCGTTTGTGATTAAATTTTGAGTTGTTTTATATTTTGAAATGTTGTGGCGGTGGATTTTATCTTGCAATGACTTTTAATTTAGTTTTGGTTTCAGTTTTAGGGACTATCCTAAAGGTGCGGGTTTTCATGCAACAGTTGTTTATCATGCAAGAAAAGTAAGTGCAATGCGATTAAATAAATTGCAATAAGGTAAATTACAATAAAATAAATACGTACCTGGAGGGTCTTCCCATCATCCCAATCTGCACTTAAAACACAATTAGAATGTTTAAGCAAGTTCCTAGGTAAAGCTAAAGGGAGGGTTATGGTTTTCTACCAAGTTCCTAATCCTATAGCTAGTCATTTCCTATGACGTCTAGGTTCTTGTGTTTTGGTTTGAGGACGATTTACTTCATCAAAGAACAATTAAGTCCAATTATTCTTATAAGTATCCTATCATATTTAGGAAGTGCTTAAGAAGAATCTTAAACATCTTTTCAATATTGCTAGAATTGTTTTAAGTCCAAATGGATTTAATTATACAAATGAATTAATCGTCCGAGAATTCGAGTTTTGTTATCTTGCTCAATGAACTAGGAGAATATCCTATAAGTGAAGTAACATTTCATTTAATGTTCTATTTAGGAGTTATGATAACCAAAGTTTTCAAGGGCAAATTGGTGTTCAAATGGTTTGTGATTTAATTTGAGTTATCGGATTTAAATTTGGAATAGTGTTCAAGTTACTTTATATTTAATTTCTTTATGTCTTAGGTGATGTTATTTTATTCAATTTAATTTAACTTTAATTTAATTTAATTTGGTTTAGTTTTAATTTTAATCTAATTTTACTTTTAATTTTAATTTTAATTTTATTTTAATTTTTATTTTTATTTTTTTTTAAATTTTAATTTTTAATTTAATTTTAATTTTATTTGATTTTATTTTATTTTTATTTTAATTTAATTTAATTTAATTTAATTTAATTTAATTTAATTTAATTTGATTGATTTAATTTAATTTAATTTGTTTAATTTGTTTGATTTAATTTAATTTAATCTTTAATTTAATTTTATTTTTAATTTTAATTTAATTAAAAATTTAAAAGAGTTTAATAATTTAACTTTAATTTAATTTAATGATTAAGTCCTTTAACATTTTAAAACTTAAATTTGAATTATCATTTTTAATTAGGAATTAAATATTATTGAGATGATTAATTTAGGGATTTTTAAATTAAAGAATAAATCTCTTCCTAACAATATCCCTATTTAATTAAGGTTTATTTTAATTATCTTCAAATTATTTAGTAGGTTTCTACCCTTCAATTATTTGAATTTCAATCATCCAAATCAGATTAGGATCAAATATTTTATTTGTTAATTTTATTAAACCTAAAGTTTTAATTAAGGGTTAATTTTTTTTTAATTACCATTTTGCCCTTCAAGCTTAATAATTTCATAACTCACTAAATTGAGCTTAAATGAACTTGAAATTTTTATGTGACTTCACTCATATGTCAATAAAAACATGAGAGGAGAAAATGTGATTTTTCTGTATTTAATTTATTTATATAATTATTTTTTGTAGAAAATAGGGATTTCCAAGGAAAATTTAATAACATGACCAAGGGAGAGTTTCTATCCTTAAGAAAATTATGGAACATTCCTAATGACCAGAAGACCACTTGGACCAATTTTGGTGATTTTTTGAATTATATTATTTTTATTATAATTATTTTAAGTTTTGGAGTATTAATTAATTTAAAAATAAAATAAAGGTTGAAAATGAATTTTATATTTTTCAAAACTCTCTCTGATATCAAGGAAATCAGAGAATCAATTTTTACAATTTTCTAATTTTTCTTTGATTTATTATAATTATTTTAGTGGAAATGCTAGAAAATACATTTTTTTAATTTTAAAATTACCCTAGTTCTTTAAAATTTAATATCTCATTAAATTGACCTAAGAAAAATATGAGGTTTGTTCCTAAGTGATTAAAATTCAAAATGTGACATTTTGGTGAATTTTATTATTTTTATGATTTTTATTATTTTTTAATTATTAAAATATTAAAATAATACCAAAAAATCAACTTTTTTAGAAAATTGAAATTTTAATTTTCTTAAATTCCCCTGATATCGAGAGGCTCCAAAACCAATTTGGTGAATTTGAAAGGTATTTTGAAAGTTATGAATTTTTAAAGTTCAAATTGACTAAATGGCTTAATCAACCCATTTAGTAGGGCTAACCAAGTCCAATTGACCTCAAATTTTTATTGTGGGTTCCTCCGATCCTCAAGGTCAGTGGAGAATTGATTTCAAGTTAATTTGATGTATGGTTAGCTCTAATTAATTAGGGATCTATTTTGGGTGTTTAAGCCAATTATGGTTATTTTAAATGAATTAACTCAAAACCTATTTTTCCTAGGGTCCTCTGGTCATAAGAGACATCACCAAATTTTCCTAGAATTTATTTCACAACATGCTAATTATTGGAATTAAAATACTCAAAACAGTAACATGAATTTGAAAAATCAATAAATTCTCATAAGGATGGCCTCTGACTTTGGAAAATTCAGGGAATGTCCCCAAATTCAGAGGCTTCAAAAGCCCTATGGTCTCATACCATAGTGAATTTCCTATATGTATGGAGAATTAAAACAATGCAGAAGGGAAATAAATCATTAAAAATAAAATACTTGATAAAATTAAATGATTTCTTTTCCACATTATTTTCCTCTGTTCACTGAGCAAGAGGGTATTTTTATTTTATTTTTCTGATTTTCCTACACAAAGTTATGGATTTTTGAAATTTAGGGAATTAAATAAATCAGAAAATACCCTAATTTTCTATTTATCCAAGAGGCGCCGCGTCAACCTCGGCAGCTCCAAAACGCCGCGTGGCGCTCTCCGATTCGACGCCGCCATCTGACTCAACGCTCTGGGGGCCTGCTGTGTCGTTCCATCTCCTGATCTGGCGCGATCCTGGCCGTCCGTCCGCGCGTGTATTAAATGAACGACATCCGTTCATCGTCCCCAGGCGTCCTTACCCGAGAGTCGTCCGTCTTCTAGGCATAAGATCTCACTCGATACTTGACCAAATTGAAGGTTCTTATGCTCTATGGATTCGTCTCGAGAAGACGAACACATCCATACGGTTTATGTGGCATGAAATTGACTCAATAAAAATGGAGAATGTTCGAAGCTAGGGAAGAAGAGTGAGGCCATACCTTTGCTCGGAGAAGTGTGGCTTCGATCCGAGGGTTGTGTCACCTTCGATTGCGTCCCGAAGAAGCTCCGGATGAAGTCTCCGGTCCGGTGAGTCGCCTAGCTATGAAAGTGACCACAACCGATCACAAAGCTTGGAGGCTAGAACAACCGAGTGGCCCTGGAGATGGGGCTTTCGGTGGGAAACTTCTCCTCTTGGTCCAGGTGAAGGTGTAGGACCGGTCGATTTGAGGATTGACTCACCGTGGCAAAGTGTCCTGGTTTTGGGTGAAATTTCGGTTGAGAAATTGGATTCTGTTGGTGGGGATTAGGGCAAATTGACACTGGGGATCAACTGCTCTAAGTATGGAGTAGGGTTTGGAATAATTTTGGCAGAGTTTCGGAAAGGTTTGTGCAACTCTCCTCTATGGCCGTGAGGGGGTCAGGTTTAAATAGGAGAGGGTGGAGGGCCTCCCAGGGAGAGTTAGGGCTTGGGATCAGCTGCTCTTGGCAAGAGAAGAACAGCTACAAAGGCCACTAGGGATGGGGCAGCTCAGCAGGTGAGAATTTCAAGTTTGGGCTCACATGTGAGCTCTCGGCCTGGTGGTTTCCGGCGGCCGTGGTGGTCGGCCGGCCGGGTCGAGTCACCTCAAGCTCGGGGAGGTCGTGGTCGGGGCTTAGTGTATTCGATTGGCGGTTGCCGAGTGTAAAGTGGTTGGATCAAATTGGAATGGGGGCATGGCTAATCTTGGTTTAATTTGGTCAACCCATGTGTTTGGGTTGGGTTCACCTCTCCATGACCCGATTTTAGGCTGAGAAAAAGTGGTTTAGGTCAGCTTAATCAGTGGGGAAGGGTCACCATCCAAGTACAATTAAGCTTAAGCAAGGTTTAGTGGAATCATGGGAGTGGCTAATCCTCTTAAGGGAACATGGAAAGAGCTCCCTCCTCTTGCCATCTTGGGTATGGTGAGGTGGAAAGTAGATTCCATGGCTCTCATGGCTCCCATGTGGCTCATGCATGGCTTCATGGCTCACCTTTGGCTTAGAAAAAGCTAAGTCAACTTTCATGAAAGAGGTTTTTAGGAATTTTGGTAATTTAGGAGTGATTTGATGGGATTTGGCACATGGCTTGATTTGGAATCATTTGATGGTTGATTTGAACTTAGGGATGATTTTAATTAAGGGTATGGTGAGAAGAATTTGTCATATGGGCTTTAGCATGAAATTTGGGCTTTTAGGAAGGCTTAAGAAGGTGGGCCTTTGGTTTGAAAATAAATTTATGGATGGGAATTTTGTAAAGGATTTGGCCAAAAAAATGTTGTGTTTAGTTCATAGATGTGTCATGAGTGATTTGAAGCAAATTGGGAGTGATTTGGGTTTGAATTGGGTTGAATTTGGGCTTCTTTGGTGAATGGGCCAATATAGGTCAAATTCGGCTAACTTGGGCCAATGTTGGGCTAAGGTTGAAATTGATGTAAAATAAATGTTGGGAAATGTTTATGGGAGTGTTTCAAAGAGGTTTTGGCTTTGGTTGAGTTTTGATTTTGGGGTTTGGGCTTATTTGGGTTAGGTTTGGGTTTAGGTCAAAATTGGGCCTTTTGGCTAAAAGTAAAATTGGATCCAAATGTCAATCAAATTGGACTTGGGTTTGGTCTAGATTGGTGTTGGGAATGTTGAATTGAAGTTTAGAATTGAATTGGACCAGAATTTGGGTCAATTGGGTAGGTTTGGCTTGACATTGGGTTCACTTAGGGTTAAAATGGGTCAAATTGGGGGTTTTGACAAAAGTGGGGTAAATTGACAAAATTGGCCCATGGTGTAGTTGAACAAAGTGAAATTGGGAATATTTGGGATTTTCTGGAATTTTCTGCGAATTTTCTGAATTTTTGGATTTTTGGGTCAAGAGGGGTATTTTGGGTATTTGGAGAGTATTGAGAGGTATTTTTGGAATTTTTGGTATTTTTAGGCATGGATGATCAATTTGAGTGGTGAGGAAATGTTTGGGATTGGTTTTGAGGAATTTTGGGTAATTTAGGTGATTTTGCAAATTTTGGGTAGTTTCAAGTGTTTTGGGTAGGCTAGGCGGGTGTAGGGTCCCCGGGGTCAAAAATTAAAAATTTGGAAAATTGAAGATTGGGTAAATGTAAGTGGAATGAAATCATTTTGGTTGAGCCTTGAAGCCATATCAAGCCCACATGAGCCATGAGGGGACTCATTTGAGGCATCCACTATGTTGTTCCTAACCCTCTTAGCCAAGGGCTTAGGGGTTAAGGACCATCCATGTGAATCACCTACATGAGTCAGGAGGTCAAGTTGGGTATGGGTGTGGTTCTAGGATGTGTGTGAAAGTGTAGTGTATAGGTGTAGTGTGTGTGTAAGTCAACCCTTCACTGCACCGAGCCACCCGTAAGGCGCCCTAAGGCCAAAGGGTCCTATAGGAACTCATCCTTTAAACTTCCACATTTTGTTTCAACCCTCTAGGTGATTAGGGGTCTACAGTCAAGTTTGTGGAGTTTGTAGGGAGTTAATAAGTGGTTTGAATTTCTAAGTGTTGGGTCCCAATTCTAGTCCTCTAAGATAGTCAAAGTTAAAGCCTAAGGCTAGATCCTAAGTACTAAAAAGAAGAAGAGAAGACCTCATCAAAAATAAGGTCAACAACACCTCCCCATGGCTAGTTTGGGCTGAAGAGAAAGTGGTTTAGGTCAACTTAATTAGTGGGGAAGGGTTACCATCAAAGTACAATTAAGTTTAAGCAAGGTTTAGTGGAATCATGGAAGTGGCTAATCCCCTTAAGGGAATATGGAAAGAGCCTCCTCCTCTTGCCATCTTGGGTATGGTGAGGTGTCCAAGGCTCTCATGGCTCCCATGTGGCTCATGCATGGCTTCATGGCTCCATTTGGCTTGGGAAAAGTTAAGTCAACTTTCATGAGGAAGGATTTTGTGATTTTTGGCATTTTGGTGAGAGTTGTCATGAGGTTTGATTTGGAATAATTTGATGATGAATTTGAAAGTTAGGGAAGGTTTTAATTGGAATGGATGATGAAGTGTAGTGTCATGTGGGCATTAGAGTCAAATTTGGGCCTTTGAAATTATTTTAGGAGTGAGCTTTTTTAGGAAGGCTTAAGGAAGTGGGCCTTAGGTTTTAAAATAAATTTATGGATGGGATTTTTTGTAAAAGTTTGGGCCAAGTAATTGTTGGGTTTGGTTTAGGGATGTGTCATGAGTAATTTGAAGCAAGTTTGAGATTATTTGGAATTGGATTGGGTCTAATTTGGGTCTCCTTGGTAATAGAGTCCAAATTAGTCAAAATGAGCTATCTTGGGCTAAAGTGGGGCTAATGTTAAAATTGATGTAAAATTAATGTTGGGAAATGTTTATAGGGGCGTTACAAATAGGTTTCAACTTTGTTTGGGTTTTGGTTTTGGGATTTGGGCCCATTTGGGTTAGGTTTGGGTGTAGGCCCATTTAAGGAATTTTGGGTTTGGGTTGAAATTGTGTAAGGTTTGGGTCATGGGTCAAAATTGGGCCTTAAGATTTTAAAATGAAATTGGATTCAAATGCCAATCAAATTGGGCTTGAATTTAGTCTAGATTGATATTGGGGATATTGAATTGAAGTTTAGAATTTAATTGGACCAAAATTGATACCAATTGGGGTGATTTGGTTTGACATTGGGTTCACTTGGGTTTAAAATGGGCTAAATTGGGGGTTTTTGGTAAAAGTGGGGTAAATTGACAAAATTGGCCCATGGTGTAGTTGGACAAGAGAAAATTGGGAATATTTGGGATTTTCTGGAATTTTCTGCGAATTTTCTGAATTTTTGGATTTTTGGGTCAACAGGGGTATTTTGGTAATTTGGAGGGCATTGGGGGTATTTTTAGAAATTTTGGTATTTTTGGCTGGAGATGGTCAATTTGAGTGGGGAGAAAATGTTTAGGATTGATTCTGAGGACTTTTGGGTGATTTGGAGATTTTGGAGGATTTGGGCAATTTCAAGGGCTTTTGGTAGGTTTGATGGGTGTAGGGTCCCCGGGGTCAAAAATTGAAATTTTGGGAGAATGAAGATTGATCAAATATGAGTGAAATGGAAGCACTTTGGTTGAGCCATGAAGTCATATTAAGCCTATATGAGCCATGAGAGGACTCATTGGAGTCATTCACTATGTTGTTCCTAACCCTCTTAACCAGGGGCTTAGGGGTTAAGGTCCATCCATACGAATTACCTACATGAGTCAGGGAGTCAAGTTGGGTATGGGTGTGGTTTTAGGATTTGGATTGTGTGTGTGAGAGTGTAGAGTATGAGTGTAGTGAGTGTGTAAGTCAACCCTCACCAGACCAGGCCACCCAGGGTAGTCCTAAGGCCAAAGAGTCTTATAGGGAACTCATCCTTTAAACCTTCACATTTGATTTCAACCCTCTAGGTGATTAGGGGTCTACAATCAAGCCTGTGGGGTTTGCAGGGAGTCAAGAGGTGTTTGAACTTCTAAAGGGTGGGTTCCACTTCTAGTCCTCTGAGATAGTAAAAGGAAAAGCCTAAGGCTAGATCCTAAGTACTAAAGAGAGAAGAGAAGACCTCATCAAAAATGAGGTCAACAAATGGACCCCCAATAGGTGTGGTGTGCTAACCAAGCACACCGCGTGTATTGGCGTTGACCGAAAAGATCAACAAAACCAACACAGATTTCCAAGTGACAAACTTAGGACGAAGTGGAAGAATTTCCTCTAGGGAGTATCAGGTATGTTTCCAAGACCGGAGATTCCTGGACTCTCGCTGGGGAATGGAATAGGAGGTGAACTCCACATCACAAGATCTGGGGAATTCAATTTAGATTTCATTTCATTTCATGTTCATGTTTTGATGTGTAAGTTTAGATTTTGAGTTTTAATTTAGATTGAAGTTTAATTTAAAATCAATTTGAGGAAATTTGGATTTGAAATGAGAATTAAAACCTAGGTTTCATCCTCGAGATTATGAAGAAAACTGCAATTTAGGTACCAGCCGCGGAGTGAGAATCAGAGTTTAAGTGTCGAATGAAAAGGATGAGAATTAGAATTTTGGTACTGATCTCGAAAGTTTAAACGGAGCTGGAATTGAAATTTAAGTATCAATCCTGGGAGAGAATCGAAATTTAAGTATCGATCTCGAAAGATGGGAGGTAGAATTTAGGTATCGTCTCGAAAGAGAACCGGAATTTAGGTACCGGTCTCGAAAGTTGAGAATTGAAATTTAGGTATCAATTCGGATGAGAATCAAAATTTAGGTATCGATCTCGGAATGAAAACCGGAATTTAGGTACCGATCTCGAAAATTTTGAATTGAAATTTAGGTATCAATTCGGATGAGAATCGAAATTTAGGTATCGATCTTGGAATGAGAACTGGAATTTAGGTACCAGTCTCGAAAATTTTGAATTGAAATTTAGGTATCAATTCGAATGAGAATCAAAATTTAGGTATCGATCTCGGAACGAAAATTGGAATTTAGGTACCAGTCTCGGAAATTTTGAATTGAAATGTAGGTATCAATTTAGATGAGAATCGAAATTTAGGTATCAATCTCAGAATGAGAACTGGAATTTAGGTACCAGTCTCGGAAATTTTGAATTGAAATTTAGGTATCAATTCGGATGAGAATCAAAATTTAGGTATCGATCTCGGAATGAGAACTGGAATTTAGGTACTAGTCTCGGAAATTTTGAATTGAAATTTAGGTATCAATTCGGATAAGAATCAAAATTTAGGTATCGATCTTGAAAGATGGGAGGCAGAATTTAGGTACTGTCCCCGAAAGAGAACTGGAATTTAGGTACCAGTCTCGAAAGTTGAGAATTGAAATTTAGGTATCAATTCAGATGAGAATCAAAATTTAGGTATCGATCTTGGAATGAGAACTGGAATTTAGGTACCAATCTTGGAAATTTTGAATTGAAATTTAGGTATCAATTCGAATGAGAATCAAAATTTAGTTATCGATCTCGGAATGAGAACTGAAATTTAGGTACCAATCTCAGAAATTTTGAATTGAAATGTAGGTATCAATTTAGATGAGAATTGAAATTTAGGTATCGATCTCGGAATGAGAACTGGAATTTAGGTACCAGTCTCGGAAATTTTGAATTGAAATTTAGGTATCAATTCAGATGAGAATCAAAATTTAGGTATCGATCTCGGAATGAGAACTGGAATTTAGGTACCAGTCTCGGAAATTTTGAATTGAAATGTAGGTATCAATTCAGATGTGAATCAAAATTTAGGTATCGATCTCTGAATGAGAACTAGAATTTAGGTACTAGTCTCGGAAATTTTGAATTGAAATTTAGGTATCAATTCGGATGAGAATCGAAATTTAGTTATCGATCTCGAAATGAAAACTGAAATTTAGGTACCAGTCTCGGAAATTTTGAATTGAAATTTAGGTATCAATTCGGATGAGAATCAAAATTTAGGTATCGATCTCGAAAGGAGAGTCAGAATTTAGGTACCGACCTCAAAATGAGAACTGGAATTTAGGTACCAGTCTCAGAAGTTGTAATGTATGAAGAAGGACCCAGTCTCATGCCATCAGAACCAAATTGAACAAAGTTCGTGGCTCCGTTTCAATAGAACTAGTCAATCTCCGTACAAGAGGGAAGGGAGATCACAGAAAATCAAAAGGGTTTCGATGTGAAGAAAAGGGTGTAGGATTTTTGAAATTTGATGTGTGAGTTTTCCATGAGGAAGAACCATCCCGAAAGAGGGTTTCAAAGTAGTATGAAGTAGATTTTGATCTGAGGAAGAATTGAAGGATTTGAAAGAGATAGATTGAGATTGTAATTCCATTTGAGATTCACTTTTCATTTTGTTTGTCCTTTAATGATCCAATTTTATTTTTGTTGTTTATTTGATGTTCATGTGAATTTTATTTGGTGTTCATGTGGATTTGAAGTTCTTTTGAATATTTGGATTTCTAAGAAAGGTTCTTATTTATTTCTCTTTTCTTTTTTGTTCTTCGTTCAAAGTTCATTTAACTCTAATGGCGTTTCGTAGTCAATTTGCACAAAAAGAGGTGAAGGCAAAATGTGACATGGTCACTTTCATTCCAATCTTGTTGAAGATACATCATACAACTCGATCTGAAATATTTCTCACACAATCCATGACTCAAAATGGACTATGTATGATTCTTGTTGATCCATCCAAAAGTATCCGTTAAAAATCCATGTCCGAATAATGAGATACACAGTCAATAACATCACCTTCTAAGCCGTCTTTGGCAGGAGTGCCGCATGGATGTGCATTGGAGGTGTACTATTTCCCGTGTAACTCACAGCTCGTTGGGCCGGAGACTCTCTAATTCTGGATTTGGCTAGAAGTGGTAAGGCGCCTTTCTGTCGTCCATCCTTCTAAAAGTGACGGAGATCCGCTCCGCTGGTACTCCCGGTATACAATGTTTTGCGATGTCTGCTCCATTTCCTTGTAATATCATGACGGAACCTACCGGAAGTGGTATCTCCACCGGCCCTCGGAATTTACCCGGGCCTACTATTCGGAGGTTAGATCCGAACATGATATTGCATTGGTTGACGAACAAAACTGTGCAGAAAGGTCTGACAAAGTCATGGTGGTCTATGTGTGGAGGTATGCAGTCGCCCTTCTGATAAATGTTGATGATGCAACCTGCTGGGTATGCGTCCGCCGACGTACCCTCCACGTTATCATTCTTTTCACCATTCTTTTAATTATCCTCAGCATTGGATCCACCTCACCGTGATGGAGTATCCATGGTGGATTTCCTTTTCTCTCCTCTACGAAATTATAGCAACATCCGCATTGTATTGTAACTCTTCCTTTCCCTGGCATCCCTTTCTGGGGTTCCGAATAAGTCTTTTCTCTCAGACGGCCTGCTCGACCCATTTTCTGAAGTTCTAAGATGCAATCCACAATCTGTTGTTGCTCGTACTCTGAGAATACACCTGTGTGTAACTCGAGGCCTTCCAAAATATTGATTCTTTTCCCTCTAATCCTTTCAAAGTATTCGAAAGTCTTCTTCTCAACATTCTGCATTCTTTCTAGTTCGTATTCTGGGATAATCTGCATGTGACGAGGCCTAGTAACGTATTGCGGGATGTATGGCTCAATCCCGTCACGTTCTCCTCCATACCTTGGCTCCTCGGGGATTGTCTCTGTCGGGACATCCTCCGGGTTGCTTCGACGAACAAGGTTCTTCGGATATGGTATCTCTGTCAGGCGTCGAGGCAATCTCTCTGCCTCTGATCTTCTCAGAGTTCCCCTTATCCTTTATGTTGTTCTTGGAGCTTGTTCTCTCTTTTCAGGTTCCTGATGAACCGATATCTTTGAAATGTGCGTGTCGGCAAAGGTGGTTGTTTCCTCGTGTTGATATGCTGCTAGTTTAGTCAACATCTTGCGAATACGGTGATTCTTATTCCTTCTTTGAATAGCAATGAGCGTAGCTCTCCTTACTCCTTGAATTTCTGCGGGCGCGGCGCTGACGAGCCTGCCCTCTGCTGTGGCAACTACTGACTTGATTTTCTTGCTTTCCTCTGTGTTTGTCTTTCTTTTCTTGTTGCTGGATTGGTGGCTTGGGCCACCCATCTTCATCACTGTCTGGCTATGAAGCTCTTCTCGGTCCACTGGAACCCAATCATTTTCTTCATACTGTAGGCTGGATGGTGTGAAGTCAGAATCAATTTCTATCACTGCTCCATCCTTCACCATCTTTTCATTGAGTACGAGACTCACGCCATTTTTAAAGTTTAAACATTTCCTTGCGAAGAAGACAAGGAAAGGATCAGGGGCTGTACTAAGAACAAGAACATTAAGAAAACATTTATCACTGAAGATTCTTATTCAGTTATTTTAATTTAAAGGAAGGTATGAAAAGATGAGGAAAGACCAGGAACAAGATTTGATTTGAAAGGAGGGGTAAAACTTATTATGATTTCATATATTTCATTTTTAGCACATATTATTTTTTTTTAATGATTTTTATTTTGTCATCCATTTTTATGTTTTTTGGGTTCGGACCCAGTCACAAAGTGATTGCTTCACCCGTGTTTCTAGGGATAAGACTCTAATTTAGAGGCCACCCTTCGAAACATCAGGTTGTGTAATACTTCTTTAAATACCGTCCATTGATTGGAAGCATTGTCTTTCTCCTTAGTAATTCACAAGTTGGTAGGAGCCTCCTGAGTAGACTGCCTCGACCACAAACGGCCCTTCCCAAGTCGGTTCAAATTTGCCTCCTATCTTGCGATGTGCAAGAATAGGTCTTCTGAGAACAAGAACTAAGTCACCAACTTTGAAAGTTCTTGGGCGGACCAATTTATCATGGGCCTGGATCATCTTAGCTTGGTACAGTTCCAAATTTTGTTGCGCTGCAAGTCTTTTCCCTTCCAAGTTTTCCAGTACTTCCAGTCGTAATCTGGCATTTTCTTCTCTAGTGATTTTATTTGCAACTGCAATCCTGAGTGATGGAAGCTGAACCTCTAAAGGTAAAACTACCTCGGACCCGTACACTAAAGTGTAAGGCGTAGACTGAGTAGGAGACCTGAAAGTTGTCCTGTAGGCCCATAAGGCTTCTAACAACTTCTCGTGCAAATTTCTCTTGTTTTCGTCCAAAGTTTTCTTTAAAATTTGAACGAGAGTTTTATTAAAAGCCTGGGCCAAGCCGTTTTCTCTTGGGTAGTAGATTGTTGAGTATCGCCAATCGATTCCAGGTCTTCTGACAAAATTGTTGATTTTTGTGCTTCTGAATGCGGACCCATTATCTGAAATGATTCTGATCGGTACTCCGAAATGGTAGACAACTTGATTTTTGAAAAGCTGTAGCACGTGGTGTGTCTTTACTTCTCTGAGTGGAACTGCTTCTGCCTGTCGGCATATTTTTAGGTTGAGTGTTGTATTTTTGAAAAGGAGGTCGCCTACAGAAATTGTCGGCGAAATTTAAATTTTAAATTTAATTTAAATATATATATAATTTAGAAAGTAGTATTTGATTTTGAAAATAATTTTAAATTTGAAAATTTTAAGATATGAAATCAAACCGATCTCACATCCCAAATAGTTTATATAAACGAGCACCGCATCACAAACCGTGTATCTATCCCGAAGAATAGACATACCGCTCGATGATAGGGCTCGATTAAATAAACTAAAAGATTTGTGACATCCGTTTGGTCCGCGAACCAATTTTATAAGCCGATAAGTTCCCCGCTTAATATGAAAGCATTAAACAGGGTTTATATTACCTGGGTTCTTAAAATTCCCTATAAGGGCAAGCCCCTATAGTTAATTACATCTTAAATGACGGGAATCACTTAAGAAAACTCTCGATAATAATCAATAATTCTGCTCTCAAGAATTTCAAAGTTTAAGTTTTCAAGGGATTGAATTTTGGAATTTCAATAAGGAATGGATCAAGTTTGGAACATTTTGTTTTGGGAATTCAAAGGAAGAAAGGTAGGAGAAATCACAGATTCGAAGCGAACTTCGATAATTTCCCGACTATCCTATTGTTTGGCTCGAATTTAGGAAAGTCCTAATGTTTATTTAATGTTTTGATCTTGCCAATTTTAATTAATTAGGACTTATGTTCGTATGGCATGATCATAAAATTAGCCTTGAAGATATGAGGGTTTATGTCGTACTAAACGACTACCTCGGAGTTCTAAGACCGGTTAGGGCTTAATTTACATGACAAGATCATGCAAATGCCTAACAAAAGGTTGAGGATTTATGTTGCACTTGGCAAACTACCTCGAGGTCATATGGCTTGGTTATTTAATTCTAAGAAAGTTTTGCTGAAGTAAACTCAGGTTTTGCTGATGACGATAGTCGTGCTGCCCACCATGCTCCGAGCTCCTTGTTGTTGCAGAGGTTTAGTTTTAGAAGTCATAAATCAGGAGATGAGAAAAGTGTTTTGGTTAAGAGAAAATCTTAATTTCCAAGTGTTTTTTATGTTTTAATTAAACCAATCTTAAAGTTGATTATAACAACACCGGTTAAGATCCCACGGTTCCATCCTTCCGGCATCGTTATTTTTATCGGATTCACTTAGTCCAGATGAATTTGCTAAACTCAACTGAATGAGTTCCACACTTTCATTTAGACTGTAGGAAATCTCGTTAGCAACACGTAGGTTACATCATCCGAGGTATTCCCGATCATCCAACAAGTCGTTTTAATTTAGTTGTAGTTGTAGTTTTGTTTTCTATTTGTGATTAAATTTTGAGTTGATTTATATTTTGAAATGTTGTGGCGGTGAATTTTATCTTGTAATGACTTTTAATTTAGTTTTGGTTTCAGTTTTAGGGACTATCCTAAAGGTGTGGGTTTTCATGCAACAGTTGTTTATCATGCAAGAAAAGTAAGTGCGATGCGATTAAATAAATTGCAATAAGGTAAATTGCAAGAAAGTAAATTGCAATAAAATAAAAGCGTACCTGGAGGGTCTTCTCGTCATCCCAAGCTGCACTTAAACACAATTTAGAATATTTAAGCAAGTTCCTAGGTAAAGCTAAGGAAAGGGTTATGGTTTTCTACCAAATTCCTAATCCTATAGCTAGTCATTTCCTATGATGTCTAGGTTCTTGTGTTTTGGTTTGAGGACGATTTTCTTCATCAAAGAACAATTAAGTTCAGTTGTTCTTATAAACATCCTATCATATTAAGGAAGTGTTTAAGAAGAATCTTAAACATCTTTTCAATATTGCTAGAATTGTTTTAAGTCCAAATGAATTTAATTATACAAATGAATTAATCGTCCGAGAATTCAAGTTTTGTTATTATCCTGCTCAGTGAACTAGGACATTTGAATATCCTATAAGTGAAGTAACACTTCATTTAACATTCTGTTTAGGGGTTATGACAGCAAAAGCTTTCGAGGGCAAATTGGTGTTCAAATGGTTTGTGATTTAATTTAATTTCAATTAACGGGTTTAAATTTGGAATAGTGTTCAAGTTGCTTTATTTTGAATTTCTTTATGTCTTAGGTGATGTTATTTTTAATTCAATTTAATTTAACTTTAATTTAATTTAACTTGGTTTAGTTTTAATTTAATTTAATTTAATTTGATTTAATTTTAACTTGATTCTATTATCCAATTTAATTTAATTCAATTTAGTTTGATTTGATGTGAATTAACTTAATTTAATTTAACTTGATTTAATTTAATTTGATTTAATTTCCTTTAATTTGATTTAATTTAATTTAATTTAATTTAATTTAATTTGATATGTTTTAATTTAATTTTATTTATTTAATTTTATTTAATTTTAATTTAATTTAATTCAATTTAATTTAATTTAATTCAATTTAATTTAATTTTTTTAATTTAATTTAATTGAAATTTTAATTTAATTTTATTTTTAATTTTAATTTAATTGAAATTTTAAAAGAGTTTAATAATTTAACTTTAATTTAATTTAATGATTATCTTTTAACATTTTAAATCTTAAATTTGAATTATCATTTTAATTAGGAATTAAATATTATTGAGATGATTAATTTAGGGATTCTTAAATTAAAGAACAAATCTCTTCGTATTAATATCCGTATTTTAATAATTCCAATTTTATTATTCTTCCAAATTTAATCAATTATTTAATTAAAGTTTGTTTTAATTATTTTCAAATTGTTTGGTGGGTTTCTACCCTTTAATTATTTAAGTTTAAATCATCCAAATTAGATTAGGATCAAATATTTTACTTTTTAATTTTATTAAGCCTAAAGTTTTAATTAAAGGTTAAAATTTTAATTACCATTTTGCCCCTTCAAGCTTAATAATTTCATAACTCACTAAATTAAGCTTAAATGAACTTGAAATTTTTTTGTGACTTCACTCATATGTCAATAAAGGCATGAGAGGAGAAAATGTGATTTTTCTGTATTTAATTTATTTACGTAATTATTTTTGGTGGAATATAGGGATTTCCAAGGAAAATTTAATAATATGACCAAGGGAAAGTTTCTGTCCTTAAGAAAATTATGGGACATTTCTAATGACCAGAGGACCACTTGGACCAATTTTGGTAATTTTTTAAATTATATTATTTTTATTATAATTATTTTAAATTTTGGAGTATTAATTAATTTAAAAATAAAATCAAGGTTGAAAAATAAATTTTATATTTTTAAAAAATCTCTCTGATATCAAGGAAACCAAAGAACCAATTTTGACAATTTTCTGATTTTTCTTTGATTTATTAGAATTATTTTAGTGGAAATGCTAAAAAATACATTTTTTTTTAATTTTAAAATTACCTTAGGGCTTTAAAATTTAATATCTCATCAAATAGACCTAAGAAAAATATGGGGTTTGTTCCTAAGTGATTAAAATTCAAAATGTGACATTTTGGTGAATTTTATTATTTTTGTGATTTTTACTATTTTTTAATTATTAAAATATTAAAATAATACAAAAAATCAACTTTTTTAGAAAATAACAATTTTATTTTTCTTAAATTCCCCTGATATCAGAGAGGCTCCAAAACCAATTTGGTGAATTTTTGAAAAGCATTTTGAAAGTTATGAATTTTTAAAGTTTAAATTGACTAAATGGCTTAATCAACCCATTTAGTAGGGCTAACCAAGTCCAATTGACTTCAAATTTTTATGGTGGATTCCTCTGATCCTAAAGGTCAGTGGAGAATTGATTTCAAGTCAATTTGATGTATGATTAGCTCTAATTAATTAGGGACCTATTTTGGGTGTTTAAGCCAATTAGGGTTATTTTAAATGAATTAATTCAAAACATATTTTTCCTAGGGTCCTCTGGTCATAAGAAACATCACCAAATTTTCCTAGAATTTATTTCACAACATACTAATTATTAGATTTAAAATACTCAAAACAGTAACATGAATTTGAAAAATCAATAACTTCTCATAGGGATGGCCTCTGACTTTGGAAAATTTAGGGAATGTTCCCAAATTCAGAGGCTTCAAAAGCCCTATGGTCCCATGCCATGGTGAATTTCATATATGCATGGAGAATTAAAACAATGTAGAGGGTAAATAAATCATTAAAAATAAAATACTTGATGAAATTAAATGATTTCTTTTCCACATTATTCTCCTCTGTTCATTGAGCAAGAGGGTATTTTTATTTTATTTTTCTAATTTTTCTACACAAAGTTATAGATTTTTGAAGTTTAGGGAATTAAATAAATCAGAAAATCCCTTTTTTTCTATTTATCCGAGTCGGCGCCGCGTCAACCTTAACATCTCCGAAGTGCCGCGTGGCGCTTTCTGATTCGACGCCGTCATCCCACTCAGCGCTCCAGGGGCCCGCTGTATCGTTCCGTCTCCTCATCCGGCGCGATCCTGGCCGTCCGTCCGCCAGTGTATGGAATGAACGGCATCCGTTCATCGTCCCCAAGTGTCCTCACCGGAGAGCCGTTCACACTAAGAACTCACTCATTTCTCAACGGATTTTCGTGTTCTTATGCTCTATGGATTCGTCTTGAAGAGACGAATACATCTATACGGTGATCATGTATTGAAATTAAAGCATTTGAAATGGAGAATCTCCGTAAGCTCGGGATAAAGAATTAGCTCATACCTTTGCTCGCAGAAGTGCGGCTTCAATCCGAGGGTTGTGTCACCTTCGATTGCGTCCCGACAAGCTCCGGATGAAGTCTCCTGGTCTGGTGAATTGCTTGGCTATGAAAGTGACCACAGCCGATCACAAAGCTTGGAGGCTGGAACAACTGGGTGGCCTGGAGATGGGGCTTTCAGTGGGAAACTTCTCCTCTTGGTCTAGTGAAGGTGTAGGGCCAGTCAATTTGAGGATTGGCTCACTGCGGCAATGTGTCCTGGTTTTCGGGTGAAATTTCAGTCGAGAAATTGGGTTCGTTGGTGGGGATTAGGGCAAATCGACACCTGGGGATCAACCGCTCTAAGTATGGAGTAGGGCTCGGAACAATTTTGGCGCAGTTTCTGCAAGGTTTGTGCAACTCTCCTCCATGGCCGTGAGGGGGTCGAGTTTAAATAGAGGTGGCTGGAGAGCCTCACAGGGATGGCCAAGGGTTGGGATCGGCTGCTCTGGGCATGGGAAGAATAGCCATGGTGGCCATTGGGCATGGGGCAGCTCAGCAAGGGAGAATTCCAATGTTGGGCTCACATGTGAGCTCTCGGGCATGGCGTTTTCCGCGGCTCGGGGCTGGCCGGCCAGTCTCAGGTCACCATCTTGGCCAGTGGGGTCAGGGCTTGGCATTAGTGCAGTCAATTGAGCATGGACATGTGTAAAGAACTTGGATCAAAATGGCATGGGGATATGGCTAATCTTGGCTAGCTTTGGTCAACCCATTTGTTTGGGCTGGGTTCACCTCCTCCATGGCTAGCCTCGGGCTGAGAAAATCAGTTAGGCTAGCTGGTCGAAAGGTGGTGATGTCCTTATCCAAGAATATTTGGATTAAATCTTGGTTAAGGGGTATCATGAGGTGAGGTTAAAGACTTTTAGGAATTAAGGAAAGCTCTCTCCCCTCTTACCCAATGTGGCATGGTGACAAGTAAAGAGGCTCTCATGGCTTCCATGTGGCTCATGCATGGCTTCATGGCTCATCTTTGGCTTGGGAAAAGTTAAGTCAATTTCATGGAAATGGGTTTAAGAAAATTTTGGTATTTTGATGGGAATTTGTATGGGGCTTAATTTGGAATGGCTTCACGATGAGTTTTGAAACTTAGGGATTGATTTAATTGAAAATATGGTGAAGAGCAATTGTCATATGGGTTTTGGATTGATTTTGGCCCTTTGGATTTTGGTGGAGATGGGCTTTAGGAAGGTTTCATATAAGTGGGCTTTTAAGTTTAAGAATGAATTCATGGATGGGAATTTTGTAGAAGTTTGGGCCAAATAATTGTTGGGTTTGGTTTTGGGATATGTCATGAGTGATTTGAAATGAGTTTGAAGTGATTTGGGTTTGAATTGGGTTGGATTTGGGCCTCTTTGGTAAATGGTCCAATGTAGGTCAAATTGGGCTAACTTAGGCCAATGTTGGGCTAGGGTTGAAATTGATGTAAAATAAATGTTGGGAAATGTTTATGGGAGTGTTTCAAAGAGGTTTTTGGCTTTGGTTGGGTTTTGATTTTGGGGTTTGGGCTTATTTGGGTTAGGTTTGGGTTTAGGTCAAAATTGGGCTTTTTGGCTTTGGATTGAATTTGAGTGGGGTTTGGGTCTAAATTTTGGGTAAATCATGTTAATTTTTTGTTTGTAGGGATGTTAAGGAAGGTTTAGAAAAGATTTGGGGTTAATTGGAGTTGAATTGGGTGAGTTTAGGTTAGGTTTGGGTCATGGGTCCAAATTGGGCTTTAAGGCCAAAAGTGAAATTGGATCCAAATGTCAATCAAATTGGACTTGGATTTGGTCTAGATTGGTGTTGGGAATGATAAATTGAAGTTTAGAATTGAATTGGACTCATCCTTTAAACTTCCACATTTGATTTCAACCCTCTAGGTGATTAGGGATCTACAATCAAGTTTGTGGAGTTTGCAGGGAGTTAAGAAATTGTTTGAATTTCTAAAAGGTGGGTCCCAATTCTAATCCTCTAAGATAGTCAAAGGAAAAGCCTAAGGCTAGATCCTAAGTACTAAAAAGAAGAAGAGAAGACCTCATCAAAAATGAGGTCAACAAATGGACCCCTAATAGGTGTGGTGAGCTGACGGAGCACACCGCGCGTATTGGTGTTGACCGAAGCGATCAACAAAACCAACACAAACATCCAAGTGACAAACTTAGGACAAAGTAGAGAGTTTCCGCTGGGGAGTGTCAAGTATATCTCTGAGACTGGAGATTCCTGAACTCTCGCTGGGGAAAGGAAAAGGAGGTGAATCCCAAATCACATGATCTGGGAGAATTTCAATTTAGATTTTATTTTGTTTTAGTTTAAGTTTTGATGTGTGAGCTTAGATTTTAGTTTGGAGTTTTAATTTAGATTGAAGTTTGTTAAAATTAATTAAAGGGATTTGAATTTGAAATGCAAATTAGAATTTTGTGGTTTCAGATGTAACATCTTCAACCTCAAAAGAAAATTGAATTGATTAGATTGGACCATTACAATGAGGAGAGATCTCAGAGCAATGCGGTATTGGATGTAAAATCCTTAACCTCAAGAGTTTGATTTTGATGTATTTCATTGCAATAGGGAAATAATCCTAAAGCAATGCAGTCTCGGATGTAAAATCCTCGATCCCAAGAATTTGATTTTGATGTATTTCATTGCGATAGGGAAAGAACCCTAAAGCAATGCAGTCTCGGATGTAAAATCCTCAACCCCAAGAGTTTGATTTTGATGTATTTCATTGCGATAGGGAAAGAACACTAAAGCAATGCAGTCTCGGATGTAAAATCCTCAACCCCAAGAGTTTGAATTTGATGTATTTCATTGCGATAGGGAAAGAATCCTAAAGCAATGCAGTCTCGGATGTAAAATCCTCAACCCCAAAAGTTTGAATTTGATGTATTTTATTGCGATAGGGAAAGAATCCAAAAGCAATGCAGTATCGGATGTAAAATCCTTAACCCCAAAAATTTGATTTTGATGTATTTCATTGCGATAGGGAAAGAATCCTAAAGCAATGCAGTCTCGGATGTAAAATCCTCAACCCCAAGAATTTGATTTTGATGTATTTCATTGCGATAGGGAAAGAACCCTAGAGCAATGCAGTCTCGGATGTAAAATCCTCAACCCCAAAAGTTTGATTTTGATGTATTTCATTGCGATAGGGAAAGAACCCTAAAGCAATGCAGTCTCGGATGTAAAATCCTCAACCCCAAAAGTTTGATTTTGATGTATTTCATTGCGATAGGAAAAGAATCCTAAAGCAATGCAGTCTCGGATGTAAAATCCTCAACCCCAAGAATTTGATTTTGATGTATTTCATTGCGATAGGGAAAGAATCCTAAAGCAATGCAGTCTCGGATGTAAAATCCTCAACCCCAAGAATTTGATTTTGATGTATTTCATTGCGATAGGGAAAGAACCCTAAAGCAATGCGCTCTCGGATGTAAAATCCTCAACCCCAAAAGTTTGATTTTGATGTATTTCATTGCGATAGGAAAGAATCCTAAAGCAATGCGAGTCTCGGATGTAAAATCCTCAACCCCAAGAATTTGATTTTGATGTATTTCATTGCGATAGGGAAAGAATCCTAAAGCAATGCAAGTCTCGGATGTAAAAATCCTCAACCCCAAAAGTTTGATTTCGATGTATTTCATTGCGATAAGGAAAGAATCCTAAAGCAATGCAGATCTCGGATGTAAAATCCTCAACCCCAAGAATTTGATTTTGATGTATTTCATTGCGATAGGGAAAGAATCCTAAAGCAATGCAGTCTCGGATGTAAAAATCCTCAACCCCAAAAGTTTGATTTTGATGTAGTTCATTGCGATAGGGAAAGATTCCTAAAGCAATGCAGTCTCGGATGTAAAATCCTCAACCCCAAGAATTTGATTTTGATGTATTTCATTGCGATAGGGAAAGAATCCTAAAGCAATGCAGTCTCGGATGTAAAAATCCTCAACCCCAAAAGTTTGATTTTGATGTAGTTCATTGCGATAGGGAAAGAATCCTAAAGCAATGCGAGTCTCGGATGTAAAATCCTCAACCCCAAGAATTTGATTTTGATGTATTTCATTGCGATAGGGAAAGAATCCTAAAGCAATGCAGTCTCGGATGTAAAAATCCTCAACCCCAAAAGTTTGATTTTGATGTAGTAATTGATTTTGCAAAGATTTGCAGTGTTGATTTGAAAAGTATGGAATTTTGGTGTTTCAGGATTTCATGAGAGTTGTGAAAGATTTTTTTTGTTGAAAGAAATAGATTAGGAGGGAATACGTAGATGCTACATATCCCATTCAAAAGAGTTAATCTAAAGTCGCTGGTTTGGATTGGATACAATTCCTCGCCATCAGATTCGTTCCATGTCAATGGAATCAACCGCTTACATCCCAGACAAGGGAAAGAGTAGAACAGATTGGATTTCAGATTTGGAAGGTTGATTTTGAATTTGATTGAGATTAGATTTGAAATTTGGAAGGTTGAATTTGAATTTGATTGAGATTTGATTTGAAATTTGGAAGGTTGAATTTGAATTTGATTGAGATTTGATTTGAAATTTGGAAGGTTGAATTTGAATTTGATTGAAATTTGATTCGAAATTTGGAAGGTTGAATTTGAATTTGATTGAGATTTGATTCGAAATTTGGAAGGTTGAATTTAAATTTGATTGAGATTTGATTTGGAATCTGGAAGATCGAATTTGAATTTGATTTAAAATTTGATTTGGAATCTGGAAGATCGAATTTGAATTTGATTTAAAATTTGTGGTCATTTTGTTTGTCCTTTAACGATTCAAATTTTATTTTATCATGAATTTGGAGTTCATCATTTTTTAGATTTTTAAGGAAAGTTTTCTTTTATTATTTTTTTTTCTTTTCTGTTCTTTGTTCGAAGTTCATTTAACTTTTAATGGTGTTTCTCAGTCAACTTGCACACAAGAGGTGAAGGCCAAAAATGTGACATGGTCACTTTCATTCCAATCATGCTGAAGATACATCATACAACTCGATCTGGAATACATCTCATACAATCCATGTAGACTCAAAACGGACTATGTATGATCTTTGTCGATCCATCCAAAAAGTATCTGTCAGAAATCCATGTCTGAATAGTGGGGTACATGGTCAATAACATCACCTTCCAAGCCATCTTGGCAAGGATGTCGTATGGATGTACGTTGGAGGTGTGATATTTTCCATGTAACTCACAGCTCGTAAGGCCGGAGGCTCTCTAGCTCCGGTCCGGGTCGGAAGTGGTAAGGTGTCTTCCCGTCGTCCATCCTTCCGAAAGTAACCGACAATCGCTTCACCGGTACTCCCGGTATGCAATGTTTAGCGACATCCGCTCCGTTGCCCTTCGCATCATGACGGAACCTACCGGTAATGGTATCTTTATCGGCCCTCGGAACTCACCCGGGCCCGCTATTGGGAGGTCGGATCCGAACATGATATTACACTCGTTCGAAAAGAAACCGTGCGAGAAGGTCCGACAAAGTCGTGGTGATCTATGTGCGGGGGTATGCAGTCACCCTCCTTGTAAATGTTAATGATGCAACTGTTGGGTATGCAATATGCCGGCAGTACCCTCCATGTTATCATTCTTTTTACCATCCTTTTGATGACTAATGGCATTGGATCCACCTAGCCATGACGGAGTATCCCTGGTGGGTTTCCCTTCCTGTCTTCTGCGAAGTTGTAGCAGCATACACATTGTATGGTAATTCTCCCTTTCCCTGGCATCCATCTCCAGGGTTCCGAGTAAGTGTTTTCTCTTAGGCGACCCGCTCGGCCCATTCTTTTTAAATCCCGGATGCAGTCCATGATTTGTTGTTGTTCGTATTCTGAGAACACGTCTGTATGTAGCTCGAGGCCTTCTAGTATATTGATCCTCCTGCCTCTGATTCTCTCGAAGTATTCAAAAGTTTTCTTCTCGATATTCTGCATTCTTTCTAGCTCGTATTCTGGAATAATCTATAAATGGCGAGGCCTGGTGACGTATTGTGGGATATATGGCTCAATCCCTTCACGTTCTCCTGCATACTTCGGCTCATCGAGGATGGTGTCCGTCGGGACATTCTCCGGGGTTGCTTCTGCAACAAGGTTATGCATTACTGGTGACTTTATCTGGTGGCATGGTAGCCTTCCTTCCTCTGTTCTTCTTGAGATTTCCCTGGTTTCTTCTGTTATCCTAGGAGCTGGCCTCCTTTCTTCAGGTACCTGGTGAACTGGCGTCCTTGAAGTATACGTACCGCGCAGCACCGCCTCGTCGCGCCGGTCCGCCGCTAGTTTAGTTAACATCTTCGCGGATACGACGATTTTTATTTCTTCATCGAGTTGTCGTGAGAGTAGCTCTTCGTACTTCCCGAGTTTCGTGGGCGCGGCGCCGACAAGCCTCGCCCTCTGCCGACTCGTAACTTGATTCTCTTGTCTTCTTCGATGCTTGTTTTCCTTTTCTTGCTGCCGGAGTGGTGGCTCGGGCCACCCACTTTCATTACCGTCCGACCGGGCAGTTCCTCTCGGTCAACCGGGACCCGACTCACTTTCCTCGTATTGCGGGCCCGCCGGTGCGAAGTCCGAGTCAATCTCTATTATCGCTCCATCTTTCACCCTCTTTTCGTCGAGTGCAAGGCTTACGCCATTTCTAAAGTTCAGGACCAACCGCCCGTTCGACATTTCCCCGCGAAAAGACAAGGAAAAGGATCAAGGGCGTACTAAGAACAAGAACATTAAGAAAATGTTTATTAAAGACAGCTTTTTTTATTACTTCTTGTATTTTTAAATTTAACAGAATGAAGTAGGATAAGATCAGGAAAGAAATTTTGATATGGAAGAGAAAACAAGGAAAACTTTATTATCATGATTTTATTTATTTTAGCACATTTTTTATTATTTTTGGGTTCGGACCCAGTCATAAGTAATTACTTCGCCCGTGCTTCTAGGGATGAAGAATTCATTCCTTTGAAACATCAGGTCGTCCATTGATCGGAAGCATATGTCGTTCTCCTTGTCAATTCACTAGCTGGTAAGAGCCTCCTGAGTATACTGCTTCAACTACAAACGGCCCTTCCCAAGTGGGTTCAAATTTTTCTCCTATCTTGTGGTGTGCAAGGATAGGTCTCTTGAGAACAAGAACTAAGTCACCAACTTTGAAGGTTCTCGAGCGGACCAGTTTGTCATGGGCTTGAACCATCTTGGCTTGGTATAGTTCTAAATTTCGCTACGCTGCAAGTCTTTTCCCTTCTAGGCTTTCCAATTCTTCTAGTCGTAATTTGGCATTCTCCTCCATCGTGATTTTGTTTGCAACTGCAATCCTGAGTGAAGGAAGCTGGACCTCTAAAGGCAACACTGCCTCGGACCCATACACCGCAGCGTAAGGTGTAGCTTCGAGTAGGAGTTCGAAGGTTGTCCGGTAGGCCCATAAGGCTTCTAATAACTTCTCGTGCCAATTTCTCTTATTATCGTCCAAGGTTTTCTTTAAGATTTGAACGAGAGTTTTATTAAAAGCCTCGACCAGTGCCGTTTGCTAATGGGTAGTAAATTGTTGAATACCGCCAGCCGATTCGCGTGTCTCCCGACGAAATTGTTGATTTGCGTCCTTCCGAATGCCGACCCATTATCCGAGATGATCCCGCGCGGCACTCCGAAACGGTAGACAACTTGGTTCTTAAAAACCATAGCACGTGGTGTGCCTTCACTTCTCGAGTGGAACTCGCCTCGCCCACTTGGAAAAGTAATCCGTAGCCGCAAGAATGAAGCGATGTCCTTTTGAAGACGGTGGTTCTATCGGACCCACTATATCTGTGCCCCAACATTCAAATGGCCACGACGCAATTGTCGGATGTAGCACATTTGGAGGTTGGTGTAGAACCACTCCGTGCACTTGGCATTGGTGACAGCTCTCTGGCGATTTTCATGCGATCGGTCATCATCGAGGGCCGATAGTATCCTAGTCTTTTAATTTTCATTTTCATCTTCGGACCCAACCGGTGAGCGCCACGCAGTCCCGAATGCACCTCTTTAACAATTTCACGGCCTCGGACCCGCTTAGGCACCTTAGCCACATTTGATCGAAAGACCTTCCGTATAACATGTTGTTTATTAATGCGTATGACGAGTTCTTTTCTTGATCCGATGGGCTAGCGACCTATCGTCCGGTAGTTTTCCCGTTTGCAGTAGTTCATTAATGGCCGTCGCCAATCTTCCGTGTTTTCCGTCACCGTTGCAATCGATTCTTCTTTTTCTGATTTGTGTATTGTGTCTATGTCGAGCTGTGATAGGACTTGACGTCCGTGAACTGACACTTCCACTGATTCATCTTGCAAGCATGCAAATTCTTTTATGAGACGGGCTAGCGCATCTGCTAAAGCATTTTCTTTTCTGGGAATTTTGTAGATCCTCACATTCGGAATCTGCTCCAACAACTGTATGGCATACTGGAAGTATTGCTCGAGTCTTGGCTTTAAAATTTTGTACTGTCTGGCGATCTATTGAATGATTAACTGCGAATCCCCGTAGATGTTGATGTCTCGTTATCCCCATTCGAATAGTTAATTCCAGATCTCGTTATGAGGGCTTCGTATTCTACTTCGTTGTTCGTACACGGCTCGTCAAGTGGTAGGAGTATCTTAACATCCCCCGCTCTCGGTGTTATAAAGATTAATCCGATTCCCGCCTTACCAGGCACTATCACTTGCGATTCTTCGTCTTTGTGTGCCGAAGATGCTCCGGTCGAAATATAATTCCCAACGTCGATCATCAGGGTATTCTAGGCTCATTATTTGTTCATCTGACAAGTCGTCATTAAGAGGAGAATCTGCCGGCAAAGGGTGTGCTGCGAGGAAGTCTGTTAGGATTTGTCCCTTTACGGCACGAAGAGGCATGAAAGTTATATCGAATTGCAATAATATCAATGAACATCTGGCAAGTCTGCCAGAACGCGTTGGACGAGTCATCAAGTATTGCAATGGATTAAATTTCGAGATCAGGTTGACCTTGTGAGAAAGCATGTAGTGCCTGAGTTTTTGAGCGACGAAGATCAAGGCCAAACAATGCTTTTCAATTGCAGGATACCTTATTTCCGTCGGAAGTAAACGACGGCTTAGATAGTAAAGAGCATTTTCTTTACCCTCATCATCGACTCTGGCTAACGAGGCTCCGAGAGAGTCGTCTAAAGCTGCGGTGTAAAGTATCACGGCCTACCCGAGATCTGGGTCGCTAAGACAGGAGGTGTCATTAAATATTGCTTAATGTCCTCGAAGGCCTTCCGGCATTTCTCTTCCCAAATAAATTTGGTGTCCTTTTTAACTAGTGCCGAGAAAGGCCGACACCTACCTAACAAGTTTCGAGATAAAGCGTCGAAGATATGCCGACTTCCCTTGAAAAGATCGTAGTTGTTTTAAGGTTTTGGGAGGTGACATTTATAAGATAGCTTTAATCTTTTCGGGTCGATTTCAATTCCACGATGTCGGACAACGAATCCTAAGAATTTCCTGGAGGTGACGCCGAAGGCGCATTTTAAGGGATTCATCTTAAGGTTAAATTGTCTTAATCGTTCGAAAATAATTCTCAAATCATACAGGTGGTTTTCCTTTACTTTGCTTTTGATGACCACATCGTCCACGTATCATTCGACTTGATTGTGGATGAAATCATCAAAAATTCTTGTCATCGCTCTCTGGTAGGTTGCTCCTGCGTTCTTCAGTCCGAATGGCATCATCGTGTAAAGCAATATACTCCGATCGACGTTCGAATGCTGTAAGTTTTTCATCTTCTCGGAGCCATTTTTATCCGGTTGTATCCTCGAAGATACATCCATGAATAAGAATATTTCATGTGTTGAAGCAATGTCGATCATTAGTTCTGGGATCGGTAGAGGGAATTCATCTTTTGGACATGCCTTGTTTAAATCTCTGAAGTTCACTCAAATTCCGATCTGACCATTCTTCTTTCTGAGTGGCACCACATTGGCTAACCAAGTCGGGTATTATTCTTCACCGACAAATTTGGCGTCTATTAGCTTTTTAACTTCAGCTATGACTTGTTGTTCAATTTCTAGACACATTCTTCTGGGGCCTTGTCTGACTGGGACAGAAGTAGGATCCACTCCTAGCTTATGGACTGCGACCTCTGGAGCTAAACCCGGCATCTCATCGTAGCTCCAAGCAAAACAGTCTTTAAATTCCATTAATAACTTGATTATTTCTTCGGAGTCTTCTTTATTGAGTAAGGATCTAACAAAGGTAGGTCTAGGCTCTTCGCTAGTACCTAAGTTAACTTCCGTTAACTCATCTATTGTAGATTTGATCTCTTCTTCGAACTCTGGTGGAGCGTCTCCAATTTGTAAATCTTCAAATTCTTCTGTAGTTTCCATACAATTTTCATTAGACTCGCATGTGACAACCAAGCAAAGTTCAGTATCGTCAACTGATCCTACTGTGCCGAATCCGAGACCATGCTTTGAATTGGGTGGACGACCTGAGTTATTCCATAATTTTTCAAAATGTTGTGATTGACCTTTTGTCCATTGTCGAGGTAAGAAACCACGCTGAATTAAATTTTAAACACAGGGAGAGTACCACTCAAAAGTTAATTCCATTAATTCTGATGAAGTGACATCTTCAAATTGTACATTATTTTCAGTTTTGGAAGAAGGAGCACCACGGTAGAATTTGATTGGCTTTGCACCGCCGCTACGTACCTCTTTGACCACCATACCCTCGATCTTATTAGAATGAATCGTGCTCACGGTCATAATATGTACATAGTGGTTAATCTTCTCGTACATCGATTTGTATTCTTCATTCTTTTCATCTTCGAGCGGGATCCTGAATAGCGGCTTCTTCCGACTTATTGTCGCTGCTTCTTGCTTGATCTCTTTTTCTTCTTCGAACTATCTTCCCAATCAACATTGATGGTTGGTTTCTTCGTCCAACCGTCCTAACGTCTCGCCACGACCTCGTCCCCGGCCTCGACCTCGGATGCGAGTTGTGGAGAAACCTTCACCATCTCGCCGTAAGGGAGTGGTGAGTGACTGTTGGACTAGAACCTCAGGTTCTTCGTTGTCCCGAACTTTCTTTGCTTCATTTGTTATGGTATCTCTAGAGAAGATTGTTTTCTTCGGAGGTGCATAATAAGCTGCATCTTCATGGATTCCAATTTCATGTACGGAGAATGGTTGTATGTCACCTTTGATGCATTGTTCCCCACCATCGTAGTATTTGATGCACTGATGTAGAGATGATGGTACCATCCAGTTTTCATGTATCCATGGCCGGCCCAGTAGAGCGTTGAACGACGTTTCTGAATCAATTATGTGAAATTTTGCGGTTGTCTTTGCCAAGTCACCGGTCTTCATTAGCAGCGTTATTGATCCGAGGGCTCTTTCTCCTTTACTGGTTGAATCCTCTTAATAACATTTTGTCTGCTTCGAGCTCGCGAGCATCAATTTCCAAATATGCTAGCGTTTGAAGACTCATTATATTGATTGATGCTCCTGGATCCACCAATACTCTGGAGAGCGTAAACTTTCCAATTGTAACTGAAATGTATAACGGTCGGTTGTGGTCTGCTGTTCCAAGTAGTAGGTCATTGTCCGTGAAGGTGACACCTCACTGTTCTTTTAACAAGCAAACCTCATCTAAGGAATCTCCGGCCATTTGAGCTAAGCAAATTTCTGGATCAAGTAAGGCCTTGATCAGAGCTTCCCTCATCTCCTTTGATAAGATGAGAGCGTCATAGATGCTCGGCTTGGCCGGTAGTTTCCTAAGATGGGCTAGCACGTTGTAGTCCACTTTATTTCCATGTGTCTCGGCTTCTTCTCGAATGGGTATTTCTTCCGCCGGGGTTGGTTCTTCTCGAACAACCACCCGCTTTCCTTTGTCCTTTGGACCCATTCTCGGAGGTAGAACTCTTCCACTTCTTAAGTTGACTTCGTAATTTCTCTTGAATCTAGTATTGAGTTCGCTGGTGTTTCCTCCTGAATCGGAATGACAGGTTCTTCTGGATTAGCTTCAGAGTCTGAAGGCTCTAACTCTATTGTGACTGGAGCTCCTCGAAACTCGCAAATAGACTCGTTGTTTGATGAACTCTCTTAGCCTCCTTGATGGATGTCTTCTTTGTTATCGTGATCGTCGAGATTGTGTATGATTTGAGAATTGTCATTTCTATCGAAATCGATGTCTTGATTTGGTTGGTTGTCGCTAGTTATGTAATCATTAGAAACAGTCAAAACGTAGCCAACGCCATAACCCTTATCAATATAAGATCCCACCAGAGTGGGCAGATAATCATACAGAGTCAGAGGTTTCAGGGATTTCTCCCCCGAATCGGAAACAACTATCCTAGGATAAGCAGCCCCTAGTCTAGCCCTAGGAGCCTCGGTCTTCTCTTCTTCATCAATTTTCTTCTTCTCTTCAATCGTCTCCTATTGAGGTGGTTCTTCTATCGCAAGTGATAGTGCCGACTTGACAGGTTTCGAACTCTGAATTGAGGCTCGCACCGAAGCGGTTTGGATGTGATCCAAAATCTTTTTCGAAGACCTTGTCCAAGCGGTAGCCCATCCATCATCAGTCGCATAGGGATCTATCAGAACAATGAGATCAGTCGAGACAACATTGACGGAACCTCCTTTCTGGGGTTCCTTGATGTATTCCTTCGGGATCGTTATATTCTCTTTCCGAAGATTGTCGTTGAGCCAACTTTTGAAGGTAATACAATCTTCTATCTTGTGTCCAAGCATCCGGTGGTAAGGGCAAAAGTTGGGATCACCTTTTTTGTCGACTTCTTCTGGTCTCTTAGGTTCTGGCAGTTGGAAATCTAGAGTCTTCATCAGACTACGGAACATTTTGTGCACTGCCTCATTCTTGAACGGATACTCCCTGCTCAGAAGCTCCCTTAACGTACGTTGCGGACGAGGCGGTTGTTCATACTGTTGAGATGACTGATAGCTGGGTCGGGGTTGCTGGTAATTCTGTTGAGATTGTTGCGGCCGTTCGACGATATTTGTATCGGTTGCTTGCCTTTGTTGATCGTCGCAACGATCCCGGACTTCTTTTCAAAAGTTTTCACGGGCTTCTGTTTGTCTATTTTGTCGGTGAAACTTAATTGCTTCGCCTCCTCTTGCAAGCTTCCGGCCTTGCTTAACAACTTCTCGAAAGTCTTAATAGTAAATCTCTTGAGGAGAAGTGCTATCGGGCCGTGAATGCTCTTAAGTAAAATGCCGACTGCATGCTGTTCTTGTAGTTGTGGCTCACACTTCATACTTAGATTTCTCCATCGAAGTATGTAGTCCACCAAGGTTTCGTTGGGTTTCTACTTCTCTACCACTAAATCACCTATAGTGATGTGGTGCTGGGCTCCGACAAATCGCTTGATGAAGAGGTTCTCTAGTTCTGAAAATGTCTTCACCGAACCGTTCGGTAATTCTGCATACCAATTAAAGACGATCCCTGACAGGCTGCTGACAAATTGTCTGAAGAGTAATGCATCACTTCCGCCGGCGTTGCAACAACTGGCACAAAAATGTGCAACATGTTGTCGAGGGTTTCCGGTTCCATCAAAGGTCTTGAACAGAGGTGGTACGAAGCCTTTCAGATATTGGACAACGTCGAATTCTTCATGGTAAGGTCTACCCGTCCGAATGGATGTCCCGCTCTTTGATTGTGCCAAGGCTTCTCGCACCTGCTGTTCCACCAAGCTTTTGATATCCTTTTCCGGAATCATGCTTTGAGTTGCATCTTTCTTTAGCTGATCATCCCCGTTGACGGACGTTATCTCCTTTCCTCCGTCTACAATGTGAATGACCTCTGGGGGTGTCTCTCTTTGGGGTTGCACTTGACTCTGGAGAGTGGCTAGGGCTACATCCATCTCATCCATCCTTTTTGCCATTTGGGCGATCGTATCATCTTTCTCTTGAAGCTTCCTCCTCATTACTTCAGGTTCCTCTCTTTCTGCGGCTGCAAGGGCACCTTGTGAAGCTGACGAAGCTCGTGTATCAACCATGTTAATTTCTGCATATTCATCATCCATGAACTCTGACGAGTCAATCTCGTCTCCGAATTTTTCTTCTCTCTCCCTTGCTAATCATCGAATATTAGTCCTTAACTTTTCCATAGCATCTTCTAGTTCTGTGCATCCTTGCAGTAGTCATGTGATAACTGTCGGGTTTCCTTCTCATGAGTCCCCTTTACTGCAGTAGCACTTTCTTCGGATTCAAGTCTCCTGACGAGACTTTCCTTCTCGGGCTGTTGTTTCAATCTTAATTGTCCAGTAGTAGGACGCCATACCATCCTTCTAGCAGCAGAAGGTCTAGGACCAGATGGTCTGTCAACCAAATGTTGGAAGGTGGTATCCTCCCTAATCTGTAGTCCTAAAACAACGACAGGCGGACTAGCTTTCATTCTCTTATTCGGCTTTTCCACAGCGATAGCAGGTTCTACTCGCGGCCCAAGACGGGACTTGGCTGACACCCGCCCTATCCTTCTTAAAATCTCTGACACAAGGCATTTTTCTTTCTTTGCTAACTTCTCTATCAAGGTTTGCAGTCGAGCAAATGGCGTAGTTCTAGCCCTTTTCTTACGGCTATCGTTGTAATATACGGGCTGAGGCAATGCGGCAGCAATCTTGTGAACATTTTCTTCATCCTCTACGGCGGAGAGGGGATGGAACCTGCTTCCTCGAAAAGTGGTATGTATTCAGGTAGCGGTGTATACTCAGGCAGTTCTGGGATTTCCTCCAGGAAAGCAACTTCAGCAGCTCTGGCTTCTCTAGCGATCCTTCTACTTTTGTTCCTTCTCTGAGTCCGTGTCAGTGATGGAATTCTCGAGCCTGGACCCGATTTCAAAAATAGAAGGTCTCACGAGAAGGTCCGTACCCTCCACGGTAACGGGTTCACCATAGTTACGGATTTCCTTCCCCTTTAATTTGGCGAAGCCGGGGTAGGTGCGAGAGACAACTAGACCAGGTGGGGGTAGCAACAACGGTCCTTCGTGGACGGCGAGTACTCCTCTCGGTTGGGATCTTTTGCAGAGGAGGGAATTCGTGAGTGGACTTGAGGTTGAACTCAATCAACGGCTTCTCAGTTTCTGGTACTTTGCTTATGAGTGAAAAGAGAGTGACGTCGGGGATTTTGATGTCGGTGTCCCCGAATCCTTGTCCGAATCGAATGATTCCATTATCAGGCAGTTCGTCCTTGAACACGGCCAGGTCTAGTCCGTTGACGAAGGAGAAGATCAGTTTTGGGGCTTCCATTTCTGCAGGGCAAATTCCAAGTGTTAGTCTCCGAATCGTGCTTCTTCTCGTCGTAAAACTTATGACGAAAAAGAAAGAGTCCAAACACATTTCTGTTTATCTTAGTGTATTTGTGGTATTAAAGGAAAATTGTCTTTTCGGAAAGATTTGTTCGTTAGGAAAGAGAATTATTGAAAGAAGGAGAGTTGTAGGAAGGGTAAAAGGAATTGATTAGGAACTGGAAAAGGAAGAGAAAGTCTTGTAGAAACTTCTCGACACGCAAGACCGCTCCTAAACTAATACTTATTGGGGGTCCACCCCACCTCAGAAATGAGGTAAAAGGATCTCGGAACCTCTCTCGTTTAGGGGTGTCTAAACAAAGTGGCTCCTAAATTCGAGAGAATGTTGGCTATACTTGTTCAAGATAGAAATGAACATAGTATTCCAACGGAAAGAAGGGTAGTTTGATCCACTAGGAGCATGGATACACTACCGATTTTTCAAAGCAGAATTATCTGATTAAAATGGAGAGAGGAATTATCCCCAGCGGAGTCGCCAGAAATTGTTGGGATATTTTTAGGTTGAGTGTTGTATTTTTGAAAAGGAGGTCGCCTACAGAAATTGTCGGCGAAATTTAAATTTAAAATTTAATTTAAATATATATATAATTTAGAAAGTAGTATTTGATTTTGAAAATAATTTTAAATTTGAAAATTTTAAGATATGAAATCAAACCGATCTCACATCCCAAATAGTTTATATAAACGAGCACCGCATCACAAATCGTGTATCTATCCCGAAGAATAGACATACTGCTTGATGATAGGGCTTGATTAAATAAACTAAAAGATTTGTGACATCCGTTTGGTCTGCGAACCAATTTTATAAGCCGACAAGTTCCCCTACTTAATATGAAAGCATTAAACAGGGTTTATATTACCTGGGTTCTTAAAATTCCCTATAAGGGCAAGCCCTTATAGTTAATTACATCTTAAATGACGGGAA
Organism: Papilionanthe hookeriana x Papilionanthe teres; assembly: GCA_022702705.1. Classification (NCBI taxonomy): domain Eukaryota; kingdom Viridiplantae; phylum Streptophyta; class Magnoliopsida; order Asparagales; family Orchidaceae; genus Papilionanthe; species Papilionanthe hookeriana x Papilionanthe teres. The sequence goes on from CM040424.1 coordinate 155,070,428, forward strand.
TCACTTAAGAAAACTCTCGATAATAATCAATAATTCTGCTCTCAAGAATTTCAAAGTTTAAGTTTTCAAGGGATTGAATTTTGGAATTTCAATAAGGAAAGGATCAAGTTTGGAACATTTTGTTTTGGGAATTCAAAGGAAGAAATGTAGGAGAAATCACAGATTCGAAGCGAACTTCGATAATTTCCCGACTATCCTATTGTTTGGCTCAAATTTGGGAAAGTCCTAATGTTTATTTAAAGTTTTGATCTTGCCAATTTTAATTAATTAGGACTTATGTTCGTATGGCATGATCATACAAATAGCCTTGAAGATATGAGGGTTTATGTCGTACTAAACGACTACCTCGGAGTTCTAAGACCGGTTAGGGCTTAATTTACATGACAAGATCATGCAAATGCCTAAAAAAAGGTTGAGGATTTATGTTGCACTAGGCAAACTACCTTGAGGTCCTATGGATTGGTTATTTAATTCTAAGAAAGTTTTGCTGAAGTAAACTCAGTGTTTGCTTGATGACGATGGCCGTGCTGCCCACCATGCTCCGAGCTCCTTGTTGTTGCAGAGGTTTAGTTTTAGAAGTCATAAATCAGGAGATGAGAAAAGTGTTTTGGTTTAGCGAAAATCTTAATTTTCAAGTGTTTTTTATGTTTTAATTAAACCAATCTTAAAGTTGATTATAACAACACCGGTTAAGATCCCACGGTTCCATCCTTCCGACATCGTTATTTTTATCAGATTCACTTAGTCCATATGAATTTGCTAAACTCGACTGAATGAGTTCCACACTTTCATTTAAACCGTGAGAAATCCCGTTAGCAACACGTAGGTTACATCATCCGAGGTACTCCCGATCATCCAACAAGACGTTTTAATTTAGTTGTAATTGTAGTTTTGTGTTCTGTTTGTGATTAAATTTTGAGTTGTTTTATATTTTGAAATGTTGTGGCGGTGAATTTTATCTTGTAATGACTTTTAATTTAGTTTTGGTTTCGGTTTTAGGGACTTTCCTAAAGGTGTGGGTTTTCATGCAACGAGTTGTTTATCATGCAAGAAAAGTAAGTGCGATGCGATTAAATAAATTGCAATAAGGTAAATTGCAAGAAAGTAAATTGCAATAAAATAAAAGCGTACCTGGAGGGTCTTCCCGTCATCCCAAGCTGCACTTAAACACAATTTAGAATATTTAAGCAAGTTCCTATGTAAAGCTAAGGGAAGGGTTATGGTTTTCTACCAAATTCCTAATCCTATAGCTAGTCATTTCCTATGACGTCTAGGTTCTTGTGTTTTGGTTTGAGGACGATTTTCTTCATCAAAGAACAATTAAGTTCGATTGTTCTTATAAACATCCTATCATATTGAGGAAGTGCTTAAGAAGAATCTTAAACATCTTTTCAATATTGCTAGAATTGTTTCAAGTCCAAATGAATTTAATTATACAAATGAATTAATCGTCCGAGAATTCAAGTTTTGTCGTTATCTTGCTCAGTGAACTAGGACATTTGAATATCCTATAAGTGAAGTAACACTTCATTTAACATTCTGTTTAGGGGTTATGACAGCAAAAGCTTTCGAGGGCAAATTGGTGTTCAAATGGTTTGTGATTTAATTTAATTTCAATTAACGGGTTTAAATATAGAATAGTGTTCAAGTTGCTTTATTTTGAATTTCTTTATGTCTTAGGTGATGTTATTTTTTATTCAATTTAATTTAACTTTAATTTAATTTAACTTGGTTTAGTTTTAATTTTAATTTAATTTAATTTGATTTAATTTTAACTTGATTCTATTATCCAATTTAATTTAATTCAATTTAGTTTGATTTGATGTGAATTAACTTAATTTAATTTAACTTGATTTAATTTAATTTGATTTAATTTCCTTTAATTTAATTTAATTTGATTTAATTTAATTTAATTTAATTTAATTTAATTTAATTTGATTTGTTTTAATTTAATTTTATTTAATTAATTTAATTTAATTTTAATTTAATTTAATTCAATTTAATTTAATTTAATTCAATTTAATTTAATTTAATTCAATTTAATTTAATTTGTTTAATTTAATTTAATTTAAATTTAAATTTAATTTTATTTTTAATTTTAATTTAATTGAAATTTTAAAAGAGTTTAATAATTTAACTTTAATTTAATTTAATGATTAAGTCTTTTAACATTTTAAATCTTAAATTTGAATTATCATTTTAATTAGGAATTAAATATTATTGATATGATTAATTTAGGGATTCTTAAATTAAAGAACAAATCTCTTCCTATTAATATCCGTATTTTAATAATTCCAATTTTATTATTCTTCCAAATTTAATCAATTATTTAATTAAAGTTTTTTTTAATTATTTTCAAATTGTTTGGTGGGTTTCTACCCTTTAATTATTTAAGTTTCAATCATCCAAATTAGATTAGGATCAAATATTTTACTCTTTAATTTTATTAAGCCTAAAGTTTTAATTAAAGGTTAAAATTTTAATTACCATTTTGCCCCTTCAAGCTTAATAATTTTATAACTCACTAAATTGAGCTTAAATGAACTTAAAATTTTTATGTGACTTCACTCATATGTCAATAAAGGCATGAGAGGAGAAAATGTGATTTTTCTGTATTTAATTTATTTATGTAATTATTTTTGGTGGAAAATAGGGATTTCCAAGGAAAATTTAATAATATGACCAAGGAAAAGTTTCTATCCCTAAGAAAATTATGGGACATTTCTAATGGTCAGAGGACCACTTGGACCAATTTTGGTGATTTTTTGAATTATATTATTTTTATTATAATTATTTTAAGTTTTGGAGTATTAATTAATTTAAAAATAAAATAAAGGTTTTAAAATAAATTTTATATTTTCAAAAAATCTCTCTGATATCAAGGAAACCAGAGAACCAATTTTTACAATTTTTTGATTTTTCTTTGATTTATTAGAATTATTTTAGTGGAAATACTAAAAAATACATTTTTTTAATTTTAAAATTACCTTAGGGCTTTAAAATTTAATATCTCATCAAATAGACCTAAGAAAAATATGGGGTTTGTTCCTAAGTGATTAAAATTCAAAATGTGACATTTTGGTGAATTTTATTATTTTTGTGATTTTTATTATTTTTTAATTATTAAAATATTAAAAAAATAGAAAAAAATCAACTTTTTTAGAAAATTACAATTTTATTTTTCTTAAATTCCCATGATATCAGAGAGGCTCCAAAACCAATTTGGTGAATTTTTGAAAAGCATTTTGAAAGTTATGAAATTTTAAAGTTCAAATAGACTAAATGGCTTAATCAACCCATTTAGTAGGGCTAACCAAGTCCAATTGACCTCAAATTTTTATGGTGGGTTCCTCTGATCCTAAAGGTCAGTGGAGAATTGATTTCAAGTCAATTTGATGTATGATTAGCTCTAATTAATTAGGGACCTATTTTGGGTGTTTAAGCCAATTAGGATTATTTTAAATGAATTAATTCAAAACATATTTTTCCTAGGGTCCTCTGGTCATAAATCACCAAATTTTCCTAGAATTTATTTCACAACATGCTAATTATTGGATTTAAAATATTTAAAACAGTAACATGAATTTGAAAAATCAATAACTTCTCATAGGGATGGCCTCTGACTTTGGAAAATTCAGGGAATGTTTCCAAATTCAGAGGCTTCAAAAGCCCTATGGTCTCATGCCATGGTGAATTTCCTATATGCATGGAGAATTAAAACAATGCAGAGGGTAAATAAATCATTAAAAATAAAATACTTGGTGAAATTAAATGATTTCTTTTCCACATTATTCTCCTCTGTTCACTGAGCAAGAGGGTATTTTTATTTTATTTTTTTGATTTTTCTACACAAAGTTATGGATTTTTGAAGTTTAGGGAATTAAATAAATCAGAAAATCCATATTTTTCTATTTATCTGAGTCGACGCCGCGTCAACCTTAACTTCTCCGAAGTGCCGCGTGGAACTTTCTGATTGGACGCCGCCATCCGACTCAGCGCTCCAGGGGCCCGTTGTATCGTTCCGTCTCCTCATCCGGCGCGATCCTGGCCGTCCGTCTGCGCGTGTATTGAATGAACGAAATCCGTTCATCGTCCCCAAGTGTCCTCACCCGAGAGCCGTCCACACTAAAACCCTAAGAACTCACTCATTTCTCAACGGATTTTCGTGTTCTTATGCTCTATGGATTCATCTTGAAGAGACGAATACATCTATACGGTGATCATGTATTGAAATTAAATCATTTGAAATGGAGAATCTCTAGATGCTCGGGATAAAGAATTAGCTCATACCTTGTCTCAGAGAAGTGTGGCTTCAATCTGAGGGTTGTGTCACCTTCGATTGCGTCCCAGCAAGCTCCAGATGAAGTCTCCTGGTCCGGTGAATTGCCCTGGCTATGAAAGTGACCACAGCTCGATCACAAAGCTTGGAGGCTGGAACAACCGGGTGGCCCTGGAGATGGGGCTTTCAGTGGGAAACTTCTCCTCTTGGTCTAGTGAAGGTGTAGGGCCAGCTCGATTTGAGGATTGGCTCACCGTAGCAAAGTGTCCTGGTTTTGGGTGAAATTTTAGCTGAGAAATCGGGTTCGTTGGTGGGATTAGGGCAAATCGACACTCGGGGATCAACTACTCTAAGTATGGAGTAGTGGCTCGGAACAATTTTGCCGGAGTTTCGGCAAGGTTTGTGCAACTCTCCTCCATGGCCGCGAGGGGTCGGGTTTAAATAGAGGTGGCTGGAGAGCCTCACAGGGATGGCCAAGGGTTGGGATCGGCTGCTTCCGGCATGGGAAGAACAGCCATGGTGGCCATTGGGCATGGGGCAGCTTAGCAAGGGAGAATTCCAATGTTGGGCTCACATGTGAGCTCTCGGGCATGGCGTTTCCGTGGCCCAGTGGCCGGCCGGCCGAGTCTCGTGTCACCATCTTGGCCAGTGGTGTCGTGGCTTGGCATTAGTGCAATCAATCGAGCATGGACATGTGTAAAGAACTTGGATCAAAATGGCATGGGGATATGGCTAATCTTGTCAAGGTTTGGTCAACCCATTTGTTTGGGCCGGGTTCACCTTCCCATGGCTAGCCTCGGGCCGAGAAAATCAGCTAAGCTAGCTCGTCAAAAGGTGGTGATGTCCTTATCCAAGAATATTCGGATTAAATCTTGGTTAAGGGGTATCATGGGTGAGGTTAAAGACTTTTAGGAATTAAGGAAAGCTCTCTCCCTCTTACCCAATGTGGCATGGTGACATGTAAAGAGGCTCTCATGGCTTCCATGTGGCTCATGCATGGCTTCATGGCTCATCTTTGGCTTGGGAAAAGTTAAGTCAATTTCATGGAAATGGGTTTAAGAAAATTTTGGTATTTTGATGGGAATTTGTATGGGGCTTAATTTGGAATGGCTTCATGATGAGTTTTGAAACTCAGGGATTAATTTAATTGAAAATATGGTGTAGACCAATTGTCATATGGGTTTTGGATTGATTTTGGCCCTTTGGATTTTGGTGGAGATGGGCTTTAGGAAGGTTTCATGTAAGTGGGCTTTTAAGTTTAAGAATAAATTCATGGATGGGAATTCTATAGAAGTTTGGGCCAAATAATTATTGGGTTTGGTTTAGGGATATGTCATGAGTGATTTGAAATGAGTTTAGAGTGATTTGGGTTTGAATTGGGTTGGATTTGGGCCTCTTTGGTAAATGGGCCAATGTAGGTCAAATTGGGCTAACATGGGCCAAGGTTGGGCTAGGGTTCAAATTGATGTAAAATAAATCTTGGGAAATGTTTATGGGAGTGTTTCAAAGAGGTTTTGGCTTTGGTTGGATTTTTATTTTGGGGTTTGGGCTTATTTGGGTTAGGTTTGGGTTTAGGTCAAAATTGGGCTTTTTGGCTTTGGGTTGAATTTGAGTGGGGTTTGGGTCTAAATTTTGGGTAAATCATGTTTATGTTTTGTTTGTAGTGATGTTAAGGAAGGTTTAGAAAAGATTTGGGGTTAATTGGAGTTGAATTGGGTGAATTTGGGTTAGGTTTGGGTCATGGGTCCAAATTGGGCTTTAAGGCCAAAAGTGAAATTGGATCCAAATGTCAATCAAATTGGACTTGGATTTGGTCTAGATTGGTGTTAGGAATGATAAATTGAAGTTTAGAATTGAATTAGACCAGGATTTGGGTCAATTGGGTAGGTTTGGTTTGACATTGGGTTCACTTAGGGTTAAAATGGGTCAAATTGGGGGTTTTGACAAATGTGGGGTAAATTGACAAAATTGGCCCATGGTGTAGTTGAATAAAATGAAATTTGGAATATTTGAGATTTTCTGGAATTTTTTGGGAATTTTCTGAATTTTTGGATTTTTGGGTCAAGAGGGGTATTTTGGGTATTTGGAGGGTATTGGGAGGTATTTTTGGAATTTTTGGTATTTTTGGGTATGGATGATCAATTTGAGTAATGTGGGAATGTTTGGGATTGATTTTGGGGAATTTTGGGTGATTTGGAAATTTTGGAGGATTTCAAGGGTTTTCGGTAAGTGGCTAAGGTGTAGTGGTCCTGGGTCAAAATCGAAAATTTGGGAAATTGAAGATTAGGTGAATGTACGTGGAATAAAATCATTTTGGTTGAGCCATGAAGCCATATCAAGCCCACATGAGCCATGAAGGGACTCATTTGAGGCATTCACTATGTTGTTCCTAACCCTCTTAGCCAAGGGCTTAGGGGTTAAGGACCATCAATGTGAATCACCTACATGGGTTAGGAGGTCAAGTTGGGTATGGGTGTGGTTTTAGGAGGTGTGTGAAAGTGTAGTGTATAGGTGTAGTGTGTGTGTAAGTCAGCCCTTCACTGCACCGAGCCACCTGTGAGCGGTCCTAAGGCCAAAGAGTCTTACAGGAACTCATCCTTTAAACTTCCACATTTGATTTCAACCCTCTAGGTGATTAGGGATCTACAATCAAGTTTGTGGAGTTTGCATGGAGTTAAGAAGTGGTTTGAATTTCTAAAAGGTGGGTCCCAATTAAAATCCTCTAAGATAGTCAAAGGAAAAGCCTAAGGCTAGATCCTAAGTACTAAAAAGAAGAAGAGAAGACCTCATCAAAAATGAGGTCAACACTGCCGAATTGTCGGATGTAGCACATTTGGAGGTTGGTGTAGAACCACTCCGTGCACTTGGCACTGGTGACAGCTCTTGGCGACTTTCATACAGTCGGTCATCATTGAGGGCCAGTAGTACCCTAGTCTTTTAATTTTCATTTTCATTTTCGGACCTGACTGATGAGCGCCACAAAGTCCTGAGTGTACCTCTTTGATAATTTCACGAGCTTCAGACTCGCTCAGGCACCTTAGCCACATCTGGTCAAAAGACCTTTTGTATAACGTATTATTTATTAATGCGTAAGACAGAGTTCTTTTCATGATTTGATGGGCTAATGACTTATCGTCTAGTAATTTACCTGTTTGCGGTGTAGTCTACGTAGCGATCGACGCCAATCTCCCGTGTTTTCCGTCACCGCCGCAACCGATTCCTCCGCTTTTCCGATTTCCGTATTATACCCATGTCGAGCTGTGATAGGACCTGTCATCCTTGAACTGACACTTCAACTGACTCATCTTGTAAGCAGGCAAATTCTTTTGCAAGGCGAGCTAGCGCATCTGCAAGAGCATTTTCTCTTATGGGGATCTTGTAGATTGTTACATTCAAAATTTGTTCCAACAGTTTCATGGCATACTGAAAGTATTGCTCGAGTCTTGGCTTTAAAATTCTGTATTGTCCTGCGACTTTTTGGATGATCAACTGAGAATCTCCGTAGATGTTGATGTCCGTTATTCCCGTTTGAATGGTTAGTTCTAGTCCTGTTATGAGGGCTTCGTATTCTGCCTCGTTGTTTATGCACGGCTCTGTTAAGTGGTAGGAATATCTTAACATCCCCCGCTCTGGTGTTATAAAGATTAGTCTGATTCCTGCATTACCGGGCACTATCGTTTGCGATTCTTTGTCTTTCTGTGCTGAGGATGCTCCGTCGAAGCATAGTTCCCAACGTCGATCATCAGTGTCTTCTAGACTCATTATCTGCTCGTTAGGCAAATTGTCGTCGAGAGGCGAATCTGCCGGTAAAGGGTGTGCTGCAAGGAAGTCAGCTAGAACTTGTCCCTTTACGGCACGAAGAGGAATGAAAGTTATGTCGAATTGCAATAATATCATCGACCACCTGGCAAGTCTGCCAGAAAGTGTCGGTCGGGTTATTAAATATTGCAATGGATTAACTTTCGAAATGAGGTTGATCTTATGAGAAAGCATGTAATGCCTGAGTTTCTGTGAGGCGAAGATCAGGGCCAAACAATCCTTCTCAATTGGAGGATACTTTACTTCCGTCGGAATCAGACGACGGCTTAAGTAGTAGAGAGCATTTTCTCTTCCCTCATCATCGACCCAGGCCAAGCGGGCTCCAAGGGAGTCATCTAGAGCCGCGGTATAAAGTATCAACGGTCTACCCGAGACTGGGGCTACTAAGACAGGAGGTGTCATTAAATATTCCTTAATGTCCTCGAAGGCCCGTTGGCATTTATCTTCCCAAACGAATTTGGCGTCCTTTTTAACTAATGCCGAGAAGGGCTGACACCTACCTGACAAGTTCGAGATAAAGCGTCGAAGATATGCCGGCTTCCCTTGAAAGGATCGTAGCTGTTTTAAGGTTTTGGGAGGCGGCATCTCTAAGATAGCTTTAATCTTTTCCGGATCAATTTCGATTCCGCAATGTCGGACAACAAATCCTACGAATTTCCCGGAGGTTACGCCGAAGACGCATTTTTAAGGGATTCATCTTAAGGTTGTATTGCCTTAGTCGCTCGAAAACAATTCTCAAATCATACAGGTGATCTTCCTTCGTTTGCTTTTGATGACCACATCATCCACGTAGCACTCAACTTGGTTGTGAATGAGATCATCAAAAATCTTTGTCATCGCTCTTCGATATGTTGCTCCTGCGTTCTTTAGTCTGAATGACATTACTGTGTAGCAATACACTTCGATCGGCGTTCTGAAAGCTGTGAGCTTTTCTTCTTCTGGTGTCATCTTTATCTGGTTGTATCCTATTGATCCATCCATGAATGAAAATTTTTCCTGTGTTGAAGTAATGTCGATCATCAGTTTTGGGATTGGTAGTGGAAATTCATCCTTTGGACATGATTTATTTAAATCCCTGAAGTCTACGCAGATTCTGATCTGACCATTTTTCTTTCTAACTGGTACCACGTTGGCTAACCAAGTAGGGTATTGTTCTTCACGGACAAATTTAGCGTCGATTAGCTTCTTAATTTCGGCTATTACTTGTTGCTCAATTTCTAGACGCATTCTTCTGGAAGCTTGTCTGACTGGAACAGAAGTAGGGTCTACTCTTAACTTGTGAACTGCGACTTCTGGAGCTAATCCTGGCATTTCATCGTAACTCCAAGAAAAATAGTCCTTAAATTCCATTAATAGCTTGATCATTTCCTCGAAATCTTCTTTATTGAGTAAGGAGCTAACAAAGGTTGGCCTAGGCTCTTTTCCAGTACCTAAGTTAACTTCCCTTAACTCGTCTATTGTGGATTTGATTTCTTCTTCGAACACTGGTGGAGCGTCTCCAATTTACAGATCTTCAAGATTTTCCGTAGTTTCCAAGCACTCTTCATTAGGTTCGCAAGTGACAGCCAAGCAAAATTCCATATCGTCAACTGAACCTACTGTGCCGAATCCTAGACCATGTTTTGAATTGGGAGGCCGACCGGCTTTGTTCCATAGTCTTTCAAAATGTTGTGACTGACCTTTTGTCCATTGTCGAGGTAAGATACCACGTTGAATTAAATTTTGAACACAGGGAGAGTACCACTCAAAAGGTAATTCCATTAATTCGGAAGAAGTACATCTTCAAATTGTACATCTTTTTCATTATTGGAAGAAGAAGTACCACGGTAAAATTTGATTGGTTCAGCACCACCGCCATGCACTTCCTTGACCACCATACCCTCGATCTTATTAGATCGGATCGGGGTCGTGGCCATAGTGTGTACGTGGTAGTTAATCTTCTCGTACATTGATTTATATTCTTCATTCTTTTCATCTTCGAGGGAGATCTTGAATTGTGGTTTCTTCTAGTTTATTGTAGCTACTTCTTTCTTGACTTCTTCTTCTCCCTCAGAGCTGTTCTCCCAATCAACGTCGATGAAGGGTTTCTTCTGTCCAATCGTCCCAACGTCTATTCCACGACCTCGTCCCCGGCCTCGACCTCGAATGCGAGTTCTGGAGAAACCTTCACCATCTCGCCTTAAGGGAGTGGTGAGTGACTGTTGGACTAGAATTTCAGGCTCTTCATCGTTTTGAACTTCTTTTGCTTCGTTGGACATGGTATTTCTGGAGAAGATTGTTTTCTTTGGAGGCGCGTAGTAGGCTGCATCTCCATCAATTCCAATTTCATATACGGAGAACGGTTTCAAGTCACCTTTAATGTACTGTTCTCCTCCATCGTAGTATTTTATGCACTGATGCAGAGACGATGGAACCATCCGGTTCTCATGTATCCACGGTCGGCCTAGTAGCTCGTTGAACGATATTGCAGAAGCAATTATATGGAATTTTGCGATTGTCTTTGCTAAATCACCGGTCTTCATCAACAGAGTTATTGATTCAAGGGCTCTTTCTCCTTTCTGGTTGAATCCTCTTAGTAACATCTTGTCTGATTCAAGCTCGCGAGCATCAATTTCCAAGTATGCTAGCATCCGAAGATTCATTATGTTGATTGATGCTCCTGGATCCACCAATACTCTGGAGAGCGTAAACTTTTCAATTATGACTGAAATGTACAACGGTCGGCCAGTGATCGGACCGTCCCAAGTAGTAGATCACCGTCCATGAAGGTAACACCTCGTTGTTCCTTTAACGAGCAAACCTCGTCTAAGGAATCTCCGGCCATCTGAGCTAAACAAATCTCTGGATCAAGTAAGGCCTTGATCAGAGCTTCCCTCGTCTATTTTGATAAGATGAGAGCACCGTAGATGCTTAGTTTGGCTGGTAGTTTCCTAAGATGGGCTAGCACGTTATAGTTCACTTTGTTACCATGTGTTCAGCTTTCTTCCGAATGGGCAATTCTTCTCGTCGGGGTTGATTCTTCCCGAACAACCACCTGCTTTCCTTTGTCTTTTGGACCCATTCTCGGAGGTAGAACCCTTCCGCTCCTTAAGTTGACTTCTGTGATTTCTTCCGAATCTGGCACTGAGTTTACTGGTGTCTCCTTTTGAATCGGCATGACAAGTTCTTCTGGAGTCTCTTCAGAATCTGAAAGCTCTAACTCTATTGTCGTTGGAGCTCCTCAAAATTCACAAATAGATTCATTGCTTGTTGAACTTTCGTAGCCTTCTTGGTGAATGTCTTTTTTGTCATTGTGATTGTCGAGGTTGTGTATGATTTGAGAATTGTTATTTGTATCAGAATCGAGATCCAGATTAGATTGGTTGTCGTTAGTTGCGTAATCGTTAGAAATAGTCAAAATGTAGCCAACGCCATAACTCTTATCATTATAAGATCCTGCCGGAGCGAGCAAATAATCATACAGAGTCAGAGGTTCGAGGAATTTTTCCCCTGAATCGGAAACAACCATCCTAGGATAAGCAGCCCCTAGTCTAGCCTTAAGAGCCTCGGTCTTTTCTTCTTCTACGATCTCCTTCTTTTCTATGATCTTTTCTTCCTGGATTGGTTCTTCAATCGCAAGCGATAGCGCCGGCTGAAAAGTCGTCCAAGCCAGATTTCTTTTCAAATGTCTTCACAGGCTTCTGTTTGTCTGTCTTGTCGATGAAACTTAGTTGTTTCGCTTCCTCTTGCAAGCTTTCGGCCTTGCTTAACATCTTCTCGAAAGTCTTAATCGTAAATCCCTTAAGGAGAAGTGCTATCGGGCCGTGAATGCTTTTAAGCAAGATACCGACTGCATGATACTCCTGTAGTTGTGGCTCACACTTCATACTTAGATTCCTTCATTGAAGTATTTAGTCCACTAAAGTTTCGTTCAGTTTCTGTTTCTCCACCACTAGATCACCAATGGTGATATGATGCTGAGCTCCGGCAAACCGTTTCACGAAGAGGTTCTCTAATTCTGAAAATGTCATTACCGAACCGTTCGGTAACTCTGCGTACAAATCGAAGGCGATCCCTAACAGGCTGCTGACGAACTGTCGGAAGAGTAAGGCGTAGCTTCCACCAACGTTGCAACAACTAGCGCGAAAATGTGCAACTTGCTGTCGAGGGTTTCCGGTACCATCAAAAGTCTTGAACAGAGGTGGTACGAAGCCTTGTATTGATATTGCATCAAATTCTTCGGGGTAAGGTCTACCCGTCTGAATAGATGCTCCACTCTTAGACTGTGCTAAGGCTTCTCACACCTGCTGTTCTACCATGCTCTTGATGTCTTTCTCTGGAATCATATTATGGGTAGAATCCTTCTTCGGTTGATCATCTTCGTTAATGGATGTAATCTCTTTTTCTCCATCTGTAATATGAATAACTTCTGGAGGCGTTTCTCTTGGGGGTTGAATCTGGCTCTGAAGAGTGGCTAGGGTTGCAGCCATCTCTTCCATCCTTTTCGCCATTTGAGAGATTGTATCATCTTTTTCTCGAAGTTGTGCTCTTAACATTTCTGGTTCATCTCTTTTCGCAGCTGCCGGAGCACCTTGCGAAGCTGACGATGCTCGTGTCTCAACCCCTGTTGATCTCCACATATTCGTCATCCATGAATTCCGATGAATCGACTTCATCTCCAAACTTTTCTTCTCTTTCTCTTGCTAATCGTTGAATGTCGGTTCTTAGCTTTTCCATAGCGTCCTCCAATGGTCTTCTTCGTACGGTTTCGCAGTTATCATGCGATGGCTGTTGGATTTCCTTCTTGGGAGTCCCCTTCATCGCAGTGGAGCTCTCTTCAGACACGAGTCTCCTGACGAGACTTTCCTTTTCAGGTCGTTGTTTCGATCTTAATTGGCTAGTAGTAGGACTCCATACCATCCTTCTAGCAGCAGAAGGCCTAGGATCGGATGGTTTGTCGGTTGAATGCTGGAAGGTGGTATCCTCCCTGATCTGTAAACCTGAAACAACAACAGGTGGTCTAGCTTTCATCTTCTTATTCGACTTTTCTGTGGTGTTAACGGGTTCTTCTCGCGGCCCAAGACGGGATTTGGCTGGCACCCGCCCTATCCTTCTTAAAATCTCTGATACAGGACATTTCTCTTTCTTTGCTAACTTCTCTATCAAAGTTTGCAGTCGAGCAAATAGTGTAATCCTAGACCTTTTCTTTTGGCTGTTACTATAGTATGCGGGTCGAGGTAATGTAGAAGTAATCTTGCGGACATTTTCCTCGTCAGCTGCAGTGGAGAGGGGATGGAATCTACTTCCTTCCAAAAGCGGTGTATACTCAGGCAATGATATGTACTCAGGCAATGGTGTGTACTCAGGAATATCTTCTAAGAAAGCGACTTCTGCAGCTCTGGCCTTTCTGGCAATCTTTCTACTTTTGTTTCTCCTCTGAGTCCGTGTTAGGGGTGGAACCCTTGAGCTGGACCCAGTTTCGAAAACAGAAGGTCTCACAGGGAGATTTGTACCCTCCACGGTAACAGGCTCATTAATAACTTGGACTTCCTTCCCCTTTAGTTTAGCGGGAGCCGGGGTAGGTGCGAGAGACGACTAGACCGGTGGAGGTAGAGACAACGATCCTCCTACGAATAGTAGTATTCCTCTCGACTCGGAACCCTTTGCGAGAGGAGGAACTCTTGAGTCGACTCGAGGTTGAACTCGATCGAAGGCTTTTCGGTTTCGGGCACTTTGTCACGTAAGCGTGAAAAGGGTGACGTCAGTGATCTTGACATCTGTATTCTTGAATCCTTGCCCAAAACGGATGATCCCATTGTCGGGCAGTTCATCCTTGTAAACAGTGAAGTCCAGTCCATTGGTGAAGGAGAAAATCAGCTTTGGGGTAGACATTTTCTGCAAGGTAGATTCTGATTGTCAGTCCCAAGTTATGCTTCTTCTCATTGGGACGAAAAGAAACGAATCGAAAAGTGTTCGAACACATTTTTGCTCATGTATTTATAAAAAGGAGTTATTTGTTAAAAGAGTCGTTCATTAGAGGATTTGTTTATTAGGAACGGAATGTTCAAAGGTGTAGAGATGGTAAGGAATCCGATTCAGAATTGGAAAGGAAGAGAAAGTCTTATGTAAGACTTCTCGACTCGAAGGACTGCTACTAAACTAACACCTAATGGGAGTCCACCCCACCTCAGAAAAGAGGTAAAAGGATCTCAGAACCTCTCCGTTTAGGGGTGTCTAAACAGTGGCTCCTAAATCTGAGAGGAGTTGGCTATACTCGTTCAAGACAGAAATGAATGGGGTATTCCAACGGAAGAATGGTAGTTTGGTCCACTAGGGGCATGGGCTCACTACCGATTTATGAAAGCAAAACCATCTGACCAAAATGGAGAGAGGAACTGATCCCCAACAGAGTCGCTAGAAATTGTTGGCATATTTTTAGGTTTGCGTTGTATTTTTAAAGGAGGGGTCGCCTACAGAAGTTGTCGGCGAATTTTAGGTTTTAAATTTAATTTAAATATATATAATTTAGAAAGTAGCATTTTATTTTGAAAATAATTTTAAGTTTGAAATTCTTAAGATATGAAATCAAACCGATCTCACATCCCGAATAGTTTATATAAACGAGCACCGCACCACAAACCGTATATTTATCTCGAGGTATAAACACACTGCTTAATGATGGGGCTCGATTAAATAAACTAAAAGATTTGTGACATCCGTTTAGTCTGCGAACCAATTTTATAAGCCGACAAGTTCCCCGCTTAATATAAACGAATTAAGCGAGGTCTATATTACTACAGGTTCTTAAAGTTCCCTATAAGGGCAAGCCCCTATAGTTAATTACATCTTAAGTGACGGGAATCACTTAAGAAAACTCTCGATAATGATCGAGTGGTTTTGCTCTCAAGAATTTCAAAGTTTAAGGTTTTCGAAAGGATTAGATTTTTGAAATTTCAAAAGGGATTAGCTCAAATTTGGAACATTTATTTTCGGGAGTCCAAACGGAAGAGAAGTAGGAGAAGGCTGAGGATCCAGAAGAATCTTGGCAACTTCCCATACTATCCTATGGTTTGGCTTCGATTTGGAAATTTACTTAATGTTTCCATCCTGCCAATTTTAATTAATTAGGACTTATATTTGCATGACATAATCATACAAATAGCCTCGAAGATGTGAGGGTTTATGTCGTACCAAACGACTACCTCGGAGTCCTAAGACCGGTTAGGGCTTAATTTACATAACATGATTATGCAAATGCCTAACAAAAGGGTTAAGGATTTATGTTGCACTAGGCAAACTACCTCGAAATCCTACGGTTTGGTTGTTTAATTCTAGGAATGTTTAGCTGATGTAGAGTTGTTTTGCTGACGAAGATGGTCGTGCTGCCCACCGTGCTCCAAGCTCCTTATTGTTGCAGAGGTTTAGTTTTAGAAGTCATAAATCAGGAGATGAGAGAAGTGTTTTGGTTTAGAGAAAATCTTAAAATCCAAGTGTTTTTTAATATTTTAATTAAAACAAATCTTAAAGTTGTTTAAACAAACCGATTAAGATCCCACGGTTCCGTCATCCCGCACCGTTATTTTCATCGAATTCACTTAGTCCGGATGAATTTGCTAAACTCAACTGAATGAGTTCCACACTTTCATTTAGACCGTGGGAAATCCCGTTAGCAACACGTGGGTTACATCATCCGAGGTATTCCCGATCATTCAACGAGACGTTTTAATTTAGTTGTAAATGTAGTTTTGTTGTTCTGTTTGTGATTAAATTTTGAGTTGTTTTATATTTTGAAATGTTGTGGTGGTGAATTTTATCTTGCAGTGACTTTTAATTTAGTTTTGGTTTCGGTTCGGGGACTACCCTAAAGGTTTTGGTTTTCATGCAACGGTTGTTTACCATGCAAGAAAAGTAAAGTACGATGCATGTAAGTAATATTGCAATAAAGTAAACTGCAACAAAGTAAAAGCGTACCTGGAGGGTCTTCCCGTCATTCCAAGCTACACTTAAAACATATGTTAAGGCATTTAAATATTTCAACAAGTATCTAGGTAAAGCTAAGGGAGAGGTTTTGGTTGTCTACCAAAATCCTAATCCTATAGCTAGTCATCTCCTATGACGTCCAGGTTCTTGTGTTTTGGTTTAAGGATGATTTTCTTCATCAAAGAAACAATTAAATTCAATTGTTCTTATAAACATCCTATCATATTGAGGAAGTGCTTAAGACGAGTCTTAAACATCTTTTCAATACCTGCAGGATTGTTTTAAGTCCAAGAGAATTTACTTATACAAGTGAATTAATCATCCAGGGGTTTAAGTTTTGTTCTCTTGCACAGAGAACTAGGACATTTGAATATCCTATAAGTGAAATAACACTTCACTTGATACCTCATTTAAGAGTTATAATAATAAGAGCTTTAAAAGGGAAAATCAAATTATTAAGTATTTTAATGATTTAAACTTCATGATTTAATTTTAATTTTGACTTGATTATAAAAAATCAGTTTAAGTTTGGAATAGTGTTCAATTATTTTAGATTTAATTCTTAATGATTTAATTTAGGTTTGTTGATAAATGAGTTTGATTTAATTTAATTCAATTTAATTTAATTTTAATTTAACTTAATTTAATTTAATTTAATTTAATTTAATTTTAATTTAATTTAGTTTTAATTTAATTTAATTTAATTTTAATTTTAATTAATTTAATTTAATTTTAATTTTAATTTAATTTTCAATTTATTTTACTTTTAATTTAATTTAATTTGATTTTAATTTAATTTTAATTTTAATTTAATTGAGATTATTCTTTTAATTTTTTAATTAAGACTTAAGTATTATTGTAGTTATTTATTTAGGGATTTTTAAATTAAAGAATAAATATCCTCTTAAATAATATCCCTACTTTAATAATTAGAATTTCTATTATTCTCCCAAAATTTCAATTAATTAATTAATTAAAGTTTTATTTTAATTATTTTTTTGAAATGGTTAGTAGGTTTCTACTCTTAATCATATAAGTTTTAATCATCCAAAAAATCGGTTTATAATCAAATATTTTACCTTCCCCTTTTGATTAATCCTAAAATTTTAATTAAAGGTTGAAATTTTTAATTACCATTTTGCCCTTCAAGCTTAATAATTCTATAACTCACTAAATTAAGCTCAAATGAACTTGAAAATTTTTATGTAATCTCACTCACATGTCAATTAAGACATTAGAGGAGAAAATGTGATTTTTCTGTATTTAATTTATTTATGTAATTATTTTTAATGGAAAATAGGGGTTTTCAAGGAAAATTCAATAACATGACCAAGGAAATACTTCTATCCTTGAAAAAATTAAGGGATGTTCATAATGCCTAGAGGACCATTTTGGACCAATTTTGGTGATTTTTGGAATTATATTTTATTTATTAGAATTATTTTGATTTTTGGAGTATTAATTAATTTTAAAATAAAATTAAATTGAAAAAAAGGATTTTATATTTTTCTTAAATCTCTCTAACCTCAAGGAGTCCAAAGAAATAAATTTTATATTTTTCTGATTTTTCTTTGATTTATTAGAATTATTTTAGTGAAAAGGTTGGAAAATACATTTTTTTAATATTAAAAATTACATCAAGCCTTTAAAATTCCATATCTTATCCAAGGGACTTAAGAAAAATATTTGGTTTATTCCTAAGTAATTAGAATTCAAAATGTGACATTTTGGTGATTTTTAATATTTTTATGATTTTTATTATTTTTTTAATTATTAAAAATATTAAAATAATGATAAAAATCAACTTTTTTAGAAAATTACAATTTTAATTTTCCTAAGTTCTACTGATATCAGAGAAGCTCCAAAACCATTTTTGTGAATTTTTGAAAAGTATTTTGTGAGTTATGAATTTTTAAAGTTTAATTTTACCCATTTTGCTTAAGAGGCTTAATCAACCCATTTGATGAGGTTAATCAAGTCCAATTGATTTTAAATTTTTATGAGATGTTCCTCTAATCCCAAAGATCAGTGGAGAATTATTTTTAAGTTAATTTGATGTGTAGTTAACCCTAATTAATTAAAATTCAATTTTGGGTATTTAGACCAATTAGGGTTATTCCAGGTGAATTAACTCAAAACTTATTTTTCCTAGGTTCCGTTGGTCATAAGAAACATCACCAAATTTTCCTAGAATTTATTTCTCAACATGCTAATTATTGGAATTAAAATACTCAAAACAGTAACATGCAATTGAAAAATTAATAACTTCTCATAGGGATGGCCTCTGACCTTGGAAAATTCTGGAAATGTTCCCAAGTTCAAAGGCTTTCAGAGCCCTATGGTCTCATGCCATGGTGAATTGTCTATGTGCATGGAGAATTGAAATAGTGCAGAGAGTAATAAAATCATTAAAAACAAAATACTAAATGAAGTTAATTGATTTCTTTTCCACATTATTCTTCTCTGTTCACTGAGCAAGAGGGTATTTTTATTTTATTTTTAAGATTTTTCTACACAAAGTTATGAATTTTTGAAGTTCTGGATATTAAATAAATCCATAAAATTCTATTTTCTATTTATCCGAATCGGCGCCGCGTCATCCTTAGCATCTCCGAATAGCCACGCGGCGCTTTCTGGTTCGGCGCCGCCATCCGACTCAGCGCTCCAGGGGCCTGCGGTTCATGTACCATCGCGCTGTCCGGCTCGATCCCGACCGTCCGCTCGATACACGCTCGATCCGACGACTCCTGGTCATCGTCTACGACTGGTGTGCACCCGTGACCGTCCACACTAAAACCCTAAGAACTCACTCGATTCTCAACGGATTTTTGTGTTCTTATGCTCTATGGATTCGTCTTGAAGAGAGGAACACATCCATATGGAAAACATACATTGAAATCGATTCATATCAAATGGAGAATCTCCAGGAGCTCGAGAGGAAGAGAGAGTTCATACCTTTGCTCAGAGAAGTGAAGCTTCGATCTGAGAGTTGTGTCACATTCGATTGGGTCCAAGCAAGCTCCAGATGAAGTCCCTTGGCCTGGTGAACTTCCTAGGTACAAAAGTGACCACAGCCGATTACAAAGCTTGGAGGCTGGAGCAACTGGGTGGCCTGGAGAGGGGGCTTTCACTGGGAACTTCTCCTCTTGGTCTGGTGAAGGTGTAGGACCAATCAATTTGGAGATTGGCTCACTGTAGTGAAGTGTCCTATTTTTGGGTGGAATTTGGACTCTAAAATTGTGCTCTCTTAATGGGGATTAGGGAAAATGGACACTGGGGATCAATTGCTCTAAGCGTGGAGAGTGGTCTGGGACAATTTTGGCAGAGTTTCAGTAGGTTTGTTTCAGCACCTCCTCCATGGCCGAGAGAGGTGGTGTTTAAATAAAGCTGGATAGAGGCTCTCCCAGGGGGAGTTAGGGGTTGGAATCAGCTGCTCAGGTGAGGAGAAGAACATCCATGGTGGCCATTGGGCATGGGGCAACTCAGCAGGTGAGAATTCCAAGCTTGGGCTCACATGATGCTCTCGGGTGTGGAGTTTTCCGGCGGCCCACGTGGCTGGCCGGCAGGCATGGGTCACCCTCAGGGTCAGGAGGTCCAGGGCTGAGGTTTAGTGTAGGGAATTCGCAATGGCCATGTGTAAAGTGGTTGAATTAAAATGGAATGGGGTAAGGGTGTATTTTGGCTAAGTTTGGTCAAATGTATGGATTGGGCTAGGTGCACCTCCCCATGGCTAGTTTGGGCTGAAAAGAAAGTGGTTTAGGTCAGCTTAATTAGTGGGGAGGGGTCACCATCCAAGTACAATTAAGTTTAAGCAAGGTTTAGTGGAATCATGAATGTGGCTAATCCCCTTAAGGGAATATGGAAAGAGCCTCCTCCTCTTGCCATCTTGGGTATGGTGAGGTGTCCAAGGCTTTCATGGCTCCCATGTGGCTCATGCATGGCTTCATGGCTCCATTTGGCTTGGGAAAAGTTAAGTCAACTTTCATGAGGAAGGATTTTGTGATTTTTAGCATTTTGGTGAGAGTTGTCAGGAGGTTTGATTTTGAATTATCTAATGATGAATTTGAAAGTTAGGGAAGGTTTTAATTGGAATGGATGATGAAGTGTAGTGTCATGTGGGCATTAGAGTCAAATTTGGGCCTTTCAAATTATTTTAGGAGTGGACTTTTTTAGGAAGGCTTAAGGAAGTGGGCCTTAGGTTTTAAAATAATTTATGGATGGGAATTTTTTGTAAAAGTTTGGGCCAAGTAATTGTTGGGTTTGGTTTAGGGATGTGTCATGAGTGATTTGAAGCAAGTTTGAGGTGATTTGTAATTGGATTGGGTCTAATTTGGGTCTCTTTGGTAATAGAGTACAAATGAGTCAAATGAGCTATCTTGGGCTAAAGTTGGGCTAATGTTGAAATTGATGTAAAATTAATGTTGGGAAATGTTTTGGGGGTGTTACAAATAGGTTTCAACTTTGGTTGGGTTTTGATTTTGGGATTTGGGCCCATTTGGGTTAGGTTTTTGGTGTAGGCTCATTTAAGGAATTTTGGGTTTGGGTTGAAATTGAGTAAGGTTTGGGTCATGGGTCAAAATTGGGCCTTAAGCTTTTAAAATGAAATTAGATTCAAATGCCAATCAAATTGGGCTTGAATTTTGTCTAGATTGATATTGGCGATATTGAATTGAAGTTTAGAATTGAATTGGACCAAAATTAAGACCAATTGGGGTGATGTGGTTTGACATTGGGTTCACTTGGGTTTAAAATGGGCTAAATTGGGGGTTTTGATAAAAGTGGGGTAAATTGACAAAATTGGCCCATGGTGTAGTTGGACAAGATGAAATTAGGAATATTTGGGATTTTCTGGAATTTTTTAGGAATTTTATGAATTTTTGGATTTTTGGGTCAAGATGGGTATTTTGGTAATTTGGAGGGCATTGGGGGTATTTTTAGAAATTTTGGTATTTTTGGCTGGAGATGGTCAATTTGAGTGGGGGGAAAATGTTTAGGATTGATTCTGAGGACTTTTGGGTGATTTGGAGATTTTGGAGGATTTGGGTAATTTCAAGGGCTTTTGGTAGGTTTGATGGGTGTAGGGTCCCTGAGGTCAAAAATTGAAATTTTGGAAGAATAAAGATTGATCAAATATGAGTGAAATGAAAGCACTTTGGTTGAGCCATGAAGTCATATTAAGCCTATATGTGCCATGAGAGGACTCATTAGAGGCATTCACTATGTTGTTCCTAACCCTCTTAACGAGAGGCTTAGGGGTTAAGGTCCATCCATATGAATTACCTACATGAGGCAGGGAGTCAAGTTGGGTATGGGTGTGGTTTTAGGATTTGGATTGTGTGTGTGAGAGTGTAGTGTATGAGTGTAGTGAGTGTGTAAGTCAACCCTCACCAGACCGGGCCACCGGGGTAGTCCCCAAGGCCAAAGAGTCCTATAGGGAACTCATCCTTTAAACCTTCACATTTGATTTCAACCCTCTAGGTGATTAGGGGTCTACAATCAAGCTTGTGGGGTTTGTAGGGAGTCAAGAGGTGTTTGAACTTCTAAAGGGTGGGTTCCACTTCTAGTCCTCTAAGATTGTCAAAGGAAAAGCCTAAGGCTAGATCCTAAGTACTAAAGAGAGAAGAGAAGACCTCATCAAAAATGAGGGCAACAGTGACAGAACCCGAAGTCCCTATATTGTGAAGTTGATGGAGTCTTCCTGGGGACAAGCAAATTATTTAGTGAGTTTTACTAAAGCATTTGCATGGGCATTATCTCCTCGTGGATTTTTTTTAGCTCAAACCAATTTATTTAGACTTAGATAGTCTATTACATCTTAAATGAGGAATAGAAAGCAGATCCCCATGTAGAAGAGTACTAAAGCCATACATAAAAGAAGATCCAACATCAGAAAACTTATAAGAACAGCATATATTTTCATTTTAGGAAGAAGCTCTAGTAGCAAGACAATTAGCCAGTTGGTTCCATTCTCTGTACACATGACTCCAAATTATAACCATAGAGGTAGATATTTGAGTAATCTTGTTAAT
Organism: Papilionanthe hookeriana x Papilionanthe teres; assembly: GCA_022702705.1. NCBI lineage: Eukaryota > Viridiplantae > Streptophyta > Magnoliopsida > Asparagales > Orchidaceae > Papilionanthe > Papilionanthe hookeriana x Papilionanthe teres. The sequence continues at coordinate 155,092,514 of CM040424.1, forward strand.
CCAGATCTGAATATACCAAGGAACAGTAGTCTTTTGCAATAAAATGTTCAATAAGACTATTGAATTAGTTTGAATATGAATCAAGTGGTGATTATTCATAACAGTAGCATTCACTCCCCAGTAAATAGCTATAACTTCAGCCACTAATGCATTAGCAGCAATAACAGGAGCTGCTAAGAACCATAAACACTTCCCATTATGATCTCTCCCAAGTGCACCAATACCAGCACTATCAGATTTATAGCTTTCATCCACATTAATTTTAATACAAGGAAATTTAGGAGGTCTCCAATAAATCAGCACAAATTTAGTAGAAAAATCTTTGTTCTCAATGTTAAATTGTTTTCTTATCTTATACAAATAAGCCAAACAATTCTTTATAACTAGCTGAGTAGAGAAGTCCTTATTTTTAAACATCACCTCATTTATGATAGCCAAATAAACCAAAAAATTATAAGAGGAATATAGTAATCAACAACTCCTTTCCAATCTTGCCAGCAAGCCTCAATGTTACTCCATAAATAGAACTTAGAATTTGTGTCATTACTTCTCAGAACAAAATTCCAAACCTCCTAACTTTGTGGACAATTCAAAAAAATATGATTGATGGATTATTCATTTGAGTGCCAGAAAACAGATCTAGAAGGCCCCCTAATTGCCTTGAGCTTCAATATGTCACCAGTTGGTAAAAAACTTCTGAATAACCTCCAACAAAAGAAGGACATAGAAGGTGATATAAATTTATTCCAAATTAACTTCCCCCAGTCATTCTCAGTCCAAGAACCATTTGAGAGATAAATGAACTTAGAAAAACTTTGATTAGAAGGATTCTTAGTAATTAATCTATCCTTTTTATCAGCCTAAATAGGAACAGTTAATATCTTTTAGAGAGTCTCCTTATTGACAGCAGTGTTGAGTAAGGATACATTCCAAGTAGAATTATTTTAGCAATCTAAAATTTTATGAATTAAAGTGAAATTATCATATTGCTCTATCAAAGACTCATTAAACAATCAATTATCCAACCAGAAATCAAGTTGGCCATCACCAACATCCCACACAAATAGCTTTTCAGCAAATTCCCTGACCTTCAACAATTCTTTCCAGGTCCTTGAATCCCCTTGTCTAGCCTGAATCTGAGAAGTATGAGAATTGTGGCAATACTTTCCATGGAGAAATCTAGCCCAAAGTGAATTTTTAGATCTAAAATTTACGCACTGTTTACAGTAATAAGCAAAGCTCAATTAATGAAAACTTTTTAAACCAAGCTCCACTTGACATGGGCTTACACATCTTGTCCTAACTGGACCAATGCATCTGCCTATGTTGGCCTTCCCAAAGAATCTTATTGAAAATGGTGGAAAGTAATTTTTGAGTGCTTTTCTTCATTCTAATCATCTGAAGAATATATAGGGAGAAGGTAATTAACACACTTCTTAGTAGAGTAATCCTACCTCCACAAGATAGAAAGGAATTAGACAAACATTTAATTTGAGAAGTAATTTTGGTAACTACATCATCATAATGAGAAAGCCTCCTTCTACCTTTAATCAATGGAAAGCCCAAATAATTGAGAAGATAGTTTGCTTCTTTAAATCTAGTGAAAGCAGAGATCCAATTCTTAATATGCACCTTCATCAAAGACCTGGGTAGAAACTGACATTTGGATTTATTGAAAGTCATTCTAGAGATTTCTTCAAAATGAGTTAATGTTTTCATAATGCATTTAATAGAATTTTTACTACCATTGCAAAATACAATAACATCATCTGCATAAGCAAGATGACTAACCATTTGATTAGATATGTGTTGAAATTGAACATGACGATGATTATGCTGCAATTGATTTAACTTTCTCGATAAGTAGTCAAAGACTAAGATGAAGATATAAGGAGATAAGGGATCTCCCTGTTTAATACCTCTACCCGCTTGAAAAATCCCCTGACATCTTCCATTAATCAATAAACTATAGTAGTTCTTATGAAGCCATCTAGAAATGATATTGCAAAATTCAGCTCCAAAGCCTCTAGCAGATAACACATCCATAATAAAAGACCAGCTGATGGAATCAGAGGCTTTGGAAAGGTCTAATTTGAAAATTATATTAGACCCCTACAAGGCTTGTCAATATCAATAATTAATTCTTGTGCAAAAAGCACATTATCACTTATGCATTTGCCTTTAAGATAAGCAGATTGATTTTCAGCAATTAGATCAGCTAAACAAGGTTGTAATCTATCCACAATTACCTTATTGATTATTTTAGTAAAGATGGAAGTAATACAAATGGGTCTGGAATCACGCCAACCAATCTTACTTTTGTCTTTAGGTACAAGAACAATAGAAGATGTAGAAAAGTATTTAGGAAGCTCAACCCCTTGAAAAAATGCTTGGGCAGCAGAGATAACCTTGGCTGTGACAATTTTCCAATACTTTTTATAAATGTCTGATTTAAAACCATTAGGACCAGTTGTTTTGTTACCATCCATGGAATTAATTGCTTTAAGAATTTCCTCTGCATCAGGTATTTGAATTAATTTACTTCCATTTCCCATGAATAAACCCTTTTGTAATAATTCAGCAGAAATTAAGCTAGAATTAGTAGGCTGAAAAGAAAACAGCTTATGAAAATAAGTTATGGCATCATCTGCACTTGCCTGATAATCATATAACCATCCTTTCTGATCAGATTTGATTTTAAAAATAGTATTCAAGGATCTCTTGTACTTGATGATAGCATGAAAATACTTAGAATTCCTATCCCCATGAAGGAAATGATTAGTTGAAGCCTTTTGTAGCAGAAAAAGCACTTCATTTAAAATTGTAGCATTCAGTTTATCATTAGCCTCCAAAAGTTGAATTTCAGAACTTCTACCTTTCTCTACCTCTTTTTCCAGGAATTCAACTTGTTTTCAGCTTTTAAAATGTTATCTTTCATATTTCTAAAAACATTCCAATTCCAGGAAATTAATGCTTTAGCCAACAATTTTTTAGACTGCCATAGCTGAACAATAGGATTAGCATCTGAAAAAACTTGAGGACAGTACCAACTATCTTTAATTACGTTGTAACAAGTAGGGTGGGTAGACCAAACATTCAGGTATCTAAAGCTGATTTGTTTGACAGCAGGTAATATAGAAAAAGTGTTCAGCAAAGGAGAAAGATCAGAACCTAGTCTGGCTAGATGCTGCACTTTAGAAATAGGAAACATCTCCAACCAATCTTTATTAACAAGGATCATAACAAGTCTTTCATAAATGGACCCTCTTTTCCATGTGAAAGGAAATCCCTCAAAACCAAGATAAAAAAGATTAGCATCTTTAACATTATGCCCGATATGATGTAATTGATTCCACAAATCCTTTCTATCATTAATAGAAGAAGCAACATAAACAAAAGAAGCAAATCCTCTAAATTGTTCAAGTTCAAAATGAAAATGCAAAAATTTAGGATGATCCTGAATAATAACTACCTTTAACTCTTTTCTACAGATCAGCCAAATCTTATTATAAGAGTTAAAAGTAAAGTTATATCCAGGGAACTTTTTGATAAATCTGTCAAAATTAGACTTCACTAAGGGTTCAAGGAGAACCAACACCCAAAACTTGTGAATCTTGTTTAAACTTAATAATCTATTAAGGGAGCCAGGAATTGCCACTCTCCTAATATTCCAACATAGAAATTTAATCATTGTTAGCAAGTCTTCCTCCTCTTGTTAGCCTAGAGAAGGAAGATGCTGAAGAACTTGAGAGAATGGTATTTGCATCAGAAAGGTGCTTCAATTCCAGAGACATCTTTTTACTTTTCTGCACCATCCAGTAATTATTCAACTCCTTATTCACTGCAGCCATATTTTCATTAATACCTGAACCATCTTGAGGTTTATATTGAAAAATAGGATAATTCATTCCTTGAGGCAGTACCTTTTTAGAAAGGTATTGATTACCTCATGGATATTTTTATAGCATCACACTAAAATTATGTTCTAATAATTTCATCATGTATCGGTGATACTCTTCTAACTTTGGCATCAAGATCTTGTAGTTTGACCACCTGTTGAATGACAAGCTGTGAGTCGTCATAGAAGGTGATGTCCATTATAAACATTAATATTTCTAATTCAAATCCCGCAAAAAAGCTTCGTACTCTGCTTTGTTATTGGTGCGCGACTTTTTTAAGTTGTAAGAGAATCTCAATGTCTCCTGATCTAGTGTAACAAAAATCAGACGAAGCTCTACTTTAATGGGCATCACTAATTGTAATCCTTTATCTTTTCTACTAATAAAGCTCCATCGAAGTATATTTCCCAAAGTTGATCACCGAGCCACTCCACATGCATTATTTATTGATTAGGTAGGTCATTGTTGAGAGGGGACCTAGCTCGTGGTGGGTGTACTACGAGAAATTTTGCTAGAATATGCCCTTTGATAGTGCGAAGGGGTACGAAGGTTATATCAAATTGTAATAAAATCACCGATAAGCTTGCTAACCTGCCAGAAAACATCTGACGCATCATCAAATATTGCAATGGGTTAAACTTTAACATCAGGTTGACCTTTTGAGAAAGCATGTAATATATAAGCTTTTAAGCAGCAACAATCAAAGCCAGACAATGTTTATCATTGGAGGATACTTCAACTCTGTCGGGATTAGACGCCGACTCAAGTAATAGAGTGTGTTTTTCTTACCCTCATCAGTGACTTAGGCTATGAAGGCTCTAAGGGAGTCATCTAAAGGCGTGGTATAAAGTATCAACGGTCAACCTGAGATAGGGTTGCTAACACAGGAGGTGTCATTAAGTATTTCTTAACACTTTCAAATGTTCGTTGACATGTCTCATCCCAAGTAGACTTGGCAACCTTTTTAGTAAATGTAGAAAAGGGGTGACACCTTCTTGACAGATCAGATATAAAGCTTCTTAGGTATGTCAGTTTCCCTTGAAAAGATCGTAGTTGCTTGAAGCTTTTGGGGGTTGGCATTTCTAAGGTAGCTTTAATCCTCTATGGATCGATTTCGATTCCCTAATGATGGATAATGAATTCTAGCAATTTCCTAGAGGTAATGTTGAAAGCGCAATTTAAAGGATTTATCTTAAGATTACATTGTGGTATTCATTCAAAGACAATCCTCAAATCATACAAAATGGTTATCCCTTTCTTTGCTTTTGATGACCAAGTCATCCACATAGCACTTAACTTAGTTGTGGACAAGTCATCAAAGTTCCTTGTCAGGACTCATTGGTAGGTTTCTTCTACATTTTTCAACACAAACAACATTGTTGTGTAGTAGTTGATCCAATCGAAGTTCTGAAAGTTGTAAGTGTAGAATCTTATGGGGCCATCTATGAATATATCCAGCCTCTCCATTCATAAACAAGAAAATTTAGTGTGATGACGCAATGTCCACCGTTAGTTTGGTATTGGTAAAAGAAACTCATTCCTTGTACATGCTTTGTTTATGTCCCAAAAGTTGAGACACACTTGTATTTTTCCATATTTCTTCTTAACTGGCACGACGTTGGCTAACCATGTCGGGTATTACTTCTCTGTGACAAATTTAGTGCCTATTAGTTTCTTTACCTTGACAAAGACTTAAGATTTTATTTTGAGGCACATTCTTCTGGGGGCTTATTTCAGTGAAGTCATACTTCAATCCACTCCAAGCCCGTGAATTGCAAGTTTTGGAGACAATCCTGGCATTTCATCATAGCACCAAGCAAAGCAATCCTTGAATTCTGACAATAAATTGACCAAATTCGTAGTCTTCTCATCACTGAGTAGAGAACTTATGAAGGTGGGTCTGGGTTCCTCTCCAGTCCTAAGATTGATTTCCTTTAACTTGTCAACTATTGTCATGATTTCTTCTTCAAACTCTGGTGGAGCGTCATCTATCAGAGGATCTTCAGAATCATCTTCAATATCGAGGCAATCCTCTTGCAATCTACTAGTAACAATCATGTAAAATTTTGAATCATCAACTGATCTTATTGTACCAAATCTGACACCACCTTTTGAGTTAAGAGTTCAACCCTTAATGTTCCTTAATTTCTCAAAAAGGTGTATCTCTTGGCATTTGCTTTGGTATACATCCCTATTAAACCAACTTTTGAGCATATAGAGAATAATATCCAATTTTCCAATTCCATTGATTCATTAGAAATATCTTCTTCCAACTTTACATGGGTTTTTGAACTAGAAGAGGGAGAAGTATGGTGAAATTTTATCGGTATCATGACCACACTTTGGAGTTCTATGACCTCCACACTCTCGACCTTATGAGTATGGATTGGAGTTAAGGTCATGGCTTGCACATAGTGATTGATCCAATCATAAATTAATCCATATTCACTTTTCTCTTTATCTTCCAAGGAGATCTTGAACAGAGGCTTCTGCCAGTTTGCTGTCATTACATCTTTCTTAGATTTAAACTCCTTGGAGCTTACTTCCACGTCGATGTTGGTAGTTGGATTCTTTCATTAAAAAATCTTGTTAATCCATCCTCGCCCACATCCCTGACCTTGATCTCGTATGTGTGGGCTAAAAGAACTTCCATGATTTTGATAAAAAGGAGTGGTGGGAGAGTGTTGAATTAGAATTGAATAGTCTCATTTTTATGATCCCCCTGAATCTTCAATCTTATTTAATATGAATTCTATGGATAAGACAGTATTTTTCGGGGGAGCGTAGTAGGTCGCGTTTTTTACCTCACTTTTATAAGAGACTATTTATGGTCCATTTTGAGAAAGGAAGTCTACTAATATTGACTTTCTAAATCTCATCAAGAGTCATTCAACCCTAATGTTTAGGGGAAAACCCTTGTAAAGCCTTTTTGACCCAAAGCTTATGACATTCTAAAATGGTCAGATCAATAATGACAAACCTTAATCTGGTCAACCTTTGACCTAAATGGTCAATCCATGACCTAATGACCACCACATTGACCCTATGGTCAACCCAATGAAAATGGTCAATCCATGACCTAATGACCACCACATTGACCCTATGGTCAACCCAATGAAAATGGTCAATCCATGACCTAATGACTACCACATTGATCCTATGGTCAATCCCATGACCTAAATGATCAAATTGGTCAAGAAGGTCAATTCATTATCTAATGACTACCACATTGACCACACTGGTCAGCCCTTGACCTAAATGGTCAATCAATGACCTAATGACAACCACGTTGACCCAAAGGTCAACTCATTGACCACTAGGTCAACTTAAACATCAATTTGGTCAAATTTGACTCCTTTGATCAATTCAAGACAGTAAAATGATCAAGCATAACCATTTACTTAACCATGTTAGACCCAAGTCATACCACCAAAATTAAAGAACCCATTAACCATGATAGAGTTAAGTAAATTACTTGGGTTAACCCTGGACCTAAACGTGTCCACCCTGGTCAACCATTGTCAATTATAGTTAATTTTGGTCAACTTTGGTCAAAATACTCAGTTTTAACCAAATTAATAAAATTAATCAAATGATTAACTTCCAAAATTATTTGGATTAATTTATGGATTAATATTATAATTTCCTACATTTTAATTAATTCTATAATTAATTTAAAATGGAATTATAAATGAATAACCCTAAAATTAAAACCATAATGTGACGTCATATATGACATGATAAGTTACTTTCAACTCAATCATTACATCATAAATGACATCATATGAAGTCATCAATGTGTCAATCATGACCCATGAGACACACTACCCATGGGTTAACACATTAAATAACCCATAATACACCATTTTAACCAAGTTTAAGCACCGTCTTGAAGGCGTCATGAAGAGAAGAATAAGGTGGCATTCTTTCATGAAGCTTGGAAAGATGATGTGGTGAGCTAACCATGCACCTCTACTGTCATCCAATGAGTGAAAATAACCCAGATAAACCCTTGATCAAGACATGGTTAAGGGTCATCAAGATCAACACATAAAAATGGGGTGAGGAAGGATATGTGTCGCCTTCTTCTCAATCCATTGAATGACTCATTCACCTGCATGAGATGAGTTGGTCAGCCCTATACAAAGCCATTTCAACTATCCCATGGGCCACCTCATGAGAGGTAAACATCACTTGAACCATTCCTCTCGTCATGGTTAAAATCCATCATAACCAAGTCATAGAAATGTTGGAAGATGAGGCTTAGGTGTCATTTTTTTTTAGCCCATCGAATGACTCATAGAGCTCATATAGGGGAGGTGATTTCAGCAAGATTTGTTAAGCCTTATCCACCTCGTGAAGGAGCCAATGGAGTGAAGCCAAAGTTTAATCCAAAGCTCCACCCTATTTGGGTCTAATGTTAGTTAACATTGGAATGGTAAATTGAATTTATCTCCCAGCTGAAATCTCATCCATAAGACATCATTAACATAGTTAACACCTTCCCTAAGTGGAACCAAACATATTTAGTCTCACACATTACTCCCACAGGCCTATAAATAAGCGAACCTGAGAGGCATTCAAAGAGGAAATAAACCAACCTATATGCTAAATCCCTTGAACTATCCTATACTAAAGAAAATTCCCCATCCCCTAAGGAGTCAATCCCCTGCATAATTAAGCTCTGAAACCCACTCACCTCTCCCAAAATTATGCCCTAGAAACAGGACATATTTTCGGGTTGAGATGAAACCTCTCCAAACTTCAAATTGACCATCCTAACACCATCACAGACACATATGAAGACAAGCCCAATCGAAATTGGCATTCCTTACAGGCTCTAACCTACCTTTCAACATTTGCTTTCCAAATCGCAGCACCTCTTGATCAAATTCATACATAGACCCAATTTCACCTCAAATTAAGATTAGGGTAAGCTTGTTGAGCTCTAGTTGAAGCTTCAGAACCAATCTAATTAAAGTTTCATCAACTCAGCTTAAGTTATGGTTCTTTGGACTCACACGGAGCTCGAGTCTGGTACTTTGTGAAATGAATCGATTCACAACTCATACATCAACGTATGGATGAATTCTTCATCTTCAGATGAAGTTCTATTGACAAATTTCACTCAAATCCATTAAGAATCGAGCGAGAGTTTGTCTCTAATTCATGGATGGTTCGCTAGTTTAGGGCAGATGAGGAAGACGCATGGATGTCGTCCATTTCCATATTTAGAAACTAACGACTCTAATTTAAACTCATCTGATCCGTTGATGAGCCTCATAGTAGATTAGATGCATTTCGATGCATCCGAGGACACCCGACCTCCCCTGGAAATTTTTGGTTAATAAGGATATATTTAAATCTATATTAACCTTAAATAAATCAAAATTTCATATCTTGATGAATAAAAATACCCTTGAACTTAAGACAATGAGAGGAATAATGTGGAAATGAAATCATAAATAAATAAGTTATATTTAATTTTTAATTAATTAATTACTTCCTGAAGTAATTTAATTATTAAAAATTATTTATAAGTTAGAAAAATATGAAAATTTTAGTGATCAACCCTTAAGTCCTTAGGAATATTTCCTGATTTTTCTAAGGTTAGGAAAATTCCCTAGGATATGATTTCCAATTTTTTATGTAATTTTGTAATTATTTTTAACAATAATTATAAAAATAATAAATTAGGAAATTAAATTAGAAATTGGTTAAGTAATTTAGGGTGACAAATTTAAACCCTTAAACGACAAATCTTAGCCTCTTAAAAATTTCAAATGACATTTTTACCTTCAGGGTTAAAATTATTAATTATAAATTAATATTCAAAACTCTAAAAAAATCCTTTAAGACTCAAAACCTCAACATGATTAGCCCATTCCACATTTGACTAAGTTAAATTTGAGTATAACTCCAAATAGACTCAAATCAAACCCTAATTAGGTCTAACCTATCATTAGACCTAATTAACCCTAATTAAGCTTAATCAAATTAAGTTTTATACAAATTAAACCTTAATTAGGTATTAACCATCATTAGACCGAACTAACCCCATAAATCTTAATCAAATTAGTTTTAATACAAATTAAACCATAAATAAGTCTAATCCTAATTAAACTTAATTAATCCTTAAGCTTTACATAAATTAGGCTTGGTCAACCTTAAACCATAATTAAGTTTAATCATAATTAGACTTAATTAATCCTTAGGTATTACTTAAATTAGGCTTAATCAACCTTAAACCATAATTAAGTCTAACCCTAATTAGACTTAATTAATCTATAAGCCTTACTTAAATTAGGCTTAATCAACTTTAAAACATAATTGATTCTAATCCTAATCAGACTTAAATAATCATTAAGCCTTACTTAAATTAGGCTTAATCAACCTTAATCCATAATTAAGTCTAACCCTAATTAGACTTATTTAATCCTTAAGTCTTACTTAAATTAGGCTTAATCAACCTTAAACCATAATTAAGTCTAACACTCATTAGACTTAATAAATCCTTAAGCCATACTTAAATTAGGTTTAATCAACCTTAAACAATAGTTAAGTCTAATCCTAATTAGACTTAATCAACCTTAAACCATATTGAGTCTAACCCTAATTAAAATTAATTAATCCTTAAGCCTTACATAAATTAGGATTAATCAAACTTAAACCATAATTAAGTCTATCCTAATTAGAGTAAATTAATCCTTAAGCCTTACTTACATTAGGCTTAATCAACCTTAAACAATAATTAAGTCTAATCCTAATTAGAATTAATTATTCCTTAAGCCTTACTTACAATAGGCTTAATTAACCTTAAACCTTAATTATTTCTAACACTACTTAGACTTAATTAATCCTTAAGCCTTACTTAATTTAGTCTAAACATAAATTTAATCCTAAAGTCCAAATAAAACCCTTAACATAGGTTCAACCAAATTTGAACCCAAGTTAACTCGAACTTATGTTCAACCCATATTGAACTTAAGTCAAACCTATAACTTAGGTTCAACCTAACTTGAACCCAAGTTACCTCAAAATTTAGTTCAACTCATGTTAAACTTAAGTCAAACATATAACTTTATGTTCAACCCATATTGAACTTAATTCAAACCCATAACTTAGGTTCAACCTAACTTGAACCCAAGTTAAATTAAACTTAAGTTCAGTCCATATTGAACTTAAGTCAAACTTCTACTTTAGGTTTAACCTAACTTAAATCTAAGTTAATCTAAATTTAAGTTCAACTTATATTGAACATATATTAGACCTACAACTTTGGTTTAACCTAACTTAAACCTAAGTTAACCTAAATTTAAGTTCAAACCATATTTAACTTAAGTTAAACCTACAACATAGATTCAACTTAACTTGAACCCAAGTTAATTAAATCCTAGGTTCAATATACTTTGAATCTCAATCAAATCTAATCTTAGGTTCAACCTAACTTGAACCTAAGTTAAACTAAACCCCTATGTTCAATTTACTTTGAACATAACTCAACCAAACTTTTGGTTCAACCTACATTGAACCTAAACCCATCAAACTTTAGGTGCAAGCTAAACTGAACCTAAGTAAAATTTAAACTTTAAGTTCAATTCAAAATGAATTTAAGTTGATCTAAATTAATTAAATCTTGGGTTGAATTTAAGTTGATCTAAACTTTAGAATCAACGTCATTCTAAACCCCAAACTAAAATCTAAGTCTAATTTATATTAGAATTAACTTTTAGATTCAAATGACATCAAATCAAAAATTCTAAACTTCAACTTATGTTATATTTTATTTAATTTAAGTTTAATCCACATTAGGCTTAACATCTTTTAGATTCAAATGACATGGAATCAAAAATTTTAAAGTCTAACTTCTGTTAGATTTTGCTTAATTTAAGTTTTATTTAAATTAGGATTAACACATTTAGATTCAAATGACATCAAATCTAAAATTCTAAAATCTAACTGATGTTAGAATTTACTCAATTTATGTCTAATCAACATTAGGCTTAACACATTTTAGATTCAAATGACATCGAATCTAATCCTAAAGTCTAATTTATGTTAGATTTTACTCAATTTAAGTCTAGTAAACATTAGGCTTAACATCTTTGATTTTAAAAAACATCAAATCTTAAAGTCTAACTTTGGTTAGATTTAAACCACAAACCTAATAACTAATCGGTTAATAAATCATAAACAACTTAAAATATTTTAACCTCTAAAAATCAACAAAAGACATTAAAACTTAAATGAAACATTAATAAACAAATATCATTGAATGCAACTTGAACCCCAATGTTCTTGATCTACAAAGATTTCTTGGACGATGCAATCCTCGTTATTGATAGAAATCTTCTGATCCTGGTTTAAACACCTTTCAGACTAAATAGATCAAGGCCTCCTGATGACCCTGGGATGATGAAGCCATGGACATCCTGACCTAGTTATCCAAAAATAAAAACTTAACCAACTAAATCAAAAAAATAAAATCGACATTATTTCTTTTGTAGGATTGACTCTAACACTATTTTTCTTGCAGGATGAAGATAAAGTTCTATTTAGATTTACTTTGCATGTTATTAGGGTGTGCTAACTCTGTTTGCAGGTTGACATTCTGAAGATAGAACAAACAATAATAAAAACAAAACTAGACTAACATTAAAACAAAACAACGACTGAATGACAAAACCAAAATAACAAAAAAACCTAAACTCTTAAGATTGCTGCAAAACCTAAAATTTTAGGATAACCACCAATTAAAAACAAAATAAAACCAAAACGACAATAAAATAAATGACAAATTATAAGATAATAAAAAAACTGACAAAACCAACAAAACAATAACGACTCTGACAAACCAGACCTTTAGGGTAGCACGTAACACTTAGAAACATGTTACCCCCAGGATTGAACAATTGACGTTTCATTCCTTGATCTTAGTATATTCTTAGATATGAATGCTTAATATTAATGAAGAGTTTTCTTAGGTAATTTTAAGTATATAAGATGTAATTAACTATAGGAGCTTGCTCCTATAGAAGAATTTTAAAAGACTCAAAATAAAATCTCTGGTTATAAAATTTCTACATGACTCTCCTCATATGAAAACTTTAATAATGACATATTCTAATGATTTCCTCTATAGGTTTATCATTTGAAATACTCTTTTCTCTGTTTTATATCATTCTTAGCCCTTCCCCCTTCATTTTCTGAATTTATAAGTTTCTAAGGATTCTCGACATAATCCAAATAGAACAATTTACTAGGGAATTAGAGCGATAAAATAGATAAACATAATGACAACTTCTTAAACTGACAATGCCCTTTTTATACATAAAAAATTACACTACCTCTGGTAGCGACAGTGACGACATGTCCGGGCACCACCAAGAGAGATTTGGCTGCTCTGCTGGGGATTTATTTCTCCTCATCTATAGTCAAAATATTCATTTTTTCAGAGATATTCTATCTTTTGATAGATGAAATTATCTCTTTAACTCTTTAAAGAGTTATCCATGATAAATTTTCATAAACAACAAAATATAACTGACATAATAAATTCCCAGTTTACAAAACAAGTTTGAAAAATAATATTGACATATTTTTCTCCTGAATTCTTAGGATGGGTTCTCTAGATTCAGTCTTTTTATTTTATCAAGAGCCTGATTTACCGATGAATGGAGATATTTACTTCCCACAAAATGAATTTGGATTATTCGATGAAACTCCATATATGATGAATAGTCCATCTCAGATAGTTGAGGAACCATTAGAGAATTTAACTTATATCCTTATGTAGACTATCTTCTCGTAGAAAATTTCCCTCAAGAACCTCCTATAGATCAATTCAATTTTGAGGGAATAGAGTATAAAGTTGATTGTAAGGGTAAGAAAATTTGCATGGAAGAAGATAACTTTCCATTGTTAGTATATGAACATGGATACACTTATAGAACTATTCTGTTAACTCGGACTCAACGAAAGAGCAGAAATTGATCTCTTCAGAGAAAAAAAAATGGAAACAAATATGAAAAGACTGAAACAGTTGAAAGTGTTTTTTCCTGGAAGAAGAATAAGCTTTATCCAGTACTTGTTGAATATGATGAAGACGTATTCCAAAAGTCTTCGCCAATTCGAAGAATATGATTTGTATTCAAAAGACATGCACGAAAAGAAAGATGTTCAATCTCTAAACTCCTGGATAAAATGGGATGTGCAGTCTCTACAACTATGAAGAGGAGACTTCTTGCACTCGAATATTTTAATTATCCAACAATGGATTAAAAATTAGAATGTCAGCATATTCGGATACAAGCTATACATCACTTGAGACAAAAAGTAGGAGATGAAACTCTTTTAACAATAGCACAAGACAAAGTAAATTGATCTTAGAAGTGGAAGAAACGTCTCCTAAGATAAATTATATGGTAGAAATGTTATGAGGCAGTTATTATTCCTATTCACAACATGATGATGTACTTCCTGAAATTCCTCATCCTATACTAAAGAATAATGTGTGGAAACGTGAATTATCAGAAGGAATGATAGATTTTGTGAATACTTCTATAAATACTCCTCATGAAAATGATTGTGAAAAGAATCATGTTAATTCGTTTGCAAAGGAAAAAAAATTTCTTCTGACAAAGAAGAATTTGTGGAAATCAACATGGTAGAGACCCGATCTACATCTACAACGCGAGAATCATGGGAATTGCCTCCCACAAGTGAAGAAAATGTAACTGAAGAATAACGAATGGTTATTAGACAGCGAGATGAATAAAAATTAATGTTGTAAAATATTGAAGAATTGATGACAACTTTACAAAGTTCTTCACAAACTACTCCACAACCTGTTGTTGAAATTATCAGGCCGGAAGCAATACATATCCTTGAAGATAAAAGAGAACCCATGGAATTTGAAGAAAGTTCACATAAGAAAAGAATCTCACTCAAAGTGGAGATGTAGAAAAATAAATCACACAGATTTTTGGAACAAAAAGTGAAAAAAACAATGGCTCAGGTAAGGCCCGCATCATTGATTTCAAATGGTAGGCCTTATCCAAAAGAATTTGATTTTATCCAATATCTTATGGGTTTTGTTCCAACTCTTTTTAAAATGTTTGATGGAACTGGATATCCTTGTCATTATATGGTGCATTTCATGGCAAGTTGTAGTAATGCCTGTGGGAGTGACGCTATTCTATTTCATCAATTTGTAAACAGTTTGACGGCAGTAGGTTTTGATTGGTATGCTGAGCTTCCTAATTAATCTGTTAAAACTTTCGTTAAACTTGAAAATCTTTTTAATCAATGATTTACCGAAGTGCAAACATTACATAAAGGTGGGAGACTTTGTTGTGGAAAAAAAGGCCGAGAGAAACCCTTGTGGATTACATTTTGCACTGGATAAATCTCAGCATGAAATGTGAACCACAACTCCAAGAGCAACATGTAGTCAAAATTTTGCTCAAAAATATCCATGCTTCTATAGCATTTATGCTTAAAGGATTCATGATAAGAACATTTAAAAAGTTGCTCAGCAAAGCTGTTAATCTCCAAGGGAAAGCTAAGTATTGAGTGCAGCATAAAAGATAGAAAAGACAATGCCAATAAAGACGTTTTAAAAGAAATCTACAATGATATAAAAGGGTAAGCAGGTGATGCAGGTGCAACCTGAACCAAAGAAGCAATGACAAATCACTAGTTAATAACAACTACAGTTAGCTTCACAACTGCAGTTCCAACAACCACTCCTAACACCAACAAAAAAGAAATTGATGTCCGAAAGAATAAATAAAGAATATCCATTTAAAACTGAAGCTGTCATAAAATATTTCACAGTTTGTTGAAGATACCAGAATTTAAACTGCTCGAAGCTAAAATAATTGGAGAAGTCGATATGTAAGATCATCCTAATTATTATCCTTATCATATGACTCTCAGACATAAAATAGAAGAACGCTAAATTTTAAAGAATGGAATGTAGTTATCCGAATGACTATTTGAAATAACCTAAAAAGGATCAGTTAACATGATTTCGGTCGATGAATTTATTCCCGATAATAACAAAGACAATAAAATATTGCTCAGGGAGAATTTTTTAATGGGAGTTTCACAGACTTTCAAGACACTCAATCTTTCAAGAAGAAAAAGAAAGTGTTGAAAAGGGTTAGAGGTCTTTTTAATATAGGGGCTATTGCTTCTTATGTACCATCTGTTTCTAGTTTTACTAGGTTAGTCATCTCGGAGGAATGGAGAAAATCCCTCAAGTCATTGACTTTCTATCATTTCCTTTATGACCCTACTTTGAATAATAATAATCCTTGTTCTGCTTACATCTTGATTATTTCTGATATCATTTCTGAAAATGAACAAATCGGTTTCAATCCTGTAGACAATATTCAAACCGTACACAAATCTGATGATATCAATGATAATGAAGATAATGACATTAAGAATGAAGATGACGAAATAACTCTTGAATTACAACAAGTACCAATCTCTATATAATTGGAACCTTTCGATTCAGAAGAAAAATAATTGAACGTCACTCCAGAAGAAATAACTAAAATTAACCTGAGAAGCAGAAAGGTATTACCCCCAAGAATGGCTCTTAAAGAAAAAGCAAAACCAATAGTAGCACCAGAAGAAATTGTTCCTCTGATACAAGAGCGACTGTCTGAAGGAAATAAAGATAAATTTTATAAAATGGACAATAATGTTATACCCCATTTAAGAAAACTACCACCAAATTTGAGCATTTATGATGCCCTTATTCTTTCCAAAGAAATGAGGGAATCATTAATAAAAGCTCTCCAAGACCCTAAACTTTGTTTAGCTCAACTCACTAGTGTTCCTTTAAACGAAGCATGATCATTAGAAGAACAAACCAAGATAACTTTCTTTGACGACGACTTGTTGCTCGGTACCACTAAACACAATACACTACTATATATCACAGTGAATATCAATGATACGAGACTTCCAAGAATACTTATTGATCATGGTGCCTCAATTAACATCAAGAAGTTAAGAAAACTTGCATATTTGGACATTGTCGGCATATTTTTAGGTTATGTGTTTTATTTTGAAAAGGGGTCGCCTAACAGAAATTGTCGGCAAATTTTAGATTTTAAATTTAATTTAAATATGTATATATGATTTAGAAAGTAGTATTTGATTTTTGAAAATAATTTTAAGATATGAAATCAAACCGATCTCACATCCCAAATAGATTATATAAACGAGCACCGCATCACAAACCGTGTATCTATCCCAAAGAATAGACACATTGCTTGATGAAGGTTAAATAAACTAGGAGATTTGTGACATCCGTTTGGTCTGCGAACCAATTTTATAAGCCGACAAATTCCCGTGCATAATATAAATGAATTAAGCCGGGTTTATATTACCTGGGTTCTTAAAGTTCCTTATAAGGGCAAGCCCCTATAGTTAATTACATCTTAAATGACGAGAATCGTTTAAGAAAACTCTTGATAATGATCAGTGGTTTTGCTCTCAAGAATTTCAAATTTTGAGGTTTTCAAAGGATTGGATTTTGGAAATTCAAAAGGGAGTGACTCAAAATTTGGAACAGTTTATTTTTGAGGATCCAAAGGAAGAGAAGTAGGAGAAGCTGAGGATCCAAGAAGAATCTTGGCAACTTCCCAAACTATCCTATTGTTTGGCTCAGTTTTAAGAACATCCTAATATTATTTGATAGTTCATTTTTTGCCAATTTTAATTAATTAGGACTTATATTCGTATGACATAATCATACAATCAGCCTAGAAAATGTGAGGGTTTATGTCACACCGGACGACTACCTTGGAGTCCTAAGACCGGTTAGGGCTTAATTTACACGACATGATCATTTGAATGCCTAACGAAGAGTTGAGGATTTATGTTGCACTTGGCAAACCACCTCGAAGTCCTATGGCTTGGTTTTTTAAATTCTAGGAAAGTTTAGTTGATGTAGATCCGAGTTTTGCTGATGAAGATGGCCATGTTGCCCACCATGCTCTGTGCTCCTTGTTGTTGCAGAGGTTTAGTTTTAGAAGTTATAAATCAGGAGATGAGAGAAGTGTTTTGGTTTAGAGAAAATCTTAAAATCCTAGTATTTTTAATATTTTAATTAAAGTAAATCTTAAAGTTGTTTAAACAGAACCGATTAAAATTCCACGGTTCCGTCATCCCGGCACCGTTATTTTCATCGAATTCACTTAGTCCAGATGAATTTGCTAAACTCAACTGAATGAGTTCCACACCTTCATTTAGACCGTGGGAAATCCAGTTAGCAACACGTGGGTTACATCATCCGAGGTATTCCCGATCATTCAACGAGACGTTTTAATTTAGTTGCAATTGTAGTTTTGTGTTGTGTTTGTGATTAAATTTTGAGTTGTTTTATATTTTGAAATGTTGTGGCGGTGATTTTTATATTGTAATGACTTTTAATTTAGTTTTGGTTTCAGTTCAGGGACTATCCTAAAGGTTTTGGTTTTTATGCAACAGTTGTTTATCATGCAAGAAAAGTAAAGTGCATTTGCAATAAAGTAAATTGCAATAAAATAAAAGCTTACCTGGAGGGTCTTCCCGTCATCCCAAGCTGCACTTAAAATACATGTTAAGGCATTTAAATATTCTAACAAGTACCTAGGTAAAGCTAAGGGAAAGGTTTTGGTTGTCTATCAAAGTTCTAATCCTATAGCTAGTCATCTCTTATGACGTCTAGGTTCTTGTATTTTGGTTTAAGGACGATTTTCTTCATCAAAGAACAATTAAGTTCAGTTGTTCTTATAAACATCCTATCATGTTGAGGAAGTGCTTAAGACGAGTCTTAAACATCTTTTCAATACTTCTAGGATTGTTTTAAGTCCAAGAGAATTTAATTATACAAGTGAATTAATCATCCGGGAGTTTAAGTTTTGTTCTTTTGCTCAGTGAACTAGGACATTTGAATATCCTATAAGTGAGATAACACTTCACTTGATACCTCATTTAAGAGTTATAATAATAAAAACTTAAAAAGGGCAAATCAAATTATTAAATATTTTGATGATTTAAACTTAATGATTTAATTTCAATCCTGACTTAATTATAAAAAATTAGTTTAAGTTTGGAATAGTGTTCAAGTTATTTTAGGTTTAATTCTTAACGATTTCATTTAGATTTGTTATTAAATGATTTTAATTTAATTTAATTCAATTTAATTTAATTTTTGATTTAATTTAATTTAATTTAATTTAATTTTAATTTAATTTAATTTTAATTTAATTTAATTTTAATTTAATTTTAATTTAATTTAATTTAATTTTATTTTAATTTAATTTCAATTTAATTCAATTTAATTCAATTTAATTTTAATTTCAATTTAATTTTTTTTTAATTTAATTTAATTTAATTTAATTTTAATTTAATTTATATTATTCTTTTAATTTTCTTTTTAAGTATTATTGAAGTGATTTATTTAGGGATTTTTAAATTAAAGAATAAATATCTTCTTAAATAATATCCCTCCTTTAATAATTTCAATTTTCCATTAATCTTCCAAATTTAATTAATTAATTAATTAAGGTTTACTTTAATTATTCTTAAAATGATTGGTGGGTTTCTACCCTTAACCATTTAAGTTTCAATCATCCAAAATCAGTTTAAATCAAATATTTTACCCTCCCCTTTTTGATTAATCCTAAAATTTTAATTAAAGGTTGAAAATTTTAATTACCATTTTGCCTTCAAGCTTAATAATTCTATAACTCACTAAATTAAGCTCAAATGAACTTGAAATTTTTATGTGACCTCGCTTACATGTTAAGTAAGACATTAGAGGAGAAAATATGACTTTTCTGTAATTAATTTATTTATGTAATTATTTTTGATGGAAAATATGGATTTTTAAGAAAAATTCAATAACATGACCAAGGAAATGTTTCTGTCCTTAAGAAAATTATGGGATATTCCTAATGACCAGAGGACCATTTTGACCAATTTTGGTGATTTTTTGAATTATATTTTATTTATTAGAATTATTTTGAGTTTTGGAGAATTAATTAATTTTAAAATAAAATTAAAGTTAAAAAATGGATTTTATATTTTTAATAAATCTCTCTAACCTCAAGGAGTTCAGAGAAACAAAGTTTATATTTTTCTGATTTTTCTTTTATTTATTAGAATTATATTAGTGAAAAGGTTGGAAAATACATTTTTTAATATTAAAAAATTACATTAAGCCTTTAAAATTCAATATCTTACCCTAGGGACTTAAGAAAAATATTTGGTTTGTTCCTAAGTGATTAGAATTCAAAATGTGACATTTTGGTGATTTTTAATATTTTTATGATTTTTATTATTTTTTAATTATTAAAAATATTAAAATAATGATAAAAATCAACTTTTTTAGAAAATTACAATTTTAATTTTCCTAAGTTCCAATGATATCCGAGAAGCTCCAAAACCATTTTTGTGAATTTTTGAAAAGTATTTTGTGAGTTATGAATTTTTAAAGTTTAATTTTACTCATTTTTGCATAAGAGGCTTAATCAACCCATTTGGTGGGGTTAATCAAGTCCAATTGGTTTCAAATTTTTATGTAGTGTTCTCCTATCCCTAGAGGACAGTGCATAATTGTTTTCAAGTTAATTTGATGGATGGTTAACCCTAATTAATTAAAGTTCGATTTTGGGTATTTAGGTCAATTAGGGTTGTTCAAAGTGAATTAACTCAAAACTTATTTTTCCTAGGTCCCTCTAGTCACAAGAAACATCACCAAATTTTCCTAGAATTTATTTCTTAACATGCTAATTATTGGAATTAAAATACTCAAAACAGTAACATGAACTTGAAAAATCAATAACTTCTCATAGGGATGGCCTCTGACCTTGGAAAATTCGGGGAATGTTCCCAAGTTCAGAGGCTTCAAAAGCCCTATGGTCTCATGCCATGATGAATTGCCTATGCAAATGGATAATTAAAATAATGCAGAGAGTAAATAAATCATTAAAAATAAAATACCTAATGAAATTACTTGATTTCTTTTCCACATTATTCTCCTCTGTTCACTGAGCAAGAGGGTATTTTTATTTTATTTTTAGGATTTTTCTACACAAAGTTATGAATTTTGAACTTCTGGTAATTAAATAAATAGAAAAATAGCCTATTTTCCTACTTATCCACTCGGCGCTGACTCAACCTCGGCGTCTCCGAAGCTCCATGCGTCGTCTCTTGATTTGGCGCCGCCATCTGACTCAGCCATCCCTGGACCCGCCTTTCACGTAACATCTTCTGGTCCGACGCGATCCGAGCCGTCCATCCGATACACGCGCGATCCAACGTCTCCCAGTCATCGTCTACGACTGGTGTGAACCCGTGACCGTAGACCTTCTAACCCTAATTTCTCACTCGATTCTCAACGGATTTATGTGTTCTTATGCTCTATGGATTCGTTTTGAAGAGACGAACACATCCATACAGTAAACATGCATTGAAATTAACTCAAACTAGATGGAGACTCTCTGTAAGCTCGGAAGAAGAGCGAGTCCCTACCTTTGCTCAGAGAAGTGAAGCTTCAATCTGAGGGTTGTGTCACGTTCGATTGGGTCCAAGCAAGCTCCAGATGAAGTCCCTTGGCTTGGTGAATTTCCTAGGTCCAAAAGTGACCACAGCCGATCACAAAGCTTGGAGGCTGGAAGCAATGGCTGGCCTGGTGAGGGGGCTTTTGCTGGGAAACTTCTCCTCTTGGTCTGGTGAAGGTGTAGAGTCAATCAATTTGAGGATTGACTAACCGTGGTGAAGTGTCCTGGTTTTGGGCTTGGATTTCAACTCGAAATCGAGCTCGCGGAGAGGAAATGGCAGGGGGATTTCAGTGGGGATCAAGTTCTCTATGTGTAGAGAGTGGTCTGGGATGATTTTGGCAGGGTTTCAGTAAGGTTTTGTTCAGCACCTCTCTTGGCCGAGAGGAGGGGGTGTTTAAATAGGAGAGGCTGGAGGGCCTCCCAGGGGGGATTTAAGGGTTGAGATCAGCTGCTCTGGTGAGGAGAAGAATAGCTGCAATGGCCATTTGGAGTGAGGCAGCTCAGCAAGGTGGAATTCCAAAATTTGGCTCCTCCCAAGGTCTCGGCCATGGTGTTTTCCGGTGATCCAGGCGGCTGGCCTGCAGGCAAGGGTCACTCTCAAGTTCAGGTAGGTCAGGGCTGGGGTTTTGTGTAGGTAATTGAGCTTTGCCATGTGTCAAAGGCTTGGATTAAAATGGCATGGGGGAAGGTCAATTTTGGCTTGATTTGGTCCAAGTCATGATTTTGGGTTAGGTTCACCTCCCCATGGCTGATTTGGGCTGAGGGAGGATCATTTGCATCAGCTAGAAAGGGGTGGTGAAGTCCCCATCTAAAGTGATGTGGCAAATCATGGTTTA
Source organism: Papilionanthe hookeriana x Papilionanthe teres (assembly GCA_022702705.1). Taxonomy (NCBI): domain Eukaryota; kingdom Viridiplantae; phylum Streptophyta; class Magnoliopsida; order Asparagales; family Orchidaceae; genus Papilionanthe; species Papilionanthe hookeriana x Papilionanthe teres. The sequence continues at coordinate 155,114,819 of CM040424.1, forward strand.
GTGTTTAACATTGAAGGGGTTAAAAAGGTTAATGAATGTTTAAGAAAGGGGGCCCTCCTTTTGCTACTTTGGGTATGGTCACATGCCAAACATCTTATGGCTTCATTTGGCTTGTACATGGCTTGTCTTTGGCTCACATATGGCTTGGCAAGAGCTTGGTCAACTTTCATAAAAAAGGATTTTGTGAATTTTGGCATTTTGATGGGAATTGTTATGAGGCTTGATTTGGAATTATTTAATTGATAAATTAGGACTTTAGGAATGATTTTAAATTGCCTGTGTGATGAGGAAAAGTGTCATGTGGGCTTTAGATTCATTTGGGCTTTTGAATTTGGTAGAAGTGGGCTTTTAGGAAGGTTTAAGGGAGTGGGCCTTTATGTTTAGCCATAGGCTTTTAGATAAAAAAAATTTGCAAAGGGCCATGCCAAATAAATGTTGAATTTAGTTTAAGGATGTGTCTTGAATGATTTGAAGCAAATTTGAGGTGGTTTGGAATTGAATTGGGTTGAATTTGGGTTCATTTGGTAAATGGGCCAATGTAGGTCAAATTTGGCTAATTTGGGCCAATGTTGGGCTAAGGTTGAAATTGATGTAAAATTAATGTTGGGAAATATTTCTCAGAGTGTTTCAAAGAGGTTTTAACTTTGTTTGGGTTTTGGTTTTGGGACTTGGGCATATTTGGGTTAGGTTTGGGTTTAGGTCAAAATTAGGATTTTTGGTTTTGGGTTGAATTTGAGTGGGGTTTGGGTCCAAATTTTTGGCAAATCATGTTAGTGTTTTGTTTGTGGGGATGTTAGGGAAGGTTTAGAAAAGGTTTAGGGTCAATTGGAGTTGAATTGGTTTGGTTTGGGCTAAGTTTAGGTCATGGGTCCAAATTGGGCTTTAAGGTCAAAAGTGAAATTGGATTCAAATGTCAATCAAATTGGACTTGGATTTGGTCTAGATTGATATTGTGGATATTAAATTGAAGATTAGAATTGAATTGGACCAAAATTGGGGTCAATTGGGTAGATTTGGTTTGACATTGGGTTCACTTGGGTTAAGAATGGGCTAAATTGGGGGTTTTGGTAAACGTGGGGAAATTGACAAAATTGGCCCATGGTGTAGTTGGACAAAATGAAATTGGGAATATTTGGGATTTTCTGGAATTTTCTAAGAATTGTCTGAATTTTTGGATTTTTTGGCTAAGAGGGGCATTTTGGGTATTTGGAGGGTATTGGGGGGTGTTTTTGGAATTTTTTGTATTTTTGGCTATGGATGATCAATTTGATTGGTGAGGAAATGTTCAAGGTTAATTTTGGGGAATTTTGGGAGATTTGGAAATTTTGGAGGATTTGGGCAATTTTAAGGGCTTTTGGTAGGTTTGATAGGTGTAGGGTTCCCGAGGTCAAAAATTGAAATTTTGGAAGAATGAAGATTGATCAAATATGAGTGAAATGGAATCACTTTGATTGAGCCTTGAAGACATGTTAAGCCTATATGAGCCATGAGAGGACTCATTTGAGGCATTCACTATGTTGTTCCTAACCCTCTTAGCCAGGGGCTTAGGGGTTAAGGTCCATCCATATGAATTACCTACATGAGTCAAGGAGTCAAGTTGGGTATGGTTGTGGTTTTAGGATTTGGATTATGTGTGTGAGAGTGTAGAGTATGAGTGTAGTGAGTGTGTAAGTCAATCCTCACCAAACCAAGCCACCCAGGGTGGTCCTAAGGCCAAAGAGTCCTATAGGGAACTCATCCTTTAAACCTTCACTTTTGATCTCGACCCTGCAGGTGATTAGGGGTCTACAATCAAGCTTGTGGGGTTTGCGGGGAGACAAGAAGTGGTTTAAATTTCTAAAGGATGGGTCCCAATTCTAGTCCTCTACGATAGTCAAAGGAAAAGCCTAAGGCTAGATCCTAAGCACTAAAGAGGGAAGAGAAGACCTCATCAAAAATGAGATCAACAAATGGACCCCCAATAGGTGTGGTGTGCTAACCAAGCACACCGCGCGTATTGGCGTTGACCGAAGAGATCAACAGAACCAAAACAGATGTCCTAGTGACAAACTTAGGACGAAGTGTAAGAAATTTCCACTGGGGAGCATCAGGTAAATCTCCAAGACTAATGATTCCAGAACTCTCGCTGGGGAAAAAGGAGGTGAATTTCAGATCATAAGATTTCAAGAGATTGGATCTTAGATTCGTTTCATTTTCTGTCTCAAGTTTTAATTTTGAGTTTGAATTTAGATTTGAGTTTCAATTTTGATTTTATGCGGAGAAAAGAGTAGGGTTAAGGCCAACCCGAATGCATTTGTATGCTGAGAAGGAAGCAGGACTGAACCTATTCCAATTGTGTATGCTGAGAAGGATTAGGACTGAGCCTATCCCAAATGCTGAGGAAGAATAGTACAAAGCCCATCTGAAATGCAGAGTGCTTTAATTTCAATTTCTTACTGAGAGGGTCAAATTTTGAGATTGTTGAGAAAGGAGTAGGACTGTGCCTATCTCGAGTGTTGAGAATTGCTGAGAAGGGAGTAGGGCGGAAGCCTATCCCGAATGCTGAGATTGCTGAGATGGGAGTAGGGCGAAAGTCTATCCCGAATGCTGAGAATTGCTGAGAAGGGAGTAGGGCGGAAGCCTATCCCGAATGCTGAGATTGCTGAGATGGGAGTAGGGTGGAAGCCTATCCCGAATGCTGAGATTGCTGAGATGGGAATAGGGCGGAAGCCTATCCCGAATGTTGAGATTTGCTGAGATGGGAGTAGGGCGGAAGCCTATCCCGAATGCTGAGATTTGCTGAGATGGGAGTAGGGCGGAAGCCTATCCCAAATGCTGAGATTGCTAAGATGGGAGTAGGGCGGAAGCCTATCCCGAATGCTGAGATTGAAATGAGATATGAAAGTGTTCCATACCCCATGGGAATCAATCAAAGTATGATTACTTCGCGAAGGGTAAGAACCCATGCCATCCGAATCAAATTGAAAATTCTTCGTGATTCTGAAATCATCCCGAGAGAGGGTTTCAAAGGAGGTCCGGAATAGATCTTGATTTGAAGAAGGATTGGAGGATTTGAAAAGATGGACTTAAACTGGAATTCAATTTGAGCTTTAGATTTTTTTTGTTTGTTCTTTAACTATCACATTTTTTTTATTGTTTATTTGGTGTTCATGTAGATTTGAAATTCTTTTTAATGTTTGGATTTTTATGAAGAGAGTTCTTATTTATTTTCCTTTTCTTTTCTGTTCTTTGTTCGAAGTTCATTTAACTTTAATGGCATTTTCCAGTCAGTTTGCACAAAAAGAGGTGAAGGCAAAATGTGACATGGTCACTTTCATTCCAATCTTGTTGAAGATACATCATACAACTCGATCTGAAATATTTCTCATACAATCCATGACTCAAAATGGACTATGTATGATTCTTGTTGATCCATCCAAAAAGTATCTGTTAAATCCATGTCTAAATAATGAGATACACGGTCAATAACATCACCTTCCAAGCCATCCTTGGCAGGAATGCTGCATGGATGTGCATTGGAGGTGTGCTATTTCCCGTGTAACTCACAGCTCATAGGGCCGGAGACTCTCCAATTCTGGATTTGGATGGAAGTGGTATGGTTCCTTTCTGTCGTCCATCCTTCTAAAAGTGACGGAGAACCGCTCCACTGGTACTCACGGTATACAATGTTTTGCGATGTCTGCTCCATTTCCTTGTAATATCATGACGGAACCTACCGAAAGTGGTATCTCCACCGGCCCTCGGAACTTACCCGGGTCTGCTATCCGGAGGTCAGATCTGAACATGATATTGCGTTGGTTGACGAACGAAACTGTGCAGAAAGGTCTGACAAAATCGTGGTGGTCTATGTGTGGAGGTATGCAGTCGCCCTTCTAATAAATGTTGATGATGCAACTGTTGGGTATGCAGTCTGCTGGCAGTACCCTCCACGTTATCATTCTTTTCACCATTCTTTTAATTATTCTCAACATTGGATCCACCTCACCGTGACGGAGTATCCCTGGTGGATTTCCTTTTCTGTCCTCTGCGAAGTTATAGCAACATCCGCATTGTATTATGACTCTTCCTTCCCCTGACATCCATTTCCGGGGTTCTGAATAAGTCTTTTCTCTCAGACGGCCTGCTCGACCCATCTTCTGAAGTTCTAGAATGCAATCCACAATATGCTGTTGCTCGTACTCTGAGAATACACCTGTGTGTAACTCGAGGCCTTCCAAAATGTTGATTCTTCTACCTCCAATCCTTTCAAAGTATTCGAAAGTCTTCTTCTCAACATTTTGCATTCTTTCTAGTTCATATTCTGGGATGATTTGCAAGTGACAAGGCCTAGTAACGTATTGTGGGATGTATGGCTCAATCCCGTCACGTTCTCCTGCATACCTTGGCTCCTCGGGGATTGTCTCTATCGGGACATCCTCCGGGGTTGCTTCCGCAACAAGGTTCTTCAGATATGGTATCTCTGTCCGGCGTCGAGGCGATCTCTCTGCCTCTGATCTTCTCAGAGTTTCCCTTATCCTTTTATGCTGTTCTTGGAGTTTGTCCTCTCTTTTAAGGTACCTGATGAACCGGTATCTTTGAAATGTGTGTGTCTGCGAAGGTGGCTGTTTCCTCGTGTTGATCTGCTGCTAGTTTAGTCAACATCTAGCGGATACGGCAATTCTTATTCCTTCTTTGAGTAGCAGTGAGCGTAGCTCTCCTTACTTCTTGAATTTCTGTGGGCGCGGCGCTGACGAGCCTGTCCTCTGCCGTGGCAATTACTGACTTGATTTTCTTGCTTTCCTCGGTGTTTATCTTTCTTTTCTTGTTGCTGGATTGGCTGCTTGGGCCACCCATCTTCATTACTTGTCCGGCTATGAAGCTCCTCTCGGTCCACTGGGACCCGGTCATTTTCTTCATACCGTAGGTCTGGTCGGTGTGAAGTCGGAATCAATTTCTATCATCGCTCCATCCTTCACCCCCTTTTCATCGAGTGCAAGACTCACGCCATTTTTAAAGTTTAGGACCAACCGCCCGTTCGACATTTCCCTGCGAAGAAAACAAGGAAAGGATCGGGGGTCGTACTAAGAACAAGAACATTAAGAAAGTATTTATCACTGAAGATTCTTATTCACCTATTCCAATTTTAATTTTTAAAGGAAAGCCGGAAAAGATAAAGAAAGATAAGGAAAAAGATTTTATTTGAAAGGAAGGAAGGATAAAACTTTATTATTATGATTTTCACATATTTTATTTTTAGTACATTTTTTTTATTTTATCCATTTTTATGTTTTTGGGTTCGGACCCAGTCACAAAGTTATTTCCTCACCCGTGTTTCTAGGGATAAGACTCTATTTTAGAGGCCACCCTTCGAAACATCAGGTTGTGTAATACTTCTTCAAATATCGTCCATTGATTGGAAGCATTTGTCGTTCTCCTTGGCAATTCACAAGTTCGTAGGAGCCTCCTGAGTAGGCTACCTCAACTACAAATGACCCTTCCCAAGTCGGTTCAAATTTGCCTCCTATCTTGCGATGTGCAAGAATAGGTCTTCTGAGAATAGGAACTAAGTCACCAACTTTGAAAGTTCTTGGGTGAACCAGTTTATCATGGGCCTGGATCATCTTAGCTTGGAACAGTGTTGCGCTGCAAGTCTTTTTCCTCCCAAGTTTTCCAGTTCTTCCAGTCGTAATCTGGCATTTTCTTCTGTAGTAATTTTATTTGCAGCTGCAATCCTAAGTGATGGAAGCTGGACTTCCAATGGTAACACTACCTCGGACCCGTACACTAATGTATAAGGCGTAGACTGAGTAGGAATCCTGAAAGTCATCCTGTAGGCCCATAAGGCTTCTAACAACTTCTCGTGCAAATTTCTCTTGTTGTCATCCAAAATTTTCTTTAAAATTTGAACGAAAGTTTTATTAAAAGCCTCGGCCAAGCCGTTTGCTCTTGGGTAGTATTGTTGAGTATCGCCAATCGATCCCATGTCTTCTGACAAAATTGTTGATTTTTGTGCTTCTGAATGCGGACCCATTATCTGAAATGATTCCGCGCGTACTACGAAACGGTAGACGACTTGATTTTTGAAAAGCCGTAGCACGTGGTGTGCCTTTACTTCTCTCGGTGGAGCGCACGCCCATTTAGAAAAGTAGTCCGTAGGCTGCAAGGATGAAGTGATGTCCTCTTCAAGAAGGTTGTTCTATCGGACCCACTATATCTGTGCCCCAACACTTAAATGGCCACAACGCAATTGTCGGATGTAGCACATTTGGAGGTTGGTGTAGAACCACTCCGTGCACTTGACACTGGTGACAACTTTTGGTAATCTTCATGCAATCGGTCATCATTGAGGGCCAGTAGTACCCTAGTCTTTTAATTTTCATTTTCATTTTTGGACCCGACTGATGAGCGCCACAAAGTCCTGAATGTACTTCTTTGACAATTTCACGAGCCTCGGACCCGCTCAGGCATCTTAACCACATCTGATCAAAAGACCTTCTGTATAATGTATTGTTTATTAATGCGTAAGACAGAGTTCTTTTCTTGATTTGATGGGCTAATGACTTATCGTCTGGTAATTTCCCTGTTTGCAAGTAGTACATTAGCGGTCGACGCCAATCTTCTGTGTTTTACGTCACTGCTGTCAGTCGATTCCTCTGCTTTTTCGATTTCCGTATCATATCCATGTCGAGCTGTGATAGGACTCGTCATCCTTGAACCGACACTTCAACCGACTCATCTTGTAAGCGGGCAAATTCTTTTGTAAGGCGAGCTAGCGCATCCGCGAGAGCATTTTCTCTTACGGGGATCTTGTAGATTGTTACATTCGGAATTTGTTCCAACAGTTTCATGGCATATCGAAAGTATTGCTCGAGTCTTGGCTTTAAGATTCTGTATTGTCATGCGACTCGTTGAATGATCAGCTGAGAATCTCCGTAGATGTTGATATCTGTTATTCCCATTTGAATGGTCGGTTCTAGTCCTCGTTATGAGGGCCTCGTATTCGCCTCGTTGTTTGTGCACGCGCTCGTTAAATGGTAGGAGTATCTTAACATCCCCCGCTCGGGTGTTATAAATATTAGTCTGATTCCTGCCTTACCAGGCACTATCGTTTGCAATTCTTTGTCTTTATGTGCTGAGGACGCTCCGTCGAAGTATAGTTCCCAACGTCGATCATCAGTGTCTTGTAGGCTCATTATCTGTTCATCAGGCAAATCGTCGTCGAGAGGCGAATGCGCTCTGTAAAGGGTGTCTTTGCAAGGAAGTCAGCTAGCACTTGTCCCTTTACGGCACGGAGAGGAACGAAAGTTATGTCAAATTGCAATAGTATCATTGACCACCTGGCAAGTCTGCCAGAAAGTGTTGGACGGGTCATCAAATATTGCAACGGATTAACTTTCGAGATAAGGTTGACCTTATGAGAGAGAATGTAATGCCTGAGTTTCTGTGCGACAAAGATCAGGGCCAAACAATGCTTCTCAATTGGAGGATACTTTACTTCCGTCGGAATCAGACGACGGCTTAAGTAGTAGAGAGCATTTTCTTTTCCCTCATCATTGACACAGGCTAACGGGGCTCCGAGGGAGTCGTCTAGAGCCGTGGTATAAAGTATCAACGGTCTACCTGAGACTGGGGCTGCTAAGACAGGAGGTTTCATTAAGTATTATTTAATGTCCTAGAAGGCCCGTTGGCATTTCACTTCCCAAACGAATTTGGCGTCCTTTTTAACTAATGTTGATAAGGGCTGACACCTACCTGACAAGTTCGAAATAAAGCGTCGAAGATATGCCAGCTTCCCTTGAAAGGATCGTAGCTGTTTTAAGGTTTTGGGAGGCGGAATTTCTACGATAGCTTTAATCTTTTCCGGATCAATTTCAATCTCGCGATGTCGGACAACAAATCCTAAGAATTTCCCGGAGGTGACGCTGAAGGCGCATTTTAAGGGATTCATCTTAAGGTTGTATTGCCTTAGTCGCTCGAAGACAATTCTCAAATCATACAGGTGATCTTCCTTCAGTTTGTATTTGATGACCACATCGTCCACGTAGCACTCGACTTGGTTGTGAATGAGATCATCAAAAATCTTTGTCATTGCTCTTTGATATATTGCTCCTGCGTTCTTTAGTCCGAATGGCATTACTGTGTAGCAATACACTCCGATTGGTGTTCGAATGCCGTGAGTTTTTCGTCTTACGGTGCCATCTTTATCCGGTTGTATCCTGAAGATTCATCCATGAAAGAGAATATTTTATGTGTCGAAGCGATGTCGATCATTAACTCTGGAATTAGTAGTGGAAATTCATCCTTCGGACATGCTTTGTTCAAGTCTGCGAAAACCACGCAGATCTCGATCGACCATTCTTCTTCTCGATCGGTACCACATTGGCTAGCCAAGTAGGGTATTGTTCTTCATCGACAAATTTAGCATCGATTAGCTTCTTAACTTCAGCTATTACTTGTTGTTCAATTTCCGAACGCATCCTCCTGAGCTTGTCGGCTGGAACGGAAGTAGGATCTACTCCTAGCTTGTGAACTGCGACTTCCGGAGCTAATCCTGGCATTTCATCATAACTCCAAGCAAAACAATCCTTGAATTTCATTAATAGCTTGATCATTTCCTCGGAATCTTCTTTATTGAGTAAGGAGCTAACAAAGGTTGGTCTAGGCTTTTCGCTAGTACCTAAGTTAACTTCCATTAACTCATCTATTGTAGATTTGATTTCTTCTTCGAACTCTGGTGGAGCGTCTCTGATTGGTAGATCCTCGAGGTCCTCTGAAGCTTCCAAGCAGTCTTCATTAGGTTCGCAAGTGACAACCAAATAAAATTACGTATCGTCAACTGAACCTACTGTGCCGAATCTGAGACCATGTTTTGAATTGGGAGGTCGACCGGTATTATTCCATAATTTTTCGATGTGTTGTGATCAGCCTTTTGTCTATTGTCGAGGTAAGACACCACGCTGAATTAAATTTTGAACACAGGGAGAGTACCACTCAAAAGGTAATTCCATTAATTCGGAAGAAGTGACATCTTCAAATTGTACATCGTTTTCAATATTGGAAGAAGAAGTGTCATGGTAAAATTTGATTAGCTTTGCACCGCTGCTATGTACTTCTTTGACCACCATACCCTCGATCTTATTAGACTGGATCGGGGTCAGGGTCATAGTGTGTACATAGTGGTTAATCTTCTCGTACATCGATTTATATTCTTCGTTCTTCTCATCTTCGAGAGAAATCTTGAATTGTAGTTTCTTCCGGTTTATTGTAGTTGCTTCTTTCTTGACCTCCTCTACTTCCTCAGAGCTATTCTCCCAATCAACGTTGATCATCAGCTTTTTCTGTCCAACTGTCCCAGTGTCTCTTCCACGACCTCGTCCCCGGCCTCGACCTCGGATGCGAGTTCTGGAAAAACCTTCACCATCTCACCGTAAGGGAGTGGTGGGTGACTGTTGGACTAGAACTTCAGGTTCTTCATTATCTCGAATTTCTTTTGCTTCATTTGGCACTGTGTTTCTGGAGAAGATTGTTTTCTTCGGAGGTGCATAATAAGCTGCATCTTCATGGATTCCAATCTCATGTACGGAGAAAGGTTGCAAATCACCTTTAATGCATTGTTCTCCTCCTTCATAGTATTTTATGCACTGATGCAGAGACAATGGTACCATCCATTTTTCATGGATCCACGACCGGCCCAGTAGAGTGTTGAACGATGTCTCAGAGTCAATTATGTGGAATAAGTCACCGGTCTTCATCAACAGTGTTATTGATCCAAGGGCTCTTTCTCCTTTCTGGTTGAATCCTCTTAGTAAAATCTTGTCCGCTTCAAGCTCGCGAGCATCAATTTCCAAGTATGCTAGCGTCCGAAGATTCATTATGTTGATCGATGCTCCTGAATCCACCAATACTCTGGAGAGCGTAAATTTTCCGATTGTAAGCTGAAATGTACAATGGTCGGTTGTGATCGATTGTCCCAAGTAGTAGATCATCGTCCGTGAAGGTAACACCTCGCTGTTCCTTTAACGAGCAAACCTCGTCTAAGGAATCTCCGGCCATCTGAGCTAAACAAATCTCTGGATCAAGTAAGGCCTTGATTAGAGCTTCCCTCATCTCTTTTAATAAGATGAGAACGTCGTAGATGCTCAGTTTGGCTGGTAGTTTCCTAAGATGGGCTAGCACGTTATAGTCCACTTTGTTACCATGTGTCTCAGTTTCTTCCCGAACGGGCAATTCTTCTGCTGGGGTTGATTCTTCCTGAACAACCACCTGCTTTCCTTTGTCTTTTGGACCCATTTTCGGAGGTAGAATCCTTCCACTCCATAAATTGACTTCTGGGATTTCTTCTGAATCTGGTACTAAGTTTACAGGTGTCTCCTTTTGAATTGGCATGACAGGTTCTTCTGGAATCGCTTCGAAATCTGAAAGCTCTAACTCTATGGTGATTGGAGTTCCTTGGAATTCACAAATAGTTTCATTGCTTGTTAAACTTTCGTAGCCTTCTTGATGAATGTCTTCTTTGTCATCGTGATTGTCGAGGTTGTGTATGATTTGAGAATTGTTATTGGTATCAAAATCGGGATCCAAATTAGATTGGTTGTCGTTAGTTACGTAATTGTTAGAAACAGTAAAAACGTAGCCAACGCCATAACTCTTATCATTATGAGATCCCGCCGGAGCGAGCAAAAAATCATACAGAGTCAGAGGTTCGAGGAATTTTTCCCCTGAATTGGAAACAACCATCCTAGGATAAGCAGCCCCTAGTCTAGCCTTAGGAGCCTCGGTCCTTTCTTCTTCTACGATCTCCTTCTTTTCTATGATCTTTTCTTCTCGGGGAGGTTCTTCGATTGCAAGCGATAGCGCGCGGCTTGACGGGTTTCAAACTGCGAGTTGAAGCACGCGCCGAAGCGGTTTGGATGCGATGCAAAGTTTTCTTCGATGACTTCGTCCAAGCGGTACTCCATCCATCATCGGTCGTGTAAGGGTCTATCGGAACAATGGGATCCGTTGAAATAACATTGACAGAACCTCCTTTCTGGGGTTCTTTTATGTATTCCTTTGGGATCGTTATGTTCCCTTTTCGGAGATTGTTGTCAAGCCAACTTTTGAAGGTGATGCAATCCAATATCTTATGTCCAAGCATCTGGTGGTAAGGGCAGTAGTTGGGATGGTCTTTCTAGTTGACTTCTTCTAGCTTCCTGGGTTCTGGCAGTTGAAAATCCGAAGTCTTCATCAAACTGCGGAACATCTTTGGCACTGCCTCATTCTTGAATGGATATTCTCTATTTATAAGCTCCTTTAACATGCGGCGTAGGCGAGGCGGTTGCTCATATTGTTGGGTTGGTCGATAACCGGGTTGAGGTTGTTGGTAGTTCTGTCGAGGTTGTTGATAGTGAGTTTGTGGTTGCTCCATTGTATTTGCATTGGCTACTTGGCCTTATCGACTGTCGCGACGATCCCGGATTTCTTTTCAATTGTCTTCACAGACTTCTGTTTGTCTGTTTTGTCAACGAAACTTAGTTGCTTCGCTTCCTCTTGCAAGCTTCCGGCCTTGCTTAACAACTTCTCGAAATTCTTAATCGTAAATCCCTTAAGGAGAAGTGCTATCGGGCCGTGAATGCTTTTAAGCAAGATACTGACTGCATGTTGTTCTTGTAGCTGTGGCTCACACTTCATGCTTAGATTCCTCCATCGAAGTATATAGTCCACTAAAGTTTTGTTCGGTTTCTGTTTCTCCACCACTAAGTCACCGATGGCGATATGGTGCTGAGCTCCGGCAAACCATTTCACGAAGAGGTTCTCCAATTCTGAAAATGTCTTTACCGAACCGTTCGGTAACTCTGCGTACCAATCGAAGGCGATCGTCGACGAGTGTCGACGAATTGTCGGAAGAGTAAGGCGTCACTTCCACCGGCGTTGTAATAACTAGCGCGAAAATGTGCAACATTCTGTCGAGGGTTTCTGGTACCATCAAAAGTCTTGAACAGAGGTGGTACGAAGCCTTTTGGGTATTGTACTGCATTAAATTCCTCGGGGTACGGTCTACCCATCTGAATAGATGCTCCGCTCTTAGACTGTGCTAAGCCTTCTCGCACCTGCTGTTCCACCATGTTCTTGATGTCCTTCTCCGGAATCATATTACGGGTAGAATCTTTCTTCGGTCGATCGTCTCCGTTAACGGATGTAATCTCTTTTCCCGCGTCTGTAATATGAATAACTTCTGGAGGCGTTTCTCTTTGGGGTTGAACCTGACTCTGAAGAGTGGCTAGGGCTGCAGCCATCTCTTCCATCATTTTTGCCATTTGAGAGATTGTATCATCTTTTTCTCGAATTTGTGCTCTTAATGCTTCCGGTTCATCTCTCTCTGCAGCTGCGAGGGCACCTTGCGAAGCTGACGATGCTCGTGTCTCAACCATGTTGATCTCCACATATTCGTCATCCATGAACTCCGACAAGTCAACTTCACCTCCAAACTTTTCTTCTCTTTCTCTTGCTAATCGTTGAATGTCGGTTCTTAGCTTTTCCATAGCGTCTTCCAATGGTCTTTTTCGTGCGGTTTCGCAGTTATCATGCGATGACCTTTGGGTTTCCTTCTTGGGAGTCCCCTTCATTGCAGTGGCGCTTTCTTCGGACTCGAGTCTCCTGACGAGACTTTCCTTTTCTGGTTGTTGTTTCGGTCTTAATTGGTCAGTAGTAGGACGCCATACCATCCTTCTAGCAGCAGAAGGCCTAGGACAGGATGGTCTGTCGGTTGAATGCTGGAAGGTGGTATCCTCCCTGATCTGTAAACCTGAAACAACAACAGGTGGACTAGCCTTCAACTTCTTATTCGACTTTTCTGTGGCACTAACGGGTTCTACTCGCGGCCTAAGACGAGACTTGGCTGGCACCCGCCCTATTCTTCTTAAAATCTCTGATACAGGACATCTCTCTTTCTTTGCTAACTTCTCAATCACAGTCTGTAGTCGGGCAAATGGTGTAATCCTAGCCCTTTTCTTTCGGTTGTCGCTATAGTATGCGGGTCGAGGTAATGTAGAAGCAATCTTGCGGACATTTTCCTCGTCAGCTGCGGCGGAAAGGGGATGGAATCTACTTCCTTCCAAAAGCGGTGTATACTCAGGCAATGGTATGTACTCAGGTAGTGGTGTGTACTCAGGGATTTCTTCCAAGAAAGCAACTTTAGCAGCTCCGGCCTTTACGGCGATCTTTCTACCTCTGTTTCTTCTGCGAGTCCGTGTTAGGGGTGGAACCCTTGAGCTGGACCCAATTTCGAAAACGAAGGTCTCGCACGGAGATCCGTACCCTCCACGGTAACATGCTCATTACAAATCTGAATTTCCTTCCCCTTCAGTTTGGCGGAAGCCGGGGCAGGTGCAGAGATGACTAGACTGGTGTGGGTAGAGATAACAGTCCTCCTATGGACAGCAGTATTCCACTCAGTTGGAACCCTTTGCAGGGGAGGGAACTCTCGAGTTGACTTGAGGTTGAACTCGATCAAAGGTCTTTCAGTTTCAGGCACTTTGTCTGTAAGTGTGAAAAGGGTAACGTCAGTGATCTTGACATTTGTGTTCTCGAATCCTTGCCCGAAACGGATGATCCCATTATCGGGCAGCTCATCCTTGTAAACAGCGAAGTCCGATCCATTGGTGAAGGAGAAAATCAGCTTTGGGGCAGACATTTTCTGCAAGGTAGATTCTAATTGTCAGTCCCAAGTTATGCTTCTTCTCATCAGGATGAAAAGAAAGGAATAGAAAAGAGTCCGAACACATTTTTGTTCATATATTTATAAAAAGGAGTTATTTGTTAAAAGATTCATTCATTAGAGGGCTTGTTTATTAGGAACGGAATATTCAAAGGTGTAGAGAAGGTAAGGAATCCGATCCAGAATTGGAAAGGAATAGAAAGTCTTATGCAAGGCTTCTCGACTCGAAGGATCGCTCCTAAACTAACACCTATTGGGGGTCCACCCCACCTCAGAAAAGAGGTAAAAGGATCTCGAAACCTCTCCGTTTAGGGTTGTCTAAACAGTCGCTTCTAAATCCGAGAGGAGTTGGTTATACTCGTTCAAGACAGAAATGAACGGGGTATTCCAACGGAAGAATGGTAGTTTGGTCCACTAGGGGCATGGGCTCACTACCGATTTATGAAAGCAAAGCCATCTGATCAAAATGGAGAGAGGAACTATTCCCCAGCGGAGTCGCCAGAAGTTGTCGGCATATTTTTAGGTTATGTGTTTTATTTTGAAAAGGGGTCGCCTAACAGAAATTGTCGGTGAATTTTAGATTTTAAATTTAATTTAAATATGTATATATGGTTTAGAAAGTAGTATTTGATTTTGAAAATAATTTTAAGATATGAAATCAAACCGATCTCACATCCCAAATAGTTTATATAAACGAGCACCGCATCACAAACTGTGTATCTATATAGAAGAATAGACACACTGCTTGATGATGGGGCTCGGTTAAATAAACTAGGAGATTTGTGACATCCGTTTGGTTTGCAAACCAATTTTATAAGCCGACAAATTCCCCTGCTTAATATAAAGGAATTAAGCAGGGTTTATATTACCCAGGTTCTTAAAGTTCCACTATAAGGGCAAGCCCCTATAGTTAATTACATCTTAAATGACGGAAATCATTTAAGAAAACTCTCGATAATGATCGGTGGGTTTGCTCTCAAGAATTTCAAAGTTTGAGGTTTTCAAAGGATTGGATTTTGGAAATTCAAAAGGAATGACTCAAAATTTGGAACAATTTATTTTTGAGGATCCATAGGAAGAGAAGTAGGAGAAGCTGAGGATCCAAGAAGAATCTTGGCAACTTCCCAAACTATCCTATAGTTTGGCTCGGTTTTAAGAAAATCCTAATATTATTTGATAGTTCAATTTTTGCCAATTTTAATTAATTAGGACTTATATTCGTGTGACATAATCATACAATCAGCCTAGAAAATGTGAGGGTTTATGTCGTACCGGATGACTACCTCGGAGTCCTAAGACCGGTTAGGGCTTAATTTACACGACATGATTATGCTAATGCCTAATGAAGAGTTGAGGATTTATGTTGCACTTGGCAAACCACCTCAAAGTCCTATGGCTTGGTTGTTTAAATTCTAGGAAAGTTTAGTTGATGTAGGTCCGAGTTTTGCTGATGACGATGGCCATGCTGCCCACCATGCTCCGAGCTCCTTGTTGTTGCAGAGGTTTAGTTTTAGAAGTCATAAATCAGGAGATAGAGAAGTGTTTTGGTTTAGAGAAAATCTTAAAATCCGAGTGTTTTTAATATTTTAATTAAAACAAATCTTAAAGTTGTTTAAACAGAACCGATTAAGATCCCACGGTTCCGTCATCCCGGCACCGTTATTTTCATCGAATTCACTTAGTCCAGATGAATTTGCTAAACTGAACTGAATGAGTTCCACACCTTCATTTAGACAGTGGGAAATCCAGTTAGCAACACGTAGGTTACATCATCCAAGGTATTCCCGATCATTCAACAAGACGTTTTAATTTAGTTGCAATTGTAGTTTTGTGCTGTGTTTGTGATTAAATTTTGAGTTGTTTTATATTTTGAAATGTTGTGGCGGTGATTTTTATCTTGTAATGACTTTTAATTTTGTTTTGGTTTCAGTTTAGGGACTATCCTAAAGGTTTTGGTTTTCATGCAACAGTTGTTTATCATGCAAGAAAAGTAAAGTGCATTTGCAATAAAGTAAATTGCAATAAAATAAAAGCGTACATGGAGGGTCTTCCCGTCATCCCAAACTGCACTTAAAACACATGTTAAGGCATTTAAATATTCCAACAAGTACCTCGGTAAAGCTAAGGGAAAGGTTTTGGTTGTCTATCAAAGTCCTAATCCTATAGCTAGTCATCTCCTATGACGTCTAGGTTCTTGTATTTTGGTTTAAGGATGATTTTCTTCGTCAAAGAACAATTAAGTTCAATTGTTCTTATAAACATCCTATCATATTGAGGAAGTGCTTAAGACGAGTCTTAAACATCTTTTCAATACTTCTAGGATTGTTTTAAGTCCAAGAGAATTTAATTATACAAGTGAATTAATCATCCGGGAGTTTAAGTTTTGTTCTTTTGCTCAGTGAACTAGGACATTTGAATATCCTATAAGTGAGATAACACTTCACTTGATACCTCATTTAAGAGTTATAATAAGAAGAACTTAAGAAGGGCAAATCAAATTATTAAATATTTTGATGATTTAAACTTAATGATTTAATTTTAATTTTGACTTAATTATAAAAAATTAGTTTAAGTTTGGAAAAGTGTTCAAGTTATTTTAGGTTTAATTCTTAACGATTTCATTTAGATTTGTTATTAAATGATTTTAATTTAATTTAATTCAATTTAATTTAATTTTTGATTTAATTTAATTTGATTTAATTTAATTTTAATTTAATTTAATTTAATTTAATTTAATTTAATTTTAAATTAATTTAATTTAATTTTAATTTAATTTAATTTAATTTTAATTTAATTTAATTTAATTTAATTTTAATTTAATTTCAATTTAATTCAATTTGATTTTAATTTCAATTTAATTTTAATTTAATTCAATTTAATTTAATTTTAATTTAATTTTAATTTAATTTCAATTTTAATTTAATTTATTTTAATTTTAATTTAATTTTAATTTAATTTTAATTTTAATTTAATTTAGATTATTCTTTTAATTTTCTTTTTAAGTATTATTGAAGTGATTTATTTAGGGATTTTTAAATTAAAGAATAAATATCTTCTTAAATAATATCCCTGCTTTAATAATTTCAATTTTCCATTAATCTTCCAAATTTAATTAATTAATTAATTAAATTTTACTTCAATTACTCTTAAAATGATTGGTGGGTTTCTACCCTTAACCATTTAAGTTTCAATCATCCAAAATCAGTTTAAATCAAATATTTTACCCTCCCCTTTTTGATTAATCCTAAAATTTTAATTAAAGGTTGAAAATTTTAATTACCATTTTACCCTTCAAGCTTAATAATTCTATAACTCACTAAATTAATTTCAAATGAACTTGAAATTTTTAGGTGACCTCACTTACATGTCAATTAAGACATTAGAGAAGTAAATGTGATTTTTCTATATTTAATTTATTTATGTAATTATTTTTGATGGAAAATAGGGATTTTAAAGGAAAATTCAATAACATGACCAAGGAAATGTTTCTGTCCTTAAGAAAATTATGGGATATTCCTAATCACTAGAGGACCATTTGGACCAATTTTGGTGATTTTGTTAAAAATATTTTATTTATTAGAATTATTTTGAGTTTTGGAGCATTAATTAATTTTAAAATAAAATTAAAGTTGAAAAATGGATTTTATATTTTTCTTAAATCTCTCTGACCTCAAGGAGTTCAGAGAAATAAATTTTATATTTTTCTGATTTTATTTTTATTTATTAGAATTATTTTAGTGAAAAGGTTGGAAAATACATTTTTTAATATTAAAAAATTACATTAAGCCTTTAAAATTCAATATCTTACCCTAGCGACTTAAGAAAAATATTTGGTTTATTCCTGAATGATTAGAATTCAAAATGTGACATTTTGGTGATTTTTAATATTTTTATGATTTTTATTATTTTTTAATTATTAAAAATATTAAAATAATGATAAAAATCAACTTTTTTAGAAAATTACAATTTTAATTTTCCTAAGTTCCTCTGATATTAGAGAAGCTCCAAAACCATTTTTGTGAATTTTTGAAAAGTATTTTGTGAGTTATGAATTTTTAAAGTTTAATTTTACCCATTTTTGTTTAAGAGGCTTAATCAACCCATTTGGTGGGGTTAATCAAGTCCAATTGGTTTCAAATTTTTATGTGGTGTTCTCCTATCCCTAGAGGACAGTGCATAATTGTTTTCAAGTTAATTTGATGGATGGTTAACCCTAATTAATTAAAGTTCGATTTTGGGTATTTAGGTCAATTAGGGTTGTTCAAAGTGAATTAACTCAAAACTTATTTTTCCTAGGTCCCTCTAGTCACAAGAAACATCACCAAATTTTCCTAAAATTTATTTCTCAACATGCTAATTATTGGAATTAAAATACTCAAAAGAGTAACATGAACTTGAAAAATCAATAACTTCTCATAGGGATGGCCTCTGACCTTGGAAAATTCAGAGAATGTTCCCAAGTTCAGAGGCTTCAAAAGCCCTATAGTCTCATGCCATGATGAATTGCCTATGCAAATGGAGGATTAAAACAATGCAGAGAGTAAATAAATCATTAAAAATAAAATACCTAATGAAATTACTTGATTTATTTTCCACATTATTCTCCTCTGTTCACTCGAGCAAGAGGGTATTTTTATTTTATTTTTAGGATTTTTCTACACAAAGTTATGAATTTTTGAAGTTACGGTAATTAAATAAATAGAAAAATAGCCTATTTTCCTACTTATCCACGCTGCGCTGACTCAACCTCGGCGTCTCCGAAGCTCCACGTGTTGTCTCCTGATTCAGCTCCTCCATCTGACTCAGCCGTCCCGGGACCCGCCTTTCACGTAACATCTTCTGGTCCTACGCGATCCGAGCTGTCCATCCGATACACGCGCGATCCAATGGCTCCCAGTCATCATCTACGACTGGTGTGAACCCGTGATCGTAGACCTTCTAACCCTAATTTCTCACTCGATTCTCAACGGATTTATGTGTTCTTATGCTCTATGGATTCGTCTTGAAGAGACGAACACATCCATACGGTAAACATGCATTGAAATTAACTCAAACTAGATGGAGAATCTCTGTAAGCTTGGGAAGAAGAGTGAGTCCATACCTTTGCTCAGAGAAGTGAAGCTTCAATCTGAGGGTTGTGTCACGTTCAATTAGGTCCAAGCAAGCTCCGGATAAAGTCCCTTAGCCCGGTGAATTGTCTAGGTACAAAAGTGACCACGTCCGATCACAAAGCTTGGTGGTCGGAAGCAATGGCCGGCTCGGTGAGGGGGCTTTTGTCGGGAAACTTCTCCTCTTGGTCCGGTGAAGGTGTAGAGTCAATCAATTTGAGGATTGACTCACCGTGGTGAAGTGTCCTGGTTTTAGGCTTGGATTTCAACTCGAAATTGAGCTCACGAGAGGAAATGGCAGGGGGATTTCGGTGGGGATCAAGTTCTCTATGTGTAGAGAGTGGTCCGGGATGATTTTGGCGGGGTTTCGATAAGGTTTTATTCAACACCTCTCCGGGCCGAGAGGAGGGGTGTTTAAATAGGAGAGGCTGGAGGGCCTCCCGGGGGGTTTAAGGGTTGAGATCGAGTCGCTCCGTTGAGGAGAAGAACAACTGCAATGGCCATTTGGAGTGAGGCAGCTCAGCAAGGTGGAATTCCAAAATTTGGCTCCTCCCAAGGTCTAGGCCATGGTGTTTTCCGGCGATCCAGGCTGCTGGCCGGCACGCAAGGGTCACCCTCAAGTTCAGGTGGGTTAGGGCTGGGGTTTTGTGTAGGCAATTGAGCTTTGCCATGTGTCAAAGGCTTGGATTAAAATGGCATGGGGGAAGGTCAATTTTGGCTTGATTTGGTCCAAGCCATGATTTTGGGTTAGGTTCACCTCCCCATGGCTGATTTGGGCTGAGGGAGGATCATTTGCATCAGCTAGAAAGGGGTGGTGAAGTCCCCATCTAAAGTGATGTGGCTAATCATGGTTTAGTGTTTAACATGGAAGGGGTTAAAAAGCTTAATGAAGGTTTAAGAAAGGGGGCCCTCCTTTTTCTACTTTGGGTATGGTCACATGTCAAACATCTCATGGCTTCATATGGCTTGTACATGGCTTGTCTTTGGCTCACATATGGCTTGGCAAGAGCTTGGTCAACTTTCATAAAAAAGGATTTAGTGAATTTTGGCATTTTGATGGGAATTGTTATGAGGCTTGATTTAGAATTATTTAATTGATAAATTAGGACTTTAGGAATGATTTTAAATTGCATGTGTGATGAGGGAAAGTGTCATGTGGGCTTTAGATTCATTTGAGCTTTTGAATTTGGTAGAAGTGGGCTTTTAGGAAGGTTTAAGGGAGTGGGCCTTTATGTTTAGCCATAGGCTTTTAGATAAAAATAATTTGTAAAGGGACATGCCAAATAAATGTTGAATTTAGTTTAAGGATGTGTCTTGAATGATTTGAAGCAAATTTGAGGTGGTTTGGAATTGAATTGGGTTGAATTTGGGTTCATTTAGTAAATGGGCCAATGTATGTCAAATTGGGCTAATTTGGGCCAATGTTGGGCTAAGGTTGAAATTGATGTAAAATTAATGTTGGGAAATGTTTATGGGAGTGTTTCAAAGAGGTTTTAACTATGTTTGGGTTTTGGTTTTGGGACTTGGGCTTATTTGGGTTAGGTTTGGGTTTAGGTCAAAATTGGGCTTTTTGGTTTTGGGTTGAATTTGAGTGGGGTTTGGGTCCAAATTTTGGGCAAATCATGTTAGTGTTTTGTTTGTGGGGATGTTAGGGAAGGTTTAGAAAGGTTTAGGGTTAATTGGAGTTGAATTGGTTTGGTTTGGGCTAAGTTTGGGTCATGGGTCCAAATTGGGCTTTAAGGTCAAAAGTGAAATTGGATTCAAATGTCAATCAAATTGAACTTGTATTTGGTCTATATTGATATTGTGGATATTAAATTGAAGTTTAGAATTGAATTGGACCAAAATTGGGGTCAATTGGGTAGATTTGGTTTGACATTGGGTTCACTTGGGTTAAGAATGGGCTAAATTGAGGGTTTTGGTAAAAGTGGGGTAAATTGATAAAATTGGCCCATGGTGTATTTGGACAAAATGAAATTGGGTATATTTGGGATTTTTTGGGAATTTTCTGAATTTTTGGATTTTTTGGCTAAGAGGGGCATTTTGGGTATTTAGAGGGTATTGGGGGGTATTTTTGGCATTTTTGGTATTTTTGGCTATGGATGATCAATTTGATTGGTGAGGAAATGTTCAAGGTTAATTTTGGGGAATTTTGGGTGATTTGGAAATTTTGGAGGATTTGGGCAATTTTAAGGGCTTTTGATAGGTTTGATAGGTGTAGGGTTCCAGGGTCAAAAATTGAAATTTTGGAAGAATGAAGATTGATCAAATATGAGTGAAATGGAATCACTTTGATTGAGCCATGAAGCCATGTTAAGATTATATGAGCCATGAGAGGACTCATTTGAGGCATTCACTATGTTGTTCCTAACCCTCTTAGCCAGGGGCTTAAGGGTTAAGGTCCATCCATATGAATTACCTACATGAGTCAAGGAGTCAAGTTGGGTATGGGTGTGGTTTTAGGATTTGGATTGTGTGTGTGAGAGTGTATAGTATGAGTGTAGTGAGTGTGTAAGTCAACCCTCACCAGACCAAGCCACCCAGTGTGGTCCTAAGGCCAAAGAGTCCTATAGGGAACTCATCCTTTAAACCTTCACTTTTGATCTCAACCCTCTAGGTAATTAGGGGTCTACAATCAAGCTTGTGGGGTTTGCATGGAGACAAGAAGTGGTTTAAATTTCTAAAGGATGGGTCCCAATTCTAGTCCTCTAAGATAGTCAAAGGAAAAGCCTAAGGCTAGATCCTAAGCACTAAAGAGGGAAGAGAAGACCTCATCAAAAATGAGGTCAACAGACATTGGTGTAGAGAAATTAACAAGAGACAAAATGATGTTACGAGGGTTCAATCCACAAGGGGAAAGAGCTATAGGATCAATAGCATCGCTCCTAAAAATAGATGATTTTGTGACAATAGCAAAATTCTATTTCATTGATTCTAAATCCTCTTTTAATGCCTTACTCAGCTGAACATGGATTCATGAACAAAAAATGGTGTCATCTTCACTATATCAATGCATAAAATACTTATAAAAAAGACAAGAATGTTGCATTATGGGAGACTTTCAACCATTCTCAGTCCATGAAATTGGTGTACATGAAGACGCTACATACTACACCCCAATAGAGAAAACAATAATCTCTAGAAATGTTGTAGTAAATAAAGAATAAAGAGACAAAAACAAAATGAATAAAGAAGATCATGATAAAGAAAAACAAGTTGATGAAAGTTCTTCTTCAATATATAAAAACTCGTTTCAAACCTACCTCTAAGGCTGAGGTCGAGGACGAAGATGAGAAAGAGAAAACTCGATCAATGACATGAAGAAATCACAAAGATTTAAGATCTATCTGGACTCTAAAGAAGATGAAGGAAAGACAATGACGACAACTTCAAAAGTACCACAGTTTAAAATATCTCTTGAAGAAAATGAGGGAGACAAACAATTTGAATCTATGTATGAGCAAATCAATCACTATATACACACTATGACTCTAACTCCAATCTCTACATCAAAGATTAAGAATTTAGTAGTCAAAGAAATACACATTGAGGATAGAAATCCTATAAAAGTTTTATTTGGTTCTATGTCTTCTAGTTCTGAGACAGATGTATAACTACAAGATGAAAATCAAAATGTTATGAAATCAATGAAAATACCTTTTGAGATTTATTCTCCATGTGTTCCAAAATTCTTTCAAAACAATTCGATGAGTAAACAATGGTCATCAAACTAATCTCAGGTTTTTGAACAATCGTGGAATTATAGCAAACGACATCATAGCTCTAAAGAAGGTATATGGTTTGGCACCTTAGAATCTCTGGATGATACATAATTTTGCCTCATTGTCATCGAAACATCTAATTCTGAGCAAACACCAGATCTTAAGATAGAAGATGCACCACCAGAATTTGAAGAAGAAATTAAAAAAATATTGGACGAACTAAACGAAATAAATTTGGAAACCGAAGAAAACCCAAAACCGACCTTTATTAGTTCTTTCCTTAATGACATAGAAATAAAGGAAATAGTCCAATTTCTAAAAGAAAATAAAGACTATTTTGCTTGGAGCTATGATGAAATGTCTGGACTGGCTCCAGAGGTCGCAGCCCATAAACTTGGGGTAGATCAAACTGCAATCCCATTTAAACAAGGACCAAGAAGGATGCGTGTCGAAATCGAGCAACAAGTCATTGCTGAAGTTAAAAAATTAATTGAAGTTGATTTCATCCGAGAAGAGAAATATCTGACATCTAACATAGTGCCAGTAAAGAAGAAAAATGCCCAAGTTTGAGTCTGTGTGGATTTCAGAGACTTAAACAAAGTCTATACGAAAGATGAATTTCCTCTGCCAATTCCAGAAATAATGGTAGATATTGCATCCACAGATGCAATATTTTCTTTTGTGGATGGAAATTAAGGATATAACCAAATCAAAATGTCTCTGGAAGATGAACCAAATATAGCCTTTAGAACACCTATTAGCATATACCGCTACAAAGTAATGTCGTTTGGCTTAAAGAATGCTTGTGCTACATATCAAAGAGCTACGACACGAATATTTCATGAACTTATCTACGATCAAGTTGAATGTTATGTTGATGACTTAATTATTAATAGTAAACAGAAAATGGATCACATGTACAATTTTTGAGATTTGCCTTCGAGCGATTATGATAATTTAATTTTATGATGAATCTTTTAAAGTGCAGCTTTGGTGTCACTTTTGGGAAGTTTTTAGGATTTATTGTTCGATATTGTGGGATCAAAATTGTCCCCCTCAAAATTTAAGCCATTCTTAATGTGCCTCCTCCAAAAAATCTGACTCTATTATCATCTTTCCAAGTAAAATTAGCCTATATTCAACGATTTATTTTTAATATATCAGGTAAATGTCAACCTCTCACCACCTCAACCAGAAAAGATACCAAATGTTTTAGGGATAAAAAATGCCAACACGCCATTGAAGACATCAAACAATACTTGACAACACCTCTTGTAATAGTAGCCTCTATATTAAGGAAACCTCTTATCATTTACACTGTAGCATTCGACAGTTTTCTCATAGCATTGCTAGTTCAAAATAATAATGAGGGAAAAGAAAATGCACTATATTATTTGAGTCGTTGCTTGGTCCCAACTAAAATCAGATACCCTGTAATTGAGATGCACTGTTTAGCTTTGATCTTTGCAGTTCAAAAGCTTAGACACTACATGCTATCTCACAAGGTAACTCTTATTTCAAGTGTCAACCCGTTGTAGTATCTAATGACTTGATCAACACTTTCTTGAAGATTAGAAAGATGGGCAATGATACTGCTTCAATTTGATATAATGTTTGTACCGCTACATGCTATCAAAAGACAAATTTTGGTAGATTTCTTAGCAGCACATCCCGTACCAACTGAATCTTCTCTTAAGGATGATTTTTTCGACGAGCAAGTATTAGAAATAAAATATTTTGACATACAGCGATGAGAATTATATTTTGATGGTGTATCATCTTCTTGAAAAGGCAAAGACAACAAAACGATCATAACAGGCAAAGTAAGAGTGCTATTAATCTTCATTACTTCAGACAAAGTAACGATGCCATTTTCTTATCATTTGACTAAACCATGTACAAATAATGAAGTTGAGTATGAAGCACTCATAACCTGCCTAGAACTAAAAATATTAATGGAAATCAAACAGATCGACATCTATATGGATTCTCAACTAATTATCAATAAGATTGCAGAAAAATATAGCATCCTAAAGCCACGACTTGAACATTATTTCAATTATACCAAGAAATTACTTCAACAAATACCAAATGTAACGTTCTTCTTAATTCCAAGACAATATAACTCTTTAGCATATGCTTTAGCTAAGCTTGAAAAAGAATTTGTATGTCCAAAACAAGAAAATATTCCAATTTCTGTAAAAAGATGATGAGTTATTTCCAGAATTGACATTGATAAGCTTCACACAAATGATAAAGATGTGACGATAACAGTTGTTTATGGAGAAAAGAATGATTGGCGACAACCAATCATCAAATATTTACAGACTGGGAGATTACCAGAAAATAATTCCATAGCAACACAAATTAAACAAATAGCATTATCTTATGTTTTGATAAATATTGTTCTTTATTGTCGATCTTTTGATCAGATCTGGTTAAGATGTCTGAGCCAAGCTGAAGCTCAAGATATCGTTAAAGAAGTGCATTCAAGCTTATGTGGTATACATCAATCTGGCCCAAAATGAAGATGAGAATTAAAAGAATGGGTTATTTTTGGCCAACAATGATGACTGAATGTCTTGAATCTGCAAAGAAATGTCATCAATGCCAAATTCTTGGAGTGATTTTACATCAACCGCAAAATTTGCTTCATCCAACGATTGCATTTTGACCATTTAAATGTTGAGGGACAACTATAGTGTGCCCTATATATCCTCCTTCTAATGGACATCGATTTATTTTAGCTGTTGCATATTATTTCTCTAAATGAGCAGAGGCAGTGCCACCTCAAGAAGTTAAAGAAGAACAGGTTCTCTATTTTTTTAAAATACATATTGCCTATAGATTCGGAGTTCCTTGAAGGGTCTTCTCAGAAAATGGACTGGCCTTTAAAAATACAAAAAATGAACAATTTTATACAAAGACATGGAATAGATTGAAGATATTCAATGATATATTATCCCAAAGCCAGTGGTTTAGTTAAAGCTTTCAATAAAACATTGGTTCAAATCTTAAAGAAAACATCAACCAATAGTCCAAGACAATGCCATGAAAAATTGATTGAGGCTTTATGGGCTTATAGAACTACATGTCGAACACCAACACAGTTAATGTCGTTTTCTTTAGTATATGATTCTGAGGTTGTACTTCCACTTGAAGATCGAATTCCTTCACTTAGGGTTGCAATCCCAAATAAAATCATGATAGAAGAAAATTTGAAATTGCGACTCGAAGAATTTAAAAGTCTGGAAGGCAAACATCTGCAAGGTCAACAAAATTTTGAGTTATATCAAGCTAAGATGGTGCGAGTCCATGAAAAATTGGTTCATCCAAGAACATTTTAAATTGGGGATTTAGTCGTCATTTTACAAGGAGATCAACAAATAGTGCAATCATGTTACCGTAGGCTAGCCCAGCCATGCATATCAATGACACTTAGCATTGAGAAAAATAATCTTCAAGATGAAGGTCGATCTCAATGGGCTTCTTCCATGGAAGAATTAATCCATGTCCTGCTCTCCAATGAACACCCTTCATAAATGGTGTAGCTTGATTCCCTACTTTCTGATGAGTGGAGGTCAAAATATGTAGGTTTCCGTCATAAGAACCAAGCCATTTCAACATGGACTCTGGCCGACATGCCTAGAGTCGACCAAACAATGAACATGCCCCTTTAAAGGTAAATTCAACATTTAAACTGGTCATTAAGAAGAAGCATAACTTCACCCCGGATAACATGCAAGCCATTAAGTAGGAAGTCCCCAAGATTCTGGAGGCAAATTTCATACTATAAGTAAACCACCTTGCATGCCTGACCAATGTCGTCATGGTTAAAAAAGTCCATGATGAATGGAGAATGTACGTCGACTACACTGACCTCAACAAGCTTGTCCGATAGATAGTTTCCCTCTTCTGCACATAGATCAACTCGTCAATGCCACATTCGGACACCAAATGTTTAGTTTCATTGATGTACACTTGAGGTAAAACAAGATAATGATGAATTTGAGATACGACGAAGCGACTTCCTTTCAGACAAATAAGGGTTTGTAATGATACAAGTTATGACATTTAAGTTGAAGAACGCCATTGCAACCTATTAACACCTCATGAATAAGGTCTTCATGGACCTTTTTGGGTATATAATGGAGGAGTATATTGTTGATATGTTGGTAAAAGGTCTAATAGCATCCCATTACATCTCTCAGTTGGAAGAGTGTGTTCTGCTTCTTCATCAGTAGGAAATGCGCCTCAAACTGACTAAATGTGATGTCAGAGTCACATCAGGAAATTTCTTAGAATTCATGGTTATTTATCATGGAATTCATGCATACTAAAAAGAATCAAGGAACTAAGTGATATAGTGCCTCCAGGTAATATCAAGGAGGTGCAACGCTTGAACAAGCATGTTTCTCCTTTATCTCGCTTTTAGCTTATTCTGGGGATAAGTATCTACCATTCTTTAAGATATTGAGAGGTTCTAATAATGTTAGTTTTCAGTTAATAGATGACTGTCAAACTGCTTTCGAGCAATTCAATGCATATTTGGCTTCACAGCCCCTCCTCTCAAAGCCCGTTAGAGAGAGATGTTTTATATGTATTTTGCTATTTAACCTTACACGATAAGATCTGTCCCACTCAAGGTTGAGGACTCCATTGAAAGGCCATTTTATTATATTAATAGGATTCTTTCTGAAAAAGAAAGTCATTTCTCGTTGGTGGACAAAACTGCATTGTCTTAATATTTTTAGTAAAAAAACTTCATCCTTACTTCGGGTCCATATTATCAGTGTCCACACACAACTCCCTTTGAAAGTTATTCTACAAAAACCAGAAGCATTGGGAAGATTGGTTAAATGATTAGTAGAATTAGGATATTTGATATTTGTTATCTACCATGACTAAACATCAAATCACAAGTGTTGGTCAACTTTGTGGTAGAATGTACAACGTCTACTTCTGATGGACCACTTTTTCTCCTCCACTGTCACCTTAGAGGACACTGTACGTGAACGGAGCATTTTGAAATACTAGAGCTGGTGTTGGAATACTATTGATCACTCTAAAGCAAGAAATATTGGAGTACGAGCTCCACTTTAAATTTCCAGACACCAATAATGTTACTGAGTATACATCCCTCATTGCTGGATAAAAACTTTTCATTGACTGTGAAGTATGAAATATGATTATTTACATTGATTGTAAGCTCATCGCATCACAAGTAGAGGGAGAAATTGATGCCTATAACTTACAACTGGTGTAATATCATAGTTTGATGAAAACATATCTCACCCAAATTGAAACATACCAACTCATTCACATACTTTAGGAGCTGAACACCTGAGCTGATGCCTACTCCAAGCTAAATACTTTGACAACTAAAGATCTCTTTAATAGAAGGTGCATTGAGGAGATACATTTTCCAGCATCCAAGGCTCTTGAGTGATATTGCCTATAGATGACCCAAAGGAGCCATCATTAATGGAATTCCTTCATCTCCTTCCTCCAAGATGGAATGCTACTTAATGATGCTACTGCGTCAATTCACCTCCAGTGTATGGCTGCCAACTTCATTCATACTGAGGAGAACTATATAAAAGGTATTTGTAGGTCCTCATCTAAAGCTGATTACGCTCTCTGAGAGGTTCATTATGGAATATATGGGAAGCATCTATGGGTAGAGAACTTGCCCTAAAAAAAATGAGATAAGGTTCCTACTAGCTCATGATCAAGCAAGAATCTTTGGACTTTCTACAAGAATTGTCAACTATACTCTAATCTTGCGCATGCACTGTCAGTAGAATCAAGTCATTTATAAGTCCTTGGCATTCCGCCCAATGGGGTTAGATGTCATGGGACCATTTCTAATCGCTACTTGACAATAAAAATTCATCATCTTAGTTGTCAGCTACTTTGCCAAGTGTGTAGAAGCTGAGTATCTTGCCAAAACTACTTAAGTTAATAAAAAGCAATTTGTCTGGAAAACATTATATGTCTCTTTGGGCTCCCTGCGAAGATTATCACTAATAATTGGGACTCAATTCATTGGAATGGTCTTCACATCATTTTGTAAAATTCTTCACCTGTAGCAGGTGTGCACTATGAACCAAGTTACAAATACTTATCTGGAATGTTCCTTCAAGTGATCCGCTGACTCCTACTGACTTCAATGCAATGATGAAAGACTTCAACAGCAACAACTCTAATAATCTCACACTTAACACTCAAAATAAACTAAAAATAAACTCATTAAATAATAAAGAACGTGGCTGCCTAAAATGATTGGATGGTTATATAGTGCTTCGGGACTAAAGGATGCTACAAGGGGTGAAAGGGGCGATTTTCTCTGTAGAATGGGCTCCTATTTTTAGAGCACTGAATTTGACCAGGGTTGCTTAAGGCAACTCTTCAAAATTCATCCAAATACAATGTATCTTCTAGAAGGTAACTGTCGCGCCTAGGCTCCGGGAGCTGGCACCTAGGCGCCAGACTTCGTTACTAGGTCTTTTGCACCTCTTCACTTTGGGTCGCACCTCTTAGCGATTAAAATTGTTTCCCTGCATTCAGATGCATTGTATCACATGTTTTATATATTAGGAGTAACTTTCAGTCTTCCAGAAGCTCTAATAACCATTTAACACCATCAAAATAACTGCCCAAAGTGGTCAAAAATCTTGTCTGCGTCTGTATTGAACTGGCGCTTGGGCTCCGGATTCTGGCGCCTAGGTGCCAGGCCTACAATTTTGACTACTTTGCTCTTTTAGCTCCATTTTTGCTCCTTTTTGCTCCTTTTTCCTTCTTGAATTCTTTTTTATCACCTACATCCAAAAACATAA
This sequence comes from Papilionanthe hookeriana x Papilionanthe teres, assembly GCA_022702705.1. Taxonomy (NCBI): domain Eukaryota; kingdom Viridiplantae; phylum Streptophyta; class Magnoliopsida; order Asparagales; family Orchidaceae; genus Papilionanthe; species Papilionanthe hookeriana x Papilionanthe teres. Next base: position 155,144,163 of record CM040424.1, read on the forward strand.
ATATATCTTTCATTAAAGCATAATATCCTTAAGAATTGAATCATAAATAAGACATAAAGATGGGTATTTTTAAAGTGGATCAAATTTCCCCAAACTTAAACGTTACTTGTTCTCAAGTAACCCTTTTAATTACATAAAATATATAACATTTGGAATGAAGTTTTAAATATTTAAGATTTCTTTCAATTTTTGGTTTTATAAAAGCTTCAGCAAATCATCAACTAAATTTCACTAATTAAGTTTAATTTTAAGAATTAAAGAATATTTAACTACTAAATTATAAGACTTCCAATTTTTCATTTATTTCAATAATAATTGTAATTTATCATATTAAGGTCACATAGAATATTTACAAGAAAATGATTTTCATGAAACATTTTTTTAGTAAAAATAATTATACATAAATATTAAGTTAAAAATGTAATTGATTTTCTTCCTATAAGATAATTCAAGTGAAGCCAATTTTTTATTAGACATTTCTTCCAGCTTCTTCTCACATTTCTTTTTTTTCTGCTTTTTTCTTTTCTCTTCTTTTTTTTTTATTTGTGAGGATTATTATTTTTGGATAGCCTGTTAATGATTTTGAACTTCACTATCCTTAACTTATATTTAAGAACTTATACATTTTTTACATAATAAATATGACATTATTAATAAGGTATTTTCAAAAATTATTTCAATCTTTTCTTTCTCAGGTAATAATCTTAATTCCTTAGTATTTCAAAAATACAATTCTCTTTACTATAAATAGAAAAACTCTTAATCTTATTATTCTTTAAGTTAAATAATTTTATTCTTAAAATCAATTAAAATTATTGAAATTTTAGTTAAGTTTACTAAATTATTTATAAATTCAAAAATTTAAGTAATCTTAAATAGATTTTTCATTCCTTGTGTTATGTTAAAAAAAAATTTTAAAGAAAATATTAGTTCATTAAGGACAATAATATTTAAATTTGAAAAATGTTTTCCCTTCCCCCAAACTTCAGCTTTAGAATAAAAATGAATCTTAAATTTTTCTAAAGCATGAGAGAAAGAAATAAACAGAAATTTATCTAGGTATAATGATGATGGAGTAAGGAAAAACTCATTTCTACTTCTACACATGCTTTAACATGTATATAACAGAAATGATTAAGCATATATTTAAAAGTTTGCAGAGCAGGAGTTAATTTCTACAATTTTTTTTATTATATATATTATACTTATTCTCTCTTCTTTCTTTTTATTATTATTATTTTAAAATATGTAAAATTACTAACTATTCAGGAATACTAAACAGTAGGCTGAAACAGAAACAAACATTTATCATAGAAAATAAAAACCCATCCATACTTCAGTCTTTAATACGTAACACAATAGATGATCTAAAATATTCTAAACTTTAAAAGTCCACACAAAGTTAATTAAACAAATCAACACTAACAAACAACAATAAAATCAGACTCATCAGTACTGACAAACTAGAAATAAACTAAAAATAGAATCACACATCTCAGGAGGTAAATCAAGCTACTAATCACTATCTGTAGCCTCGTCATCGTCGTCACCAAAAGAAAATTCCATATCCTTTAGATCAACAAACGGTGAAAATCTAGGACAGATATGAAACTGAACATTATGCTCACCCTTCAGGAATCTAACTAAAGACTCAGAATACTCAGCATCATAATCACTCTTCCTTTGGGTATACTCAGAGAGATGATCGATCTTCTTATCGATCGTATCTACTCTATAATGAGTTAGAAATAACTCATTCTGCTGCTCTATAAACTGATCATGCATGGACTCCCAGAAACTAGATGGTGGCTCAGCAGTAGAAGTAGAAGGTCTAGAAGTAGAAGCTCTACCAGAAGCAGGTAATGAACTAGAAGGTGCAGTAGAACTATTACCTTAAATTTAATCATAGATACTGACACTTTCTCTTCCTATGGACTTTGTGGACTTGAGCTTTTCCTTAGAAAGCTTAGCAACTACTCCAGTACTTCCACACAGAGAATATATCAAAGATGGAAATCTAAGTCCAACAGAAGTGCTAGAACGAGCAGTAGCCTCTACAGAATCATAAATGATACTTCCTACATCAATCGGCTTCCTCTCCTGAATGCAATAGTTGAGGATAGCTCTATCCTTGGTAACCTCACTCAAATGATTGGATGGAATGAGACGAGCAGAAATAAAGTAGTACCATGCCTTTGAAACACCATTAAGCTTAGAAGATGAAAAATTTACCCATTTTCCATTCCGAATCTTCCAAACTCTAATACCATCAGTCAGGTAAGAAATAATCATATCTAAATCTCCCTCAGATGGAGATATTCCGGAGTAATAACACTCGATGTTCGGCAGCAGGTCGTAGAAAATGTTGATACACTCGGGAGTGAATCCTACTCCAACTTCTCTAACGATAATCTCGTACTCCTCAGCATCCACGAAAATGGCATAAAACTCCCAAACCACAGGGATAACAGCAACAACAGTAAAATAGCAGAATCGTTGTAAGTTAAGTGCAACGATCGTTTCATCAATTCTTTCTCCCTGATTGTAAAAACTTCATTCCGAGATAAACTTCTGAGTCATAGCAAAATCATTTTATCGGAAATCTGCAGCGGTAATGACAAACTTGCTACGATCAAAATTTTCTCGTTCCTTTCCTCGCTTAGATTTGGGTGTCATCTAATTGTGAAATAAAAAAGTAAAATAAATTCATAGGATCAAAGAAAATATACTATTTTAAGCTTTTCAAACTTAAAAGAGCTTAAATATCCATGGATTTAACTCTACAAATCAAAATTTTTCTCAAAATTTTGGTTTTCATCAATGTGAGCAAAATCCATGGTGAAAATTGAAAATAATTAGTTTAGAATGTAGATCTGACCTTAGGATGAATAAATCGAGTGATTTCAAGCTCAAAAACTTGAAAATCCAGCCTCAAATGGGATCTCTAGGGTTTCTTTTTGCGAAAACCAGAGGAAAGGGAAGCTTAGGCGTAAAAAATGGCGTGGGAGTTTTTAAGAAGATTAAGTTTCGGGTTCAGGCCGAACCGGCGCCTAGGAGTTGAATTATGGTGCCTAGGCGCCAGACTTGCCTTTTCAAAAATTTGATTTAAATTTTATATTTTCCACAAAAACTTGTCAAATTTGACTACTAATTACTCTTATGAGAGTATTAATCCAATTTATATCCTCCAAACATTTCCACAATCAATTTAAAATGATAACTAAGATCCACATTTCAAACACTAAATTTAACTAAATTCTTCAATTTCAATTCATAATTTTCATTCCGAACTCAATGAATTTCATAACAAGACTATAAAAAGGTTCATCATTCTATAAACAACACAAACAACATAAATTCAAAGCAAATTACAAATCCAACAACACACATTGAATAATTAAGCAAACACACAAATTAGATAATCGACACACTAGAACTTGACTCAATCACACCTAGAACACATAATAGATCTATTCACCACCATTCTTCAATTTCCATCTCTTTCGCAATGAAGTTCGCTAGGACCGCCGTTGGAAATTCCAAATTCATCTTTTCATTAATCTACTTGTTCTTAGCATACATTGCTACTTGAGCGTCTTGGTAGGCCGCCATATGATCAAATTGAAGTTTCCTTTGCCATTCCATGTGTTCAATTTGATGATACATTTCATGCAAATGATTCTCAATGCTTTGAAGTACCACTTCAATCTTTTCCAAACGACTAAACAATCTCTATACTAATAGCAATAAAACCATTAAAATAAGGTTAAGGATCTTTGGGAGATTTGTCTCTTACCTCATTTCCATGATTTCCTCTATCCATTGCTTCCAAACTCTTCTTAACTCCTCCAAAATAGATTGCTCTGGTCAAAATTAATGTTTCTATGTGATTGGGGACGAAGATAGGGCAATATATAGGGAGATTTCGTGTGAAAAACTAAAAAATTTCAGTTTTTACATGACCTGTAACCGTGGCGCTTAAGCGCCGAAATCTGGTGCCTAGGAGCTGATACATCAATGCGCGCAGGTTATTCTGGCACTTAGGCGCCAACTTTTGGCGCCTAGGGACCAGAACCTCAATCGACTCTGATTCGCCTATCGTCAACTTTACAAAGTTTCGGTCTTAAAAATAGGTCTAATAAGAAGGTATGATCCACATACAAACACAATTAAGATAAATTCAAATCACAAACAATCACTCTAATAATAAATGGGTTACCTCCCACAAAGCGCTTGGTTTAACGTTGTCAGTCCGACCTAATTAATTGAAATAATCAGGTTGACTCAGTTCTTAAGCCTCTTTGTAATTTGGTTTCATTTCTCACATATAAGGCTTTAGTCTTAATCCGTTAACTTTAAATACTTTTTCAGTTTTGGGATCTTTAATATCCACAACTCCATAAGGGTACACTTTCTCAATTATAAATGGTCCCATCCATTTAGATTGTAATTTTCCAGGAAAAAGTTTTAAACAAGCATTAAATAATAACACTTCTTGTTCAGGCTCAAATATTTTCCTTGAAATCTTTTTTGTCATGCAATTTCTTCATTCATTCCTTATAAATCTTTGCATTCTCATAGGACTCATTTATTATCTCTTCCATTTCATTCAGTTGTAATAATCGTTTCTCTCCTGCAGCATTCAAATCATAATTGAACTCCTTTATTGCCAAAAAAGCTTTATGTTCCAGTTCAACAGGTAAGTGACATTGTTTACCATAAACTAACCGATAAGGTTACATTCTGATTGGTGTCTTATAAGTTGTTCTATAAGCCCATAATGCAGAATAAAGTCTATCAGCCCAGCCAGTTCTTTTAGGATTAACAATCTTCTCTAATATTCTTTTAATTTCTCTGTTTGATACTTCAGCCATTCCACTTGTTTGAGGGTGATAAGCAGTTGCAATTCTATGTTTAATTCTGAATTTTTCCAGTAATGATTGAATTCTTATATTTCTGAAATGACTTCCCCCATCTGTGATAATTACCCTGGGCATTCCAAATCATGTAAAAATCATCTTCTTTGAAAATTTCTAAACACTTTTGGAATCACAGTTAGGTAAAGCTACAGCTTGAATCCACTTTGAAACATAATCAACTGGTAATAAAATATAAATCATTCTAGATGATGGTACGAAAGGTCTCATAAAGTCTAAACCCCATACATCAAAAATTTCAATTTCTAATATAAAGTTTAGAGGCATTTCATCTTTCTGGATATATTTCCCATTCTTTGACATCGATCACAAGTTTTCACATAATGTCAAACATCTTTGAATAATGTAGGCCAATAAAATCCAGAATTTAAAATTTTAAATGCAGTTTTATCCACTCCAAAGTGTCCTCTAAATTCAGAATCGTGACATTTTTGAATAATTGCAAAAGTTTCTTCATAAGGTGCACATCTTCGAATTACAGAATCTCTTCCTATTTTAAATAAATGAGGATCTTCCCAAATATATGAGTTACAATCATTCTTGAATTCTTAATATATTTTCTATTCAACCAATATGGTAAAATATTTCTAACCAAATAGTTAACTATATTTGCATACTAAGGCATTTGTAATCCTTGAATGACATATAATTGCTCATCAGGGAATTTCTCAATTATATTTTCTTCATAAATCTTCTCACTATTATTTTTTATTTTTGATAAATGATCAGCAATTTGGTTGTCAGTTCCTTTTATGTTCACAATCTCAAAATCAAATTCTTGTAAAAGTAAAACCCATCTGATCAATCTAGGTTTAGCATCCTTTTTAGACATTAAATACTTAATAGCAGAATGATCAGTATGTATGATACATTTCATTCCAAGAAGATATGGTCTAAATTTATCAAAGGCATATACTATTACTAAAAGCTCTTTTCAGTAGTAGTGTAATTTATTTGAGTTTCATTAAGAATTTTGCTAGCATAATATATAACTTTGAAATTTTTCTCATATTTTTGTCCCAATACAACTCCAATTGCATAATCACTTGCATCACACATTAATTCAAAAGGTTTACTCCAATCAGGTGCAACAATAACAGGTGCAGTGATTAATATTTCTTTTAAAATATTTAATGCATTCAGACAATCTTCATTGAATTCGAATTTAGCTTCTTTTTCCAATAAATGGCAAAGAGGTTTACCAATTTTAGAAAAATCCTTTATATATCTCCTATAAAATCCAGAATGACCCAGAAAACTTCTCACATCAGTAACAGTAGTAGGTGGTTGAAGTTCAACAAAAATTATCACTTTTGCCCGATCAACTTCCGTCCCTATTTGTGAAATTTTATGTCCAAGTGCAATTCCTTCTGTGACCATAAATTAACATTTTTCTCAGTTTAGAAACTAATTTGTTTCTTCACATCTCTTCAGAACTTTCATTATATTTTCCAAGCAAGATTCAAAAGAAGTTCCAAATACTGAAAAAATCGTCCATAAATACTTCAATTCCTTTATCAATTAAATCACAGAATATTGACATCATACATTTTTGAAAAGTTGCAGGTGTATTGCATAAACCGAAAGGCATTCTTCTAAAGGCAAATGTTCCATAAGGACTTGTAAATGTTGTTTTCTCTTGGTCCTCAGGAGCAACAGGTAATTGATGATAACCAGAATATACATCCAGAAAACAAAAATATGAGTGTCCAGCTAATTTATCCAACATCTGATCCAAGAAACATAAAGGAAATCGATCCTTTCTAATGGCGTTGTTTAATTTTTGATAATCAATGCAAATTCACCATCCAGTAACTTGTCTTGTTGGGATTAATTCATTTTTTTCGTTAACAATGACAGTTCCACCTCCTTTCTTCAGAACACAATGAATAGGACTCACCCATTGGCTATCTGAAATAGGATAAATAATTCTAGTATCTAACCATTTCAAAATCTCTTTCTTTACAACTTATTTCATAATTTGGTTCAATCTTCTTTGAGGTTCAATAGTGGCTTTACAATTTTCTTTCATTAAAATCCTATGCATACAGATTGAAGGGCTTATTCCTTTTATATCTGCAATAGTCCAACCAAAAGCTTTCTTATAATCCTTCAGAACTCCTATTAATTTTTCTTCTTATTATTTGCTTAATTCTGAAGATATAATTTCTGGTAAAGTTAATGAATTTCTAAGAAATGCATACTTTAAATGTGTAGGTAACATTTTTAATTCCAGTTCAGGGGTTTTTTCAATTGAGGGTAAAAGTATATCATTTTTAGTTGTCCCTAAAATTTCCAGTTTTCATGAATATAATGAGTTTCTTCAGATAATTTTTCTTCATTTACTTTTTCAATCTCTTCAGTTAATGACTCATTATATAACACTGATTCATCAGTTTTATCTTCAGAAATGACCTTACATTTTTTCTTGATAATTTTTTTCAATTATATAATCAAAAATATTCATTCGATAGCATTTTTCTTTATCAGGATACCACATTAATTTAATAACATTAAATGTTATCTCTTGATCATTAACTTTCATCGTTAATTCTCCTTTTGCACCTCAATCAAGCACGTCCGGTAGCTTGAAACGGTCTCCCTAAAATAATAGGTATTTCTTTATCTTCTTCCATATCTAATACAATGAAATCCATAGGAAAGATAAAATTATCTACCTTAACAAGAAAATCCTCTATAACTCCTTTAGGATAAGTGATAGATCGATCAGCTAACTGAAGGGTTATAGTGGTGGGAGAAATCTCTCCTAAATCTAACCTTTGAAAGATTGAAAATGGCATGAGATTATTACTTGCTCCTAAATCACATAAGGCTTTTCCACAAAATTTTTCTCCAATAGCACATGGTATAGTGAAACTTCCATGATCTTTAAGTTTCTGAGGTTGTTTCTTCTGAATTATTGCACTACATTCTTCACTTAGTGCAATAGTTTCATAAGCTTCAAATTTTCTTTTCTTGCTTAAAATATCCTTCATAAATTTTACATAGCTTGGCATTTGTTCCAAAGCTTCAGCAAAAGGAATGTTGATGGTAAGTTTCTTAAAAATCTCAAAGAACATAGAAAATTGATGGTCAAGCTTCTGCTATTTTAATCTTTGAGGAAAAGGTGGTGGTGGTCTTTCAACTTCCACTTCAATAGGAATTACAGTCTGATCTTTACTTGGAGAAAGAATATCTTTAGCTTTTTCATTTCTTCTACCTCTCTCATTTTTTCAATTTCATTCCGAATTTTCTCTTTTAATTCCTTTCCACTTCTCAGTTGTACAGCTTTTGCTTGTTCATGTTCTTTCCCAGTTTCTTTAGAATCAATTTCGACATTCCTAGGTAGTGTTCCTTGAGGTCTGTAGTTAATAAAATTAGCAATTTGACCCATCTGATTCTCAATATTATGAATAAAAGTGTTTTGACTTTGTAGCTGATTACCTAGTTGCAAGATCAATTCTGCTATAGACAACTATTTCTGCTGATTATTAAAACCAGGAGAGTAAGTTGGTCTAAAGTTTGAATTTCCTTGATTGTTCTAATTTGGATTAACTTGATTATTACTCCATTGTTGATGTTCATTATTCCAATTAAAATTAGGATGATTTTTCCTACCAAGATTATAATAATTGGAATAAGGGTTATTAGTTTTACTAGCAATAGCTTGCAATGTTTCCATTGTTTTAAAATCATCAGTATTTGTAGAATTATCATTACTTACATGCGATATATTAATAGCAAAATTATCTAATTTCTTAGATATCGCAGCCCCTTGTGAAGCTAAAATAGAAAAAGCTTCATTATCTTGAATACTTGCCATTCTTTTAAGATTAACCCTTTCAGAAGGCTAGTAAAAATTATTATTATCCATTTCTTCCCAAGCTTCATAAATTGTTTCTCCAACAAATTGTGTAAATGAAGTTATATCATTTCTTAATTTAGCAGTTTTAGAAGGAGGAAAATATTTAGCAAGGAATTTTTGTGTCATATCTGCCAAAATTTTAATAGAACAAGTTGCTAATGAATTAAGCCACATCTTTGCTTTATCTTTTAAGGAAAATGGAAAAAGTTTAAGCCTAATAGCATCATCAGAAACATTATTCTATTTAAAGGTAGCACAAAGTTCTACGAAACTAGCAAGGTGTAAATTTGGATCCTCATTAGGTGTTCCTCCAAATTGATTATTTTGAACCATTTGAATAATAGAAGGTTTAAGCACAAAAGAATTAGCATCTACAGATGGCATTTGAATACTAATATGAAGTTCATCAGTTGTAGGGTTTGCATAATCCCTTAATGGTTTATAAACATTTTGTTCATTGATTTCTATTGGATTTTTATTATTGTTATGTAAGTTAGCCATTTCCTAATATTTTTGAATTTGTTTACCTTGTTTTCCTTTTTTAATTCTCTTAACTGTTCTTTCTAATTCAAAATCAAAACGTAATAATCCTTCCGATCCAGAACTACGCATAAAATTAAAATCTTTTTGGTATTTTTAATTTTTATATATTTTTTATTATTTTTTAATGTTTTATATTTTAAAAGAAATAAAAGTGTATAAATTATATTTAACTTGAAAAATGCCTTTTTAATTTTCTTACATATTTTCCTTTTCTTCCCCGGCAACGGTGCCAAAAACTTGATGTGTGACTTTGCCTAATGGGGCTTTATACTTTCAAATGCAAGATTTTGATTCCACTGCTAGAAAATTTAATTACTGACAGCAACGCCAAAAACTTGATGTGATTTTACATATGAAAGATTTTATGAATCTATATTTAGATTTTTATAATTTTTAAAAGTCACAATTTCAAACGCAAGTATACGTATCGTATCAAGTAATACGGGGCTCTAGTGGAGTCCCGGTTATCGATCTCACAGGGAAGATTTTTAGAATACTAAGTAATATTTTAAGAATTTTTCAAATTAAAAGTAATTATTATTTTTATTTCTTTTCAAAGTTTAGATTTTAGATTTAATTAAATTTATACTAAATGTAAGTAAGCAATAATAAAATAAAGATTAATGCAAGTATAAATAAAACAACTTTCTCCTTTTCAACTAATCCAATATTTTTTAGAATAATTATTATTTGTGGAGAATTTAGCTTATGGTATTGTGCCAAATAGAAGCATTCTTATTCCTTACCCTTTGGTCCAGGCATAAAGAACATTAACTAATATATAGATCGGTTGAGGATGTTTTATTAGTAGAATGGGTTAATCTAGGCTCACACTACTAGATGTCCAAGGTGGGCTATGTTCGGCCCTACCAGTGACCCGTTCCTTTTCTATAAATCAAATTATTAGAATTTATTTTGTCACTCTAAAAACTAAATAATCTTATGCCCAATAAATCATATCTTCCTATTTATTTTCACTTCACCTTGAATAACCCGTATAAAGCCTTCGATTACCCAAGGATTCATGTGATATCTACTAGTAAGAACTCATCTCCAGATAGGTCTCAAAATTGTTTAACAGGTTTTAACAATTTAAATGGTCAGTTTAAAAAGTAATCTAAGATCAGGTATTAATATCATCACAATTTTTATAAATATTTTAAGTTAAATTCTCCTACAAAGTTTAATTATCTTTTCATAATTGAAAGGAGATAGAAAACTAACTACTCATAAAACATTGAATTCACATAACAAAACATATTTATAAAACTTTGAACCAAGTTACAAATACTTATCTGGAATGTTCCTTCAAGTGATCCGCTGACTCCTACTGACTACAATGCAATGATGAAAGACTTCAACAGCAACAACTCTAATAATCTCACACTTAACACTCAAAATAAACTAAAAATAAACTCACTAAGTAATAAAGAAGCTGGCTCACTAAAATGATTGGATGGCTATATAGTGCTTGGGGACTAAAGGATGCTACAAGGGGTGAAAGGGGCGATTTTCTCTGTAGAATGGGCTCCTATTTATAGAGCTTTAAATTTGACCAGAGCTTTCTTAAGGTACCTCTTCAAAATTCATCCAAATACAATGTATCTTCTAGAAGGTAACTGTCGTGCCTAGGCGCCGGACTCTGTGACCAGGTCTTTCGCACCTCTTCACATTAGGTTGCACCTCTTCATGATTAAACTGTTTCCCTGCGTCCAGATGCATTGTATCTTGTCCTATATATTAGAAGTAATTTCCAGTCTTCTAGAAACTCTAATAACCACTTAACACTGTCAAAAAAACTGCCCAAAGTGGTCAAAAATCTTGTCTACGTCTGTATCAAACTGACAGTTAAGCGCCGGATTCTGGCGCCTAGGTGCTAGGCCTACAATTTTGACAACTTTTCTCTTTTAGCTCCATTTTTGCTCCTTTTTGCTCCTTTTTCCTTCTTGAACTCTTTTTTTTCATCCAAAAACATATAAATACCTTCCATTAAAGCATAATATCCTTAAGAATTGAATCATAAATAAGGCATAAAAATGGGTATTTTTAAAGTGGATCACACTACTGTAGTGCATCCCTAAACGAACGGACAAACAGAGGTGACAAATCAAACGTTGCTTAAGGGATTGAAGACTCGTCTTGAGAAGGATGGGGGGCAATGGGTGGAAGAGCTCCACAACATCCTCTAGGCCTATTGTACCACCTCGCAAACTCTAACCAGGGAAACTCCATATGACTTGTGTTTCGACACAGAGTGTGTCTTCCTAGTTGATATCAGAGTTCCAAACACATAAGTTAAGAATTTTCACTCAGATAGGAATGAGGAAAAGCTCTGGCAACATTTGGATCTTCATACAGAGACACATGATGTGGCCCACATTAAAGATGCTTCCTACCGCCAAAGAGTCTTGATTCTTCAAGCAGAGAGTCAAACCTCAACCTATCTTCATCGGTGGCCTGATCTTGCATAGTATTGAAGTCATTGGTCGTGGTTCGTAATGCAACAATTTTTCCCTCCTTTAGGAAGGCCCATATATCATCAGTGTCATGATCAAGCCTGGACCTTCTAGTTCAAGTATTCTGAGGGGAAAATCCTACCCTGGACTTAGAATGCATAGAATCCTTGCAAGTAATACCAGTAATACTCTAGTCATGTAGTCAATGTATGTTATTGTTTGTTATTACATAGCATCATGCACACAGTGTCAATGTATCGCAAACTTATTAAATGAATATCATTCACTTTATTTCCTCTACATGGAGGATTCCTCTAAAGAGTATAATGGTTCATTCACAAATTACTTCATGCTCTCGACCTAAGATATACACACCTATGGTAACATCTTAGTCAAAGCACGATCAATCTCAGGGAGATTCGATCTAACCTCTTCCATATGAGTTAACATCATCGAGTTCTTATCTCATAGATAACTCTACATTGGCGAACAGTGCTTGATGGACAACACTTGGCCCCTTCCATACAGGTTCGTAAGCGAGCAATGCTCCAACAAACAACCACGAAAAGCTTAAAAATTCCTCGATGGCCTTCCATTGGCTTCTTTCGTATGGGTTAATATTATTGAGTAATACTTTAATGCACAGCCCCAGACAAGTCAAAGGCCGCTGGCAATATATCCCCACGACAACATCCTTACATACTAGTCTTCTTAAATGAAAGCTAATAACCATTGTAGCATAAAAACAAAACACGTGTCAACATTATCACAAAAAATGAACTCATAGAACAAATAGCCAATAAAATCAAATAACTAAAGTAGATTATCATCATGTATACTATTGTCGCTCATGCAACGTATTCTAGCAAAAGCTAAAATGAAAAAGCTACATCTATTTGGTTTATACAACATGACAAAAGGAGATACACTAAAAGCTTATAAGGAAGAGTATAGCACTAATCGATATCAACATTCTCATCTGCCCCTCATCATCGTTGGAGACCACCTTCTTCAATTCACTTTCAAAGTCATCACCATCTGAATCTGAAGGAGGATCCTCTGAAGCTTGGCTAGGATTGAGCCAATCCACAACAATCCCATTTCAAAATTACGCCTCTCAACTACCCTTCATAAAATCTCGGATGAATCCTTCCTCAGAGAACCACTTTTGGTGCTTCTTTTCTCAACCACAAGCACCCCAGTCACGAGCCTCCTAGAAATGGTCTTGAATGAGAGTCTTGAACTCAAGAGATCTCTTGAAGTCATTAACTTCTTTTTGCTTAACCTATACAACATCAACATCCTTCACATATCTCAATTCGGATCTCTTCCACCTGGGCTAACACTGTCAAATCATGGGTTTTCACGCTCCAATTACTTTCACTGACATCGGCTTATGCTTCTATCAATGCTTCTCGAGTTCTCTAGATCTTAAAGCAGCAACGATAAGGAAGTGGTTGTTGTTGAGAGTTCTGCCTTGCACTCCGTCAATTGTGATTTCAGAGCCATGCATCCTTCAACCACGATTTCATATCGATGTTTGTACTTGACTTGGAGGTATTTGATCTTAAAAAATTTGGATTTCCAATTTCTTAGAGCCAGTCCTAGGCCCATTTGAATATTCACCATTTTATTTATCTAGAAGAAGAGAAGTCTGGTTCAGAAAGATAACATGATTATATAATAGCAGAAGCCCTCAGCCTCCAAGAGCCAATTACATTCATGAGAGAAAACATTCTCGGTAATATGAATAGTTGAAGGACTGATACACCTAAAATATATAGTGTTTTTAAATACATTTTTATACCTATTTTTGATGATATTGCACTTTAATAGAAGGTATATTTTTGTAGGTATGATTAAAATGAATGGCTATGATGAAAGGTGCAAAAGAGGATCAAATTTGGAGCAAAATTTGAAGAATGAACATTTTGACCTTTGGCGGATAAGCACCGGACCCTTGGTGCGTAGGCACGACAGTTTAAAAATATGAATTAAATCAAAATTGGTGTCATTTTCAAGGGGTGTTTGAAGTAAATTTTGATGGTAACTGCCTTAACTTCTTTTGGCCGGCAGATTTGAATGAAGAGATCAATTCTTTGGTGGATACATTGAATTTGGACATGATTTGAAGAGACACCAAGGCACCTTTTGGAAAATTTTAAAAAGAAGACTTGAAGATTAGAAAAATGGTTGTTGTTAGAGGGTGTGATTAGTGTTAAGAGTAAATTTTATGTTAGAGAGTTGTTTAGAGCACACCTTTCTACTTCACCACTTTTATTATAAATTGTATCTAGTTTTTATTAAGAGTAGAATAGATTCAGAGTCAATGGAGTTGGGTGCCAACCTCTATTGTGTCTTGTAAAGAGAAAGAAAAGTTCCAAAGGAACTTCAAGAGTCTTGTGGAGAGGATTTTCAGATAAGTGTTTATCTTGTTTTACATTTGGTTTTAAAGTACGACTTGTTGTATTTTCACTATGATTTCTACTTTCAAATCAAGTTGTGATTGTGTTTTATCCATGAATTCAGAGTAGATTTCTTTATCTTTTTCCATTTAAATGATGAAGTAATTAAATTATGGAAGGAAGTTGTGTGAAGTATAGGATTTCAATGTCGGAAGAAGTTGTGATGATTCACTACCTTTCACTTCATTTACCTCTTAAGTTGGCCAATTAAGATGTTAAAATTTGTTGTGAGAATATGTAAGAACCAAAGTGGTATTGTCTTAATCAACAATTAGAATGAATTACATGCAATTGTATGTGTGAGAATTGTAGTCCATATGGTTGGGTGCAAATAAATAAGAAGATATACTTTTAATGGGGAGTAAAATTAGAAGACTTTAGAGTGATAGGCTAAAGCCCCCTAATTTGATTTGTTGTTTTAAATTTTGTTACGTGATGTTAGCCCCCAGGTGGAGAAAATAGAGGGAACTCTAGAGTGAGAGCTAGTATCTTCCCTGCCTAAATCATCTACATGATTTCAAAACTTCAAATTAACCAATCTTTTTTATAGAACCAAGTAAGGTTAAAGAATACAATTTTTTTCTATTTGGCACAACAAACACAACAAAATTCCATAATTATTACTGATTCATTAAAAGAGAAAAAAGATATTTTATTCTCATTTATTTTCATATTATTTTATAGTTGTGTTAACTTTAGTTATTTGCTTTACTTTTTATTCAGAAAATACTAAAAACAAATTTGAAAAAGTTTATATCTTAAAACAAACTTTACAAAATCATTTTAAAAAGTAAAAAGTTCTTATTCTTATTTCTCTAAAACTTTAAACATTTCCCTGTGGGTTCATTATCTCGGGGCTTAATCAAAAAGTCCTATATTACTTGATAAATGATATGTATACTTGCATAGTATCCTATTTTATAAAATAATTAAAATATATTTCTTATTTGCTTCAGAGTCAAGTTTTTGGCATATGTTGCAAAGAAAGAGATAATATCATTGGAAAGAAATATAAAGTGAAAAACATAAGGGTAAATATTCGGGGATCAATGACTAGACAGTGAATTTTGCAATACTTTAACCCTCTTATGTTTTTTTTGAGGGAGTCATAGTCATTGTTCGTTGGGGGCCGCTTTGAGGATACCACGAAAGCTAGCTCAGATGAACCCTTCTTAGATTTCTTTAATGTTACAACCATTGATCGCTTGGGGTAGCATGAAAGTTTGGCTTTGAACAATGATTCCTCACCCACAAATTCATAAATATATTGCGTCTCGAATAGCATCTCCATGAAGTCATGAAATCCTAGCATCTGAAGTATTTCTTCCTCAGTTGTTTGTCACAAAATCCTAGCATCCGCAGTATTTCCTCCTCGGTTGTCAACTATTGGAACCATTGTTTCCTTTGCAAAGAAGAATCTCAACCGTATCGGTTTCCTCAAACAAAAATTAAATGACTTGTGCTTAAACCTCACACGATTATGTGTGTCACCGAAGAACCCGCAAAGCCACACTAATATTGCTTTTGTTAACATCCACACATGACTCCTAAAAAAACACTCAACCTGATAATGATTATCACCAGTCAAAAAAACAGCTGAACAACACAAACTTTGAACTCCTAAAAGATTTCAAAAATTATAGGTTGGCTCTCAAGGCGGCCTCGATAATAATAATATACCAAAAAAAAATACTTGGTCAGTTGAAGTTAGCAATTTCACCATCATGTCGTTCGGGAAGTAGTACTTTTTTGAAATAAATTTAAGTCGCTCTTCATCAGAATTGATGCTGCATCCTTCGAGTTCTTGCCCTTCTTGTGATTCTCAACAAAACAAGGTTTTACAGTTATTGCCATTTTTGCAAAGTGCAAGATCTCATTGCTTACCTGCTACGTAGAACGGGAACAACTTTCCTCTTAGCCACAACACGAAAGAAGATCTCATTGCTTGTCTATTATGCAAAGTGGGGACAACTGTCCTCTACGCCGCAACATGAAAGAAGATCATGTTGCTTTCCTACTACACAGGATGAGGGTGACTTTCCTCTTTGGCACAACATGAATAAAGATTCTGTTGCTCGCATGCTACGCAGGACGGGAACAACATTCCTCTTGGTCACAACAAGAAAGAAGATCATGTTGCTCGTGTGCTATGCAGAATGGGGTTGAATTTTCTCTTGGCTGCTCACCTACTATGCTGAATGGGGACGACTTTCCTCTTGGATGCAACATGAAAGAAAATCCCCTTTACTTGCCTGTTATGCGGGATGAAGATAATTATTTTCTTCTGGAAAATCTCTCTAGCAGAAAACTCCACTCTCCACTTTTCTTCTTTTTTCTCCTTCTTCTTCTCACTTGTGATTCATCCCATCATCCATGTTCTCTATTTATAAGTTTAAGTGGAGGCCTAATATTAAAATAATAATAAAAATAATAAAAATAATAACTAAAATATGCATTAATTCTTGTCATTTCATCTTCTAGCTTTTGGTCTTCCACCATTCTCATTCTAAATTAATATATATATATATATATATATATATATATATATATATTTGTTTCGAGGTATTAAATAAAAATTCTTCATATTATATTCCATAATTATTACAAATTAAATATAGTTAACCTACTTTAAATATACTAAAACTAAATTTCAAACCAGCTTTTAATATCAATATAACCTTCAGGAACAACTTTTAAAACAAAAAGCTGTTGTTAGTATTTTTAAGGAGGGGGATAGGAACACCAAGTTTTTCCATGCATATATCAATTATAGGAGAAGATGTAACACTGTTCACACTATCAAGTCTGCTGAGGGAAAGCATCTCAATGACAATACAACCATTGCTATGGATGATGTATCTTATTACAGAACCCTTCTTAACCAACCCCAAGTGGAGAGAACTCCACTTGATTGTTCTTTTTATGAGGAGGAGGTGCACTTTGTTAATTCTCTTGACTTAATTGTTATTCCTAATGAGCAGGAGATCTGGCAAGCCCTCTCTACCATTGATAGCTCTAAAATTGCTGGGCCTAATGGCTTTACGGCAGACTTCTATAAGAAGGCTTGGAGCATTATCAAAAGGGATGTGACCAGATCAGTACAATCCTTCTTCCAGGGACAGAATATTCCCAGTTATTTCAGCCATTCCAATATTGCTCTTATCCCTAAAAATGCTGCAGCAAGCACTTGGAATCACTATAGGCCTATAAGTCTCTCTTCTGTTATCAGTAAAATCATTAGTAAAATCCTGGTTTTAGACTTCAGCCACACCTGGATAGGATTATAGCCCCTAACCAATCTGCCTTTATTCACGGTCGATCTATTACTTATAATGTTCTTTGAGCACAAGAGAAGTTGTTGGGCTTAGATAAGGCCTGTAGGGGGGCAACATTATCTATAAATTGGACATAAGTAAAGCTTATGACACCATCAATTGGAATTTTCTGCTGGATGTCCTTTCAGATAGGGGCTTCTCTACTCAATTTTGTAGTCTTATAAGCAGATGGTTACACTCAAATAGCAACTCTATTCTCCTTAATGGCCAATCATAGGGTAATTTTTGTGCTAGTAGAGGCTTAAACTAGGGAGACCCTTTGTCTCCTACTCTTTTTATTTTGGATATGGACTACCTTTCTAAAATGTTGAACTCTCGGTCTTATTCACAATACCATCACAGATACCATCAAAGATCTAATCTACATGTCTCTCACCTCATTTATGCTGATGATGTGATCCTTTTTTCCAATGCTCAGATGACAACTGTTAAGAATATTTTGAAGTGCCTACAACTCTTCCAATCCTCTACTGGTATGAGCCTGAATACTTAGAAATGTCATATTCTTTGTCCTAGCAAGATGTCCCTTAGCCACAAGATTTGGATTATGGAGTACACTGGTTTTTCTTGCCCGTCTGGTCCTGTTACTTAACTTGGGGTCCCTCTCCTCAAGGGGAGAGTCAAACAAATTCAGTTTGAATCTATCCTACAGAAAATTCATAATCAACCCCCCAGCTGGTCCCATTCATTTTTTTCTAGTGGGGGGAGGATCACCCTTCTCAAAATTATCCTTACAACATTTCCTTCCTATATCCTTCAGATGAGTACTATGAACAAATCCACCCAGCTGTAGATGGAGAGAACCTTCAATCAATTTATGTGGTCTGGAAAGAGAAAACAAATACATTGGGCTTCCTGGTAGAAGTTGGACAAACCTGATTGGGGTATTGGCTTCAAAGGTTTGAAGCATTTATCCCAAGTGAACCATTGTAAGCTTTGGATAAAATTTAAATCACAGACCTCATTGTGGGAAAAGTATCTAAAAGGCAAGTACTGCAGAGACCTTCACCCTTCTCAGGTTACCAGGAAGTTGGGAGATTCTAAAATTTGGGCTTACATGCTCAAGGCCAGAGCCCAAGCTGAGTCCATGTTTACTTGGGAGCTGGGTTATGGCCATCTTTCTTTCTGGCTGGACAAGTGATGCCCTGAGGACTGGTTACTTCCAGCCCTCAATTGATCAAGATCCATCTCTAAATGTTGCTTACTGCTGGAATAATGGTGTTTGGTCACTCCCAAAATTGCAATCCTTGCTTCAAGCTCCTTCAGCAGATCTGATTGCTTCCATCCCTCTGATCACCAATAGACCTGATAGAGTTATTTGGGCTGCACATAAAAACCAAAGCCTATCTAAAGCCATCTATTCCAAATTGTTACACTGGCAGGCCTCACCTTGGGGTGCTGCTATCTGGAATAAGAATCTCTCTCCTTCTATGTCTTTCTTCTGCTGGGAAACTGTTCCATAAGATTCTTCCTACTGATGATCTACTCAAACTAAAAGGATTGAGAGGTCCTTCCTGCTGTAGACTCTGTAGGAACAGTGAGGAGTCTTCCAGACATCTTTTTTTCCAATGCCCTTTCTCCCAACAGGTGTGGTCTAGCTGTGTTCAGTACTTCAATCTTAATCTTATCTGCTTCTCATGGAACTATATCTGGGACTGCTAGGAGGTTTGGCAAAAAGATAGGGTTGGGAACATTCCACTGATTATTGCCTGGTTTATCTGGAAGAGCAGAAATCTTTCTACTTTTGAAAACACTGATTCTTGTGCCAAGAAAGTGGCTAGACACTGCCTATCTTATATTCTGAAATTGATCGAGTGGAAAGGTTTCTCTAACATCTGCTCCACTCCCTGCTGCGAGATAAGGTTCTCCAATGTCACCACTTTAGTCTACTGGAAACCCCCAACCCCTCCTTTCATTAAGGCTAACACTGATGGAAGTTTCACTTCTCATGGGGTACGGTGTGGGAGGTGTTTTTAGAAACCACTTGGGTGAGTGCTTACTATTCTTCCAAATCCCTGTGATTGCTAAGGATGCATTAGAGGATGAATTTATGGTTGTGTACTGGGCATTCAAAATTGCTTCTTATTACCAGTGGGCTTTTATTATCATTGAAGTAGACTCTTCTACTGTTATTAATTCTATGGATCCTGATGGAACTCTTCCTTGGCACCACCAGCAGTTGCTGACTAAAATAAGCATTTTACAAGACAGATGCAATCACTCCTTCCAGTTCATTTTTAGAGAAGGGAACAAACGTGCTAATTGGCTTGCTAGGAAAGCAATGTCTTCTGAAGCTAGTTTAATTTCTGCCTCCCCTCACTCTCCTTCTTACTGACTGGGGATCAGTTGGACATCCCATATATCTGAATCAATTCAAATCTGTCCTGATGGGCTGCCTGGGTGTTATTGGTTGATATGATCTACCTTGCTTTTTGAGGTTGTTGTTCTTGCTCTTCATCTTATCCCCTTTCTGGGAGGGGTTATTTTTCTGCAGTTGTTGGAAGCTGTCTATACCCTTGGCTGGGTTTGTCATTGTTGTTTCTGTGGGAGATGGTGTGGAGTTGTTTTTGAGTTAGATTGTCCCCTTTGGGCTCTTTGGTGACTTCACTTTTAATTGAACATGTAGGGAGCCTCTTGGTGCTCCTTTTTTTAAATATATATATATATATATATATATATATATATATATATATATATATATATATATATATTAATCATCAATCATATATCATATTAATTACTCATACATCACATTGGTTAATACAACAAAAAAAAATTCTTTCAATGTGATAAATACCGGTCAATCTCAACTCTTATCAGCGAACTCTTGAGAACTAGAGACCTTCAAGTATAACTCCAAGCACCTATGTTTTCTATTTTGCAAATTTTCAAATTAAGGATAGTGAATTTCTATATTTTGTTGTCAATACCTTTCATTCTTTCTCTCTGATTTTATTGCTTCATAAGACTTGAGGACTTCTTTAAATTTTTCCTCACCAGCCTCTATGTTATCCTGGTTCTAATCTGGATGGCATTCCATTGCTTTTGCTCTAAAAGCAGTTTTAATTTCAAGGTCTGAATATGGGTTTTCTCTTGACCTATCGAGGCCTAAAACTGCAAAATGGTGTGACCACATATAATGTCCACTTGGTCTAGGGCCCCTAGGTGCTGCTTTAAAATTAGGTTTACTCTCTTTGAAAGTAGTATCATCCTCCCAATACCAATCATTCCTTGGGGAATGCTGGTAAGCACCAGGTCCTCCTTGATTATGCCAGCTCTCATAAGCCTTTTTAATTTTGCTTCTCTCTCTATTAAACACATTTTGCATGTGTCTTATACGCTCCAGTCTCTCCATTTCTTCCTCTTACTCCTCTTGCATTCTGGTTTTAAATCGTTTCTGAGCTTGCTCACTAAATTTCCTTGAAAAAAGTTGGTATTCTCATCCCACCATGAAGAAGTTGATCGCGATCTCAACTGATTATAGACCCAATCAACAGTCTCCTGCAAACGAGCAGCCGCAACAGTGGAGGCAATGGCACCTATCAATCTGAAGAAGATGATCCCTCAGGAGAGGGAACCCTGCACAGACGTCTCCCACCGATCATGCCCGCCACTGGACTTGCCGCCAGCGGAGGCCATCATCCACAATCAGCTCTTCAGGCGTCGGACTCGCAATCGGAAAAGGGCATGCCTCACTGTTCACCTTGGAGGCCGATACAGGAGTGTCGATCAAAGCTAAAGGAAGGAGGGGAGCCAGAGATCGCTAAAGCTAATTACAGGTCATATATATATATATATATATATATATATATATATATATATATATATATATATATTATGTATGTATGTATGTATATATGTATATGTATATATATATATATATGTATGTATGTATGTATATATCTATATATACATATATATGTATCTATATATATATACATATATATATATATATATATATTTTTAGTAAAAATAAAAGAACTTCATTCATTAAAGAGGTTTAGTACATCTAATGAAAGGGAGCTTTAGAGAGTCCCCAAAAAGTAGCAGCCTTAATGGCTCAGAAGGAGTTACAGAAAAGACAATATTACTATCAGTTGCAGCCTTTTTAGCAAGCCAGTTGGCTGGTTGATTGCCTTCTCTAAAGGTGTGGGTCCATTTGATTTGTAGAAATTCGGATGGAGAAGGGAAGGTTCGCAAAAATAGGTCGGGTTCCATGGTGGAGGAGTAGTGCCTTGCATAATATTCACTACTTGCATAGAGTCGGATTCCGACCAAACATAAGGGAGGTGGAGAGCTTTAGGCGTAGATAAAGCCCGAGAAGGCAGCCCATAATTCGGCCTCTAATGCGAAGAAGCAAAAGTAGGTGATTGGAAAAACCGAAGGAGCTGCCCCAAATTATTTCTACGGACTGCACCAATACCGGCAGAGGATGAAGTAAAGCTTCCATCAATGTTAATTTTTACCCGAGGATAAGAGGGTAGGGACCAATGCGGCGGCACTACACTTTGTTAGGTGCTTGAGGAACTAATTTAGCATTCTTGTTGATGAAGCTACAGCATTTAATCACAGTGGAGTGGACCATACAGCTGAGACTTTCAAATTTAACTTGGTTCCTGGTCATCCAGATAAACCAACAGATTACTAAAGGTATGTAGTAAGAGTGTAGGTTTCTCCGATCCTCCGACAAGCCTCGAAGTCTTTCCAATCATATCTATGTTGAGATAAATGCGATTCTTGAATTACCTCGGTCCAAACCCTGTCGAGAAAAAGCACATGTAAGGAACACATGAGAGAGTGTTTCTTCATGGGAGTGACGGAAACCAACATCCGGAAGCAACTTTAAGACCTTTTAATTTTAAAATGTCATCGAAGGTAACGATTTGTGAAAGAGCCTCCAGCTGAAAAAAGACATAGATGGGGACGGGTTTCTATTCCAAATCTTTTTTCCCTAACTGTATTGAGGCCAACTTTTGTAAATTTGATGAATAACACCATTAAGAGAGGAAGTAGTGGCATGTTTGATCAATAATTTATCAGGACTATTGGGATTAATAGGGATAGATAGTATTTGCTGCACAGTATCTGCATCCACATAATTACCCAGCATCTCAGAATTCCACTTCCCTTGGGTCCAGAAGTCAGACACCTTCAGCTTAGGTGAGCAGTTTGAAGGGGCAGAGATGGGGCCATCGGGTAGCCGAGTATCCAAAAGAAGTGAACACGGCCATCCCTCACCTCCCAAACACGACGGTTGGTTGGCAGTCTCCTAACTTTAAGCAGATTTTTCCAGTGCTTGGAATCCCCCATCTTAGCTTTCACTTCATTAACATGAACTTTCTTGCAGTATTTCTCCTTTAGGTAAATTTCCCACATGGTGTCTTGTTTAACAAATTTAATCCACTGTTTACAATGGAAGAGATGGCTCATTTGTTTGAAGCTTTTAAACCCCAATCCTCCTACCTTGGTAGGCTTGCAGACCTTGTTCCAAACAACGCAATGAGGTTTTTTAAATTGGCCTTCCTAAAGGAATTTGTTGAAAGTAGCCTCCATCATTTTCTGTGTGCTTAGTTTCATGTGAACCATCTGCATGGTATATAATGGGAAAGTAGATAAAATACTCTTCAACAAGGTCAATCTGCCACCATTGGAGAGGAATTTATTGGTCCGAACAAGCTATAGCCGAAGAAATCTTGTTGACAATCTCATCATATTGGGTTTGCTTCTTCTTGCCTTTGATAAGTTGAACCCCTAAATATTTAAGTGGCGAGAGCGACGACGGTGAAACCGATCTGTTCCTTCACCCAGCTAAGTACGCTTGTAGTTATTCCCCACCGGAAATTGACACTTCTTGACATTGAGCTTCGGTCAGACAACTTTAGTAACATGTTCCAGCACCTGCATAATTCTTTTGACAGCTTGTTTACTACCATTAGAGAAAATAATGGCATCATCAGCATAAGCCAAATGGCTTATCAATTGGGAGGAGCTGTGATTATAGTTAAGTTAAGGGTACTTCTTATAGGTAGCATTGAGCACTCTAGAGAAATAATCAAAAATCAGAATGAAGATGGTTGGAGACGAAGGGTCTCCTTGTTTCAGCCCTCTCCCGGCATTAAAAAAACCATGGCTGCTTCCATTCAGGAAAACACCGTACCAAGCTCACGAGAGACACTTCTCGATTAAATTACGAAGGAAGGATGAAAACCCCTAGCCTTAAGGACTCGATCGATAAAACTCCGAGTTGACGGAATCATAAGCCTTGTGGAGGTCGAGTTTAAAAATGAGATTATGTCCTCTGCAGAACCTTATCAATATCAAGCAAAAGCTCTGAGCTAACAAGCGAGTTATCCGTAATATTCACGCCTGCACTGAAGGCGGATTGATTGGCACTAATGAGTTTGTTGAGATGAGGTTGAAGCCTTCCAACAATGATTTTGTTGATAATCTTGGAGAAGGTACTAGTAAGGCGAGATGGGTCTAAAGTCATACCAAGTGGCTTTATGCTTATCTTTGGGAATTAGAGTAATGGTTGTTGCGGTAAAGTACTTTGGTATTTCGGCACCGAGAGAAAAAGAACCTGAGGCTACTGGATGAGGTCGAGCCCACCACATCCCAGCAGAGACAAATAAAAGGTAGAGGTGAACCCATCGAGTCCTGCGGTTTTATTACCATCGATGCTCTTCGAAGCCTTAAGGATCTCATCGGCATCGGGCGGCATGGTGAGATTCGATTGTTGTACATAAGATAGATCTTCACTAAACACCTCCGGTTGGAAAGAATCATTGGCGGAATGTTGAGGCTGCCAAAGGGATTGAAAAAAACTAACAGCATTTTGGGAGATTAAGGCGAGGTTCGGTTATCCGATTGCCCTCTTCATTCTTGATTTTAAGAATAGCATTGATTTGTCTTCTATACTTAATTACTGCATGGAATAATTTAGTGTTCCTATCCCCAAAAAGATGTTTGTTAACAGCAGCTTTCTGTTTAAGTAATAATTCTTCCTCCTCCAAAGAGTTGAGTAGATGAATTTGGGCATCCAGCATGGCTTGAGTATGACCCCCTTCCTGATCATGTAAAGCTTCAATCATCTTGACTTTCTCATCAGCATCTTTGACCCTTTGATGAACATTACCAAAGCATTGTTTATTCCACTGTCTCAGCTGCGAGTGCCACGGCTTCTGCCGGTCTCCAAAGTTTTACCATAGGGTTGGAGTGAAGTTCGGCATGAGTAGACCAAGCAAGTTTAACGGCGACGGAAAAGTGGGGTGTAAGGACCAAACATTCGGAAATGCGAAGGTGGAAGGGTGGGGACTATGATTGAAGGAAATTTGGATGAGAAGAGGGGAGTGGTCGAGAAGTTGTTCTATGTAAATGGTGCACTCGAGTAATGGGGAAGGTATTTAGCCAACAATCATTTAAAAGAATTCTATCGATCCTTTCCAAAAGAGCACCCTCTGCGCAAGTAAAAGGAGTGCCAAAGAAGCACTGCATCAAATAGGCCGAGCACTAGAGATGTTATGGGAGAAAGTGAGCATGGAATTGAGATCGGGTGTTACGCCCTGAGCTTTTCACTTGGGTCTCTAATACTTGTTAAAGTCCCCTCCCACTAACCGGTTATTAGAGATGCTTATTACTAATACTCGGCAAATCATTCCATAAAGTAATTTTGTCACTAGGTTTACTACCAGCATAAACAAAAGTACAATTCCCAACAAAGCTGATCCGGTTCGAAAAGAGGTGTAAAAATTGAGTGTTATCGATAACAATTTGGCAATTTAACTCCTTCCTACTCGGCGACCAAATTTTGTTAGTACGGTTAGAATGAAGCGAAATCTCGAAAGCTCGTTTAATGTAGTGTTAAATATTGTTCCTTACCATTGGTTCCAAAATTGCAATAAGCCACGGTTTATGAGTCCTATTTAGGTGAAGCAATCCGTTAAGGGTGCGGGACCTGCTACACCCCTAACATTCCAACAAAGTAGGTTAATCATGGTGAATAGCTTTACCGGCCCTAGTGAGCCTCAGGTGTTGTTGAGCTTTCTAACCCAATTATATTTGTAGGGGACAAATTCTGCAGCTCCAGTAAATCCTTTTTCCTTCTTCTACTCTTCTGCTGGGACCAAACTTCATCAACCTTATTTGCCATTCCCTCCAGAACAATATGAGTAGGTACATCCATCAACTGGTCCTGTGGAGTAATAAAGGTACCACCAGTCTCAGAACTGAGTGGAATATTTACCCCCTCAGGAGGGCCATCCTTGAGTCTGTGAGAATCATTATCAGCAGGAGCAGTATTGACCAGAATAAGAGGATCCAGAGGAGTGTCATCGGCTTCGGAGCTGTAAGGCTCAAAGTTTTCGATTCTGCTGAAAACATTTCCACGAGGTGCACCGATACCAGGGGATTTCGGTTGTATATGGGAAGGGGTAAGGGAACATTCGTTCCACATCGGCTACCACTGCAAATGCGAACATTCGAAGGCAATTCGGTGACCAATACAATAATTGATTTACGGGTAGGGAGTGAAACGATCGATCGGAATTAGTCTTCTCCTTGCTTGCAACATTGTAAGGTACGAGATCGGGGTGCAATCTAAAGCATTTATCCATAGTATGTCCAAAAATATGACAATGTTTGCGAGTAGAGTGGTGGTATTCCAACACAATAGGTGCGCAATATCCATTGTTAGCGGTACCCGACCAAACACCATCAAGATGAGGTTTGGGTGATGTCCCTTTCCACTAAGAACCTAGCATTAGAAATTCTAGTCACATTTGCAGAAGGAAAGTCAAGTTTAAGAGGCCTACCCATAGAATCAGCAATATCATAGATAATTCTATGATTATTAAAAGGGAGTTTGAGGTTAGGGAGACTAAATCAAACTGGAACTATTGGGGGCTCTTTGGATGGGTCGAAATCCAGAGTCCATTTAAGTAATTTCATGGGTTTGCCATCAATCATAATAACTTTTTTAGAGAAAATGCGTGCATAGTCTTCTTCTAAGGTAAGTTGTAACATGATATGCCTACTTGTCAAATACCCCGATCTTCCAACTCCCTACCAATCTAAAATCATCCACAGCCTTCCTGAGTATATCTAGTTTGGGGTGTCCAAACTGAAATTTGCCTACTAAGGTGAATTTGTAAGGTTCAGATAATTTTGCCATCTCCTCTAAAGTGAAGATTAAAGCTAGCTTGCACGCTTTCTTAGTGCGAACGCCGGATGAACTCACATTCGGCCTTACCCTCAATTGCATCATGATAAATTTGGGGGAAAACCGGTTTGTCTCCGATGGTAGTGCCTCCCTCTTTCCGAACAGTGACTTCGACAAACGTACCTCTTCCCACAAAGTTTGGGTCGGCCCTTGTTAACTCGATCTCCATGCCACCAATGTAACGATAAACACATCCACAAATTTGAAATAAAAAGAACCCAGGAAAGATAAAACCACTTCCCAAGTGAAGAAGGAAGGAGGAAGAAGATAGAGAACACCCAGGCCAACTTCAGCAAGCACCAGAAGAGAGCAGCCGCCAGCCAGCCACCACCTCAGCTCCATGGAAACCCTAGCAGAGCAAGTTCCACTCCAGCCATTTTATATATATATATATATATAAAACGAAATTATAAATAAAAACTATATATATATATATATATATATATATATATATATATATATATTAAAAGGAAAGGCGAGGATGCCCCTACATGTTGAAAAAACAAAAAATAGGTACAAAAATAGGTAGGAGGGCTTGCGGAACTAACAAAAAACAAAAGCTAAAGGCAGCCCCTACCAAGACAAAAACCACCGGGAGAGGGTAACACAATAGTAAAACAAGGTCGGACGGAGTACAAGTGACAAGGCTGAACAAAAGAGGAGCCGAGACAAGACCATGCGGCAAGGCGAAGTTAGTTATTCGGCTCGAGATGAGGGATAGTCGGCGAGATCTCCGGCAATTAGTTGTCCGAGCATTGGAGAAGGAGTGGTGGAAAGAGCAAAATTGGAGGTGAGAATTCCCATGTTAGCAATCCAATCAGTGGCTTGTTCCCCTCACGAAAATGAACCGAAATTGAACTTGCACCTTAGTAGTGAGAATTTTAATCTTATGAGCCCGGAAATTAGCTAGATCCGAGTTGAGGGCATGCACATTATGTGTAGCATATGTTGAAACAAGAGTTATCGGATCCATAGAGTCACATTCCGGAATGAGGGGAGACCGATTAAGGTGGACAACCACCTTTAATGCCCGATAGACGGCTTGAAGTTCGGCATCCAATGCATCACCAGGCAACGATAGGGGCCATAAAATAAAGTAAACAATGACCCATGTGATTTCGAATATGCCTCCAATGCCACCACGAGAAAGTTTGTAGCGGCCATCGGTGTTGACCTTGATCCGGTTTTGGGTGAGAAACCAAGTTACTTTAGTGATCCTGAGGGAGGCGAGTTTTAGGAGAGGAGTTTTGGGAGCAAATGTTGGGGAAGTTCTTAAGTTTGATTAGCTTAAGCACATAGGCTAAACAATGGCTAGTGACAGTTTTAGCATCTTGGGGGATGTTATCAAAAGAAGTCTTATTTCTAGCCATCCAAATGAACCATGCAATGAGTAAAGAGATAGCGAGTAATCCCGACTTTACGCAATCTTGCCGGCAAGTAACCGGATGATTCCACTTTAATGCTGAATAGTATTTAAATTAGTGTCTTGGAGGAGCCGAGTCCAAACCTGCTGGGAGAAACTACGAAGCATAGAACAGGTGGTTGATTGATTCTTCCTCCGAATGACATAACTCTGCGGCAAGAAGGGCCTCTCGATCCCTTGAGTTTAAGGATATCATCGGTGGGAAGGAGATTCTCGAACGGTCTCCAACGAGAATAATGCCATAGAGGGGGATAAGAACTTGTTCCAGCGAGATCTCACCCCGGGGTACACTCTCCCGGTGTACAAGTTTATCATAAATCTCCTTGGAGAAACTTTGGCTTTTGTTAGTTCTACAAATAGTGTCATGCTTGGATGCATCGAATGGTATGGTGTTAACCTTGTTAGGCGAGGAAACGAGTGAGAATGGAGTGGAGGAAAGGGATAGACCGGTGGTCCTCCTCCCGACAATCGGCAACCAAGAGATTAAATTCTCTAGCGAGGAGTGTGTGGTTGGAGCCGGTCATGGGGGCACCATCTGGTCCAACAAAAAGTTGATCTTTCCTTTGCACTAGCTGCCATAAATATAGGTTCTCGGCTTCTCGCTTAATTTTCAACATGGCTTTCCAAATTCTAGAATCACCCATTCTAGCGATAGCCAATGAAGGGTGAATGTGTCTGCAGTATTTACCATTAAGATATAAAGCCCGAAGAGAGGTTTGAGCCACGAAATTAATCCAAAGTTTGCAATGGTTAATTTTGAGAAGATGGCTTAGACACTTGAAGCCTAATCCCCCGGCCACGGTGGTTTAGCCGGTTTCCTCCAAGCAGCCCAATGAAACTTCTTGCCTGTACCAGCCCATAAAAAATGGTTGAAAGCTATTTCCAACTGGGTCTGGGTGCTCTTTTTCATATTAGTCATTTGCATGAGGTAATTTGGTAAAGTAGTTAGAATGCTTTTAAGCAAGGTAATCCTCCCTCCAGTAGATAGGTATAGGTGAGTCCAGTTAGATAAGTAGTTACAAATCCTTTGTTGGACCTCATAAAAATGGTTTTGCTTGCTTGCACGGTGCTTAGATGGACCCCAAGGTACTTGATAGGAAGGATGGTCTTTGGAGAACCACGTGTGATTTAGAATCCGGTGTTTTGCTTCACGGGACACCCTTTTGGAAAAAAGGATCTGACATTTAGCTTTATTAAACTTTAGCCAGGATTGATTTTGAAACATTTGGATGCAGTTTTGAATATATTTAACAACCTTCTTGGATGCATTGGAGAAAATCATGAGGTCATCTGCATAAATCAGATGAGAAATAATGATATTTGAACTGTGGTGAAAATTTACCAGGGGGTGATGCTTGTATACTTGGTTGATCATAGAAGAAAAATAATCCATTGCAATAATAAAGAGAGTTGGGAGAGGGGGTCCCCTTGCTTCGGACCCACAGTAGCAGTGAAGGGTCCCCAGACTTGAACCATTAATCAGAATGGAATGGGAGTTATTGTGAAACCATCTATGGATCAGGTTGCAAAAGTTGGGGTTGAAACCTTTGGCTGCTAAGACATCCAAAATGAAGTCCCAATTGATTGTGTCATAAGCCTTTTGGATATCAAGCTTGTAGATTAAGTTTCCCCCCCTGCATTTCTTGTTGATGTCCAATAACATCTCATGAGCTAACAGAACATTATCAGAAATAGATCTACCTTTAATGAAGGCGATCGATTTAGGTTAATGATCTTGTTAAGGTGAGGTTGAATCCTTAGGACCGGGATTTTCTTGAGCACTTTGCGATCACGAAGTCGGGTTTATAGGCTACAGGCCGGTCCAGGTGTTCAATTCATTGTGTTTAGGAATCAGCACAATGGTTGAAGAATTAAAATAATAAATCATATCTTTGCCAAGGAAGAAGGCTGGTAATGGCATTGGTAATTTCGGATTTGATAATGGGCCAAGCTTTCTTGTAAAAATGCGGTAAAGCCATCCGGCCCTGCTGATTTCTTCCTGTCGATGCTCTTAATAGCCTCCCAGATTTCAGCCTCAGTAGGGGGCTCAGCTAAGGGTAGTGCATTAATATACTGGTAGTGTTCATCAAGAATGTTGGTGGAAATATTATCTCTATCAGGGTTGTTAGAAGAAAGAAGTTGCTGAAAGTGTCTAAGAGCACTTCTGCCAATGGTCATAGTGTCAGTTAGCCAATTTCCCTCATCATCCTTAATGCTATGAATGATGTTACAACTCCTTTTGTATTTGATATAAGCATGGAAGTATTTTGTATTTGTCCCCCTACGAGAAATGTTTCTGTTGAAGCTTTTTGTTTCAAGTACATATCTTGTATGTCAATGGCATTGGATAAATGAGCACGAGCGACCACTAAAAGATCAGAATCTGCACCTCTTAAGACTTGTTGTTCCATTCTAATTACCTCCTTTTCAGCATCCATCACAGTGGAGAAGACATCCCCAAATTCAGACCAACCCCAATGCTTGAGAGCCTTGCTGGTCTTCAGATGTAACAACCCCAGTTTAGTCCAAGGATCAGGATGAACCTCCCCCCTGCCTTGTAGGAAAATCGGATTAAGAAACTTGGGGTGGGTGGACCAAAAGTTTTGGTATCCGAAAGGGGGTGGAGAATGCGTGGGGGGCAGCGAGAGATGGTGAGTAAAAGTGGTCTATGATCGAACAAAGAAAAGGGAGATGGGTAATGGAAGTGAGGAGGAAATTGGAGTGCCAAGCTTCATTAACCGGGAACCTATCTAGCCTTTCCCGGATTTGGCCTCTCTTCCGGGTAAAAGGATGTCCCTTATAACCTAGGTCGAAGAGGCCGAGAAAGGTGAATGTTATCCTTAAAAGAGTTGAAGCTGGCTAGGGATGGGAGGCCTACCCCCAGATTTTTCAGCTGGGGTGGCAATGGAGTTAAAGTCACCCCCCACCAACCAGGGATGATCAATAGAGCTGCTGAAAGAGATGAGGATGTTCCACAAGTCAATTTTATCTTGTTTCTTGCAACCAGCATAGATGAAGGTGGCACAAATTTTGTGATTAGCAAATTGGAGAGATAGGTGAAGAAATTGGTAGTTGTCCATGAGAACAGACCAAGTGACCTCGGATCTGCAAAGAAGCCGGATCTTATTATTTATATTGGAGTGTAAGGTAAAGCTTGGGAATTTTTTTAGAATTTTAGATGGGTTTTGATGAACCAAGGGTTCCAAAATAACAATACACCAAGGGATGTGTTTTTTGTTTAGGTTGATGAGTCTTTTTAGGGATTGGGGGCAAGCAATCCCCCTAATGTTCCAACAAAGGAGGTTTATCATGAGAATTAGGAAGGGGGGAGGGGGGAGGGGGAAGAGGATCTGTGGGAGCTAGATCTAGTTCTTCCCCTAGTAAGAGGGGGTAGGGGAAAAATCCACGAAGGTTGAGTTTGAGGGTATTGAGGTTTTTGTAATTCAGATCTATTCTTTTTCTTTTTTTTGGGAATATAAATCTCCCATTCTTCCTCCATAGAATCATTAGTGGTCTTAAGCTTATTAGGGGAGGGGGGGAGAAAAGTGGATGTAGGATTGTGGGAAGGACCTATGTGTGGGGTGATTTTTGGTGGTGGAAAAGCGGGGGCGAGCGGTATGGTTGGGGGATGTGGGGAAGCCCGATGGGGTGGCATTGGGAACAATAGGAGGGGGAGGGGGATGCAGCGTGCCCATGGGACCACTGGTGTGAAAGGGGTAGGAGATTAGTGGTAGCCACATTAATGCGGGAGCTGGAATCGGTCCTGAGTCGAGCGAGTAGATCTCTCGATAGGTGGATGCGGCTTAAAACATTTGTCGGTGGTATGAACAAACGATGCACGAGTGTGTGCAATAGTAGGGTCTTTGTTGCATGATGACCTCCTCGCCGGTGTCCCTCTTCGACGAGAACCCACCTGGATTTTGTGAACTTCGGGGAGGGTTATATCCATCTCAATTTGTATCCTTGCATATTCGGGTTTAGTCCTATGTAGAGATGTTGGGTCCAATCTTAGAGGGGTCCCGATGGCCCTCCCAATCCGAAAAAGAGTCTGCTTGATTAAAATATACGTAAGGAAGGGCGGGGAGTTTAAACCGAATGGGGACTATGGGGGGCTCTTTACTAGGATCAAAATCCGGGGTCCATTTTAGAAGCTTCATTTCCATTCCTGCTATGGTGACAACTTGTTTGGCAAATAATTTGGCATAGTCTTCCTGCGAACTCGGGCTTATAAGAAGGTGTCTCCCATCTAATAATCCAAGCTTCCAAGTCTTCTTTGAAATTAAGTGATTCGAAGAAGTTTTTGACCAGCTCCATCTTGGGATGGCCTAGAGCAAATTTTCCTATGAAAGTGAGTTTCACTTCCTCATTAAGAGATTGTAGCTCCTGGGGGTGAAGAAAACAGCAGGGAAACCATCTTTAACACCAAGTGGTTTGATGAAAGGATAGGTTCCCTTCCCAGCAGCAGCATCATGCATGGATTGAGGGAAAACCAAAGAGGCAGAATCAAAGGTACCAGAGCCGCGACCAACAGCCCCAGCATAAGAAATTTTAACCCAGTCCAGATTAGTTTGGATGCCAATAGGGGTTGTCATGGGAAACAAACTCACCTAGCGAGCAGCAGCCACTTGAAAAAAAAAAAGAACCAGAACCAGAAATATGTCACCAGGAGAGCCAAAGAAGCACAGGTCCAGAATGCCAATGTAACAGTAAATTTAAACCAAGAAAAGCCCGGAAGATGGAAAACGATCCGACGGGCGCGACCTCAGAAGTCTCACAAGCCAGAAACCTTCACGAAGCAAAGAGACCCCCTTACCTTGGCCACCGACCGACGGAGCGCCGCCAGCAGTGGTAATGCACGGAACCACTAGCAGAGCAGGAAAGTCCTCGGCCGCCATATATATATATATATATATATATATATATATATATATATATATATATATATATATATATATATATATATATATATATATATATATATATATGCGGTCCAACCGGGACCACTTCGGACCCATAAGCCTCACATCGGTTATAAACAAGGTCATTAGCAAGATTATAGTGGCAAGGCTCCAACCCCATCTCGGTAAAATCATTTGTATGAACCAATCGCTTTTGTGAAGGGGAGGACAATTTCGGATAATGTGTTATTGGCCCGGGAGATGCTCTATGATCTCAATAAAAAATGTAGGGGGAAATCTAATTTATAAATTGGACATTAGAAAAGCCTATGATTCCATCGCTGGGAGTTCATCAATGAGGTTCTCTCGGCTAGGGGCTTTTCGAAGTTTTCTGTCGCATGGTTCAAAGATGGCTTAGAAACAATTCCCACTCTATCCTCATAAATGGCACTAGTCGGAACACTTTCACTCGCAACCAGGGGGCTTAAACAAGGGGACCCCCTATCCCCAACCCTATTTATTCTAGCTATGGATTACTTTTCCCATATGCTTGAATAATCTCCAAACCACTCACAAGCATACCGGATATCACCATAAATCTAACATAATGGTTTCCCACCTCATATATGCTGATGATGTGATAATTTTTTCTAATGCCTCCAAGGAGTCGTTAAACACACCTTCGAGTGCATCCAACAATTTCAACGACAATCGGGACTCATTTTCAACCCTTCTAAATGTCGATTCTTTTTCCCCGTGAAGATCTCACCTGAAATAAAAAATTGGATTCTCACCTACCTTGCTTTTTCTAGCACACGGCTACCTATCAAGCATTTGGGAGTACAACTTAATATAGGAAGAGTCAAACAGACCCACTTTGATGAAATCCAGCATAAGATCAGCACTTACCTTTCTAACTGGACTCACATCTATCTTTCAAATGGTGGAAGATTGACATTGCTTAAGAGCATCCTAACCACTCTACCCTCCTATGTTATGCAAGTGACCACTATGAAAAAGAGTACTCAGAACCGAGTTTGAAAGAACATTTAACCATTTTCTGCGGGCGAGGAACGAAATCAAACTCACCTGGGCTTCTTGGCAAAGGATGGCCGAACCCACTCGGGCGGGTGGTCCGGGCTTCAAAGGGATCCGGCCAGATTATCACCGTTAATCTTTGCCGGTCGTGGATCAAATTCGGAACTCGAAGACTCTTTGTGGGCACACTACCTTCTTGGAAAGTATTGCGGACACACTCACCCTTCCCGGGTCCCCTCCAAGGTCGGTGACTCCAAACTTTGGAGAGCTCTTATAAAGAACGAACCCCGGTCGAACAACGAGTACCTTTGGAACCCGGGTCGGGGAAATCTCGGTTTTTGGCTTGATCATTGGTGCCCTCCGGATTGGCTACAACCTCTCACTCCACCCACCAACCTTAATCGAAAGTTGCTGATTCGTTGGAATGGGGACGAATTGGTCCTTGCCATTTCTCCACAACATCCCGGAAGCTCCTTCTGCCGGAAAGTTGCCACTATTCCTTTCAACGGATCCAATCCGGATTCTCCCGTTAGGAAGGCCCTTCACAACCAAAGCTTCTCAAAGGCTATTTACACTCAACTCTATCGGTGGGAAGCTATTCCTTGGAGTGATCCGATCCGGAACAAGTACCTCTCCCTCTCATGAACCTCTTCGAGTGGAGACTTTTCAAAAATCTTCTCCCCATCGACAACATCCTTAAGTTAAGGGACTTAGGGGCCCTTCTTGCTGTAGTTTGTGTCATATGGAGGAAGAAACTATCAATCATCTTTTCTTTGAATGCAAGTTTTCTAAGGAGGTGCGGACTCGACTAATCCCTCGATTTAAATTGAATACCCTCCATTTGCAACGGCATCATCTTCTCACTCGTCGGATCGAATGGCATCAGCGAGGAAGCTGGAGCTTTACCCCTACTCATTGCATGGTTCATTTGGATGGCAAGAAACAAGGCTATCTTTGAGGGAGCCGCCACTCGAGCTAATCTTGTTGCCGAAGCTGCATATCTTATCTCCATAAACTTATTAGCCACAAGAAGTTTCCAAATATTTTTAAAGCTAGCCAACCCTTGAACAACCGACTCCCTAAAATTCTCACCATCACTGGTCTCCTCCACCCAGCAACTATGTTAAAGCAAACACCGATGGCTGCTACACCACGCGATGCTCGCAGTGTGGGTGGTCTCTTCGGGAACCACGAGGGGGCTCGCTCGTGATCTTCCATGCCCTCATTACTCGCTGCCGATGCTCTTGAAACCAAACTTATAGCTGCCTACTGGGCTCTGAAATTAGCTTTGATCTTCAATTGGAGGAATTTAATCATTGAGGGGGATTCTCAGGAGATGATTAATTTGATTGATAATGGAACTTTAACCACTTGGACCCACTCACTTTGTATCCAAAAAATTCTTTCCCTCACTAGTCAACTAAAGGCCACCTTCACTTTTATTTTCGAGAGGGAAATAAGCCGGCGACTAGCTTGCAAGAAGCTGGATCCCTTTCCACTAGAGTGACCCTCTCAACTATTCCCCCGCTCATCTCGGAATGCTGGAGGCTGGTGATCTCTTATCCGTTCCCCACTTAAGGATTGACAATGGCCACTCTTTGTTATAACAGCATTGACTGTGATGGTTTTGGTTGTTGGGGCTGTTGCTCATTGGGTTCTTTTTGGTGGCTATATTTGCTCCAGGAGGTCTCATGTTTCTTTGTTATCCCACTGGGCACACTATCTGTGGCTGAAGGTTCTCATGATCTCCTTACTGTGAGGGTTAGTTTCAGTAATTTATAGATTTCCTTGTATCTAATAGAGTTGTTTTTATTTTAAGTTGATTCTGTTTTGTGATTGGGGATCCCCATAGGGCTTCAAAATGTATTTTGTTACTTGTTTGGTGGGGACCCCTCTACTTCAACTTTTGTAACCCCTTTTTATTTACTAATCAACATGCGAGGAGCCTATGTTGGCTCCTTTTCTCTCAAATATATATATATATATATATATATATATATATATATATATATATATATATATATATATATATATATGCATATATAAAAAACCATGGTGGTGGCGGCTGTAGGTGCTCTGCTAGGGTTTCTATGGAGCTAATACACAGAGGTGGTGGCGGCGCTGCTTTGCTAGTGAGGAGGAGAGTAGCTGGGTGCAAGAAGAAGGCTTTCCTTTTGTGGTCTTTCTCTGGTTTTGGAAGGGAAATTAGTTTTTCTCCCTTCCGGGTGTTTGCTTATTTGAATTTTTCTTGTGATTTCTTGTTTCATTGGTGATGGCTACGACACTTACTAGTGTCGATCCACATTTTGTTGGAAGGGGCACGTTCTTTGAAGTGATAGTTAGAAAAGAAGGAGGTACCACCATTGGAGACAAGTTAGTTTTTCCCAAGTTGTTTCATGATGCGATGGAAGGTAAGGTAGAGTGTGAATTTATTAGAAAGTGTACTAAAAATGTTGGCAAGCTTGCTCTTATCTTTCTCGAAGAGGAGATGTTAAAGTTATCCGAACCATACGGATTCACAATGGTGGGAAAATTCCGGTTTGGACATCCCAGACTTGACATTCTTAGGAAAGCTATTAATGACTTCAAATTGGTGGGCGAGTTGGAAGATTGGGGTCTTTGACGGTCGCCATATCATGTTACGGCTAGCTTTGGAAGAGGACTATGCTCGGATTTTCTCAAAAAAGGTAATCATGATAGATGGGAAGCCTATGAAACTACCGAAATGGACTTTAGATTTTGATCCAACAAAAGAACCTCCAATTGTTCTGTTTGGTTCAGCTTACCCAACCTGAAACTTCCTTTCAACAATCATAGGATCATCTATGACATTGTCGACTCTATGGGCGAGACCATTAAAACTTGATATACCATCGGCTAATGCTACAAGAATTTCAAATGCAAGATTTTTAGTGGAAAGGGATATAACTCGACCATACATTGATGGGGTTTGGCTTGGTACGGCCAACAATAGATACTGGCAACCTATTGTAATGGAATACCAACCATTATATTGTAAACAACGTCATCTTTTTGGCCATACAATGGAGCAGTGCTTCAAACTACATCCTGAACTCAGACCATATAATGTTGAGAAGAAAGGCACAAATAATATGGAGAATACTTCCACTATTCAAGTAATACACAATCACCACACTCCAATTATTCCTTTTATTCCTGCTCAGGTTATAACTACAGTATATATCGAACACAGGAAGGATGGGGCTCCTAGCTGGTTTTGACCTCTCAATTTCTTGGGAAATATGCTTGATCAAGCTATTGAGATAAGAGACCCCACGATAAAAGTCCCTCACTCCGGGTTAATCGTTGAAGAACCCCTACTACTTTTGTACGGGAACTACCCGACGGTTCTGCCTGCGAGTGGTACCTTTGCTTACTCCCATAGAGCCTACTGATAAATACGGTGTTACTTCCCCCTTCGAACCTATAACGGGTGAGTCGGCCCAAATTATACTCTCCGAATTGAATAATGAAGCGAAGGAGCATGGTCCATGCAAAAGAGTAGAAGAAGGAGGAAAGATCTTATGGAACTACAAAATTTATCACAAGATAACATCATTGGTATGGGTCGATCTTCGGCCGCTCCCCCTAGGCTTACTAGGGTCGGTAAGGCACTCCATCATGATTAATCTTCTCTGCTGGAATGTTAGGGGTGTTGCGGGTCCCGGCACCCTCGACGAGTCGCTACATTTGAACGAGGACTTATAAACTTTGGATTTTTGCTCTCTTAGAGCCTTTGGTTCACACTAATATTACTAAAATTACAAAAAAATTCCCGGGTTTTCACTTCCAATCAAAGCTGTAATAATAAGATTTGGGTTTTTACCGGAAAAGAATTGCATTGTACTACTCTTATTGATAACTATCAAGCTGTTACACGTTCAATTTGGGTTAGATCGATTCCATGGCTGTGCCACTTTCTTATATGCTTGGTCGTTCTTCCATTGATGGATCTAATCTTTGGGCTGAAATTTGCGGCATCGATTGCTTCTAATCCCTCAAATTGGTTAGTGGGTGGGGACTTTAATTGTATTAGAGACCCTAGTGAAAAAAAGGGAGGCGGAACCCCGATCTCCAAACTATGATGCAATTCTCTCACAATATAACCTCTGTTGGGCTTTTGATTTGGGATTCATTGGATCCCCCTTCACTTAGCAGAGAGGCAAACTAATGGAGAGACTGGATAGAGTGCTAGTAAATGATTCCTGGTTGAACACTTTTCCCATCACCCAAGTACTTCATCCGCATAGAGCTACTTCGATCATTCTCCATTATTGATTCGGATCTCCTTCGATACTCATACGGGACACTCTCCCTTCGATTTCTAAACATACGGTGTGATCATCCCACCTTTACCGGAAGAGGTCGAGCACTCTTGGAAAGTACACGATTGTCATAATATCAATCCAATTATCGGACTTTGGAGGCGCATAAGAATGCGGCATTTCATTTCGGGTATTGGAATAAGCACACATTTGGCGATGTGTTCCAACAAGTCGGGGATGCTTGAAATAAAAGTCCAAGCTATTGGAGGCTCGACGGATTTTGGGAGAGATTCGGGAGCGAGAATTGTTGATTGCTCATTCTCGACTTGCACAAGCTTTAGATAGAGAAGAGAGTTTTCTGCAACAAAAAGCTGCTACCACAAGGTCTCTTTTTGGGGATAGAAACACTAAGTATTTCCATGCTATGATCGAACACGGGAGGAAGATAAATGCTATTCTCGGAATAAAGGATTCAGTCGGTAATTGGGTTACGGACCCCACTCTCATCTCTAATAGTGCTATTCAGCACTTTCAACTACTATTTGCTTAACAACCTAACACCTCCCGGTGTCTATATGGAGAAGTTTTCTCGAAAATTTTAACTATGCCAATCGACTTAATCGACTTTCATTCTCGATGCCTTGGAAATTCAGAATGCTTTAAAGAATATTGATGGTAACGGGACAGCTGGTCCGATGGCTTTACTTCCAATTTTTACCTCAAAGCTTGGGATATTGTGGGACAAGACATCATAAAGGCTGTTCAATCTTACTTCTTAAGGAGTGATTTACCTAAATACTTTGCTGCCACTAGTATTGTCTTGATCCCCAAAGATAATCATAAAACCAACGTGGCTGATTTCGAACTATCGGCCTAACCTCCACTTTCTCTAAACTAATCGAGCAAAATTATTGTTGGAAGATTACAACCACATCTCGATCAATTAATTAGCCCTAACTTAATACTGCTTTTGTACACGGTAGATCCATTGTTGACAATTGCTTACTTGCACAAGAGTTATTACTTGATCTTGATAACGAGTGTAGGGGACAGAATTTAATCTTAAAGCTGGACCTTAAAAAAGCTTATGATACTATCACTGTGGAGTTTATTGATATGGTACTTAAAGCTCATGGTTTTAATCCTTCCTTACTGTCATTTAATACGAGAGATGGTTAGCTAATGCTTATTATAAGTATTCTTCTAAATGGTAACAATTTGTGGTTTTTTCAAGCGAGGAAGGGGATTAAAGCAAGGGGATCCACTTTCCCCTACTATATTCATTTTAGCTTTTGACTATTTCTCTAAAATTCTAAATGCTGCACATCTCCATTACCCTTATCTCAACTTCAAAAATGGAGCCTCTCGATGCATCGGCCATTTGTCCTATGCTGATGATATTATCATCTTCACCAATGGGTGTAAACAAGCTTTAAGGAAAACATTGTTATTAACTAATCACTTAGCCATGGTTGCTTGGAGTTGGAGCTTAATCACAAGAAATGTCAATTTTTAGGCGGTAAAGGCTTTAAACATCAACGATAGATGAAGGATGTAGCGGCTTCTCTGCAGTGATCTCCCTACGAAGTACCTAGGTATACGGTTAATGAAAGGAAGGAGAAAACGATCACGGTATGATGGGGTGGTACGAGAAAATTACCTCGACTTTAAAGCTGTTGGACCAATACTTTCTTGTCTCAATGGGGGTAGGCTAACCTTGCTAAAAAGTATCCTTGCAACTTTTCCTCTTTATAATTTGCGAAATGATAAGGATGAAGAGAAGCACCCGAAGATGATTGAAACAATTTTCAACAAATTCCTTTGGGAGGGCCAATACAAGCAACCCCATTGGATCGTGTGGAATAAAGTTTGCAAACCTATCAAGGTTGGTGGGCTGGGATTCAAATGCTTTCAACAAATGAGCCAAGCTTGTTTTACTGCAAACAATGGATTAAGTTCGAACAACAAGAGACCATGTGGGCTACTTATTTAAAGAACAAGTCTATCTGTGGAAGTCCCATCCCAATCTTTGTCTTGCCCAAAATGGGGGATTCCAAACACTTGGAAACATTTGCTTGAAAATAAGAGATATTGCTAATCGGTTTTTCTGTGGGAAGTTGGAAAGGGGAAAATTAATTTCCAATATGATAAGCTGGACTATGGGTAACCCTTTAACCTTCACTGCTTGCATTTTGACACACAACTTTCGGTTTCAGATTTCGGATTGAAGATCAATGGAATACCAACTTACTTAGAGAGGTGATGGATGAGGAGAGTGTACGACGGATACTTCATATACCAATTGATTCAACCAAAGCTGATAGGATTGTTTTGAAACAAACTACCAATCAATCATTAAACAAGATGATTTACTGAGCTCCTTTAATTATTGGCCAGACACTAGTTGGGGAAAGAAAATCTGGACAGACAGGCTATCTCCATCAATGTCCTATTTTTGCTGGCGACTTTTTCATAAATACCTCCCTTTGGATGACATTCTGAAGCTAAAAGGGTTAAGAACTGCCTCTAGATGCTGGTTATGCAAATCCCATGAAGAATCTTATCCCACCTTTTCATAAGTCGTGAAGTCTCTAATCGAGTTTGGAAGGTCGTACTAATGCATTTCAATTTATTTCATCTAAAATATAAGCTGAGTCACTTGTGGAGGCTTGTCGGGAGGATTGGAAAAATGAAAATTGGTTTCGGAGTTCCTATGGTTATCTTTTGGTTCATATGGATGGCTAGAAATAGAGTAAAGTTTGATAATAAACTTGCTTTTATCAATCAAATTGTGGCTAGTTGTTGTAGCTTCTTGAGTAAGCACTCATTGTTAGATGTCCCACCTAAATGCAAACCTATTTTGCTTGAAATGGTTCCCTCCTTCCTTGCCATGGATAAAAATCAATATTGATGGTAGCTATACTCCTTCATCCGTTGGTATTGGAGCTGTGTGTAGGAATTCCTTGGGTCAATTTTTGTGGTGCTTCATGATACCCATTATTTCGTTTCAGCTACGGATTACGAGATGCAAGTTGCTTA
This sequence comes from Papilionanthe hookeriana x Papilionanthe teres, assembly GCA_022702705.1. Classification (NCBI taxonomy): domain Eukaryota; kingdom Viridiplantae; phylum Streptophyta; class Magnoliopsida; order Asparagales; family Orchidaceae; genus Papilionanthe; species Papilionanthe hookeriana x Papilionanthe teres. Next base: position 155,185,665 of record CM040424.1, read on the forward strand.
TTGGGCTTTGCTAACTCGTTAAAGCTCTAAATTACAAGTTTATCTGGATTGAATCCGATTCCAAGTCATTAGTTAACATTTCACAAGGTCTTTCATCTCCTCCCTGGCGAGTTGGTTTACTTGTTCGGAAAAATTATCCATATCTCCAGCAACTTAACTTTAAAATGGTCTCATATATATGAGAAGGTAACCAACTTGACTAATTGGTTGGCCAAAAAGGCTACATCCACTAGTACCATTTCTTTTTCGCCACACCTTTTGGGCCTCTTGAGCCTTTACTTTTTGGTGATCTCAATGATATCCCCTACATTAGATGTATGTAACTCTCTTATTTAAATGAAATTTCCTTTTTGTGGCAAAAAAATATATATATATATATATATATATATATGCATATATAGGTATATATATATGCATATATTGGTATATACATATGCATATATGGGTATATACAAATGCAAATATGGGTATATAGATATGCATATATATGTATATAGATATGTATATATAGTTATTTTTTGGGTTATTGTTTTCTCTTTGGTTATACTTTTTTTGGTAGGAATGTGCAGTTTTTACAGGGATATGGTGTGGAGTTGTACTGGGTTTTGTTTTGCTCCCTTTGGGGCAGCCTTTTGTAACCCCTTCTTTTATTAACATGTATGGAGCATTTTTACTCCTTTTTAAAAAAAAAATGTATATATAGTTATATACATATGTATATACATATAGATACATACATATTTACATATAGATACATACATATGTACATATAGATACATACATATGTACATATAGATACATACATGTGTATGTACATATAGATACATACATATGTATATACAAATAGATACTATCTATTTGTATATACATATGTATGTATCTATATGTACATACACATGTATGTATCTATATGTATATACATATATATACCTATGTATATACATATAGATACATACATATGTCTATACATATAGATACATACATATGTCTATACATACATATGTATATACATATGTATGTCTCTATATGTATATACATATGTATGTATCTATATGTATATACATATATATACCTATGTATATACATATAGATACATACATCTGTCTATACATATAGATACATACATATGTATATACATATAAATACATATGTACATATATATAGATACATATTTATATACATATAGATACATATGTATTTTTTTTAAAAAAAAAGAAGCTACATTAGCTCCCTAAATGTTACTTGAATTGTAAAAATACAAAGATAACCCATTGGGAGTCGATTGATACACCCCACAACTCTACACCAAAAAGGAAGGATAGAACTTAAAACAGAAGCCAAACCGAGACAGGAGAAGAAACATCCCCTTGACAAAGCAGATTGAACAAAATAAGCAAAACAATGAGATCAACGTCAATAAGTTAAATGACCAGACCATATTGCTAATAATTGATTCTGAGGTGGGGACATGCCATATGATCACAAGCAAGAAGGAAGGAGAGGGGGGAGGAGGTAAATTATATATTTTACTGGTGCAAGAAGACTTAGCTTCCCTAGCAAACCAGTTTGCTGGTTTGTTGCCCTCTCTAAATATGAACTGAAATTAGTAGTAGCAGTTGCCCTTGTAAGAAGAAATTTTATCCATCCACTGCTGGAGGTGCCAAGGGAGGGAGTCAACAGCTTCAAGTGATTTAAAAAGGTTGGAAGAATCAACTTCAACAATAAGAGAAGACCACTGAAAATGTGCAGCAACCTTGAATGCCCGATAAACAACAATGAATTCCGCCTCTAAAGCATCCACAACAAGAACATGAATTTGGAAGAAGATCGGGCACTTACCCCTATGATTTCGAAAACTCCCCCACACCCGGCTCCCGAGGGAGAAGCTCGCCATCGTATTAGCCTTGATAAAGGGGAAGATTAGGTTTTTCCAATCCACAAGGGTAATGGCAAACTGCACCCTCCCAACAGCAGAAGGGAGAGAGCAGAAATTAGGATAACCTTTCCATTTAACTAACTTAGCAAGGTAAGTTAAACAGTTTCTAGCCACTTTTTTGGAACAAGGGGTAGTATCATCAAAGGTAGATTGGTTCCTGCACATCCATATAAACTAAGCAATGATAAGTGGGACATCCCCCAAATTGGCTTCCCTCCAAACTCCCCAGAAGCTGAGAGGATCTTCCAAGAGAAACAAATAAGATTCATCTTGAAGTATCTAATGCAATAAGACCACACTTGTTGAGAAAAAGAGCATTCAAGAAAAGGTGGTTTGAGGATTCCTCACTATTACTACATAGCCTGCAGTAAGATGGTCCCCTCAAACCTTTTAACTTGAGGAGATCATCAGTGGGGAGAACTTTGTGAAGCAACTTTCAGCAAAAAAAGGACATGGAGGGAGAGAGATATTCGTTCCATATAGCAGTATCCCTAGGAGAAGCTTGCCACTCGAACAGTTTGGAGTATATGGCTTTAGATAAAATTTGGGTTATTTAAGCTGCCCTACTGATACTGTCAGGTCTGGAGGTGTTCAGAGGCATAGTGGCAACCATCTTAGTAGAAGAGGCTTGAAGCGAGGAGTTGATCTTGGGGAAAGAACATTCTCCATTGATCCAGCAGATCAACAACTTTCAGTCGAGGGTTTTTAATAACATTAGGGACTGGCAGAGTAACCAATCCTCAGGACACCATTTGTCCAACCAAAAGGATATCTGACCAGTGCCCAGCTCCCAGGGGAACATCTTGCTTACTTGAGGTCTAGCCTTAAGCATGCTAGACCAAACTCTAGAATCCCCCATTTTCCTGGATACCAGTGTAGGGTGAGTATCTTTGCAATACTTGCCTTTCAAAAATTTAGCCCAAAGAGAGTTCTGAGACTGAAATTTTATCCAAAGCTTACAATGGTTAACATGGGTGATCTGATTCAGGCTCTTGAAACCAATACCACCAGCCCATTTAGGTTTGGCAACCTTTTGCCAAGAAGCCCAACGGATTTGCTTCCTCTTACCAGACCACATGAATCTATTAAAAATTCTCTCCAACTGCAGTTGGGTAGATTTTGTCATGGAAATCATCTGGAGGGTGTAAGAAAGAAAAGTGGTGAGAATGCTTTTAAGAAGAGTGATCCTCCCTCTACTAGATAAAAATGAGTGGGATGAGCTGGATAATTGATTATGAATCTTCTGCAAAATTAAGTCAAAATGAGTTTTCTTTACTCTACCCTTAAGGAGAGGAACACCAAGGTCTATTAATAGGCCAGGGGGACTTCTGAAACTAGTGAATTCCAGAAGCCAAGATTTATGGCTAAGAGACATTCTTCTTAGATGGCACTTCTCATCATTGAAATTCAAGCCAGAGGAGGATTGGAATTGCTGGAGGCATTTTAGAATATTCTTGACAGAATTTTTCTGGGCATTGGAGAAGATCATCACATCATCAGCATAGATGAGGTGAGAAATGTGTAGGTTGGACTTGTGGTGGTATCTGTATTGATGCTGGGAGTATTCAGGAGAATTGAGCAATCTAGAAAGGTAATCCATGGCCAAAATGAAAAGAGAAGGAGACATTGGGTCTCCTTGCTTAAAACCCCTAGAAGCACCGAAATTTCCCCAAGATTGACCATTAATGAGGATAGAATGGTTGTTTGAGTGGAGCCATCTATAAATGAGATTGCAAAAATAACCACAGAATCCCCTAGCAGATGGCACATCCAGCAAAAAATCCTAATTAACTGTGTCATAAGCCTTACTGATATCCAACTTATAAATGATATTACCCCCTCTACAGATCTTATCCAAATCCAACAACATTTCTTGAGCCAGCAACACATTGTCAGTGATAGATCTACGATGCACAAAAGCGCATTGGTTGGGTGAAATGATTTTATCCGAAGAGGTTGCGATTCGGTTACCGGGATCATACTAATGAGCTTGCGATGATGAAGTGAGGCTTATAGGCTCGTATCGATTCCGGGAGTTAACATTAGCGTACTTAGGGATTAAGACAATGTTGGAGTGATTGAAGTATTGTGGAATGTTTTGTCCCTGGAAGAAAGACTGGATTGACCCGACCACATCTAGTTTGATAATACTCTAGGCTTTCTTATAGAAATCGCAGTGAACCCATCGGGACTCGCTTGCTCGGAACTATCAATGGTGGAAAGGGCAGCCCAAACCTCCTGCTCATTGGGAATATTACACAGGTCAAGATTGTTGATAAACTGGACTTCCTAATCAAAAAAGGTCTTGACAATCTGGGTTCTCTCAACCTGGGGCTTGTCGGCACTATTTTTTAGGTTGTGTGAAATTTTTTAAAAAGGGGTCGCCTAACAGAAATTGTCGGCGAATTTTAAATTTTAAATTTAATTTAAATATATATATATAATTTAGAAAGTAGTATTTGATTTCGAAAATAATTTTAAATGTGAGATTAAACCGATCTCACATTCCAAATAGTTTATATAAACGAGCACCGCACCACAAACCGTGTATCTATCCCGAAGGATGACACACTACTTGATGGTGGGGCTCGATCAAATAAACTAAAAGTTTTGTGACATCCGTTTGGTCTCGCGAACCAATTTTATAAGCCGACAAATTCCCTGCTTAATATGAAAGTATTAAACAGGGTTTATATTACCCGGGTTCTTTAAAATTCCCTATAAGGGCAAGCCCCTATAGTTAATTACATCTTAAGTGACGGGAATCACCTAAGAAAACTCTCGATAATAATCAATAATTCTGCTCTCAAGAATTTCAAGGTTTAAGGTTTTCAAAGATTGAATTTTGGAATTTCAATAGGGAATGGATCAAGTTTGGAACATTTTGTTTTGGGAATCCAAAGGAAGAAAAGTAGGAGAAATTACGGATTCGAAGTGAACTTCGGTAATTTCTCGACTATCCTATTGTTTGGCTTCGAGCTTAGGAAAGTCCTAATATTTATTTAGTATTTCAATCTTGCCAATTTTAATTAATTAGGGCTTATATTTGTATGATATAATCAAACAAATAGCCTAGAAGATATGAGGTTTTATGTCGTATCGGACAACTACCTCGGAATCCTAAGTCCGGCTAGGGTTTAATTTGCAATGCAAATGCCTAATGAAGAGTTGAGGATTTATGTTGCACTAGGAAAGCTACCTCGAAGTCCTATGGCTTTGTTGTTTTAATTCTAAGAAGGTTTTGCTGAAGTAGGTTCAAGTTTTGCTGACGACGATGGCCGTGCTGCCCACCATGCTCCGAGCTCCTTGTTGTTGCGGAGGTTCAATTTTAGAAGTCATAAATCGGGGATGAGAAAAGTGTTTTGGTTTAGAGAAGTCTTAATTTCCAAGTGTTTTTTTTGTGTTTTAATTAAAACAAATCTTAAAGTTGATTATAACGACACCGGTTAAGATCCCACTTTCCATCCTTCCGGCATCATTATTTTTATCGGATTCACTTAGTCCAGATGAATTTGCTAAACTCAACCGAATGAGTTCCACACTTTCATTTAGACCATGGGAAATCCCGTTAGCAACACGTAGGTTACATCATCCGAGGTATTCCCGATCATCCAACAGGACGTTTTAATTTAGTTGCAATTGTAGTTTTGTGTTCTGTTTGTGATTAAATTTTGAGTTGTTTTATATTTTGAAATGTTGTGGCGGTGAATTTTATCTTGCAATGACTTTTAACTTAGTTTTGGTTTCAGTTTTAGGGACTATCCTAAAGGTGTGAGTTTTCATGCAACAGTTGTTTTATCATGCAAGAAAAGTAAAGTGCATTTGCAATAAAGTAAATTGCAAGAAAGTAAATTGCAAGAAAGTAAATTGCAATAAAATAAAAGCGTACCTGGAGGGTCTTCCCGTCATCCCAAGCTGCACTTAAAACACAATTAGAATATTTAAGCAAGTTCCTAGGTAAAGCTAGGGGAAAGGTTATGGTTTTCTACCAAATTCCTAATCCTATAGCTAGTCATCTCCTATGACGTCTAGGTTCTTTGTGTTTTTGTTTGAGGACGATTTTCTTCATCAAAGGACAATTAAGTCCAATTGTTCTTATAAATATCCTATCATATTGAGGAAGTGCTTAAGAAGAATCTTAAACATCTTTTCAATATTTCCAGGATTGTTTTAAGTCCAAATGAATTTAATTATATAAATGAATCGATCGTCCGAGGTTTTCAAGTCTTGTTAACTTGCTCGGTGAACTAGGACATTTGAATATCCTATGAGTGAGGTAACACTTCATTTGATGTTCCATTTAGGAGTTATAATAATCAAAGCTTTCAAGGGTAAATTAGTATTCAAATGATTTGATTTAAGTTAAAGGGTTTAAATTTGGAATAGTGTTCAAGTTGTTTTACATTTATTTTGAATTCTTTATGTCTTAGGTGATGTTATATTTAATTCAACTTAATTTAATTGAGTTTTAATTTAATTTAACATAGTTCAATTTAATTTGATTTGATGTTTAATTAATTTGATTTGATTTAATTTTAATTTAATTTGATTTAATTTAATTTAATTTATTTAATTTAATTTAATTTAATTTAATTTGATTTAATTTTTTAATTTAATTTAATTTAATTTAATTATTTAATTTAATTTAATTTAATTTAATTTAATTTAATTTAATTTAATTTAATTTAATTTGATTGTTTAATTTGATTTGATTTAATTTAATTTAATTATTTAATTTAATCTAATTTAATTTAATTTTAATTTAGTTTAATTTAATTTAATTTGTTTTAATATAATTTAATTTAATTTTAATTTAATTTAATTTAATTTAATTTAATTTAATTTAATTTAATTTTAATTTATCTTTAATTTACTTTATTTTTAATTTTAATTGAAATTTCAAAAGAGTTTAATAATTTAATTAAGTATTTTAATATTTTAAATTTGAGTTATCATTTTAATTAAAAATTGAGTATTAATGAGATAATTAATTTAGGGATTTTTAAATTAAAGAATAAATCTCTTCCTAATAAATATCTCTTATTTTAATAATTCCAATTTTATCATTTTTCCAAATTTAATCAACTATTTAATTAAAGTTTAATCATTTTAAAACTATTTAATGGGTTCCTACCCTTTAATTATTTAAATTTCAATCATCCAAATCAGATTAGGATCAAATATTTTATTTGTTAATTTTTTTATTAAACCTAAAGTTTTAATTAAGGGTTAAAAGTTTAATTACCATTTTACCCCTTAAGCTTAATAATTTCATAACTCACTAAATTGAACTCAAATAAACTTGGAATTTTTATGTGACTTCACTCATATGTCAATAAATACATGAGAGGAGAAAATGTGATTTTTCTGTATTTAATTTATTTATATAATTATTTTTGGTGGAAGATAGAGATTTTCAAGGAAAATTTGATAACATGACCAAAGGAAAGTTTCTGTCCTTAAGAAAATTAGGGGACATTCCTAATGACCAGAGAAGCACTTGGACCAATTTTTGTGATTTTTTGAATTATATTATTTTTATTATAATTATTTTAAGTTTTGGAGTGTTAATTAATTTAAAAAAAAAATAAATGTTGAAAAATGGATTTTATATTTTTCAAAAATCTCTCTGATATCAAGGAAACTAGAGAAGTAAATTTTGCAATTTTCTGATTTTTCTATAATTTATTATGATTATTTTGGTGAAAATGCTAGAAAATACATTTTTTTTTTAATTTTAAAATTACCTTAAAGCCTTAAAATTTAATATTTCACTAAATAGACCTAGGAAAAATGTGGGATTTGTTCCTATGTGATTAAAATTCAAAATGTGACATTTTGGTGAATTTTATTATTTTTATGATTTTTATTATTTTTAATTATTAAAAATATTAAAATATTATTAAAAATCAACTTTTTTAGAAAATTGAAATTTTAATTTTCTTAGGTTTCTCTGATATCAGAGAGGCTCCAAAACTAATTTGGTAAATTTTTGAAGGATATTTTAGAAGTTAGGAATTTTTAAAGTTTAAAATGGCTAAGTGGCTTAATCAACCCAATTAGTGGGGTTAACCAAGTCCAATTGACCTCAAATTTTTATGGTGGGTTCCTCTGATCCTAAAGGTCAGTGGAGAATTGATTTCAAGTCAATTTGATGCCTGGTTAATTCTAATTAATTAAAGACCTATTTTGGGTGTTTAAGCCAATTAGGGTTGTTTTAAATGAACTAAGTCAAAACCTATTTTTCCTAGGGTTCTCTAGTCATAAGGAACATCACCAAATTTTCCTAGAATTTATTTCACAACATGCTATTCTACTGGAATTAAAATACTCAAAACGATAACTCTGAATTTGAAAAATCAAGAACTCTTCATAGGGATGGCCTCCGACTTTGGAAAATTCGGGGAATGTTCCCAAATTCGGAGGCTTCAAAAGCCCTATGGTCTCATGCCATGGTGAATTGTATGCATGCATGGAGAATTAAAACAATGCAGAGAGTAAATAAATTATAAAAAATAAAATATTTGATGAAATTAAGTGATTTCTTTTCCACATTATTCTCCTCTCTTCACTGAGCAAGAGGGTATTTTTATTTTATTTTTCTGATTTTTCTAGACAGAGATATGAATTTTTGAAGTTTAGGGAATTAAATAAATCACAAAAATCCCTAATTTTCTACTTATCCGAGTCGGCGCCGCGCGCATCCTCAGCGACTCCGAAAGACCACGCGGCGCGCTCCCATTCGACGCCGCCACCCGAGTCAGCCGGCCCGGGCCCCACGGTTCTCGTACCGTCTCCTCGCTCCGACGCCATCTAAGCCGTCCGTCCGCGCGTGTATTGAATGGACGGCATCCGTTCATCGTCCCCAAGTGTTCTCACCTGAGAGCCGTCCACACTAAATCCCTAAGATCTCACTCGATTCTCAATGGATTTTTACGTTCTTATACTCTATGGATTCGTCTTGAAGAGACGAACACATCTATACGGTTAACATGCATTAAAACTAAGGCATTTGAAATGGAGAATCTCCGAAGCTCGGGATGAAGAATTAGCTCATACCTTGGCTCGGAGAAGTGTGGCTTCAATCCGAGAGTTGTTGCACCTTCGATTGGATCCGCGCAAGCTCCGGATGAAGTCTCCGGTGCAGTGAATCGTCCGGATATGATTTCGACCAAGCCCGATCACAAAGCTTGGAGGCTGGAGCAACCGGGTGGCTCGGAGATGGGGCTTTTGATGGTGGACACCTTCCCTTGGTCCGAGTGAAGGTGTAGAGCCAATCAATTTGGGGATTGGCTCACTGTGGAGAAGTGTCCTGGTTTTGGGTGGAATTTCAACTCTGAAATTGAGCTTACAGATGAGAAATGGCAGGGGAATTTCACTGGGGATCAAGTGCTCTGAGGGTGGAGGAGGGTCTGGAACAATTTTGGCAGAGTTTTGGCAAGGTTTTTGCTTCTGCTTTCTCATGGCCGAGAGGGGTGGAATTTAAATAGAGCTGGCGCGGGGGCTTCTGGGGAGTTAGGGCTTGGGATCGACTGCTTCCGGTGAGGAGAAGATCGGCCATGGTAGCCACTGGGGATGGGGCAGCTCAGCAAGTGAGAATTTCAATGTTGGCTCACATGTGAGCTCTCGGCCATGGTGTTTTCCGGCGGCTCGGTGGCCGGCCGCCGGCTGGCATGGGTCACCCTCAAGGTCGGGTGGGTCGGGGCTGGAGGTTTGTGCAATCAATCGGCCATGGACATGTGTAAAGGCTTTGATCCAAAGTGGAATGGGGCATGGCTAGATTTGGACCTAAATGGGTCAACCCACCCATTTGGGCTAGGTGCACCACCCAAGGCCTGGTTTAGGCTGAGGAGAAAGTGATTTGGATCAGCTTGATTAGTGGGGTCAAGTCACAATCCAAGTACAATTAGGCTTAAGCATGGTTTAGTGGAGTCATGGAAGTGGTTAATCACCTTTAGGAATTAAGGAAAGAGCCTCCTCCTTTTGCCCAAAATGGCATGGTGACATGTAAAGAGGCTCTCATGGCTCTCATGTGGCTCATGCATGGCTTCATGGCTCACCTTTGGCTTGGGAAAAGTGAAGTCAATTTCATGGAAATGGATTTAAGGAAAATTTTGGTATTTAGGGGTGATTTGGCATGAGGCTTGATTTGGAATTATTTGATGATGAATTTAGGACTTAGGTGATGGCTTTAATTAAGTGAATGGTAAATAGAGATGCCATGTGGGCTTTAGGGTGGATTTTGGGCTTTTTGAAAGGGTTTTAGATGGGCTTTTAAAATGGATTAGGAAAGTGGGCTTTTGAATTTTAAAATGGATTTTGGGATGAAATTTTGTAAAGAGGTTGGGCCAAATAATTGTTGGGTTTAGCTCATGGATGTGTCATGAGTGACTTGAAGCAAATTTGGGGTAGTTTGGGCTTGAATTGGGTTGGATTTGGATTCTTTTGGTGAATGGGCCAATATAGGTCCAAGTGGGCCAAGTTGGGCCAATGTTGAGCTAGGATTGAAATTAATGTAAAATTAATGTTGAGAAATGTTTATGGGAGTGTTTCAAAGAGGTTTTGACTTTGGTTGGGTTTTGATTTTGGGGTTTGGGTTCATTCTGGGTTAGGTTCGGGTTTAGGTCGAAAATGGGCCTTTTAGCTTTGGGTTGAGTTTGAGTGGGGTTTGGGTCTAGATTTTGGGCAAATCATGTTAGTGTTTTGTTTTTGGGAATGTTAAGGAAGATTTAGAAAAGATTTGGGGTTAATTGGAATTGAATTGGGTGAGTTTGAGTTAGGTTTGGGTCATGGGTCCAAATCGGGCTTTAAGGCCAAAAGTGAGATTGGATCCAAATGTCAATCAAATTGGACTTGGATTTGGTCTAGATTGGTATTGGGAATGTTGAATTGAAGTTTAGAATTGAATTGGACCAGAATTTGGGTCAATTGGATAGGTTTGGTTTAACATTGGGTTCACTTTGGGTTAAAATGGGTCAAATTGGGGGTTTTAACAAAAGTAGGGTAAATTGACAAAATTGGCCCATGGTGTAGTTGGACAAAATAAAATTGGGAATATTTGGGATTTTCTGGAATTTTCTGGGAATTTTCTGAATTTTTGGATTTTTTGGCCAAGAAGGGTATTTTGGGTATTTGGAGGGTATTGGGAGGTATTTTTGGAATTTTTGGTATTTTTGGGTATGGATGATCAATTTGAGTGATGTGGAGATGTTTGGGATTGATTTTGGAAAATTTTGGGTAATTTGGAAATTTTTGAGAAATTTGGGTAATTTCAAGGGTTTTGGGTAGACTAAGCGGGTGTAGGGTCCCGGGGGTCAAAAATTGAAAATTTGGGAAATTGAAGATTGGGTGAATCTAGGTGGAAAGAAATTATTTTGGTTGAGCCATGAAGCCATATCAAGCCCATATGAGCCATGAAGCCATATCAAGCCCATATGAGCCATGAAGGGACTCATTTGAGGCATTCACTATGTTATTCCTAACCCTCTTAGCCAAGGGCTTAGGGGTTAAGGACCATCCATGTGAATCACCTACATGAGTCAGGAGGTCAAGTTGGGTATGGGTGTGGCTTTTTAGGAAGTGTGTGGAAATGTAGTGTGTAAGTGTAGTGTAAGTCGGCCCCTTCATCGACCGAGCCACCTAGGAGGGTCCTAAGGCCAAAGAGTCCTATAGGAACTCATCCTTTAAACTTCCACATTTGATTTCAACCCTCTAGGTGATTAGGGGTCTATAGTCAAGTTTGTGGAGTTTGCGGGGAGTTTAGAAGTGGTTTAAATTTCTAAAATGTGGGTCCCAATTTTAGTCCTCTAAGATAGTCAAAGGAAAAGCCTAAGGCTAGATCCTAAGCACTAAAAAGAAGAAGGGAAGACCTCATCAAAAATGAGGTCAACAGGGCTATATGAGAATAGATTTGTTGAAGTTAATAGCATCAAGAGCAATGGCAGTATTATCATTGAGGAGAGCTCCATCAGCAAAAATGATGATATGAACAGTATTACATTTTCTCTTGTGCTTGATATGAGCATGAAAGAACTTGTTGTTCCTATCTCCCCAGTAAAAATGTTCACAGCCGCCTTCTGTTTTAATAAGAGTTCCTGAATTGTGGTGGTGGTGAGCAAATTCTCCTGAGCTTGATGAAGAAGACCTTCCAGTGACTCATCCCCAATCACATCCTTCTCCAATTGGGCAACCTTCCTACTGGCAGCATCCACAGCAGAGAACACATCACCAAATAAATTCCAGCTCCATTTCCTGAGGCACTTACCCACCTTCTGATGAAGCAGACAGAGTTTAGTCAAGTGGTCAGGATGATGAACACCTGTCCACAAGGAGGCCACAACAACAATGAAAGAGTCCTGAGAGGACCAAAAGTTAAGAAATCTAAATGGAGTATGATGAATGTTAGTGGGAGGGGAATTAATGGTATTTAATAAAGGTCTGTGATCAGAACCAGCAAGGGGGAGATGGGTCACAAAATTAAGAAGAAAATGGAATTGCCAAATGCCATTAACAAGGAATCTATCTAGCCTCTCCCACAGCTTACCCCTCTTTCAGGTGAAATCAGGACCAGAAAACCCCAAGTCAAAGAGACCAGCTTGGGATATGTTATTGCAAAAAGCATTCGTGGTTGAAAGATTTGGGGATCTCCCCTCCAACTTCTCAGCAGAATTGGTAATGCAATTGAATTCCCCCCCACTAACCAGGGGGAATCCATATTTTTACCAATAGAGTGTAGACTAGACTAGAGCTCCATCCTATCAGATTTAGAGCAACCTGCATAGATAGTAGAGGCCACTCCATTCTTACCATTCAGTGAGAAGGAAATATGGAGAAGCTGCCTTTGGTCCACCAGCACTGACCAAGAAAGTTCATGTCTTTAGAAAACCCAGATTTTATTACTGATGTTGGAATGGTGGGAGAAGCCAGGGAATTTCTTGAGAATTTTCTCAGGTTTTTTGTGGACCATGGGTTCAAGGAGAACAATACACCAGAATTTGTGTTTTCTATTGAGATTGAGGAGTCTTTAAAGACCTGAAGGGTGAGCAACCCCTCTAATATTCCAGCAAAGGAAGTTAATCATCGGGTTTTATAATGGGAGGATAAATGGAGGATTGAGATTTAGATCTGGATCTCCCCCTAGTATTCACCCGGGGCGACTGCCAGAGTGTTTCCATCTCCTCAGCAGAAGGAGTGGGTTGGAGCTTAAGAAGTTCTTTATTGTTCTTCCTTTTCTTTTTAGGAGTAATAACATGCAACTCCCCCTCCACCAGCTAATTCTCACAGTGAGCAGCAGAATCAGAAGTTGTGAGGGGAGAGGTAATGAGCACAGGAAGAACTTCCTCCCTCACCCTCCCCAAAGGTGAGTTGTCAGAGGGAGGGGGAAAGATAGGGGGAGAAGAGGTAAAATGATCATGTTCAGGTAAGCTGTCTGAGGGGGGGAAGAGGAATGGGGGGTGTGGGGGCTGGATTGAGGGGGGTAAATTATCAATAGGAGATTGCACAGTGGGGGGGGCTGGAGAAGCAGCCCCAGGTAATTTAGTGGAAGTGGAGGGGAGGGGAGAAGGGGTCACAATTGGTGGGACATGCCCAAGTAAACTAGCAGAAGGGGGAAGGGCTACCTGGGTAGGCACCCCTGATTGTTTTCTGGAAGGAGGATGAAGTTTGTAGCATCTACTCACAGTATGCCAAAAAATCCTACAATGATTACAATAGTAGGGTTGTTGCTCCATAACCACTTCCTGCCAGTAGGCTTCTCCATCAGGGCCCACCAAAAGCCTCTTAACTTCAGGGAGGGTTACTTCTCTTTCCACAAGGACCCTGGTAGTAGCAGGCCTAGCCTTGTTCTTAGTGGGGTTATCCATCTTCAAGGGGGTGCCAAGAGCCTTGGCAATGTTAAAGAGGGCATTTTGGTTAAAGTACCAAAAGGGGAGCTCTGGGAATTTAAACCAGATGGGGACTACAGGGGGCTCATTCTTTGGATTGAACTCAGGAGTCCACTTAATTAATCTCATTTCTGACCCAGCAATAGTGATGGCCTTCTTAGCAAATAGTCTAGAAAAGTCCTCCTCTGTTGACAACTGTATAAGGAGATGCCTACCATCAAGTAGGCCCAGCTGCCAGGTGCCAACAAAGTTTAGTGAATCAAAGTACTTCCTTACCAGCTCCATTCTTGGGTGTCCCAGTGCAAACTTCCCTATGAGAGTGAGTTTAACCTCTTCATTCAGTTGCTCCAGTTCCTGATCAGTAAAGAAAACTGCAGGTTCATCATCTTTTGTCTCAGTTGGGTGAACAAAAAGACAGGTCGACCTGCCAGCAGCCGCATCATGGAGGTACTAAGGGAAGAAGGTTCTTTCTGGGTTTGTTTCAACATTTCTGCTATTTCCGACTACACTGGAAAATGTGGCCTTAGACCATTGTATGTAAGTATCCAAATCCAGAGGTTGTGCCATTGAGGTAGGAGAGAACCTCCAAGCCACCCAAAAATGGCCACCACCACAGTGCTTCAATCCAACAGTAACCAAACCAAAAATTTTGAAAAAAGAAAACCCGGGAAGGTGAAAAACTAGCAAACCACCTCCGATAACCACCACCACCAACAAACTTAACTACCAAAGTCACCACCACACCAAAAGGGAGCACAAACCTGATCACCGCCGCCATAGGGGCCTAGAAAACCCTAGCAGAGCATCAACTACCGCCACCATGTTGTATTCCTCTATATATATATATATATACATATACATTTTTTTTTTTTTTTTGAAAATGAAAATAACACAAGCATTGCCCAAATACAGACTCTACACCAAAATAAAAAAAGATTAGGTATAAGAGACTAGCCCCAAAATAACTAAAACATAGGAAGACTCAAGGAGCCAAATTGAAGTGCTGCAGCTGGAAAATGGAACCACCAACCAAGGACCATGAACCACAAAAAAATCAGTGGCTCACAAATCTGAAATATGGTGCCTTTAGACAATCAGCATCCATCAGAAAGTGCAGTTGTGGGGTTGGGGTAGTAGACACCATCACCTGAAGAGTAGATTCTGCATTTCTAGCTAGCCAATGAGCAGGTCTATTCCCTTCCTTATTTATATGGCTGTACTTGATGTTGGACTGAAGTGTAAAGGCCTTAATTTTGTTAATCCAGTACACATGCTGCCATTTTAATTGATAATCATTAGGAGAGGGCCAGACTAGATGTTGATTTTGCTTTAAGACATTAATTACCACAGCTGAATTGTTTTCCACAATGATGAATATCCAGTTGAAAGCCAAAGCAAGTTCAAGAGCCTTGCAAATTGCTGCCAGATTAGATTCCAAAACATCTTCAACAATAACAGGAGATTGAAACTATGCAAGGCATCTTCCCTCATGATTCCTGAACAAACCACCACGACCGACCCCTCACTCGAGTAGGAACCATTTGTGTTAGCCTTAATGTAAGGGGTGTGAGGGTACTTCCAGTAGAATGTTTGAATGTGGTATCTTGTAATGTGTTGTTTATGTGGGACCTTCAAAATGGTTGGGAAATTCTTTAGCTGGATCAGTTTAGTAAGAAAGGATACACAATTTCCCACCACTGTAGCAACTGTGCTAATACCATTATCAAATTTGATTGAATTTCTATGCATCCAAATAAACCAAGTAATCATGAGAGGGATGGTACCCAATTTGGACTTCTGCCAAGCAGTCTAGCAGCTGCTTAGATCCAACCAGTCCAGAAGGATGGTGTTAATGTTAATCTCTCTAATGATCCCCTTCCACACTTCTTGGGAAAAATTGCAATGGAAAAACATATGTTGAACAGTCTCCTCCTCCACCCCACACAGATAGCATTTTGAAGGTCCTCTGATCCCCTTTAGCTTTAGTATATCATCTGTAGGAATAAGCTTATGAAACACTCTCCAGGTGAGAAAAGACATTGAAGGGGTGAGGTATTTGTTCCAGATAATTCTTCCCCAATGAACTTTAGGCCACTCATGGATCTTTAAGTATATTTGTTTAGTAATGCTGTGAGTAGTACCATTACTCCAAATAATTTTATCATAATTATTTTTATCAAATGGGATGGTGGCAATCTGGTTAGCGGACTTCAGCGATGACCAATTTCGAAGTTCCTGTAAAGACCACTTCTCACTTTCCCAACAATTTGAAACGATTGAAACAGGTTTTATCAATGTTTTGGATGGCTTCCTTCATATGTGGAGGGCACCAATTGTCTTCCCGTAAATTTACTTGGCCATTACCTGACTCCAGCTATACGAGAGATTCAATGAATTTCCCTATTCTTCAGCATATGTTTCCAGATTCTAGATGCACCCAACTTAATACTAACCTTAGAAGGATGGCAGCCTTTGCAATATTTTCCAATCAAGAACTTTGCCCAAAGAGAGTTCTGCTTCCTGAACTGAATCCAGAGTTTACAATAGTTAACTTTCTGCAGCTGTTGGATGCCTTTAAAGCCCGGACTCCCGACCTACGAGTGGTTTAGCCGACTTATTCCAAGCCATCCAATGGATCTCCTTTCGTTTCCGATCCATAAGAACCTATTAAATAGACCTTCCGGATGGTGCCCGGTGCTTGTTTTCATTGTAGTCATTTGGAGGACATAATTAGGAAATGTGGTGAGAATGCTCGTGAAGAAGAGTGAATCTACCTCCAGTAGATAAATAAGAGTTTGTCCAGCTTTTCCAATTGAGCCTTCACCTTCCCAATAATATCATCAAATTGAGTCTGCCTGACCCTCCCTTTAATGAGTTGCACTCCAAGATACTTCATAGGGAGGGAAGCTTTAGAGAAACCTGTGTGATGCAAAATCCAATGGGTTACATTGACATTGATATTCTTTGGAAAAATGATTTCACACTTAGCTTTGTTAAACTGAAGGCCAGAAATGAGTTGAAACTGGTTAAGGAATTTGATTACTAGCTTGACAGCATTTTTTTAGGCCCTAGAAAAAACCATAATGTCATCAGCATAAAGAAGGTGAGAGATAACAATGTTGGATTTGTGGTGGTATCTAGCATGCTGGAGAGGAGCAATCGATAATTAATGAGTCTGGACGGATAGTCCATGACCAAGATGAAGATAGATGGGGATAGAGGGTCCCCTTGTTTAAGCCCCTAGTGGCTTGAAAACCATCCCGGCTCGACCATTGATCAAAATGGAATGGTGATTAAACTTAAGCCAATTCTTGATCAAAACACGAAAATCTTCATTAAAACCTCTAGAGTGCGGAACACGAAGTATAAAATTCCATTCCGGGGTATCATATGCTTTCTTAATATCAAGCTTATAAATCAAGTTGCCCCCCGCAAGGATTGTCAAGATCTAAAAGCATTTCTTGAGCAAGAAGAACATTATCGGCAATGGTTCTACCAAGGACAAAAGTCGATCGGTTAGGGCTGATAATCTTATCCGGATGGGGTTGAAGCCTCGCCAACAATTATCTTACTTATAATTTTACTGATTACGGTGGTAAGGTCGAGAGGTCACGTACTGGTTCCGAGTTTTGGGGTCAGGGGTCTTGGGGATAAGGACCATGGTAGATGCATAGAAATAGTGTGGGATGTCCATACCTTGGAAAAAGCTTTGAATAGCAGTACAAACATCCACCTTGCAAATATCCCAAGTATTCTTATAGAATTCAGAATTATAGCCATCAGGCCCAGCAGCCTTAGAACTATCTATAGAGTTGAGAGCAGTCCAGATTTCATCTTGGGAGGGAACTTCAGTTAGTTGGAGCAGTTGTGTGTAGTTGCTGACATCTTCAAACAGCCTACTGTCAATATCAGGAATGGAATCAGCCTTAAAAGTAAGCAAATCACTATAGAAATTAATAGCATTGTTGGCAATGGAAGCATTGTCTCTAATAATTTTTCCCTGATCAGTAGTGATAGACAAGATGGTATTACTTTTTCTTCTGAAATTAATGCAAGCATGGTAATACTTAGTGTTCCTGTCCCCATCTTTGAATTTAGTACAAGAAGCTTTTTGTTTAAGTAAGAGATCCTGCCAGTTAATGTACTGCATAAGCTTTTCTTGAGTTGCCATCAACTCAATATTTTTACTTCCATCTATCTGAGCCTCCATTTCGAGTTTTTGAATATTCCTTTCAATACTGATAACACCTTTGTTAATATCCCCAATAGAGCCCCAGCTCCAACTTCTCAGCACTTTAGCAATTTTAGTTTGAAGTTTTTGAAGTTTATCAAAAGGATTGTTGCAAAGTGCTCCAACCCAGTTATTCTGAACAATGGTTTTGAAATTGCTATGGGTAGCCTGAAGTTCGAAATGCGAATGGGGGGTCTGCTGGTTGTTGGGGGGAGGAGCAATAGTGATGAGTATAGGTTTATGATCAGAACCAGCAAAGTTTAAGTGGGTTATGTTTGTATATAGGAAATTTTGGTGCCAATTGATGTTAGCCATGAACCTATCCAGCCTTTCCCAAATACTTCCTCTCCTCCAAGTAAATTTAGTGCCCTGATATCCAAGGTCAAACAGACCAACTTTCTGAATATTTTCATTAAACAGATCCATAGTGTGTTGATTAGGAATTCTGCCTCCTCTTTTTTCATCAATAGAAGCAATGCAGTTAAAGTCCCCTCCAACTATCCAGACTAGATCGCTCGCTCTTGCGATTTGCAGCAGCTCTTGCCATAGAACAATTCTGTCTTTAGAGGTGCAACCTGCATAAACAAAAGAGGCTGCCAACTTTATACCCTGCCAATTAAAATGAAAGTGGGCCAATTGGGGGTGATCTACTTGGAGAGTCCAATGAAGTTCTTTTCTGCAAATTAGCCAAATTTTGTTAGAGGAGTTAGCATAAAAAGTGCAACCTGGGAAATTTTTCAAAATTTTGTTCTGGGTTTTATTGACCATGGGTTCCAAAAGTATGATACACCATAGTTTGTGTTTCTTGTATAAGTAGATAAGCCTTTTCGAGGGATAAGGGGTGGGCACCCTCTAATGTTCCAATGAAGGCAGCTAAACATCGATGGGTTTTGAGGTTGGTGAAGAATGGTTTTTATTGGTTCCGGATCTAGATCCGGTCCCGCCCTTGGGGAGTCAAGAGGGTAGCCCAAATCTTTGGTTATTCTGTGATTGTCATTGTTTGGAAGTTCCGAGTTTTGTATCTCGGATGTATGTTTCTTCTTTTTCTCGGACATCTGGATTTGCCGGAGAGGCCTCCAATCTCTTTTGTTCTCCATCCATCAATAACTGGGGAGGGGGAAGAACTTCTGTATGCTGAGAAGCTGCCCCCACTTCAAAGCCCATGTGGTCCAAACTTTCCTTCTGTATCCCATTGCCAACCTGTATTAGCTGATCTATGTCCCCTTCAGCTAACAAAGATGACTGTTGAAGAACTTCAGGGGGATTATCTCCCACACTGGTTTCTATTGGTACAAAATGGTCCTCCAGGGCAACTTGATTGTCTTCCAAGTTGATCACTGGATCTTTCACTTCTACAGTTTTCCTTTTTCCCATCTTTTTTTGTGTAGGTTTCAGTCTATAGCATTTTTCTTTAAGGTGCCCAAACATCCTGCAGTGGGAACAAAAGACTGGTTTATTTTCCAAAACCACCTCTTGCCAAAAACCTTCTCCTTCATCGAAGCCGTGATCCAAATCTTGTCTCAGCTCGGGTAGAGACACATCTCTTTCAATAAGGACTTTAGTCAGCTGTCGGATAGCCTGGATCATGGGTTGGAGTGCCAACCCTGAGAGGAGTTCCCAAAGCTCTATTGATCTGAAAGATGGCATTAGTATGGTATAGCTGTATAGGAAGATTGGGGAAAGAATACCATAAAGGTTTAAGTGGGGGTTCTTTTGCTGGATCAAAACCCGGGTACCACTTCATCAATTTCATTCTTGAGTTTGCTATGGTCATAAACTCCATGCCTAATTTAGCATAGTCTTCCTCCCTTGTAAGCCTGTCGGCATATTTTTTTTAGGTTGTGTGTTTTATTTTGAAAAGTGGTCGCCTAACAGAAGTTGTGCGGCGAATTTTTATTTTAAATTTAATTTAAATATATATAATTTAGAAAGTAGTATTTGATTTTGAAAATAATTTTTAAATTTGAAAGTTTTAAGATATGAGATTAAACCGATCTCACATCCCCAAATAGTTTATATAAACGAGCACCGCACTCACAAACCGTATATCTATCCCTAAGGATAGACACACCGCTTGATGGTGGGGCTCGATCAAATAAACTAGAAGTTTTGTGACATCCGTTTGGTCCGCGAACCAATTTTATAAGCCGACAAATTCCCTCGCTTAATATGAAAGTATCGAAACAGGGTTTATATTACTCGGGTTCTTTAAAATTCCCTATAAGGGCAAGCCCCTATAGTTAATTACATCTTAAGTGACGGGAATCACCTAAGAAAACTCTCGATAATAACCAATAATTCCGCTCTCAAGAATTTCAAAGTTTAAGGTTTTCAAAGATTGAATTTTGGAATTTCAATAGGGAATGGATCAAATTTTGGAACATTTTGTTTTGTGAATCCAAAGGAAGAGAGGTAGGAGAAATTACTGATTCGAAGTGAACTTCGGTAATTTCCCGACTATCCTATTGTTTGGCTTGAATTTAGGAAAGTCCTAATGTTTATTTGATATTTCAATCTTGCCAATTTTAATTAATTAGGGCTTATATTTGTATGATAAAATCAAACAAATAGCCTAGAAGATGTGAGGGTTTATTGTCGTATCGGACGACTACCTCGGAATCCTAAGACCGGTTAGGGCTTAATTTGCAATGCAAATGTCTAACGAAGAGTTGAGGATTTATGTTGCACTAGGCAAGCTACCTCGAAGTCCTATGGCTTGGTTGTTTAATTCTAGAAAAGTTTCACTGAAATAGGTTCGAGTTTTCGCTGATGACGATGGTCGTGTCGCCCACCATGCTCCGAGCTCCTTGTTGTTGCGGAGGTTTAGTTTTAGAAATCATAAATCGGGAGTTGAGAAAAGTGTTTTGGTTTAGAGAAAATCTTAATTTCCGGGTGTTTTTTATGTTTTATTTAAAACAAATCTTAAAGTTGATTATAACGACACCGGTTAAGATCCCACGGTTCCATCCTTCCGGCATCATTATTTTTATCGGATTCACTTAGTCCGGATGAATTTGCTAAACTCAACCGAATGAGTTCCACACTTTCATTTAGACCGTGGGAAATCCCGTTAGCAACACGTAGGTTACATCATCCGAGGTATTCCCGATCATCCAACGGGACGTTTTAATTTAGTTGTAATTGTAGTTTTGTGTTCTGTTTGTGATTAAATTTTGAGTTGTTTTATATTTTGAAATGTTGTGGCGGTGAATTTTATCTTGCAATGACTTTTAACTTAATTTTGGTTTCAGCTTTTAGGGCTATCCTAAAGGTGTGGGTTTTCATGCAACAGTTGTTTTATCATGCAAGAAAAATAAACGCAATTGTAATAAAGTAAATTGCAATAATGTAAATTGTTGGAAAATAAATTGCAGAAAGTAAATTGCAATAATTCAAAGGCGTACTCGGAGGGTCTTCCCGTCATCCCAAACTCGCACTTAAAACACAATTAGCATATTTAAGCAAGTTCCTAGGTAAAGGCTAAGGGAAAGGTTATGGTTTTCTACCAAATTCCTAATCCTATAACCTAGTCATTTCCTATGACGTCTGAGGTTCTTTGTGTTTTAGTTTAAGGACGATTTTCTTCATCAAAGAATAATCAAATTCAATTGTTCTTATAAATGTCCTATCATATTGAGAAAGTGCTTAAGAAGGATCTTAAACATCTTTTCAATATTTCTAGGATTGTTTTAAGTCCAAATGAATTTAATTATACAAATGAATTAATCGTCCAAGAATTTCAAGTTTTGTTAACTTGCTCGATGAACTAGGACATTTGAATATCCTATGAGTGAAGTGACACTTCATTTAATGTTTTATTTAGAGAGTTATAATAACTAAAGCTTTCAAGGGTAAGTTAGTATTCAAATGATTTGGTTTAAGTTAAAGAGTTTAAATTTGGAATAGTGTTCAAGTTGTTTTTAAATTTATTTTCTTTCGTTTTAGGTGATGTTATATTTAATTCAATTTAATTTAATTTTAATTGAGTTTTAATTTAATTTAATTTAATTTAATTTAATTTAATTTGATTTGACGTTTAATCAATTTGATTTGATTTAACTTTAATTTGATTTGATTTAATTTAATTTAATTTAATTGTTTAATTTAATTTAATTATTTAATTTAATTTAATTTAATTGTTTAATTTAATTTAATTTAATTTAAATTTAATTTAATTTAATTTAATTTAATTTAATTGATTTAATTTAATTTTAATTTAATTTAATTTAATTTAATTTGTTTTAATTTGATTTAATTCAATTATTTAATTTAATTTTAATTTAATTTTTAATTAAGTTTTATCTTTAATTTTAATCGAAATTTTTTTGAAAGAGTTTAATAATTTAATTTTAGTTTAATGATTAAGTCTTTTAATATTTTGAATTTGAGTTATCATTTTAATTAAGGATTGAATATTAATGAGATAATTAATTTAGGGATTTTTAAATTAAAGAATAAATCTCTTCCTAATAATATCCCTATTTTAATAATTCCAATTTTATTATTCTTCCAAATTTAATCAATTATTTAATTAAGGTTTAATTATTTTAAAATTGCTTAATGGGTTTCTACCCATTAATCATTTAAATTTCAATCATCCAAATCAGATTAGGATCAAATATTTTACTTGTTAAATTTTTATTAAACCTAAAGTTTTAATTAAGGATTAAAATTTAATTACCATTTTACCCTTTAAGCTTAATAATTTCATAACTCACTAAATTGAATTCAAATGAACTTGAAATTTTTATGTGACTTCACTCATATGTCAATAAAGACATGAGAGGAGAAAATGTGATTTTTCTGTATTTAATTTATTTATATAATTATTTTTGGTAGAAAATAGAGATTTTCAAGGGAAATTTGATAACATGACCAAGGGAAAGTTTCTGTCCTTAAGAAAATTAGGGGACATTTCTAATGACCAGAGGACCACTTGGACTAATTTTGGTGATTTTTTGAATTATATTATTTTTATTATAATTATTTTAAGTTTTGGAGTGTTAATTAATTTAAAAATAAAATAAATGTTGAAAAATGAATTTTATATTTTTCAAAAATCTCTCTGATATCAAGGAAATCAGAGAAACAAATTTTGCAATTTTCTGATTTTTCTATGATTTATAATAATTATTTTAGTGAAAATGCTAGAAAATACATTTTTTTAATTTTAAAATTACCCTAGGGCTTTAAAATTCAATATTTCACTAAATAGACCTAGGAAAAATATGGGGTTTGTTCCTAAGTGATTAAAATTCAAAATGTGACATTTTGGTGAATTTTATTATTTTTGTGATTTTTATTATTTTTTAATTATTAAAATATTAAAATATTATTAAAAATCAACTTTTTCGAGAAAATTGAAATTTTAATTTTCTTAGGTTCCCCCGATATCGAGAGGCTCCAAAACCAATTTGGTGAATTTTTGAAAAGTATTTTAAAAGTTATGAATTTTTAAAGTTTAAAATGGCTAAGTGACTTAATCGACCCAATTAATGGGGCTAACCAAGTCCAATTGACTTCAAATTTTTATGGTGGGTTCCCCTGATCCTAAAGATCGAGTGGAGAATTGATTTCAAGTCAATTTAATACCTGGTTAACTCTAATTAATTAAAGACCTATTTTTGGGTGTTTAAGTCGATTAGGGTTGTTTTGAATGAACTAAGTCAAAACCTATTTTTCCTAGGGTTCTCTGGTCATAAGGAACATCACCAAATTTTCCTAGAATTTATTTCACAACATGCTATTTACTTGGAATTAAAATACTCAAAACAGTGACTCGAACTTGAAAAATCAAGAACTCTTCATAGGGATGGCCTCCGACTTTGGAAAATTCGGGGAATGTTCCCAAATTCGGAGGCTTCAAAAGCCCTATGGTCTCATGCCATGGTGAATTGTATGCATGCATGGAGAATTAAAATAATGCAGAGAGTAAATAAATTATAAAAAATAAAATATTTGATGAAATTAAGTGATTTCTTTTCCACATTATTCTCCTCTCTTCACTTGAGCAAGAGGGTATTTTTATTTTATTTTTGTGATTTTCCTACACGAGAGATATGAATTTTTGAAGTTTAGGGAATTAAATAAATAAGAAAATACCCTATTTATCTATTTATCCACGCGGCGCCGCGTCAACCTCGGCGACTCCGAACGCACACGCGTCGCGCTCCCATTCGACGCCGCCACCCGAGTCGGCGGCCGGGCCCCGCGGTTCTCGTACCGTCTCCCGGTCCGACGCAATCTCGGCCGTCCGTGCGCGCGTGTATCGAATGGACGCGCATCCGTTCATCGTCCCCAAGTGTTCTCACCCGAGAGCCGTCCACACTAAATCCCTAAGATCTCACTCGATTCTCGATGGATTTTTACGTTCTTATACTCTATGGATTCGTCTTGAAGAGACGAACACATCTATACGGCTAACATGCATTGAAACTAAGGCATTTGAAATGGAGAATCTCCGAAGCTCGGGATGGAGAGTTAACTCATACCTTAGCTCGGAGAAGTGTGGCTTCAATCCGAGAGTTGTTGCACCTTCGATTGGGTCCCGACGAGCTCCGGATGAAGTCTCCCGGTGCTGGGAATTGTTTGGATATGATTTCGACCAAGCCCGATCACAAAGCTTGGAGGCTGGAGCAACTGGGTGGCCTGGAGATGGGGCTTTTGATGGTGGACACCTTCCCTTGGTCTGGTGAAGGTGTAGAGCCAATCAATTTGAGAATTGGCTCACTGTGGAGAAGTGTCCTGGTTTTGGGTGGAATTTCAACTCTGAAATTGAGCTTACAGAGGAGAAATGGCAAGAGGGATCTCACCGGGGATCAAGTGCTCTAAGAGTGGAGAAGGGTCCGGAACAATTTTGGCGTAGTTTTGGCAAGGTTTTTTGCTTGGCTTCTCTTATGGCCGAGAGGGGTGGAGTTTAAATAAGCTGGTCGGGAGGCCTCCCGAGGGGAGTTAGGGCTTGGGATCGACCGCTCTCGGTGAGGAGAAGAACAGCCATGGTGGCCATTGGGCATGGGGCGGCTCGGCGAAGGTGGAATTCCAAAGTTGGCTCACATGTGAGCTCTCGGGTGTGGTGTTTTCCGGCGATCCAGGCGGCTGGCCGGCAGCATGGGTCACCATCTTGACCGGGGAGGTCGGGGCTTGGCAATGGTGAAGTCGATGGGTTTGGACATGTGTAAAGTGTTTGAATTAAAATGGAATGGGGAGGGGGTCATTTTGGCTTCGAAATTGGTCAACCCATTGGTTTGGGTTGGGTTCACCTCCCCATGGCTGGTCTTGGCTGAGAAGATCGGCTAGGCTAGTCGGTCAAGAGGTGGTGATGTCCTTATCCAAGAATATTTGGATTAAATCTTGGTTAAGGGGAGACATGCTTAAGGTTAATGACTTTTAGGAGATGGTTAAAGGACCTCCTCCTTTTGCCATTAATGGCATGGTCACATGCCAAACTTTCATGGCTTCATATGGCTTGTGAATGGCTCATCCTTGGCTCCATTTGGCTTGGGAAAAGCTTGGGTCAATTTCATGAAAATGGGTTTTAAGAATTTTGGATGTTTTGATGGAAATTTGTATGAAACTTGATTTGGAATAATTTGATGGTGATTTTAGGACTTAGGTAATGGATTTAATTAAATGGATGACAAATGGAGATGTCATGTGGGCTTTAGGGTAGATTTGGGCTTTTGAATTTTGAAGGAAATGGGCTTTTAGAAAGGTTTAAGGGAAGTGGGCTTTTAAGTTTATGAATGTGTTCATGGATGAAAATTTTTGTAAAAGGTTGGGCCAAATAATTGTTGGGTTTAGCTCATGGATGTGTCATGAGTAACTTGAAGCAAATTTGGGGTAGTTTGGGCTTGAATTGGGTTGGATTTGGGCTTAGGTCAAAAAATGGGCCTTAAGGTCAAAAGTGGAATTGGATCCAAATGTCAATCAAATTGGACTTGGATTTGGTCTAAATTAGTATTAGGAATGTTGAATTGAAGTTTAGAATTGAATTGGACCAAAATTGGGGTCAATTGGATAGGTTTGGTTTAACATTGGGTTCACTTTGGGTTAAAATGGGTCAATTTGGGGGTTTTGACAAAAGTAGGGTAAATTGACAAAATTGGCCCATGGTGTAGTTGGACAAAATGAAATTGGGAATATTTAGGATTTTCTGGAATTTTCTGGGAATTTTCTGAATTTTTGGATTTTTGTGTCAAGAAGGGTATTTTGGGTATTTGGAGGGTATTGGGAGGTTTTCTTGGAATTTTTGATATTTTTGGATATAGATGGTCAATTTGAGTGGTGTAGAAATGTTTGGGAATAATTTTGAAGAATTTTAGGTAATTTGGAAATTTTGCAAAAATTTGGGTAATTTCGAGGTTTTGGGTAGGTTTAGTAGGTGTAGGGTCCCGGGGTCAAAAATTGAAAATTTGGGAAATTGAAGATTGGGTGGATGTAAGTGGAAATAAGTCATTTTGGTTGAGCCATGAAGTCATTTCAAGCCCATATGAGCCATGAGAGGACTCATTTGAGGCATTCACTATGTTGTTCCTAACCCTCTTAGCGAGGGCTTAGGGGTTAAGGACCATCCATGTGAATCACCTACATGAGTCAGGAGATTAAGTTGGGTATGGGTGTGGTTTTTAGGAAGTGTGTGGAAATGTAGTGTGTAAGTGTAGTGTAAGTCGGCCCCTTCACTGCGACCGGGCCACCTGTGGGCGATCCTAAGGCCAAAGAGTCCTATAGGAACTCATCCTTTAAACTTCCACATTTGATTTCAACCCTCTAGGTGATTAGGGGTCTATAGTCAAGTTTGTGGAATTTGCAGGGAGTTTAGAAGTGGTTTGAATTTCTAAAAGGCGGGTCCCAATTCTAGTCCTCTAAGATAGTCAGAGGAAAAGCCTAAGGCTAGATCCTAAGTACTAAAGAGAAGAAGAGAAGACCTCATCAAAAATGAGGTCAACAAAGCCTAATCAGAAGATGTCTTCCATCCAGAACACCTATCTTCCAATTACCCATAAACTGAAAATTTTCAAAATAACTCCTCACCAATTCCATTTTGGGGTGTCCAAACTGGAATTGGCCCACAATAGAGAATTTGATAGCCTCTGCCATGGTATTCATCTCTTGAGAAGTAAAGTATATAGCGAGTCCGCCTTCCTTAGAACCAAGTGGTCTTACAAAGGGGCAAACTGCTTTACCTGTCTTCGCATCATGTAAGAGCTGGGGGAAAGTTAACGGTTCAACTTCACCGTTGTTATTACCTCTGTCGACGAGCGAAGCATAAGAAAATGGCAAAGAAAAAGAGTTGGAACTTCCCATATCCAATGTAACGATAACTCGGTTTGAATCCGAGTTAAGCCCGGAAAACTCTCTTTAGCTATCGGCACCCCACCGACAGACTGACCTTCACACCAAGCACCTTGAGCAAGATAGGGAGGACCCACTTACCACTCCAGCCACCACCAAGAGACACCGACCACCGTAGAAAGGAAGCCATCGCTGCCAAAACCCTAGCAGAGCCCCAGCCGCCATGTGTAGATATATATATATACATATACATATGTATATATATATATATATATATATATATATATATATACATATATACAAATGTATATAGATATATACATATGTATATATATATTGATTTATTTATTTATGCATATACATATGTATATACATACATAGTTATATCAATATATATATATATGGCTGCTGGGGCTGGGGGTGTTTTTAGGAATTCTAAAGGCACCACCTTACATTTTTTTGCCTCTCAGCCCATGCTAAATCTTAGGTTGTTTTATTAGCCTTGAAAATTGTTGTTTATTTATCTATGCACACTATAATTCTGGAAACATATTCTTCCACCATCTTTCATATTTACCTCATCCAGTCCTCCTCATCTTTGGAACTTGGTGGGGATATTTAACATAAATAGGCATCTTATCAATTCCTCTCAATTAACCATCCAAATGAGCTTTATTATTAGAGAGGGGAATCAACCAGCTGATTGGCTAGCTAAGAGGGGGGATTTATGGTATTCTTATTGGAACATCACCTCCTCCTATGCCGAAAAAGTTGCTTCATGGGGATCTTACGTATGCCATATATCAGGTCAAGATTAGTTAGCCATTCTATTTTCTAATTTCTTAAGACTGCATTCCATTATCGTCTGGATGTGGTGCTCCCTTAAGTCTCCTTTTTCAAGGTTGTTGTTTACTTATTGCTGCTGCTTCTCTGTATCTAATTTTTTGTTTGGTAGTAAGTCCTTGTGCTACTGATTGTGCTTTCCTTGGAAGGTCTTACAGGTATAACTTTATCACATCAAACTACTGCGTACTTGGTCTATATACTTTGAAGGCTTTTTATTTCTGTTACTGCTGCTTGAATGAGATTAATGCTAGTTGGATGTTGGCTCGCCTGAGAGAACTTCTCCATCTATCTCTGCTCCTTTCTCTAACTAAAGACACTCTTCCTTTGGACTCTTTTGGTTTACTTAATTGGATTGGGTATACAAATTTGGGTCTTGGTATACTAGTTTACTTGTACCTTTGGTTTCACTTTTTGTTTTTATTTTTATTTTTCTTATGTGGAGTTGTAATGTGGAAAGAAGAACCCCATAAGACTACTCATGTATTTCTTTTGGTTTTTAGATGGGGATTGTCTGCCGTTAAAATTCTCATTTATGATGTGGTGAGAGGTTGAAATTTTTTAAAAGGTTTAGAATATAGTTTTATAAAATAGAATTTTGATTTAATTTAATACATATAGATTTTTGAAAATTACATTTTAATTTTGAAGAATACGAAATCAAACTGATTCATATAAATGTTATTTTAGATAATCAAGCGCTTCATCACAAGACATGCACCTATCCCGAAGAATAAATATGTGGTTTGGGGTGAGGCTTGATCAAATAAACTAAAGAATTCATGACATCCATTTGATCTGTGAACCATTGTTGACCGACAATTTCCCCTATCTAATATGAAGGACTTAGATAGAGTTTATATTAATCTGGGATCCTTAAGTTTCCTATAAGGGCAAGCCCCTATATTTAATTACATCTTAGATAATCGAAGTCACCAAATAAAACTCTTGATATAGATCAAGAAATATTTATATTCATGACTTCCAAGGGTAAGGTTTTCAAAGAAAATGTGATAATTGGAAACTCAATAGGTGAATAGCTCAAGTTTTGGAACATTTCATTTTATCAAAATCAAAAGGAGAGAAGGCTATGGGTAGAACATAGATTCAACGAAAATATTGATGTCTTCCCAAACTATCCTATGGTTTGGCTTTGATTTAGGATATTTATTTGGTGTTTTATCCTATCAATTTTATTATTTAGGACTTACATTCACTTGATACCTATCATGTGAATGGCCTGGAGGATAGGAGGATTTATGCTATACCCGATGACGACCTCGGAATCCTAAGACGAGTTAGGTCTTATGTTGCTCAACATCGTTATGTAAGGGCTTAAAGAAAAGGTGAGGACTTATGCTACACTAAGAAAGCTACCTTGAAGTTCTATGGCTTGTTGTTTTAATTTCTAAGGAGTTTGTTATTGAAGATGGCCGTGCTACCTACTATGCATGCTCCAAGCTCCTCATCATGGTAGTTTTAGTTTAAAGAAGTGTAAATTATAAGGGAGGAAAGAAGTGTCATGTTTTGTAAAAATTTAAATCGAGGTGTTGTAATGTTTTTATTAGGGGAATATTAAAGTTAATTATAGCGACACCAGTTAAGATCTCACGGTTCCATCATCCCGACACCACTATTTCATCAGATTCACTTAGTTAAAAATGAATTTACTAAACTCGACTTAATGAGTTTCATACTTTCATTTAGACTGTGGGAAACCCAAACCCCGTTAGCAACACGTAGGTTACCTCCTCCGACCTGATCATCCAATGAGACGTTTTAATTTAGTTGCAATTGTGTTTTTTTTTTTGTTTTGTTTGTGATTCAATCTTAAGTTGTTTTATATTTTGAATGTTGTGGTGGTAAATTTATCTTGTTTTCAATTTTTAATTTTGATTTTGGTTTTGGTTTTGTGGCTACCTTAAAGGTTTTAATTTTCATGGAGGGTGGCATTATTGTTTAGCATGCAAGTTTACAAGGAAATAAAGTGCAGTAGAGTGCAGGTAGGTAAATTGCATTAAAATAAAAGCATATCTGATAATTCTTCATGTCATCTCCACCTGAAACTTTAGTATTCTTGCAATAAACAATTATAATTTGCAAGGAAGTAAAACCTATGGATATGTTCGTCATAAGCTTACAAAGTCCTAGGTCATAACCTGGTGGGTCATAGATATATTTCATTTAATAGGTATAATTAGTACAGTAGTCCTACAAGGTGTCCAAAAGACTAGTGAAAGATCTAAGAGAGACCCGGATACTTCACATTATTTTTAAGTTTCCTTTAGGTCTATTGAACTTATCATAGTTATTAGATGATTTATCTGTTTCATTCCCTTATACTCAGTGAGCTAATGCTTTGATTATTGATACACCTAAAATATATAGTGTTTTTGTGCACATTTTTATACCTATTTTTGATGATATTTCCCTTTAATGGAAATTATTTTGTGTTTTTCTTGCAGGTATGATAAAAATGAATTATTATAATGAAAGGAGCAAAATTGGATCAAATTTGGAGCAAAAAAATAAAAAAAATGGAAAATTGAACTTTGGCGGCTAAGTGCCGCCTGGTCAGCGCTTAGTCGCCACAGTTAAAAATCAAAGTTTCTTCATTTTTGGTGCCAATTTCAATGGGTGTTTGAAGCAAATTTTGGTGGTGACTTCTTTAATTTCGCATGGGCTCCAAATTTGAATGAAGGGATGCATCTTTTGGTGGATACGTTGAATTGGGACACAATTTGAAGAGACGCCATGACACCTTTTGGATTATTATTAAAATTATGTCATGTAATGAGTCTGAGAGTGATTAGGGAGTCTAGTTTTCAAAAGTCTCTTCTACTTTTCAGTTTCATCTTTTAATTTTCAAAGAGTTTTACTTTCAGACCTTTATTGTTTATAGTTTAGTTAGTTTAGTTTTAGAGGAGAAAGGGTTGGTGTTAAATCTTCTTTCCACCAATTTTCTTTCATCCATTTATCTAGTTTTTATTGAAGTCGAAAGTTAGAGTTGGAGTCAACAGAGTTGGGCGCCAACCTCTGTTGTGTTGTCCTATGGAAAGTCAAGTTACAAAGGAACTTCTGGAGTCTTGCGGAGAGGATTTTCAGAGAAGTGTTTATTTCTTTTTTTATATTTAGTTTATCTTGTTGTGTTTTCTTTATGATTTCTATTTTCAAATCAATGTTTGCTTGTGTTTTCTCCATGAATTCTGAGTAGTTTTCTTTATCTTTTTTTTCTTAAATGAAGAAGTAATTAAATTATGTAGGATTATTGTGGAATGGATAAGTGTTTAAAGTTGGAATACGTTGTGAAGATTTAATTCCATGAACTAAATTTACTTCTTAATTTGGTCAGTTAAGAAGTTAAAATTTGTTGTGAAATTATGTAAGATCCAATGCGATATTGTCTCAAACAACAATTAGTAAAAATCACATGCAATTATATGGGTGAGAATTATAGTCCATATAATTGAATGAAAATATATTAGGAGATATGTTTTTAATGGGGAGTAAAATTAGAGTTCTTTAGAATGACAGGCTAAAGCCCCCTAATTTGGTTTGATATTTAAATTTTGTTATGAGAAGTTAGCCTCCAGGTGGAGGGAATCGAGGGAACTCTAGAGTGAAAGCTGGTATCTTCTCTACCTAACCATGTTCAAAATTTTAAAATTTCAAATTAACCAATGTTCTTTATAGAACCAAGTAAGCGTAAAGAATACATTTGCTCCTATTTGTCACAACACATTTAAATACTTCCACAACAATACTTTCATAATTATTACTACTTTATAAGAGAAAGAAAAAGATATTTTATTTCCTTGTGTTTTATACCGCATTTTAAAGTTCTGATAATTTTCATTTCTTGCATTAGCTTTATATCAAAAATACCAAAAACAATTTTTAAACTTTACAAATCAAAACATACTTTCAAAAGTAATTTAAAAAGTAAAAATATAATTTTCTTATTTCTTTAAAAAGTTTTCACATTTCTTTGTGGGTTCGATACATTGGGGCTTAATCAGAAAGTCCTATATTACTTGATAAACGATACGTATACTTGCATAGTATCCCATATTATAAAATCATAATTTTCATCCTAAGCACATATATTCAGTGTGGAGTCAAGTTTTTGGCGCACATATATTTATCGGGGATCAAGTTTTTGGCGTCGTTGCCGGGAAAATTAATTAAAATTGCATTTTTAAAGAAAATTAAGAAAAAAATTAAATTTTTTACTTTTTTTTTATTTTTGTGAGTGTGTTTTCTTTTATTTTATTTTATTGTTGTATGTGTAGTTCAGGTTCTGAGGGACTTGTGCCTATGATTCTTAATTAGAAAGAACTATCAGAAAAATCAAAAAAATTAAAAATTCTGAAAAAGATAATTTTATTCAAGAAATGGCAAATCATCAAAATTAAAATGTTGGCATCCATCAAGAATTCAAACCTTTAAGAGGTTATGCTAACCCTATAGTAGATGAACTTCATGGTAGTATTCAACAACTAGCTGCTAATTCCTTTGAACTTAAACTTGCTATTATCCAAATGGTCTCTAATAATCAGTTTGGGGGAGCAACAGCTAAAGATCCTAATTTGCATCTTGTTAATTTTCTAGAGTTTTGTGATATTTTTAAATATGATGGTGTTTCGGATGATGCTATTAGACTCAGACTTTTTCCTTTCTCACTAAGGGATAAAGCTAAGATAAGACTAAATTCGTTAGCACCTGGAACTATCAGAACTTGGGGTGATTTACCACAAAAATTACTTGCTAAATATTTTCCACCATCGAAGACTGAGAAGTTAAGAAATGATATTAAATCTTTTTGTCAGTTTGAAGGTGAATCAATATATGAAGCATGGGAAAGATTTAAAGATCTCCTCAGGAAATGTCAACATCATTCGATATCAGATGGTTAATAATTCAAACCTTTTACAATGGATTAGTTGGATCTCTTAGATAAATTATGGATGCTGCTGTTGGTGGATCATTAATGTCTAAACAGTTTTCTGATGCTTATGCTTTAATTAAAGAAATGGCTACTAAATTTTCAATGGCCTTCTGAAAGGTTAAATCTTAAAAAGGTAGCTAGTGTTCATAAAAATTATGCTTTTTCAATGTTAGCAAACCAAATTGCTGCAATTTCAAGGAAGATAGACCAAATTTGGATGAATTTTTCTCAGCCAAATTACATGATTAAAGAAAATTTATTAGGCCAAATGGTTGGTTCTTATTCTTCACAAGAAACTTTGAATGCTATAAGCAAGCCTAATAACCCATATTCAAATTATTATAACCCAAGTTGGAAGAATCATCCTAACTTTAACTGTAATACCAATAATCAGGGTGGTATTAATCAACAATGGAGGAACCTCCAAGTAAACCTATTGGAGAATTGGAAAAACCAAGGAAATAATAGTTATAGACTAACCTATCCTCTAGGTTTTAACAATGCTTTACAATTAAAGGAGAAGAAGTTAGTTATTGAAGAAGTGGTTGTTGACCTCATTTTTGATGAGGTCTTCTCTTCTCTCTTTGGTACTTAGGATCTAGCCTTAGGCTTTTCCTTTGACTATCTTATAGGACTAGAAGTGGAACCCACCCTTTAGAAGTCCAAACACCTCTTGACTCCCTGCAAACCCCACAAGCTTGATTGTAGACCCCTAATCACCTAGAGGATTGAAATCAAATGTGAAGGTTTAAAGAATGAGTTCCCTATAGGACTCTTTGGCCTTAGGACAACCCTGGGTGGCATGGTCTGGTGAAGGTTGACCTGCACACACCACACTCTCACACACATTCTATACCCTAAACCCACCAAAATACCCCAATACCCTCCAAATAACCTCCAAATACCCAAAATACCATTTTTAACCCAAAAATCTAAAAATTCCAAAAATTCCCAAAAAATTCCAGAAAATCCCAAATATTCCCAATTTCATTTCATTCAACTACACCATGAGCCAATTTTGCCAACTTACCCCACTTTTATCAAAATTCACATTTCACTCGTTTTTGACGTGACCGTCGATGAGGTTGTCCGAACGACCTCGGATGATGAAACAGACAGCACCGTTGTGTCCGGAACGTCGATTTTAGCCGAGTAGGATACCCATTTTGCTAGTGTTCAGTGCACGAGCAAATAACACGGAAATCGATGCATGCTATTTAAAATTAAAAAAAATGGAATTCCCCCCATATAAACCCACGCAAAACCTAACCCTAAGCCCCCGGGGGATTCTTTTCATTCGGCGCCCCCCACTCATTTTCACAAAAAAGCGAGCTCCTCTTCTTCCCGAATCTTCGCTCTCCCGAAGCTTCTCCATTTTTTTCCCCTCTCCCAAAAGCTTCCTCCAAATTTTTACTTTCTCTCGCAAGTGAGAATACCTCCCCTATCCCACTTCGACTCGAGGCACTAGCTCACGGACACAAGGCGAGCGAGAACCCCTCCTCTCTTCCTCGGCAACATTATCTTTTCCTAACGAATAGCTCACGTATATTACTGGCAAAGTTTTACTCATAGTGCCTTTCTTCCTATCTTTGACTGCTTGCTTCAAGCTGAAGGTCAATATTCTGGAGAAACAAGATTCGGCTCCTCTTGCAAGAAAGAAATTTGCTAAGTTTCTCCAGCTTCTCAAAAAGACGTATCAGAAAAACCCTTGCCAATTAGGTGTATTTTTTTAATACTGTTTTTTTTTTCCTTAAATGTGTTATAAGTTATTTTCTATTATCATTTCTTTTTTACCACTCATTTTATTTTCTTCTTATCCTGTTTTAAGAGTTACGGACATTAGTATAAATGTAGAATGAACTGTGCTCCAATTGAAGTTTGCAATTGCTGAATTGTTAGCAGCCTTCATTCCTAGATGTTTATAAGAATTTGATAGTAATTTTCATTGTTACTATTGGATTTTAAGATACTGTTAACCGTACGATTAGATCTGTATTCTCCAAGTCATCAAAATAAGCTCTTTGGTCTGATTTGCAAGAGATCAAGTGAGAATAATATAAAGGGTGTTTTAAAAATTTGTGTTCTAACTAAACTGCATGTTCTTCTTTCATAGTTTGCATTAATAAAAAAGGTTATCATTTATGAATAATTTTGTTGAATACAAATTTTTTTTAATTATTATTTTTTTTAAATTGTAAATTGATTCAGAGGCATGGATGTCAATCAAAACTTCTGTGTACTCTTTATCTTCACTTTTATGATTTTTAATCATCCTATGATATGAGCATGCTTTCTTATTAGAGAGTTTGATACAAAAGATAAAGCAATAATGAAGCAGACTTGTAAGATTTATCTTTGGAAGATTTACACTTACACATCTAACACCTAAACTTCAATGTTTACATATATGCCACACAATTCTTTTGCATTTACATATTTAACACACTAACTTATGTTTTTACAAATACATCACTTTACCCTATGCATGAAAAGCTGTGTTCCATTTTTTAAGGGTTTGAATAGTTACATTTTGACGCGATGTGAATGGTAAGGTGGTATGCATTTATGGGTTGAAGTTTGGATGTTAGATACGCAAATGCATAGGAGTTAGTGTGCATGTAAATTTCATTTTTATTACTTTTACATTTGAAATTACCATATACTACTACGAATTTCTGTGTTTCTTGCGAGGTAAATCATGGCTCGCCTCGATGTTAGCTACGCCTCACAAAGCTATGTAAAGAGAATGCTAGCAAACGTGATAGCTGAGTCAGACAATTCTTCATAAAGGTATAATTCAGCTCATATCGAACTTTATTTATGCATTCATATTTATGAGTTTTGTGTCAGGAAAGTCTTCATTATAAATTTATTTGTGGCTTAGATTTCATCTTCATGAATAAATTTAAAATAAAAATTGCGGACCTCAAATGATGGTGAAAATTCATGATATAAGACAAGTACAAGATCTTTGTGCAAATAGTTCTAAGTGAATTCTCTTGGAAACATGGAATGCTCTAACACTTTTCTTGAATTCTGTAATCGATTTAAGCTATATGAACTTATCATTTGGAGATGAAGGTTTTGTTTAGAATTAATGTGCACATTTGGATTAATACTTCATTGCCATTAATTTGAATCTCTTTTGCGTAAGTTAGCTAGATGTTTAAAACTTGCGAATATTTCTTTTTATGATTTACTTGAAGAATGTGATTTTCGAGCTTGACAGAGATGATATGCAGCTTATTTATTTCTTTATTTATTGGAAGTTGTATGCGTGATGTGGGTCAAACTTTCTTCTTATTTCACTATGAAACATGTTTATGAAGAGGTAATTGTTGGCTTGAGATCAATAATTCAATGTTTGGAAAACTTGAATATGTGTTAGTAAATACCTCTTTTGATTTGGATGTTTTGAATATGAAGTGTGGATACTATGTGTAAATGCATAAGAATTAATTATTAGATATGTAAGTGAAGCCTAGGTATTAAATTTGTAAAGACATTGAAACTGATTGACTTAGATATTCGATACACATGTCTTTCTTTTTGCATGCTTTTCATTATACGCATTTGTACACTTATTTATGTAACATTTCATTGAACTGAATTCTCATACCAATTTTTTGGTGTGCCTTTGCGAGGTTCGTTGGAGTGCGGACGGGATACCGACAGCTCAAAGCAAGCGACGAGGTGATTTCGAATCAAGTATCTCGTTGGGTAGCTTTCCCTCCTTGCAAAGGTGGCTATGAAAGAAGGTGAAGCCATTGCAACATATAAATGCAGTTTCTAATTACTTATTCTTACTCTTGAGCTTGCCTTGCAACTTCAAAAATATTTATCCTCTTTACAATATTTGATTTCACTTGGATGAAGCATTTGAGAAATTGTAGGTTTTAGATTTTTCTGAATCTCTCTAGATTTCTCCATTTTCGCTACTCGTTGATATGTGAAGCTTATGTTTAGATCAATTTTGCTACTCGAAACTCGTCGTATGTCTAGTCCTACATGCTTTTAAATGATCTCGGAGTCAATGCTTTATGGGTTTATGAAGTTTACGAATGATTGGTACTAATTATAGAGGAATTACTTGTGTTTTTTGTCTCTTAAGTTCAATATACTATCAAATCGATAAAAGACCATTTGGGTATTAAATTTTGGATGCTTGGCATGTAAATTCAAACCTAAACTTATTAATATATTTGTATACACGTTTCTTATACTTAAGCCTATGAAATTGTAAAGTTTGATTACTCATATATTTTGACACTTAAATATATAAATGTGTAATACTGGTTATTTAAACTTAAAATACTTTATGTATTAAACATAAATCTAGATATAAATTTATATATTCATTTAATTTTAATGCATTTACATGCTTAATACATAATAAAAATATATAAATATATAATTTTCGAATTTTTTTTAAATAATATTTACATATGTATAATTTTCAGATTTTTATAATATTTAAATATATAACACTCAATTTAAACGTATTAATTTAAAATTTTGGTATTTCATATGTATAGCACTTAAAAATTATATGTACATGTATTATCTGTCAAAATTGTTGTAGTTATGTAAATATACACCTAAATTATTGTATTGAATATGAAAATATTAAATTTCTTAACTTTTTACATAAAAAAAGGAAAGTTTTTAGATCTTTAAATCATTATGAGCTTGCGTCTTAAATTGAAGGATACGAATTTATATCTTAAATCTTAAGCATATGATATCCAAAAATAAGTCTAAACATTCCCATAAACTCAATAACAATAATAATAAAACATACATAACGATAGTACATACTAAGATAAATGTAAATACATGCATATATATCTATATAAAACCATAACAATACGTAACAAATGAATGATAATAACAATGTTGAAAAGGGGAAGAGAGATTATTATTATTATTATTATTTTATACTAAGTTAAAGTTATATGTTTGAGGAGCTTGAAATGAAAGTAAAATATGTAAACACGTATGCATTGATTGACATGTATGTAAACCTTCCCCTTATTCTTATGTACGCATCTTAACACTATTTGAGAGAATGTTCATATTTGATTGTAAATATGTAAATGAGACGACGATAGCGATCACAACAACAAAACAAAAGACGATCTTCAATCGAATTTTTCATAATTTAAATAACAAACCCATAGGATTTCGAGGTAGTTCGCCTAGCGCGACGTAAATCATAACTTCGTCTTCAGGCTTTTGCACAGCTCTGTTGTGCAATATAAGCTCTAACACTTTAGGATTGTGAGGTCGTCGTCCGATACGACATAAACCCTCACATCTTCGAGGCTATTTGTATGACTGCGTCATGCAAATATAAGTCCTAATTAATTAAAATTGGCAGGATGGAAACATTAAGTAAATTTCCAAATTGAAGCCAAACCATAGGATAGTGTGGAAAGTTGCTAAGATTCTTCTTGGATCCTCAGCTTCTCCTACTTCTCTTCCTTTTGGACTCACGAAAATAAATGTTCCAAATTTGAGCTAATCCCTTTTGAAATTTCAAAAATCCAATCCTTTGAAAACCTTAAACTTTGAAATTCTCGAGAGCAAAATCACCGATCATTATCGAGAGTTTTCTTAAATGATTCACTTCATTTAAGATGTAATTAACTATAGGGGCTTGCCCTTATAGGGAACTTTAAGAACCCCGTAATATAAACCCCGCTTAATTCCTTTATATTAAGCGAGGGAACTTGTCGGCTTATAAAATTGGTTTGTAGACCAAACGGATGTCACAAATCTTCTAGTTTATTTAACCAAGCCCCATCATCAAGCAGTGTGCCTACTCTCCCGGATAGATATATAGTTTGTGGTGCAGTGTTCGTTTATATAAACTATTCGGGATGTGAGATCAGTTTGATTTCATATCTTAAAATTTTTAAATTTAAAATTATTTTCAAAATCAAATACTACTTTTCAAATTATTTATTTAAATTAAATTAAAAATTCACCGACAATTTCTGTTAGGCGACCCCTTTTCAAAATACGACACACAACCTAAAAATATGTCGACAGTGGTGTCACATATGGGAAATCAATTGCAAATTCAAGGAGCAACCATCAA
Source organism: Papilionanthe hookeriana x Papilionanthe teres (assembly GCA_022702705.1). Classification (NCBI taxonomy): domain Eukaryota; kingdom Viridiplantae; phylum Streptophyta; class Magnoliopsida; order Asparagales; family Orchidaceae; genus Papilionanthe; species Papilionanthe hookeriana x Papilionanthe teres. The sequence goes on from CM040424.1 coordinate 155,224,899, forward strand.
AAATATTGACAATCAATTAGGGCAAATTGCAAATTCATTAAGTAATAGATCCCAAGAAATTCTTTCAAGTAATACTGAAGTGAATCCAAGAGAAAAAAATAAAGAACATGTAAATGCAATTCAACTGAGAAGTGCAAGAGTGTTGGAAGGTAGAGTTCAAAAAAAAACTGAAGTAGAGAAAGAAGTGATTGAAGAACCAAAAGAGGACACTCCAAAAGGTTTAGAAAGACCAACTTCTCCACCTAAGGTTGATTTTGAAAAGCCACCACCTCTATTTCTTTAGAGACTTCATCAACAAAAGTTGGATAAGTAATTTTCAAATTTCTTGGAGATATTTAAGAAGCTTACCATTAATATTCCTTTTGTTGAAGCCTTAAAATAAATGTCGAGCTATGTGAAATTTATAAATGATATTATCAAAAAAAGAGGAAGTTTGAAGATAATGAGCCAATTGCCATTAGTGAGGAGTGCAGTGCAATAATTCAGAAGAAGCTTCATGAAAAGCTTAAAGATCCTGGTAGTTTCACAATTCCATGTGCAATCTGAGACAGATTCTATGGAAAAGCTTTATGTGATTTGGGTGCAAGCATTAACCACATGCCTCTATCAATATTCAAAAAATTGGGATTAGGAGAAATAACCCTAACTACTATAACTCTGCAATCAGCAGATCGTTCGATCACATATCCAAAAGGAGTTATAGATGATGTTTTGGTTAAAGTGGATCAATTTATCTTTCATGTTGATTTCATTGAGATACTGATCTATAAAAAATACATATTTCTTTATGTCTTAATTCCTATTAATTTCTAAGGATATTAAGCTTTAATGAAAGGTATTTTTTGTATTTTTGGATGTAGGTAATGTAAAAAGGTCTAAGAAGGAAAAAGGAGCAAAAAGGAGCAAAAATACCAAAAGTATAAAAAAATATGGCCTGGCGCCTAGGCGTCAGACTCGATACGAAAACTGTCAAGTTTTTGACAACGTTTGATCAGTTATTTTGATGGAGTGAGTGGTTATTAGACATTCTAGAAGGCTGGCAGTTGTTCCTTGATAATAGGACATGTGATACATTGCATTTGGACGCTCCAAAATGGTTTTTATCGCGAAGAGGTGCGAGCCAAAGTGAAGAGGTGCGAAGAACTGGAAGCGGTGTCCGGCGCCTAGGCGCCAGATTTCTGTGCCTAGGCGCCCGACCGACCTTCTAGAAGATTCATTGAATGTGGACATTTTTTGAAGATGTGCCTCAAGGCAACTCTTGAAGCCTATAAATAGAGGTCCAATTCTTCAGAAAACGTGCCCCTCCCATTGTACCCCTTTCTCTTATCTACTTTAAGGTCTCTCATCCTTAGAGAGAGAATTAGAGAGAGAAATTTAGGGCCACTTTTATTTAGTTTAGTGAGTTTATTTTCAGGTTATTGCATCTGGAGTTCATTACACTGTGGAGTTAGTAGAAATCACAAGATCTGTAGAAGAAATATTTGAGATAAGTATATTTTTATATTTGATTCAAAGTTTAATTATCATGTTTTGTTATTTATTTTCAATGTGTTCGAGTAGTTAGTTACTTTCTTACTTCAATTATGAAGAGATAGATAAGATAATATAAAGATTCGATGGAGAATTAAAATTCAAAATATTTTCAAAACATTGTGATGACATTAATACTCGATCTTACTTTACTTTTTACATTGGTCGTTTGAATTGTTAAAACTTGTTGAAGAGTTTAAAAACCTTGTAGGAGAAGAACTCTTAACTTGTAAATGTCACATGAATCCTTGGGTAGTCGAAGGCCATGTGCGGGCTATTCATGGTGAAGTGCAAATAAATAGGAAGATAAAATTTAAAGGGCGTAGAATTGATAAGTTTTTAGAGTGACAGACTAAGTTCTTATAATTTGATTTATAGACTAGGAAAGGGTCACTAGTAAGGCCGACCATAGCCACCCTTGGACATCTAGAAGTGTGAGCCTAGATTAACCCATTATACTAACAATACATTCGGACATATTCTGTAAATTAGTCAATGTTCTTTGCACCTGGATCAAAGGGTAAAGAATAGGAATGCTTCTATTTGGCACAATACCATAAATTAAATTCTCCAACGAATATTAAATTATCTTAAAAATCTTAGATTAATTTTAAGGAAAGAAAGTTGTTTATTTTATATAGAGTTTATAAAATCATTTTCTTATTATTGTTTTCTTTAAATTGCATCTAGTAAATTAAATAGTAATTATAATCAAAATATAAATAATTTTACTATTATATTTTGCTTTCGCTTTATAGAAAATTTATTTCTATAAATCATCCCTGTGGGATCGATACTGGGGTCTTTATTTAAAAACCCTATATTACTTGAAACGATATGTATACTTGCGTAGTACCCCTAGTGTGTAAAAATATTACTTATATAATATTAATTTTAAACACTAGTCACTATTTATAAATCGAGTCAAAGCTTTTTAGCTATCTTTTAAAAGCAAACATTACTGCGTTAAGCGCGGCGGTCGGGTCAGATACCCATCATTTTTGGAAGACCTTTCCTAGCCACTGGCAGAGCAATGATAGAAGTGAAAAAAGGGGAATTAACAATGAGGGTTAGTGATCAAACTGTTACATTCAATATTTTGAAATTGATGAAATATCCTGCAATAGGTAAAGATGATGAATGTTATAGGATGGATGTTATCAGATATTTTATTGAATGTCATTTCAAGTCAACTTATGAAGAAAAACTTGAAAGAGAAGAATTGAAACATAAGCAAGAAGAGGAATTACATCATTCTAAAGATTTTCAAGAGGAAGAATTAAATTATTTTCATGAAAATTTTGAATTGTTGGATATGACTGAAAAAGATGAATCTTATGATCCATCAATTGAAAAACCTCCTGAACTTGAGTTATAAATGCTTTCTGATCATTTGAAGTATGTTTTCTGGATGAATCCTCAACCTTGTCTGTTATAATTTCATCACAATTGACTAAAAAAAGAAGAGAGTTTGCTTGAAATTTTGAAGAAGTATAAGAATGCTTTTGGATGGACAATTGCTGATATTAAAGGAATCAGTCCTTCAATTTGTATGCACAGAATTCTTATTGAAGATAATTGCAAACCTCGGGCTGATCCCCAAAGGAGATTAAATCCTATCATGAAAGATGTTGTTAAGAAAGAAACTTTAAAGTGGTTGGATGCTAGAATTATCTACCCTATTTCAGGTAGTGCATGGGTTAGTCCTATTTACTGTGTTCCTAAGAAAGGAGGAGTAACTGTGACTGTTAATGAAAAGAATGAATTGATTTCAACAAGACTAATTACAGAATGGAGATTATGCATTGATTATAAAAAATTAAATCTTGCCACAAGGAAAGATCATTTTCCACTCCCATTTCTGGATCAGATACTGGATAGACTGGTTGGGCACTTTTGTTTTCTGGATGGATACACTGGTTACCACCAAATTCAAATTGCTCTTGAGGATCAAGAGAAAACTACTTTTACCAGTCCTTATGGTACGTTTGCTTTTAGAAGAATGCCCTTTAGTTTATGTAATGCTCCTGCTACATTTCAGAGATGTATGATGGCTATTTTCTGTGATTTAATTAAAAAAGGGATTTAAGTTTTCTTGAATGACTTTTTAGTGTTTTGAATTTCATTTGAATCGTGTTTAGAATATTTGTCTAAAGTTCTAAAACTCTGTGAAGAAACATATTTATTCCTTAATTGGGAAAAATGCCAATTTATAGTAGCAGGAGGAATTGTATTGGGACATCGGATTTTAGAAGAAGGTTTGGAGATAGATCTTGCAAAAATGCAAGTTATCTCCAATTTACCTTGCTCGACCAGTGTAAGGGTAATTAGAAGTTTTCTGGGACATGCTGGATTCTACAGGCGTTACATCAAAGACTTTTCAAAGATTACAAAACCTTGATGTCGTTTACTAGAAAAGGATGCAATTTTTTATTTTGATGATGATTGCCTAAAAGCTTTGAAACATTAAAAGAAAAATTAATCACTGCACCTGTTATAATTTTACCAAAATGGTAAAAACCTTTTGAATTAATGTGTGATGCTAGTGATTATGCTATTGTTGTTGTTTTGAGTCAGACATATGATAAAATTTTCAAAGTTATTTATTATGCTAGTAAAGTTATTAATGAAGCTCAAATTAATTATACCACTACTGAGAAAGAGTTATTAGCTATAGTATTTGCCTTTGATAAATTCCGATCATATTTAATTTGAACTAAATGTGTAGTACATACTGATCATTCTGCTATCAAATATTTAATGAAGAAGAAGGATGTGAAGCCGAGATTGATTAGATGGATTCTTCTTTTGCAAGAATTTGATTTCGAGATAGTAGATAGGAAGGGTTCTCATAATCAAATTGCTGATCATTTGTCCAGGCTTGAAAATGAAAAATCTCTCTGTGATGATGAAAAAATTAATGAAAATTTTCCTGATGAAAAATTATTCACAGTTAATGAGTGGCGTGTTCCGTGGTATGCCGACATAGTAAACTTTATTGTCAGTAATATTGTACCCTATGGTTTGACATACCAGGAAAAAAAGAAATTTTTGTTTGATGCTAAGACTTATTTTTTGGATGACCCTCTTTTATATAAACAAGGAAAGTATCTTATAATTCAAAGATGTGTACTTTTGGAAGAGACTTATGAAATTATTCAAAAATGTCATGATTCTGATTATGGGGGACATTTTTGAGTTGAAACAACTGCATATAAAATCTTAAAATCTGGATTTTATTGGCCTACAATTTTTAAGGATGTGAATGCATATATTAAAAATTATGATAGATTTCAGCGTGTAGGCAATATTTCTAGAAGAAATGAGATGCCTCTCAATCATATGTTGGAAGTTGAAATATTTGATGTTTGGGGATTAGATTTCATTAGTCCATTTACACCATCTTTCAGAAATATTTATATTTTGATAACAGTAGATTTTGTTTCCAAATGGATTGAAGCTATTGCTTTACCTCGATGTGATGCTCAAAGTGTTTCAAAGTTTTTAAGAAATAATATCTTTTGCAAATTTGGAATACCAAGAGTAATCATAACTGATGGGGGAAGTCCTTTTAAAAATGTGATTATTGAGAAGTTAGCAAAGAAATATCATACAAATCATCACATTGCTACTGCTTATCATCCTAAGACAAGTGGTTTGGATTAATTATCCAATCATGAAATTAAAATAATATTGGAAAAGATTATTAATCCAAGCAGAAAGGATTGGTCAATCAAACTGGATTATGTTTTGTGGGCCTATGGGGCTGCCTACAGAACCCCTATAGGAATGTCCCTATATAAACTGATTTTTGTAAAAGCTTGTCATTTGCCTATTGAACTTAAGCATAAAGCATATTGGGCTATTAAAGAGTTCAATTATAATTTGAAAGATGCTGCTGAGAAGAGATTATTGCAATTAAATGAGCTTGAAGAGATAAGGAATGAATCTTATGAAAATGCTAAGATTTATAAAGAAAAGATGAAGTTATGGCATGATCGGAAAATTCTTACTAAAAATCTTGTGCCAGGACAGAAAGTTTTATTGTATAATGCCAGATTAAGAATTATTTCTGGAAAACTTAAGTCCAGTTGGATGGGTCCATTTATTATGATAAAAATTTATTCCTATGGAACTGTGGATATTCAAGATCCTAGGACTGGAAAAATATTTAAAATTAACGGTCATAGACTTAAACCTTATTTTTCAGTCGATCAACTTAAATCTGATAAGAATTTGATGTTTGGTCACACAGAACGAGTTATGGGTATGTCAGGCTGATGAAGTTAAACCAAGTGCTTTGTGGGAGGCAACCCATAGTTATCGGTGTGCTTTGCTTTATGTTTGCTCTGTGTGCTTTATTTGGTTTGTTTCTATGTTTTGGTGGTAGTATTTTGGAGTTTTCATGTTATAATAGTGTTTATTTGACCTTTTTATGACTTAGAGGAGTCGGAATGAAATTTTGGACATTTGGCAAACCTATGCAAAATTGATCACTGGCGGTTAAGCGCCGCCTAGTTGGCACTTAGGCAACGGAGTTATGAAACATGTGATAAATGAGGTTCTATAAGCCTAGATCATAGGGAAGTGGTTTTTTAAGTTATTTTGGAGTTTTTAAACGTTAAAGGGCGGTTTATGCACTTCTAAAAGTCTATAAAAAGGCCCTGGATTAAGAGAAACACTTGCCCCAAGTTCTATTTTCATTCCTGAGTCTTAAGAAAAGTGTTTTGAGTGCATCATGTCTTCCTGGGTGGATGAGATCAAGAAGAAAGAAGATTCTAACAAGAGTAAGTTTATTAGTGACAATGCTAAAGAGTTATTCAATGGATTTCTCGTTGTTAGTATTCAGGGAATTGCATAAAAGATTGCAATGATCGAAGCCCGAGTGACTTCAATCGAAGCAAAGATTAATGAAACTAACACATACTTGGAGCATATAGGATGGCAAATCAAGATGTAATTTGGTCATACAAGTCAAGTGGAAGAAGCGGATAAAGCGATGTTTCTAAAGAACAAGTGGTTAGAAGAAGAAGATGTAAGAGTGTTCAATCATCGCCCGTTCTATCAAATTTATATTCCAGAAGGGTCAAATGGAAATAATAGTGGTTCTGGATATATTTCGCCTACTGGAGAGTGGAATAAATTGTTAGTTTGATCTTCTGGTTTGTTTTGTGTATTTTATGTTTGATGTGTTTGATGTTTTAAGTGTTTAAAGTTTTATGTTTGTGATTTGTTGCACTTTAAAGTGTGATTGTTATATCTTTGTGATGTAAATCTATCTTTATGATATTGAGAACTTTTGTGTCTAGGGAATTTTATCCAAAGTGTTTGGATAGAAATTTATAGTTTGTATTAAGTGTGGTTTGTTTTTAATGAATATAAGTTTGTGTTTGTGTGAAACTTGATTGGAATCGATGGATATTAAAATTTGAATTTGGAGTATTGGAGATTTATGGGGAAGAGACAATTTTTTTGAGAAGATTAAGTGTGATTAAATAAGAGGTTTAGTGAATTTTCTTAATTGTGAAAATCTGGCCACTGGCGGCTAAGCGGCAGAGTGCCGGCGCTTAAGCGCCAGATTTCGTGGCTAAGCGCTGAAGGCCTCGCGCTTAGGTGCCAATTTGCGAAAATTGATTTTCAGCAGTTAAAAACCCGAAAATCGTCATTTTTAACTTACCTATCATCTTCAACCTCTATTTTTTGCGAAAAAGAGCCTAGGGCATCAATATATTGGATCATTTGAAGGTTGATTTCAACAAAAGTTGTTAGATTTGGATTCCTTACGGTAAGAGCACTACTCTTAAGTAATTTTTTTTTTGAACCATGTATTTTGAGTACATTTTGGAAAATCCTAAAATCACAATTCATGGTGAAAATTTGAGGAAAAGGATGAGAAATTGCTTAGATTTAGTGGAAATTACTTTTGGAAGTTAATTTAGCAAGTTTAGTTTGATTTTGGCATTTATGGTAAATTTTTCGTGAATTTTTAGAGAAGGCTCCAAAGTCAAAGCTTGCGAGAGAAAAGATGAGATATGATTCTGATACGTTTGTTAGTGCAAGGGCTGAGGAACGATACGTTAACGCATTACAGTCATGTAAATTGATTCCTGAGCATGTGTTTAGTAAGCCTGGAGAAGTTATTGAGGAGATGAAGGCTAGAAGGAATTGGGAGAATTACAGCTGCTTCTCCGTTGTTGCTGTTTTTTCTGTGGTTAGAGAGTTTTATGCGAACTCACCCGCAACAGAAGAGAATATGGTGATGGTGAGAAGACGAGAAGTACATTTTACATCTGCGGTAATCAATGTCTTTTATCAACTGCCTTCTGATATGTTTGTTTTTATTCTAACTATCATCCTACTGAGGGAGAGTTAGATGAGATAATGGCATTTCTGACTGATGGAAGAGGATTATGAAAGATCATTAATGATAGAAGAGTTAATTTCCAGGCCTCTAAGTTAAATGCCACTTCTAAAGCATGACACTATTTTATCTCATCTAAGTTGCTGCCTTCAAGCTTTACTAGTGAAGTTACAAGGGAGAGAGTTGTGTTGAACTATTGCATTCTGCAAGAGAAGCCTATAGATATTGGAGCAATCATTTATGATTACATTTTTAATTGTGCTAGATCTACCACTACTGCAGGTATGGGATTTCCTTTCCTGATTCAATCATTAAGTGAGCGATTAGGAGTGAAATTTGAAACTTGGGAAGAAGTCCTTCAGCCTTTAAAACCAATTACTAGTGTAATTGTTTGAGCTTACACTGTACATTTAGAGTTTGGCTAGAGAGGAGGATTTGGTAGGGCTTCTACTGCTTCTACTTCCCGTGCTACTACTTCGAGAGCTTCATCATTTAGTGAATCACAGACTGGTTTGTTAAGAAAGATTTTGAAGAAGCTAAGTCTTAATTGTGAGCATATTAGAGACATGGACGGTAAGATGGTTAATATGAAAAGATATATTGTAAAACATGATGAATATGAGGAGAATTATTAGCATTATTTGGATAGATTGATTAGAGTTGATATGAGTGCTGAAATGCCCCCTCATCCATTCTATATACCTTATGTGCCATCCAGAGATTGGATTGAGCAAGATGATGATGAGGAGGAGGATGGTTAGTAGATTTGTTTTTTATGTGTGTTTGAGTTTATGTTGATGTACTGATGTATGTTATGTCTTGTGATTTATTTTGATGTTGTGTTTGTAGTATGAACTCTGGTAATATGTTGATTATAGTTGGATTATTATTTTTGCATATTCATTTGTATCTTCATTTGATTGATATTCTATATGTTGTTTTGTGTGATATATGTGTAGTGGTAAATGTTTTTATGTGTATGTTGTGTCAGAGTCTTTATAGTGTGTACTTTAATTCCAAAATTGTTAGGAGAATATGGAACACTATTAAAAACTATTATTTAAAAACTGCATGTTTAAAACTTTTCAAAATCAACTACTACCATTTGTTATCTAGTATTGGTGTGATTTCAGTTATTTTCAGTTGGTGTGTATTTGCTTTGAAAACCTCCACTATTGTAGAAGTCCTTTCAAATTTTGAAATTTCTATTTAATGAAAAACTAAAAAATTTGAATTTGATATATTTTTACTCCTATTTTTAAATTGTTATACTTGCATATTTAGGATATAAGATTCCTGCAAGCATGTTTATTTAGTTTTTAGTTCTCACCCATGTATCATTTCTTATGCTTAAATGTTTTGTCCTAACTAAAAAATAAAGTTTTGTGGGAAATTTTAAAAATAGAAAATTTTTTAAAAACCTAAAATTTTATTTGTTCTCAAGAATACTTAAAATTAATTTGATTTTTTATTAAAAACAATTATGTATATGAAGTTATATTAGGGGAACAAAATTTTGAATATAGAAATGAATAAGAGAATTTAGTTAAAATTTATAGTAATAATGAAAATTTTAAAGTTAAGATTTTCTTAGTGAAGAAGTGTTAAATATAGTTCAACTATCCTTAGTAAGAAATGTTGTAGTTTTGGATAAATAGAAGATTTGACTTTTATACTTCAAAGCTTAAATTTCTTTTATCGAGGAGTAATTTTTAAATACTATTATTATGATTTTTAAGTGAAAGATGTATATCAGACCTTTATTTTAAATGGAAGGGTGGAATTCAAAATCATTAAAGTCCTATCCAGATACATAATTCCTTTCCTTATAAAAAAAAGAGAGGAGAAGAAAAGAAAAGAAAAGAAAAGAAAAGAAAAAGAAAAAGAGAAAAAAGAGACAAAAGTGAAAAATAGTATGTGAAAAGGAAGAAGAAGCTTGAGGATTTAAGGGCCTAATCAAAAATTGGTTCCATGCCTAAAGTTTAAGATATAAGTTCTGAGAAAATCTAAAGCTTAAGGTTATAATATAATAAGTAAAATTATTTTCAAATAAAGATTTTTAAGTGAGAAAAATAAGTGTGTGAATCCTATATTTTGAAGAATCTACAAGTATTTCTGAATTAGATGGAAAACTATATTTTACATTATCTTTTACCTAAGAACTTTCTAAACTTTAAGTTGGTCTTCATTACTGAAAATTTAAGAGTTGGAATAAGTTGTGAAGATTTAATTCCAAGAACTTAATTTACTTCTTCATTTGGCTAGTTAAGATGTTAAAATTTGTTGTGAAATTATGTTAGATCCAATGCGGTATTTTCTCAAACAACAAATGGTAAAAATCAGATGCAATTATATGGGTAAGAATTGTAGTCCATATAATTAAATGAAAATATATTAGGAGATATATTTTTAATGGGGAGTAAAATTAGAGGTATATAGAGTGACAGGCTAAAGTCCCCTAATTTGGTTTGATATTATAAATTTTGTTATGAGTAGTTAGCCCCAGGTGGAGGGAATAGAGAGAACTCTAGAGTGAAAGCTGGTATCTTCCCTGCCTAACCATGTTCAAAATTTTAAAATCTCAAATTAATTAATGTTCTTTATAGAACCAAGTAAGGGTAAAGAATACATTTGCTCCTATTTGTCACAAAAAATTTAAATACTTCCATAACAATACTTTCATAATTATTATTGCTTTATAACAGAAAGAAAAAGATATTTTATTTCCTAGTGTTTTATACCGCATTTTAAAGTTCTGATAATTTTCATTTACTGCATTAGCTTTATGTCAAAAATACCAAAAATAATTTTCAAACTTTACAAATCAAAACATACTTTCAAAAGTAATTTAAGAAGTAAAAATATAATTTTCTTATTTCTTTAAAAAGTTTTCACATTTCCCTGTGGGTTCGATATCTCGGGGCTTAATCAGAAAGTCCTATATTACTTGATAAACGATACGTATACTTGCGTAGTATCCCATATTATAAAATCATAATTTTCATTTTAAGCACATATATTCGGTGTGGATTCAAACTTTTGGTGCACATATATTTATCCGGGATCAATTATCCCAAAGGACGGGGTGAATATTATTGGTCATTTCATTTGGGAATTATGTGGGTGGGCCTTTAGAGGCAAAATTTAACCTATGGAAGAATTCATCAAATTTTGATGGGCATGTAATGTTTCAAAAGGTAGTTTAAGACTAACTATTTTTTCGTTTCTAATTCTTACCAGTTAATAAGCCTAGCTCACTACTAAGCCCTCAAGATTTTAATATGTATTTTTATGTCTTTAAAAAAAGAAATTATCATGACTTTTATGATTATGGTTTTTATCAAGACATTGAGTTATCATTTAAACACCAAATGAAGGGGTATTAAATTAGTGGAATACCAATTCCAAAATCAACCCCTACCTTTATGGCTCTTTTAATTTAATTTTCTTCCAAATTAAAATATTAAGGAAATTTAAATATTAAATTTTAATTTGAAAAAATTGCAATGGGTTTCTACCATTTATCTCCTTAATGTTTCAATCATCTATCATAATAATTAAGGTCATTTATTGCTCTTTTCCCATTTTGATTAAGCCTAAATATTGTTTAAGGCTAAATTTTTTCAAAATTGCAATTTTACCCCTAAAGGCCTTTATCACTTCATAATTCATTAAATTTAGCTCAAAAGACTTTGAAATTTTTACGTGCCCCATTTATGGGTTAATTAAAACATTAGAGTAGAAAATGTGATTTTTAAAATTTTAATTTAATTTATATATTTATTTTAATGCAAAATAGGGGTTTTTAATGAAAAATTAATAACTTGTCCAAAACAAAATATATGAATTTGAAATTATTATTGGAGGTAGAACTAGACTAGAGGACCACTTGGACCAAAGTTCATAATTTCTTGAGTTTTAACTTAATTATTAAAATTATTTTAATTTCTGGAGTATTAATTAATTATAAAATCTTTTAAAAATAGAAAATTTAATTTTATATTTTTATTAAGTCCTTCTAAGGTCAAGGAACCCAAAGAAATAAATTTTATATTTTCTTAATTTTTATTTTAATTATTAAAATTTTTTAGTGATAAATTAAAGAAATTCATTTTTAGCCTTTTAAAATTAATTTAGGCCTTTAAAAATTGATATTTTGATTTTGAAGCTTAGAAAAATTATATGAATGGTTCCTAAGTTATTAGAAGACCAAATGTGACAATTTTGTAATTTTTTAATTTTTTTGTGATTTTTATTATTATTTTATTATTTAAATACTAAAAATATGATTAAAATGAAAATTTTATTAAAATTCTAATTTTATATTTAGAAAATCCCCCAATGACAGAGAACTCTCAAAACCAATTTGGTGAATTTTTTAGTTATATTATAATTATTAAAATTAGTTTAATGTTCAAAATTATCATTTCACTTAGAAAATTCATTTAAGTGACTAAATGAACTTCAAATGCCATGAAATTTTTATGGGGAGTTCTCTGACCTTTAAAGTACAGTGAAGAATTGTTTTTGAGTGATTTCCATATTTAATGAACTCAAATTAATTTAAATTCAATTTTAAACTAAGTTAATGATTAGGTCATTTCTTAACGATCTAATCCATGAGAATTTTATTCTAGGGTTCTATGGTTATAGGAAACCTACCATGATTTTTCTGGATTTTTATAACCATCATGCTAATTTTTGGAATTAAATTATAAAAAATAGATGCAAAACATGGAAAATATTAAACTCTTCTTAGAGGTCTCCTCTGACTTTGGAAAAATCAGGGAAGGTCCCCTATGCAGAGGCTACAAAATGCTAAAATGGCAAGCCATGGTGAAATGTTTATATGCATGAATAATTAAAAGACTACAGAGGGTATTTAATTAACTAAAAATTATACATGCATCAAATAATGTTCAAACCATTTCTACATTATTCTCCTTTGTTTACTGAGCAAGAGAGTCTTTTTATTTTATTTTTATGATTTTTCTACACCAAGTTATGGATTTTTGAAGTTCAGGTGATATCAGAAATTCCAAATTTTTCTACTTAAGTGACGCGGCTCCACGTAAACCTATGGAGGGTTGAAAGCACACGTTTATCATTCTGGTTGGGCATCACCTTTTGAGTTAGCATCCACTTTACGCTCCAAGCGTTCATCCGGTGCAATCCTGGCCCTCCATTTGATACACGCTCGATCGGGCGGTCGTGCGTCTTCATCCCCAACTGGTGTGCACAGAGAATCGTCCACCTTCTAAACCTAAGATCTCTCTCGGTACTCAACCAAATCACTTGGGGTTTGTTTCTGAAGCTTCATCTAGCCTAGAAAAACCTATCCATATGGCTTATATGGTATGAAATACAGTGTAAAATTATGGAGGACGAAGAATAGCTCTGGAGGAAGAGTAAGCTCAATATCTTTGTCTGAGAGGGGAGGCCTCAATCAGATGGTTGTGGCCGCTTTGATTGGTCACAACAAACCTCAAAATGGAGCCTTGCACTATGGTGAAATGTCTGGACCTGAATTCTACCAAAGACATTTTCAATTGTTGATCAAAGTCTGATGCAGAGGCCTTCTGTGATGGGGCTTTGATGGAGGACCTTTTTTTTCAATGTTATGAAGGTGTGCCTGTAGTTAATTGAATTTTGGTAAACTGTGGGCTGTGGAGAAATTTGTCCTGGTTCAGGTTGAGATTTTCAGTGTTGAAATTGCTCTCAGACAGAGTGAATCAATGGCTGAAGACAGCGGGATGACTCTTAGGACCTCTCAGGGAAGCTTTGGAAGCAATTTGGTGGAGTTTCCTTGAGAAAAGTTTAGCACATAGTTTTGGTCGTGGAGAGCTTTATTTATGGCCATGGCCATTGCGCTGAGCTCAGGGGTTGGTGATGGGTGGATTCAAATGCCTAGATAGTGGGTAGATGAGCTCCAATGGAAATTTTAGGCTGACTTGGCCATACAGTGTAGTTTGGATTTGTTTTGCTTGAATGTGGCTCTCGGTTTGGGCTCCTCCAGTGACTAGGCCGGCTGGCAAGGATAGGGGAGCTGGCCATGGGTCAGGTGAGCCAGACATCAAGTGGGAGAAATTAAGTTTGGTGAGCAATTCTGGCAAGGATCCATATGGTTTAAGCAAATATGGAAGGCGATCCCCCAAATTGAAGATCCTTTCATCCATGGCTCACTAGCTTGGGCTAAAAGCTTCTAGGGTGGTTCCTAGGATCAGTTCAGTGGCTGTGGAGGGGTTAGTTTGGTCACATTTTTAATTTGATCAAATTTGGTCATGGGTTCATTTGGGTCACCTTGGGTTCAAATTGGGCTAACTTAGGTTTGAGCTTGGGTTGAGCCCAAATTATTGAGCAATATTGTGTATATGATTGTCATAAATGGTTTAGAGAAGGATTGAAGTGGTTTTGGATTGGTTTGGGAGGTGAATTTAGCTTCATTTGAGATTTTGGTCAATTTGCAGCAAGTTGTGATAACTTGGGTTTAGGTCAGGCTATGGTTGCGTCCAAGGCCAATTAAAGGTTCCAAATGGTCTAGGGGCATAAAGAGTTGGCAAGATCAATTGGGTGGAAATGTTTGGAGTAGGGCAATCAATTTGGGAGATTTTGGACATATGGCATGTTTGGGTTAAATTTTAGGGTTTTAGACTTTAAGTGGATTTGGGTGAGACTTTAGCTAAAATTGGGGGCAATTGATGGTTCAATTCAGTTTAGGGGAGTGTCATGAAGAGTTTACAATTCAAATTAAGGAGAAATTGATTGGCATTTGGTTAATTTGGGGGATTTGGGTCACTTAGGCAAAATTGGAGCTTTTGAATTTTAAGTGAAATTAAACTCAAATGTGGGTCAAATTGAGCTTGGATTTAGTTTAGATTGACATTGGAGATGTTGAATTAAAGTTTGGAATTGAAATTGGGCAAGATTGGGGTCAATTGGGTAGACATTGGGTTTAATTTGGGCATTCTTGGGTTAAATGGGTCAAATTGGGGCTTTTGGTCAAATTGTGGTAAATTGATTAAATTGGGTCATGCAGTAGTTGTGAGAAATGAAATTGGTATATTTAAGAGGTTTTGGGAATTTATGGAAATTTTTGGAATTTTTGGAATTTTGCGCTAAGTGGGGCTTTTTGGTCATTTTGGGGATTTTTTTGGAAATTTGGTAATTTTGTGTAATTTTGGATAATTTGAGTGGTAGAGAGTATTTTGGAATGATTTTTTATGGAATTATAGGTAATTTAGGTGATTTTGGAAATTTTGGGGGATTTTAAGGTTTTGGGGATATTTTGGGCATTTTGGGTATTTTGGGTATTTTAGGTAAAGGGGTTAGAAATTTGAAGTCTTTGGGAAAAAATTGGGATTGGTTAAAGGTGAGCAAGATGGCATTGTTTAGGTTGAGCCATGGACCAAGGGTCACCCTCATTTGGTCCTCTATGTGTTGGTACTAGCCAAACCCTAGCTTGAGACTAATGACTTGGGAAAACCACTTACATGAGTTTCCAAGAGTCAGGGGATCAAAGGTGATGTATTTTGTTTAGGGTTGTGAGTGTGTAGTGTAAGTATGGTGTAAGCTCCAAACCTCCCAGGGTAGATCCTAAGGTCTGAGCACCTATAGGAGACTTTCCCTAGGCTTCCTTAAGCTTGGTCTCTTCCTCCCAAAAGCTGAAGGTTAAGCCTTAAGCATATGAACACTCCCAGTGATGTGAGAAAAGTTTGAATTTCTATGGGGAGGGTTCCATGACTAGTCTTCTAAGAAAGTCACCAGGAGAGTCCTATGACTAGACCCTAGGCTATTCTAAAGAAGGACTAGACCTTAACCAAAAGTGAGGTCAACAGGGATCCCCTCTCCCTCACTTTACATTTACCCCTTTTTTCTTATATTAACACATAGAGAGCCATGAGCTGCTCCTTCCCCTAAAAAATATATAATATTATATATATATATATATATATATATATATATATATATATATATATTAAACAAATTCAGAAATTGTATTTCTAAAAGGAGTTTACAAGTGGGGAACCTCCAAGAGGTCACCCCTAAAAAGAATCAAAAGAGGAGGAGGAGGGGAGTAGGAAACAACCACCTCAAGGGAGGCTAGCCCACTCCTAGCTAACCACTGTGTAGGTTTATTTTCTTTCCTATATATGAAAGAAAGTTGAACCTCCATTAGAAACCTCAGCATATTGATCTTGTTTCTCTAGTAAGAGTGATGCCATACAGAGTTTTACCCATCCTCAAAACATTTAATAAGGTAGTGGAGTCCACCTCCTCCACCAAATGCTCCCAATGGTTCATGCTGGCCAATTTAATTTCCCAGTAAAGTACTGCTTGTTTAGCTTCCAATGCATCCTTTGCTTCTAGGGATGCCTGAAAATAGAGCAATCAGCCTCCAAGATAGTCTCTGAAAATTCCTTCAATGCCTGCTCCAAGAGCAGAAAAGCTACGATAAGTATTGAATTTGACATGATGTTCCAGTGGGGGTTTCCAAATAATAGGAATGATGTTTAGCTGGCTGGGGGTGTTAGTTGTTGAAAAATTGCAAACAGTAGGAAGCTCTTGTATTTGATGAGTCTGGTTAGAAAGGATAGGCAGAAACTCCCCACCTCCTTCACAGTTAGAAGTGAGTCCTCAAACTTAGCCTGGTTTCTTGCCATTCAAAGGAACTAAGTCACCTAGAAGGGAATGGACCTAACCCCAGCTAGATTCTAGCTATGCCAGTAAGAGAAGTAATTGGACCAATCAAAATTGATAGTATCAAGAGTTAGCTGTTATGTTACTTCCTTCCAAACTACCTTAGAGAAGTTACAGTTAAATAACAAATGTGGAATATATTCCTCCTTCTGGTAACAAATCCAACAACTAGAAGGACCTCTAATTTCTTTAAGGTTTAAGATGCCATCAGTGGTAAGCATTTTATGAGATACTCTCCAATAGAGGATGGACATGGAAGGGGTTAAGTATTTATTCCAAATGACTACTCCCCACTGAGTATGGTCCCATTGATATAGCTTGGTATAAATGTGTTTGGAGATACTCTGGTACTTACTAGACTTCCAGGAAATGCTATCAGATCTTGATCTGTCAAACTGCACCTTCCTAACCTGCTTCATAGAGGTCCCATGGAGTAAAGTATGAAGTTTGTTCAAGTTCCCCTGCTCCCTTTGTGAATATTCATTCACAAAGAGGTAAGTGTCACACTCACCAGGAAGGAGTTGTGGCATCTCAAATAGGCACCAATTATCCAGCCAAAAGTGGAGATTACCCTCCCACATATCCCAAAGGAAGAGCTTTTCAGCTTGAAGCCTGACCTTTAGCTTGTTCACCCAGATTTTAGAGTTTCCCAGCTTCCTCTCCACCAGCTTAGAATGAACCACCTTGCAGTATTTTTTCAGAGTGTACATTGCCCATAAAGAGGATTGTTGTCTGAATTTGATCCAAAGTTTTGCATAGGTTTACCTGCAAGTGATGAAGCCCTCTAAAGCCAATGCCACCAGCCATGGTGGGCTTGGTAACCTTCTACCAGCTAGCCCAATGGAGCTGCTGTCAAAAACCAGACGATAAGAATCTGTTAAAAACTCTTTCCAATTGGACTCTTATACTTTTTTTCATACACAACATCTATAGAATATAGGAAGGGAAGGTGGTTAAGATGTTCTTAAGTAAAGTGATTTTGCCTCCATTGGAGAGAAATGAATGTGTCTAGCTGGCCTGTTGACTGGAGATTTTACTTACAACCCCATCAAAATGTATCAATTTTACTCTACCTTTGAGTAATGGAACCCCAAATAAGATATGGGAAGCTGTGTTTCAATAAAGCAAGTAAAGTGTCGACCAATGTTTGTCGTCAATGGAGGTATTCTTACTGAAGAGTATCTCACATTTGTCAGTATTTAGGCTCAGACCTAAGTGTAGTTGGAATTTTGCATACAATTAATGATTTTTTTTCACGGCTAGTTTATTGGCTCTAGAGAAGACAATAATATTATCTGCATAAATAAGGTGAGAAATGGGGAAGTTAGCTTTGTTATGATACCTAGCATAATGGTGAGGTAGAATATGCTTATCCAACATTTTGGATAATTAATCAATGGAAAGAATGAAAATTGTTGGTGAAAGGGGATCTCCTTGTTGAAGCCCATTAGATGCAGTGAATTTCCCCCCAGCTTTGGCCATTGATAAGTATAGAATGTGAATTTCCCTTAAACCATCTGGAGATAAGAATGCAAAAGTTGGAGCAGAACTCTAGCAGACAATACCTTCAAAATAAAATTCCAAGAAATAGAGTCATAGGATTTTCCTAGATCTAGTTTACAGATAAGATTTACCCTCTAAAAGCCTTATCCAGATCTTACATGAGCTCCTATGCTAGTAGAACTTTATCAGCAATGGATCTGCCTTTCACAAAGGTAGCTTGATTTGGGCTAATAAGCTTGTTTAAGTGTGGTTGAAGCCTTCTCACAATTATCTTGCTAATGATCTTACTGAAAAAGTGGTGAGACTGATAGGTCTGTAGTGGTTCCAAGTTTTAGTTTCAGAAGATTTGGGGATGAGAACAATTGTAGAAGCATTGAAGCAAGTGGGGAGATCAGTTCCTTGAAAATAGTTTTGTATAGCAGCAATAAGATCAGTCTTAATGATATCTCAGGAATTCTTGTAGAAGTCAGCAGTAAAGCCATCTGGTCCAGCTATTTTATTACTATCAATGGATTGGATGGCTGCCCAAATCTCTTATTTTCTAAGTAAATCAGTAAGCGCAAGGTTTATAGTGTAGTAAACCTCCTGGCTGAACAAAGTAAGATCAATTGGTGAGTTATCCATTAGCAGCTGCGTAAGTAAGCTTTGAAAATATTAACAGCATCCATGGCAGTGTGTGAATTGTCGTGAAGGGTCACTCCAAGGGATTTAGTGATTTTATGAATGGTGTTGCACTTTCTTTTGTTTTGTAAGCAAGCATAGTAGAACTTAGTATTTCTGTTCCCCCTCAATAAACTTGATAGCAATAGACTTTTGTCTCAGCAAATTGTCCTTCCAATCTATAACAGTCAGTAACTACTCTTGGACAACAATTAAAGCACCTTCCATAGTAGTGTCCTCCAAAGTAACTTTTTCAAGGTCTGCAACCAGTTTCTCGGCTTGCTCCCCAGCTTTGAAGACATCACCAATGTGATTCCAGCTCTAAGACTTGAGGGCCTTCCCCACTTTCTTTTGTAAGTACTCCATTTTTTCAATGGAGTTAAGATGGTAAGTGTTGCACTAGCTAATGGTTACAATGTTAATGGAGGAGGGGTGAGTGGACTAGAAATTCAAATACCTAAAAGGGGAAATTCTTGCAGTAATGGAGGGGGTAGTGATTGTAATAAGTACTGGTCAATGGTCTGACCCAGCTAGGATTAAATGAGTCACAAAAGTATACAAGTAAGTCTGACGCCACAAATCATTGACTAATACTCTATTAAGCCTTTCCCCAATGGAACCCATTTTCCAAGTGAACTACTGCCCTTGGAAGCCTAAATCAAACAAGCCAGGCTTCTGAATATTGTCACTGAACAAGGAAATCTTTCAGAGATTGAGGGGACTTCGTCCTTCTTCTCAGCAGAGGTGGAGATATAAATGAAATCCCCTCCCACCATCCAGCTGAAGGTCATGACACTGATCAAATGCAAGTTAGACCATAAAGCAGCTTTGTCAGATTTCTCACACCCAGCAAAAACAAAAGTGGCAAACCCCTCCCTACCTTTAATTTTAAAGGACATGTGCACAATTTGGGTATTATTGATCACAACTGCAAGTCCATTTCCTTTCTGTAAAATAGCCAAATCTTATTATTTATGTTGGCAAGGTGTGAGAAACCAACTAACTTGTTGATCAGTTTTTTAGGGTGTTTGTGAACCATGGGTTCCAAAATGGCTAAGCACCAAAGTTTGTGTTTTTTTTTAAGTAAAGCACTTTTTTATTGATAGGGAATGTATGAGCTCCCTAATATTCCAGCTGAGTAGATTGATCATGTTGGGGGGGGGAACCCTTCCAGGTTGATATTTGGACCTCACTCTTCCTCTACTTCTGTGAGTGCCCCCTCTATGGAGAGGGAGGAAAGAGCAAACCTCTTTGCATGTCTGGATAGCCATCAGTTTTTGAATTTCAGTTATGTGCTTCTTCTTTTCTTGGCCTTCTAAAATTTCCACTCAGATTCCTGACCGGTGTGCCACTGCTAACGTAAATATTCAAAAGGTAGGTTCAGTTCAGTTTCACAGTAAGATCAATTTAATAATTAGGTAGCCACTCGTATACGCAAGTATACGTATCATTCAAGTAATACAAGGCTCTATTAGTTGTAAGGGTCCCCCTGCTACTGGTGGGTATGTGAATGAGGACAATTACCCCCTCCAGTGGCAACCTCTCCTACTGTTTTTCATGACAAGTCTCCTTTCAATACAGACTTTTGTAGTGGAAGCTGCTAGGGTCCTTCCTGCTGTTGTTGGGTGTGTTGGGAGGGGACATTTCTCCCCCTTCGGGAGCATTTCTTCTGAACTTATTCAAGACATGAATCAATCCCTGGAGACCGATTGGCAAGTCTAAAAAGTAAGGAAAAAAGAAAATATGAGCTCTAAAAACATCAGGTAGCTTCAACTTTCCCATCTTCCAGCTCCTCTAAAAGGGCTCTCCTACCAGACCTAGCAGATGGAGATTCAGGTTTGGATCCCAGCCCTCTAAACATGATTAACTTCTTTGTTGTAATATTATGTGTATTGCTCACCCCCTCTCTATCAAGAGACTGTTACAGCTCACTTACAAACACCAACTATGTTGCCTTGCAATTTTGGAACCTTTGGTCCATAAAAATCCTCAAAACTCATTAAAAAGTTCCATGGTTTCTCTAATTTTGCTAATACCAACAATAAGATTTGGATCATTGACCCGACCAGTAACTATGCAGTAAATTAATTTTCCTAAAGATCGCAAAAAACTTAGCCTTATTTATAAATTGCGACTAGCATGCATAATTCAAATGTTATAAAATTTTATAAATAGTTTACACACTAGGGGTACTACGCAAGTATACGTATCATTTCAAGTAATATAAGACCTTCTTTTAAAACCCAGTATTGATCCCACAGAGAAGCAAGGTAAGAAATCCTTTAAGCTAATTCAAGTCTAATACTATCAAGCCTTAATTTGGAATATCGATTAAAGTGGTTTTTCTAATAACTATTCCTAAATGAAAATCTTAAATATAAAGATTTATTTGGATAAATTAGTTTGGAGAATTTTGAGATATTAAAGACTACCCTACTCATACAATGACGTTGTTGACCTCATTTTTGATGAGGTCTTCTCTTCTCTCTATAGTACTTAGGATCTAGCCTTAGGCTTTTCCTTTGACTATCTTAGAGGATTAGAATTGGGACCCACCACTTAGAAACTCAAACCACTTCTTAACTCCTCGCAAACTCCACAAACTTGATTGTAGACCCCTAATCACCTGGAGGGTTGAAATCGAATGTGAAAGTTTAAAGGATGGGTTCCTATAGGACTCTTTGGCCTTAGGACTCGCCCTGCAGTGGCCCGGTACGGTGAAGGGCTGACTTACACACACACTACATTTATACACTACACTTTCACACACCTATACCCAACTTGACCTCCTGACTCATGTAGGTGATTCACATGGATGGTCCTTAACCCCTAAGCCCTTGGTTAAGAGGGTTAGGAACAACATGGTGGATGCCTCAAATGAGTCCCCTCATGGCTCATGTGGGCTTGATATGGCTTCAAGGCTCAACCAAAATGATTTCATTCCACTTACATTCACCCGATCTTCGATTTTCCAAATTTTCGATTTTTGACCCCCGGGACCCTACACCCGCCTAACCTACCCAAAGCCCTTGAAAATACCCAAAATTTGCAAAATCACCTAAATTACCCAAAATTCCCCAAAATTAACCTTGAACATTCCCACATTACTCAAATTGATCATTCATAGCCAAAAATATCAAAAATTCCAAAAATACCTCCCAATACCCTCCAAATACCCAAAATACCCCTCTTGACCCAAAAATCCAAAAATTCAGAAAATTCCCAAAAACTTCCAGAAAATCCCAAATATTCCCAATTTCATTTTGTTCAACTACACCATGGGCCAATTTTGTCAATTTACCCCACTTTTGTCAAAACCCCCAATTTGACCCATTTTAACCCTAAGTGAACCCAATGTCAAACCAAACCTACCCAATTGACCCAAATTCTGGTCCAATTTAATTCTAAACTTCAATTCAACATTCCCAACACCAATCCAGACCAAATCTAAGTCCAATTTGATTGACATTTGGATCCAATTTCACTTTTGGCCTTAAAGCCCAATTTGGACCCATGACCCAAACCTAACCCAAACTCACCCAATCCAACTCCAATTAACCCCAAATCTTTTCTAAACCTTCCTTAACATCCCTACAAACAAAACACTAACATGATTTGCCCAAAATTTAGACCCAAACCCCACTCAAATTCGACCCAAAGCTAAAAGGCCCAATTTTGACCTAAACCCAAACCTAACCCAAATGAGCCCAAACCCCAAAATCAAAACCCAACCAAAGCCAAAACCTCTTTGAAACACTCCCATAAACATTTCACAACATTTATTTTACATCAATTTCAACCCTAGCCCAACATTGGCCCAAGTTAGCCCAAGTTGACCTATATTGGCCCATTCGCCAAAGAAGCCCAAATTCAACCCATTTTAAACCCAAATCACTCCCAACTTGCTTCAAATCACTCATGACACATCCATGAACTAAACCCAACATTTGTTTGGCCCAATCCTTCACAAAATTCCCATCCATAAATTTATTTTTAAACCAAAAGCCCACTTATATGAAATCTTCCTAAAGCCAATCTCCACCAAAATCCAAAGGGCAAAAATCAATCCAAAGCCCATATGACAAATTCTTCTCATCATACCCTTAATTAAAATCAATCCCTAAATTTGAAAACTCATCATGAAGCCATTCCAAATTAAGCCCCATACAAATTCCCATCAAAATACCAAAATTTTCTTAAATCCATTTCCATGAAATTGGCTTAACTTTTCCCAAGCCAAAGATGAGACATGGAAGCCATGAGAGCCTCTTTACATGTCACCATGCCATTTTGGGCAAAAGGAGGAGACTCTTTCCTTAATTCCTAAAGGTGATTAACCACTCCCATAATTCCCCTTAACCATGCTTATGCCTAATTGTGCTTGGATGGTGACTTGACCCTACTGATTATGCTGAGCCAAATCACTTTCTCTTCAGCCTAAACCAAGCCTTGGGTGGTGTACCTAGCCCAAAGGGATGGGTTGACCAATTTGAGCCAAAATGAGCCCTCTCCCATTCCATTCTAATCCAAGCCTTTTACACATGGCATTTGCTAATTGCCTACACTAAACCCCAGCCACGACCCACCTGAACAAGATGGTGACTAGTGCACGGCCGGCCAGCCACGAGTGTCGCGGAAAACACCATGGTCGAGACCTTGGGAGGAGCCAAACTTTGGAATTCCACCTTGCTTGAGCCGCCCCATGCCCAATGGCCACCATGGCTGTTCTTCCCATGCCGGAAGCAGCTGATCCCAACCCTTGGCCATCCATGTGAGGCTCTCCAGCCACCTCTATTTAAACCCGACCCCCTCACGGCCATGAAGGAGAGTTGCACAAACCTTGCCGAAACTCTGCCAAAATTGCTCCAAACCCTACTCCATACTTAGAGCAGTTGATCCCAGGTGTCGATTTGCCCTAATCCCCACCAACGAATCCGATTTCTCAGCCGAAATCTCACCCAAAACTAGGACACT
Organism: Papilionanthe hookeriana x Papilionanthe teres; assembly: GCA_022702705.1. Lineage (NCBI taxonomy): Eukaryota > Viridiplantae > Streptophyta > Magnoliopsida > Asparagales > Orchidaceae > Papilionanthe > Papilionanthe hookeriana x Papilionanthe teres. The sequence continues at coordinate 155,248,624 of CM040424.1, forward strand.
TCGCCACGGTGAGCCAATCTTCAAATTGATTGGTCCTACACCTTCACTCGGACCGAGAGGAGAAGTTTCCCACCGAAAACCCCATCTCCGAGGCCACCCGGTTGTTCCAGCCCTCCAAGCTTTGTGATCGAGCTGTGGTCACTTTCATAGCTAGGCAATTCACTAGACCGGGAGACTTCATCCGGAGCTTGCTGGGATCCAATCGAAGGTGACACAACCCTCGGATTGAAGCCACACTTCTCCGAGCAAAGGTATGAGCTAATTCTTCATCCCGAGCTTCGGAGATTCTCCATTTCAAATGCTTTAATTTCAATGCATGATCACTGTATAGATGTCTTCATCTCTTCAAGACGAATCCATAGAGCACAAGAACACGAAAATCCGTTAAGTATTGAGTGAGATATTAGGGATTTAGTGTGGACGGTTCTCGGGCTAGGAGGCTTGGGGACGATGAACGGATGCCGTTCATTTAATACACGAGCGGACGGACGGAACGATACAGCGGGCCCTGGAGGACTGAGTCGGATGGCGGCGTCGAATCAGAGAGCGCCACGCGGCGTTTCGGAGCTGCCGAGGTTGACGCGGCGCCGCGTGGATAAATAGAAAATTAGGGTATTTTCTTATTTATTTAATTCCCTAAACTTCAAAAATCCATAACTTTGTGTAGAAAAATCAGAAAAATAAAATAAAAATACCCTCTTACTCAGTGAACAGAGGAGAATAATGTGGAAAATAAATCATTTAATTTCATCAAGTATTTTATTTTTAATAATTTATTTATTGTGTGCATTGTTTTAATTCTCTATGCATATAGGAAATTCACCATGGCATGAGACCATAGGGCTTTTGAAGCCTCTGAATTTATGAACATTCCTTGAATTTTCCAAAGTCAGAGGCCATCCCTATGAGAAGTTATTGATTTTTCAAATTCATGTTGCTGTTTTGAGTATTTTAAATTCAATAATTAGCATGTTGTAAAATAAATTCTAGGAAAATTTGGTGGTGTTTCTTATGACCAGAGGACCCTAGGAAAAATAGGTTTTGAATTAGTTCATTTAAAATAACCCTAATTAGCTTAAACACCTAAAATAGGTCCCTAATTAATTAGAGTTAACCATACATCAAATTGACTTGAAATCAATTCTTCACTGATCTTTAGGATTAGAGGAACCCACCATAAAAATTTGAAGTCAATTGGACTTGGTTAGCCCTATTAAATGGGTTGATTAAGCCATTTAGTCAATTTGAACTTTAAAAATTCATAACTTTCAAAATACTTTTCAAAAATTCACCAAATTAGTTTTGGAGCCTTTCTGATATCAGGGGAATTTAAGAAAATTAAAATTTTAATTTTCTAAAAAAGTTGTTTTTGCATTATTTTAATATTTTAATAATTAAAAAAATAAAAAAAAATCACAAAAATAATAAAATTCACCAAAATGTCACATTTTGAATTCTAATTACTTAGGAGCAAACCCCATATTTTTCTTAGGTTTATTTGGTGAGATATTAAATTTTAAAGCCCTAAGGTAATTTTAAAATTAAAAAACATATTTTTTTTGGCATTTCCACTAAAATAATTCTAATAAATCATAGAAAAATCAGAAAATTGTAAAAATTGATTCTCTAATTTCCTTGATATCAGAGAGATTTTTGAAAAATATAAAATTCATTTTTTAAACCTTTATTTTATTTTTAAATTAATTAATACTTCAAAACTTAAAATAATCATAATAAAAATAATATAATTCAAAAAATCACCAAAATTGGTCCAAGTGGTCCTCTGGTCATTAGGAATGTCCCATAATTTTCTTAAGGATAGAAACTTTCCCTTGGTCATATTATTAAATTTTCCTTGGAAATCTTTATTTTCCACCAAAAATAATTACATAAATAAATTAAATAAAGAAAAATTACATTTTCTCCTCTCATGTCTTTATTGCCATGTGAGTGAAGTCACATAAAAATTTCAAGTTCATTTAAGCTCAATTTAGTGAGTTATGAAATTATTAAGCTTGAAGGGCAAAGTGGTAATTAAAATTTTAACCCTTAATTAAAACTTTAGGTTTAATAAAATTAAAAAGTAAAATATTTGATCTTAATCTGATTTGGATGATTGAAATTTAAATAATTAAAGGGTAGAAACCCACTAAACAATTTGAAAATAATTAAAATAAACCTTAATTAAATAATTAATTAAATTTGGAAGAATAATAAAGTTGGAATTATTAAATAGGGATATTATTATTAGGAAGAAATTTATTCTTTGATCTAAGGATCCCTAAATTAATCATCTCACTAATATTTAATTCCTAATTAAAATGATAATTCAAATTTAAGTTTTAAAATGTTAAAGGACTTAATCATTAAAATTAAATTAAAAGTTAAATTATTAAATTCTTTTTAAATTTTCAATTAAATTAAAATTAAAAATAAAATTAAATTAAAGATTAATTAAATTAAATCAAACAAATTAAATTAATTTAAATTAAATTAAATCAGATAAATTAAATTAAATTAAATTGAATTAAATTTAATTAATATTAAATTAAATTAATTAAATTAAATTAAATTAAAAAATAATAATTAAATTAAATTAAATTAATATAAATCATATTAAATTAAATCAAATTAAATTAAATTAAATTAAATTAAAAAAAATAAAATCAAGTTAAAATTAAAATTAATTTAAATTAAATAAATTAAATTAAAATTGAAGCTAAACCAAATCAAATTAAATTAAAGTTAAATTAAATTAAAAAATAACATCACCTAAGACATAAAGAAATTCAAAATAGAGCAACTTGAACACTATTCCAAATTTAAACCCGTTAACTGAGATTAAATTAAATCATAAACCACTTGAACACCATTTTGCCCTCGAAAGCTTTGGTTATCATAACTCCTAAACAGAACGTTAAATGAAATGTTACTTCACCTATAGGATATTCGAATGTCCTAGTTCATCTGAGCAAGATAACAAAACTTGAATTCCGGACGATTAATTCATTTGTATGATTAAATTCATTTGGACTTAAAACAATTCTAGCAATATTGAAAAGATGTTTAAGATTCTTCTTAAGCACTTCCTCGATATGATAGGATACTTATAAGAACAATTGAACTTAATTATTCTTTGATGAAGAAAATCGTCCTCGAACCAAACACGAAGAACCTAGACGTCATAGGAGGAGGCCTAAGCTATAGGATTAGGAACTTGGTAGAAAACCATAACCCTTCCCTTAGCTTTACCTATGAACTTGCTTTAAATGCTTAAATATTCTAATTGTGTTTTAAGTGCAGCTTGGGATGATGGGAAGACCCTCCAAGTACGCTTTTATTTTATTGCAATTTACCTTATTACAATTTATTTAATCGCATCGCACTTACTTTTCTTGCATGATAAACAACTGTTGCATGAAAACCCACACCTTTAGGATAGTCCCTAAAGCCGAAACCAAAACTAAATTAAAAGTCATTACAAGATAAAATTCACCACCACAACATCTCGAAATATAAAACAACTCAAAATTTAATCACAAACGGAACACAAAGCTGCAATTACAACTAAATTAAAATGTCTTGTTGGATGATCGGGAATACCTCGGATGATGTAACCTACGTGTTCTTAACGGGATTTCCACGGTCTAAATGAAAGTGTGGAACTCATTCGATTGAGTTTAGCAAATTCATGCGGACTAAGTGAATCCGATAAAAATAACGATGCCGGAAGGATGGAACCGTGGGATCTTAACCGGTGTTGTTATAATCAACTTTAAGATTTGTTTTAATTAAAACATAAAAAAACACTTGGAAATTAAGAAATCTCTCTAAACCAAAACACTTTTCTCATCTCCTGATTTATGACTTCTAAAACTAAACCTCTGCAACAACAAGGAGCTCGGAGCATGGTGGGCAGCACGGCCATCGTCATCAGCAAAACCTAAGTCTACTTCAGCAAAACCTAAGTCTACTTCAGCAAAACTTTCCTAGAATTAAATAACTAAGCCATAGGATTTCGAGGTAGTTTGCTTGAGTGCAACATAAATCCTCAACTCTTCGTTAGGCATTTGCATGATCATGTCATGTAAATTAAGCCCTAACCGGTCTTAGGATTCCGAGGTAATCGTCCGATACGACATAAACCCTCACATCTTCGAGGCTATTTGTATGATTGTCTCATACAAATATAAGTCCTAATTAATTAAAATTGGCAAAATAAAAACATTAAATGAACATTAGGGCTTTCCTAAATTCAAGCCAAACAATAGGATAGTTTGGGAAGTTGCCAAGATTCTTCTTGGATCCTCAGCTTCTCCTACTTCTCTTCCTTGGATTCTTGAAACAAACTGTTCCAAACTTGATCTAATCCCTTTTGAAATTTCAAAAATCCAATCCTTTGAAAACCTTAAACTTTGAAATTATTGAGAGCAGAACTACTGGTTATTATCGAGAGTTTTCTTAGGTGATTCCTGTCACTTAAGATGTAATTAACTATAGGGGCTTGCCCTTATAGGGAATTTTAAGAACCCAGGTAATATAAACCCTGCTTAATTCATTTATATATTAAGCAGGGAAATTTGTCGGCTTATAAAATTGGTTCGCAGACCAAATGGATGTCACAAATCTTCTAGTTTATTTAATCGAGCCCCATCGTCAAGCAGTGTGTCTATTCTTCGGGATAGATACACGGTTTATGGTGCGGTGCTCGTTTATATAAACTATTTGGGATGTGAGATCGATTTGATTTCACATCTTAAAATTTTCAAACTTAAAATTATTTTCAAAATCAAATGCTACTTTCTAAATTATATATATATATATTTAAATTAAATTTAAAATATAAAATTCGCCTACAATTTTTGTAGGCGACCCCTTTTTCAAAAATACAACATAACCTAAAATAACGCCTAAAGACGTAGATAATGCGTAGGGATGAAATGCTTAGAAGTTAATGTAGTAGTGACAAATAGGAGCATTTTTATTCTTTACCCCATGGTCAAGGAATAAAGAACATTGGCCAATCTAAAGGTTGGTGCAGGAGTTTTATTAGTATTGTTGGGTAGGTACTAGTCTCTCACTTCTACATTACCCACTGTGCCCTCTCTATAGGACCTACCAGTGACCCTTTTTCCTCCCTTTTGAGCAAATTGAGGAATATAGCCTGTCACTCTAGAAACATTCAATTCTACGCCCATCAAATCTTATCTCCCTATCTATTTGCACTTCCCCTCAGACGATTACTTCTGATCTTCCAAAGTGAAATGTGGTACTCACTAGTTAAGAAATCTAAGCCCGCAGTGAGGTCTATAAGATTTCTCCATAAATTTTAACAATACAAGTGATTAGTTTGCAAAGTAAATTAAGAGCTTGTGAAAATACCATCACATTAATAAAATAAGAGAATATTTAAGCAAATTTAGATTCCTAAACATGCATTTATTTCATTGCAAAAGAAAAGTAAAATAAAGATAATGACATAAGATGTAAAGGAATTGATATAATTATGTAATAAATTAAGTTCCAACAAGGAACGTCTGTCTTTAGTATTCTATTAGTTTATGCGACTATCTATCACCTAGAAGCATCTAATATAAACAGATTATTAAATTATATTTCCTTAAAAGTTGCATTGCTGCCTAACTATTTTACTAGCCAACCGGTCAATGTGAGTGCACTTAAGTTGTGAGATCACCACTCTCACGAGTCTTAGTTTCACTTACAAAAGATTTTAACATAACCTATTGCCACCTAAGTTATATTAATAAAGTAAAAGAGATATTACTCATCACATGAAAATAAAAGTAATTCTATCATAAAAATAATTTTCCTAAACATGCCACTACTTCATATTAAAAGAAAAAAGTAAAGAAAATTACTTATAAATTCTCTCAAAAACATGTGAGAAATGTAAAAGATATTAAGCATAGAATGATTTATCGATGTGTATCGGATCACAAATTTCTTCCTTGCTCATTTTGGCTCCAAATTACACCATTTTTGCTTCATTTTCTTCAAAAACCAGTTTCTTGCACATGAAATCAAAAATATGCAAAATACCTTCCTTTATAGTGTAATATCACTAAAAATATGCACCCAAAATCATCAAGAAATGTACATTAAAAATACGTAATTTTTAGGTGGATCAATTTCCCCCAAACTTAAACATTACTTATCCTCAAGTAACACTACAATTTTAAAAATATATTAATTTTTATTAGTGGGTTTCTTTAAGATGTACTAAAATTTTGTTCTAGAAATGTTATAATCTAATTTAGAAGAGTCTACAGTAAATTAGATGATATCTATGGTATCAAAATATTTAGTATTAAGCATAGAAATCCTGATTTTCTTTTTATTTCATAAATAATTGAAATTTTTCCAAACTTTAGATTCTTAGAAAAAGTATTAATTTCAGAACTTATGACATCTATAAAAAATAATTTTACTAACACTTTCTGAAATTAAGTTAAGGATTAATCATAAGCTTTCTTCCTTGGAAAGATTTAAGTGAAATCAATTTTTTGTTAGGTCCTAATCCTCAAGCTTCTCCTCCCTATTTCATACTTTTCATTTCATTTCATTTTTTATTTTATTTTTCTTTATTTTTCTTCTTCTTTTAGGATCTTTTTATATCTTACATATTTTTTTTATTTGGTGAGGAATGATATATTTAGATAGGCCTTAAATGATTTTGAATTTCATTATCCCTTTTCTAAAGTTAAAAACTTTTTTTACTAGAGTATAAATTCTTAGAAAAGAGTATTATTCTAAAAATCCTTAATTTCTCAAAAAATCAATTTTCCTACTATAAATAATAAAATCATTTTCCTATTATTTTCTACTAAACATTATAACTTTAACTTCATCCATTTTACTAAAGTCCTTACTAAGTTTTCCTATTATATTTTTATACCTTAAAATTTTAGTATTCTTAAAACAACTCCACATAGCAAAATCAAAATAAAAATTTGTTTGTAGTTTCTTTGAGGACAAATAAAGTTTAACTTAAAAGTTTATTTTTCTTCCTCCCCCTAAACTTAAATTTCTTCAATATTTTGCAATTAATACCATAAAATATAGCAGGAAGAAAAATAAAATATAAATTTACCCATAACTACAACATTTTATCAAATCCATATACATGCATAATCAGGATAAGTATATATGGTCAAAAACATGCTTTCAATAATACTAAACTAAAAGTAAGTATACTAACTTTAAAATTTATTTTTATTTCTACCCCTTAACTTGATTTTTAATAAGTATAACATTAAGTACAGAAAATATAAGCAGGAAGAAAATTATTTCAAAAATTCTATCTACCACAAATGTCTATAAAAAACATCTACAAGTATTCATTAAAACAAAATAATTTACAATAGAAAGTAAATCTAAACTAAAAATGTCAGAATAAAATTAAACTAAAGAATAGTTTACATGTATTGGTATAGAAATATATATTTAAAGTGTTATCCAAATCTCAATATTGTTGTAACACGAACATAAACACACAATAAATGAAGTAAATTCTTCATTTACTCTTCACATCTTACTACCTTACTTCTAAATTCTAACGGAATCACTACACTAATAAATTGTTGAGTAATAATAAATGATTTAATAGAGTCTAATCCCATCAATACGATTATCCATGACATGTTGGATCTCAAGCACTAACATCAGGCATCACCTTATCACTTTAAGTAAGCACCTCTAACATTTATAAAGATAATGCAAGATCATCCTCAGGTTATGATCCAAGAAAAAAATACCCATTTTTATGCCTTGATTTTTATCAAATGTTTAAGGATATTATGCTTTAATGAAATGTATTTTTGTGTTTTTGAATATATGTGATGGAAAAATGTTCAAGAAGGAAAAAAAGTGAAAAAGGAGCAAAAATGAGCAAAAATGGAGCCAAAATGCAAAATTGTCAAAATTATTTTTCTGGCGTCTAGGTGCCAGAATCTGACGCCTAAGCGTCAGGTCGATACAGGATCTGTCAAGATTTTTGATGACTTTTGGACTGTTATTTTGACGGTCTTAGCGATTATTGGACCTTATAGAAGACTTGCAGTTGTTCCTGGTTTATAGGACATGTGATACAATGTATTTGGACGCTTGGAAACGGTTTTAATTGCGAAGAGGTGCGATCTAAATGAAGAGGTGCGAAGAACTGGACGCAAAGTCTGGCGCTAGGCGCCAGATTCCGGCGCCTAGGCGCCAAACACACCTTTTAGAAGATTCATTGAATGTGGACACAATTTTAAGAGGTGACTTGAGGCAACCCTTGAAGCCTATAAATAGGAGGGTACTCCTTCAGAAAAAAGCCGCCCCCTATCAAGAGCCCCATCTAGAGAGGGAATTAGAGAGATACTTTAGGACCACATTTTACTATCCTTCCTAAATAAGATAGTTATTTTATTTAGAGTTTGTATTGAGAGTTTAAAGAGTTGGTGCTTTTGAAGTTTATTTGCTTTGGAGTCAGAAGAATTCAGAGGTTCAGTAGGAGAAACACTTGAGATAAGTATTTGTAATTTTATTCAAAGTTTCATTATCATGTTTTGTTGTTTAAATTCAATGTGTTCTAAGTAGTTAGTTTACTTTCTCCTTTCAATTATGAAAAGATAAATAAGATAATATAAAATTCATTGGAGAATTAAAAACTATTTATATTTTAAAACATTGTGATGATATTAATACCGGATCTTAATTTACTATTTAAATTGGCCATTTAAATTGTTAAAATTTGTTGAAGAGTTTTGATACCTAGAAGGAGATGAATTCTTAACTAGTACATATCACATGAATCCTTGGGTAGTCGAAGGCCTAGTGCGAGTTATTCAAGGTGAAGTGCAAATAAATAGGAAGATATTATATAATGGGCGTAGAATTGATAAGTTTTTAGAGTGACAGACTAAATTCTTGTGATTTGGATTATAGAGAAGGAAAGGGTCACTAGTAGGGCCGACCATAGCCACCCTTGGACATCTAGTAGTGTGAGCCTAGATTAACTCATTCTACTAACAATACATCCGGACCTGATCTATAGGCTAGCCAATGTTCTTTGCACCTGGATCAAAGGGTAAAGAATATGAATGCTTCTATTTGGCACGATACCATAAATTTATATTCTCCACAAATATTATCATTATCTTAGAAAATCTTTGATTAATTGAAAGGAAGAAAATTGTTTTCTTATTGCTATTTACATCAATTATTTCATTACTGCTTTATTATTGCATCTAGTAAATTTAAAATATCAAATTTATATCTATAAAAGAAATACTTTAAAATAAAATTAAAATATTTAAAAATCCATAAATCACTCCTCGTGGGATCGATACTGGGGTCTTTGTTTCAAAGCCCTATATTACTTGATACGATACGTATACTTGCATAGTATCCCTAGTGTGTAAAATATTTTTCATAAAATTATATTTATATACACTAGCCGCTATTATTATCTATTACATATATTTGAAAGTATTAATTATTATAATTTTTAATCAGCAGATTGCGGGTCAAGTTTTTGGCACCGTTGCTGGGGATTGAATTTTTAGTACGCATATATTTACTGTGGGTTAAGTTTTGGCGCTGTTGTAGGGGAGGAGCGGAGGCAAATTTTTAGATTTTAAATATTTTTATTTTATTTTATTCATTTTCTTTTATTGTCAAAAATATAAAATACAAAAAAATAATAAATATATATATATATATATATAATAAAAACAATTTTACTAATAAGTAGAGATTTTATTTCTTGTTAATTTACTTTTTATGCGTAGTGCAGGATCTGAAGGATTATTATCTTTAGATTCTGAATTAGAAAGAACTGTTAAAAGAATTAAAAAAGGAAAACAAACTCAAAAAATCCAAGAGATGGCTAATTTACATAACAATTTACAAAATCCAATTGAAATTAATGAACAAAATGTTTACAAACCATTAAGGGATTATGCTAACCCTACAGATGAACTTCATAGTAGTATTCAAATACCTACTGTAGATGCTAATTCTTTTGAGCTTAAACCATCTATCATTCAAATGGTTCAAAATAATCAAATTGTAGGAACACCAAATGAGGATCCAAATTTACACATTGCTAGTTTTTTAGAACTTTGTGCTACCTTTAAATATAACAATGTTTCTGATGATGTTATTAGACTTAGACTCTTTCCTTTTTCCTTAAGAGATAAAGCAAAGATGTGGTTGAACTCATTAGCAACAGGTTCTATTAAAACATGGGCTAAAATGGCACAAAAATTCCTTGCTAAATATTTTCCTCCTTCTAAAACTGCTAAATTAAGAAATGATATTACTTCATTTAGTCGATTTGACGGGGAGACAATTTATGAAACTTGGGAAAGATTTAAAGAACTATTAAGAAAATATTCTCATCATGTTTTACCTGATTGGTTAATTATTCAAACATTTTATAATGGTTTAATTAGATCACTAAAATCAATTATTGATGCTGCTGCTGGAGGTTCTTTAATGTCTAAATCATTTAAAGAAGCTTATACTTTAATTGAAGAAATGGCTAACAATAATTTTCAATGGCCTTCTGAAAATATTAATCCTAAAAGAATGTCAAGTATTCAAGATAACGAAGCCTTTTCTATCTTAGCTTCACAAGTAGCTGCAATATCTAGGAAATTAGATAATTTTGCCATCAACATATCACATAACAACTCATTTAATATTGAAGATTCTCAAACTATTGAAACTTTACAAGCTATTGCTAGTAAAAATAATCTGTATTCAAATTATGATAATCCTGTATGGAAAAATCACCCTAATTTTAACTGGAATAATCAACAACAACAATGGGGTAATAATCAATCCCATCCAACTAAAAATTGGAACAATCAAGTAAATTCAAATTATAAACCACCTGGATTTAATAATCAACAAAAAAAGTTATCAATAGAAGAATTAATTTTACAAATGAGTAATCAATTACAAAATCAAAATACTGCTATTCGTAATATTGAGAATCAAATGGGACAAATCGCTAATTTAATTAATTACAGACCTCCAGGAACACTTCCTAGTAATGTTGAAATTAATCCAAAAGAAACTAGAAAAGAACATAAACATGTTAAAGCTGTACAACTTAGAAGTGGAAAGGAATTAAAAGAAAGAATGCAGAATGAAATTGAAAAAGAGATTGAGGTTAAAGAGATTGAAAAACCTAAAGAAAATCATTCTCCTAATCAAGATCAAACTAATATTTCTATTAATGTAGAAGTTGAAAAACAACCACCACCTTTTCCTCAAAGATTAAAACAGCAGAAGCTTGATCATCAATTTTCTAAGTTCTTTGAAATTTTTAAGAAACTTACTATAAACATACCTTTTGCTGAAGCTTTGGAACAGATGCCAACTTTTGCAAAATTTATGAAGGATATATTAAGTAAGAAAAGAAAATTTGAAGCCTTTGAAACTGTTGCATTAAGTGAAGAGTGTAGTGAAATAATTCAAAAGAAATTACCTCAAAAACTTAAAGATCCTGGAAGTTTTACTATACCTTGTTCTATTGGAGAAAAATTTTGTGGAAAAGCTTTATGTGATTTAGGAGAAAGTATTAATCTCATGTCATTTTCTATTTATCGAAGGTTGAATTTACGAGAGATTACTCCCACCATAGTAACCCTTCAGTTAGCTGATAGATCTATCACTTACCCTAAAGGAGTTATAGAGGATGTACTTGTTAAAGTAGATAAATTTATCTTCCCTGTGGATTTCATTGTACTTGATATGGAAGAAGATAAAGAAATACCAATTATTTTAGGGAGACCCTTTCTAGCTGTCGGACGAGCTATGATTGATGTGCAAAAAGGAGAATTAACTATAAGAGTTAATGATCAAGAGATTAAATTTAATGTTCTTAAATCGATGAAGTACCCTGACAAAGAAAAATGCTATCGATTGGATATTTTTTATTTTATAATTGAAAAACACTATCGAGAAAAATGTAAAATTATTCCTGAAGAAGAAATTGAATTTTTAACTGACGAAAATGAAGAACTAAAAGAAGAAGAATTATTTAAAGAAACTCATTATATTAAAGATAACTGGAAAACTTTAGACTTAACTCAAAATGATATACTTTTACACTCAATTAAAAAAGCCCATGAACTGGAATTAAAAATAATACCTTCACATTTAAAGTATGCATTTCTTGGAAATTCATTAACTTTACCTGTTATTATTTGTTCTGAGCTAAGTTTAGATCAAGAAGAAAAATTAATAGGAGTTTTAAAGAATTAAAAGAAAGCTTTTGGTTAAACTATTGTTGATATAAGAGGAATAAGTCCTTCCATTTATATGCATAGAATTTTAATGAAAGAAAAATTTAAACCTACTATTGAACCGTAAAGAAGATTAAATCCTATCATGAAAGAGGTTGTTAAAAAAGAAATTTTAAAATGGTTAGATGTTGGAATTATTTATCCTATTTTGAATAGCCAATGGGTAAGTCATATTCATTGTTTTCCGAAGAAAGGAGTATCGACCTCATTTTTGATGAGGTCTTTTGCTTCTCTCTTTAGTACTTAGGATCTAGCCTTAGGCTTTTCCTTTGACTAATCTTAGAGGACTAGAAGTGGCACCCACCCTTTAGAAATTAAAACACCTCTTGACTCCATGCAAACCCCATAAGTTTGATTGTAGACCCCTAATCACCTAGAGGGTTGAAATCAAATGTGGAGGTTTAAAGGATGAGTTCCCCATAGGACTTCTTGGCCTTAGGAATACCTTGGATGGCCTGGTCTGGTGAGGGTTGACTAGCACATACACTACACTCTCACACACATTCCAAGTCCCAAAACCACACTCTCACCTAACTTGACTTCCTGACTCATGTAGGAAATTCATATGGATGGTCCTTAACCCCTAAGCCCCTGGCTAAGAGGGTTAGGAACAACATAGTGAATGTCTCAAATGAGTCCTCTCATGGCTCATATGGGCTTAATATGGCTTCATGGCTCAAACAAAGTGATTCTATTTTACTCAAATTTGATCAATCTTCATTTTTCTAAAATTTCAATTTTTGACCCCCGGGTCCCTACACCCATTAAACCTACCAAGTGCCCTTAGAACTACCCAAAATTTGCAAAATCCCCTAAATTACCCAAAATTCCTCAAAATCAATCCTAAACACTTCCCACCACTCAAATTGATCATCCATAGCCAAAAATACAAAAAATTCCAAAAGTACCCCCCAATACCCTCCAAATACCCAAAATGCCCTTCTTAGCCCAAAAATCCAAAAATTCAGAAAATTCCCAAAAAATTTCAGAAAATCCCAAATATTCCTAATTTTATTTTATTTAAATACAACATGGGCCAATTTTGCCAATTTGCCCACTTTTACAAAAACCCCCAATTTGGCCCATTTTAAACCCAAGTGAACCCAATGTCAAACCAAACCACCCCAATTGAACTCAATTTTAGTCTAATTCAATTCTAAACTTCAAATCAAAATCCCCAATATCAATGTAGACTAAATCTAAGTCCAATTTGATTGACATTTGAGCCCAATTTCAATTTGAAGCCTAAGGCCCAATTTTGGCCCATGACCTAAACCTAGCTCAAACCTAACCCAATTCAACCCCAATTGGCCCCAAATCTTTTCTAAAACCTTCCTCACACCGCCATAAACAAAACACTAACTTTATTTACCCAAAATTTGAACCTAAACTCCACCCAAACCTAACCCAAAACCAAAATCCCTTAAATTGACCTAAGCCCAAACCTAACCCAAATGAGCCCAAATCCCAAACTCAAAGCCCAACTAAAGTTGAAAACTCTTTGTGACATTCCCATAAACATTTCTCAACATTAATTTTACATCAAATCCAACTTTAGCCCAACCATACCCAATTTAGCCCAATTTGGCCCACCTTAGCCCCTTTACCAAGAAAACCCAAATTCAGCCTAATTCAATTCAAAATCACTTTAAACTTGTTCCAAACCACTCATGACACATGCCTAAACCAATTGCAACATTTATTTGGCACAATCCTTTACAAAATTTTCATCCCAAATTTATTTTAAATCCAAAAGCCCACTTCCTTAAATCACTTTAAAAGCCCACCTAAGACCATTTCAAAAGCCCAAGTTTTCAATCCAAAGCCCACATGACATTTCTCTACATCATCCATTTAATCAAAATCACCCCTAATTTTCAAAATCTTCATTAAACCATTCCAAATAAAGCTTCATCCAAATTTCCACCAAAAATGCCAAAATTCATAAAATCCACTTTCATGAAATTGACCAAATCTTTTCCCAAGCCAAATGAAGCAATGGAGCCATGCATAAGCCATATGCAAGCCATGGGAGTTACTTTACACCTCACCATATCATTTATGGCAAGTGGAGGGGGCCTCTTTCTTAATCCTTCATTAAGCCTTTTAACCATACTCATGTCACACTCTAAACCATGCTTAGCCACCTCACCATGGATGGAGACCACACCATTTTCTCTTGGTCGACCCAACTGATCCTTTTCAACCCAAAACCAGGCCTTGGGTGGTGAACCTAGCCCAAAACCATGGGTTGACTCATTTGAACCCAAAATGAGCCTCTCCCCATTCCATTTCAATTCAGCCCCTTTACACATGTCAAACTCCAATTGACTTCACCAAATTTAACCATTAACCCCACTAAGTCAGATGGTGACCCATGCCTGGCCAGCTAGCCACCACAGCCGCCGGAAAACACCATGGCCGAGAGCTCCATGTGAGCCAAAAAATTCAATTCTCCCTTGCTGAGCTGTCCCAACCCTAGTGGACACCAGAGCTCTTCTTCTCCTCCCCTGAGCAGCTGATCCCAGCCTCCAATTGCCCCTGGGAAGCCCTCCAGCCATGCCTATTTAAACACCACCACCTCTCGGCCAAACAAGGAGCAAAAACCAGACCTTAAGGAAACTCTGCCAAAATTGCTCCAGGACCTTCTCCTAACCTAGAGCAGTTGATCCCCAGTGTTCCTTTGCCCTAATCCCCATTAACAAAGCTCAATTTCTGAGTTGAAAATCCACCCAAAAAATAGGACACTTCACCAAAGTGAGCCAATCTCCAAATTGATTGGTCCTACACCTTCTCCAAACCAAGAGCAGAAGTTCCCCAGCAAAAGCCCCCTCACCAGGCCAGTCATTGCTTCCAGCCTCCAAGCTTTGTGATCGGCCTTGGTCACTTTCATACCTAGACAATTCCCCAGAGCCAGAGACTTCATCTGGAACTTTCTTGGACTCAATCGAAGGTCACACAACTCTCAGATCGAAGCTTCACTTCTCTGAGCAAAGGTATGAACTCACTCTTCCTCCCGAGCTTCCTGTGATTATCCATTTTGTTTAGGTTAATTTCATAGCTTATAAACCATATGGATGTGTTAGTCTCTTCAAGGCGAATCCATAGAGCATAAGAACATGAAAATTCATTGAGAATCGAGTGAGATCTTAGGGTTTTAGTGTGGACAGTCACGGGTGCACACCAGTCGTAGACGATGACCAGGAGCCGTTGGATCGTGCGTGTATCGACCGGACGGTCGAGATCAAGCCGGATAGCGCAATTTTATGTGAACCGCGGGCCCCTGGAGCTCTGAGTCAGATGGCGGCGTCGAATGGGAATGCGCCGCGTGGGCTTTCGGAGCTACCGATGTTGCGCTGGCGCCGAGTCGGATAAGTAGGAAATTAGGGTATTTTTGAATTATTTAAATGCCCAGAACTTCAAAAATCCATATCTTTGCATAAAAAACTCAAAAAAATAAAATTAAAATACCCGCTTGCTCAGTGAACAGAGGAGAATAATGTGGAAAAGAAATCAAGTTAATTGGATGAGTATTTTATTTTTAATAATTTATTTACTGTTTTTAGTATTTTAATTCTCCATTTGCATAGACAATTCACCATGGCATGAGACCATAGCGCTTTTGAAGCCTCTGATCTTGGGAACATTCCCTGAATTTTTCAAGGTCAGAGGCCATCTCTGTGAAAAGTTATTAATTTTTCAAGTTCATGTCACTGTTTTAGGAATTTTAATTCCAATAATTAGCATGTTGAAAAATAAATTCTAGGAAAATTTGGTGATGTTTCTTAGGACCAGAGAACACTAAGAAAAATATTTTTTGAGTTAATTCATTAATAATAACCTTAATTGGCCTAAACTCCCAAAATTGAATTTGAATTAATTAGGGTTAACTACACATCAAATTGACTTAAAAATAATTCTCCACTGATTTATAGGATCAGAGAGACCTCGCATAAAAATTTTAAATTAATTGGACTTGATTAACCCCACCAAATGGATTGATTAAGCCTCATAAGCAAAATGAAACTTTAAAAATTCATAACTCTAAAAATACTTTTCAAAAATTCACAAAAATAATTTTGGAGCTTCTCTAATATCAGGGAAGTTCAAGAAAATTAAAATTAGAATTTTCTAAAAAAGTTGATTTTTTCACAATATTTTAATATTTTAATAATTAAAAAATAATAAAAATCATAAAAATATTAAAAATCATAAAAATGTCACATTATAATTCCTAATCACTAAGGAACAAACCACGTATTTTTCCTAAGTCCCTAGGATAAAATATTGAATTTTAAAGGCTTAATGTAATTTTTAATATTAAAAAATGAGTTTTTAACCTTTTTCACTAAAATAATTCTAATAAATCAAAGAAAAATTAGAAAATTATAAAATTTGTTTCTCTGAACTCCTTGAGGTGAGATTTAAGAAAAATATAAAATCTATTTTTCAACTTTTATTTTATTTTATAATTAATTAATACTCCAAAATTCAAAATAATTATAATAAATACAATATAATTCAAAAAATCACCAAAATTGTTTCAAGTGGTCCACTGGTCATTAGAAACATCCCATAATTTTCTTAAGGACAGAAACCTTTCCTTGGTCATGTTGTTGAATTTTCTTTGAAAACCCTTATTTTCTACTAAAAATAATTATATAAATAAATTAAATTCAAAAAAATCACATTTTCTCCTCTAATGTCTTAATTGACATGTGAGTGAGGTAACATAAAAATTTCAAATTCATTTGAGCTCAATTTAGTGAGTTATGAAATAAATAAGCTTAAAGGGCATAAAGTTAATTAAAAATTTTAACCCTTAATTAAAACTTTAGGTTTAATCAAAATGGGGGGTAAAATATTTGATTTTAACTTTCTCTTGGATGATTGAAACTTAGGGAAATTAAGGGGTAGAAACCCATTAAACACTTTAAAAATATCAAAAATGAAACTTTAATTAATTAAATGATTTAGATTTTGGAAAGAATATATTTAAATTTGGATTATTAAAATAGGGATATCATTAAAAGGATATTTATTCTTTAATTTAAAAATCCCTAAATAAATCACTTTAACAATATTTAGTTCTTAATTAAAAATTAAAATAACAATCCAAATTAACAATTAAAACTAAAATTAACTAAAATTAAATTAAAATTAAATTAAAAATTAAAATTAAAGTTAAATTAAAATTAAAATTAAAAATTAAAATTAAAATTAAAATTAAAACTAAAATTAAAATTAAATTAAATTAAAATTAAATTAAATTAAAATTAAATTAAATTAAAATTAAATAAAATTAAATTAAAACTAAATTAAAATTAAATTAAAATTAAATCAAATTCAAATTAAATTAAAATCAAAATTGAATTAAATTAAATTAAAATCATTTAACAACAAACCTAAATGAAATCATTAAGAATTAAATCTAAAATAATTTGAACACTATTCCAAACTTAAAATTATTAATTAAAACCACATAATTAAATTAAAACACTTTAAACCATTAACTCAAACTTTTAATTAAAATTCTCGATAAACCAACTTGCCCTTAAAGGCTTTAATTATTATAACTCTTAAATAGAGTATTAAGTGAGATTTCACTTCATTCATCTAAGTTCACTGAGCAAGAAACAAAGTTTAACTAAACTCCTGGATGATTAATTCACATGTGCAATTAAATTTACTTGGACTCAAGACAATCCAATAAATATTGAAAAGATGTTTAGGATTCGTCCTAAGCACTTCCTCAATATAACAGGATGTTTTAGAAGAACAACCGAATTTAATTATTCTTTGATGAAGAAAATCATCCTTAAATCAAACCAAGAACCTAGACGTCATAGGAGATGACTAGTTATAGGATTAGGAATTTGGTAGACAACCAAAACCCTTTCCTTAGCTTTACCTAGGTATCTGTTAAAATATTTAAATGCCTTAACATGTGTTTTAAGTGCAGCTTTGGATGACGGGAAGACCCTCCAGGTACGCTTTTATTTTATTGCAATTTACTGTAATTTACTTGCATGCACTGTACTTTACTTTTCTTGCATGTTAAGTAAAACTGTTGCATGAAAACCAAAACCTTTAGGATAGTCCCTAAACTGAAACCAAAACTAAATTAAAAGTCATTACAAGATAAAATTTACCGCCACAACATTCCAAAATATAAAATAACTCAAAATTTAATCACAAACAGAGCAACAAAACTATAATCACAACTAAATTAAAATGTCTCATTGAATGATCGGGAATACCTTGGATGATGCAACCCACGTGTTGCTAACGGGATTTCCCACGGTCTAAATGAAAGTGTGAAACTCATTCAGTTGAGTTTAGCAAATTCATCTGGACTAAGTGAATTCGATGAAAAACATGGTGCCGGGATGACGGAACCGTGGGATCTTAATCGGTTCTTTTTAATCAACTTTAAGATTTGTTTAATTAAAATATTATGAAACATTTGGACTTTAAGATTTCTAAACCATAACACTTCTCTCATCTCTTGATTTTCATCTTCTAAAACTAAACCTCTGCAACAACAAGGAGCTCGGAGCATAGTGGGCAGCACGACCATCTTCGTCAGCAAAACTCGGATCTACTTCAGCAGATCTTTTTTAGAATTAAATAAGCAAGCCATAGGACTTCGAGGTAGTTTGCCTAGTGCAACATAAATCCTTAACTTTTTTGTTAGGCATTTGCATAATCATGTTATGCAAATTAAGCCCTAACCAGCCTTAGGACTCCGAGGTGGTCGTGTGGTACAACATAAACCCTCAAATCTTTGAGGTTATTTGTATGATCATGTCATACAAATATAAGTCCTAAATAATTAAAATTTGCAGGATTGCAACATTAAATAAATCCTCAAATTGAAGCCAAACCATAGGATAGTTGGGAAGTCACCGAAGTCCACTTCGGGTCCGTGACATCCCCTACTTCTATTCATTTGGATTCTTTAAATAAACTGTTCCAAATTTGATCCATTCCCTATTGAAATTTCCAAAACTCAAATCCTTTGAAAACCTTAAACTTTGAAATTATCGAGAGCAAAACCACTAATCATTATTGAGATTTTTCTTAAATGATTCCCGACATTTAAGATGTAATTAACTATAGGGGCTTGCCCTTATAGGGAACTTTAAGAACCCAGATAATATAAACCCTGTTTAATTCATTTGTATTAAGCAGGGGAACTTGTCGGCTTATAAAATTGGTTCGCAAATGAAACGGATGTCACAAATCTTCTAGTTTATTTAATCGAGCCCCATCATCAAGCAGTGTGTCTATTCTCCGGGATAGATGTACAGTTTGTGGAGCGGTGTTCCTTTATATAAACTATTAGGGATGTGAGATCAGTTTGATTTCATATCTTAAAATTTTCAAACTTAAAATTATTTTCAAAATCAAATACTACTTTCTAAATTACATATATATTTAAATTAAATTTAAAATCTAAAATTCGCCAACAACTACTGTGGGAGACCCCTTTTTTTTTTAAATATACAACACACAAACCTAAAAATATGCCGATAACTTCTGGAGACTCCGCCGGGGAACTGTTCCTCTCTCCATTTTGATTAGATGGTTTTGCTTTCATAAATCGGTAGTGAGTCCATATCCCTACTGGACCAAAACTACCATTCTTCCGTTGGATTACCCTGTTCATTTCTGTCTTAAACGAGTATAGCCAACTCCTCTCGGATTTAGGTGCCACTATTTAGACACCCCTAAACAGAGAGGTTCCGAGATCCTTTTACCTTTTTTCTGAGGTGGGGTGGACCCTCAATAGGTGTTAGTTTAGGAGCGGTCCTTCGAGTCGAGAAGTCTTGCATAAGACTTTCTCTTCCTTTCCGATTCTGAATCGGATCCTTTACCTTTTCTATACCTTTAAACATTCCGTTCCTAATAAACAAATCCTCTAATAAATGACTCTTTTAATAAATAAATCCTTTTAAAATCATAAATACATAAACAAAAATGTGTTCGGACTCTTTCTTTTTCGTCCTAAACTTTACGACGAAAAGAAGCATAATTCGGGACTGACATTCGGAATCTGCCCTGCAGAAAATGACTGCCCCAAAATTAATCTTCTCTTTCACCAATGGAATGGACTTCGCTGTTTACAAGGATGAGCTGCCTGACAATGGAATCATCCATTTCGAACAAGGATTCGTCAACACAGATATCAAGTTTGCTGATGTCACTCTCTTCACATTAATGGACAAAGTATCAGAAACTGAAGAGCCCGTGATTGAGTTCAACTTGAAATCGACTCAAGAATCCCCTCCCCTGTAAAGGGTTCCAGCTGAGAGGAGTACTACTGTTCGTAGGAGGACTGTTGTCTCTACCCCCACCGTCTAGTCATCTCCGCACCTACCCCGACTTCTGCCAAACTGAAGGGGAAGGAAATCCAAGTTTTTGATGAGCCTGTCACCGTGGAGGGTATAGATTTTGCTACAATACCATTTGTTTTTGAGATTGGGTCCAGTTCAAGAATTGCACCTCTAACTCGGACTCAAAGGAGAAATAGAAGCAAAAAGATCGCCAAGAAAGCCAGAGCTGCTGAATTTGCTTTTCTAGAAGAATTTCCTGAGGAAAGAGAAAGAACTGCCTGAGTATATACTTCTGTTGGAAGGGAGCAAGTTTCACCCTCTCTCTGCAGCATTAGATGAAGAGAATGTCCGTAGGATCGCCGCTGCATTACCCTGACCTGCGTACTACAGCAATTACAAGAGAAAAAGGGGTAAGACTACGTCATTTACTAGGCTACAAGCTGTGATAGAAAGATTGGAAAAGAAAGAAAGATGCCCTGTGTCAGAAATCTTAAGAAGAATAGGATGAGTACCAGCTAAATCCCGCCTCGGACCGCGAATAGAGCCTGTTGCTTCCACAGAGAAACCAAAGAAGAAGATAAAACCAGTCCACCTGTTGTTGTATCGGGTCTACAAATTAGGGAGTATACCACCTTCCAGCATTTAGCCGACAGACCATCTTTCCTAGGCTTCCGACTGCGAAAAGGATGGTATAGCGACCTACTACTGGCGAGCTAAGACCAAAACAATGTCCTGAGAAGAAAAGTCTCGTCAGGAGACTTGAATCAGAAGAAAGTGTTACTGCAATAAAGGGGACTCCCGGAAAGGAAGTTCAACAACTGTCATGAGACAACTGTGGGACTGTGCAGAAAAGGCTACTAGAGGATGCCATGGACAAATTAAGGACCGACATCCGATGATTAGCAAAAGAAAGAGAAGAAAAACTAGGAGATGAAGTTGACTCATCAAAGTTCATGGATGAGGAGTATGTCGAGATCAACATGGTTGAGACACGAGCATCATCAGCTTCACAAGGTGCTCCAGCAGCTGCAGAAAGAGATGAACCAGAAGTGTTGAGGGCACAACTTCGGGAATGAGATGAAACAATTTCCCAGATGACAAAGAGGATGGAAGAGATGGCTGTTGCCTTAGCCACTCTCCAGAGTCAGGTACAACATCAGAAAGAGACACCCCCAGAAATTATCCATATTGCAGATGGAGGAAAAGAGATCACATTCGTCAATGGAGACGAACAACCAAAGAAAGATCCTGCACAAAGCATGATTCCAGAAAAGGACATTAAGAACATGGTAGAACAGTAGGTGCGAGAAGCCCTAGCACAATCCAAGAGTGGAGCATCTATTCAGACGGGTAGACCTTACCCGGAAGAGTTCGATGTCGTCCAATACCCAAAAGGCTTCGTACCACCTCTGTTTAAGACTTTTGATGGAACGGGAAACCCCCGGTAGAAAGTTACACATTTTCGTGCTAGTTGCTGCAATGCCGATGGGAGTGATTCTTTACTCTTCCGTCACTTCGTCAGCAGTTTGTCAGGGATTGCCTTCACTTGGTACGCAGAATTGCTGAATGGTTCAGTAAAGACCTTTTCAGAACTAGAGAATCTCTTCATTAAACGATTTGTCGGGGCTCAGCACCACATCACTATCGGTGATCTAGTGGTGGAGCAACAGAAGTCGAACGAGACTTTAGTGGATTACATACTTCGATGGAGAAACTTAAGCATGAAGTGTGAACCACAGCTTCAAGAACAACATGCAGTCGGCATCTTGCTCAAAAGTATCCATGGCCCGATAGCACTTCTCCTTAAAGGATTTACAATCAAGACTTTTGAGAAGTTGCTTAGCAAGGCCGGGAGCTTGCCAGAAGAGGCAAATCAGTTAAGTTTCGTGGACAAGAACGATAAGCAGAAGCCTGTGAAAACATTCGAAAATAAATCTGGAATCGTCGCGGTAGTAGATAAGGGCAAGCAGCCGGTTCAGATACAGTCAGAACTGCCATAGCCTAGTTATCAACCACCACAACGGACATACCAACAACCACCACAGATCTATCAGCAACCTCAGTAGGGCTATCAGCAACCTCGTCCGAGCTATCAGTCACCTCAGCATTATGAACAACCGCCTCGTTCATCACGTACATAAAGAATATCCATTCAAAACTGAAGCAATAGCGAAGATGTTCCGCAGCTTAATGAAGACACCGGATTTTCAGCTGCCAGAGCCCAAAAAGCTGGAAGAAGTCAATAAGAAAGATCATCCGAACTATTGCCCTTACCACCAGATGCTCGGACACAAGATAGAGCATTGCATCACTTTCAAGAGTTGGCTTGATGACAATCTTTGAAGAGGGAACATAACGATCCCAAAGGAATACATGAAGGAACCCCAGAAAGGAGGTTCCGTCAATGTTATTTCAACGGATCCCATTGTTCCGATAGACCCGTACACGACCGATGATGGATGGAGTACCGTCTGGACAAAGTCTTCAAAGAAAATTTTTGATCACATCCAGACCGCTTCGATATGCGCTTCAACTCAGAGTTTGAAACCTGTCGAGCTGGCACTATCACTTGCGATTGAAGAACCGCCCCAAAAGGAGGAGAAGATCGTGGAAGAAAAGAAGACTGAGACACCGAAGGGTAGACTAGGGGCTGCTTATCCTAGGATGGTTGTTTCTGATTCGGGGGAGAGATCTCTCGAACTCCTGACTCTGTATGATTATCTGCTCGCTCCAGCGGGATCATATAATGATAAGGGTTATGGCGTTGGCTACATTTTGACTGTTTCTAATGATTACGTAACTAGCGACAACCGGCTTAATCCGGATCTCGATCCCAATACAAATAACGATTCTCAAATCATACACAACCTCGACAACCACGACGAAGAAGATGTTCACAAAGGAGGCTACGAAAGCTCGACAAGCAACGAGTCTATTTATGAATTCCGAGGGGCTCCGATCATGATAGAATCAGAACCATAAGACACCGAAGCAACTTCAGAAGAGCCAGTTGTTCTAATTCAAGAGGATACACCGGCAGATTCAACACCAAATTTAGAAGAGATAACTGAAGTAAATTTAATAAGTGTAAAAGTTCTACCTCCGAGAATGGGTCCAAAGGATAAAGGAAAGCAGTTGGTTGCTCAGGAAGAGCCAACAACAGCAGAGGAACTGCCCATTCGGGAAGAAACCGAGGAACATGGTAATAAAGTGGACTACAACGTGCTAGCCCATCTTAGGAAATTACCAGCCAAACTAAGCATATACGACGCTCTAATCCTGTCAAAGGAGATGAGGGAGGCTCTGATCAAGGCTTTACTTGATCTAGAGATTTGTTTAGTCCAAATGGCCGATAATTCCTTCGATGAAGTTTGCTTGTTAAGAGAACAGCAAGGTGTTACCTTCACTGACAATGATCGATTACTGGGAACAGCTGATCACAACCGACCGTTATACATTTCAGTCACTATTGGAAAGTTTACGCTCTCCAAAGTGTTAGTTGATCCGGGAGCATCAATCAACATAATGAATCTTCGGATGCTAGCATATTTGGAAATTGATGCTCGCGAGCTCGAAGCAGACAAGATGCTATTAAGAGGCTTCAATCAAAAAGGATAAAGAGCTCTTGGATCGATAACACTACTAATGAAGACCAGTGATTTAGCAAAGTCAACCGTAAAATTCCACATAATTGATTCTGAAACATCGTTCAACGCTTTACTGGGTCGATCGTGGATCCATGAAAACCGGATGGTACCATCGTCTCTGCACCAGTGCATAAAGTATTACGAAGGAGGGGAATAGTGCATCAAAGGTGATTTGCAACCGTTCTCTGTGCATGAAATTGGAATTCATGAAGATGCGGCCTACTACGCGCCCCCGAAGAAAACAATCTTTTCCAGAAATACCATAACAAACGAAGCAAAAGAAATTCGAGACGATGAAGAACCTGAAGTTCTAGTCCAACAAGTACTCACCACTCCCTTACAGCGAGATGGTGAAGATTTCTCCAGAAATCGCACCCGAGGTCGAGGCCAGGGAGGAGGACGTGGAAGAAACATTGGAACAGTTTGACAGAAGAAAACGGTCATCGATGTTGATTGGGAGAACAGTTTCGAAGAAGAAGAAGAAATTAAGAAAGAAGCAGCGACAATAAGTCAAAAGAAATCCCAGTTCAAGATCTCTCTCGAAGATGAAAAGAATGAAGAATACAAATCAATTTACGAGAAGATTAATCATTATGTACATACTATGACCCTGACCCCGATCCATTCTAATAAGATCGAGGGTATGGTGGTCAAGGATGTACATGGAGGTGATATTAAGCCGATCAAGTTTTACCTTGGTGCTTCTTCTTCCAATACTGAAAAAGATGTACAATTTGAAGATGTTACTTCTTCTGAATTCATGGAATTACCTTTTGAGTGGTATTCTCCCTGTGTTCAAAATTTAATTCAACGTGGTGTCTTACCTCGACAATGGACAAAAGGCCTATCACAACACTTTGAAAAATTATGGAATAATGCCGGTCGGCCACCCAATTCAAAACATGGTCTCGGATTCGGCACAGCAGGATCAGTTGATGATACGAGATTTTGCTTGGTTGTCACTTGTGAACCTAATGAAGACTGCTTGGAAGCCTCAGAAGATCTTGAAGATCTGTAAATCGGAGACGCTCCACCAGAATTCAAAGAAGAAATCAAATCTACAATAGACGAGTTAATTGAAGTTAACTTAGGTACTAGCGAAGAGCCTAGGTCTACCTTTTTTAGCTCCTTACTCAATAAAAAAGACTCCAAAAACATAATCAAGCTATTAATGGAATTCAAGGACTATTTTTCTTGGAGTTACGATGAAATGCCAGGATTAGCTCCAGAAGTCACAGTTCACAAATTAGGAGTGGATCCTACTTCTGTTCTAGTCAGACAAGCTCCAAGAAGAATGCGTCTAGAAATTGAGCAACAAGTAATAGCCGAAGTTAAGAAGCTAATAGACGCTAAATTTTTTCGTGAAGAACAATACCCTACTTGGTTAGCCAATTGGTACCAGTCAGAATGAAGATTGGATAGATCAGAATCTGCATAGATTTCAGAGATTTAAATAAAGCATGTCCAAAGGATGAATTTCCACTACCAATCCAAGAACTGATGATCGACATTGCTTCAACACATGAAATCCTCTCTTTCATGGATGGATCATCAGGATACAACCAGATAAAGATGGCACCAGAAGACGAAAAGCTCACGGCATTCAGAACGCCGATCGGAGTATATTGCTACACAGTAATGCCATTCAGACTAAAGAACGCAGGAGCAACATACCAAAGAGTGATTACGAAGATTTTTGATGATCTCATTCACAACCAAGTCGAGCGCTATGTAGATGATGTGGTCATCAAAAGCAAACTGAAAGAAGATCACCTATATGATTTGAGAATTGTTTTCGAGCGACTAAGACAATTTAACCTTAAGATGAATCCCTTAAAATGCGCCTTCGGCGTCACCTCCAGGAAATTCTTAGGATTTGTTGTCTGACATCGCGGGATTAAAATTGATCCGGAAAAGATTAAAGCTATCTTAGAAATGCCTCCTCCCAAAACTTTGAAATAACTACGATCCTTTCAAGGGAAGTTGGCATATCTTCGACGTTTTATCTAGAACTTGTCAGGTAGGTGTCATCCCTTCTCGGCATTGGTTAAAAAGGATGCCAAATTCATTTGGGATGAGAAATGCCAGCAGGCTTTTAAGGAAGTTAAGCAATATTTAATGAAACCTCCTGTCTTAGCAGCCCCAGTCTCAGGTAGACCATTGATACTTTATACCGCGGCTTTTGACGACTCCCTTGGAGCCCTGCAGCCAAGGTTAATGACGAGGGAAAAGAAAATTCTCTCTACTACTTAAGTCATCATCTAATCCCGACGGAAGTAAAGTATCCTCCGATTGAGAAGCATTGTTTGGCCCTGATCTTCGCCGCTCAAAAGCTCAGGCATTACATGCTTTCTCATAAGGTCAACCTTATTTCGAGGGTTAATCCGTTGCAATACTTGATGACCCGACCGACGCTTTCTGGCAGACTTGCCAGGTGGTCAATGATACTATTGCAATTCGACATAACTTTCGTTCTTCTTCACGCCGTAAAGGGACAAGTCCTAGCAGACTTCCTCGCAGAGACACCCTTTACTCGACGGATTCGCCTCTCGACGACAATTTGCACGATGAGTAGATAATCGGCCTAGAAGACCCCGATGATCGACGTTGGGAATCGTACTTCGACGGAGCGTCCTCGGCACGTGAAGAACAAAGAATTGCAAATGATAGTGCCTGATAAGGTAGGAATCGGACTAATCTTTATAACACCAAAGCGGGGGATGTTAAAATACACCTACTACTTAACAGAACCGTGTAAAAAAAATGAGGCAGAATACGAAGCCCTCATAACAGGATTAGAATTAACCATTCAGATGGGAATAACAGACATCAACATCTACGGAGATTCTTAGTTGATCATTCAACAGGTCGCCAGGCAATACAGAATTTTAAAGCTAAGACTCGAGCAGTACTTTCAGTACACCGTGAAATTGCTGGAACAAATTCCAAACGTAACAATCTACAAGATTCCCAGAAAAGAAAATTCTCTCGTCGATGCGCTAACCCGCCTTGCAAAGGAATTTTTCTGCTTGCAGGATGAGTCAGTTGAAGTGTCATTTCAAGGACCACAGGTCCTATCACAGCTCGACATGGGTACAATACATAAATCAGCAGAAAAAAAGTAGAAGAAACAATTGCAGCAGTGACAGAAAATACAGAAGACTGGCGACAGCCATTAATGCGGATATTGCTACAATTTTTCCATAAACAGAAAAGGAAATCCACCAGCGATACTCCGTCGCAGTGAGGTGGATCCAATGCCAAGAATCATCAAGAGAATGGTGAAAAGGATGATAACATGGAGGGTACTGCCTGCAGATTGCATACCCAACAGTTGCATTATCAACATCTACAAGGAAGGCAACTGCATACCTCCGCATATAGACCATCATGACTTTGTTAGACCCTTCTGCATGTTGTCATTCCTCAATCATTGCAACATCATGTTCGGATCTGACCTCCGGATTGCAGGCCTCGGTGAGTTCCGAGGGCCGGTGGAGATACCACTACCGGTAGGTTCCGTCCTGGTGTTAAAAGAAAACGGAGCAGACGTTGTGAAGCATTGCATTCCAGGAGTGCCTGTGGAGCGGATCTCAGTTACTTTTAGAAGAATGGATGACAGAAAAAATGCCTTACCAATTTCAGCCAGATCCAAAATTTGAGAGTCTCCGGCCCTACGAGTTGTGAGTTACACGGGAAATAGCACACCTCCAATGCACATCCATGTGGCACTCCTGCCAAGGGTGGCTTGGAAGGTGATGTTATTACCCATGTTTCTTACTATTCAGACATAGATTTTTGACAGACGCTTTTGGATGGATCAACAAGAATCTTACACAATCCGTTTTTGATTTACATGGATTGTATGAGACATAAAATTTCTGAGGAAAATGTCATCATGATTAGATCAAGTTGTATAATGTACTTTCAGCAAGTTGGAATGAAAATGACTACGTCATATTTTGCCTTCACCTCTTTTTGTGCAAATTGACTGGGAAGCGCCATTAAAGTTAAACGAACTTTGAACGAGGAACAGAAAAGAAAACGAAAATAAATGAGATTTTTTCCAAAAAATCTAAATATTAAAATGAACTTCAAAATTCTCATGAACATTAAATAAACAAAAAATAATAATAAAAAAGGGGATCGTTAAAGGACAAACAAAATGAATCTAAATCTCATATTGAATTCTGATCTGAATCCTCTTATTCGAATCTTTCAGTTCTTCTCTCAATCAAAATCTGTTCGAAACTCCTTTGAAATTTGAATATTTTCCTCGACTTATTGCTAAGTCAAGTCTTTTCAGCTTGGTACACTTACCAGCTCCTTTCAATTCTCCTTCTTCTGTTTTTTAGAGGATCGACTAGTTCTATTGATACGGAGCCACGAACTTTGTTCGATTTGGTTCTGATGGCATGAGACTGGGTCCCTCTTCGTACAGATAAATCTTAGAGACTGGAGCCTAACTTCCAATTCTCTTCGAGGCTAGTGCTTAACTTCTAGTCCTCTTTCAAACTTTCGAGACTGGTACCAAAATTCCAGTTCTCATTTCGAGGTGGGTACCTAAATTCCGACTCTCTTTCGGGATCGATACCAGAATTTTGATTCTCTTTCAAACTGATACCTAAATTTCAATTCTAAATTTCTTAGACTGGTACCTAAATTCCAGTTCTCATTTCGAGGTCGGTACCTAAATTCTGACTCTCTTTCCGGGATCGATACCTAAATTTCGATTCTCTTTCGAATTGATACCTAAATTTCAATTCTAAATTTCAGAGACTGGTACCTAAATTCCAGTTCTCATTTCGAGGTCGGTACCTAAATTCCGACTCTCTTTTGGGATCGATACCTAAATTTTGATTCTCTTTCGAATTGATACCTAAATTTCAATTCTAAATTTCCGAGACTGGTACCTAAATTCCAGTTCTCATTTCGAGGTCAGTACCTAAATTCTGACTCTCATTCGAAATCGATACCTAAATTTCAATTCTAAATTTCGAGACTGGTACCTAAATTCCAGTTCTCTCCTTTCGAGGTCAGTACCTAAATTCCGACTCTCATTCGAGATCGATACCTAAATTTCAATGCTCTTTCGAATTGATACCTAAATTTCAATTCTAAATTTCTGAGACTGGTACCTAAATTCCAGTTCTCTTCCTTCGAGGTCGGTACCTAAATTCTGACTCTCATCCGAGATCGATACTTAAATTTTGATTCTCTTTCAGGTTTGATACTTAAATTTCAAATCTCACACTCTCGAGATCAGTAC
The DNA here is from genome assembly GCA_022702705.1 of Papilionanthe hookeriana x Papilionanthe teres. NCBI lineage: Eukaryota > Viridiplantae > Streptophyta > Magnoliopsida > Asparagales > Orchidaceae > Papilionanthe > Papilionanthe hookeriana x Papilionanthe teres. The sequence continues at coordinate 155,278,199 of CM040424.1, forward strand.
CTAAATTCTGATTCTCATCCTTTGTGAGGTCAGTACCTAAATTCTGACTCTCATTTCGAGATTAGTACATAAATTCTGACTCACATCCTTTTCAATTGATATTTAAACTCTAATTCTCATTCCGAGGCTGGTACCTAGATTCCAGTTCTCTTCGCAATCCTGAGGTTGAAACCTAGGTTTCAATCCTCATTTCAAATCCAAATTTCAAATTTAAAATTTCCTTAAATCGATTTCAAATTAAACTTCAATCAAAATCCAAACTCACACATTGAAACTTGAAATTTAAAAGTAAAATGAAATCTAAATCGAATTCCCCAGATCTTGTGATTTGGAGCTCACCTCCTTTTCCATTCCCCAGCGAGAGTTCAGGAATCTCCGGTCTTGGAAATATACCGGATACTCCCCAGCGGAAATTCTTCTACTTCGTCCAAAGTTTTTTTACTTGGACATCTGTGTTGGTTTTGTTGATCTCTTCGATCAACGCCAATACGCGCGGTGTGCTTGGTTAGCACACCACACCTATTGGGGGTCCATTTGTTGACCTCGTTTTTGATGAGGTCTCTTCTCTTCTCTCTTTTTAGTACTTAGGATCTAGCCTTAGGCTTTTCCTTTGACTAATATTAGAGGACTAGAAATGGAACCCACCATTTAGAAGTTCGAACACCTCTTGACTCCATGCAAACCCCACAAGCCTAATTGTAGACCCCTAATCACCTAGAGGGTTGAAATCAAATGTGGAGGTTTAAAGGATGAGTTCCCTATAGGACTTCTTGGCCTTAGGGATACCCTGGGTGGCCTGGTCTCGTGAGGGTAAGCTTGTACACACCACACTCCCACACACACATTCCAAATCCTAAAACTACCTTTAACCAATTTGACTCCCTGACTCATGTAGGTGACTCATATGGATGGACCTTGACCCCTAGGCCCCTGGCTAAGAGGGTTAAGAACAACATATTGAGTGCCTAAAATGAGTCCTCTCATGGCTTTTGTGAGCTTAATATGGCTTCATGGCTCAACCAAAATGATTTCATTTCACTTACACTTGATCAATCTTCACTTTTCCAAAATTTCAATTTTTGACCCCCGAGACCCTAAACCACCAAGCCTACCAAATGCCGTTGAAATTGCCCAAAATTTGCAAAAATTGCCTAAATTACCCAAAATTCCTCAAAACCAATCATAAACACTTCCCCCCACTCAAATTGATCATCCATGGCCAAATATACCAAAAATTCCAAAAATACCTCCCAATACCATCCAAATACCCAAAATACCCTTTTAACCCAAACAAATCCAAAACTTCAGAAAATTCCCAAAAAATTTCAGAAAATCCCAAATATTCCAAATTTCATTTTGTTCAACTAAACCATGGGCTAATTTTGTCAATTTACCCCACTTTTACCAAAAACCCCCAATTTGACCCATTTTAAACCCAAGTGAACCTAATGTCAAACCAAACCACTTCAATTGACCTCAATTTTGGTCCAATTCAATTCTAAACTCCCATTCAACATCCCCAATATCAATGTAGAACAAATACAAGTCCAATTTGATTGACATTTGAGCCCAATTTCAATTTGAAGCCTAAGGCCCAATTTTGGCCCATGACCTAAACCTAGCTCAAACCCATCCAATTCAACTCCAATTGGCCCCAAATCTTTTCTAAAACCTTCCTAACACCCCCATAAACAAAACACTAACTTGATTTGCCTAAAATTTGAACCTAAACTCCACCCAAACCTAACCTAAAACCAAAATCCCTTAAATTGACCTAAGCCCAAACCTAACCCAAATGGGCCCAAATCCCAAAATTAGAGCCCAACCAAAGTTGAAAACTCTTTGTGACACTCCCATGAACATTTCTCAACATTAATTTTACATCAAATCAAACTTTAACCCAACCTTAACGCAAGTTATCCCAATTTGGCCCACTTTGGCCCCTTTAACTAAAAAGCCCAAATTCAACCCAATTCTACTCCAAATCACACCAAATTGATTCCAAACCATTCATGAAACATCCCTAAACCAATTGCAACATTTATTTGACATGGTCCTTCACAAAATTTTCACCCAAAAGCCCATCCTAAAATCCAAAAGCCCACTTCCCTAATTCACTTTAAAAGCCCATCTAAAACCATTTCAAAGAGCCCAAAATCTATCCTAAAGCCCATATGACATTTTCATTTGCCATCCATTTAATTAAAGTCATTCACTAAGTTCCAATCCCATCATCAAATGATTCCAAATCAAGCCTCATGCCAATTCACCCCTAAATGCCAAAAATCACAAAATCCTTTTCTCATACAAGTAAGCCAAGCCATTCCCAAGCCATGAGCAAGCTTTGAAGCAATGCACAAGCCACATGAAGCCATGGGAATCACTTTACACATCATCATACCATTAATTGCAAAAGGAGGAGCGTGTTTTAAACCCACTTAAAAAGGTTTTAACCCTTTTAATGCTTCACCTTAATCCATGATTAATCCAAATATTCTTGGATGGTGACTTCACTACCCTTTCCTAGCTGACTCATCTGACCTCCCTCAGCCCAAATCAGTCCCTTGGTGGGTGCACCAAACCCAAATACATGAGTTGACCAAAATCAAGCCAAAATGACCCTTACCCCCATGCCATTTTAATCAAACCTCCTTACACATGGCAATAGCCAATTGCTTGCACCAAACCCCAGCCCTGACCTCACTTGTCAAGATGGTGACCAATGCCTGGTCGGCCAGCCACCACAGTCGTAGGAAAATGCCATGGCCGAAAGCTCCATGTGAGCCAAACTTTCCAATTCTCCCTTGCTGACTTGTCTCAACCCAAATGGACAGCATAGCTGTTCTTCTCCTCCCCTGAGCAGCTGATCCCAGCCTCCAATTGCCCCTGGGAAGCCCTCCAGCCATGCCTATTTAAACACCACCACCTCTCGGCCAAAGAAGGAGTTGAACCAGACCTTAAGGAAACTCTACCAAAATCATTCCAGACCCCTCTCCAGACATAGAGAACTTGATCCCCACTGAAATCCAGGCCTAAAACCCTCTCTGAGAGCTCAATTTCTGAGTTCAAAATCCACCCAAAAAACATGACACTTCACCACAGTGAGCCAATCTCCAAATTGAATGGTCCTACACCTTCACCGGACCAAGAGGAGAAGTTCCCCAAGCAAAAGCCCCCTCACCAGGCCAGCCATTGCTTCTAGCCTCCAAGCTTTGTGATCGGCCTTGGTTACTTTCATACCTAGACAATTCCCCAGAGCCAGGGACTTCATCTGGAGCTTGCCTGGACTCAATAGAAGGTGACACAACTCTCAGATCGAAGCTTCACTTCTCTGAGCAAAGGTATGAACTCACTCTTCCTCCCGAGCTTCCAGCGATTCTCTATTTTGTTTAAGTTAATTTCATAGCCTATAAACCATATGGATGTGTTCGTCTCTTCAAGACGAATCTATAGAGCATAAGAACACAAAAATCCAATGAGAATCGAGTGAGATCTTAGGGTTTTAGTGTGGACGGACACAGGTGCACACCAGTCATAGACGTTGACCGGGAGCCGTTGTATCGCTCGTGTATCGAGCGGACGGTTCAGATTGCGCCAGACCAGGGAATGTTACCTGAACCGCGGGCCCCCGGAGCGCTGAGTCGGATGGCGGCGTGGAATGGGAATGCGCCGCGTGGGCTTTCGGAGCTGTCGATGTTGCGCTGGCGCCGCATGGATAAGTAGATAAATAGGGTATTTTTGAATTATTTAAATGCCCAGAACTTCAAAAATCCATATCTTTGCATAGAAAAATCACAAAAATAAAATAAAAATATCTTCTTGCTCAGTGAACAGAGGAGAATAATGTGAAAAAGAAATCAAATTAATTGAGTGAGTATTTTATTTTTAATAATTTATTTACTGATTTTAGTATTTTGATTCTTCATTTGCATAGACAATTCACCATGGCATGAGACTATATGGCTTTTGAAGCCTCTGATCTTGGGAACATTCCCTGAATTTTTCAAGGTCAGAGGCCATCTCTGTGAAAAGTTATTGAATTTTCAATTTCATGTCACCGTTTTAGGTATTTTAATTTCAATAATTATCATGTTGTGAAATAAATTCTAGGAAAATTTGGTGATGTTCCTTAGGACTAGAGGACCCTATGGAAAGTATATTTTGAGTTAATTCATTCATAATAACCTTAATTGGCCTAAACCCCTAAAATTGAATTTGAATTAATTAAGGTTAACCACACATCAAATTGACTTGAAAATAATTCTCCACTGATCTTTAGGATCAGTGAGACCTCACATAAAAATTTAAAATCAATTGGACTTGATTAACCCCACCAAATGGATTAATTAAGCCTCATAAGCAAAATGGAACTTTAAAAATTCATAACTCCAAAAATACTTTTCAAAAATTCACAAAAATGGTTTTGAGGCTTCTCTGATATCAGGGGAGTTTAGGAAAATTAAAATTGGAATTTTCTAAAAAAGTTATTTTTTTATAATATTTTAATATTTTAATAATTAAAAATAATAAAAATCATAAAAATATTAAAAATCATAAAAATGTCACATTTTGATTCCTAATCACTTAGGAACAAACCAAATATTTTTTCTAAGTCCCTAGGGTAAGATATTGAGTTTTAAATGCTTAATGTAATTTTTAATATTAAAAAATGAGTTTTTAATCTTTTTCACTAAAATAATTCCAATAAATCAAAGAACAAGCAGAAAATTATAAAATTTATTTCTCTCAACTCCTTGAGGTTAGAGAGACTTAAGAAAAATATAAAATCCATTTTTCAACTTTAATTTTATTTTATAATTAATTAATACTCTAAAACTCAAAATAATTATAATAAATAAAATATAATTCAAAAAATCACCAAAATTGGTCGAAGTGGTCCTCTGGTCATTAGAAAAATACCATAATTTTCTTAAGGATTGAAACCTTTCCTTGGTCATGTTATTGAATTTTCTTTCAAAACCCCTATTTTCTACTAAAAGTAATTATATAAATAAATTAAATTCAGAAAAATTACATTTTCTCCTCTAATGTCTTAATTGACATATGAGTGAGGTGACATAAAAATTTCAAATTCATTAGAGCTCAATTTAATGTGTTATGAAATAAATAAGCTTAAAAGGGCATAAAGGTAATTAAAAATTTTAACTCTTAATTAAAACTTTAGGTTTAATCAAAATGGGAGGGGGGTAAAATATTTGATTTTAACTTTCTCTTGGATGATTGAAACTTAGGAATATTAAGGGGTAAAAACCCACTAAACATTATGAAAATATCAAAAATGAAACTTTAATTAATTAAACAATTTAAATTTTGGAAAGAATATATTTAAATTTGGATCATTAAAATAGGGATATTATTAAGAGGATATTTATTCTTTAATTTAAAAATCCCTAAATAAGTCACTTTAACAATACTTAATTCCTAATTAAAAATTAAAATAATAATTCAAATTGATAATTAAAATTAACAATTAAAACTAAAATTAAATTAAATTAAATTAAATTAAATTAAATTAAATTAAATTAAAATTAAATTAAATTAAATTAAATTAAATTGAAATTAAATTAAATTAAAATTAAATTGAATTAAAAATTAAATAAATTTAAATCAAATTTAAATTAAAAAATTAAATTAAATTAAATTAAAATTAAATTAAATTAAAATTAAATTAAAATAAAATTGAACTAAAATCATCTAACAACAAACCTAAATGAAATCATTAAGCATTAAGTCTAAAATAATTTGAACATTATTCCAAACTTAAAAATTATTAATTAAAACCTCATTATTAAATTAAAACACTTTAAACCATTAACTCAAACTTTTAATTAATTTTAATTAAAATTCTCGATAAACCAACTTGCCCTGAAAGGCTTTAATTATTATAACTCTTAAATAGAGTATTAAATGAAAAGTCACCTTACTCACAAGGATAATCAAACATCGTAATTCACAGAGTAAGAGCAACCTGGATGATTAATTCACCTATACAACTAAATTTACTTGGACTCAAAACAATCCCAGAAATATTGAAAAGATATTTAGGACTTGTCCTAAGCACTTCCTCAATATGACAGGATGTTTTAGAAGAACAACTAAATTTAATTGTTTTTTGATGAAGAAAATCATCTTTAAACAAAACACAAGAACCTAGACGTCATAGGAGATGATTAGTTATAGGATTAGGAATTTGGTAGACAACCAAAACCCTTCCCTTAGCTTTACCTAGGTACTTGTTGAAATATTTAAATGTCTTAACATGTGTTTTAAGTGCAGCTTGGGATGACGGGAGACCCTCCAGGTACGCTTTTATTTTATTGCAATTTACTTTATTGCAATTTACTTACATGCACTGTACTTTACTTTTCTTGCATGTTAAATAAGACTCGTTGCATGAAAACCAAAACCTTTAGGATAGTCCCTAAACTGAAACCAAAACTAAATTAAAAGTCATTACAAGATAAAATTTACCGCCACAACATTCAAAATATAAAACAACTCAAAATTTAATCATAAACAGAACAACCAAACTACAATTATAACTAAATTAAAACGTATCGTTGAATGATCGGGAATACCTCGGATGATGTAACCCACGTGTTGCTAACGGGATTTACCACAGTCTAAATGAAAGTGTGGAACTCATTCAGTAGAGTTTAGAAAATTCATCTGGACTAAGTGAATTCAATGAAAATAACTGAGTGCTTGGATGACTGGAACCGTGAGATTTTAATCGGTTCTGTTTAATCAACTTTAAGATTTGTTTAATTAAAATATTAAAAACACTTGGATTTTAAGATTCTCTCTAAACCAAAACACTTCTCTCATCTCTTGATTTATGACTTCTAAAACTAAACCTCTGCAACAACAAGAAGCTTGGAGCACAGTGGGCAGCACGGCCATCGTCATCAGCAAAACTCGGAGCTACTTCAGCAGAACCTTTCTTAGAGTTAAATAACCAAGCCATAGGACTTCGAGGTAGTTTGCCTAGTGCAACGTAAATCCTCAACCCTTTTGTTAGGCATTTGCATAATCATGTTATGTAAATTAAGCCCTAACCGGTCTTAGGACTCCGAGGTAGTCGTTTGGTACGATATAAACCCTCACATCTTCGAGGCTCTTTGCATGACTGCGTCATACAAATATAAGTCCTAATTAAATAAAATCGGCAGGATTGAAACATTAAATAAACTCCCAAATTGAAGCTAAACAATAGGATAGTTTGGGAAGTCGCCAAGATTTCTTCTTGGATCCTCAGCTTCTCCTACTTTTCTTCCTTTGGACTCCTGAAATAAATTGTTCCAAATTGGATCAATTCCCTTTTGAAATTTCCAAAATCCAATCCTTTGAAAACCTTAAGCTTTGAAATTCTTGAGAGCAAAACCACTGATCATTATCGAGAGTTTTCATAAGTGATTCTCGTCACTTAGGATGTAATTAACTATAGGGGCTTGCCCTTATAGGGAACTTTAAGAACCTGAGTAATATAAACCCCGCTTAATTTCTTTGTATTAAGCGAGGGAACTCGTCGGCTTATAAAATTGGTTGGCGTACCAAACAGATGTCACAAATCTTCTAGTTTATTTAATCGAGTCCCATCATCAAGCAATGGTGTCTATTCTTCGGGATAGATACACGGTTTGTGATGCGGTGCTCGTTTATATAAACTATTTGGGATGTGAGATCGGTTTGATTTCATATCTTAAAACTTTCAAACTTAAAATCATTTTCAAAATCAAATACTACTTTCTAAATTATATATATATATATATATATATATATATATATATATATATATTTAAATTAAATTTAAAATCTAAAAGTCGCCGACAATTTCTGTTAGGCGACTCCTTTTCAAAAATAAAACGCACAAGCCTAAAAATATGCTGACACGCCGATCGGAGTGTATTGCTACATAGTAAAGCCATTCGGACTAAAGAACGCAGGAGCAACATACCAAAGAGCGATGACGAAGATTTTTGATGATCTCATTCACAACCAAGTCGAGTGCTATGTAGATGATGTGGTCATCAAAAGCAAATTGAAAGAAGATCACCCGTATGATTTGAGAATTGTTTTCGAGCGACTAAGACAATTTAACCTTAACATGAATCCCTTAAAATGCGCCTTCGGCGTCACCTCCGGGAAATTCTTAGGATCTGTTGTACGACATCGTGGATCGATCCGGAAAAGATTAAAGCTATCTTAGAAATGCCTCCTCCCAAAACTTTGAAACAACTACGATCCTTTCAAGGGAAGTTGGCATATCTTCGAAGCTTTATCTCGAACTTGTCAGGTACGTGTCAGCCCTTCTCGGCATTGGTTAAAAAGGACGCCAAAATCGTTTGGGATGAGAAATGCCAGCGGGCTTTTAAGGACGTTAAGCAATATTTAATGACACCTCTTGTCTTAGCAGCCCCAGTCTCAGGTAGACCATTGATACTTTATACTGCGGCTTTAGACGACTCCTTGGAGCCTCGCTAGCCTAGTGTCGATGATGAGGGAAAAGAAAATGCTCTCTACTACTTAAGCCGTCGTCTAATCCCAACGGAAGTAAAGTATCCTCCGATTGAGAAGCATTGTTTGGCCCTGATCTTCGCCACTCAAAAGCTCAGACATTACATGCTTTCTCATAAGGTCAACCTTATTTCGAGGGTTAATACATTGCAATACTTGATGACCCGACCGACGCTTTCTGGCAGACTTGCCAGGTGGTCGATGATACTATTACAATTCGACATAACTTTCGTTCCTCTTCGCGTCATAAAGGGACAAGTCCTAGCAGACTTCCTCGCAGCACACCCTTTACCGGCAGATTCTCCTCTCGACGACAATTTGCCTGATAAGCAGATAATGAGCCTAGAAGACCCCAATGATCGACGTTGGGAACTGTACTTCGACGGAGCATCCTCAGCACAGAAGAATAAAGAATTGCAAACGATAGTGCCCGGTAAGGCAGGAATCGGACAAATCTTTATAACACCGGAGCGGGGGATGTTAAAATACTCATACCACTTAACAGAATCGTGTACAAACAATGAGGCAGAATACGAAGCCCTCATAACAGGATTAGAATTAACCATTCAGATGGGAATAACGGACATCAACATCTACGGAGATTCTTAGTTGATCATTCAATAGGTCACCGGGCAGTACAGAATTTTAAAGCCAAGACTCGAGCAATACTTTCAGTACACCATGAAATTGATGGAACAAAGTCCAAATGTAACAATCTACAAGATTCCCATAAAAGAAAATGCTCTCGCCGATGCGCTAGCCCGCCTTGCAAAGGAATTTGCCTGCTTGCAGGATGAGTCAGTTGAAGTGTCAGTTCAAGGACGACAGGTCCAATCACAGCTGGACATGGATACAATACATAAATCAGAAGAAAAAGTAGAAAAAACAATTGCAGCAGTGACAGAAATTAAAGAAAACTGGCGGCAGCCATTAATAGACTACTTGCAGACTGGAAACCTACCTGACAATAAGTCGTTAGCCCATCAAATCAAGAAAAGAACTTTGTCTTACTCATTAATAAACAATACATTATATAGAAGGTCTTTTGATCAGATGTGGCTAAGATGCCTGAGCGGGTCCGAGGCTTGTGAAATCGTTAAAGAAGTACATTCAGGACTTTGTGGCGCTCATCAGTCTGGTCTGAAAATGAAAATGAAGATTAAAGACTAGGGTACTACTGGCCCTCAATGATGACCGACTGTATGAAGGTTGCCAAAAGTTATCACCAGTGCCAAGTGCATGGAGTGGTTCTACTCCAACCTCCAAATGTGCTACATCCGACAATTACATCGTGGCCATTTGAGTGTTGGGGCACAGATATAGTGGGTCCGATAGAACTGCCTTCTTCAAGAGGACATCGCTTCATTCTTGCAGCTACAGACTACTTTTCTAAATGGGCAGAAGCTATACCACTCAGAGAAGTAAAGGCACACCACGTTCTACAGTTTTTCAAGAACCAAGTTGTCTACCATTTTGGGGTACCATGCAGGATCATTTCAGATAATGGTTCTGCATTCAAAAGTACAAAGATTAACAATTTTGTCAGAAGACATGGGATCGATTGGCAATACTCAACGAACTACTACCCAAGAGCAAACGGCTTGGCAGAGGCTTTTAATAAAACTCTCGTTCAAATTTTAAAGAAAACTTTAGACGACAACAAGAGAAATTGGCACGAGAAGTTGTTAGAAGCCTTATGGGCCTACAGGATGACTTTTAAGACTCCTACTCAGTCTACGCCTTACGCTTTAGTGTATGAGTCGGAGGTCATCTTGCCCCTGGAAGTTCAGCTTCCGTCACTCTGAATTGCAGTTGCAAAAAAGATCACTACAGAAGAAAATGCCAGACTACGACTGGAAGAATTGGAAAGCTTGGAAGGGAAAAGATTTTCTGCGCAACAGAATTTGGAACTGTATCAAGCCAAGATGATCCAGGCCCATGATAAATTGGTCCGCCCAAGAACTTTCAATGTCGGTGACTTAGTTCTTGTTCTCAGAAGACCTATTCTTGCACATCGCAAGATAGGTGGTAAATTTGAACCAACATGGGAAGGGCCGTTCGTGGTCGAGACAGTCTACTATGGAGGTTCCTACCAACTGGTGAATTGCCGTGCAGAATGACCCATGCTCCCAATCAATGGACGGTATTGAAAGAAGTATTACGCAACCTGATGTTTCGAAGGGTAGAGTCTAAAAACACGGGTAAAGTAATCACTTTGTGACTGGGTCCGAACCCAAAATAAAATAAAATGGATGATAAAAAAAATCTCATCAACAAAAATGTTAAAAAGAAAACATGGGAAATCATAATAATAAAATGTCAATTTTTTCTCTTAAATCCATTCATTCCTGATATTTCCTCATCTCTTCCTTCTTCCTTTAAATTTAAAAGAAGTTAATAAGAATTTTTTAAGTGTTTTTCTTATTGTTCTTGTTCTTAGTACAGCTCCTGATCCTTTCCTTGTTTTTTCGCATGGAAATGTCGAACGGGAGGTTGGTTCTAAACTTTAGAAATGGCGTGAGTCTAGCACTTGATGAAAAGAGGGTGAGGGATAGAGCAGTGATAGAGATTGACTCAGACTTCACACAAGTCGGCTTACAATACGAAGAAAATGATTGGATCCTAATTGATCGAGACGAACTTCACAGCCAGAAAGTGTTGAAAATGGGTAGCTCGAGCCACCAATCCAGCAACAAGAAAAGAAAAGCAAACGCCGCGCATGCAACCGGAGAAGATAAGAAAGTTAAGTCTGTGGTTGCCACAGCAGAGGGTAGGCTTATCAGCGCCGCGCCCGTAGAAATTCAAGGGGTAAGGAGTGCTACTTTCACTGCTACCCAGCGAAGAAATAAGAATCGTCGCATTTGCAAAATGTTGACCAAGTTAGCAGAAGATCAACATGAACAGACAGCGGATACTGTTAGTGCAAATGTTCCAAAGAGACCGGTTCTTCAGGAACCAGAAAGAAGAAAGTCAATTCCAAGAAGGTCGGAAAAAATAAAAGAAATACTAAGAAAAGTAGAAATAGAGTCAGTACCTCGACGTCGAGCATACGTACCGGATCCAAAGAGTCTTGTTGCGAAAGCAACCCTGGATGATGTCCCTAAGGAGACTATCCCTGAGGAGCCAAGACATGTAAAAGAACGTGTTGGGGTTGAGCCATACATCCCGCAGTATGTTACTAGACACCGAGTAATTCAGATAATCCCGGAATACGAGCTGGAGAAAATGCAATTAGTTGAGAAGAAAATCTTTGAATACTTTGAAAGAATTGGAAACAAGAGGGTCAACATCTTGGAAGACCTCGAGCTACATGTAGATGTTTTCTCAGATTATGAGCAACAACAAATTGTAGATTGCATCCTTGAATTACAGAAAATGGGTCGAGCTGGCCGCCTGAGAGAAAAGACATATTCAGAACCCTGAAGATGGATGCCGGGGAAGGGAAGAGTTACAATCCAATGCGGATGTTGCTACAATTTTGCCATAGACAGAAAAGGAAATCCACAATGGATACTCCGTCGGAGTGAGGTGGATCCAATGCCAAGAGTCATCAAGAGAATGGTGAAAAGGATGATAACATGGAGGGTACTGCCTGCAAATTGCATACCCAATGCACTCGCATTATCAACATCTACAAGGAAGGCGACTGCATACCTCCGCATATAGACCATCATGAATTTGTTAGACCCTTCTGCATAGTGTCATTCCTCAGCCAGTGCAACATCATGTTGGGATCTGACCTCCGGATTGCAGGCCCCGGTGAGTTTCGAGGGCCGGTGGAGATACCACTACCGGTAGGTTCCGTCCTGGTGTTTAAAGGAAACGGAGCAGACGTTGCGAAGCATTGCATTCTAGGAGTGCCTGTGGAGTGGATCTCAGTTACTTTTAGAAGAATGGATGATAGAAAAATGCCTTGCCACTTTCAACCAGATCCAGAATTGGAGAGTCTCCAGCCCTATGAGCTGTGAGTTACATGGGAAATAGCACGCCTCTAATGCACATCCATGCAGCATTCCTGCCAAGGGTGGCTTGGAAGGTGATGTTATTGCCCGTGTTTCTTACTATTCAGACATGGATTTTTTGACAGACGCTTTTTGATGGATCAACAAGAAGTTTATACAGTCTGTTTTGGATTTACATGGATTGTATGAGACATAAAATTTATGAGGCAAAGGTCATCATGACTAGATCAAGTTGTATGATGTACTTTCAGCAAGTTGAAATGAAAATGACTACATCATATTTTGCCTTCACCTCTTTTTGTGCAAATTGACTGGGAAACGCCAATAGAGTTAAATGAACTTTGAACAAAGAACAGAAAAGAAAAAGAAAATAAATGAGAATTTTTCCTAAAAATCTGAATATTAAAATGAACTTCAAATTCACAAGAACACTAAATAAAAAACAAAAATAAAAAATGGGATCGTTAAAGGACAAACAAAACGAATCTAAATCTCAAATTGAATTCTGATCTGAATCCTCTAATTCGAACCTTTCAGTTCCTTCCTCAATTGAAATCTGTTTGAAACTCTTTTGAAATTTGAATATTTTCCTCGACTTATTGCTAACTCAAGTCTTTTCAGCTTGGTACACTTACCATCTCCTTTCAATTCTCTTTCTTCTGTGTCTTAGAAGATCAACTAGTTCTATTGACACGGAGCCAAGAACTTTGTTCGATTTGATTCTACTGGCATGAGACTGGGTCCCTCTTCATACAGAAAAATCTTCAAGACTGGAGCCTAACTTCCAGTTCTCTTCGAGGCTAGAGCCTAACTTCTAGTCCTCTTTCAAACTTTCGAGACTGGTACCTAAATTCCAGTTCTATTCCTTTGAGGTCGGTACCTAAATTCCGACTCTCATTTGAGATCGATACCTAAATTTCGATTCTCTTTCGAATTGATACCTAAATTTTAATTCTAAAATTCTGAGACTGGTACCTAAATTCCAGTTCTCTTCCTTTGAGGTCGGTACCTAAATTCCTACTCTCTTTTCGAGATCGATATCTAAATTTCGATTCTCTTTCAAATTGATACCTAAATTTCAATTCTAAATTTCCGAGACTGGTACCTAAATTCCAGTTCTCTTCCTTCGAGGTCGGTACCTAAATTCTGACTCTCATTCGAGATCGATACTTAAATTTCGATTCTCTTTCAAATTGATACCTAAATTTCAATTCTAAATTTCCAAGACTGGTACCTAAGTTCCAGTTCTCTTCCTTCGAGGTCGGTACCTAAATTCTGACTCTCATTCGAGATCGATACTTAATTTTTGATTCTCTTTCGAATTGATACCTAAATTTCAATTCTAAATTTTCGAGACTGGAACCTAAATTCCAGTTCTCTTCCTTTGAGGTGAGTACCTAAATTCCTACTCTCATTTGAGATCGATACTTAAGTTTTGATTCTCTTTCGAATTGATACCTAAATTTCAATTCTAAATTTCCGAGACTGGTACCTAAATTCCAGTTCTCTCCTTTCGAGGTCGGTACCTAAATTCCGACTCTCTTTTCGAGATCGATACTTAAATTTTGACTCTCTTTCGAATTGATACCTAAATTTCAATTCTAAATTTCTGAGACTGGAACCTAAATTCCAGTTCTCTTCCTTCGAGGTCGGTACTTAAATTTTGACGCGTATCCGAGATCGATACTTAAATTTTGATTCTCTTTCAGGTTTGATACTTAAATTTCAAATCTCACACTCTCGAGATCAGTACCTAAATTCTGATTCTCATCCTTTGTGAGGTCGGTACCTAAATTCCGACTCTCATTTCGAGATCAGTACCTAAATTCTGATTCTCATCCTTTTTCCGTCTATACTTAAACTATGATTCTCATTCTGAGGCTGGTACCTAAATTCCAGTTCTCTTTGCAATCCCGAGGTTGAAACCTAGGTTTCAATTCTCATTTCAAATCCAAATTTCAAATTCAAAATTTCCTTAAATTGATTTTAAATTAAACTTCAAATTAAAATCTAAACTCACACATTGAAACTTGAAATTTAAAAGTAAACGAAAATCTAAATCGAATTCCCCAGATCTTGTGATTTGGAGTTCACCTCCTTTTCCATTCCCGAGCGAGAGTTCGGGGATCTCCAATCTTAGAAATATACCTAATACTCCCCAGCGGATATTCTTCTACTTCATCCTAAGTTTTTCACTTGGACATCTGTGTTGGTTTTGTTGATCTCTTCGGTCAACGCCAATACGCGCGGTGTGCTTGGTTAGCACACCACACCTTTTGAGGGTCCATTTGTTGACCTCATTTTCGATGAGGTCTTTTGCTTCTCTCTTTAGTACTTAGGATCTAGCCTAGGCTCCGGTTTGGCCTGCTTATCCGAAAATCACCATTTAAACCCCCATTAGCCATTTTTGACGCCTAAGCTTCATCACCTTCCTCTTTTTCGCGAAAACTGACCTTCTAAATCCATTTTGAGGACAAAACATCAAGATTTTGAGCCCGAAATCACTTGATTTCCTCATCTCAAAGTCAGATCTACACTCTAATCAATTTATTTTTTATTTTCACCATAGTTTTTCCTATTTTTGGCTAAAAACCAAAATTTTGAGAAAAATATTGATTTTTAATGTTTCTCCATGAATTTTAAAACTCATTTTAAGTTTCTTAAGCTTAAAAAGAGTTTAAATATTTGATTCCTTAATTTATTTGTGTTTTATTTCCCGTTTAGATGGCATCGAAATCTAAGCGAGGAAAGGTACGAGAAAATTTTAACAGTAACAAGTTCGCAATCACGGCAGCGCATTTTCGATATCACGAATTTGCGACGTCTAGAAAATTTATCTCAGAGCGAAGCTTTTACAATCCCGGTGAAATGATCGAGAATATGATCGTTGCGCACAACTGGCAACGATTATTTTATTTCACCGCTATTGCTGTTATTCCAGTCGTGCGTAAATTTTATGCTAACTTTTTGGATGCTGAAGACTATAAAGTCTTCGTCAGAGGTGTTGGAGTAGGATTTACTCCGGAAAGGATCAATGTTTTTTATGGACTGCCACCTACCATCGAGTGCCACTATTCTGGATTATATCCATCTGAGGGAGATCTTGAGATGATTATTACTTATTCGATCGACAAAGACTGGAGCTTGGAAGATCCGGAACGATAAATGGGTAAATTTCGAATCTTCTAAGTTAAATGATATTTCAAAGGCATGGCATTACTTTATTTCTGCAAGACTTATACCTTCCAACCACTTGAGCGAAGTGACTAGAGATCGAGCTATCTTAAACTACTGCATTCAGGAGAGAAAGCCCATAGATGTCAGGCAGTATTATTTATGATTCCGTGGAGTCTACTCGCTAGATCCAAGACTTCCGTAGGACAAGGATTCCCATCTCCGATTTATACTTTATGTGTGAACAATGGAGTCATCGTCGATATTTCGAGGAGAAGCCGAAGTCTACCAAGCCAATTGGGCAGGAGAGTGTTAGTATCTATGATCGTCTTCGTGGGAAGAGATCTACAGTCCCTTCTACTTCTGCACCTACTCTAGGTAGAGCTTCCACTTCCAGACCTTCTACTTCTACTCTTGAGCCACCGTGTAGTTTTTGGGAATCGATGAATAATCAATTTCTGGAGCAACAGAATGAGTTATTTCTAACTCACTGCAGAGTTGATACTATGGATAAGAAAATTGATCACCTATCTGATTACACCCAGAGGAAGATTGAGTATGATGCTGAGTATTCAGAGTCTTTAGTTAGATTCTTGAAGGGTGAGCATGATATTCAGTTTCCTACCTGTCCTAGATTTTCACCATATGTTGATCCTAAGGATGTAGAGTTTTCTTTTGGTGATGACGATGATGAGCCTACAGACAGTGATTAGTAGCCTGATTTACCTTTGAGATGTGTTGAGTCTGTTGTTAGTATAGTTTTTGTTTGCTAGTACTGATTGTTGTTCGTTGTTTGCTAGTTTAGATTCATTTATGAGACTTTGTATGAATTGTTTGATGTTGAGACTGTTTTAGATATTTAGTTGCAGACTGAAATTTGAATGAATTTGTGTTTATTTTTGTTTCAACCTTCTGCTTAGTATTCTAGAATAGTTAGTAATGTTATCCTATTTTTGTTACTAATATAGTTATTTAATTCAACTACTGCTATATAAATTTTTTTTTAAAAAAAAAAAATTTTTTTGAGCCTGCTTACTTTTATATGCTTCATTATTTCTGTAATATTCATAAAAAGCATGTGTAGAAGTAAATTATATTTCTTTCTAGAATTTTTTGTTACATTCTTATAAAATTCCTTTTTAATTTATACTTTTCATTCTCTCATACTTTATTTTTTTTATGATATACAAAAACTTAAGTTTGGGGGAAGGGAAAATACATGCAAACTTAAATTTTATTTGTCCTTAATAAACTAATATTTTCTAAAAAAAATCTTAACATAACATAAGGAAAGAAGAATCTATTTAAGATCACTTAAATTTTTGAAATTATAAATAATTTGGTGGACTTAACCAAAATTTTAATAACTTTGATTGATTTTAAAAATAGAATTATTTAACTTAAAGAAGAATAAGATTAAGAAATTTTTCTATTCATAATAGAAATAATTGTATTTTAAAAGTATTAAGAAATCAAAAATTATAACTTGAAAAAGAAAGGATTGAAAATCTTTTTGAAATTCTATTCATGTTATAATAATTAAGTGAAAATGTAAAAGTTTGAAAATATAAGTTAAGGATAGTGAAGTTCAAAATCATTAACAGGCTATCCAGATACAGTAATCCTCACTGTGAAAAAAAAAAAGAAGAAGAAAGAGGAGAAGCTTGAGGATATGCCTAATCAAAAATTGGTTTCACTTGAATTATCTTATATGAAGAAAAATAGTTACATACATTACTTAATTTTTATGCATGAATCTTTATTTAGGAAGAATTTTTCATGAAAATCTTTTTCTTGTAAATAATCTATGTGATCTTAATATAATAAACGTCTATTATTTTCGAAATGAATGAAAAATTTTTTTAATTCTTACGATTTGGTAGTTGAATATTCTTTAAATTCTTAATATTAAACTTAGTTAGTGAAATTTGGTTAATGATTTACTAAAGCCTTTATAAGCTCAAAAATTACAAGGAGTCTTAAATATTTATCTTTCATTCCAAATGTTATACATTTTATATAGTAAAAAGGGTTACTTGAGGATAAGTAACGTTTAAGTTTGGGGGATTTTGATCCATGAAAAAAATACCCATTTTTATGCCTTGATTTTTATCAAATTTTAAGGATGTTATGCTTTAATTAAAGGTATTTTTGTGTTTTTGGATATAGGTGATAGAAAAATGCTCAAGAAGGAAAAAAAAGTGAAAAGGAGCAAAAAGGAGCAAAAATGAAGCCAAAATACAAAATTGTCAAGATTTTTGACGACTTTTGGACAGTTATTTTGACGATGTTAGCTGTTATTGGACCTTCTAGAAGACTGGCAGTTGTTCCTAGTTTATAGGACCTTCTAGAACCACATTTTACTATCCTTCATAAATTAGTTAGTTATTTTATTTAGAGTTTGTATTGAGAGTTTAAAGAGTTGGTGCTTTTGAAGTTTATTTGTTTTGGAGTTGAAGAATTCAGAGGTTCAGTAAGAGAAACACTTGAGATAAGTATTTGTAATTTTATTCAAAGTTTCATTATCATGTTTTGTTGTTTAAATTCAATGTGTTCTGAGTAGTTGGTTTACTTTCTCCTTTCAATTATGAAAAGATAAATAAGATAATATAAAATTCGTTGGAGAAATTTATATTTTAAAACATTGTGATGATATTAATACCGGATCTTAATTTACTATTTAAATTAGTCATTTAAATTGTTAAAATCTATTGAAGAGTTTTGATACCTAGAAGGAGATGAATTCTTAACTAGTATATATCACATGAATCCTTGGGTAGTCGAAGGCCTTGTGCGGGTTATTTAAGGTGAAGTGCAAATAAATAGGAAGATATTATATAATGGGCTTAGAATTGATAAGTTTTTAGAGTGACAGACTAAATTCTTGTGATTTGGTTTATAGAGAAGGAAAGGGTCACTAGTAGGGCCGACCATAGCCACCCTTGGACATCTAGTAGTGTGAGCCTAGATTAACCCATTCTACTAACAATACATCCGAACCTGATCTATAGGCTAGCCAATGTTCTTTGCACCTGCATCAAAAGGTAAAGAATATGAATGCTTCTATTTGGCACAATACCATAAATTTATATTCTGCATGAATATTATCATTATCTTAAAAAATCTTGGATTAATTTAAAGGAAGAAAGTTGTTTTCTTATTGCTATTTACATCAATTATTTCATTACAGCTTTATTATTGCATCTAGTAAATTAAAAATATCAAATTTATAACTATAAAAGAAATACTTAAAAATAAAATTAAAATATTTAAAAATCCATAACTCACTCCTCGTGGGATCGATACTGGGGTCTTTGTTTCAAAGCCCTATATTACTTGATACGATACGTATACATGCGTAGTACCCCTAGTGTGTAAAATATTTTTGATAAAATTATATTTATATACACTAGCTGCTATTATTATCTATCACGTATATTTGAAAGCATTAATTATTATATTTTTCATCAGCGGATTACAGGTCAGGTTTTTGGCACCGTTGTCGGGGATTAAATTTTTAGTACGCATATATTTAGCGTGGTTCAGGTTACTCATTAAATAAGTTCATGACTCCTACATAATGAAAATAAGGTCAGAGAAAAGAAGTAATGGAAATTATGATGGATCCATAAGAAGTTAAGGAATCACCTCCCTCATGACACACACAAAGATCAAATCAAACTATTAACAATCCAAACTTCAATCAAACTGATCAATTCATAATGACACACAAAGATCTATTTAATTCACTAATAATCCAAACATCCACCAATCATTAATCAAGTAGATCAATCCACACTAAAGCAAACACAATAAAACACTAACAATCATGACTTTCAACCATACTAAATCAAACTACACTGATAACTATGGGTTGTCTCCCATAAAGCGATTGGTTTAACGTCGTCAGCCTGACAAATGATTCCTCCTAGATCAAAATTTCATTTAAGTAATCTTAATCAATCGCCCAATCTTTTTCAGATCTAGGGATTCCTATAAAATCCTCAAATTTTGATTTTTCTTTCAGCTCTTACTTTTCATATTTACTCATATTATAATTCCTTATGTTCTTTAAGATCCAACATTCTTCTAATTATTTTTTGAATTTTCATATTAATATCATCATTAAAATTCATAAGAAATTAATCTATATATGATAATTTATGATCTTCTAAATTTAGGATTGGATTCTCTTTAGGTGATTCAGATTCTGAATCAAATTCTAATAGGTTACTCTTATGTCATAAGTTATCCTTAACTAGAATTATAATCCAAATCTAAATATTCATTATTTTTTTGATCCGCCATTTCTACCATAGATTGATGGAGTCTTTTTTGATTCATAATCCTCCTAAAAGTTCTATCTTGATCTGAGTCATATAATTCATGGTCTGCAAGCTCCCGAATAACACATACAAATCTAAAGACCTAACTAATAGGACATATATCAAAAATATTTTTGTTATGTATAAATTTATTTATTATTATTATTTTATATAAACACAAAATAATTAAACACACTATATAATAATACTATAATTTCCAAATTTAAGTCTTACAGGTTTAACTAAAATTTTTCTAAAGTTCTTACCATTGCTTTCTCGGCAACGGAGCCAAAAACTTGACCCGACCCAAGATTACGCAGTAATTTAAGTTCCTTAAAGATGGCAAAAAACTTGGCACAATTTATAAATTGTGGTTAGCATGCAAAATCAAAATGTTGTAAAATTTTGAAAATAGTTTACACACTAGGAGTACTACACAAGTATACGTATCATTTCAAGTAATATAAGACTTTATTTAAAACCCAAGTATTGATCTTACAGAGAGGTGAGGTAAAAAATCTTTTAGGCTAATTCAAGTATATTACTATCAGGCCTTAGTTTGGAATGTCGATAAAGTGATTTTCTAATAACTAATCCTAAAAGAAAATCTTAAATATAAAGATAATTTATTGTGATAAATTAGTTTAGATAATTTCGAGATATTAAAGACTACCCTACTCATGCAATGACCTAGATAATGCGTAGGAATGAAATGCTTAGAATTTAATGTAGTAGTGACAAATAGAAGCATACCTATTCTTTACCCTATGGTCAAGGTATAAAGAACATTGGCTAATCTAAAAGTTGGTGCATGAGTGTTTTTAGCAGTGTTGGGTAGGTTCCAGTCTCTCACTTCTAGATTACCCAATATGCCCTCTCTATAGGATCTACTTCCTCCCTTTAGACCAAATTGATGAATCTAGCCTATCACTCCAGAAACTTCAATTATACACCCATCAAATCTTATCTCCCTATTTATTTGCACTCCCTCTCGGACGATTACTTCTGATCTTCCAAAGTGAAATGTGGTACTCACTAGTGATTCACCTAAAATGTATAGTATTTTTATGCACATTTTTATACCTGTTTTGATGATATTACACTTTAATGGAAGGTATTTTCATCTTTTTCTTGCAGGTATGATTAAAATAAGAGATTGTGATGAAAAGAGCAAAAAAGGAACAAATTTAGAGTAAAAATGAAAGGTGTACAAAATTAGCCTCTGACGCTTAAGCGCCGATGGCTCGCGCATAGGCGCCACAGTTAAAAGTGATGAATTAAATCAAATTTGGCGTCATTTCCAAGGGGTTTTTGAAGCAATGTTTAAACTTCCTTAACTTCTTTTGGATGGCAAATTTGAATGAAGAGATGCATCCTTTGGTAGATACATTTAATCTGGACATGATTTGAAGAGACACCAAAGCACCTTTTGAAGAATTATTAAAATTAAGACTTAAAGATCAGAAAAAGAGAAGAGTTTTAAAATGAAGATTTGGCGGAAGAAGTTGGAGAAAAGCTTGAAGTGGTTTAAGGTAAAGAGGAAGAAAGAGAGTCTTCTTCTTGTCATACTTTCTTTGTTTTTCTACTTTACTTTATCATAGTTTATATAGAATTTAGGAGATTAAATCCTTATAGTTGGGCGCCACTCCCTAAGGAGTTATTTAGTGGAAACTTCAAGAGTCCTGTGGAGAGGATTTTTAGATAAGTTTTTATCTTTGTTTTCGCATTGGGTTTTAAAGTAAGACTTGTTGTGTTTTCACTATGATTTCTCCTTTCAAATCAAATTGTGTTTGTGTTTTTTTATGAGTTCTAAGTAGTTTTGTTTATCTTTTTCCTTTTAAATGATGAAGTAATTAAATTATGGAAGGAAGTTGTGTAAAGTGTAGATATTCAATGTTGGAAGAAGTTGTGATGATTCCACTATCTTGCATTTCATTTACCTCTTGATTTGGCTAATTAAGACGTTAAAATTTGTTGTGAGAACATGTAAGAACCACTGTGGTATTGTATTAATCAACAATTGGAGAGAATCAAATGAAATTGTATGGGTGAGAATTGTAGTCTATAAAGTTGAGTGCAAATAAATAGGGAAATATGCTTTTGATTAGGTGTAGAATTAGAGGACTTTAGAGTGACAGTCTAAAGTCCCCTGTTTGGTTTAATGTTTAAAATTTTGTTATGAGATTTTAGCCCTTATGTGGAGGGAAAAGAGGGAACTCTAGAGTGAGAGCTAGTATCTTCCCTACCTAACCCATCTACAAGATTTCACAACCTCAAATTAACTTATGTTCTTTATAAAACCAAGTAAGGGTGCTCCTATTTGGTACAATATATTTAGATACTTCCACAACAAAATTTCATAATTATTACTACTTCATTGAAAGAGGAAAAAGATATTCTATTCTCATTTACTTTCATATCATTTAATATTCTTGTAAATTTTAGTTGCTTACTTTACTTTTACTAAAAAAATTAGCAAAAAGAATTTAAAATTTTTAATTGTAAAACATAACATGCAAAGTCATTTTGAAAAGTAAAAGTTATTTTTCTACTTTCTTTAAATTTTTAGATATTTCCCTATGGATTTGATATATCGGGACTTAATGAGAAAGTCCTATATTACTTGATAAACGATGTATACTTGCGCAGAATCCCATATTAAAAATAATTAAAGTTGATTTCTTATTTGCTTCAGAATCACATTTTTTGTGCTGTTGCAAAGAAAAAGATATTATCATTAAGAAGAAATATAAAGTGTAAAACGTAAGCATAAATATTCAGGGATCAACTAGTTAAGAAATCTTAGCCCATGGTTAGGTTTATAAGATTTCTTAAAAAATTTTAACAATACAAGTGATTAGTTTGCAAAGTAAATTAAGAGTCGGTGAAAATACCATCACATTAATAAAATAAGAAAATATCTAAGCAAATCTAGATTCCTAAACATGCATCTATTTCATTGCAAAACAAAAGTAAAATGAAGATAATAATATAAGAAGTAAAAGAATTGATAAAATTATGTAATAAATTAAGTGCCAACAAGTAACATAAGTGTTTAGAATTCTATTAGTTTATGCAACTATCTGTCACCAAGAAGCATCTAATAGAACAGATTATTAAATTATATTTTCTTAAAAGTTGCATTGTCGCCTAACTATTCTATAAGACAACCGATCAATGTGAGTGCACTCGAGTTGTGAGATCGCCACTCTCCTGAGTCTTAGTTTCACTTATAAAAGATTTTAACATAACCTATTGCCTACACATGCCACTACTTCATATTAAAAGAAAAGAGTAAAGAAAATTACTTATGGAGCATGGATAAAATGCAACAGAAAACTTCGTTTAAATAAAAAAATCCACTATAATGTGTTTACAACAACTGCAAGATAATGAAAAACACAATACTTAGTTTTTCCCCACTAAAAGAAAAAAGAAAATGTCTCCACCAAAGTCTCATGCCGATCCATGTGCCATTCGTACATTTCTTACATATATCTCTCAAAATTCCTCACCAATCTCTACAGAAAATATAGAATTCTACATCTTCTACTCACACACACAATCACACACATGCCTCTTGGAAGAGGCACACCCAAACTTCTCCTAAACAATCCCTAGACTTCGAAACGACTCTAAACCGACCCCATTTGGCTGCCAAAACAATCTATAAATATAGAACTTCAAAAATGACCATGGGTTTCTTAAGACACCTCTTCAAAATTCAGCCACATTCAATGAATATTCTAGAAAATAACTGTGGCGCCTACGTGTCGATTTTGGTGCCTAGGCACCAGCCATTTTGCTTTAAGAGAGAGATCTCTTCATCCAAATGTGTCTAGATTCATTGAATACATATATGGGGTGTGCATTGTCATCTAGGACCATCTAGAATATCTTAGAACCACCAAAAATCATCCAAAACCATCCTCAATCGTTTCTAGCACCTAGACGCCAGTTTGGGTGCCTAAACGTCATTTTTTCGTTGTCAATGACACCTAAGCGCCACCCTGCGGACAACTTCACTATTTTGCTCCATTTGGCTCCATTTCAGTTCTGTTTCACCCTGTTTTAATTATGTTTTACTCCTAACATTTAGACGTACAATATAAGCATGAAAACAACTTTTCTTTAAAGTATAATTTCATTCAAAAATATATAAGAAATATAAATGAGATTAAACATAAAAAACATACCGATATGTCTCATATTAAAATTTTCTTCATTACTCATTTTGGCTCCAAATTGCACCATTTTTGCTTCATTTTCTCCAAAAATCCTTTTCTTGCACTTAAAATCAAAAACATGTAAAATACCTTCCTCTAAAGTTTAATATCACTAAAAATATGCACAAAAAATGATCACGAAATGTACATGAAAAATAGGTATTTTTACATGGATCAATCTTCTGTAGAAAAGAAATTTCTTGGTCAGTTTTGATGAACTACAATCAATTTGTCCACATTTCTTTCCTTATGAATGTGCACTTAGGTTTTGCCACTTTTGTGTATGCTGGTTGCACCAAGTTTGATAGCAATTGAACTTCAAACTGCTCTCCATTCTAAAAGCTTTATTATTTCCTCTAGTTGGTTAGTGGGGGGAGATTTCAATTGTATCGCCTCCTCTACTGAGAAATCTAGTGACAGACCAACTTTGCTTTCTAAGCTTACCACTTCTATAACAATATTCAGCAAGCTGGCCTTTTTGGCCTGGGCTATAAGGGAACCCACTTCACTTGGAGGAGGAGACACATTTATAAGAGACTAGATAGGTTGCTAGTCAATGATCTGTGGTACCAACAATTCTTGTGTACCTTTGTGACTCGTCTACATTTTGCTGGTTATGACCATAAACCTTTGTTGATCTCCATTGCTACCCCCTCCTCCTCCTAAGTCCCTCCCCCTCCCCACAATTTCTGGTACCATAACATGTGGTCTGGGTACCCTTCTTTTCTACATGTTGTCTCCTCCAATTAGAGGGGTATTCACCATCCTGACCCTTTAATTAAGCTATGGTTTCTT
This sequence comes from Papilionanthe hookeriana x Papilionanthe teres, assembly GCA_022702705.1. Lineage (NCBI taxonomy): Eukaryota > Viridiplantae > Streptophyta > Magnoliopsida > Asparagales > Orchidaceae > Papilionanthe > Papilionanthe hookeriana x Papilionanthe teres. Next base: position 155,303,219 of record CM040424.1, read on the forward strand.
CAAGTAAAAGTTGGTAAACCTCATAAATCTTGGGGCTGGGCTTCCTTTGGGAACATCCACAATGCATTGGTTAACATTGAACAAGAGGTAAATAACTTAGAGAAGACTGCATTGGGAGGCTCTTTGGAGGAGTGTGCATTACTTGCTGCACAGCTGCTCACCTCCACTAATTTGCAAGACCAGATTCTCAGACAAGGCTTCAACTTTAAAGTTGGGGATAGAAACACTCACTACTATCATGTCTACATTAAATATAAGAGAAAATGAAAGCTATCCATTATATCCATTCCTCTAATGAAGTCGGGCTTCATGACAACACTGATATGCTTTGGATGCAGTGGCTTTCTTCCAACAACTACTGTCTCAACCTCCCACTCATAGATTACCAATTGACAGAACTTTCCTCATGGAAGATCTCCTCTACATCAATAATCTCTCTTTAACTGAATCCTCTTCTGAAAATGAAATCTAGAAAGCAATCTCTTCCATTGATAGTTCCAAAACAGCTAGCCCTGATGGTTTTACAGCTGACTTCAACAAACAATCTTGGAGTATCATTAAAGGGGAGGTGGTTCTTGTTATCTGATCCCCGATAAATATATGTGCACCAAAAAACTTGACTTCACACCGAATATATGTGCTAATGATTTGGATATGAAAAATTATGATTTTATAATATGAGATACTACGCTAGTATACATATCGTTTATCAAGTAATATAGAACTTTTTTATTAAGCCCTGAGATATCGAACCAACAGGGAAATGTAAAAACTCTTTAAAGAATTAAGAAAATTATACTTTTACTTTTTTAATGACTAAACTAAACTAAACTAAAAGACTAACTCTCACTAAGGATACACACACTAATGACTCTCATGACATATCTGTAATAATAATCCAAAAGGTGCCTTGGTGTCTATTCAAATCATGTCTCGATTCAACGTATCCACTAAAAGATGCATCCCTTCATTCAACTTTGCCGCCCATGGGAAGTTAAGGAAGTCACCACCAAAAGTTGCTTCAAACAACCCTTGAAATTGGCACAAAAAAAGAAGAAAATTTGATTTTTAACTGTGGCGGCGCTTAGTCGCCAATGTTTAATTTTTCATTTTTTCATTTTTTTTTGCTCCAAATTTGACCAAATTTTGCTCCTTTCATCATAATCACTCATTTTCATTATACCTGCAAGAAAAACACAAAATATCCTCCATTAAAGTGCAATATCAACAAAAATATGTATAAAAATGTGCATAAAAACATTATATATTTTAGGTGTATCGAAATCCCCCAAACTTAAAATGTTACTTGTCCTCAAGTAACTCTTAATCATATAGAAAATTTTAGCATGCAAAATATGTAATGAGTTTCTTAGGAAGATAACAAAATTTTGTTCTAGAAATGGAATAGTCCAGTTTAGAAAAAATTTCAGTATGTAAGACCAACTTAAAGTTTAGAAAGTTCTTAGGTAAAGGATAATGTAAAATATAGTTTTTCTATCTAATTCAGAAATACTTGTAGATTCTTTAAAATATTGGATTCACACACTTATTTTTCTCACTTAAAAATCTTTATTTGAATATACTTTTACTTACTATATTATAACCTTAAGCTTTAGATTCTCTCAGAACTTATATCCTATATTTTAGGTATGGAACTACATTTTGATTAGGCCCTTAAATCCTCAAGCTTCTTCTTCCTTTTCACATACTATTTTTCACTTTTTTCTCTTTTTTTCTTTTCTTTTCTTTCCTTTTCTTCTTCTTTTATTCTTCTTTTTTTCTTCCTTCTTTTTTTATAAGGCAAGGAGTACTGTATCTGGATACGCCTTTAATGATTTTGAATTCCACCTTTCAATTTAAAATAAAGGTCTGATATACATCTTTCACTTAAAAATCATAATAATAGTATTTGAAAATTATTCCTCAATAAAAGGAATTTAAGCTTTGAAGAATAAAAGTCAAATTTTCTATTTATCCAAAAATACAACATTTCCTACTAAAGATAGTTGAATTATATTTAACACTTCTTTACTAAGAAAATTTTAACTTTAAATTTTTCGTTATTACTATAAATTTTAACTAAATTAACTTATTCATTTCTATACTTAAAATTTTGTCCCCCTAATATAACTTCATATACATAATTGTGTTCAATTAAAAATCAAATTATTTAAGTTTTCTTGAGAACAAATAAAATTTTAGGTTTTCAAAAAATTTTCTATTTTTAAAATCCCCCCCCAAACTTTAATTTTTATTTAAGATAAAACATTTAAGCATAAGAAATGATACATCGGTGAAAATTAAGAACTAAAATAACATGCTTGCAGGAATCTTAATATCCTAATTATTCAAGTATAACAATTTAAAAATGGGAGTAAAAAGAAATCAAATTCAAATTTTTCAGTTTTTCATTAAATGGAAATTTCAAAATTTCAAAGGCCTTCTATAATAGTGGAGGTTTTCAAAGCAAGTACACACCAACTAAAAGTAACTGAAATCACACTTATACTATATAACAAATGGTAGTAGATTTTGAAAACTTTTAAATATGCAATTTTAAACAATAGTTTTTTGTTCCAAATTCTCCTAACAATTTTGGAATTATAGTACACACTATAAAAACTCTGATACAACGTAACATTAAAACATTTACTACTACACAAATATCACACAAAATAACATATAGAATATCAATCCAACACAGATACATCTGAATTTGTAGCAAACATAAAATAAATCAACAGACAACAAACACAATATCAAAATAAATCAACAGACATAACATGAATCAATTCATCATCAAGAACTCAATAACACATAAAACAAATCATATAATCATTCTCATCATCATCATCATCATCTTGCTCGTTCCAATCTCTGGATGGCACATAAGGTGTGTAGAATGAATGAGGGGGCATCTCAACACTCATATCATCCTCTGATCAATCTATCCAAATAATGCTGATAATTCTCCTCATATTCATCATGTTTAATAATATATCTTTTCATATTATCCATTTTACCATCCATGTCTCTAACATGCTCACGAGTAAGACTCACCTTCTTCAAAATCTTTCTCAACAATCCAGTCTGTGAATCTCTAGATGATGAAGCTTTCGAAGTAGTTGCACGGGAAGTAGAAGCAGCAGAAGCATAAGCAGAAACAGTAGAAGCCCTACCAAATCCTCCTCTCCAGCCAAACTCTAAATGTACAGTGTAAGCTCCAACGTTTACACTGTTAATTGGTTTTAAAGGCTGAAGGACCTCTTCCCAAGTTTCGAATTTCACTCCAGATTATTCACATAATCTATGTATTAAGGAAGGTCTCATACCTATAGTAGTGGTAGATCTGGCGCAATTCAAAATATAATCATAAATGATTGCTCCAATATCTTTATGCTTCTCTTGCTGAATGCAATAGTTCAGAACAGCTCTCTCCCTTGTAACTTCACTAGTATGGCTTGAAGGCAACAGCTTAGATGAGATAAAATAATGTCATGCTTTAGAAATGACATTTAACTTAGAGGCTTGAAAATTTACTCTTCTATCATTTGTGCTTTTCCATAAACCTCTTCCGTCAATCAGAAATGCCATAATCTCATCTAAATCTCCCTCAGTAGGATGATAGTTCAAGTAAAAAGAAAACATATCAGGAGGTAATCAAAAAAAGACATTGATTACCACAGATGTAAAATATACTTCTTGCCTTCTCACCATCACCATATTTTCTTCTGCTGTAGGTAAGTTTGCATAAAACTCTTTGACCACAGAAACAACAGCAACAGCGGAGAAGCAGCAGTAATTTTCCCAATTCCTTTTAGCAGTCATCTCCTTAATAACTTCTCCTGGCTTACTAAACACACATTCAAGAATCAATTTACGTGACTGTAGTGCGTCAACGAATTGTTCCTCAGCCCCTCCACTAATAAACTTTTCAGAATCGAATCTCGTCTTTTCTCTTGAGTGCTTTAACTTTGGAGCCAATTCTAAAAATTCATGAAAAAATTCAACATAAATTCTAAAATCAAACTAAACTTGCTAAATTAACTTCCAAAAGCAATTTCCACTAAATACAAGTAATTTCTCAGGCTTTTCCTCAAATTTTCACCATGAATAGTGATTTAAGGATTTTCCAAAACGTATTCAAAATACATGGTGAAAAAAAAAAATTTCTTACTTAGGAGTAGTGCTCTTTCCTTAAGGTATCCAAATCTAACAATCTTTGTTGAAATCGGCCTTCAAACGAATGTTGATGCCCTAGGCTTCTTTTCATGAAAGTTAGAGGTTGAAGAGGACATGTAAGTTAAAAATGGCGATTTTTTGGGTTTTAACTGCTGAAAACCTATTTTCGCGAACCGGAGCCTAAGCGCGAGGCCTTCAGCGCTTAGCTACGAAATCTGACGCTTAAGCGCCGACAATCTGGCGCTTAGCCGCCAGTGCCAAGATTTTCACAATTAAAAAAATGCACTAAACCACTAGTTAATCTCTCTTAATCTTCTCAAAATAATTGTTTCTTACTCAATAATCTCCAATACAACAATTTCAAACTTTAATATCCATCGATTTCGATCAAAGTTTCACTCAAACACAAACTTATATTCATTAAAAACAAAGCACACTTAATACAAACTAAATATTTCTATCCAAACACTTTGGATGAAATTCTCTAAATAGAAGCAGACTCAAAAAAATATAATGATAAGTTTACATCACTAAGATGTAACAATCACACATTAAAGTGCAACAGATCACAAACATAAAACATTAAGCACCTTAAATCATCAAACCATAAAACATAAAATACTCAAAACAAATCACAAGATCAAACCAACATTTAATTCCACTCTCTAGTAGGCAGAATATATCCAGAACCACTATGTTTTCCATTTGACCCTTCTGAATATAAATTTGATAAAACGGGTGATGATTGAACACTCTTACATCTTCCTCTTCTAACCACTTGTTCTTCAGAAACATCGCCTTATCTGCTTCTTCCACGTGACTTGTATGATTGAATTTCATCTTGAGTTGTCATCCCATGTGCTCCAAATGTGCGTTAGTTTCATTAATCTTTACTTCGATTGATGTCACTCTGGCTTCGATTATTGTAATCTTTTCTGCAATTCCCTGAATACTAATGACAAGAAATCCATTGAATAACTCTTTAGCATTATCACTAATAAACTTACTCTTGTCAAACTCCTCTTTCTTCTTAATCTCATTCTCCCAGGAAGACAATATACACTCAAAACACTCTTCTTAAGACTCAGAAATGAAAATAGGACTTGGGGCAAGTGTTTCTGTTAATCCAGGGCCTTTTTAACACTGAATAACATTGAAATTAACTTCCAAAACCACTTCCCCACGATCTAGGCTTCTAGAACCTCATTTATCACATGTTTCATAACTTCGGCGCTTAAGCGCCAACTAGGAGGCGCTTAGCCGCCAGTGCTCAATTTAGCACAGGTCTGCCAAATGTCCAAAATTTCATTCTGATTCCTCTAATTCATAAAATAAGGTTAAATAAATATTACTATAACATAAAAAAACTTCAAAATACTACCATCAAAACATAAAAATAAACCAAACAAAGCACACAAAATAAACATAAAGCAAAACACACTAATAACTATATGTTGCCTCCCACAAAGCACTTGATTTAACGTCTTCAGCTTGACATACCCAGAACTCATTCTGAGTGACCCAACATCAGATTCTCATCAGATTTAATTTGATTGATTGAAAAATAAGGTTTAAGACTATGACTGTTAACTTTAAATATTTTTCTAGTCTTAGGATCTTGAATATCCATAGCTCTATAGGAATAAACTTTTATCACAATAAATGGACCCATCCACTTGGACTTAATTTTTCCAGAAAAAATTCTCAATCTGGCATTATACAACAAAACTTTCTGTCCTGACACAAGATTTTTAGTAAGAATCTTTTGATCATGCCATAACTTCATCTTTTCCTTATAAATCTTAGAATTTTCATAAGATTCATTCATTATCTCTTCAAGGTCATTTTATTGCAATAATCTCTTCTCGGCAGCATCTTTCAAATTATAATTGAACTCTTTAATAGCCCAATATGCTTTATGCTCAAGTTCAATAGGCAAATGACAAGCTTTTCCAAAAAATATCCTATATGGGGACATTCCTATAGAGGTTCCGTAGGCAGTCCCATAGGCCCACAAAGCATAATCTAGTTTCATTGACCAATCCTTTCTATTTGGATTAACAATCTTTTCCAATATTCTTTTAATTTCCCAATTGGATAATTCAACCAAACCACTTGTTTGAGGATGATAAGCAGTAGCAATGTGAAGATTTATATGATATTTCTTTGCTAACTCCTCAATAATCGCATTTTTAAAATAACTTCCCCCATCTATTATGATTACTCTTGTATTCCAAATCTGCAAAATATATTATTTCTTAAAAACTTGGAAACAATTTGAGCATCACATCAAGGTAAAGCAATATCTTTAATCCATTTGGAAACATAATCTACTGTTATCAAAACATAAACATTTCTGAAAGATGGTGTAAATAGACCCATGAAATCTAATCCCAAAACATCAAATATTTCAACTTCCAACATATAATTGTGGGGCATTTCATTTCTTCTAGAAATATTGTCTACACGTTGACATCTATCACAATTTTTAATATAAGCATTCACATCCTTAAAAATTTTAGGCCAATAAAATCCAGATTGTAAGATTTTATATGCAGCTCTTTCAACTCCAAAATGTCCCCCATAATCAGAATCATGACATTTTTGAATAATTTCATAAGTCTCTTCCAAAGGCAAACATCTTCAAATTATAAGATCCTTTCCTTGTTTATATAAAAATGGGTCATCCCAGAAATAAGTCTTAGCATTAGACATAAATTTCTTCTTTTCCTGGTATGTCAAAACATAGGGTATAATATTACTGACAATAAAGTTTACTATGTTAGCATACCACAGAACACGCCACTCATTAACAGTGAATAATTTTTTATCAGGAAAATGTTCATTAATTTATTCAGCATCACAGAGAGATTTTTCATTTTCAAGCCTGGACAAATGATTACCAATTTGATTATTAGAACCCTTCTTATCTACTATCTCATAATCAAATTCTTGCAAAAGAAGAATCCATCTAATAAATCTCGGCTTCGCATCCTTCTTCCTCATTAAATATTTGATAGTAGAATGATCAGTATGCACCACACATTTAGTTCCAATTAAATATGATCAAAATTTATCAAAGGCAAATACTATAGCTAATAACTCTTTCTCAATTGTGGTATAATTAATTTGAGCTTCATTAAGATTTTTACTAGCATAATAAATAACTTTCAAAATTTTATCTTATTTCTGACCCAAAACAACACCAATAGCATAATCAATAGCATCACACATTAATTCAAAAGTTTTTTCCCAATTTGGTGAAATTATAACAGGTGCAATTATTAATTTTTCTTTTAATGTTTCAAAAGCTTTTAGGTAATCATCATTAAAATAAAAAATTGCATCCTCTTCCAATAATCGGCATAAAGGTTTTGTAATCTTTGAAAAGTCTTTAATGTAATGCCTGTTGAATCCAACATGTCCCAGAAAACTTCTAATTCCCCTTACATTGGTTGGGTAAGGTAAATTAGAGATAACTTGAATTTTTGCAGGATCTACCTCCAAACCTTTTTCTAAAATTTGATGTCCCAATACAATTCCTCCTGCTACCATAAATTGACATTTTTCCCATTTAAGGACTAAATTAGTTTCTTCATAGTGTTTTAGAACTTTAGTCAATTGTTCTAAACATGATTCAAATGAAATTCCAAACACTGAAAAGTCATCCATAAAAACTTCAATCCCTTTTTCAATTAAATCATAGAAAATAGTCATCATACATCTCTGAAATGTAGCAGGGGCATTACATAAACTAAATGACATTCTTCTAAAAGCAAACGTACCATAAGGACTGGTAAACGTAGTTTTCTCTTAATCCTCAGGAGCAATTTGAATTTGGTGGTAACAAGTATATCCATCCAGAAAACAAAAGTATTTATGCCTAGCCAGTCTATCCAGCATCTAATCCAGAAATGGGAGTGGAAAATGATCTTTCCTTGTGGCAAGATTTAATTTTCTATAATCAATGCATATTCGTCATCCTGTAACTTGTCTTGTTGGAATCATTTCATTTTTTTCATTAACAGTCACAATTACTCCTCCTTTCTTAGGAACACAGTGAATAGGACTAACCCATGCACTATCTGAAATAGGGTAGATAATTTCAGCATCCAACCACTTCAAAATTTCTTTCTTAACAACATCTTTCATGATAAGATTTAATCTCCTTTGGGGATCAGCTCAAGGTTTGCAATTATCTTTCATAAGAATTATGTGCATACAAATTGAAGGACTGATTCCTTTAATATCAGCAATTGTCCATCCAAAGGATTTCTTATACTACTTCAAAATTTCAAGCAAACTCTCTTCTTCTTTTTTAGTTAATTGAGATGAGATTATAACAGGCAAGGTTGAGGATTCACCTAAAAAACATACTTCAAATGATCAGGAAACATTTTTAACTCAAGTTCAGGAGGTTTTTCAATTGATTAACCATAAGATTCATCTTTTTTAGTTATATCCAAAAATTCAAAATTTTCATGAACATAATTTAATTCTTCCACTTGAAAAATCTTCAGAATGATGTAACTCCTCTTCTTTCTTATGTTCCAATTCTTCTCTTTCAGGTTTTTCTTCATAAGTTGACTTAAAATGACATTCACTAAAATATCTGATAACATCCATCCTATAACATTCATAATCTTTACCTATTGCAGGATATTTCATCGATTTCGAAATACTGAATGTAAAAGTCTGATCATTAACCCTCATTGTTAATTCCCCTTTTTGCATATCTATCATTGCTCTGCATGTGGCTAGGAAAGGTCTTCCTAAAATGATGGTTATCTCTTTATCTTCCTCCATATCAAGTACAATGAAATCAACAGAAAAGATAAATTGATCCACTTTAACTAAAACATATTCTATAACTCCTTTTAGATATGTGATCGAACAATCTACTAATTGCAGTGTTACAGTAGTTGGGGTTATTCCTCCTAATCTCAATCTTTTGGAAATTGATAGAGGCATAAGGTTAATGCTTGCACCCAAATCACATAAAGCTTTTCCATAAAATCTATCTCTGATTGCACATGGATTTGTGAAACTACCAGTATCTTTAAGTTTTTCAAGAAGCTTCTTCTAAATTATTGCACTACACTCCTCACTGAGTGCAATTGTCTCATTATCTTCAAACTTCCTCTTTTTGCTGACAATATCCTTCATAATTTTCACATAGCTCGGCAGTTTTTCTAAGCCTTCAGCAAATGGAATATTAATGGTAAGCTTCTTAAATATCTCCAAGAATTTTGAAAATTGCTTATTCAAATATTGTTGATGAAATCTCTGAGGAAATGGATGTAATGGCTTTTCCAAATCAATCTTAGGTGGATAAATTGGTCTTTCCAAACCTTTAGGAGCGTCCTCTTTTGGTTCTTCAATCCCTTCTTTCTCTACTTCAGTTTCTTTCTGAACTCCACCTTCCAACTTTCTTCCACGTCTCAGTTGAATTGCTTTTACATGTTCTTTATTTTTATCTCTTGGATTCACTTCAGTGTTACTTGGAAGCATTCCTTGGGATCTATTACTTAATTAATTTGCAATTTGCCCCAATTGATTTTCAATATTTCTGATGGTTGCTCCTTGAATTTGTAATTGATTACCCATATGTTACACCACTTTTTCAATAAACAACTTCTTCTCCTTTAATTGTAAAGCATTGTTAAAACCTGGAGGATATGTTAGTCTATAATTATTATTTCCTTGGTTGTTCCAATTTCCCAATGGGTTTACTTGGTGGTTCCCCCAATGTTGATTAATACAACCCTGATTATTGGTATTCCAGTTAAAGTTTGAATGATTCTTCCAACCTGGGATATAATAATTGGAATATGGGTTATTAGGCTTACTTACAGCATTCAAAGTTTCTGGTGAAGAATAAGAATCAACTATTTTGGCCTAATGAATTTTCTTTAATCATGCAGTTTGGCTGAGAAAAATTCATCCAAAATTGGTCTATCTTTCTTGAAATTGCAGCAACCTGATTTGCTAATATTGCAAAAGCATCATTATCATGAACACTGACTACCTTTTTAGGATTTAACCTTTCAGAAGGCCATTGAAAATTATTAGTAGTCATTTCTTCAATTAAAGCATAAGCATCAAAAAACTGTTTAGACATTAATGATCCACCAGCAGCAGCATCGATAATTAATCTAAGAGATCCAACTAATTCATTGTAAAAGGTTTGAATTATTAATCAATCTGGTATCAAATGATGTGGAGACTTTATGAGGAGATCTTTAAATCTTTCTCATGCCTCATATATTGATTCACCCTCAAATTGACAAAAGGATGTAATATCATTTCTCAACTTTGCAGTCTTCGATGGTGGAAAATATTTAGCAAGGAATTTTTATGCTAAATCACCCCAAGTTCTGATAGATCCAGGTGCTAACAAATTTAACCATATCTTAGCATATCGATGGTGGAAAAAGTTTGAATCTAATAGCATCATCCGACACACCATCATATTTAAAAATAACGCACAACTCTAGAAAATTAACAAGATGCAAATTAGGATCTTCAATTGTCACTCCCCCAAACTGATTATTAAACACTATTGGATAATAGCAGGTTTAAGTTCAAAGGAATTAGCAGCTACAACAAGGTGTTGAATACTACCATGAAGTTCATCTACTATAGCGTTAGCATAATCTCTTAAAGGTCTAAATTCTTGATGGATTCCAACATTTTGATTTTGATGATTTGCAATTTCTTGAATAATTTTATCTTTTTCAGAATTTTTATTTTTTTATTTTTCTGATAGTTCTTTCTAATTCAAAATCATAAGGCACAAGTCCCTCAGAACCTGAACTACGCACACAATAATAAAATAAAACAAAACACAACACACTAACAAAAACAAAGAAAAGAAAAAATTTAAATTTATCTTAATTTTTTTTTAAATGCAGTTTTAATTAATTTTCCCTTGCAACGGCGCAAAAAACTTGATCCCCGATAAATATATATGTAACAAAAAACTTGACTTCACACCGAATATATGTGTTGATGATTTAGATATGAAAAATTATAATTTTATAATATGGGATACTACGCAAGTATACGTATCGTTTATCAAGTAATATAGGACTTTCTGATTAAACTCCGAGATATTGAACCCATAGGGAAATGTAAAAATTTTTTAAAGAATTAAGAAAATTATACATTTACTTTTTTTAATGACTTTTGAAATTGTGTTTTGATTAAAAAAAACTTGAAAATTGTTTTTGGTGTTTTGAATTAAAACTAAGCAGTAAATGAAAATTATCAGAACGTTAAAATGAGGTATACAATACTATGAAATAAAATATCTTTTTCTTTCTCTTATAAAGCAGTAATAATTATGAAAGTATTGTTGTGGAAATATTAAAATGTGTTGTGATAAATAGGAACAAATTTATTATTTACCCTTACTTGGTTCTATAAAGAACATTAGTTAATTTGAAATTTTAAAATCTTGAACATGGTTACAATTATATTGACTACAATTCTCATCTATACAATTGGATGTGATTTATACCATTTGTTGTTTGAGACAATACCGCATTGGATCTTACATAATCTCACAACAAATTTAACATATTAACTGGCCAAATTAAGAAGTAAATTAAGTTCATGGAATTAAATCTTCACAATGTATTCTAACTTTAAACACTTATAAATTCTACAACAATCCTACATAATTTAATTACTTCTTTATTTAAGAAAGAAAAAGATAAAGAAAACTACTCAGAATTCATGGAGAAAACACAAGCACACATTGATTTGAAAATAAAAATCATAAAAAAGCACAATAATAAAAACTAAATATAGAAAACAGAAGTAAACACTTATCTGAAAATCCTCTCCAAAAGACTCCGGAAGTTCCTTTCAAACATTGACTTTTCACAGGACAACACTACAGAGGTTGGTGCCCAACTTTGTTGACTCCAACTTTGACTTTAGACTTCAATAAAAACTAGATAAATGGATGAAAGTAAATTAGTGGAATGAAATTTTCAGACCTAATTAACTAACTCTAAACAATAAAAAACTGAAAGTAAATCTCTTTAAACTAGAAAATGAAACTGAAAACTAGAAGAGACTCTTGAAAACTAAACTAAAAGACTAACTCTCACTAAGGACACACACACTAAAGACTCTCATGACATATCTTTAATAATAATCCAAAAGGTGCCTTGGTGTCTCTTCAAATCATGTCCCGATTCAACGTATCCACCAAAAGATGCATTCCTTCATTCAAATTTGCCTCCCATGGGAAGTTAAGGAAGTCACCACCAAAAGTTGCTTCAAACACCCCTTAAAATTGGCTCCAAAAATGAAGAACATTCGATTTTAAGCTGTGGCGGCTAAGCACCGACCAGGCGGCGCTTAGCTGCCAAGGTCCAATTTTTCATTTTTTTCTTTTTTTGCTCCAAATTTGATCTAATTTTGTTTCTTTCATCATAATCACTCATTTTCATTATACATGCAAGAAAAACATAAAATACCCTCCATTAAACTGCAATATCATCAAAATTAGGTATAAAAATCTGCATAAAAATACTATATATTTTAGGTGTATCACTATACAGAGCTTGTTTCTTGGCTCTAACCTCCCCCATTATTTCAGTGCTTCTACTATGGTGCTAGTGCTTAAATCTTTTGATAAAAGAGGTTGGAATCAATTCTGACCCATTAGTCTTACTTCTGTGTTCATTAAAATTATCATTAAAATCATTGTGAGCAGAATCTAGCCCCACCTATATAAGATCATCTGCCCCAATCAGACTACTTTTGTGAAGGGAAGATCTATTGTTGACAATGTTGTCCTAGCCCAAGAGCTCTTACTTGATCAAGATAAACCATTTAGGAGAGGCAATTTAATCTACAAGTTGGATATTAGAAAGTCATATGATACCATCAACTGGGATTTCATCCTAGATGCGCTTTCTGTCAGGGGTTTTTCTACTGACTTTTGCTTACTGATTTCCAGATGGTTTCAAGGAAATGTGCACTCTATTCTCATCAATGGGCATACTTGGGACTCCTTCAATGCCTCTAAAGGTCTCCAACAGGAAGATCCCCTTTCCCCTACCACTTTTATTTTAGCTATGGACTACTTATCCAAGATGCTTAATCAAGTCCTGTTACCACACTCCTATGTCATTTATCATCATAAATCTAATTTAGCAATCTCCCATCTTGCTTATACTGATGGTATTATGGTGGTCTCTAAATCTAATAAGAGTGCATTGAAAAAAGTGCAGCATTGCCTCCAATTGTTTCAATCTCACTCATGTATGCAAGTTAACTCTCAAAAGTGTTATGTATTATTTAACAAGAAAATCCCCCACACTCCAAGCAATGGATCCCTCAACAGACCGGTTTCGATGCTGCCCAGCTCCCTTTAAAATATATGGGTGTCCCCTTTATCAAAGGTAGAAGAAAATTCATTCAATTTCAAGAGGTATTGGGGAAGATCTCTTCTCAACTTTTATTGTTGGACTAACTCCTTCCTCTTCAATGGGGGCATAATTACTTTATTGAAGAGCTTCCTCACTATTTTCCCTTCATATACTCTCCAGATGACCTGCATGAAGAAGAGTACTCAACTACAAATGGAGAGGGCATTTGATAGGTTTCATTGGTCTTGCAGAGACATCAACACCACTGGGCTAGCTGGCAGAAGCTCTCCAAGCCTACTCATGCTGAGGGTCTGGGTTTTAAGGGTCTCCAACAGCTGCAACAGTTGAATATGTGCAAGTTTTGGATTAAGTTCAAACAAAAGTCCTCCTCGTGGGCCACATTCTTGCATGGAAAATATTGTAGGGGGCATCATCCAAATTTGACTACCATGAAAATTGGAGACTCCAAGGTGTGGGTCAACATGTTGAAAGCTAGACCCTTGGCTAAAAAACTATTCCTTTGGGAAATTTACAGAGGTGATGTTAATTTTTTGCTGGACCTCTGGTGTCCCTCAGACATGCTGCAACCTAGAACCCAGACTCAGAATCATTTTTTAAGAGTTGATGATTACTGGATTAAGGACAGTTGGTCCCTGCCCATTCTAAGAACTTTGCTCTTGGATTCTTCTATTGAACTTATCTCCAGGATACCTTTGATAATTTCGAACCTGACAGAATTATTTAACAAACTTGTTTTATTCATAATCTAACCAAACACATGTATTACAAGTTCAATTGTTGGGATCCTATATCTTGGGGAGATCTTCTTTGGAATAACTACCTAACCCCTCTATGTCTTTCTTTTGCTGGAGATCTTTCACAAACTATTACCCACTGATGATATACTTAAATTGAAAGGTTTGCTGCGGAGGAATCAATCTCACACCTCTTATTTGAATGTGCCTTTTCCTAAGGGGTATGGTTGGAATTCTCTAAACTTATGAAGCTGAATACTTGTAATATGCATTGGACACACTTACACTCATGCTGGAGCTGATGAAAAGATGCAAAGGCTGGCCATGTCCCCTTCTTCATTGCTTGGTATTTTTTGGATGGCTAGGAATCAGGCTAAGTTTGACAACCTGCTTCTTGCAGTGCCTAAGGTGGCTAGGTACTATACCTCCTTTCTTCTCAACCTAATCAAATATAAGAAGTTCCCTAACATCTTCCACCAATCAAGAGAAGAGTTGGCCCCCACCTTTAAGGTTAGCAAGTTTTTCTCGAAACCTCCCCCACCCCCATTTATCAAGGATAACATTAATGGCAGTTTCTCTGATTTAGGGGCTAGATTTGGGGGGGGTGTTCAAGAACCAATTGTGGCACTGCCTCCTTTTCTATCATGCTTCTGTTTTTTCCTTGGATGCTCTTGAAGCTGAACTCATTGCTGCATTTTAGGCCACTAAGCTTGCCTCTATGACTTAGTGGAACCATTTGCAAATTGAGGTGGACTCCACCAACTTGATCTAGTTGCTGATTGTGGTGGGATTCCACCCTTGGCATCACTCTTATTAGATCCAAAAGATCAATCTCCTTAGATCCCTCCTTCATGTTCAATTTACTTTTATCTTTACGGAGGATAATAGGCCAGCTAACTGGCTAGCTAGACTAGGTTCTTGTACTCTTGATTTTGTTGTTTCTTCTTCTCCTCCCCCTACTTTTCCTTCTTAGGCTTCATTTGGCGCAGTAGTTTTACCGCGGTGCAGCTTTGGAACTCGAACAACTCCTGTTTAGTGCGCGACTTCGCGGCGGCACGAAGTTGAAGCTGGTGAAAAGTGGGTTACGGGATCGACCCCGCAGCCTCAACTTTTGCCTATGGTAAATGAGAAAATGCCCCGCGCGCCTCTTCTTCCCGCTCTTGCTTCACCCCGTGAGTTTTTTACCCTTTACCCCGCTTTATGTCCAACTCTCGCTGCTTCCTTGCTATCTCTTCTCTTGCAAACCCTAAGCAGACCTCCTTCAGGTATGGCAAATCCATGCTTCTCTTTCATTTTGCGGGTATGTCTGGCGAATTTTATGGGGGTTTTCCTTCTCTGCCTTACGCCTTTTATCCCTTCTTCCTTCTTCCTTCTTCCCTGTTATTTTTGTCGGATCTGGATTCTGTCGTCTCTACTGCTCATTTTTGTTGCTGTCATTCGTTGCGTATGGCTTGAACGACAGAAAATCTTAGTGATTCGTAGGGGATTTGGGTTGTGCATTTCGGGCATCCCTGTCATGTTACCATTCATGTCTTGCAATTTTTGTTGGAGTTGCTTTTCAATCTTGTTGGGCTACACAAATTAATCTGCGAGCAGTTTGATTATATTTGAGTTTTATTGGAGTACGTGACCCACTTTTTAATGTTTACAAAAATAGCAACGGCACCAAAAACTTGATCCCGCTTAATATATATTTAATTTTTTTGGTGGAATGTATAATGTGGATTCTACGCAAGTATACGTATCGTATCAAGTAATACATGGCTCTAGTGGAGTCCTGGTTATCGATCCCATAGGGAAGTTTTAAAAGATTTGTAACAGCTAAATTTAAAAGATTTACTTACTAAGATAGTATACGGAATTTGGAATACTTAACTAAAGCGATCTAAAGTAAACTAATGCTTTAAATAAAGTTGATTTAAAGATTTCAGAAAAAGTATCATTCCGCTTGTTTTTAGAAACTTAAGTGAATGATGAATTCAAATAGATTTTTTTATTGTAACAGATAGGAGCATTCATATTCTTTACATTTGGTTCAGGTGCAAAAAACATTGACTAGTCCTATGCTTGATTACTGAATCTGCGGCTAGGCTGGGAGGATACTGGCTGCCACTTCAGAGCTCCCACGTTCCCCTCACATGAGGGCTAACATCTACACTTCAGCTCTTAAACAATAGGAACAAATTGAATATTTTAGTCTGTCACACTAAAATGTCCAATTCTACGTCCGATAAATAATATTTCCCTATTTATTTGCACCCTCCTTCTAAGGCTTTTGACTTCCCTAAATATTGGATGTAATCTTTACTATAGTTGATAATTCAACATATTTTAACAATTCAGTTGGCCGGATTGAAAGTAAATTAATTTTTAAGTAAAATATTATCACAATTTATTTTAATATATTAGGCACTTCTATTTAATTTCATCAATTCACATAATTTCATAAACAAGGAGAAAGACTAAGAAAACTACTCAGAATGCATGGGAATTAAACAAAGCGTGGATTTCATTTAAAGTTAACAATAATAAACAAAGATACTTATCTCAATTTCCTCCCCAAGCAGACTCCTTGAAGTTCCTTTGACTTTTACTTCTAGTACAACACACTTCTTAACTCACTACTTACACTTACACTCACTGAACTTTAACTTAGACTCAAAAGCACACTAATAGAATACTCTAAGACTCCTCAAATAGACACACCACATACTAAAATTCATCATCTATTTATAGAGGTAGACAAAGGTCCAAGGGGTACTTAAGCACCTCTTCAAAAAGCGTCCAGGCTCAATGTATCTGGCATTTTGAACTGTCTCGCCGTCAGCGAGAAACGACATCGCCGTCAACGGGGCTTCTAGAAGGTCTTCAAACCGCGCGATCTAGCTGTCGGCGGGCTCGGGCTCGCTATCGGCGAGGTAGTTGCAAACCTTTAAGAAATTCTCTTCATAATCTCGCCGTCGGCGGGCTCAATTTTGTCGTCGGCGACTTAGTTCATTTTACATGTATTTCTTCCTTTTTGATCCAAATTTGCTCTATTTATGCTTTTTTCTTACATCACTTATAAATCTTCGTTCCTGCAATAAAATAAAGAAAATACCTTTCTTTAAAGTGCAATTTCATAAAAAATAGATATGAATTTCTTAACATATTTTTCTGTGATCAAAATCCCCCAAACTTAATTATTACTTGTCCTCAAGTAATTTTTATACTAAATAAAAATAATAATTTTTGTAATATAATTTTTTTTAATTCAAATAAACTATGAATTAAATTTAAATAATACTATAGTAAAGTTAAATTGAAATATTTTTAAGTAATTAAATTAACTTTATAGATATAATATTATTTAGTTATCCGATCTAAGATTTCTAGCTCGCTATTTATTTCAGGAAAGACTATATTAAAAAGAGTAATTTACTTAAGATTTTTAGATGATAGGAAGTTCAAGAAAACATTATTTAGTAAAATATTAATCCATATATATAAGTTTAGAAATATATTTGAGTTTTACCCTTTAGGTTGATTTCATTGAAGCCAATTTTTTATGAGGCATCTCCTCAAGCTTCTTCTCACTTATATTTTTTTCTTTTCTTTTCTTTTTCTTTTTTTTTGGATTGATTTTCAATCCTTCTCTATTTATTTTTCAAGTGAGGATTACGGTATCTGGATAGCCTGTTAATAATTTTGACCTTCAACTTTCTCTTCCTAAATTTGAAACTTAAAATATTTCTTTGCTTATATGTATTTCATAGTCTTTACTTCATTGAGTTTCAATCTCTTCTTTTTCACCTAAATTCTTAAGAATTTCAATTTTAGAATATAATTTCCCTAACTTTAAATAGTTTACTATATTCTTATTCCTTTTAACCAAATATCTTATTCTATTAAATTAA
The DNA here is from genome assembly GCA_022702705.1 of Papilionanthe hookeriana x Papilionanthe teres. NCBI lineage: Eukaryota > Viridiplantae > Streptophyta > Magnoliopsida > Asparagales > Orchidaceae > Papilionanthe > Papilionanthe hookeriana x Papilionanthe teres. Next base: position 155,321,441 of record CM040424.1, read on the forward strand.
TTTGGATTTCTAGAAATATTATATTCAACTTTCTATAATAATTATATAAATTAATTTAAGTTATCGAATTAAAAATTATTACGAAAATCAAATAATAATAATTTTTTTTAAACATAGAAATTGAGAACAATTTAATAATTAAATTTGTATTTTTCCTCCCCCAAACTTAAATTTTTCTATCTATTTCTAAATGGTGAAAAGGAAAATATACAATGAATCAATACTTTGAGCTTTAGGTATTTCTTTTCCTTGAAATTTTTGCAGGCTTTTTCATTATTTAAAGAACCAGTACTGTTAGTATTCTTCCATATATATGGTATTTAAAAGAGAGTGTTGGGTAAAGAAATTTTTAAATAAGTATAAAAACACAAACAGATTAAAACTTAATCTACTATTACGCATCTAATCAACTGGGTCACTAACACAATCTAAAATTAAAGTTCACAATTTATAAAACTTAAACAACACATTTAAAGAAAAACTAACATACTGCTTTAAAGAGAATTTGCATACTAATTTAACATATATAAAAAGTCTAACATAACAGCTTAAGCAATTTAAAACAAACACACCAACTCCACAGTCCACAAAAAGTACATAACAATTACCCACAAAGTAATAAAGTTCTTAAAATAACAATTAACCTAAACAAACCAAATAAAGTCTCTAATCATCAGCATCAAAATTCCAAACTATATCATCTCCCTGATCTCTAGGTTGAGAAGGCTGAGCAGGCTGATACTGTGTGTAGCGGGGGCATTCAGGAAAGACAACGTCTAATTCACCTCTCCTGTAACGATGTTCAGCCTCATAATATGTTATTTCGTATTCTGAATGTCGCTGGAGATATTCACTATCATAATCATGTCTTCTCTCCAAGCCTCCAATCCTTTGATCAATATGCTCCAATTTTTCTTCTATTTTCTCAAAACTTTTCCGTTGTAGAGTCATCTCATTCATCAAATCTTGAAGGGTAGGAGTACTATAGGGAGGTGGGTCATAAGTAGTAGAGGGAATATCTCTACTTGAAGAAGGTACATAGTTCCTTGTCCCAGATCTCCATCCTTCATGGGATTTATATTTCTTAATATTAGCCAGAGTAATGGGTTTCATAGGCTCAACCCATTCCTCATCATCTCTTGCCTCTACCCCAGATAATTGGCAGAGTGCATAGATAAGACCAGGATGTCCTAGTCCTCCTCCACTTTCACTTCTTGAGGTGGCTAATATATTCTTATAAATTACACTTCCCACATTAATATTTTCTTGGTTCTGAATACATAAATTCAGAACTGCTCTATCTCTTGTTACCTCACTATGGTGGTAAGTAGGTAACAAAGTAGAACAAATAAAATAGTGTCCGGCTTTAGATGACGCATTTAACATAGAAAGAGGGAAGTTTACCCGTTCTCGCTGCTTTATCTTCCAAACTCCTTTCCCATCAGTGAGAAAATCGATCACCTCTTCCAGTGGTCCTTCCATAGTTCCAAATGTATCATACTCACTGGTGTAGGTGTCTCATACCTCGTAATAAGCATTTATTCTTGCAGCGCTGAATTCCACAAAAAATCCTCTAACCTTAACCGGTGCATCTTCAGCTTCGTGTCGAGTTCGCATAAAATTCCTTTACCACTTCTACAACGACTCGTTGGTCATGAAACATAAATTTTCCCATCCTCTTTCTTTAATTATTCGCTCAACTTCTCCTCCAGGACTTTTGAAAACTCGATCTTGAATGCATGTTCTGGCTTGAATATTGTGAAAATATCTTGATTGTGCTCTTGCATTTATGAATCGGGTTTCGTCGTAATCCAACCTTCGCTTTTGTCGTGGAGCCATTTTCGATCAGTGAAATTTGCAAAAAATCTTAACTAAACTCCCAAATATTACTAAGAAGGCTTTCAATAGTTACTAAAATCCATTTAAATCGATTTCCATGAATTTCTTCCAAGTATTTTCTCCATATTTCGAATTCTTCCAAAATTTCCCAATGTAGAAGAAATTCATGGTGAAAATCAAAAATTTTTACATAGGACTGAAGCACTTACCAAAGGGAGAAGAAATCCAGTGTCAAAAAGTGTTGAAATTGCCTAAAATCTAAGATCTCATGAGCCCTAGGTCAGTTTTTTTGAAGTTTTGAGGAAGGGGATGATGAATAGTGTCGGTTGACTGGTCAAATATAGGACATTTCGCGATCTCAAGGTCGGCGAGCTAATTAATTTACCAAGGCCAAAGTTTTTGGAAAATCTCACCGTCGGCGAGATTGTTCTCGCTGTCAGCGGGCTTTCCCTCGCTGTCGGCGGGATAATTCTCGTCGTCGGCGAGCTCCCAAAAATTTTAAATGTTTAAAATTCCTCAATCATTTTCAACCTCGATTTGGCCCTAATTAATCTTCCTATCACTTAATTTGATAATTTAGTATGAAGATTAGATACTTATACTCATAAAAAGTTCACACAAACAATATAACTTTATATATGAAATCCATAATACTTAAGAACTTCACACTTTTAAACACTAACACTTAAGACCTCAAGACTTCAAACTCTCATAAATACTCAGCATTGCAATCCACACCACAACACTCTAAATGTTGAGACATAACAAATACATATAATTTCATCAAATCTGAGATGATCAAATTTAAAGTTTAAATCATAATAAAACCTAAATACAAATCAACACATATATACACACAAATATAACATAAGATAGAAATCTTTACTACTCCTCAGTGTCTGAACTAACATCCTCTCTGATATTCCCGATGTGATGCAGGTGCACAAATAGATTGTAGAAAAGCCTGAAAGGGAATTCTACGATAGATTTTTCATCAATCCACCCTTTTTGTCTCGATAAATGAATAAAACTCGGCCTCCGGATGTCCGAGTATGATCAAAGTGCTCCTTCATCCTCCGAATCAATGTGATCAAACATATCGGAGATATTATCGATGGAATTCATCACGTTTTGCAACTCTTTCTCTAATCCTTTAATCTTTTTCAGAATGAAATTTGTTTTATCAGTAAGGGGCCTCAATAAAGGATTGTTCTGTGATGCTCTATCAAAAATAATGGTAATCTCATCATTGTTATCCAAAGTTGGAAACATATCCGTAGGATCGAGTGGTTTCCATGACAAAAGTACCTTTTCTCACGCCTTATAAGAAACTAGGTACTGACTGCATAAAGCAAATATAGTCGATGGGTGTCCAAGTCCATGAATTGACCCATGCACAATCAATCCCAATGTAGACTTTACTATAATTGATCCAACATCAATAAGTAGTCCAATTTGAATATAGTAATTTAATATAGCGCATTCCTTTGAAACCTTATTTACCCTCATAGTGGGTAATAATTTTGATGAGATAAAGAAATGCCAATGCTTCGAGACAGGGTTAAGAAGTGATGCAGAGAAACTGATATACCCGTCTTCGCGCAACTCCCAATCATCAGGTTCGTCGGTCAGGTATCTATAAATCTCATTCATATTGTATCTTGAAGGAACAAAGTTTGAATAATGACAGACAGGGGTATTCTCAATAGAAAATAGTTCATTTACCCTTGAAGGAGTAAATGTTACCCATCTTCCTCTGACGTAGACACTTCCATTGTTGATCGCATGTAGATTAGAGTAAAACTCCTTAACTACAGGAATAACTACAACGGATGTCGTATAGCAAAATACCTCCCAATGCTGCTGTACGATCATTTCTTCAATTTTTGTGGTGGAATTTTCTACTCCTCTATTGACAAATCCCCTTTCTTTAATAAGTCGCTTCTTCATCAAAACTTTGTTGAAAATATGTTGCGCCTCCGAACTGACGAATTTTATTTGATTGAAAACTCCAGTTTTTGTGATTTCTAAGAGTTTGGAAGCCATTTCGGATTGAAAGGAATGGTCTCTAGTCGTTTCTTAGGAAGAAAACAGTGTAAAAATGAATTTGAGATGGTTTTCTACAAAGAAATGGCTTTAGAACCATCCAAAACAGCACATAAAACTTAAGAGACCAATTTTTCAACTGCCTCGCCGTCGGCGGGAAGTTTCTCGCCATCGGCGAGCTAGTTATAAAACTGATTTAAAGATATGGCACGTGATCTCGCTGTCGGCGGGCTCGGGCTCACTGTCGGCGGGCTCGGGCTCGCTGTCGGTGAGATTCGGTAAAATTGCCAATTTTGCTCTGGTCTGAATATTTTCTGATCTCATCATATAGGTTTGAATTTGTGATGATTCCAATTAAAAATTGAATAGTAAGATTTATTTTAATATTACAGACTCACTAATTTGTATATAATTAAAATAAAAGACTACTATGGGTTGCCTCCCATAAAGCGCTTGGTTTAACGTCGTCAGCCCGACCTAATTTCAGTTAGTAATCAGGTCGACTAAGCATTAAAACCTCTTTAAAATTTGGTCTTCTACCTTTGAAATATGGTTTTAATCTATGTCCGTTTACCTTAAATCTATGTCCTGTTTTTAGATCTTCAATTTCTATAGTTCCATATGAAAATATTTGAGTTATAGTGAAAGGTCCTAACCATCGAGATTTCAATTTCCCAGGAAATAATTTCAATCTAGTATTATATAGCAAAACTTCTTGTCCCGGTTCAAAATTTCTCTGATTAATCTTCCGATCATGCCATAATTTCATCCTTTCTTTATAAATCCTATCATTATCATATGATTCATTCCTTAATTCTTCTAATTCATTTAATTGCAACAATCTCTTCTCACCAGACTTCTTTCATATTATAATTAAATTCTTTAATCGCCCAATATGCTTTATGTTCTAATTCAATCTGGTAAGTGGCAAGTTTTTCCATATATAAGCTCGTAAGGAGTCATTCCAATCGGAGTTTTATAAGCGATCTTGTATGCTCATAATGCGATGTCTAGTCTTATAGACCGACTCCAATCTATTAGGGTTTACGGACTTTTCTAAAATACGATTAATCTCTCGATTAGAAACTTCAGCTAATCCACTAGTTTGTGGATGATAAGCAGTTGATATCTTATAAATAATATTATATTTTTCTATTAGTTTGTGAATATATTTGTTTCAAAAATGAGTTCCTCCATCAGTGATAATCACTCTCGGCATTCCAAATCTAGTAAAAATATTTTTCATTAAAAATTTTGAAACACTTTTAACATCACACCTAGGTAAAGCTTGCGCTTCAATCCATTTGGAAACCTAATCAACAGCTACTAATATATATGAGTTTCCAAATGAAGGAATAAAAGGTCCCATGAAATCTAATCCCCAAACATCAAAAATTTCAACTTCTAATATAAAATTCAGAGGCATTTCATTTTTTCTTGATATATTTCCTACTCTTTGGCATTTATCGCAGGTTTTTATATATCTGTATACATCTCTAAATAGAGTAGGCCAGTAGAATCTAGATTGTAGAATTTTATGCTCAATTTTATCTGTCCCAAAATGTCCTCCAAAATCAGAATCATGACATTTTTGAATAATTGGTTCAGTTTTTTCATAAAGCACGCATCTTCTAATAATTAGATCCTTGCATTGCTTATATAAGTATGGTTCATCCCAAAAGTATGTTTTAGTATCATGAATAAACTTTTTTTGTTGTTGCATGTACGGCTTATTTTTAGGTTGAGTGTTGTATTTTTGAAAAGAGGTCGCCTACAAAAATTGTCGGCGAATTTTTAATTTAATTTAAATAAATAATTTAAAAAGTAGTATTTGATTTTGAGAATAATTTTAAATTTTAAAATTTTAAGAAATGAAATCAAACTGATCTCACATCCCGAATAGTTTATATAAACGAGCACCGCACCACAAACCGTGTATCTATCCCGAAGAATAGACACTTTGCTTGATGATGGGGCTCGATTAAATAAACTAGGAGATTTGTGACATCCGTTTGGTCTGCGAACCAATTTTATAAGCCGACAAGTTCCCCTGCTTAATATAAATGAATTAAGCAGGGTTTATATTACCTGGGTTCTTAAAGTTCCCTATAAGGGCAAGCCCCTATAGTTAATTACATCTTAAGTGACAGGAATCACTTAAGAAAACTCTCGATAATGATCAGTGGTTTTGCTCTCAAGAATTTCAATGTTTAAGGTTTTCAAACAATTGGATTTTGGAAATTTCAATAGGGAATGGCTCAAATTTGGAACAGTTATTTTCAGGAGTCCAAAAGGAAGAGAAGTAGGAGGAGCTGAGGATCCAAGAAGAATCTTGGCAACTTCCCACACTATCCTATGGTTTGGCTTCAATTTAGAAATTTACTTAATGTTTCCATCCTACCAATTTTAATTAATTAGGACTTATATTTGTATGACATAATCATACAAATAGCCTCAAAGATGTGAGGGTTTATGTCGTACCAAACGACTACCTCGAAGTCCTAAGACCGGTTAGGGCTTAATTTACATAACATGATTTTGCAAATGCCTAACAAAAGGGTTGAGGATTTATGTTGCACTAGGCAAACTACCTCGAAATCCTACGGTTTGGTTGTTTAATTCTAGGAATGTTTAGCTGATGTAGAATTATTTTTCTGACGAAGATGGCCGTGCTGCCCACCGTGCTCCAAGCTCCTTATTGTTGCAGAGGTTTGGTTTTAGAAGTCATAAATCAGGAGATGAGAGAAGTGTTTTGGTTTAGAGAAAATCTCAAAACCCAAGTGTTTTTAATGTTTTAATTAGAACAAATCTTAAAGTTGCTTAAACAGAACCGATTAAGATCCCACGGTTACATCATCCCGGCACAATTATTTTCATCGAATTCACTTAGTTCAGATGAATTTACTAAACTCAACTGAATGAGTTCCACACTTTCATTTAGCCTGTGGGAAATCCCGTTAGCAACACGTGGGTTACATCATCCGAGGTATTCCCGATCATTCAACGAGACGTTTTAATTTAGTTGCAATTGTAGTTTTGTTGTTCTGTTTGTGATTAAATTTTGAGTTGTTTTATATTTCAGAATGTTATGGCGGTGAATTTTATCTTGCAGTGACTTTTAATTTAGTTTTGGTTTCAGTTCAGGGACTACCCTAAAGGTTTTGGTTTTCATGCAACAGTTGTTTATCATGCAAGAAAAGTAAAGTACAGTGCATGTAAGTAATATTGCAATAAAGTAAACCGCAACAAAGTAAAAGCGTACCTGGAGGGTCTTCCCGTCATCCCAAGCTACACTTAAAACATATGTTAAGGCATTTAAATATTTCAATAAGTATCTAGGTAAAGCTAAGGGAGAGGTTTTGGTTGTCTACCAAAGTCCTAATCCTATAGCTAGTCATCTCCTATGACGTCTAGGTTCTTGTGTTTTGCTTTAAGGATAATTTTCTTCATCAAAGAAACAATTAAATTCAATTGTTCTTATAAACATCCTATCATATTGAGGAAGTGCTTAACACTAGTCTTAAACATCTTTTCAATACCTCTAGGATTGTTTTAAGTCCAAGACAATTTAATTATACAAGTGAATTAATCATCCAGGGGTTTAAGTTTTGTTCTCTTGCACAGTGAACTAAGACATTTGAATATCCTATAAGTGAAGTAACACTTCACTTGATACCTCATTTAAGAGTTACAATAATAAGAGCTTTAAAAGGGCAAATCAAATTATTAAGTATTTTAATGATTTAAACTTAATGATTTAATTTTAATTTTGACTTGATTATAAAAAAAATCAGTTTAAGTTTGGAATAGTATTCAAATTATTTTAGATTTAATTTTTAATGATTTAATTTAGGTTTGTTGATAAATGATTTTGATTTAATTTAATTCAATTCAATTTAATTTAATTTTAATTTAATTTAATTTAATTTAATTTAATTTTAATTTATTTTATTTTAATTTTAATTTAATTTAGTTTTAATTTAATTTAATTTAATTTTAATTTTAATTTAATTTAATTTAATTTTAATTTTAATTTAATTTTCAATTTATTTTACTTTTAATTTAATTTAATTTGATTTTAATTTAATTTTAATTTTAATTTAATTGAGATTATTCTTTTAATTTTTTTAATTAAGACTTAAGTATTATTGAAGTGATTTATTTAGGGATTTTTAAATTAAAGAATAAATATCCTCTTAAATAATATCCCTACTTTAATAATTTCAATTTCTATTATTCTCCCAAAATTTCAATTAATTAATTAATTAAAGTTTTATTTTAATTTTTTTTTTGAAATGGTTAGTAGGTTTCTACCCTTAATCATTTAAGTTTCAATCATCCAAAAATCAGTTTAAAATCAAATATTTTACCCTCCCCTTTTGATTAATCCTAAAATTTTAATTAAAGGTTGAAATTTTTAATTACCATATTGCCCTTCAAGCTTAATAATTCTATAACTCACTAAATTAAGCTCAAATGAACTTAAAATTTTTATGTAATCTCACTCACATGTCAATTAAGACATTAGAGGAGAAAATGTGATTTTTTTTTATTTAATTTATTTATGTAATTATATTTAATGGAAAATAGGGGTTTTCAAGGAAAATTCAATAACATGACCAAGGAAATACTTCTGTTCTTGAGAAAATTATGGGATGTTTCTAATGACCAGAGGACCATTTGGGCCAATTTTGGTGATTTTTTGAATTATATTTTATTTATTAGAAATATTTTGAGTTTTAGAGTATTAATTAATTTTAAAATAAAATTAAATTTGAAAAAAGGATTTTATATTTTTCTTAAATCTCTCTGACCTCAAGGAGTCCAGAGAAATAAATTTTATATTTTTCTGATTTTTCTTTGATTTATTAGAATTATTTTAGTGAAAAGGTTGGAAAATACATTTTTTAATATTAAAAATTACATCAATCCTTTAAAATTCAATATCTTATCCTAGGGACTTAAGAAAAATATTTGGTTTGTTCCTAAGTAATTAGAATTCAAAATGTGACATTTTGGTGATTTTCAATATTTTTATGATTTTTATTATTTTTTAATTATTAAAAATATTAAAATAATGATAAAAATCAACTTTTTTAGAAAATTACAATTTTAATTTTCCTAAGTTCCTCTAATATCAGAGAAGCTACAAAACTATTTTTGTGAATTTTTGAAAAGTATTTTGTGAGTTATGAATTTTTAAAGTTTAATTTTACCCATTTTGCTTAAGAGGCTTAATAAACCCATTTGGTTGGGTTAATCAAGTCCAATTGATTTCAAATTTTTATGAGATGTTCCTCTAATCCCAAAGATCAGTGGAGAATTGTTTTTAAGTTAATTTCATGTGTAGTTAACCCTAATTAATTAAAATTCAATTTTGGGTATTTAGACCAATTAGGGTTATTCCAAGTGAATTAACTCAAAATTTATTTTTCCTAGGTTCCTCTGGTCATAAGAAACATCACCAAATTTTCCTAGAATTTATTTCTCAACATGCTAATTATTGGAATTAAAATACTCAAAACAGTAACATGAACTAGGAAAATCAATAACTTCTCATAGGGATGGCCTCTGACCTTGGAACATTCAGGGAATGTTCCCAAGTTTAGAGACTTCAAAAGCCCTATGGTCTCATGCCATGGTGAATTGTCTATGTGCATGAAGAATTGAAATAGTGCAGAGAGTAATTAAATCATTAAAATGAAATTAATTGATTTCTTTTCCACATTATTCTCCTCTGTTCACTGAGCAAGAGGGTATTTTTATTTTATTTTTAGGATTTTTCTACACAAGGTTATGGATTTTCTAAGTTCTGGTAATTAAATAAATCCATAAAATCCTATTTTTCTATTTATCCGAATCGGCGCCGTGTCATCCTTAGCATCTTCGAACAACCACGCGGCGCTTTATGGTTCGGCGCCGCCATCCGACTCAGCGCTCCAGGGGCCCGCGGTTCATGTACCATCACGATGTCCGGCTCGATCCCGACCGTCCGCTCGATACACACTCGATCCGACTGCTCCTGGTCATCGTCTACGACTGGTGTGCACCCGTGACCGTCCACACTAAAACCCTAAGAACTCACTCGATTCTCAACGGATTTTTGTGTTCTTATGCTCTATGGATTTGTCTTGAAGAGTCGAACACATCCATATGGTAAACATGCATTGAAATTGATTCATATCAAATGGAGAATCTCTAGGAGCTCGGGAGGAAGAGAGAGTTCATACCTTTGCTCAGAGAAGTGAAGCTTCTATCTAAGAGTTGTGTCACGTTCGATTGGGTCCAAGCAAGCTCCAGATGAAGTCCCTTGGCCTGGTGAATTGCCTAGGTACAAAAGTGACCACAGCCGATCACAAAGCTTGGAGGCTGGAGCAACCGGGTGGCTCGGAGAGGGGGCTTTCACTGGTAACTTCTCCTCTTGGTCTGGTGAAGGTGTAGGACCAATCAATTTGGAGATTGGCTCACTGTAGTGAAGTGTCCTGTTTTTGGGTGGAATTTGGACTCTGAAATTGAGCTCTGTTAATGGGGATTATGGTAAATGGACACTGGGGATCAATTGCTCTAAGTGTGGAGAGTGGTCTGGGACAATTTTGGCAGAGTTTCAGTAAGTTTGTTTCAGCACCTCCCGCATGGCCGAGAGAGGTGGGGTTTAAATAGAGCTGCCTAGAGGCTCTCCCAGGGGGAGTTAGAGGTTGGAATCAGCTGCTCAGGTGAGGAGAAGAACAGACATGGTGGCCATTGGGCATGGGGCAACTCAGCAGCTGAGAATTCCAAGCTTCGGCTCACATGATGCTCTCAGGTGTGGTGTTTTCCGGGGGCCCAGGTGGCTCGCCGGCAGGCATGGGTCACCCTCAGGGTCAAGAGGTCCAGGGCTGGGGTTTAGTGTAGGGAATTGGCAATGGCCATGTATAAAGTGATTGAATTAAAATGGAATGGGATAAGGGTGTATTTTGGCTAAGTTTGGTCCAATGTATGGATTGGGCTAGGTGCACCTCCCCATGGCTAGTTTGGGCTGAAGAGAAAGTGGTTTAGGTTAGCTTAATTAGTGGGGAATGGTCACCATCCAAGTACAATTAAGTTTAAGCAAGGTTTAGTGGAATCATGGAAGTGGCTAATCCCCTTAAGGGAATATGGAAAGAGCCTCCTCCTCTTGCCATCTTGGGTATGGTGAGGTGTCCAAGGCTCTCATGGCTCCCATGTGGCTCATGCATGGCTTCATGGCTCCATTTGGCTTGGGAAAAGTTAAGTCAACTTTCATGACGAAGGATTTTGTGATTTTTGGTATTTTGGTGAGAGTTGTCATGAGTTTTGATTTGGAATGGTTTGATGATGAATTTGAAAGTTAGGGAAGGCTTTAATTGGAATGGATGATGAAGTGTAGTGTCATGTGGGCATTAGAGTCAAATTTAGGCCTTTGAAATTATTTTAGGAGTGGGCTTTTTAGGAAGGCTTAAGGAAGTGGGCCTTAGGTTTTAAAATACATTTATGGATGGGAATTTTGTAAAAGGATGGGCCAAACAAATGTTGGGTTTTGTTTAGGGATGTGTCATGAGTGATTTGAAGCAAGTTTGAGGTGATTTGGAAATGGATTGGGTCTAATTTGGGTCTCTTTGGTAATAGAGTCCAAATGGGTCAAAATGAGCTATGTTAGGAGAAAGTTCGGCTAATGTTGAAATTGATGTAAAATTAATGTTGGAAAATGTTTATGGGTTGTTACAAATAGGTTTAAACTTTGGTTGGGTTTTGATTTTGGGATTTGGGCCCATTTGGGTTAGGTTTGGGTGTAGGCCCATTTAAGGAATTTTGGGTTTGGGTTGAAATTGAGTAAGGTTTGGGTCCAAATTTTGAGTAAATCATGCTATTGTTTTGTTTGTGGGGATGCTAGGAAGGTTTTAGAAAAGATTTGGGTCAAATTGGGATTGAATTGGGTTGGTTTGAGCTAGGTTTAGGTCATGGGTCAAAATTGGGCCTTAAACTTTTAAAATAAAATTTGATTCAAATGTTAATCAAATTGGGCTTGAATTTGGTATAGATTGATATTGGGGATATTGAATTGAAGTTTAGAACTGAATTGGACCAAAATTAAGACCAATTGGGGTGATTTGGTTTGACATTGGGTTCATTTGGGTTTAAAATGGGCTAAATTAGGGGTTTTGGTAAAAGTGGGGTAAATTGAAAAAAATGGCCCATGGTGTAGTTGGACAAAATGAAATTGGTAATATTTGGGATTTTCTGGAATTTTGTGGGAATTTTTGGAATTTTTAGATTTTTGGGTTAAAAAAGGGTATTTTGGGTATTTGGAGGTTATTGGGGGTATTTTTAGAAATTTTGGTATTTTTCACTGGAGATGGTCAATTTGAGTGGGGGGAAAATTTTTAGGATTGATTCTGAGGACTTTTGGGCAATTTAGGTGATTTTACAAATTTTGGGTAATTCTAAGGGCATTTGGTAGGTTTGATGGGTGTAGGGGTCCCGGCGGTCAAAAATTGAAATCTTGAAAAAATGAAGATTGATCAAATTTGAGTAAAGCGGAATCACTTTGGTTGAGCCATGAAGTCATATTAAGCCTATATGAGCCATGAGAGGACTCATTGGAGGCATTCACTATGTTGTTCCTAACCCTGTTAGCCACGGGCTTAGGGGTTAAGGTCCATCCATATGAATTACCTACATGAGTCAGGGAGTCAAGTTGGGTATAGGTGTGGTTTTAGGATTTGGATTGTGTGTGTGAGAGTGTAGAGTATGAGTGTAGTGAGTGTGTAAGTCAACCCTCACTGGACCGGGCCACCTGGGGTAGTCCTAAGGCCAAAGAGTCCTATAGGGAACTGATCCTTTAAACCTTCACATTTGATTTCAACCCTCTAGGTGATTAGGGGTCTACAATCAAGCTTGTGGGGTTTGCAGGAAGTTAAGAGGTGTTTGAACTTTTAAAGTGTGGGTTCCACTTCTAGTCCTCTAAGATAGTCAAAGGAAAAGCCTAAGGCTAGATCCTAAGTACTAAAGAGAGAAGAGAAGACCTCATCAAAAATGAGATCAACAAATGGACCCCCAATAGGTGTGGTGTGCTAATCAAGCACACCGCGCGTATTGGCGTTGACCGAAAAGATCAACAAAACCAACACAGATGTCCAAGTGACAAACTTAGGACGAAGTAGAAGAATTTTCGCTAGGGAGTATCAGGTATGTTTCCAAGACCGGAGATTCCTTAACTCTCGCTGGGGAATGGAAAAGGAGGTGAACTCCACATCACAAGATCTGGGGAATTCAATTTAGATTTCATTTCATTTCATGTTCAAGTTTTGATGTGTGAGTTTAGATTTTAGCTTGAGTTTTAATTTAGATTGAAGTTTGGTTTAAAATCAATTTGAGGAAATTTAGATTTGAAACGAGAATTGAAACCTAGGTTCCAATCTCGGGATTGCAAAGAAAACTGGAATTTAGGTACCAGCCTCGGAATGAGAATCAGAGTTTAAGTGTCGATTGAAAAGGATGAGAATCAGAATTTAGGTACTGATCTCGAAAGTTTAAACGGAGCTGGAATTGAAATTTAAGTTATTAATCCTGAGAGAGAATCTAAATTTAAGTATCGTTCTCGAAAGATGAGCAGAATTTAGGTAATGTCCCCGAAAGAGAACTGGAATTTAGGTATCAGTCTCGAAAGTTGAGAATTGAAATTTAGGTATCAATTCGGATGAGAATCGAAATTTAGGTATCGATCTCGGAATGAGAACTGGAATTTAGGTACCAGTCTCGGAAATTTTGAATTGAAATTTAGGTATCAATTTGGATGAGAATCAAAATTTAGGTATCGATCTCGGAATGAGAACTGGAATTTAGGTACCAGTCTCGAAAATTTAGAATTGAAATTTAGGTATCAATTCGAAAGAGAATCGAAATTTAGGTATCGATCTCGAAAGGAGAGTCGGAATTTAGGTACCGACCTCGAAATGAGAACTGGAATTTAGGTACCAGTCTCGGAAGTTTAGAATGTAAATTTAGGTATTAATTCGAAAGAGAATTGAAATTTAGGTATCGATCTCGAAAGGAGAGTAGGAATTTAGGTAACGACCTCGAAATGAGAACTGGAATTTAGGTACCAGTCTTAGAAGTTTAGAATTGAAATTTAGGTATCAATTCGAAAGAGAATCGAAATTTAGGTATTGATCTCGAAAGGAGAGTCGGAATTTAGGTACCGACCTCGAAATGAGAACTGAAATTTAGGTACCAGTCTCGGAAGTTTAGAATTGAAATTTAGGTATCAATTCGAAAGAGAATCAAAATTTAGGTATCGATCTCGAAAGGAGAGTCGAAATTTAGGTACCGACCTCGAAATGAGAACTGGAATTTAGGTACCAGTCTTGGAAGTTTAGAATTGAAATTTAGGTATCAATTCGAAAGAGAATCGAAATTTAGGTATCGATCTCGAAAGGAGAGTCAGAATTTAGTTACCGACCTCAAAATGAGAACTGGAATTTAGGTACCAGTCTCAGAAGTTTAGAACTGAAATTTAGGTATCAATTTGAAAGAGAATCAAAATTTAGGTATCGATCTCGAAAGGAGAGTCGGAATTTAGGTACCGACCTCGAAATGAGAACTAGAATTTAAGTACCAGTCTCGGAAGTTTAGAATTGAAATTTAGGTATTAATTCGAAAGAGAATAGAAATTTAGGTATCGATCTCAAAAGGAGAGTCGGAATTTAGGTACCGACCTCGAAATGAGAACTGGAATTTAGGTACCAGTCTCAGAAGTTTAGAATTGAAATTTAGGAATCAATTCGAAAGAGAATCGAAATTTAGGTATCGATCTCGAAAGGAGAGTCAGAATTTAGGTACCGACCTCGAAATGAGAACTGGAATTTAGGTACCAATCTCGGAAGTTTAGAATTGAAATTTAGGTATCAATTCGAAAGAGAATCAAAATTTAGGTATCGATCTCGAAAGGAGAGTCGGAATTTAGGTACCGACCTCGAAATGAGAACTGGAATTTAGGTACCGATCTCGAAGTTTAGAATTGAAATTTAGGTATCAATTCGAAAGAGAATCGAAATTTAGGTATCGATCTCTAAAGGAGAGTCGAATTTAGGTACCGACCTCGAAATGAGAAGCTGGAATTTAGGTACCGATCTCGAAGTTTAGAATTGAAATTTAGGTATCAATTTGAAAGAGAATCAAAATTTAGGTATCGATCTCGAAAGGAGAGTCGGAATTTAGGTACCGACCTCGAAATGAGAACTGGAATTTAGATACCAGTCTCAGAAGTTTAGAATTGAAATTTAGGTATCAATTCGAAAGAGAATCAAAATTTAGGTATCGATCTCGAAAGGAGAGTCGGAATTTAGGTACCGACCTCGAAATGAGAACTAAAATTTAGGTACCAGTCTCGGAAGTTTAGAATTGAAATTTAGGTATCAATTCGAAAGAGAATCGAAATTTAGGTATCAATCTCGAAAGGAGAGTTAGAATTTAGGTACCGACCTCGAAATGAGAACTAGAATTTAGGTACCAATCTCGGAAATTGTAATGTATGAAGAAGGACCCAATCTCATGCCATCAGAACCAAATCGAACAAAGTTCGTGGCTCTGTGTCAATAGACCTAGTCAATCTCCATACAAGAGGGAAGGAAGATCATAGAAAGTCAAAAGGGTTTCGATGTGACGAAAAGGGTGTAGGATTTTTTTGAAATTTGAATTGTGAGTTTTCCGTGATGGAGAACCATCCCGAAAGAGGGTTTCAAAGTAGTATTAAGTAGATTTTGATCTGAGGAAGAATTGAAGGATTTGAAAGAGATAGATTGAGATTGTAATTCCATTTGAGATTCATTTTTCATTTTGTTTGTTCTTTAATGATCCAATTTTATTTTTTGTTGTTTATTTAATGTTCACGTGAATTTTATTTGGTGTTCATGTGGATTTGAAGTTCTTTTGAATATTTAGATTTCTATGAAAGTTTCTTATTTATTTATCTTTTCTTTTTTGTTCTTCGTTCAAAGTTCGTTTAACTCTAATGGCGTTTCCCAGTCAATTTGCACAAAAAGAGGTGAAGGAAAAATGAGACATGGTCACTTTCATTCCAATCTTGTTGAAGATATATCATACAACTCGATCTGAAATATTTCTCACACAATCCATGACTCAAAATGAACTATGTATGATTCTTGTTGATCCATCCAAAAAGTATCTGTTAAAAAATCCATGTCTGAATAATGAGATACACGGTCAATAACATCACCTTCCAAGCCGTCCTTGGCAGGAGTGCCGCATGGATGTGCATTGGAGGTGTGCTATTTCCCGTGTAACTCATTGCTCATAGGGCTGGAGACTCTCCAATTCTGGATCTGGCTGGAAGTGGTAAGACACCTTTCTGTCGTCCATCCTTCTAAAAGTGACGGAGATTCGCTCCACTAGTACTCCCGGTATACAATGTTTTGAGATGTCTGCTCCATTTCCTTGTAATATCATGACGGAACCTACCGAAAGTGGTATCTCCACCGGCCCTCGGAATTTACCCGGGCCTGCTATTCGGATGTCAGATCCGAACATGATATTGCATTGGTTGACGAATGAAACTGTGCAGAAAGGTCTGACAAAGTCATGGTGGTCTATGTGTGGAGGTATGCGGTCGCCCTTCCGATAAATATTGATGATGCAAGCTGTGGGTATGCGGTCTGTCGCGATACCCTCCACGTTATCATTCTTTTCACCATTCTTTTAATTATCCTCGGCATTGGATCCACCTCACCGTGACGGAGTATCCCTGGTGGATTTCCTTTTTGTCCTCTGTGAAGTTATAGCAACATTCGCATTGTATTGTGACTATTCCTTTCCCTGGCATCCATTTCTGGGGTTCCGAATAGGTCTTTTCTCTCAGACGGACTACTCGACCCATTTTCTGAAGTTCTAAGATGCAATCCATAATCTGCTGTTGCTCGTACTCTGAGAATACACTCGTGTGTAACTCGAGGCCTTCCAAAATATTGATTCTTTTGCCTCTAATCCTTTCAAAGTATTCGAAAGTCTTCTTCTCAACATTCTACATTCTTTCTAGTTCATATTCTGGGATGATCTGCATGTGACGAGGCCTAGTAACGTATTGCGGGATGTATGGCTCAATCCCGTCACGTTCTCCTGCATACCTTGGCTCCTCGAGGATTGTCTCTGTCGGAACATCCTCCGGGGTTGCTTCCGCAACAAGGTTCTTCAGATATGGTATCTCTGTCCGGCGTCGAGGCAATCTCTCTGCCTCTGATCTTCTCAGAGTTCCCCTTATCCTTTCTGTT
Organism: Papilionanthe hookeriana x Papilionanthe teres; assembly: GCA_022702705.1. Classification (NCBI taxonomy): domain Eukaryota; kingdom Viridiplantae; phylum Streptophyta; class Magnoliopsida; order Asparagales; family Orchidaceae; genus Papilionanthe; species Papilionanthe hookeriana x Papilionanthe teres. Next base: position 155,338,606 of record CM040424.1, read on the forward strand.
ATTCTCGGAGCTTGTTCTCTCTTTTCAGGTTCCTAATGAACCGGTATCTTTGAAATGTGTGTGTCAGCGAAGGAGGCTATTTCCTCGTGTTGATCTGCTGCTAGTTTAGTCAACATCTTGTGGATACGGTGATTATTATTCCTTCTTTGAGTAGCAGTGAGCGTAGCTCTCATTACTCCTTGAATTTCTGAGGGCGCGGCGCTGACGAGCCTGCCCTCTGCCATGGCAACTACTGACTTGATTTTCTTGCTTTCCTCGGTGTTTGTCTTCCTTTTCTTGTTGCTGGATTGGTGGCTTGGGCCACCCATCTTCAACACTGTCTGGCTATGAAGCTCTTCTCGTTCCTCTGGGACCCAATCATTTTCTTCATACTGTAGGTTGGTCGGTGTGAAGTCAGAATCAATTTCTATCACTGCTCCATCCTTCACCCTCTTTTCATCGAGTGCGAGACTCACGCCATTTTTAAAGTTTAGGACCAACCGCCCGTTCGACATTTCCCTGCGAAGAAGACAGGAAAGGATCAGGGGATGTACTAAGAACAAGAACATTACGAAAAAAATTTATCACTGGAGATTCTTATTCACTTATTTTAATTTAAAGGAAGGTAGGAAAAGATGAGGAAAGACCAGGAACAAGATTTGATTTGAAAGGAAGGGTAAAACTTATTATGATTTCACATATTTCATTTTTAGCACATATTATTTTTTTTTAATGATTTTTCTTTTTTCATCCATTTTTATGTTTTTGGGTTCGGACCCAGTCACAAAGTGATTGCTTCACCCGTGTTTCTAGGGGTAAAACTCTATTTTAGAGGCCACCATTCGAAACATCAGGTTGCGTAATACTTCTTTAAATACCGTCCATTGATTGGAAGCATTTGTCGTTCTCCTTGGCAATTCACAAGTTGGTAGGAGCCTCCAGAGTAGACTGCCTCGACCACAAACGGCCTTTCCCAAGTCAGTTCAAATTTGCCTCCTATCTTGCGATGTGCAAGAATAGGTCTTCTGAGAACAAGAACTAAGTCACCAACTTTGAATGTTCTTGGGCGGACCAGTTTATCATGGGCCTGGATCATCTTAGCTTGGTACAGTTCCAAATTTTGTTGCGCTGTAAGTCTTTTCCCTTCCAAGTTCTCCAGTTCTTCCAGTTGTAATCTGGCATTTTCTTCTGTAGTAATTTTGTTTGAAACTGCAATCCTAAGTGATGGAAGCTGAACCTCCAAAGTTAAAACTGCCTCGGACCCATACACTAAAGTGTAAGGCGTAGACTGAGTAGGAGTCCTAAAAGTTATCCTGTAGGCCCATAAGGCTTCTAACAACTTCTCGTGTCAATTTCTCTTGTTGTCGTCCAAAGTATTCTTTAAAATCTGAACGAAAATTTTATTAAAAGCCTTGGCTAAGCTGTTTGCTCTTGGGTAGTAGATTGTTGAGTATCGCCAATCGATTCCATGTCTTCTAACAAAATTGTTGATTTTTGTGCTTCTGAATGAGGACCCATTATCTGAAATGATTCTGCGCGGTACTTTAAAACTGTAGACAACTTGATTCTTGAAAAATTGCAGCACGTGGTGTGCCTTTACTTCTCTGAGTGGAACTAGCACGCCCATTTAGAAAAGTAGTCTGTAGCTGCAAGGATGAAGCGATGTCCTCTTGAAGAAGGCGGTTCTATTGTACCCACTATATCTATGCACCAACACTCAAATGGCCACGACGCAATTGTCGGATGCAGCACATTTGGAGGTTGGTGTAGAACCACTCCGTGCACTTGGCACTGGTGACAGCTCTTGGCTACTTTCATACAGTCGGTCATCATTGAGGGCCAGTAGTACCCTAGTCTCTTAATTTTCATTTTCATTTTCGGACCCGACTGATGAGCACCACAAAGTCCTGAATGTACTTCTTTGACAATTTCATGAGCCCCGGACCCGCTCAGGCATCTTAACCACATCTGATCAAAAGACCTTCTGTACAATGTATTGTTTATTAGTGCGTAAGACAGTTCTTTTCTTGATTTGATGGGCTAAAGACTTATCGTCCGGTAATTTACACTGTTCTTTGGTGACTATTAGCGGTTGACGCCGATCTTACGTGTTTTTCGTCACTTGCTGCAATCGGATTCCTCTGCTTTTCCGATTCCTATATCATATCCATGTCGAGCTGTGATAGGACCTGTCGTCCTTGAACTAACACTTCAACTGACTCATCTTGTAAGAAGGCAAATTCTTTTGCAAGGAGAGCTAGCGCATCCGTGAGAGTATTTTCTCTTCTGGGGATCTTGTAGATTGTTACATTCAGAATTTGTTCCAACAGTTTCATGGCATACTGAAAGTATTGCTCGAGTCTTGGCTTTAAAATTCTGTATTGTCCGGCGACTTGTTGGATGATCAACTGAGAATCTCCGTAGATGTTGATGTCTGTTATTCCCATTTGAATGGTATGTTCTAGTCCTGTTATGAGGGCCTCGTATTCTGCCTCGTTGTTTGTGCATGGCTCTGTTAAATGGTAGGAGTATCTTAACATCCCCCGCTCGGGTGTTATAAAGATTAGTCTGATTCCTGCCTTACCGGGCACTATCGTTTGCAATTCTTTGTCTTTCTGTGCTGAGGACGCTCCGTCGAAGTATTGTTCCCAATGTCGATCATCAGTGTCTTCTAGGCTCATTATCTGCTCGTCAGGCAAATCGTCGTCGAGAGGCGAATCTGCCGGTAAAGGGTGTGCTGCAAGGAAGTCAGCTAGCACTTGTCCCTTTACGGCACGGAGAGGAACGAAAGTTATGTCAAATTGCAATAGTATCATTGACCACTCGGCAAGTACGCAAAAAGTGTTGGACGAGTCATCAAATATTGCAACGGATTAACTTTCGAGATCGAGTTGACCTTATGAGAGAGAATGTAATGCTCGAGTTTACGTGCGGCGAAGATCGGGGCCAAACAATGCTTCTCGATTGGAGGATACTTTACTTCCATCGGAATCGGACGACGGGTTAAGTAGTAGAGAGCATTTTCTTTTCCCTCATCATTGACCTGGGCTAGCAGGGCTCCAAGGGAGTCGCCTAGAGCCGCGGTATAAAGTATCAACGGTCTACCCGAGACTGGGGCTGCTAAGATAGGAGGTGTCATTAAATATTGCTTAATGTCCTCGAAGGCCCGTTGGAATTTATCTTCCCAAACGAATTTGGCGTCCTTTTTAACTAATGCCGAGAAGGGCTGACACCTACCTGACAAGTTCGAGATAAAGCGTCGAAGATATGCCAGCTTCCCTTGAAAGGATTGTAGCTATTTTAAGATTTTGGGAGGCGGCATCTCTAAGATAGCTTTAATCTTTTCCGGATCAATTTTGATTCCGCGATGTCGGACAACAAATCCTAAGAATTTCCCGGAGGTGACGCCGAAGGCGCATTTTAAGGGATTCATCTTAAGGTTGTATTGCCTTAGTCGCTCGAAAATAATTCTCAAATCATACAGGTGATCTTCCTTCAGTTTGCTTTTGATGACCACATCATCCACGTAGCACTCAACTTGGTTGTGAATGAGATCATCAAAAATCTTTGTCATCACTCTTTGATATGTTGCTCCTGCGTTCTTTAGTCCAAATGGCATTACTGTGTAGCAATATACTTCGATCGGCATTCTGAAAGCTGTGAGCTTTTCGTCTTCTGGTGCCATCTTTATCTGGTTGTATCCTGATGATCCATCCATGAATGAAAATATTTCATGTGTTGAAGCAATGTCGATCATCAGTTCTAGGATTGGTAGTGGAAATTCATCCTTTGGACATGCTTTATTTAAATCCTTGAAGTCTACGCAGATTCTGATCTGACCATTTTTCTTTCTAACTTGTACCACGTTGGCTAACCAAGTAGGGTATTGTTCTTCACGGAAAAATTTAGCGTCGATTAGCTTCTTAACTTCGGCTATTACTTGTTACTCAATTTCTAGACGCATTCTCCTGGAAGCTTGTCAGACTGGAACAGAAGTAGGGTCTACTCCTAACTTGTGAACTGTGGCTTCTAGAGCTAATCCTGGCATTTCATCGTAACTCCAAGCAAAACAGTCCTTAAATTCCATTAATAACTTGATCATTTCCTCAGAATCTTCTTTATTGAGTAAGGAGCTAACAAAGGTTGGCCTAGGCTCTTTGCCAGTACCTAAGTTAACTTCTGTTAACTCGTCTATTGTGGATTTGATTTCTTCTTCAAACTCTGTTGGAGCATCTCCAATTTGCAGATCTTTAAGATTTTTTGTAGTTTCCAAGCACTCTTCATTAGGTTCGCAAGTGATAGCCAAGCAAAATTCCACATCGTCAATTGAACCTATCGTGACGAATCCGAGACCATGTTTTGAATTGGGAGGCTGACTGCTTTGTTCCATAGTCTTTCAAAATGTTGTGACTGACCCTTTGTCCATTGTCGAGGTAGGACACCACGTTGAATTAAATTTTGAACACAGGGAGAGTACCACTCAAAAGGTAATTCCATTAATTCGGAAGAAGTGACATCTTCAAATTGTACACCCATTTCATTATTGGAAGAAGAAGTACCACGGTAAAATTTGATTGGTTTAGCACCACCGCCATGCACTTCCTTGACCACCATACCCTCGATCTTATTAGGTCGGATCGGGGTCAGGGCCATAGTGTGTACATGGTAGTTAATCTTCTCGTACATTGATTTATATTCTTCATTCTTTTCATCGTCGAGGGAGATCTTGAATTGTGGTTTCTTCTGGATTATTGTAGCTGCTTCTTTCTTGACTTCTTCTTCTCCCTCAGAGCTGTTCTCCCAATCAACACTGATGAAGGGTTTCTTCTGTCCAATCGTCCCAACCTCTCTTCCATGACCTCGTCCCCGGCCTCGACCTCGGATGTGAGTTCTGGAGAAACCTTCACCATCTCGCTGTAAGGGAGTGGTGAGTGACTGTTGGACTAGAACTTCAGGCTCTTCGTCGTTTTGAACTTCTTTTGCTTCGTTGGGCATGGTATTTCTGGAGAAGATTGTTTTATTTAGAGGCGCGTAGTAGGCTGCATCTTCATGAATTCCAATTTCATGTACAGAGAACGGTTGCAAGTCAGCTTTAATGCACTATTCTCCTCCATCGTAGTATTTTATGCACTGATGCAGAGACGACGGTACCATCCGGTTCTCATGTATCCACGGTCGGCCCAGTAGTGCGTTGAACGATGTTTCAGAATCAATTATATGGAATTTTGCGGTTGTCTTTGCTAAATCACCGGTCTTCATCAACAGCGTTATTGATCTGAGGGCTCTTTCTCCTTTCTGGTTGAATCCTCTTAGTAACATCTTGTCCGCTTCAAGCTCACGAACATCAATTTCCAAGTATGCTAACGTCCGAAGATTCATTATGTTGATTGACGCTCCTGGATCCAACAATACTCTAGAGAGCGTAAACTTTCTGATTGTGACTGAAATGTACAACGGTCGGTTGTGATCGAGTCATCCCAAGTAGTAGATCCTTCGTCCAGTGAAAGTAACACCTCGCTTGTTCCTTTAATGAGCAAACCTCGTCTAAGGAATCTCCGGCCATCTGAGCTAAACAAATCTCTGGATCAAGTAAGGCCTTGATCAGAGCTTCCCTCATCTCTTTTGATAAGATGAGAGCGTCGTAGATGCTCAGTTTGGCTGGTAGTTTCCTAAAATGGGCTAGCACGTTATAGTCCACTTTGTTACCATGTGTTTCAATTTCTTCCCGAATGGGCAATTCTTCCGTTGGGGTTGATTCTTCTCGAACAACCACACGCTTTCCTTTGTCTTTTGGACCCATTCTCGGAGGTAGAACCCTTCCGCTCCTTAAGTTGACTTCTATGATTTCTTCCGAATCTGGCACTGACTTTACTGGTGTCTCCTTTTGAATCGGCATGACAAGTTCTTATAGAGTCGCTTCGGAATCTGAAAGCTCTAACTCTATTGTGATTAGAGCTCCTTGAAATTCACAAACAAATTCATTGCTTGTTGAACTTTCGTAGCCTTCTTGGTGAATGTCTTCTTTATCAATGTGATTGTCAAGGTTGTGTATGATTTGAGAATTGTTATTTGTATCAGAATCGAGATCCAGATTAGATTGGTTGTCGTTAGTTGCGTAATCGTTAGAAATAGTCAAAACGTAGCCAACGCCATAACTCTTATCATTATAAGATCCAGCCAGAGCGAGCAAATAATCATACAGAGTCAGAGGTTCGAGGAATTTTTCCCCCGAATCGGAAACAACCATCCTAGGATAAGCAGCCCCTAGTCTAGCCTTAAGAGCCTTGCTCTTTTCTTCTTCTACGATCTCCTTCTTTTCTATGATCTTTTCTTCCTGAGGTGGTGTTGACCTCGTTTTTGATGAGGTCTTCTCTTCTTCTTTTAGTACTTAGGATCTAGCCTTAGGCTTTTCCTTTGACTATCCTAGAGGACTAGAATTGGGACCCACCACTTAGAAATTCCAACCACTTCTTAACTCCCTGCAAACTCTACAAATTTAATTGTAGACCCCTAATCACCTAGAGGGTTGAAATCAAATGTGGAAGTTTAAAGGATAAGTTCCTATAGGACTCTTTGGCCTTAAGGACTGCCCTGGGTGGCCTGGTCTGGTGAAGGGCTGACTTACACACACACTACACTCATACACTACACTTTCACACACCTCCTAAAACACACCAATACGCAACTTGACCTCCTGACTCATGTAGGTGATTCACATGGATGGTCCTTAACCCATAAGCCCTTGGCTAAGAGGGTTAGGAACAACATAGTAAATGCCTCAAATGAGTCCCTTCATGGATCATGTGGGCTTGATATGGCTTCATGGCTCAACCAAAATGATTTCATTCCATTCACATTTACCCAATCTTCAATTTTCCAAATTTTCAATTTTTGACCCCCGGGACCCTACACCCAATTAACCTACCCAAAGCCCTTGAAACTACCCAAAATTTGCAAAATCACCTAAATTACCCAAAATTCCTCTAAATCAATCCCAAGCATTCCCACATTACTCAAATTGATCATCCATACCCAAAAATACCAAAAATTCCAAAAATACCTCCCAATACCCTCCAAATACCCAAAATACCCCTCTTGACCCAAAAATCCAAAAATTCAGAAAATTCCCAGAAAAATTCAGAAAATCCTAAATATTTCCAATTTCATTTTGTTCAACTACACCATGGGCCAATTTTGTCAATTTTACCCCACTTTTGTCAAAACCCCCAATTTGACCCATTTTTAACCCAAAGTGAACCCAATGTCAAACCAAACCTATCCAATTGACCCAAATTCTGGTCCAATTCAATTCTAAACTTCAATTTATCATTCCCAACACCAATCTAGACTAAATCCAAGTCCAATTTGATTGACATTTGGATCCAATTTCACATTTGGCCTTAAAGCCCAATTTGGACCCATGACCCAAACCTAACCCAAACTCACCCAATTCAACTCCAATTAACCCCAAATATTTTCTAAACCTTCCTTAACATCCCTAAAAACAAAACATTAACATGATTTACACAAAATTTAGACCCAAACCCCACTCAAATTCAACCCAAAGCCAAAAAACCCAATTTTGACCTAAACCCAAACCTAACCCAAATAAGCCCAAACCCCAAAATCAAAACCCAACCAAAGCCAAAACCTCTTTGAAACACTCCCATAAACATTTCTCAACATTTATTTTACATCAATTTCAACCCTAGCCCAACATTGGCCCAAGTTAGCCCAATTTGACCTACATTGGCCCATTTACCAAAGAGCCCCAAATCCAACCCAATTCAAACCCAAATCACTCCAAACTCATTTCAAATCACTCATGACATATCCCTAAACCAAACCCAACAATTATTTGGCCCAAACTTCTACAAAATTCCCATCCATGAATTCATTCTTAAACTTAAAAGCGCACTTACATGAAACCTTCCTAAAGCCCATCTCCACCAAAATCTAAAGGGCCAAAATCAATCCAAAACCCATATGACAATTGCTCTACACCATATTTTCAATTAAATCAATCCCTAAGTTTCAAAACTCATCATGAAGCCATTCCAAATTAAGCCCCATACAAATTCCCATCAAAATACCAAAATTTTCTTAAACTCATTTCCATGAAATTGACTTAACTTTTCCCGAAGCCAAAGATGAGCCATGAAGCCATGCATGAGCCACATGGAAGCCATGAGAGCCTCTTTACATGTCACCATGCCACATTGGGTAAGAGGAGAGAGCTTTCCTTAATTCCTAAAAGTCTTTAACCTCACCCATGATACCCTTAACCAAGATTTAATCCAAATATTCTTGGATAAGGACATCACCACCTTTTGACCAGCTAGCCTAACTCGATTTTCTCAGCCCGAGGCTAGCCATGGGAAGGTGAACCCGGCCCAAACAAATGGGTTGACCAAACCTAGCCAAGATTAGCCATATCCCCATGCCATTTTGATCCAAGTTCTTTACACATGTCCATGCTCGATTGATCGCACTCATGCCAAGCCACGACCCCACTAGCCAAGATGGTGACTGAGATCGGCCGGCCAGCCACCAGGCCACCGGAAAACGCCATGCCCGAGAGCTCACATGTGAGCCCAACATTGGAATTCTCCCTTGCTGAGCTGCCCCATGCCCAATGGCCACCATGGCTGTTCCTCCCATGCCCAGAGCAGCCGATCCCTACCCTTGGCCATCCCTGTGAGGCTCTATTTAAACCCAACCCCCTCACGGCCATGGGGGAGAGTTACACAAACCTTGCCGAAACTCTGCCAAAATTGTTCCGAGCCCTACTCCATACTTAGAGCGGTTGATCCCCGGTGTCAATTTGCCCTAATCCCCACCAACGAACCTAATTTCTCGACTGAAATTTCACCCAAAAACCGGGACACTTTGCCACGGTGAGCCGATCCTCGAATTGAGCGGCCCTACACCTTCACTAGACCAAGAGGAGAAGTTTCCCACTGAAAGCCCCATCTCCAAGCCACCCGGTTGTTCCGGCCTCCAAGCTTTGTGATCGGTTGTGGTCGATTTCATAGCTAGGCGATTCACCAGACCAGGAGACTTCATCTGGAGCTTGCTGGGACGCAATCGAAGGTGACACAACCCTCAGATTGAAGCCACACTTCTCTGAGCAAAGGTATGAGCTAATTCGTTATCCCGAGCTTCTAGAGATTCTCCATTTCAGATACTTTAATTTCAATACATGATCACCGTATAGATGTATTCGTTTCTTCAAGACGAATCCATAGAGCATAAGAACACGAAAATCCATTGAGAAATGAGTGAGTTCTTAGGGTTTTAGTGTGGACGGCTCTCGGGTGAGGACACTTGGGGACGATGAACGGATGCCGTTCATTCCATACACGCGCGGACGGACGGCCAGGATCGCATCGGATGAGGAGACGGAACGATACAGCGGGCCCCTGAAGTGCTGAGTCGGATGGCGGCGTCGAATCAGAAAGCGCCACGCGGCACTTCGGAGATGTTAAGGTTGACGCGGTGCCGACTCGGATAAATAGAAAAATAGGGATTTTCTGATTTATTTAATTCCCTAAACTTCAAAAATCCATAACTTTGTGTAGAAAAATCAGAAAAATAAAATAAAAATACCCTCTTGCTCGATGAATAGAGGAGAAAAATGTGGAAAAGAAATCATTTAATTTCATCAAGTATTTTATTTTTAATGATTTATTTACCCTACTGCATTGTTTTAATTCTCCATGCATATAGGAAATTCACCATGGCATGAGACCATAGGGCATTTGAAGCCTCCGAATTTGGGAACATTCCCTGAATTTTCCAAAGTCGAGGCCATCCCTATGAGAAGTTATTGATTTTTCAAATTCATGTTACAGTTTTGAGTATTTTAAATCCAATAATTAGCATGTTGTAAAATAAACTAGGAAAATTTGGTGATGTTTCTTATGACCAGAGGACCCTAGGAAAAATAGGTTTTGAATTAATTCACTTAGAATAACCCTAATTGGCTTAAACACCCAAAATAGGTCCTTAATTAATTAGAGCTAGTCATACATCAAATTGACTTGAAATCAATTCTCCACTGACCTTTAGGATCAGAGGAACCCACCATAAAAATTTGAAGTCGATTGGACTTGGTTAGCCCTACTAAATGGGTTGATTAAGCCATTTAGTTAATTTGAACTTTAAAAATTCATAACTTTCAAAATACTTTTCAAAAATTCACCAAATTGGTTTTGGAGCCTCTTTGATATTAGGGAATTTAAGAAAATTAAAATTTCAATTTTCTAAAAAAGTTGATTTTTTGTATTATTTTAATATTTTAATAATTAAAAAATAATAAAAATCACAAAAATAATAAAATTCACCAAAATGTCACATTTTGAATTTTAATCACTTAGTAACAAACCCCATATTTTTCTTAGGTCTATTTGATGAGATATTAAATTTTAAAGCCCTAAGGTAATTTTAAAATTAAAAAAATGTATTTTTTTAGCATTTCTACTAAAATAATTCTAATAAATAGAAGAAAAATCAGAAAATTATAAAGATTGATTATCTGATTTCCTTGATATCAGAGAGATTTTTGAAAAATATAAAATTCATTTTTCAACCTTTATTTTATTTTTAAATTAATTAATACTCCAAAACTTAAAATAATTATAATAAAAAGAATATAATTCAAAAAATCACCAAAATTGGTCCAAGTGGTTCTCTGGTCATTAGGAATGTCCCATAATTTTATTAAGGACAGAAACTTTCCCTTGGTCATATTATTAAATTTTCCTTGGAAATCTCTATTTTCCACCAAAAATAATTACATAAATAAATTAAATATAGAAAAAATCACATTTTCTCCTCTCATGTCTTTATTGGCATATGAGTAAAGTCACATAAAAATTTCAAGTTCATTTAAGCTCAATTTAGTGAGTTATGAAATTATTAAGCTTGAAGGGCAAAATGGTAATTAAAATTTTAACCCTTAATTAAAATTTTAGGCTTAATAAAATTAAAAAGTAAAATATTTGATCTTAATCTGATTTGGATGATTGAAATTTAAATAATTAAGGGATAGAAACCTATTAAACAATTTAAAAATAATTAAAATGAACTTTAATTGAATAATTGATTAAATTTGGAAGAATAATAAAATTGGAATTATTAAAATAGGGATATTATTAGGAAGAGATTTGTTCTTTAATCTAAGGATCCCTAAATTAATCATCTCAAAAATATTTAATTCCTAATTAAAATGATAATTCAAATTTAAGATTTAAAATGTTAAAAGACTTAACCATTAAATTAAATTAAAGTTAAATTATTAAACACTTTTAAATTTTCAATTAAGATTAAAAATAAAATTAAATTAAAATTCAAATTAAATTAAAACATATTAAATTAAATCAAATTAATTTAAATCAAATTAAATTAAAATTAAAATTAAATTAAAATCAAATTAAATTAAATTAAATTAAAATTAAAAATAAAAATAAATTAAAATTTAAATTAATTTAAATTAAATTAAATTAAATTAAATTAAATCAAATTAAATTAAATTAAAGGAAATTAAATCAAATTAAATTAAATCAAGTTAAATTAAATTAAATCATATCAAATCAAACTAAATTGAATTAAATTAAATTAGATAATGGAATCAAGTTAAAATTAAATCAAATTAACTTAAATTAAAATTAAAATTAAACCAAATTAAATTAAATTAAATTAAAGTTAAATTAAATTGAATTAAAAAATAACATCACCTAAGACATAAAGAAATTCAAAATAAAGCAACTTGAACACTATTCCAAATTTAAACCCGTTAACTGAAATTAAATTAAATCATAAACCATTTGAACACCAATTTGCCTCGGAAAACTTTTATTATCATAACTCCTAAACGGAATGTTAAATGAAGTGTTACTTCACTTATAGGATATTCAAATGTCCTAGTTCACTCGAAGCAAGATAACAACAAAACTTGAATTCTCGGACGATTAATTCATTTGTATAATTAAATTCATTTGGACTTAAAACAATTCTAGCAATATTGAAAAGATGTTTAAGATTCTTCTTAAGCACTTCTTCAATATGATAGAATGTTTATAAGAACAATCTGAACTTAATTGTTCTTTGATGAAGAAAATCGTCCTCAAACCAAAACACAAGAACCTGAGACGTCATAGGAAATGATTAGGTATAGGAGTAGGACCTTGGTAGAAAACCATAACCCTTCCCTTAGCTTTACCTAGGAACTTGCTTTAAATGCTTAAATATTCTAATTGTGTTTTAAGTGCGGCTTGGGATGACGGGTAGACCCTCCGAGTACGCTTTTATTTTATTGCAATTTACCTTATTGCAATTTATTTAATCGCATCGCACTTACTTTTCTTGCATGATAAACAACTGTTGCATGAAAACCCACACCTTTAAGATAGTCCCTAAAACTGAAACCAAAACTAAATTAAAAGTAATTGCAAGATAAAATTCACCGTCACAACATTTCAAAATATAAAACAACTCAAAATTTAATCACAAACAGAATACAAAACTACAACTACAACTAAATTAAAACTTCTTGTTGGATGATCGGGAATACCTCGGATGATGTAACCTACGTGTTGCTAACGGGATTTCCCACGATCTGAATGAAAGTGTGGAACTCATTTAGTTGAGTTTAGCAAATTCATCTGGACTAAGTGAATCCGATAAAAATAACGATGCCGGAAGAATGGAACCGTGGGATCTTAACCGGTGTTGTTATAATCAACTTTAAGATTTGTTTTAATTAAAACATAAAAAACACTTCGAAATTAAGAATTTCTCTAAACCAAAACACTTTTCTCATCTCCCGATTTATGACTTCTAAAACTAAACCTCTGCAACAACAAGGAGCTCGGAGCATGGTGGGCGGCGACGGCCATCGTCATCGGCAAAACTCGAGTTTACTTCAGCAAAACTTTCTTAGAATTAAATAACCAAGCCATAGGACCTCGAGGTAGTTTGCACTAGTGCAACATAAATCCTCGACCTTTTGTTAGGCATTTGCATGATCTTGTCATGTAAATTAAGCCCTAACCGGTCTTAGGACTCCGAGGTAGTCGTCCGATACGACATAAACCCTCACATCTTCGAGGCTTATTTGCATGACTTGCGTTATGCAAATATAAGTCCTAATTAATTAAAATTGGCGAGATCGAAATGTTAGATAACATTAGGACTTTCCTAAATTCAAAGCCTAACGATAGGATAGTCAGGAAATTACCGAAGTTCGCTTCGAATCTGTGATTTCTCCTACCTTTCTTCCTTTGAATTCCCAAAATAAAATGTTCCAAATTTGATCCATTCCCTATTGAAATTACAAAATTCAATCCCTTAAAAACTTAAACTTTGAAATTCTAGAGAGCAGAACTACTGATTATTATCGAGAGTTTTCTTAGGTGATTTCCGTCACTTAAGATGTAATTAACTATAGGGGCTTGCCCTTATAGAGAATTTTAAGAACCCAGGTAATATAAACCCTACTTAATTCATTTATATTAAGCAAGGGAATTTGTCGGCTTATAAAATTGGTTCGCAGACCAAATGGATGTCACAAATCTTCTAGTTTATTTAATCGAGCCCCATCACCAAACAGTATGTCTATTCTTCGAGATAGATACACAGTTTGTGATGCGGTGCTCGTTTATATAAACTATTCGGGATGTGAGATCAGTTTGATTTCATATCTTAAAATTTTCAAATTTAAAATTATTTTCAAAATCAAATACTAATTTTCAAATTATTTATTTAAATTAAATTAAAAATTCGCCGATAATTTCTGTTAGGCGACCCCTCTTTTTAAAATACAACACACTTAACCTAAAAATATACCGACAATTTCTGGCGACTCTGCTGGGGATCATTCCTCTCTCCATTTTAATCAGATAATTTTGCTTTCAAAAATCGGTAGTGTATCCATGTTCCTAGTGGATCAAACTACCCTTCTTTCCGTTGGAATACTATGTTCATTTCTACCTTGAACAAGTATAGCCAACATTCTCTCGGATTTAGGAGCCATTGTTTAGACACCCCTAAACGAGAGAGGTTCGAGATCCTTTTACCTCATTTCGAGGTGGGGTGGACCCCCAATAGGTATTAGTTTAGGAGCGGTCTTGCTGGTCGAGAAGTTTCTCCAAGATTTTCTCTTCCTTTTCCAGTTCCTAATCAATTCCTTTTACCCTTCCTACAACTCTCCTTCTTTTAATAATTCTCCTTCCTAACGAACAAATCTTTTCTAAAAAAGATAATTTTCTCTTAATACCACAAATACACTAAGATAAACAAAAATGTGTTCGGACTCTTTCTTTTTTCGTCATAAGTTGTACGATAAGAAGAAGCACGATTCAGGGACTAACACTTGGAATCTGCCCTGCAGAAATGGAAGCCCTAAAACTGATCTTATCCTTCGTCAACGGACTCGACCTGGCCGTGTTCAAGGATGAACTGCCTAATAATGGAATCATTCGATTCGGACAAGGATTCGGGGACACCGACATCAAAATCCCTGACGTCACTCTCTTTTCACTCACCAGCAAAGTACCGAAGCGAGAAGCCGTTGATTGAGTTCAACCTCGAGTCAACTCACGAATTCCCTCCTCTCGCAAAAAGATTCCAGCCGAGAGAGTACTCGCTGTCCACATAAGGACTCGTTGTTGCTACCCCCACCTGGTCTAGTTGTCTCTGCACCTACCCCGGCTTCACGCAAATTAAAGGGGAAGGAAATCCGGAACTATGGTGAACTCGTTACCGTGGAGGGTACGGACCTTCTCGTGAAACCTTCGTTTTTGAAATCGGGTCCGGCTCGAGAATTCCATCGGCGACACGGACTCGGAGAAGGAACGAGTAGAAGGATCGCTAGAGAAGCCGTAGCTGTCGAAGTTGCTTTCTAGAGGAAATCCCGGAACCGCTCGAGTATACACCGCCTGCTCGAATACATACCACTTTTGGGAGGAAGCGGGTTCCATCCCCTCTCGAGTAGCAGAGGATGAAGAAAATGTTCGCAAGATTGCTGTCGCATTGCCTCAGCCCGTATATTACAACGATAGCTGTAAGAAAAGGGCTAGAATTACGCCATTTGCTCGCCTGCAAACCTTGATAGAGAAATTGGCAAAGAAGGAAAAATGCCCTGTATCAGAAATTTTAAGAAGGATAGGGCGGGTGCCAGTCAAATCCCATCTTGGGCCGCGAGTAGAACCTGCTATCGTTGCAGAAAAACCAAATAAGAGGATGAAAGCTAGTCCGCCTATCGTTGTTTCAGGACTACATATTAGGGAGGATACCACCTTCCAGCATTTGGCTGACAGACCATCTGGTCCTAGACCTTCTGCTGCTAGAAGGATGGTATGGCGTCCCACAACTGGACAACTAAGATTGAAACAACAGCCTGAGAAAGAAAGTCTCGTCAGGAGACTTGAATCCGAAGAAAGTGCTACTGCACTAAAGGGGACTCATGAGAAGGAAACCCGACAGTTATCACATGACAACTGCAAGGATGCACAGAAAAGACTACTAGAAGATGCTATGGAAAAGTTAAGAACTGATATTCGACTATTAGCAAGGGAGAGAGAAGAAAAATTCGGAGATGAGATTGACTCGTCAGAGTTCATGGATGATGAATATGCAGAAATTAACATGGTTGATACACGAGCTTCGTCAGCTTCACAAGGTGCCCCTGCAGCCACAGAAAGAGAGGAACCGGAAGTAATGAGGAGGCAGCTTCAAGAGAAAGATGATACGATCGCCCAAATGGCAAAAAGGATGGAAGAGATTGCTATAGCCCTAGCCACTCTCCAGAGTCAAGTGCAACCCAAAAGAGAGACACCCCAGAGTTCATTCACATTGTAGACGGAGGAAAGGAGATTATGTCTGTCAACGGGGATGATCAGCTAAAGAAAGATGCAACACAAAGCATGAATCCGGAAAAGGATATCAAAAGCTTGGTGGAACAGCAGGTGCGAGAAGCCTTGGCACAATCAAAGAGCGGGACATCCATTCAAACGGGTAGACCTTACCCTGAAGAATTCGACGACGTCCAATATCCGAAAGGCTTTGTACCACCTCTCGTTCAAGACCTTTGATGGAACCGGAAACCCTCGGCGGCATGTTGCACATTTTCGTGCCGGTTGTTGCAACGCCGGCGGAAGTGATGCATTACTCTTCGG
The DNA here is from genome assembly GCA_022702705.1 of Papilionanthe hookeriana x Papilionanthe teres. Classification (NCBI taxonomy): domain Eukaryota; kingdom Viridiplantae; phylum Streptophyta; class Magnoliopsida; order Asparagales; family Orchidaceae; genus Papilionanthe; species Papilionanthe hookeriana x Papilionanthe teres. The sequence continues at coordinate 155,354,763 of CM040424.1, forward strand.
ACAATTTGTCGGCGACTCGTCGGGGATCGCCTTTGATTGGTATGCAGAATTACCGAACGGTTCGGTGAAGACATTTTCAGAACTAGAGAACCTCTTCATCAAGCGATTTGCCGGAGCCCAGCACCACATCACTATAGGTGATTTAGTGGTAGAGAAGCAGAAACCCAATGAAACCTTGGTGGACTACATACTTCGATGGAGAAATCTAAGTATGAAGTGTGAGCCACAACTACAAGAATAGCATGCAGTCGGCATTTTAGTTAAGAGCATTCACGGCCCGATAGCACTTCTCCTCAAGGGATTTACTATTAAGACTTTTGAGAAGTTGTTAAGCAAGGCCGGAAGCTTGCAAGAGGAGGCGAAGCAATTAAGTTTCACCGACAAAACAAACAAACAGAAGCCCGTGAAAACTTTTGAAAAGAAGTTCGGGATCGTTGCAGCAGTCGACAAAGGCAAGCAACCAATGCAAATATCGTCAGAACGGCCACAGCAACCTCAACAGAATTACCAGCAACTCCGACCCAGCTATCAGTCATCTCAACAGTATGAACAACCGCCTCGTCCACAACGTACGCTAAAGGAGCTTCTGAGCAGGGAGTATCCGTTCAAGAATGAGGCAGTGCCGAAAATGTTCTGCAGTTTGATGAAGACTCCAGATTTCCAATTGCCAGAACCTAAGAGACCAGAAGAAGTCGACAAGAAAGGTGATCCCAACTATTGCCCTTACCACCGGATGCTTGGGCACAAGATAGAAGATTGCATTACCTTCAAAAGTTGGCTCAACGACAATCTTTGGAAAGGGAATATAACGATCCCGAAGGAATACATGAAGGAACCCCAGAAAGGAGGTTCCGTCAATGTTGTCTCGACTGATCTCATTGTTCCGATAGATCCCTATGCGACTGATGATGGATGGACTACCGCTTGGACAAGGTCTTCGAAGAAGATTTTGGATCACATCCAAACCGCTTCGGTGCAAGCCTCAATTCAGAGTTCGAAACCTGTCAAGTCGGCACTATCACTTGCGATAAAAAAAACCACCTAAACAAGAGACGATTGAAGAGAAGAAGAAAATCGACGAAGAAGAGAAGACTGAGGCTCTTAAGGCTAGACTAGGGGCTACTTATCCTAGGATAGTTGTTTCTGATTCGGGGGAGAAATCCCTCGAACCTCTGACTCTATATGATTATCTGCTCACTCCGGTGGGATCTTATAATGATAAGGGTTATGGCGTTGGCTACGTTTTGACTGTTTCTAACGATTACGTAACTAGCGACAATCCGGACATCTATTTCGATACAAATGACAATTCTCAAATCATACACAATCTCGACAATCACGATGACAAAGAAGACATCCATCAAGGAGGTTACGAGAGTTCAACGAGCAATGGATCTATTTGCGAGTTTCGAGGAGCTCCAGTCACAATAGAGTTAGAGCCTTCAGACTCTGAAGCTAATCCAGAAGAACCTGTCATTCCGATTCAGGAGGAAACACCAGCAAATTCAATGCTAGAATCAGAAGAAATTACAGAAGTCAACTTAAGAAGTGGAAGAGTTCTACCTCCGAGAATGGGTCCAAAGGACAAAGGAAAGCAGGTGGTTATTCAGGAAGAACCAACCCCGGCAAAAGAAATACCCATTCGAGAAGAAGCCGATACACATGGAAATAAAGTGGATTACAACGTGCTAGCCCATCTTAGGAAACTACCGGCCAAACTGAGCATCTACGACGCTCTCATCTTATCAAAGGAGATGAGGGAAGCTCTGATCAAGCCCTTACTTGATCCAAAAATTTGCTTAGCTCAAATGACCGGAGATTCCTTAGATGAGGTTTGCTTGTTAAAAGAACAGCGAGGTGTCACCTTCACGGACAATGATCTACTACTTGGGACGGCGGACCACAACCGACCGTTGTACATTTCGATTACTGATTGGGAAGTTTACACTCTCCAGAGTATTGGTGGATCCAGGAGCATCAATCAATATAATGAATCTTCGAACGCTAGCATATTTGGAAATTCATGCTCGCGAGCTCGAAGCAGACAAAATGTTATTAAGAGGATTCAACCAAAAAGGAGAAAGAGCCCTCGGATCAATAACACTACTAATGAAGACCGGTGACTTAGCAAAGACAACCGCAAAATTTCACATAATTGATTCAGAAACGTCGTTCAACGCTCTACTGGGCCGACCATGGATACATGAAAATGGGATGGTACCATCATCCCTACATCAATGCATCAAATACTACGATGGAGGGGAACAATGCATCAAAGGTGACTTACAACCATTCTTCGTACATGAAATTGGAATCCATGAAGATGCAGCTTATAATGCACCTCCGAAGAAAACAATATTCTCCAGAGATACCATAACGAATGAAGCAAAGGAAGTTCGGGACAACGAAGAACATGAAGTTCTAGTCCAACAGTCACTCACCACTCCCTTACGGCGAGATGGTGAAGGTTCCTCCACAACTCGCATCCAAGGTCGAGGCCGAAGACGAGGTCGTGGCAGAGACGTTAGGACAGTTGGACAGAGGAAACCAACCATCAATGTTGATTGGGAAGATAGTTCTGAAGAAGAAAAAGAAATCAAGCAAGAAGCAGCGACAATAAGTCGGAAGAAGCCGCAATTCAGGATCCCGCTCGAAGATGAAAAGAATGAAGAATATAAATCGATGTACGAGAAGATTAACCACTATGTACATACTATGACCCTGACCCCGATTCATTCTAATAAGATCGAGGGTATGGTGGTCAAAGAGGTACGTAGCGGCGGTGCAAAGCCAATCAAATTCTTCCGTGGTGCTCCTTCTTCCAAAACTGAAAAATAATGTACAATTTGAAGATGTCACTTCATCAGAATTAATGGAATTACATTTTGAGTGGTACTCTCCCTGTGTTCAAAATTTAATTCAGCGTGGTTTCTTACCTCGACAATGGACAAAAGGCCAATCACAACGTTTTGAAAAATTATGGAATAACTCCGGTCGTCCACCCAATTCAAAGCATGGTCTCGGATTCGGCACAGTAGGATCGGTTGACAATGCTGAATTTTGCTTGGTTGTCACTTGCGAGTCCAATGAAAGCCGCATGGAAACTATAGAAGAACTCGAAGATTTACAAATTGGAGACGCTCCACCGAGTTCGAAGAAGAGATCGAATCTACAATATATGAGTTAACGGAAGTTAACTTAAGTACTAACAAAGAACCTAGACCTACCTTTGTTAGCTCCTTACTCGATAAAGAAGACTCCGAAGAAATAATCAAGTTATTAACGGAATTTAAAGACCATTTTGCTTGGAGCTACGATGAGATGCCGGGATTAGCTCCGGAGGTCGCGATCCATAAGCTAGGAGTGGATCCTACTTCGTCCCGATCGGACAAGGTCCCGGAAGAATGCGTCTAGAAATCGAACAACAAGTCATAGCTGAAGTTAAAAAGCTAATAGACGCTAAATTTGTCCGTGAAGAACAATACCCGACTTGGTTAGCCAATGTGGTACCGGTTAGGAAGAATAATGGTCGGATCGGAATTTGTGTGGATTTCGGAGATTTAAACAAGGCATGTCCAAAGGATGAATTCCCTCTACCGATCCCGAATTAATGATCGACATTGCTTCGACACATGAAATATTCTCATTCATGGATGGATCTTCGGGATACAACCAGATAAAAATGGCTCCAGAAGATGAAAAACTTACAGCATTCAGAACGCCGATCAGAGTATATTGCAACACAGTGATGACGTTCGGACTGAAGAATGCAGGAGCAACCTACCAGAGGGCAATGACAAGAATTTTTTATGATCTCATCCACAATCAAGTTGAATGCTACGTGGACGATGTGGTCATCAAAAGCAAAGTAAAGGACAACCTCCTATATGATTTGAGAATTGTTTTTGAACGATTAAGACAATTTAACCTTAAGATGAATCCCTTAAAATGCGCCTTCGGCGTCACATCCGGGAAATTCTTAGGATTCGTTGTCCGACATCGTCGAATTGAAATCGACCCGGAAAAGATTAAAGCTATCTTAGAAATGCCGCCTCCCAAAACCTTAAAGCAACTACGATCTTTTCAAGGGAAGTCGGCATATCTTCGACGTTTTATTTCGAACTTGTCGGGTAGGTGTCGGCCTTTCTCGGCATTAGTTAAAAAGGACGCCAAATTTATTTGGGAAGAGAAATGTCGAGAAGGCCTTCGAGGACATTAAGCAATATTTAATGACACCTCCTGTCTTAGCGACCCGAGTCTCGGGTAGACCGGCGATACTTTATACCGCGGCTTTAGACGACTCTCGCGGAGCCCTGTTGGCCGGGTCGATGATGAGGGTAAAGAAAATGCTCTTTATTACCTAAGCCGTCGTTTACTTCCGACGGAAATAAGGTATCCCACAATTGAAAAGCACTATTTGTCCTTGATCTTTGCCGCTCAAAAGCTCAGGCACTACATGCTTTCTCATAAGGTCAACCTGATCTCGAAATTTAATCCATTGCAATACTTGATGACTTGTAAAACGCTTTCTGGCAGACTTGCCAGATGGTCAATGATATTATTGCAATTCGATATAACTTTTGTGCCTCTTCGTGCTGTAAAGGAACAAGTCTTAGCAGACTTCCTCGCGACGACACCCTTTGCGGCGAGAATCTCCTCTCGATGATGACTTGCCGGATGAACAAATAATGAGCCTAGAAGACCACGATGATCGACGTTGGGAATTATATTTCGACGAAGCATCTTCAACACACAAAGACGAAGAATCGCAAGTGATAGTGCCTGGTAAGGCAGGAATCGGATTAATCTTTATAACACCGGAGTGGGGGATGTTAAGATACTCCTACCACTTGACAGAGCCGTGTACAAACAACGAAGTAGAATACGAAGCCCTCATAACGAAGTGGAATTAACTATTCGAATGGGGATAACGGACATCAACATCTACGGGGATTCGCGAGTTAATCATTCAACGGATCGCCGGACGAGTACAAAATTTTAAAGCCAAGACTCGAGCACTACTTCCAGTATGCCATACAGTTGTTGGAACAGATTCCGAATGTGACGATCTACAAAATTCCCGAAAGAAAACGCTTTAGCGGATGCGCTAGCCCGTCTCGCAAAAGAATTTGCATGCTTGCAAGATGAATCAATGGAAGTGTCGGTTCACGGACGTCGAGTCCTATCACGGCTCGATATAGACACAATACACAAATCGGAAAAAGAAGAAGAATCTGTTGCAACGGTGACGGAAAACGCGAGAAGATTGGCGACGACCATTAATAGAACTACACCGCAAACGGGAAAACTACCGGACGATAGGTCGCTAGCCCATCGGATCAAGAAAAGAACTCCGTCCTACGCATTAATAAACAACACGTTATACAGAAGGTCTTTCGATCAAATGTGGCTAAGGTGCCTAAGCGGGTCTGAGGCCCGTGAAATTGTTAAAGAGGTGCATTCAGGACTTTGTGGCGCTCACCAGTCGGGTCTGAAGATGAAAATGAAAAATAAAAGATTAGGGTACTATTGGCCCTCGATGATGACCGACTGCATGAAAATCGCCAAGAGCTGTCACCAATGCCAAGTGCACAGAGCGGTTCTACACAAACCTCCAAATGTGCTACATCCGACAATTGCGTCATGGCCATTTGAATGTTAGGGCACAGATATAGTGGGTCCAATAGAACCACCGTCTTCGAAAGGACATCGCTTCATTCTTGCGACTACGGATTACTTTTCCAAGTGGGCGGAGGCGGTTCCACTCGGAGAAGTGAAGGCACACCACGTGTTACGGTTTTCGAGAACCGAGTTGTCTACCGTTTCGGAGTGCCGCGCGAGGATCATCTCGGATAATGGGTCGGCATTCGGAAGCACGCAAATCAACAATTTCGTCGGGAGACACGAAATCGACGGCGATATTCAACAATTTACTACCCAAGAGCAAACGGCCTGGTCGAGGCTTTTAATAAAACTCTTGTTCGAATCTTAAAGAAAACCTTGGACGATAATAAGAGAAATTGGCACGAGAAGTTATTAGAAGCCTTATGGGCCTACCGGACAACCTTCAGAACCCCTACTCAAGCTACACCTTACGCTCTTGTGTATGGGTCCGAGGTAGTGTTGCCTTTAGAGGTCCAGCTTCCTTCACTCAGGATTGCAGTTGCAAACAAAATCACGACGGAGGAGAATGCCAAATTACGACTAGAAGAATTGGAAAGCACGGAAGGAAAAGACTTGCGTGCGCAACGAAATTTAGAACTATACCGAAGCCAAGATGGTTCGAGCCCATGACAGACTGGTCCGCCCAAGAACCTTCAAAGTTGGTGACTTAGTTCTCGTTATCAAGAGATCTATCCTTGCACACCGCAAGATAGGAGGAAAATTTGAACCCACTTGGGAAGGGCCGTTTGTAGTTGAAGCAGTATACTCAGGAGGCTCCTACCAGCTAGTGAATTGCCAAGGAGAACGACATATGCTTCCGATCAATGGATGATACTTGAAAAAGTATTACGCTACCTGATGTTTCAAAGGAATGAATTCTTCATCCCTAGAAGCACGGGCGAAGTAATTACTTATGACTGGGTCCAAACCCAAAAATAATAAAAAATGTGCTAAAATAAATAAAATCATGATAATAAAGTTTTCCTTGTTTTCTCTTCCATATCAAAATCTCTTTCCTGATCTTATCCCACTTCATTCCAGTTAAATTTAAAAATACAAGAAGTAATAAAAAAAATTGTCTTTAATAAACATTTTCTTAATGTTCTTGTTCTTAGTACGACCCCCGATCCTTTTCCTTGTCTTTTCGCGGGGAAATGTCGAACGGGCGGTTGGTCTCGAACTTTAGAAATGGCGTAAGCCTTGCACTCGACAAAAGAGGGTGAAAGATGGAGCGATAATAGAGATTGACTCGGACTTCGCACCGGCGGGCCTACGATACGAGGAAAGTGACTAGGTCCCGGTTGACGAGAGGAGCCGCCGATCGGACGATAATGAAAGTGGGTGGCCCAAGCCACCACTCCAGAGCAAGAAAAGGAAAACAAACACCGAAGAGAACAAGAGAATTAAGTACGTGGTCGCTACGGCGGAGGGCGAGCTTGTCGGCGCCGCGCCCACGGAGATTCGGGAAGTACGAAGAGCTACTCTCACGACGAACTCGGCGAAGAAATAAAAATCGCCGTATCTGCAAGATGTTAACCAAACTAGCAACGGACCGGCGCAACGAGGCGGTTCTGCTTGCCGGTACGTATACTTCAAGCACGCCGGTTCACCGGTGCACCGAAGAAAGGAGGCCGGCTCCTAGGATAACGAAGGGACCGGGGAAATCTTAAGAAGAACAGAAGAAAGAAGGCTACAACGCCACCAGACAAAGCCACCAGTAATGCATAACCTTGTTGCAAAAGCAACCCCGGAGGATGTCCCGACGGACACCACCCCCGAGGAGCCGAGGTATGCAGGAGAACGTGAAGGGATCGAGCCGTATATCCCACAATACGTCACCAGGCCTCGCCATTTGCAGATTATTCTAGAATACGAGCTAGAAAGAATGCAGAATGTCGAGAAGAAAACTTTTGAATACTTCAGAGAATCGAGGCGGGAGAATCGATATACTAGAAGGCCTCGAGCTACATACGGACGTGTTCTCGAATACGAACAACAACAAATCGTGGCTGCATCCGGGATTTGAAAAGAATGGACGAGCGGGCCGCCTAAGAGAAAACACTTACTCGGAACCCGGAGATGGATGCCGGGGAAAGGTAGAATTACAATACAATGTGGATGCTGCTACGACTTCACGGAAGACGGGAAGGGAAACCCACCGGGAATACTCCGTCATGGCCGGGTGGATCCAATGCCATTAGTCATCGAAAAGGATGGTAAAAAGAATGATAACATGGAGAGTACTGCTGGCGGATTGCATACCCAGCGAGTTGCATCATTAACATTTACAAGAAGGGTGATCGCATACCCCGCACATAGATCACCACGACTTTGTCAAACCTTTACGCATGGTTTCTTTTCCGAACGAGTGTAATATCATGTTTGGATCCGACCTCCGGATAGCGGGCCCGGGTGAGTTCCGAGGGCCGATAAAGATACCATTACCGGTAGGTTCCGTCATGATGCCGAAGGGCAACGAAGCGGATGTCGCTAAACATTGCATACCGGGAGTACCGGTGAAGCGAATCTCGGTTACTTTCGAAGGATGGACGACGAGGAAGACACCTTACCACTTCCGGCCCGGACCGGAGCTAGAGAGCCTCCGGCCTTACGAAGTTGTGAGTTACATGGAAAATATCACACCTCCAACGTACATCCATACGGCATCCTTGCCAAGGATGGCTTGGAAGGTGATGTTATTGACCATGTACCTCACTATTCAGACATGGATTTTTGACAGATACCTTTTTGGATGGATCGACAAAGATCATACATAGTCCGTTTTGAGTCTACATGGATTATATGAGATGTATTCCAGATTTAGTTGTATGATGTATCTTCAGCATGATTGGAATGAAAGTGACCATGTCACATTTTTGGCCTTCACCTCTTGTGTGCAAGTTGACTGAGAAATGTCATTAAAAGTTAAATGAACTTCGAACAAAGAACAGAAAAAAAATAATAATAATAAAAGAAAACTTTCCTTAAAAATCTAAAAATGATGAACTCCAAATTCATGATAAAATAAAATTTGAATCGTTAAAGGACAAACAAAATGACCACAAATTTTAAATCAAATTCAAATTCGATCTTCCAGATTCCAAATCAAATCTCGATCAAACTCAAATTCAATCTTTCCAAATTTCAAATCAAATCTCAATCAAATTCAAATTCAATCTTTCCAAATTTCAAATCAAATCTCAATCAAATTCAAATTCAACCTTCCAAATTTCAAATCAATTCTCAATCAAATTCAAATTCAATCTTTACAAATTTCGAATCAAATTTCAATCAAATTCAAACTCAACCTTCCAAATCTGAAATCCAATCTGTTCTACTCTTTCCCTTGTCTGGGATGGAAGCGATTGATTCCATTGACACGGATCGAATCTGATGGCGAGGAATTGTATCCAATCCAAACCAGCGACTTTCGATCAACTCTTTTGAATGGGATATGTAGCATCTATGTATTCCCTCCTAATCTATTTTTTTCAACAAAAAAAAATCTTTCACAACTCTCATGAAATTCCTAAAATACCAAAATTCCACACTTTTCAAATCAACACTGCAAATCTTTGCAAAATCAATTACTACATCAAATTCAAACTTTTGGGGTTGAGGATTTTACATCCGAGACTGCATTGCTTTAGGATTCTTTCCCTATTGCAATGAAATACATCAAAATTCAAACTTTTGGGGTTGAGGATTTTACATCCGAGACTCGCATTGCTTTAGGATTCTTTCCTATTGCAATGAAATACATCAAAATTCAAACTTTTGGGGTTGAGGATTTTACATCCGAGACCGCATTGCTTTAGGATTCTTTCCTATTGCAATGAAATACATCAAAATTCAAACTTTTGGGGTTGAGGATTTTACATACGAGACTGCATTGCTTTAGGATTCTTTCCCTATCGCAATGAAATACATCAAAATCAAACTTTTGGGGTTGAGGATTTTACAGCCGAGACTGCATTGCTTTAGGATTCTTTCCCTATTGCAATGAAATACATCAAATTCAAACTTTTGGGGTTGAGGATTTTACATCCGAGACTGCATTGCTTTAGGATTCTTTCCCTATCGCAATAAAATACATCAAAATTCAAACTTTTGGGGCTGAGGATTTTACATCCGAGACTGCATTGTTTTAGGATTCTTTCCCTATCGCAATGAAATACATCAAAATTAAACTTTTGGGGTTGAGGATTTTACATCCGAGACTGCATTGTTTTAGGATTCTTTCCCTATTGCAATGAAATACATCAAATTCAAACTTTTGGGGTTGAGGATTTTACATCCGAGACTGCATTGCTTTAGGATTCCTTCCCTATCGCAATGAAATACATCAAAATTCAAACTTTTGGGGTTGAGGATTTTACATCCGAGACTGCATTGCTTTAGGATTCTTTCCCTATCGCAATGAAATACATCAAATTCAAACTTTTGGGGTTGAGGATTTTACATCCGAGACTGCATTGCTATAGGATTCTTTCCCTATCGCAATGAAATACATCAAAATCAAAATTCAAATTCTTGGGGTTGAGGATTTTACATCCGAGACTGCATTGCTTTAGGATTCTTTCCCTATCGCAATGAAATACATTAAAATCAAATTCTTGGGGTTGAGGATTTTACATCCGAGACTACATTGCTTTAGGATTCTTTCCCTATCGCAATGAAACACATCAAAATCAAACTCTTGAGGTTAAGGATTTTACATACAATACCACATTGCTCTGAGATCTCTCCTCATTGTAATGATTCAATCCAATCAATTCAATTTTCTTTTGAGGTTGAAGATGTTACATCTAAAACCGCAAAATTCCAATTTGCATTTCAAATTCAAATCCCTTCAAATTAATTTTGACAAAACTTCAATCTAAATTTAAACTCCAAATTGAAATCTAAGCTCACACATCAAAACTTAAACTGAAACAAAATAAAATCTAAATTGAAATTCCCCCAGGTCATGTGATTTGGGATTCACCTCATTTCCCTTTCCCCAGCGAGAGTTCAGGAATCTCTAGTCTCGGAGATATACTTACACTCCCCAGCGGGAACTCTTCTACTTTGTTCCAAGTTTGTCACTTGGACTTTTGTGTTGGTTTTGTTGATTGCTTCGGTCAACACCAATACGCGCGGTGTGCTCCTTCAGCTCACCACACCTATTGGGGGTCCATTTGTTGACCTCATTTTTGATGAGGTCTTCTCTTCTTCTTTTAGTACTTAGGATCTAGCCTTAGGCTTTTCCTTTGACTATCCTAGAGGACTAGCATTGGGACCCACCACTTAGAAATTCAAACCACTTCTTAACTCCCTGCAAACTCCACAAATTTGATTGTAGACCCCTAATCACCTAGAGGGTTGAAATCGAATGTGGAAGTTTAAAGGATAAGTTCTATAGGACTCTTTGGCCTTAAGGACTGCACACAGGTGGCTCGGTGCAGTGAAGGGCTGACTTACACACACACTACACTCATACACTACACTTTCACACACCTCCTAAAACACACCTATACCCAACTTGACCTCCGACTCATGTAGGTGATTCACATGGATGGTCCTTAACCCCTAAGCCCTTGGCTAAGAGGGTTAGGAACAACATAGTGAATGCCTCGAATGAGTCCTTCGTGGCTCATGTGGGCTTGATATGGCTTCATGGCTCAACCAAAATGATTTCATTTCATTCACATTTACCCAATCTTCAATTTTCCAAATTTTCAATTTTTGACCCCCGGGACCCTACACCCGCTTAACCTACCCAAAGCCCTTGAAACTACCCAAAGTTTGCAAAATCACCTAAATTACCCAAAATTCCTCAAAATCAATCCCAAGCATTCCCACATTACTCAAATTGATCATCCATACCCAAAAATACCAAAAATTCCAAAAATACCTCCCAATACCCTCCAAATACCCAAAATACCCCTCTTGACCCAAAAATCCAAAAATTCAAACAATTCCCATAAAATTCCAGAAAATCCCAAATATTCCCAATTTCATTTTGTTCAACTACACCATGGGCCAATTTTGTCAATTTTACCCCACTTTTGTCAAAACCCCTAATTTGACCGATTTTAACCCAAAGTGAACCCGATGTCAAGCCAAATCTATCCGATTGACCCAAATTCTGGTCCAATTCAATTCTAAACTTCAATTTATCATTCCCAACACCAATCTAGACTAAATCCAAGTCCAATTTGATTGACATTTGGATCCAATTTCACTTTTGGCCTTAAAGCCCAATTTGGACCCATGACCCAAACCTAACCCAAACTCACCCAATTCAACTCCAATTAACCCCAAATCTTTTCTAAACCTTCCTTAACATCCCAACAACATGATTTACCCAAAATTTAGACCCAAACCCCACTAAAATTCAACCCAAAGCCAAAAAGCCCAATTTTGACCTAAACCCAAACCTAACCCAAATAAGCCCGAACCCCAAAATCAAAACCCAACCAAAGCCAAAACCTCTTTGAAACACTCCCATAAACATTTCCCAACATTTATTTTACATCAATTTCAACCCTAGCCCAACATTGGCCCAAGTTAGCCCAATTTGACCTACATTGGCCCATTTACCAAAGAGCCCCAAATCGAGCCCGATTCAAACCCAAATCACTCCAAACTCATTTCAAATCACTCATGACATGTCCCTAAAGCAAACCCGACAATTATTTGGCCCAAACTTCTACAAAATTCCCATCCATGAATTCATTCTTAAACTTAAAAGCCCACTTACATGAAACCTTCCTAAAGCCATCTCCACCAAAATCCGAAGGGCCGAAATCGATCCAAAACCCATATGACAATTGCTCTACACCATATTTTCAATTAAATCAATCCCTAAGTTTCAAAACTCATCATGAAGCCATTCCAAATTAAGCCCCATACAAATTCCCATCAAAATACCAAAATTTTCTTAAACCCGATTTCCATGAAATTGACTTAACTTTTCCGAAGCTAAAGATGAGCCATGAAGCCATGCATGAGCCACATGGAAGCCATGAGAGCCTCTTTACATGTCACCATGCCACATTGGGTAAGAGGGAGAGAGCTTTCCTTAATTCCTAAAAGTCTTTAACCTCGCCCATGATACCCCTTAACCAAGATTTAATCCGAATATTCTTGGATAAGGACATCACCACCTTTTGACCAGCTAGCTTACCTGATTTTCTCGGCCCAAGGCTAGCCATGGGAAGGTGAACCCGGCCCAAACAAATGGGTTGACCAAACCTAGCCAAGATTAGCCATATCCACATGCCATTTTGATCCGAGTTCTTTACACATGTTCATGCTCGATTGAGCGCACTAATGCCGAAGCCACGACCCCACTGGCCAAGATGGTGACTCGAGGCTGGCCAGGCCGGCCACCGAGGCCACCGGAAAACGCCATGCCGAGAGCTCGCATGTGAGCCCAACATTGGAATTCTCCTTGCTGAGCTGCCCCATGCACCGATGGCCACCATGGCTGTTCCTCCCATGCCCGGAGCGGTCGATCCTACCCTTGGCCATCCCTGTGAGGCTACGGCCCAAACCCAACCCCTCGCGGCCATGGGGAGAGTTACACTGAACCTTGCCGAAACTGCGCAAAATTGTTCCGAGCCCTACTCCATACTTAGAGCGGTTGATCCCAGGTGTCGATTTGCCCTAATCCCACCAACGGAACCCGATTTCTCGAGCGAAATTTCACCCAAAACCAGGACACTTTGCCGCGGTGAGCCAATCCTCAAATTGGTCGGCCCTACACCTTCACTAGACCAAGAGGAGAAGTTTCCCATCGAAAGCCCCATCTCCGAGGCCACCCGGTTGTTCCGGCCTCCAAGCTTTGTGATCGGGCGTGATCACTTTCATAGCTAGAGCGATTCACCGGACCAGGAGACTTCATCCGGAGCTTGTTGGGATGCGATCGAAGGTGACACAACCCTCGGATTGAAGCCACACTTCTGCGAGCAAAGGTATGAGCTAATTCTTTATCCCGAGCTTCTGAAGATTCTCCATTTCAAATGCTTTAATTTCAATACATGATCTCCGTATAGATGTATTCGTCTCTTCAAGACGAATCCATAGAGCATAAGAACACGAAAATCCATTGAGAAATGAGTGAGTTCTTAGGGTTTTAGTGTGGACGGCTCTCGGGTGAGGACACTTGGGGACGATGAACGGATGCCATTCATTCCATACACGCACGGACGGACGGCCAGGATCGCGCCGGATGAGGAGACGGAACGATACAGCAGGCCCCTGGAGCGCTGAGTCGGATGGCGGCGTCGAATCAGAAAGCGCCACGCGGCACTTCGAAGATGTTAAGGTTGACGCGGCGGCCGACTCGGATAAATAGAAAAATAGGGTTTTCGATTTATTTAATTCCCTAAACTTCAAAAATCCATAACTTTGTGTAGAAAAATCGAGAAAAATAAAATAAAAATACCCTCTTGCTCGGTGAACGAGAGGAGAATAATGTGGAAAAGAAATCATTTAATTTCATCAAGTATTTTATTTTTAATGATTTATTTACCCTCTGCATTGTTTTAATTCTCCATGCATATAGGAAATTCACCATGGCATGAGACCATAGGGTTTTTGAAGCCTCTGAATTTGGGAACATTCCCTGAATTTTCCAAAGTCAGAGGCCATCCCATGAGAAGTTATTGATTTTTCAAATTCATGTTCTTGTTTTGAGTATTTTAAATCCAATAATTAGCATGTTGTGAAATAAATTCTAGAAAAATTTGGTGATGTTTCTTATGACCGAGAGGACCACTAGGAAAAATAGGTTTTGAATTAATTCACTTAGAATAACCACTAATTGGCTTAAACACCCAAAATAGGTCCTTAATTAATTAGAGCTAGTCATACATCAAATTGACTTGAAATCAATTCTCCACTGACCTTTAGGATCGAGAGGAACCCACCATAAAAATTTGAAGTCGATTGGACTTGGTTAGCCCTACTTAAATGGGTTGATTAAGCCATTTAGTCAATTTGAACTTTAAAAATTCATAACTTTCAAAATACTTTTCAAAAATTCACCAAATTGGTTTTGGAGCCTCTCGATATCAGGGGAATTTAAGGAAATTAAAATTTCAATTTTCTAAAAAAGTTGATTTTTGTATTATTTTAATATTTTAATAATTAAAAAATAATAAAAATCACAAAAATAATAAAATTCACCAAAATGTCACATTTTGAATTTTAATCACTTAGTAACAAACCCCATATTTTTCTTAGGTCTATTTGATGAGATATTAAATTTTAAAGCCCTAAGGTAATTTTAAAATTAAAAAAATGTATTTTTTTAGCATTTCTACTAAAATAATTCTAATAAATAGAAGAAAAATCAGAAAATTGGAAAGATTGATTCTCTGATTTCCTTGATATAAGAGAGATTTTTGAAAAATATAAAATTCATTTTTCAACTTTTATTTTATTTTTAAATTAATTAATACTCCAAAACTTAAAATAATTATAATAAAAAGAATATAATTCAAAAAATCACCAAAATTGGTCCAAGTGGTTCTGCGGTCATTAGGAATGTCCCATAATTTTATTAAGGACAGAAACTTTCCCTTGGTCATATTATTAAATTTTCCTTGAAATCTCTATTTTCCACCAAAAATAATTACATAAATAAATTAAATATAGAAAAAATCACATTTTCTCCTCTCATGTCTTTATTGGCATATGAGTAAAGTCACATAAAAATTTCAAGTTCATTTAAGCTCAATTTAGTGAGTTATGAAATTATTAAGCTTGAAGGGCAAAATGGTAATTAAAATTTTAACCCTTAATTAAAATTTTAGGCTTAATAAAATTAAAAAGTAAAATATTTGATCTTAATCTGATTTGGATGATTGAAATTTAAATAATTAAGGGATAGAAACCTATTAAACAATTTAAAAATAATTAAAATGAACTTTAATTGAATAATTGATTAAATTTGGAAGAATAATAAAATTGGAATTATTAAAATAGGGATATTATTAGGAAGAGATTTGTTCTTTAATCTAAGGATCCTAAATTAATCATCTCGATAATATTTAATTCCCAATTAAAATGATAATTCAAATTTAAGATTTAAAATGTTAAAAGACTTAACCATTAAATTAAATTAAAGTTAAATTATTAAACTCTTTTAAATTTTCAATTAAGATTAAAAATAAAATTAAATTAAAATTCAAATTAAATTAAAACATATTAAATTAAATCAAATTAATTTAAATCAAATTAAATTAAAATTAAATTAAAATCAAATTAAATTAAAATTAAAATTAAAAATAAATTAAAATTTAAATTAATTTAATTTAAATTAAATTAAATTAAATTAAATCAAATTAAATTAAATTAAAGGAAATTAAATCAAATTAAATTAAATCAAGTTAAATTAAATTAAATCATATCAAATCAAACTAAATTGAATTAAATTAAATTAGATAATGGAATCGAAGTTAAAATTAAATCAAATTAAATTAAATTAAAATTAAAATTAAACCAAATTAAATTAAATTAAATTAAAGTTAAATTAAATTGAATTAAAAAATAACATCACCTAAGACATAAAGAAATTCAAAATAAAGCAACTTGAACACTATTCCTAATTTAAACCCGTTAACTGAAATTAAATTAAATCATAAACCATTTGAACACCAATTTGCCCTCGAAAACTTTTATTGTCATAACTCCTAAACAGAATGTTAAATGAAGTGTTACTTCACTTATAGGATATTCAAATGTCACTAGTTCACTGAGCGAGATAACAACAAAACTTGAATTCTCGGACGATTAATTCATTTGTATAATTAAATTCATTTGGACTTAAAACAATTCTAGCAATATTGAAAAGATGTTTAAGATTCTTCTTAAGCACTTTTTCGATATGATAGGATGTTTATAAGAACAACTGAACTTAATTGTTCTTTGATGAAGAAAATCGTCCTCAAACTAAACACTGAGAACCCAGACGTCATAGGAAATGACTAGCTATAGGAGTAGGACCTTGGTAGAAAACCATAACCCTTCCCTTAGCTTTACTAGGAACTTGCTTTAAATGCTTAAATATTCTAATTGTGTTTTAAGTGGAGCTTGGGATGACGGGAAGACCCTCAGGGTACGCTTTTATTTTATTGCGATTTACCTTATTGCAATTTATTTAATCGCATCGCACTTACTTTTCTTGCATGATAAACAAGCTGTTGCATGAAAACCCACACCTTTAGGATAGTCCCTAAAGCTGAAACCAAAACTAAATTAAAAGTCATTGCAAGATAAAATTCACCAGTCACGACATTTCGAAATATAAAACAACTCGAAATTTAATCACAAACGGAATACAAAACTACAACTACAACTAAATTAAAACGTCTTGTTGGATGATCGGGAATACCTCGGATGATGTAACCTACGTGTTCTTAACGGGATTTCCCGCGGTTTGAATGAAAGTGTGAAACTCATTTAGTTGAGTTTAGCAAATTCATACGGACTAAGTGAATCCGATAAAAATAACGATGCGGAAGGATGGAACCAGTGGGATCTTAACCGGTGTTGTTATAATCAACTTTAAGATTTGTTTTAATTAAAACATAAAAAACACTTGGAAATTAAGAATTTCTCTAAACCAAAACACTTTTCTCATCTCCCGATTTATGACTTCTAAAACTAAACATCCGCAACAACAAGGAGCTCGGAGCATGGTGGGCGAGCACGGCCATCGTCGGCAAAACCCGAATTTACTTCGACAAAACTTTCTTAGAATTAAATAACCAAGCCATAGGACCTCGAGGTAGTTTGCACTAGTGCAACATAAATCCTCAACCTTTTGTTAGGCATTTGCATGATCTTGTCATGTAAATTAAGCCCTAACCGGTCTTAGGACTCCGAGGTAGTCGTCCGATACGACTTAAACCCTCACATCTTCGAGGCTATTTGCATGACTGCGTTATGCAAATATAAGTCCAAATTAATTAAAATTGGCGAGACTGAAATGTTAGATAACATTAGGACTTCCTAAATTCAAAGCCTAACGATAGGATAGTCGGGAAATTACAGAAGTTCGCTTCCAATCTGTGATTTCTCCTACCTTTCTTCCTTTGAATTCCCAAAATAAAATGTTCCAAATTTGATCCATTCCCTATTGAAATTCCAAAATTCAATCCCTTAAAAACTTAAACTTTGAAATTCTTGAGAGCATAACTACGATTATTATCGAGAGTTTTCTTAGGTGATTTCCGTCACTTAAGATGTAATTAACTATAGGGGCTTGCCCTTATAGGGAATTTTAAGAACCACGGTAATATAAACCCTACTTAATTCATTTATATTAAGCGGGGAAATTTTCGGCTTATAAAATTGGTTCGCGGACCAAACGGATGTCACAAATCTTCTAGTTTATTTAATCGAGCCCCATCACCAAACAATGTGTCTATTCTTCGAGATAGATACACGGTTTGTGATGCGGTGCTCGTTTATATAAACTATTCGGGATGTGAGATCAGTTTGATTTCATATCTTAAAATTTTCAAATTTAAAATTATTTTCAAAATCAAATACTACTTTTCAAATTATTTATTTAAATTAAATTAAAAATTCGTCGACAATTTCTATTAGGCGACCCCTCTTTTTAAAATACAACACACTTAACCTAAAAATATGCCGACAGGTGGTTCTTCAATCGCAAGCGATAGCGCCGGCTTGACAGGTTTCGAACTTTGAATTGAAGCACGCACCGAAGCGGTTTGGATGCGATCCAAAATTTTCTTCGATGACTTCGTCCAAGCGGTACTCCATCCATCATTCATCGTGTAGGGATCTATAGGAACAATAGGATCTGTTGAAATAAAATTGACGGAACCGCCTTTCTGGGGTTCCTTCAAGTATTCCTTCGGAATCAATATGTTCCCTTTTCGAAGATTGTCGTAGAGCCAAGTCTTGAAGGTAATGCAATCCTCTATCTTCTGCCCAAGCATCCGGTGGTAAGGGCAAAAGATGGGATGGTCTTTCTTATTGACTTCTTCTGGCTTCCTGGGTTCTGGCAGTTGGAAATCTGGAGTCTTCATCAAACTGCGGAACATCTTTGGCACTACGTCATTCTTGAACGGATATTCTCTATTTATAAGCTCCTTTAACGTGCGCTGCGGGCGAGGCGGTTGCTCATGTCGTTGAGTTGGCTGATAACCGGGTCGAGGTTGTTGGTAGTTCTGTCGAGGTTGTTGATAGGCGTTGCTGACATTTACTCCATCTGTATTTGCATTGGCTGCTTGCACTTATCGACTGCCGCGACAATCCCGGATTTCTTTTCAAATGTCTTCACAGGCTTCTTTTTGTTTGTCTTGTCGACGAAACTTAGTTGTTTCGCTTCCTCTTGCAAGCTTCTGACCTTGCTTAACAACTTCTCGAAAGTCTTAATCGTAAATCCCTTAAGGAAAAGTGCTATCGGGCCATGAATGCTTTTAAGCAAGATGCGACCGCATCTTTGCTCTTGTAGCTGTGGCTCACACTTCATGCTTAGATTCCTCCATCGAAGTATGTAGTCCACTAAAGTTTCATTCGGTTTCTATTTCTCCACCACTAGATCACCGATGGTGATATGGTGTTGAGCTCCGGCAAACCGTTGCACGCCGAGGTTCTCTAATTCTGAAAATGTCTTTACCGAACCATTCGGTAACTCTGCGTACCAATCAAAGGCGATCCCTGACAACTGCTGACGAACTGTCGGAAGAGTAAGGCGTCACTTCCACCGGCGTTGCAACAACTAGCGCGAAAATGTGCAACATGCTGTCGAGGGTTTCTGGTACCATCAAAAGTCTTGAACATAGGTGGTACGAAGCCTTTTGGGTATTGTAATGCATCAAATTCTTCGGGGTAAGGTCTACCCGTCTGAATAGATGCTCCACTCTTAGAGCGTGTCTTAGGGCTTCTCGCACTCTGCTTGTTCTACCATGCTCTTGATGTCTTTCTACGGAATTATATTACGGGTAGAATCCTTCTTCGGTGATCGTCTCCGTTAACGGATGTAATCTCTTTTCCTCACGTACGTAATATGAATAACTTCGGAGGCGTTTCTCTTGGGGGTTGAACCGACTACGAAGAGTGGCTAGGGCTGCAGCCATCTCTTCCATCCTTTTCGCCATTTGAGAGATTGTATCATCTTTTTCTCAAAGTTGTGCTCTTAACATTTCTAGTTCATCTCTTTCCGCAGCTGCCGAAGCACCTTACGAAGCTAACGATGCTCGTGTCTTAACCATGTTGATCTCCACATATTCGTCATCCATGAATTCCGAAGAATCGACTTCATCTCCAAATTTTTCTTCTCTTTCTCTTGCTAATCGTTGAATGTCGGTTCTTAGCTTTTCCATAGCGTCCTCCAATGGTCTTCTTCGTACGGTTTCGTAGTTATCATGTGATGGCTGTTGGATTTCCTTCTCGGGAGTCCCCTTCATCGCAGTGGCGCTCTCTTCGGACTCGAGTCTCCTGACGAGACTTTCCTTTCCAGGTCGTTGTTTCAGTCTTAAGCGGCCGGTAGTAGGACGCCATACCATCCTTCTAGCGACGGAAGGCTCAGGACCGGATGGTGCGTCGAGCTGAATCTTTGGAAAGTGGTATCCTCCACGATACGTCAAGCACAGTAACAACAACGGGTGGACTAGCTTTCATCTTCTTATTCGGCTTTTACGTGGCGCTCGCGGGTTCTACTCGCGGCCCGAGACGGGATTTGGGCGGCACCGCCCTATCCTTCTTAAAATCTACGATACATGACATTTCTCTTTCTTTGCTTAACTTCTCATCACAGTCTGCAGTCGAGCAAATGGTGTAATCCTAGCCCTTTTCTTTCGGCTGTTGTTATAGTATGCTGGTCGAGGTAATGTAGAAGCAATCTTGCGGACATTTTGCTGGTCGAGAGGGGATGGAATCTACTTCCTTCCAAAAGCGGTGTATACTCAGGCAATGGTATGTACTCAGACAATGGTGTGTACTCAGGGATCTCTTCTAAGAAAGCAACTTCAGCAGCTCTGGCTTTCCTTGTAATCTTTCTACTTATGTTTCTCCTTTGAGTTCGTGTTAGGGGTGTAAACCTTGAGCTGGATCCAATTTCGAAAACAGAAGGTCTCGCATGGAGATCTGTACCCTCGACGGTAACATGCTCATCACAAATTTGAATTTCCTTCCCCTTCAGTTTGGCGGAAGCCGGGTAGGTGCAGAGATGACTAGACCAGTGGGGGAAGAAACAACAGTCCTCCTGCGAACAACAGTACTCTTCTCAACTGGAACCCTTTGCAGAGGAGAGAACTCTTGAGTTAACTTGAGGTTGAACTCGATCAAATGTTTTTTAGTTTCAGGCACTTTGTCTGTAAGCGTGAAAAGGGTGACGTCGGTGATCTTGACATCCGTATTCTCGAATCCTTGCCGAAACGAGATGATTCCATTGTCGAGAAGCTCCTCCTTGTAGACGGCTAGGTCGAAGTCCGGTTGGTAAAGGAGAAAATCGGCTTTGGGGCGGACATTTTCTAGCGAGGTAGATTCGATTGTCAGTCCCAAGTTATGCTTCTTGTCATTGGGAGGAAAAGAAAGGAATCGAAAAGAGTCAGAACACATTTTTGTTCATGTATTTATAAAAAGAAGTTATTTGTTAAAAAAGTCGTTCATTAGAGGATTTGTTTATTAGGAACGGAATGTTCAAAGGTGTAGAGAAGGTAAGGAATCGATTCGGAAGTGGAAAGGAAGAGAAAGTCTTATGCGAAGACTTCTCGACTCGAAGGACCGCTCTAAACTAACACTTATTGAGGGTCCGCCCCACCTCGGAAAAGAGGTAAAAGGATCTCGGAACCTCTCCGTTTAGGGGTGTCTAAACGGTGGCTCCTAAATTCGAGAGGAGTTAGGTATACTCGTTCAAGACGGAAATGAACGGGGTATTCCAACGGAAGAATGGTAGTTTGGTCCACTAGGGGCATGGGCTCACTACTGATTTATGAAAGCAAAACCATCTGACCGAAATGGAGAGAGGAACTAGTCCCCAGAGGAGTCGCCAAAAATTGTACGGCTTATTGTTAGGTTAAGTGTTGTATTTTTGAAAAGAGGTCGCCTACAGATATTGTCGGTCAATTTTTAATTTAATTTAAATAAATAATTTAAAAAGTAGTATTTGATTTTAAGAATAATTTTAAATTTGAAAATTTTAAGAAATGAAATCAAACTGATCTCACATCCCGAATAGTTTATATAAACGAGCACCACACCACAAGCTAGTGTATCTATCCCGAAGAATAGACACATTGCTTGATGATAGGGCTCGATTAAATAATGATTTAATTTTAATTTTGACTTGATTATAAAAAAAAATCAATTTAAATTTGGAATAGTGTTCAAATTATTTTAGATTTAATTTTTAATGATTTAATTTAGGTTTGTTGATAAATGATTTTGATTTAATTTAATTCAATTTAGTTTAATTTTAATTTTATTTAATTTAATCTTATTTTATTTTATTTTAATTTAATTTAATTTAATTTTAATTTAATTTAGTTTTAATTTAATTAAATTTAATTTTGATTTAATTTAATTTTAATTTAATTTAATTTAATTTAATTTTAATTTTAATTTAATTTTCAATTTATTTTACTTTTAATTTAATTTAATTTAATTTAATTTTAATTTAATTTTAATTTTAATTTAATTGAGATTATTCTTTTAATTTTTTTAATTAAGACTTAAGTATTATTAAAGTGATTTATTTAGGGATTTAAACTTAATGATTTAATTTTAATTTTGACTTGATTATAAAAAAAATCAGTTTAAGTTTGGAATAGTGTTCAAATTATTTTAGATTTAATTTTTAATGATTTAATTTAGGTTTGTTGATAAATGATTTTGATTTAATTTAATTCAATTTAATTTAATTTTAATTTAATTTAAATTTAATTTTAATTTAATTTTAATTTAATTTAGTTTTAATTTAATTTAATTTAATTTGATTTAATTTAATTTTAATTTTAATTTAATTTAATTTTAATTTAATTTTCAATTTATTTTACTTTTAATTTAATTTAATTTTAATTTTAATTTAATTGAGATTATTCTTTTAATTTTTTTAATTAAGACTTAAGTATTATTGAAGTGATTTATTTAGGGATTTTTAAATTAAAGAATAAATATCCTCTTAAATAATATCCCTACTTTAATAATTTCAATTTCTATTATTCTCCCAAAATTTCAATTAATTAATTAATTAAAGTTTTATTTTAATTATTTTTTTTTGAAATGGTTAGTAGGTTTCTACCCTTAATCATTTAAGTTTTAATCATCCAAAAATCAGTTTAAAATCAAATATTTTACCCTCCCCTTTTGATTAATCCTAAAATTTTAATTAAAGGTTGAAATTTTTAATTACCATTTTGCCCTTCAAGCTTAATAATTCTATACCTCACTAAATTAAGCTCAAATGAACTTAAAATTTTTATGTAATCTTACTCACATATCAATTAAGACATTAGAGGAGAAAATATGATTTTTCTGTATTTAATTTATTTATGTAATTATTTTTAATGGAAAATAGGAGTTTTCAAGGAAAATTCAATAATATGACCAAGGAAATACTTGTGTCCTTGAGAAAATTATAGGATGTTCCTAATGACCAGATGACCATTTGGGCCAATTTTGGTGATTTTTTGAATTATATTTTATTTATTAGAATTATTTTGAGTTTTGGAGTATTAATTAATTTTAAAATAAAATTAAATTTCAAAAAAGGATTTTATATTTTTCTTAAATCTCTCTGACCTCAAGGAGCCCAGAGAAACAAATTTTATATTTTTTTGATTTTTCTTTGATTTATTAGAATTATTTTAGTGAAAAGGTTGGAAAATACATTTTTTAATATTAAAAATTACATCAATCCTTTAAAATTCAATATCTTATCCTAGGGACTTAAGAAAATAATTGTTTTGTTCCTAAGTAATTAGAATTCAAAATGTGACATTTTGGTGATTTTTATTATTTTTTAATTATTAAAAATATTAAAATAATGATAAAAATCAACTTTTTTAGAAAATTACAATTTTTATTTTCCTAAGTTCCTATGATATCAGAGAAGCTCCAAAACCATTTTTGTGAATTTTTGAAAAGTATTTTGTGAGTTATGAATTTTTAAAGTTTAATTTTACCCATTTTGCTTAAGAGGCTTAATCAACCCATTTGGTGGGGTTAATCGAGTCCGATTGATTTCAAATTTTTATGAGATGTTCCTCTAATCCCGAAGATCGGTGGAGAATTGTTTTTAAGTTTATTTGACGTGTAGTTAACCCTAATTAATTAAAATTCAATTTTGGGTATTTAGACCGATTAGGGTTATTCCAAGTGAATTAACTCGAAACTTATTTTTCCTAGGTTCCTACGAGTCGTAAGAAACATCACCAAATTTTCCTAGAATTTATTTCTCGACATGCTAATTATTGGAATTAAAATACTCAAAACGGTAACATGAACTTGGAAAATCAATAACTTCTCATAGGGATGGCACTTTGACCTTGGAAAATTCGGGGAATGTTCCCGAGTTCGGAGGCTTAAAAGCTCTATGGTCTCGTACCGTAGTGAATTGTACTATGTGCATGAAGAATTGAAATAGTGCAGAGAGTAATTAAATCATTAAAAATAAAATACTAAATGAAATTTATTGATTTCTTTTCCACATTATTCTCCTCTGTTCACTGAGCAAGAAGGTATTTTTATTTTATTTTTAGGATTTTTCTACACAAGGTTATGGATTTTCTAAGTTCTGGTAATTAAATAAATCCATAAAATCCGATTTTTCTATTTATCCGAATCGGCACCGCGTCATCCTTAGCATCTCCGAACAGCCACGCGGCGCTTTCTGGTTCGGCGCCGCCATCCGACTCAGCACTCCAGGGGCCCACGGTTCATGTACCATCGCGCTGTTCGGCTCGATCCCGATCGTCCGCTCGATACACGCTCGATCCGACGACTCCTGGTCATCGTCTACTACTGGTGTGCACCGTGACCGTCCACACTAAAACCACTAAGAACTCACTCGATTCTCAACAGATTTTTGTGTTATTATGCTCTATGGATTCGTCTTGAGGAGACGAACACATCCATACGGTAAACATGCATTGAAATCGATTCATATCAAATGGAGAATCTCCAAGAGCTCAGGAGGAAGAGAGAGTTCATACCTTTGCTCAGAGAAGTGAAGCTTCGATCTGAGAGTTGTGTCACGTTTGATTGGGTCCAAGCAAGCTCCAGATGAAGTCCCTTGGTCTGGTGAATTGCCTAGGTACAAAAGTGACCACAGCCGATCACAAAGCTTGGAGGCTGGAGCAACTGGGTGTCCTATAGAGGAGGCTTTCACTGGGTAACTTCTCCTCTTGGTCTAGTGAAGGTGTAGGACCAATCAATTTGGAGATTGGCTCACTGTAGTGAAGTGTCCTATTTTTGGGTGGAATTTGGACTCTGAAATTTAGCTCTGTTAATGGGGATTAGGGCAACTGGACACTGGGGATCAATTGCTCTAAGTGTGGAGAGTGGTCTGGGACAATTTTGGCAGAGTTTCAGTAAGTTTGTTTCAGCACCTCCCTCATGGCCGAGAGAGGTGGGGTTTAAATAGAGCTGGCTGGAGGCTCTCCCAAGGGGAGTTAGGGGTTGGAATTAGCTGCTCAGGTGAGGAGAAGAACAGCCATGGTGGCCATTGGGCATGGGGCAACTCAGCAGGTGAGAATTCCAAGCTTGGGCTCACATGATGCTCTCGGGTGTGGTGTTTTCCGGCGGCCCAGGTGGCTGGCCGGCAGGCATGGGTCACCCTCAGGGTCAGGAGGTCCAGGGCTGGGGTTTAGTGTAGGGAATTGGCAATGGCCATGTGTAAAGTGATTGAATTAAAATGGAATGGGGTAAGGGTGTATTTTGGCTAAGTTTGGTCGAATGTATGGATTGGGCTAGGTGCACCTCCCCATGGCTAGTTTAGGCTGAAGAGAAAGTGGTTTAGGTTAGCTTAATTAGTGGGGAAGGGTCACCATCCAAGTACAATTAAGTTTAAGCAAGGTTTAGTGGAATCATGGAAGTGGCTAATCCCCTTAAGGGAATATGGAAAGAGCCTCCTCCACTTGCCATCTTGGGTATGGTGAGGTGTCCAAGGCTCTCATGGCTCCCATGTGGCTCATGCATGGCTTCATGGCTCCATTTGGCTTGGGAAAAGTTAAGTCGACTTTCATGACGAAGGATTTTGTGATTTTTGGCA
Organism: Papilionanthe hookeriana x Papilionanthe teres; assembly: GCA_022702705.1. Classification (NCBI taxonomy): domain Eukaryota; kingdom Viridiplantae; phylum Streptophyta; class Magnoliopsida; order Asparagales; family Orchidaceae; genus Papilionanthe; species Papilionanthe hookeriana x Papilionanthe teres. The sequence goes on from CM040424.1 coordinate 155,380,669, forward strand.
TTTTGGTGAGAGTTGTCATGAGGTTTGATTTGGAATGGTTTGATGATGAATTTGAAAGTTAGGGAAGGTTTTAATTGGAATGGATGATGAAGTGTAGTGTCATGTGGGCATTAAAGTCAAATTTGGGCCTTTGAAATTATTTTAGGAGTGGGCTTTTTAGGAAGGCTTAAGGAAGTGGGCCTTAGGTTTTAAAATAAATTTATGGATGGGAATTTTGTAAAAGATTGGGCCAAAAAATTGTTGGGTTTGGTTTAGGGATGTGTCATGAGTGATTTGAAGCAAGTTTGAGGTAATTTGGAATTGGATTGGGTCTAATTTGGGTCTCTTTGGTAATAGAGTCCAAATGGGTCAAAATGAGCTATCTTGGGCTAAAGTTGGGCTAATGTTGAAATTGATGTAAAATTAATGTTGGAAAATGTTTATGGGGGTGTTACAAATAGGTTTCAACTTTGGTTGGGTTTTGATTTTGGGATTTGGGCCCATTTGGGTTAGGTTTGGGTGTAGGCCCATTTAAGGAATTTTGGGTTTGGGTTGAAATTGAGTAAGGTTTGAATCCAAATTTTTGGCAAATCATGTTAGTTTTTTGTTTTTGGGGATTCTAGGAAGGTTTTAGAAAAGATTTGGGTCAAATTGGGATTGAATTGGGTTGGTTTGAGCTAGGTTTAGGTCATGGGTCAAAATTGAGCCTTAAGCTTTTAAAATGAAATTGGATTCAAATGCTAATCAAAATTGGGCTTGAATTTGGTCTAGATTGATATTAGGGATATTGAATTGAAGTTTAGAATTGAATTGGACCAAAATTGAGACCAATTGGGGTAATTTGGTTTGACATTGGGTTCATTTGGGTTTAAAATGGGCTAAATTGGGGGTTTTGGTAAAAGTGGGGTAAATTGACAAAATTGGCCCATGGTGTAGTTAGACAAAATGAAATTGGGAATAGTTGGGATTTTCTGGAATTTTCTGGGAATTTTTGAAATTTTTAGATTTTTGGGTTAAAAACGGGTATTTTATGTATTTGGAGGTTATTGGGGGTATTTTTAGAAATTTTGGTATTTTTAGCTGGAGATGGTCAATTTGAGTGGGGGAAAATGTTTAGGATTGATTCTGAGGACTTTTGGGCAATTTAGGTGATTTTGCGAAATTTTGGGTAATTCAAGGGCATTTGGTAGGTTTGATGGGTGTAGGGGTCCCGGGGTCGAAAATTGAAATCTTGAAAAAATGAAGATTGATCGAATTTGAGTAAAGTGGAATCACTTTGGTTGAGCCATGAAGTCATATTAAGCCTATATGAGCCATGAGAGGACTCATTGGAGGCATTCACTATGTTGTTCCTAACCCTCTTAGCTAAGGGCTTAGGGGTTAAGGTCCATCTATATGAATTACCTACATGAGTCAGGGAGTCAATTTGGGTATAGGTGTGGTTTTAGGATTTGGATTGCGTGTGTGAGAGTGTAGAGTATGAGTGTAGTGAGTGTGTAAGTCAACCCTCACCAGACCAGGCCACTCAGGGTAGTCCTAAGGCCAAAGAGTCCTATAGGGAACTCATCCTTTAAACCTTCACATTTGATTTCAACCCTCTAGGTGATTAGGGGTCTGCAATCGAAGCTTGTGGGGTTTGCGAGGAGTCAAGAGGTGTTTGAACTTCTAAAGGGTGGGTTCCACTTCTAGTCCTCTAAGATAGTCAAAGGAAAAGCCTAAGGCTAGATCCTAAGTACTAAAGAGAGAAGAGAAGACCTCATCAAAAATGAGGTCAACATTGCAAACTTAACATAGGTGATAAAATGTCACTTACAATATTTTACTATATCATCATACCAAGGTATTTTCCACTCATTTATATTATAAAGTTGTTCATCAGGAAAATTGTCTATAATCACATTATCAGTATCAGATAATTCATGATATTCTAATCTTGATAAATGATCAACAATTTGATTATCAGTTCCCTTTTTGTTAACGATCTCAAAATCAAATTCTTGCATTAATAATATCCATCTAATTAATCTTGGTTTAGAATCCCTTTTTTGTATTAAATATTTTATAGCAGAGTGATCAGTATGCACAACACATTTAGTTCCTATTAAATAATGCCGAAATTTATTAAAAGCATATACAACTGCTAATAATTCTCTTTTAGTAACTGTATAATTTATTTTAGCATCATTTAGAGTTTTACTAGCATAATATATAACTTTGAAAATCTTATCATATCTTTGCCGAGAGCACTCTATAGCATAATCACTTAGCATCACACATAAGCTTAAATGGTTTCTCCCGATTAGGTGAAAGCTGTTATAGGTGTTGTAATTAATTTATCTTTTAATAATTCAAAAGCATTCGAGGCATTCGGTTGTAAATTCAAATTTCTTGTCCTTTTCGAGAAGTTGGCATAGAGGTTTAGTAATTTTTGAAAAATCTTTTATATAATGTACGTAGAATCCGGCATGTCCAAGAAAACTTCTTACCCCTTTCACCGTACTTGGAGGTGGTAATTTAATTATAACTTGAATTTTTGCGAGTCTACTTCCATGCCTTTTTCCAAAATTTTATGCCCTCATACAATGTCGCTCACGACCATAAATTGACATTTCTCCCAATTAAGAACTAAATTAGTTTTCTCACATACTTCAAATATTTTTTCAAGATGATTTAAGCATGTGTCAAATGATGTTCCAAATACAGAGAAATCGTCCATAAATACTTCTATTTCATTATTAATTAATCTACTAAATATAGACATCATACATCTCTGGAATGTTGCAGGTGCATTACATAATCCAAAAGGCATCCTTCGAAAAGTGAAAGTTCCATAAGGACTAGTAAATGTAGTTTTCTCTTGATCCTCAGGATCAATTTGTATTTGATGATAACTGGTGTATCCATCTAAGAAACAAAAATACTTATGTCTGGCTAATCTATCTAACATCTGGTCTATAAATGGTAAAGGGGAGTGATCTTTCGTGGTGGCTGCGTTTAATTTTCTATAATCAATACATATTCGTCATCCAATAACTTGTCTTATAGGGATAAGATCATTATTTTCATTAGCTTTTACGGTCACTCCTCCTTTCTTAGGCACACAGTGAATTGGGCTTACCCAAGCACTGTCAGAAATATGATATATAATACCATTATCTAACCATTTTAAAATTTCTTTATTGACTACTTCTTTCATTATCGGGTTTAATCTCCTTTGGGGATCTACTTTAGGCTTATGTTCATTATCTAAAATAATTTTGTGCATATATATTGAAGGACTAATTCCTTTAATATCTGCTAAAGTCCAACCAAAAATTTTCTTACATTTTTTTAAGGTATCTAAAAGTTTTTGTTCTTGAGATTCATTTAATTCGGATGAAATAATAACTAGTAGAGTTGAAGAATTACCTAAGTAAGCATATTTCGAATGATTAGGTAACATTTTTAACTCGAAGTTCGGGAGGTTTAATAATTGATGGAACTATATTTTTTTCGGTGTTTTACGTATTATCCAAAAATTCAAATTTCTCTTGAATATAATCTAGTTCTTCATTTATATTGGCTTTTTCAATTAATTCAGTATTTTCTTTTTCTAATTTTTCTTCATAATATTCCTTAAAATGCTCTTTTTGTAAATGATCGAGTACTTCCATTCGAAAACACTCATCATCTTTTTCTAGTGCAGGATATTTCATTGATTAGCAATATTAAAAGTAATTTTTTGGTCATTTACTCTCATAGTTAATTCTCCTTTCTGAACATCAATCATAGCTTTCCCCAGTGGCTAAAAATGGTCTTCCTAAGATGATAGGAATTTCTTTATCTTCTTCCATATCTAAAACGATAAAATCACTGAGGAAGATAAATTTATCCATTTTTACTAAAACATCTTCGATAACTCCCTTAGGATATGTAACGAACGATCGGCTAGCGAAGGGTTACTGAAGTAGGTGAAATTTCTCCCAATTCTAATCTCTTAAAAATTGATAGAGGCAATAGATTGATGCTTGCTCCTAAGTCACACAAAGCTTTTCCATAGAATTTTTCTCCAATAGCGTAGGGTATATTGAAACTACCGGGATCTTTTAATTTTTCGGAAGCTTTTTCGAATAATAGCACTTACACTCCTCGCTAAGTGCGACCAGTTTCATTATCGGTAAATTTTCTTTTTTATTTAGAATATCTTTCATGAATTTTACATAGTTTGGCATACGTTCTAAAGCTTCTACAAAAGGAATATTTATTGTTAATTTCTTCGAATTTCGAAGAATTTAGTAAGCTTGTTTATCTTTTTTATGTTGATTTAGTCGTTGAGGAAATGGTGGTGGAGGTTTTTCAACAGAAATTTTCATTGGTATTAAAAGATTTTTTAAGTTCGGATCTTGTTGATTCTTTTCCTTTTCGATTTCCACTTCCTCTTCGTGACTTTCAAGTTCTTCATGAATTTGAGGTTCTAATTCTTTTCCACTTCGTAATTGTATCGCTTTAATTTGTTCTTTTCCTTTGTCTTTGAGATTTATTTCCACATTACTAGGAAATGTTCCAGGTATTCTATTATTAAGCGCGGTAGCGATATGTCCAAGTTGAGTTTCAATATTTTTAATAGTTGTTCCTTGATTTTGTAATTAGTTTCCTTGTATTTGTAATTGATTTCCTTGATTTTGTAATTGATTTCCTTGATTTTGTAAATGTTGACCCATATTTAATATTAATTCTTCTATAGATAATTTCTTATCTTTAAATTGAAGGTTATTATTATTAAATCCAGGTGGATAACTAGGTTAATAATTAGAATTTCCTTGGTTAGAGGGATTTCCTAATGGTTGTGTTATGTTATTCATCCATGGTTGATTAGTTGTATTATTATTCTAATTAAAATTAGGATGATTTTTCCATCAGGGATTATAATAATTTGCATAAGGATTATTGGGTTACGTTATTAATAGCATTCATAGTTTCATATGAAGGTTGAGATTCTATAAGTTGTCCGGATGAGTTTTCTTGTAATATAGTTGGAGAGTAATTCATTCCAAAATGATCTAATTTTTTAGATATAGCGGCGATTTGCGAAGCTAACATAGATATTGCATCATTTTCATGAATACGCGTTTATCTTTTCGGATTCATTCTATCGGTAGGCCATTGAAAATTATTGGTAGTCATTTCTTCGATTAGTGCATAGGCTTTATCAAATGGTTTTGACATTAATGATCCTCCAGCAGCAGCATCGATGATTGATTTAAGAGATCATACTAATTCATTATAGAAAGTTTGAATAATTAAACAATCTGGTAAAGCATGATGTGGGCATTTCCTAAGAAGTTCTTTAAATCTCTCCCAAGCTTCATATATTGATTCTCCATCAAGTCGACTAAAAGAAGTTATATCATTTCTAAGTTTAGCGAGTTTTAGATGGTGGAAAATATTTGGATAGAAATTTTTGTGATAACTCTCCCCAGAGTTTTAATAGATCCAAGTCTTAACGAATTTAACCACATTTTAGCCTTATCCCTTAAAGAAAAAGGAAAAAGTCTAAATCTAATAGCATCGTTAGATACTCCTTCATATTTGAAAGTAGCACATAGTTCTAAAAAACTAGCAAGATGTAAATTAGGATCTTCAGTAGGTGAACCACTAAATTGATTGTTTTGTACAATTTGGATAATTGCAGGTTTAAGTTCAAATGAGTTAGCAGCTACATCAGGGTTTTGAATAGTTAAATGAATTTCATTTAATGTAGGGTTGGCATAATCTCTTAATGGTCTCTGTTGATTGATATTTTCATTTTCAGGAATATTCGACATTTATGTTAAATTTATAATTTCTCTTTTTTGTTTTCTAATTTTTTTAATTGTACGCTCTAATTCTGAATCGTAAGGTATTAAATTTTCGTTTCCAAATTTACGCATACAATTTTGTAAAATAAATTTTAAAATAGTCCGTTACTCTAGTAAATAATTTCTTTACTTCCCCGGCAACGGTGCCAAAAACTTGACCCACTTTTTAATGTTTACAAAAATAATAACGACACCAAAAATTGATCCCGCTTAATATATATTTAATTTTTTTGATGGAATGTATAATGTGGATTCTACGCAAGTATACGTATCGTATCAAGTAATACAGGGCTCTAGTGGAGTCCTGGTTATCGATCCCACAGGGAAGTTTTAAAAGATTTGTAACAGCTAAATTTAAAGGATTTACTTAAGATAGTATACAGAATTTGGAATACTTAACTAAAGCGATCTAAAGTAAACTAATGCTTTAAATAATGTTGATTTAAAGATTTCAGAAAAAGTATCCTTCCCCTTATTTTTAAAAACTTAAGTGAATGATGAATTCAAATAGATTTTTTTATTGTATTGTGACAAATAGGAGCATTCTTATTCTTTACCTTTTGGTCCAGGTGCAAAGAGCATTGACTAGTCACATGCTTGATTGCGGAATCTGCGGCTAGATTTGGGAGGATCTTGGTTGCCACTTCGAGCTCCCACGTTCCCCTCACCCGAGGGCTAACATCTACACTTCGGCTCTCAAAAAATAGGACCAAATTGAATATTTTAGTCTGTCACACTAAAATGTCCAATTCTACGTCCAATAAATAATATTTCCCTATTTATTTACACCCTCCTTCCAAAGCTTTTGACTTCCCTGAATATTGGATGTAATTTTTACTATAGTTGATAATTCAACATATTTTAACAATTCAATTGGCCAGATTGAAAGTAAATTAAGTTTTAAGTAAAAGATTATCACAATTTATTTTAATATATTAGACACTTCTATTTAATTTCATCAATTCACATAATTTCATAAACAAGAAGAAAGACTAAGAAAACTACTCAGAATGCATGGGAATTAAACAAAGTATGGATTTTATTTAAAGTTAACAACAATAAACAAAGATACTTATCTTAATTTCCTCCCCAAGCAGACTCCTTCAAGTTCCTTTGACTTTTCCTTCTAGTATAGCACACTTCTGAACTCACTACTTACACTTACTCTCACTAAACTTCAACTTAGACTCAAAAGCACACTAATAGAATACTCTAAGGCTCCTCAAATAGACACACCACATATTAAAATTCGTCCTCTATTTGTAGAGGTAGACTGAGGTCCAAGGGGTACTTAAGCACCTCTTCAAAAAACATCCAGGTTCAATGTATCTGGCATTTTGAACTGTCTCGCCGTCGGCGAGAAATGACCTCGCCGTCAGCGGGGTTTCTAGTAGGTCTTTAAACCACGCGATCTCACTGTCAGCAGGCTCGGGCTCGCTGTCGGCGAGGTAGTTGCAAACCTTTAAGAAATTCTCTTCATAATCTCGCCGTCGGCGGGCTCGATTTCGCCGTCGGCGACTTAATTTATTTTGCATGATTTCTTCCTTTTTGATCAAAATTTGCTCTATTTTATGCTTTTTTTCTTCCATCACTTATAAATCTTCATTCCTGCAATAAAATAAAGAAAATACATTTCTTTAAAGTGCAATTTCATAAAAGATAAGTATGAATTTCTTAACATATTTTTTACGTGATCAGTATGCTATAAAAATTTATGCATTTTTTTAGCAGTAACTTGGAGCTTCTCTATTCATTTGAGCTCTGTCTCTCTTTCTCTCTTTTTCTCTCTCTGTTTTAACGCATCATGGCTTCTATAAAAATGGTTATGAGGCAATCCTTAAGCACAATAAGGCATAAGCTTCTTTGTTTATTTCATTATAGTGGAAATAATTGATGCCTTCAGTTTTACCTTCTATTGAGTAATGTTAAACATGATTTTAAAATTTAGAAAAGCTAGATAATTTTGTTTTTAGGCCTAACTTTCATGTATATTTTGTTGGACTTGGGCTGAATAAATCAAACTAGCTTGATTTGGGTACTTTGATTTGAAATAGCTGGACTTTGACTTCGACATTGATAATTGATGAGTTCGGCATTGATATTTGATGCAAAATAGCCACATGAAATCCTTGATAATTCATAGTTCTTTATATCGGAAATAAACTCCCAAAACGAATGTTCTGTACAAATGGTAAGATAGGAATGTTATGTACAAACTCCCCTAAGGAATGTTATGTGGATTGAGGCTTCATATGTTTCATGGGTCAGATGGAGCCTTGAAATTCTAGAGAATGGAAGGCACTTGTGGTATTTTAATGTTGTTTTATCATGTGACCATAAGTGTATAGAAAGTGCCACTTTATTTTTGCTTATGGCTCAATGTTATAATGCACGAAAAGTATGTTCATGTTAAAGGAAATCTGGAAGCCATCATTGCCATAGTATTTAATGGTTGAATTATATATTTAACATGAGTTTTGGCATTGATTGAATTATATATTTAACATGAGTTTTTAATGTTTGCTGCCATGGTTTCCTTGTTGGCATCTAGAAGCCATCACAAACCTGTTAGATCTTCTAATACGCGTTCGGTTGTCTTATAAGCCTCGTACAAGGCTCTCTGGAGCTGAGCGTTTGGTTGCCTTATGTAATGGTACCACAACTGCTTTCCATTCTCTTTAACGGGAAAATGTATTAGTTTTACTTCTTTAAATATAAAGGTGGAGATTAGGTTTTTCCCAGTTTATCAGCTTAAAAAAAGAACAATTATTTGTTTGATAATTTTCAGGACATCCTCAATGACTACCAGTGCAAGCTGAGCATGCGAAATGTTGAGAATAATTATTTTATGTTGTTTTCCTGACAGAACCTGAGCATGGCATGAACTCTTATATGGAGTTGTAGCATGAACTCTCTGTTATTTATTTATCTTCTTCTCTCTTCCCTGTTATTTCGATTATATAGAAAGAATTATTTGGGTCTTACAGACCCTGCATGATTACAGTAATTTTGGGACTTCTTTTGGCTTTGCTTATTTGGGAACATTACATTTTGGAATATGACATATGGGAGAGCTATCATTTGGAAACATTGTATTTGGGAACATTACATTTGGGCAAGGAAAATTTGTACGGGTTTAGGATTAGGTGTTGATGTCAAGCTATGTACCTTACAATTTATTCCATTAATAAAGTTATTTTTTTCTTTTCCCGTGGATGTAGGTCACTATGACCGAACCACGTAAATTTTATTCACATAAAGATTGTTATGTTAAACGTTTTTTGTTAGAGGCAGTTGGCTGCTATATTTCTTTAAATCATAATTTGGTGATGCTACAAACAAGTATTGCAATGGTTTCAATAGTATTACTTCGGTTATTATGAGACATACAAAGTATTTAACAATAACCACAAATGATTCTATATATTTCACAAACTCTATTATTTTACAATATTCTCTAGCAGTTGAATTTATTTCATAACATATCTAAAATGATCAATATGTTTACTTTAGTCTATTATAATCAATTCTTATGTATTTACATATAAAATGATCCAAATGTTTATGTATCTAACACTTTATTTACTTGATTACAATTAAAAAACTCAATCCTTATATAAGTCCTCTTAAATATTATGAATTTTTTCCTAAAAAATATAGCTTATGTGTTAGAAATGTAAATACATAAGAATCTATTGTATATGTCCAATATTTTAAATAAAATTTTTTTAGCACATTATGTTCTGTTTAGAAATGAATTTCTACTTCTCAAGTTGCGAGAATGTGACGTTTAAATTCTTTTTTAAACAGTTTTACTCAATAGGGGTAAATTGGTCATTTCCTCGAAAGCAATTCACTACATGTTGTTTTCACATATGTCTGCACGAAACGAACGATCGAACTTTCCTTAGTTGCTTCACATGATAGCTTTACGAGGTATAAGCTAATGTTGAAAAGCTAAGAAGTTGTAGCTGCGCTAAACAGACCCTTAATGAGGACCTTTTGGATGCTCCCCATCTCAGAATTGTAAGCTGACCTTTATTAATAGAATCACTTATATATATATAAACTGAATTTTGGTTAGTGTTCTAAATTAGCGCCGATCACATTCCAGCTTTTTGCCTTCCTTAAGAATTAAGTGGTATGAATGTAAATGCAACTATTCAATAAATAAAAACTCTGAAGTCTTTTCGTTCCTCTTCCACATTTCTTTTGCTGTGTGCGTCAGCAAACCAACCAGCAAATTAAAAATTATTTCTTTTTAACGAGTAAGGGAGGAAATTGAACAATAGTCCCAGAAAGCAAAATGCATAATGTTATTATACTAATTCAGCCTCAACAACAACAAAACACACACACACACGCACGCACGCACGCACGCACGCATGCAAGCACATTATTTGTGAACGATATACCTACAAAAATATATATATAATTATAAAAAAGGTTCTAGATCGTATCGTTTTTGGATGATAATGTTGATCTAGCCCGAGAATATGGGGGCAACTAACATCATTAACAAACTTCCTACATCCAACACGAATCTCAAGGCAATCGTTTTAAGCAAGAAATGTTTAAACTTTGAAAAGACGTGTTCTGATCTTATTTGACTTTCTCAGTGAGTTTGGATGTTTGATCATCCTTGTGAGTAAGGTGACATTTCATTCAATGCTTCATTTAAGAGTTATGATAATGAAAATCTTTAGGGGCAACTGTTCATTAAAGATTTTAACCATTCTTAATCAAAGTTTCTTAGTCAAGATTTAGTGATTCTTAATTTGGTTATAAAGTTTAGTTGATCTTTTTTTAGATGTTTTAAATCATTTTGAGTTAGAAAAAGTGTTCAAGTCAAGCTGATTCGCTAAGTCTTTATGTTTTAAATAATCTTAATATTTTAGATTAATTTTAATGTTTTAAAATGATTTAATTTAATTATAAGATTTCGATTATAATTTGTTCCAATTTAGCCTTTTAATATTTTAGACTTATTTTGATTTAAGTTTTAAACAATTTTGCATTAATTTTGATATCTTAAATTTGTTTCAATTTGATTTTCAAATCATTTCAAATTAATTTAAATATCTTTTAACTTAATTATAAAATTTCAAAAATCATTCTCTTTTTTAAATTATTACTCAAATCATCATCTTTAGAGTCCCATTAATTGATGTTTAAATAATATTTGATCAAATTATTGTCTAGGGATTCAATTTAAAGAATTAAAACTCTCTTATATTACATCCATAATCTTAATAATTCAAGCCTTAATTAATCTTCTAAAGTTTAGGTAATTTAATTAATTAAAGTTTCTTTTTTTAAAATGTTCAATGTGATTAATGGGTTTCTACCCCTTAACTACCTTAGTTTCAATCATCCAAACGGAAAGTTATAATCAAATATTTACCCTCCCTCTAGTCAAGCCTAAACATTAATTAAGGTTAAAGCCTTTTAACTACCTCAATGCCCTCTTAAACTTGTCATCCCATAACTCATCAAATTAAGCTCAAATGAGCTTAAGAAAATTTTTTTATGTCACCTTACTCACATAAAATAAAATTTGGAAGGATCTCACCCAAACAAAGTATGATGTTGTATGTTTTGTCCGCCTTGGAGTAATTCCACAATCATTCAACGTCCCGACCACGATCGGATGTACCACGCAAAGGCGCACCGAGAAGTTCGTATGAGAATTTAGGAACAAAATAGAGTGCTAGGTATACACAAATGCTATAATGAATAAATAAATAAAATGATTATGCGACTATTGTGATAATTGGAAGATTACTCGCAATCAACTTAATTCTTTTATATCAAGATATCTTACACTTAAGCTTTCAAATTTACATATACGTACTAAAATTCTCAATATCATATCAAAATATCATGGTTCTTTTTCAATTTTAAACAAAAGACATTTTTCTTTGTATAGTTTGAAAATGCTGAAAGTACTGTGTTTGTAAATGTAAAAAATTCAGCTTATGAGATATGTGAGTACATAAGAATTGTGTGCAATGTATGTAAATTACCCTAAATTTAAAATAGTGATATATATATTTTAGATGACATGAGTGCTATAGGCGAGTACAAAATATAAAAGGTTAAGTTTAAATGTTAGAAACATAAATACATAAGAATTGGGTATAGCCACATGCAAATATTAAAATTTAAGTGATGTGTATAAAACACGTAAGAATTGTATGTCATGAAATTTCCGACCTAAAATGTGTTTGTAACCTCATGCAATTAAATACGTTTATTAATTATCGACGATCAAATTATTTGAAACTATGTGTATTAATTTAATGTAGAAAATAAAGAGCTTGAATTTTATATTTAAACTCCATGACCTCAAAATTATTAGGTATTTGAATATATATAGTTCTTTTATATTTACATATTTAACATCCAACTTTCATATTTAGTTATACAAAACATAACAAAATACTATATTCTTTTTTATATCTTTATAACATATAAAATATTAAGTACATAATCATGTGATGTGGAAGATTTACATGCATACCCACCAATTCTAATGTGCTCATTTATCTAGCACCTAAACTTCAATTTGTATTTATTTCAAGTAGAAAGTGTATTTTCTATTTTAAGAATTCGAACACGAAATAAATTTTTTTTATATGATATGAATATGTGCTATAAATGTAAAAGGCAAAAGTTTAGGTGTTAAATATGCAAAATACATAAACAATGAGTGGTATACATGTAAAGTTTTCAATCATGATATATTCACATATCCTACATCTAAGCTTCAATTTATACATATCTGCCACCACGCTCGTGTATATCATGTAATAAGAATCAAATCAGTAAACCACAAAAATCTTAATCCATGAAACAAGAATTAACTTCAATAAACTATAAGATTTCAACTCATGAAATAAGGATCAACTTCAATGAAGTACAAAGATTCCAACTCATATGTAGGCAAGAACCAAACCAACAAACTACGAATCCCCAAAAGTTCTCAATCAACCAACTCTGAGGCAATAGTTAATAACCACAAAGATAAGGTATCCAACAACAAGGTTTTCATGCATTCAAAGATAACTGAATGGTAGAGAAATCAGCTTTTAAAGCAGAGACAAAGAGATGAGGCATCGTGCCGTGATAACGTTTTAATTCGTACCAAGTGGAGAGCTTGTAGCAACTTTGATAGCCTCGATAAAGTAATTAGGATCTCAGCCCCTTCGTCTCTCGCATTTTCTATTGCTATTATTGAATGTCCACCATAGCATTCACAATGTTTGGATTTGTCATTTAGTTCATCCACTTCTTTCTTTCTATAAACTTCGTGATGGATTGCTGGCGTACAACATACCCGACCACTCGCAAACAAAAACACAAAGAAGAATGTAGGAGAATGAATTCATTCAATATGAATATATGAAATGTATAATTGCAATTATGAAGGTACAAGGGATTTGAATTGCATAACATTGCTCAAACCTCCATGCGTTCCATATATTCAAAATAACTAAAGCTTTTGATATCTCTCCAAATTTCATAAAGGATGCAACAAATCATTCAAATAACACATTCGAATGCACCCCGCACTACATCAAATACATAATTAAACTCCTCAAATCCTCCTCTAAAACAAACTATGTTGATTTCAAATTCTTCATAACATATTTCACAAGATCTTCAAATTTTACAAAAACCAAACCATGATAGTTTCGTTTTTATCTAAACAACAACTTGGAAAATTTCCAAATTTTGTAAGGCCTAGATCGTAATAATTTCATTGTCTTCCAAATCAAACACCTTGAAACTCCTCACTTTCTCCAAAGCAAAAACTTCAACGATTTTACATTTCTCAAAACAATACATTGACATTATAAATTTTCATAAATGTGTCAAATTTAAACAAATCCTATGTAGGGATTCCAACGATCAAACACTACCTATATGAATATATGTGAAGCTAACAATTTTGATGCACAAATCTCAAATTTAAAGTACTAGGCCTTAATCACATTGACCCGACCGCCGCGCTTAACGCAAAGAATGTTTGCTTCTCAAAAGATAGCCAAAAAGCTTTGACTCGATTTATAAATAGCTAGTGTATAAAATTAATATTATATAAGTAATATTTTTATACACTAGGGGTACTTACGCAAGTATACGTATCGTTTCAAGTAATATAGGGTTTTTAAACAAAGACCCCAAGATTGTCCCATCGGGAAGATTTATAGAAATAAATTTTCTATAAAAGCGAAAGAGAAATATAATAGTAAAAATATTTTTATTTTGATTATAAATTACTATTAATTTACTAGATGCAATTTAAAGAAAAACAATAATAAGAAAATGATTTTATAAACTCTATATAAAACAAACAAATTTCTTTCCTTCAATAAAATCTAAGATTTTTAAGATAATTTAATATTCGTTGGAGAATTTAATTTATGGTATTGTGCCAAATAGAAGCATTCCTATTCTTTACCCTTTGATCCAGGTGCAAAGAACATCGACTAATTTATTTAATAGGTCTGAATGTATTGTTAGTAGAATGGGTTATTTCCAGTTCACACACTTCTAGATTTCCAAGGGTGCATATGGTCACCTCTACTAGTGACCCTTTCCTAGTCTATAAATCAAATTATAAGAATTTAGTCTCACTCTAAAACTTATCAATTCTACGCCCTTTAAATATTATCTTCCTATTTATTTCGCACTTCACCATAAATAGCCCGCACATGGCCTTCGACTACCCAAGGATTCATGTTACATTTACAAGTTAAGAGTTCTTCTCCTACAAGGTTTTTAAACTCTTCAATGTGTTTTAACAATTTAAACGGTCAATTTAAAAAGTAAAGTAAGATCGTGTATTAATGTCATCACAATGTTTTTAAAAATATTTTAAATTTTAATTCTCCATCGAATTTTATATTATCTTATCTATCTCTTCATAATTGAAGTAAGAAAGTAACTAATTACCTAACACATTGAAAATAAATAACAAAACATGATAATTAAACTTTGAATCAAATGTAAAAATATACTTATCTCAAATATTTCTTCTGTAAATCTTTTGATTCCTACCGACTCCACAAGGTAATGAACTCCATATGCAATAACTTGAAAATAAACTCACTAAATTAAACAAAAGTGGCCCTAAATTTCCTTTCTCTCTAATTCTCTCTCTAAGGATGAGAGATCTTAAAGTAGATAAGAGAAAGGGGTACAATGGGAGGGGCACGTTTTCCTAAGAATTTGACCTCTATTTATAGCTTCAAGAGTTGCCTTGAGGCACCTCTTCAAAAACATGTCCACATTCAATGAATCTTCTAGAAGGTCGTCCGCCTAGGCGCCGAAACCGCGCCTAGGCGCCGGACACCGCGTCCAGCCGCACCTCTTCACTTTCGTTCACACCCTCGTTCGCGATTAAAACCATTTTGGGAGCGTCCAAATGCAATTTATCACATGTCCTATTATCAAGGAACAACCGCCAGCCTTCTAGAATGTCCAATAACCGCTCACTCCGTCAAAATAATCGATCAACGTTGCTGTCGAAAAACTTGAGCGTCAGACGAGTCCGGAGTGTAGGTGCTAGTTTTCGGCACCTAGCGCCAGGCCATATTTTTTTATACTTTTCATATTTTGCTCCTTTTTGCTCCTTTTTCCTTCTTAGACCTTTTACATTACTCACATCCAAAAAATACAAAAAATACTTTTCATTAAAGCATAATATCCTTAGAAATTAATAAGAATCAAGACATAAAGAACAGTATTTTTTTATAGATCAAGAATACCAGAATTGAATGATTTACCAAGAAGGACCATGGAATGACATATAAGCATTTATATAAGGCCCTTATGTTCAAATTCTTGTAACATGCCATTGGAAAGACCTTAAAATGAGAGTTAATGAAATCTAAAATATAATAAAATAAGAAATCACACTTACTTTTACATAAAACTCGAATGTTATTTGCCTTACTATCATTGGGGTTTGGTAAGACCCGAATGCGTAGAGTTTGTCGGATCTCTTGGAGCGAGACCGGGATAGCGAGAAAAGTCACCTCCACACTTCGAGAAGTTAGTCGCGAGCTTTGATCTCCACAAAAGGTTCCAATGAAAGCTCCGATAAGGTGGGAGAGAAGAATCCGGACATCAAATATAAGGGAAAACAATTGGATTAGAAAAATAACAAGATAATCAAAATGTACATATTTATTTTTGTTAAGAAAAGTATTGAGATTAGAAAAATAACAAATGATTACAATTTTTTTTCTTTTTTTATTCAAATATGGCTCAAGAAAGGCCGGAAATCTTCTTCTTCAAAAACCAAATGCTCATAATCAATGAAAGAAAAGATTGTTAAAATTTTTGAAGAAAACCCATAAGTAATAGCAATGGAATTGAACTTATATATTAGCTAGTTAGAGATTCAATCAGTAAACATGTAGATGAATTATTAACATCCAGGAGAATGATGATTTAGGGAAGATTTGAAAATAAAAATAAAAATCCTTTATCATATTCAATGGCGAAAGAAACAAGACAAGCGTAAATCACCTCAACTTACATTTTATTATGACCAAGCAAAAATTTTAACAACTCCATGACGAAGGTCTTTTATAAATGTTGAATAAAATAAAGAAACATTAAGTTCCAACCACAAAGATGTAAATATACACACTTCGCAGATGTGTAGAAGGAATTGTAAGAAATTATATATAATGCAATAAGGAAATAAAAGTTTAGGTTTACCACATTTTAAAGTTTCGTAACATTTAACCAAAGAGGGAGAGAGATCGACCTAGATGGTAGGAGGGGAAGGAGATCCTCGAGGCTGACAATCGAAGGGAAGAGGTCTAGCGAGCTTGAAGTTAGTGTCACTGGCCAAGATCCAAGGTGAAGCTGGCTCGATTCAGTAGCTATAGGTTGTATAGAGCGATGTTCGGCCGAAAGGAAGAAGAGGAGGGGCAATGGTTCGCACGGGAAGAAACTACTCACGGCTGGAACCCGCAAGGTGTCAAATGGCGAAGAGGAAGGTTGGGGGCGAGAGGAGTGGAGGTGACATCGGCTAGGGTATGCTAGGGAGAAGAATCGCTTTAGGGGGTTTTCGGCTCTCTATGTGTGTGAGTGAGTTAGGTTAGGTGTTGCAAGGCTTAAATAGGAGATTTTCTTTTTTTTTTTAAATTTTAAATTGCATGCATCGATTTCCGTGAAATTTGCTCATGCACGGAACACGAGCAAAAATGGGTATCCTAACTGGCTAAAATCGATGTTCTGGATGCAACGGTGCGGTCCGTTTTTTTCTTCTTCATCCGAGGCCGTTCGGACAACCTCGTCGACGGTCACGTAAAAAATGGGTCGAATGGGGATTTTGATAAAATTGGGTCAAATTGACAAAAATTGGCTCATGGTGTAGTTGAACAAAATGAAATTGGGAATATTTGGGATTTTTTTGAAATTTTCCGGAAATTTTTGGAATTTTTAGATTTTCGGGTTAAAAAGGGTATTTTGGGGTATTTGGAGGTTATTTGGAAGGTATTGGGGTATTTTGGTGCGTTTAAGAGGTGAGAATTGTTTGAAATATTTTTTAGAATTTTTGAAAATTTTAGGTAAATTTTGGAAATTTTGGAGAGTTTTAGCACAGAGGGGGCAATTTGGGTAGGTTTGGTGAGTTTGTGGCATGTATCGGTGGGTGAGAGTGTGGTGTGTGCAAGCTTACCCTCACCAAGACCAGGCCACCCAGGGTACTCCTAAGGCCAAAGAGTCCTATAGGAAACTCATCCTTTAAACCTCCATATATTGATTTTAACCCTCCAAGTGGCTTAGGGGTTTACAATCAAACATGTGGGGTTTGAAGGGAGTCAAGAAGTGGTTTGAATTTTCTAAGTGCGGTGGTGGGTTCCTTTTCTAGTCCTCTAGGATAGTCAAAGGGAAAACCTATGGCTAGATCCTAAACACTAAGGAGAGAAGAAAAACCTCCCCAAAATGAGGTCAACAGCGCCAAAAAATATTTAAACTTTCAAATTAGTTACAACATTTAAGCATGGTCTCGTAGCAAGCACTGTGTCCGGGGTGCTTAGCCATCACAGATCAATTTTGCACATTTCTTCATTTTGCTCCAAATTTGGTTCTTTTTCACTCCTTTAATCACATTCATCCATTAATCAACCTGCAAGAAAAATACACAAAATAGCTTCCATTAAAGTGCAATAACATCAAAATTTGGTATAAAACTTTTTATAAAAATACTATATATTTTAGGTGTATCAGAAGGCCAATAATCTAACTAGTATTTATGACTGCCAAGTAATTGGGGATGAGAATGATATGAACATTATTATGGATCAACCATCTCAGACTTCACCTTACTTTGCCATACATTCCTGATAATTCACAAATTATTCCTCAAGAGAATCAAGAAATCGAAAAGGTTCAAAATGTTGCGAATGTCATTAATAACATTTCGAATTATTTCGATCATCCGGATTGGAGGATGAAGGAACAATTCGATCATATTGGGCGTATTGAAGAAGGCTTAATACATTTTATGAAGAAGAAGGCTTGGATTGAAGAAGATTCAACTGACAAATTCCCGTATCGACCCTTCTATAATTTGTTTGTGCATCACCAATCCATGGGAGATATCGAGAGAAGATAAAGACTGACAATGATGAGGAGTAGTGACTCTATATTGTATCTATTATATAGTATTTGAACATTAATATGCTTAGGTTTGTTTAGAATTTGGCTTGCTTTATTGTGTGATTTCAGACTTATTATGTTTGAGATTTGAGTTTATGTTTAGTTTTGGCGTTAGAAACTTATATTTTGATTGTAATGCTGAATTATTATGTGGAGTGATTTATATGTGTATGTTTGTAATAGTGGATTTTATATATAAAAGTGATGTTTTTGTGTTTTTTGTGTAAAATTTGTATTAGTTGATCACTTAATTTTGAAAATGGATACTTAAAAAGGCTAATTAGATGACGTCGTGACTTAGTAATGATCAAAATTGCAAAAAACTTTAGGACAGAGAAAATCAGTGTGGCGCCGACTGCACCAAAATGGTCATCAACGGGTGCCCAAAACCCGAAACTTGCCGCTCATTTTAAAATCGTGAATTTGAGCAAACTTGACCCTATTTTGATCATCTTGAACCCTTAGCTAAGGCCAAAACCTGACTCAGGGCTTGCTTGCATTTGGATTAGAGGTGATTTCAAGGCGTAAAGAGGTTGGATCTCATCTTCTCTTTGGTAAGAGCCCTATTATATACTAATTTTTTTTTTCAACATGGAAATCACCTACATTGGGGAGATCCAAAATTTTGGATTTTTTAAAGAAAGCTTGAGATAAACCATTGTGTGAAGTTCTTACCTTTTAGATTTGTCTTTGGAGTCTACTAAATTGCAAATTTTGGAATTTATTGGGATTTATTTTCACATTTTCTAGAAATTGTGAAATGGCTCGAAGGATGAGTAAAGGGAAGAGGAAGTTGGATTTTGAGGAGAAGAAGTTTGTTAATACTAAAGCATAGTGCTCTTCAACTCTAGCCTTCTCAATAAAACAGTATACAAGGTTAAGCATTTGAAAATCCCAAGTGGAGTTGTGGAATGTAATTGCTTCTCGACACTAGGAGACATTCTGTTAATTTTCTGCTGATTTGTGGAAGTGGACCGTGAATTCTATGCTAATCTGCAGTGGACTGAAGTTGAACATGTTCTTGTTCGAGGATTAATAGTAGAGTTTACGCCAGACCGTATCAACGCTTTCTACCAATTATAGGGGACTTCATTCTGTAAGTATGAATCATTTGGTATTATGGATGCTAATTTAAATGAAGTACTTTTGTTACCGATGGATAAGGAGTGAAAAATGAAACAAAGTGCAAAAGATAAATTTTCCTACTTCAATGTTAAATTTCGCATCTTAAGTCCGGTATTATTTTATTTTTGCAAGATTACTACCTACCTACCATCGTAGGAAGACAGCAAGATGGAGCTAATTGAATTAATATATTCAAAATATGAAAATGATTAATATTGGTGCTATTATTTATAAGAGTATCCAGACTATGTCTAAAGGAGAAACACTAGAGGATTAGGTCATCTTGCCCTAATTTACACATTATGTGTAGAATTAGGAGTTGAGTGTGATAATAGTGAAGAGTTGGTCCATCATGTAAAGCCTATTAGTAAGTCCAACATTCATGCCTATGAATCTCATGTAGGTTGGAGAGGAGGGAGTAAAAGTAATGATGTTCCTTCTACTAGTTATGATATACCTTCCACCTCCTTAACTCCTACTCTTTCTGATGTTATGGAGCAGTTGATTATATAACATGCTGATATTGTGAGGCTGTTACACAGAATTGGTGGATTAGAAAAATGAATAATATTAATGATGATTATCGAAGAGAAGAGCCGAGTTTGATATAGTTCACCATGATGCTCGCATGATATTCATGAGGGGTGATTCTCGGTGTGATATTTATTACTTTCCCTAGCTATGTTCTACACAAGTTCTAAGTAGAAAAATGCGTAAGAAGAAGAAGAAGAAGAAGAAGAGGATGACGGTATGTGAGTAGTATTCGTTTAGTTGATTACCGATGTGTGAACCTCGTGTGTTTGCTACTTTTATGTGATTGATGTACGTCGTGATTATACTTTGTTATATTAGTTAAGCTGTGATGAATTTGTGTTTGTTTGTCTATTAATTTGTATTGAGACTGTAATGATTGTATGCTTATGTTAAATGTTTGACGTTTATGTTTTAAAATTTTCTTCAACCTGCAAATCTCTGATATATTATGTGAAACAAAGCTTCAAAAATGTTTTATGCCCCGCTAGACAATTTTTTTATTAATACCTGCATTTTTTCAAAAATATCAAAAGCTCGACACAAAAAGTAAGTTTTCTTTTTGTTTTTCTTTTCTCATATACTAAGTTCATATATACCGAAAACTTAAATTGGGAGGAAAGATTAACTTATATTTTTCTCAATTTAATATATTTTCAAATATTACTTTAACATGATTTGTGATAATTCAACCTGACTTATATTTTTCTCAATTTAATCCAACATAGTTAAGTTTAGGGGATTGCATCAAAAATATGTTGGATTTTTCATATATATTGTATAGTCATTTTTGGTGATATTTCACTTTAAAGGAAGGTATTATTCATGTTTTGTGGCAGGTATGATGATTTTAGACATTTAGAGCAAAAATAAGCAAGAATGAATGAATTTTAAGTGAAAAGAGGCAAAATCCAGAATTCTGCTTTTTGGTGCTGATAGCGATAGAATGAGCGACGGCGTCCAATTCCGCAGAGAACCATAAATTAAAAATGCTTCCGGGTGCCTCGGCAGCATACGTAAATGGTTTCTACAGTGTCAAAATGTCGTGCCGAGGCCAAATTCAATGTATTTGGATGACTTTGGAGGGTTACTTGAGGTATCTCTTGGGGAATTCATCTCATGCTATTTTAAAGTGAATTTAGTGCCTAGAAAAGTGTGTGTGTGAGTGAGGAAAAGTCAGTTTGATTATTGTAGAGTTTAGAGTCTAGGGTTTGGTGTGAAAGTGTTGTTTTGTGAGGGATTGTTCTCAAAGAGTTGTAGAAGGAGAAGGAAAGTGAGAGATTGCTTCTTCATTACTATTCTAAGAGGGAATTGTGTGTTGTTGTAAAGAGAGGAAAGGGATTCAAAGTAACTTCAAGAGACTTTTCTAGAGAAGAAATTGAGATAAGTTGTACATTTTATTGTTTGTATGACTTTGCTTTTATATATATAATCCTTGTTTTGTTGCATCTTCCTCATGAATTCTAAGTAGATTTCTTTGTCTTTATCCTTACAATGAGATATGGTGAAGTGATGATTTAGATTGGATGTGCCATGTGAATGTTAAGAAATTATAATGACTTTTCACTTTGTACTTCATTTACTTTTCAATCAAGCACTAATTGTTAAAATCTGCCGTGAAACATAAGATCTTAGAGGACTATGAGTTCTACAACAAAAGTAAAGATCATGATTCAATATCCATGAATGACTAATGTAGTTCATGGAGGGTTGGGTGCAAATAAATAGGAAAATATGGCTTATTAGATAGGATTT
This sequence comes from Papilionanthe hookeriana x Papilionanthe teres, assembly GCA_022702705.1. Lineage (NCBI taxonomy): Eukaryota > Viridiplantae > Streptophyta > Magnoliopsida > Asparagales > Orchidaceae > Papilionanthe > Papilionanthe hookeriana x Papilionanthe teres. The sequence continues at coordinate 155,402,583 of CM040424.1, forward strand.
GAGAGGATTTTAGGATGACACTAAAAATCCCCACTCAGTCCTAGTGTTTGGAAACTAAAGCGAGAGCTAGCCTTCGTGCGAAGGGAAGTCGCTGAGTGAGAGCCGCATCCTCCCAAATTTTCAACCATGGATTTAGGGACTAAACCTAGGATTAGCCAATGTTCTTTATAGCACTAGGAAGAGGGTAAAGAATATGCATGCTCTTATTTGGCATAATACAAATTTTGACCAAACTTATCATTCACTCATCATAACCATTGTAAGGAATGACACTTTCTTCAAATTTGAACCTTTCAATACAAAACTTATTTTAGTGTGTTAACTTATTTCAAAGCTAAAAAGTAACTTAGTGAGCTTAGAATCTTTAGCATCATAAAACATTAGCAACTTTCGTATTTTCTCGTACGTGCATTGTAATTTGAATAACAGTCTGATTTACTACGCTATAGAGTTTTGTCCTCCCCGTGGGACTTACAACGAGGGCTCCATTAAACCTCGTATTACTTGAGTATTGTGTATACTTGGATATAGATTGGCTACTTTCTCTATTAAACCGATTATCTTTTAATCGAATTGAATATACTACTTTAAGACATACGCAATCACATGTCAACAAATGAGTGATGTATTATGCCAAGTTTTAAATAATTAAAATTTTTAGTTTCCAAGCATTGTTAAACCTAAAATCCTTTACTTTACTATTGATTTCTATACTATTAATGTCAATGAGTTTTGGAATATCCAGAGAAATGTCATATTGTGATTAAGTTAATAAAGTCTCATAGATTCTTCAAAATATTGGATTCACACATTTATTTTCTTACTTAAAAATCTTTATTAAAAGTAATTTTACTTACTATATTATAACCTTTAAGCTTTAGATTTTCACAGAACTTATATTTTATACTTTAGGTATGGATCCAATTTTTGATTAGGCCCTTAAATCCTCAAGCTTTTCCTTCATTTTCACATACTATTTTTCACTTTTTTCTCTTTTATTCTTTTTCTCTTTTCTTTTTTTTTTCTTTTTCTTTTCCCTTTTTTTCTTCTATTTTTTTACAAGGCAAGGATTACTGTATCTGGATAAACCTTTAATGATTTTGAATTCCACCCTTCCATTTAAAATAAAGGTCTGATATACATCTTTCACTTAAAAATTATAATAACAATATTTAAAAATTACTCCTCAATAAAGAAATTTTAGCTTTGAAGAATAAAAGTCAAATATTCTATTTATCCAAAAATACAATATTTCTTACTAAAGATAGTTAAACTATATTTAACACTTCTTTACTAAGAAAATTTTAACTTTAAATTTTTCATTATTACTAAAATTTTTAACTAAATTCTCTTATTCATTTCTATATTCAAATTTTTGTTCCCCTAATATAACTTCATATATATAATTGTTTTCAATAAAAAATCAAATTAATTTTATGTTTTCTTGAGAACAAATAAAATTTTAGGTTTTTTTTGAAAATTTTTTGTTTTAAAATTCCCCCCAAACTTTAATTTTTAGTTAGGATAAAACATTTAAGCATAAGAAATGATACATGGGTGAGAATTAAAAACTAAAATAACATGCTTGCAGAAATCTTAATATCCTAAATATGCAAGTATAATAATTTAAAAACAGGAGTAAAAAGAAATGAAATTCAATTTTTTTTAGTTTTTCATTAAATGGAAATTCAAGATTTCAAAAAACTTCTACAATATTGGAGGTTTTCAAAGCAAATACACATCAACTGAAAATATCTGAAATCACACTAACACTAGATAACAAATGGTAGTAGTAGATTTTAAAATTTTTTAAAAACATGCAATTTTAAATAATAGTTTTTAATAGTGTTCCAAATTCTCCTAACAGTTTTGGAATTAAAATACATACTATAAAACTTTGACACAACATAACATTAAAACATTTACTACTACACATATATCACAAAACAACGTATAAAATATCAATCCAACACAGATACATTTGAATATGTAAAAATAGTCTAACTATTATCAACATATTACCAAAGTTCACACAACAAACACAATATCAAAATAAATCACAAGACACAACATACATCAACTCATCAAAAACAACTCAATAACACATAAAACAAACAGCTAATCATCCTCTTCATCATCATCATCTTGCTCGTTTCAATCTCTGGATGGCACATAAGGTATGTAGAATGGATGAGGGGGCATCTCAGCACTCATATCACCTCTGATCAATCTATCCAAATAATACTAATAATTCTCCTCATATTCATCATGTTTAACAATATATCTTTCCATATTATCCATTTTACCATCCATTTCTCTAACATGCTCACGAATAAGACTCACCTTCTTTAGAATCTTTCTTAACAAACCAGTCAGTGAATCTCTAGATGATGAAGCTCTCGAGGTAGTAGCACTGGAAATAGAAGCAGCAGAAGCAGAAGCAGAAGCAGTAGAAGCCCTACCAAATCCTCCTCTTCAGCCAAACTCTAAATGTACAGTGTAAGCTCCAACGTTTACACTAGTAATTAGTTTCAAAGGCTGAAGGACCTCTTCCTAAGTTTCAAATTTCACTCCAGATCGTTCACATAATGAATGTATCAACGAAGGAAATCCCATACTTGCAGTAGTGGTAGATCTGACACAATTCAAAATATAATCATAAATGATTGCTCTAATATCTATAGGCTTCTCTTGCTGAAAGCAATAGTTCAGAACAAATCTCTCCCTTGTAACTTCACTAGTATAGCTTGAAGGCAACAACTTATATGAGATAAAATAATGCCACGCTTTAGAAATGACATTTAACTTAGAGGCTTGAAAATTTACTCTTCTATCATTTGTGATCTTCAATAAACCTCTTACGTCAGTAAGAAATGCCATAATCTCATCTAACTCTCCCTCAGTAGGATGATAGTTCAAGTAAAGACAAAACTTGTAGGCGGCAGTCGAAAAAAAAACATTGATTACTGCCGATAAAAAATGTACTTTTTGCCTTCTCACCATCACCAAATTTTCTTCTACTGCAGGTAAGTTTGTATAAAACTCTCTGACCACGGAAATAAAAGCAACAACGGAGAAAGAACAGTAATTTTTCCAATTCCTTTTAGCAACCATCTCCTCAATAATCTCTGCTGGCTTACTAATCACACGTTTAGGATTCAATTTACGTGCCTGTAGTGCGTTAACACAACGTTCCTCAGCCATTGCACTGAAAAATTTGTCAGAATTGAATCCCGTCTTTTCTCTTGAGCGCTTTGACTTTGGAGCCATTTCTAAAAGTTCACAAAAAATTCACCATAAATTCCAAATTCAAACTAAACTTGCTAAATTAACTTCCGAAAGTAATTTCCACTAAATCCAAGCAATTTCTCATTATTTTTTTCAAATTTTCACCGTGAATAGTGATTTTAGGATCTTCCAAAATGTACTCAAAATACATGGTGAAAATAAAATATTTTTACTTAGGAGTAGTGCTCTTAACTTAAGAAATCCAAATCAAACAATTTTTATTGAAATCGGCCTTCAAAAGATCCAAAATTTTGATGCCCTGGCTCCTTTTCGCGAAAGTTAGAGGTTGAAGACGACAGGTAAGTTAAAAATGACGATTTTTGGGTTTTAACTGCTGAAAACCAATTTTCGAGAACTGGCGCCTAAGCACGAGGCTTTCAGCGCTTAGCCGCTAAAATTGGTGTGTAAGCGCCAAGAATTTGGCGCTTAGCCGCTAGTGCCAAGATTTTCACAATTAAGAAAATGCACTAAACCACTTAGTTAATCACCCTTAATCTTATGAAAATAATTATCCCTTACTCAATAATCTCCAATACTCCAATTTCAAACTTTACTATCCATCAATTCCAATTAATTTTCACACAAACAAAAACTTATATTCAAATCAAACCACACTTGATACAAACTAAAAATTTCTATCCAAACACTTTGGATGAAATTTCCTAAATAAAAACTGACTCAATAAGCATAATGATAAGTTTACATCATTAAGATGTAACAATCACACATTTAAGTGCAACAGATCACAAACATAAAACATAAAACACTTTAGAACATGAAACACATAAAACATAAAATACTCAAAACAAATCAAAAAATCAAACCAACGTTTAATTCCACTCTCCAGTAGGCGGAATATATCCATAACCACTATTATTTCCATTTGACCCTTCTGGAATATAATCTGATAGAAAGGACGATGATTGAACACTCTTACATCTTCTTCTTCTAACCCTGTTCTTCCGGAACATCGCCTTATCTGCTTCTTCCACGTGACTTGTATGATTGAATTGCATCTTGAGTTGCCATCCCGTATGCTCCAAATGTGCATTTCATTGATCTTTGCTTTGATTGAAGTACTCGGGCTTCGATCATTGCAATCTTTTCTGTAATTCCCTGAATACAAACGGAAAGAAATCCATTGAATAACTCTTTAGGATTATCACTAATAAACTTACTCTTTTCAGACTCCTGTTTCTTCTTGATCTCATTCACCCAGCAAGACATGGTGCACTCAAAACACTCTTCTTAAGACTCAGGAATGAAAATGAGACTTGAGCAAGTGTTTCTATTAATCCAGGGCCTTTTTATAGACTTTAGAAGTGCATAATCCCACCCTTTAACGTTTTAAAACTGCAAAATAACTTCCAAAACCACTTCCCCACTATCTAGGCTTCTAGAACCTCATTTATCACATGTTTCATAACTCCGGCGCCTAAGCGCCAACTAGGCGGTGCTCAGCCGCCAGAGCTCAATTTAGCACAGGTCTGTCAAATGTCCAAAATTTCATTCCGACTCCTCTAAGTCATAAAATAAGGTCAAATAAACACTACTATTCCATAAAAACTTCAAAATACTACCACCAACACATAAAAATAACCAAACAAAGCACACAAAGGAAACATAAAGGAAAGCACACCGATAACTATGGGTAGCCTCCCACAAAGCGCTTGGTCCCAGAACTCATTCTGAGTGACCCAACATCAGATTCTCATTAAATTTAAGTTGATCGACTGAAAAATAAAGTTTAAGTCTATGACCGTTAACTTTAAATATTTTTCCAGTCTTAGGATCTTGAATATCCACAGCTCCATAAGAATAAACTTTTATCACAATAAATGGACCCATCCACCTGGACTAAAGTTTTTTCCAGAAAAAATTCTCAATCTGGCATTATACAACAAAACTTTCTGTCATGGCACAAGATTTTTAGTAAGAATCTTCCGATCATGCTATAACTTCATCTTTTCCTTATAAATCTTAGCATTTTCATAAGATTCATTCCTTATCTCTTCAAGCTTATTTAATTACAACAATCTCTTTTCAGCGCATCTTTCAAATTGTAATTGAACTCTTTAATAGCCCAATATGATTTATGCTCAAGTTCAATAGACAAATGACAAGCTTTTCCAAAAATTATCCAATATGGGGACATTTCTATGGAGGTTCTCTAGGTAGTCCTATAGGCCCACAAAGCATAATCCAGTTTGATCGACCAATCCTTTCTGTTTGGATTAACAGTCTTTTCAAATATTTATTTAATTTCACGATTGGATTATTCAACCAAACCACTTGTTTGAGGATGATAAGCAGTAGCAATACGATGATTTATATAATATTTCTTTGCTAATTTCTCAATAATCACATTTTTTAAAATGACTTCCCCCATCTGTTATGATTACACTTGGTATTCCAAATCTACAAAATATATTATTTCTTAAAAACTTTGCAACACTTTGAGCATCACATCGAGGTAAAGAAATAGTTTCAATCCATTTGGAAACATAATCTACTGCTATCAACATATAAAAATTTCCGAAAGATGGTGTAAATGGACCTATGAAATCTAATCCTCAAACATCAAATATTTTAACTTCCAACACATAATTGAGGGGCATTTCATTTTATCTAGAAATATTGCCTACACGCTGATATCTATCACAATTTTTAATATAAGCATTCACATTCTTAAAGATTATAGGCCAATAAAATCCAGATTGTAAGATTTTATATGTAGTTCTTTCAACTCCAAAGTCCCCCATAATTAGAATCATGACATTTTTGAATAATTTCATATGTCTCTTCAAAAGGTATACATCTTCGAATTATAAGATTATTTCCTTGTTTATATAAAAATGGGTCATCCCAAAAATAAGTCTTAGCATCAGAAAAAAATTTCTTCTTTTCCCGGTATGTCAAACCATAGGTATAATATTACTGACAATAAAGTTTACTAGGTCGGCATACCACGGAACACGCCACTCATTAACAATGAATAATTTTTCTTCAGGAAAATATTCATTAATTTCTTCATCATCACAGAGAGATTTTTCATTTTCAAGCCTGGATAAATGATCAGCAATTTTATTATCGGAACCCTTCCTATCTACTATCTCAAAATCAAATTCTTTCAAAAGAAGAATCCATCTAATCAATCTCGGCTTCACATCCTTCTTCTTCATTAAATATTTGATAGCAGAATGATCAGTATGCACCACATACTTAGTTCCAACTAAATATGATCAAAATTTATCAAAGGCAAATACTATAACTAATAACTCATTTTCTGTAATAGTATAATTAATTTGAGCATCATTAAGAGTTTTACTAGCGTAATAAATAACTTTGAAAATTTTATCATATTTCTGACCTAAGACAACACCAATAGCATAATCACTAGCATCACACATTAATTCAAAATGTTTTTCCTAATTTGGTGAAATTATAACAGGTGCAGTGATTAATTATTCTTTTAAAGTTTCAAAGGCTTTTAGGCAATCATCATCAAAATAAAAAATTGCATCCTTTTCCAATAATCGTCATAAATGTTTTGTAATATTTGAAAAGTCTTTGATGTAACGCCTGTAGAATCCAGCATTTCCTAGAAAACTTCTAATTCCACTTACATTGGTCGAGCAAGGTAAATTAGAGATAACTTGAATTTTTGTAGGATCTACCTCCAAAATTTTTTCTAAAATTTGATGTCCCAATACAATTCCTCCTACTACCATAAATTGACATTTTTCCCAATTAAGGACTAAATTAGTTTCTTCACAGCATTTTAGAACTTTAGTGAAATGTTCTAAAAATGATTCAAAAGAAATTCCAAACACTGAAAAGTAATCCATAAAAATTTCAATCCCTTTTTCAATTAAATCACAGTAAATAACCATCATACATCTCTGAAATGTAGCAGGGGCATTACATAAACCAAAGGGCATTCTTCTAAAAGCAAACGTACCATAAGGAATGGTAAACATAGTTTTCTCTTGACCCTCAGAAGCCAATTGAATTTGGTGGTAACCAGTATATCCATCCAGAAAACAAAAGTATTTATGCCCAGCCAGTTTATCCAGCATCTGATCCAGAAATGGGAGTGGAAAATGATCTTTCCTTATAACAAGATTTAATTTTCTATAATCAATGTATATTCGCCATCCTGTAACTTGTCTTGTTGGAATCATTTCATTCTTTTTATTAACAGTCACAGTCACTCCTCCTTTCTTAGGAACACAGTGAATAGGACTAACACATGCACTGTCTGAAATAGGGTAGATAATTCCAGCATCCAACCACTTCAAAATTTCTTTCTTAACAACATCTTTCATGATAGGATTTAATCTCCTTTGGGGATCAGCCCGAGGTTTGCAATTATCTTCCATAAGAATTCTGTGCATACAAATTGAAGGACCGATTCCTTTAATTTCAGCAATTGTCCATCCAAAGGCTTTTTTTTTTACTTCTTTAAAATTTCAAGAAAACTCTTTTCTTCCTTTTCAGTCAATTGAGATGAAATTATAACAGACAAGGTTGAGGATTCACCAAGAAAAACATACTTCAAATGATCAGGAAGTATTTTTAACTCAAGTTCAGGAGGTTTTTCAATTTATGGACCATAAGATTCATCCTTTTCAGTCATATCCAACAATTCAAAATTTTCATGAACATATTTTAATTCTTCCTCTTGAAAATCTTCAGAATGACGTAACTCCTCTTCTTACTTATGTTCCAATTCTTCTCTTTCAGATTTTTCTTCATAAGTTGACTTGAAATGACATTCACTCAAATATCTGATAACATCCATCCTATAATATTCATCATCTTTACCTATTGTAGGATATTTCATCGATTTCAAAATATTGAATGTAATAGTTTGATCATTAACCCTCATCGTTAATTCCCCTTTTTACACATCTATCATTGCTTTGCCTATGGCTAGGAAAGGTCTTCCCAAAATGATGGGTATCTCTTTATCTTCCTACATATCAGGTACAATGAAATCAATAGGAAAGCTAAATAGATCCACTTTAACCAAAACATCTTCTATAACTCCTTTTGGATATTTGATCGAACGATCTGCTAAATGTAGAGTTATAGTAGTTGGGGTTATTTCTCCTAATCCTAGTCTTTTGAAAATTGATAGAGGCATAAGGTTAATGCTTGTACCCAAATCACATGAAGCTTTTCTATAGAATCTGTCTCCGATTGCACATGAAATTGTGAAACTACCATGATCTTTAAGTTTTTCAGGAAGCTTCTTCTGAATTATTGCACTGCACTCCTCACTAAGTGCAACTGTCTCATTATCTTCAAACTTCCTCTTTTTGTTGTGAATATCCTTCATAAATTTCACATAGCTCGAGATTTGTTCTAAGGCTTCAACAAATGGAATATTAATGGTAAGCTTCTTAATTATCTCCAAGAATTTTGAAAATTTCTTATCCAACTTTTATTGACGAAGTCTCTGAGGAAATGGAGTTGTGGCTTTTCCAAATCAACCTTAAGTGGAGAAATTGGTCTTTCCAAACCTTTCAGAGCATTTTCTTTTGGTTCTTCAATCCTTTCTTTCTCTACTTCAGTTTCTTTCTGAACTCTACTTTCCAACTCTCTTCCACTTCTCAGTTGAATTGCTTTTACATGTACTTTATTTTTATCTCTTGGATTCACTTCAGTATTACTTGAAGCATTCCTTGGGATCTATTACTTAATGAATTTGCAATTTGCCCCAATTGATTTTCAATATTTCTGATGGTTGCTCCTTGAATTTGCAATTGATTTCCCATATGTGACACCACTTCTTCAATAGACAACTTCTTCTCCTTTGTAAAGCATTGTTAAAACTTGGAGGATAGGTTAGTCTATAATTATTATTTCCTTGGTTGTTCCAGTTTCCCAATGGGTTTACTTGGTAGTTCCCCCATTGTTGATTAATACCACCCTGATTATTGGTATCCAGCTAAAGTTTGGATGATTCTTCCAACCTGAGTTATAATAATTGGAATATGGGTTATTAGGCTTCCTTATAGCATTCAGAATTTCAGGCGAAGAATAAGAATCAACCATTTGGCCTAATAAATTTTCTTTAATCATGAAATTTGGTTGAGAAAAATTCATCCCAAATTATTCTATCTTTCTTGAAATTGCAACAACTTGATTTGCTAATATTGTAAAAGCATCATTGTCATGAAAACTGGCTACCTTTTTAGGATTTAACCTTTCAGAAGGCCATTAAAATTTATTAGTAGCCATTTCTTCAATTAAAGTATAAGCATTAAAAAATTGTTTATACATTAATGATCCACCAGCAGCAGCATCAATAATTTATCTAAGAGATCCAACTAATCAATTGTAAAAGGTTTGAATTATTAACCAAGCTGGTATCGAATGATGTGGACACTTCCCGAGGAGATCTTTAAATCTTTCCAATGCTTCATATATTGATTCACCCTCAAACTGACAAAAAGATGTAATATCATCTCTCAACTTCGTAGTCTTCGATGGTGGAAAATATTTAGCAATGAATTTTTGTGCTAAATCACCCCAAGTTCTGATAGATCCAAGTGCTAACGAATTTAACCAAATCTTAGCTTTATCCCTTAATGAGAAAGGAAAAAGTCTGAGTCTAATAACATCATCCGAAATACCATCATATTTAAAAGTAACACACAACTCTAGAAAATTAGTAAGATGCAAATTAGGATCTTTAGTTGTCGCTCCCCCAAACTGATTATTAGAACCATTTGGATAATAATAGGTTTAACTTCAAAAGAATTAGCAGCTACAACAGGGTGTTGAATACTACCATGAAGTTCATCCACTATATCTTAAAGGTCTGAATTCTTGATGGATGCCAACATTTTGATTTTGATGATTTTTCATTTCTTGAATAATTTTATCTTTTTCATAATTTTTAATTTTTTTGATTTTTCTGATAGTTCTTTCTAATTCAGAATCATAAGGAACGAGTCCCTGGGAACCTGAACTATGCATACAACAATAAAATAAAACAAAACATAACACACTAACAAAAATAAAGAAAAGTAAAGATTTAAAATTTTCTTAATTTTCTTTAAAAATGTGGTTTTAATTAATTTCCCTAGCAACAACGCAAAAAACTTGATCCTTGATAAATATATTTGCGCCAAAAATTTGACTCCACACCAAATATATGTGCTGATGATTTAGATATGAGAATTATGATTTTATAATCTGGGATAGTACGCAAGTATACATATCATTTATCAAGTAATATAAGACTTTCTGATTAAGGCTCGAGATATCTAACCCACAGGGAAATGTAAAATGATTTTAAAGAATTAAGAAAATTATACTTTTACTTTTTTTAATGACTTTTGTAAGTACATTTTGATTTGAAAATCTTGAAAATTGTTTTTGGTATTTTTAATTAAAGCTAAGAAGGAAATGAAAATTATCTGAACTTTAAATGCGATATAAAGTACTAAGAAATAAAATATCTTTTTCTTTCTCTTATAAAGCAGTAATAATTATGAAAGTATTAATGTGGAAGTATTTAAATGTGTTGTGATAAATAGGAGCAAATTTATTCTTTACCCTTACTTGGTTCTATAAAGAACATTGGTTAATTTGAAATTTTAAACATTGAAAATGGTTAGGCAGGGAAGATACCCTCCACCTAGGGGCTAACTTCTAATAACAAAATTTAAAATATTAAACCAAATTAGGGGGCTTTAGCCTGTCACTCTAAATACCTTTAATTCTACTCTCCATTAAAAACATATCTCCTAAGCATTCAATTATATGGACTACAACTCTCATCTATATAATTGGATGTGATTTATACCATTTGTTGTTTGAAATAAAACCGCATTGGATCTTACATAATGTCACAATAAATTTAACATCTTAACTGGCCAAATTAAGAAGTAAATTAAGTTCATGGAATTAAATCTTCACAACGTATTCCAACTTTAAGCACTTATACATTCCACAACAATCCTACATAATTTAATTACTTCTTTATTTAAGAAAGAAAAAGATAAAGAAAACTACTCAGAATTCATGGAGAAAACACATGCAAACATTGATTTGAAATTAGAAATCATAAAGAAAGCACAACAATAAAAATTAAATATAGAAAACAGAAGTAAACACTTATATGAAAATCCTCTCCACAAGACTCCGGAAGTTCCTTTCAAACTTGACTTTCCACTGGACAACATAAAAGAGGTTGGCGCCCAACTCTAACTTTAGACTTCAATAAAAACTAGATAAATGGATGAAAGTATATTGATGGGAAGAAAGTTTCACACCAAACTAACTAATTCTAAACTATAAAAGACTGAAAGTAAATCTCTTTAAAGTAGAAGATGAAACTCAAAACTAGAAAAGACTCTTGAAAACTAAACTAAAAGACTAACTCTCCCTAGAGACACACACACACACACACATGACATAACTTTAATAATAATCTAAAAGGTGCCTTGGTGTCTCTTCAAATCATGTCACGATTTAACGTATCCACCAAAAGATGCAACCCTTCATTCAAATTTTCTGCCCATGAGAAGTTAAGGAAGTCACTACCAAACGTTGCTTCAAAAACCACTTGAAATTTGTGCAAAAAATGAATAAAATTTGATTTCTAACTGTGTCGGCTAAGCGCCGACCAGGCGGCGTTTTGCCGCCAAGGTCCAATTTTTCATTTTTTTATTTTTTTGATCTAAATTTGATCTAATTTTTGCTCCTTTCATCATAATCACTCATTTTCATTATACTGCAAGAAAAACACAAAATACCTTCCATTACTGTGCAATATCATCTAAAATAGGTATAAAAATATGCATAAAAACATTATATAGTTTAGGTCCATCAAACTATCACAAATTTTTTGTCAAAATATTTTCCTCCATAAAAAACTACTAAGCTTAGAAATGACATTACATCTTTCTGTCAGTTTGAAGGGGAATACAAAATGAAGCTTGAGAAAGTTTTAAATATCTCCTTTAGAAGTGTCCACATCATGCTTTACGAGATTGGTTATAAATTCAAATAGTTTAAAATGGATTAGTGGGATCTCTTAGATCGATTATAGATGTTGCTGCTGGTGGATCATTAATGTTAAAGCCTTTTGATGAGAAATATTCTTCAATAGAGGAGATGGCTACTAATAATTTTCAATGGTCCTCTGAACCTGTAAATCCATAAAGAGTAGCTAGTATTCATGATTCTGATGCAATATCTATGTTGGCTTCTCAAATTGCTACTATTTCAAAGAAAATAGATCAATTCAAAATAAACTAATCTCAAATGCCTCAGGTGTTAGAGGAAAATTCATTGGGACATATAGTAGATTCTTAATTATCTTATGAGACCTTGAATGCTATAAATAATAGAGCCAACAATCCTTATTCTATTTATTATTATCTTGATTGAAAAAACCACCCAAACATAAATTGGAATAATAACACTGCTATTGTTAATCCGTAGTCGGGGAAAATTCAGTGAACCCATTGAGAAATTTGAACAACCAGGGAAACACTAACTATAGACCTTCTTATCCTCCAGGTTTCAATAGTAAACCCACAATTTAAAGAAAAGAAATTGTCTATGGAAGAATAAATATTAAAAGGGTAATCAATTACAAAGTCAAGGGAATCAATTACAGAGTCACGATAACCAATTACAAAGTCAGGGAATTGCTATTAAAATATTGAAAATCAATTATGACATATTGCTACTGCACTTAGTAATAGACTTTTAGGAACTCTCCCTAGTAATATTAAAGCTAACCCAAAGGATTAAAGTAAATAACAGGTTAAGGCTATACAATTAAGAAGTGGAAAAGAATTGGAAACAAAAGTACAAAAAGATGTTGCAGTTAAAAAAGAGAAGGTCAAAACTAAAAAAAGTAATGATAGAATATATCCAGATTTAGAATATCCGCCAAAACCGATGAAAATTACTGTAGAGAGACGACCACCTCCATTTTCTCAAAGATTGAAAAAACAAAAGAGAGATATACAATTCTCAAAATTCTTAGAAATCCTTAAAAAGTTTACAGTAAACATTCCTTTCGTTGAAGCCTTAGAAAAAATGCCTAACTATGTGAAGTTTATGAAGGATATATTAAATAAGAAAAGGAAGTGCACAAATAATGAGATTGTTACACTTGGTGAAGAGTGTAGCAAAATTATTCAGAGAAAGTTTCCTTAAAAACTCAAAGATCTTGGTAGCTTCACAATACCTTGTGCTATTGGTGAAAATTTTTTTGGAAGAGCCTTATGTGATATGGGAGCCAGTATTAATCTCATGCCTCCATTAACTTTTAGAAGGTTAGAAATATGAGATATTTCCCCTGCTTCAGTAACTCTTCAATTAGCTGATCGCACTATTACTTATTCTAAAGGAGTTGTAGAAGACGTTTTAGTAAAGGTTAAAAAATTTATCTTTTCTGTGGATTTTATTATTTTATATATGGAGGAAGATAAGAAATTCCTATCATTTTGGAAAGACCTTTCCCTACAACTAGAAGAGCTATGAAAGATGTTTAAAATGGAGAATTAACTATGAGAGTAAATGAACAAGAGGTAAAATTTAACATTTCAAAATAAATGAAATACCCTGAAATAGAAAAAGATAATGAATGCTTTTGAATAAAAAATTTTATTTATTTAAAAGAAGAGCATTTTAAAGAAAATTTTGAATAGAAAAAAAAGCAAGAAGATTTAGAAAGCGAAGATAAAAATGAAATGGAAGATAAATATGATGAGATAGATAATAAAGAACTAGATTTTTGACCGCGACTGCCTTAAAAATGTATTTATAAGTATTTTCAGTTTAGTCATAAAGAATAATCAGTCTAATAAGAAAACAACCAATCTATATGCAAGTATACGTATCGCTCAAGTAATATAGGGCTTTAGTGGAGTCTTGGTTATCGATCCCATATCGAGGAAGCAAATCTTTAAAGTGTAGCACATAAATCCAATATTCAAATTACAATGCATGTAAAGTATTTACTAAAGTTACTAATGTTTAAGGATACTAAAGATTCTAAGATCACTAAAGTACTTTCTGAACGCCAAATTAAACTTAACTACTGCTACACTAAGTTTTGTATTGAAAGGTTTAAATTTAGACAAAGTGTCCTCCTCCTTATAATGATGTTATAGTGAGTGAATGATAAAGATTAGTGGAAATCTTGTTTTGTGCCAAATAAAAGCATACCTATTTTTTAACCTCTTGTGAGTACTATGAAGAACATTGGCTAATCCTAGGTGTAGTCTCTAAATCTGTCGTTAGGCTGGGAGGATACTGGCTCTCACTCTAGAGCTCCTACTTCCCTTTTCCTAAAGGCTAAATCTTATTTTAGTTTCCAAACACTATGACCAAATTTGGGATTTCAATCTGTCACCTTAAAATCTTCATTCTACGCCCAATAAACCATTGTTTCCTATTTATTTGCACCCAACCCCCATGAACTATATCAGTCATTCATGGACATTGAATGTAATCTTAACTTTTGTTGTATAAAGCATGGTCCTTTCCGATTGTATGTTTCACAAAATATTTTAACAATTCAATTGGCCAGATCAAAAAGTAAATGAAGTATGAAGTGAAAAATTATCACAATTTCTTAACATTCATATGGCATATCCAATCTAAATCATCACTTCACCATTTATCATTGCAAGGAGAAAAATGAAGAAATCTATTCAGAATTCATGAGTAAAATACGACAATAAAAATAGTTTATATATAAAATCAGAGTCATACAAACAATAAGAAGTAAACATAACTTATCTCAATTTCTTCCCCAAGCAAATCCCTTAAAGTTCCTTTGAATCTCCTTCTCTCTTCACAACAACACACAACTCTCTCTTAGAACAGTAGGGAAGGAGTAATCTCTCACTTTTCTTCTCCTTCTACAAGTCTTCTGAGAAGAATCCCTTAAAAAACAATACTTTACAGCAAACCTTAGACTCTTAATACTCTACTTTACAAAACTCTCACTTCTCCACACTCACACACTAATCTGCTCCACTAACACTCCACTTTTCTGGCACCAAAGTCACTTTTAAATAGCCAAGGGACAAATTCTACAAGAGATGACTCAAGAATCCTTCCAAAAGTCATCCAAATACATTGAATCTAGCCGCCACTGACATTGGGCACCGTCGGCACCCTATCACACTTATATTAGGATGCTCTCTAAAAAACAGAGCCGTCGGCGCCCATTTTGGTGCCATTAATGACGCTTAAGCTTCCTTCTTCATAGTATTCCGCGAAAATACCACCTAGAGATCCCATTTAGAGCCGAATTTTCAAGTTTTGGAGCTTGAAATCACCCGATTTCTTCATCTCGAGGTTAGATCTACATTCTAAACTCATTATTTTTGATTTTTACCATGGATTTTGCTCTCATTTAAGAAAAAAATGAAATTTTAAGAAAAATTTTGATTTTTTTATGGTCAAATCTATGAATTTTTAAGCTCTTTCAAGTTTGAAAAGCTTAAATTAGTTTATTTTCCTAGATCTGTTGAATTTATTTCGCGTTTTTCTTTCACGTTTAGATGGCACCCAAATCTAAGCGAGGGAAGGAACGAGAAAATTTTGATCATAGAAAGTTTGTCACTGCTACGGCACATTTCCGTTACAATGATTTTGCTACGACTCAGAAATTTACCTCAGAGCGAAGTTTTTATAATCCTGGAGGAAGAATTGAGGAAACAATCATTGCACTCAACTGGCAACGATTTTGTTATTTCACTGTTGTTGCCGTTATTTCAGTGGTTAGAGAGTTTTATGCCAATTTTGTGGATGCTGAAGAATATGAGATTTTCGTTCGAGGAGTTGGAGTAGGATTCACTCCTGAACGCATCAATATTTTCTATGGCCTGCAGCAAAACATAAAGTGTTATTATTCAAGTTTATCTCCATCTGAGGAAGATTTAGACATGATCATTGCCTACCTGACTGATAGTACTGAAGCCTAGAAGATTCAGAACAGAAAAAGGGTAAATTTTTCTTCTTCTAAGCTCAATGGTATTTCCAAGGCATGGCACTACTTTATTTCTACTTGTCTCCTTCCATCCAATCATCTAAGTGAAGTTACCAAAGATAGAGCAATTCTTAACTACTGCATTCAAGAGAGGAAGTCTATTGATGTAGGGAGCATCATTTATGATTCTATAGAGGCTACTGCTCGTTCAAGCACATCTATTGGACTTGGTTTTCCATCTCTGATCTATTCTCTTTGTCAAAGTGCTGGTGTAGTTGCTGAGCTTTCTGAGGAAAGCTCAAGTCGATAAAGCCTATCGGAAGAGAAAGTGTCAGCATTTATGATCGACTGCGAGGTAAGAGTTCTACTAGACCTTCTGGTTCTTTACCTACTTCAGGTAGAGCTTCTACTTCTAGATCATCTACTTCAGCTGAGCCATCATCTGCTTTTTGGGAAACAATGCATGATTAGTTCATAGAGCAGTAGAATGAGTTATTCTTAACTCACTGTAAAGTAGATACTATAGACAAGAAGATTGATCATCTTTCTGAGTATACACAAAGAAAGAGTGATTTCAATTCTGAGTATTCAGAGTATTTAGTGAGATTTCTGACGGGTAAGCATGATGTTCAGTTCCCTACGTGTCCCAGATTTTCACCCTATGTTGATCCTAAGGATATGGAGTTCTCTTTTGGTGATGATGATGATGAAGCAACAGACAGTGATTAGTAGCTTGACTTATCTCTAGAGATTGCTGATTCTGTTCTTTAAAGTATTTTCTTATTTTCTTGTCTTGTTTAGTGTGATTTCATTTGTTAGTGTTTATATAAAATTTTTATGCTAAAACTATTTCTGGATTATCTGATTTGTGTTTAAGACTGAGATGAGAATTAATTTCTATAAAAGTTTATTTCTGTTTCAGCTTATTGTTTAGTGTTCATAAATAGTTAGTAAATTTGCATGTTCTAATATTAAAAAAAAAGAAAACTAAAATAATAAATAATTTTTAGAAATTAACTCCTGCTCTGCAAAACATTTCTATATATGCTTAATCATTTCTGTTATATTCATATTGAAGCATGTGTAGAAGTAGAAGTTAGTTTTTTTTTCCTTACTACATCATTATTGTACTTAGATTAATTCCTATTTATTTCTTTTTCTCATGCTTTAGAAAATTTCATGATTTCATATTTACACTAAAGCTGAAGTTTGGGGGAAGGGAAAACATTTATCAAATTTAAATGTTATTTGTCCTTTAAGAACTAATATTTTCTTTAAAAATATAGTAACATAACATAAGGAATGAAAAATCTGTTTAAGATTACCTAAAATTTTGAATTTATAAATAATTTAGTAAACTTAACTAAAATTTTAAAAATTTTAGTCGATTTTAAGAATAAAATTATTTAGCTTAAAGAATAATAAGATGAAAAATTTTCTATTTATAGTAAAGAGAATTATATTTTTGAAATACTAAGGAATCAAGATTATTGCTTGAAAAAGAAAAAGATTGAAATAAGTTTTGAAAATTAATAAATTATTAATGTCATATGAATTAAGGAAGAATGTATAAGTTTTTGAAAATAAGTTAAGGATAGTGAAGTTCAAAATCATTAACAGGCTATACAAAAATAGTAATCCTCACTTAAAAAAAAAAAAAGAGAAGAAGAAGAAAACAAGAAAGAAAAAGGATTGAAAAACAATCCAAAAGAAAAAGAATGTTAGGAGAAGCTTGAAGGAATGCCTAATAAAAAATTAGCTTCACTTGAATTTTCTTATAATAAGAAAACTGATTACATTTTTACCTTAATTTCTATGTACATATATTTTTATTAGAAAAATATTCATGAAAGTCTTCTTTCTTGCAAATAATCTCTGTGACCTTGATATGATAAACTACAATTATTCTTGAAATAAATGAAATAATTGTAATCTTAAGATTTGGTAGTTAAATATTCTTAAATTCTTAAAATTAAACTTAATTAATGAAATTTGGTTAATGATTTGCTAATGCATTTATAAAACCAAAAATTATAAGGAATCTTAAATATTTTAACTTCATTCCAAATGTTATCTTTTTTATGTCATTAAAAGGGTTACTTGAGGACAAGTAACATTTAAGTTTGGGGGAATTTGATCTACCTAAAAAATACCCATTTTTATGCCTTACTTATTATTCAATTCTTAAGGATATTATACTTTAATGAAAGATATTTTCATGTTTTTGGATGTAGATGATAAAAAAAGAGTCCAATGAAGAAAAAGAAGGAAAAATGAGCAAAAAGGAGCAAAAATGGAGCTTATGGAGCAAATTTTAGAATTATTGGCCTGGCGCCTAGGCGCCAGAGTCCGACGCCTAAGCGCCAGTTCGATACAGACGCTGTTAAGTTTTTTTGATGACTTTGCACAGTTATTTTGATGGTGTTAAGCGGTTATTGGAGCTTCTAAAATACTGGAAGTTACTCCTAATATATAGGGCATGCGATACAATGTATTTGGACACCAGGAAACGTTCTGGATCGCGAAGAGGTGCGACCCAAAGTGAGGATTACTATATCTAGATAGCCTTTAATAATTTTGAACTTCACTATCCTCCCCCTAAAGTTGGAACTTGAAACATCTCTTTACTTTATAGATATATAGAATCTTTTAAATGATTCATCATAGAGTCCCAATTATTTCTCCTCACATAAACCTCTAAGACTATTAATATTTCAATAATACAGTTTTCTTTACTTTAAATAGTCAACTATAGTCTAATTCTCTTATACTAAATATTTTAGCCCCATAAAGTTAACCTTCATTACTAAATAATTTCATTCAAATCTACTATGATATTTAAATAAAACAAAAAATTTAGTTGTCTAAAGTTAAGCTTAACAACTTTACATCATGTTAAAATTATTTTGAAAATATATTTTAATTGAGAAAAAATAAAATTTAATTTTTCCTCCCCCAAACTTAAGTTTTTCAGTTTATATCAAATTAATAAATGAGAGATAAAAACAAAAAGAACATTAACCTTTTTGTGCCGGGCTTTTGATTCTTTTGAAGAATGCAGGTATTAATAAAAAATTTAACTAGCAAACATAAAACAATTAGATGCATTGTTTCACATACATATCAGAGATTTGTAGGGTGAACAAAGTTTAAAAGAAAAATTTTAAACACCTAATACAAACATACATCCATTACAATTTCAATACAGCAGAAAAACAAACAAACACCAGTTTCAATACAACCTAACTAACTTAACAGAGTACAATCACTACACTCATTAACTACATAAAAGAAAATAGCAAACATATAAGTTTTCACATCAATAAAAAACTAAAAGAATACTATTCTACCAATCATCTTCTCTTTCTTCTTCTGCTTCTTCTTCCTTTTCAAGCTGGTATGGAATATAGTGGGGGCAAGTAGGAAATATCACACCAGATTCTCCCCTCATGAATCTCATCTGAGCATCACGATAAACTATATCATACTCCACTCTTCTCCTATGATAATCATCATTAATACTAATTCTTGTTTCTAATTCATTAATTCTACTAAGACAACCGCTCCATAACATTAGAAAGAGTAGAAGTTTCGGAGGTAGAAGGTATATCATGACTAGTAGAGGGAACCTTACTACTCTTACTTTCAGCTCTCCATCCTACATGAGATTCATAAGTACGAATATTGGCCTTACTGATAGACTTTAAAGGATGGACCAACTCTTCACTATTATCAACATCAACTCCTGATTGTACACATAATGTGTAAGTAAGGGTAGGATGTCCTAATCCTCCAATGGTCTTTCCTTTAGCCATGGTTTGGATAAAATTATAAATAATAACACTAATGTTAATCATCTTAATATTTTGAATACGAAAATTCAGAATAGCTCTATCTCTTGAAACTTCACTATGATGATAGGTAGGTAGTAATCTTGCAGAAATAAAATAATGTCAGGCTTTAGATGTGACATTTAAAGTGGAAGCAGGAAAATTTATCTTTTGCCTTTGTTTTGTTTTCTACTCCACTTTTCCATCAGTAAGAAAAGTAATTACCTCTTTTAAGTTAGCATCCATAGTACCAAAACATTAATACTCATAGAATGGATTATCTTTCAATTGGTAGAAAGCATTGATTCATTCATAAGTGAATTCTACATTTGTCCTCAAACAAGTACATATTATTCTTCAGTCCACCGCAGGTTAGCATAAAAATTCACATACTACATTTGCAACTGAATCGGTAGAAATATAACAAAATGTTTCCAAGTTCCGATCAGCAATTTCTTGTTCCACAACTCAGCCCGAATTATCAAATCCTTGATCTTGTATACACTTTTTACTTTGGAGGCTAGAGTTAAAATGGTATTGTGCTTTGATTTTGACAGACTTCTTTTCATCAAAATCCAACTTCCTCTTCTCCTTAAACATTCTTGGAGCCATTTTAAAATTTCTAGAAAATGTGCAAATAAATCCCAATAAATCCCAAAATTTGTAATGTAGTAGACTCCAAAGTCAAATCAAATAGGTAAGAACATTTCACCATGGATCATCTCAAAGCTTTCTTAAAAAAATTTAAATTTTCAGATCTCCCCAATGTAGGAGATTTCCACGGTGAAAATAAAAAACTTTTAGTTTAAAGCAGAGCTCTTACCAAGAGAAGATGAGATCCAACCTATAAAAGCATTGAAATCGACTCAAATCTAAATGCTAGCTAGCCCTAGGAGTAGTTTGTGGATATGGCTGGAGGTTAAAAGTGGTAAAATAGGGTCAACTGCTCAGAATTACGACTTTAAAAGGTCCAGGTTATGTTTCAGGTTTTGGGCGTCATCGGCGACAGAATGATTTTTTGGGTTTCAAAAAATTCTGTGATTTTGATTGTTTATAAGTAACAACTACTTCTAATTAGCCTTTATAAGCATCTATTTTCATAATTAAGTGATCAAAAATAAAAAAATTACACAAACAACAAAAAAACATCACTTATATATATAAAATACACAATTATAAACTTACACATTTAAATCACTCTACCACAACAATAATTCAGCTCCGCAAGCAAACCATAACTCTCTAACGTTGAAAAGATAAACATAAACTCAAATATAAAGCATAATTAAGTCTGAAATCACACCATAAAACAAGACAAACACAAAATATACTTAAGCATAGAAAGTCTAAATACTAAATACTAGATAAAATAGAGAATCAATACTCCTCATCAATGTCAGTCCTATCTTCTCTAATAACTCCCATGAATTGGTGGTGCACGAACAAATTGTGGAAGGGCTGATACGGGAATTCATCAATCGGATCTCTTCAATTCAAGCCTTCTTCTTCATCAAACGTATCAAGCCTTCTCCAACACACCCAGTAGGATCGAATTATTTTTTCATCCTTCAATCCAGATGATCAAATAATTCACAAATATTATTAATTGCATTCATATGATTTTGTACTTGTTTCTCCAGTTTCTTGGTCTTCTTCAGAATCAACTGCGAACATTCAAGAAAGTGAGGTTAAATAGGTAGTAAACTCTGAGATAGTTGGTCTACAATTATGCTCAGATCATTTTCATTCCCATTTGCTGGACAATCATAAATGTTAGTTGGGTCCATGGGCTTCTAAGGGAGAAGCACATTTTCCCAGCTTTCTTATTGCACCTGTATCTGGCTACAGAGAAGAAATATAGTGGAAGGATGTCCCAAACCATAATTTGATCCATGCATAATCAAGCCCAAAATAGATTTCACAATTATGGTGCCAATATCAATAGAACTTCCAGTTTGAATGTTCACTATTGAACTTTTCTTTACACTTTACTAATTTTCATGTTTGGGTGTAATTTCAAAGATATAAAGAAATTCCATTGCTTCGAAACAGGATTCAATAAGGTAGTAGAGAAATTTACATACCCGTTGTCTCTTATCTCCCAATCTTCACCTTCATTTGTCAAATATCGATAGTATTCATTCATGTTGTCTCTCGTAAGGGAAAAATTTGTGTAATGACAGATTGGCATATTAGCTATCATCTAAAGTTCATTAATCTTTGTAGGAGTGAATGATATCCACCTACCTCGGACATAGATGACTCCTTGGTTGATTCCATTATGAATTGCATAAAATTCCTTCTCCACAGGAATGACTACTACGACAGTAGTGTAGCAAAACACTTCCATTTCCTCTGCATAATAATTTTTTCTAGTTGAGTACTAGGAACATTCATACCTCAATTGACAAAGCCTTGTTCCTTGATTAGCCTCCACTTTATAAGAACTTTGTCGCAAATTCACTACGCCTCGAAACTGATGAGCATTCTCCTATAGAAAACTCTAAATATTAGAGATTCTAAGGAGTTGGAAGTCATGGACTGCAAATTTTGGAAATACCTTCTCATTTTTCTGGAGTTAATGGGTTAAAATGAGTTAGAGGAGATATAGGGGTGAAAATCCAGCTCAAAACCTTAAAAATCCACAATTTGAAACTCTAAAAACTGTAACTCGCTCCGTCAGCACCGTTGGCACTGGATAGGGCACCGTCGAAGCTGGATAGGGCACCGTTGGTGCCTAGGCCCTGAAATTAGACATTCTTCTCTGGAAAGACACACAGTTAGTGCCCATTCTGGTGCCGTCGGCGCCAGAGCATAGTTTTGCTCCAATTTTATTTTCGTCAAAATAAACTCTGAATCTTCGATACAATCCAATAATTATCACGATTTACGATATTTATAAGTGAGTAGGACTCAAATATTTGATTAAGTAATAGTAATATCAACTATAACCAATTCAAATAAACTAAATAACAAAGATAACTATGGGTTGTTGATCTATAAAAAAATACCTATTTCTTTATGTCTTAATTCTTATTAATTTCTAAGGATATTATGCTTTAATGAAAGGTATTTTTTTGTATTTTTGGATGTAGGTAATGTAAAAAGGTCTAAGAAAGAAAAAAGGAGCAAAAAGGAACAAAAATGGAGCAAAATACCAAAAGTATAAAAAAATATGGTCTGGCGGCGCCTAGGCTCCAGAAACTGGCGCCTAAGCACCAAACTCGATACGAAAACTGTCAAGTTTTCGACAAATTTTGATCAGTTATTTTGATGGAGTGAGCAGTTATTGGACATTCAAGAAGGCTGGCAGTTGTTCCTTGATAATAGGACATGTGATACATTGCATCTGGACGCTCCAAAACGGTTTTAATCGCGAAGAGGTGCGAGCCAAAGTGAAGAGGTGTGAAGAACTGGACGTGGTGTCCGGCGCCTAGGCGCCAGACCGACCTTCTAGAAGATTCATTGAATGTGGACATGTTTTGAAGAGGCGCCTCAAGGCAACTCTTGAAGCCTATAAATAGAGGTCCAATTCCTCAGAAAACGTGCCCCTCCCATTGTACCCCTTTCTCTTATATACTTTAGGATCTCTCATCCTTAGAGAGAGAGAATTAGAGAGAGAAATTTAGGACCACTTTTGTTTAGTTTAGTGAGTTTATTTTCAAGTTATTGCATCTGGAGTTCATTACGTCGTGGAGTCGGTAGGAATCGGAAGATCTGTAGAAGAAATATTTGAGATAAGTATATTTTTACATTTGATTCTAAGTTTAATTATCATGTTTTGTTATTTATTTTCAATGTGTTCTGAGTAGTTAGTTACTTTCTTACTTCAATTATGAAGAGATAGATAATATAATATAAAGATTCGATGGAGAATTAAAATTCAAAATATTTTCAAAAAAATGTGATGACATTAATACCTGATCTTACTTTACTTTTTAAATTGGTCGTTTGAATTGTTAAAACCTATTGAAGAGTTTAAAAACCTTGTAGGAGAAGAACTCTTAACTTGTAAATGTCACATGAATCCTTGGGTAGTCGAAGGCCATGTGCGGGCTATTCATGGTGAAGTGCAAATAAATAGGAAGATAATATTTAAAGGGCGTAAAATTGATAAGTTTTTAGAGTGACAGACTAAATTCTTATAATTTGATTTATAGACTAGGAAAGGGTCACTAGTAGGGCCGACCATAGCTACCCTTGCACATCTAGAAGTGTGAGCCTAGATTAACCCATTCTACTAACAATACATCCGGACCTATTCTATAAATTAGTCAATGTTCTTTGCACCTGGATCAAAGGGTAAAGAATAGGAATGCTTCTATTTGGCACAATACCATAAATTAAATTCTCCAACGAATATTAAATTATCTTAAAAATCTTAGATTAATTGAAGGAAAGAAAGTTATTTATTTTATATCGAGTTTATAGAATCATTTTCTTATTATTGTTTTCTTTAAATTGCATCTATTAAATTAATAGTAATTTATAATCAAAATAAAAATATTTTTACTATTATATTTTGCTTTCGTTTTATAGAAAATTTATTTCTATAAATCTTCCCTGTGGGATTGATACTGGGGTCTTTGTTTAAAAACCCTATATTACTTGAAACGATATGTATACTTGCGTAGTACCCCTAGTGTGTAAAAATATTACTTATATAATATTAATTTTATACACTAGCCGCTATTTATAAATCGAGTCAAAGCTTTTTGGCTATCTTTTGGAAGCAAACATTCTGCGTTAAGCGTGGCGGTCGGGTCAAGTTTTTGGCGCCGTTGCCGGGGAAGAAATCAAAGGAAGAAAGAAATAAAATAGTTAAATTTTATTGCTTGTTTTATGCGAAGATTTGGTTCTGAAGGATTAATACCTTTAGATTTTGAATTGGAAATAACAATTAGAAGAATTAAAAAGGGAAAGCAAATTCAAAAATTTCAAGAAATGGCTACTTTACAAAATCCAATTGAACTTAATGACCAAAATGTTTATAAACCATTAAGGGATTATGCTAACCCTACGAGTTGATGAACTTCATAGTAGTATTCAAATACCCACTCGTAGATGCTAATTCTTTTGAACTTAAACCGTCTATTATTCAAATGGTGCAAAACAATCAATTTGGTGGATCACCAAATGAGGATCCAAATTTATATCTTGTTAGTTTTTTAGAACTTTGTGCCACCTTTAAATATAACAATGTTTCTGATGATGCTATTAGACATAGACTCTTTCCTTTTTCTTTAAGAGATAAAGTAAAGATATGGCTAAACTCATTAGCGACTGGTTCTATTAAAACATGGGCTGAAATGGCACAAAAATTCCTTGCTAAATATTTTCCTCCTTCTAAAACTGCTAAATTAAGAAATGATATTACTTCATTTAGTCAATTTGACGGGAGACAATATATGAAACTTGGGAAAGATTTAAAGAACTATTAAGAAAATGTCCTCATCATGCTTTACCTGATTGGTTGATTATTCAAACATTTTATAATGGATTAATTGGATCTTTAAAATCAATTATTGATGCTACTACTGGAGGTTCTTTAATGTCTAAATCATTTGAAGAAGCTTACACTTTAATTAAAGAAATGGCTAATAACAAGATAATGAAGCCTTTTCTATCTTAGCTTCACAAGTTGCAGAAATATCTAAGAAATTAGATAATTTTGCAATTAATATTTCACATAATAACTCTGCTAATATAGAAGATCCTCAAACTATTGAAAATTTACAAGCCATTGCAAGTAAAAATAATCCTTATTCAAATTATTATAATCCTTGGTGGAAAAATAATCCTAATTTTAACTGGAACAATTCACAACAATAATGGGGTAATAATCAATCTCATCCCACTGGAAATTGGAATAATCAAGTTAATTCAAATTATAAACCTCCTGGATTTAATAATCAACAGAAAAAGTTATCAATAGAAGAATTAATTTTGCAAATGAATAATCATTTACAAAATCAAAATACTCCTATTCATAATATTGAAAATCAAATGGGGCAAATTTCTACTTTAATTAATAACAGACCTGTAGGAACACTTCCTAGTAATGTTGAAATCAATCCAAGGGAAGCTGGAAAAGAACATGAACAAGTTAAAAGCCGTGCAACTTAGAAGTGGAAAGGAATTAAAAGAAAGATTGCGAGAATGAAATTGAAAAAGAGATTGACGTTGAAGAGATTGAAAAACCTAAAGAAACTCTCTCTCTAGTCAAGATCGGACTTTTATACCGTTAATGTGGAAGTTGAAAAACCACCACCACCTTTTCCTCAAAGACTTGAACAACAGAAACTTGATCATCAATTTTCTAAGTTCTTTGAAATTTTTAAGAAACTTACTATTAACATACCTTCTGCTGAAGCTTTGGAACTGTCGGCATATTTTTAGGTTGAGTGTTGTATTTTTGAAAAGAGGTCGCCTACAGAAATTGTCGGCGAAATTTAAATTTTAAATTTAATTTAATTATATAATTTGAAAAGTTGTATTTGATTTTTGAAAATAATTTTAAATTTGAAAATTTTAAGATATGAAATCAAACTGATCTCACATCCCAAATAGTTTATACAAACGAGCACCGCACCACAAACCGTGTATCTATCCCGAAGAATAGACACACTCGCTCGATGATGGGGCTCGATTAAATAAACTAGGAGATTTGTGACATCCGTTTGGTACGCGAACCAATTTTATAAGCCGACAAGTTCCCCTGATTAATATAAAGGAATTAAGCAGGGTTTATATTACCTGGGTTCTTAAAGTTCCCTATAAGGGCAAGCCCCTATAGTTAATTACTTCTTAAATGATGGGAATCATTTAAGAAAACTCTCGATAATGATCAGTGGTTTTGCTCTCAAGAATTTCAAAGTTTAAGATTTTAAAAGGATTGAATTTTGGAATTTCAATAGGGAATGGATCAAATTTGGAACAATTTATTTCAGGAGTCCAAAGGAAGAGAAGTAGGGGATGTCACAAACCCGAAGTGAACTTCGGTGACTTCCCAGACTATCATAATGTTAGGCTTTGAATTTCGGAAGTGAATTTATTTAAGTTTCAATCCACGCCGATTAATTATATGAATTACATTTACATAATCACTTGATTATACAAATAACTCGAAAGGTAGGAGGATTTACATCGTATCGGACGACGACCTCGGAATCCTAAAGCGAGTTAGGGCTTATATTGCACAGCAAGGCTGTACAAAGGCCTAAAAGAACAGGTGAGGATTTATGTCGCACTAGGCGGACTACCTCGAATCCTATGACTTATTGTTTAAACTAAAGAATAGTTTTGCTGATGTCGACACAGGTTTTGCTGTTGATGATGGCCGTGCTGCCCTCGAAGTGGTGCTCCGTGCTCCACGTCGTTGCAAAGTTGCAGTTTAAACTTAAATCTTAAGTTAAAGTGAACATGCGAATTATTTTATTTCATTTTTATTATCATTTTATTGCAATAATGAGTGTGTGCAACAGTGACAGGTGTAGCAAAAGAAAGCATGAAAAAAAGTAATCAGGAATATGTTATAGCAAACAACAGGAAGCAAGTATCACAAGCAGGTTATGCTGAGCTAAACAGGAATAACATGCTACAACAAGTAAAACATGCCAAGCAAGTATGTATACTGAAAGTAAGCAGACTAGACTAGCAGGAGTATATGCTGAAAAGTAAGGCATGCGTAACGGTATAAGCCGAAAGTAAACGAGCAAGACTAGCAGGGAGTATGTACCGAAAAGTAAAGCGGGTATAACGATAAAGAAAGTAAAAGCGTGTCACGGGAGTACCGTATGCTCGCTCATCCGCGGTGCATCGTTACTCGTTTATTATTTTCATATTTTTCTTATATTTCCTGCAGAAGAGTCGTTAGCGCAGGAAAAAAAGCAAGAGTACAAGTAGTGGACAAACACATGTCTCAACAGAAGTACTATGGTACGTACGAAAGTAGTGAAGTATGAAAACCCAACAGTAAAACAAAAGAAGGACGATAGGGGAGCGAACAAAATCATGAGAGAAAACCAGAAAATCAAGAAAGAAAGAAAAAGAACATCCGTAGAGAACTCCGAAAAAGGTCACGATCGAAAACAAAACAAAGTCGTAGAAAACCGCAAAGAACACCGGAAGAAACTCACAGATGGCCCGCTAAACTCACGGCAAACCGTAAGAAAGCCATGGGGCATCTGAAAAGAAAGACCCGTAAGCACGGTGGTGTTTCGGACTCAGAGCTGTGCTAATGTCCGGACTTGACTGCTGACTACTAGACCGACTTTCTGCGGAAGGCAGTCCTAATCCGACTCGAATAGCCAACGAGTGGACCTTTATAAATTTTCACACATTTCATTTTTGGTTTTCATGCAAGCAAGACTCGTAGGTAAGTAGGTCGTGTAGTAGTGGAGGTAATTTTGTATTTTTCAAACATATGTATTTTTTGTTTCAAAACATTTCGATCCACGGGTTGACTATCCTAATAGGACTAGGTCTACGAACATTAGGATCGTCGGTAGTAGAAACCCTAAGGACGGTCGAACGATTCCGTGATTCCTGCTCTACTCTCTACAGAGTCTCTGAGTCAGGCGGCCCCATTCTATGATTCTCGTAATTTTTCTTTTTGTAGTCTCATCAATGTCCCCACCGCACTTACAGCCTTGCTTGATGGCCCCACATATAGCCTAAAGGGGCTATATGTGCACACCTACATGTCCCCTGTAGGTGCGGACATTGAACCAAGAAGCAAGGAGAAAATCAAGGGACGAGGGAGCAAGACAAGGAGAGAGGAGAAAACAATTCACCTAACTCAGAATCGTAAAACAAGGTGAATTGGTTCTCAAAATCAATCAACTCAAGTAAATCACCCCGGACCCCTGACAATCCTCACTCGTCCTAAAGAAAAGACCTAAAAGTGTCGCCACGCTCGTGAAGTGACCTAGACCCCTAAGGTGGTGTGTAACCCTTCCCAAATATTCAAGTAATGGCAAAGAAAAGGGAAACATAAAACAAAGCTGCGGGTAAAGAAAGTAAAACAGAGTGATGTAGAAATGAAGTAGAAAAAGAACAAAACCAACCAAGAAAAATCGGGCAGCATAACGGCATAAAAATGAATTTTCCACACTTGCAATTTGCATAAAAAGAGATGTCGCAAGCATATGTATATGTGACAACCACTGTTTCCATCCATTCCAAGCATGTATAAAGCATGCTAGAACTCTCAAAACCATAGGACAGCTTGCATGAAAAAGAGAACTTCAAATCCCTACGTGTGAGGCACACTTTTATGGTTGGAGTGAGGTGAGACATGTGTGCAATTATAGCTTTGATGTTGTATATATGAATACACGTTGAAATAGATGAAAAACAAGCATACATAGCTTCAAATTTTGATGTTTCATGAAGGGACATGTTTGAATCCGAAAATCGCAAATACTTCCCCAAGTTGTTTCATGTGTATGCAAACCAATGCAAAGCACCATAAATACATGGAATGAAGTGAGATATGTGTGGAAACCAAGTTTAGATGTTATACATATGAATGCTTGATGAAATAGAGGAAGAACAAGCACTCATGAGTTCAAATCTTGGAATTTATACATGTGCCTATCTCCAAATCCGAAAATTGCACATAATGAATAAATCTTTGTGTTTCAATATGCAAGACTTCAAAGCCACAACATGTAGGAGATGTAAACGATACATGCTAACTTCTCAAATAATGTTTTTGAACTTAAGGAAACATGCAAAGCACATCAAACCTTTCAATCCAAAAGCGACAAACATTAGATCAAATAAGGCATACTAAAACTTCCACATAACACGCTTAAAGAGGCACATGAAGTATGCTAAACCTTTCCAAAGTGGCACATATCAAATTTAAAGTGATAGATATAAGGTAAGTTAAGCCCTCCAAGCAATTACATCCCAAGCCTCTTTTTTTTTCTTAAAAGATGTTTTAAATTCAATGAAGCATCACCACTCATCACTCAAAAGTCACATGTATGTGATGGCACCACTTTCATTCCAACACATGGTAGAAAGGAACAAAAAGTTACAACATGAGCCATTATCTTTCATTCACACTCATGAATAGGAAGCACAAAATTTTAAAAGCATGTATCACCATTTTTATGCCTATCCGAGAGTGTATAAGGAAGTTTATAAATGCCATGAAAAACAAGTTAGAATTTGAAACCTCCTAGCATGCTTCCTAATCAATCAAAATATGCAAGAAAAAGCACTTAAAAGTCTCATGATTCCAAGCTCTTAAAATAAGGCCCCCGGTACTTCCAATTTTATGAAAAAAAAATCCTGAACGTCACATGCATTTCAGATTTTTGAAATATGAAGGCCAACGCATCTCAAATATTCATGGACCAAATGAAGAGGAAAGGCAATATTCATGAGTCTGCATATGGGGCTCAAACCCTCCAACGAACAAACATGTTTCTCCACTTTTCTTGTGTTGTAAATAAAAGGGATTGAGTGACATATATGTAGAGATCAAAGTTTGGGTGTTTAAAATGTAAATACATAGGAATTAGGTGGTCTATATGTAAATAATCCCATAAATAGATAACTCAAAAGGCTTGCTTTAAATCAAAACCAAATGTGTATGAAGGAAAATGAATGTTAAATAAAGGTAATCTGACAAAGGAAATCAATACTGTTTCCAGTCATGTAGAACTTTGCCATTTAATGAAACAGAAGATAATATTCCCTGCTGCAGTTTAATTAAATGAAGAAGAACAATGCAAATAGAGCATGAATCACAACCTTTAAGGTTATCCCTATGAAGATAAGATTAAACATTGCCATCAGAGACAATTCTTTTGCAGCATTCAACCTGAACCAATGAGCTCCACTACCAAAAACAGCAAATGTAGTGAAAACTACAGAGCTAGGAACATCGTCAACATCTATATCCCACGGCAAGGTCCCTCCAAGCAAAAGAAAGCATGACTATGATCCAGATCATTTTAATATGATGAGCATCGAGCCAAGCTAAAGTAAACGAGCTAAAAACATGTAAAGGGAACTTGATACAAAACCTACAAACCATCAAACTGAATCACCAAAACTCACAAGGTTTTCACCCAAAACACGATTTTCAGTAAAATTTCCAAATCAGTAGATCATAAAGCCTCCAAGCTAGAAGGTTAAGCTACCAAATATATAACACTCCTCAAATGTACAGCCAAATCAGCAAGCCCCATATCTGTTAATCAAATGGCGAGACAGAGAAGAGATCCTTCAACTAATAGCCTAAATGATTCAATCTTCACCTACAACTCGAAGCAATGATCAAAGAGGCCACAGCCACCAAAAGGATTATGCCCCATGCATATTGAATGTTTCAATAGATAGCATTTCAAAACATCTTATTAACGCATTTAGCAACAGAAACTTGGAAGTAACAAGAACCAACTCATTACCATATTGTTATTTAGGAAACTTAGAACACTTGCCTTCCATGGAAGATTTAAGAGGAGGAGGGAGAAGAGTTTACCGGCTATGGTAGATTGCACAAGAAGGATAGAAAAGCCAAACTCCAATCCGGCGAAGCACCTCCCCAAGCAAAACAAAAATTCGGCCCCTCTCAAAGAGCTCCCCAAGTGGGGTTTATATAGCCGAGAGGAGAGGAGGAGTGTATCGTCGACTTACCCAGGCCATGAGGCAAGCCAAGAGAAGCGACAAGAGTCACGTGAGGGAAGTGGGAATCGAGCCGCAGAGGGCGCAGGAGGCGTGGCGGCAGAAGGGGAAGCTTTACCAGGGCACGCGTACGACGAAGGGGACCACGAGGCCGAATCTTCGCGAGGAGAGGAGAGGGCTGCGAGGAGATCGGTCGGGCTCCATTCGCGAATGGGAGAGGGGGCTGGGCATGAGTTAGGGATGCGTGGGTTTAGAATTAGGGATTTTAGATTTTTTTTATTTATTTATTTTAAAATAATGTTTTAGTCAAATTTCGCCGATTAGGACAAAAATCAATCCCGCACGAAATGATATCAAAATTAGTGTCCTTCCTAGGTAATTTCGACGTTCCGGACGCAACGGCGCAGTCCGTTTCATCATCCGGGGCCGTTTGGACAACCTCGTTATCAAAACAGGTCAAAAAAGGTCAAATTTGGGGATTTCGCGATTAAATCTGATTTGGTTGAAATTCAAGGTTGAACTGGCAGCGATCGAATGTTGCATTTAGTTTAGGGGAGTGTGTCGAAGCGTTTAAAATTTAAATTGAGAAGAAAATGGCTAGCGTCGGGTCAATTTGGGTCAAATCGGAGCCTAGGTCGGGCTTAGGTCAAAATTGGGATTTTTAATGAAATCGGCTTAAATTGACAAAATTGGGCTGTGGTGTAGTTGAACAAAATGAAATTGGGAATATTTGGGATTTTCTGGGAATTCTTGGAATTTTTGGAATTTTGAGTTAAAAAGGGTATTTTGGGTATTTGGAGGTTATTTGGAGGGTATTGGGGTATTTTGGTGGGTTTAGGGTTCAGGATGTGTGTGAGAGTGTGATGCTAGACCTCACCAGACCAGACCATCCAGGGTACTCCTAAGGCCAAAGAGTCCTATAGGAAACTCATCCTTTAAACCTCCACATATTGGTCTTAACCCTCCAAATGGCCTGGGGGTTTACAATCAAACATGTGGGGTTTGAAGGGAATCAAGAAGTGTTTGGAATTTCTAAGTTGTGGGTCCCATTTCTAGTCCTCTAGGATTAGTCAAAGGAAAAGCCTAAGGCTAGATCCTAAGGACTAAGAAGAGAGAAAAGATAATACCTCATCAAAAATGAGGTCAACAGGAACAAATGCCAACTTACGCAAAATTTATGAAGGATATTTTAAGCAAAAAAATGAAAATTTGAAGCTTTTGAAACTGTTGCATTAAGTGAAAAATGCAGTGCAATAATTCAAAAGAAATTACCTGAAAAGCTTAAGGATCTTGGAAGTTTCACTATACCCTGTGCTATTGGAGAAAAATTTTGCGGAAAAGCATTATGTGATTTAGGAGCAAGTATTAATCTCATGCAATTTTCTATCAATCGAAGATTGGATTTAGGAGATATTACTCCCACCACTGTAACTCTTCGATTAGGCGATAGATCTATCACTTATCCTAAAGGAGTTATAGAGGATGTCCTTGTTAAAGTGGATAAATTTATCTTCCCTGTAGATTTCATAGTACTTGATATGGAAGAAGATAAAGAGATACCTATTATTTTAGGAAGACTCTTTCTAGCTACCGGACGAGCTATGATTGATGTGCGAAAAGGAGAATTAACCATGAGAGTCAATTATCAAGAAATTAAATTCAATGTTCTTAAATCAATGAAGTACCCTGATAAAGAGAAATGTTATCGAATGAATATAATTGATTATTTAATTGAAAAACATTATCAAGAAAAATGTAAAGTTATTTCTGAAGAAAAATTTGACTTTTAACTAATGAAGATGAAATAGTAGAAGAAGAAGAGACTCATTTTATTAAAGATAATTGAGAAACTTTAGACATAACTCAAAATGATATACTTTTACCCTCAATTAAAAAACACCTGAACTGGAATTAAAAATGTTATCTTCCCATTTAAAATATGCTTGTCTTGAAAATTCGTTAACTTTACCTGTTATTATTTCTTCTGAACTGAGTAAAGATCAAGAAGAAAAATTACTAGGCGTGTTAAAGAATTATAAGAAAGCTTTTGGTTGGACTATTGTTGATATAAAAGGAATAAGCCCATCCATTTGCATGCATAGAATTTTAATGGAGGAAAATTTTAAACCTACTATAGAATCACAAAGAAGATTAAATCCTATTATGAAAGTGGTTGTTAAAAAAGAAATTATTAAGTGGTTAGATGCTGGTATTAGTTATCCTATTTTGGATAGTCAATGGGTAAGTCCTATTCATTGTGTTCCGAAGAAAGGAGGAGTAACTGTCATTGTTAATGATAAAAATGAACTTATTCCTACAAGACAAGTTACTTGATGGCTAATTTGTATTGACTATAGGAAACTAAATAAAGCCACTAGAAAGGATCATTTTCCTTTACCTTTCTTGGATCAAATGCTCGATAAATTAGCTGGACACTCATATTTCTGTTTTCTGGATGGATATTCTAGTTATCATCAATTACTTATTGCTCCTGAGGGCCAAGAAAAGACAACATTTACAAGTCCTTATGGAACATTTGCTTTTAGAAGAATGCCTTTTGGCTTATGTAATGCACGTGCAACTTTTCAAAGATGTATGATGTCAATATTTTGTGATTTGATTGACAAAGGAATTGAAATATTCATGGACGATTTTTTAGTCTTTAGAACTTCTTTTGAATCTTGTTTGGAAAACATAGCCAAAGTTTTGAAAAGATGCGAAGAAACAAATTTAGTTCTTAACTGGGAAAAATGTCAATTCATGGTCACAGAAGGCATTGTACTTGGACACAAAGTATCACGAAAAGGGATGGAAGTAGATCAAGCAAAAGTGAAAATTATTACTGAATTGGAACCACCTACTACTGTTGCTGATGTGAGAAATTTTCTAGGTCATGCTAGATTTTATAGAAGATATGTAAAGGATTTTTCTAAAATTGCTAAACCTCTTTGTCATTTATTAGAAAAAGATGCACAATTTGAATTTAATGAATAATGCATTAATGCTTTTAATATTCTAAAAGAAAAATTAATAACTGCACCTATCATTGTTGCACCTAACTGGAATAAATCTTTTGAATTAACGTGTGATACAAGTGATTTTGCAATTGGAGCTGTATTAGGACAAAAATATGAGAAAGTTTTCAAAGTTGTATACTATGCTAGTAAAACTCTCTCTGAAACACAAAGAAATTACACTACCATTGAGAAAGAGCTTCTAGCTATAGTATATGCCTTTGATAAATTTAGACCTTATCTTCTTGGTACTAAATGCATAGTTCATACTGATCATTCTGCTATTAAATATCTAATATCTAAGAAGGATTCTAAACCTAGAATTATAAGATGGGTTTTACTTCTACAAGAATTTGATTTTTAAATAGTAGATAGAAAAGGAACTGAAAACCAAATTGCTGATCATTTGTCTAGAATTAAAAATGATATTATTTCGGAAGAAAATATAAATGAGAAATTTCCTGATGAATCTTTATATGTTATTAAAAGATACAAGACACCGTGGTATGCTGATATTGTTAATTATTTAGTTAGCAATATTTTACCTTGTGACTTGGATAACAAATTTATTAAGAAATTTAAATATGATGCTAAATCTTATATTTGGGAAGAACCTCATTTATTTAAAATTAGTAAAGATTCTATGATTCAAAGATGTGTACCTTATGAGGAAACTTTTGCTATTATTCAAAAATGTCATGATTCTGATTTTGGAGGACACTTTGGCATAGATAAAACTGCATTTAAAATTTTAAATTCTGGATTTTATTGGACTACCTTATTTAACGATGTGAGACAATATGTGAAAACATGTGATCGATGTCAAAGAATGGGAAATATATCTAGGAAAGATGAAATGCCGTTAAACTATATATTGGAAGTTGAAATTTTTGATATATGGGGATTAAACTTCATGGGACCATTTGTTCCATCATCTGGAAAAATTTATATTCTATTAGCAGTTGACTATGTTTCAAAGTGGATTGAAGCTGTTGCTTTACCAAACTGTGATTCCAAAAGTGTTTCAATATTCTTAAAGAAAATGATATTTTCAAGATTTGGAATGCCTAAGGTAATTATCACTGATGGTGGAAGTCATTTCAGGAATATAAGAATTCTATCATTACTTCAAAAATTTGGAATCAAACATAGAATTGCAACTGCTTATCACCCTCAAACTAGTGGAATGGCTGAAGCATCAAACAGAGAAATTAAAAGAATTTTAGAAAAGACTCGTTAATCCTAAAAGAACTGATTGGGTTGATAGACTTGATTCTGCATTATGGGCTTATAGAACGGCTTATAAGACACCAATCGGAATGTCACCTTACCGGTTAATTTATGGTAAACATTGTCACTTACCTGTAGAACTTGAACATAAAGCTTATTGGGCGATAAAGGAGTTTAATTTTAATTTAAATAAAGCAGGAGAAAAAAGATTATTGTAATTAAATGAGATGGAAGAAATTAGAAATGAATCGTATGAAAATGCGAGGATTTATAAAGAGAAAATGAAGATGTTGCATGATAAGAAAATTTCAGGAAACATTTTTGAGCCTGGACAAAAAGTTTTACTGTTTAATTCTCTTTTAAGACTTTTTCCTGGAAAATTTAGATTTAAATGGATTGGACCTTATTTTGTTGAGAAAGTATACCATTATGGAGCTGTGGATATTAAAGATCCTAAAACTGGAAAAATTTTTAGGGTAAATGGATTAAGATTGAAGCCTTATTTGGGAAATATTAAGAAGATTTATAAAGAGGCTTATGAATTGAGTCAACCTGATTAAAAATTTACTTAAGTCGGGCTGACGGCGTTAAACCAAGCGCTTTGTGGGAGGCAACCCATAATTATCTTGTGTTTTTGTGTTTTAATGTAAGGTTATGCCTCGATCTTGATTAATTTTATATTAATATAGAAAAATTTGATGCTCATAAGTCTTGGTTGACTTAGGCTAAAAATTATTTTGAGGTATGTAAGATTTAAAAATAGGATCACTCTATTTTAAATATGAGTAAAAAGGAGATCAAGCTAACCTTCATTATGATAGTTTGCAATGTGAATTATCGAGTCTAAATTACTCTTACCAGTATAATTTACCTATCTTGGAGAACGAAATTTTGAAAATTTGACGATTAGGCGAAGCGAAGTTGAACATAGTTCCGACGCCTAGGGGCCAGAATTCGGTGCCTAAGCGCCAGAATCAACTATGTATCAGTAGGTCCGGCGCCTAGGTGCCAGATTCGGCGCCTAAGCACCACGGTTACTGGGTCGTGCAAAAATAAAAAATTTTTAGTTTTTCACACGATTTTCCCCTTTAAATCTACCCATCTTCTTCCCTAACCATCAAACAATCAAAATTACGTCCCTTAGATTTCATTCTTGAGAGATTTGAGAAATTTTTAAAGAGATGGAAAGGAGAAATCATGGAGAAGAGGCTAGGGACAAGGTCTCAAGAGATCCTCAACCCTACTTCAATGGTTTCATCGCTGTAAGTTTAGAGAAAATTTCTAGTCGTTTAGATAAGTTTGAAGAAGATTTTAAAAGGATTGGAGATCACCTTCATGAGATGTTTCATCAAGTTGGACATCTAGAATGGCAAATGAAACTTCAATTTGATCATATTGCGGCTTATCAAGATGCTCAAGTTGAAATGTATACGAAGAACAAGTGGATTGATGAAAAGATGGCTACAGATTTTCCGAGAGCATTAGTATTCTTTCCTAGTGTAATACACAATTTTCCTTGTGAAGATTAGAATATTCTGGTAAAGAGATAGTTATTATGGTTTGTTGAGTCATTGTATCGATTTAGAGAATCGATTGTGTTTGTTAGAATATTTGCTTTCATGTTCAATGTGTGTTGTATTTGCTTTGAACTTGTTATGATTGAGTGTGTATTAGGAACTTGAATCAAATGTAGTACTTATACGAAATGTATTGAATCAAAATTGAAGATTTTAAATGAAAATTAGTGAGTTTGATTGAAAACCTTATGTTTGATTGGTGGATTAAATATTTAATTTTTATAAATTTTTGAAAAATCTTGTGGAAGTTAGAAACTGAAGCCCTACTCTGATATGAGTAATTGGAGGTTGAATTTATGAATTTTAAAAAAATAAAATTTTTGACGCCTAAGCTTCATCTTCTTCCCCATTTTTGCGATAATACATACTCCAGATCCATTCTGAGGTCAAAACATTAAGGATTTGAGCACGAAACCACTCAATTTCTTCGTCTCAAGGTCAGATCTACACTTTAAACCATTTATTTTCGATTTTCACCATAGATTTCCCTAAGTTTTGCTAAGAACCAAAAATTTGAAAAAATATTCGATTTTTAGTTATTTCTTTGGATTTTTAAACTTATTTTAAGTTTTATAAACTTAAAAAGAGTTTAAATCTTTGATTCCTAAATTAGTTCTTGTTTTCTTTCACGTTAAGATGGCTCCAAAATCTAAGCACGGAAAAGAATGAGAAAATTTTGATAGCAGCAAATTTCCAACTGCAGCTGCGCATTTTTGCTTCCATGAACTTGCGTCGTCGAGAAAGTTCTTCTTGGAACGAAGTTTTTATCATCCTGGGGAGATGATCGAAAACACTATCGTTGCGCACAACTGGCAACGATTTTGTTACTTTACTGCTATTGTTGTTATTTCGGTTGTTCGAGAATTTTATGCAAATTTTATGGATGCTGAAAATTCTGAAGTCTTTGTTAGAGGAATAAGAGTAGGATTTACTCCAGAAAGAATCAACATATTCTATGGCTTGCCACCGACTATTGAGTGCTATTATTCTGGATGATCACCATCTGAGGGAGATTTGGACATGATTATTGCTTATCTGACTAACGGTACTAGATCTTGGAAGATCAGGAATGGAAAGAGGGTAAACTTCAAATCCTCTGAATTAAATGGTGTATCTAAAGCATGGCACTACTTTATTTCTGCAAGATTGTTACCTTCCAACCACCTGAGTAAAGTGACTAGAGATCGAGCGATCTTAAATTACTGCATTCAGGAGAGGAAGCCTATTGATGTCAGAAGCATTATTTATGATTCTGTGGAGTCTACTGCGAGATCCAGCACTTCTGTTGGATTGGAATTTCCATCTATGATCTATTCACTATGTGTTAGTAATGGAGTCACTATTGATATTTCTGAGGAGAAGCTGAAGTCTACTAAGCCAATTGGGCAGGAGAGTGTTAGTATCTATGATCATCTTCGAGGGAAGAGATCGACCGCTCCTTCTACTTCTGCACATACTTCAGGTAGACCTTCTACTTCTAGACCCTCTACTTCTGCTGAGCCATCATCGAGTTTCTGGGAATCAATGCATGATCGGTTTTAGAACAACGGCGAAGTTATTTCAAACTCACTGCAGGATTGATACTATTGATAGAAAATTAGATCATTTATCTGATTATACCCAGAGGAAGAGTAATTATGATGCTGAGTATGATGAAGCCCTAGTCAGATTTCTGAGGGTGAACATGATGTTAGTTTTCCTAATTTTCCAGGATTCACACCATTTGTTGTTCTTAAGGAGGTAGAATTTTCCTTTGGTGATGAAGATGATGATGAGGCTATAGCTAGTGATTAGTTGTTATCGATTTCTTTGATGTGTAACTCTGTTAGTTTGTTTTATTTAGATTGTTGTTAGTTTTGTATTTGATGTATGTTGACTGTTTAGTAGTAGGATTCTGTTGTGTTGAGGCTGAATTTAGAATTAGTTTATATATTGTTTTAGTTTAATATTTAGTACTTAATTATTTTGCTCTGTTTTAATTCTGTTTCAAATTTAATATCATCATAAAATTAGCCTGCTTACCTTTCTATATACATGCTTCAATTTTATCTTAATTATTCATAAAAGCATGTTTAGAAGTTAATTTTTCTTTTTATGATTGTTTTTTTTTACATACTTACTAAAAGTTCTTATGTTTTTCTCTCTCATACTTTCAAATTATCATAGTATACCAAAACTTAACTTTGGGGGAAGGGAAAATCCATTCAAAATTAAATTTTATTTGTCCTTAAAGAGCTAATACTTTCTTAAAAATAGAAACTTTTTAACATAACTTAAGGAATGAAGAATTTATTTGAGATCACTTTTATTTTTGAAATTACAAACAATTTAGTGAAATTAACCAAAATTTTACTAACTTTGATTGATTTTGAGAATAGAATTATTTAACTTAAAGAAGAATGAGAAAAAGAATTTTTCTATTCATGATAGAAATAATAGAATTTTAGAAATATTAAGTAATAAAAAATTATCACTTGAAAAAGAGAAGATTGGAATTCTTTTTGAATTTTTATTATGTTATAATAATTTAAGTGGAGATGTATAAGTTTTGAAAATTTAAGTTAAGGATAGTGATGTTCAAAACCATTAACAGGCTATCCAGATATAGTAATCCTCTCTATAAAAAAAAAGATAGAGAGGAGAAGCTTGAGGAAATGCCTAATCAAAAATTGGCTTCACTTGAATTATCTTATAGGAAGAAAACTAATTACATACTTTACTTAATTTTTATGCATAAATATTTATTTAGAAAAGATTTTTCAATAAGATCTTTTTCTTGTAAATAATCTATGAAAGCTTAATATAATAGACTTCTATTATTTTCAAAATGAATGAAAAGTTTGAAATCTTATGATTTGGTAGTTAAATATTCTTTAAATTCTTAAAATTAAACCTAGTTAGTGAAATTGGGTTAATAATTTACTAGAGACTTTATAAAATAAAAAATTATAAGGAATCTTAAATATTTATCTTTTATTTCCAAAAGTTATATTTCATGTAGTAAAAAGAGTTACTTGAGGACAAGTAACATTTAAGTTTGGGGGATTTTGATCTATAAAAAAATACCTATTTCTTTATGTCTTAATTCTTATTAATTTCTAAGGATATTATGCTCTAATGAAAGGTATTGTTTTGTATTTTTGGATGTAGGTAATGTAAAAAGGTCTAAGAAGGAAAAAGGAGCAAAAAGGTGCAAAAATGGAGCAAAATTCCAAAAGTATAAAAAAAATATGGCCTGGCGCCTAGGCGCCAGACTCGATATGAAAACTGTCAAGTTTTTGACAACGTTTGATCAGTTATTTTAACGGAGTGAGCAGTTATTGGACATTCTAGAAGGCTGGCAGTTGTTCCTTGATAATAGGACATGTGATACATTGCATTTGGACACTCCAAAATGATTTTAATCGCGAAGAGGTGCGAGCCAAAGTGAAGAAGTGCGAAGAACTGGACGCTGTGTCCGGCGCCGAGGCGCCAGACCGACCTTCTAGAAGATTCATTGAATGTGGACATGTTTTGAAGAGGTGCCTCAAGGCAACTCTTGAAGCCTATAAATAGAGGTCCAATTCTTTAGAAAATGTGCCCCTCCCATTGTACCCCTTTCTCTTATCTACTTTAGGATCTCTCATCCTTAGAGAGAGAATTAGAGAGAGAAATTTAGTGCCACTTTTGTTTAGTTTAGTGAGTTTATTTTCAAGTTATTGCATCTGGAGTTCATTACACTGTGGAGTCAGTAGGAATCAGAAGATCTGTAGAAGAAATATTTGAGATAAGTATATTTTTACATTTGATTCTAAGTTTAATTATCATATTTTGTTATTTATTTTCAATGTGTTCTGAGTAGTTAGTTACTTTCTTACTTCAATTATGAAGAGATAGATAATATAATATAAAGATTCGATGGAGAATTAAAATTCAAAATATTTCCAAAACATTGTGATGACATTAATACCTGATCATACTTTACTTTTTAAATTGGCCGTTAGAACTGTTAAAACCTGTTGAAGAGTTTAAAAACCTTGTAGGAGAAGAACTCTTAACTTGTAAATGTCACATGAATCCTTGGGTAGTCAAAGGCCATATGCGGGCTATTCATGGTGAAGTGCAAATAAATAGGAAGATAATATTTAAAATTGGCCGACCACTAGTAGGGCCGACCATAGCCACCCTTGGACATCTAGAAGTGTGATTTTTGAGGACACTTTCACACGATTTTCCCCTTTAAATCTACCCATCTTCTTCCCTAACCATCAAACAATCAAAATTACGTCCCTTACATTTCATTCTTGAGAGATTTGAGATTTTTTTGAAGAAATGGAAAAAAGAAGTCATGGAGAAGAGGCTAGGGACAAGGTCTCAAGGGATCCTGAACCCTACTTCAATGGTTTCATCGCTGTAAGTTTAGAGAAAATTTCCAGTCGTTTAGATAAGTTTGAAGAAGATTTTAAAAGGATTGGAGATCGCCTTCATGAGATGTTTCATCAAGTTGAACATTTAGAAAGACAAATGAAACTTCAATTTGATCATATTGCGGCTTATCAAGATGCTCAAGTTGAAATGTATGCGAAGAACAAGTGGATTGATGAAAAGACGGCTAGGGATTTCCCGAGAGCTTTGGTGTTCCTTCCAAGTGGAATACACAATTTCCCTTGTGAAGATTAGAATATTCTGGTAAAGAGATAGTTATTATGGTTTGTTGAGTCGTTGTATCGATTTAGAGAATAGATTGTGTTGGTTAGTATATTTGCTTTCATGTTCAATGTGTGTTGTATTTGCTTTGAACATGTTATGATTGAGTGTGTATTAGGAACTTGAATCAAATGTAGTACTTATCTGAAATGTATTGAGTCAAAATTGAAGATTTTAAATGGAAATTAGTGAGTTTGATTGAAAACCTTATGTTTGATTGGTGGATTCAATATTTAATTTTTATAAATTTTTGAAAAATGTTGTGGAAGTTAGAAACTGAAGCCCTACTCTGATATGAGTAATTGGAAGTTGAATTTATGAATTTTGGTGGAAAAATAAAATTTAAAAAATATTTTTGTGAAAGGCGAGTCTGGAGCCTAGGCGCCAGAATTCGGCGCCTAAGCGCCAGTTCGGCCTGCTACCCGAAAATTACTATTTAAACCCCCAAAAGCCATTTTTGACGCCTAAGCTTCATCTTCTTCCCCATTTTCGTGAAAATACATCCTCTAGATCCATTTTGAGGTCAAAACTTTAAGGATTTGAGTGCGAAACCACTCGATTTCTTTGTCTCAAGGTTAGATTTACACTTTAAACC
The DNA here is from genome assembly GCA_022702705.1 of Papilionanthe hookeriana x Papilionanthe teres. NCBI lineage: Eukaryota > Viridiplantae > Streptophyta > Magnoliopsida > Asparagales > Orchidaceae > Papilionanthe > Papilionanthe hookeriana x Papilionanthe teres. The sequence goes on from CM040424.1 coordinate 155,445,428, forward strand.
ATTTATTTTCGATTTTCACCATAGATTTCACTAAGTTTTGCTAAGAACCGAAAATTTGAAAAAATATTCAATTTTTAGTTATTTCTTTGGATTTTTAAACTTATTTTAAGTTTTATAAACTTAAAAAGAGTTTAAATCTTTGATTCCTAAATTAGTTCTTATTTTCTTTCACGTTTAGATGGCTCCAAAATCTAAGCGCGGGAAAGAACGAGAAAATTTTGATAGCAGCAAATTTCCAACTACGGCTGCGAATTTTCGCTTCAACGAACTTGCGTCGTCGAGAAAGTTCATCTCCGAACGAAGTTTTTATCATCCTGGGGAGATGATCGAAAATACTATCGTTGCACACAACTGGCAACGATTTTGTTACTTTACTGCTATTACTGTTATTCCGGTTGTTCGAGAATTTTATGCAAATTTTCTGGATGCTGAAAGTTTTGAAGTCTTTGTAAGAGGAATCAGAGTAGGATTTACTCCAGAAAGAACCAACATATTCTATGGCCTGCCACCGACTATTGAGTGCTATTATTCTGGATTATCACCATCTGAGGGAGATTTGGACATGATTATTGCTTATCTGACTAATGGTACTGGATCTTGGAAGATCAGGAACGGAAAGAGGGTAACTTCAAATCCTCTGAATTAAATGGTGTATCTAAAGCATGACACTACTTTATTTCTGCAAGATTGTTACCTTCCAACCACCTAAGTGAAGTGACTAGAGATCGAGCAATCTTAACTTACTGCATTCAGGAGAGGAAGCCTATTGATGTCAGAAGCATTATTTATGATTCTGTGGAGTCTACTGCAAGATCCAGCACTTCCGTTGGATTGGTATTTCCATCTTTAATCTATTTACTATGTGTTAGTAATGGAGTCACTATTGATATTTTTGAGGAGAAGCTGAAGTCTACTAAGCCAATTGGGCAGGAGAGTGTTAGTATCTATGATCGTCTTCGAGGGAAGAGATCGACCGCTCCTTCTACTTCTGCACATACTTCAGGTAGACCTTCTACTTCTAGACCCTCTACTTTTGCTGAGCCACCATCAGATTTCTGGGAATCAATGCATGATCAGTTCTTAGAACAGTTGCAGGAGTTATTTCAAACTCACTGCAGGATCGATACTATTGATAGAAAACTAGATCATTTATCTGATTATACCCAGAGGAAGAGTAATTATGATGCTGAGTATGATAAAGCCCTAGTCAGATTTCTGAAGGGTGAACTTGATGTTAGTTTTCCTACTTTTCCTAGATTCACACCATTTGTTGATCCTAAGGACGTAGAATTTTCCTTTGGTGATGAAGATGATGATGAGGCTACAGCTAGTGATTAGTTTTTATCAATTTCTTTGATGTGTAACTCTATTAGTTTGTTTTATTTCGATTGTTTGTTAGTTTTGTATTTGATGTATGTTGACTGTTTAGTAGTAGGATTCTGTTGTGTTGAGACTGAATTTAGAATTAGTTTATATGTTGTTTTAGTTTAATGTTTAGTACTTAATTATTTTGCTCTGTTTTAATTCTGTTTCAAATTTAATATCATCATAAAATTAGCTTGCTTACCTTTCTATATACATGCTTTAATTTTATCTTAATTATTCATAAAAACATGTTTAGAAGTTAATTTTTCTTTTTAAAATTGTTTTTTTTACATACTTACTAAAAGTACTTATGATTTTCTTTCTCTCATACTTTCAAATGATCATAGTATACCAAAACATAAGTTTGGGGGAAGGGAAGATCCATTCAAAATTAAATTTTATTTGTCCTTAAAGAGCTAATACTTTCTTAAAAATAGAAACTTTTTAACATAACTTAAGGAATGAAGAATTTATTTGAGATCACTTTTCTTTTTGAAATTATAAACAATTTAGTGAAATTAACCAAAATTTTACTAACTTTGATTGATTTTAAGAATAGAAATTATTTAACTTAAAGAAGAATGAGAAAAAGAATTTTTCTATTCATGATAGAAATAATAGAATTTTAGAAATATTAAGTAATAAGAAATTATCACTTGAAAAAGAGAAGATTGGAATTCTTTTTGAATTTTTTTTTTATTTAATAATAATTTAAGTGGAGATGTATAAGTTTTGGAAATATAAGTTAAGGATAGTGAAGTTCAAAACTATTAACAGGCTATCCAGATATAGTAATCCTCTCTATAAAAAAAAGAAGAAAAGAAAAAAAAAGATAGAGAGGAGAAGCTTGAGAAAATGCCTAATAAAAAATTGGCTTCACTTGAATTATCTTATCGGAAGAAAACTAATTACATACTTTACTTAATTTTTAATCATAAATATTTATTTAGAAAAGATTTTTCAAGAAGATCTTTTTCTTGTAAATAATCTATGAAAGCTTAATATAATAGACTTCTATTATTTTCAAAATGAATGAAAAGTTTGAAATCTTATGATTTGGTAGTTAAATATTCTTTAAATTCTTAAAATTAAACCTAGTTAGTTAAATTGGGTTAATAATTTACTAAAGACTTTATAAAATAAAAAATTATAAGGAATCTTAAATATTTATCTTTTATTTCCAAAAGTTATATTTTATTTAGTAAAAAGAGTTACTTGAGGAGAAGTAACATTTATGTTTTGGGGATTTTGATCTATAAAAAAATACCTATTTCTTTATGTCTTAATTCTTATTAATTTTTATGGATATTATGCTTTAATGAAAGATATTTTTTTGTATTTTTGGATGTAGGTAATGTAAAAAGGTCTAAGAAGGACAAAGGAGCAAAAATGGAGCAAAATACTAAAAGTATAAAAAAATATGGCCTGGCGCCTAAGCGCTAGACTCGATACGAAAACTGTCAAGTTTTTGACAACGTTTGATCAGTTATTTTGACGAAATGAGTGGTTATTGGACATTCTAGAAGGCTGAGAGTTGTTCCTTGATAATAGGACATGTGATACATTGCATTTGGACGCTCCAAAATGGTTTTAATCGCGAAGAGGTGCGAGCCAAAGTGAAGAGGTGCGAAGAACTGGGTGCGGTGTCCGGCGCCTAGGCGCCAGACCGACCTTCTAGAAGATTCATTGTATGTGGACATGTTTTGAAAAGGTGCCTCAAGGCAACTCTTGAAGCCTATAAATAGAGATCCAATTCTTCAGAAAACGTGCCCCTCCCATTGTACCCCTTTCTCTTATCTACTTTAGGATCTCTCATCCTTAGAGAGAGAATTAGAGAGAGAAATTTAGGACCACTTTTGTTTAGTTTAGTCAATTTATTTTCAATTTATTGCATCTGGAGTTCATTACAGTGTGGAGTCAGTAGGAATCAGAAGATCTGTAGAAGAAATATTTGAGATAAGTATTTTTTTTTCATTTGATTCTAAGTTTAATTATCATGTTTTGTTATTTATTTTCAATGTGTTCTGAGTAGTTAGTTACTTTCTTACTTCAATTATGAAGAGATAGATAATATAATATAAAGATTTGATGGAGAATTAAAATTCAAAATATTTTCAAAACATTGTGATGACATTAATACCGGATCTTACTTTACTTTTTAAATTGGCCGTTTGAATTGTTAAAACCTGTTGAAGAGTTTAAAAACCTTGTAGGAGAAGAACTCTTAACTTGTAAATGTCACATGAATCCTTGGGCAGTTGAAGGGCATGTGCGGGCTATTCATGGTGAAGTGCAAATAAATAGGAAGATAATATTTAAAGGCCGTAGAATTGATAAGTTTTTAGAGTGACAGACTAAATTCTTATAATTTGATTTATAGACTAGGAAAGGGTCACTAGTAGGGCCGACCATAGCCACCCTTGGACATCTAGAAGTGTGAGCCTAGATTAACCCATTCTACTAACAATACATCCGGACCTATTCGTAAATTAGTCAATGTTCTTTGCACTCGGATCAAAGGGTAAAGAATAGGAATGCTTCTATTTGGTACAATACCATAAATTAAATTCTCCAATGAATATTAAATTATCTTAAAAATCTTAGATTAATTGAAGGAAAGAAAGTTGTTTATTTTATATAGAGTTTATAAAATAATTTTGTTATTATTGTTTTCTTTAAATTGCATCTAGTAAATTAATAGTAATTTATAATCAAAATAAAAATAATTTTACTATTATATTTCACTTTCGCTTTATAGAAAATTTATTTCTATAAATCTTCCCTGTGGGATCGATACTGGGGTCTTTGTTTAAAAACCCCGTATTACTTGAAACGATACGTATACTTGCGTAGTACCCCTAAGTGTGTAAAAATATTACTTATATAATATTAATTTTATACACTAGCCACTATTTATAAATCGAGTCAAAGCTTTTTGGCTATCTTTTGGAAGCAAACATTACTGCGTTAAGCGCGGCGGTCGGGTCAGTTTCCTCCCAAAAAGAGCTTGGTTTAACGTCGTTAGCCCGACAAACATTTGTTTTATTCAGAATGACTTAACATTAAAACCATTTTAAAATTTGGTTGTGACCCCTCAAAATATGGTTTTAATCAATGCCCATTAACTTTAAATATTCTTCTAGTTTTATGATCTTTAATATCAACAACTCAAAATTGATATGCTTTTATAACAGTGAATGGTCATATTCACTTAGACATTATTTTTTCAAGAAAAAACCTCAATCTTTTATTATATAATAAAATTTCCTATCCAGGTTTAAATTTCTTTCTTATAATCTTCCGATCACACCATATCTTCACTTTCTCCTTATAAATTCTATCATTATCAAAATTTTCATTTCTAATTTCTTCCAATTCATTAAGTTGTAATAATATTTTCTCAGTAGCATCCTTTAAGTGTAAATTAAACTCTTTTTTTGCCCAATAAGCTTTATATTCCAACTCTACTGGTGAATGACAAGTTATTTCAAAAATCAGTCTATAAGGAGACATTCCTATAAGAGTTTTATAAGCAGTCTTATATGACCATAATGCAATATCTAATTTAGCAGATCAATCTAATTTATGAAAATTTATAGATTTCTCTAAAGATAGTTTAATTTTGCGATTAGATAGTTCAACTAAACCACTAGTTTGGTGATGATAAGCGGTTGAGATTCTATGCATAATATTATATTTTTCAGTCAATCTCTGAATCAGATTATTTCTAAAATGAGATCCACCATCAGTATTGATAATACTCGACATTCTTTATCTTGTAAAAATAATTTTCTATAAAAATTTTGAAACACTTCGAGCATCACGTTTGGGTAAAGCTATTGATTCAATCCATTTGATACATAATCCACTACAATCATATATATATATATATATATATATATATATATATATATATATATATATATATATATATATATATATATATATATATATTCCCAAATGAAGGAATGACTGGTCCCATAAAATCTAATCCCAAACATCAAAGATCTCAACTTCCAATGAAAAATTTAGAGGTATTTCATTTCTTCTAGAAATATTATCTACTCGCTGATATCGATCACATGTTTTAATATATATATTAACATCCCTAAAAAGAGTAGTCCAATAGAATCCATATTGTAAAATTTTGATGTGCAGTTTTGTCAGTTCCAATATGTCCCCAAAATTTAGAATTATAACATCTTTGAATAATTGGTTCAATTTCTTCATAAGGCACACATCTCCTAATAACTAGATCCTTACATTGTTTATATAAATACATGTCATCTAAAAAGTAAAATTTGGCATCGTACATAATTTATTTATGTTGTTTCTTTGGTAATTCTTGTGGTAAAATATCACTTTCAAAATAGTTCACTGTATTAACATACCACAGTAAATCCCATTCCTTAATATTATGAAGTTGTTCATCAGGAAAGGTTTCTATAAATTTATCTTCAAAATTAGATAATTCATGTTGTTCCAGCTAAGATAAATGATCATCTATTTGATTGTCAGTTCCTTTTCTATCCATTATCATGAAGTCATATTCTTGCATGGAAGTACCCTTCTGATTAATCTTAGTTTAACATCCTACTTTTGCATTAAGTATTTAATAGAGCGGTCTGTATGCACTATACATTTTTCTCAATTAAATACGACCTAAATTTTTCAAAAGCATATACAATAGCTAATAACTCTCGTTCAGTAGTGGTATAATTAATTTGAGCTTCATTAGGAGTTTTACTAGCATAGTACATAAGTTAAAATTTTTTTCATTCATTTGTCCTAAAACAGCTCCAATCGCATAATCACTGGCTTTACACATTATTACAAAAGGTTTCTCCTAATTAGGTGAAACTATTTTAGGAGTAGTGATTACTCTTTCTTTCAATAATTCAAAGGCATTTAAACATTCTTTATTAAAATCAAATTTCTTATCTTTTTCTAAAAGTTGGCACAGAGGCTAAGTAAGTTTTTTAAAAATCTTTAATATATCGATTGTAGAAACAAGCATTTCCTAAAAAACTTCTAACCCCTCTCAGATTAGTAGGAGGTGGTAGTTTTTTGATGATTTGAACCTTTGTACGGTCTGCTTCCATGCCATATTCAAAAATTTTATGCCCAAGTACATTTCCTCTTGCAACCATAAATTGACATTTCTCCTAATTTAAAACTAAATTTGTTTTTTCGCATAACTCCAAAAATTTTTCTAACTTATTTACTCAAGCGTCAAATGAAGTTCCAAATACGAAGAAAGTGTCCATACAAACTTCTATTCCATTATCAAACATATTACTAAAAATTTACATCATGCATCTTTGAAATATTGTAGGTGCGCTACACAATCCAAAGGGCATTCATCGAAAAGCAAATGTTCCATAAGGACTAATAGATGTAGCCTTTTCTTGATCCTCAGTAGCAATTGGTATTTGATGATAGCCAATATATGCATATAGAAAATAAAAATATTTGTGCCCAGCAAGTCTATCCAACTTTTGGTCTAGGAAAGGTAAAGGAAAGTGTTCTTTCCTAGTGGCGGCATTTAATTTTCTATAATCAATACAAATTCACCAACTAGTGACTTGTCTCGTGTTTATTAATTCATTTCATTCATTCGTCTCAACTGTCACTCCTCATTTCTTAGGAACACAATGAATTGGACTTACCTACTCACTGTCTGAAATAGGACATATAATTCCAGCATCCAAACATTTCAAAATTTCTTTCTTTACTACTTCCTTCATCAATGTATTTAAAATCATTTGTGGATCAACTTTAGGTTAAAGTTGTTCATCCAGTAGAATTCTACACATACATATGGAAGGACCGATTCCTTTAATATCAGCTAAAGTCCAACCAAATGCTTTTTTGTGTCTTCTTATTGTATCTAATATTTTTTTTTATTGTAAATCATTTAAATCTGAGGATACAATAACTGGTAATGTAGATAATTCTCCTAAGAACACATACTTTAAATGGTTAGGAACTATTTTCATCTCAAGTTCTTGAGGTTTTACGATAGATGGAATCAAACTTTTATTCATTTTCTGTAATATCCAACATCTCAAATCTTTCCTGAACATAATCCAGCTCTTCATTATCTATCTCATCATATTTATCTTCCATTTCATTTTCATCCTCACATTTCAAATCTTCTTTTTCCTTTTCTTCTTCAAACTTTTCCTTAAAATGCTCATCTTTTAAATAGTCACAAATTTTCATATGAAAGCATTCATCATCTTTTTTTGCAGGGTATTTGATAGTTTTTGATATATTGAATGTCACCTCTTGATCATTAACTCTCATAGTTAATTTTCCTTTTTGAACATCTGTCATATCTATTCCAGTTGCAAGGAATGGTCTTCTCAAAATGATAGGAATTTCTATCTTTCTCCATATCTAAAACCATAAAATCCACAGGAAAGATAAATTTATCAACTTTTACTTAAATGTCTTCTACAACTCATTTAGGAAAGTAATAGAACGATTAACTAATTGTAGAGTTACTGAAGTAGGGGAAATTTGTCCTATTCCCAACATTTTAAAAGTTGATAGAAGCATGAGATTAATATTGGCTCCCAGATCACATAAGGCTCTTCCAAAAAAATTTTCTCCAATAACACAAGTTATAGTGAAGCTAGCAGGATCTTCGAGTTTTTTAAGAAGCTTCTTCTAAATTATTGCACTACACTCTTCACTGAGTGCAACCGTCTCATTATCTGTAAACTTCCTCTTCTTATTTAGTATATCCTTCATAAACATCACATAGTTAAGCATTTGTTTTAAGGCTTCAATGAAGGGAATGCTTACTGTTAATTATTTAAGGATTTTTATGAATTTTGAGATTTGTTTACCTCTCTTTTTTGTTTCAATCTTTGAGGAAACGGAGGTGGTGTTCTTTCTAAAGTAATTTTCATCGATTTAAGTGGATATTCTAAATCTGAATATATATATTTTTGTTACCTTTTCAGTTTCCACCATCTCATTTTCAAATTCAGCATCTTTTTGCACTCTCGATTTCAATTTTTTTCAACTTCTTAACTGTATAAACTTAATTTGTTCTTTACTTTGATCATTTGGGTTAATTTCAACATTACTAGGGAAAGTTCCTGATGGTTTATTACTAAGTGCAGTAGCAATATGTTCTAATTGATTTTCAAAATTTTTAATAGCAGCTCCCTTACTTTGTAATTGGTTAACTTGACTTTGTAACTGCTTCCCTTGACTTTGTAATTGTGTACCCATGTTTAATATCAATTCTTTCATAGATAATTTATTTTCTTAAATTTTGGGTTACTATTGAAACTCGAAGTATAGGAAAGTCTATAGTTAGTGTTTTTCTGGCTGTTTGAATTTTTTAATGGGTTCACAGAATTGCTCCCCCACTGCAGATTAACAGTAGCAGTGTTATTATTCCAGTTTAAATTTAGGTGATTTTCCAACTAGGATTATAATAATTAGAATAAGGATTGTTGGGTCTATTATTTATAACATTCAAAGTCTAATAAGATGATTGAGAATCTAGCTTATGACATAATGAATTTTCCACTAACACCTGAGGCGTTTGAGAATAGTTCATTCTGAAATGATCTACTTTCTTTGAAGTAGTAGCAATTTGAGAAGCCAGCATATATACTACATCAGCATCATGAATACTAGCTACTCTTTTTGAATTTACCTGTTCAGAGGGAAATTAAAAATTATTAGTAGCCATCTCTCCTATTAAGGAATATGCCATATCGAAAGGTTTTGACATTAATTATCCACCAGCAGCAACATCTTTAATCGATTTAAGAGATCCAACTAATCTATTAAAAAATGTTTAAATGATTAACTAATCTGGTAAAGCATGTTGTGGACACTTCCTAAAGAGATTCTTAAATCTTTCCCAAGCTTCATATATTGATTCCCCTTCAAACTGATAGAAAGATGTAATGTCGTTTCTAAGCTTAGCAGTTTTTGATGGAGGGAAATATTTTAACAAAAATATTTGTGGTAGTTCTCCCTAATTTCTGATAGATCCAGGTGCTAACGAATTTAACCTCGCCTTAGCTTTATCCCTTAATGGAAAAGGAAAAGTCTAAGGTTGAAAGCATCGTTCAACACTTCATCATACTTAAATGTAGCACACAATTCTAGAAAACTAGCAAGATGTAAGTTAGGGTCTTCATTCGATGTTCCACCAAATTAATTACTTTGTACCATTTGGATAATAGTAGGTTTAAGTTCAAATGAATTAGCTACTACTTTAGGATTTTAGATAGTTGAGTAAATTTCGTCTGCTGTAGGGTTAACATAATCTTTTAAGGGTCTAGGTTGATGTTCATTTTCATTTCTTTGATTATCTAAATTGTTCGCTATTTTGTTCAAATTTTTAGATTCTTTTTGTTGTTTTCCAATTTTTCTAATAGTATGTTCTAACTCTGAATCGTAAGGTATTATACTTTCAGATCCAATACTACACATACACTATTACAGTAAGCACACTTAAAAGCAAGTAAAGACACACAATTGTAAATTATGAAATAAAGGTTTTCAGTTACTACTAAATTTACTGTTTTCTCCCCAGCAACAACACCAAAAACTTGATTGTGAATATCTTAAATAAGTTTTTAAAAAGTATTTTCAGTTTAGTCAAGAAGTATAATCAGTCTAATAAGAAAATAACCAATATATAAGCAAGTATACGTATCGCTCAAGTAATACAAGACACTAGTGGAGTCCTGTTTATCGATTCCACAGGAAGGAAGCAAATCTTTAAAGTGTAGCAAAGAAATCCAATATTCAAATTACAATGCACGTAAAGTAAATACTAAAGTTACTAACGTTTAAGGATACTAAGATTCTAAGATCACTAAAGTTCATTCTAAACATCAAATTAAAGTTAACTACTACTACACTAAGTTTTGTATTGAAATGTTTAAATGTAGAGAAAGTGTCCCCATTCTTACAATGATGTTATGGTGAGTGAATGATAAATATTAGTGAAAATCTTATATTGTGCCAAATAGAAGAATAATTTTACTTTACCCTCTTTTGAGTTCTATAAAGAAAATTGACTAATCCTAGGTTTAGTCCCCATATCCGTAGTTAGGCTAGGAGGATACTGGCTCTCACTCCAGAGCTCCTACTTCCCTTTGCTTGGAGGCTAACTCTTGCTATAGTTTCCAAACACTAGGAAAAAAATAGGGATTTTAGTCTGTCACCCTAAAATCATCAATTGTACTCCCAATAAACTATATTTCCATATTTATTTGCACCCAACCCCATGAGATACATCACTCATTCATGGACATTGAATGTAATATTCAATTTTATTGTAGAAAGCATAGTCCTTTCGGATCGTATGTATCACAACATATTCTAACAATTCAATTGGCCGGATCGAAAAATAAATGAAGTACGATGTGAAAAATCATAATAATTTCTTAACATTCATATGACACATCTAATCTAAATCATCACTTCAGCATTTATCATTGCAAGGAGAAGACGAAGAAATCTACTTAGAATACATGAGGAATGTACAAAAAAAGAAAGATTTTAAATATAAAAACAAAGTCATACAAACAATAAGAAGTAAACACTACTTATCTCAATTTCTTCCCCTAGCAAATCCCTTGAAGTTCATTTGAATCTCCTTCTCTCTTCACAACGACACATAATTATCTTATAGAATAGTAAGGAAGAAGCCATCTCTCACTTTTCCTCTCCTTCTACAACTCTTTTAAGAAGAATAGATCACAAAAGAACACTTTCACACCAAACCATAGACTCTAAACTCTCTACTTTTACAAAACTCTCATTTTTCCATACTCACACACTAATATGCTCCACTCACACCACACTTTTCTGGCACCAAATTCACTTTGAAATAGCCTACGGAAGAATTCCCCAAGAGATGCCTCAAGAATCCCTCAAAAAGTCTTCCAAATACATTGAATCTGGCCTCCACTGACATTAGGCACCATCGGCACCCTATCGTGCATATATTAGGATGCTCTCTGAAAAATGGTGCCATCAGCGCCCATTCTGGCGCCGTTGGTGTCAGATCACAGTTTTTTGCTTTTTGTCTTTTTTCACTCCAAATTTGTTCCTTTTTTGCTTCTTTTTGGTCTAATTGCCTAAAATCATCATACCTACAGTAAAACATGAAAAATACATTCCTTTAAAGTGCAATATCACCAAAAATGAGTACAAAATATATATGAAAAAATCCAACATATTTTTGGTGCATCAATTATATTCAGGAAATATTTGAGATGTTGGATATTACATAAAATGATAATAAAAGTCAAATTCAATCTTTCATAAAACCTCCTGAACTTGAGATGAAAATAGTTCCTAATAATTTAAATTGTGTTCTAAGTATAATTATCCACATTACCAGTTATTGTATCTTTAGATGTAAATGATTTACAAGAACAGGAATTATTAGATACATTGAAAAGATATGAAATGGCTTTTGGTTGGACTTTAGCTGATATTAAAGGAATCAGTCATTTGATCTGCATGCATAGAATTTTATTAGATGAACAACATAAACCTATACCTGATCCACAAAGGAGATTAAATCCATTGATGAAGGAAGTGGTAAGGAAAGAAATTTTAAAATGGTTGGATGTTGGAATTGTATATCCTATTTCATACAGTGCATGAGTAAGTCCTATTCATTGTGTTCCTAAGAAAAGTGGAGTGACAGTTGATACAAATGAAATAAATGAATTAATAACCATGAGAAATGTCACTAGTTGGTGCATCTGTATAGATTATAGAAAAGTAAATGCCGCCACTAGGAAAGGTCACTTTCCTTTACCTTTTCTAAACCAAATGCTTGATAGGCAGTCCATGAAAAAAATACCTATTTTTATACCTTGATTTTTATTAAAATTTTATGGATATTATGCTTTAATGAAAGGTATTTTTTACGTTTTTGGATGCAGGTGATGTAAAAATGTTCAAAAAGAAAAAAGGATGAAAAAGAATGAAAAAGGAGCAAAAATGGAGCCAAAATGCAAAATTGCCAAAATAATGGGTCTAGCGCCTAGGCGCCAGAATCTGGCTCCTAAGCGCCAGCTCGATACCAATACAGTTACGATTTTGTAACTACTTTAGCCAGTTAATTTGACAGTTAGAGTGGTTATTGGACCTTCTAGAAGATTGACAATTATTCCTGGATTATAGGACATGTGATACATTGTATCTAGATGCTTGGAAACGGTTTGGATCGCGAAGAATTGCGATCCAAAGTGAAGAGGTGCTAAGAACTGGACACAGAGTCCGACGCCTAGGTGCCAGACACAGTTTCTAGAAAATTCATTGAACTTGGACACATTTTGAAGAGGTGCTTTAGGCAACCCTTGAATCCTATAAATAGGAGGCCATTTCTACAGAAAAAGAGGCCCCCAATCAGAGAGATAATTTTAAATATAGGGCCACACTTTTAGTTTACTTTCCTTCATAAATTAGTGAGTTTATTTTATTTAGAGTTTGTATTGAGAGTTTTGAAGAGTTGGTTCTTTTGAAGTCTATTTCACTTTGGAGTCAGTAGGAATCAGAGATTTAGTTGGAGAAACACTTGAGATAAGTATTTATAATTTGATTCAAAGTTTTATTTTTATGTTTTGTTATTTAAATTCAATGTTGTTTGAGTAGTTACTTTACTTTCTCCTTTCAATTATGAAAAGATAAATATGATAATATAAAATTCGTTGGAGAATTAAAAACTAAATATGTTTAAATATTGTGATGATATTAATACTGGATCTTAATTTACTATTTAAATTGGTCATTTAAGTTGTTAAAATCTGTTGAAGAATTTTGAGACCTAGAAGGAGATGAATTCTTAACTAGTAGATATCACATGAATCCTTGGGTAGTCGAAGGCCTTGTGCGGGTTATTCAAGGTGAAGTGCAAATAAATAGGAAAATATTATTCAATGGGTATAGAATTAATAAGTGTTTAGAGTGACAGACTAAATTCTTTTAATTTGGTTTATAGAAAGGGAACGAGTCACTAGTAGGGCCGACCATAGCCACCCTTGGACATCTAGTAGTGTGAGCCTAGATTAACCCATTCTACTAACAATACATCCAGACCTGATCTATAGATTAGCCAATGTTCTTTATACTATCGAGCGAAGGTAAGGAATATGAATGCTTCTATTTGGCATAATACCATAAATTTATATTCTTCACAAATATTACATTATTTAAAAAGTCTTGGATTGATTGGAAGGAAGAAAGTTGTTTGCTTATTATTATTTATATCACTCATTATTTTAATAATGCTTTATTTGTGTATTTAGTAAATTAAATATTAAATTTATAACTTTAAAAGAAATGCATTAAAATAAAATTAAAATATCTAAAAATATATAAACCTCCTCGTGGGATCAATACTGGGGTCTTTATTTAAAGCCCTATATTACTTGAAACGATACGTATACTTGTGTAGTACCTCTAGCGTGTAAAATATTTTCCATAAAATTATATTTATATACACTAGCCACTATTATTATTTGGGTCAAAGTATTGGCTATAACATTTTTTTGGAAGCATAAATTACTGTGTTATTTGCGGCCGGGTCAAGTTTTTGGCGCCATTGCCGTGGAGGCAAATTTTTAGATTGTAAATATTTTTATTATTATTATTTTATTTATTTCTTTTATTGTCAAAATACAAAAACATAAAATACAAAAACATTTATAAAAACAAAAATAAAAAAAAGAAGATATTTTATTTCTTGCTATTTTATTTTACTTTTTATTTACTTTTTATGCATAGTTTTGGATCTGAAGGATTATTACCTTTAGACTCTGAATTAGAAAGAACTGTAAGAAGAATTAAAAAAGAAAAACAAATTCAAAAATATCAAGAGATGGCTAATTTACATAACAATTTACGTAATCCAATCGAAATTAATGAACAAAATGTTTACAAACCATTAAGGGATTATGCTAACCCTATAGCTGATGAACTTCATATTAGTATTCAAATACCTGTTGTAGATGCTAATTCTTTTGAGCTTAAACCGTCTATTATTCAAATGGTTCAAAATAATCAATTTGGGGAACACCAAATGAGGATCTAAATTTACACCTTGCTAGTTTTTTAGAACTTTGTGCTACCTTTAAATATAACAATGTTTCTGATGATGCTGTTAGACTTAGACTCTTTCCTCTCTCTTTAAGAGATAAAATAAAGATGTGGCTGAACTCATTAGCAACAGGTTCTACTAAAACATGGGCTGAAATGACACAAAAATTCCTTGCTAAATATTTTCCTCCTTCTAAAACTGCTAAATTAAGAAATGATATTACACCGTTTAGTCAATTTGACGGGGAGACAATTTATGAAACTTGGGAATGATTTAAAGAACTATTAAGACAGTGTCCTCATCATGCTTTACCTGATTGGTTAATTATTTAAACATTTTATAACGAACTTATTGGATCACTGAAATCAATTATTGATGCTGCTACTGGAGGTTCTTTAATGGCTAAATCATTTGAAGAAGCTTATACTTTAATTGAAGAAATTGATAACAATAATTTTCAATGGCCTTCTGAAAGGGTTAATCCTAAAAGAATGGCAAGTTTTCATGATAAGGAAGCCTTTTCTATCTTAGTTTCACAAGTGGCTGCAATATCTAAGAAATTAGATAATTTTGCTATCAATGTATCACATAACAACTCTGCTAATATTGAAGATTCTCAAACTATTGAAACTTTACAAGCAATTGCTAGTAAAAATAACCCTTATTCAAATTATTATAATCCTGGATGGAAAAATCACCATAATGTTAACTGGAATAATTCACAACAACAATGGGGTAATAATTAATCTTATCCAACTGGAAATTAGAACAATCATGTAAATTCAAACTATAAACCTCCTGGATTTAATAATCAACAGAAAAAGTTATCTATAGAAGAATTAATTTTACAACTGAGTAATCAATTACAAAATCAAAATACTGTTATTCGTAATATTGAGAATCACATGGGACAAATAGCTAATTTAATTAATTAAAGACCCCAGGAACACTTCCTAGTAATGTTGAAATCAACCCAAAAGAAAGTGGAAAAGAACATGAACATGCTAAAGCTGTACAACTTAGAAGTGGAAAGGAATTAAAAGAAAGTATTCAGGATGAAATTGAAAATGAGATTGAGGTTAAAGAGATTGAAAAACCTAAAGAAAATCCTTCTCCTAATAGAGATCAGAATGTTATTCCTATTAATGTGGAAGTTGAAAAACCACCACCACCTTTTCCTCAAAGACTAAAACATCAGAAGCTTGATCAACAATTTTCTAAGTTCTTTGAAAATTTTAAGAAACTTACCATTAACATACCTTTTGCTGAAGCTTTGGAACAGATGCCAACTTATGCAAAATTTATTAAGGATATTTTAAGTAAGAAACAAAAATTTGAAGCTTTTGAAACTGTTGCATTAAGTGAAGAATGTAGTGCAATAATTCAAAAGAAATTACCTCAGAAACTTAAAAATTCTGGAAGTTTCACTATACCTTGTGTTATTGGAGAAAAATTTTGTGGAAAAGCTTTATGTGATTTAGGAGCAAGTATTAATCTCATGCCATTTTCTATTTTTTGAAGGTTGAATTTAGAAGAGATTTCTCCCACCACTGTAACCCTTCAGTTAGCTGATAGATCTATCACTTACCCTAAAGGAGTTATAGAGGATGTTCTTGTTAAAGTGGACAAATTTATTTTCCTTGTGGATTTCATTGTACTTGATATGGAAGTAGATAAAGAAATACCTATTATTTTAGGGAGACATTTTCTAGCTACAGGACGAGCTATGATTGATGTGCAAAAAGGAGAATTAACTATGAGAGTTAATGATCAAGAGATTAAATTCAATGTCCTTAAATCAATGAAGTACCCTGACAAATAAAAATGCTATCGAATGGATATTATTGATTATATAATTGAAAAACATTATCAAGAAAAATGTAAAGTCATTTTTGAAGAAAAAATTGAATTATTAACTGACGAAAATGAAGAACAAAAAGAAGAAGAATTATTTAAAGATACTCATTATATTAAAGATAATTGGGAAATTTTGGACATAACTCAAAATGATATACTTTTACCCTCGATTAAAAAGCCCTCGAACTGGAATTAAAAATGTTACCTGCACATTTAATGTATGCTTTTCTTGGAAATTCATTAACTTTACCTGTTATTATTTCTTCTAAACTAAGCTTAGATCAAGAAGAAAAATTAATAGGAGTGTTAAAGAATTATAAGAAAGCTTTTGGTTGGACTATTGCTGATATAAGAGGAATAAGCCCTTCCATTTATATGCATAGGATTTTAATGGAAGAAGATTTTAAATCTACTATTGAACCTCAAAGATGATTAAATCCTATCATGAAAGAGGTTGTTAAAAAAAGAAATTTTAAAATGGTTAGATGCTGGAATTATTTATCATATTTTGGATCGTCAATGCGTGAGTCCTATTCATTGTGTTCCGAGGAAAGGAGTAACTGTCATTGTCAATGATAAAAATGAACTAATTCCTACAGGACAAGTTACTGGATGGCGAATTTGCATTGATTATCGGAAATTAAATAACACCACTAGAAAGGATCATTTTCCTTTACCTTTCTTGGATCAAATGCTTGATAAATTAGTTGGACACTCATATTTATATTTTCTGGATGGATATTCTGGTTATCATCAATTACCTGTCGCTTCTGAGGACCAAGAGAAAACAAAATTTACAAATCCTTATGGAACATTTGCGTTTAGAACAATGCCTTTCAGTTTATGTAATGCACTTGCAACTTTTCAAAGATGTATGATGTCCATATTTTGTGATTTGATTCACAAAGGAATTGAAATATTAATGGATGATTTTTTCAGTTTTTGGAACTTCTTTTGAATATTGTTTGGAAAATATTTCCAAAGTTCTGAAAAGATGTGAAGAAACAAACTTAGTTCTTAACTAGAAAAAATGTCAATTTATGGTCACAGAAGGCATTGTACTTGGACACAAAATTTCACAAAAAGGGATGGAAGTTGATCAAGCAAAAGTGAAAATTATTGCTGAACTGCAACCACTGCTCATCATTATCGATGTGAGAAGTTTTTTAGGACATGCTGGATTTTATAGAAGATATATAAATGATTTTTCTAAAATAGCTAAACCTCTTTGTCATTCATTGGAAAAAGAAGCTAAATTTGAATTTAATGAAGACTGTGTTATTTCTTTCAATATTTTAAAAGAAAAATTAATAACTGCACCTATTATTATTGCACCTAATTGGAATAAACCTTTTGAATTAATGTGCCATGCAAGTGATTTTGCAATTGGAGCTGTATTGGGACAAAAATATGAGAAAATTTTTAAAGTTATATGTTATGCTAGTAAAACTCTTACTGAAACTCAAAGAAATTACACTACTACTGAGAAAGAGCTTTTAGCTATAGTCTATGCCTTTGATAAATTTAGACTTTATCTTCTTGGTACCAAATACATAGTTCATACTGATCATTCCGCTATTAAATATTTAATGTCAAAAAAAGATGCTAAACCTAGACTGATATGATGGGTTTTAATTCTACAAGAATTTGATTTTCAAATAGTGGATAGAAAAGGAACTGATAACCAAATTGCTGATCATTTATTTAGAATTAAGAATGATATTATTATTGAAGAAAAAATGAATGAGAAATTTCCTGATGAACAGTTATATGTTATTCAAGGATGCCAAACACTTTGGTATGCAGATATAATTAACTATTTAGTTAGAAATATTCTACCTTATGGATTGAATAATAAATATATTAAGAAATTTAAAAATGATGCTAAATTTTATATTTGGGAAGATCCTCATTTATTTAAATTGGGAAGAGATTTTGTAATTCGAAGATGTGTACCTTTGAAGAAACTTTTGCTATTATTCAAAAATGTCATGATTTCGAATTTGGAGGACACTTTGGAGTAGATAAAACTGCATTTAAAATTTTAAATTCAGGATTTTATTGGCCTACCTTGTTCAAAGATGTGAGACAATATGTGAAAACATGTGATTGATGTCAAAGGATGGGAAATATATCTAGGAAAGATGAACTGCTTTTAAGATATATATTGGAAGTTGAAATTTTTGATATATGGGATTTAGACTTTATGGGACCATTTGTACCATCATCTGGAAAGATTTATGTTTTATTAGCAGTTGATTATGTTTCAAAGTGGATTGAAGCTGTAACTTTACCTAACTGTGATTCCAAAAGTGTTTCGAAATTTTTAAAGATAATGATTTTTTCAAGATTTGGAATGCCTAAGGTAATTATCACAGATGGTGGAAGTCATTTCAGAAATATAAGAATTCAATCATTACTGGAAAAATTTGGAATCAAACATAGAATTGCAACTGCTTATCACCCACAAACAAGTGGAATGGCTGAAGTATCAAACATAGAAATTAAAAGAATTTTAGAGAAAACTGTTAATCCTAAAAGAACTGATTAGGTTGATAGACTTGATTCTGCATTATGGGCATATATAACAGCTTATAAGACACCAATCAGAATGTCACCTTACCGATTAGTTTATGGTAAACATTGTCACTTACCTGTTGAACTTAAACATAAAGCTTATTGGGCGATAAAGGAGTTTAATTTTGATTTGAATACTGCAGGAGAAAAACGATTATTACAATTAAATGAGATGGATGAAATAAGAAATGAGTCATATGAAAATGCAAAGATTTATAAAGAGAAAATGAAGATATTACATGATAAAAAGATTTTAGGAAAAATATTTAAGCCTGGACAAAAAGTATTATTATTTAATACTCGTTTAAGATTTTTTCTGGAAAATTAAGATCTAAATGGATGGGATCATATATAATTGAGAAAGTATACCATTATGGAGCTGTGGATATTAAAGACCCTAAAATGGGAAAAATATTTAAAGTTAATGGATTAAGACTGAAGCCTTATTTGGGAGACATAAAAATGATTTATAAAGAGGCTTACGAGTTGAGTCTACCTAATTAAAGACTTAATTAGGTCGGGCTGACGACGTTAAACCAAGCACTTTGTGGGAGGCAACCCATAGTTATTTTTGTGTGTTTTTACATTTTTAATGTAAGGTTATGCCTCGGTATTGACTAAATTTTATATAACTTTAGAAAATTAGATGCTAACAAGTCTTTATTGACTTAAGCTAAAGATTATCTCGAAGTATACAAAGTTTGGACTTGGGATCACTCCATGTTGTATGTGAGTAAAAAGGAGATCAAGTTAACCTTCATTATGATTGTTTATAATTTGAGTTAATTTTAATTACTGAGTTTATATTGATCTTACCATTCTAATTTACCTATTTTTTAGATCGAAACTTTGAAATTTGACGTTAGGAGAAAAGGAGTTGAACATGGTTCTGACGCCTAGGCTCCAAAATCCGGCGCCTAAGCGCCAGAGTAGACTGTGTATCGATGGGTCCGGAGCTTAGGTGCCAGTTTTGGCGCCTAAACGCCACAGTTACTGGGTCATGTAAAAACCAAAAATTTTCCGTTTTTCACACAATTTTCTCCTATAAACTAAGCCATCTTCTTTCCCAATCCCTAAGCAACCATAGGTACGACCTTTACACTTCATTCTTGAGGAGATAAGAGAAGATTTTGAAGAAATGGAGAGAAGAAATCATGGAGAAGAGGCTAGAGATAAGTGTTCTAAGGATCCTCAACCTTTCTTCAATGGTTTTATTGCTGTTAGTTTGGAGAAATTTTCGAGTCGCCTAGATAAGTTTGAAGCAGAATTCAAAAGTATTGGAGATCGCCTCCATGAGATGTATCATCAAATCGAGCATCTAGAATGGCAGACAAAGCTTTAATTTGATCATCTAGTGGACTATCAAGACGCTCAAGTGGAGATGTATGCAAAGAAAAAATGGATCGACGAGAAAATGGCTACAGATTTTCCAAGGGCGTTAGTGTTCTTCCCAAGTAGGCCTATTAATCTTCATTGCGACGAGAGTGGAAATTTCAAATTTGAAGATTAGATAGTTAATGTGGTTAGATCAAGACTTTATCTAGTGTGTCGTTGCATCAATTTGGTCAATCGAATGTGTTGTTTGTGTGTTTGTTTTATTGTTCAATGTGTGTTGTATTTGCTTTGAAATTGTGTTGTTTGATTGTTTGTTAAGACTTGAATCTTATTATTATACTTATCTGTAATTCATTGAGGCCAAAATTGAAGATTATGAAATGGACTTAGAAGAGTTTGACTTAAACTAGTGTTGGATTGGTGGATTTAATTTATAATTTCTCAAAATTTTTGGAAAATATTTTGGAAGTTGGAAACTGAAGCAATACTCTTATATGAGTAATTGAAAGTTGAAGTTGTGAGTTTTGGTGGAAAATTAAAATTTTAAAATGATTTTTATGAAAAGCGAGTATGGCGCCTAGGCTCCAGAGGTCGGCGCCTAGGCACAGGTTCGACCTGAACAAAAAATTTCATCTTCTTAAACCCCCATGCCATGGCCGACGCTTAAGCTCTCCTTCTTCCTCCATTTTCGCGAAAACCTACCCCATAGATCCATTTTGAGGCCAAATCTTCATGTTTTTGAGCCCGAAATCACTCGATTTCTTCATCCCGAGGTCAGATCTACCTTCTAATCCATTTATTTTTGCTTTCTACCATGGATTTTCCTATTTTTGCTAAAAACCAAAATTTTGGAGAAAAATTTTGATTTTTAGAAAATTTTCCATGGATTTTTAAACTCATTTTAAGTTTATCAAGCTTAAAAGAGTTTAGTTTATTTGATTTCTTAATTTATTTGTATTTTCTTTCACGTTTAGATGACACCTAAATCTAAGCGCAGAAAGGAACGAGAAAATTTCGATCGCAGCAAGTTCGCTACTACGGTAGCATACTTTGATTACCATGAATTTGCGACATCGAGGAAATTTATCTCGGAGCTCAGTTTTACAGTCCTTGAGAGATGATCGAGAACACTATCGTTGCACACAACTGGCAGTGATTCTGTTATTTCACTGCCGCTGCTGAGTATTTTACGCGGAAGACTATGAAGTCTTTGTTAGAGGTGTCAGAGTGGGATTCAGTCCGAAGCGGATCAACATTTTCTACGGCCTACCACCTACCGTCGAGTGCTACTATTCTGGTTTATCTCCATCTAAAGGAGATCTGGAGATGATCATTTCATATCTGACTGACGGCACTGGAGCTTGGAAGATCCAGAACAACAAACAGGTAAACTTTAAATCTTCTAAGCTGAATGGTATTTCAAAGGCCTGGCACTATTTTATTTCCGCTAAACTACTTCCTTCCATCCACCTGAGTGAAGTTACCAGAGATAGAGCTATCTTGAACTACTGCATTCAGGAAATTAAGTCGAATGATGTTGGCAACATTATCTATGATTCTATAGAATTAACTATAAGATCCAGTACTTCTGTGGGATTAGAATTCCTATCTTTGATATATTCTTTATGCGTGAGCGATGGAGTTATTGCTGATATTTCTGAGGAGAAGCTGAGGAATACAAAGCCTATTGGGCAGGAGAGTGTTAGTATTTATGATCGTCTTCGCAGGAAGAGATCTACTGCTCCTTCTACTTTTGTACCTATTCTAGGTAGTGCTTCTACTTCTAGACCTTCTACTTCTGCTACACCACCACCTAGTTTTTGGGAGACTATGGATGAGAGGTATTCAGAGCAGCAGAATGTGTTACTTTTAGCTCATTGTCGCATAGATACGATCGATGCGAAATTTGATGATCTTGATAATTTTACCCATAGGAAGAGCAATTATGATGTTGATTATGATGAAGCTCTTGTTAGATTCATGAAGGGAGAATAGTCTATTCAGTTCCCTACTTGTCCTAGATTCACACCATACGATCCGAAGAAGACTGAGGATTTTTCCTTTGGTTTCGATGATGATGATGATGAGGAGACTGCGAGTGATGATTAGATTGTCGAGATTATGTTCTTGTTTTATTTTTCTGTGTGTTAGACTTAGTAGTATGAATGGTTTATGTTTGTTTGATGTTTTATTGATGTTAGCTGTACTGATGATTGTCGTACTATTTAGTTATTGATGTTGTTATGTTTCTGTTATTGTGATTAGTATAGTCATTTAATTTAGCTACTGATATAAAAATTGAACCTGCTTACTTTTATATATGCTTCATTATTTCAGTGATATTCATAAAAAGCATGTGTAGAAGTAAATTTTTCTTCGTAGACTGTTTTAACATACTTATAATTTTTTTTTAAATTATGCCTTTCTTTCTCTCATACTTTTAAAATTTTTCATGATATACCAAGACTTAAGTTTGGGGGAAGGGAAAATACATGCAAATTTAAATTTTATTTGTCCTTAAGTGCTAATATTTTCTCTAAAAAAATATTAACATAACTTAAGGAATGAAAAATCTATTTAAGATCACTTAATTTTTTGAAATTATAAATACTTTTGTAGACTTAACCAATATTTGAATAAATTTAATTGATTTTAAGAATAGAATTATTCAACTTAAAGAAGAGTAAGATTAAGAATTTTTTTTCTATTCATTGTAGAGATAATTGAATTTTAGAAGTATTAAGAAATCAAGAATTATAACTTGAAAAGTAAAAGATTGAAAGTCTTTTTGAAAACTATTCATGTTATAGTAATTAAGTGAAGATGTATAAGTTTGTAAATATAAGTTAAGGATAGTGAAGTTCAAAATCATTAACAGGCTATCCAGATACAGTAATCCTCACTGTAAAAAAAAAAAGAGCGGAGAAGCTTGAGGAGATGCCTAATCAAAAATTGTTATCACTTAAATTATCTTATGAGAAGAAAACTAATTACATATTTTACTTAATTTTTATGCATGCATCTTTATTAGAAAAGATTTTCATGAAGATCTTTTCCTTGTAAATAATTTATGTGATCTTAATATAATAAACTACAATTATTTTCGAAATGAATGAAAAATTTTGAAGTCTTACGATTTGGTAGTTAAATATTCTTTAAATTCTTAAAAATAAACTTAGTTAGTGAAATTTGGTTAATGATTTACTAAAGCCTTTATAAAATAAAAAATTACAAGGAACCTTAAATATTTACCTTTTATTCCAATTGTTATACATTTTATATAGTAAAAAGGGTTACTTGAGGACAAGTAACGTTTAAGTTTGGGGGATTTTTGATCCATGAAAAAAATACATATTTTTATGCCTTGATTTTTATTAAAATTTTAAGGATATTATGCTTTAATGAAAGGTATTTTTTTATGTTTTTGGATGCAGGTGATGTAAAAATGTTCAAAAAGAAAAAAAAATGAAAAAGGATATTATGCTAATCTGCGGTGGTTTGAAGTTGATCACGTGCTTGTTCGAGGAATAATGGTAGAAATTACTCCTGATAGATTCAATGCTTTCTAACATTTCAGGGATACTTCATTCAGTGATTATGAATCCTTTGGTACCATGGAAACTGATTTAAATGAGGTAATTACTTTTGTTACTGATGGAAAAAAGGAATAGAAAACAAAGCAAAGGCAAAATATAAATTTTCTTGTTTCTATGTTAAACGTTGCATCTAAAGCCTGACACAATTTTATTTCTGCAAGATTACTACCTACCTATCACTATTGTGAAGTTACTATAGATAGAGCTATTTTGAATTAGTGTATTCAAAATATGAAGATGATTAATATTGATGTAATGATTTATAAGATTATCCAAACTATGGCTAAAAGAGAAACCACTGGAGGATTAGGTCATGCTGCCTTGATTTACACATTATGTGTACAATCAAGAGTTGAGGTTGATAGTAGTGAAGAGTTGGTCCATCCTTTAAAGCCTATCAGTAAGGCCAACATTTGTACTTATGAATCTCATGTAGGATGGAGAGCTGAAAGTAAGAGTAGTGAGGTTCCCTCTACTAGTCTTGATATACCTTCTACCTACAGAACTCCTACTCTTTCTGATGTTATGGAGCAGTTGATGATACAATAGGGTGATATTGTGAGGCTTCATAGCAGAATTGATAGAATAGAAACATGAAATAATATTAATGATGATTATCAGAAGAGAAGTGAGTACGATATAGCTTACCTTGATGCTTAGATGAGATTTATGAGGGGAGAATCTGGTGTGAAATTTCCTACTTGCCCCCGCTATATTACATACAAGCTTGAAATGGAAGAAGAAGCAAAAGAAGAAGGACAGGCTGACCGGTAGAGTAGTGTTTTTCTAGTTTATCATTGACGTGTAAACTTATGTTTTTGGTATTTTATTTAATGTTATTGACGTGTGATGTAATTGTGCTTTGATATGTTAATAAAGTTGTAATGAAACTTGTGATTGTTTGTTTATTAGTTGGATTAACATTATAATGGTTGTATGTTTGTACTAGATATTTAAAGTATAAGTTTTTAAATTTTCTTCACCTGCAAATCTTTAATATATTATGTGAAACAAATCTTCTAATTGTATTATGCCTACTAGTTTAAATTTTTTATTAATATCTCCATAGCTTCAGAAGTAACAAAAGCCTGACACAAAAAAGGTTAGTTTTCTTTTTATTTTTCTCTCTCGTTTACTAATTTGATATATACTGAAAAAATTATGTTTGGGGGAGAAAAGATTAACTATTATTTGTTCTCAATTAAAATATATTTTCAAAATAACTTCAACGTGACTACAGGTGGTAGAGCTTAACTTTAGATAACTAAATTATTTATTTTTTTTAATATCGTAGTGAGATATAAATGAAAATTTTTAGTAATGAAGGTTAACTTAATCAGCTAAGATATTTAGTATAAGAGGATTGGACTATAGTTGACTATTTGAAGTAAAGAAAACTGTATTTTTGAAATAATAGAAGTCTTAGAAGTTTATGTGAGAAGAAAAAATTGGGACTCTATGATGAATCATTTAAAGCTAATATATATCTATAAAGTAAAGAAATGTTACAAGTTTCAAATTTATGGGAGGAGAGTGAAGTTCAAAATTATTAAAGAATATTCATATACAGTAATCCTCAATTAAAAAGGAAAAGAAAAGAAAAAGAAAAAAAAAGAGAAAGAAAGAAAAGAAAGGATTGAAAGCAATCCATATATATAAAAGAAAAAAGAAAATATATGTGAGGAGAAGTTTGAGGAGATGTCTAATTAAAAATTGGCTTCGCTTGAATCAACTTAAAGGAAGAGCTTAATTTCATTTCTGAATTTATATTTAAGAATTATCATCCTTACTAATAGATTTCACATCAGCTTCTTTTTCATATAATCCTTCAAAGCCCCTTTAATGCGACAAAGTATGGTTATTATTGAAATGAATAGGAAACTAGAACTCTTAGACTTGATGACTAAATGTTCTTATACCTATAGTTTTGACTTAAGTTACTGAATATCTTTCAAAAAATCTTACTATTTGATTCATCTAAATAAAAAATCAAGGTATTCTTTAAGTAAAGTTAACTACTATAAGTCATATTTTTATGTAGTAATAGTTAAGTTTGGGAGATTTTGATGTACCAAAAATTGTTGAATTATTCATATATAATTTGTAATCATTTTTGGAGATATTGCACGTTAAAGGAAGTTATTTGTCATGTTTTGTTACATGTATGATGATTTTAGGCAGTTGGAGCAGAAAGAAGCGAAAATGAATGAATTTTGGAGCAAAAAAAAGCAAAATCCAGAAACCTGTATTTTGGCGCCAACGGTGCCCAAATCTAGAGAGCACAGATAAAAAGATGCTCTAGGCGCTGGCGGCGCCCAGAAACATCACTGACGGCACCTAATATTGGTGGAGACCAGATTCAATGTATTTGGACGGCTTTTGGAGGGATTCTTGAGGCATCTCTTAGGGAATTCGCCCCTAGGCTATTTCAAAGTTAATTTGGTGTTGAAAATGGTGGTGTGAGTGCAGTGTGTGGTGCATGAGTGATTTTTTAAAGTTGTGAGAGTGGAGAGAAGTAGAGAGTTAGAGTCTATGATTTGATGTGAAAAGTGTTATTTTGTGAGGGATTCTTCTCATAGAGTTGTAGGAGGTGAAGGAAAGTGAGAGATTGTTCCTTCCTTACTGTTCTAAGAGGGAATTTAGTGCATTATGAAAAGGGAAAGAGATTCAAAGGAACTTGAAGGAATTGCTTGGGGAAGATTTTGAGATGAGTTGTATTTACTTCTTATTATTTGTATGAATATGCTTATATATATAAAATCCTTGATTTACCGTATCTTCCTCATGAATTTTGAGTAGATTTCTTCATCTTTCTCCTTATAATGATAAATGGTGTAGTGATGATTTAGATTGGATGTGATATATGAAGGTTAAAAAATTGTGATGATTTTTCACTTCGTACTTCATTTAATTTTTGATCCGGCCAATTGAATTATTAGAATATGTTGTGAAACATACAATCCAAAAGAACTATGCGTTCTACAAGAAATGTGAAGATTTCATTCAATGTCCATGAATGAGTGATGTGGTTCATGAGGTTGGGTGCAAATAAATAGGGAAATATGGTTTATTGGGCATAGAATTGGAGATTTTATGGTGACAGACTAAAATCTCCAATTTTGTCCTGATGTTTGGAAACTAAAGCAAGAGTTAGCCTTCAGGTGAAGGGAAGTGGGAGCTCTGGAGTGAGAGCCAGTATCCCCAATCCTAACCACAAATTTAGGGACTAAACCTAGGATTAGCCAATGTTGTTTATAGCACTCAGAAGAGGGTAAATAATATGTATGCTTCTATTTGGCACAATATAAGATTTTCACTAATCTTTAACATTCACACATCATAACATCATTGTAATGGGGAGGACACTTTCTCCAAATTTAAACCTTTCAATACAAAACTTAGTGTAGTGGTAGTTAACTTTATTTCAAAGTTTAGAAAGTACTTTAGTGATCTTAGAATATTTAGCATCTTTAAAATTTAGTAACTTTAGTATTTAATTTACGTGAATTGTAATTTAAATATTGGATTTTTTTTCTACACTTTAAAGATTTGTTTTCTCCCTGTATGATCAATAATAAGAACTCCACTAGAGCCCTGTATTACTTGAGCAGTACTTATACTTGCATATAGATTGAATGCTTTCTTATTAGACTGGTTATACTTTATAACTGAACTAAAAATACTTATTAAAAACTTATTTAAGATAGCTGCGATCAGATAGTAAAGGTTTTTCTAATTGTTTCTTAGAGGCTTCCTCTTCAAATATTCTTATTTTAGGATTACTAAGAACATGACAACCTCAAGTTCCTCTATCTCTAAATGAACGAGTATTAGAGTAGGAGCTCACTTTTGGGTTAAAGGCATTGATGTTAACCATTCTTTTATCTTAATTTTTACTTTCTCAATATGATTATCTTGTTAATTCAATTCATTTGAAAATTTTTGTCATGTTTTGGGCTGTGGACCCACTTCAACTTCCAAATCCTAAGATTTTACTAATTTTTGGGTTTGATTTAACTAAATAACATACATGATTTCTTCTATCCTTTTCTCTACCTTAATAAGTTCATCTCCTTATCTTAATTTAATTAAAAATTTTTGTGTTGTATCTGATATGACACCATCGTCAACTATAATATCTTGCAAATTGGCAGTCTCTTCCCATCTCTCTCTTAGAGAAGACCTGGTTTCAACCATCATGACAGTGGTTACTTCTTTTGAGTTTTCAAGTATTTTATCCTCTTCTTTAAATTTTTTCTAGTGAGCTTGAAATTTGTTCAAAACATTATCAATGGGTCCATTACTTATATTCTTAGAGTTGACATGAATATATGTAGGTTCTGGATCAATATCCATCACTTCAACTATCTTCTCAGTGATTTTAAGTTCAAACTCCTCAATTTCCTGAAGTTGTAACACCTTCCTTGAAATAGGTGAAATAAACGGAGAATGGGTTTCCAACCTATCTCTCTCTGCAGAAGGAGGTGTTATTCTAACCTTAGAAGATCTTTTTATCACCAATGGAGATGACTTCTTCTCATTCTCAGCACTAGGAATTTCGTGGACAGATTTTGGAATATACCGATGAGCTTCAAGAGATATATGTTTTCTTTTCTAATTTCTATAGAAATGTGGAGAAATATACATATGCGCTTCTTCTGATAAAAAGTGATTAGAAACCTGCTGCTTTAAACATCTCTATTCTTTCATCACAAATCTAATGTATATGGAATTTCTTCAAATTCCTTTTCAAGAATCATATGTCCTAGAAATTTTATAACTTCAGCTATAGAGCCTTTCTTCTTCTCTGCCATTTTCTTTAGTATTTCATACAATCTAAAAAGATAAAAAATTTTCTTCTCTTTCTCAATGGGTTTTTTTTTAGCGGGTGATGGAGATGATTTAACTATCTAACCACTTTTGCTTTATCTCGGGCACCAGAAAGTGTGTGAAACCTACTTTCATTCATGAGAGGTGAGGTTTCAGACAAATAAGATTCAATCTTATGGGTATCTTTCTTAGTTAATTAATTTTCTCCCTTACCCCAAAGATACCTCTGATGAGTTCTCCTATGAATGAAAAATCAAATTCAATAAGGGAGAAAAGAAATTAACTAAGAAAGATACCTAGTAGAATGTGTTTCCAACCTCTCTCTCTGTATCTTTCATGAGAGGCGAGGTTTCAGAAAAATCGTCATCCTTTGTGTGTGTGGGTTTGTAGTATACATACACATATGTTGTGCATTGGTGCAACTTTATTTTAATTTGCCAAAATTTATGAACTCAGATTTATATATATATATTGATTTGGTTTTCTAATGAGTTACACAATTAAACGCAAGTATACGTATCGCTCAAGTAATAAAGGGTTCTAGTGGAGTACTGGATATCGATCACATAGGAAGGCAATTAATTTAAAGGTGTAGTATAGAAATCACTTCTTGAATCATAGCACAATTGCAAGTAATTTCAATTCTTAAAATAAAGACAACAATTGTAGTTACTACTTCTACCAAAGTACGTTCTAACCTTCTAGCAAGTTAAACAAACACAAGAATAAATTTATAACAAAGTTCAATTGTAAGAAAGAATCTTCATCCTCTCCAATTATAATATGATGATTTTTGTGACATAGAACAATGATGCAAATTTATTGTGTCAAATAGGAGCATTCTTATTCTTTACCCTTTTCCATGCACATAAATAACATTGGCTAATCCTAAGTTTAGTCCCCAAATCTGTGGTTAGGCTGGGAGGATACTGGCTCTCACTCCAGAGCTCCCACTTCCCTTCCCCTGAAGGCTAACTCTCACTTTGGTTTCCAAACCCTAGGACCAACTTGAGGATTTCAGCTTGTCACTCTGAAATCTCCAATTCTATGCCCAACAAATTATATTTTCCTATTTATTTGCACTCAACCCCCATGAACTACTTCACTCATTCATGAACATTGAATGTGACCTTCACTTTTGTTGTGGAACTCATAATCATTTCAAAACATAAGCTTCCTAACAAATTTTAACAATTTAATTGGCCAGATCAAAAAGTAAATGAAGTTCAAAGTTAAAAGGTCATCACAAATTCTCCATAATAAAATGACATATCATTTCCATATCACAGCAACAACACATCACATGAAAAGGAGGAAGACAAAGAAATCTACTCAAGACTCATGAGGAAAAGATTACAAAACAAGGATTTTATATATAAAAGCAACATCATACAAATAGAGTAAAGAAAAGACAACTTATCTCAAACTCTTCCCCAAGCGAATCTCAAGGAATTCCTTTGACACCTCTTCTTTCTTCACAATAACACAAAATTCTCTCTTTAGAAAGTAAGGCAGAAGAAATCTCTCACTTTCCCTCTGCTCCTATACTCCTTAGAAGAGAACACACAAACCCTAGATTTCCTAAACAAAATGAAAAGACAATCACTCTTCACTCTCTCTACACTTTAAACTCTCTCCCCCTCTCTAAATTTAGCTGCAAAGTAGTTTAAGTTCGACCATAAATGATTTCCCAAGAGTTTCTTCCAGCAACCATCAAAAATTTGGCAAAATACATTGAATCGAGTTTGAATTCGGGATAGGGCGCAGTCCGGTCTTGGATAGGGCGCCATCCAATGCTATGTTCTATCTTTTGGGTCCAAATTCTCTATAAATTGGCACAGTCTGGCGCTCATGACAGTGCCGTTCAGCGCTAGTTCAATAAAATGCACTTTTGCCCCATTTTACTCCAAATTTGCTCATTTTCGCTTCCCTTTATTCCAAAGGCCTAAACTCATTGTACCTGCATGAAATCATGGAAAATACCTTTCTTTAAAGTGAATTATCATCAAAAAAGGTATGAAATAGATAGTAAAACACTATCAAATTTTCAGTGGATCAAGATCCCCCAAACTTAACTATTACTTATCCTCAAGTAATTTTAGTTAATACATAAAATAATTATCCACCGCAATGAACTTTCTTTCTAGAATACCATAATTTTGATTTAGATAAGTATAACCGAAAAAATTTTCAAAAAGATCTTTGAATAATTCAAGTAAATTCTGCAGGTGTACAACTAGCTAGTAATCAAGTTTAAGAGTTCTAGCCTTCTATTCATTTCAAAAATGACTGTAGATTGTCCTATTAAGGCACTTAAAAGGATTACATGAAAAGAAGTTTATGAGAACACTATTAGTAAAGATGTTAATTCGTACATATAAGTTCAGGAAAGTATTTAAGTTCTTCCCTTTTGGTAGGTCCAAGTGAAGCTAATTTTTGATTAGGCATATCTTCAAGCTTCTCCTCACTTTTCTTTCTTTTCTTTTTCTTCTTTTCTTCTTTTTTTATTTTTTTCTTTTCTTTTCTTTTGCTTTTTTTTCAAGTGAGGATTACTTTATCTAGATAGCCTTTAATAATTTTGAATTTCACCCTTTTCACCATAAATTTGAAGCTTACTGCAATCCTTTACCTTATAGGCATTTCTTTAGCTTATTACTCATTCATCATAGAGTGTCAATCCTTTCTTATCACATAAAGTTTTAAGATTCTTAATACTCCAAGCATACAGTTTTTCTTACTTTGAATAGTTGACTATAGTCCTATTCTCTTATACCAAATATCTTAGCCTACAAAATTACATTTCATTACCAAATACTATCATTCAATTTCACAAAATACTTAAATAAATTCAAAATACAGTTATATGAAATTGAGTTATATCACAGGAAATCATGATAATCATTTTGAAAATAATTTTAAATGAGAACAATTAACAGTTAATTCTTTCTCTCCCCCGAACATACATTTTTGAATATCAATATAATTAACATGTGAAGAAAGAAAAGATATAACCATATATAACTCATACCTCAATATGTTGGACTTTTCATACATTTGAGTTTAGGCCGGTTTTTCTTCATAAAGTAGAACAATAGACCTGAAATAGTTAAGAGCATTTTTATACACAAATATGGGTTAGAAATTTGAAAGGGAAGAAGTAAAAAAACATAAAACATAAACTAAGCACACAATATTAACATCTAACTGTTACTATCACAAATTAAACTAACAAACCAAACACATGCAAATTCTATTATCACATCACATACACCAAAATTTAACATAAAGTATGCTACAACCATAACCAAAAACAAATTACATCACAGATACCAATCAAAGAGAGTCTCAGATACATCACAAATACAAAATAAAATAAAAATAAAACTACATAAACTACCAATCATCAGGTTCTTCAAGCTGGTATGGAGTATTGTCAGGGTATGTAGAAAATACAACATTAGTGTCTCTCCTGAAAAATCTCATATGTGTGTCATGATAAGCTATCTCATATTCTTGCCACTGCAATTGATAATCATCTTTTATCTTATTCCTTGCTTCTAGTCCCTCTACTATGGTGTTCAACCTTTCTAACTGATCCATAACATTATGTCGAGTAGGCTCCCTAGATGAAGACAGACTCTCATGGCTAGAAGAAGGTTCATAAGCTTTCTTACTCCATTTCCATCCTACATGGCTTCATAAATTTTTAGATTTAGTTTATTAATGGGCTTCAGGGGATGGACTACCACATTGTTATCTTCAGTTTCTACACTTAACAGAATATACAAGGCATGAATCAGGCTGGGGTGTCCCAGTCCACCTGTAGTCTCTCTTTTTGAACTTGTCAAAATACTCTTATGAATTATAACCACAATATTAATATTCTTCATGTTCTGAAAACAATAATTCAGAATAGCTCTATCTACAGTAACCTCACTGTGATGGCTGGTAGGCAAAAGTCTTGCAACAATGAAATAGTGTTAGGCTTTCGATACAGGATTAAAAGTAGAAGGGGGAAATTAACTTTTTGTTTCTATTTAATCTTCCATTCTCCTTTTTCGTCAGTCAAAAAGTTCTTAATTATATCCAATGCTTCATTATTAACTGGAAAATTTTCGTACTCACATAAAAATGGTTCTCTCAACTGATAGAATGCATTGATGCGGGCGGGGGTAAATTTAACCATTTATCCTCTAAACATGATATATTCTCTCTTAGAGCACTAAAAATTTGCATAAAGCTCTCTCACAATCCCTAACATTGCTTCAGCAGTGAAATAACATAAAATTTCCCATTGATGATGTACGGCTTATTTTTAGGTTGTGTTGTATTTTGAAAAGGGGTCGCCTACAGAAATTGTCGGCGAGTTTTTTAATTTAATTTAAATAAATAATTTGGAAAGTAGTATTTGATTTTGAAAATAATTTTAAATTTGAAAATTTTAAGATATTAAATCAAACTGATCTCACATCCCGAATAGTTTATATAAACGAGCACCGCATCACAAACTGTGTATCTATATCGAAGAGTAGACACACTGCTTGGTGATGGGGCCCGATTTAAATAAACTAGAAGATTTGTGACATCCGTTTGGTCTGCGAACCAATTTTATAAGCCGACAAATTCCCTTGCTTAATATGAAAGCATTAAACAGGGTTTATATTATCTGGGTTCTTTAAAATTCCCTATAAGGGCAAGCCCCTATAGGGAATTACATCTTAAGTGACGAGAATCATCTAAGAAAACTCTCGATAATAATCAGTAATTCTGCTCTCAAGAATTTCAAAGTTTAAGGTTTTTAAGGGATTGAATTTTGGAATTTCAATAGGGAATGGATCAAATTTGGAACATTTTGTTTTGGGAATTCAAAAGAAGAAAGGTAGGAGAAATCACAGATTCGAAGCGAACTTCAGTAATTCCCCGACCATCCTATTGTTTGGCTTGGATTTAGGAAAGTCCTAATATTTATTTAATGTTTTGATCTTGCCAATTTTAATTAATTAGGACTTATATTTGTATGTTAGAATCACACAAATAGCCTCTAAGATGTGAGGGTTTAAATCGTATCTGACGACTACCTCGGAGTCCTAAGACCGGTTAGGGCTTAATTTGCTATGCAAATGCCTAACGAAGAGTTGAGGATTTATGTTGCACTAGGCAAACTACCTCAAAATCCTATGGCTTGGTTATTTAATTCTAGGAATGTTTTGCTGAAGTAGACTCAGGTTTTGCTGATGATGATGGCCGTGCTGCCCACTGCGCTCCAAGCTCCTTGTTGTTGCAGAGGTTTAGTTATAGAAGTCATAAATCAAGAGATGAGAAAAGTGTTTTGGTTTAGAGAAAATCTTAATTTCCAAGTGTTTTTATGTTTTAATTAAAACAAATCTTAAAGTTGATTATAACAACACCGGTTAAGATCCCACGGTTCCATCCTTCCGCATCGTTATTTTTATCGGATTCACTTAGTCCGTATGAAATTGCTAAACTCAATCGAATGAGTTCCACACTTTCATTTAGACCGTGGGAAATCCCGTTAGCAACACGTAGGTTACATCATCCGAGGTATTCCCGATCATCCAACAAGATGTTTTAATTTAGTTGTAATTGCAGTTTTGTGTTCGTTTGTGATTAAATTTTGATTTGTTTTATATTTTAAAATGTTGTGGCGATGAATTTTATCTTTTAATGATTTTTAATTTAGTTTTGGTTTCAGTTTTAGGGATATCCTAAAGGTGTGGGTTTTCATGCAACAGCTTGTTTATCATGCAAAAAAGTAAGTGCGATGCGATTAAATAAATTGCAATAAGGTAAATTGCAATAAAATAAAAGCGTACTCGGAGGGTCTTCCCGTCATCCCAAGCTGCACTTAAAACACAATTAGAATATTTAAGCAAGTTCCTAGGTAAAGCTAAGGGAAGGGTTATGGTTTTCTACCAAGTTCCTAATCCTATAGCTAGTCATTTCCTATGACGACTAGGTTCTTGTGTTTTGGTTTGAGGACGATTTTCTTCATCAAAGAATAATTAAGTTCAATTGTTCTTGTAAGTATACTATCATATTGAGAAAGTGCTTGAGAAGAATCTTAAACATCTTTTCAATATTGCTAGAATTGTTTTAAGTCCAAATGAATTTAATTATACAAATGAATTAATCGTCCGAGAATTCAAGTTTTGTTATCTTGCTCAGTGAACTAGGATATTTGAATATCCTATAAGTGAAGTAACATTTCATTTAATGTTATGTTTAGGAGTTATGATAACCAAAGTTTTCGAGTGCGTATTGGTGTTTAAGTGGTTTGTGATTTGGTTTAATTTCGGTTATCGGATTTAAATTTGGAATAGTGTTCAAGTTGCTTTATATTTAATTTCTTTATGTCTTAGGTGATGTTATTTAATTCAATTTAATTTAACTTTAATTTAATTTAATTTGGTTTAGTTTTAATTTTAATTTAATTTTGATTTTTAATTTTAATTTTAATTTTAATTTTAATTTTAATTTTAATTTTAATTTTATTTGATTTTATTTTATTTTATTTTAATTTAATTTAATTTAATTTAATTTAATTTAATTTAATATGTTTAATTTAATTTAATTTAATTTAATATGTTTTAATTTAATTTAATTTAATTTAATTTAATTTAATTTAATTTAATTATTTATTTCTTTTTAATTTAATTTAATTTAATTTAATTTAATTTATTTGATTTAATTTAATTTAATTTATTTAATTTGTTTGATTTAATTCAATTTAATCTTTAACTTAATTTTATTTTTAATTTTAATTTAATTGAAAATTTAAAAAGAGTTTAATAATTTGACTTTAATTTGATTTTAATGATTAGGTCCTTTAACATTTTAAAACTTAAATTTGAATTATCATTTTAATTGGGAATTAAATATTATTGAGATGATTAATTTAGGGATTTTTAAATTAAAGAATAAATCTCTTCCTAATAATATCCATATTTAATAATTCCAATTTTATTATTCTTCCAAGTTTAATCTATTATTTAATTAAGGTTTATTTTAATCATTTTAAATTGTTTAGTAGGTTTCTACCCTTTAATTATTTAAATTTCAATCATCCAAATCAGATTAAGATCAAATATTTTACTTGTTAATTTTATTAAACCTAAAGTTTTAATTAAAGGTTAAAATTTTAATTACCATTTTGCCCTTCAAGCTTAATAATTTCATAACTCACTAAATTGAGCTTAAATGAACTTGAAATTTTTATGTGACTTCACTCATATGTCAATAAAGATATGAGATGAGAAAATGTGATTTTCCTGTATTTAATTTATTTATGTAATTATTTTTGGTGGAAAATAGGAATTTCCAAGAAAAATTTAATAATATGACCAAGGGAAAGTTTCTGTCCTTAAGAAAATTATGGGACATTCATAATGACCAGAGGACCACTTGGACCAATTTTGGTGATGTTTTAAATTATATTATTTTTATTATAATTATTTTAAGTTTTGGAGTATTAATTAATTTAAAAATAAAATAAAGGTTGAAAAGTGAAATTTGTATTTTTCAAAAATCTCTCTGATATCAAGGAAATCAGAGAATCAATTTTTGCAATTTTCTGATTTTTCTTTGATTTATTATGATTATTTTAGTGAAAATGCTAGAAAATACATTTTTTTAATTTTAAAATTACCCTAAGGTTTTAAAATTTAATATCTCATTAAATAGACCTAAGAAAAATATGGGATTTGTTCCTAAGTGATTAAAATTCAAAATGTGACATTTTGGTGAATTTTATTATTTTTATGATTTTTATTATTTTTTAATTATTAAAATATTAAAATAATGCAAAAAATTAAATTTTTTAGAAAATTGAAATTTTAATTTCCTTAAATTCCCCTAATATCAGAGAGGCTCCTAAACCAATTTGGTGAATTTTTGAAAGGTGTTTGGAAAGTTATGAATTTTTAAAGTTTAAAATGGCTAAATGCTTAATCAACCCATTTAGTAAGGCTAACCAAGTCCAATTGACTTCAAATTTTTATGGTGGGTTCCTCTGATCCTAAAGGTCAGTGGAGAATTGATTTCAAGTCAATTTGATGTATGGTTAGCTCTAATTAATTAAGGAGCTATTTTGGGTGTTTAAGCCAATTAGGGTTATTTTAAATGAACTAATTCAAAACCTATTTTTCCTAGGGTCCTCTCGTCATAAGAGACATCACCAAATTTTCCTAGAATTTATTTCACAACATGCTAATTATTAGATTTAAAATACTTAAAACAACAACATGAATTTGAAAAATCAATAACTTCTCATAGGGATGGCCTCTGACTTTGGAAAATTCAGGGAATGTTCCCAAATTCAGAGGCTTCAAAAGCCCTAGGTCTCATGCCATGGTGAATTTCCTATATGCATAGAGATTTAAAACAATGCAGAAGGGAAATAAATCATTAAAAATAAAATACTTGATGAAATTAAATGATTTCTTTTCCACATTATTCTCCTCTGTTCACTGAGCAAGAGGGTATTTTTATTTTATTTTTCTGATTTTTCTACACAAAGTTATGGATTTTTGAAGTTTAGGGAATTAAATAAATAGAAAATACCCTAATTTTCTATTTATCCACGCGGCGCCGCGTCAACCTCGGCAGCTCCGAAACGCTGCGTGGCGCTCTCCGATACTACGCCGCCATCTGACTCAGCGCTCCGGGGGCCCACTGTGTCGTTCCATCTCCTGATCCGGCACGATCCTGGCCGTCCGTCTGCGCGTGTATTAAATGAACGGCATCCGTTCATCGTCCCCAAGCGTCCTTACCCGAGAGCCGTCCGTCTTCTAGGCCTAAGATCTCACTCGATACTTGACCAAATTTAACGTTCTTATGCTCTATGGATTCGTCTCGAGAAGACGAACACATCCATATGGTTTATG
This sequence comes from Papilionanthe hookeriana x Papilionanthe teres, assembly GCA_022702705.1. Taxonomy (NCBI): domain Eukaryota; kingdom Viridiplantae; phylum Streptophyta; class Magnoliopsida; order Asparagales; family Orchidaceae; genus Papilionanthe; species Papilionanthe hookeriana x Papilionanthe teres. The sequence continues at coordinate 155,482,993 of CM040424.1, forward strand.
TGGAATGAAATTGACTCAGGGAAAATGGAGAATGTTCAGAAGCTCGGGAAGAAGAGTGAGGCCATACCTTTGCTCAGAGAAGTGTGGCTTCGATCTGAGGGTTGTTTCACCTTCGATTGGATCCCAGCAAGCTCCAGATGAAGTCTCCCGGTCCGGTGAAATGCCTAGCTATGAAAGTGACCACAACCGATCACAAAGCTTGGAGGCCGGAGCAACTCGGGTGGCTCGGAGATGGAGCTTTCAGTGGGAAACTTCTCCTCTTGGTGCAACGAAGGTGTAGGACCGATCAATTTGAGGATTGGCTCACCGTGGCAAAGTGTCCCGGTTTTGGGTGAAATTTCGGCTGAGAAATTGGATTCCGTTAGTGGGGATTAGTGGCAAATCGACACCGGGGATCAACTCGCTCTAAGGATGGAGAAGGGTTTGGAACAATTTTGGCGAGTTTCGGTAAGGTTTGTGCAACTCTCCTCTCATGGCCGTGAGGGGCTCGGGTTTAAATAGAGGTGGCCGGAGAGCCTCACGAGGATGGCCAAGGGCCGGGATCACCAGCTCTGGTCATGGGAAGAACGACCATGATGGCCATCTGGGCATGGGGCGGCTCGACAAGGTGGAATTCCAAAGTCGGCTCACATGCGAGCTCTCGGGTGTGGTGTTTTCCGGCGACCCAGGCGGCTGGCCGGCAGGCATGGGTCACCCTCAGGGTCAGTGAGGTCAGAGCTTGATTCCTGTGAGTTCAATTGATGGTTTCCATGTGCAAAGGTGGTGAATTGAAATGGAATGGGAAAGGGGTGATTTTGTCTTCGTTTAGGTCAACCCAAGTATTTGTGCTTGGTTCACCATCCAAGGCTTGACCTTGGGCTGAGGGGAATCATTTAGGTCACCTGAATTGTGGTAGTGAAGTCCCCATCCATGGTGAGGTGGCTAAACATGGTTTAGAGTGTATCATGCTTAAGGTAAAAAGGGCTTAAAAAGGGTTTAAGAAAGAGACCCTCTCTCTTACCATTAATGGTTTGGTGAGGTGGAAAGTGGATTCCATGGCTCTCATGGCTCCTATGGGGCTCATGCATGGCTTCATGGCTTGTCTTTAGCTTGGGGAAAAGCTTGGTCAATTTCATGAAAATGGATCTTAGAAATTGTTGACCTCATTTTTGATGAGGTCTTCTCTTCTTCTCTTTAGTACTTAGGATCTAGCCTTAGGCTTTTCCTTTGACTGTCTTAGAGGACTAGAATTGGGACCCACCTTTTAGAAATTCAAACCACTTCTTAACTCCCCGCAAACTCTACAAACTCGACTATAGACCCCTAATCACCTAGAGGGTCGAAATCAAATATGGAAGTTTAAATGGTGAGTTCCTATAGGACTCTTTGGCCTTAGACCGCCTCAGGCGGCTCGGTCCAGTGAAGGGGCCGACTTACACACACACTACACTTATACACTACACCTATACACTACACTTCCACATACCTCCTAAAACCACACCCATACCTAACTTGACCTCCCCGACTCATGTAGGTGATTCACATGGATGGTCCTTAACCCCTAAGCCCTCGGCAAGAGGGTTAGGAACAACATAGATGAATGCCTCAAATGGGTCCCTTCAAGGCTCATATGGGCTTGATATGGCTTCATGGCTCAACCAAAATGATTTCATTCCACTTACATCCACCCAATCTTCAATTTCCCAAATTTTCAATTTTTGACCCCCGGGACCCTACACCCGCTTAGCCTACCCAAAACCCTTAAAATTACCCAAATTTCTCAAAAATTTCCAAATTACTCAAAATTCTCCAAAATCAATCCCAAACATTTCCACATCACTTAAACTGATCATCCATACCCAAAAATACCAAAAATTCCAAAAATACCTCCCAATACACTCCAAATACCCAAAATACCCTTCTTGGCCAAAAAATCCAAAAATTCAGAAAATTCCTAGAAAATTCCAGAAAATCCCAAATATTCCCAATTTCATTTTTTCCAACTACACCATGGGCCAATTTTGTCAATTTACCCTACTTTTGTCAAAACCCCCAATTTGACCCATTTTAACCCAAAGTGAACCCAATGTCAAACCAAACCTACCCAATTGACCCCAATTTTGGTCCAATTCAATTCTAAACTTCAATTAAACATCCCCAATACCAATCTAGACCAAATCCAAGTCCAATTTGATTGACATTTGGATCCAATCTCACTTTTGGCCTTAAAGCCCAATTTGGACCCATGACCCAAACCTAACCCAAACTCACCCAATTCAATTCCAATTAACCCCAAATCTTTTCTAAATCTTCCTTAGCATTCCCACAAACAAAACACTAACATGATTTGCCCAAAATTTGGACCCAAATCCCACTCAAATTCAACCCAAAGCTAAAAGGCCCATTTTCGACCTAAACCCAAACCTAACCCAAATGAGCCCAAATCCCAAAATCAAAGCCCAACCAAAGTCAAAACCTCTTTGAAACACTCCCATAAACATTTCTCAACATTGATTTTACATCAATTTCAACCCTAGCCCAACATTGGCCCAACTTGGCCCACTTTGACCCATATAGGCCCACTTACCAAATAAATCCAAATTCAAACCAATTCCACCCCAAATCACAATAAATTGACTCCAAGCCCTTCATAGAACATCCCTAAACCAATTATGACATTTATTTGACAAAGTTCTTCACAAAATCTTCACCCAAATGCCCATCCTAAAATCAAAAAGCCCATTCCCCTTAAACTTTCCTAATAGCCCATTTCACCACATCCAAAGGCCCAAAATCTACCCTAAAGCCCACATGACATCTCCATTTTGTCATCCACTTAATTAAATCCATTACCTAAGTCCTAAATTCACCATCAAATTATTCCAAATAAAGTTTCATACAAATTTCCATCAAATTACCAAAAATTCTTAAAACCCATTTTCATGAAATCGACCAAACCTTTTCCCAAGCCAAAGGTGAGCCATGCAAGCCATGGACAAGCCACATGAAGCCATGGAAGGCTTGACATGTGATCAAGCCATTAATGGAAAAAGGAGGGGCCCCTTTCCTAATCCTCCTTAACCCCTTTTTACCTTAAGCATGTCACACACTAAACCATGCTTAGCCACCTCATCATGGATGGAGACCACACCATTCTCTCTTGGCCGACCCAAGTGATCTTTTCAGCCCAAGACCAGGCCTTGGGTGGTGAACCTAGCCCAAAACCATGGGTTGACTCATTTGAACCCAAAATGGTCTTCCCCCATTCCATTTCAATCCAAGCTCTTTACACATGGCAATTGCCAATTGCTTGCACCAAGTCCCGACCACGACCCACCCGACCTCGAGGGTGACCCATGCTCGGCCGGCCGGCCACCAGGGCCGCCGGAAAACACCATGGCCAAGAGCTCACCTGTGAGCCCAACTTGGAATTCTCACCCGCCGAGCCGCCCCATCCCCGCGTGGCCATTGGAGCCGTTCTTCTCTTGCCAAGAGCAGCTGATCCCAAGCCCTAACTCTCCCTGGGAGGCCCTCCACCCTCTCCTATTTAAACTCCACCCCTCTCGGCCATGAGAGGTGCTGAAAACAAACCTTAAGGAAACTCTGCCAAAATTGTTCCAGACTCCTCCCCATACACAGAGCACTTGATCCCCAGTGAGATCCCCCTGCCATTTCTTCTCTGTGAGCTCAATTTCAGAGTCGAAATTCCACCCAAAACCGGGACACTTCTCCACGAGTGAGCCAATCCCCAAATTGATTGGTTCTACACCTTCACCGTACCAAGGGAAGGTGTCCACCAAAGAAAAGCCCCATCTCCGAGCCACCCGCTTGCTCCAGCCTCCAAGCTTTGTGATCGGGCTTGGTCGAAATCACATCTAGACAATTCAACAGACCAGGAGACTTCATCTGGAGCTTGCTAGGATCCAATCGAAGGTGCAACAACTCTCAGATCGAAGCCACACTTCTCTGAGCAAAGGTATGAGCTGATTCTTCATCCCGAGCTTCTAGAGATTCTCCATTTCAAATGCCTTAATTTCAATGCATGATAACCGTATAGATGTGTTCGTCTCTTCAAGACGAATCCATAGAGCATAAGAACATGAAAATCCATTGAGTATCGAGTGAGATCTTAGGGATTTAGTGTGGACGGCTCTCGGGTGACTACGCTCGGGGACGATGAACGGATGCCGTCCATTCAATACACGCGCGGGCGGACGACTCAGATGGCGTCGGACCAGGAGACGGAGCGATACAGCGGGCCCCAGAAGCGCTGACTCAGATGGCGGCGTCAAATGAGAGCGCGACATGCGGCGTTTCGGAGATGCCGAGGATGAGTTGGCGCCGCGTGGATAAATAGAAAATTAGGGTTTTTTTTGATTTATTTAATTCACTAAACTTCAAAAATTCATAACTTTGTGTAGAAAAATTAGAAAAATAAAATAAAAATACCCTCTTGCTCAGTGAACAGAGGAGAATAATGTGGAAAAGAAATCATTTCATTTCATCAAGTATTTTATTTTTTATAATTTATTTACTCTCTGCATACTTTTAATTCTCCATGCATGCATACAATTCACCATGGCATGAGACCATAGGGCTTTTGAAGCCTCCGAATTTGGGAACATTCCCCGAATTTTCCAAAGTCAGAGGCCATCCCTATGAAGAGTTATTGATTTTTCAAGTTCATGTTACTGTTTTGAGTATTTTAATTCCAATAAATAGCATGTTGTGAAATAAATTCTAGGAAAATTTGATGATGTTCCCTATGACCAGAGAACCCTAGGAAAAATAGGTTTTAAGTTAGTTCATTTAAAACAACCCTAATTGGCTTAAACACTCAAAATAGGTCTCTAATTAATTAGAGTTAACCATACATCAAATTGACTTGAAATCAATTCTCCACTGACCTTTAGGATCAGAGGAATCCACCATAAAAGTTTGAGGTCAATTGGACTTGGTTAGCCCCACTAATTGGGTTGATTAAGCCACTTAGTCATTTTAAACTTTAAAAATTCATAACTTTTAAAATACCTTTCAAAAATTCACCAAATTGGTTTTGGAGCCTCTCTGATATCAGGGGAACCTAAAAAAATTAAAATTTCAATTTTCTAAAAAAGTTGATTTTTAATAATATTTTAATATTTTTAATAATTAAAAAATAATAAAAATCACAAAAATAATAAAATTCACCAAAATGTCACATTTTGAATTTTAATCACTTAGGAACAAACCCCATATTTTTCTTAGGTCTATTTAGTAAGATATTAAATTTTAAAGCTCTAGGGTAATTTTAAAATAAAAAAAATGTATTTTCTAGCATTTTCACTAAAATAATTATAATAAATCATAGAAAAATCAGAAAAATTACAAAATTTGATTCTCTGATTTCCTTGATATCAGAGAGATTTTTGAAAAATATAAAATTCATTTTTCAACATTTATTTTATTTTTAAATTAATTAACACTCCAAAACTTAAAATAATTATAATAAAAATAATATAATTCAAAAAATCACCAACTTTGGTCCAAGTGGTCCTCTAGTCATTAGGAATGTCCCCTAATTTTCTTAAGGACAGAAACTTTCCCTTGGTCATGTTATTAAATTTTCCTTGAAAATCTCTATTTTCTACCAAAAATAATTACATAAATAAATTAAATACAGAAAAATCACATTTTCTCCTCTCATGTCTTTATTGACATATGAGTAAAGTCACATAAAAATTTCAAGTTCATTTGAGTTCAATTTAGTGAGTTATGAAATTATTAAGCTTAAAGGGTAAAGTGGTAATTAAAATTTTTAATCCTTAATTAAAACTTTAGGTTTAATAAAAAATTAATAAGTAAAATATTTGATCCTAATCTGATTTGGATGATTGAAATTTAAATAATTAAAGGGTAGAAACCCATTAAGCAATTTAAAATGATTAAACTTTAATTAAATGATTGATTAAATTTGGAAGAATAATAAAATTGGAATTATTAAAATAGGGATATTATTAGGAAGAGATTTATTCTTTAATTTAAAAATCCCTAAATTAATTATCTCATTAATATTCAATTCTTAATTAAAATGATAACTCAAATTTAAAATATATTAAAAGGCTTAATCATTAAACTAAAATTAGATTATTAAACTCTTTTAAAAATTTCAATTAAAATTTAAAAAATAAAATTAAATTAAAAATAAAATTAAATTAAAAATTAAATTAAATTAAGTAAATTAAATTGGATTAAATTAAATTAAATTAAATTAAAATTAAAAGTTGAATTAAATTAAATTAAATTAAATTAAATTAAATTAAATAAACAAATTAAATTAAAATTAAATCAATTAAATTAAATTAAATTAAATAAATAAAACCAAATTAAATTAAGTTAAACCAAATTAAAAATTAAATTAAATGAATTAAAATTAAATTAAATTAAATTAAATTAAATTAAATTAAATCAAATTAAATTAAATTAAATCAAATCAAATTAAATTAATTTAACATCAAATCAAACTAAATTGAATTAAATTAAATTAAAATTAAAACTCAATTAAATTAAATTAAATTAAATTAAATTGAATTAAATAACAACACTTAAAACGAAAGAAATTAAATATAAAGCAACTTGAACACTATTCCAAATTTAAACCCTTTAACTTAAATCAAATCATTTGAATACCAACTTACCCTCGAAAGCTTTGGTTATTATAACTCCTAAACGTAACATTAAATGAAATGTTACTTCACTTATAGGATATTCAAATGTCCTAGTTCATCGAGCAAGATAACAATAAAACTTGAATTCTCTGGACGATTAATTCATTTGTATAATTAAACCCATTCGGACTTAAAACAATCCTAGAAATATTGAAAAGATGTTTAAGATCCTTCTTAAGCACTTCCTCAATATGATAGGACATTTATAAGAACAATTGAATTTAATTATTCTTTGATGAAGAAAATCGTCTTCGAACAAAAACACAAGAACCTAGACGTCATAGGAAATGACTAGCTATAGGATTAGGAATTTGGTAGAAAACCATAACCTTTACCTTAGCTTTACCTAGGAACTTGCTTAAATATTCTAATTGTGTCTTAAGTGCAGCTTGGGATGACGGGAAGACCCTCCAGGTACGCTTTTATTTTATTGCAATTTACTTTCTTGCAATTTACATTATTGCAATTTATTTAACCGCATCGCACTTACTTTTCTGCATGATAAACAACTCGTTGCATGAAAACTCACACCTTTAGGATAGCCCCTAAAACCGAAACCAAACTAAGTTAAAAGTCATTGCAAGATAAAATTCACCGCCACAACATGTCAAAATATAAAACAACTCAAAATTTAATCACAAACGTAACACAAAACTACAATTACAATTAAATTAAAACGTCCCGTTGGATGATCGGGAATACCTCGGATGATGTAACCTACGTGTTGCTAACGGGATTTCCCATTGTCTAAATGAAAGTGTGGAACTCATTCAAGCTGAGTTTAGCAAATTCATCCGGACTAAGTGAATCCGATAAAAATAATGATGTCGGAAGGATGGAACCGCGGGATCTTAACCGGTGTCGTTATAATCAACTTTAAGATTTGTTTTAATTAAAACGTAAAAAACACTTGGAAATTAAGATCTTCTCTAAACCAAAACACTTTTCTCATCCCCCGATTTATGACTTCCAAAACTAAACCTCCGCAACAACAAAGGAGCTCTGAGCATGGTGGGCGAAGACGGCCATCGTCATCAAGAAAACTCTGAATCTACATCAACAAAACTTTCCTAGAATTAAATAACAAAACCATAGGACTTCGAGGTAGTTTTCCTAGTGCAACATAAATCCTCAACCTTTTGTTAGTGCATTTGCACCGCAAATTAAGCCCTAACCAAGCTTTAGGATTCCGAGGTAGTCGTCCGATACGACATAAACCCTCACATCTTCGAGGCTATTTGTATGATTCTATCATATAAATATAAGTCCTAATTAACTAAAATTGGCAAAATCAAAACATTTAAATAAATATTAGGACTTCCCTAAATCCAAGCCAAACAATAGGATAGTCGGAAATTACCGAAGCTCGCTTCGAGTCCGTGATTTCTCCTACCTTTCTTCCTTTGGATTCCCAAAACAAAATGTTCCAAATTTGATCCATTCCCTATTGAAATTCCAAATTTCAATCCCTCGAAAATCTTAAACTTTGAAATTCTTGAGAGCGTAATTATTGATTATTATCGAGAGTTTTCTTAGGTGATTCCCATCACTTAAGATGTAATTAACTATAGTGGCTTGCCCTTATAGGGAATTTTAAAGAACCCGAGTAATATAAACCCCGTTTAATGTTTTCATATTAAGCGAGGAATTTTGTCGGCCTATAAAATTGGTTCGCAGTACCAAACGGATGTCACAAATCTTCTAGTTTATTTAATCGAGCCCCACCATCATGCAATGGTGTCTATCCTTAGTGATAGATACACGGCTTAGTGGTGCGGTGCTCGTTTATATAAACTATTCTGGGATGTGAGATCGGTTTAATCTCATATCTTAAAACCTTCAAATTTAAAATTATTTTCAAAATCAAATACCACTTTTCAAATTATTTATTTTAATTAAATTAAAAATTCGCCGACAGCTTCTGTTAGGCGACCCCCTCTTTTTTAAAACACAACCTAAAAATATGCCGACAGATTTCGCGCGACTCACTGGGAAAATTCCTCTCTCCATTATAATCGCATAGTTCGCTTTCAAAAATCGGTAGTGTATCCATGTCCTTAGTGGATCAAACTACCCTTCTTTCCGTTGGAATACTATGTTCATTTCTATCTTGAATAAGTATAGCCAACATTCTCTCGGATTTAGGAGCCACTGTTTAGACACCCCTAAACAGAGAGGTTCCGAGATCCTTTTACCTCATTTTTGAGGTGGGGTGGACCCCCAATAGGTGTTAGTTTAGGAATGAGCCTTCGAGTCGAGAAGTCTTGCTTAAGACTTTCTTTTCCTTTCCAACTCTGAATCGGATTCCTTACCTTCTTTACACCTTTGAACATTCCGTTCTAAATAAACAAACCCTCTAATAAGTGACTCTTTTAACAAATGATTCCCTCTTATAAATACATGAACAAGAATGAGTTCGTACTCTTTTCAATTCCTTTCTTTTCGTCCTAAAGAAAAGAAGCATAACTCGGACCGACAACCGTAATCTACCCCTGCGAAATGGAAGCCCCGAAGCCGATTTTCTCCTTCACCAACGGATCGGATTTCGCCGTCTATAAGGATGAGCTGCCCGACAATGGGATCATCCGATTTGGACAAGGATTTGAAAACACGAATGTCAAGGTCACCGACGTCTCCCTCTTTGCACTGACGAACAAGGTATCTAGTTGTTTCTGCACCTACCCCGACTTCTGCCAAATCAAAGGGGAAAGAAATCCAGAATTATGGTAAACCTGTTACCGTGGAGGGTACGGATCTTCCTGTAAGACCTTCTGTTTTCGAAATCGGGTCCAGCTTTAAAGATTCCGTCACCGACAAGGACCCAAAGAAGAAACAAGTAGAAGGATCGCCGGAGAAGCCGCAGCCGCCGACTCTGCCTTCCTGAGGAAATTCCGCAGCCGCTCGAATATACACCGCTACCGAATATACACCGCCGCTCGACTACATACCACTTTTGGGAGGAAGCAGGTTCCATCCCCTCTCCACCGCAGAGGATGAGGAGAATGTTCGCAAGATTGCTGCCACATTACCTCGGCCCGCATACTACAACGATAGCCGCAAGAAAAGAACTAGAACTACGCCGTTTGCTCGACTGCAAACTTTGGTAGAAAAATTAGCAAAGAAGGAAAACCGCCCCGTATCGTAGATTCTACGAAGGATAGGACGGGTGCCGCCCAAAGCCCGTCTTGGGCCCCGAGTAGAACCCGCCGTCATGACGTAAAAGCCAAGCAAGAGAATGAAGGCTAGCCCGCCCGTCGTAGTCTCGTGATTACAGTATTAGGGAGGATACCACCTTCCAGAGCATTTGGTCGACGCACCATCCGGTCCTAGACCTTCCGCCGCTAGAAGGATGGTATGGCGTCCCACTCACCGGGCGACTAAGATTGAAACAGACAGCCTCTAGAAAGAAAGTCTCGCCAGGAGGCCGGAATCGAAGGAAGTGCTACCGCGATAAAGGGGACTCGTGAAAAGGGACCCGGCATCTATCGCATGACAACCGCAAAGACACACGAAAGCCCCGCTAGAAGATGCCATGGAAAAGTCGAGAACCGATATCCGACGGTTGGCAAAAGAAAGAGAAGAAAAGTTCGGAGATGAGATCGATTCATCGGAGTTCATGGACGACGAATATGCAGAAATCAATATGGTTGAGACACGAGCTTCATCAGCTTCGCAAGGTGCTCCTGCAGCCGCAGAAAGAGAGGAGCCAGAACTGATGAGAAGACAACTTCAGGAGAAAGACGACACGATCGCTCAAATGGCGAAAAGGATGGAAGAGATGGCCGTAGCTCTGGCCACTCTCCAGAGTCAAGTACAACCACATAGAGAGACACCCCCAGAGGTCATTCACATCAGTAGACGGAGGAAAGGAGATTACATCCGTCAATGGGGATGATCACCGAAAAGGATAGAACACAAAGTATGATCCCCGAAAAGGATATCAAGAACTTGGTGGAACAAGCAAGTGCGAGAAGCCTTAGCACAATCGAAGAGAGGACATCCATTCGGACGGGTAGACCTTACCGTAAGAATTCGACGCCGTCCAATACCCGAAAGGCTTCGTACCACCTCCGTTCAAGACCTTCGACGGAACCGGGAACCCCCGACAAGCATGTCGCACACTTTCGTGCCGCTTGTTGCAATGCCGGCGGGAGCGATGCATTACTCTTCCGACGAGCTCGTCGGCAGTCTGTCAGGAATCGCCTTCGACTGGTATGCAGAATTACCAAATGGTTCGGTGAAGACGTTCTCAGAGCTAGAGAACCTCTTCATCAAGCAATTCGCCGGAGCTCAGCACCACATCACTATAGGTGATTTAGTGGTAGAGAAACAAAGGCCGAACGAAACTTTGGTGGATTACATACTTCGATGGAGGAACTTAAGCATGAAGTGTGAACCACAACTGCAAGAACAACATGTAGTCGGCATCTTGCTTAAAAGCATTCACGGCCCGATAGCACTTCTCCTCAAAGGATACACTATTAAGACTTTTGAGAAGTTGTTAAGCAAGGCCGGAAGCTTACAAGAAGAGGCGAAGCAATTAAGTTTCGCCGACAAGACGGACAAGCAGTAGCCGGTGAAGACCTTCGAAAAGAAATTCGGGATCATTGCAAGCAGTTGACAAAGGCAAGCAACCGATGCAAATACCACCGTAACGGCCGCAAGCAACCACAACAGAACTACCAACAACCCCGTTCCAGCTATCAGTCGTCTCCGCAGTATGAACAACCATCTCGTCCGCAACGTATATTAAGGGAACTTCTGAGCAGGGAATATCCGTTCAAGAATGAAGCAGTACCAAAAATGTTCCGTAGTCTGATGAAGACTCCAGATTTCCAGTTGCCAGAGCCTAAAAGACCAGAGGAAGTCAACAAGAAAGGTGATCCCAACTTTTGCCCCTACCATCGGATGCTTGGGCACAAGATAGAAGATTGCATTACCTTTAAAAGTTGGCTCAACGACAACCTTCGGAAAGGAAATATAACAATCCCGAAGGAGTACATGAAGGAACCCCGTAAAAGAGGTTCCGTCAATGTTATCTCAACCGATCCCGTCATTCCGATAGATCCCTATGCAACTGACGATGGATGGACTACCGCCTGGACGAGGTCTTCGAAGAAGATTTTAGACAGCATCCGAACCGCTTCGGTGCGAGCTTCAATTCAGAGTTCGAGACCTGTTAAGCCGGTACTATCACTTGCGATAGAAGAACCACCTCAACAGAGACGATCGAAGAGAAGAAGAAAATTGACGAAGAAGAGAGGACCGAGACTCCTAAGGCTGGACTAGGGGCCGCTTATCCTAGGATAGTTGTTTCCGATTCGGGGAGAAATCCCTCGAACCTCCGATTTTGTATGATTATCTCGCTCACTTCGGTGGGATCATATAATGATAAGGGTGATGGCGTTGGCTACGTTTTGACTCGTTTCTAACGATTACGTAACTAGCGACAATCCGGACATCGACTTCGATACCAACAACAATTCTCAAATCATACACGATCTCGACGAGCAAAATAACGAAGAAGGCAGCCATCAAGGAGGCTACGAGAGCTCAACAAGCAACGAATCTATCTGCGAGTTTCGAGGAGCTCCAGTCACGATAGAGTTAGAACCTTCAGATTCTGAAGATAATCCGAAAGAGCCTGTCATTCCGATTCAGGAGGAGACACCGGCGAACTCAACACTAGATTCAAAAGAAATTACAGAAGTCAACTTAAGAAGTGGAAGAGTTCTACCTCCAAGAATGGGTCCGAAAGACAAAGGAAAGCAGGTGGTTGTTCAAGAAGAACCAACCCCAGCAGAAGAAATACCCATTCGAGAAGAAGCCGAGACGCATGAGAACAAAGTGGACTACAACGTGCTAGCCCATCTTAGGAAACTACCGGCCAAACCGAGCATTTACGATGCTCTCATCTTATCAAAGGAGATGAGAGAAGCTCTGATCAAGGCCTTACTTGATCCGTAAATTTGCTTAGCTCAAATGGCCGGAGATTCCTTAGATGAGGTTTGCTCGTTAAAGGAACAACGAGGCGTTACCTTCACGGACAATGACCTACTACTTGGGACAGCAGATCACAACCGACCATTGTACATTTCGGCTTACAATTGGGAAGTTTACGCTCTACGAGTATTGGTGGATCCAGGAGCATCAATCAATATAATGAGTCTTCGAACACTAGCATACTTGGAAATTGATGCTCGCGAGCTCGAAGCGTACAAAATGTTATTAAGAGGATTCAACCGGAAAGGAGAAAGAGCCCTCGGATCAATAACGCTACTCGATGAAGACCGGTGACTTAGCAAAGATAACCGCAAAATTTCACATAATCGATTCGTAAACATCGTTCAACGCTCCGTCGGGCCGACCATGGATACATGAAAACAGGATGGTACCATCATCTCTGCATCAATGCATCAAATACTACGATGGAGGAGAACAGTGCATCAAAGGTGACTTGCAACCATTCTCCGTACATGAGATTGGAATCCATGAAGACGCAGCTTATTATGCACCGCCAAAGAAAACAATCTTCTCCAGAGATACCGTAACAAATAAAGCAAAGAAAGTTCAGACGACGAAGAACCTGAAGTTCTAGTCCAACGCTCACTCACCACTCCCTTCCGGCGAGATGGTGAAGGTTTCTCCACAACTCGCATCCGAGGTCGAGGCCGGGGACGAGGCCGTGGTAGAGACACTAGGACGAGTTGGACGAGGAAACCAGCCATCAATGTTGATTGTGAAGATAGTTCTGAAGAAGAAAAAGAAATCAAACAAGAAGCAGCGACAATAAGTCAGAAGAAGCCGCAATTCAAGATCTCTCTCGAAGATGAGAAGAACGAAGAATACAAATCAATGTACAAGAAGATTAACCACTATGTACATACTATGACCCTGACCCCGATCCATTCTAATAAGATCGAGGGTATGGTGGTCAAAGAGGTACGTAACGACGGTGCAAGGCCAATCAAATTCTACCGTGGTGCTTCTTCCTCCAAAACTGAAAATAATGTACAATTCGAAGATGTCACTTTATCAGAATTAATGGAATTACCTTTTGAGTGGTACTCTCCCTGCGTTCAAAATTTAATTCAACGTGGTTTCTTACCTCGACAATGGACAAAAGGCCAATCACAACATTTTGAAAAATTATGGAATAACTTCGGTCGTCCACCCAATTCAAAGTATGGACTCGGATTCGGCACAATAGGGTCAGTTGATGATACTGAATTTTGCTTGGTTGTCACTTGCAAGTCCAATGAAAACTGCATGGAAACTACAGACGAACTCGAAGATTTACAAATTGGAGACGCTCCACCAGAATTCGAAGAAGAAATTAAATCCACAATAGATGAGTTAACGAAAGTTAACTTAGGTACTAGCGAAGAGCCTAGACCTACCTTTGTTAGCTCCTTACTCAACAAAGAAGACTCCGAAGAAATAATCAAATTATTAATGGAATTTAAAGACTGTTTTGCTTGGAACTACGATGAAATGCCGGGATTGGCTCCGGAGGTTGCAGCTCATAAGCTAGGAGTGGATCCTACTTCTATTCCAGGTCGGACAAGGTCCTGTGAAGAATGCGTCTAGAAATCGAACAACAAGTCATAGCCGAAGTTAAAAAGCTAATAGACGCTAAATTTGTCCGTGAAGAACAATACCCGACTTGGTTAGCCAATGTGGTGCCGATCGAAAGAAGAATGGTCGGATCGAATCTGTGTGGACTTCGTAGATTTAAACAAGGCATGTCCAAAGGATGAATTCCCTCTACCGATCCCGGAATTAATGATCGACATTGCTTCAACACATGAAATATTCTCGTTCATGGATGGATCTTCGTGATACAACCGGATAAAAATGGTTCCGGAAGATGAAAAGCTTACAAGCATTCGTAACGCCGATCGTAGTATTTTGCTACACAATGAATGCCATTCGGACTGAAGAACGCAGGAGCAACCTACCAGAGAGCAATGACAAGAATTTTTGATGATCTCATCCACAATCAAGTCGAATGCTACGTGGACGATTTGGTCATCAAAAGCAAAGTAAAGGAAAACCACCTGTATGATTTGAGAATTGTTTTCGAACGATTAAGACAATTTAACCTTAAGATGAATCCCTTAAAATGCACCTTCGGCGTCACCTCCGGGAAATTCTTAGGATTCGTTGTCCGACATCGTGGAATTGAAATCGACCCGTAAAAGATTAAAGCTATCTTAGAAATGCCGCCTCCCAAAACCTTAAAACAACTACGATCTTTTCAAGGGAAGTTGGCATATCTTCGACGCTTTATCTCAAACCCGTCGTGTAGGTGTCAGCCTTTCTCGGCACTAGTTAAAAAGGACGCCAAATTTATTTGGGAAGAGAAATGCCGAAGGCCTTCGAGGACATTAAACAATATTTAATAACACCTCCCGTCTTAGCAGCCCCGGCCTCGTGTAGACCGCCGATACTTTACACCACGGCTTTAGACGACTCTCTCTGAGCCCCGTTGGCCTGTGTCAATGATGAGGGTAAAGAAAATGCTCTTTACTACCTAAGCGGTCGTTTACTTCCGACGGAAGTAAGGTATCCCGCAATTGAAAAGCATTGTTTGGCCCCGATCTTCGCCGCTCAAAAGCTCGTGCATTACATGCTTTCTCATAAGGTCAACTCGATCTCGAAGTTTAATCCATTGCAATACTCGATGACTCGTCCAACACTTTTCGGCAGACTTGCCGGATGGTCAATGATATTATTGCAATTCGATATAACTTTCATGCCTCCGTGTGCCGTAAAGGGACAAGTCTTAGCAGACTTCCTCGCAAAGACACCCTTTGCCGGCAGAATCTCCTCTCAATGACGATTTGCCAGATGAACAAATAATGAACCTAGAAGACCTTGATGATCGACGTTGGGAATTATATTTCGACGGAGCATCTTCAGCACACAAAGACGAAGAATCGCAAGTGATAGTGCCCTGTAAGGCAGGAATCGGGCTAATCTTTATAACACCGGAGCGGGGGATGTTAAGATACTCCTACCACTTGACGGAACCGTGTACAAACAACGAAGCGTAATACGAAGCCCTCATAACGAGACCGGAATTAGCTATCCAAATGGGGATAACAGTACATCAACATCTACGGGGATTCGCAGTTAATCATTCAACGGATCGCTGGACAAGATAGAATTTTAAAGCCAAGACTCGAGCAATACTTCCAAGTATGCCATACAAATGTTGGAACGGATTCCAAATGTGACAATCTACAAAATTCCCGTAAAAGAAAATGCTTTAGCAGATGCGTTAGCTCGCCTCGCAAAAGAATTTGCCCGTTTGCAAGATGAATCAGTGGAAGTGTCGACTCACTGACGTCGAGTCCTATCACGAACTTGACATGGACACAATACACAAATCGAAAAGAAGAAGAATCAGTTGCAACAAAGGACGAAAAACACGTAAGATCTGGCGACGACCATTAATGGACTACCCGCAAACAGAAAGCTACCGGACGATAGGTCGCTAGCCCATCGGATCAAGTAAAGAACTCCGTCCTACGCATTAATAAACAACACATCAGTACGAAGGTCTTTTGATCAAATGTGGCTAAGGTGCCTAAGCGGGTCCGAGGCCCGTGAAATTGTTAAGGAGGTGCATTCAGGACTCTGTGGCGCTCACCAGTCGGATCCGAAGATGAAAATGAAAATTAAAAGACTAGGGTTTTACTGGCCCTCGATGATGACCGACTGCATGAAAATCGCCAAGAGCTGTCACCAATGCCAAGTGCACGGAGTGGTTCTACACAAACCTCCAAATATGCTACATCCGACAATTGCGTCATGGCCATTTGAATGTTGGGGCACAGATATAGTGGGTCCGATAGAACCACCATCTTCAAAAGGACATCGCTTCATTCTTGCGGCTACGGATTACTTTTCCAAGTGGGCGAGGCAGCTCCACTTGGAGAAGTGAAAGCACACCACGTGCTACGCTTTTCAAGAACCAAGTTGTCTACCATTTCGGAGTCCCGCGCAGGATCATCTCGTATAATGGGTCAGCATTCAGAAGCACACAAATCAACAATTTTGTCAGGAGACACGGAATCGACTGGCGATACTCAACAATTTACTACCCAAGAGCAAACGGACTCGCTGAGGCTTTTAATAAAACTCTCGTTCAAATCTTAAAGAAAACTTTGGACGATAATAAGAGGAATTGGCACGAGAAGTTGTTAGAAGCCTTATGGGCCTACCGGACAACCTTCGTAACTCCTACTCAAGCTACACCTTACGCTTTGGTGTATGGGTCCGAGGCAGATGTTACCTTTAGAGGTTCGGCTTCCTTCGCTCGAATTGCAGTTGCAAACAAGATCACGACGAAGAAAATGCCAAATTACGACTAGAAGAATTAGAAAGCCCTGGAAGGGAAAAGACTTGCAAGACAAATGCAATTTAGAACTATACCAAGCTAAGATGGTTCAAGCCCATAACAAACTGGTCCGCCCAAGAACCTTCAAAGTTGGTGACTTAGTTCTCATTCTCAAGAGACCTATCCTTGCACATCGCAAGATAGGAGGAAAATTTGAACCCACTTGGGAAGGACCGTTTGTGGTTGAAGCAGTATACTCAGGAGGTTCCTACCAGCTAGTGAATTGCTAGGGAGAACGACATATGCTTCCGATCAACGGACGATACTTGAAAAAGTATTACGCTACCTGATGTTTCGAAGGAATGAATTCTTCATCCCTAAGAAACACGGGCAAACTAATTACTTATGATTGGGTCCGAACCCAAAAAAAATAATAAAATGTGCTAAAATAAATAAAATCGTGATAATAAAGTTTTCCTTGTTTTCTTTTCCAAATCAAGATCTCTTTCCTGACCTTATCCCGCTTCATTCCTGTTAAATTCTAAAATACAAGAAGTAATAAAAAAAATGTCTTTAACAAACGTTTTCTTAATGTTCTTGTTCTTAGTACAGCCCCTGATCATTTTCCTTGTCTTTCGCAGGGAAATGTCGAACGGGCGGTTGGTCCTGAACTTTAAGAATGGCGTAAGCCTTGCACTCGATGAAAAGAGGGTGAAAGATGGAGCGATAATCGAGATCGACTCGGATTTCGCACCGACAGGCCTACAGTATGAGGAAAGTGACCGGGTCCCGCTAACCGAGAGGAACTACCCGGGCAGACAGTGATGAAAGTGGGTGGCCCAAGCCACCAATCCAACAACAAGAAAAGAAAAGCAAACACCGAAGAAGACAAGAAAATGAAATCTGTAGTCGCTATAGCAGAGGGCAGGCTTGTCAGCGCCGCGCCCACAGAGATTCAAGAAGTGCGGAGAGCTACTCTTACAGCAACGCAACGAAGAAATAAGAATCGTCGTATCCATAAGATGTTAACAAAACTAGCCGCGGACCAGCATGACGAGACAGTTGCTAATGCCGATACATACACTTCAAGGACACCGGTTCACCGAGAACCCGAAGAAAGGAGGCCGGCTCCCGGGATGACGAAAGAATCGTGGAAATCTCCGTAAGATCGAAGAAAGAAGGCCGCCACGCAACCGAATAGAACCACCGCTGATGCATGACCTTGTTGCGTAAGCAACCCCGGGGATGTCCCGACTGTGCATCATCCCCGAGGAGCCAAGGTATGCAGGAGAACGTGAAGGGATTGAACCGTATATCCCACAATATGTCACAAGGCCTCGCCATCTCGCGATCATTCCGGAATACGAGCCGGAGAGGATGCAAAATGTTGAAAAGAAAACCTTCGAATACTTCGAGAGAATTAGAGGCGTAAGAATCAATATACTAGAGGGCCTCGAGCTACATACGTACGTATTCTCCGAGTATGAACAACAAGCAAATCGTGGATTGCATCCGGATTTGAAAAGAATGGGCCGAGCGAGCCGCCTAAGGGAAAATACCTACTCGTAACCCCGAAGATGGATGACAGGGAAGGGAAGAATCACAATACAATGCGGATGCCGCTACAACTTTGTCGAAGACAGGAAGGGAAACCCACCGGAATACTCCATCATGGGCAAGTAGATCCGATGCCATTAGTCATCAAGAGAATGGTAAAGAGATTGATAACATGGAGGGTACCGCCGCCAGATTGCATACCCAATAGCTCGCATTATCAACATCTACAAACAGGGTGATCGCATACCCCCACATATAGATCACCACGACTTCGTCGGACCTTTCGCACGCTCTCTTTCCCGAACGGGTGTGACATCATGTTCGGATCCGACCTCCGGATAGCAGGCCCGGGTGAGTTCCGAGGGCCGAGAAAGATACCTTTACCGGTAGGTTCCGTCATGATACTGAAGGGCAACGGAGCAGATATCGCTAAGCATTGCATACCAGGAGTGCCAGTGAAGCGGATCTCAGTTACTTTCAGGAGAATGGACGACAGCAAGACACCTTACCATTTTCAGCCAGACCTAGAGCTAGAAAGCCTCCGGCCTTATGAGCTGTGAGTTACATGGGAGATATCACACCTCCAACGTACATCTAGCCGGCATCCTTGCCAAGGATGGCTTGGAAGGTGATGTTATTAACCATGTACCCCACTATTCAGACATGGATTTTTGATGGATGCTTCTTTTGATGGATCGCCAAAGATCATACATAGTCCGTTTCGAGTCTACATGGATTGTATGAAATGTATTCCAGATCGAGTTGTATGATGTATCTTCAATATGATTGGAATGAAGGTGACCATGTCACATTTTTGGCCTTCACCTCTTTTGTGCAAATTGATTGGGAAACGCCATTAAAGTTAAATGAACTTCGAACAAAGAACGTAAAAGAAATAAAAAAAGGGATAAAAGAAAACTTTCTTTAAAAATCTAAAAATGACGAACACCAAATTCACATGAACATTAAATAAACGATAAAATAAAATTTGAATCATTAAAAGATAAACGAAATCAACATAAATGTTAAATCAAATCACAAATCAAATTCTCAATCAAATTCCAAATCCACTCTCGATCAAATTTCAAATTTAATCTTCCCAAATCTCAAATCAAATTCTCAACCGAATTCCAAATCCAATCTCGATCAAATTTCAAATTTGATCTTCCAAATTTCAAATCAAATCTTAAATCAAATTTCGATCGAGTTCAAACTCATCCTTCCAGATCTCAAATTCAATCTTTCAAAATCTCAAATCAAATCTCAATCAAATTCAAACTTTTGGGTCGAGGATTTTACATCCAAGACTGCACTGCTTTAGGATTCTTCCCTATTGCACTGAAATACATCAAATTCAACCTTTTGGGTCGAGGATTTTACATCCAAGACCGCACTCGCTTTAGGATTTTTCCCTATTGCACCGAAATACATCAAATTCAAACTTTTGGGTCGAGGATTTTACATCCAAGACCGCACCGCTTTAGGATTCTTCCCTATTGCACCGAAATACATCAAATTCAAACTTTTGGGTCGAGGATTTTACATCCAAGACCGCACCGCTTTAGGATTCTTTTCCTATTGCACCGAAATACATCAAATTCAAACTTTTGGGTCGAGGATTTTACATCCAAGACTCGCATCGCTTTAGGATTCTTTTCCTATTGCACCGAAATACATCAAATTCAAACTTTTGGGTCGAGGATTTTACATCCAAGACCGCACTCGCTTTAGGATTCTTCCCTATTGCACCGAAATACATCAAATTCAAACTTTTGGGTCGAGGATTTTACATCCAAGACCGCACCGCTTTAGGATTCTTTTCCTATTGCACCGAAATACATCAAATTCAAACTTTTGGGTCGAGGATTTTACATCCAAGACCGCACCGCTTTAGGATTCTTCCCTATTGCACCGAAATACATCAAATTCAAACTTTTGGGCCAAGGATTTTACATCCGAGACCGCACTCGCTTTAGGATTCTTCCCTATCGCACCGAAATACATCAAATTCAAACTTTTGGGTCGAGGATTTTACATCCGAGACCGCATCGCTTTAGGATTCTTCCCTATTGCACCGAAATACATCAAATTCAAACTTTTGGGTCGAGGATTTTACATCCAAGACTGCACTGCTTTAGGATTCTTCCCTATTGCACTGAAATACATCAAATTCAAACTTTTGGGTCCAGGATTTTACATCCGAGATTGCACTGCTTTAGGATTCTTCCCTATTGCACTGAAATACATCAAATTCAAACTTTTGGGTCGAGGATTTTACATCCGAGACCGCACCGCTTTAGGATTCTTCCCTATTGCACCGAAATACATCAAATTCAAACTTTTGGGTCGAGGATTTTACATCCAAGACCGCACCGCTTTAGGATTCTTCCCTATTGCACCGAAATACATCAAATTCAAACTTTTGGGTCGAGGATTTTACATCCAAGACCGCACTCGCTTTAGGATTCTTCCCTATTGCACCGAAATACATCAAATTCAAACTTTTGGGTCGAGGATTTTACATCCAAGACCGCACCGCTTTAGGATTCTTCCCTATTGCACCGAAATACATCAAATTCAAACTTTTGGGTCGAGGATTTTACATCCAAGATCGCACTCGCTTTAGGATTCTTCCCTATTGCACCGAAATACATCAAATTCAAACCTTTTGGGTCGAGGATTTTATATCCAAGACCGTATCGCTTTAGGATTCTTTTCCTACAAGCAATGAAATACATCAAAATCAAACTCTTGAGGTTAAGGATTTTACATCCAATACCGCATTGCTCCGAGATCTCTCCTCATTGCAATGATTCAATCCAATCAATTCAATTTTCTTTCGAGGTTGAAGATGTTACATCTAAAACCTCAGAATTCCAATTTTCATTTCAAATCAAATCCCTCAAATTAATTTTGACAAAAACTTCAATCTAAATCGAAACTCCAAACTAAAATCTAAACTCACACATCAAAACTTAAATTGAAACAAAATAAAATCTAAATCGAAATTCCCCAGTGTCATGTGATTTGGGATTCACCTCCTTTTCCTTTCCCCAACGAGAGTTCAGGAATCTCCGGTTTCAGAGATATACTTGCTACTCCCCAGCGAAAACTCCTCTATTTCGTCCTAAGTTTGTCACTTGGATGTTTGTGTTGGTTTGTTGATCGCTTCGGTCAACACCAATACGCGCGGTGTGCTCCGTCAGCTCACCACACCTATTGGGGGTCCATTTGTCGACCTCATTTCTGATGAGGTCTTCTCTTCTTCTCTTTAGTACTTAGGATCTAGCCTTAGGCTTTTCCTTCGATCGTCTTAGAGGACTAGAATCGGGACCCACCTTTTAGAAATTCAAACCACTTCTTAACTCCCCGCAAACTCTACAAACTTGAATATAGACCCCTAATCACCTAGAGGGTTGAAATCAAATATGGAAGTTTAAATGGTGAGTTCCTATAGACTCTTCGGCCTTAGGACCGCCCCGCGGCCTCGGTCCAGTGAAGGGGCCGACTTACACACACACTACACTTATACACTACACCTATACACTACACTTCCACATACCTCCTAAAACCACACCCATACCTAACTTGACCTCCCGACTCATGTAGGTGATTCACATGGATGGTCCTTAACCACTAAGCCCTCGGCCAAGAGGGTTAGGAACAACATAGCTGAATGCCTCAAATGGGTCCCTTCATGGCTCATATGGGCTTGATATGGCTTCATGGCTCAACCAAAATGATTTCATTCCACTTACATCCACCCAATCTTCAATTTCCCAAATTTTCAATTTTTGACCCCCGGACCCTACACCAGCCAACTTCTACCCAAAACCCTCGAAATTACCCAAATTTCTCAAAAATTTCCAAATTACCCAAAATTCTCCAAAATCAATCCCAAACATTTCCACATCACTTAAACTGATCATCCATACCCAAAAATACCAAAAATTCCAAAAATACCTCCCAATACCCTCCAAATACCCAAAATACCCTTCTTGGCCAAAAAATCCAAAAATTCAGAAAATTCCCAGAAAATTCCAGAAAATCCCAAATATTCCCAATTTCATTTTGTCCAACTACACCATGGGCCAATTTTGTCAATTTACCCTACTTTTGTCAAAACCCCCAATTTGACCCATTTTAACCCAAAGTGAACCCAATGTCAAACCAAACCTACCCTATTGACCCCAATTTTGGTCCAATTCAATTCTAAACTTCAATTCAACATCCCCAATACCAATCTAGACCAAATCCAAGTCCAATTTGATTGACATTTGGATCCAATCTCACTTTTGGCCTTAAAGCCCAATTTGGACCCATGACCCAAACCTAACCCAAACTCACCCAATTCAATTCCAATTAACCCCAAATCTTTTCTAAATCTTCCTTAGCATTCCCACAAACAAAACACTAACATGATTTGCCCAAAATTTGGACCCAAATCCCACTCAAATTCAACCCAAAGCTAAAAGGCCCATTTTTGACCTAAACCCAAACCTAACCCAAATGAGCCCAAATCCAAAAATCAAAGCCCAACCAAAGTCAAAACCTCTTTGAAACACTCCCATAAACATTTCTCAACATTGATTTTACATCAATTTCAACCCTAGCCCAACATTGGCCCAACTTGGCCCACTTTGACCCATATAGGCCCACTTACCAAATAAATCCAAATTCAAACCAATTCCACCCCAAATCACAATAAATTGACTCCAAGCCCTTCATAGAACATCCCTAAACCAATTATGACATTTATTTGACAAAGTCCTTCACAAAATCTTCACCCAAATGCCCATCCTAAATTCAAAAAGCCCATTCCCCTTAAACTTTCCTAAACGCCCACTTCACCACATCCAAAGGCCCAAAATCTACCCTAAAGCCCACATGACATCTCCATTTTGTCATCCACTTAATTAAATCCATTACCTAAGTCCTAAATTCACCATCAAATTATTCCAAATCAAGTTTCATACAAATTTCCATCAAATTACCAAAAATTCTTAAAACCCATTTTCATGAAATCGACCAAACCTTTTCCCAAGCCAAAGGTGAGCCATGCAAGCCATGGACAAGCCACATGAAGCCATGGAAGGCTTGACATGTGATCAAGCCATTAATGGCAAAAGGAGGGGCCCCTTTCCTAATCCTCCTTAACCCCTTTTTTACCTTAAGCATGTCACACACTAAACCATGCTTAGCCACCTCATCATGGATGGAGACCACACCATTCTCTCTGGCCGACCCAAGTGATCTTTTCACCCAAGACCGAGCCTCGGGTGGTGAACCTAGCCCAAAACCATGGGTCGACTCATTTGAACCGAAAATGGTCTTCCCCCATTCCATTTCAATCCAAGCTCTTTACACATGGCAATTGCCAATCGCTTGCACCAAGTCCCATCCCCGACCCACCCGACCTCGAGGGTGACCCATGCCTCGGCCGCCGGCCACCGAGCCGCCGGAAAACACCATGGCCGAGAGCTCACATGTGAGCCCAACTTGGAATTCTCACCGCCGAGCCGCCCCATCCCCGTGGCCATTGGAGCCGTTCTTCTCTTGCCAAGAGCAGCTCGATCCCAAGCCCTAACTCTCCCCGGGAGGCCCTCCACCCTCTCCTATTTAAACTCCACCCCTCTCGGCCATGAGAGGTGCCGAAAACAAACCTTAAGGAAACTCGCCAAAATTGTTCCGTACTCCTCCCCATACACAGAGCACTTGATCCCCAAGTGAGATCCCCCGCCATTTCTTCTCTCGCGAGCTCAATTTCGCAGTCGAAATTCCACCCAAAACCAGGACACTTCTCCACAAGTGAGCCAATCCCCAAATCGATTGGTTCTACACCTTCACCGTACCAAGAGAAGGTGTCCACCAAGAAAAGCCCCATCTCCAGAGCCACCCAGCCTGCTCCAACCTCCAAGCTTTGTGATCGGGCTTGGTCGAAATCACATCTAGACAATTCACCAGACTAGGAGACTTCATTTGGAGCTTGCTAGGATCCAATCGAAGGTGCAACAACTCTCGGATCGAAGCCACACTTCTCTGAGCAAAGGTATGAGCTGATTCTTCATCCCGAGCTTCTGGAGATTCTCCATTTCAAATGCCTTAATTTCAATGCATGATAACCGTATAGATGTGTTCGTCTCTTCAAGATGAATCCATGGAGCGTAAGAACATGAAAATCCATCGAGTATCGAGTGAGATCTAGTGGATTTAGTGTGGACGGCTCTCGGGTGAGGACGCTCGGGGACGATGAACGGATGCCGTCCATTCAATACAGACGCGGGCGGACGGCTCAGATGGCGTCGGACCAGGAGACGGAGCGATACAGCGGGCCCCGGAAGCGCTGACTCAGATGGCGGCGTCGAATGAGAGCGCGACACGCGGCGTTTCGGAGATGCCGAGGATGAGTTGGCGCCGCGTGGATAAATAGAAAATTAGGGTTTTTTTTGATTTATTTAATTCCCTAAACTTCAAAAATTCATAACTTTGTGTACAAAAATCAGAAAAATAAAATAAAAATACCCTTTTGCTCAGTGAACAGAGGAGAATAATGTGGAAAAGAAATCATTTCATTTCATCAAGTATTTTATTTTTTATAATTTATTTACTCTCTGCATACTTTTAATTCTCCATGCATGTATACAATTCACCATGGCATGAGACCATAGGAGCTTTGAAGCCTCTGAATTTGGGAACATTCCCCGAATTTTCCAAAGTTAGAGGCCATCCCTATGAAGAGTTATTGATTTTTCAAGTTCATGTTACTGTTTTGAGTATTTTAATTCCAATAAATAGCATGTTGTGAAATAAATTCTAGGAAAATTTGATTATGTTCCTTATGACCAGAGAACCCTAGAAAAAAATAGGTTTTGAGTTAGTTCATTTAAAACAACCCTAATTGGCTTAAACACTCAAAATAGGTCTCTAATTTATTAGAGTTAACCATACATCAAATTGACTTGAAATCAATTCTCCACTGACCTTTTGGATCAGAGGAATCCACCATAAAAGTTTGAGGTCAATTGGACTTGGTTAGCCCCACTAATTGGGTTGATTAAGCCACTTAGTCATTTTAAATTTTAAAAATTCATAACTTTTAAAATACCTTTCAAAAATTCACCAAATTGGTTTTGGAGCCTCTCTGATATCAGGGGAACCTAAAAAAATTAAAATTTCAATTTTCTAAAAAGTTGATTATTAATAATATTTTAATATTTTTAATAATTAAAAAATAATAAAAATCACAAAAATAATAAAATTCACCAAAATGTCACATTTTGAATTTTAATCACTTAGGAACAAATCCCATATTTTTCTTAGGTCTATTTAGTAAGATATTAAATTTTAAAGCTCTAGGGTAATTTTAAAATTAAAAAATGTATTTTCTAGCATTTTCACTAAAATAATTATAATAAATCATAGAAAAATCAGAAAATTGTAAAATTTGATTCTCTAATTTCCTTGATATCAGAGAGATTTTTGAAAAATATAAAATTCATTTTTCAACATTTATTTTATTTTTAAATTAATTAACACTCCAAAACTTAAAATAATTATAATAAAAATAATAAAATTCAAAAAATCACCAAATTTGGTCCAAGTGGTCCTCTAGTCATTAGGAATGTCCCCTAATTTTCTTAAGGACAGAAAATTTCCCTTGGTCATGTTATTAAATTTTCATTGAAAATCTCTATTTTCTACCAAAAATAATTACATAAATAAATTAAATACAGAAAAATCAAATTTTCTCCTCTCATGTCTTTATTGACATATGAGTAAAGTCACATAAAAATTTCAAGTTCATTTGAGTTCAATTTAGTGAGTTATGAAATTATTAAGCTTAAAGGGTAAAGTGGTAATTAAAATTTTTAATCCTTAATTAAAACTTTAGGTTTAATAAAAAATTAATAAGTAAAATATTTGATCCTAATCTAATTTGGATGATTGAAATTTAAATAATTAAAGGGTAGAAACCCATTAAGCAATTTAAAATGATTAAACTTTAATTAAATGATTGATTAAATTTGGAAGAATAATAAAATTGGAATTATTAAAATATGGATATTATTAGGAAGAGATTTATTCTTTAATTTAAAAATCCCTAAATTAATTATCTCATTAATATTCAATTCTTAATTAAAATGATAACTCAAATTTAAAATATATTAAAAGGCTTAATCATTAAACTAAAATTAGATTATTAAACTCTTTTAAAAATTTCAATTAAAATTTAAAAAATAAAATTAAATTAAAAATTAAATTAAATTAAGTAAATTAAATTGGATTAAATTAAATTAAATTAAATTAAAATTAAAAGTTGAATTAAATTAAATTAAATTAAATTAAATTAAATTAAATAAACAAATTAAATTAAAATTAAATCAATTAAATTAAATTAAATTAAATAAATAAAACCAAATTAAATTAAGTTAAACCAAATTAAAAATTAAATTAAATGAATTAAAATTCAATTAAATTAAATTAAATTAAATTAAATCAAATTAAATTAAATTAAATCAAATCAAATTAAATTAATTTAACATCAAATCAAACTAAATTGAATTAAATTAAATTAAAATTAAAACTCAATTAAATTAAATTAAATTAAATTAAATTGAATTAAATAACAACACTTAAAACAGAAAGAAATTAAATATAAAGCAACTTGAACACTATTCCAAATTTAAACCCTTTAACTTAAATCAAATCATTTGAATACCAACTTACCCTCAAAATCTTTGGTTATTATAACTCCTAAACAGAACATTAAATGAAATGTTACTTCACTTATAGGATATTCAAATGTCCTAGTTCACTGAGCAAGATAACAATAAATCTTGAATTCTCGGACGATTAATTCATTTGTATAATTAAACCCATTTGGACTTAAAACAATCCTAGAAATATTGAAAAGATGTTTAAGATCCTTCTTAAGCACTTCCTCAATATGATAGGACATTTATAAGAACAATCGAATTTAATTATTCTTTGATGAAGAAAATCGTCTTCAAACAAAAACACAAGAACCTAGACGTCATAGGAAATGACTAGCTATAGGATTAGGAATTTGGTAGAAAACCATAACCCTTACCTTAGCTTTACCTAGGAACTTGCTTAAATATTCTAATTGTGTCTTAAGTGCAGCTTGGATGACTGGAAGACCCTCCGTGTATGCTTTTATTTTATTGCAATTTACTTTCTTACAATTTACATTATTGCAATTTATTTAACTGCATTGCACTTACTTTTCTTGCATGATAAACAACTGTTGCATGAAAACTCACACCTTTAGGATAGCCTCTAAAACTGAAACCAAACTAAGTTAAAAGTCATTGCAAGATAAAATTCACCGCCACAACATTTCAAAATATAAAACAACTCAAAATTTAATCACAAACATAACACAAAACTAAAATTACAATTAAATTAAAACGTCCTGTTGGATGATCGGGAATACCTCGGATGATGTAACCTACGTGTTGCTAACGGGATTTCCCACGGTCTAAATGAAAGTGTGGAACTCATTCAGTTGAGTTTAGCAAATTCATCCGGACTAAGTGAATCCGATAAAAATAATGATGCCGGAAGGATGGAACCGTGGGATCTTAACCGGTGTCGTTATAATCAACTTTAAGATTTGTTTTAATTAAAACGTAAAAAACACTTGGAAATTAAGATCTTCTCTAAACCAAAACACTTTTCTCATCCCTTAATTTATGACTTCCAAAACTAAACCTCTGCAACAACAAAGGAGCTCGGAGCATGGTGGGCAACACAGCCATCGTCATCAGCAAAACCTGAATCTACATCAGCAAAACTTTCCTAGAATTAAATAACAAAACCATAGGACTTCGAGGTAGTTTGCCTAGTGCAACATAAATCCTCAACCTTTTGTTAGGCATTTGCACCGCAAATTAAGCCCTAACCAGTTTTAGGATTCCGAGGTAGTCGTCCGATACGACATAAACCCTCACATCTTCGAGGCTATTTGTATGATTCTATCATATAAATATAAGTCCTAATTAACTAAAATTGGCAAAATCAAAACATTTAAATAAATATTAGGACTTCCCTAAATCCAAGCCAAACAATAGGATAGTCGGGAAATTACCGAAGCTCGCTTCAAGTCTGTGATTTCTCCTACCTTTCTTCCTTTGGATTCCCAAAACAAAATGTTCCAAATTTGATCCATTCCCTATTGAAATTCCAAATTTCAATCCCTTGAAAATCTTAAACTTTGAAATTCTTGAGAGCGTAATTATTGATTATTATCGAGAGTTTTCTTAGGTGATTCCCATAACTTAAGATGTAATTAACTATAGGGGCTTACCCTTATAGGGAATTTTAAAGAACCTGTGTAATATAAACCCCGTTTAATGTTTTCATATTAAGCAGGGGAATTTTGTCGGCTTATAAAATTGGTTCACGTACCAAACAGATGTCACAAATCTTCTAGTTTATTTAATCGAGCCCCACCGTCGAGCAAAGTGTGTCTATCCTTAGGGATAGATACACGGCTTATGGTGCGGTGCTCGTTTATATAAACTATTTGGGATGTGAGATCGGTTTAATCTCATATCTTAAAACCTTCAAATTTAAAATTATTTTCAAAATGAAATACTACTTTTCAAATTATTTATTTTAATTAAATTAAAAATTCGCCGACAGCTTCTGTTAGGCGACCCCCTCTTTTTTAAAACACAACCTAAAAATATGCCGACAGAAATTTTGGTAATTTGATGGGAATTTGTATGGGGATCAATTTGGAATCATTTGATAATTTATTTGAACTTAGGGATGATTTTAATTAAGGGTATGATGAGAAGAATTTGTCATATGGGCTTTAGCATGAAATTTGGGCTTTTAGGAAGGTTTCATGTAAGTGGGCTTTTGGTTTAAAAATAGATTTATGGATGGGAATTTTGTAGAAGTTTGGGCCAAATAATTGTTGGGTTTAGCTCATAGATGTGTCATGAGTGACTTGAAGCAAATTGGGAGTGATTTGGTTTTGAATTGGGTTGAATTTGGGCTTCTTTGGTGAATGGGCCAATATAGGTCAAATTGGGCTAACCTGGGCCAATGTTGGGCTAGGGTTTAAATTGATGTAAAATGAATGTTGGGAAATGTTTATGGGAGTGTTTCAAAGAGGTTTTGGCTTTGGTTGGGCTTTGATTTTGGGGTTTGGGCTTATTCGGGTTAGGTTTGGGTTTAGGTCAAAATTGGGCTTATTGGTTTTGGGTTGAATTTAAGTGGGGTTTGGGTCTAAATGTTGGGCAAATCATGTTAGTGTTTTGTTTGTAGGGATGTTGAGGAAGGTTTAGAAAAGATTTGGGGTTAATTGGAGTTGAATTGGGTGAGTTTGGGTTAGGTTTGAGTCATGGGTCCAGATTGGGCCTTAAGGCCAAAAGTGGAATTGGATCCAAATGTCAATCAAATTGAACTTGGATTTGGTCTAGATTGGTTTTGGAAATGTTGAATTGAAGTTTAGAATTGAATTGGACCAGAATTTGGGTCAATTGGGTAGGTTTGGTTTGACATTGGGTTCACTTTGGGTTAAAATGGGTCAAATTGGGGGTTTTGACAAAAGTAGGGTAAATTGACAAAATTGGCCCATGGTGTAGTTGAACAAAATGAAATTGGGAATATTTGGGATTTTATGGAATTTTCTAGGAATTTTCTGATATTTTGGATTTTTGGGTCAAGAGGGGTATTTTGGGTATTTGGAGGATATTGGGAGGTATTTTTGGAATTTTTGGTATTTTTGGGTATGGATGATCAATTTGAGTAATGTGGGAATTTTTGGGATTGATTTTGAGGAATTTTTGGTAATTTAGGTGATTTTGGAGGATTTCAAGGGTTTTGTGTAGGCTAGGCGGGTATGGGGTCCTGGGGGTCAAAAATTGAAAATTTGGGAAATTGAAGATTGGGTAAATGTAAGTGGAATAAAATCATCTTGGTTTAGCCATGAAGCCATATCAAGCCCACATGAGCCATGAAGGGACTCATTTGAGGCATCCACTATGTTGTTCCTAACCTCTTAGCCAAGGGCTTAGGGGTTAAGGACCATCCATGCGAGTCGGCTTCATGAGTCGGGAGATCAAGTTGGGTATGGGTGTGGTTTTAGGAGGTGTGTGAAAGTGTAGTGTGTAGGTGTAGTGTGTGTGTAAGTCAGTCCTTCACTGCACCAGTGCCACCTGTGGCAGTCCTAAGGCCAAAGAGTCCTATAGGAACTCATCCTTTAAACTTCCACATTTGATTTCAACCCTCTAGGTGATTAGGGGTCTACAATCAAGTTTGTGGAGTTTGCAGGGAGTTAGGAAGTGGTTTGAATTTCTAAAAGGTGGGTCCCAATTCTAATCCTCTAAGATAGTCAAAGGAAAAGCCTAAGGCTAGATCCTAAGTACTAAAGGGAAGAAGAGAAGACCTCATCAAAAATGAGGTCAACAAATGGACCCCCAATAGGTGTGGTGTGCTAACCAAGCACACCGCACGTATTGGCGTTGACCGAAAAGATCAACAAAACCAACACAGATGTCCAAGTGACAAACTTAGGACGAAGTAGAAGAATTTCCGCTGGGGAGTGTCAAGTATATCTCTGAGACTGGAGATTCCTGAACTCTCGCTGGGGAAAGGAAAAGGAGGTGAATCCCAAATCACATGACATGGGGGAATTTCAATTTAGATTTTATTTTGTTTCAGTTTAAGTTTTGATGTGTGAGCTTAGATTTCAATTTGGAGTTTTAATTTAGATTGAAGTTTTGTCAAACTTAATTTGAAGGGATTTAAACTTGAAATGAAAATTGGAATTTTGTGGTTTTAAATGTAACATCTTCAACCTCAAAAGAAAATTGAATTGATCGGATTGAATCATTACAATGAGGAGAGATCTCAGAGCAATGCGGTATTGGATGTAAAATCCTTAACCTCAAGAGTTTGATTTTGATGTACTTCATCGCAATAGGGAAAGAATCCCAAAGTAATGCAGTTTCAGATGTAAAATCCTCAACCCCAAGAATTTGGTTTTTTGATGTATTTCATTGCGATAAGGAAAGGATCCTAAAGCAATGCAGTCTCGGATGTAAAATCCTCAACCCCAAGAATTTGAATTTGATGTATTTCATTGCGATAGGGAAAGAATCCTAAAGCAATGCAGTTTCGGATGTAAAATCCTCAACTCCAAAATTTTGAATTTGATGTATTTCATTGCGATAAGGAAAGGATCCTAAAGCAATGTAGTCTCTGATGTAAAATCCTCAACACCAAGAATTTGAATTTGATGTATTTCATTGCGATAAGGAAAGGATCCTAAAGCAATGCAATCTCGGATGTAAAATCCTCAACCCCAAGAATTTGAATTTAATGTATTTCATTGCGATAGGGAAAGAATCCTAAAGCAATGCAGTTTCGGATGTAAAATCCTCAACTACAAAAGTTTGAATTTGATGTATTTCATTGCGATAAGGAAAGGATCTTAAAGCAATGCAGTCTTGGATGTAAAATCCTCAACCCTAAGAATTTGAATTTGAAGTATTTCATTGTGATAGGGAAAGAATCCTAAAGCAATGCAGTTTCGGATGTAAAATCCTCAACTCCAAAAGTTTGAATTTGATGTATTTCATTGTGATAAGGAAAGGATCCTAAAGCAATGCAGTCTCGGATGTAAAATCCTCAACCCCAAGAATTTGAATTTGATGTATTTCATTGCGATAAAGAAAGGATCCTAAAGCAATGCAGTCTCGGATGTAAAATCCTCAACCCCAAGAATTTGAATTTGATGTATTTCATTGCGATAGGGAAAGAATCCTAAAGCAATGCAGTTTCGGATGTAAAATCCTCAACTCCAAAAGTTTGAATTTGAATAGTCATTGACTTTGCAAAGATTTATAGTGTTGATTTGAAAAGTGTGGAATTTTGGTGTTTCGAGAATTTCATGAAAGTTGTAAAAGACTTTCATGGAAGGAAATAGATTAGGAGGGAATATGTAGATGCTACATATCCCATTCAAAAGAGTTGATCGGAAGTTGCTGGTTTGGATTGGATATAATCCCTCACCATCAGATTCGATTCGTGTCAATGGAATCAACCGTTTCCATCCCAGACAAGGGAGAGAATAGAACGGATTGGATTTCAGATTTGGAAGGTTGAGTTTGAATTGATTGAGGTTTGATTTGAAATTTGGAAGGTTTGAATTTGAAATTTGATTGAGATTTGATTTGAAATTTGGAAAGATCGAATTTGAAATTGATTGAAAATTTGATTTGAAATCAGGAAAGATTGAATTTGAATTTGATTGAAAATTTGATTTGAAATTTGTGTTCATTTTGTTTGTCCTTTAACGATTCAAATTTTATTTTATCGTGAATTTGGAGTTCATCATTTTTTATTTAGATTTTTAAGGAAAGTTTTCTTTTATTCTTTTTTTTATTTCTTTTTTGTTCTTTATTCGAAGTTCATTTAACTTTAATGGCGTTTCCCAAATTAATTTGCACAAAAGAGGTGAAGGCCAAAATGTGACATGGTCACTTTCATTCCAATCATGCTGAAGATACATCATACGACTCGATCTGGAATACATCTCATAAAATCCATGTAGACTCAAAACGGACTATGTATGATCCTTGTCGATCCATCCAAAAAAGGTATCTGTCAGAAATCCATGTCTGAATAGTGAGGTACATGGTCAATAACATCACCTTCCAAGCCATCCTTGGCAAGAATGCCGTATGGATGTACGTTGGAGGTGTGATATTTTCCATGCAACTCACAGCTCATAAGGCCGGAGGCTCTCTAGCTCCGGATCTGGCTGGAAGTGGTAAGGTGTCTTCCTGTCGTCCATCCTTCGAAAGTAACCGAGATCCGCTTCACCGGTACTCCCGGTATGCAATGTTTAGCGACATCCGCTCCGTTGCCCTTCGCATCATGACGGAACCTACCGGTAATGGTATCTTCACCGGCCCTCGGAACTCACACCGGGCCTCGCTATCCGGAGGTCGCATCCGAACATGATGTTACACTCGTTCAAGAAAGAAACCGTGCGTAAAGGTCCGACAAAGTCGTGGTGATCTATGTGCGGGGTATGCAGATCACCCCGCTTTTAAATGTTAATAATGCAGCTGTTGGGTATGCAATCTGCTGGCAATACCCTCCATGTTATCAATCTTTTTACCATTCTCTTGATGACTAATGGCATTGGATCCACTTGGCCATGACGGAGTATCCCTAATGGGTTCCCCTTCCTGTCTTCTGCGAAGTTGTAGCAGCAACCGCATTGTATCGTAATTCTACCTTTCCCTGGCATCCATCTCCGGGGTTCTGAGTAAGTGTTTTCTCTTAGGCGGCCCGCTCGGCCCATTCTTTTCAAATCCCGGATGCAGTCCACGATTTGTTGTTGTTCGTATTCTGAGAACACGTCTGTATGTAGCTCGAGGCCTTCTAGTATATTGATCCTTCTGCCTCTGATTCTTTCGAAAAATTCAAAAGTTTTCTTTTCGACATTCTGCATTCTCTCCAGCTCGTATTCCAGAATAATCTGCAAATGGCGGGGCCTGGTGACGTATTGTGGGATATACGGCTCAATCCCTTCACGTTCTCCTGCATACCTCGGCTCCTCGGGGATGATGTCCGTCGGGACATCCTCCGGGGTTGCTTTTGCAACAAGGTTATGCATTACTGGTGGTTCTATCTGGTGGCGTGGTAGCCTTCTTTCTTCCAATCTTCGTGAGATTTCCCTGGTCCCTTCTGTTATCCTAGGAGCTGGCCTCCTTTCTTCCCCGTACCCGGTTAATCGGCGTCCTCGAAGTATATGTATCGGCAGAAGCAATCGCCTCGTCGCGCCGGTCCGCCGCTAGTTTGGTTAACATCTTGCGGATACGGTGATTTTTATTTCTTCGCCGAGTTGCCGTCGAGTAGCCCTTCGTACTTCCCGAGTTTCGTGGGCGCGGCGCCGACAAGCCCGCCCTCCGTTGTAGCGACTACGTACTCGATTTTCTTGTCTTCTTCGGTGTTTGTTTTCCTTTTCTTCGTCGTCGGATTGGTGGCTTGGGCCACCCACTTTCATTACTGTCTGACCGGGCAGTTCCTCTCGGTCAACTGGGACGCAATCACTTTCTTCATTCTGTAGGCCTGCTGGTGTGAAGTTCGAGTCAATCTCGATTATTGCTCCATCTTTCACCCTCTTTTCGTCGAGTGCAAGGCTTACGCCATTTCTAAAGTTCAGGACCAACCGCCCGTTGGACATTTCCCTGTGAAAAGACAAGGAAAAGGATCAGGGGCTGTACTAAGAACAAGAACATTAAGAAAATGTTTATTAAAGACAGTTTTTTTTATTAGTTTTTGTATTTTTAAATTCACAGGAATGAAGTGGGATAAGATCAGGAAAGAGATTTTGATATGAAAAAGAAAACAAGGAAAACTTTATTATCATGATTTTATTTATTTTAGCACATTTTTATTATTTTTGGGTTCGAACCCAATCATAAGTAACTACTTCGCCCGTGCTTCTAGGGATGAAGAATTCATTCCTTAAAAACATCAGGTAGCGTAATACTTTTTCAAGTATCGTCCATTGATCGGAAGCATATGTCGTTCTCCTTGGCAGTTCACTAGCTGGTAGGAGCCTCCTGAGTAGACTGCCTCAACCACAAACGGTCCTTCCCAAGTGGGTTCAAATTTTCCTCCTATCTTGCGGTGTGCAAGGATAGGTCTCTTGAGAACGAGAACTAAGTCACCAACTTTGAAAGTTCTCGGGCGGACCAGCTTGTCATGGGCTTCGAACCATCTTAGCTTGGTATAGTTCTAAATTCGTCGCGCCGCAAGTCTTTTCCTTCCAGTGCTTTCCAATTCTTCTAGTCGTAGTTTGGCATTATCTTCTCGTCGTGATTTTGTTTGCAATCGCAATTCCGAGTGAAGAAAGCCGGACCTCTAAAGGTAACACCGCCTCGGACCCATACACCGCGAGCATAAGGTGTAGCTTGAGTAGGAGTTCGAAGGTTGTCCGGTAGGCCCATAAGGCTTCTAACAACTTCTCGTGCCAATTTCTTCTTATTATCGTCCAAAGTTTTCTTTAAAATTTGAACGAAAGTTTTATTAAAAGCCTCGACCAGTGCCGTTTGCTCTTGGGTAGTAAATTATGGAATATCGCCAGTCGATTCCGTGTCTCCTGACAAAATTGTTGATTTGTGTGCTTCTGAATGCTGGCCCATTATCTGAGATGATCCTGAGCGGCACTCCGAAACGGTAGACAACTTGGTTTTTGAAAAACCGTAGCACGTGGTGTGCTTTCACTTCTCCGAGTGGAACCGCCTCCGCCCACTGGAAAAGTAATCCGTAGCCGCAAGAATGAAGCGATGTCCTTTCGAAGATGGTGGTTCTATTGGACCCACTATATCCGTGCCCCAACATTCAAATGGCCACGATGCAATTGTCTGGATGTAAGACATTTGGAGGTTGGTGTAGAACCACTCCGTGCACTCGGGATTGGTGACGGCTCTCGGCGATTTTTATGCGATCGGTCATCATCGAGGGCCGAGTAGTATCCTAGTCTTTTAATTTTCATTTTCATCTCCGTACCCGATCGGTGAGCGCCACGAGTCCCGAATGCACCTCTTTAACAATTTCACGGCCTCGTACCCGCTTAGGCACCTTAGCCACATTTGATCAAAAGACCTTCGTATAACGTGTTGTTTATTAATGCGTAAGACGGAGTTCTTCTCTTGATCCGATGGGCTAGCGACCTATCGTCCGGTAGTTTTCCTATTTGCAGTGTAGTTCTATCAATGGCCGTCGCCAATCTTCCGTGTTTTCTTCGTCACCGTTGCAACCGATCCTTTTTCTTTTCTCGATTTGTGTATTGTGTCTATGTCGAGCTGTGATAGGACCTGACGTCCGTGAACTGACACTTCCACTGATTCATCCTGCAAACAGGCAAATTCTTTTGCGAGGCGAGCTAACGCATCTGCTAAAGCGTTTTCTTTTCTGGGAATTTTATAGATTGTCACATTCGGAATTTGTTCCAACAACTGTTTGAAATACTGGAAGTATTGCTCGAGTCTTGGTTTTAAAATTCCGTAATGTCCGGCGATCCGTTGAATGATTAACTGCGAATCCCCATAGATGTTGATGTCCGTTATCCCCATTCGAATAGTTAATTCCAGCTCCCGTTATGAGGGCTTCGTATTCTGCTTCGTTGTTTGTACACGGTTGTGTCAAGTGGTAGGAGTATCTTAACATCCCCCGCTCCGGTGTTATAAAGATTAATCCGATCCCTGCCTTACCGGGCACTATCACTTGCGATTCTTCGTCTTTATGTGCTGAAGATGCTCTGTCGAAACATAATTCCCAACGTCGATCATCAGGGTCTTCTAGGCTCATTATTTGTTCATCTGGCAAGTCATCATTGAGAGGAGATTCACGCCGCAAAGGGTGTGCTCGCGAGGAAGTCTCGCTAGGACTTGTCCCTTTATGGCACGAAGAGGCACGAAAGTTATATCGAATTGCAATAATATCATCGACCATCTGGCGAGTTTGCCGGAAAGCGTTGGACGGGTCATCAAGTATTGCAATGGATTAAATTTCGAGATTAGGTTGACCTTATGAGAAAGCATGTAGTGCCTGAGTTTTTGAGAGGCGAAGATCAGGGCCAAACAATGCTTTTCAATTGCGGGATACCTTATTTCCGTCGGAAGTAAACGACAGCTTAGGTAGTAAAGAGTATTTTCTTTACCCTCATCATTGACCTGGCCAACAGGGCTCCGAGAGAGTCGTCTAAAGCCGCGGTATAAAATATCGCTGGTCTACCCGAGACTGGGGCTGCTAAGACAGGAGGTGTCATTAAATATTGTTTAATGTCCTCAAAGGCCTCCTGGCATTTCTCTTCCCAAATAAATTTAGCATCCTTTTTAACTAGTGCCGACAAAGGCTGACACCTACCTGACAAGTTTGAGATAAAGCGTCGAAGATATGCCAGCTTCCCTTGAAAAGATCGTAGTTGCTTTAAGGTTTCGGGAGGCGGCATTTCTAAGATAGCTTTAATCTTTTCCGGGTCAATTTCAATTCCATGATGTCGGACAACGAATCCTAAGAATTTCCCGGAGGTGACGCCGAAGGCGCATTTTAAGGGATTCATCTTAAGGTTAAATTGTCTTAATCATTCGAAAACAATTCTCAAATCATACAGGTGATTTTCCTTTACTTTGCTTTTGATGACCACATCTTCCACGTAGCATTCGACTTGATTGTGGATGAGATCATCAAAAATTCTTGTCATCGCCCTCTGGTATGTTGCTCCTACGTTCTTCAGTCCGAATGGCATCACTGTGTAGCAATATACTTCAATCGGCGTTCTGAATGCTGTAAGCTTTTCATCTTCTAGAGCCATTTTTATCTGGTTGTATCCTGAAGATCCATCCATGAATGAGAATATCTCATGTGTCGAAGCGATGTCGATCATTAGTTCTGGGATCGGTAGAGGAATTCATCCTTTGGACATGCCTTGTTTAAATCTCCGAAATCCACGCAAATTCCGATCCGACCATTCTTCTTTCGATCGGCACCACATCAGCTAACCAAGTCAGGTATTGTTCTTCACGGATAAATTTAACATCTATTAGCTTTTTAACTTCAGCTATGACTTGTTGTTCGATTTCTAGACGCATTCTTCTGGGACCTTGTCTGACTGGAACAGAGGTAGGATCCACTCCTAGCTTATGGACTGCGACCTCTGGAGCTAATCCTGGCATCTCATCGTAGCTCCAAGCAAAACAGTCTTTAAATTCCATTAATAACTTGATTATTTCTTCGGAGACTTCTTTATTGAGTAAGGAGCTAACAAAGGTAGGT
Organism: Papilionanthe hookeriana x Papilionanthe teres; assembly: GCA_022702705.1. Classification (NCBI taxonomy): domain Eukaryota; kingdom Viridiplantae; phylum Streptophyta; class Magnoliopsida; order Asparagales; family Orchidaceae; genus Papilionanthe; species Papilionanthe hookeriana x Papilionanthe teres. The sequence goes on from CM040424.1 coordinate 155,521,420, forward strand.
CTAGGCTCTTCTCTAGTACCTAAGTTAACTTCCGTTAACTCATCTATCAGTAGATTTAATCTCTTCTTCAAATTCTGGTGGAGCGTCTCCAATTTGTAAATCTTCAAATTCTTCTGTAGTTTCCATGCAGTTTTCATTAGACTCGCAAGTGACAACCAAGCAAAATTTAGTATCGTCAACTGATCCTACTATGCCGAATCCGAGACCATGCTTTGAATTGGGTGGATGACCGGAGTTATTCCATAATTTTTCAAAATGTTGTGATTGACCTTTTGTCCATTGTCGAGGTAAGAAACCACGCCGAATTAAATTTTGAACACAGGGAGAGTACCACTCAAAAGGTAATTCCATTAATTCGATGAAGTGACATCTTCAAATTGTACATTATTTTCGGCTTTGGAGGAAGGAGCACCACGGTAGAATTTGATTGGCTTTGCACCGCCGCTATGTACCTCTTTGACCACCATACCCTCGATCTTATTAGAATGGATCGGGGTCGTGGTCATAGTACGTACATAGTGGTTAATCTTCTCGTACATTGATTTATATTCTTCATTCTTTTCATCTTCGAGAGAGATCTTGAATTGCGGCTTCTTCCGACTTATTGTCATTGCTTCCTGCTTGATCTCTTTTTCTTCTTTAGAACTGTCTTCCCAACCAACATTGATGGCTGGTTTCCTCTGTCCAATTGTCCTAACGTCTCTGCGACGACCTCGTCCCCGGCCTCGACCTCGGATGCGAGTTGTGGAGAAACCTTCACCATCTCGCCGTAAGGAAGTGGTGAGTGACTGTTGGACTAGAACTTCAGGTTCTTCGTTGTCCCGAATTTTCTTTGCTTCATTCGTTATGGTATCTCTGGAGAAGATTGTTCTCTTCGGAGGTGCATAATATGCTGCATCTTCATGGATTCCAATTTCATATACGGAGAATGGCTGTAAGTCACCTTTGATGCATCGTTCCCCTCCATCGTAGTATTTGATGCACTCGATGTAGAGATGATGGTACCATCCTGTTTTCATGTATCCATGGTCGGTCCAAGAGAGCGTTGAATGACGTTTCGAATCAATTATGTGAAATTTTGCGGTTGTCTTTGCTAAGTCACCGGTCTTCATTAGTAGTGTTATCGATCCGAGGGCTCTTTCTCCTTTCTGGTTGAATCCTCTTAATAACATTTTGTCCGCTTCGAGCTCGCAAGCATCAATTTCCAAATATGCTAGTGTTCGAAGACTCATTATATTGATTGATGCTCCTGGATCCACCAATACTCGGAGAGTGTAAACTTCCCAATTGTAAATGAAATGTACAACGGTCGAGCTGTGATCTCGCGTCCCAAGTAGTAGGTTATTGTCCGTGAAGGTAACGCCTCGTTGTTCCTTTAACGAGCAAACCTCATCTAAGGAATCTCCGGCCATTCGAGCTAAGCAAATTTCTAGATCAAGTAAGGCCTCGATCGCAGCTTCTCTCATCTCCTTCGATAAGATGAGGGCGTCTTAGATGCTCGCTTGGCCGGTAGTTTCCTAAGATGGGCTAGCACGTTGTAGTCCACTTTATTTTCATGTGTCTCGGCTTCTTCCCGAATGGGTATTTCTTCCGTCGGGGTTGGTTCTTCTTGAACAACCACCGCTTTCCTTTGTCCTTTGGACCCATTCACGGAGGTAGAACTCTTCCACTTCTTAAGTTAACCTCTCGTAATTTCTTCCGACTCTAGTGTCGAGCTTGCCGGTGTTTCTTCCGAATCGGAATGACAGGTTCTTCCGGATTAGCTTCAGAGTCTGAAGGCTCTAACTCTATTGTGACTGGAGCTCCTCGAAACTCGTAGATAGATTCTTTGCTCGTTGAACTCTTGTAGCCTCCTTGATGGATGTCTTCTTTGTCATTGCGATCGTCGAGATTGTGTATGATTTGAAAATTGTCATTGGTATCGAATTCGATGTCCGGATTGTCGCTAGTTACGTAATCGTTAGAAACAGTCAAAACGTAGCCAACGCCATAACCCTTATCATTATAAGATCCCACCGGAGTGAGCAGATAATCATACAGAGTCAGAGGTTCGAGGGATTTCTCCCCCGAATCCGAAACAACTATCCTAGGATAAGCAGCCCCTAGTCTAGCCTTAGGAGCCTCGGTCTTTTCTTCTTCGTTGATTTTCTTCTTCTCTTCAATCGTCTCCTGTTGAGGTGGTTCTTCTATTGCAAGTGATAGTGCCGACTCGACGGGTTTCGAACTCCGAATCGAAGCTCGCACGTAGCGGTTCTGGATGCTATCTAAAATCTTTTTTGAAGACCTTGTCCAAGCGGTAGTCCATCCATCATCAGTCGCATAGGGATTTATCGGAACAATGAGATCAGTCGAGACAACATTGACGGAAGAGGAATTTTCTGATTAAAATGGAGAGAGGAATTTTCCCCAGAGGAGTCGCCAGAAATTGTACGGCTTATTTTTAGGTTGTGTTGTATTTTGAAAAGGGGTCGCCTACAGAAATTGTCGGCGAGTTTTTTAATTTAATTTAAATAAATAATTTGAAAAGTAGTATTTGATTTTGAAAATTTTAAGATATTAAATCAAACTGATCTCACATCCCGAATAGTTTATATAAACGAGCACCGCATCATAAACTGTGTATTTATATCGAAGAGTAGACACACTGTTTGGTGATGGGGCTCGATTTAAATAAACTAGAAGATTTGTGACATCCGTTTGGTCTGCGAACCAATTTTATAAGCCGACAAATTCCCCGCTTAATATGAAAGCATTAAACAGGGTTTATATTACTCGGGTTCTTTAAAATTCTCTATAAGGGCAAGCCCCTATAGTTAATTACATCTTAAGTGACGGGAATCATCTAAGAAAACTCTCGATAATAATCAGTAATTCTGCTCTCAAGAATTTCAAAGTTTAAGGTTTTCAAGGGATTGAATTTTGGAATTTCAATAGGGAATGGATCAAATTTGGAACATTTTGTTTTGGGAATTCAAAAGAAGAAAGGTAGGAGAAATCACAGATTCGAAGCGAACTTCCGTAATTCCCCGACCATCCTATTGTTTGGCTTGGATTTAGGAAAGTCCTAATATTTATTTAATGTTTTGATCTTGCCAATTTTAATTAATTATGACTTATATTTTTATGTTAGAATCACACAAATAGCCTCGAAGATGTGAGGGTTTATATCGTATCGGACGACTACCTCGGAGTCCTAAGACAGGTTAGGGCTTAATTTGCTATGCAAATGCCTAACGAAGAGTTGAGGATTTATGTTGCACTAGTGCAAACTACCTCGAAATCCTATGGCTTCGTTATTTAATTCTAGGAAAGTTTTGCCGAAGTAGACTCAGGTTTTGCTGATGACGATGGCCGTGCTGCCCACTGCGCTCCAAGCTCCTTGTTGTTGCAGAGGTTTAGTTATAGAAGTCATAAATCAGGAGATGAGAAAAGTGTTTTGGTTTAGAGAAAATCTTAATTTCCAAGTGTTTTTATGTTTTAATTAAAACAAATCTTAAAGTTGATTATAACAACACCGGTTAAGATCCCACTGGTTCCATCCTTCCGCATCGTTATTTTTATCGGATTCACTTAGTCCGGATGAATTTGCTAAACTCAACCGAATGAGTTCCACACTTTCATTTAGACAAGTGGGAAATCCAGCTTAGCAACACGTAGGTTACATCATCCGAGGTATTCCCGATCATCCAACAGGACATTTTAATTTAGTTGTAATTGCAGCTTTGTGTTCGTTTGTGATTAAATTTTGAGTTGTTTTATATTTTGAAATGTTGTGGCGGTGAATTTTATCTTGTAATGATTTTTAATTTAGTTTTGGTTTCAGCTTTAGGGGCTATCCTAAAGGTGTGGGTTTTCATGTAACAAGTTGTTTATCATGCAAAAAAGTAAGTGCGATGCGATTAAATAAATTGCAATAAGGTAAATCGCAATAAAATAAAAGCTTACCTCGGAGGGTCTTCCCGTCATCCCAAGCCGCACATAAAACACAATTAGAATATTTAAGCAAGTTCCTAGGTAAAGCTAAGGGAAGGGTTATGGTTTTCTACCAAGTTCCTAATCCTATAGCTAGATCATTTCCTATGACGTCTAAGTTCTCGTGTTTTGGTTTGAGGACGATTTTCTTCATCAAAGAATAATTAAGTTCAATTGTTCTTGTAAGTATACTATCATATCGAGAAAGTGCTTCGAGAAGAATCTTAAACATCTTTTCAATATTGCTAGAATTGTTTTAAGTCCAAATGAATTTAATTATACAAATGAATTAATCGTCCGAGAATTCAAGTTTTGTTATCTTGCTCACTGAACTAGGATATTTGAATATCCTATAAGTGAAGTAACATTTCATTTAATGTTCTATTTAGGAGTTATGATAACCAAAGTTTTCGAGGGCAGTATTGGTGTTCAAGTGGTTTCGTGATTTGGTTTAATTTCGCTATCTCGATTTAAATTTTGAATAGTGTTCAAGTTGCTTTATATTTAATTTCTTTATGTCTTAGGTGATGTTATTTAATTCAATTTAATTTAACTTTAATTTAATTTAATTTGGTTTAGTTTTAATTTTAATTTAATTTTGATTTTTAATTTTAATTTTAATTTTAATTTTAATTTTATTTGATTTTATTTTATTTTAATTTAATTTAATTTAATATGTTTTAATTTAATTTAATTTAATTCAATTTAATTATTTATTTCTTTTTAATTTTATTTAATTTAATTTAATTTAATTTATTTGATTTAATTTAATTTAATTTATTTAATTTGTTTGATTTAATTCAATTTAATCTTTAACTTAATTTTAATTTTAATTTTAATTTAATTGAAAATTTAAAAAGAGTTTAATAATTTGACTTTAATTTGATTTTAATGATTAGGTCCTTTAACATTTTAAAACTTAAATTTGAATTATTATTTTAATTGGGAATTAAATATTATTGAGATGATTAATTTAGGGATTTTTAAATTAAAGAATAAATCTCTTCCTAATAATATCACTATTTAATAATTCCAATTTTATTATTCTTCCAAGTTTAATCAATTATTTAATTAAGGTTTATTTTAATCATTTTAAATTGTTTAGTAGGTTTCTACCCTTTAATTATTTAAATTTCAATCATCCAAATCAAATTAAGATCAAATATTTTACTTGTTAATTTTATTAAACCTAAAGTTTTATTTAAAGGTTAAAATTTTAATTACCATTTTGCCCTTCAAGCTTAATAATTTCATAACTCACTAAATTGAGCTTAAATGAACTTGAAATTTTTATGTGACTTCACTCATATGTCAATAAAGACATGAGAGGAGAAAATGTGATTTTCCTGTATTTAATTTATTAATGTAATTATTTTTGGTGGAAAATAGGAATTTCCAAGGAAAATTTAATAATATGATCAAGGGAAAGTTTCTATCCTTAAGAAAATTATGAGACATTCCTAATGACCAGAGGACCACTTGGACCAATTTTGGTGATTTTTTAAATTATATTATTTTTATTATAATTATTTTATGTTTTGGAGTATTAATTAATTTAAAAATAAAATAAAGGTTGAAAAATAAAATTTATATTTTTCAAAAATCTATCTGATATCAAGGAAATCAAAGAATCAATTTTTGCAATTTTCTGATTTTTCTTTGATTTATTATGATCATTTTAGTGAAAATGCTAGAAAATACATTTTTTAATTTTAAAATTACCCTAGGGCTTTAAAATTTAATATCTCATTAAATAGACCTAAGAAAAATATGGGATTTGTTCCTAAGTGATTAAAATTCAAAATGTGACATTTTGGTGAATTTTATTATTTTTATAATTTTTATTATTTTTTAATTATTAAAATATTAAAATAATGCAAAAAATTAAATTTTTTAGAAAATTGAAATTTTAATTTCCTTAAATTCCCTGATATCGAAAAGGCTCCAAAACCAATTTGGTGAATTTTTGAAAGGTATTTGGAAAGTTAAGAATTTTTAAAGTTTAAAATGGCTAAATGGCTTAATCAACCCATTTAGTAAGGCTAACCAAGTCCAATCGACTTCAAATTTTATGGTGGGTTCCTCTGATCCTAAAGGTTAGTGGAGAATTGATTTCAAGTCAATTTGATGTATGGTTAGCTCTAATTAATTAAAGAGCTATTTTGGGTGTTTAAGCCAATTAGGATTATTTTAAATGAACTAATTCAAAACCTATTTTTCCTAGGGTCCTCTGGTCATAAGAGACATCACCAAATTTTCCTAGAATTTATTTCACAACATGCTAATTATTAGATTTAAAATACTCAAAACAACAACATGAATTTGAAAAATCAATAACTTCTCATAGGATGGCCTCCGACTTTGGAAAATTCGAGGAATGTTCCCAAAATCGGAGGCTTCAAAAGCCCTATGGTCTCATGCCATGGTGAATTTCCTATATGCATGGAGAATTAAAACAATGCGAAGGAAATAAATCATTAAAAATAAAATACTTGATGAAATTAAATGATTTCTTTTCCACATTATTCTCCTCTGTTCACTGAGCAAGAGGGTATTTTTATTTTATTTTTCTACACAAAGTTATGGATTTTTGAAGTTTAGGGAATTAAATAAATAGAAAAATACCCTAATTTTCTATTTATCCACGCGGCGCCGCGTCAACCTCGGCAGCTCCAAAACGCCGCGTGGCGCTCTCCGATTCGACGCCGCCATCTGACTCAGCGCTCCGGGGGCCCGCTGTGTCGTTCCATCTCCTGATCCGGCGCGATCCTGGCCGTCCGTCCGCGCGTGTATTAAATGAACGACATCCGTTCATCGTCACCAGGCGTCCTTATCCGAGAGCCGTCCATCTTCTAGGCCTAAGATCTCACTCGATACTTGACCAAATTTAACGCTCTTATGCTCTATGGATTCGTCTCGAGAAGACGAACACATCCATACGGTTTATGTGGCATGAAATTGACTCAGTGAAAATGGAGAATGTTCATAAGCTTGGGAAGAAGAGTGAGGCCATACCTTTGCTCGCAGAAGTGTGGCTTCGATCCGAGGGTTGTTTCACCTTCGATCGGATCCCGCAGAAGCTCCGCATGAAGTCTCCCGGTCCGGTGAAATGCCTAGCTATGAAAGTGACCACAGCCGATCACAAAGCTTGGAGGCCGGAGCAACCGGGGTGGCCCTGGAGATAGGTCTTTCGAGTGGGAAACTTCTCCTCTTGGTCCAGCGAAGGTGTAGGACCGACCGACTTGAGGATTGGCTCACCGTGGCAAAGTGTCCCGGTTTTGGGTGAAATTTCAGCTGAGAAATTGGATTCTGTTAGTGGGGATTAGGGCAAATCGACACTCTGGGATCAACTCGCTCTAAGGATGGAGAAGGTTTTGGAACAATTTTGCGTAGTTTCGGCAAGGTTTGTGCAACTCTCCTCTCATGGCCGCGAGGGGGTCGGGTTTGAATAGAGGTGGCCTGGAGAGCCTCGCGGGGATGGCCAAGGGCTGGGATCAACTGCTCTAGTCATGGGAAGAACAACCATGGTGGCCATTGGGCATGGGGTAGCTCAGGAAGGTGGAATTCCAAAGTTGGCTCACATGTGAGCTCTCGGGTGTGATGTTTTCCGGCGACCCAGGCGGCTGGCCGGCATGCATGGGTCACCCTCAGGGTCAGTGAGGTCAGAGCTTGATTCCTGTGAGTTCAATTGATGGTTTCCATGTGTAAAGGTGGTGAATTGAAATGGAATGGGAAAAAGTTAATCATGTATAAGTCATTAATATTTTTAAGAGTAAATGTGACAAACCTACCTCGCACATAGACTCATCCATGGTTAATTCCATGAAGATTGGCATAAAACTCCTTCACAACCGGGACAACTATGGCAGTAGTAGTATAAAATAGTACAGCTCAATGTCTCTGAATAATGATTTCATCAATTCTAGTAGTAGGAGAATTCGTACCTCAATTCACAAAGCCTCGCTCTTTAATCAACCTCATCTTTGAGATATTCTTGTTGAATAGACGTTGCGCTTCAAAACTGTCAAACTTTCTACGATTGAAAACTTGAAATCTTGAAGTTTCTATCGAATCAGAATCTATTTGGATGAGATTTGGGATCTTCCTCTTCCTTCTCCTGGTAGTTCATGCATATAGGGGCGGTTTTTGGGAGTTCAAGTGGAAGAATTAGCGTCTAAAATTGCCAAAACTCAAATTTAAAGACAAGAAACTGTTTTATGAACAGCGACGTGGTCCGACTCTGATAACAACTATAGGCATATTTTTAGGTTGTGTGTTTTATTTTGAAAAGGGGTCGCCTAACAGAAATTGTCGGCGAATTTTAGATTTTAAATTTGATTTAAATATATATATATATATAATTTAGAAAGTAGTATTTGATTTTGAAAATAATTTTAAGTTTGAAAATTTTAAGATATGAAATCGAACTGATTTCACATCCCAAATAGTTTATATAAACGAGCACTGCACCACAAACCGTGTATCTATCCCTAAGGATAGACACACTGCTTGATGGTGGGGCTCGATTAAATAAACTAAAAGATTTGTGACATCCGTTTGGTCCGCGAACCAATTTTATAAGCCGACAAGTTCCCCCGCTTAATACAAAGGAATTAAGCGAGGTTTATATTACTCGGGTTCTTAAAATTCCCTATAAGGGCAAGCCCCTATAGTTAATTACATCTTAAGTGACGGGAATCACCTAAGAAAACTCTCGATAATAATCAATAGTTCTGCTCTCAAAAATTTCAAAGTTTAAGTTTTTGAAATGATTGAATTTTGGAATTTCAATAGGGAATGGATCAAATTTGGAACATTTTGTTTTGGGAATTCAAAGGAAGAAGAATAGGAGAAATTACGGATTCGAAGCGAACTTCGGTAATTTCCCGACTATCCTATTGTTTCGGCTTGGATTTAGGAAAGTCCTAATGTTTATCCGATATTTCAATCTTGTCAATTTTGATTAATTTGGACTTATATTTGCATGATAAAATCATACAAATAACCTGGAAGATGTGAGGGTTTATGTCGTACCGAACGACTATCTCGGAATCCTAAGACTGGTTAGGGCTTAATTTGCAATGCAAATGCCTAACAAAAGGTTGAGGATTTATGTTGCACTAAGCAAACTACCTCGAAGTCCTATGGCTTAGTTATTTAATTCTTAAGAAAGTTTTGTTGAAGTAGATTCAGGTTTTGCTGATGACGATGGTCGTGCTGCCCATCATGCTCCGAGCTCCTTGTTGTTGCAGAGGTTTAGTTTTAGAAGTCATAAATCAGGAGATGAGAAAAGTGTTTTGGTTTAGAGAAATTCTTAATTTCCAAGTGTTTTTCATGTTTTAATTACAACAAATCTTAAAGTTGATTATAACAACACCGGTTAAGATCCCACGGTTCCATCCTTCCGGCATCGTTATTTTTATCGGATTCACTTAGTCTAGATGAATTCTCTAAACACAACTAAATGAGTTCCACACCTTCATTTAGACTGTGGGAAATCCCGTTAGCAACACGTAGGTACATCATCTGAGGTATTCCCGATCATCCAACAAGGCGTTTTAATTTAGTTGTAATTATAGTTTTGTGTTCTGTTTGTGATTAAATTTTTAGTTGTTTTATATTTTGAAATATTGTGGCGGTGAATTTTATCTTGTAATGACTTTTAATTTAGTTTTGGTTTCAGTTTTAGGGACTATCCTAAAGGTGTGGGTTTTCATGCAACAGTTGTTTATCATGCAAGAAAAGTAAGTGCGATGCGATTAAATAAATTGCAATAAGGTAAATTGCAATAAAATAAAAGCGTACCTGGAGGGTCTTCCCATCATCCCAAGCTGCACTTAAAACACAATTAGAATATTTAAGCATTTAAAGCAAGTTCCTAGGTAAAACTAAGGGAAGGGTTATGGTTTTCTACCAAGTTCCTAATCCTGTAGCTAGTCATCTCCTATGACGTCGAGGTTCTTGTGTTTTGGTTTAGGGACGATTTTCTTCATCAAAGAACAATTAAGTTCAGTTGTTCTCATAAACATCCTATCATATTGAGAAAGTGTTTAAGAAGAATCTTAAACATCTTTTCAATATTGCTAGAATTGTTTTAAGTCCAAATGAATTTAATCATACAAATGAATTAATCGTCCGGGAATTCAAGTTTTGTTGTTACCTTACTCAGTGAACTAGGAAATTTGAATATCCTATGAGGGAAATAACATTTCACTTAACGTTCTATTTAGGAGTTATGACAACAAAAGCTTTTGAGGGCAAATTGATGTTCAAATGGTTTGTGATTTAATTTAATTTCAGTTAACGGGTTTAAATTTGGAATAGTGTTCAAGTTGCTTTATATTTATTTTTGAATTTCTTTATGTCTTAGGTGATGTTATTCTTAATTCAATTTAATTTAACTTTAATTTAATTTAATTGGTTTAGTTTTAATTTTAATTTAATTTAATCTAATTTTAATTTTAACTTGATTCTATTATTTAATTTAATTTAATTCAATTTAATTTGATTTCATATGATTTAATTTAATTTAATTTGATTTGATTTAATTTTAATTTAATTTGATTTAAATTAATTAAATTTAATTTAATTTAATTTAATTTAATTTAATTTAGTTTAATTTAATTTAATTTAAATTTAAATTTAATTTTATTTTTAATTTTAATTTAATATTTTATTATTATTATTATTATTTTTTTATGTTTTAAAGATGATTTAATTTTAATTATTAAAGTATTAATTTAATTGAAATTTTAAAAGGATTTGATTTAAATAATTTAACTTTAATTTAATTTAATGATTAAGTCTTTTAGCATTTTAAATCTTAAATTTGGATTATTATTTTAATTAGGAATTAAATATTATTGAGATGATTAATTTAGGGATTCTTAAATTAAAGAACAAATCTCTTCCTAATAATATCTCTATTTTAATAATTCCAATTTTATTATTCTTCCAAATTTAATCAATTATTTAATTAAGGTTTATTTCAATTATTTTTAAATTGTTTAATAGGTTTCTACCCTTATTATTCAAATTTCAATCATCTAAATCAGATTAGGATCAAATACTTTACTCTTTAATTTTATTAAGCCTAAAATTTTAATTAAAAGTTAAAATTTTAATTACCATTTTGCCCTTCAAGCTTAATAATTTCATAACTCACTAAATTGAGCTTAAATGAACTTGAAATTTTTATGTGACTTCACTCATATGTCAATGAAGGCATGAGAGGAGAAAATATGATTTTTCTGTATTTAATTTATTTATGTAATTATTTTTGATGGAAAATAGGGATTTCCAAGGAAAATTTAATAATATGACCAAGGGAAAGTTTGTGTCCTTAAGAAAATTATGGGACATTCCTAATGACCAGAGGATCACTTGGACCAATTTTAGTGATTTTTTGAATTATATTTTTTTTATTATAATTATTTTGAGTTTAGGAGTATTAATTAATTTAAAAATAAAATAAAGGTTGAAAAAATGAATTTTATATTTTTCAAAAATCTCTCTAATATCAAGGAAATCAGAGAATCAATTTTTATAATTTTCTGATTTCTCTTTGATTTATTAGAATTATTTTAGTGGAAATACTAAAAATATACATTTTGTTTAATTTTAAAATTACCTGAGGGCTTTAAAATTTAATATCTCATTATAGAGACTTAAGAAAAATATGGGGTCTGTTTCTAAGTGAATAAAATTCAAAATGTGACATTTTGATGAATTTTATTATTTTTGTAATTTTTATTAATTTTTAATTATTAAAATATTAAAATAATGCAAAAAATCATCTTTTTTAGAAAATTGCAATTTTAATTTTCTTAAATTCCCCTGATATCAGAGAGGCTCCAAAACCAATTTGGTGAATTTTTGAAAAGTATTTTGAAAGTTATGAATTTTTAAAGTTTAAATTGGCTAAATGGTTTAATCAACCCATTTGGTGGGGCTAACCAAGTCCAATTGACTTCAAATTTTTATGGTGGGTTCCTCTGATCCTAGAGGTCAGTGGAGAATTGATTTCAAGTCAATTTGATGTATGATTAGCTCCAATTAATTAAGTACCTATTTTGGGTGTTTAAGCCAATTAGGGTTATTCCAAGTGGATAAATTCAAAACCTATTTTTCCTAGGTTCCTCTGGTCATAATAAACATCACCAAATTTTTCTAGAATTTATTTCACAATATGCTAATTATTGGAATTAAAATACTCAAACTAGCAACCTAGAGTTGAAAAATCAATAACTCTTCATAGGGATGGCCTCTGACTTTGGAAAATTCAGGGAATGTTCCCAAATTTAGAGGCTTCAAAAGCCCTATGGTCTCATGTCATGGTGAATTTTATACATGCATGGAGAATTGAAAATGTGCAGAGAGTAAATAAATTATTACAAATCAAATACTCAATGAAATTAAATGATTCTTTTTCACATTATTCTCCTCTGTTCACTGAGCAAGAGGTTATTTTTATTTTATTTTTACGATTTTTCTACACAAATTTATGCATTTTTCAAGTTCTGGTAATTAAATAAATAGGAAAATAACCTAATTTCCTACTTATCCACGCAGCGCCCTGTCATCCTCGGCATCTCCGAACGGCCACGCGGCTCGCTCCCATTCGACGCCGCCTTCCGACTCAGCGCCACGCGGCCCGCGGTTCACCTATCATCTCCTGGTCCGACGCCATCTGAGCCGTCCGTCCGCGCGTGTATTGAATGAACGGCATTCGTTCATCGTCCCCAAGCCTCCTAGCCCGAGAACCGTCCGTCTTCTAGGCCTAAGATCTCACTCGATACTTGACCAAATTGAACGTTCTTATGCTCTATGGATTCGTCTCGAGAAGACGAATACATCCATACGGTTTATGTGGCATGAAATCGACTCAATAAAAATGGAGAATGTTCGAAGCTCGGGAAGAAGAGTGAGGCCATACCTTCGCTCGCAGAAGTGTGGCTTCGATCTGAGGGTTGTGTCACCTTCGATTGCGTCCCAGCAAGCTCCAGATGAAGTCTCCTGGTCTGGTGAATTGTCTAGGTAGGATTTCGACCACAACCTTTTACAAAGCTTGGAGTCTGGAACAGATGGGTAGCCTGGAGAGGGGGCTTTTGCTGGTGGACTTCTTCCCTTGGTCGGTGAAGGTGTAGGATCAATCAATTTGGGGATTGGTCCACTATGAAGAAGTGTCCCGGTTTTGTAGGCCGAAGTTCGAACTCAAAATCGAGCTCGCCTAGAGGGAATCGGGGCTGGAATCCAGTGGGAATCAAGTGCTCTATGTGTAGAGAGTGGTCCGGAATGGTTTTGGTAGAGTTTCCTTAAGGTTAGTTCAGCACCTCTCCCATGGCCGAGAGAGGGGGTGTTTAAATAGGAGAGGCTGGAGGGCCTCCCAGGGGGAGTTAGTGGATCGGGATCGCTCGCTCTTGGCAAGAAAAGAACAAACTGCAATGGCCACTCGGGATGGGCAGCTCAACAGTGGGAATTCCAAACTTCGGCTCCTCCCAAGGTCTCGGCCATGGTGTTTTCCGGCGACCTGTGCGGCCGGCCGAGCAGCATGGGTCACCCTCGGGTCCGGTGGGTCAGTGGCTGGAGGTTTGTGCGATCAATTGGCCATGGACATGTGTAAAGGGTTCGAATCAAAGTGGAATTGGAAAGGGCTAGTTTTGGGTCTAAATGGGTCAACCCTTGGTTTTGGGTTAGGTCTACCATCCAAGACCAATTTGAGCTGAAGGAAAGTCACTTGGATCAGCTTGATTAGTGGGGTCAAGTCACAATCCAAGTACAATTAAGCTTAAGCAAGAGTTAGGGGAGACATGGGAGTGGTTAATCACTCTTAAGAGAATCATTAAAGGGTCCCCTCTTCTTGCCATTTTGGGTATGGTGAAGTGTCCAAGGTTTTCATGGCTCACATGTGGCTCATGCATGACTTCATGGCTCACCTTTGGCTTGGAAAAAGCTAAGTCAACTTTCATGAAAGAGGTTTTTAGGAATTTTGGTAATTTAGAGGTGATTTGATAGGATTTGGCATATGGCTTAGTTTAGAAAAATTTGATGGCTAATTTAGAACTTAGGGATGATTTTAATTGAGTGAGGATGAGATGAGATTGTAATGTGGGTCTTAGGATGGGCTTCGACTTTTGAAATTATTTTAGGAATGGGCTTTTGGATTTCAAAACAAATTTTAGGTTGATAATTTTGTAAAGGATTGGATCCAATAAGTGTTGAATTTAATTTAGAAAGGTTTCATGAATGATTTGGAATAAATTTGAAGTGGTTTGGGCTTGAATTGGGTTGGATTTGGACCTCTTTGGTAAATGGGCCAATGTAGGTCAAATTGGGCTAACTTGGGCCAATCTTGGGCTAGGGTTCAAATTGTTGTAAAATTAATGTTGGGAAATGTTTATGGGAGTGTTTCAAAGAGGTTTTGACTTTGGTTGGGTTTTCATTTTGGGGTTTGGGCTTATTTGGGTTAGGTTTGGGTTTAGGTCAAAATTGGGCTTTTTGGCTTTGGGTTGAATTTGAGTGGGGTTTGGGTCTAAATTTTGGGTAAATAATGTTAGATTTTTGTTTGTGGGGATGTTGAGGAAGGTTTAGAAAAGGTTTGGGGTTAATTGGAGTTGAATTGGGTTAGTTTGGGTTAGGTTTGGGTCATGGGTCCAAATTGGGGGTTTTAACAAAAGTGGGGTAAATTGACAAATTTGGCCCATAGTTTAGTTGAACAAAATGAAATTGGGAATATTTGGGATTTTTTAGAATTTTCTGGGAATTTTCTGAATTTTTGGATTTTTGGGTCAAGAGGGGTATTTTGGGTATTTGGAGGGTATTGGGAGGTATTTTTGGAATTTTTGGTATTTTTGGCTCTGGATGATCAACTTGATTGGTGAGGAAATGTTCAAGGTTAATTTTGGAAAATTTTGGGTGATTTGGAAATTTTGAAAAATTTGGGTAATTTCAAGGGCTTTGGGTAGGCTAGGCGGGTGTAGGGTCTCGCGGGTCAAAAATTGAAAATTTGCAAAATTGAAGATTGAGTAATTGTAAGTGGAATGAAATCATTTTGGTTGAGCCATGAAGCCATATCAAGCCCACATGAGCCCTGAAGGGACTCATTTGAGGAATCCACTATGTTGTTCCTAACCCTCTTAGCCAAGGGCTTAGGGGTTAAGGACCATCCATGTGAATCACCTTCATGAGTCAGGAGGTCAAGTTAGGTATGGGTGTGTTTTTAGGAGGTGTGTGAAAGTGTAGTGTATAAGTGTAGTGTGTGTGTAGGTCAGCCCTTCACCAGACCAGGCCACCCGGGCAGTCCTAAGGCCAAAGAGTCCTATAGGAACTCATCCTTTAAACTTCCACATTTGATTTTGTAGGGAGTTAAGAAGTTGTTTGAATTTCTAGGTGGTGGGTCCCAATTCTAATCCTCTAAGATAGTCAAAGGAAAAGCTTAAGGCTAGATCCTAAGTACTAAAAATAAGAAGAGAAGACCTCATCAAAAATGAGGTCAACAAATGGACCCCCAATAGGTGTGGTGAGCTGACGGAGCACATCGCGCGTATTGGTGTTGACTGAAGCGATCAACAAAACCAACACAAACGTCCAAGTGACAAACTTAGGACAAAGTAGAAGAGTTTCACTGCGGGAGTGTCAAGTATATCTCTCGAGACCGGAGATTCCTAAACTCTCGGCCGGGAAAGGAAAAGGAGGTGAATTCCAAATCACATGATCGCAGGGAATTTCAATTTAGATTTTATTTTGTTTCAATTTAAGTTTTGATGTGTGAGCTTAGATTTCAATTTGGAGTTTTAATTTAGATTGAAGTTTTGTCAAAATTAATTTGTAGGGATTTGAACTTGAAATGAAAATTGGAATTTTGTGATTTTAGATGTAACATCTTCAACCTCAAAAGAAAATTGATTTGATCGGATTGAATCATTGCAACGAGGAGAGATCTCAGAGCAATGCAGTATTGGATGTAAAATCCTTAACTTCAAGAGTTTGATTTTGATGTATTTCATCGCAATAGGGAAAGAATCCTAAAACAATGCAGTCTCGGATGTAAAATCCTCAACCCCAAAAGTTTGATTTTGATGTATTTCATTGCGATAGGGAAAAAATCCTAAAGCAATGCAGTCTCGGATGTAAAATCCTCAACCCCAAAAGTTTGATTTTGATGTATTTCATTGCGACAGGGAAAGAATCCTAAAGCAATGAAGTCTCGTATGTAAAATCCTCAACCCCAAAAGTTTGATTTTGATGTATTTCATTGCGATAGAGAAAGAATCCTAAAGCAATGCAGTCTCGGATGTAAAATCCTCAACCCCAAAAGTTTGATTTTGATGTATTTCATTGCGACAAAGAAAGAATCCTAAAGCAATGCAGTCTCGGATGTAAAATCCTCAACCCCAAAAGTTTGATTTTGATGTATTTCATTGCGATAGGGAAAGAATCCTAAAGCAATGCAGTCTCGGATGTAAAATCCTCAACCCCAAAAGTTTGATTTTGATGTATTTCATTGTGATAAGGAAAGAATCCTAAAGAAATGCAGTCTCGGATGTAAAATCCTCAACTCCAAGAATTTGAGTTTGATGTATTTCATTGCGATAGGGAAAGAATCCTAAAGCAATGCAGTCTCGGATGTAAAATCCTCAACCCCAAAAGTTTGATTTTGATGTATTTCATTGCGACAGGGAAAGAATCCTAAAGCAACGCAGTCTCAGATATAAAATCCTCAACCCCAAGAATTTGATTTTAATGTATTTCATTACAATAGGGAAAGAATCCTAAAGCAATGCAGTCTCGAATGTAAAATCCTCAACCCCAAGAATTTGATTTTGATGTATTTCATTGCGATAGGGAAGGAATCCTAAAGCAATGCAGTCTCGGATGTAAAATCCTCAACCCCAAGAATTTGAATTTTGATGTAATTAATTTTGCCAAGATTTGCAGTGTGGAATTTTGGTGTTTTGAGAATTTCATGAAAGTTGTAAAAGATTTTTTTTTGGAAAGAAACAAATTAGGAGGGAATATGTAGATGCTACATATCCCATCAAAAGAGTTGATTGAGAGTTGTTGGTTTGGAATGGATATAATTCCTTGCCACTAGATTCGAATCGAAAACCTCGTGGCTCCATGTCAATGGAATCGACCGCTTCTATCCCAGACAAAGGAGAGAGCAGAACGGATTGGCTTTCAGATTTGGAAGATTGATTTTGAATTTGATTGAGATTTGATTTGAGATCTGGAAGGTTGAATTTGAATTTTTGATTGAGATTTGATTTGAAATTTATGTTCATTTTGTTTGTCTTTTAACGATTCAAATTTATGTTCATTTGAGATTTGATTTGAATTTGATTTTGATGTATTTCATTGTTCATCATTTTTTAGATTTTTAAGGAAAGTTTTCTTTTATTCTTTTTTTTTGTGTTTCTTTACCGTTCTTTGTTCGAAGTTCATTTAAATTTAATGGCGTTTCTTAGTCAACTTGCATAAAAGAGGTGTAGGCCAAAAATGTGACACGGTCACTTTCATTCCAATCATGTTGAAGATACATCATACAACTCGATCTGGAATACATCTGATACAATCCATGTAGACTCAAAACGGACTATGTATGATCTTTGCCGATCCATCCAAAAAAGCTATCTGTCAGAAATCCATGTCTGAATAGTGAGGTACATGGTCAATAACATCACCTTCCAAGCCATCCTTGGCAAGGATACCGTATGGATGTATGTTGGAGGTGTGATATTTTCCATGTAACTCATAGCTCGTAAGGCCGGAGGCTCTCTAGCTCCGGGTTTGGCTTGAAGTGGTAAGGTGCTTTCCTGTCATCCATCCTTCGAAAGTAACCGAGATCCGCTTCATCGGTACTCCCGGTATGCAATGTTTAGCGATGTCCGCTCCGTTGCCCTTCAGCATCATGACGGAACCTACCGGTAATGGTATCTTTACCGGCTCTCGGAACTCACTCCGGGCCTCGCTATCTGGAGGTCAGATCCGAACATGATATTACATTAGTTCAGAAAATAAACCGTGCGGAAAGGTCCGACAAAGTCCCGGTGATCTATGTGCGGGGGTATGCAGTCACCCTTCTTGTAAATGTTAATGATGCAACTGTTGGGTATGCAATCTACTGACAGTACCCTCCATGTTATCATTCTTTTTACCATCCTTTTGATGACTAATGACATTGGATCCACCTGGCCATGACGGAATATCCCTGGTGGGTTTCCCTTCCTGTCTTCTACGAAGTTGTAGCAGCATCCACATTGTATTGTAATTCTCCCTTTCCCTGGCATCCATCTCCGGGGTTCCGAGAAATATTTTCTCTTAGGCGACCCGCTCGGCCCTTTCTTTTCAAATCTCGGATGCAGTCCACGATTTGTTGTTGTTCGTATTCCGAGAACACGTCTGTATGTAGCTCGAGGCCTTCTAGTATATTGATCCTCCTGCCTCTGATTCTCTCGAAGTATTCAAAGTTTTCTTCTCGACATTTTGCATTCTTTCTAGCTCGTATTCTGGAATAATCTGCAAATGGCGAGGCCTGGTGACATATTGTGGGATATATGGCTCAATCCCTTTACGTTCTCCTGCATATCTTGGCTCCTCGAGGATGGTGTCCGTCGGGACATCCTCCGGGGTTGCTTCTGCAACAAGGTTATGCATTACTAGTGGCTTTATCTGGTGGCATGGTAGCCTTCCTTCTTCTGTTCTTACTGGGATTTCCCTGGTCTCTTCTGTTATCCTCGGAGCTGGCCTCCTTCCTTCAGGTACCTGGTGAACTGGCGTCCTTGAAGTATATGCACTGGCAGTAGCAACTGCCTCGTCGCGCTGGTCCGCTGCTAGTTTAGTTAACATCTTGCGAATACGGTGATTTTTATTTCTTCGCTAAGTTGCTGTGAGAGTAGCTCTTCGTACTTCCTTAATTTCTGTAGGCGGGGCGCTAAAAAGCCTGCCCTCTGCTGTAGCGACTACAGACTTGATTCTCTTGTCTTCTTCAGTGTTTGTTTTCCTTTTCTTGCTGCTAGATTGGTGGCTTGGGCCACCCACTTTCATTACTCTCGATCGAGCGGTCCTCTCGGTCAATCGAGACCCCGTCACCTTCCTCGTATTGCGTGCCCGCGGTGTGAAGTCCGAGTCAATCTCTATTATCGCTCCATCTTTCACCCTCTTTTCGTCGAGTGCAAGGCTTACGCCATTTCTAAAGTTCAGGACCAACCGCCCGTTCGACATTTCCCTGCGAAAAGACAAGGAAAAGGATCAGGGGCTGTACTAAGAACAAGAACATTAAGCAAATGTTTATTAAAGACAGTTTTTTTATTTCTTTTTGTATTTTTAAATTTAACAGGAATGAAGTTGGATAAGATCAGGAAGAGATTTTGATATGGAAGGGAAAACAAGGAAAACTTTATTATCTTGATTTTATTTATTTTAACACATTTTTTATTATTTTTGGGTTCGGACCCAGTCATAAGTAATTACTTTGCCCGTGCTTCTAGGGATGAAAAATCCATTCCTTTGAAACATTAGGTAGCGTAATACTTTTTCAAGTATCGTCCATTGATCGAAAGAATATGTCGTTCTCCTTGGCAATTCACTAGCTGGTAGGAGCCTCCTGAGTAGACTGCCTCAACCACAAACGGCCCTTCCCAAGTGGGTTCAAATTTTCCTCCTATCTTGCGGTGTGCAAGAATAGGTCTTTTGAGAATGAGAACTAAGTCACCAACTTTGAAGGTTCTTGGGCGGACCAATCTGTCATGGGCTTGAACCATCTTAGCTTGGTATAGTTCTAAGTTCTCACTGCATCGCAAGTCTTTTCCCTTCCGGGCTTTCCAATTCTTCTAGTCGTAATTTGGCATTCTCTTCTATCGTGATTTTGTTTGCAACTCGCAATCCCGAGTGAAGGAAGCTGGACCTCTAAAGGTAACATCGCCTCGACCCATACACCGCAGTGTAAGGTGTAGCTTGAGTAGGAGTTCGAAGGTTGTCCGGTAGGCCCATAAGGCTTCTAATAACTTCTCGTGCCAATTTGTCTTATTATCGTCCAAGGTTTTCTTTAAGATTTGAACGAGAGTTTTATTAAAAACCTCGACTGGGCCGTTTGCTCTTGGGTAGTAAATTGTTGAATATCCCTGCCTATTCCGTGTCTCCCGACAAAATTGTTGATCCGTGTGCTTCGAATGCTGACCCATTATCCGAGATGATCCTGCGCGGCACTCCGAAACGGCAGACAACTTGGTTCTTGAAAACCGTAGCAGGTGGTGTGCTTTCACTTCTCCGAGTGGAACCGCCTCGCCCACTTGGAAAAGTAATCCGTAGCCTGCAAGAATGAAGCGATGTCCTTTTGAAGATGGTGGTTCTATTGGACCCACTATATCTGTGCCCCAACATTCAAATGGCCACGACGCAATTGTCGGATGTAGCACATTTGGAGATTAGTGTAGAACTACTCATTGCACTTGGCATTGGTGACAGCTCTTAGCGATTTTCATGTAGTCGGTCATCATCGAGGGCCAGTAGTAACCTAGTCTTTTAATTTTCATTTTCATCTTCGGACCCGACTGGTGAGCGCCACAGAGTCCTGAATAGACCTCTTTAACAATTTCACGGGTCTCGGACCCGCTTAGGCACCTTAGCCACATTTGATTGAAAGACCTTCTGTATAACGTGTTGTTTATTAATGCGTAGGACGAGTTCTTTTCTTGATCCGATGGGCTAGTGACCTATTGTCCGGTAGTTTTCCTGTTTGCGGGTAGTTCATTAATGGCCGTCGCCAATCTTCTCGTGTTTTCCGTCACTTGTTGCAACCGATTCTTCTTCTTTTTCGATTTGTGTATTGTGTCTATGTCGAGCTGTGATAGGACCTGACGTCCGTGAACTGACACTTCCACTGATTCATCTTGCAAGCAGGCAAATTCTTTAGCGAGGCGGGCTAACGCATCTGCTAAAGCGTTTTCTCTCCTAGGAATTTTGTAAATTGTCACATTCAGAATCTGCTCCAACAACTGTATGGCATACTGGAAGTATTGCTCGAGTCTTGGCTTTATAATTCTGTACTGTCCCGCGATCTGTTGAATGACTAACTGTGAATCCCCGTAGATGTTGATGTCTGTTATCCCCATTTGAATAGTTAATTCCAGTCCTGTTATGAGGGCTTCATATTCTGCTTCGTTGTTTGTACACGGCTCTGTCAAGTGGTAGGAGTATCTTAACATTCCCCTCTCTGGTGATATAAAGATTAATCCAATCGCTGCCTTACCGGGCACTATCACTTGCGATTCTTCGTCTTTGTGTGCTGAAGATGCTCCATCGCAATATAATTCCCAACGTCGATCATCGGGGTCTTCTAAACTCATTATTTGTTCATCTGGCAAATTGTCATTGAGAGGAGATTCTGCTGGCAAAGGGTGTGCTGCGAGGAAGTCTGCTAAGACTTGTCCCTTTACGGCACGAAGAGGCACGAAAGTTATATCGAATTGCAATAATATCATTGACCATCTGGCAAGTCTGCCGGAAAGCGTTGGACGAGTCTTAGCCAAGGGAAATTTGGAAAATTGAAGATTGAGTAATTGTAAGTGGAATGAAATCATTTTGGTCGAGCCATGAAGCCATATCAAGCCCACATGAGCCATGAAGGGACTCATTTGAGGCATCCACTATGTTGTTCCTAACCCTCTTAGCCAAGGGCTTAGGGGTTAAGGACCATCCATGTGAATCACCTTCATGAGTCAGGAGGTCAAGTTAGGTATGGGTGTGTTTTTAGGAGGTGTGTGAAAGTGTAGTGTATAAGTGTAGTGTGTGTGTAGGTCAGCCCTTCACCACACTGTGCCACCCAGTAAGCGGCCCTAAAGCCAAAGAGTCCTATAGGAACTCATCCTTTAAACTTCCACATTTAATTTCAACCCTCTAGGTGATTAGGGGTCTACAGTCAAGTTTGTGGAGTTTGCAGGGAGTTAAGAAGTGGTTTGAACTTCTAGGTGGTGGGTCCCAATTCTAATCCTCTAAGACAGTTAAAGGAAAAGCTTAAGGCTAGATCCTAAGTACTAAAAAGAAGAAGAGAAGATCTCATCAAAAATGAGGTCAACAACAACTTTATTCGGTGCTAGTTCAAATTTTGCCAAACTATATTTTATCCATATTCAATCCAAACTTCCATTTGATTCAATTCTTAAATGTTGTTAATGATATTTATGGAAGTGTAAGACTTAATTAAGTAACAAACAAACCAAAATAACACATCAAACAAAGCAAACACTCAATAATTGTGAGTTGCCTCCCAAAAAGTTGTTGGTTTAACTTCATTAGACCGACATTACTTCAAGTTATTCAGGTTGATCCAACATTAAACCTCTTTAAAATTAGGTCTATTTCCTTCAAAATATGGTTTTAATCTTTTTCAATTAACTTTGAATATTCTTTTAGATTTAGGGTCTTCGATAATCATAGCTCCAAATTGATAGATTTTTATGACAGTAAAAGGTCCTGTCCATTTAGATTTTAGTTTCCTAGGAAATAATTTCAATCTTGTATTGTATAATAAAACTTTTTATCCTGGTTCAAATTCTTTTTAACAATCTTCCGATCGTGCCATATTTTTCTTCTCTCCTTATATATCCTATCATTATCTTATGATGATTCATTTCTGATTTCTTCCAATTCATTCAATTGCAACCATCTTTTCTCACCAGCATCTTTCAAATTAAAGTTCAATTTCTTTATCGCCCAATATGCTTTATATTCTAATTCAATTGGAAGGTGACAAGTCATTCCAAAGATTAATCTATAAGGGGACATTCCTATAGAAGTTTTATAAGCAGTTCTGTATGCCCATAAAGTAGTGTCTAATCTAGCAGACCAATCTAATTTCTCAGGATTAATGAATTTCTCCAAAATTTGTTTAGTTTTATGATTATGTACCTCTGCTAAGCCATTAGTTTGGGGATGATAAGCTGTAGAGAATTTATGCATAATATTATATTTTTCCACCAATCTTTGAATTAGATTATTCTTAAAATGGGATTCTCCTTTAATGATGATTACTCTAGACATTCCATATCTTGTAAAAATAATTTTCATTAAAAACCTCAAAACAATTCTAGCATCGCACTTTGGTAAAGCTATTGCCTCAATCCATTTTGATACATAATCAACAACAATCAATATATATATATATTTCCAAATGAAGGTATAAATGGTCCCATAAAATCTAATCCCCAAGCATAAAAAATTTCAACTTCCATAGTAAAATTAAGAGGTATTTCATTTCTTTAAGATATATTGCCTATTCTCTGACATTGATCACAAGTTTAATAAATCTATAAACATCTTTGAATATTGTAGGACAATAAAATCCAGATTGCAAAATCTTATGTGTAGTTCTATCAATTTCAAAATGTCCTCCAAATTTAGAATCATGACATTCTCAAATAATTCTTTCAGTTTCTTCATAAGGAAAACATCTCCTAATAATAAAATCTTTACATTTCTTATACAGATAAGGATCATCCCAAATATAGAATTTAGCATCATGCTTAATTTTTTTTATTATTGCATTGTTAATTTAGGTGGTACAATATTACTAACGATGTAGTTTACAATATCAGCATGCCACGGTAAATTTCCTTCAGTAATATTATATAATTGCTCATCAGGAAAAATTTCTATGATTTCCCTTTCAAAGTCACCCAAATTAGGTTGTTCAAGTCTAGATAAATGATCAACTATTTGATTATCGACCCCTTTTCTATTAATGATCTCAAAATCGAATTCTTGATTTAAAAGTATCCATCGTATCAGTCTTGGTTTAACATCCTTCTTTTGCATTAAATGTTTAATAACAGAATGATCAGTATGCACTATACATTTAGTTCCAATTAAGTAAGATCTAAAATTTTCAAAGCCATAAATGATAGATAATAACTCTCTTTTTGTAATTGTATAATTAATTTGAGCATCAATAAAAGTCTTACTACTGTAGTATATAACTTTAAACATTTTGTCATGCCTTTGCCCTAAAAGCACTCCAATAGCATAATCGCTTGCATCACACATTAATTCAAATGGTTTCTCCCAGTTAGGTGAAACTATTATGGGGGCAACAATTAATTTTTCTTTTAATAGATTGAAAGTTTTTAAGCATTCATGGTTAAAATCAAACTTCTTATCGTTTTCCAAAAGTTGGCATAAAGGCTTAGTGATTTTTGAAAAGTCTTTAATATATTGCCTATAGAATCCTTCATATCTCAAAAAGCTTCTTACCCCCTCTCACAGTTTTTGGCGGTGGTAATTAGTCTAAAATATAAATTTTTGCAGAATCCACTTCCATGCCATATTCAGATTTTTTATTCCCAAGAACAATTCCTCCTGCAACCATAAATTGACATTTTTCCCAGTTTAGGACTAAATTCGTTCTTTCGCATACCTCTAAAGCTTTTTCTAGATTGTATAAGCATGCATCAAATGAATCTCCAAAAACTTAAAAATCATCAATAAACACTTCTATTCCATCATCTATTAATTTGGTAAATATTGACATCATACATCTTTGAAATGATGCAGGCGCATTACATATTCCAAAGGACATTGTTCTAAAAGCAAAAGTTCCATAAGGGCTAGTAAATGTAGTCTTCTCTTGATCCTCAGGAGCAATAGGTATTTGGTGATAATCGGTATATCCATCCAAAAAGCAATAATACTTGTGTCCAACAAGTCTGTCTAGCATTTGGTCTAAAAAAGGTAAAGGGAATTGATCTTTTCTCGTGTCAGCGTTTAATTTTCTGTAATCAATATATATTTGCCAACCAGTGACTTGTCTTGTCAGTATAATTTCATTTCGTTCATTTACGTCAACAATCACTCCTCCTTTCTTAGAACCCAATGAATTGGGCTTACTTAAACACTATAAAAATATGATATATAATTCCAGCATCTAAGAACTTTAAAATCTCTTTTTTAATCACTTCTTTCATTATTGGGTTTATTCTCCTTTGTGGATCAACTCTTAGTTTATGTTGTTCATTCAACAAAATTCTGTGCATATAGATTGATGGAGTGATTCCTTTAATATCAGCTATGGACCAACCAAAATCCTTTTTGTATCTATTTAAGGTGTCCAATAATTTGTTCTTGATATTCATTTTAATCCGAAGTTACAATGACTGGTAAGGTAGATGAATCTCCTAAAAACATCTACTTTAAATGATTAAGGAGAATTTTCAGCTCAAGTTCAGGGGGTTTAATGATAGATGGAATTAAACTCTTATCTCTATTTTCCATAGTATCCAATCTTTCAAATCTTTCATGAACAGATTCTAAATTTTCATTCTTCATATCATCCAAATCATCTTCACATTAACTTTCATTTTCATCCTCAAATTCCAAATTTTTTTCAAATACTTCTTTAAAATGTTCTTCTCTTAAGTAATTAAAGATTTCCATTCGAAAGCACTCATCTTTTTCAGTTGAAGGGTATTTCATAGATTTCAAAATATTGAAAGTTATCTATTGATCATTAACTCTCATAGTTAATTCTCCTTTTTGAACATTGATCATAGCTCTCCCAGTAGCAAGGAATGGTCTTCCCAAAATAATTGAAATTTCTTTATCTTCCTCCATATCTAATGCAATAAAGTCCACAAGAAAGATAAATTTATCCACATTCACTAATACATCTTCCACAACTCCTTTAGGATAAGTGATAGAACGATCAACCAACTGAAGAGTCACACATGTAGGTAAAATTTCTCCTATTCTGAATATTTTGAAAGTCTATAAAGGCATAAGATTAATACTAGCTCCAAGGTCACATAAAGCACTTCCGAAAAATTTATCACTTATAGCACATGGGATAGTGAAACTACCTGGGTCTTTAAGTTTTCTAGGAAGCTTTTTTTGAATAATTGCATTAT
This sequence comes from Papilionanthe hookeriana x Papilionanthe teres, assembly GCA_022702705.1. Taxonomy (NCBI): domain Eukaryota; kingdom Viridiplantae; phylum Streptophyta; class Magnoliopsida; order Asparagales; family Orchidaceae; genus Papilionanthe; species Papilionanthe hookeriana x Papilionanthe teres. The sequence continues at coordinate 155,547,288 of CM040424.1, forward strand.
AATCACCATTAAGTGCAACAATCTCGTGGTCTTTAAACTTTATTTTCTTTTTAAGAGTATCTTTCATAAAATTTGCAAAATCAAGAATCTGCTCTAATGCTTCAACAAATGGAATATTAATAATTAATATCTTAAGATTTTCCGAAAACTTTACAAATCTATTATCCCCGTTCTGTTTCTTTAGTCTTTGAGGAAAAGGAGGAGGTGGTTTTTCAATAGTTATCTTCATTGGTTCAAGCAGATAGTCGTCTGGATATATTCTATTAGAACCTTTCTCAATGTTCACTTCCTCTCTTTCAACTTCAACTTTTTTTTAAACTCTTAGTTTCAATTATTTTCCACTCCTTAATTGAATAGCCATAATTTTCTTCTTGTTTTGATCTTTTGGGTTGATCTCAACATTAATAGGAAGATTTCCAGAAGGTCTATTATTAAGCGCAGTAAAGATATATCCCAATTGATTCTCAATGTTCCTCATCGCAACATTTTGAGCTTGAATTTGATTACCCATATTTAGAATCATTTCTTTAGTAGACAACTTATTTTCTTTAAATTGTGGGTTACTATTAAAACTAAGAGGATATGAAGGTCTATAATTGGTATTTCCTTGGTTGTTCGGATTTCCAACTGGATTCATAAGATTGTTTCCCCATTGCAGGTTAACAACAACATTGGTGTTATTCCAGTTGAAGTTTGGGTGATTCCTCCAACTAGGATTATAATAATTCAAATAAGGATTATTGATTTTGTTATTTATGGCATTCAAGGTTTCATAAGGTGTTTGAGATTCGATCATCTGTCCTGATGAGTTTTCCTCTAACACTGGGGGTGTTGGAGAATAATTCATTCCATATTGATCCATTTTCTTAGAAAGTGCAGCAATTTGAGAGACTTTCATAGTTATAGTATCATAATCACGAATACTAGCTACTCTCTTAGGATTTACCCACTCAGAGGGCCATTGAAAATTATTTGTAGCCATCTCTTCAATTAACAAATATGCTTCATCAAAAGGTTTAGACATTAATGATGCACCATCAGCAACATCAATAATCAATCTCAAAGATCCCACTAATCCATTATAAAATGTTTGAATTATTAACCAGTCTAGTAAAGCATGAAGTGACACTTTCTCAGAAGATTTTTGAATCTTTCCCAAGCCTCACATATGGATTCTCCATCAAATTGACTAAAAGATGTGGATAGAGGGCAATGTTTTGACAGCAACTTTTGTAAAAGCTCTCCCCAAGTTCTGATAGATCCAGGTGCTAACGAGTTTAACCACACCTTAGCCTTATCCCTTGTTGAAAAAAGAAAAGTTTAAGCCTAACAACATCATTTGATACTCCAACATATTTAAAGGTAGCACACAGTTCTAGAAAATTAGCGAGATGCAAGTTAGGATCTTCATTAGGTGTTCTTCCAAATTGATTATTCTCTAGCATTTGGATAATAATAGGTTTAAGCTCAAATGAATTAGCAGCAACATCAGGGTTTTAGATAGTACAGTGAATTTCATCTGCTGTTGGATTAGCATAATCTCTTAAAGGTCTTGGTATATTTTTGTTTTGATTGTTTAAGTTGTTCGCCATTTTGTGAGGATTTTTAGATTGTTTTTGTTGTTTTCGAATTTTTCTAATAGTACACTCTAATTCAGAATCGTAAGGCACTAAACCTATATATCTGATACTACACATACAAACACAATAAGCACACTAACAATAAACAAACACACACAATTATGACTTGTAATTCAAATATAAGCTTTCAAATACTACAAAATTAATTTTTAGCTGTTACCTTTCTGATACACCTAAAATATATAATATTTTTATGCAAATTTTTATACCTATTTTTGATGATATTGCACTTTAATGGAAGGTATTTTATGTTTTTCTTGAAGGTATGATGAAAATGAGTGATTAACATGAAAGGAGAAAAATTAGATCAAATTTGAAGCAAAAAAATGGAAAAAATTGAAAAATTGTACTTTGGCGGCTAAGCGCCGCCTGGTCGGCGCTTAGGCTCCACAGTTAAAAATCAATTTTTCTTCATTTTTGGCACCAATTTCAAGGGGTGTTTGAAGAAACTTTGTTGGTGACTTCCTTAACTTCCCATGGGCGGCAAATTTGAATGAAGTGATGCATCTTTTGGTGGATACGTTGAATCTGAACATGATTTGAAGAGACACCAAGGCACCTTTTGTAAAATTATATCATGAATACTTGGAATTAGTGTGTGTGTGTGTGTGTGTGTCATCTTTTAGTTTAAGTGTCTTCTTCTAATTTCAAGAGTTGTTTTCTACTTTTACTTTTAGTCTTTTATTTTCTTAAAGTCTTTTAGAGTTAGTTAGTTTAGTTTTTAAAGGAGAAAGTGGTTGGAGTGAAGTCTTCTTCTCATCAATTCTCTTCCATCCATTTATCTAGTTTTTATTAAAGTCTGAAGTCAGTTTCCAAGTCAACAGAGTTGGGTACCAACCTCTGTAGTGTTGTCCTATGGAAAGTCAGGTATCAAAGGAACTTCCGGAGTCTCGTAGAGAGGATTTTCAGATAAGTGTTTACTTTTGTTTTTATATTTAGTTTTTTAATTTTAACTTGTTGCGTTCTCATTATGATTTCTATTTTCAAATTCATGGGTGCTTGTGTTTTCTCAATGAATTCTGAGTAGTTTTCTTTATCTTTTTCTTTTTTAGATGGAGTAATTAAATTATGTTGGATTGTTGTGGAATGTATAAGTGTTTAAAGTTGGAATACAATGTGAAGATTTGATTCCATGAACTTAATTTACTTCATAATTTTGCCGGTTAAGTTGTTACAATTTGTTGTGAGATTATGTAAGATCCAGTGCGGTATTGTCTCAAACAACAATTGGTAAAAATCACATGCAATTATAAGGGTGAGAATTGTAGTCCATATAATTGAATGCAAAAATATTAGGAGTTTTGTTTTTAATGGGGAATAAAATTAGAGAAATTTAGAGTGATAGGCTAAATTTCCCTAATTTGGTTTGATATTTTAAATTTTGTTATGAGAAGTTAGCCCTCAGGTGGAGGGAATCGAGGGAACTCTAGAGTGAGAGCTGGTATCTTCCTTGCCTAACCATTTTAAAAATTTTAAAATTTTAAATTAACCAATGTTCTTTATAGAACCAAGTAAGGGTAAAAAATAAATTTGCTCCTATTTTTCACAACACATTTAAATACTTCAACAACAATACTTTCATAATTATTACTTCTTTATAAGCGAAAGAAAAAGATATTTTTTTTCCTAGTGTTTTATATCGTGATTTAGTTCTGATAATTTTTATTTCCTACTTAGATTTTTATTAAAAATACCAAAAACAACTTTTGAACTTTACAAATCAAAAAAATACTTTCAAAAGTCATGTAAAAAGTAAAAATATAAATTTCATATTTCTTTAAAAAGTTTTTACATTTCGCTGTGGGTTAGATATCTCAGGGCTTAATCAGAAAGTCCTATATTACTTGATAAATGATACGTAAACTTGCATAGTATCCCATATTATAAAATCATAATTTTTATATCTAAAATGTAAATATAAATATCTGAGATTAAGCTTTCAGCGCCATTGCTGGGGAAATTAATTACAACTGCATTTTTAAAGAAAATTAAGAAAAATTTAAATTTTTTACTTTTCTTTTTTTTTGTTAGTGTTTTATGTTGTGTTTTATTTTATTGTTGTATGCATAGTTTAGGTTCTGAGGGACTTGTGCCTTACAATTCTAAATTAGTAAGACCTATTAGAAAAATAAAAAAAATAAAAAAAAAATTCTGAAAAAGATAAAAATATTCAAGAATTGGCAAATCATTAATTTCAAAATGTTGGCATCCATCAAGAATTCACACCTTTAAGAGATTATGCTAACCATATAGTGGATGAACTTTGTGGTAGTATTCAACATTCTGCTATAGCTGCTAATTCTTTTGAGCTTAAACCTGTTATTATCCAAATGGTGTCTAATAATCAGTTTGGGGGAGCAACAACTGAAGATCCAAATATGCATCTTGCTAATTTTCTAGAGTTGTATGCTACTTTTAAATATGATGGTGTTTCGGATGATGCTATAAGACTCAGACTTTTATCCTTTCTCACTAAGGAATAAAGCTAAGATATGGTTAAGTTCTTTATCACCTGGATCTATCAGAACTTGGGGTGATTTAGCAAAAAAATTCCTTGCTAAATATTTTCCACCATCGAAGACTGCGAAGTTGAGAAACGATATTACATCTTTTTGCCAGTTTGAAGGTGAATCAATATATGAAACATGGGAAATATTTAAAGATCTCCTCAAAAAATTTCCACATCATTCGATACCAGATTGGTTAATAATTTAAACATTTTACAATGGATTAGTTGGATCTCTTAGATCAATTATCAATGCTGCTGTTGGTTGATCATTAATTTCTAAACAGTTTTCTTATGCTTATGCTTTAATTGAATAAATGGCTACTAATAATTTTCATTGGCCTTCTGAAAGGTTAAATCCTAAAAAGGTAGCTAGTGTTCATGAAAATGATGCTTTTGCAATGTTAGCAAATCATGTTGTTGGAATTTCAAGGAAGATAAACAAATTTGGGATGAATTTTTCTCAGCCAAATTCCATGATTAAAGAAAATTCATTAGGCCAAATGGTTGATTCTTATTCTTCACTAGAAACTTTGAAGGCTATAAGCAAGCCTAATAACCCATATTCCAATTATTATAACCCAGGTTGGAAGAATCATCAAAACTTTAACTGGAATACCAATAATCATGGTGGAGTTAATCAACAATGGGGAAACCACCAAGTAAACCCATTGGGGAACTGGAACAACCAAGGAAATAATAATTATAGACTAACCTACCCTCTAGGTTTTAACGATGCTTTACAATTACAGGAGAAGAAGTTGTCTATTGAAGAAGTGGTGTCACATATGGGAAATCAATTGCAAGTTCAAGGAGAAACCATCAGAAATATTGAAAATTAATTGTGGCAAATTGTAAATTCATTAAGTAATAGATCCCAAGGAATGCTTCCAAGTAATAATAAAGTGAATCCAAGAGATAAGAATACAGAGCATGTAAAAGCAATTCAACTGAGAAGTGGAAGAGAGTTGGAAGGTAGAGTTCAGAAAGAAACTGATGTAAAGAAGAAATTGAAGAACCAAAAGAGGACGCTCCGAATGGTTTGGATAGACCAATTTCTTCACCTAAGGTTGATTTGGAAAATCCACCACCTCCACTTCCTCAGAGACTTCGTCAACAACAGTTGGATAAACAATTTTCAAAATTCTTGGAGATATTTAAGAACATTACAATTAATATTCCACTTGTTGAAGCCTTAGAATAAATGTCAAGCTATGTGAAATTTATGAAGGATATTCTCAACAAAAAGAGGATGTTTGAAGATAATGAGACAATTGCACTTAGTGAGGAGTACAGTGCATTAATTCAAAAGAAGCTTCCCGAAAAGCTTAAAGATCCTGGTAGTTTCACAATTCCATGTGCAATCAGAGAAAAATTCTATAGAAATGCTTTATGTGATTTGGGTGCAAGCATCAACCTTATGCCTCTATCAATATTCAAAAGAATAGTATTAAGAAAAATAATCCCAACTACTGTAACTCTATAATTAGCAGATCGCTCGATCAAATATCCAAAAGGAGTTATAAAAGATGTTTTGGTTAAAGTGGATCAATTTATCTTTCCTATTGATTTCATTGTGCTTGATATGAAGGATGATAAAGAGATACCCATCATTTTGGGAAGACCTTTCCTAGCCACAGGTAAAGCAATGATAGATGTACAAAAAGGGGAATTAACGATGAGGGTTATTGATCAAACTGTTACATTCAATATTTCAAAATCGATGAAATATCCTGCAAGAGTCACAGATGATGAATGTTAAAGGATGGATGTTATCAGATATTTGAGTGAATTTCATTTCAAGTCAACTTATGAAGAAAAACCTAAAAGAGAAGAATTGAAACATAAGCAAGAAGAGGAGTTACATCATTCTGAAGATTTTCAAAAGGAAGAATTAAATTATGTTCATGAAAATTTTGAATTGTTGGATATGACTAAAAAAGATGAATCTTATGGTCCATTAATTGAAAAACCTCTTCAACTTGAGTTAAAAATGCTTCCTAATCATTTGAAGTATGTTTTTTAGGTGAATCCTCAACCTTGCCTATTATAATTTCATCTCAATTGACTGAAAAAGAAGAAGAAAGTTTGCTTGAAATTTTTAAGAAGTACAAGAAAGCCTTTGGATAGTTGTATGCACATAATTCTTATGGAAGATAATTGCAAACCTCGAGCTGATCACTAAAGCAGATTAAATCCTATCATGAAAGATGTTGTTAAAAAAGAAATTTTAAAGTGGTTGGATGTTGGAATTATCTACCCTATTGATCTATAAAAAATACCTATTTCTTTATGTCTTAATTCTCATAAATTTCTAAGGATATTATGCTTTAATGAAAGGTATTTTTTTGTGCTTTTGGATGTAGCTGATGTAAAAAGGTCTAAAAAGGAAAAAGAAAAAAGAAGGAGCAAAAAGGAGCAAAAATGGAGCAAAATACAAAAATTATAAAAAATACGGCCTGGCGCCTAGGCGCCAGAAGTTGGCGCCTAAGCGCCAGACTCGATACAGAAACTGTTAAGTTTTTAACAACGTTTGATCGGTTATTTTGACGGAGTGAGCGATTATTGGACATTCTAGAAGACTGTCAGTTGTTCCTTGATAATAGAACATGTGATACATTGCATTTGGACGCTCCAAAATGGTTTTAATCGTGAAGAGGTGCGAGCCAAAGTGAAGAGGTGCGAGCCAAAGTGAAGAGGTGCGAAGAACTAGACGCGGTGTCCGGCGCCTAGGCGCCAGATTCCGGCGCCTAGGCGCTAGACAGACCTTCTAGAAGATTCATTGAATGTGGATATATTTTGAAGAGGTGCCTCAAGGCAACCCTTGAAGCCTATAAATAGAGGTCTATTTCTTCAGAAAACGTGCCCTACCATTGTCACCCTTTCTCTTATCCACTTTAGGATCTCTCATCCTTAGAGAGAGAAATAGGGAGAGAAATTTAGGGCCACTTTTGTTTAGATTAGTGAGTTTATTTTCAAGTTGTTGCATCTGGAGTTCATTACACTGTGGAGTCAGTAGGAATCAGAAGATCTGTAGAAGAAATATTTGAGATAAGTATTTTATATTTGATTCAAAGTTTATTTATTATGTTTTGCTTTTTATATTCAATGTGTTCTGAGTAGTTAGTTTACTTTCTTCCTTCAATTATGAAGAGATAGATAAGATAATATAAAAATTCGATGGAGAATTGAAATTCAAAATATTTTCAAAACATTGTGATGGCATTATTATCTGATCTTACTTTACTTTTTAAATTGGCCATTTAAATTGTTAAAACCCGTTGAAGAGTTTTGAAACCTAGAAGGAAAAGAACTCTTAACTTGTAAATGTCACATGAATCCTTGGGTAGTCGAAGGCCATGTGCGGGCTATTCAAGGTGAAGTACAAATAAATAGGAAGATAAGATTTAAAGGGCGTAGAATTGATAAATTTTTAGAGTGACAGACTAAATTCTTATAATTTGATTTATAGATTAGGAAATGGTCACTAGTAGGGCCGACCATAGCCACCCTTGGACATGTAGAAGTGCGAGTCTAGATTAAACCATTCTACTAAGAATACATCTGGTTGATATGTAAATTAGCCAATGTTCTTTGCGCCTGGATCAAAGGGTAAAGAATAGGTATGCTTCTATTTGGCACAATACCATAAATCAAATTCTCCAACGAATATTAAATTATCTTAAAAATCTTAGATTAATTGAAGGGAAGAAAGTTGTTTATTTTATATAGTTTTCATAAATCATTTTTCGATTATTGTTTTCTCTATTTGCATCTAGTAAATTAATAGTAATTTATAGTTAAATTAAAAGATAAAATGATATTTTTGAAATATAATATTTAGAAAATTTATCACTATAATTCTTCCCTGTGGGATCGATACTAGGGTCATTGTTTCAAAGCCCTACATTACTTGAAATGATATGTATACTTGCGTTATTGCGGGTCGGGTCAAGTTTTTGGCACCGTTGCCAGGGAGGAAAGAAATAAAATAGTTATAAATTTTTGTAAAAAATATTATATTTCTAAAAAATATAAAAATATAAAAATAATAATAATAATAATAAAATAAAAAAATAATATTATAAAAAAAGAAGATATATTTTTTATTCCTTGTTTTATGCGTAGATTTGGTTCTGAAGGATTAATACCTTTAGATTCTGAATTAGAAAAATTAAAAGGGAAAACAAATTAAAAAATTTCAAGAAATGGCTACTTTACAAAATCCAATTGAACTTAATGATCAAAATGTTATAAACCATTAAGGGATTATGCTAACCCTACAGTTGATGAACTTCATAGCTGTATTCAAATACCCACTGTAGATGTTAATTCTTTTGAACTTAAACCGTCTATTATTCAAATGGTGCAAAACAATCAATTTGGTGGATCACTAAATGAGGATCCAAATTTACATCTTGTCAGTTTTTTAGAACTTTGTGCTACCTTTAAATATAATAATGTTTCTGATGATGTTATTAGACTTAGACTCTTTCCTTTTTCTTTAAGAGATAAAGAAAAGATGTGGTTAAAATCATTAGCGACTGGTTCTATTAAAACATGGGCTGAAATGACACAAAAATTCCTTGAAATTTAGGGCCACTTTTGTTTAGTTTAGTGAGTTTATTTTCAAGTTGTTGCATCTGGAGTTCATGACACTGTGGAGTCAGTAGGAATCAGAAGATCTGTAGAAGAAATATTTGAGATAAGTATTTTATATTTGATTCAAAGTTTATTTATTATGTTTTGCTGTTTATATTCAATGTGTTCTGAGTAGTTAGTTTACTTTCTTCCTTCAATTATGAAGAGATAGATAAGATAATATAAAAATTCGATGGAGAATTGAAATTCAAAAAATTTTCAAAACATTGTGATGGCATTATTACCTGATCTTACTTTACTTTTTAAATTGGCCATTTAAATTGTTAAAACCTGTTGAAGAGTTTTGAAACCTAGAAGGAAAACAACTCTTAACTTATAAATGTCACATGAATCCTTGGGTAGTCGAAGGTCATGTGCGGGCAATTCAAGGTGAAGTGCAAATAAATAGGAAGATAAGATTTAAAGGGCGTAGAATTGATAAGTTTTTCGAGTGACAGACTAAATTCTTATAATTTTATTTATAAATTAGGAAAGGGTCACTAGTAGGGCCGACCACAGCCACCCTTAGACATATAGAAGTGTGAGTCTAGATTAACCCATTCTGCTAACAATACATCCGGACTTGATCTGTAAATTAGCCAATGTTCTTTGCACCTGGATCAAAGGGTAAAGAATATGTATGCTTCTATTTTGGCACAATACCATAAATCAAATTCTCTAACAAATATTAAATTATCTTAAAAATCTTAGATTAATTGAAGGGAAGAAAGTTATTTTTTTATATAGTTTTAATAAATCATTTTCTTATTATTGTTTTCTTTATTTGCATCTAGTAAATTAATAGTAATTTATAGTTAAATTAAAAGATAAAAAGATATTTTTGAAATATAATATTTAGAAAATTTATCACTATAATTCTTCCTTGTGGGATCGATACTGGAGTCTTTGTTTCAAAGCCCTATATTACTTGAAACGATACGTGTACTTGCGTAGTACCCCTAGTGTGTAAAAATATTTTCTAAATTTTACAACATTTTGATTTTATACACTAGCCGCTATTTATAAATTGGGCCATCTTTTGGAAGCAAATATTACTGCGTTATTGTGGGTCGGGTCACCTATTTCAGATAGTTCATGGGTTAGTCTTATTCACTGTGTTTCTAAGAAAGGAGGAGTAACTGTGACTATTAATGAAAAGAATGAAATGATTCCAATAAGATAAGTTACAGGGTGGCGAATATGCATTGATTATAGAAAATTAAATCTTGCCACATGGAAAGATCATTTTCCACTCCCATTTCTGGATAAGATGCTGGATAGACTGGCTGGGCATAAATACTTTTATTTTCTGGATGGATATATTGGTTACCACTAAATTCAAATTGCTCCTAAGGATCAAGAGAAAACTATGTTTACCAGTCCTTATGGTATGTTTGATTTTAGAAAAATGCCCTTCGGTTTATGTAATGCCCCTGCTACATTTCAGAGATGTATCATAGCTATTTTATGTGATTTAATTGAAAAAGGGATTGAAGTTTTCATGGATGACTTTTCAGTCTTTGGAATTTCATTTGAATCATGTTTAGAACATTTGTCTAAAGTTCTAAAATACTGTGAAGAAACTTATACAGTCCTTAACTGGGAAAAATCCCAATTTATGGTAGCAGAAGGAATTGTATTGGGGCATCGGCTTCAGAAAGAGGTTTGGAGGTAAATTCTGCAAAAATTCAAGTTATCTCTAATTTACCTTACCCGACCAATGTAAGGGGAATTAGAAGTTTTCTAGGACATGCTGGATTCTGTAGGTGTTACATCAAAAGACTTTTCTAAGATTACAAAACCTTTATGCCGTTTATTGGAAAAGGATGCAATTTTTTATTTTGATGATGATTGCCTAAAAGCTTTTGAAACATTAAAAAAATTAATCACTGCACCTGTTACAATTTCACCAAATTGGGAAAAACCTTTTGAATTAATGTGTGATGCTATTGATTATGCTATTGGTGCTTTTTTGGGTCAGAAATATGATAAAATTTTCAAAGTTATTTATTATGCTAGTAAAACTCTTAATGATGCTCAAATTAATTATACCACTACTGAGAAAGAGTTATTAGATATAGTATTTGCCTTTGATAAATTTCGATCATATTTAATTGGAACTAAATGTGTGGTGCATACTGATCATTCTACTATAAAATATTTAATGAAGAAGAAGGATGCGAAGTCGAGATTGATTAGATGGATTCTTCTTTTGCAAGAATTTAATTTTGAGATAGTAGATAGGAAGGGTTCTGATAATCAAATTGCTGATCATTTGTCCAGGCTTGAAAATGAAAAATCTCTCGGTGATGTTGAAGAAATTAATGAACATTTTCCTGATGAAAAATTATTCACTGTTAATGAGTAGCGTGTTCCGTGGTATGCCGACATAGAAAAATTTATTGTCGGTAATATTATACCCTGTGATTTGACATAGCAGGAAAAGAAGATATTTTTATATGATGCTAAGACTTATTTTTGTGATGACCCATTTTTATAAAAAAAAGGAAATGATCTTATAATTCAAAGATGTGTTCTTTTGGAAGAGACTTATGAAATTATTCAAAAATGTAATGATTCTGATTATGGGGGACATTTTGGAGTTGAAAGAACTGCATATAAAATCTTTCAATCTGGATTTTATTGGCCTACAATTTTTAAGGATGTGAATGCTTATTTTAAAAATTGTGATAGATGTCAGCGTGTAGGCAATTATTCTAGAAGAAATGAGTTGCCCCTCAATTTTATGTTGGAAGTGGAAATATTTGATGTTTGAGGATTAGCTTTCATGGGTCCATTTACACCATCTTTCAGAAATGTTTATATTTTCATAGCAGTAGACTATGTTTCCAGATGGATTGAAGCTATTGCTTTACCTCGATGTGATGCTCAAAGTGTTGCAAAGTTTTTAAGAAATAATTTATTTTGCAGATTTGGAATAGCAAGAGTAATCATACTGATGGGGGAAGTCATTTTAAAAATGCTACTAATGAGAAGTTAGCAAAGAAATATCATATAAATCATCACATTACTACTACATATCATCCACAGACAAGTGGTTTGGTTGAATTATCCAATAGTGAAATTAAAAGAATATTGGAAAATATTGTTTATCCAAACAGAAAGGATTGATCAATCAAACTGGATTATGCTTTGTGGGCCTATAGGACTGCCTACAGAACCCTTATAGGAATGTCCACATAGAGCTTGATTTTTGGAAAAGCTTGTCATTTGCCTATTGAACTTAAGCATGAAGCATATTGGGCTATTAAAGAGTTCAATTATAATTTGAAAGATGTTGCTGAGAAGAGATTATTAAAATTAAATTAGCTTGAAGAGATAAGGAATGAATCTTATGAAAATGCTAAGATTTATAAGGAAAAGATGAAGTTATGGCATGATCGGAAGATTCTTACTAAAAATCTTGTGCCAGGATAGAAAGTTTTGTTGTATAATGCTAGTTTGAGAATTTTTTTTTGGAAAACTTAAGTCTAGGTGGATGGGTCCAATTATTGTGATAAAAATTTATTTCTATGGAGCTGTGGATATTCAAGATCCTAAGACTGGAAAATATTTGAAGTTAACGTTCATAGAATTAAACCTTATTTTTCAATCGATCAACTTAAATCTGATGAAAATCTGATGTTAGGTCACTCAGAATGAGTTCTGGGTATGTCAGGCTGAAGACATTAAACCAAGCGCTTTGTGGGAGGCAACCCATAGTTATCGGTGTGCTTTACTTTATGTTTGTTGGTTTGTTTTTATGTTTTGTTATTAGTATTTTGGAGTTTTTATGTTATAATAGTGTTTATTTAAACTTATTTTATGACTTAGAGGAGTTGGAATGAAAATTTGGACATTTGGCAGACCTGTGCTAAATTGAGCACCACCGCCTAGTTGGCGCTTAGGCGCCGGAGTTACAAAGCTTGTGATAAATAAGGTTCTAGAAGACTAGTTCATTGGGAAGTGGTTTTAGAAGTTATTTTGGAGTTTTAAAACGTGTAAGGGGGGTTTATGCACTTCTAAAGTCTATTAAAAGGCCCTGGATTAAGAGAAACACTTGCTCCAAGTCCTATTTTCATTCCTGAGTCTTAAGAAGAGTGTTTTGAGTGCATCATGTCTTCCTGGGAGAATGAGATTAAAAAGAAAGAGGATTCTGACAAGAGTAAGTTTATTAGTGACAGTGCTAAAAAAGTTATTCAATGGATTTCTCGCCGTTAGTATTCAAAGAATTACAGAAAAGATTGCAATGATCGAAGCTCGAGTGACTTCAATGAAAGTAAAGATTAATGAAACTAACACAGATTTGGAGCATATGGGATGGCAACTCAAGATGCAATTCAGTCATACAAGTCACGTGGAAGAAGCGGATAAGGCGATGTTCCTGAAGAACAAGTGGTTAGAAGAAGAAGTTTTAAGAGTGTTCAATTATGACCCGTTCTATCATATTTATATTCTAGAAGGGTCAAATGGAAATAATATTGGTTCTAGATATATTCCACCTACTGGAGAGTGGAATTAAATGTTAGTTTGATCATGTGGTTTATTTTGTGTATCTTTTGTTTTATTTGTTTGATGTTTTAAGTGTTTAATGTTTTATGTATGTGTTCTGTTGCACTTTAATGCGAGATTGTTACATCTTAATGTTGTTAACCTATCATTATGATTATTGAGTCCTTTTGTATCTAGGAAATTTCATCTAGAGTATTTGGATAGAAATTTTTAGTTTGTATTAAGTGTGGTTTGTTTTTAATGAATATAAGTTTGTGTTTGTGTGAAACTTGATTGGAATCGATGGATATTAAAATTTGAAATTGGAGTATTGGGAGATTTATGGGGAATAGAAAAGTATTTTGAGAAGATTAAGCGTGATTAACTAAGTGTTTTAGTGTATTTTCTTAATTGTGAAAATCTGGGCACTGGCGGCTAAGAGCCAGAATGCGGCCCTTAAGCGCCAGATTTTGCGGCTAAGCGCCGAAGGCCTCGCGCTTAGGCGCCAGTTAGCGAAAATTGATTTTCAGCAGTTAAAAACTTGAAGATCGCCATTTTAACTACGCATATAATCTTTAACCTCTGATTTTCGCGAAAAAGGAGCCTAGGGCATCAATATATTGGATCATTTGAAAGCTGATCTCAACAAAAATTGTTAGATTTAGATTCCTTGAGGTAAGAGCACAACTCCTAAGTAAAATTTTTTTTATTTTTACCATGTATTTTGAGTACATTTTGGAATATCCTAAAATCACTATTCATGGTGAAAATTTGAGGAAAAGTATGAGAAATTTCTTAGATTTAGTGGAAATTACTTTTGGATGTTAATCTAGCAAGTTTAGTTTGATTTTGGAATTTATGGTAAATTTTTTTCGTGAAATTTTTAGAGGTGGCTCCAAAGTCAAAGCGTGCGAGAGAGAAGAAAAGATTTGATTCTGACAAGTTTGTTAGTGCAAGGGCCGAGGAACGATACGTTGACGGACTACAGTCACGTAAATTGATTTCTGAGCGTGTGTTCAGTAAGCCAGGAGAAGGTATTGAAGAGATGATTTCTAGAAGGAATTGGGAGAATTACTGCTGCTTCTCTGCTATTGCTGTTGTTTCTGTGGTCATAGAGTTTTATGAAAACTTACCTACAGCAGAAGAGAAGTTGGTGATGGTGAGGAGGAAAGAAGTACATTTTACATCTGCAGTAATCAATACTTTTTACCGAGTGCCTCCTGATATATTTTGTTTTTATTCTAACTATCATCCTACTGAGGGAGAGTTAGATAAGATAATGGCATTTCTAACTGATGGAAGAGGATTATGGAAGATAACTAATGATAGACGAATCAATTTTCAGACCTCTAAGTTAAATTCCACTTCTAAAGCATGACATTATTTTATCTCATCTAAGCTGTTGCCTTCAAGTCATACTAGTGAAGTTACAAAGGAGAGAGCTGTGTTGAACTATTGCATTCAGCAAGAGAAGCCTATAGATATTGGAGCAATCATTTATGATTATATTTTGAATTTTGCCAGATTTACCACTACTGCGAGTATGGGATTTCCATCCTTGATTCATTCATTATGTGAGCGGTTTTGTGTGAAATTTGAAACTTGAGAAGTGATTCTTTAGCCTATGAGACCATTTACCAGTGTAAACGTTTGAGCTTACACTGTACATTGAGATTTTAGCTGGAGAGGAGGATTTGGTAGCGCTTCTACTTCTTCTGCTTCTGCTTCTGCTTCTGCTGCTTCTACTTCCCATGCTACTACTTTGAGAGCTTCATCATCTAGTGATTCACAGACTGGTTTGTTAAGAAAGATTTTGAAGAAGGTGAGTCTTACTTGTGAGCATGTTAGAGACATGGATGGTAAGATGGATAATATAGAAAGATATATTATAAAACATGATAAATATGAAGAGAATTATCAGCATTATTTGGATAAATTGATTAGAGGTGATCGGAATGCTGAGATGTCCCCTCATCCATTCTATATACCTTATGTGCCATCCAGAGATTGGAATGAGCAAGATAATGATGATGATGAGGATGATTAGTAGATTTTTTTGTTTTTTTTATGTGTTGCCGAGTTTCTATTGATGTATTGATAGATGTTGTGTCTTATGTTTTATTTTGATGTTGTGTTTGTGGTGTGAACTCTGGTATTATGCTGATTATAGTTGGACTATTTTTTATGCATATTCAGATGTATCTTTGATATTCTATATGTTGTTTTGTGTGATATACGTGTAGTAGTAAATATTTTAATGTGTATATTGTGTCAGAGTATTTATAGTGTGTACTTTAATTCCAATACTGTTAGGATAATATGGAACACTATTAAAAATATTATTTAAAAATTGCATGTTTAAAACTTTTCAAAATCTACTACTACCATTTGTTATCTAGTATTGGTGTGATTTGAGTTGTTTTCAGTCGGTGTGTATTTGCGTTGAAAACTTCCACTATTGTATAAGTCCTTTGAAATTTTAAAATTTCTACTTAATGAAAAACTGAAAATTTTGAATTTTCTTTCTTTTTACTCCTGTTTTTAAATTATTATATTTACATATTTAGGATATTAAGATTCCTGCAAGCATGTTATATTAGTTTTTAATTTTCACCCATGTATCATTTCTTATGCTTAAATGTTTTATCCTAACTAAAAACTAATGTTTGGGGGGGAATTTTAAAAACAGAAAATTTTTCAAAAACATAAAATTTTATTTCTTTTCAAGAATACTTAAAATTAATTTGATTTTTGATTGAAAATAATTATGTATATGATGTTATATTAGGGGAACAAAATTTTGAATATAGAAATAAATAAGAGAATTTAGTTAAAATTTATAGTAATAATGAAAAATTTAAAGTTAAAAAGTGTTAAATACAGTTCAACTATCTTTAGTAAGAAATGTTATATTTTTGGATAAATAGAAGATTTGGCTTTTATTCTTCAAAGCTTAAAGTTCTTTTATTGAGGAGTAATTTTCAAATACTATTATTATAATTTTTAAGTGAATGATGTATATCAGACCTTTATTTTAAATGAAAGGGTGGAATTTAAAATCGTTAAAGAACTATCCAGATACAGTAATCGTTGCCTTTTGAAAAAAAAGAAAAAGTAAAAAAAAAGTATGTGAAAAGGAAGGAGAAGCTTGAGGATTTAAGGGCCTAATCAAAAATTGGTTCCATACCTAAAGTATAAGATATATGTTCTGAGAAAATCTAAAGCTTAATGTTATAATATAGTAAGTAAAATTATTTTCAAATAAAGATTTTTAAGTGAGAAAAATAAGTGTGTGAATCTTATATTTTGAAGAATCTACAAGTATTTCTGAATTAGATAGAAACCTATATTTTACATTATCCTTTACCTAAGAACTTTCTTAGCTTTATGTTGGTCTTAATTACTGAAATTTTTTCTAAATTGGACTATTCCATTTCTAGAACAAAATTTTGTTACCTTCCTAAGAAACTCATTATATAATTTGCATGCTAAATTTTTCTATGTGATTAAGAGTCACTTGAGGATAATTAACATTTTAAGTTTGTGGGATTTTGATACACATAAAATATATAGTATTTTATGCACATTTTTATACCTATTTTTGATGATATTGTAATTTAATGGAAGGTATTTTATGTTTCTCTTGTAGGTATGATGAAAATGAGTGATTATGATGAAAGGAGCAAAATTGGATCAAATTTAGAGCAAAAAAATGAAAAAAATGAAAAATTGGACTTTGGCGGCTAAGCGCCGCCTGGTCGGCGCTTAGGCGCCACAGTTAAAAATCAAATTTTCTTCATTTTTGGCGCCAATTTCAAGGGGTGTTTGAAGAAACTTTTGGTGGTGACTTCCTTAACTTCCCATGGGCGGCAAATTTGAATGAAGGGATGCATCTTTTGGACAAGATTTATGGAGACACCAAGGTACCTTTTGGAAAATTATATCATGAAGACTTGGAATTAGTGTGTGTGTGTGTGTCATCTTTTAGTTTAAGTGTCTTCTTCTAATTTCGAGAGTTCTTTTCTACTTTTACTTCTAGTCTTTTATTGTTTAAAGTCTTTTAGAGTTAGTTAGTTTAGTTTTTAAAGGAGAAAGGGGTTGGAGTGAATTCATCTTCTCATCAATTCTCTTCCATCCATTTATCTAGTTTTTATTGAAGTCTGAAGTCAGTTTCCAAGTCAACATAGTTGGGTGCCAACCTCTTTAGTGTTGTCTTATGGAAAGTCAAGTTTCAAAGGAACTTCAAGAGTCTTGTGGAGAGGATTTTCAGATAAGTGTTTACTTTTATTTTTATATTTAGTTTTTTAATTTTAACCTGTTGTGTTCTCATTATGATTTCTATTTTCAAATCAATATGTGCTTGTCTTTTCTCAATGAAGTCTGAGTAGTTTTCTTTATCTTTTTCTTTCTTAAATGAAGAAGTAATTAAATTATGTAGGATTGTTGTGGAATGTATAAGTCTTTAAAGTTGGAATACATTGTGAAGATTTAATTCCATGAACTTAATTTACTTCTTAATTTGGCCAGTTAAGATATTAAAATTTTGTTGTGAGATTATGTAAGATCCAATGCGGTATTATCTCAAACAACAATTGGTAAAAATCACATGGTATTGTAGTCCATATAATTCAATGCAAATATATTAGGAGATATGTTTTTAATGGGGAATAAAATTAGAGAACTTTAGAGTGATAGGCTAAAGTTCCCAAATTTGGTTTCATATTTTAAATTTTCTTATGAGAAGTTAGCCTCCAGGTGGAGGGAATCGAGGGAACTCTATAGAGCTGGAATCTTTCCTGCCTAACCATTTTCAAAATTTTTAAATTTCAAATTAACCAATGTTCTTTATAGAATCAAGTAAGGGTAAAGAATAAATTTGCTCCTATTTGTCACAACACAATTAAATACATCCACAACAATACTTTCATAATTATTACTGCTTATAAGAGAATGAAAAAGATATTTTATTTCCTAGTGTTTTATATCGTGATTTAGTTCTGATAATTTTCATTTCCTGCGTAGCTTTATATTAAAAATACCAAAAACAAATTTCAAACTTTTCAAATCAAAACATACTTTCAAAAGTTATTTAAAAAGTAAAAATATAATGTTCTTATTTCTTTAAAAAAATTTTACATTTCCCTGTGGGTTTGATATGTCGGGGCTTACTCAGAAAGTCCTATATTACTGTCGACATTATTTTTAGGTTTGTGTGTTTTGAAAAAGGGGGTCGCCTAACAGAAATTGTGCGGCGAATTTTTAATTTAATTTAAATAAATAATTTTGAAAAGTAGTATTTGATTTTGAAACTAATTTTAAATTTGAAGGTTTTAAGATATGAGATCAAACTGATCTCACATCCCGAATAGTTTATATAAACGAGCACCGCACCACAAATCGTGTATCTTTCCCTAAGGATAGACACACTGCTTGACGGTGGGGCTCGATTAAATAAACTAGAAGATTTGTGACATCCGTTTGGTCTGCGAACCAATTTTATAAGCCGACAAATTCCACGCTTAATATGAAAGCATTAAACGGGGTTTATATTACACAGGTTCTTTAAAATTCCCTATAAGGGCAAGCCCCTATAGTTAATTACATCTTAAGTGATGGGAATCACCTAAGAAAACTCTCGATAATAATCAATAATTCTGCTCTCAAGGATTTCAAAGTTTAAGTTTTCAAGGGATTGAATTTTGGAATTTCAATAGGGAATGGATCAAATTTGGAACATTTTGTTTTGGGAATCCAAAGGGGAGAAAGGTAGGAGAAATCACCGATTCGAAGCGAACTTCGGTAATTTCCCGACTATCCTATTGTTTGGCTTGGATTTAGGAAAGTCCTAATGTTTGTTTAAATTTTTTGATCTTGTCAATTTTAATTAATTAGGACTTATATTTATATGATAGAATCATACAAATAGCCTCGAAGATGTGAGGGTTTATGTCGTATCGGACGACTACCTCGGAATCCTAAGACCGGTTAGGGCTTAATTTGCAATGCAAATGCCTAACGAAGAGTTGAGGATTTATGTTGCACTAAGCAAACTACCTCGAAGTCCTATGGCTTTGTTGTTTAATTCTAGGAAAGTTTTGCTGAAGTAGACTCGAGTTTTGCTCGATGACGATGGCCGTGCTTGCCCACCATGCTACGAGCTCCTTGTTGTTGCAGAGGTTTAGTTTTAGAAATCATAAATCAGGGGATGAGAAAAGTGTTTTGGTTTAGAGAAAATCTTAATTTCTAAGTGTTTTTTATGTTTTAATTAAAACAAATCTTAAAGCTGATTATAACGACACCGGTTAAGATCCCACGGTTCCATCCTTCCGGCATCATTATTTTTATCGGATTCACTTAGCCCAGATGAATTTGCTAAACTCAACTGAATGAGTTCCACACTTTCATTTAGACTGTGGGAAATCCCGTTAGCAACACGTAGGTTACATCATCCGAGGTATTCCCGATCATCCAATAGGACGTTTTAATTTAATTGTAATTGTAGTTTTGTGTTCTGTTTGTGATTAAATTTTGAGTTGTTTTATATTTTGAAATGTTGTGGCGGTGAATTTTATCTTGCAATGACTTTTAACTTAGTTTTGGTTTCAGTTTTAGGGGCTATCCTAAAGGTGTGAGTTTTCATGCAACGGTTGTTTATCATGCAGAAAAGTAAGTGCAATGCGATTAAGTAAATTGCAATAATGTAAATTGCAAGAAAGTAAATTGCAATAAAATAAAAGCGTACCTTGAGGGTCTTCCCGTCATCCCAAGCTGCACTTAAAACACAATTAGAATATTTAAGCAAGTTCCTAGGTAAAGCTAAGGGAAGGGTTATGGTTTTCTACCAAATTCCTAATCCTATAGCTAGTCATCTCCTATGACGTCTAGGTTCTTTGTGTTTTGGTTTAAGGACGATTTTCTTCATCAAAGAACAATTAAGTCCAATTGTTCTTATAAATGTCCTATCATATTGAGGAAGTGCTTAAGAATAATCTTAAACATCTTTTCAATATTTCTAGGATTGTTTTAAGTCCAAATGGGTTTAATTATACAAATGAACTAATCGTCCGAGAATTCAAGTTTTGTTGTTATCTTACTCGATGAACTAGGACATTTGAATATCCTATAAGTGAAGTAACATTTCATTTAATGTTACGTTTAGGAGTTATAATAACCAAAGCTTTCGAGGGTAAATTGGTATTCAAATGATTTGATTTAAGTTAATGGGTTTAAATTTGGAATAGTGTTCAAGTTGCTTTATATTTAATTTCTTTCTGTTTTAGGTGATGTTATTTAATTCAATTTAATTTAATTTAATTTAATTTAATTGAGTTTTAATTTTAATTTAATTTAATTTAATTCAATTTAGTTTGGTTTGATGTTACATTAAATTAATTTGATTTGATTTAATTTTAATTTAATTTGATTTAATTTAATTTAATTTAATTTAATTTAATTTTATTTAATTTAATTTAATTTAATTTAATTTAATTTAATTTGTTTATTTAATTTAATTTAATTCATTTAATTTGATTTAATTTAGTTTAATTTAATTTGATTTTATTTATTTAATTTAATTTAATTTAATTTAATTTAAGTTATTTAATTTAATTTAATTTGTTTATTTAATTTAATTTAATTTAATCTTTAATTTAATTTTTAATTTAATTCAACTTTTAATTTCAATTTAATTTAATTTAATTTAATTTAATTTACTTAATTTAATTTAATTTTTAATTTAATTTTATTTTTAATTTAATTGAAATTTTAAAAAGAGTTTAATAATTTAATTTTAGTTTAATGATTAAGTCTTTTAATGTTTTGAATTTGAGTTATCATTTTAATTAAGAATTGAATATTAATGAGATAATTAATTTAGGGATTTTTAAATTAAAGAATAAATCTCTTCCTAATAATATCCCTATTTTAATAATTCCAATTTTATTATTCTTCCAAATTTAATCAATTATTTAATTAAAGTTTAATCATTTTAAATTGCTTAATGGGTTTCTACCCTTTAATTATTTAAATTTAAATCATCCAAATCAGATTAGGATCAAATATTTTACTTGTTAATTTATTAAACCTAAAGTTTTAATTAAGGATTACAAATTTTAATTACCATTTTACCCTTGAAGCTTAATAATTTCATAACTCACTAAATTGAACTCAAATGAACTTGAAATTTTTATGTGACTTCACTCATATGTCAATAAAGACATGAGAGGAGAAAATGTGATTTTTCTGTATTTAATTTATTTATATAATTATTTTTGGTAGAAAATAGAGATTTTCAAGGAAAATTTAATAACATGACCAAGGGAAAGTTTCTGTCCTTAAGAAAATTAGGGGCCATTCCTAATGACCAGAGAACCACTTGGACCAATTTTGGTGATTTTTGAATTATATTATTTTTATTATAATTATTTTAAATTTTGGAATATTAATTAATTTAAAAATAAAATAAATGTTGAAAAATGAATTTTATATTTTTCAAAAATCTCTCTGATATCAAGGAAATCAGAGAAGCAAATTTTGCAATTTTCTGATTTTTCTATGATTTATTATAATTATTTTTGTGAAAATGCTAGAAAATACATTTTTTTATTTTTAAAATTACCCTAGAGCTTTAAAATTTAATATCTCACTAAATAGACCTAAGAAAAATATGGGGTTTGTTCCTAAGTGATTAAAATTCAAAATGTGACATTTTGGTGAATTTTATTATTTTTGTGATTTTTATTATTTTTTAATTATTAAAAATATTAAAATAATATTAAAAATCAACTTTTTTAGAAAATTGAAATTTTAATTTTCCTAGATTCCCCTAATATCAGAGAGGCTCCAAAACCAATTTAGTGAATTTTTGAAAGGTATTTTGAAAGTTATGAATTTTTAAAGTTTAAAATGACTAAGTGGCTTAATGAACCCAATTAGTGGGGCTAACCAAGTCCAATTGACCTCAAATTTTTATGGTGGGTTCCTCTAATCCTAAAGGTCAGTGGAGAATTGATTTCAAGTCAATTTGATCTATGGTTAGCTCTAATTAAATAGAGAACTATTTTGAGTGTTTAAGCCAATTAGAGTACATTTTAAATGAACTAACTCAAAACCTATTTTTCCTAGGGTCCTCCGGTCATAAGGAACATCACCAAATTTTCCTAGAATTTATTTCACAACATGCTATTTATTGGAATTAAAATACTCAAAACAGTAACATGAATTTGAAAAATCAATAACTTTTCATAGGGATGGCCTCTGACTTTGGAAAATTCAGGGAATGTTTCCAAATTCAGAGGCTTCAAAAGCCCTATGGTCTCAAGCCATGGTGAATTGTATACATGCATGGAGAATTAAAAGTATGCAGAGAGTAAATAAATTATAAAAAATAAAATACTTGATGAAATTAAATGTTTTCTTTTCCACATTATTCTCCTCTCGTTCACTCGAGCAAGAGGGTATTTTTATTTTATTTTTCTGATTTTTCTACACAAAGTTATGAATTTTTGAAGTTTAGGGAATTAAATAAATAAAAAAATACCCTAATTTTCTATTTATCCACGCGGCGCCGCGTCGAGCCTCGAGCGGCTCCGAAACGCCGCGTGGCGCGCTCCCATTCGACGCCGTCGTCTGACTCAGCGCCCCCGGGGCCCGCTGTATCGTTCCGTCTTCTGATCCGACGCGATCCTTTCCGTCCGTCCGCGCGTGTATTAAATGAGCGGCATCCGTTCATCGTCCCCAAGTGTCCTCACCCGAGAGCCGTCCACACTAAATCCCTAATATCTCACTCGATACTCAATGGATTTTCATGTTCTTATGCTCTATGGATTCGTCTTAAAGAGACGAACACATCTATACGGCTATCATGCATTGAAATTAAAGCATTTGAAATGGAGAATCTCCAAAAGCTCGGGATGAAGAGTTAGCTCATACCTTTGCTCAGAGAAGTGTGGCTTCGATCTGAGAGTTGTTGCACCTTCGATTGGATCCCAGCAAGCTCCAGATGAAGTCTCCTGGTCTGGTGAATTGTCTAGGTGTGATTTCGACCAAGCCCAATCACAAAGCTTGGAGGCTGGAGCAATTGGGTGGCCTGGAGATGGGGCTTTTGCTGGTGGACACCTTCCGTTGGTCTGGTGAAGGTGTAGAACCAATCAATTTGGGGATTGGCTCACTGTGGAGAAGTGTCCTGGTTTTGGGTGGAATTTTAGTCGAGAAATTGGGTTTTGTCAGTGGGGATTAGGTCAAATTGACACTGGGGATCAAGCTCGCTCTAGGGTGGAGAAGGTTTGGAACAATTTTGGCAGAGTTTCGGCAAGGTTCGTGCAACTCTCCTCTCTTGGCCGTGAGGGGTGGAGTTTAAATAGGAGAGGGTGGAGGGCCTCCCAGGGAGAGTTAGGGCTTGGGATCAGCTGCTCTTGGCAAGAGAAGAACAGCTCCAATGGCCACTGGGGATGGGGCAGCTCAGCAGGTGAGAATTCCAAGTTGGGCTCACATGTGAGCTCTTAGCCATGGTGTTTTCCGGCGGCCTGGTGGCTGGCCGGCCAGGCATTGGTCACCATCTTGTTCAGGTGGGTCAGGGCTGGGGTTTGGTGCATTCAATTGAGGTTTGATATGTGTAAAGGGTTTGATTTAGATGGAATGGGGGAGGAGCTAATTTTGAGTCTAAATGGGTCGACCCACCCATTTGGGCTTGGTGCACCCTTCGAGGTGGCTTTGGATGCTGTGGGGGATCGAAAGGGATCGGTTGGTTTGGCATGGAGAAGTCTCCATCCAAATATATTTGGATTAAATTTAAGTTTAGGTGAAACATGATTAAGGCTAATGAGCTTTAGGGATTAAGGAAAGCCCTCCCTCTTCTTACCCAATATGGCATGGTGGAGTGTCCAAAGCTCTCATGGCTCACATGTGGCTCATGCATGGCTTCATGGCTCACCTTTGGCTTGGCAAAAAGTTTGGTCGATTTCATGAAAATGGATTTTAGGAATTTTTGGTAATTTGATGGAAATTTGTATGAAACTTGATTTGGAATTATTTGATGATGAATTTAGGACTTAGGTAATGGCTTTAATTAAGTGGATGGCAAATGGAGATGTCATGTGGGCTTTAGGGTAGATTTTGGGCCTTTTGAAATGGTTTTAGATGGGCTTTTAAGATGGTTTAGGAAAGTGGGCTTTTGGATTTTAAAATGGATTTTGGGATGAAATTTTGTAAAGAGGTTGGGCAAAATAATTGTTGGGTTTAGCTCATGGATGTATCATGAGTGACTTGAAGCAAATTGGGAGTGATTTGGGTTTCAATTGGGTTGAATTTGGGCTCTTTTGGTGAATGGGCCAATATAGGTCCAAGTGGGCCAAGTTGGGCCAATGTTGGGCTAGGGTTGAAATTGATGTAAAATCAATGTTGAGAAATGTTTATGGGAGTGTTTCAAAGAGGTTTTACCTTTGGTTGGGCTTTGATTTTGGGGTTTGGGCCCATTTGGGTTAGGTTTGAGTTTAGGTCAAAATTGGGCCTTTTAGCTTTGGGTTGAATTTGAGTGGGGTTTGGGTTTAAATTTTGTGCAAATCATGTTAGTGTTTTATTTGTGGGAATGTTAAGGAAGATTTAGAAAAGGTTTGGGGTTAATTGGAGTTGAATTGGGTGAGTTTGGGTTAGGTTTGGGTCATGGGTCCAAATTGGGCTTTAAGGCCAAAAGTGAAATTGGATCCAAATGTCAATCAAATTGGACTTGGATTTGGTCTAGATTGGTGTTGGGAATGTTGAATTGAAGTTTAGAACTGAATTGGACCAGAATTTGGGTCAATTGGGTAAGTTTGGTTTGACATTGGGTTCACTTTGGGTTAAAATGGGTCAAATTGGGGGTTTTGACAAAAGTATGGTAAATTGACAAAATTGGCCCATGGTGTAGTTGGACAAAATGAAATTGGGAATATTTGGGATTGTCTGGAATTTTCTGGGAATTTTTTGAAGTTTTGGATTTTTGGGTCAAGAGGGGTATTTTGGGTATTTGGAGGGTATTGGGAGGTTTTCTTGTAATTTTTGGTATGTTTGGATATGGATGATCAATTTGAGTAATGTGGAAATGTTTAAGATCAATTTTGAGGAATTTTGGGTGATTTAGGAAATTTTGAAAAATTTGGGTAATTTGAGGGTTTTGGGTAGATTTAAGCGGGTGTAGGGTCCCGGGGGTCAAAAATTGAAAATTTTGGAAATTGAAGATTGTGTGGATGTAAGTGGAGTGAAATCATTTTGGTTGAGCCATGAAGCCATATCAAGCCCACATGAGCCATGAAGGGACCCATTTGAGGCATTCACTATGTTGTTCCTAACCCTCTTAGCCAAGGGCTTAGGGGTTAATGACCATCCATGTGAATCACCTACATGAGTCAGGAGATCAAGTTAGGTATGGGTTTGTGAAAGTGTAGTGTATAGGTATAGTGTGTGTGTAAGTCAGTCCCTTTACCAGACCAGGCCACCCAGGCGGTCTAAGGCCAAAGAGTCCTATAGGAACTCGTCCTTAAACTTCCACATTTGATTTCGACCCTCTAGGTGATTAGGGGTCTATAGTCGAGTTTGTGGAGTTTGCGGGGAGTTAAGAAGTGGTTTGAATTTCTAAAAGGTGGGTCCCGATTCTAGTCCTCTAAGATAGTCGAAAGGAAAAGCCTGAAGGCTAGATCCTAAGTACTAAAGAGAAGAAGAGAAGACCTCATCGAAAATGTGGTCAACAAATGGACCCCCAATAGGTGTGGTGAGCTGACGGAGCACACCGCGCGTATTGGCGTTGATCGAAGCGATCAACAAAACCAACACGGATGTCCAGTGACGAACTTAGGACGAAGTAGAAGAGTTTCATGTAGGGAGTAGCAAGTATATCTGCGAAGCCGGAGATTCCTGAACTCTCGCTGGGGAAAGGATAAGGAGGTAAATTCCAAATCACATGATCTGGGGAATTTCGATTTAGATTTTATTTTGTTTCAATTTAAGTTTTGATGTGTGAGCTTAGATTTTAGTTTGGAATTTTAATTTAGATTGAAGTTTTGTCAAAATTAATTTGAAGGGATTTGATTTGAAATGAAAATTGGAATTCGAGGTTTTAGATGTAACATCTTCAACCTCGAAAGAAAATTGAATTGATCGGATTGAATCACTTGCGGTGAGGAGAGATCTCGGAAGCAATGCGGTATTGGATGTAAAATCCTTAACCTCAAGAGTTTGATTTTGATGTATTTCATCGCAATAGGGAAAGAATCTTAAAGCAATGCAGTCTCGGATGTAAAATCCTTAACCCAAAAGTTTGATTTTGATGTATTTCAGTGCAATAGGGAAAGACTCCTAAAGCAGTGCAGTCTTGGATGTAAAATCCTCGACCCAAAAATTTGAATTTGATGTATTTCAGTGCAATAGGGAAAGAATCCTAAAACGGTGCGATCTTGGATGTAAAATCCTCGACCCAAAAATTTGAATTTGATGTATTTCGGTGCGATAGGGAAAGAATCCTAAAGCAGTGCAGTCTTGGATGTAAAATCCTCGACCAAAAAAGTTTGATTTTGATGTATTTCAGTGCAATAGGGAAAGAATCCTAAAGCAGTGCAGTCTTGGATGTAAAATCCTCGACCCAAAAGTTTGAATTTGATTGATATTTGATTTGAGATCTGGAAGATCGAATTCGAAATTTGATTGAGATTTGAAATGCTGGAAAGATTGAATTTGAGATTTGGAAGGACGAGTTTGAACTCGATTGAAATTTGATTTAAGATTTGATTTGAAATTTGGAAGATCAAATTTGAAATTTGATCGAGATTGAATTTGAAATTTGATTGAAAATTGAAATCTGGAAAGATTGAATTTGAGATTTGGAAGGATGAGTTTGAACTCGATTGAAATTTGATTTAAGATTTGATTTGAAATTTGGAAGATCAAATTTGAAATTTGATCGAGATTGGATTTGAAATTTGATTGAAATTTGATTTGAAATTTGGAAAGATCAAATTTGAAATTTGATCGAGAGTGGATTTGGAATTTGATTGAGAATTTGATTTGTGATTTGATTTAACATTTATGTTGATTTTGTTTATCTTCTAATGATTCAAATTTTATTTTATCGTTTATTTAATGTTCATGTGAATTTGGTGTTCGTCATTTTTAAGATTTTTAAGGAAAGTTTTCTTTTATTCTTTTTTTTCTTTTCTGTTCTTTGTTCGAAGTTCATTTAACTTTAATGGCGTTTCCTAGTCAATTTGCACAAAAGAGGTGAAGGCCAAAAATGTGACATGGTCACTTTCATTCCAATCATGTTGAAGTTACATCATACAACTCGATCTGGAATACATTTCATACAATCCATGTAGACTCGAAACGGATTATGTATGATCTTTGTTGGTCCATCCAAAGAAGCATCTGTCAAAAATCCATGTCTGAATAGTGGGGTACATGGTCAATAACATCACCTTCCAAGCCATCCTTGGCAAGGATGCCGTATGGATGTACATTGGAGGTGTGATATTTCCCATGTAACTTACGGCTCGTAAGGCGGAGGTTCTCTAGTTACAGGTGCAGCTGGAAATGGTAAGGTGTCTTCCTGTCATCCATTCTCCGAAAGTAACGAGAGATCCGCTTCATTGGTACTCCTGGTATGCAATGCTTAGCGATATACGCCCAGTTGCCCTTCGATATCATGACGGAACCCACCGGTAAAGGTATCTTCAACGGCCCTCGGAACTCGCCCGGGCCTGCTATCCGGAGGTCGGATCCGAACATGATGTTACACTCGTTCGGGAAAGAGGCGTGCGAAAGGTCGACAAAGTCGTGGTGATCTATGTGTGGGGGTATGCGGTCACCTTGTTTGTAGATGTTGATAATGCAGTTATTGGGTATGCAATCTGCTGGCGGTACCCTCCATGTTATCGATCTCTTTACCATTCTCTTGATGACTAATGGCATCGGATCTACTTGCCCATGACGGAGTATTCCCGGTGGGTTTCCCTTCCTGTCTTCGAGCAAAGTTGTAGCGACATCCGCATTGTATTGTGATTCTTCCCTTCCACGGCATCCATCTGCGGGGTTACGAGTAGGTATTTTCCCTTAGGCGGCTCTGCTCGGCCCATTCTTTTCAAATCCCGGATACAATCCACGATTCTTTGTTGTTCATACTGCGAGAATACGTCGGTATGTAGCTCGAGGCCCTCTAGTATATTGATTCTTCTACCTTTAATTCTCTCGAAGTATTCGAAAGGTTTTCTTTTCGACATTACGCATTCTCTCCAACTCGTATGCAGGAATGATGCTGGATGGCGAGGCCTTGTGACATATTGTGGGATATACGGTTCAATCCCTTCATGTTCTCCTGCATACCTCGGCTCCTCGGGGATGATGCCTGTCGGGACATCCCCGGGGTTGCTTCGCGACAAGGTCATGCATTGCGGGTGGTTCTATCCCGGTGGCGTGGTAGCCTTCTTTCTTCGGTCTTTGTGAGATTTCCACTGGTTCTTTACGGTTATCCTAGGAGCTGGCCTCCTTTCTTCGGGTTCTCGGTGAACCGGTGTCCTTGAAGTGTACGTGCGGCGGTAGTAAGCGTCTCGTTGCGCTGGTCCGCAGCTAGTTTTGTTAACATCTTACAGATACGGCGATTCTTATTTCTTCTTTGTGTTGCTGTGAGAGTAGCTCTCCGCACTTCTTGAATCTCTGTGGGCGCGGCGCTGACAAGCCTGCCTTCTGCTGTAGCGACTACAGACTTCATTTTCTTGTCTTCTTCAGTATTTGCCTTTCTTTTCTTGCTGCTGGATTGGTGGCTTGGGCCACCCACTTTCATCCTTGTACGCAGGGCGGTTCTTCTCGGTCAGCCGGGACCCGGTCACTTTCCTCGTCGTTGTAGGCCTGCTTGGTGCGAAATCCGAGTCGATCTTGATTATCGCTCCATCTTTCACCCTCTTTTCATCGAGTGCAAGGCTTACACCATTCTTAAAGTTCGGGACCAACCGCCGGTTCGACATTTCCTGCGAAAAGACAAGGAAAAGGATCGGGGGTCTGTACTAAGAACAAGAACATTAAGAAAATGTTTAGTAAAGACATTCTTTTTATTATATTATTTTTTGTATTTTTCAAATTTAACAGGAATGAAGTAGGATAAGATCAGGGAAGAGATTTTGATTTGGAAAAGAAAACAAGGAAAACTTAATTATCATGATTTTATTTATTTTAGCATATTTTATTATTTTTGGGTTCGGACCCAATCATAAGTAATTACTTCGCCCGTGTTTCTTAGGGATGAAGAATTCACTCCTTCGAAACATCAGGTGGCGTAATACTTTTTCAAGTATCGTCCGTTGATCGGAAGCATATGTCGTTCTCCACGGCGATTCACTAGCTGGTAGGAACCTCACGAGTATGCTTGCTTGACCACGAAACGGTCCTTCCCGAGTGGGTTCAAATTTTCCTCTATCTTGCGGTGTGCGAGAATAGGTCTCTTGAGAACGAGAACTAAGTCACCAACTTTGAAGGTTCTTGGGCGGACCCGGTTTGTCATGGGCTTGAACCATCTTAGCTTGGTATAGTTCTAAATTCTGTTGCAGCTGCGAGTCTTTTCCCTTCCGGGCTTTCTAATTCTTCTAGTCGTAATTTAGCGTTCTCTTACGTCGTGATCTTGTTTGCAGCTTGCAATGCGAGTGAAGGAAGGCTGCACCTCTAAGGGTAACACTTGCCTCGGACCCATACACCGGAGCGTAAGGTGTAGCTTGAGTAGGAGTTACGAAGGTTGTCCGGTAGGCCCATAAGGCTTCTAACAACTTCTCGTGCCAATTCCTCTTATTATCGTCCAAAGTTTTCTTTAAGATTTGAACGAGAGTTTTATTAAAAGCCTCAGCGAGGCCGTTTGCTCTTGGGTAGTAAATTGTTGAGTATCGCCAGTCGATTCCGTGTCTCACGACAAAATTGTTGATTTGTGTGCTTCGAATGCTGATCCATTATACGAGATGATCTGCGCGGCACTCCGAAACGGTAGACAACTTGGTTCTTGAAAAAGCTGTAGCACGTGGTGTGCTTTCACTTCTCCAAGTGGAGCGCTCTGCCCGCTTGGAAAAGTAATCTGTAGCCGCAAGAATGAAACGATGTCCTTTTGAAGATGGTGGTTACTATTGGACCCACTATATACGTGCCCCGACATTCAAATGGCCGCGACGCAATTGTCGGGTGCGGCACATTTGGAGGTTGGTGTAGAATCACTCCGTGCACTTGGCATTGGTGACGGCTCTTGGCGATTTTCATGCGGTCGGTCATCATCGAGGCCGGTAGTACCCTAGTCTTTTAATTTTCATTTTCATCTTCGGACCGTGGTGAGCGCCACGGAGTCCGAATGCACCTCTTTAACAATTTCACGGGCCTCGGACCCGCTTAGGCACCTTAGCCACATTTGATCGAAAGACCTTACGTATAACGTGTTGTTTATTAATGCGTAGGACGAGTTCTTTTCTTGATATGATGGGCTAGCGACCTATTGTCACAGTAGCTTTCTGTTTGCGGGTAGTCTATCGATAGTTATCGCCCGATCTTACGTGTTTTACATCCTTCTTTGCAGTCGATTCTTTTTCTTTTTCGATTTGTGTATTGTGTTTATGTCGAGTTGTGATAGGACTGACGTCCATGAGCTGACACCTCTGCTTGATTCATCTTGTAAACGGGCAAATTCTTTTGCAAGACGAGGCTAAAGCATCGGCTAAAGCATTTTCTTTTACGGGAATTTTGTAGATCGTTACATTTGGAATCTGTTCCAACAAGTTTGTATGGCATCTTGGAAGTATTGTTCGAGTCTTGGCTTTAAAATTACTGTATTGTCCGATGATCTGTTGAATGATTAATCGTGAATCCCGTAGATGTTGATGTACGTTATCCCACATTTGAATAGTTAATTCCGGTCCATTATGAGGGCTTCGTATTACGCTTCGTTGTTTGTACACGGTTACGTCGAGTGGTAGGAGTATCTTAACATCCCCCGCTCCGGTGTTATAAAGATTAGCCCGATTCCTGCCTTCACAGGGCACTATCACTTGCGATTCTTCGTCTTTGTGTCTTCGAAGATGCTCCGTCGAAATACAATTCCCAACGTCGATCATCGGGGTCTTCTAGGCCCATTATTTGTTCATCCGGCGGATCGTCGTTGAGAGGAGATTCGCCGGCGAAGGGTGTCTTGCGAGAAAGTCTGCTAAGACTTGTCCCTTCACGGCGAGCGAGAGGCACGAAAGTTATATCGAATTGCGATAATATCATTGACCATCACGGCGAGTACGCCGGAAAGTGTTGGACGAGTCATCGAGTATTGCAATGGATTAAACTTCGAGATTAGGTTGACCTTATGAGAAAGCATGTAGTGCACGAGCTTTTGAGCGGCGAAGATCGGGGCCAAACAATGCTTTTCAATTGCGGGATACCTTACTTTCGTCGGAAGTAAACGAAGGCTTAAGTAGTAAAGAGCATTTTCTTTACCCTCATCATTGACACAGAGCTAACGAGGCTCGAGAGAAGTCGTCTAAGCCGCGGTGTAAAGTATCGGTGGTCACACGAGGCTGGAGCTGCTAAGACGGGAGGTGTCATTAAATATTGTTTAATGTCCTCGAAGTCCTTCGGCATTTTCTCCCCAAATAAATTTGGCGTCCTTTTTAACTAGTGCCGAGAAAGGTGACACCTACTGACGGGTTTGAGATAAAGCGTCGAAGATATGCCGACTTCCCTTGAAAAGATCGTAGTTGTTTTAAGGTTTTGAGAGGCGGCATTTCTAAGATAACTTTAATCTTTTCGGGTCGATTTCAATTCCACGATGTCGAACAACGAATCCTAAGAATTTCCGGAGGTGACGCGAAGGCGCATTTTAAGGGATTCATCTTAAAGTTAAATTGTCTTAATCGTTCGAAAACAATTCTCGAATCATACGGTGGTTGTCCTTTACTTTGCTTTTGATGACCACATCGTCCACGTAGCATTCGACTTGATTGTGGATGAGATCATCAAAAATTCTTGTCATTGCTCTTTGGTAGGTTGCTCCTGCGTTCTTCGATCCGAATGGCATCACTTTGTGTAGCAAAATACTCCGATCGGCGTTACGAATGCGTCAAGCTTTTCATCTTACTGGAGCCATTTTTATCTGGTTGTATCCCGAAGATCCATCCATGAATGAGAATATTTCATGTGTTGAAGCAATGTCGATCATTAATTACGGGATCGGTAGAGGGAATTCATCCTTTGGACATGCCTTGTTTAAATCTGCGAAGTCCACACAGATTCGATCGACCATTCTTCTTTCGGCTGGCACTACATTGGCTAGCCAAGTCGGGTATTGTTCTTCACGGACAAATTTAGCGTCTATTAGCTTTTTAACTTCGGCTATGACTTGTTGTTCAATTTCTAGACGCATTCTTCAGGACCTTGTCGTGGAACGACAGTAGGATCCACTCTAGCTTATGGATCGCGATCTCGGAGCTAATCACGGCATCTCATCGTAGCTCCAAGCAAAACGGTCTTTAAATTCCATTAATAATTTGATTATTTCTTCGGAGTCTTCTTTGTTGAGTAAGGAGCTAACAAAGGTAGGTCTAGGCTCTTCGCTAGTACCTAAGTTAACTTCCAGTCAACTCATCTATTGTAGATTTAATTTCTTCTTCGAATTCGGTGGAGCGTCTCGATTTGTAAATCTTCGAGTTCGTCTTGTAGTTTCCATGCGGTTTTCATTGGACTTGCAAGTGACAACCAAGCAAAATTCGGTATCGTCAGCTGACCCTGCGTGCCGAATCCGAGACCATGCTTTGAATTGGGTGGACGACGGAGTTATTCCATAATTTTCAAAATGTTGTGATTGGCCTTTTGTCCATTGTTGAGGTAAGAAACCACGTTGAATTAAATTTTGAACACGGGGAGAGTACCACTCGAAAAGGTAATTCCATTAATTCGATGAAGTGACATCTTCGAATTGTACATGATTTTCGGTTTTGGAGGAAGAAGCACCACGGTAGAATTTGATTGGCCTTGCACGAGTCGTTACGTACCTCTTTGACCACCATACCCTCGATCTTGTTAGAATGGATCGGGGTTAGGGTCATAGTATGTACGTAGTGGTTAATCTTCTCGTACATTGATTTGTATTCTTCGTTCTTCTCATCTTCGAGAGAGATCTTGAATTGCGGCTTCTTCGACTTATTGTCATCTGCTTCTTGCTTGATTTCTTTTTCGTCTTCGAGCTATCTTCCCGATCGACATTGATGGGCTGGTTTCCTGCATCCAACGTCCTCAACGTCTCTACCACGACCTCGTCCCCGGCCTCGACCTCGGATGCGAGTTGTGGAGAAACCTTCACCATCTCGCCGTAAGGGAGTGGTGAGTGGTTGTTGGACTAGAACTTCGAGTTCTTCGTCGTCACGAACTTTCTTTGCTTCATTTGTTACGGTATCTGCGGAGAAGATTGTTTTCTTTGGCGGTGCATAATAAGTTGCATCTTCATGGATTCCAATTTCATGTACGGAGAATGGTTGTAAGTCGCCTTTGATGCACTTGTTCCCCTCCATCGTAGTATTTGATGCCATTGGTGTAGAGATGATGGTACCATCCTGTTTTCATGTATCCGCGGTCGGCCCGAGCGGAGCGTTGAACGATGTCTCCGAATCGATTATGTGAAATTTTGCGGTTGTCTTTGCTAAGTCACCGGTCTTCATTAGTAGCGTTATTGACCCGAGGGCTCTTTCTCCTTTACGGTTGAATCCTCTTAATAACATTTTGTACGCTTCGAGCTCGCGAGCATCGATTTCCAAGTATGCTAGCGTTCGAAGACTCATTATATTGATTGACGCTCCTGGATCCACCAATACTCTGGAGAGTGTAAACTTCCCAATTGTAACTGAAATGTACAATGGTCGGTTGTGATCTGCTGTCCCAAGTAGTAGGTCATTGTCCGTAAAGGTAACAACTCGCTGTTCCTTTAACGAACAAACCTCATCTAAAGAATCTCCAGCCATTTGAGCTAAGCAAATTTTTGGATCAAGTAAGGCCTTGATCAGAGCTTCTCTCATCTCCTTTGATAAGATGAGAGCATCGTAAATGCTCAGTTTGGCCGGTAGTTTCCTAAGATGTGCTAGTACGTTGTAGTCCACTTTATTTTCATGCGTCTCGGCTTCTTCTCGAATGGGTATTTCTTCTGCTGGGGTTGGTTCTTCTTGAACAACCACACCTTTCCTTTGTCTTTCGGACCCATTCTTGGAGGTAGAACTCTTCCACTTCTTAAGTTGACTTCTTTAATTTCTTCTGAATTTAGTGTTGAGTTTGCCGGTGTCTCCTCCTGAATCGGAATGACAGACTCTTCCGGATTATCTTCAGAATCTGAATGCTCTAACTCTATCGTGACTGGAGCTCCTCGAAACTCGCGAGATAGATCCGTTGCTTGTTGAACTCTCGTAGCCTCCTTGATGGATGTCTTCTTCGTTATTTTGATCGTCGAGATCGTGTATGATTTGAGAATTGTCGTTGGTATCGAAATCGATGTCCGGATTGTCGCTAGTTACGTAATCGTTAGAAATAGTCAAAACGTAGCCAACGCCATCACTCTTATCATTATATGATCCCACTGAAGTGAGCGAGATAATCATACAAAATCGAGAGGTTCGAGGGATTTCTCCCCGAATCGGAAGCAACTATCCTAGGATAAGCGGCCCCTTGTCTAACCTTAGGAGTCTCGGTCCTCTCTTCTTCGTCGATCTTCTTCTCTTGATCGTCTCCTGTTGAGGTGGTTCTTCTATCGCAAGTGATAGTACCGGCTTAACGGGTCTCGAACTACGAATTGAAGCTCGCAGAGGCGGTTCGGATCTTGTCTAAAATCTTCTTCGAAGACCTTGTCCGAGCGGTAGTCCATCCATCGTCGGTTGCATAGGGATCTATCGGAATGACGGGATCGATTGAGATAACATTGACGGAACCTCCTTTACGGGGTTCCTTCATGTACTCCTTCGGGATTGTTATATTCCCTTTCAGAAGGTTGTCGTTGAGCCAACTTTTAAAGGTAATGCAATCTTCTATCTTGTGCCCAAGCTTCCGGTGGTAGGGGCAAAAGTTGGGATCACCTTTCTTGTTGACTTCCTACGGTCTTTTAGGCTGCGCATGTGGAAATCTGGAGTCTTCATCGAGCTACGGAAGATTTTCGATGCTTGCTTCATTTTTGAATGGATATTCTGCTGCTCAGAAGTTCCCTTAAAGTACGTTGCGGACGAGGCGGTTGTTCATCTTGTGGAGATGAGTGATAGGCTGGGCCGGGATTCTTTGGTAGTCATGTTGTGGTTGCTTTGCGGCCGTTACGGTGGTATTTGCATCGGTTGCTTGCCTTTGTCAGCTACTGCATGATGATCCGGATTTCTTTTCGAAGGTCTTCACCGGCTTCGCTTGTCCAGTCTTGTCGGCGAAACTTGCTCCTTCGCCTCTTCTTGCAAGCTTCCGGCCTTGCTTAACAACTTCTCGAAAGTCTTAATAGTGAATCCTTTGAGGAGAAGTGCTATCGGGCCGTGAATGCTTTTAAGTAAAATGCCGACTGCATGTTGTTCTTGTAGTTGTGGTTCACACTTCATGCTTAAGTTCCTCCATCGAAGTATGTAATCCACCAAAGTTTCGTTCGGCCTTTGTTTCTCTACCACCAAATCACCTATAGTGATGTGGTGATGAGCTCCGGCGAATCGCTTGATGAAGAGGTTCTCTAGCTGCGAGAACGTCTTCACACGAACCATTTAGTGATTCGCATACCCGGTCGAAGGCGATTCTGACGGACTGTCGACGAGCTCGTCGGAAGAGTAATGCATCGCTCCGCCGGCATTACAACAAGCGGCACGAAAGTGTGCGACATCTTGTCGGGGGTTCCGGTTCCGTCGAAGGTCTTGAACGAGAGGTGGTACGAAGCCTTTCGGGTATTGGACGGCGTCGAATTCTTCGGGTAAGGTCTGCCCGTCCGAATGGATGTCCCGCTCTTCGATTGTGCTAAGGCTTCTCGCACTTGCTGTTCCACCAAGTTCTTGATATCCTTTTCGGGGATCATACTTTGTGTTGTATCCTTTTCAGGTGATCATCCCCATTGACGGATGTAATCTCCTTTCCTCCGTCTACGATGTGAATGACCTGCAGGGGTGTCTCTCTTTGTGGTTGTACTTGACTGCGGAGAGTGGCCGGAGCTACGGCCATCTCTTCCATCATTTTTGCCATTTGAGCGATCGTGTCGTCTTTTCCTGAAGTCGCCTTCTCATCGGCTACGGCTCCTCTCTTCTGCGGGCTGCGGGAGCACCTTGCGAAGGCGATGAAGCTCGTGTCTCGACCATGTTGATTTACGCATATTCGTCGTCCATGAATTCCGATGAATCAATCTCATCTCCGAACTTTTCTTCTCTTTCTTTTGCCAACCGTCGGATATCGGTTCTCGGCTTTTCCATGGCATCTTCTAGCGGGGCTTTTACGTGTGTCATTGCGGTTGTCGTGCGATAGGCTGCCGGGTCCCCTTTTCACGAGTCCCCTTTATCGCGGTAACACTTTCTTCGGATTCGAGTCTCTGGCGAGACTTTCTTTCTCGAGTACATTGTTTCGATCTCGATTGCCCGGTAGTGGGACGCCATACCATCCTTCTAGCGGCGGAAGGTCTAGGACTAGATGGTACGTCGGCCGAATGCTTGGAAGGTGGTATCCTCTCTAATCTGTAATCTCGAGACGACGACGGGCGGACTAGCCTTCATTCTTTTACTTGGCTTTTCACGTCATGATGGCGGGTTCTACTCGGGGCCCGAGACGGGATTTGGCGGCACCCACCCTATCCTTCGTAGAATCTCCGATACGGGGCGGTTTTCCTTCTTTGCTAACTTTTCTACCAAAGTTTGCGGTCGAGCAAACGGCGTAGTTCTAGTCCTTTTCTTGCGGCTATCGTTGTAGTATGCGGGGTGAGGTAATGCGGCGACAATCTTGCGAACATTTTCCTCGTCCTCTGCGGCGGAGAGGGGATGGAACCTGCTTCCTCCCAAAAGTGGTATGTAGTCGAGCGGCGGTGTATATTACGGTAGCGGTGTATATTCGGGCGGTTACGGGATTTCCTCCGGAAAGCAATTTCGGCGGCTACGGCTTCTCTAGCGATCCTTCTACTTGTTTCTTCTTTGGGTCCTTGTCGGCGACGAATCTTTGAAGCTGGACCCGATTTCAAAACGAAGGCCTTACGGGAAGATCCGTACCCTCCACGGTAACGGTTTACCATAGTTCGGATTTCTTTCCCCTTTGATTTGGCGAAGTCGGGGTAGGTGCGGAAACAACTAGACCGGTGGGGGTAGTAAGAGCGGTCCTCTGCGGACGGCGGTACTCCTCCTAGTCGGGATCCTTTGCGGGGAGGAAACTCTTGGGTCGACCTAAGGTTGAACTCGAAGCGGCGGTTCCTCGGCTTTAGATACCTTGTTCGTCGGTGCTAAGAGGGAGACGTCGGTGATCTTGACATTCGTGTTTTCGAATCCTTGTCCGAATCGGATGATCCCATTGTCGGGCGGCTCATCCTTATAGACGGCGAAGTACGATCCATTGGTGAAGGAGAAAATCGGCTTTGGGGCTTCCATTTCGCGGGGTAGATTACGGTTGTCGATCCCGAGTTATGCTTCTTTTCTTTAGGAAGAAAAGAAAGGAATTGAAAAGAGTACGAACACATTCTTGTTCATGTATTTATAAGAAGGAATCATTTGTTAAAAGAATTACTTATTAGAGGGTTTGTTTATTTAGAACGGAATGTTCGAAGGTGTAGAGAAGGTAAGGAATCCGATTCGAGTTGGAAAGGAAAAGAGAGTCTTAAGCGAGACTTCTCGACTCGAAGGATCATTCCTAAACTAACACCTATTGGGGGTCCACCCCACCTCAGAAATGAGGTAAAAGGATCTCGGAACCTCTCTGTTTAGGGGTGTCTAAACAGTGGTTCCTAAATCCGAGAATGTTGGCTATACTTGTTCATGGTAGAAATGAACTTAGTATTCCAACGGAAAGAAGGGTAGTTTGATCCACTAAGGACATGGATGCACTACCGATTTTTGAAAGCAGAATTATTTGATTATAATGGAGAGAGGAATATTCCCCAGCGGAGTCGCCAGAAATTGTCGGCATTATTTTTAGGTTTGTGTGTTTTGAAAAAGGGGGTCGCTAACAGAAATTGTGCGGCGAATTTTTAATTTAATTTAAATAAATAATTTTGAAAAGTAGTATTTGATTTTGAAAATAATTTTAAATTTGAAGGTTTTAAGGTATGAGATCAAACTGATCTCACATCTCGAATAGTTTATATAAACGAGCACCTCACCACAAATCGTGTATCTTTCCACCAAGGATAGACACCTACGCTAGACGGTGGGGCTCGATTAAATAAACTAGAAGATTTGTGACATCCGTTTGATGTCTGCGAACCAATTTTATAAGCCGACAAATTCCACTAGCTAATATGAAAGCATTAAACGGGGTTTATATTACTCAGGTTCTTTAAAATTCCCTATAAGGGCAAGCCACTATAGTTAATTACATCTTAAGTGATGTGAATCACCTAAGAAAACTCTCCATAATAATCAATAATTCGCTCTCGAGGATTTGAAAGTTTAAGTTTTCGAGGATTGAATTTTGGAATTTCGATAGGGAATGGATCGAGTTTGGAACATTTTGTTTTGGGAATCCGAGGGAGAAAGGTAGGAGAAATCACGGATTCGAAGCGAACTTCGGTAATTTCCCGACTATCCTATTGTTTGGCTTGGATTTAGGAAAGTCCTAATGTTTGTTTAAATGTTTTGATCTTGTCAATTTTAATTAATTAGGACTTATATTTATATGATAGAATCATACGAAATAGCCTCGAAGATGTGAGGGTTTATGTCGTATCGGACGACTACCTCGGAATCCTAAGACCGGTTAGGGCTTAATTTGCGATGCGAAATGCCTAACGAAGAGTTGAGGATTTATGTTGCACTAGGCAAACTACCTCGAAGTCCTATGGCTTTGTTGTTTAATTCTAGGAAAGTTTCTGTTGAAGTAGACTCGGGTTTTGCTTGATGACGATGGCCGTCTTTGCCCACCATGCTCAGAGCTCCTTGTTGTTGCGAGAGGTTTAGTTTTAGAAATCATAAATCGGGGGATGAGAAAAGTGTTTTGGTTTAGAGAAAATCTTAATTTCTAAGTGTTTTTTATGTTTTAATTAAAACAAATCTTAAAGTTGATTATAACGACACCGGCTAAGATCCGCGGTTCCATCCTTCCGGCATCATTATTTTTATCGGATTCACTTAGTCGAGATGAATTTGCTAAACTCAGTTGAATGAGTTCCACACTTTCATTTAGGCAGTGGGAAATCCCATTAGCAACACGTAGGTTACATCATCCGAGGTATTCCCGATCATCCAACAAGACGTTTTAATTTAATTATAATTGTAGTTTTGTGTTATGTTTGTGATTAAATTTTGAGTTGTTTTATATTTTGAAATGTTGTGGCGGTGAATTTTATCTTGCAATGACTTTTAACTTAGTTTTAGTTTCGGTTTTAGGAGTCTATCCTAAAGGTGTGAGTTTTCATGCAACGAGTTGTTTATCATGCGAAAAGAAAGTGCGATGCGATTAAGTAAATTGCAATAATGTAAATTGCGAAGTAAGTAGATTGCAATAAAATAAAAGCGTACCCGGAGGGTCTTCCCGTCATCCCAAGCTGCACTTAAAACACAATTAGAATATTTAAGCAAGTTCCTAGGTAAAGGTAAGGGAAGGGTTATGGTTTTACTACCAAATTCCTAATCTATATAGTTAGTCGTCTCTATGACGTCATAGGTTCTTTGTGTTTTGGTTTAAGGACGATTTTCTTCATCAAAGAACAATTAAGTCCAATTGTTCTTATAAATGTCCTATCATATTGAGGAAGTGCTTAAGAATAATCTTAAACATCTTTTCGATATTTCTAGGATTGTTTTAAGTCAAATAGGTTTAATTATACAAATGAGCTAATCGTCAGAAATTCGAGTTTTGTTGTTATCTTACTCGGTGAACTAGGACATTTGAATATCCTATAAGTGAAGTAACATTTCATTTAATGTTATGTTTAGGAGTTATAATAACCAAAGCTTTCGAGGGTAAATTGGTATTCAAATGATTTGATTTAAGTTAATGGGTTTAAATTTGAAATAATGTTCTAGTTGCTTTATATTTAATTTCTTTCTGTTTTAGGTGATGTTATTTAATTCAATTTAATTTAATTTAATTTAATTTAATTGAGTTTTAATTTTAATTTAATTTAATTTAATTCAATTTAGTTTGGTTTGATGTTACATTAAATTAATTTGATTTGATTTAATTTTAATTTAATTTAATTTAATTTAATTTAATTTAATTTAATTTAATTTAATTTAATTTTATTTAATTTAATTTAATTTAATTTAATTTGTTTATTTAATTTAATTTAATTCATTTAATTTGATTTAATTTAGTTTAATTTAATTTGATTTTATTTATTTAATTTAATTTAATTTAATTTAAGTTATTTAATTTAATTTAATTTGTTTATTTAATTTAATTTAATTTAATCTTTAATTTAATTTTTAATTTAATTCAACTTTTAATTTCAATTTAATTTAATTTAATTTAATTTAATTTACTTAATTTAATT
Source organism: Papilionanthe hookeriana x Papilionanthe teres (assembly GCA_022702705.1). NCBI lineage: Eukaryota > Viridiplantae > Streptophyta > Magnoliopsida > Asparagales > Orchidaceae > Papilionanthe > Papilionanthe hookeriana x Papilionanthe teres. The sequence continues at coordinate 155,588,212 of CM040424.1, forward strand.
TAATTTTTAATTTAATTTAATTTTTAATTTAATTTTATTTTTAATTTAATTGAAATTTTTAAAAGAGTTTAATAATTTAATTTTAGTTTAATGATTAAGTCTTTTAATGTTTTGAATTTGAGTTATCATTTTAATTAAGAATTGAATATTAATGAGATAATTAATTTAGGGATTTTTAAATTAAAGAATAAATCTCTTCACTAATAATATCCCTATTTTAATAATTCCAATTTTATTATTCTTCCAAATTTAATCAATTATTTAATTAAAGTTTAATCATTTTAAATTGCTTAATGGGTTTCTACCCTTTAATTATTTAAATTTCAATCATCCAAATCAGATTAGGATCAAATATTTTACTTGTTAATTTTTTATTAAACCTAAAGTTTTAATTAAGGATTAAAAATTTTAATTACCACTTTACCCTTTAAGCTTAATAATTTCATAACTCACTAAATTGAACTCGAATGAACTTGAAATTTTTATGTCACTTCACTCATATGTCGATAAAGACATGAGAGGAGAAAATGTGATTTTTCTATATTTAATTTATTTATATAATTATTTTTGGTAGAAAATAGAGATTTTCAAGGAAAATTTAATAACATGACCAAGGGAAAGTTTCTGTCCTTAAGAAAATTAGGGGGCATTCCTAATGACCAGAGAACCACTTGGACCAATTTTGGTGATTTTTGAATTATATTATTTTTATTATAATTATTTAAATTTTGGAATATTAATTAATTTAAAAATAAAATAAATGTTGAAACATGAATTTTATATTTTTCAAAAATCTCTCTGATAACAAGGAAATCAGAGAAGCAAATTTTGCAATTTTCTGATTTTTCTATGATTTATTATAATTATTTTTGTGAAAATGCTAGAAAATACATTTTTTTAATTTTAAAATTACCCTAGAGCTTTAAAATTTAATATCTCACTAAATGAACCTAAGAAAAATATGGGGTTTGTTCCTAAGTGATTAAAATTCAAAATGTGACATTTTGGTGAATATTATTATTTTTGTGATTTTTATTATTTTTTAATTATTAAAAATATTAAAATAATATTAAAAATCAACTTTTTTAGAAAATTGAAATTTTAATTTTCCTAGATTCCGCTAATATTAGAGAGGCTCCAAAACCAATTTAGTGAATTTTTGAAAGGTATTTTGAAAGTTATGAATTTTTAAAGTTTAAAATGACTAAGTGGCTTAATGAACCCGATTAGTAGGGCTAACCAAGTCGATTGACCTCAAATTTTTATGGTGGGTTCCTCTAATCCTAAAGGTCAGTGGAGAATTGATTTCAAGTCAATTTGATGTATGGTTAGCTCTAATTAAATAGAGAACTATTTTGAGTGTTTAAGCCGATTGAGATGCTGTTTTAAATGAAGCTAACTCAAAACCTATTTTCCTAGGGTCCTCTGAGTCGTAAGGAACATCACCAAATTTTCCTAGAATTTATTTCACAACATGCTATTTATTGGAATTAAAATACTCGAAAACAGTAACATGAATTTGAAAAATCAATAACTTTTCATAGGGATGGCCTACGACTTTGGAAAATTCGGGGAATGTTCCCAAATTCGGAGGCTTAAAAGCACTATTGTCTCGAAGCCATGGTGAATTGTATACATGCATGGAGAATTAAAAGTATGCGAGAGAGTAAATAAATTATAAAAAATAAAACACTTGATGAAATTAAATGTTTTCTTTTCCACATTATTCTCCTCGTTCAGCTGAAGCGAGAGGGTATTTTTATTTTATTTTTCTGATTTTTCTACACAAAGTTATGAATTTTTGAAGTTTAGGGAATTAAATAAATCAAAAAATACCCTAATTTTCTATTTATCCACGCGGCGCCGCGTCGGCCTCGGCGACTCCGAACGCCGCGTGGCGCGCTCCCGGTCGACGCCGCCATCGACTCGGCGCTCCGGGGCCGGCTGTATCGTTCCGTCTTCGATCCGACGCGATCCTGGCCGTCCGTCCGCGCGTGTATTAAATGAACGGCATCTGTTCATCGTCCCCGAGTGTCCTCACCGAGAGCCATCCACACTAAATCCACAATATCTCACTCGATACTCGATGGATTTTCATGTTCTTATGCTCCATGGATTCGTCTTGAAGAGACGAACACATCTATACGGCTATCATGCATTGAAATTAAAGCATTTGAAATGGAGAATCTCCGGAAGCTCGGGATGAAGAGTTAGCTCATACCTTTGCTCGGAGAAGTGTGGCTTCGATGCGAGAGTTGTTGCACCTTCGATTGGATCCCGTGAAGCTCCGGATGAAGTCTGCTGGTGCAGTGAATGTATCCAGGTGTGATTTCGACCAAGCCCGATCACAAAGCTTGGAGGTGGAGCAATTGGGTGGCACGGAGATGGGGCTTTTGTTTGGTGGACACCTTCCTTGGTACGAGTGAAGGTGTAGAACCAATCGATTTGGGGATTGGCTCAACTGTGGAGAAGTGTCCTGGTTTTGAGTGGAATTTCGGTCGAGAAGTGGGTTTTGTCGGTGGGGATTAGGGTAAATTTACTGCGGGGATCAGCGCTACTCAGGGTGGAGAAGGTTTGGAACAATTTTGGTAGAGTTTCGGCAAGGTTCGTGCAACTCTCCTCTCTTGGCCGTGAGGGGTGGAGTTTAAATAGGAGAGGGTGGAGGGCCTCCCGGGGAGAGTTAGGGCTTGGGATCGAGTGCTCTTGGCGAGATAAGAACAGCTCCGATGGCCCTTTGGGGATGGGGCGGCTCGGCGGGTGAGAATTCCAAGTTGGGCTCACATGTGAGCTCTCGGCCATGGTGTTTTCCGGCGACACAGTGGTGGCCGGCCGAGCATTGGTCACCATCTTGTTCGGGTGGGTACGGGGCTGGGGTTTGGTGCATTCGAATGAGGTTTGACATGTGTAAAGGGTTTGATTTAGATGGAATGGGGGAGGAGCTAATTTTGAGTCTAAATGGGTCAACCCACCCATTTGGGCTTGGTGCACCCTTCAAGGTGGCTTTGGATGCTTGTGGGGGATCAAAGGGATCGATTGGTTTGGCATGGAGAAGTCTCCAGTCCAAATATATTTGGATTAAATTTAAGTTTAGGTGAAACATGATTAAGGCTTAATGAGCTTTAGGGATTAAGGAAAGCCCTCCCTCTTCTTACCCAATATGGCATGGTGGAGTGTCCAAAGCTCTCATGGCTCACATGTGGCTCATGCATGGCTTCATGGCTCACCTTTGGCTTGGCAAAAGTTTGGTCAATTTCATGAAAATGGATTTTAGGAATTTTTGGTAATTTGATGGAAATTTGTATGAAACTTGATTTGGAATTATTTGATGATGAATTTAGGACTTAGGTAATGGCTTTAATTAAGTGGATGGCAAATGGAGATGTCATGTGGGCTTTAGGGTAGATTTTGGGCCTTTTGAAATGGTTTTAGATGGGCTTTTAAGATGGTTTAGGAAAGTGGGCTTTTGGATTTTAAAATGGATTTTGGGATGAAATTTTGTAAAGAGGTTGGGCTAAATAATTGTTGGGTTTAGCTCATGGATGTATCATGAGTGACTTGAAGCAAATTGGGAGTGATTTGGGTTTGAATTGGGTTGAATTTGGGCTCTTTTGGTGAATGGGCCAATATAGGTCCAAGTGGGCCAAGTTGGGCCAATGTTGGGCTAGGGTTGAAATTGATGTAAAATCAATGTTGAGAAATGTTTATGGGAGTGTTTCAAAGAGGTTTTACCTTTGGTTGGACTTTGATTTTGGGGTTTGGGCCCATTTGGGTTAGGTTTGAGTTTAGGTCAAAATTGGGCCTTTTAGCTTTGGGTTGAATTTGAGTGGGGTTTGGGTCTAAATTTTGGGTAAATCATGTTAGTGTTTTATTTGTGGGAATGTTAAGGAAGATTTAGAAAAGGTTTGGGGTTAATTGGAGTTGAATTGGGTGAGTTTGGGTTAGGTTTGGGTCATGGGTCCAAATTGGGCTTTAAGGCCAAAAGTGAAATTGGATCCAAATGTCAATCAAATTGGACTTGGATTTGGTCTAGATTGGTGTTGGGAATGTTGAATTGAAGTTTAGAACTGAATTGGACCAGAATTTGGGTCAATTGGGTAAGTTTGGTTTGACATTGGGTTCACTTTGGGTTAAAATGGGTCAAATTGGGGGTTTTGACAAAAGTATAGTAAATTGACAAAATTGGCCCATGGTGTAGTTGGACAAAATGAAATTGGGAATATTTGGGATTTTCTGGAATTTTCTAGGAATTTTTTGAATTTTTGGATTTTTGGGTCAAGAGGGGTATTTTGGGTATTTGGAGGGTATTGGGAGGTTTTCTTGTAATTTTTGGTATTTTTGGATATGGATGATCAATTTGAGTAATGTGGAAATGTTTAAGATCAATTTTGAGGAATTTTGGGTGATTTAGGAAATTTTAAAAAATTTGGGTAATTTCAAGGGTTTTGGGTAGGCTAAGCGGGTGTAGGGTCCCGGGGGTCAAAAATTGAAAATTTGGGAAATTGAAGATTGGGTGGATGTAAGTGGAGTGAAATCATTTTGGTTGAGCCATGAAGCCATATCAAGCCCACATGAGCCATGAAGGGACCCATTTGAGGCATTCAGCTATGTTGTTCCTAACCCTCTTGCCCGAGGGCTTAGGGGTTAAGGACCATCCATGTGAATCACCTACATGAGTCGGGAGATCAAGTTAGGTATGGGTGTGTGAAAGTGTAGTGTATAGGTGTAGTGTGTGTGTAAGTCGGTCCCTTCACCGGACCGGGCCACCCGAGGCGGTCCTAAGGCCGAAAGAGTCCTATGGGAACTCATCCTTAAACTTCCACATTTGATTTCGACCCTCTAGGTGATTAGGGGTCTATAGTCGAGTTTGTGGAGTTTGCAGGGAGTTAATAAGTGGTTTGAATTTCTAAAAGGTGGGTCCCAATTCTAGTCCTCTAAGATAGTCAAAGGAAAAGCCTAAGGCTAGATCCTAAGTACTAAAGAGAAGAAGAGAAGACCTCATCAAAAATGAGGTCAACAATTACTTGATAAATGATATGTATACTTGCGTAGTATCCTATATTATAAAATCATGATTTTCATATCTAAAATGTAAGCATAAATATTCGGGATCACTTTCCTCCCCAGCAATGGCTCTAAAAACTTGGTGCGACTTTTTTTAATTTGCCAAAATTTATAAACTCATATATATATATATATATATATATATATATATATATATATATATTGATTTTGTTTTCTAATGAGTCACACAATTAAACACAAGTATATGTGTCACTCAAGTAATACAGGGCTCTAGTGAAGTCCTAGACATCAATCCCAAGGTAGGCAATTAATTTTATGGTGTAGCACAAAAATCACTTCTCGAATCATAGCACAATTGCAAGTAATTTCAATTCTTAAAATAAAGACAATAGTTGTAGTTACTACTACTAAAGTACGTTCTAACCTTCTAGTAAGTTAAACTAATACAAGATTAAATTTATAACAAAGTTCAATTGTAAGAAAGAATTTTCCTCCTCTCCAATTATAATATGATGATTTTTATGACTTAGATCAGTGATGCAAATGTATTGTGCCAAATAGGAGCATTCATATTCTTTACCCTTTTCCAAGCATATAAAGAACATTGGCTAATCCTATGTTTAGTCCCCAAATCTGTGGTTAGGCTGGGAGGATACTGGTTCTCAATCCAGTGCTCCCACTTCCCTTCCCCTAAAGGCCAACTCTAGATTTAGTTTCCAAACCCTAGGACCAAATTTAGGATTTCAGCCTGTCACTCTAAAATATTCAATTCTATGCCCATCAAAGTATATTTCCATATTTATTTGTACTCAATCCCCATGATCTACTTCACTCATTCATGCACATTGAATGTGACCTTCACTTTATTTGTGGAACTCATAATCCTTTCGGATCATAAGTTTCCTAATAAATTTTAATAATTCAATTGGCCAGATCAAAAAGTAAATGAAGTTCAAAGTGAAAAGATCATCACAAATTCTCCATAATAAATCAACACATCATTTCCATATCACAACATCAACACATCACATGAAAAATAGGAAGATAAAGAAATCTACTCAAGACTCATGAGGAAAAGATGACAAAATAAGGATTTTATATATAAAAGCAATGTCATACAAACAAAGTAAAGAAAAGATAACTTATCTCAAACTCTTCCCCAAGCGAATCTCAAAGAATTCCTTCGACTCCTCTTTTTTCTTCACAACAACACATAATTCTCTCTTTAGATAAGTAAGGAAGAAGAAATCTCTCACTTTCCCTCTCCTCCTACACTCCTTAAAAGAGAACACACAAATCCCAGATTTCCTAAACAAAATGAAAAGACACTCATTCTTCACTCTCTCTACACTCTAAACTCTCTTCCCTTTCTAAGTTTGGCTCCAAAGTAGTTAAATCCATCCATAACTGATTTCACAATAGTTTTTTCAAGCAACCCTCCAAAATCCGACCAAATACATTGAATCTAGTTTGATTTCTAGATAGGGCGCGGTTCGGCGCAAGATAGGGCGCCGTCTGACGCTATTCTTTGTCTTTTGGGTCTAAAGTCTTTATAAATTGGTGCGGTCCGACGCTGGTGATAGTGCCATTCAGCACTAGTTCAATAAAATGTATTTTTGCCCCACTTTGCTCCAAATTTGCTCCTTTTCGCTTCCTTTTGCTCCAAAGGCCTAAAATCATTGTACCTGCATGAAATCATGAAAAATACCTTTCTTTAAAGTGCAATATCATCAAAAATAGGTATAAAATGGACAGTAAAAAGCTATCAAATTTTTAGTGGATCATGCATCTACATTGTATCACAAGTAGAATTCATTATAGACGCTTTTTAGGGAATTCCTTGATGCTATTTTAAGCTAGTCTATCATCATCCTTTGCAGGATAAATTGTGTAGAAAACATTGCTCTTTGCTATAATTTTTAAACTGGGTTTAGATGCGGATGAAGAGATGATTGGTCATGCTTTATTTAAGGAATTTCCTTTACTAGTGCAACTGAGTTTTGTGGTGCCTGGGGGAGTGCTATTAGTTTATAGATATGTAAATACATAAGAATTGTGTAATATGTATTATTATCCCATTATTCTTTATATCTCTCTCATAGAGGTTGTGATGATGATGATTTCTTTTTTAACTCTCGGTGCATCATAATTGACTAAGGAATTTACTGACCAGTTTCCTTATAGAGGTGGTAATGATAAAGTTGTGCTAGGTCAACGGACGTGAACTGGATGGCCTCGCATCACTTATTTTCTACCATAAGACTGGTTTAATGCTATGGTATCATTGGTAATAACTTAAACTCTAACTCATCACAATATTGTTTGCTTTGGACAAATGACTAATGACTTTACTTTTTTATTCCATTGGTGTAACGTCTTGAGATGTCACCCTATCACAATAGTGCTCTTTCTGAGCACATTTAACTTTGAAGTTTTTTATGATATTCCAATGATTATATTAAAAGACGCCTTGATCTTTATTAGTTTTGCTTCATTCTGCTTATGGGGTGTTTATAGTTCTCATCTTCAGGTTAATGTTGTGCTCTGATACCATTTGTATTAGCACAAACTCAATAAAAAGATCCTATTATCAAGGATAGGGTCCCATGCAGCATGCCTTTAGAATCTGCAATGGCAAGTGCGATGGTTCATTTATAGCCAATGTTTTACAAGAATTGGTTGCTTTGGAATTGTTATGGCATCACATCTTAGATGTGTTTGCTGGAACTTCTTAAGCAACCATAACTATCACTACTTATGGGAGTCAGCCTAAAATATGTAAAATTTATACATTTTCGTAACATGGTCCCCTAGTTGTATTTTTAATATATTTTTATTAACCACTACAATAACAATAATTCTCCCTTATGTCTATCTTAACAACTAAAGGTAGCCTTTCCCGCGATAAAAGTGGTTGTGAATATCTTCGTTAGTAGCATGGCTACTTCTTTCTAGGATACTCATTGTCTTTTGGGGTAGGTCAATTTATTTTGAAGGTCCTATTCCTTAGTTGTAATTCTATGGGGGAACCTGACCTAACCTAGGACGTCTATCGTAGACTAATTTAGGGAATATGTATGGTCTAAGGTTTTCTTATGCATTTGCTACCCTTGGGGCTTAGTTCAGAACTTTCTTAAAAGGTGATTTATGAAGATTTGTGTTGGTCAATTTTAATTGTTTTTGCGATTTGATAATTAATTGTGATTTGATTTCCCCTAAAACCTATAAGTCATGATGACATATCAGTGGTATTCTAGGTGTTGTTTGGTTATTTGTCCATTTTAAGTGAAGTTCTAGTTAAATTGTTAATCATATATCATTTTCCCATCCTATGTTTCAATTTTCTTCCTAAAGTTTTGTTCTCCCTCCCTAAGTTCTAATTGTAGTTGAGAGATATATTTTGAACAAATAAAGAGGCATCTTAACCTAAATTCTCAAAAAAAAAAGACTTACACTTGTTCCCATTGAAATAATAAAAATTATCCTTTTCATACAAAAATATTTGGATTTCTTTAAAATAGTTCTTTCCTTAAAAGAATATTTGGGAATTAAATTTTATCTTTGATATGGGTTTTTTAGATTAAGATAACCCAAGACTTATATACTCAGAAGTCTGAGGCTATGAATCCATATTTTTTTGGAGAAAAACAAATTCATTGATTCAGTCACTCGAACAAAATGAATATATAATTCTTTCCTAGGCTAAGCAAGTAAAAGGGGCTTGACAAGCTTATATTTAATTTATCTAAAGCTAAAGGGTTTTAACAAATGTTATCTTTTAAAAATAGAGTTTGCATTTTTAAATAAAGTACAAGGTTTTTTTTTTTAAATAACTTAGTAGACTTAACTGAATTTGATTGATCTTCAATCTTTTATAATGAAAGGGATTGGAAGGAAAAAGTTCATTAAAGAGAACTACTTTTATGATTTCTTATAAGGTTATTTAAAATAAATTTGAAATAGAATTATTTGGAATAGATTTTTCTTTTAAGATTAAATTATTTTTAATTATTATAGAATATACTTCCTAAGAGGACAAGTTTTTATAAGAATGCTTTCGAATGAAATCTTAATTTTTGAAATAGAAAAATTTTTTTAAAGAGTTTTCTGAAGTAATTTCTTTAAAAGAGGATCTTAATAAAGAAGACTAAAATTCATAAGTTTAGAGGTCATTTAGTTGAAGTATAAAAGCTACATTAATGAGTTGATTCTAAAATTTAAAGGATTTACATTTTAGAGTACTTTAAATGAATATAAAATTATTATTTTTACTTTATTAGTTTTAATTCTTTTAAATTTTAGAGTACTTTTAATTAATCATGAAAAAAATTTTTCATTAAAAAATTATTTTTATTTAAAAATACTTTTTTTCGAGCACAGTTAATTTATTTTATTCAGTAAAATATTTAAATCATTTAAAATTTTAAAAGTTTTTTCCAGACTCCTTTCCTTTCACTCAGTACGGAGGAATCTCATTTGTTTTATATATATCTCATCCATCAATTTTTACCTTTCTGTTATACTATCTTTTACCAGAAAAGTATAAAATTAACATGTAGGCAATCTCACATGTAAGGAAAGAAGGTAGACACCCAATGTTCTTCACATCACAGAGATTTCACTAGTTTTCTTTGTGTTTACATATATATTTACATCACATGAAGGAGAAGAAAGAAATTCCTCATCAATATTTCATCATATAAATTATATATATTATTTTATGAGTTATTCATAGAATTCACTTTAGTATTACTTGCAGGCATTTACACACACACACACGCGCGCGCGCACACACACACACACACACACACACACACACACACATGTGTGTGCGCCACCAATCATGATTCAATTAACTAAGGAGGAAGATTATGCTAAAATCTTCTCCAAGAAGTACATCTTGATTGATGGGAAACAAATGAAACTTTTGAAATGGTCACCTGATTTTGACCCAAATCAAGAGCCACTAATCATTCCAATATGGTTTAAGTTACCTGGTCTCAATCTTCATTTCTTTCATCACCAATTTCTCTTTTCTATTGGACCCCTTTTTGGAAGACTTATGAAATTGGATATTTCCACTTCTAATCAATCCAGGCCTTCAGCAACTAGAATATTGGTTGAAAGAGATATAACATTCCTTGAAATAGATGAAATATGGTTGGGCACTAGTCATAATGGGTATTGGCAATCCATATCCATGGAAAAAAAACCATAGTAGTCTAACCATTATAGGATGTTTGGACACACTCATGATAAATGCTACAGGCTTCATCCCTCTTTGAGACCCAATGAGACGAACTAAATGACACTGCAAACCATGGATTCACAGGAGAGACTATTGCTTGGCAGGACATTCTAACTATTGTCAATACATCTCTACTGAAGCCAATGAACCCCCAAGTTAAATACTACTAATATTCTAGAAAAAAATCGAAACATAAATATTGCTCTTATTGTGGATGTGCCAACAAGTACAAAATTGCATGAGGACCTTGTTAACCTCACTTATGTGATAGACTATTGAGGGTCATTTTGAGAAAGGAATTATACCAATATGGACCTTCTAGATCTTGTCGTGTCACTAAATCCTAAAATCTAAGACAAATCCCCAATGAAGCCCTTTTAAACTAAATCTTTATGACATAAAGAGACCATATATATGATAATAAACCCTTATTTGGGGACACAGTGACCAAAGGTCAACCCCATGACCTAAATGGTTAAATTTGGTCAAAATGGTCAATCCATGACCTAAAGACCACCACATTGACCCAAAGGTCAACCCAATGACCTAAATGGTCAAATTTGGTCAAGATGGTTAATCCATGACCTAAAGACCACCACATTAACCATGTTTGTCAACCCTTTGACCTAAATGGTCAAATTTGGTCAACATGACCAAACCAGGCCATTCCATCAAACCCAAGAGACCCTAAGACTAACCTAACCATGACAAGGTTAGGAAAGTCACATTGGTCAACCCTGGTTAACTTTGGTCAACCCTGGTTAACTTTGGTCAACCCTAGTCAACTTGGTCAACTTTGGTTAAAATATTCAATTTTGAACCAAATTAATAAAATTAATCAAATGAGTAACTTCAAAAATCATTTTTACTAATTTGTGGGTTAATATTATAATTTACTACATTTTAATTAAATACATAATTAATTCAAAATGGAATTATAAGTAAATAAACCTAAATTAAATTTAAACTCATGACATCACATATGACATCTAAAATCCATAAATAATTTCCAAAATTAAATTGAACACATGTAGGGTTATTCATGGTCATTGATACACCTAAAATATATAGTATTTTTATGCACATTTTTATACCTATGTTTAATGATATTGCACTTTAATGGAAGATATTTTGTGTTTTTCTTGCAGGTATGATGAAAATGGATGGTCAGGATGAAAGGATCAAAATAAGATCAAATTTGGAGCAAAAAAATGAAAAATAAAAAATTTGGCACTGGCGACTAAGCGCCGCTAGGTCGGCGCTTAGCCTCCACAGTTAAAAATCAAGATTCAAATGGATTTGGCGCCAATTTCAAAGGGGATGGGATGCAACTCTTGGTGGTAACATCCATAACTTCCTTTGGACGGCAAGTTTGAATGAAGGGGTGCGCTCCTTAGTAGATACATCGAATCTGGACACATTTTGAAGAGACACTAAGGCACCATTTGGTTTAATATTTAAAGAGATTCTTAGGAAAGATTTAGAAGAGGCAATTTGAGGAGTCTCTTCTACTGTATTTTGAAGAGTACTTCCATTGTTCTTCCACTGCATTTTAAAAGTTTTTATTTAGAGTAGGAGTAGAGAGTAGAAAGGAGAAAAGGGTCGGAGTGAAGTATTCTTCTTCCCACTTCTTTTCTTTCTTTTAGATTAGTTTTTATTGAAGTTTGACGTACGTATTCTGAGTCAACGGAGTTGGGAGACTTGCTCTGAGGAGTAGTTTAGCGAAGAGTCAAAGTTTCAGAGGAACTTCCTTAGTCTTGTGGAGAGGATTTTCAGATAAGTGTTTACTTTTATTTTTGTTTATCAATATTTGCTTTCGTTTATTATTTTTCTTATTGTTTTTAATTCCAAATCTACGTGTTTTTGTATTTTTCCAATGCATTCTGAGTAGTTTACTTTATCTTTTTCTTTCTTAAATTGAGAAGTAATTAATCTTAAGAGAATTGTTGTGGAAAGTATAAGTGTTTAAAAGTTGGAAGAAGTTGTGAAGATTGATTCTAAAAACTTTGTTTACTTCTTAATTTGGCCTGTTAAGTTGTAAAATTTCTTGAGATTATGTAAGATCTGATGTAGTATTGTCTCATAAAAGTTAGTAAGAATCACATGAAATTATATGGGTGAGAACCGTAGTCCATATAATTGAATGTAATATTAGAAGATATTTTTATAAAAGAGAGTAAAATTATAGGATTTTAGAGTGACAAGCTAAAACCCCCTAATTTGGTTTAAAGTTTTGAGTTTGGTAATGAGAAGTTGGCCCCCAGTTGGTGGGAATCGAGGAAACTCTAGAGTGAGAGACTAGTATCTTCCCTGCCTAACCATGTTCAAAATAATATAAATTTCAAATTAACTTTATATTCTTTATAGAACCAAGTAAGGGTAAAGAACACATTTGCTTCTATCTATCATAACAAAAATTTGAATACTTCCACAACAATACTTTAAGAATTATTACTACTTCATGAAAGGAAAGAAAAAGATATTTTAGTTAATAGTATTTTACATTCAGTGTTATTAGTTATCGTAATTTTAATTTCTTGTTAAACATTTTATTAAGAAAAGTTTAAAAAGACAAATCAACTTTCTAAAAATTTTCAAAATCAAGACATACTATTTCAAAAACAATTAAAGAAAGTAAAAATATAATTTCTCTGATTACTTTAAAGATTTTCAACTTTTCCCTGTGGGTTCGATATCTCGAGGCTAAATCAGAAAGTCTTATATTACTTGATAAACGATAAGTATACTTGCGTAGTATCCCATATTATAAAATCATTATTTTCATATCTTAAATCATCAGCACACTTATATCTATCGGGGATCAAGTTTTTGTCACCGTTGCACTTATATCTATCGGAGATCAGTCATTCATGACCCATAAGACCTATTATAACCCATGACACATCATTCTAGACAAAAGATAAAAATCATTATGGAACCATATTGAAGGGAGGAACTTATGTGTCATTTCTTCATGAATTATGGAATGAAGATGTGATGAGCATGATCTACCTAAAAAATACCCATTTTTATGCCTTATTTATTATTCAATTCTTAAGGATATTATTCTTTAATGAAAGGTAGTTTCATGTTTTTGGATGTAGATGATAAAAAAAGAGTTCAATGAAGAAAAAGAAGGAAAAAGGAGAAAAAAGGAGCAAAAATGGGGCTCATGGAACAAATTTTGGAATTATTAGCCTGGCGCCTAGGCGACAGAGTCCGACACCTAGGCGACAGGTCGATTCAGAGCTGTTAAGTTTTTTTGATGACTTTAGGCAGTTATTTTGACGGTGTTAAGCTATTATTGGAGCTTCTAGAAGACTAGAAGTTAATCCTAATATATAAGGAATGTGATAAAATGTATTTGGACATCTGGAAATTGTCTGGATCGCGAAGAGGTGCGACCCAAAGTGAAGAGGTGCGAACGACCTGGTCAAAGAGTCCGGCGCCTAGGCGCCAGATCTCGGCGCCTAGGCGGGACAGTTACCTTCTAGAAGATACATTGAATTTGGAAGAATTTTGAAAAGGTGCCTTAAGCAACCCCTGGTCAAATTCAGAGCTCTATAAATAGAGGCCCATTCTACAGAAAAAATCATACCCCTAATATTAAAACCCCCCTTTTTAGTATTTTACCATCTTCTCTCTCATCTTTAGTTTTATTTATTCTCTTCCATACTTAGGGTGCCACTTTATTTTGTATCTAGAGAGTTTATTTTGAGTGTTTATTGTGTTTTATTGTTGTTGGAGTCTTTCATCATTGCTTTGGAGTTAGTAGAAGTCAACGGATGTCTTGAAGGAACACTTTAGATAAGTATTTGTACTTTGGTTCAAAGTTTTATAAATATGTTTTGTTGTGTTATTTCAATAAGTTTTGAGTAGTTAGTTATCTTTCTCCTTTAATCTATGAAAAGTTTATAAATTAAATAAATTTTGTAGGAGAATTAATTATATAATATTTTAAATTATTGTGATGATAATAATACCTAATCTTAGTTTACTTTTTAAATTGGCCATTTATATTGTTAAAACCAGTTGAAGAATTTTAAGACCTATTCGGAGATATATTCTTAACTAGTAGATAACACATGAATCTTTAGGTAATCGCAGGCTATACGCGGATTATTTAAAGTGAAGTGCAAATAAATAGGAAGATAATATTTAATGGGGGTAAAATTAATTAGTCTTTAGAGCGACAGACTAAATTCTAATAATTTGATTTATAGAATGGTAATGGGTCACTGATAGGGCCGACCATAACCAACCTTGGACATCTAGTAGTGTGAGCCTAGATTAACCCATTCTACTAATAACAAATCTGAAGCCTATTCTATAGATTAGTCAATGTTCTTTGCACCCAGACCAAAGGGTAAAGAATATGAATGCTTCTATTTGTCATAATACCATAATCTTAATTCCCTAGAAAAGATAATTAATCTATAATTCTTAGATTAGTTGAAAAAGGAGAAAGTCATTTTTATAATTGCATTGAATTTTAATTACTGCTACTTTACATTCCTTCTTATTGTTTACATTCTTTTAGGAGAAAGTCATCTCTTCCTTTAGCTGGATACTTTATAGATTTTAACACATTAAGAGTTAATCTTTAGTTATTAACTCTCATGGTCTGCTATCCTTTCAACACATTATCATTACTCATCTACTAGAAAGGAAAGGTCTCCCTAAAATGTTGTTATTTCTTTTTCCTCCTCCATATAAAAAATAATGTAATCCACAGATAAGATAAAGTTTTCTACATTTACCAGTACATCTTCTATAACCCCTTTCAGATAAGTAATCGATTAATTAGCTAATTACAGGGTTACACTTATGGGAGACAACTCTAATAAGACTAACCTTCTGAATATCAATAATAGCATGAGGTTAATCCTAGCTCCAAAATCACATAAAGCTTTCTACAGAATCATTCTCCTATTGTACAAGAAATAATAAAGCTACCAGGATGTTTTAGTTTTTAAAGAAGCTTTTTGTCAATTATTGCACTGCGTTCTTCTCTAAGTGCAACAATCTCGTGATCTTAAAACTTCCCCTTTTTATTTAATATTCCTTTCATAAAATTAACATAACTCGACATTTGCTCCACTACTTCAACAAAAGGGATATTGATTGTTAGCTTCTTAAATATCTCCAGAAAATAAGAAAATTGTTGATCAAGTTTCTACCATCTAAGTCTGTAAGGAAATGACAGTGGTTGTATTTCTAAATTGATCTTATTCAGAGAGATATGTTTATCTATGTCTTTATGAACATTTCTTTAATGGTTTTTAGTTTCTTTAATTTCCTTCTCAGCTTCAATCTTTTTTTTCATTCTAGTATCTAAATTCTACCACTTCTCAATTTGACATCTTTTATTTGCTCCTGCTCTTTGGTTTTATCTTTAGGATTAATTTCATTGTCATTAGGAAGTGTTCCCTGAGGTATATTGCTAAGTATGTTAGCAATTTGTTCTAATTGATTCTCAATATTTTTAATCGCAACACTTTGACTTTACAATTTGATTCCACATCTGTAACAGCATTTCTTCTATAAAAAACTTCTTCTCCTTAATTTGTTGGTTATTGGTAAAGTAATGAGGATAAGAAGGTCTATAGTTAGTACTACCCTGGTTGTTTCTGTTTTCCAATCAGTTCGCTTAATTATTCCCCCATTATATTTCCACCACCTAAAGTATTATTCCAGTTAAAGTTATTATGGATTTTCCAACATGGGTTATAATTGTTGGAATATGGGTTATTGGGCCTATTATTAACTGCATTTAAAGTCTCATATAAAGGTGATGGAGAATCCATCACTTGTTCCAATTAGTTCTCCTTGCTCACATGAGATGTTTGAGGTATGTTCAATCAAAATTGGTCCAAATTCCTAGATATTGCAGCAACATGAGATGCCCAAAAAGGAATCGCATCAGTGTCATGAACACTGACTACCTTTTTAGGATTTACCCTTTCAGGACCTGTGAAATTTGTTAATGGCCATCACTTTTATTAAATCATATGCTTTATCAAATGGTTTTAACTTTAATGATCCACCAGCAACAACATTAATGATAAATCTAATGGATCCTACTAAACCATTATGAAATTTTTGCATAATGGAATATCCTGGCAAATCTTGATGTTGAAACTTCCATAAGAGTTCTTTATATTTTTCACAAGGTTCATATATTGACTCATCTTCATACTGAATAAATGAGGTAATATTATTTCTAAGCTTAGAAGTTTATTAAGATGGAAAATACTTTGCCAAGAACCTACACTAAATCATCCCAAGTTATGTTAGATCAGGGGGCTAATGATTTTAACCACATCTTAACATTATCCTATGATGAAAAATGAAAAAGTTTATTTCCAATAGTTTCGTTTGATATGCTATTGATCACAGAAAAATATGTTAAGAAATTCATACCTATTTTTTATGAAATTGCACTTTAAAGAAGGGTATTTTCTTTATTTTATTGCAGGAACGAAGATTTATAAGTGATGAAAGAAAAAAAGCATAAAATAGAGCAAATTTAGATCAAAAAGGAAGAAATACATGCAAAATGAACTAAGTCACCGACGAGGAAATCGAGCCCGCCGACGACGAGATTATAAAGAGAATTTCTTAAAGGTTTGCAACTACCTCGCCAACAGCGAGCCCGAGCCCACCGACAGTGAGATCGCACGGTTTGAAGACCTTCTAGAAGCCCCGTTGACGGAGAGGTCGTTTCTCACCGACGGCGAGACCGTTCAAAATGCCAGATACATTGAACCTGGATGCTTTTTGAAGAGGTGCTTAAGTACCCCTTGGACCTTTGTCTACCTCTAGAAATAGAGGACGAATTTTAGTATGTAGTGTGTCTATTTTAGGAGTCTTAGAGTATTCTATTTGTGTGCTTTTGAGTCTAAGTTGAAGTTTAGTGTGAGTAAGTGTAAGTAGTGAGTTAAGAAGTGTCCTGTACTAGAAGGAAAAGTCAAAGGAACTTCAAAGAGTCTGCTTGGGGAGGAAATTGAGATAAGTATATTTGTTTATTGTTGTTAACTTTAAATGAAATCCATGCTTTGTTTAATTCCCCTGAATTCTGAGTAGTTTTCTTAGTCTTTCTTCTTATTTATGAAATTATGTGAATTGACGAAATTAAATAGAAGTGCCTAATATATTAAAATAAATTGTGATAATCTTTTACTTAAAACTTAATTTACTTTCAATCTGGCCAATTGAATTGTTAAAATTTGTTGAATTATCAACTATAGTAAAGATTGCATCCAATATTCAGGAAAGTCAAAAGCCTTGGAAGGAGGGTGCAAATACATAGGAAAATATTATTTATCAGACGTAGAATTGGACCTTTTAGTGTGACAGACTAAAATATTCAATTTGGTCCTATTTTTTGAGAGCTGAAGTGTACATGTTAGCCCTCATGTGAGGGGAACGTGGGAGCTCTGAAGTGGCAGCCAGTATCCTTCCAGCCTAGCCGCAGATTTAGTAATCAAGCATAGGACTAGTCAATGTTCTTTGCACCTGGACCAAAGGGTAAAGAAAAGGAATGCTCCTATTTGTCACAATACAATAAAAAAATCTATTTGAATTCATCATTCACTTAAGTTTCTAAAAACAAGGGGAAGGATAATTTTTCTGAAATCTTTAAATCAACTTTATTTAAAGCATTAGTTTACTTTAGATCGCTTTAGTTAAGTATTCTAAATTTTGTATACTATATTAGTAAGTAAATCCTTTTAAATTTAGCTGTTACAAATCTTTTAAAACTTCCCTGTGGGATCGATAACCGAGACTCCACTAGAGCCCTGTATTACTTGATACGATACGTATACTTGCGTAGAATCCACATTATACATTCCATCATAAAATTAAATATATATTAAGCGGGATCAAGTTTTTGGTGCTGTTGCTATTTTTGTAAACATTAAAAAGTGGGTCAAGTTATTGGCGCCATTGCCGGGGAAGTAAAGAAATTATTTACTAGAGTAACGGACTATTTTAAAATTTATTTTACAAAATTGTATGCTTAAATTTGGAAATGAAAATTTAATACCTTACGATTTAGAATTAGAGCGTACAATTAAAAGAATTATCAAACAAAAAAGAGAAATTATAAATTTAACACAAATGACGAATATTTCTAAAAATAAAAATATCAATCAACAGAGACCATTAAGAGATTATGCCAACCCTACATTAGATGAAATTCATTTAACTATTCAAAACCACGATGTAGCTGCTAACTCATTTGAACTTAAACACCGCAATTATCCAAATGGTACAAAATAATCAATTTAGTGGTTCACTTATCGAAGATCCTAATTTACATCTTGCTAGTTTTTTAGAACTATGTGCTACTTTCAAATATGAAGGAGTATCTAACGATGCTATTAGACTTAGATTTTTTCCTTTTTCTTTAAGGGGTAAGGCTAAAATGTGGTTAAATTCGTTAGCACCTGGATCTATTAAAACTTGGGGAGAGTTATCACAAAAATTTCTATCCAAATATTTTCCACAATCTAAAACTGCTAAGCTTAGAAATGATATAACTTCTTTTGGTCAGTTTGATGGAGAATCAATATATGAAGCTTGGGAGAGATTTAAAGAACTTCTTAGGAAATGCCCACATCATGCGTTACCGCATTGGTTAATTATTCAAGCTTTCTATAATGGATTAGTAGGATCTCTTAGATCAATCATCGATGCTTCGTCGTAGAGGATCATTAATGTCAAAACTATTTGATGAAGCCTATGCACTAATCGAAGAAATGGCTACCAATAATTTTCAATGGCTCGCTCGATAGAATGAATGCGAAAAGATAGCCAGTATTCATGAAAATGATGCAATATCTATGTTAGCTTCGCAAATCGCTGCTATATCTAAAAAATTAGATCATTTTGGAATGAATTACTCTCCAACTATATTAGAAGAAAACTTATCTGGACAACTTATAGAATCTCAACCTTCATATGAAACTATGAATGCTATTAATAACAGACCCAATAATCCTTATGCAAATTATTATAATCCTGGATGGAAAAATCATCCTAATTTTAGTTGGAATAATAATACAACTAATCAACCATGGATGAACAACATAACACAACCATTAGGAAATCCCTCTAACCAAGGAAATTCTAATTATAAACCTAGTTATCCACCTGGATTTAATAATAATAACCCTCAATTTAAAGATAAGAAATTATCTATCGAAGAATTAATATTAAATATGGGTCAACATTTACAAAATCAAGGAAATCAATTACAAATACAAGGAAACTAAATACAAAATCAAGGAACAGCTATTAAAAATATTGAAACTCAACTTGGACATATCTTTACCGCGCTTAATAATATAATACCTAGAACATTTCCTAGTAATGTGGAAATAAATCCCAAAGACAAAGGAAAGGAACAAATTAAAGCGATACAATTACGAAGTGGAAAAGAATTAGAACCTCGAATTCATAAAGAACTTGAAAGTCAAAAAGAGGAAGTGGAAGTCGAAAAGGAAAAGAATCAACAAGATCCAAACTTAGAAAATCCTTTAATACCAATGCAAATATCTGTTGAAAAACCTCCACCACCATTTCCTCAATGACTAAATCAACATAAAAAAGATAAACAGTTTGCTAAATTCCTTGAAATTCTGAAGAAATTAACAATAAATATTCCTTTCGTAGAAGCTTTAGAATAGAAGCCAAACTATGTAAAATTCATGAAAGATATTCTAAATAAAAAAAGAAAATTTACCGATAATTAAACGTTTATACTTAGTGAGGAGTGTACTGCTATTATTCAGAAAAAGCTTCCTGAAAAATTAAAAGATCCTGGTAGTTTCACTGTACCCTGCATTATTGGAGAAAAATTCTATGAAAAAGCTTTGTGTGACTTAGGAGCAATCATCAATCTAATGCCTCTATCAATTTTTAAGAGATTAGGATTGGGAGAAATTTCACCTACTTCAGTAACCCTTCGAGTTAGTCGATCGTTCGTTACATATCCTAAGGGAGTTATTGAAGATGTTTTAGTAAAAGTGGATAAATTTATCTTCCCTGTAGATTTTATTATTTTAGATATGGAAGAAGATAAAGAAATTCCTATCATCTTAGGAAGACCATTTTTAGCCACTGGGAAAGCTATGATTGATGTTCAGAAAGGAGAATTAACTATGAGAGTAAATGAACAAAAAGTTACTTTTAATATTGCTAAATCAATGAAATATCCTGCGCTAGAAAAAGATGATGAGTGTTTTCGAATTGAAGTACTCGATCATTTACAAAAAGAACATTTTAAGGAATTTTATGAAGAAAAATTAGAAAATGAAAATACTGAATTAATTGAAAAAGCTGATATAAATGAAGAACTAGATTATATTCAAGGGAAATTTGAATTTTTGGATAATACAGAAAACACTGAAAAAAATGTAGTTCCATTGATTATTAAACCTCCTGAACTTGAGAGTTAAAAATGTTACCTAATAATTTGAAATATGCTTACTTAGGTAATTCTTCAACTCTACCAGTTATTATTTCATCTGAATTAAATGAATCTTAAGAACAAAAACTTTTAGATACCATAAAAAAATATAAGATAACTTTTGGTTGGACTTTAGCAGATATTAAAGGAATTTGTCCTTCAATCTATATGCACAGAATTATTTTAGATAATGAACATAAGCCTAAAGTAGATCCCCAAAGGAGATTGAACCCGATAATGAAAGAAGTAGTCAAGAAAGAAATTTTAAAATTGTTAGATAATAGTATTATATATCCTATTCCTGACAGTACTTGGGGAAGCCGAATTCACTATGTGCCTAAGAAAGGAGGAGTGACCGTAAAAGCTAATGAAAATAATGATCTTATCCCTATAAGACAAGTTACTGGATGGCGAATATGTATTGATTATAGAAAATTAAATGCAGGCACCGGGAAAGATCACTTCCCTTTACCATTTCTAGACCAAATGTTAGATAGATTAGCCGGACATAAGTATTTTTGTTTCTTAGATGGATACACCGGTTATCATCAAATACAAATTGCTCCTGAGGATCAAGAGAAAACTACATTTACTAGTCCTTATGGAACTTTTGCTTTTCGAAGGATGCCTTTTGGATTATGTAATGCACCTGCAACATTCCAAAGATGTATGATGTCTATATTTAGTAAATTAATTGATAATGGAATGGAAATATTTATAGACGATTTCTCTGTATTTGAAACATCATTTGACACATGCTTAAATCATCTTGAAAAAGTATTTGAAGTATGTGCGAAAACTAATTTAGTTCTTAATTGGGAGAAATGTCAATTTAAGGTTGCAGGTGGCATTGTATTAGGGCATAAAATTTCAAAAAAAGGGCATGGAAATAGACCCTGCAAAAATTCAAGTTATAGCTAAATTACCACCTCCAACTACGGTGAAAGGGGTAAGAAGTTTTCTTGGACATGCTGGATTCTACAGACGTTATATAAAAGATTTTTCAAAAATTACTAAACCTCTATGCCAACTTCTTGAAAAGGACAAGAAATTTGAATTTACAACTAAATGCTAGAATGCTTTCGAATTATTAAAAGATAAATTAATTAGAGCACCTATAATAGTTTCACCTAATTAGGAGAAACCATTTGAACTTATGTGTGATGCTAGTGATTGTGCTATAGGAGCGGTTCTTGGGCAAATATATGATAAGATTTTTAAAGTTATATATTATGCTAGTAAAACTCTAAATGATGCTGAAATAAATTATACAGTTACTGAAAGAGAATTATTGGCAGTTGTATACGCATTTAATAAATTTTGGCCTTATCTAATAGGAACTAAATATATTGTGCATACTGATCACTCTGCTATAAAATATTTAATGCAAAAGAAGGATTCTAAACCAAGATTAATTAGATGGATATTATTAATGAAAGAATTTGATTTTGAGATTGTTAACAAAAAGGGAACTGATAATCAAATTGCTGATCATTTATCAAGATTAGAATATCATGAATTATCTGATACTGATAATGAAATTATAAACAGTTTTCCTAATGAACAACTTTATAATATAAATGAGTGGAAAATACCTTGGGATGCTGATATAGTAAATTATATTGTAAGTGACATTTTACCACCTATGTTAACTTTGCAACAACAGAAAAAATTCATTCATGATACTAAAACATACTTTTGGGATGAACCATACTTATATAAGCAATGTAAGGATCTAATTATTAGAATATGTGTGCCTCATGAAGAAACTAAACCAATTATTCAAAAATGTCATAATTCTTATTTTGGAGGACATTTTGGGACAAATAAAACTGTGTATAAAATTCTACAATCTGGATTCTGCTGGCCTACTCTATTTAGAGATGTATACAGATATATAAAAACCTGCGATAAATGCCAAAGAGTAGGAAATATATCAAGAAAAATGAAATGCCTGCGAATTTTATATTAGAAGTTGAAATTTTTGATGTTTGAGGATTAGATTTCATGGGACCTTTTATTCCTTCATTTGGAAACTCATATATATTAGTACCTGTTGATTATGTTTCCAAATGGATTGAAGCGCAAGCTTTACCTAGGTGTGATGCTAAAAGTGTTTCAAAATTTTTAATGAAAAATATTTTCACTAAATTTGGAATGTCGAGAGTGATTATCACTGACAGAGGAACTCATTTTAGAAATAAATATATTCACAAACTAGTAGAAAAATATAATATTATTCATAAGATATCAACTGCTTATCATCCACAAACTAGTGGATTAGCTGAAGTTTCTAATCGAGAGATTAAGCGTATTTTAGAAAAGTCTGTAAACCCTAATAGATTGGACTGGTTTATAAGATTAGACACTGCATTATGGGCATATAGGACTGCTTATAAAACTCCGATTGGAATGACTCCTTACAGGCTTATATATGGAAAAACTTGTCACTTACCAGTTGAATTAGAACATAAAGCATATTGGGTGATTAAAGAATTTAATTATAATATGAAAGAAGCTGGTGAGAAAAGATTGTTGCAATTAAATGAATTAGAAGAATTAAGGAATGAATCATATAATAATGATAGGATTTATAAAGAAAGGATAAAATTATGGCATGATCGGAAGATTAATCAGAGAAATTTTGAACCAGGATAAGAAGTTTTGCTATATAATACTAGATTGAAATTATTTCCTGGGAAATTAAAATCTCAATGGTTAGGACCTTTCACTATAACTCAAATATTTTCATATGGAACAATAGAAATTGAAGATCCAAAAAGAAGACATAGATTTAAGGTAAACGGACATAGATTAAAATAATATTTCAAAGGTAGAAGACCAAAATTTAAAGAGGTTTTAATGCTTAGTCGACCTGATTATTAACTGAAATTAGGTCGGGCTGACGACGTTAAACCAAGCGCTTTATGGGAGGTAACCCATAGTAGTCTTTTATTTTAATTATTTACAAATTAGTGAGTATGTAATATTAAAATAAATCTTATTATTCAATTTTTAATTAGAATCATCACAAATTCAAACCTATATGATGAGATCAGAAAATATTCAGACCAGAGCAAAATTGGGCAATTTTACCGAATCTCACCGACAGCGAGCCCGAGCCTGCCGACAGCGAGATCGCTTGCTATATCTTTAAATCAGTTTTATAACTAGCTCGCCGATGGCGAGAAACTTCCCGCCGATGACGAGGCAGTTGAAAAATTGGTCTCTTAAGTTTTATGTGCGGTTTTGGACGATTCTAAAGCCATTTCATTGTAGAAAACCATCCCAAATTCATTTTTACACTGTTTTCTTCCCAACGACTAGAGACCATTCCTTTCAATCCGAAATGGCCACCAAACTCTTAGAAACCACAAAAACTGAAGTTTTCAACCGAAGAAAATTCATCAGTTTGGAGGCGCAGCGTATTTTCAACAAAGTTTTGATGAAGAAGCGACTTATTAAAGAAAGGGGATTTGTCAATAGAGGAGTAGAGAATTCCACCACAAAAATTGAAGAAATGATCGTGCAGCAGCATTGGGAGGTATTTTGCTATACGACATCTGCTGTAGCTATTCCTGTAGTTAAAGAGTTTTACTCTAATCTACATGCGATCAACAATGGAAGTGTCTATGTCAGAGGATGATGGGTAACATTTATTCCTTCACGGGTAAATGAATTATTTTCTATAGAGAATACCCCTGTCTGTCATTATTCAAACTTTGTTCCTTTAAGATACAATATGAGCGAGAATTATAGATACCTGACCGACGAACCTGATGATTGGGAGTTGCGCGAAGACGAGTATGTCAGTTTCTCTGCATAACTTCTTAAGCCTGTCTCAAAGCATTGGCATTTCTTTATCTCATCAAAATTATTACCCACTATGAGGGTAAATAAGGTTTCAAAGGAATGCACTATATTAAATTACTGTATTCAAATTGGACTACCTAATGATGTTGGATCAATTATAGTAAGGTCTGCATTGGGATTGATTGTGCATGGGTCAGTTCATGGACTTGGACACCCATCGACTATATTTGCTTTATGCGATCAGTACCAAGTTTCTTATGAGGCGTGGGAAAAGGTACTTTTGCCATGGAAACCACTCGATCCTACGGATATGTTTCCAACTTTGGATAACAATGATGAGATTACCATTATTTCTGATAGAGCATCACAAAACAATCTTTTAGTGAGGCCCCTTACTGATAAAACAAACTTCATTCTGAAAAAGATTAAAGGATTAGAGAAAGAGTTGCAAAACGTGATGAATTCCATCGATAATATCTCTGATATGTTTGATTACATTGACTAGAGGATGAAGGAGCACTTTGATCATACTGGACATCTGGAGGCCAGTTTCATTCATTTACTGATACAGAAAGGGTGGATTGATGAAGAATCTACTGCAGAATTCCCATTCAGGCCATTCTACAATCTATTTGTGCACCTGCGTCACATCAGGAATATTATAGAGGATGTTAGTTCAGACACTAAGGAGTAGTAAAGATTTCTATCTTATGTTATATTTGTGTGTATATATGTGTTGATTTGGATTTAGGTTTTACTATGATTTAAACTTTAAATTTGATCATCTTAGATTTGATGAAATTATATGTATTTGTTATGTCTCAGCATTTAGAGTGTTGTGGTGTGGATTGCAATGCTGAGTATTTATGAGAGTTTGAAGTATTGAAGTCTTGAGTGTTAGTGTTTAAAAGTGTGAAGTTTGTAAGTATTATGGATTTCATATATAAAGTTATATTGTTTGTGTGAACTTTTTGTGAGTATAAGTATCTAGTCTTCATACTAAATTATCAAATTAAGTGATCAGAAGATTAATTAGGGCCAAATCGAGGTTGAAAATGATTGAAGAATTTTAAATATTTAAAATTTTTGGGTGCTCTCCAACTGCGAGAATTATCCCGCCGACAGATAGGGAAAGCCCGCTGACAGTGAGAACGATCTCTCCGACGGCGAGATTTTCCAGAAACTTTGGCCTTGGAAAATTAATTAGATTGCCGACGGCGAGAAAAATCTCGCCGACAGCGAGATCGCGAAATGTCCTATATTTGACCAGTCAACCGACACTATTCATCATCCCCTTCCTCAAAACTTCGAATAAAACCGACCTAGGGCTCGTGAGATCTTGGATTTGAGGCGATTTCAACACTTTTTCACACCGGATTTCATCTCCCCTTGGTAAGTGCTTCACTCATATGCAAAAATTTTTTATTTTCACCATGAATTTCTTCTACATTGGGAAATTTTGGAAAAATTTGAACTATGGAGAAAATACTTGGAAGAAATTCATGGAAATCAATTTAAATGGATTTTAGTTGCTATAGGAAGCCATTTTAGTAATAATTGGAAGTTTAGTTAGAATTTTTGTGATTTTCATAGATCGAACGAAATGGCTCCTCGACAAAGATGAAGGTTGGATTACGACGAAACCCGATTCATAAATGCAAGAGCACAAACTCGATACTTTCAAAACATTCAAGCAAGAAAATGCATATAGGATCAAGTTTTCAAGAATCGAGGCGAAATAGTGGAACGAATAATTAAGGAAAGAGGATGGGAAAATTTTTGCTACACCACAAACAGGTCTGCTGTAGAAGTTGTCAAGGAATTTTATGCAAATCTGACTGCAATTGAAGATGCACCGATCAAAGTAAGAGGATTTTTGGTTGAATTCAGTCGCTGCTAAGATTAATTCATTTTATGAGGTACGTGACCTGCATACCGGTGACTATGATACTTTTGGAACAATGGAAGGACCACCTGGAAGAGGTGATAAACTTTCTCACTGACGGGAAAGGAGTTTGGAAGATAAAGCGACGCGAAAGGGTAAATTTTCCTCTTTCAATGTTAAATGCATTATCTATGGCTCGACACAACTTCATTTGTTCTACCTTGTTACCCACATATCTCCACGAGTGAGGTAACAAGAGATAAAGCAATTCGAATTATTATATTCGGAATCGAAAAGTATAAATGTGGGAAATATTATTTATAAGAATATATTAGCCACTCGCATGAAGTGAAAGTGGAGGAGGACTAGGACACCCTGGTCTGATTTTTGCTCTCTGCCAACTCTCCAGAGTTAAGGCTAGAGATGATGAGGAATGGGTGGAACCAATGAAGCCCATCACTCCGGCTAATATTAAGACGTATGAATCCCATAAAGGATGGAGATCAGGGACGAGGAGTTATATGCCTTCACCGAGTAGAGATATACCTTCTACTAGTTATGACTCCCCTCAGTACACCACCCCTACCCTTCATGATCTGATGAATGAGCTGACCCTACATAGAAAGAGTTTTGAAAAATTTGGAGAGAACATGGAAAGGAAGTTTTAGCATATGGACCAAAGGATTGGAGGTTTGGAGAGAAGACATGATTATGACAGTGAATATCTCTAGCGACATTCAGAATATGAAATAGCATATTATGAGGCTGAACATCATTACAGGAGAGGTGAATTAGATGTTGTCTTTCCTGAATGCCCCCGCTACACACAGTATCAGCCTGCTCAGCCTTCTCAGCCTAGAGATCAGGGAGATGATATAGTTTGGGATTTTGATGCTAAAGATTAGAGACTTTATTTGGTTTTTTTAGATTAATTATTATTTTAAGAACTTTATTACTTTGTGTGTAATTGTTATGTACTTTCTGTGGACTGTGGAGTTGGTGTGTTTGTTTTAAATAGCTTAAGCTGTTATGTTAGATTTTTTATATATGTTAAATTAATATGAAAATTCTCTTTAAGGTAGTATGTTAGTTTTTCTTTAAATGTGTTGTTTAAGTTTTATAAATTGTGAACATTAATTTTAGATTGTTTTAGTAACCTAGTTGATTGGATGTGTAATAGTAGATTAAGTTTTAATCTGTTTGTGTTTTTATACTTATTTAAAAATTTCTTTACCCAACACTCTCTTTTAAATACTATATATATGAAAGAATACTAACAGTACATGTTCTTTAAATAATGAAAAATCCTGCAAAAATTTCAAGGAAAAGAAATACCTAAAGCTCAAAGGTATGATGTAAATTCATTGTATATTTTCCTTTTCATCATTTAGAAATAGATAGAAACATTTAAGTTTGGGGGAGGAAAAATACAAATTTAATTATTAATTTGTTCTCAATTTCTATGTTTAAAAAAATATTATTATTTGATTTTCTCGTAATAATTTTTAATTCGATAACTTGAATTAATTTATATAATTATTATAGAAAGTTGAATAGAATATTTCTAGAAATCCAAATTAATTTAAAAGAATAAGATATTTGGTTAAATGGAATAAGAATATAGTAAACTATTTAAAGTAAGGGAAACTATATTCTAAAATTGAAATTCTTAAGTATTTAGGTGAAAAAGAAGAGATTGAAACTCAATGAAGTAAAAGCTATAAAATACATATAAGCAAAGAAATATTTTAAGTTTCAAATTTAGGAAGAGAAAGTTAAAGTTCAAAATTATTAACATGCTATCTAGATACAGTAATCCTCACTTAAAAAAGAAAAAGAGAAGGATTGCAAATCAATCCAAAAAGAAAAAAAGAAAAGAAAAGAAAAAAATATAAGTGAGGAGAAGCTTGAGGAGATGCCTTATCAAAAATTGGCTTTAATGGAATCAACTTAAAGGGTAAAACTCAAATATATTTCTAAACTTATATATATGGATTAGTATTTTACTAAATAGTGTTTTCTTGAACTTCCTATCATCTAAATATCTTAAGTAAATTACTCTTGTTAATATAGTCTTTCCTGAAGTAAATAGAGAGCTAGAAATCTTAGATCTGATAACTAAATAATCTTATATCTATAAAGTTAATTTAATTACTTAAAAATATTTATATTTAACTTTACTATAGTATTATTTAAATTTAATTCATAGTTTATTTGAATTAAAAAATTCTATTACAAAAATCATTGTTTTTATTTAGTATAAAAATTACTTGAGGACAAGTAATAATTAAGTTTGGGGGATTTTGATCACAGAAAAATATGTTAAGAAATTCATACCTATTTTTTAGGAAATTGCACTTTAAAGAAAGGTATTTTCTTTATTTTATTGCAGGAACGAAGATTTATAAGTGATGGAAGAAAAAAAGCATAAAATAGTGCAAATTTGAATAAAAAAGGAAGAAATACATGCAAAATGAACTAAGTCGCCGACGGCGAAATCGAGCCTGCCGACGGCGAGATTATAAAGAGAATTTCTTCAAGGTTTGCAACTACCTCGCTGACAGCGAGCTCGAACCTGCCGACAGCGAGATCGCGCGGTTTGAAGACCTTCTAGAAGCCCCGCTGACGGAGAGGTCGTTTCTCACCGACGGCGAGACAGTTCAAAATGCCAGATACATTGAACCTGGACTCTTTTTGAAGAGGTGCTTAAGTACCCCTTGGACCTTTGTCTACCTCTAGAAATAGAGGATGAATTTTAGTATGTAGTGTGTCTATTTTAGAAGTATTAGAGTATTCTATTGGTGTGCTTTTGAGTCTAAGTTGAAGTTTAGTGTGAGTAAGTGTAAGTAGTGAGTTAAGAAGTGTGATGTACTAGAAGGAAAAGTAAAAGGAACTTCAACGAGTCTGCTTGGGGAGGAAATTGAGATACATGTCTTTGTTTATTGTTGTTAACTTTAAATGAAATCCATGCTTTGTTTAATTCCCCTGCATTCTGAGTAGTTTTCTTAGTCTTTCTCCTTGTTTATGAAATTATGTGAATTGATGAAATTAAATAGAAGTGCCTAATATATTAAAATAAATTGTGATAATCTTTTACTTAAAACTTAATTTACTTTCAATCTGGCCAATCGAATTGTTAAAATATGTTGAATTATCAACTATAGTAAAGATTGCATCCAATATTTAGGGAAGTCAAAAGCCTTGGAAGGAGGGTGCAAATAAATAGGGAAATATTATTTATCGGACGTAGAATTGGACATTTTAGTGTGACAGACTAAAATATTCTATTTGGTCCAATTGTTTGAGAGTCGAAGTGTAGATGTTAGCCCTCGGGTAAGGGGAACGTGGGAGCTCGAAGTGGCAGACAGATATCCTCCCAGCCTAGCCACAGATTCAGTAATATCAAGCATAAGACTAGTCAATGTTCTTTGCACCTGGAACAAAGGGTAAAGAATAGGAATGCTCCTATTTGTCACAATACAATAAAAAAATCTATTTGAATTCATCATTCACTTAAGTTTCTAAAAACAAGGGGAAGGATACTTTTTTTGAAATCTTTAAATCAACTTTATTTAAAGCAATAATTTACTTTAGATCGCTTTAGTTAAGTATTCTAAATTTCGTATACTATATTAGTAAATAAATCCTTTTAAATTTAGCTGTTACAAATCCTTTAAAACATCCCTGTGGGATCGATAACCAGGACTCCACTAGAGCCCTGTATTACTTGATACGATACGTATACTTGCGTAGAATCCACATTATACATTCCACCATAAATTTAAATATATATTAAGCGGGATCAAGTTTTTGGTGTCGTAGCTATTTTTGCAAACATTAAAAAGTGTGTCAGCTATCGTACTTAAATGTAGCACATAGTTTTAGAAAACTAGTAAGGTGTAAGTTTGTATCCTCATATGTTGTTCCGCCAAACTGATTATTTAGTACCATTTGGATTATAGCGAGTTTTGGTTAAATGATTTAGCAGCTACAGCAGGGGTTTGTATGTTTAAGTAATATTCATTTGTTATAGGATTTGTATAGTCCCTTAATGTCTTTGTATATAATGATGTTTATTTTCAACAGTTTGATCATCAATGTTATTATGTAATATGTTTGCCATTTCTCCTGAACTATGCATACAAAAGTAAAAGTTTAGAAAATAAAATTTAATATAAATTATATTTTTTTATTTTTATTTAAAAATATTTTTAACACACAAACAAACACTTATTTTGATAAACAACATTACAATTTTCCTAAAGTCTACAATTCAAATAGAATTTCTAATTCAAAAATTGTGTCGCTTACTTCCTTCCCTAACAACAATGCCAACAACTCGACCGCTTATGATGAACTTGTTTCTTTTATATCTTCTTTAATTTTAGTCCTTGTTAAAGGTGCAAAAAATCTGTCTGCACTTTCCGTGCTAGTAATTTAATTTCATGTTTTTATAGCGGCTACTCCTAGCAATGTAGTTATTAATAATTAACAATTCACTAGGATTGAAATGCAAGTACACGTATCATCGAACTACTATAGGAATTTCTCTTAAAACCCTAGTATCAATCCCATGGGGATGGTGAAACTCTCTTTATTGACTTAGAAAATCTCTACTAAAACTGCAAACAAAAATATCTAGGAAATAATGTTAAAAGTTTATTTTTAAAAGGATGTAACTAATACCTATTAATTCTATTTCAAAAACTAATTAAAATGCTAAGTGTTTCTAAACTAGTTTAATGTAGAAGTGTTCAAATTACGTGAAAGTATTTACCCTTGCAGTGAGAACACAATCCTTGTAGGAATGATATGTTTTGTGACAAATAGGAGCATACCATTTCTTTACCCTCATCCGAGGGCATAAATAACATTGGATAACCTAGAGTTAAGTTCCTACATGCTTGGTTAGGCTGGGTAGGTTCTATTATGTTACTCTAGATTAATGTGCCCACCATTTTTGGACTAACCTAGCCTTAAGTTCCAAACTCTAAATCAAATTGGTTAAGGTTCTAGTTTGTCATCCTAGAATCACCAATTTACACCCATCAAAACTTTTCTTTCTATCTATCTGCACTAACCTGTAGGCTACCTTCTAACCCACTAGATTAATGTAATTATTAATAGTTGAGGAATATATTGCACTCCTGTGTCATTATGGACACAATAAGTTTCAACAGACAAATTGGATAGATTGAATATGTAAATAAAATATAAAGTAATAATCATCACATGTATAAAAAATAGAAAGCTTAAACAATTTTGATCCTTCACATGAGAAAGATAAAGAAAACTTCTCAAATTTCTTGAGGATAAAAAAATTACATCGATTTACAT
Organism: Papilionanthe hookeriana x Papilionanthe teres; assembly: GCA_022702705.1. Lineage (NCBI taxonomy): Eukaryota > Viridiplantae > Streptophyta > Magnoliopsida > Asparagales > Orchidaceae > Papilionanthe > Papilionanthe hookeriana x Papilionanthe teres. Next base: position 155,619,994 of record CM040424.1, read on the forward strand.
ATACAATCATGTTTACACAATAAACATAAACAAAAATACAAAATACTCATCTCAGACTTCTCCCCAAGAAAATCCTGTGAGGTTCCTTTCATGACTTATCCACTCTTCTTTCAAGTTTATTCCATGAGGTACACACACTAGAATCACACACACAAGACCTCCACACAGAAGACTAGACTCTCATGCCTCACCCCCAAGAACACATAACATAACTCTGACACATGACACACAACACATAAAATTTGGCCTCTCTTAAATCCTTTTATACTAACACTCAAAAGTCCTTATGGATGCCTCTTCAAATTCATCCTAATTAGATGCATTTAGAGAAAACTGATTCTGGTGCCTATGCACCTTACTGTGGTTCTTAGGCACCAACCTTTTAAAAGCCTAATATAACTACCTAGTGCCTAGGTGCTAAATCATGGTTTCATGGCTTCGGGCTCATATTTTCATGTGCAAGGTTTGGCGCTTAGGCACCCCAAGCTGGCCTTTAGTTGTTATTTCATGTTGTGCCATTTTACTCCATTTAACCCCATTTTTCTCTATTATCTCTCTTTTGCTTTAAAATTCCATCTTGTACCTGAAATCAAAAACATGCAAAATAACATATATTAAAGTGAAATATCATTAAAAATTAGCATAAAATGTCTATATAAAAATAACATATTCTTAGGTGTGTCAGTTTCCAGCTCCCTAACTGGTGCATAGATGCCTAACAACAAGGCGCTTAGACGCCGATCACTTCCCAGATCATAAAAATGACCATTTAGATTTCCTTTTCAACTCCCAACACTACCATTTTCACATATATATTCTTATGAGCCTGTGAGGGGGAAAAGGTAGTGTGAAAAGGCTTTTTCCCACACTTTAGAAGCTTCTTGGGCATCTTTTGATGACTTACTAGTTATTTTGAAGGAGGAGCTGGCTGCTTAACCGATTAATCCTTCCTCAGTATGTAATCGAGGCCACTCTACTGGGAGAGTGAGGGAGAGCTGTGGGTGTGCTTTGTGAGAGTGGTGAGGGATTTACTTTGGAGAGTGAGGGTTGTTCCTCCTTGTACACTTCTTATCCTTCTTCTACTTATTCCTATCCTTCTTCTTCTCCATTTCCTCTCCTTCTTTGGAGTTCTGTTGCTTCTTTAACAGCTTGGAGTTTTGGGGAGTTTCTTCAAGGAGAGAGCTTAAGGTTGGTCATTCATGGGTGCTACCTTCTTCACTAGTAAACCTTCCAAGGAATACGGCTAGAAATACATCATCCTATATTGAAGGAAGGCAATTTCATTGAGCTCCATCGATCTCTGCAGTGAGGAGATCTTCTTCTATTTTCAAGAATGATTCCTGTGGACATCTCTCCTACCTTATAAGAGAGCTTATTCTAGAACTACGGTGGACATTGAGCAAAGTTTATAGTGGTATGGTCCACTTGAAAGTTACTTATTTTTAGTCAACATTTCATAATCATTTTTGGTACATTTTAAATGATATTGCACTTTAAAGTATTTATTTTTCATGTTTTAAGTTTCAGGTACATGGAATGGACATTTATAGAAAATAAGGGTAAAATGGAGCAAAAATGGAGTATTTTGTATGGTGTCATAGTGCCACCGTTGATGCCATAGCATCATCAAACGAGCGAACACGTCATTATAACACAAGTAATCAATTTTCTAGAAGATGCATTGAGTTTGGCAAAATTTTGAAGGAGTGCTAGAAGCAAACCTTGGTTATATTTAAATATGTGTTAAATAGGCAAATTTCTAGTCAGCTTTTAGAAGTCTTTGGAGAGGATTTTAGTGTGAGAATGAGTTATTTTTGTGTGTGTGTGAATAAAAGTTTGTGCAAGAGTTTGGAGATTGCTTGAAGGAGACTCCAGAAATTACGTGGGAAGAAGACATAAGGTATCTTTTATTTCTATTTTTGTTATTGTTTTTAAGACTTGGATTTCAATACAAATCATGTGTTTCATTTTATCTCCACGAATTTTGAGTAGTCTCCTTTCTTTCTCCTTGCATTTTGGAATTGATCATGTTGGATGCGAATGGTTTTAAAGATTCCTTTTAAATCTTAAAATTATGATGGTATTTTCACCAGTTCTTAACCAATTTTGCAAATTGGCCACTTGTGAGGTTAATGTCTGTTGAGAAACATATTGACCCTAAAGGCCTATGAATTTGCCAAACTAGTAAATGTCATACCTTACCCTGGAAAGAGTCGTCACAATCGTCTGAGGAGTAATGTAATAAATAGAGAGATAAGTTTTAATGAGCGTAGAATTGATGTTATGGGGTGACAAATTAGATTATTTAATCAATTTGATTTAGTGTTTGGATCTAAGGGTCCTTGGTAGATCCTGTAGAAAGGGCACAATGGGTAATAATGAAGTGAGAGGATACAATTTATTAAACTATACTTCACAAGCTGGAGACAAACTTTAGGTTAGCAAATGTACTTTACTAGCACCAAGAGGGGGTAAACCATAGGAATGCTGCTATTTGTCACAATACATCATTTTATATTTTTAATCAATCAATTCTTACATTTATTAATAACGCTTTGCAAGGGGAATGATCTTTTTTAACATTCAAACTCACTTTCAAACTTTAATAGTCTTTTGATCTTTATTAAACTTTAAAACTTTGTTATTACTTTCTACTTAAATTTAGTATTAATCTCTTGAAAAAACTTTGAAACCATTCTCCTATCATAATTATCTGCAATTTAGATATAGGTTTTGCAAGTAAAAATTAAGAGTTACAGCTTTCTCTGTGGGATCATTACTAGGGTTTTCAAGGAAAATCATATATTACTTGAAACAATACCTATACTTGCGTAGTGCCCCAGGTGTAAAACTTATTTTATTATGCTAAATATAATTTGGGACAATTTTTTAACAAATTTAAGAAATATAAATATTAATGTAATTGCTAGTCGGGTCAATGTGAGATTCCAAACTCCTCGCATTTTCCTTCCTAGCTAGTCGTAAGGTTAGTGTTAGGTGTGTGGGTTTGATCGCCCTTGTTGTGTGAGTGCATTCGCCAAAATTCATCTGTACGGCCCCTAAACCCTCTTGATTGATCATTGCTTTCCTTAAAGGAAGCCTTAGGTAAAGATTTCAAGCATGGCCATATCCCCTATGAAGCTGAGCGATTCTATGTTAAGAATCATATGCCGAAAATCCCCATCTGTTGGAGCCTTTTCTTTCCTTGGATTCCACAATTTTTATTGGAGAAATTGGGAGGTTGGTTTTTGTAATGTGGGAAAATATTTGCTGCTAGCTCACTTGGCAAAGCTAATAGAGGTTCACGAAATGGGAAAAGCTTTATAGTTAGCCCATTTCACGACATAGTGGTGAGTTTTACCTTTGAAAATTTTAGGGGGGGCACGCACCTTGTCAAAACAATAGGCATCAATGCCACACATCTAAATTCCAAATCAGCTTAGCTTGGTATTGAGTGTGATTATATGCTTTGACCCACAATTTTATATTATGATATTTTTAATTTAATTACAACGACGCCAAAAACTTGACCCCGCTATATTATATGTATAGAATTGTAATTGTTTATGTTGTGGATGCTGCGCAAGTATACGTATCGTATCAAGTAATACAGGGCTCTAGTGGAATCCTGGTTATCGATCCCACAGGGAAATAGAAAATTAAATAACAACTAATTTTAAAATAATAATAATAATTTTAAAATTCTAAATTTAAGCGCAATAAAGTAAACTAAGTATTTTAATTAGGTAACTTAACTAAGTAGAAAACTAATACTTATTGAAAGTGCAGGAAATTAAACTAATTGCTAAATAAGTCTTAACTATTCAGAAAAAGTATCTTTCCCCTTGTTTAGAAATTTAAGTGATTGATGAATTTAAATAGATAATTTTAAGGTATTGTGACAAATAGGAGAATTCCTATTCATTACCCTTTGGTCCAGGTGTAAAGAATGTTGACTAATCCTATGTTTGATTACCGAATCTGCGGCTAAGTCTGGGAGGATACCGATCGCCACTTCGAGCTCCCACGTTCCCCTCGCTCGAGGGCTAACATCTACACTCCGGCTCTAAAACAATAGGACCGAATTGAATATTTTAGTCCGTCACACTAAAGTGCTCGACTCTACGCCCAGAGTGATATTATTTCCCTATTTATTTGCACCTTCCTTCCAAGGCTTTTGAATTCCCCGAATATCCGATGTAATTTTTACTATCGTTGATATTCAACATATTTTAACAAATCAAATGGCCAGTTTGAAAGTAAATTAAGTTTTAAGTAAAAATTATCACAATTTAATATTTAAAAGTACTTCTATTTTTAGTTCATCTAGTCACTTAATTTCATAAACAGGGAGAAAGATTATGAAACTACTCAGAATGCATGGGAACTAAACTAAGCATGGATTTCATTTAAAGTTAAAAACAATAAATACAAATACTTATCTCGATTTATTCCCAAACAGACTCCTCGTAGTTCCTTTGACTCTTCCTTCCAGTACCGCAAGACTCACTAAAAACTGACTAACTCACTAAAGACTCACTAATTACACTAATTAAGACTCTAAAGACTGCTCACACATAACACAAAATAACACACATCGAGGCTGAAATTCGGCCTCTATATATAGAGGTGAGCAAAGGACCAAGAGGTGTGTAAGCATCCCTTCAAAAAGTGTCCAGGTTCAATGTATCTGCTCCATTTGAACTAGCTCGCCGTCAGCGACGAACTACCTCCCCGTCGGGCGAGGCTTCTAGAAGTTCTTCGAACCGCGCTATCTCGCCGTCGGCGGTCTCGGCTCGGCCGTCGGCCGAGACAATTATAAATCCTTCCAATTTTCTTAGGGTAAATAAGGTTTCAAAGGAATGCACTATATTAAATTACTGTATTCAAATTGGACTACCTAATGATGTTGGATCGATTATAGTAAGGTACGTTGGGATTGATTGTGCGTAGGTCGGTTAAGTTGGACTTGGACACCCATCGACTATATTTGCTTTATGCGATCGGTACCAAGTTTCTTATGAGGCGTGGGAAAGGTACTTTTGCCATGGAAACCACTCGATCCTACGGATATGTTTCCAACTTTGGATATGATGATGAGATTACCATTATTTGCGATGAGCGTAACGAAACAATCTTTTAGTGAGGCCTTCTTGACAAAACAAACCATGCGAAAAGATTAAAGTTAAGAAGAGTTGCAAAACGTGATGAATTCCATCGATAATATCTCTGATATGTTTGATTACATTGACTAGAGGATGAAGGAGCACTTTGATCATCTTGGACATACGGAGGCCGGTTTCGTTCGACCTAACGTCTGAGAAGGGTGGATTGATGAAGAATCTGAGAATTCCCATTCGGGCCATTCTACAATCTGTTGTGCACTGCGTCACATCGGGAATATTATAGAGGATGTTAGTTCAGACACTAAGGAGTATTAAAGATTTACATCTTATGTTATATTTGTGTGTATATATGTGTTGATTTGGATTTAGGTTTTCTTATGATTTAAACTTTAAATTTGATCATCTTAGATTTGATGAAATTATATGTATTTGTTATGTCTCCAGCATTTAGAGTGTTGTGGTGTGGATTGCAATGCGAGTATTTATGAGAGTTTGAAGTATTGAAGTCTTGAGTGTTAGTGTTTAAGTGTGAAGTTTGTAAAAGTAATTATGGATTTCATATATAAAGTTATATTGTTTGTGTGAACTTTTTTGTGAGTATAAGTATCTAGTCTTCATACTAAATTATCAAATTAAGTGATGAGGAGAGATTAATTAGGGCCGAATCGGGTTGAAAAATGATTGAAGAATTTTAAATATTTAAAATTTTTGGGTGCTCTCAAGCTGCGAGAATTATCCCGGCAAGCCAGATGGAAAGCCCGGCGCGGTGAGAACGATCTCTCCGACGGCGAGATTTTCCGAAACTTTGGCCTTGGAAAATTAATTAGATTGCCCGACGGCGAGAAAAATCTCGCCGACGGCGAGATCGCGAAATGTCACATATTTGACCGATCGACCGACAACATTCATCATCCCTTCCTCGAAACTTCGAATAAAACCGACCTAGGGCTCGTGAGATCTTGGATTTGAGGCGATTTCAACTTCTTTTTCACACCGGTTTCCTTCCTTGGTAAGTGCTTCACTCGTATGCAAGAATTTTTATTTTCACCATGAATTTCTTCTACATTAGGAAATTTTGGAAAAATTTGAACTATGGAGAAAATACTTGGAAGAAATTCATGGAAATCAATTTAAATGGATTTTAGTTGCTATAGGAAGCCATTTTAGTAATAATTGGAAGTTTAGTTAGAATTTTTGTGATTTTCATAGATCGAACGAAATGGCTCCTCGACAAAGATGAAGGTTGGATTACGGCGAAACCCGATTCATAAATGCAAGAGCACAAACTCGATACTTTCAAAACATTCAAGCAAGAAAATGCATATAGGATCAAGTTTTCAAGAATCGGCGAAATAGTGGAACGAATAATTAAGGAAAGAGGATGGGAAAATTTTGCTACACCACGGCAATTCTGCTTCCTTAGAAGTTGTCAAGGAATTTTATACGAATGTTGCAATTGAAGATGCACCGATCAAAGTAAGAGGATTTTTGGTTGAATTCAGTGTTGCTAAAGATTAGTTGTTTTATGAGGTACGTGACCTGCATACCGGTGACTATGATACTTTTGGAACAATGGAAGGACCAGCTGGAAGAGGTGATAAACTTTCTCGACGGAAAGGAGTTTGGAAGATAAAGCGGCGCGAAAGGAGTAAATTTTCCTCTTTCAATGTTAAATGCATTATCCCTGGCTGACACAATCATTTGTTCTACCTTGTTACCCACATATCTCCACGGTGAGGTAACAAGAGATAGAGCAATTCGAATTATTATATTCGGGAATCGGAAAAGTATAAATGTGGGAAATATTATTTATAAGAATATATTAGCCACGCTTGCATAGTGAAAGTGGAGGAGGACTAGGACACCACAGTGTTTTGCTCTGCCAACTCTCGAGGAGTTAAGGCTAGAGATGATGAGGAATGGGTGGAACCAATGAAGCCCATCACTCCGGCTAATATTAAGACGTATGAATCCCATAAAGGATGGAATCAGGGACGAGGTTATATGCCTTCACCGAGTAGAGATATACCTTCTACTAGTTATGACTCCTAGAGTACACCACCCCTACCCTTCATGATACGATGAATGGTGACCCTACATAGAAAGTTTTGAAAAATTTGGAGAGAACATGGAAAGGAAGTTTTGGCATATGGACCAAAGGATTGGGTTTGGAGAGAAGACATGATTATGACGGTGAATATCTCTAGCGACATTCGAATATGAAATAGCATATTATGAGGGTGAACATCATTACGGGAGAGGTGAATTAGATGTTGTCTTTCACCAGATACCCCCGCTACACACGGTATCAGCCTGCTCAGCCTTCTCAGCCTAGAGATCAGGGAGATGATATAGTTTGGGATTTTGATCTTTAGGGTGAAGAGACTTTATTTGGTTTTTTTAGATTAATTATTATTTTAAGAACTTTTATTACTTTGTGTGTAATTGTTATGTACTTTACGTAATTTTATGGAGTTACAATTGTGTTGCATTTTTGTTTTAAATAGCTTAAGCTGTTATGTTAGATTTTATATATGTTAAATTAATATGAAAATTCTCTTTAAGGTAGTATGTTAGTTTTTCTTTAAATGTGTTGTTTAAGTTTTATAAAATTGTGAACATTAATTTTAGATTGTTTTAGTAACCTAGTTGATTGGATGTGTAATAGTAGATTAAGTTTTAATGCATTTGTGTTTTTATACTTATTTGAAAATTTCTTTACCCAACACTCTCTTTTAAATACTATATATGAAAGAATACTAACAGTACATGTTCTTTAAATGAAAATCACCAAAAATTTCAAGGAAAAGAAATACCTAAAGCTCAAAGGTATGATGTAAATTCATTGTATATTTTCCTTTTCATCATTTAGAAATAGATAGAAACATTTAAGTTTGGGGGAGGAAAAATACAAATTTAATTATTAATTTGTTCTCAATTTCTATGTTTAAAAATGTTATTATTTAAATTCCTTAATTTTAATTGATGTGAATTAATTTATATAATTATTATAGAAAGTTGAATAGAATATTTCTAGAGAAATCAAATTAATTTAAAAGAATAAGATATTTGTAGTTAAATGGAATAAGAATATAGTAAACTATTTAAAGTAAGGAAGCTATTCTAAAATTGAAATTCTTAAGTATTTAGGTGAAAAAAGAAGAAGTTGAAACTCAATGAAGTAAAAGCTATAAAATACATATAAGCAAAGAAATATTTTAAGTTTCAAATTTAGGAAGAGAAAGTTAAAGTTCAAAATTGTCAACATGCTATCTAGATACAGTAATCCTCACTTAAAAAAGAAAGAAAAAGAGAAAGGATTGCAAAATCGTCAAAAAAAAGAAAAAAAGAAAAGAAAAGAAAAAAATATAAGTGAGAGAAGCTTGAGGTACCTTATCAAAAATTGGCTTTAATGGAATCAACTTAAAGGGTAAAACTCAAATATATTTCTAAACTTATATATATGGATTAGTATTTTACTAAATAGTGTTTTCATGAACTTCCTCATACAAATATCTTAAGTAAATTACTCTTATTAATATAGTCTTTCTTGAAGTAAATAGAGAGCTGAAAATCTTAGATCTGATAACTAAATAATCTTATATCTATAAAGTTAATTTAATTACTTAAAAATATTTATATTTAACTACTTTATAGTATTATTTAAATTTAATTCATAGTTTATTTGAATTAAAAAATTATTAAAATCATTGTTTTTATTTAGTATAAAAATTACTTGAGGACAAGTAATAATTAAGTTTAGGATTTTGATCACAGAAAAATATGTTAAGAAATTCATACCTATTTTTTGGAAATTGCACTTTAAAGAAAGGTATTTTCTTTATTTTATTACGGAACGAAGATTTATAAGTGATGGAAGAAAAAAGCATAAAATAGTGCAAATTTGAATAAAAAAAGGAAGAAATACATGCAAAATGAACTAAGTCGCCGGCAATGCAGTAGGCTGCCGACGGCGAGATTATAAAGAAAATTTCTTCAAGAGTTTGCAACTACCTCGGCGACGGCGAGCTCGGGCTTGCCGACGGCGGAGATCGCGCGGTTTGAAGACCTTAGAAGCCCGTGACGGAGAGGTCGTTTCTCACCGACGGCGAGGCAGGTTCAAAATGCCAGATACATTAGACACGGACTCTTTTGAAGAGATTGGCAAGTACCCTTGGACCTTTGTCTACCTCTGAAATAGAGGATGAATTTTAGTATGTAGTGTATACATTTTTAGAAGTATTAGAGTATTCTATTGGTGTGCTTTTGAGTCTAAGTTGAAGTTTAGTGTGAGTAAGTGTAAGTAGTGAGTTAAGAAGTGTGATGTACTAGAAGGAAAAGTAAAAGGAACTTCAACGAGTACGCAGGAAGGAAAATTGAGATACATGTCTTTGTTTATTGTTGTTAACTTTCGTAAATCCATGCTTTGTTTAATTCCCACACGTACGAGTAGTTTTCTTGATATTTCTCTTGTTATGAAATTATGTGAATTGATGAAATTAAATAGAAGTGCCTAATATATAAAATAAATTGTGATAATCTTTTACTTAAAACTTAATTTACTTTCAATCGACGATTAGTTATTTAAAATATGTTGAATTATCGACTATAGTAAGGTGCATCAATATTTCGAAGTCAAAAGCCTTGGAAGGAGGAGTGCAAATAAATAGGAAATATTATTTATCGGACGTAGAATTGGACATTTTAGTGTGACGGACTAAAATATTCTATTTGGTCCAATTGTTTGAGAGCTGAAGTGTAGATGTTAGCCCTCAGGTAAGGGGAACGTGGGAGCTGCGAAGTGGCAGGCAGTATCCTCCCGACTAGCCACGGATTCGATAATATCAAGCATAAGACTAGTCAATGTTCTTTGCACAAGGAACAAGGTAAAGAATAGGAATGCTCTCTTGTCACAATACAATAAAAAATCTATTTGAATTCATCATTCACTTAAGTTTCTAAAAACAAGGGGAAGGATACTTTTTGAAATCTTTAAATCAACTTTGTTAAAGCAATAATTTACTTTAGATCGCTTTAGTTAAGTATTCTAAAATTTGGTATACTATATTAGTAAATAAATCCTTTTAAATTTAGCTCGTACAAATCCTTTAAAACATCCTGACAGGATCGATAACGGGGGACTCAACAGAATACTGTATTACTTGAAATACGATACGTATACTTGCGTAGAATCCACATTATACATTCCACCATAAATTTAAATATATATTAAAGCGGGATCAAGTTTTTGGTGTCGTAGCTATTTTTGCAAACATTAAAAAGTGTGTCGGCTATCGTACTTAAATGTAGCACATAGTTTTAGAAAACTAGTAAGGTGTAAGTTTGTATCCTCGCTATGTTGTTCCGCAGTAGTGATTGTTAGTACCATTTGGATTATAGCAGTTTTGGTTAAATGATTTAGCGACTACAGCGGGGGTTTGTATGTTTAAGTAATATTCATTTGTTATAGGATTTGTATAGTCCTTAATGTCTTTGTATATAATGATGTTTATTTTTGACGGATTTGATCATCAATGTTATTATGTAATATGTTTGCCATTTCTCACAGAACTATGCATACAAAAGTAAAAGTTTGAAAATAAAATTTAATATAAATTATATTTTTTTATTTTTATTTAAAAATATTTTTAACACACAAACAAACACTTATTTTGATATGTATTACAATTTTCTAAAGTCTACAATTAAAATAAATTTCTAATTCGAAAAATTGTGTCGCTTACCTTCCTTCCCTAACAACAATGCCAACAACTCGACCGCTTATGATGAACTTGTTTCTTTTATATCTTCTTTAATTTTAGTCCTTGTTAAAGGTGCAAAAATCTGTGCACTTTCCGTGCGTTAGTAATTTAATTTCATGTTTTTATAGCGGCTACTCCCACAGCAGTAGTTATTAATAATTAACAATTCCTTTGGAATTGAAATGCAAGTACACGTATCATCGAACACCATAGGAATTTCTCTTAAAACCTAGTATCAATCCCATGGGGATAGTGAAACTCTCTTTATTGACTTAGAAAATCTCTACTAAAACTGCAAACAAAAATATCTAGGAAATAATGTTAAAAGTTTATTTTAAAAGGATGTAACTAATACCTATTAATTCTATTTCAAAAACTAATTAAAATGCTAAGTGTTTCTAAACTAGTTTAATGTGAAGTGTTCAAGTCGTGAAAGTATTTACCCTTGCGGTGAACACAATCCTTGTAGGAATGATATGTTTTGTGACAAATAGGAGCATACCATTTCTTTACCACTGTCCGAGGGCATAAATAACATTGGATAACCTAGAGTTAAGTTCCTACATGCTTGGTTAGGCTGGGTAGGTTCTATTATGTTACTCTAGATTAATGTGCCCACCATTTTTGGGTAACCTAGCCTTAAGTTCCAAACTCTAAATCAAATTGGTTAAGGTTCTAGTTTGTCATCCTAGAATCACCAATTTACACCCATCAAAACTTTTCTTTCTATCTATCTGCACTAACCTATAGGCTACCTTCTAACCCACTAGATTAATGTAATTATTAATAGTTGAAATATATTGCACTCTGTGTCATTATGGACACAATAAGTTTCAACGAGACAAATTGGATAGATTGAATATGTAAAATAAAATATAAAGTAATAATCATCACATGTAAAAATAGAAAGCTTAAACAATTTTGATCCTTCACATAGAAAGATAAAGAAAACTTCTCAAATTTCTTGAGGATAAAAAAATTACATCGATTTACATATACAATCATGTTTACACAATAAACATAAACAAAAATACAAAATACTCATCTCAGACTTCTCCCAAAGAAAATCCTGTGAGTTCCTTTCATGACTTATCCACTCTTCTTTCAAGTTTATTCCATAAGTACACACACTAGAATCACACACACAAGACCTCCCACACGAGAAGACTAGACTCTCATGCCTCACCCCCAAAGAACACATAACATAACTCTGACACATGACACACAACACATAAAATTTGGCCTCTCTTAAATCCTTTTCCTTACTAACACTCAAAGATGCTTATGATTACTTTCTTCAAATTCATCCTAATTAGATGCATTTAGAGAAAGGCGATTCTGGTGCCTATGCACCTTACTGTAGTTCTTAGGCACCAACCTTTTAAGCCTAATATAACTACCTAGTGCCTAGGTACTAAATCATGGTTTCATGGCTTCGGGCTCATATTTTCATGTACAGGTTTGGCGCTTAGGCACCCCAGTGGCCTTTAGTTGTTATTTCATGTTGTGCCATTTTACTCCATTTAACCCCATTTTTCTCTATTATCTCTCTTTTGCTTTAAAATTATCTTGTACCTGAAATCGAAAACATACGAAATAACGTATATTAAAAGTGAAATATCATTAAAAAATTAGCATAAAATGTCTATATAAAAATAACATATTCTTAGGTGTGTCGGTTCAGCTCCTAACTGGTGCATAGATGCCTAACAACAAGGCGCTTGGCGACGATCACTTCCCGGATCATAAAAATGACCATTTAAGATTTCCTTTTTAGCTCCCAACACTACCATTTTCACGTATATATTCTTATGAGCACATGAGGGGGAAAAGGTAGTGTGAAAAGGCTTTTTCCCGCACTTTAGAAGCTTCTTGGGCATCTTTTGATGACTTACTAGTTATTTTGAAGGAGGAGAAGCTGGCTGCTTAACCGATTAATCCTTCCTCGGTATGTAATCGAGGCCACTCTGCTAGAGTGAGGGAGGAAATTTGTGGGTGTGCTTTGTGAGAGTGGTGAGGGATTTACTTTGGAGAGTGAGGATTGTTCCTCCTTGTACACTTCTTATCCTTCTTCTACTTATTCCTATCCTTCTTCTTCTCCATTTCCTCTCCTTCTTTGGAGTTAAGCCTTCATGCTGAAGCTTGGAGTTTTGGGGAGTTTCTTGAGGAGAGAGCTTAAGGTTGGTCATTCATGGGTGTACCTTCACTAGTAAACCTTCAAGGAATACGGCTAGAAATACATCATCCTATATTGAAGGAAGGCAATTTCATTGAGCTCCATCGATCTCTGCAGTGAGGAGATCTTCTTATTTTCAGAATGATTCTGTGGACATCTCTCCTACCTTATAAGAGAGCTTATTCTAGAACTACGGTGGACATTGAGCGAAGTTTATAGTGGTATGGTCCACTTGAAAGTTACTTATTCACAGTCAACATTTTCATAATCATTTTTTGGTACATTTTAAATGATATTTGCACTTTTAAAGTATTTATTTTTCATGTTTTAAGTTTAGGGTACATGGAATGGACATTTATAGAAAATATAAGTAAAATGGAACAAAAATAGAGTATTTTGTATGGTGTCATAGTGCCATAGTTGATGCCATAGCATCATCAAACGAGCGAACACGTCATTATAACACAAGTAATCAATTTTCTAGAAGATGCATTGAGTTTGGCAAAATTTTGAAGGAGTGCTAGAAGCAAACCTTGGTTATATTTAAATATATGTTAAATAGGCAAATTTCTAGTCAGCTTTTAGAAGTCTTTGGAAAGTTTTAGTGTGAGAATGAGTTGTTTTTGTGTGTGTGAATAAAAGTTTGTGCAAGAGTTTGGAGATTTGAGACTCCGAAATTCGTGGGAAGAAGACATAAGGTATCTTTTATTTCTATTTTTGTTATTGTTTTTAAGACTTGGATTTCAATACAAATCATGTGTTTCATTTATCTCCACGAATTTTGAGTAGTCTCCTTTCTTTCTCCTTGCATTTTGGAATTGATCATGTTGGATGCGAATGGTTTTAAAGATTCCTTTTAAAATCTTAAAATTATGATGGTATTTCCACCCGGTTCTTATGGTACAAATTGACGCCTGTGTGAGGTTAATATCTGTTGAGAAACATATTGACCCTAAAGGCCTATGAATTTGCCATTGTAGTAAGTATGCTGCCACCACAGAAGAGTCGTCGCGATCGTACGAGGGTAATGTAATAAATAGAGAGATAAGTTTTAATGGCTTGATTGATGTTATGGGGTGACAAATTAGATTATTTAATCAATTTGATTTAGTGTTTGGATCTAAGGGTCCTTGGTAGATCCTGTAGAAAGACACAAATGGGTAATAATGAAGTGAGAGGATACGATTTATTAAACTATACTTCCTGTTGGAGACGAAACTTTAGGTTAGCAAATGTATACTTTACTAGCACCAAGAGGGGGTAAACCATAGGAATGCTGCTATTTGTCACAATACATCATTTTATATTTTTAATCAATCAATTCTTACATTTATTAATAACGCTTTGCAAGGGGAATGATCTTTTTTAACATTCGAACTCACTTTCGAACTTTAATAGTCTTTTGATCTTTATTAAACTTTAAAACTTTGTTATTACTTTCTACTTAAATTTAGTATTAATCTCTTGAAAAAACTTTGAAACCATTCTCTATCACTTAATTATCTTGCAATTTAGATATAGGTTTTGCAAGTAAAAATTAAGAGTTACGACTTTCTCTGTGGGATCATTACTAGGGTTTTCAAGGAAAATCATATATTACTTGAAACAATACCTATACTTGCGTAGTGCCCCAGGTGTAAAACTTATTTTATTGTATATAAATATAATTTGGGACAATTTTTTAACAAATTTAAGAAATATAAATATTAATGTAATTGCTAGTCGGGTGATGTGAGATTCCAAACTCTCTCGCATTTTCCTTCTAGCTAATTAAATGAGTTAGTGTTAGGTGTGTGGGTTTGATCGCCTTGTTGTGTGAGTGCATTCGCCAAATTCATACGTACGGCCCCTAAACCCTCTTGATTGATCATTGCTTTCCTTAAGGAAGCCTTAGGTAAAGATTTCAAGCATGGCCATATCCTTTATGGTGAGCGATTCTATGTTAAGAATCATATGCGAAAATCCCCATCTGTTAGACCTTTTCTTTCCTTGGATTCCAAAATTTTTATTGGAGAAATTGGGAGGTTGGTTTGTAATGTGGGAAAATATTTGCTGGCAGCTCACTTGGCAAAGCTAATAGAGGTTCACGAAATGGGAAAAGCTTTGTGATACAACCGCATAAAAATGGCTCCGTAAGATGAAAAGCTTACAAAGCATTCGTAACGCCGATCGGAGTATTTTGATACACGGTGATGCCATTCTGACTGAAGAACGCATGAGCAACTTACCAAAGAGCAATGACAAGAATTTTTGTTGATCTCATCCACAATCAAGTCGAGTGCTACGTGGACGATGTCGTCATCAAAAGCAAAGTAAAGGAAAACCACTTGTATGATTCTGAGAATTGTTTTCGAACGATTAAGACAATTTAACCTTAAGATGAATCCTTTAAAATGCATTCACGCCACCTCCGGAAATTCTTAGATTCGTTGTCCGACATCGTGGAATCGAAATCGACCCGGAGAAGATTAAAGCTATCTTAGAAATGCCGCCTCCCAAAACCTTAAAACAACTACGATCTTTTCAAGGGAAGCTCGGCATATCTTCGACGCTTTATCTCAAACCCGTCAGTAGATGTCACCTTTCTCGGCACTAGTTAAAAAGGACGCCAAATTTATTCGGGAAGAGAAATGCCGTAAGGCCTTCGAAGACATTAAACAATATTTAATGACACCTCCCGTCTTAGCAATCCTGGCCTCAGCATCGACTGATACTTTACACCGCGGCTTGGGACGACTTCTGAGCCCCGTTAGCCTGTGTCAATGATGAGGGTAAAGAAAATGCTCTTTACTACTTAAGCCGTCGTTACTTCCGACGAGGTAAGGTATCCCGCAATCGAAAAGCATTGTTTGCCCCGATCTTCGCCGCTCAAAAGCTCGTGCACTACATGCTTTCTCATAAGGTCAACTCTGATCTCGAAGTTTAATCCATCGCAATACTCGATGACTCGTCCAACACTTTCCTGCAGACTCGCGCGTATGGTCAATGATATTATCGCAATTCGATATAACTTTCGTGCCTCTCGCGTGCCGTAAAGGGACAAGTCTTAGCAGTACTTCCTCGCAAGACACCCTTTGCCGGCCGAATCTCCTCTCAATGATGATCTGCCGTATGAACAAATAATGAGCCTAGAAGACCCTGATGATCGACGTTGGGAATTGTATTTCGACCGAGCATCTTCAGCACACAAAGACGAAGAATCGCAAGTGATAGTGCCTCGGTAAGGCAGGAATCGGGCTAATCTTTATAACACCTAGAGCGGGGGATGTTAAGATACTCCTACCACTCGACAGAACCGTGTACAAACAACGAAGTGTAATCACGAAGCCCTCATAACGGACCGGAATTAACCATTCAAATTGGGATAACAGTACATCAACATCTACGGATTCACAAGCTAATCATTCAACGACGTCACGGACAATACAGAATTTTTAAACCAAGACTCGAACAATACTTCCAAAGATGCCATACAAATTGTTGGAACAGATTCCAAATGTGACAATCTACAAAATTCCTAGAAAAGAGAATGCTTTAAGCAGATGCTTTAGCCCGTCTCGCAAAAGAACTACTCGTTTGCAAGATGAATCATAGGAAGTGTCGCTCACACGGACGTCGGTCCTATCACAGCTCGACATGGACACGATACACAAACCGAAAAAGAAAAAGAATCAATGCAAAGCAAGGATGTAAAACACGCAAGATCAAGCATGACTCATCGATGACTCACCCGCAAACAGAAAGCTACCGTGACGATAGTCGCTAGTTCCATCGTATCAAGAAAAGAACTCGTCCTACGCATTAATAAACAACACATTATACGAAGGTCTTTTCGATCAAATGCGGCTAAGGTGCCTAAGCGTGTCCGAGGCCCGTGAAATTGTTAAAGAGGTGCATTCGTGACTCCGTGGCGCTCACCACGGGTCCGAAGATGAAAATGAAAATTAAAAGACTAGGGTACTACCGGCCCTCGATGATGACCGACCGCATGAAAATCGCCAAGAGCCGGCCACCAATGCCAAGTGCACGGAGTGAGTTCTACACCAACCTCCAAATGTGCTACACCCGACAATCGCGTCGCGGCCATTCGAATGTCTGAGCACGATATAGTGGGTCCGATAGAACCACCATCTTCAAAAGGACATCGTTTCATTCTCGTAGCTACAGACATTACTTTTCCAATGGCGGTAAGCGCTCCACTTAGAGAAGTGAAAGCACACCACGTGCTACGCTTTTCAAGAACCAAGTTCGTCTACCGTTTCGGAGTGCCGCGGCAGATCATCTCGTATAACGGGTCCGCATTCGAAGCACACAAATCAACAATTTTGTCGTGAGACACGGAATCGACCGGCGATACTCGACAATTTACTACCCAAGAGCAAACGGCCTCGCCGAGGCTTTTAATAAAACTCTCGTTCAAATCTTAAAGAAAACCCCGGACGATAATAAGAGAAATTGGCACGAGAAATTGTTAGAAGCCTTATGGGCCTACCGGACAACCTTCGTAACCCCTACTCAAGCTACACCTTACGCTCCGGTGTATGGGTCCGAGGCAAGAGTTACCTTTAGAGGTTCACCTTCCTTCACTCGTAACTGCAGCTCGCAAACAAGATCACGATGTAAGAAAACGCCGCATTACGACTCGAAGAATTAGAAAGCTCGAAGGGAAAAGACTCGGCAGCGCAACAGTAATTTAGAACTATACCAAGCTAAGATGGTTCAAGCCCACGACAAACTCGGTCCGCCCAAGAACCTTCAAAGTCGGTGACTTAGGTCTCGTTTCAAGAGACCTATTCTCGCACACCGCAAGATAGGAGGAAAATTCGAACCCACTGGGAAGGACCGTTTCGTGGTCAAGCAAAGATACTCGGGAGGTTCCTACCAGCCTAGTGAATTGCCATGGAGAACGACATATGCTTCCGATCAACGGACGATACTTCGAAAAAGTATTACGCTACCCGATGTTTCGAAGGAATGAATTCTTCATCCCTAAGAAACACGGGTGAAGTAATTACTTATGACGGGTCCGAACCCAAAAAATAATAAAATGTGCTAAGATAAATAAAATCATGATAATTAAGTTTTCCTTGTTTCCTTTTTCAAATCAAGATCTCTTTCCTGATCTTATCCTACTTCATTCCCGTTAAATTTCAAAATATAAGAATAATAAAAAATGTATCTTTAATAAACATTTTCTTAATGTTCTTGTTCTTAAGATGCCTCTCGATCCTTTTCCTTGTCTTTTCGTCAGGAAATGTCGAATCCGGCGGTCGGGTCTTGAACTTTAAGAATGGCGTAAGCCTCGCACTCGATGAAAGAGGGTGAAAGATGGAGCGATAATCGAGATCGACTCGCATTTCGCACCAGCAGGCCTACAAGACGAGGAAAGTGATCGGGTCCCGGCGAACCGAGAAGAACTACCCGGCAGACAAATGATGAAAGTGGGTGGCCCAAGCCACCAATCCAACAACAAGAAAAGAAAAGCAAACACCGAAGAAGACAAGAAAATGAAGTCCGTAGTCACTACAACGTGAGGGCGTGCTTGCACCGCACGCGCCCAGCAGATTCAAGAAGTTCGGAGGGCTACTCTCACGACCACGCAACGAAGAAATAAGAATCGCCGCATCCGTAAAATGTTAACAAAACTAGCCGCGACCAACGCGACGAGACACTCGCTAATGCGACACTCACATTTCAAGGACACCGGCTCACTGCAGAACTCGAAGAAAGGAGGCCACCTCCTAGAATAACAGTAAAGAACTGTGGAAATCTCCGTAAGATCGAAGAAAGAAGGCTACCACGCCATCGGATAGAACCACCGCAAGTTGCATGACCTTGTTGCGTGAGCAACCCCTGGGATGTCCCGGCTGTGCATCATCCCCGAGGAGCCGAGGTGTGTGGGAACGTGAAGGGATTGAACCATATATCCCACAATATGTCACAAGGCCTCGCCATCCGCATCATTCCGAATACGAGCCGGAGAGGATGCGTAATGTTGAAAAGAAAACTTTCGAATACTTCGAGAGAATTAAAGGAAGAAGAATCAACATACTGAAGGCCTCGAGCTACACACCGACGTATTCTCGCAGTATGAACAACAAGAAATCGTGGATCGTATCCGGATCCGAAAAGAATGGGCCGAGCATGCCGCCCGAGGGAAAACACATACTCGTAACCCCGGAGATGGATGCCGTGGAAAGGAAGAATCACAATACAATGCGGATGCCGCTACAACTTCAGTCGAAGACAGGAAGGAAACCCACCGTGGATACTTCGTCATGGCAAGTAGATCCGATGCCATTAGCTATCAAGAGAATGGTGAAAAGATCGATAACATGAGTGGTACCGCAACAGATCGCATACCCAATAGCCGCATTATCAACATCTACAAACAGTAGTGACCGCATACCCCCACATATTGATCACCACGACTTCGTCGACCTTCTCGCACGCCTCTTTCGAATGAGTGCAACATCATGTTCGGATCCGACCTCCGGATACAGTAGCCCGGCGAGTTCCGAGGGCCAAGAAAGATACCTTTACCGGTGGGTTCCGTCATGATACCGCAAGGTAACTGAGCAGATATCGCAAAGCATCGCATACCGTGAGTGCCAGTGAGCGAATCTCGCTACTTTCAGAGGATGGACGACAAAGAAAATACCTTACCATTTCCAACCGCATCCAGAGCTGTAGAACCTCCGCCTTACGTAGCCGTGAGTTACATGGGAAATATCACACCTCCAATGTACATCCAACTCGCATCCTTGCCAAGGATGGCTTGGAAGGTGATGTTATCGACCATGTACCTCACTATTCGTATATGGATTTTCGACGATGATTCTTTTCGATGGATCAACAAAGATCATACATGCATCCGTTTCGAAGTCTACATGGATTGTATGAAATATATTCCGTATCGAGTTGTACGACGTATTTTCAACATGATTGGAATGAAAGTGACCATGTCACGTTTTCGGCCTTCACCTCTTTAGTGCAAATCGATCGGGAAACGCCATTAAAGTTAAATGAACTTCGAACAAAGAAACGTAAAAGAAAAAAGAGAATAAAAGAAAACTTTCTAAAAAAAAATCCGAAAAATGACAAACACCAAGTTCACATGAACATTAAATAAACAACAAAATAAAATTTGAACCATTAAAAGATAAACGAAATCAACACAAATCTCAAATTCAATCTTTCCAAATTCCGAATCAAATTTCAATCTTTTCAAACTTCAAAATCAAATTCTATCCTTCCAAACTTCCAAATCAAACCTCAATCAAAATCTAAATCCAATCTCGATCAAGTTTCAAACTTGATCTTTCAAATTTCAAATCAAATCTTAAATCAAATTTCAATCGAGTTCAAACTCATCCTTCCAAATTTCCAAATTTCCAAATTCAATCTTTCCAGATTTCAAGTCTCAATCAAATCAAAATTCAAAACTTTCGAGTCGAGGATTTTACATCCAAGACCGCACCGCTTTAGGATTCTCTTCCTATTGCACCGAAATACATCAAAATTCAAACTTTCGGGTCGAGGATTTTACATCCAAGACCGCATCGCTTTAGGATTCTCTTCCTATCGCACCGAAATACATCAAAATTCAAACCTTTCGGGTCGAGGATTTTACATCCAAGACCGCACCGCTTTAGGATTCTCTTCCTATCGTACCGAAATACATCAAAATTCAAACCTTTTGGGTCGAGGATTTTACATCCAAGACCGCACCGCTTAGGATTCTCTTCCTATCGCACCGAAATACATCAAAATTCAAACCTTTGGGTCGAGGATTTTACATCCAAGACCGCACCGCTTTAGGATTCTCTTCCTATCGCACCGAAATACATCAAAATTCAAACCTTTCGGGTCGAGGATTTTACATCCAAGACCGCACCGCTTTAGGATTCTCTTCCTATCGCACCGAAATACATCAAAATTCAAACTTTTGGGTCGAGGATTTTACATCCAAGACCGCACTCGCTTTAGGATTCTCTTCCTATCGCACCGAAATACATCAAAA
Organism: Papilionanthe hookeriana x Papilionanthe teres; assembly: GCA_022702705.1. Taxonomy (NCBI): domain Eukaryota; kingdom Viridiplantae; phylum Streptophyta; class Magnoliopsida; order Asparagales; family Orchidaceae; genus Papilionanthe; species Papilionanthe hookeriana x Papilionanthe teres. The sequence continues at coordinate 155,641,081 of CM040424.1, forward strand.
TTCAAACTTTCGGGTCGAGGATTTTACATCCAAGACCGCACCGCTTTAGGATTCTCTTCCTATCGCACCGAAATACATCAAAATTCAAACTTTTGGGTCGAGGATTTTACATCCAAGACCGCACCGCTTTAGGATTCTCTTCCTATCAGCACCGAAATACATCAAAATTCAAAACTTTCGGGTCGAGGATTTTACATCCAAGACCGCACCGCTTTAGGATTCTCTTCCTATCGCACCGAAATACATCAAAATTCAAAACTTTTGGGTCGAGGATTTTACATCCAAGACCGCACTCGCTTTAGGATTCTCTTCCTATCGCACCGAAATACATCAAAATTCAAACTTTTCGAGTCGAGGATTTTACATCCAAGACCGCACCGCTTTAGGATTCTCTTCCTATCGCACCGAAATACATCAAAATTCAAACTTTTCGAGTCGAGGATTTTACATCCAAGACCGCACCGTTTTAGGATTCTCTTCCTGTCAGCACCGAAATACATCAAAATTCAAACTTTTGGGTCGAGGATTTTATATCCAAGACCGCACTCGCTTTAGGATTCTCTTCCTATTGCATCGAAATACATCAAAATTCAAACTTTCGAGTCGAGGATTTTACATCCAAGCTGCACCGCTAGATTCTCTTCCTATCAGACCGAAATACATCAAAATTCAAACTTTCGGGTCGAGGATTTTACATCCAAGACCGCACCGCTTTAGGATTCTTCCTATCAACCGAAATACATCAAATTCAAACCTTTCGGGTCGAGGATTTTACATCCAAGACCGCATTGCTTTAGGATCATTTCCCTTATCGCAATGAAATACATCAAAATCAAACTCTTGAGGTTAAGGATTTTACATCCAACACCACTTTGCTCGAGATATCTTCTCATTGCAACGATTCAATCTAATCAATTCAATTTTCTTTCGAGGTCGGAGATGTTACATCTAAAACCTCAAAATCCTAATTTTCATTTCAAATCAAATCCCTCAAATTAATTTCGACAAAACTTCAATCTAAATCGAAACTCCAAACTAAAATTTAAACTCACACATCAAAACATAAATTGAAGCAAAATAAAATCTAAATCGAAATTCCTCGTATCTTGTGATTCGGGATTTACCTCCTTTTCCTTTCCCGCCGAGAGTTCAAGAATCTCCGGCTCCGCAGATATACTTGACACTCCCCAGACAGAAACTCTTCTACTTCGTCCTAAGTTCGTCACTTGGACATCCGTGCTGGTTTCGTCGATCGCTCCTGGCCAACACCAATACGCGCGGTGTGCTCCGTCGCCTCACCACACCTATCGGGGTCCATTTGTTGACCTCATTTTTGACGAGGTCTTCCTTTTCTTCTTTTTAGTGCTTAGATCTAGCCTTAGGCTTTTCCTTTCGACTATCTTAGAGGACTAGAATCGGGACCCGCCTTTAGAAATTCAAACCACTTCTAAACTCCCCGCAAACTCCACAAACTCGACTATAGACCCCTAATCACCTGCAGGGTCGAAATCAAATATGGAAGTTTAAAGGATGAGTTCCTATAGGACTCTTCGGCCTCAGGATCGCCTCGGCGGCCCGGTCCGATGAAGGGGCCGACATACACTACACCTACACACTACATTTCCACACACTTCCTAAAACCACACCCATACCCAACTTGACCTCCCGACTCATGTAGGTGATTCACATGGATGGTCCTTAACCCCTAAGCCCTCGCTAAGAGGGTTAGTGAACAACATAGCTGAATGCCTCAAATGAGTCCTTTCATGGCTCATATGGGCTTGAATGGCTTCATGGCTCAACCAAAATGATTTCACCCCACCCAAATTCACCCAATCTTCAATTTCCAAATTTTCAATTTGCCCTCAACCAAATTTATTTAAACCCACCCTCTCGGCCACGAGGAGCCGAGCACAAACCTCGCCGAAACTCGCTCAAATTGTTCCAAACCCTTCCACCATCCTGTAGAGCAGCTTGATCCCCGCTGTCAATTTGCCCTAATCCCCACTACCGCAGCCCAATTTCCTCAACCGAAATTCCACCCAAAACCGAGACACTTCGCCACAAAGCCGAGCCAATCCCCAAATCGACCGGTCCCACACCTCACCGGACCAAGAGGAGAAGTTTCCCACTCGAAAGCCCCATCTCCGTAGCCACCTAGACTGCTCCAGCCTCCAAGCTATGGATCTAGCCGTTGGTCACTTTCATAGTAGCAACCACCGCACTCAGAGACTTCATCCGGAGCTCACGGGACCCAATCGAAGGTGCAACAACTCTCGGATCAAGCCACACTTCTCCGAGCTAAGGTACGAGTTAACTATTCATCCCGAGCTTCCGGAGATTCTCCATTTCAAATGCCTTAGTTTCAATGCATGTTAGCCAGTATAGATGTGTTCGTCTCCTTCAAGACGAATCCATAGAGCATAAGAACATGAAAATCCATCGAGAATCGAGCGAGATCTGTGGATTTAGCGTGGACGGCCCCTAGCGAGAACACTGTGGGACGATGAACGGATGCCGTCCATTCGATACACGCGCGCACGGACGGCCAGGATTGCGTCGGACCAGAGACGCCGCACGAGAACCGCGGGGCCCGGGCCGCCGACTCGATGGGCGGCGTCGACTGGGAGCGCGACGCGCGGCGTTTCGGAGTCGCCGAGGCTCGGGACGCGGCGCCGCGTGGATAAATAGAAAATTAGGGTATTTTTCTATTTATTTAATTCCCTAAACTTCAAAAATTCATATCTCTCGTGTAGAAAAATCACAAAAATAAAATAAAAATACCCTCGTCGTCGCAGGAATGTAGGAGAATAATGTGGAAAAGAAATCATTTAATTTAATTAAGTATTTTATTTTTTATGATTTATTTACTCTCTGCATACATTTAATTCTCCATGCATGTATACAATTCACCATGGCATGAGACCATAGGGCTTTTGAAGCCTCTCGAACTCGGGAACATTCCCCGAATTTTCCAAGGTCGAGGCCATCTCCGTGAAAAGTTATTTATTTTTCAAATGCATGTTGTCGTTTCGAGTATTTTAATTCCAAAATTAGCATGTTGTGAAATAAATTCTAGAAATATTTGGTGATGTTCCTTATGACCAGCAGAACTCTCAGGAAAAATAGACTCGAGTTAATTCACTCGCATTAACCCTAATCGGCTTAAACACCTAAAATAGGTCTTTAATTAATTAGAGTTAACCAGTGCATCAAATTGACTTGAAATCAATTCTCCACTGACCTTTAGGATCAGAGGAATCCACCATAAAATTTGAAGTCAATTGACTTCGTTAGCCCCACTAATCGGGTTGATTAAGCCACTTAGCCATTTTAAACTTTAAAAATTCATAACTTTTAAAATACTTTTTTAAAAATTCACCAAATTGGTTTTGGAGCCTCTCTGATATCAGGGGAACCTAAGAAAAATTAAAATTTCAATTTTCTAAAAAGTTGATTTTTAATAATATTTTAATATTTTTAATAATTAAAAAATAATAAAAATCACAAAAATAATAAAATTCACCAAAATGTCACATTTTGAATTTTAATCACTTAGGAACAAATCCCACATTTTTCCTAAGTCTATTTAGTGAGATATTAAATTTTAAAGCCCTAAGGTAATTTTAAAATTAAAAAATGTATTTTCTAGCATTTTCACTAAAATAATTATTATAAATCATAGAAAAATCAGAAAATTGCAAAATTTGATTCTCTGGTTTCCTTGATATCAGAGAGATTTTTGAAAAATATAAAATCCATTTTTCAACATTTATTTTATTTTTAAATTAATTAACACTCCAAAACTCAAAATAATTATAATAAAAATAATATAATTCAAAAAATCACCAAAATCGGTCCAAGTGCTTCTCTGGTCATTAGGAATGTCCCCTAATTTTCTTAAGGACAGAAACTTTCCCTTGGTCATGTTATCAAATTTTCCTCGAAAATCTCTATTTTCCACCAAAAATAATTATATAAATAAATTAAATACAGAAAAATCACATTTTCTCCTCTCATGTCTTTATCGACATATGAGTGAAGTCACATAAAAATTTCAAGTTCATTTGAGTTCAATTTAGTGAGTTATGAAATTATTAAGCTTAAAGGGTAAAATGGTAATTAAAATCTTTAATCCTTAATTAAAACTTTAGGTTTAATAAAAAATCAACAAGTAAAATATTTGATCCTAATCTGATTTGGATGATTGAAATTTAAATAATTAAAGGGTAGAAACCCATTAAATAATTTTAAAATGATTAAACTTTAATTAAATAATAGATTAAATTGAAGAATAATAAAATCTGAATTATTAAAATAAGGGATCTTTATTAGGAAGAGATTTATTCTTTAATTTAAAAATCCCTAAATTAATTATATCAACTAATACTCAATTTTTAATTAAAATGATAACTCAAATTTAAAATATTAAAAGACTTAATTAAATTATTAAACTCTTTCAAATTTCAATTAAAATTAAAAATAAAGTAAATTAAAGATAAATTAAATTAAAATTAAATTAAATTTAATAATTAAATTAAATTAAGACAATTAAATTAAATTAAATTAAATAATTAAATTAAATTAAATTAAAATTAAATTAAATTAAATTAAACAATTAAATTAAATTAAATTAAATAATTAAATTAAATTAAATTAAAAATTAAATTAAATTAAATTAAAAATTAAATCAAATTAAATTAAATTAATTAAAATTAAATTAAATTAAATTAAATAATTAAATTAAAGTTAAATCAAATCAAATTAATTAAACATCAAATCAAATTAAATTAAATTAAACTAAATATAAAGCAACTCAACACTATTCCAAATTTAAACCCTTTAACTTAAATCAAATCATTCAATACTAACTTACCCTCGAAAGCTCTTAATTATTATAACTCCTAAATAAAACATTAAATGAGTGTCACTTCACTCATGCGATATTCAAACGCCCTAATTAATCGAGCAAGTTAACAAGACTTCAAAACCTCGGACGATCGATTCATTTATATAATTAAATTCATTCGACTTAAAACAATCCTCGAAATATTGAAAAGATGTTTAAGATTCTTCTAAGCACTTCCTCAATATGATAAGGATATTTATAAGAACAATCGGACTTAATCGTTCTTTCGATGAAGAAAATCGTCCTCAAACCAAAACACCAAAGAACCTGTAGACGCCATATGAGATCGACTCAGCCATGTGATTGAGGACCTTGGTGAAAACCATAACCTTCCCCTTAGCCTTTACCTAGAAACTCGCTTAAATATTCTAATCGCGTTTTAAGTGTACTTGGGATGACTGGAAGATCCTCCGTGTACGCTTTTAGTTTTATTGCAATTTACTTCTCGCAATTTACTTTATCGAAATGCATTTACTTTTTCGCATGATAAACAATCGCCAGATGAAAACCCACACCTTTAGGATAGCCCCTAAAACTAAAACCAAAACTAAGTTAAAAGTCATTGCAAGATAAAATTCATCACACAACATTTCAAAATATAAAACAACTCAAAATTTAATCACAAATGTAACACAAAACTATAATTACACCAAATTAAAACGTCCTGGCCGATGATCGGAATACTCGATGATGTGACTCTACGCACCGCTAACGGGATTTCACGGCCTAAATGAAAGTGTGAACTCATTCAGCCAGTTTAGCAAATTCATCTGACTAAGTGAATCCGATAAAAATAATGATGCTCAAGGATGGAACCGCTGGCAACCGCAAGTCGTTAGTAATCAACTTTAAGATTTGTTTTAAATAAAACATAAAAAACACTCGGAAATTAAGATTTTCTCTAAACCAAAACACTTTCTCTCATCCCCCGATTTATGATTTCTAAAACTAAACTCAGAACAACAAGGAGGTCTGAGACGTGGTGGGCAAGATCGACCATCGTCAACGAAAACTTAAACCTACTCCAAGAAAATCTCCTGAACCAAAACAACGAAGCCATAGACTTCGAGGTATAGCCTAGCTGCAACATAAACTCAACTCTACGTTGAGCATTTGCATCGCAAATTAAGCCCTAACCGGTCTGAGGATCCGAATGTCCGATACGACATAAACCCCCACATTTTCCAGCTATTTGGCTTGATTTTATCATACAATATAAGCCCTAATTAATCAAAATCGGCAAGATCGAAATATCAAATAAACATTAAGAGACTTTCCTAAATCCAAGCCAAACATATAGGATACCGGAATTATCGAAGTTCACTTCGAATCGTTGATTTCTCCTACCTTTCTTCCTTCGGATTCACAAAACAAAATGTTCCAAATTTGATCCATTCCTATCGAATTCCAAAATTCAATCTTCGAAAACCTTAAAACTTTGAATTCTCGAGAGCGTAATCAATCATTATCGAGAGTTCTTCTGTGTGATTCCGTCACTTAAGATGAATTAACTATGCGGGCTCGCTCTTCATAGGGAATTTTAAAGAACTCTGTAATATAAACCCCGTTTAATGTTTTCATATTAAGCAAGTGAAACTTGTCGGCTTATAAAATTGGTTCACAGACCAAACGCTGATGTCACTAATCTTCTAGTTTATTTAATCAAAGCCCCACCATCGTTGTGCTGTGTCTATCCTGTAGTGATAGTGTACACGGTCAGCCGTGCGCTCGTTTATATAAACTATTCGGGGGATGCGGGATCTGCTTTTAATCTCATATCTTAAAACCTTCAAATTTAAAAATTATTTTCAAAATCAAATACTACTTTTCAAACTATTTATTTTAATTAAATTAAAATTGGCCGATGATTGCTAGGCGTACCCTCTTCAAAATAAAACACGACCTAAAAAATAAAAAAAAAAAAAATAAGCCGCACATCGGCAAATTTTAAATTTAAATTTTAATTTAAATATATATGATTTAGAAAGTAGTATTTGATTTTGAAAATAATTTTAAGATATGAAATCAAACCGACCACATCCTGCATAGTTTATATAAACGAGCACCTTCCTTCCAAGTCTTTTGAATTCCCCGAATATTCGATGTAATTTTTACTATAGTTGATATTCAACATATTTTAACAAATCAAATGGCCAGTTTGGAAGTAAATTAAGTTTTAAGTAAAAATTATCACAATTTAATATTTAAAAGTACTTCTATTTTTAGTTCATCTAGTCACTTAATTTCATAAACGAGGAGAAAGACTAATAAACTACTCGAATGCATGGGAACTAAACTAAGCATGGATTTCATTTAAAGTTAAAAACAATAAATACAAATACTTATCTTGATTTATTCCCAAGCAGACAAAAGGTTAGGGCTTAATTTGCAATGCAAATGCCTAAAAAAAGGTCGAGGATTTATGTTGCACTAGGCAAACTACCTCGAAGTCCTATGGTTTGGTTGTTTTAATTCTAAGAAAGTTTTGCTGAAGTAGACTCAGGTTTTGCTGATGATGATGGCCGTGCTGCCCACCATGCTCCGAGCTCCTCGTGGTTGCAGAGGGTTTAGTTTTAGAAAGTGAAAATCAAGAGATGAGAAAAATGTTCTGGTTTAGAGAAGTCTTAAAATCTAAGTGTTTTTTTATGTTTTAGTTAAAACAAATCTTAAAATTGATTATAACAACACCGGTTAAGATCCCACGGTTCCATCCTTCCGGCATCATTGTTTTTATCGGATTCACTTAGTCCAGATGAATTTGCTAAACTCAACTAAATGAGTTCCACACTTTCATTTAGACCGTGGGAAATCCCATTTGCAACACATAGGTTACATCATCCGAGGTATTCCCGATCATCCAACAAGACGTTTTTATTTAGTTGTAGTTGTAGTTTTGTTGTTCTATTTGTGATAAAATTTTGAGTTGTTTTATATTTTGAAATGTTGTGACGGTGAATTTTATCTTGTAATGACTTTTAATTTAGTTTTGGTTTCAGTTTTAGGGACTATCCTAGAGGTGCGGGTTTTCATGCAATAGTTGTTTATCATGCAAGAAAAGTAAAGTGCATTTGCAATAAAGTAAATTGCAAGGAGGTAAATTGCAATAAAACAAAAGCGTACCTGGAGGGTCTTCTCGTCATCCCAAGCTGCACTTAAACACAATTTAGAATATTTAATCATTTAAAGCAAGTTCCTAGGTAAAGATAAGGGAAGGGTTATGGTTTTCTACCAAGGTCCTACTCCTATAGCTAGTCATCTCCTATGACGTCTAGGTTCTTTTGTTTTGGTTTGAGGATGATTTTCTTCATCAAAGAACAATTAAGTTCAATTGTTCTTATAAATATCCTATCATATTGAGGAAGTGCTTAAGACAAATCTTAAACATCTTTTCAATAATTCTGGGATTGTTTTAAGTCCAAGAAAATTTAATTATATAAATGAATTAATCATCCAGGAGTTCAAGTTTTGTTATCTTGCTCAGTGAACTAGGACATTTGAATATCCTATGAGTGAAGTAATACTTCACTTAACACTCCGTTTAGGAGTTATGACAACAAGAGCTTTTGAGGGCAAATTAATGTTCAAGTGATTTGTGATTTAATTTAATTTCAATTAATGAGTTTAAGTTTGGAATAGTGTTCAAGTTGTTTTAGATTTATTTTGAATTCTTTATGTCTTTGGTGATGTTATATTTAATTTAATTTAATTTAATTTAATTTTAGTTTAATTTAATTTTGTTTAGTTTTACTTTTAATTTAATTTTATTTAATTTAATTTAATTTTAATTTTATTTTAACTTGATTTTATTTTATTTTTTAATTTAATTTAATTTAATATGTTTTAATTTAATTGAATTGAATTTAGTTTAATTTAATTTAATTTAATTTAATTTAATTTAATTTAATTTAATTTTTAATTTAATTCAATTTAATTTAATTTAATTTAAATTTTAATTTAATTTGATTTTAATTTTAATTTAATATTTTATTTTTTTATGCTTTAAGGATGATTTAATTTAATTGTTAAAGTATTAATTTAATTGAAATTTTGAAAGGATTTAATTTAAATGTTTTAGCTTTAATTTAATTTAATGATTAAGCCTTTTAGCATTTTAAATCTTGAGTTTGGATCATCATTTTAATTAGGAATTAAATGTTATTGAGGTGATTAATTTAGGTATTTTTAGATTAAAGAATAAATCTCTTCCTAATAATATCCCTATTTTAATAATTCCAATTTTTTTATTATTCTTCCAAGTTTAATTAATTATTTAATTAAGGTTTATTTTAATTTTCTTCAAATTGTTAGGTAAGTTTCCACCCTTTAACTACCTAAGTTTCAAACATCCAAAATCAACTTAGTATCAAATATTTTACCCACCCTTTTAATTAAACCTAAAATTTTTAATTATAGGTTAAAATTTTAATTACCATTTTGCCCTTTAAACTTACTAATTCCATAACTCACTAAATTGAGCTTAAATGAATTTAAATGTGTTACTTCACTCATATGTCAATAAAGACATTAGAGGAGAAAATGTGATTTTTCTATATTTAATTTATTTATGTAATTATTTTTGGTGAAAAATAGGGATTTTCAAGGAAAATTTAATAATATGATGAAGGGAAAGTTTCTATCCATAAGAAAATTATGAGACATTTCTAATGACTAAAGGACCACTTGGACCAATTTTGTTGATTTTTTGAATTATATTATTTTTATTATAATTATTTTGAGTTTTGGAGTATTAATTAATTTAAAAATAAAATAAAGGTTGAAAAATGAATTTTGTATTTTTCAAAAATCTCTCTGATATCAAGGAAACCAGAGAACCAATTTTTATAATTTTTTGATTTTTCTTTGATTTATTATAATTATTTTAGTGGAAATGCAAGAAAAAAACATTTTTTTTATTTTAAAATTACCTTAGGGCTTTAAAATTTAATATCTCATCATAGAGACTTAAGAAAAATATGGGGTTTGTTCCTAAATGATTAAGATTCAAAATGTGACATTTTGGTGAATTTTATTATTTTTGTGATTTTTATTATTTTTTTAATTATTAAAAATATTAAAATAATGCAAAAAATCAACTTTTTTTTTAAATTGCAATTTTAATTTTCTTAGATTCCCCTGATATCAGAGAGGTTTCTAAACCAATTTGGTAAATTTTTTAAAAGTATTTTGAAAGTTATGAATTTTTAAAGTTTAAGTTTGGCTAAATGGCTTAATCAACCCATTTGATAGGGCTAACCAAGTCCAATTGACTTCAAAGTTTTATGGTGGGTTCCTCTAATCCTAAAGGTCAGTGTAGAATTGATTTCAAGTCAATTTGATGTATTATTAGCTCTAATTAATTAATGTTCCATTTTGGTTGTTTAAGCCAATTAGGGTTATTCCAAGTGAGTTAACTCAAAACCTATTTTCGCTAGGGTCCTCTGGTCATAAGAAACCTCTCCAAATTTTCCTAGAATTTATTTCACAACAAGCTAATTATTGGAATTAAAATACTCAGAATAATAACCTAGAATTGAAAAATCAATAAATCTTCATAGGGATGGCCTCTGACTTTGGAAAATTCCGGGAATGTCCCCAAATTCAGAGGCTTCAAAAGCCCTATGGTCTCATGCCATGGTGAATTGTATACATGCATGGAGAATTGAAAATATGCAGAGAGTAAATAAATCATTAAAAATCAAATATTCAATGAAATTAAATGATTTCTTTTCCACATTATTCTCCTCTGTTCACTGAGCAAGAGGGTATTTTTATTTTATTTTTAGGATTTTCCTACACAAAGATATAGATTTTCTAAGTTCTGGTAATTAAATAAATAGAAAATAGCCCTAATTTCCTACTTATCCACGCGGCGCCACGCCATCCTCGGCAGCTCCGAAAGGCCAAGCATCGTCTCCTGATTCGGCCTCGCCATCCGACTCAGCGCTCCAGGGACCCGCGGTTCATGTACCATTACACTGTCCGGCACGATCCAGACCGTCCGCTCGATACACGCTCGATCCGACGACTCCCAGTCATCGTCTAAGACTGGTGTGCACACGTGACCGTCAACCTTCTAACCCTAATTTCTCACTCGATTCTCAACGGATTTTTGTGTTCTTATGCTCTATGGATTCGTCTTGAAGAGACGAACACATCCATATGGTAAACATGCATTGAAATTGATTCAAATTAAATGGAGAATCTCTATAAGCTCGGGAAGAAGAGTGAGTCCATACCTTTGCTCAGAGAAGTGAAGCTTCGATCTGAGAGTTGTGTCACCTTCGATTGGGTCCAAGCAAGCTCCAGATGAAGTCCCTTGGCATGGTGAATTTTCCAGGTATGATTTCGACCACAGCCGATTACAAAGCTTGGAGTCTGGAACAGATGGGGCTTTTGCTGGTAAGCTTCTTCTCTTGGTCTGGTGAAGGTGTAGGACCAATCAATTTGGGGATTGGCCACTGTGGAGAAGTGTCCTGGTTTTGGGCTTGGATTTCAACTCTAAATTTGATCTCACGAGAGAGGAAATGGTAGGGGGATTTCAGTGGGGATCAAGTTCTCTATGTGTGGGGAGTAGTCTGGAATGATTTTGGCAGAGTTTCCTTAAGGTTGGTTCAGCACCTCTTCCATGGCCGAGAGAGGTGGTGTTTAAATTGGAGAGGCTGGAGGGCCTCCCAGGGGGAGTTAGGGACTGGGATCAGCTGCTCTTGGGAAGGGAAGAACAGCTGCAATGTCCACTGGGCATGGGGCAACTTAGCAAGGGAGAATTTCAATGCCTGGATCCTTCCAATGTCTCGGCCATGGCGTTTTCCGGCAGGCATAAGTCGCCATCTTGACCAGGGAGGTCAGGGCTTGGCAATGGTGAAGTCAATTGGGTTTGGACATGTGTAAAGGAGTTGGATCAAAGTGGCATGGGGGGCATGGCTATTTTGGCTCTAAATGGGTCAACCCATCCTTTTAGGCTAGGTGCACCACCCAAGACTTGGTTTAGGCTGAAGAGAAAGTGATTTGGCTCAGCTTGATTAGTGGGGTCGAGTCACGATCCAAGTACGATTAGGATTAAACATGGTTTAGGGGAGACATGGAAATGGTTAATCACCATAAGGGAATGTGGAAAGGATCTCCTCCTCTTGCCCAATGCGGTAAGGTCACATGTGAACAACTCACATGGCTTGCATGTGGGTTAAGAGTGGCTTCATGGCTTTTATATGGCTTGGGAAAAGTGAGCTTGGTTTCATGAAAGTGGGTTTAAGGAATTTTGGTGTTTTAGTGGACAAATTTCATGAAGCTTGATTTAGAACTATTTGGTTATTGATTTTGGAACTTAGGAAGTGTTTTAAATTATGGGTAGGATGAGAGAAATTTCATGTGGGCTTTTGGAATAAGTTTTGGGCTTTTAAATTTGTTTTGGGTGGGTTCTTTAGGAAGGTTTAAGAAAATGGGCTTTTTAAGCTTGGAAATAAATTGGTGGATGGGAAATTTGTAAAATTTTGGGCCAAATAATTGTTGGGTTTGGTTTAGGAATGTGTCATGAGTAATTTGAAACAAATTTGAGGTGGTTTGGGTTTGAATTGGGTTGAATTTGGGCTTTTTGGTAAAGTGGCCAATGGTAGGCCAAATTGGGTTAATTTGGGAAAATGTTGAGCTAATGTTGAAATTGGTGTAAAATTAATATTGAGAAATGTTTGTAGGGCTGTTTCAAAGAGGTTTCAACTTTTGTTGGTGTTGGATTTTGGGTTTTGGGCCTATTTGGGTTAAGTTTGGGTTTAGGTCAAAATTGGGCTTTTTGGTTTTGGGTTGAATTTGAGTGAGGTTTGGGTCCAAATTTTGGGCAAATTATGTTAGTTTTTTGTTTGTGGGGATGTTAGGGAAGGTTTAGAAAAGATTTGGGGTTAATTGGAGTTGAATTGGGTTAGTTTGGGCTAAGTTTGGGTCATGGGTCCAAATTAAGCTTTAAGGTCAAAAGTGAAATTGGATTCAAATGTCGATTGAATTGGACTTGGATTTGATCTAGATTGATATTTTGGATGTTAAATTGAAGTTTAGAATTGAATTGGACCAAAATTGGGGTCAATTGGGTAGATTTGGTTTGACATTGGGTTCACTTGGGTTAAGAATGGGCTAAATTGGGGGTTTTGGTAAAATTGGGGTAAATTGACAAAATTAGCCCATGGTGTAGTTGGACAAAATGGAATTGGGAATATTTGGGATTTTTTGAAATTTTTTGGGAATTTTTTGAATTTTTGGATTTTTTTGGCTAAGAGGGGGCATTTTGGGTATTTGGAGGGTATTGGGGGGTATTTTTGGAATTTTTGGTATTTTTGGCTATGGATGATCAATTTGAGTGGAGGGAAATGTTTAGGAATGATTTTGGAGAATTTTGAGTAATTTAGGTGATTTTGCAAATTTTGGGTAGTTTTAAGGGCATTTGGTAGGTTTGGTGGGTCTGGGGTCCCGGGGGTCAAAAATTGAAAATTTAGAAAATTGAAGATTGGGTAAATGTAAGTGGAATGAAATCATTTTGGTTGAGCCATGAAGCCATATCAAGCCCACATGAGCCATGAAGGGACTCATTTGAGGCATTTCTTATGTTGTTCCTAACCCTCTTGCCGAGGGCTTAGGGGTTAAGGACCATCCATGTGAATCACCTTCATGAGTCGGGGAGGTCAAGTTGGGTATGGGTGGGGTTTTAGGAGGTGTGTGAAAGTGTAGTGTATAAGTGTAGTGTGTGTGCAAGTCGGCCCTCACCGGACCGAGGCCACCTGGGGCGGTCTAAGGCCGCGAGAAGTACTTATAGGAACTCATCCTTTAAACTTCCACATTTGATTTCGACCCTCTAGGTGATTAGGGGTCTACAATCAAGTTTGTAGAGTTTTCGGGGAGTTTAAGAAGTGGTTTGAATTTTTAGGTGGTGGGTCCCAATTCTAATCCTCTAGGATAGTCGAAGGAAAAGCTGAGGCTAGATCTGAAATGCGACGAGAAGAAGAGAAGACCTCATCAAAAATGAGGTCAGCAATCACATATGACAAAATCAGTCATCCCAGCCCGTTGGCTCTGCTTCTTAACTTGTTTGGTCATCATGGGGCAATCAACATTAATTGTACCTTGACCGGGCACCCAAGCCCATCGGCGCTACATGTGCGTCGCTCGACCTTCTGAGGCCAATCGATATCACATGCACCTCGATCGGCTGCCCTAGCCCGCCGACTTTATATGTGACTCGATTGGTCATCTCAACCGATTCTGCATCACTTGGGCCTTAACAAGAAGTTCCAAATAGATCAACATCACTTACACCTCAATCAGCAACCCCAGCCTGTCGGCGCTACCTGTAACTCAACTGGTCGTGCCTCGCAAATCAGCATCAGTTTTGTCTCGACCAGTCACCCTAGCCCATCTGTGTGACATGTTGATCTTGGGCTAATTGGAATAACTTTTACCTCGATTTGCTACCTCGGGTCTTTAGTGACACTTGTACCTCGATCTGCAACATAGAGCAGATCAACATCATTTACGGCTCGACTGATTTCCCAGGTCTGTTGGCACCACTCTTGCCTTGATCAGCCATCCCAGCTAAATTGGTATAACTTGCACCTCAAATGGATGCCCTAGCCAGTAGATTCTACCAGTGCCTTGATTGATCATCCATTGCTATTCAACATCACTTGCAACTCGACTGGCTACCACATTCTAACAGTGCCACCTATGTCCTGATTAGCTGTCCCACGACAATCAACATCACTTGCTACTTAACCAGCCTGCCCAGTCTGTCATTGCCAACTTAGCCTCGTTAAGATGCCATGGCCCGTTAGTGGTCCCTATGATTCAATCAGCTGCCCCTAGCTGATAGACATTACACCTCAAGCGGCCTCCCTGGCCCCTCAGTGCCACTTTATTCCTCGATCATCCCTCTCAGGCTGATTAGCATCACTCGTGCCTCGATTAACTGCCCCGGCCGATCAACATCACCTTGTGCCTTAATTAGCTGTGATGAACTAATCGACATCACTTTTAGTTTGATCGAGGCCCCAACCTGGTCAACCAATTACTTCAGTCCGACCATCCACCCTGGCCTAGTCGACTAACCACTTCCATGAGTGCATGTTTTGCTTGTGCACGTGTTTGCTTGCCTATTTGCAAGAGTCATTGTGTCTTTTATGCGTTTGCATTTCCACTTGCAAGCATGTTGTTGATTCTCCATCATTTTGTTTGGTCACTTCCTTCTTGACATTCCCTTTTATTTGGTTTGCTAGCATCACAACATGGCCACCAGTGGGTCACTGCCTCCTTGGCATACTTTAATGTTTGAGCCACTACTGCCACGGTATACCCACCTTCTTGCCTCCAAGACACTAATTCAAAGAGACCCTACCTCCATGGTACGCCTACCCTTTCCGGTCACTACCTCTACAAAACACCCATCTGTCGGGCCTCTGCCTCCTAGACACACCCATCATTTGGGTCACCACTTCTATGGCACACCCATCATTTTGAGTCACTACATCCATGGAATACTTATCACTTCTATCACATAACTATTTTCATTAGCATTTACATGCGTGAGCTAGACTCGGTAGGTGAGTGACCCCACATCGGTCACGATGCCTGAAAGAGCATTGCTTACTGGGTCGATTTAGGTGAACAGTGCATGTTATGGCATCGAGATTGACACGAGCATGACTATGTTGAGAATCCAAGAGATCTAACTCATGCCACCTTACATGTTATGGTCCCTCATTTAATCGTCCTTATTTTTTTAAAAAAAAATATTTATATATATAATTTTCTATTTATTACTAAACCTGTGGGATATTAAAAAATTATGCATGTAGCAAGTTAGGCCATATGTAAGGCAAATCCTTTTCAAAACCCATCCTGGGTGACACCATTTAGATCCATTGGGTCTTTAGGATTAGGCTTTTGTAGCAACCCTGTCAAAGGCATACATACCAGGAGACTGATCTTGCACTTAGATGCTAGTTAGGACACTTATTGTTAGATAGTGTGCTAGGCTAGGATTCAAGATGTTAGGCACTATTTTTTGTGTTGTGTTTCTTGTGTTATCCAAGTGTCACCTTTTTGCCCTTCAGGTGTGCTAGTGTGCTTGACATGCATGGTAGTATAGTAGGGCATTCTTCGGTAGGATACTATGCATATTTATATACGCATGCCCAAGTGCCACTATGGGGAGCATGTAATGGTTTCTAACCTCTTTCATGCAGGTGCTCTTTAACTCCCTCAACTATAAGGCACGAACTATTATGTGTTGCTTGGGTTTACCCGAAAATGCTCATTTTCATGCAGATTGAGTCTTTTATTTTCTCTTTTAATGCATTTGATATAGTCCTAGGCTAATTCTTTATCAGAGATAAGGTACGGGCATGGGTTTCAAGTTAAATGATGCATTGAACCACGTGATGGGGACCAGGAGCGGTATCTCATGCTCCGTTTCTTAAATATGAACTTTCTATATTCTTGCATAGACTTAGAGCTTGGCATGTATATGAGGAGTCTAGCAGCTTTTATAGCTTTCAATATGATATGTTGCCAACCTAGTGACATTTATGCATCTTCTATATATTTTCACTAGACCCTTAAACTTCACCAGGTCACTTGATCTGCAGCTCTGGTTCAAACATTATAAAATAACCGTTGAGTCACAAAATGGTGCAGAATGTCCTCTTAAAATCATTTTGGTCAATATGAGGCAGTATGTAATCCCCTTCTTCATATATAATTATTATGCAACAGTCGAGAATACTATCTAGAAGCAATATGAGCCAAACAACCGGTATTTTAATTATTTCAACTATAATCAGTGGCATTGGGTCCACTTGGTCATATAGTAGGATTCCAGGGGGATTTCTATCTCTATCAACAGCGAAATTGTAGCAGCATCCATAATGGATTGTGATCTTGCCCTCCCATCTTTTCCATTGGTTGGGCTTTGAATATATTTTTCCATCTGAATAACTAGCTCATCCACTATCACAAGCCTTCATCACATGTTTTACAATAACTCTTCCTCCAACAAAACCTTGGTTAACAGTTGTAATTCTTCTAGATGTTGACCTACTCACCATTTACCCTCTATGAGTGTCAGAAAAATTGACATTTAACAATTTATAATTGCTCTAGCTCCTCCTCCGAATGACCTATTTAACGATAGGCTCCTCTGGTGTGAGAGGGTCCACAAATTATGTAGCTTTGAGCTTCGCACAAAGATGCGCCTCTTCAAGTCATCCACCTCTAGATTCAAGTTCTCAATTTTGAGGATAGGATATGCCTCTCTAAGGTTATACTTAAAAATAAAAAAATTCAACCTCCAGTAATTCTTCATCCATAGGCTAACGTGGGAGTGTCTATTCCCTTTGCTCATCCATTCTCTTTAGTCTCCTATCTTTGTTCCCGCGCTCGGTGCAGGTCAAACCAAATTTTCTTCTAGTGAGCCACACGATTGAGGTATCCATGATGCGTTGTGTTGTGTCGAGCATAACAGACTTAAATCTTCTGTCGTTACTCGGTTTTTCAGTGGCCTGTTTTGGATTTTATGACACAATCTTCCCCTTGGTAACTTTCTACTGCCAAAAATGGAATTCCATGATATGTTCTCTTTCCTTAGCCTCCACTTGACTAACTATAAATAGAAACTGGCTATTTTACAACAAATCAACCTGTCCCATGTCATGGTCAATGAATCCTGGCTCCTCTTTCTGTCTTATATCAAGGTCAAATGGATCCTGGATCCTCATTCAAGGCATCAGCATTCCATTGCCAAGAATATGCCCCTATAGAAAGTAAAGATGAGTTGGTCCCCTGACATTTTTCATCGAAGGACAGGGACAATGTTAACTTGCCGACTTCAAACTTATCTTATATGTTCATATTTCATTACTTGCAATTTTTTTTAAATTATCATATGTTTTGTATTATTGTGTTTGTAGTTTATTAGTCATTTTTTTGGTATAGTTTAAGGGTTTTAATTGTCATTAAGAAGAGAAGCCCACAAATACGAATTATGTGAGAATGAGAGGTTTCTTAAATGTGATCAAAAGAGAGATAAAAATCATTTAACATTTCATTTATTTGTTTTGAATTATCCTAGTTTACAATGGTCATTTTCATGTTGCATAGTATTTTTTCAAATACTGTAGCTTGGTTAGGGGCATAAATCTTTCTCCTTAGCAATTGTCCTGCTAGTAGAATCCTCTGAAGTACATCTTCTGAACAATTATGGGTCTTCCTATGTTGGTTCAAACTTCCAGTCTATCTTATGGTGAGCAAGGATAGATCATTGAAGCATTATGACTAAATCACTGATTCAGAATGTGCTTTGACGAACCAATTGTTTGTGTGCCTATATCATCTCGCTTGATTCAGCTCCATGTTTTGTTGAGCTTGCAAGAATTTGCCTTCCATAATGACAAAATCTTTAATTCAAAGTTCCACATTTTCCTCTTTTGTTATCTTGTTGGTAACTTCTATTTTGAGAGATGGAAGTTGTACCTCAAGCAGAAGTACAACTTCAGACCCATACACTAGAGCAAAAGGTATTGATTACATTGGTGTTCTGTATGTAGTTCGGTTTACTCACAAAGCTTCTAACAGCAACTCATCGCACAATCTTGTGTTACCGATTAATGTCTGTTTCAACATTTGAACCAAATTTTTGTTGAAGGTGTTGACTAAAACATTAGCTTTAAGGTACTAGATTGTTGAAAATCTCTAATCTATACAATGTCTCAAAAAAAAATTGTTTATGTTTTTATTTTTGTAGGATGTCCTGTTGCTCTGATTATCCTTTAAGGTACTCCAAATCTGTAGATGATTTGAGCCTTAAAGAAAAAGAGGACTTGGGCTCAAGCGAGACAATCTTCAGCCAAAATTTGATCTCATTTTGTTCTCTAAGCTACTCTGAACCACCACCAATCTTCTTTAATCTGTTTCAAGATCCCTTACCACCTCTAATGGCTATATAAAGAGCCTCTATTTTGTGGTCACCATAGTTTCCAATACGGTGAAGAATATGGCTAAGGTAAAGTTCTTTATCTGTTGGATAGATGGTGAGTTGGATAAGAGGCTTAGAAATGAGCTGGCTTGATCAGTCCAACCTGGTCTTGATGGAAGAGTGGTGGATTCCATGTAAGAGGCCATGTATTCCTCCTTCATGATGACTTTTGAAAAGTGAAAATTTGTGGCTTTAGGTTCCTTAACATGTCGCATGGGTTGTCTATGTCTTGACAGGTTTTGTGGGTCATAAATGACCCATTAGAAATGTTCTATGAGTTGTATTTAACTGTTGGTATCACTCATGGGCTTAGGTGTCATGTATATTAGGTGGCCATGGACCTAGGTCATGATTTAGAGTTCAAATTTATCCTCTATTCCACCTTTTTTTAATTAATTAGTTAGTTAATTAATTATTTATAATGAAATTAGGCCATAAAACCATGTTTTGACCAAGATGATTCATGGTTAATCAACTGACCAGGTTTGACCAATTTGGTCCCAAGATTGACTAAGTAACCAAGTTTGACCAATTGGGTCCTACGGTTGACCATGGTGATGGTTGGGTTGCCATATGGTAATGACTTGACCATATGGTAATTTGGTGAATTATAGGGTCAAAGTTGTGATCATAGGGTCAAAAGTTAACTAAGTGGTCATCAGGTTGATCATTAGTTCTATGGTTGGCCAAATGGTCAATGTGGTGACCATAGGGTCCAGGGTTGACCAAATGGTCAATGTGGTGACCATAAGGTCCAAAGTAGCTTAATTTATCTTCAGGACTTCTTTCGGTACATTTTTCTTCTCATGTACCCGTTATGTAAATTGGGTGCTTTGTTATGTTTTCACTTTTTCATGTTTTATTTGTAGTGAATAAAACTCTTGGAAACATATTTTTGTACCCAACCATAGGATTGGAGAAGGTTGAATTTGACTATTTTGTTTTGTGGAAAGTGTTGTTTTTAGGTTTTTTCTATTTGTATTATCATTTTTCAAAATTGGAGATCCTAAAATCCACTCATTTCAAATGGTTCTAGGATTGAGGAGATGTTGACTATACTTTTCCCAAGAATAATATGGACAAAACATACCAAGGGAGGGAAGGTAATCTCGCATGTGTTGGGCATAAACACACTATCCAGGTATGAGGACAAGTTTAACAACCAAAGATGAGGAGAGTAGAAGTCCCCAAATGAGTTGCCACCCTCTATGAAACTTCCGCAATGCCCACACGGGTCTGTCGTTGGGTGACTCTCATCTTCATGTCTTTGCTAAGTGGAGTCTCTTGCTTGTCTAATATTGTATAGACCCTTTTTTTAATACTCCTGGTCATACAAATATTCTTGAGAAGTGAGGAATTGAAGGACTATAGTATGCAATGACGGAGAAGAATTGAAGAATGATGTGGGGAGCTTTCCCGAGGTGGATTTCACATATGTTGACCTCACTTTTGTAAGGATTCACCCACTCAGCTGCACAAAAACCCCAAACAAGGATTATGTTCCCTTGGGCCTTATCAAGACAAGCCCAAACCCCAAATCCCTAACTTAGTTGGTTTAGGGTTTGGCCTCATGAGAGAACCAAGCTCACCCCTCACGGGTAGGACATGCCCTAGGTCATCTAGGAAACACAAAACCTTGGGAGCCTCTCGATGAGCCCTAGGGACCAAGATGAGACTAAAATTTTCAATTGGAAATGGGGGTCCACCCAAATTGATCCTTAACCTCAACCAAGGCCTTCTCAACCTCTAATTGACCCAAAAATCACCATGAATTCCAACATAAAAATTTGACTCTAAGGCTTGATGGCACTATAGGTGATCCAACCAAATTGGTTCTAGCCCAATGTTTAGTCAATTTTTGAATAATTGAACCCAACTGCCACAAAATTAAGCCCCACTAAATGTGACACTACATCAAACTGCTTGGGAGTCATTTTAGCACCATGAGGTCAACCATCCATGATTTACTTAATTATTTAATTAGGTGAATTATTAAAGTCCACTTAGACATAGGATCATGAGCTAAACCTAAACACACTTAGTTTAGCCCATAATGCACTGCCCAAATTTTTTGGCCCATTCCCCATGGGCCAACCATGATCATCCATGACCCACCATGACCAACATGACACTACTACTCAAATAAAAGTTAATTAAAATTAAATCAAACATGGGACAAAATAGAATGAAAGACCTTGCACTCTTCGGCTTGGTAGAGGAAACTTGGCACCCAAGTCAAGCCCACCATGCTAGACTAAATCTTGTCTTAGACACCTCTTGAAAAGCCTCCCCAATCAAGACAAGCTATCCTCCCTACCACTCTCGCTACCATTGGTGCCATCATGATTAACACAACAATAAATAGAAAAGGATCCCCCACTACTCCAAACCCCTAATCTATAAATTTTCTAAAGATCCACTTAATCTTCCGAAATAGCCTTGCTCACCCCATTAGCTCCCATGAAAATAAATAACCCTAACTTGAGTGGTATGCAATCACACCAGGTTCCATAAATAGCCTCCCATACTCCTTGCTCTCAACATAGAAAAGCTCCCAACTGATCAAATTATTTGATCCCCATCTTCCCTAAGTCATCCCCTCCACTAGCATATCCTAATTTCATCACTGAAATCTATGGACATTTTCGACCTTGACATCAACCTTCTCAAAACCCAAAATAAATCATCCAAAAGCTTTACAAGACTTCAAAACACCTTTCCCAATCAAAGTCAAGCTTTTTTGCGACTTCTATTCCAACACCAAACCGTGTCACCATTTGGGCAAGCTCATTGCTAGCAATTTGAAGAAAGGGGGAGCTGCATAATCTTAAGGTGACCAGCCTTGCCTAGCCCAACTGAGGCCTCGCCACATGAGATAAGGTATGGGTTATGTGGGAAATTCATATATTTCAAATTAAATAAATCCCAAAATTTTAATAAAACATTAAAATACATAAATTAATGTAGAAAATTCTACAAAATAAAATAAAAATACCCTTAAACTCAGAGAACAAAGGAGAAAAAATAAAACAAAAAGGAAAATAATTGACTTACTTTTAATTTTAATTAATGAAGTACTCTATAGATTATTTTAGTTATTAAAAATTAAATATAATGAAAGTAATATAAAATTTGCATGGATTCTTCCCTCCAACCTTAAAAACATTACTTATTTTCCATGGCCATGGGCCTTCCTTCTTATTTTTCCAAGGCCAGGGGACTTTCCTCATCTTAAAATGACTAATTTTCCAAAAATTTATAAAGTTCTTGAAAATAATTATAAAAAAATTAGAAAATTCCAAATAGAAATTAAAATTAACAGAAGAATTTAGGGCAGTAAAACTAAACATTGAATAACAATTTTCACCCTTAATAACCCTAAAATGAAAATTAAGATGTTAGGGGTAAAAAAATTGAATCAAAATTTTACATCTTGGTCCAAATTGTCCCCAAATCTAATTTGAAACACTAAACCAATCTTTGGGGCCTAGCCTAGTAAAGCTTTTAAGGGATTAACGTCATGATTTCCTCTTTAACCTTGATGCCACCCTTAATAACCTTGGCTTAACGAAATTAAACTTCACATAGTCAGACTTGGCTTCGACTTGAATTCAACTTGGACTTAACCTAAGTAGAATTAAATCGGGTTCAACCCAATTGAGTCAAACAATATCTGACCAAAAATGAAAATTTAGCCTAGCTAAAGTCAAGCTATGGTCTGAACCATAATTAGACCTAAATCAACTTGAGCTACCCTAACTTCAGCCCAACCTAAACTTAGCACAACGTGAATCCTATTAGGTCAAACCTAACTTAGACCAAGTTCAACTTAAACTACCTTAAGTCTAGCACAACCTAAACTTAGCACAAACCAAATCCTAATAAGTGTAAGCTAACTTAGACCCAGTTCAGCTTAAACCAGCCTAAGTCTAGCCCAACCTAGACTTTGCACAATAAGAAACCTACTAGGTCTAACCTAACATAGAGCTAGTTCAACATAAACTACCCTAATTCTCACCCTACATAGACTTAGAACAACATGAACCGTACTTGTTCTAACCTAACTTAGACCTACATCAGCTTAAACCACCCTAGATCTGAACCAACTTATACCTAGCACAACATAAAACCACCCTCAGTCTAACCCACCATAGCCATACCAAATCAACTAAATCATCGGGTCAATCTAACCTAACTTGGCTTAAACCAAATCAACCTAAATCAATTGGTTAACCTGACTTAAATCTAGTTAAATTAAATCAACTTAAATCACCAAGTAAGTCCAACCTAAATTGGGTTAACACAATCAAACAAAATCACTTAGTTAACTGGACCTAACTCGGGTTTACATAAGCCAACTAAATAAATGGATCAACCTGATCTAACTCTGGAAAACTAAATTAACCTAAAACACTAGGTCAACCCGACCTAACTCGAGTTAACCCAAATTAACATAAATCATTAGGTCAACTTGAACAAAATCAGGTTAACCCAAACCAACTCACGTTAACTCGAGTTAACAAAAATCAACTTGAATCACCTAGTTAACTAGAACAAACAAGATTTAACTCGAGTTAACCCAAGATTGAAACATCATAACCATGTGATCTTAACTGGGTCATTTCAAACATAAAAAATAAATTACAAAATCAAAAAATCTAATAGGCTAAGAAGTCTTAAACAAACTATTTTTTAACCCTTAAAAAATGAAATATACATTAAAAGTTAATTGAATCCCTAAGAAAAAAAAGTTTACCGAATGCCACTTTAACCTTGCTACCCAGATCCACAAAGATCTCTTGGACGGTGAACCCATGGTTCTTGATAAGAATCTTCTGTCCAGAGTAGGATTGACCACCTCTCAGAGTAAGTAGATCAGCAAAACCAACAACCTTAGGATGGCAAAATGCTCTGGGCATCTTGACTAGTTGTCTTAAATAAAATTAACAACAGAATCATCAAATATTTTATGATGACTCTATTTTGCATGGTTGTTGAAGATAAATGGCGGACACAATCCTAGATTTACTTTCCATGCTACTAGGGTATGCTAACTTTCTTTTTCAGAGATGATCATTTGAACAAATCATAGCTCGAAGTGCAGGATGAGCCTCAACTAAACCATTGATAGCAACACAAAAACCATAAGATAGTTCATGACCTTGACATGGTCATTTCAAGCCCTCAAGTATCTGCTACCCTTACAATAGAACTTTGAAACTTTGTCCTTAAATATAACAAATTCAAACTTTTTGAGGATGGGTTATGATCCATGAAAAAAATTCCTATTTTTATGCCTTGATTTTTATCAAATTCTTAAGGATATTATGCTTTAATGAAAGGTAATTTTGTGTTTTGGATGTAGGTGATGCAAAAATGTTCAAGAAAGAAAAAAATATGAAAAAGGAGCAAAAAAGGAGCAAAAATTGAGCCAAAATGTAAATTTGTCAAAATAATTGGCCTGACGCCTAGGTGCCAGAATCTGGCGCTTAGGTGCCAGAATCTGGGGCCTAAGCGCCAGTTCGATACAGAATTCTGTAAGATTTTTGACGACTTTTGGAAGGTTATTTTGATGGTGTTAGCGGTTATTGGACCATCTAGAAGATAGGCAGTTATTCCTGGATTATAAGACATGTGATACATTGTATTTGGACGCTTAGAAACGGTTAGGATAGCGAAGAGGTGCGATCCAAAGTGAAAAGGTGCGAAGAACTGGACGTGGAGTCCGGCGCCAAGGTGTCAGATGCCGGCGCCTAGGCGCCAGACACACCTTCTAGAAGATTCATTGAACATGGACACATTTTGAAGAGGTGCCTCAAGGCAACACTTGAAGCCTATAAATAGGAGGCTACTCCATCAGAAAAAAAATGCCCAAGGCCCAAGACCCAAGAACCACCAACGCTCAACCAAGCCCCCAAGCCCCATAGTCCATTTAGAGAGAGAAATTAGAGAAATATTTTAAGGGCCATATTTATAGTTTCGTTTATTAATTAGCAAGTTTATTTAGAGATTGTATTTAGAGTATTTGAAGAGTCGGTGCTTTTAAAGTCTATTTACTTTAGAGTAAGAAAGATTCAGAGGTTCAGTTGGAGAAACACTTGAGGTAAGTATTTGTATTTTGATTCAAAGTTTTATTTATATGTTTTGTTGCTTAAATTCAATGTGTTATAAGTAGTTACTTTACTTTCTCCTTTCAATTATGAAAAGATAAATAAGATAATATAAAATTCGTTGGAGAATTAAAAACATATATATATATATATATATATATATATATATATATATATATATATATATATATATATATATATATTAAACATTGTGATGATATTAATACCGAATCTTAATTTACTATTTAAATTGGCCATTTAAATTGTTAAAATCTATTGAAGAGTTTTGAGACCTAGAAGGAGATGAATTCTTAACTAGTAGATATCACATGAATCCTTGGGTAGTCGAAGGCCTTGTGAGGGTTATTCAAGGTAAAGTGCAAATAAATAGGAAGATAATATTTAATTGGCATATAATTGATAAGTTTTTAGAGTGACAGGCTAAATTCTTATAATTTGGTTTATAGAGAAGGAAAGGGTCACTAGTAAGGCCGACCATAGCCACCTTTGGACATCTAGTAGTGTGAGCCTAGATCAATCCATTCTACTAACAATACATCCAGACCTGATCTATAGATTAACCAATGTTCTTTATACTATCGAGCGAAGGTAAAGAGTAGGAATGCTTCTATTTGGCACAGTACCATAAATTTATATTCTCCACAAATATTACATTATCTAAAAATAGTCTTGGATTAATTGAAAGGAAGAAAGTTGTTTGATTATTTTTATTTACATCAATCATTACTTTATTATTGCTTTATTTCTGCATCTAGTAAATTAAATATCAATTTTTACTTTAAAAGAAATACATAAAAATAAAATCAAAATATTTAAAAAAAAATCTATAATCCTCCTCGTGGGATCGATACTGGTGTCTTTATTTAAAGCCCTATATTACTTGAAACGATACGTATACTTGCGTAGTACCCCTAGTGTGTAAAATATTTTCCATAAAATTATATTTATATACACTAGCCGCTATTATTATTTAAGTCAAAGTATTGACTATAACATATTTTTGACAGCATAAATTACGGCATTGTTTGGCGATTGCAGACCAAGTTTTTGGTGAATTGCTCCAGATCGAGGGTCAAGTTTTTGGCGCCGTTGCCGGGGAGGAAAAATTTATAGATTTTAAATATTTTATTTTATTGTCAAAATTATAAAATACAAAAACACTTAAAAATATAAACAACACAAAAATAAAAATAAAAATAAAAAATAATAATTTTATTTCTTGTTATTTTACTTTTTGTTTACTTTTTATGAATAGTTCTGGATCTGAAGGATTATTACCTTTAGATTCTGAATTAGAAAGAACTGTTAGAAGAATTAAAAAAGGAGAACAAATTCAAAAATATCATGAGATGGCTAATTTACATAATAATTTACAAAATCCAATAGAAATTAATGAACAAAATGTTTACAAACCATTAAGGGATTATGCTAACTCTACAGTTGATGAACTTCATAGTATTATTCAAATACCGACTGTAGATGCTAATTCTTTTGAGCTTAACCGTTTATTATTCAAATGGTTCAAAATAATCAATTTGGGGGAACACCAAATGAGGATCCAAATTTACACCTTCCTAGTTTTTTAGAACTTTGTTCTAACTTTAAATATAACAATGTTTCTGATGATGCTATTAGACTTGGACTCTTTCCTTTTTCTTTAAGAGATAAAGCAAAGATGTGGTTGAACTCATTAGCAACAGGTTCTATTAAAACATGGGCTGAAATGGCACAAAAATTCCTTGCTAAATATTTTCCTCCTTCTAAAACTGCTAAATTAAGAAATGATATTACTTCATTTAGTCAATTTAAAGGGGAGACAATTTATGAAACTTAGAAAATATTTAAAGAACTATTAAGAAAGTGCCCTCATCATGCTTTACTTGATTGAATAATTATTCAAACATTTTATAATAGACTTATTGGATCACTTAAATCAATTATTGATGCTGCTGCTGAAGGTTCTTTAATGGCTAAATCATTTGAAGAAGCTTAAGCTTTAATTGAAGAAATGGCTAACAATAATTTTTAATGGCCTTCTGAAAGGATTAATCCTAAATGAATAGCAAGTATTCATGATAACGAAGCCTTTGCTATCTTAACTTCACAAGTAGCTGCAATATCTAAAAAATTAGATAAATTTTCTATCAATATATCACATAACAACTCTACTAATAGTGAAGATTCTCAAACTATTGAAACTTTACAAGCTATTTCTAGTAAAAATAACCCTTATTCCAATTATTATAATCCTGGATGGAAAAATTACCCTAATTTTAACTAGAACAATTCACAACAACAATGTGGTAATAATCAATCCCATCCAACTGGAAATTGGAACAATCAAGTAAATTCAAACTATAAAACACATGGATTTAATAATCAACAGAAAAAGTTATCTATAGAGGAATTAATTTTACAACTAAGTAATCCATTACAAAATCAAAACACTGCTATTCGTAATATTGAGAATCAAATGGGACAAATCGTTAATTTAATTAATTACAGACCTCCAGGAACACTTCCTAGTAATGTTGAAATCAATCCAAAAGAAACTGGAAAAGAACATGAACATCTTAAAGCTGTGCAACTTAGAAGTGGAAAGGAATTAAAAGAAAGAATGCAGAATGAAATTGAAAATGAGATTGAGGTCGAAGAGATTGAAAAACCTAAACAAACTCCTTCTCCTAGTCAAGATCAGATTGTTATTCCTATTATGTGGAAGTTGAAAAACCACCACTACCTTTTCCTCAAAGACTAAAACAGCAGAAGCTTGATCATCAATTTTCTAAGTTCTTTGAATTTTTTAAGAAACTTACCATTAGCATACCTTTTCCTGAAGCTTTAGAACAGATGCCAACTTATGCAAACTTTATGAAGGATATTTTAGGAAAGAAACGAAAAATTTGAAGCTTTTGAAACTGTTGCATTAAGTGAAGAATGTAGTGCAATAATTCAAAAGAAATTACCTCAGAAACTTAAAGATCCTGGAAGTTTTATTATACATTGTGCTATTGGAGAAAAATTTTGTGGAAAAGCTTTATGTGATTTAGGAGCAAGTATTAATCTCATGCCATTTTCTATTTTTTGAAGGATGAATTTAGAAGAGATTACTCCCACCACTATAAACCTTCAATTAGCTGATAGATCTATCACTTATATTAATGGAGTTATAGAGGATGTTTTTCTTAAAGTGGATAAATTTATTTCCCTTGTGGATTTCATTGTACTTGATATGGAAGAAGATAAAGAAATACCAATTATTTTAGGGAGACCTTTTCTAGCTAAAGGACGAGCTATGATTGATGTGCAAAAAGGAGAATTAACCATGGGAATTAATGATCAAGAGATTAAATTCAATGTTCTTAAATCAATGAAGTACCCTGATAAAGAAAAATGCAATCGAATGGATATTATTAATTATATAATTGAAAAAAATTATCAAGAAAGATGTAAAGTCATTTCTGAAGAAAAAGATTGAATTATTAACTGACGAAAATGAAGGACTAAAAAAAGAATAATTTTCTAAAGAAACTTTTTATATTAAAGATAACTGTGAAACTTTAGACATAACACAAAATGATCTACTTTTACCCTCAATTCAAAAAGCCCCTGAACTGGAATTAAAAATTTTACTTGCACATTTAATGTATGCTTTTCTTGGAAATTCATTAACTTTACCTCTTATTATTTCTTCTAAACTAAGTTTAGAACAAGAAGAAAAATTAATAGGAGTGTTAAAGTATTATAAGAAAGCTTTTGGTTGGACTATTTCTGATATAAGAGGAATAAGCCCTTCCATCTGTATGCATAGAATTTTAATGGAAAAAGATCTAAACCTATTATTGAACCTCAAAGAAGATTAAATCCTATCATGAAAGAGGTTGTTAAAAAAGATATTTTAAAATGGTTAGATGCTGGAATTATTTATCCTATTTCGGATAGCCAATGGGTAAGTCCTATTAATTGTGTTCCGAAGAATGGAGGAGTAACTGTCATTGTCAATGATAAAAATGAACTAATTCCTATAAGACAAGTTACTAGATAGCGGATTTGCATTGATTATTGGAAATTAAATGACACCACTAGAAAGGATCATTTTCCTTTACCTTTCTTGGATCAAATGCTTGATAAATTAGCTGCACACTCATATTTTTGTTTTCTGGATGGATATTTTGGTTATCATCAATTACTTGTCGCTCCTGAGGACCAAAAGAAAACAACATTTACAAGTCCTTATGGAACATTTGCATTTAGAAGAATGTCTTTCGATTTATGTAATGCACCTGTAACTTTCTAAAGATGTATGATGTCAATATTTTGTGATTTGATTGACAAAGGAATTTAAATATTTATGGACTGTTTACAGTCTTTGGAACTTCTTTTGAATCTTGTTTGGAAAACATTTCTAAAGTTCTGAAAAGATGTGAAGAAACAAATTTAGTTCTTAACTGGGAAAAATGTCAATTTATGGTCATAGAAGGCATTGTACTTGGTCACAAAATTTCACAAAATGGGATGGAAGTTGATTAAGGAAATGTGAAAATTATTGATGAACTGTAACCACCTACTACTGTTACTTATGTGAGAAGTTTTCTGGGAGATGCTGGAATTTATAGGAGATATATAAAGGATTTTTCTAAAATTGCTAAACCTCTTTGTCATTTATTGGAAAAAGAAGCTTAATTTGAATTTAATGAAGAATGTGTTAATGCTTTTAATATTTTAAAAGAAAAATTAATAACTGCACCTATAATTATTGCACTGAATTGGAATAAACCTTTTGAATTAATGTGTAATGCAAGTGATTTTGCTATTGGAGCTGTATTGGGACAAAAAAATGAGAAAATTTTCAAAGTTATATATTATGCTAGTAAAACTATTACTGAAACTCAAAGAAATGACACTACTACTGAGAAAGAGCTTTTAGTTAAAGTCTATACCTTTGATAAATATAGACCTTATCTTCTTGGTACCAAATGCATAGTTCATACTGATTATTCTGCTATTAAATATTTAATGTCAAAAAAAGATGCTAAACCTAGACTAAGAAGATGGGTTTTACTTCTACCAGAATTTGATTTTCAAATAGTGGATAGAAAAGGAACTAATAACCAAATTGCTGATCATTTATCTAAAATTAAGAATGATGTTATTACTGGGGAAAATATAAATGAAAAATTTCCTAATGAACATTTATATGTTATTCAAGGATGCCAAACACCTTGGTATGCGGATATAGTTAACTATTTAGTTAGCAATATTCTACCTTATGAATTGAATAACAAAAATATTAAGAAATTTAAAAATGATGCTAAATCTTATATTTGGGAAGATCTCATTTATTTAAATTAGGAAGAGATTTTGTAATTCGAAGATGTGTACCTTATGAAGAAACTTTTGCTATTATTCAAAAATCTCATGATTCTGATTTTGGAGGACACTTTGGAGTAGATAAAACTGCATTTTAAATTTTAAATTCAGGATTTTATTGGCCTACCTTGTTCAAAGATGTGAGACATTATAAGAAAACATGTGATCGATGTCAAAGGATGGGAAATATATCTAGAAAAGATGAAATTCCTTTAAACTATATATTGGAAGTTGAAATTTTTGATATATGGGGTTTAGACTTTATGGGACCATTTGTACCATCATCTGGAAAGATTTATATTTTATTAGCTGTTGATTATGTTTCAAAGTGGATTGAAGCTGTAGCTTTACCTAACTGTGATTCCAAAAGTGTTTCAATTTTTTTAAAGAAAATAATTTTTTCAAGATTTGGAATGTCTAAGGTAATTATCACAGATGGTGGAAGTCATTTTAGAAATATAAAAATTCAATCATTACTGGAAAAATTTGGAATCAAACACAGAATTGTATCTGTGTATCACCCTCAAACAAGTGGAATGGCTGAAGTATCAAACAGAGAAATTAAAAGAATTTTAGAGAAGACTGTTAATCCTAAAGAACTGATTGGGTTGATAGACCTGATTCTGCATTATGGGCTTATAGAACAACTTATAAGACACCAATCGGGATGTCACCTTATCGGTTAATTTATGGTAAACATTGTCACTTACTTGTTGAACTTGAACATAAAGCTTATTGGGTGATAAAGGAGTTTAATTTTGATTTGAATACTGCAGGAGAAAAATGAGTATTACAATTAAATGAGATGGATGAAATAAGAAATGAATCATATGAAAATGCAAAAATTTATAAAGAGAAAATGAAGATATTACATGATAAAAAGATTTCAAGAAAAATATTCGAGTCTGGACAAGAAGTATTATTATTTAATACTCGTTTAAGACTTTTCCTGGAAAATTAAGATCTAAATGGATGGGACAATATATAATTGAGAAAGTATACCATTAGGGAGCTATGGATATTAAAGACCCCAAAACAGGAAAAATATTTAATGTTAACGGATTAAGACTCAAGCCTTATTTGGGAGACATTAAAATGATTTATAAAGAAGCTTACGAGTTAAGTCAACCTGATTAAAGACTTATTTAGGTCTGGCTGACGACATTAAACCAAGAGCTTTGTGGGAGGAAACCCATAGTTATTTTTTGTGTTTTTACATTTTAAATGTAAGGCTATACCTCGGTATTGACTAATTTTATATAACTTTAGAAAATTGGATGCTAACAAGTCTTCATTGACTTAAGCTAAAAATTATCTCAAAGTATATAAAGTTTGGACTTTGGATCACTCCATTTCATATATGAGTAAAAAGGAGATCAAGTTAACCTTCATTATGATTGCTTATAATTTGTGTTACTAATTCAATATTGATCTTCCTATTCTAATTTACATATTTTAGAAAATGAAACTTTGAAATTTGATAATAGGTGAAACAGATTCGAACATGGTTCCGGCGCCTAGGCGCCAGAGTAAACTGTGTATCGATGGGTCCGGCGCCTAGGCTCCATATTTGGCACCTAAGCGCCACAGTTACTGGGTCGTGTAAAACAAATATTTTTTAGTTTTTCACATGATTTTCTCCTTTAAATTACCCCATCTTCATCCCCAACTCCTATGCAACCAAAATCACGACCTAGACACTTCATTCTTGAGAGATTAGAGAGGATTTTTGAAGAAATGGAGAGAAGAAATCTTGGAAAAGAGGCTAGAGAAAGGTTCGAAGGAACCTCAACCCTACTTCAATGGTTTTATCGCTGTAAGTTTAGAGAAAATTTCAAGTCGTCTAGATAAGTTTGATGCAAAATTCAAAAGTATTGAAGATCGCCTCCATGTGATGTATAATCAAATTGAACATCTGGAATGGCAAGCAAAGCTTCAATTCGATCATCTAGCGGCCTATCAGGATGCTCAAGTGGAGATGTATGCGAAGAAAAAATGAATTGACGAGAAAACTACTACAGATTTTTCAAGAGCGTTAGTATTCTTCCCAAGTAGGACGAGTAATCTTAATATTGAAGAGAATGGAAATTTCTAATTTGAAGATTAGATAGTTATTGTGGTGTGATCTAGAATTTTATTAGTGTGTCGTTGTATCGATTTAGTAAATCGATTGTATTGTTTGTGTGTTTGATTTATTGTTCAATGTGTGTTGTATTTGCTTTGAAATTGTGTAGTTTGATTATTTTTTAGGACTTGAATCATATTACTATACTTATTTGTATTCTATTGAGCCAAAATTGAAGATTTTGAATGGAATTAGAAGAGTTTCATTTAAACCTTGTTTTTAATTGGTGGATTTAATTTTTAATTTTTAAAATTTTTGGAAAATATTTTGGAAGTTGGAAACTGAAGCACTACTCTAATATAAGTAATTGGAAGTTGAATTTATGAGTTTTGGTGGAAAATAAAAATTTTAAAGTGATTTTTGTGAAAAGTGAGTCTGGCGCCTAGGCGCCGGTTCAGCTTGCTTACCAAAAATTAGCATTTAAACCCCATTAGCCATGGTTGACACCTAAGCTTCATCCCCTTCCTCTTTTTTGCAAAAACCCACCCTCTAGATCCATTTTGAGGACAAAACATCAAGTATTTGAGCCTGAAATCACTTGATTTCTTCATCTCGATGTAAGATCTACCTTTTAATCCATTTATTTTTTATTCTTATCGTAATTTTTCCTTTTTTTTGCTAAAAACCAAAATTTTGAGAAAAATTTTGATTTCTAGAGTTTCTCCATGGATTTTTAAACTCATTTTAAGTTTCTCAATCTTAAAAAGAGTTTAGATATTTAACTCCTAAATTTATTTGTGTTTTCTTTCACGTTTAGATGGCACCAAATTCTAAGCGAGGAAAGGCACGAGAAAATTTTGATAGCAGCAAGTTTTCGACTGCGGCAACGCATTTTTGTTATCACAAATTTGCGACGTCAAGAAAGTTTATCTCGGAGTGCAGTTTTTACAATCCTGGTGAAATGATCGAGAACACGATCGTTACACACAACTGGCAACGATTCTGTTATTTCACTGCTGTTGCCGTTATTCCTATTGTACGCGAGTTTTTTGCCAACTTTTTGGATGTGGAATACTACGAAGTCTTCGTTAGAGGTGTCAGAGTAGGATTTACTCTATAACGGATCAATATTTTCTACGGCCTGCCACCTACCATCGAATGCTATTATTTTGGTTTATCTCCATCTGAGGGAGATCTTGAGATGATTATTGCATATCTGACTGATGGCACTGTAACTTTGATGATCCGGAATGACAAACGGGTAAACATCAAATCTTCTAATCTAAGTGGTATTTCAAAGGCATTGCATTATCTTATTTCTGCTAGACTTCGTCTTTCCAACCACCTGAGCGAAGTTACCAGAGATCGAGCTATTCTGAACTACTGAATTCAGGAGAGGAAGCCGATAGATGTTTGCAGTAATATTTATGATTCAGTGGAATAGATTGCTAGATCCAACACTTCTGTGGGATTAGGATTCCCATCCTTGATTCATTCTTTATGCATGGGCAATGGAGTTTCTACTGATATATCAGAGGAGAAGTTGAAGACTACAAAGCCAATTGGGTAGGAGAGTGTTAGCATATATGATCGTCTTCGAGGGAAGAGATCTACTGGTCCTTCTACTTCTGTACCTACTCCAGGTAGAGCTTCTACTTCTATACCTTATACTTCTACTACTAAGCCACCATCTAGTTTTTGGGAATTGATGCATGATCAATTTCTGGAGCAGCATAATGAGTTATTTCTAACTCACTGCAGAGTAGATACTATAGATAAGAAGATTGATCATCTATCTGATTATACCCAAAGGAAATGTGATTATGATGCTGAGTATTCAGAGTCTTTAGTGAGATTCTTGAAGGCTGAGCATGATGTTCAGTTTCCTACCTGTCCTAGATTTACATTGTATGTTGATCCAAAGGACGTGGAGTTTTCTTTTGGTGATGACGATGACGAGGGTACAGATAGTGATTAGTAGCTTGATTTACCTCTGAGATGTGCTGATTCTGTTGTTAGTTTATTTCTTGTTTGCTAGTACTATTTATTGTTTATTGTTTTGTGTAGATTTGTTTATGAAACTTTGTGTGGATTGTTTAATGTTGAGACTGTTTTAGATAATTAGTGTATTGTGTTGAAGACTGAAATTTGGATGAATTAATGTTTATTTCTGTTTCAGCTTACTATTTAGTATTCCTAAATAGTTAGTAATGTTGTTCTGTTTCTGTTACTATGAGTAGTATAGTCATTTAATTCAGCTACTGATATAAAAAAAATGAGCCTGCTTACTTTTATATATGCTTTGTTATTTCAGTAACATTCATAAAAAGCATGTGTAGAAGTAAACTTTTTCTTTTTAGACTGTTTTTACATACTTATAAAAATTCCATTTTAAATTATACCTTTCTTTCTCTCATACTTTAAATTTTTTTTCATGATATACCAAAACTTAAGTTTGGGGGAAGGGAAAATACATGCCAATTTAAATTTTATTTTTCCTTAATGAACTAATATTTTCTAAAAAAATATTTATATTAACATAACATAAGGAATGAAGAATCTACTTAAGATCATTTAAATTTTTGAAATTATAAATAATTTAGTAGACTTAACTAAAATTTTAATAACTTAGATTGATTTTCAGAATAGAATTATTGAACTTAAAGAAGAGTAAGATTAAGAAATTTTTCTATTCATAGTAGAAATAATTGAATTTTGGAAGTATTAAGAAATAAAAAATTATAACTTGAAAAAGAAAATATTGAAATTCTTTTTGAAATCTATTCATGTTATAGTAATTAAGTGAAAATGTACAAGTTTGAAAATATAAATTAAGGATAGCGAAGTTCAAAACCATTAACAGGCTATCCAGATATAGTAATCGTCTTGGTAAAAAAAAAAGAGAGAGAGAGACAGGAAAAGCTTGAGGGGATGCTTAATCAAAAATTGGCCTCACTTGAATTAACTTATAAGAACAAAAAAACATATTCATATTTTACTTAATTTTTATGCATGTATCTTTATGAGAAAAGATTTTCATGAATATCTTTTTCTTATAAATAATTTATGTGATCTTAATATAATAAACTACAATTATTTTCGAAGTGAACGAAATTTTTTTGAAATCTTATGATTTGGTAGTTAAATATTCTTTAAATTCTTAAAATTAAACTTAGTAAAATTTGGTTAATGATTTACTAAAGCCTTTATAAAAAAAAAATTATAAGAAATCGTAAATATTTACCTTTTATTCCAATTGTTATACATTTTATATAGTAAAAAGAGTTACTTGTGGACAAGTAACGCTTAAGTTTGGGGGATTTTGATCCATGAAAAAAATACCTATTTTTATGCCTAGATTTTTATCAAATTCTTAAGAATATTATGCTTTAATGAAAGGTATTTTTGTGTTTTGGATGTAGGTGATGCAAAAATGTTCAAGAAAGAAAAAAAGATGAAAAATGAGCAGAAAGGAGCAATAATGAAGCAAAAATGCAAAATTTCCAAAATAATTGGTCTGGCGCCTAGGCGCTAGAATCCGGCGCCTAAGCACCAGTTCGATACAAAATTCTATAAGATTTTTGACGACTTATGGACAGTTATTTTGACGACTTTTGGCAGTTATTCCTGGATTATAGGACATGTGATACATTGTATTTGGAGGCTTGGAAACAGTTAGGATCGCAAAGAGGTGGGATCCAAAGTGAAGAGGTGTGAAGGACTGGACGCGGAGTCCGGCGCATAGGCGCCAGATGCCGGCGCCTAGGCGCCAGATGCCAGTGCCTAGGCGCCAGACACACCTTCTAGAAGATTCATTGAACATGGACACATTTTGAAGAGGTGCCTCAAGGCAACCCTTGAAGCCTATAAATAGGAGGCTACTCCTTTAGAAAAAAAATGCACAAGGCCTAAGCCTTAGAACCACGAACGCCTAACCAAGCCCCCTAGGCCCATAGTCCATTTAGAGAGAGAAATCAGAGAAATATTTTAAGGGCCATATTTATTGTTTCTTTTATTAATTAGTGAGTTTATTTAGAGATTGTATTTAGAGTATTTGAAGAGTCGGTGCTTTTGAAGTCTATTTACTTTGGAGTAAGAAGGATTCAGAGGTTCAGTTAGAGAAACACTTGAGATTAGTATTTGTATTTTGATTCAAAGTTTTATTTATATTTTTTTTTGTTTAAATTCAATGTGTTCTGAGTAATTACTTTACTTTCTCCTTTCAATTATGAAATGATAAATAAAATAATATAAAAATCGTTGGAAAATTATAAACAATATATATATTTTTTAAACATTGTGATGATATTAATACCGGATCTTAATTTACTATTTAAATTGGTCATTTAAATTGTTAAAATCTGTTGAAGAGTTTTGAGACCTAGAAGGAGATGAATTCTTAACTAGTAGATATCACATGAATCCTTGGGTAGTCGAAGGCCCTGTGTGGGTTATTCAAGGTGAAGAGCAAAAAAATAGGAATATAATATTTAATGGGCGTAGAATTGATAAGTTTTTAGAGTGACAGGCTAAATTCTTGTAATTTGGTTTATAGAG
The DNA here is from genome assembly GCA_022702705.1 of Papilionanthe hookeriana x Papilionanthe teres. NCBI lineage: Eukaryota > Viridiplantae > Streptophyta > Magnoliopsida > Asparagales > Orchidaceae > Papilionanthe > Papilionanthe hookeriana x Papilionanthe teres. The sequence continues at coordinate 155,678,118 of CM040424.1, forward strand.
AAGGAAAGGGTCACTAGTAGGGCTGATCATAGCCACCCTTGGACATCTAGTAGTGTGAGCCTAGATTAACCCATTCTACTAACAATACATCCAGACCTGATCTATAGATTAGCCAATGTTCTTCATACTATCGAGCGAAGGTAAAGAATAAGAATGCTTCTATTTGGCAAAATACCATAAATTTATATTGTCCACGAATATTACATTATCTAAAAAAAGTCTTGGATTAATTGAAAGGAAGAAAGTTTTTTGCTTCTTTTTATTTACATCAAACATTACTTTATTACTGCTTTATTTCTACATCTAGTAAATTAAATATCAATTTTTACTTTAAAAGAAATACATAAAATTAAAATCAAAATATTTTAAAAAAAAATCTATAACCCTCCTCGTGGGATCGATATTGGGGTCTTTATTTAAAGCCCTATATTACTTGAAACGATACGTCTACTTGCGTAGTACCCCTAGAGTGTAAAATATTTTCCATAAAATTATATTTATATACACTAGCCGCTATTATTATTTAAGTCAAAGTATTGGCTATAACATATTTTTGATAGCATAAATTATTGCATTGTTTGGCGATTGCAAACCAAGTTTTTGGTGCATTTCTGCGGATCGAGGGTCAGGTTATAACTTTAATCAGGAGTTTTCTAATGTTATCTCAGTTAATTAAGATGTAATTAACTATAGAGGAATGCCCTTATAGGAAGAAGCGCACCCTAGAAGTTCAAAAAATATGAATCTCTGGTAGTGGATTTGCTTTCTTCAGGTCTTATTTTTGGGTTTGTCTCCAACATGTTTTGAGCTAATTTTTTCTCAGACATACACTCTGGGGGTGTCTATATGTAGTCCTTCTTATGAAAGCTTCCCACATGTTCCTTTATGTCAGTTTCCATTATCGTATACCCTAGCCTTCATATTCCCCTTTTCTCTAGACCGTCTGTATGATCTGGGAGAGAGTGTTATTAAAAAAAATGAGGGATATGCAATGTAGACAAGCTGGAAACTCCACACAACAATGACATGAAGATTGCACATACCCAATCACGGATGGACGCTCAGTGTCAAGGCAGAAATAGAGTGGCGACTAGACTGGGGAATTATTCTCTCCTCATCTCTGCTTTTTGAACTTCTCCTCATGACCGGGTGAATGTGTTTATGCCTTGTATAGGCTAGCTTACCCATTCTCTATTGATAAGTATTGCTTATTTCTCTCTTGAGGAAAAGTAACCAACATCCTCTCGATTTGAGAAACATTCATAATGAGAAAATCTTAGGATCATGATTATTAAAAAATGGTAAAAAAATGAATACATAACTTTCAATAAACTTAAATAATAAAATTAGATCTTTTACAACTAAAACTCAACAAAAATAAAATAAGACTCTCAATTTACATGTTGGGTCAAGAAAAAAAATGTGCATAATGGGGCCTTGATAACAAATCAAGCTAATATTTTGAACTTTTACAAAATTGTAAAATTGTAGTAATGGATTCCCTGAGGAAAGTCTTTTCGTTCACTAGAGGAATCAATTATCCAACTTACAAGTTTTCCCATTACTAGGGGTCGCTAGTCAAGTTTGGATCTGGATTCGATGAAATTAGGGTAGTACTTGGCAATGTGACTTACATTGCAGCCAAAGTTATTATTACAAAGGTTGTAGAGCCTTCAAATTAATTCAACCTTAAGTCTGACTAGAATTTCCCTTTATTGAAGAGGACTCTGTCCAAAAAGGATTATGCTATGAAGATGAGACTTGAGTCCATCATCGTCCGCCCTACCATTAAAACTAAGAAGGCTGATTTTAAGGGAACGTCCATCATAATAGATGAAGAAATTATGTCGCACTACCATCCTTTTTCAAGATAGGGTCCAATTCCAACTTTGTGCCACTGGCTCGCACTCAATGGAGAAATAAGAGCCGCTCTGCTTGGAATAAAAAGAAGAATATGACAAACATTGTGTGTCGATGAGCCCGAGGAAATGGAGCTTCCTATGGACTATTTTCTCTTAGCATGGAGCATGGTTTACCTGTTGTTTGCCTCCCATGTTGAGGAGGATGTTAGATGGATTGTTGTTAGTCTGCCTCAATCTTTCCATCACCATCAAGTGAATAAAAAGAGCCCATTTATCACAAGGATTATTCAATGTCTTAAGCACTCTTAGAAAGAGAATTGTTCAATCTCTCAGACCTTGCACAAGATGGGATGCACAGTCTCCCCATAGATGAAAAGAGAAAATCTCAAGAAGGAATTACCATATCTTAGGTACCGCAAAAAATCAATACACCCAAGGTCCCTTTCAAGCTTCTTTAGGGAACCTATAGATTACTATTAATTAACCTTGTGTACGCACAAAGCATTGTTTGGGCCCAAGATGCTACACATTACCATTATTTTGGATGATCATGTTTGTCCTCCTACAAAAGCTAGACTAAAAACCATCCAGAGTTTCCACCATCACAAGAAGGATTATTGTTAAGGACCAAAATGCCTCTGTTAGTATGAACTAGGTTGTACAGTTGCCCAGGGTTGAGGATCATACTCAACCATAGTTTCTTGATATGTCCACAGTAAAAAAAAACATATGGAGGTTTAAGCATTGTGGAGACACAAATATAAATCCAGTGGACAACACCTAATGAGTACTCACCGGAAAAGTCACACTAGCTTGATCGAGGAGAGATTGAGAAGTTAAGAGCTGACATCAGATAGTTGTCAGCAGAGAAAGAGGAAAAGACTCCTTTGCTGACAAAGAAGAGGAGTTTGCCAAAGTCAAAAAGGTGGAGACAAGAGCCACCTCATCTTCATGCGAGGTGTCACCACCAAACAATGAAGAATCTTAAGAAGAGCTACAGAGGATGATACAATAGAAGGAAGAACAACTGCATCATCTCAAAAAGAATGTTGAGGAGATGATGACCACACTAGCAACTTTGCACATTATACCTCAATTACCATAAGAACCATCTGTTGAGGCTACTAGATCATACGTTTTCCATATTATTGATGATAAAAGAGAATCAACAGAGATTAATGAAGAGAAAAAAAAAGAAAATTAATTCTGCCTAGAGTGGGGTCCTAAAATTAGATATCACTCAGCTATCTGAATAGAAAGTCAAGAAACTAATGACCCATGTAAGATATCACAAAGCTGTACCTAGAGGAATTTGATTTTTTCCACTATCTTAAAGGCTTTGTGCAACCTCTCTTCAAGATGTTTTATTTGAAAGGAAACCCTCGTCAACATGTTGCACACTTTCAGGCATGTTACTGCAACACAGGGGGATAGTGATGCTCTTCTTTTTCATCGGTTAGTCAGCAGCCTTACCGATCTCACTTTTCACTAATATGTTAAAATTCCTAATGGGTTCGTTAAGCCCTTCATAAAATTAGACTCTCATCCAGTACTACATTGGAGACCAACACCATATTATAGTAGGTGACCTGGTCATAGACAAGCAGAAGCCGAGAGAGACCCTAGTAAAATATATCCTTTAGTGGTGAAATTCAAAATGTAGTGTGAACTGTAGCTTTAAGAAGAACTTGCCATCGAGATCCTACTCAAAAACATTCATGCAACTGTGATATTCCTGCTCAAGGGGGTCACTATAAAGACATTCACAACGTACTTAACAAAGCTACGAGTCTTCAAGAGGAGGAAAAATAGTTAAGTCTGGTAGAGAAACCAAAACTAAAAGGCCATTTGAAAGGAAATCAGAAAGTCTCTCTATAGTTGAGAATGGAAAGTAACTGATGTATTTGCAGTCAAAGCAAAAAATATGGTGATAGAATGTCAACACATCACAACTACAATCATTTGTACACCTGCAGTTTCAACAATCAAACTATTAGTGGATAGAAAAGAGAATCATGGTCGAGTAGATTGAATAAAAAATACAATTCAAAATAGAGTCCATATCAAATATATTCTACAATTTAATGATGATACCAGAATTCAATTTTCTTGAACAACAAAGGCCTGAGGAGGTTGGAATGAAAGACCAGCCTAAGTATTGTGCCAACCAATGGATACTTGGAAACAATATTGAAGATTTCTTTGTCTTTAAAGATTGGTTTGAATATAGCTTCAAGGCAGGGAATATTGTCATTTTGAAAGATTACTTGAAAAAGCCCGAAAAGGGTTCGATCAATGTAATATCAATCGATGAATTCTTCCCTGTAGACCCCTACCAAGATAAAGATGGGTGGAACGTGTCATGCTCTAGATCCTTCAAGAAGATCCTCAATAAAATGCAAGTTTTTTTATCCTTAGACTTGACCTCAAAGCATCTACTTCAAAGAAAGGAATGAAAAAGAAAGGGAAAGGTGAAGCCGAGATGATTAGAGACCCTCATAGTATGAAGAATAATATTCTTTTTTTACCCCATGTTACTTCTATCTCAGCTTGTCCTTCTAGATTGGTTCTCTCGGATTTAGGGGAGAAACACCACAATCTGCTAACTTTCAATGAATTTTTCTTTATCCCTCCAAGGATGCTTAATTAGTTTTGATTTCAGTTATGTTTTGACTATTCTCATAATGATGCTTTCAAAAATAACCTATCTGAATTCGATCCCATAGACAATTCTAAAATCATACATGATCCTGATCAGTCTGATAAAAATCAAAATGAAAATGATAATGACTTGGATGATCGTCGATTTTCAGATGGCATTACCATTCTTGAGTTCCAAAGAGCACCAATTTCAATAAAATTAGAATCATTAGACTTATAGACAAAAGTTTCAGATGAAGCACTTCTGCATGAAACTTCAAGTTCATACAAAAACAAGAAGAAATAAATGAAGTGGATTTATGGAGCAGAAAAGTTCTACCTTCAACAATAACTCTTAAAGAAAAAATAAAACAAGTGGTCATGCCAGAAGAAGAAATTGAACCGGCACAAGAAAGACTAATTCAAAAAAACACTGAAAACTCTCATAAAAAGGTACATGCTGGCTGATTTGAGGAAATTTCCATCCAAATTAAGCATTTATGATTCCCTGATCCTTTCCAAAGAAATGAGGGAGTCATTATTAAAAGCTCTTTTGGATCTTGAGATCTACTTAGCTCAACTTGCTAGTAATTCATCAAACGAGGCTTGTTCATTGGAAGGACCAACCAAAAAGTCACATTTTTTTAAAGATGATATATTGTTGGGAATTACCAAGCATAATTGTTTGTTATACATTTCAAAGAATATCAATAACACCACAACATCAAGGGTGATTATTGAACACGATGCTTCAATCAACATCATGAATTTAAGAAAACTTGCTTATTCTGACATTGATTCATGCTGGCTAATGACAGATAAGATGATGCTATGTGGCTTCAACCAACAAGGGGAATGAACTGTGGGTTTAATCACATTGCTTTTGAAAATCATTGATTTAGTGACAATGAAATTTTTTCATGTCATAGACTCTGAGACAGTCTTCAGCCTTTATTGGCTAACTGTGGCTGCATGAGCACATGATGGTTGCATGGTTGTTACATCTAAGCATTAAGTACCTACACGAGGGACATGAATGTTGCATTAAATGATATTTACTATTGTTATTGGTATAAGAGATGGGCGTACATTAAGATGTTGCATACTATGTCGTGACGAAGAAAAAAATTTTCTCCAGGGACATGGTAGTAAATGTAGAAGAAAGAGATAAAAATAAAACAATAAATGGACAAGACATGGAAGAGAGGATGAAAATCAATCAGTAGCATAATCTAATGAAATAAAAGGTAGAGATACCCACAAAAAATTACATCTGAGGTTGAGGCCAGGGACAAGGATGAGGAAGAGAAAATATAATCATTGAAATGAAGATAGCCTTAAAGATCAACATCAGTCTAGATACTATTTTTGAGGAAGAAAAAGGGAAAAAGGGAATAACAATGGTGACTCAAAAGGAGCCATTGTTCAAAATATCCTTTGAGAAAGAAGAAGAAAAGAAAGAATATGAGTTTACATATGAACGGATCAATCACTATGCACATGTTATGAATTGTGAATTTTGTGGTCAAAAAAGTACAGTAAGGGTATGAAACCAGTGATGTTCCATCATGGTTCTTCCTCTTTTAATTTTGAAACTAATATAAGACAATAAGAAGTAAATTTCTTGATATTAATGGAAATTCCTATTGAGCATTATTCCTCATATGTTTAAAGCTTGTTCAACGTGGTTTGATACTGAATTAGTGGTCAACAGACCAATCCCACCTCTTTGAAAAATTAAGGAACAATCAACAAAAAAATCAAAATTCCAAAGAAGTTTTTGGATTTGGTTCGATAAGACCCCTAAATGACATGGAATTTTTCCTTGTTGACACTAAAAGCCATATGTAAAATTTGTGGAAGCTTTCTACAATTCTAAAGAGCCTTCAATCATAGATACACTGCCAAAATATAAAGAAGAAATCAAAATGATAGCCATCGAGCTAAGAGAATCTAACTAATGGACTTAAGAGGCCCAAGACAAATATTTTTTTAACTCATTACTTAACGATACTGAAGAAAAAAAATAATCCAACTGTTAAAATAATATAAAGATTGCTTCACTTAGAGATACAATGAAATTACTGGACTTGCTTCAAAAGTGGCAGTCGATAAACTCGGACTAAATCCAAATGTATTTCTAGTAAACCAAGCTCCAATGTGACTGTACATGGAAGTAGAACAATAGGTTATAGCCATGGATAAGAAAATGATCAATGTTGGCTTCGTTCGAGAAGAAGGTATCCAACTTGGCTAGTCAACTTAGTGCCTATAAAGAAGAAAAATGGCCAAATGAGAATTTGCATCGATTACAGAGATCAAAATAAAGCCTATCCAAATGACAAATTTCCTCCACTGATCCAAGCATTGATGGCAGATATTGCGTCAGCATGCACAAACTGTATAACCTTTCGATCACCCATTGGGATTTAATACTATAAGGTAATGCTCGTTGGACTTAAGAATACTAGTGCAACCTACCAGTGGTCTATGACAAGGAGCTTTGACGAACTCATCCAAAACAAGGTTGAGTGTTATGTGGATGACTTAGTGATCCCCGAAATATTTATGCTTACGATTTAGATATGAAATTTATGGTTTTTAAAATGGGATGCTACACAAGTATATGTATCATTTATCAAGTAATATAGGACTTTCTAATTAAGCCCCAAAATATCGAACCCACAGGGAAATGTGTAAAACTTTAAAGAAATAAGAAAAATAACTTTTTACTTTTTTAATTGATTTTTGTAAGTATGTTTAAATGTTTTAATTTTGAAAAGTTGTTCTTGATGAAAAGTTAAGCAGGAAATAAAATTATCAATGCTATAAACACGATAAAAAATTTATAAGAATCAAATATCTTTTTCCTTCTTTAATGAATCAGTAATAATTATGGATATTTATGTTGTGGAAGTATTTAAATGTATTGAGTCAAATAGGAGCAATTATATTTTTTACACTTACTTGGTTCTATAAAGAAAATTGCTTAATTTGATATTTTAAAATTTTGTAGATGGGTTAGGTAAGGAAGATACCAACTCTCACTCTAGAGTTTCATGTATTTCCTCCACCTAGAGGCCAACATCTAATAAAAAAATTAAAAATAACAAAACAAATTAGGGGCCTTTAGTCTGTCACACTAAAGTCCTCTAATTTTACTCCCCATTAACACATATCTCCCTATATATTTGCTTTTAATCATATGGACTACAATTCTCACCCATATAATTTCATGTGATTCTTTCCAATTGTTGTTTGAGACAATACCACATTGGATCTTACACAACCTCACAAAAAATTTTAATTTCTTAATTGGCCAAATCAAGAAGTAAATTGAGTTCGAAGAATTGAATCATCACAATTTATTCCATCATTAAACACTTATACTTTCCACAACATTACTTCCATAATTTAATTACTTCATCATCTAAGAAAGAAAAAGATAAAGTAAACTACTCAGATTTCATGAAGAAAATACAAATAAAACTTTATATGAAAGCATAAACCATAATGAAAACACAACAATCTTACTTAAAAATAAAGTGTAAAAACAAAGATAAATACTTATCTAAAAAACTCTGGAACTTCCTTTGGAATTTTCCTTTCACAATACAACTCTACAGAGGTTGGCGCCCAACACTGATGACTCTAATAAAGACTTTAAACTTCATTGAAAACTATATATAAGGATAAAAGAAAATTGGTGAGAAGAAGGCTTCACACCAACCCTTTTTCCTTTCTTACTCTATACTCTCTACTAACAACTATATAAAATAAGAACTCTAAAACTACCACTCACTTCAACACCTACACACAAATAATAATAACCAACACAACCCCCTTGCAAATTATAAGGCTTCATTTTTATAATTTTCCAAATGGTGCCTTGGTGTCTCTTCAAATCATGTTCAGATTCAATGTATCCACCAAAATATGCATCCCTTCAATCATATTTGCCGCCCAAAGGAAGTTAAGGAAGTCACCACCAAAAGTTGCTTCAACCACCCCTTGAAAATAGCACCAAATTTGATTTAAATTTTATTTTTAACTGTGGCGCTTAAGCATCGGCACTTTGGGGCTTAGGCGCCAGAGGCCAAATTTCTCAAACTTCTTAATTTTGCACCAAATTTAATCCTTTTTCACTCCTTTCATCATACTTAATCATTTTCATCATACCTACAAGAAAAACTCAAAATACCTTCCATTAAAGTGCAATATTATCAAAAATAGGTCTATAAATGTGCAAAAAAACACTATATATTTTAGCTGTATCAAATTCCCCTCAACATAAAAGGTTACTTTTCCTCTCTTAACCATAAAAATTTTAATTATGTAAATGAATTTCTTTAAGAAGGTTTCAAAATATTTTTCTAGAAATGAAATAATCCAATTTAGAAAAATTTTTAGTAAATAAGACCAACTTAAAGTTTAGAAAGTTCTTATGTAAAGGATAATGAAAATAAAAGTTTCTATCTAATTCAGAAATACTTGTGGATTTTTCAAAGTATAGGATTCAAACTTTCTATTTTTCTCACTTAAAAAAATTTTAATTGAGAATAATTTTACTTACTATATTATAACCTTAAGTTTTAGATTTTATCAAAACTTATATTTTAAACAGTAGGCATAAAACCAATTTTTGATTAGACCCTTAAATCCTCAAGCTTCTCCTTCTTTTTCACATTCTATTTTTCACTTTTTTCTTTTTTCTTTTTCTTTTCTTTTCATTTTTTTTCTTTTTTCTTTTCTCTACTTTTTTTTATAAGGCAAGGATTACTATATCTGGATAGGCCTTTAATGATTTTGAATTCCACCCTTCCATTTAAAATAAAGGTCTAATATGTATCCTTCACTTAAAAATCATAATATTAGGGTTGAAAATTATTTTTCAATAAAAGAAATTTAAGCTTTGAAAAATAAAAGTCAAATCTTTTATTTATCCAAAAATACAACATTTCTTACTAAAGATTGTTTAACTATATTTAACATTTCTTTATTAAGAACATTTTAACTTTAAATTTTTCATTATTACTATAAATTTTAACTAAATTCTTTTATTCATTTCTATATTCAAAATTTTGTTTCCCTAATATAACATCATATACATAATTAATTTTAATCAAAAACCAAATTTATTTTAAGCATTCTTAAGAACAAATAAAATTTTAGGTTTTTGAAAAATTTAGTTTTTTTGAATTCCCCCCCAAACGTTTATTTTTATTTAGGATAAAAATATTTAAGCATAAGAAATGATACATGAGTGAGAATTTAAAAGTAAAATAATATGCTTGCAAGATTTTCAATATCCTAAATATGCAAGTATAACAGTTTTAAAAAGAACAGGAGTAAAAAGAAACTAAATTCAGTTTTTCATAAAAGAAAATTTTCAAAAGACTTCAACAGTAGTGGAGGTTTTCAAAGCAAATACAAACCAACTTAACATAACTAAAATCACAACAATACTAGATAATAACTGGTAGTAGATTTTGAAAGGTTTTAAACATGCAATTTTCTAATAGTGGTTTTTAATAGTGTTCTACATTTGCTTAACATGTTTGGAATTACTTTACACAATTTAAAAATTCAAACACTAAATACACATTCAAACTTTTACTACTACACACATATCACAAACTACAACATAAAAAATTAATTTATCACATAAACATCTGAATGTGCATAAAAAGAAATAGTCCAACTATGCTTTATACAATATCAGAGTTCATATCATAAATACATCTGACAACACTTAAACATTACATCACATATAAAAACATCAAAATAAAAAAAAATAACTACACATAAGAAATCACAAAACAAAATAAACTAAAGACAACAACCCTAATCATCATCCTCATCATCATCTTCTTCAGCCCAGTCTCTGGATGGCACATAAGGTATATAAAATGGATGAGGGGGCATCTCAGCACTATGATCACCTCTAATCACTCTATCCATGTACTGCTGATAATTCTCCTTATATTCATCATGCTTAATAATATACCTTTCAATATTTTCAATCATACCATCCATATCTCTAACACGGTCTCGGGTAAGACTCACTTTCTTCACAATCTTCTTAAATAGTCCAGTTTGTGATGATGATGCTCTAGAAGTAGTGGCATGAGATTTAGAAGCAGCAGAAGTAGAAGCAGAAGCAGTGGAAGTTCTAAATCCTCCTTTCCGACCAAACTCTGAATGCACAGTGTAAGCACCAACTTTACAATGGTAATAGGTCTCAATGGCTGAAGAACTTTGTCCCATGTTTCAAACTTGACACCAGATTGCTCATAAATTGAATGAATTAAGGATGGAAATCCCATACCTGAAGTAGTAGTAGAACTGGCACAATTCATCACATAGTAAAAAATAATAGTCCCGACGTCAATAAGCTTTTCTTATTGAATACAATAGTTCAGAACAACTCTCTCCCTTGTAACTTAACTAGTATGACTTGAATACAATAGTTTAGATGAGATAAGTAATTACATGCCTTTGAAATGACATTTAACTTAGAAGCCTGAAATTTACTCTTCTTTCATTTGTTATCTTCCATAAACCTCTTCCATCAGTCAAAAATGATATGATCTCATCTAATTCTCCTTTAGATAGGATGATAATTAGCATAAAAACAGAACAATGCAGGAGGCAAGTGGTAGAAGACATTGATTACTACAGGTGAAAAAATTACACTTGTTCACCTCTAACTATCACCAAATTCTCTTCTACTGCAGGCAAGTTTGCAAAAAACTTTCTAACCACAGAAACAACTGTGACAACGGTGAAGTAACAGTAATTCTCCCAATTCCTTCTAGTAACCATTTCTTCAATAACTTATCATAGCTTACTAAATACTCATTCAGGAATCAATTTAAGTGATGCCAGTGCGTTGGCATATCGATCCTCTGCTCATGGACTAACAAATTTGTTGTAATTAAATTTTGCTTTATCTTTCGAACGCTTTGACTTTGGTGCCATCTCTAAGAAAATCACAAACTCACCAAAAATTCCAAAATTAAACTAAACTTGCTAATTTAACTTCCAAAGGTAATTTCCACTAAATCCAAGCGATTTCTCATGCTTTACCTCAAATTTTACCATAAATAATGATTTTATGATTTTTCAATAATGTACTCAAAATATATGGTGAAAATAAAAAATTTTTACTTAGGAGTAGTGCTCATACCTATAGAAATTCAAATCTGACAAATCTCATTGAAATCGGCTCTTAATTGATCCAACTTAAGGATGCCCTAAATCCTATTTCATGATTTCGAGAGCTTAAGGGTGACGGGAGGTATTAAAAATGCCAATTCTCTAGTTTTTAACTGCAGAAAATCAGTTTTTGTGAACCGGCGCTTAAGCGCGAGGCTTCGGCGCTTAGCCGCAAAATTTAACGCTTAAGCGCCTAAGTTCTGGGGCTTAGCCGCCAGTACCCTGATTTTCACAATTAATTTAAAATTTTATGAAACCCCTTGGTTAATCACCCTAAATCATTTCAAAAAATCTTTTCTCCCCTCTAAAATTTTTTAATTCGCCAAAGAAAGTTAAATTTCCATCAATTCTAAATAAATTTTACACAAACACAAACTTTCATTTAATTAAAAATAACCACACTTAATACAAAATAAAAATTTTTATCCAAACATTTGGATGAAATTTCCCAATACACAATAATTCAAATACATAAAAATAAAGATAATTTTACATCATTAAGATGTAACAAAAACACTTTAAAGTTCAACAAAACACAAACCTATAACATCGGACACAAAACACTTAACACATAAAACCACAACACTAGACTATACTCAAATTTATTCCAATCTCCATTAGGTGGAATATATCCAGAACCACCATTAGTTCCATTTGAACCATCTGGAATATAGATCTGATAAAATGGGAGATGGTTGAAAACTCTCACATCTTCTTCTTCTAACCATTTGTTTTTTCAGAAACATCGTCTTATCCGCTTCTTCCACATGACTTGTATGACTAAATTGCATATTAAGTTTCCATCCAATATGCACTAGTTGAGCGTTAGTTTCATTTACCTTTACTTCAATTAAATCCATGTTGGCTTTAATCTTCACAATCCTTTCTGCAATACCTTGAATACTAACTTCTAAGAATCCGTTGTAAAACTCTTGCGCACTTTCACTAATAAATTTCTTCTTATTAGCTTCCTCATTCTTTTTAATTTCACTCTCCCAAGAAGACATTTTTGCATTCAAAACACTCTTCTTAAGACCCGGAATGAAAGTAGGGACTGGGGTAAGTGTTTCTCTTAATCTAGGGCCTTTTTATAGACTTGGGAAGCTTAAAACCAATCATAGAGGTGTTAAAACACCAAAATTACTTATAAAACCACTTCTCCACGATTTTGGCTTCAAGATATTCATTTATTATGTTTTTTATAACTGCGGCGTTTAAGCGCCAACCAGTCGGCGCTTAGCCGCCAGTGCTCATTTTTGCACAGATCTGCCAAATGTCCAAAATTTTCATTCTGACTCTTTCTAGTCATCAATTAATGTTAAATAAACACCACTATAATTAATCTCTTCAAAATAATACCACATAATCATTAAATCATACCAAACAAAGCACACAAAGAAAACATAAAACACAGCACACCGATAACTATGGGTTGGCTCCCACAAAGCGCTTGGTTTAATGTCTTCAGCCTGACATACCCAAAACTTATTCTGAGTGACCCAACATCAGATTCTCATCAGGTTTAAGTTGATCGACTGAAAAATAAGATATAAGTCTATGACCATTAACTTTGAATAATTTTTCAGTCTTAGGATCTTGAATATCAACAGCTCCATAAGAATAAACTTTTATCACAATAAATGGACTCATCCATTTGGACTTAAGTTTTCCAGGAAAAATTTTAAATTCGGCATTATATAAACAATCTTTTTTTCCTCGCTCAAGTTTTTTAGTAAGAATCTTCCGATCATGCCATAACTTCATCTTTTCTTTATAAATCTTAGCACTTTCATAAGATTCATTCATTATCTCTTCAAACTCATTTAATTGCAATAATCTCTTCTCAGCAACATCTTTTAAATTATAATTGAACTCTTTTATAGCCCAATATGCTTTATGCTCAAGTTTAACAAGTAAATGACAAGCTTTTCTAAAAATTAGCCCATATGGGGACATTCCTATAGGAGTTCTGTAAGCAGTCCTATAAGCCCACAAAGCATAATCCAGTTTGATTGACCAATTCTTTCTGTTTGGATTAACAGTCTTTTCTAATATTCTTTAATTTTACGATTGGATAATTCAACCAAACCACTTGTCTGTGGATGATAAGCAGTAGCAATGTGATGGTTAATATGATATTTCATTACTAACTTCTCCATAATTGTATTTCTAAAATGACTTCCCCTATCTGTTATGATTACTCTTGGTATTCCAAATCTGTAAAATATATTCTTTCTTAAAAACTTTACAACACTTTGAGCATCACATTGAGGTAAAGCAACAGCTTCAATCCATTTGGAAACTTAGTCTACTGCTATTAAAATATAAATCTTTTTTGAAAGACGGTGTAAATGGTCCCATGAAATCTAATCCCCAAACATCAAATATTTCAACTTCCAATATATAATTGAGGCGCATCTCGTTTCTTCTAGAAATATTGCCTACACACTGACATCGATCACAATTTTTAATATATGCATTAACATCTTTAAAAATTTTAGGCTAATAAAATCCATATTGTAAAATTCTATATGCAGTTCTATCAACTCCAAAATGTCCCCCATAATCTGAATTATAACATTTTTTAATAATTTCATAAGTTTCTTCTAAAAGCACACATCTTCGAATGATCAGATCCTTTCCTTTCTTATATAAAAATGGGTCATCTCAAAAATAAGTTTTAGCATCAGATAAAAATATCCTCCTTTCCTGGTATGTCAAACCATATAGTATAATATTACTGACAATAAAGTTTACAATGTCGGCATACCATGGAATTCGCCACTCATTAATAGTGAAAAGTTTTTCATCAAGAAAATGTTCATTAATTTCTTCAGTATCACTAATAGATTTTTCAGTTTCAAGCCTGGGTAGATGATCAGCAAATTGATTATCAACACCCTTCCTATCTACTATCTCAAAATCAAACTCTTGTAGAAGAAGAATCCATCTAATCAATCTCAGTTTTGCATCTTTCTTCATCATTAAATATTTGATAGCATAATGATTAGTATGCACTACACATTTAGTTCCAATAAAATATGATCTAAATTTATCAAAAGCAAATACTATAGCTAATAACTCTTTCTCAGAAGTGGTATAGTTAATTTGAGCTTCATTAAGAGTTTTACTAGTATAGTAAATTACTTTGAAAATTTTATCATATTTCTGACCCAAAATAGTACCGATAGCATAATCACTAACATCACAGATTAATTCAAAAGGTTTTTCCCAATTTGGTGAAACAATAAAGGTGTTGTGATTAATTTTTATTTTAATGTTTCAAAAGATTTTAGGCATTCATCATCAAAATAAAAACATACATCTTTTTCCAATAAAAGGAATAAGAGTTTTGAAATTTTTGAAAAGACTTTAATGTAACGCCTATAAAATCCATCATGTCCCAGAAAACTTCTAATTCCTTTTACATTCATTGGATAAGGTAAATTAGAGATAACTTGAATTTTTGCAGGATCTACCTCCAAACCTTTTTCTGGTATTCTATGTCATAATACAATTCCTCCTGCTACCATAAATTGGTCTTTTTCCCAATTAAGGACCAAATTAGTTTCTTCATAGCTTTTTAGAACTTTAGATAAATGTTCTAAACATGATTCAAATGAACTTCCAAACAGTGAAATGACATCCATAAAAAAATTCAATCCCTTTTTCAATTAAATCACAGAAAATAACCATCATTCATCTCCGGAATGTAGCAGAGGCATTACATAAACCAAAAGGTATTCTTCTAAAAGCAAACACACCATAAGGACTAGTAAACGTTATTTTCTCATGATGCTCAGGAGCAATTTGAATTTGGTGGTACCCAGTATATCCATCCAGAAAATAAAAATATTTATGCCTAACCAGTCTATCCAACATCTGATCTAGAAATAGGAGTGGAAAATGATCTTTCCTTGTAGCAAGATTTAATTTTCTATGATCAGTGCATATTTGCCACCCTGTAACTTGTATTGTTTGTTTGAAGTTTTAAAGAAGTACAAGAAAGCCTTTGGATGGACAATAACTGATATTAAAGGAATCAGTCCTTCAATTTGTATGCATAGAATCCTTATGGATGATAATTGTAAACCTAAGGCTGAACCTTAAAGTAGATTAAATCCTATTATGAAAGATGTCAAGAAAGAAATTTTAAAGTGGTTGGATGCTATTAGACTTAGAATTTTTCCTTTCTCACTAAGGGATAAAGCTAAGATATGGTTAAATTCTTTAGCATCTAGATCTATCAGAACTTGATTTTTTTCCCCAGTGATATAAAAGTTATAAGAATTAAATATCTTTTCCTTCTTCAATAAATCAATAATAATTATAGATATTTATGTTGTGGAAGTATTTAAACGTATTGTGCCAAATAGGAGCAATTATATTCTTTACCCTTACTTGGTTCTATAAAGAAAATTGGTTAATTTGAAATATTGAAATTTTGTAGATGTGTTAGGTAGGGAAGATACCAGCTCTCTCTCTAGAGTTCCCTCTATTCCCTCCACCTGGGGGCTAACATCTCTTAACAAAATTTAAAATAACAAAACAAATTAGGGGACTTTAGCCTGACACTCTAAAGTCCTCTAATTTTACTCCCCATTAAAACATATCTCCCTATATATTTGCATTCAATCATATGGACTATAATTCTCACCCATATATTACATGTGATTCTTTCCAATTGTTGTTTAAGACAATACCACATTGGATCTTACATAATATCACAACAAGTTTTAATATTTTAATTGGCCAAATCAAGAAGTGAATTAAGTTTAAGGAATTGAATCATCACGATTTATTCCAGCATTAAACACTTATACTTTCCACAACATTACTTCCATAATTTAATGACTTCATCATCTAAGAAAGAAAAAGATAAAGTAAATTACTCAGATTTCATGAAGAAAACACAAATAAAACTTGATATGAAAGCATAAACCATAATGAAAACACAATAATCTTACTTAAAAACAAAGTGTAAAAACAAAGATAAATACTTATCTGAAAGTCCTCTCCACAACACTCTGTAAGTTCCTTTGGAATTTTGCTTTCCACAATACAACTCTACAGAGGTTGGCGCCCAACTCTGATGACTCTAATAAAGACTTTAAACTTCAATAAAAACTAGATATAAGGATAAAAGGAAATTGGTGAGAAGAAGGCTTCACACGAACCCTTTTTACTTTCTTACTCTCTCCTCTCTACTAACAACTATATAAAAGTAGAACACTAAAACTACCACTCACTTCAACACCTACTCACTAATAATAATAACCAACACAACGCCCTTGCAAATTATAACTTCATTTTTATAATTTTCCAAAAGTTTCCTTGGTGTCTCTTCAAATCATGTCCAGATTTAATGTATCCACCAAAGGATGCATCGCTTCAATCATATTTGCCGCCCAAAGGAAGTTAAGGAAGTCACTACCAAAAGTTACTACAAACACCCCTTGAAAATGGCGCCAAATCTGATTCAAATTCAATTTTTAATTGTGGTGCTTAAGCGCCAGTACTTTGGCGCTTAGGCGTTAGAGTCCAAATTTCTCAAACATCATAATTTTGCTCCAAATTTGATCCTTTTTTCACTCCTTTCATCATAATTAATCATTTTCATCATATCTACAAGAAAAACACAAAATACCTTCCATTAAAGTGCAATATCATCAAAAATTGGTATAAAACTGTGCATTAAAGTAATATATATTTTAGGTGTATCACTTAGTCATTAAGACTAGACAAAAGGAGGATCGTGTGTACGTTTTGAGAATCATCCTCAAACAATTGCGACAATTTAATCTAAAGATGAATCCTTTAAAATGCACATTTGTTGTTACCTCATATAATTTATTAGGATTTGTTGTTTTTCATAATGGGATCAAAATTGGCCCTCTTAAGATTGAAACATTTTTAAATAGGCCTCCTCTAGAGAATTTGATCAAACTATGAATTTTCCATGGAAAGTTGGCATATAGATGACACTTCATATCTAATATGTGAGGAGGTGTCAACCACTCACCACCTTAACTAGAAAGGATGTCATACTCATGTGGGAATGTCGCCGCTGGACTTGTCGCTGCCATCATCACCAATTCCCTATCGTTATTATCATTGTCGAGTAGTCGTCACTCTATTTATCATTACAACACCCTAGTCTCGAAATAACTTTTTCTTTTAGATCATATGAATGACTTAAAGAAATTAAGAAATTTACAAGAGAGAAAAAGGGCAAATGAGATTAGAAAATAGAGAAAAGAAAAGTGTAGAGGAATTCATTATAAAAAGAATTGTGGAGAGAACCGGAGAGAACTATGATGTGTTTGACTCCCGAGATACTCATAGAAGGACATTCAAATGAATATCCCGTAACCAGAGATCTAGATATGATACCTATTGTGAGTTCTTTATTTTCCAAAAGAAACAAGCTCCCATAATTAATTAAATATTAAATGATTAGGATCATTTAATAAAAATCTTGATTAACTTTAAGCATATATTATTAAAGAAATTTTAGTGTCAAGATCATGGTAATAAAGGTAAATATTCAATCCTAAGGGCAATTTGCTTTTAAGTGTCATATACTACCCTAAAGGTTTGGTTTATTTTGTTTTGTCATTGTTGTTTAGTTGTTTTCGTTTGGATTTACTAGGTCACTTTCTTGGTTTGAGATTCACCATCCAAGCTTCAAAATGTTTTTGCCATTAAAAGAATTAGAAAATCCTAATAACATGTAAAGTAAATCTAAAACAAAATTTGCCTCGTTCCTTTAGTAACCCAATAAAATAAAGTTAGCATGAAAATTTATATTAATTTTTAATTTAATTGGTTGTATTTTAATTTTTTAGACAACTCGGTCAAGATTTATATGGCTCTGTTATAACCCAGTCATCGGGGTATTCAAAT
This sequence comes from Papilionanthe hookeriana x Papilionanthe teres, assembly GCA_022702705.1. Taxonomy (NCBI): domain Eukaryota; kingdom Viridiplantae; phylum Streptophyta; class Magnoliopsida; order Asparagales; family Orchidaceae; genus Papilionanthe; species Papilionanthe hookeriana x Papilionanthe teres. The sequence goes on from CM040424.1 coordinate 155,696,744, forward strand.
CTAGTAAGTCCGAAAGGTGTCTAAACTAGGACCGGAAGATTCTTTTTAGCAACCACATATTGCATTGTCTAAGAGATCTTTGTAGATCTAAACACTAGGGCTCAGGTTTCGTTCAAGGTTCTTCATTCATTAGGGTTTCATTGATGTTTTAGTGTCCTTTTCCGATTTTAGGGGTTGGAATATTATAGGTTATTTACGATTTGTGAACCATCTAAGTTATGTCATTTATTTTTTTATTTTTATTTTGTTTGGGATGAACTGATCAGGATACCATGATTCCATCATCTCAGGTCATTAAGTTTGTGGTTTGATTAGTCACGAGTGATTGAAAGATATTTTGTTACATACCAGGATTACCTCCTCAAAAATATCTTCTCAAACTAAGTTGCATTATTAAAGTTCAAGCCTAATTTTTAATATTTTTTAAAGTGAATTTTAAGTTGTTTGTATTTCAGGGTAATTTTATATTTTCTTAGTTTAGAGTTGTATGTCAGTCGACTTGTTTGTTCAATTTAGATGTGAGTTGATGTTGACCTCATTTTTTATTAGGTCTTCTCTTCTCTCTTTAGTACTTAGGATCTAGCCTTAGGCTTTTCCTTTGACTATCTTAGAGGACTAGAAGTGGAACCCACCCTTTAGAAGTTTAAACACCTCTTGACTCCCTGCAAACCCCACAAGCTTGATTTTAGACCCCTAATCACCTAGAGGGTTGAAATCAAATGTGAAGTTTTAAAGGGTGAGTTCCCTATAGGACTCTTTGGCCTTAAGACTACCCTGGGTGTTTAAGTCAATTAGGGTTACTACAAGTGAGTTAACTCAAAAACCATTTTTCCTAGGGTTCTCTAGTCATAAGAAACATCACCAAATTTTCCTAGAATTTATTTCACAACATGCAAATTATTAGAATTAAAATACTCAGAATAGTGACCTAAAATTGAAAAATCAATAACACTTCATAGGGGTGGCCTCTGACTTTGGAAAATTCAGGGAATGTTCCCAAATTCAGAGGCTTCAAAAGCCCTATGGTCTCATGCCATGGTGAATTGTATAAATGCATGGAGAATTGAAAATGTACAGAGAGTAAATAAATTAATAAAAATCAAATACTCAATGAAATTAAATGATTTCTTCTCCACATTATTCTCCTCTATTCACTGAGCAAGAGGGTCTTTTTGTTTTATTTTTCTGATTTTCCTACAAAAAGTTATGCATTTTTGAAGTTTCAGGAATTAAATAAATCAAAAAATACCCTAATTTCCTACTTATCCACGCGGCGCCAGCTCAACCTAGGCATCTCTGAAACGCCGCGTGTCGTTTTCTGATTCGGCGCCGCCATCCGACTCAGCGCTCCAGGGCCCCGCGTTTCACGTACCATCGTGCTGTCCGGCTCAATCTAGACCGTCCGCTCATTACACGCTAAATCTGACGGCTCCCAGTCATCGTCTACGACTGGTGTGAACCCGTGATCGTCAACCTTCTAACCCTAATTTCTCACTCGATTCTCAACGGATTTTCGTGTTCTTATGCTCTATGGATTTGTCTTGAGGAGACGAACACATCCATACGGTAAACATGTATTGAAATTGACTCAAATTAAATAGAGAATCTCTGTAAGCTCGAAAAGAAGAGTGAGTCCATACCTTTGCTCAGAGAAGTGAAGCTTCGATCTGAGAGTTGTGTCACCTTCGATTGGGTCCAAGTAAGCTCCAGATGAAGTCCCTTGGCCTGGTGAATTGTCCAGGTATGATTTCGACCACAGTCGATTACAAAGCTTGGAGTCTGGAACAGATGGGTGGCCTGGAGAAGGGGCTTTTGCTGGTAAACTTCTTCTCTTGGTTTGGTGAACGTGTAGGACCAATCAATTTGGGGATTGGCTCACTGTGGAGAAGTGTCCTGGTTTTGGGCTTGGATTTCAACTCTGAAATTGAGCTCGCGAGAGGAAATGGCGAGGGGATTTCGGTGGGGAACAAGTTACGTATGTGTGGGGAGTAGTACGGAATGATTTTGGCAGAGTTTTCTTAAGGTTGGTTCAGCACCTCTTCCATGGCCGAGAGGTGTGGAGTTTAAATAGGAGAGGCTGGAGGGCCTCCCAGGGGGAGTTAGGGCTTGGGATCAGCTGCTTAGGTCAAGGGAAGAACAGCCATGGCAGCCCTCTGGACTTGGGGCGGCTCGACGAACGGAGAATTTCAATGTTGGCTTACATGTGAGCTCTCGGGTGTGGTTTTTTCTGGCGATACAGGCGGCTGGCCAGCAGGCATGGGTCACCCTCAGGTCCAGGTGGGTCAAGACTGGAGGTTTGTGCAGTCAATTGGCCATGGACATGGGTAAAGGGCTTGGATTAAAATGTTATGGGGGGTGAGGCTCATTTTGGGTTGATTTTGGTCAACTCATGTAATTGGGCTTGGTGCACCCACCAAGGGACTGATTTGGGCTGAGGGAGGTCAGATGAGTCGGCTAGGAAAGGGTAGTGAAGTCACCATCCATGAATATTTAGATTAATCATTGATTAAGGTGAAGCATTAAAAGGGTTAAAACCTTTTCAAGGGGGTTTAAAAAGAGGCTCCTCCTTTTGCAATTAATGGTATGATGATGTGTAAAGTGAATCCTATGGCTTCATGTGGCTTGTTCATTGCTTCAAGGCTCACCTATGGCTTGAGACAAAGCTTGGTCATTTACATGAAAGAAGGTTTTGAATTTTTGGGACTTATGGGTGATTTTGGCATGAGGCCTAATTTAGGATTATTTGATGATTTATTTAGGACTTAAGGGATGATATCAATTAATGGGGTGATGAAGTGAATGTCATATGGGCTTTAGAATGAAGTTCGGGCCTTTTAAATTTAGTGAAGATGGGCTTTTAAAATGGTTTAGGGAAGTGGGCTTTTGGATTTTAAAATGGACTTTAGGATGAAAGTTTGGTAAAGGCTTGGGCCAAATAAATGTTGGGTTTGGTTTAGGGATGTTTCATGAGTGATTTGGAATAAATTTGAGGTGGTTTGGAATTGAATTGGTTTGGATTTGGGCCTCTTTGGTAAATGGGCCAATGTAGGTCAAATTGGGCGAACTTGGGCCAATGTTGGGCTAGGGTTGAAACTGATGTAAAATTAATGTTGGGAAATGTTTATGGGAGTGTTTCAAAGAGGTTTTGGCTTTGTTTGGGTTTTGATTTTGGGGTTTGGGCTTATTTGGGTTAGGTTTGGGTTTAGGTCAAAATTGGGCCTTTTAGCTTTGGGTTGAATTTGAGTGGGGTTTGGGTCTAAATTTTGGGTAAATCATGTTAGTTTTTTTGTTTGTAGGGATGTTAAGGAAGGTTTAGAAAAGGTTTGGGGTTAATTGGAGTTGAATTGGGTTAGTTTGGGCTAAGTTTGGGTCATGGGTCCAAATTGGGCTTTAAGGTCAAAAGTGAAATTGAATTCAAATGCCAATCAAATTGGGCTTGGATTTGGTCTAGATTGGTGTTGGGAATGTTGAATTGAAGTTTAAAATTGAATTGGATCAGAATTTGAGTCAATTGGGTAGGTTTGGTTTGACATTGGGTTTATTTTGGGTTAAAAATGGGTTAAATTGGGGATTTTGACAAAAGTGGAGTAAATTGACAAAATTAGCCCATGGTTTAGTTGAACAAAATGAAATTAGGAATATTTGGGAGTTTTTAGAATTTTTGGGGAATTTCTGAATTTTTGAATTTTTGGGTCAAGAGGGGCATTTTGGGTATTTGGAGGGTACTGGGAGGTATTTTTGGAATTTTTGTTATTTTTGGCTATGAATGATCAATTTGAGTAATGTGGGAATGTTTGGGATTGGTCTTGAGGAATTTTGGGTGATTTGGAGATTTTTTTTTTGAAAAATTTGGGTAATTTCAAGGGTTTTGGGTAGGCTAGACGGGTGTAGGGTCCCCGGGGTCAAAAATTGAAAATTTGGAAAATTGAAGATTGGGTAAATGTAAGTGGAATGGAACCATTTTGGGTTGAGCCATGAAGCCATATCAAGCCCACATGAGCCATGAAGGGACTCATTTGAGGCATTCACTATCTTTGTTCTTAACCCTCTTAGCCAAGGGCTTAAGGGTTAAGGACCATCCATGTGAATCACCTCCATGAGTCAAGAGGTCAAGTTGGGTATGGGTGTGGTTTTAGGAGGTGTGTGAAAGTATAGTGTATGAGTGTAGTGTGTGTGTAAGTCAGCCCTTCACCAGACCAGGCCACCCAGGGCGATCCTAAGGCCGAAAGAGTCCTATAGGAACTCATCCTTTAAACTTCCACATTTGATTTCAACCCTCCAGGTGATTAGGGGTTTACAATCGAGTTTGTGGAGTTTGCAGGGAGTTCAGAAGTGGTTTGAATTTCTAAGTGGTGGGTTCCAATTCTAATCTTCTAGGATAGTCAAAGGAAAAGCCTAAGGCTAGATCCTAAGTACTAAAAAAAAGAAGAGAATACCTCATCAAAAATGAGGTCAACAAATGGACCCCAATAGGTGTGGTGTGCTAACCAAGCACACCGCGCGTATTGGCGTTGACCGAAAAGAGCAACAAAACCAACACAGATGTCCAAGTGACAAACTTAGGATGAAATTAAAGAATTTCTGCTGGGGAGTGTCAAGTATATCTCTGAGACTGGAGATTCTTGAACTCTTGCTGGGGAAAGGAAAAGGAGGTGAATCTCAAATCACATGATCTGGGGGAATGTCGATTTAGATTTCATTTTGTTTCAGTTTAAGTTTTGATTTGTGAGCTCAGATTTAAGTTTGAGTTTCAATTTAGATTGAAGTTTGTCAAAATTAATTTGAAGGGATTTGAACTTGAAATGAAAGTTGGAATTTTATGGTTTTAGATGTAACATCTTCAACCTCAAAAGAAAATTGAATTGATTGGATTGAATCATTACAATGAGGAGAGATCTCAGAGCAATGCGGTATTGGATGTAAGATCCTTAACCTCAAGAGTTTGATTTTGTTGTATTTCATTGCAGTAGGGAAAGAATCCCAAAGCAATGCAGTCTCGGATGTAAAATCCTCATCCCCAAAAGTTTGACTTTAATGTATTTCATTGCAATAGGGAAAAAAAATCCTAAAGCAATGCAGTCTCGGATGTAAAATCCTCAACCCCAAAAGTTTGATTTTGATGTATTTCATTGCGATAGGGAAAGAATCCTAAAGCAATGCAGTCTCGGATGTAAAATCCTCAACCCCAAAAGTTTGAGTTTGATGTATTTTATTGCGATAGGGAAAGAATCCTAAAGCAATGCAGTCTCGAATGTAAAATCCTCAACCACAATAAATTGAGTTTTCATGTATTTCATTGCGATAGGGAAAGAATCCTAAAGCAATGCAGTCTCGGATGTAAAATCCTCGACCCCAAAAGTTTTAGTTCGATGTATTTCATTGTGATAGGGAAAGAATCCTAAAGCAATGCAGTCTCGGATGTAAAATCCTCAACCCCAAGAATTTGAGTTTTGATGTATTTCATTGCGATAGGGAAAGAATACTAAAGCAATGCAGTCTCGGATGTAAAATCCTCAACCCCAAGAATTTGAGTTTTGATGTATTTCATTGCGATAGGGAAAGAATCCTAAAGCAATGCAGTCTTGGATGTAAAATCCTCAACCCCAAGAATTTGATTTTTGATGTATTTCATTGCGATAGGGAGAGAATCCTAAAGCAATGCAGTCTCAGATGTAAAATCCTCGACCCCAAAGTTTGAGTTCGATGTATTTCATTGTGATAGGGAAAGAATCCTAAAGCAATGCAGTCTCGGATGTAAAATTCTCAACCCCAAGAATTTGAGTTTTGATGTATTTCATTGCGATAGGGAAAGAATCCTAAAGCATTGCAGTCTCGGATGTAAAATCCTCAACCCCAAGAATTTTAGTTTTGATGTATTTCATTGCGATAGGGAAAGAATCTTAAAGCAATGCAGTCTCGGATGTAAAATCCTCGACCCCAAAAGTTTGAGTTCGATGTATTTCATTGCGATGAGGAAAGAATTCTAAAGCATTGCAGTCTCGGATGTAAAATCCTCAACCCCAAGAATTTGAGTTTTGATGTATTTCATTGCGATAGGGAAAGAATCCTAAAGCAATGCAGTCTCGGATGTAAAATCCTCAACCCCAAGAATTTGAGTTTTGATGTATTTCATTGCGATAGGGAAGGAATCCTAAAGCAATGCAGTCTCGGATGTAAAATCCTCAACCCCAAAAATATGATTTTTGATGTATTTCATTGCGATAAGGAGAGAATCCTAAAGCAATGCAGTCTCGGATGTAAAATCCTCAATCCCAAGAATTTGATTTTTGATGTATTTGATTTTTCAAAGATTTGTAATGTTGATTTGTAAAGTGTGGAATTTTGGTGTTTCGAGAATTTCATGAAAGTTGTAAAAGATTTTTGTGGAAAGAAACAGATTAGGAGGGAATATGTAGATGTTACATATCCCACTCAAAAGAGTTGATCGAAAGTTGCTGGTTTGGATTGGATACAATTCCTCTCCATCATATTCGAATCGAAAACCTTATGTCTCCGTGTCAATGGAATCGACCGCTTCCATCCCAGATAAGGGAGAGAGTAGAACAGATTGGATTTCAGATTTGGAAGGTTGAGTTTGAATTTGATTGAGATTTGATTTGAAATCTGGAAGATTGAATTTGAATTTGATTGAGATTTGATTTGAGATCTAGAAGATTGAATTTGAATTTGATTGAGATTTGATTTGAAATCTGGAAGATTGAATTTGAATTTGATTGAGATTCGTGCTCGTTTTGTTTGTCTTTTAACAATTCAAATTTGCCTTATCGTTCATTTAATGTTTCATGTGAATTTGGTGTTCATCGTTTTTTTTAGATTTTTAAGGAAAGTTTTCTTTTATTCTTTTTGTTTATTTTCTGTTTCAAAATTTTAAGATATGAAATCAAACTGATCTCACATCCCAAATAGTTTATATAAACGAGTACCGCACCACAAACCGTGTATCTATGCCTAAGGATAGACACACTGCTTGATGGTGGGGCTCGATTAAATAAACTAAAAGATTTGTGACATCCGTTTGGTCTGCGAACCTATTTTATAAGCCGACAAGTTCCCCTGCTTAATATAAAGGAATTAAGCAGGGTTTATAATACCTGGGTTCTTAAAGTTCCCTATAAGGGCAAGCCCCTATAGTTAATTACATCTTAAACGATGGGAATCATCTAAGAAAACTCTCGATAATGATCAGTGGTTTTGCTCTCAAGAATTTCAAAGTTTAAGGTTTTTAAAGGATTGAATTTTGGAAGTTCAATAGGGAATGGATCAAATTTGGAACAATTTATTTCAGGAGTCCAAAAGGAAGAGAAATAGGAGAAGCTGAGGATCCAAGAAGAATCTTCGCAACTTCCCAAACTATCATATTGTTTGGCTTCGATATTAAGAAAATCATAATATTATCTGATATTTCAATCTTGCCAATTTTAATTAATTTGGACTTATATTTGTATGATAAAATCATACAAATAGCCTGGAAGATGTGAGGGTTTATGTCGTATCGGACGACTACCTCGGAATCCTAAAACCAGTTAGGGCTTAATTTGCAATGCAAATGCCTAACAAAAGGTTGAGGATTTATGTTTCACTAGGCAAACTACCTCGAAGTCCTATGGCTTAGTTATTTAATTCTTGAGAAAGTTTTGCTGAAGCAGATTCAGGTTTTACTGATGACGATGGTCGTGCTGCCCACCATGTTCCGAGCTCCTTGTTGTTGCAGAGGTTTAGTTTTAGAAGTCATAAATCAGGAGATGAGAAAATTGTTTTGGTTTAGAGAAATTCTTAATTTCCAAGTGTTTTTTATTTTTTAATTAAAACAAATCTTAAAGTTGAATATAACAACACCGGTTAAGATCCCACGGTTCCATCCTTCCGGCATCGTTATTTTAATCGGATTCACTTAGTCCAGATGAATTTGCTAAACTCAACTAAATGAGTTCCACACTTTCATTTAGACCGTGGGAAATCCAGGTTAGCAACACGTAGGTTACATCATCCGAGGTATTCCCGATCATCCAACAAGACGTTTTAATTTAGTTGTAATTGTAGTTTTGTGTTATGTTTGTGATTAAATTTTGAGTTGTTTTATATTTTGAAATGTTGTGGCGGTGAATTTTATCTTGCAATGACTTTTAATTTAGTTTTGGTTTCAGTTTTAGGGACTATCCTAAAGGTATGGGTTTCCATGCAATAGTTGTTTATCATGCAAGAAAAGTAAGTGCGATGCGATTAAGTAAATTGCAATAAAGTAAATTGCAACAAAATAAAAGCATACCTGGAGGGTCTTCCTGTCATCCCAAGCTGCACTCAAACACAATTTAGAATATTTAAGCATTTAGAACAAGTTCCTAGGTAAAACTAAGGGAAGGGTTATGGTTTTCTACCAAGTTCCTAATCCTGTAGCTAGTCATCTCCTATGACGTTTAGGTTCTTATGTTTTGGTTTAAGGACGATTTTCTTCATCAAAGAACAATTAAGTTCAATTGTTCTTATAAACATCCTATCATATCGAGGAAGTGCTTAAGATGAATCTTAAACATCTTTTCAATATTTCTAGGATTATTTTAAGTCCAAGAGAATTTAATTATACAAATGAATTAATCATCCAGGAGTTCAAGTTTTGTTGTTACCTTACTCAGTGAACTAGGACATTTGAATATCCTATGAGAGAAATAACATTTCACTTAACGTTCTATTTAGGAGTTATGACAACAAAAGCTTTCGAGGGCAAATTGATGTTCAAATGGTTTGTGATTTAATTTAATTTCAGTTAACGGGTTTAAATTTGGAATAGTGTTCAAGTTGCTTTATATTTATTTTTGAATTTCGTTATGTCTTAGGTGATGTTATTTTTAATTCAATTTAATTTAACTTTAATTTAATTTAATTTGGTTTAGTTTTAATTTTAATTTAATTTAATTTGATTTTAATTTTAACTTGATTTTATTATTTAATTTAATTAAATTCAATTTAATTTGATTTTATATGATTTAATTTAATTTAATTTAATTTGATTTAATTTAATTAAATTTGATTTAATTTAATTTAATTTAATTTAGTTTAATTTACTTTAATTTAATTTAATTTTTAATTTTAATTTAATATTTTATAATTTTATTATTTTTTAAAGATGATTTAATTTTAATTATTAAAGTATTAATTTAATTGAAATTTTAAAAGGATTTAATTTAAATAATTTAACTTTAATTTAATTTAATGATTAAGTCTTTTAGCATTTTAAATCTTAAATTTGGATTATCATTTTAATTAGGAATTAAATATTATTGAGATGATTAATTTAGGGATTCTTAAATTAAAGAACAAATCTCTTCCTAATAATATCCCTATTTTAATAATTCCAATTTTATTACTCTTCCAAATTTAATCAATTCTTTAATTAAGGTTTATTTCAATTATTTTTAAATTGTTTAGTAGTTTTCTACCCTTATTATTCAAATTTCAATCATCCAAATCAGATTAGGATCAAATACTTTACTCTTTAATTTTATTAAGCCTAAAGTTTTAATTAAAGGTTAAAATTTTAATTACCATTTTGCCCTTCAAGCTTAATAATTTCATAACTCACTAAATTGAGCTTAAATGAACTTGAAATTTTTATGTGACTTCACTCATATGTCAATAAAGACATGAGAGGAGAAAATGTGATTTTTCTATATTTAATTTATTTATGTAATTATTTTTGGTGGAAAATAGGGATTTCCAAGGAAAATTTAATAATATGACCAAGGGAAAGTTTCTGTCCTTAAGAAAATTATGGGACATTCTTAATGACCAGAGGATCACTTAGACCAACTTTGGTGATTTTTTGAATTATATTCTTTTTATTATAATTATTTTGAGTTTTGAAATATTAATTATTTTAAAAATAAAATAAAGATTGAAAAATGAATTTTATATTTTTCAAAAATCTCTCTGATATCAAGGAAATCAGAGAACCAATTTTTATAATTTTCTGATTTTTCTTTGATTTATTAGAATTATTTTAGTGGAAATGCTAAAAATATACATTTTTTTTAATTTTAAAATTACCTTAAGGCTTTAAAATTTAATATCTCATTATAGAGACTTAAGAAAAATATGGGATTTGTTCCCAAGTGATTAAAATTCAAAATGTGACATTTTGGTGAATTTTATTATTTTTGTGATTTTTATTATTTTTTAATTATTAAAAATATTAAAATAATGCAAAAAATCAACTTTTTTAGAAAATTGCAATTTTATTTTTCTTAAATTTCCCTGATATCAAATAGGCTCCAAAACTAATTTAGTGAATTTTTGAAATGTCTTTTGAAAGTTATGAATTTTTAAAGTTTAAATTGGCTAAATGGCTTAATCAACCCATTTAGTAGGGCTAACCAAGTCCAATTGACTTCAAATTTTTATGGTGGGTTCCTTTGATCCTAAAGGTCAGTAGAGAATTGATTTCAAGTCAATTTGATGTATGATTAGCTCTAATTAATTAAGGACCTATTTTGGGTGTTTAAGCCAATTAGGGTTATTCAAAGTGGATTAATTCAAAACCTATTTTTCCTAGGTTCCGCTGGTCATAATAAACATCACCAAATTTTCCTAGAATTTATTTCACAATATGCTAATTATTGGAATTAAAATACTCAAACTAGCAACCTAGAGTTGAAAAATCAATAACTCTTCATAGGGATGGCCTCTGACTTTGGAAAATTCAGGGATTGTTCCCAAATTCAAAGGCTTCAAAAGCCCTATGGTCTCATGTCATGGTGAATTGTATACATGCATGGAGAATTGAAAATGTGCAGAGAGTAAATAAATTATTAAAAATAAAATACTTGATAAAATTAAATGATTTCTTTTTCACATTATTCTCCACTGTTCACTGAGCAAGAGGGTATTTTTATTTTATTTTTACGATTTTTCTACACAAAGTTATGCATATTTCAAGTTTAGGGAATTAAATAAATAGAAAAACAACCTATTTTTGTACTTATCCACGCGGCGCTGACTCAACCTCGGCGTCTCCGAAAGGCCACGCGGTGTGTTCTGATTCGGCGCCTCCATCAGACTCAGCGCTCCAGGGGCCCACCGTATCATTCCGTCTCCTCATCCGGCGCGATCCTGGCCGTCCGTCCGTGCGTGTATTAACTGAACGACATCCGTTCATCGTCCCCAAGCCTCCTAGCCCGAGAACCGTCCACACTAAATCCTTAATATCTCACTCAATACTTAACGGATTTTCGTGTTCTTGTTCTCTATGGATTCGTCTTGAAGAGACGAATACATCTATACGGTGATCATGCATTGAAATTAAGGCATTTGAAATGGAGAATCTCCAGAAGCTCGAGATAAAGAGTTAGCTCATACCTTTGCTCAGAGAAGTGTGGCTTCAATCAGAGGGGTGTATCACCTTCGATTGCGTCCCAGCAAGCTCCATAGTCTGGTGAATTGTCTAGGTAGGATTTCGACCACAACCGATTACAAAGCTTGGAGTCTAGAACAGATGGGTGGCCTGGAGAGGGGGCTTTTGCTGGTGGACTTCTTCCCTTGGTCTAGGGAAGGTGTAGGATCAATCAATTTAGGGATTGGTCCACTGTGAAGAAGTGTCCTTGTTTTGTGCTGAAGTTTGAACTCAAAATTGAGCGCAGCTAGAGGGAATTGGGGCTGGAATCCAGTGGGAATCAAGTGCTCTATGTGTAGAGAGTGGTACGGAATGATTTTGGCGAGTTTCCTTAAGGTTGGTTCAGCACCTCTCCCATGGCCGAGAGAGGTGGGGTTTAAATAGAGCTGGCTGGAGGCTCTCCCAGGGGGAGTTAGGGCTTGGTATGGGGGAGAGGCCACTTTGGCTTGATTTGGGTCAACACATCCTTTTGGGCTAGGTGCACCACCCAAGGCCTGGTTTTGGGCTGAAAAGAGTCACTTGGGTCAGCTGCCATGGAGTGGTGAAGTCTCCATCCATGGTGAGGTGGCTAAGCATGGTTTAGTGTGTGACATGCTTATGGTTAAAAGGCTTAATGAAGGATTAGGAAAGGGTGCCCTCCTTTTGCCATTAATGGCTTGGTCACATGTCAAACCTTCCATGGCTTCATGTGGCTTGTCCATGGCTTGCATGTGGCTTCATTTGGCTCATCATTGACTTAGGAAAAGTGGATCCATTTATATGAAAAAGGAATTTGGAGATTTTGGCAATTTGGGGAAAAATTAGATGGTGCTTGATTTAGGTTGATTTGATGATTGATTTGGGACTTAGGAATTGATCCCAATTAAAGGGATGATGAGAAGGAATTGTCATGTGGGCTTTGGGCTTTTGGATTTCTCTTTGGATGGGCTTTCAAGATGGTTTAGAGAGTGGGCTTTTAGATTTCAAAAAAAATTTTAGGATGAAAATTTTGCAAAGGATTGGATCCAATAAGTGTTGAATTTAATTTAGGAATGTTTCATGAATGATTTGGAATAAATTTGAAGTGGTTTGGGCTTGAATTGGGTTGGATTTGAACCTCTTTGGTAAATGAGCCAATGTAGGTCAAATTGGCTAACTTGGGCCAATGTTGGGCTAGGGTTGAAATTGATGTAAAATAAATATTGGGAAATGTTTATGGGAGTGTTTCAAAGAGGTTTTGACTTTGGTTGGGTTTTTATTTTGGGGTTTGGGCTTATTTGGGTTAGGTTTGGGTTTAGGTAAAAATTAGGCTTTTTGGCTTTGGGTTGAATTTGAGTGGGGTTTGGGTCTAAATTTTGCTTAAATCATGTTAGTGTTTTGTTTATGGGGATTTTAAGGAAGGTTTAGAAAAGGTTTGGGGTTAATTGGAGTTAAATTGGGTTAGTTTGGGCAAAGTTTGGGTCATGGGTCCAAATTGGGCTTTAAGGTCCAAAATGAAATTGGGTTCAAATATCAATAAAATTTGACTTGGATTTGGTCTAGATTGGTGTTGGGAATGATAAATGGAAGTTTAGAATTGAATTGGACCAGAATTTGGGTCAATTGGGTAGGTTTGGCTTGACATTGGGTTCACTTAGGGTTAAAATGGGTCAAATTGGGGGTTTTGACAAAAGTGGGGTAAATTGACAAAATTGACCCATGGTGTAGTTGAACAAAATGAAATTTGTAATATTTGGGATTTTCTGGAATTTTTTGAAAATTTTCTAAATTTTTGGATTTTTGGGTCAAGAGGGGTATTTTGGGTATTTGGAGGGTATTGGGAGGTATTTTTGGAATTTTTGGTATTTTTAGCTATGGATGATCAACTTGATTGGTGAGGAAATGTTCAAGGTTTATTTTGGGGAATTTTGGGTGATTTGGAAATTTTGAAAAATTTGGGTAATTTCAAGGGCTTTGGGTAGGCTAGGCGGGTGTAGGGTCCTGGCGGTCAAAAATTGAAAATTTGCAAAAATGAAGATTGAGAAATTGTAAGTGGAATGAAACCATTTTGGTTGAGCCATGAAGCCATATCAAGCCCACATGAGCCATGAAGGGACTCATTTGAGGCATCCACTATGTTGTTCCTAACCCTCTTAGCCAAGGGCTTAGGGGTTAAGGACCATCCATGTGAATCACCTTCATGAGTCAGGAGGTCAAGTTAGGTATGGGTGTGTTTTTAGGATGTGTGTGAAAGTGTAGTGTATAGGTGTAGTATGTGTGTAAGTCAGCCCTTCACCAGACCAGGCCACCTGGGGCAGTCCTAAGGCCAAAGAGTCCTATAGGAACTCATCCTTTAAACTTCCACATTTAATTTCGACCCTCTAGGTGATTAGGGGTCTACGGTCGAGTTTGTGGAGTTTGCGGGGAGTTAAGAAGTGGTTTGAATTTCTAGGTGGTGGGTCCCAATTCTAATCCTCTAAGACAGGTCGAAGGAAAAGCCTGAGGCTAGATCCTAAGTACTAAAGAGAGAAAGAAGACCTCATTAAAAATGAGGTCGACAAATGGACCCCCGATAGGTGTGGTGAGTGACGGAGCACACCGCGTGTATTGGTGTTGACCAAAGCGATCAACAAAACCAACACAAAAGTCCAAGTGACAAACTTAGGACGAGTAGAAGAGTTTCGCTGGGGAGTATCAAGTATATCTACGAGGCCGGAGATCCACCGAACCGTCGCGGGGAAAGGGAAAGGAGGTGAATCCCGAATCACATGATGGGGGGAATTTCAATTTAGATTTTATTTTGTTTCAGTTTAAGTTTTGATGTGTAAGTTTAGATTTTAGCTTGAGTTTTAATTTAAATTGAAGTTTTGTCAAAATTAATTTGAAGGGATTCGAACTTGAAATGAAAATTGGAATTTTGTGGTTTTAGATGTAACATCTTCAACCTCAAAAGAAAATTGAACTGATCGGATTGAATCATTGCAATGAGGAGAGATCTCAGAGCAATGCGGTATTGGATGTAGAATCCTTAACCTCAAGAGTTTGATTTTGATGTATTTCATTGCGATAGGGAAAGAATCCTAAAGTAATGCAGTCTCGGATGTAAAATCCTCAACCTCAAAAGTTTGATTTTGATGTATTTCATTGCGATAGAGAAAGAATCCTAAGGCAATGCAGTCTCGGATGTAAAATCCTCAACCCCAAGAATTTGAATTTTGATGTATTTCATTGCGATAGGGAAAGAATCCTAAAGCAATGCAGTCTCGGATGTAAAATCCTCAACCCCAAAAGTTTGATTTTGATGTATTTCATTGCGATAGGGAAAGAATCCTAAGGCAATGCAGTCTCGGATGTAAAATCCTCAACCCCAAGTATTTGAATTTTGATGTATTTCATTGCGATAGGGAAAGAATCCTAAAGCAATGCAGTCTCGGATGTAAAATCCTCAACCCCAAAAGTTTGATTTAGATGTATTTCATTGCGATAGGGAAAGAATCCTAAGGCAATGCAGTCTCAGATGTAAAATCCTCAACCCGAAGAATTTAAATTTTGATGTATTTCATTGCGATAGGGAAAGAATCCTAAAGCAATGCAGTCTCGGATGTAAAATCCTCAACCCCAAGAATTTGATTTTGATGTATTTCATTGCGATAGGGAAAGAATCCTAAAGCAATGCGAGTCTCGGATGTAAAATCCTCAACCCCAAGAATTTGATTTTGATGTATTTCATTGCGATAGGGAAAGAATCCTAAAACAATGCAGTCTCGGATGTAAAATCCTCAACCCCAAGAATTTGAATTTTGATGTATTTCATTGCGATAGGGAAAGAATCCTAAATCAATGCAGTCTCGGATGTAAAATCCTCAACCCCAAGAATTTGATTTTGATGTATTTCATTGCGATAGGGAAAGAATTCTAAAGCAATGCAGTCTCGGATGTAAAATCCTCAATCCCAAGAATTTGAATTTTGATGTATTTCATTGCGATAGGGAAAGAATCCTAAAGCAATGCAGTCTCGGATGTAAAATCCTCAACCCCAAGAATTTGATTTTGAAGTAATTGATTTTGTAAAGATTTGTAGTGTTGATTTGAAAAGTGTGGAATTTTGGTGTTTCGAGAATTTCATGAAAGTTGTAAAAGATTTTTTGTGGAAGGAAACAGATTAGGAGGGAATACGTAGATGCTACATATCCCACTCAGAAGAGTTGATCGAAAGTTGCTGGTTTGGATTGGATACAATTTCTCGACATCAGATCCGAATCGAAAACCTCGTGGCTCCGTGTCAATGGAATCGACCTCTTCCATCCCAGACAAGGGAGAGAATAGAACAGATTGGATTTCAGATTTGGAAGATTGAGTTTGAATTTGATTAAGATTTGATTTGGAATCTGGAAGGTTGAATTTGAATTTGATTGACATTTGATTTGGAATCTGGAAGTTTGAATTTGAATTTTTGATTGAGATTCGATTTGGAATCTGGAAGGTTGAATTTGAATTTGATTGAGATTCGAGTTTTAATTTATGTTCATTTTGTTTGTCTTTTAACGATTCAAATTTATTTTATCATTCATTTAATGTTCATGTGAATTTGGTGTTCATCATTTTTTTAGATTTTTAAGGAAAGTTTTTTTTTATTCCTTTTTTTTTGTTTCTTTTCTGTTCTTTGTTCGAAGTTCATTTAACTTTAATGTCGTTTCTCAGTCAACTTGCACAAAAGAGGTGAAGGCTAAAAATTTGACATGGTCACTTTCATTCCAATCATGTTAAAGATACATCATACAACTCGATCTGGAATACATCTCATACAATCCATATAGACTCAAAACGGACTATGTATGATCTTTGCCGATCCATCCAAAAAGGTATCTGTCAGAAATACATGTACGAATAGTGAGGTACATGGTCAATAACATCACCTTCCAAGCCATCCTTGGCAAGGATGTCGTATGGATGTACGTTGGAGGTGTGATATTTTCCATGTAACTCACGGCTCGTAAGGCTCGGAGGCTCTCTAGCTCCGGTCCGCCTGGAAGTGGTAAGGTGCTTTCTGTCATCCATCCTTCGAAAGTAGCCGAGATCCGCTTCATTGGTACTCCCGGTATGCAATGTTTAGCGACATCCGCTCCGTTGCCCTTTAGTATCATGACGGAACCTACCGGTAATGGTATCTTTATCGGCCCTCGGAAATCACACAGGCCTCGCTATCCGGAGGTCGGATCCGAACATGATATTACACTCGTTCGGAAAAGAAACTGTGCGAAAGGTCTAACAAAGTCGTGGTGATCTATGTGCGGGGGTATGCGATCACCACGCTTGTAAATGTTAATGATGCAAGCTGTTGGGTATGCAATCTGCCGGCGGTACCTTCCATGCTATCATTCTTTTTACCATCCTTTTGATGACTAATGGCATTGGATCCACCTGGCCATGACGGAGTATCCCCGGTGGGTTTCCTTTCCTGTCTTCTGCGAAGTTGTAGCAGCATCCACATTGTATTGTAATTCTACCTTTCCCTGGCATCCATCTCCGGGGTTCCGAGTAAGTGTTTTCTCTTAGGCGGCCCGCTCGGCCCATTCTTTTCAAATCCCGGATGCGATCCACGATTGTTGTTGTTCGTATTCTGAGAACACGTCTGTATGTAGCTCGAGGCCTTCTAGTATGTTGATCCTCCTGCCTCTGATTCTCTCGAAGTATTCAAAAGTTTTCTTCTCAACATTATGCATTCTTTGTAGCTCGTATTCTAGAATAATCTGCAAATGGAGAGGCCTGGTGACGTACTGTGGGATATATGGCTCAATCCCTTCACGTTCTCCTGCATACCTCGGCTCCTCGGGGAAGGTGTCCATCGGGACATCCGCAGGGGTTGCTTCTACAACAAGGTTATGCATTACTAGTGGCTTTATCTGGTGGCGTTGTAGCCTTCCTTCTTCTGTTCTTCTTAAGATTTCCCTGGTCTCTTCTGTTATCCTCAGAGCTGGCCTCCTTCCTTCGAGTACACAGTGAGCCGGCGTCCTTGAAGTATATGTCGCGGCATGCAAGCTTGCCTCGTCGCGCCGGTCCGCTGCTAGTTTAGTTAACATCTTACGGATACGGCAATTTTTATTTCTTCGTTGGGTTGCTATGAGAGTAGCTCTTCGTACTTCCTGAATTTCTGTGAACGCGGCGCTGACAAGCACGCCTGCCTGTCGTAGCGACTACGGACTTGATTCTCTTGTCTTCTTCGAGTGTTTGTCTTCCTTTTCTTACTTGCTTGGATTGGTGGCTTGGGCCACCCACTTTCATTATTGTCTGGATCGGGCGGTTCCTCTCGGTCGGTGGGACCCAGTCACCTTCCTCGTATTGCAGGCCTACTGATGCGAAGTCTGAGTCAATCTCTATTATTGCTCCATCTTTCACCCTCTTTTCGTCGAGTGCAAGGCTTACGCCATTTCTAAATTTCAGGACAAACCGCCCGTTCGACATTTCCCTGCCAAAAGACAAGGAAAAGGATCAGGGGCTGTACTAAGAACAAGAACATTAAGAAAATGTTTATTAAAGACGAGTTTTTTTATTACTTTTTGTATTTTTAAATTTAACAGGAATGAAGTGGGATAAGATCAGGAAAGAGATTTTGATATGGAAGAGAAGACAAGGAAAACTTTATTATCATGATTTTATTTATTTTAGCACATTTTTTATTATTTTTTGGTTCGGACCCAGTCATAAGAAACTACTTCGCCCGTGCTTCTAGGGATGAAGAATTCATTCCTTCGAAACATCAGGTAGCGTAATACTTCTTCATGTATCGTCCGTTGATCGGAAGCATATGTCGTTCTCCTTGGCAATTCACTAGCTGGTAGGAGCCTCCTGAGTATACCGCTTCAACCACAAATGGCCTTTCCCAAGTGGGTTCAAATTTTCCTCCTATCTTGCGGTGTGCAAGGATAGGTCTCTTGAGAACGAGAACTAAGTCACCAACTTTGAAGGTTCTTGGGCGGACCAGTCTGTCATGGGCTTGAACCATCTTGGCTTGGTATAGTTCTAAATTCTGCTGTGCTGCAAGTCTTTTCCCTTCCAGGCTTTCCAATTCTTCTAGTCGTAATTTGGCATTCTCTTCTGTCGTGATTTTGTTTGCGACTGCGATTCTGAGTGAATAAAGCTGGACCTCTAAGGGTAACACTGCCTCGGACCCATACACCAGAGCGTAATATGTAGCTTGAGTAGGAGTTCTGAACGTTGTCTGGTAGGCCCATAAGGCTTCTAATAACTTCTCGTGCCAATTTCTCTTATTATCGTCCAAGGTTTTTTTTTAAATTTGAACGAGAATTTTATTAAAAGCCTCAGCCAGGCCGTTTGCTCTTGGGTAGTAAATTGTTGAATATCGCCAGTCGATTCTATGTCTCCAGACAAAATTGTTGATTTGTGTGCTTCTGAATGCTAACCCATTATCTGAGATGATCCTGCGCGGCACTCCGAAATGGTAGACAACTTGGTTCTTGAAAAGCGTAGCACGTGGTGTGCTTTCACTTCTCTAAGTGGAACTGCCTCTGCCCACTTGGAAAAGTAATCTGTAGCCGCAAGAATGAAGTGATGTCCTTTTGAAGATGGTGGTTCTATTAGACCCACTATATCTGTGCCCCAACATTCAAATGTCCACGACGCAATTGTCGGATGTAACACATTCGGAGGTTGGTGTAGAACCACTCCATGCACTTGGCATTGGTGACAGCTCTTGGCGATTTTCATGCAGTCGGTCATCATCGAGGGCCAATAGTACCCTAGTCTTTTAATTTTCATTTTCATCTTCGGACCCGATCGGTGAGCGCCACGAGTCCCGAATGGACCTCTTTAACAATTTTACGGGCCTCGGACCCGCTTAGGCACCTTAGCCACATTTGATCGAAAGACCTTCCGTATAACGTGTTGTTTACTAATGCGTAGGACGAGTTCTTTTCTTGATCCGATGGGCTAACGATCTATCGTCCGATAGTTTTCCTATTTGCGGGTAGTCTATTAATGGTCGTCGTCAATCTTCCGTGTTTTCTATCACTGCTGCAACTGATTCTCTTTCTTTTTCCGATTTGTGTATTGTGTCTATGTCGAGCTGTGATAGGACCTGACGTCCGTGAACTGACACTTCCACTGATTCATCTTGCAAGCAGACAAATTCTTTTGCGAGGCGACCTAACGCTTCTGCTAAAGCATTTTCTTTTCTGGGAATTTTGTAGATCGTCACATTCGGAATCTGTTCTAACAACTGTATGGCATAATGGAAGTATTGCTCGAGTCTTGGTTTTAAAATTTTGTACTGTCTGGCGATCTGTTGAATGATTAACTGCGAATCCCCGTAGATGTTGATGTCTGTTATCCCCATTTGAATAGTTAATTCCAGTCATGTTATGAGGGCTTCGTATTCTGCTTCGTTGTTTGTACACGGCTCTGTCAAGTGGTAGGAGTATCTTAACATCCCCCGCTCCGGTGTTATAAAGATTAATCTGATCCCTGCCTTACCGGGCACTATCACTCGCGATTCTTCGTCTTTGTGTGCTGAAGATGCTCCGTCGAAATATAATTCCCAACGTCGATCATCAGGGTCTTCTAAGCTCATTATCTGTTCATCTGGCAAGTAGTCATTGAGACGAGATTCTGCCGGCAAAGGGTGTGCTGCGAGGAAATCTGCTAGGACTTGTCCCTTTACGGCATGAAGAGGCACGAAAGTTATATTGAATTGCAATAATATCATTGACCATCTGGCAAGTCTGCCGGAAAGCGTTGGACGAGTCATCAAGTATTGCAATGGATTAAATTTCGACATCGGGTTGACCTTATGAGAAAGCATGTAGTGCACGAGCTTTTGAGCGGCGAAGATCAGGGCCAAACAATGCTTTTCAATTGCGGGATACCTTATTTCCGTCGGAAGTAAACGACGGCTTAGGTAGTAAAGAGAATTTTCTTTACCCTCATCATTGACCTGGGCTAAATGGGCTCCGAGAGAGTCGTCTAAAGCCGCGGTATAAAGTATCAGCGGTCTACCTGAGACCGGGGCTGCTAAGACAGGAGGTGTCATTAAATATTGCTTAATCTCCTCAAAGGCCTTCTGGCATTTTTCTTCCCAGATAAATTTGGCGTCCTCTTTAACTAGTGCCGAGAAAGGCTGACACCTACCTGACAAGTTTGAGATAAAGCGTCGAAGATATGCCAACTTCCCTTGAAAAGATCGTAGTTGTTTTAAGGTTTTGGGAGGCGGCATTTCTAAGATAGCTTTAATTTTTTCCGGGTCGATTTCAATTCCATGATATCGGACAACGAATCCTAAGAATTTCTCGGAGGTGACGCCAAAGGCGCATTTTAAGGGATTCATCTTAAGGTTAAATTGTCTTAATCGTTCGAAAACAATTCTCAAATCACATAGGTGTTTGTCCTTTACTTTGCTTTTGATGACCACATCGTACACGTAGCATTCGACTTGATTGTGGATGAGATCATCAAAAATTCTTGTCATCGCTCTCTGGTATGTTGCTCCTGGGTTCTTCAGTCCAAATGGCATCATTTGTGTAGCAATATACTCCAATCGGCGTTACGAATGCTGTAAGTTTTTCATCTTCCGGAGCCATTTTTATCTGGTTGTATCCTGAAGATCCATCCATGAATGAGAATATTTCATGTGTCGAAGTAATGTCGATCATTAGTTCTGGGATCGGTAGAGGGAATTCATCTTTTGGACATGACTTGTTCAAATCTCTGAAATCCACACAAATTCTGATTTGACCATTCTTCTTCCTAACTGGTACCACATTGGCTAACCAAGTCGGGTATTGTTCTTCGCGGACAAATTTAGCATCTATTAGCTTTTTAACTTCAGCTATGACTTATTGTTCGATTTCTAGACGCATTCTTCTGGGACCTTGTCTGACTGGGACAGAAGTAGGATCCACTCCTAGCTTATGGACTACAACCTCTTGAGCTAAACCTGGCATCTCATCGTAGTTCCAAGCAAAACGATCTTTAAATTCCATTAATAACTTGATTATTTCTTCGGAGTCTTCTTTATTGAGTAAGGAGCTAACAAAGGTAGGTCTAGGTTCTTCGCTAGTACCTAAGTTAACTTACGTTAACTCATCTATTGTAGATTTATTCTCTTCTTTGAATTCTGGTGGAGCGTCTCCAATTTGTAAATCTTCAAATTCTTCTGTAGTTTCCATGCAGTTTTCATTAGACTCACAAGTGACAACCAAGCAAAATTCAGTATCGTCAGCCGATCCTATCGTGCCGAATCCGAGACCATGCTTTGAATTGGGTGGACGACCGGAGTTATTCCATAATTTTTCAAAATGTTGTGATTGACCTTTTGCCCATTGTCGAGGTAAGAAACGACGCTGAATTAAATTTTGAACGCAGGGAGAGTACCACTCAAAAGGTAATTCCATTAATTCTAATGAAGTAACATCTTTAAATTGTACATTATTTTCATTTTTGGAGGAAGGAGCACCACGGTAGAATTTGATTGGCTTTGCACCGCCGCTACGTACCTCTTTGACCATCATACCCTCGATCTTATTAGAATGGATCGGGGTCAGGGTCATAGTATGTACATAGTGGTTAATCTTCTCGTACATCGATTTATATTCTTCATTCTTTTCATCTTCAAGCGGGATCCTGAATTGCGGCTTCTTCCGACTTATTGTCGCTGCTTCTTGTTTGATCTCTTTTTCTTCTTCAGAACTGTCTTCCCAATCAACATTGATGGCTGGTTTCCTCTGTCTAACTGTCCTAACGTCTACGCCACGACCTCGTCCCCGGCCTCGACCTCGGATGCGAGTTGTGGAGAAACCTTCACCATCTCACCGTAAGGGAGTGGTGAGTGACTGTTGGACTAGAACTTCAGGTTCTTCGTCATCCCGAATTTCCTTTCCTTCATTTGTTATGGTATCTCTGGAGAAAATTGTTTTCTTCGGAGGTGCATAATAAGCTGCATCTTCATGGATTCCAATTTCATGTACGGAGAATGGTTGTAAGTCACCTTTGATGCACTATTCCCCTCCATCGTAGTATTTGATGCACTGGTGTAGGGATGATGGTACCATCCTGTTTTCATGTATCCATGGTTGGCCCAGTAGAGCGTTGAATGACGTTTCTGAATCAATTATGTGAAATTTTGCGGTTGTCTTTGCTAAGTCACCGGTTTTCATTAGCAGTGTTATTGATCCGAGGGCTCTTTCTCCTTTTCTGGTTGAATCCTCTTAATAACATTTTGTCTGCTTCAAGCTCGCGAGCATCAATTTCCAAATATGCTAGCGTTCGAAGATTCATTATGTTAATTGATGCTCCTGGATCCACCAATACTCTGGAGAGTGTAAACTTCCCTATTGTAACTGAAATGTACAACGGTCGGTTGTGGTCTGCTATCCCAAGTAGTAGGTCATTGTCCGTGAAGGTGACACCTCGCTGTTCCTTTAACGAACAAACCTCATCTAAGGAATCTCCGGCCATATGAGCTAAGAAAATTTCCGGATCAAGTAAGGCCTTGATCAGAGCTTCTCTCATCTCCTTTGATAAGATGAGAGTGTCGTAGATGCTCGGTTGGCGGTAGTTTCCTAAGATGGGCTAGCACGTTGTAGTCCACTTTATTTTCATGTGTCTCAATTTCTTCCCGAATGGGTATTTCTTCTATCGGGGTTGGTTCTTCCTGAACAATCACCTGCTTTCCTTTGTCCTTTGGACCCATTCTCGGAGGTAGAACTCTTTCACTTCTTAAGTTGACTTCTGTGATTTCTTCTGAATCTAGTATTGAGTTTGCTAGTGTCTCCTCTTGAATCGGAATGACAGGTTCTTCTGGATTAGCTTCGGAGTCTGAAGGCTCTAACTCTATTGTGACTGGAGCTCCTCGAAACTCGCAAATAGATTCATTGCTTGTTGAACTCTCGTAGCCTCCTTGGTGGATGTCTTCTTTGTCATTGTGACCGTCGAGATTGTGTATGATTTGAGAATTGTCATTTGTATCGGAATCGATGTCCGGATTGTCGCTAGTTACGTAATCGTTAGAAACAGTCAAAACGTAGCCAATGCTATAACCCTTATCATTATAAGATCCCACGGAGTGAGCAAATAATCATACAGAGTCAGAGGTTCGAGAGATTTCTCCCCCGAATCAGAAACAACTATCCTAGGATAAGCAGCCCCTAGTCCAGCCTTAAGAGCCTCGGTCTTCTCTTCTTCGTCGATTTTCTTCTTCTCTTCAATCGTTTCCTGTTGAGGTGGTTCTTCTATCGCAAGTGATAGTGCCGACTTGACAGGTTTTGAACTCTGAATTGAGGCTCGCACCGAAGCGGTTTGGATGTGATCCAAAATCTTCTTCGAAGACTTTGTTCAAGCGGTAGTCCATCCATCATTAGTCGCATAGGGATCTATTGGAACAATGAGATCCGTCGAGATAACATTGACGGAACCTCCTTTACGGGGTTTCTTCATGTACTCCTTCGGGATCGTTATATTCCCTTTTCGAAGATTGTCGTTGAGCCAACTTTTGAAGGTAATACAATCTTCTATCTTATGCCCAAGCATCCGGTGGTAAGGGCAAAAGTTGGGATCACCTTTCTTGTTGACTTCTTCGGTCTCTTAGGCTCGGCGATTGGAAATCCGGAGTCTTTATCGGATCGCGGAACATTTTCGGCCTTGCCTCATTCTTGAACGGATACTCCCTCGCTCGAAGCTCCCTTAACGTACGTTGCGGACGAGGCGGTTGTTCATACTTGTTGAGATGATCGATAGGCTGGGTCGGGATTGTTGGTAATTCGTTGAGGTTGCTTGCGGCCGTTACGTCGATATTTGTATCGGTTTCTTGCCTTTATCGACTGCTACAACGATCCCGGACTTCTTTTCAAAAGTTTTCACGGGCTTCTGTTTGTCTGTCTTGTCGGTGAAACTTAATTGCTTCGCCTCCTCTTGCAAGCTTCCGACCTTGCTTAACAACTTCTCGAAAGTCTTAATAGTAAATTCCTTGAGGAGAAGTGCTATCGGGCCATGAATGCTCTTAAGTAAAATGCCGACTGCATGCTGTTCTTATAGTTGTGGCTCACACTTCATACTTAGGTTCCTCCATCGAAGTATGTAGTCCACCAAGGTTTCGTTGGGTTTCTGCTTCTCTACCACTAAATCACCTAGAGTGATGTGGTGTTGAGCTCCGGTAAATTGCTTGATGAAGAGGTTCTCTAATTCTGAAAATGTCTTCACCGAACCGTTAGGTAATTCACATACCAATCAAAGGCGATCCCTGACAGACTGCTGACAAATTGTCGGAAGAGTAAAGCATCACTTCCGCCGGCATTGCAACAAGCGGCACAAAAATGTGCAACATGCTGCCGAGGGTTTCTGGTTCCATCAAAGGTCTTGAACAGAGGTGGTACAAAGCCTTTCGGATATTGGACAGCGTCGAATTCCTCAGGGTAAGGTCTACCCGTCCGAATGGATGTCCGCTCTTTGATTGTGCCAAGGCTTCTCGCACCTACTGTTCCACCATGCTCTTAATATCCTTTTCCGGAATCATGCTTTGTGTTGCATCCTTCTTTAACTGATCATTCCCGTTGACGGACGTAATCTCCTTTCCTCCGTCTACGATGTGAATGACTTACGGGGTGTTTCTCTTTGGGGTTGAACTTGACTGCGGAGAGTGGCTAGGGCTACGGCCATCTCTTCCATCCTTTTTCCATTTGGACGATCGTATCATCTTTCTCTTGAAGGCTGCCTCCTCATTACTTCGGCTCCTCTCTTTCTGCGGCTGCAGGGGCACCTTGTGAAGCTGACGAAGTTCGTGTTTCAACCATGTTAATTTCTGCATATTCATCATCCATGAATTCTGACGAGTCAACTTTATCTCAAAATTTCTCTTCTCTTTCCCTTGCTAATCATCGAATATCAGTTCTTAGCTTTTCCATAGCATCTTCTAGTGGTCTTTTCTGTACATCCTTGCAGTTGTCATGTGATAACTGTCGGGTTTCCTTCTCATGAGTCCCCTTCTTCTGCTGTAGCACTTTCTTCGGACTCGAGTCTCCCGACGAGACTTTCTTTCTCGAGTTGTTGTTTTAATCTTAATTGTCCGGTAGTGGGATGCCATACCATCCTTCTAGCGACGAAGGTACGGGACCGGATGGTCTGTCGGCAAAATGCCGGAAGGTGGTATCCTCCCTAATTTGTAGTCTCGGAACAACGACGGGCGGACTAGCTTTCAATCTCTTATTCGCTTTCCGCGGCGATAGCGAGTTCTACTCGCGGCCCAAGACGGGACTTGGGCGGCGCCCGCCCTATCCTTCTTAAAATCTCTGACACTGGGCATTTTTCTTTCTTTGCTAACTTCTCTATCAAGGTTTGCAGTCGAACAAATGGCGTAATTCTAGCCCTTTTCTTACGGCTATCATTGTAATATACGGGCTGAGGCAATGCGGCAGCAATCTTACGAACATTTTCTTCATCCTCTACAGCAGAGAGGGGATGGAACCTGCTTCCTCCCAAAAGTGGTATGTATTCAGGCAGCGGTGTATACTCGGGCAGTTCTGGGATTTCTTCTAGGAAAGCAACTTCAGCAGCTTTGGCTTCTCTAGCAATCCTTCTACTTATGTTCCTTCTCTGAGTCCGTGTCAGTGATGGAATTCTCGAGCTGGACCCGATTTCAAAAACAAAAGGTTTCACGGGAAGATCTGTACCCTCCACGGTAACAGGTTCATCATAGTTCTGAATTTCCTTTCCCTTTAGTTTGGCAGAAGCCGGGGTAGGTGCAGAGACAACTAGACCAGCAGGGGTAGCAACAACAGTCCTTCTCCTCTCAGTTGGAATCTTTTGCAGAGGAGGGAATTCATGAGTTGACTTGAGGTTAAACTCAATCAACGGCTTCTCAGTTTCTGGTACTTTGCTTGTGATTGAAAAGAGGGTGACGTCGGGGATTTTGATGTCGGTGTCCCCGAATCTTTGTCTGAATCGAATGATTCCATTATCAGGCAGTTCATCCTTGAACACGGCCAAGTCGAGTCCGTTGACGAAGGAGAAGATCAGTTTTGGGGCTTCCATTTCTGCAGGGCAGATTCCAAGTGTTAGTCTCCGAATCGTGCTTCTTTTTGTCGTAAAACTTATGACGAAAAAGAAAGAGTCCGAACACATTTCTGTTTATCTTAGTGTATTTATGGTATTAAAGGAAAATTATCTTTTTTCGAAAAGATTTATTCGTTAGGAAGGAGAATTATTAAAAGAAGGAGTGTTATAGGAAGGGTAAAAGGAATTGATTTGGAACTAGAAAAGGAAGAAAAAGTCTTGTAGAAACTTCTCGACCCGCAAGACCGCTCCTAAACTAATACCTATTGGGGGTCCACCCCACCTCAGAAATGAGGTAAAAGGATCTCGGAACCTCTCTGTTTAGGGGTGTCTAAACAGTGGCTCCTAAATTCGAGAGAATGTTGGCTATACTTGTTCAAGGTAGAAATGAACATAGTATTCCAACGGAAAGAAGGGAAGTTTGATCCACTAGGAACATGGATACACTACCGATTTTTGAAAGCAGAATTATCTGATTAAAATGGAGAGAGGAATTTTCCCCAGCGGAGTCGCCAGAAGTTGTCGGCATTATTTTTAGGTTGTGTGTTTTATTTTGAAAAGGGGGTCGCCTAATAGAAATTGTTGGCGAATTTTAGATTTTAAATTTGATTTAAATATATATATATAATTTAGAAAGTAGCATTTGATTTTGAAAATAATTTTAAGTTTGAAAATTTTAAGATATGAAATCAAGCTGATCTCACATCCCAAATAGTTTATATAAACGAGCACCGCACCACAAACCGTGTATCTATCCCTAAGGATAGACACACTGCTTGATGGTGGGGCTCGATTAAATAAACTAAAAGATTTGTGACATTCGTTTGGTCTGCTAACCTATTTTATAAGCCGACAAGTTCCCCTGCTTAATATAAAGGAATTAAGCAGGGTTTATATTACCTGGGTTCTTAAAGTTCCCTATAAGAGCAAACCCCTATAGTTAATTACATCTTAAACGACGGGAATCATTTAAGAAAACTCTCGATAATGATCAGTGATTTTGCTCTCAAGAATTTCAAAGTTTAAGGTTTTTAAAGGATTGAATTTTGGAATTTCAATAGGGAATGGATCAAATTTGGAACAATTTATTTCAGGAGTCCAAAAGGAAGAGAAATAGGAGAAGCTGGGGATCCAAGAAGAATCTTGGCAACTTCCCAAACTATCCTATTGTTTGGCTTCGAGTTTAAGAAAATCCTAATATTATCCGATATTTCAATCTTGCCAATTTTAATTAATTTGGACTTATATTTGTATGATAAAATCATACAAATAGCCTGGAAGATGTGAGGGTTTATGTCGTATCGGACGACTACCTCGGAATCCTAAAACCGGTTAGGGCTTAATTTGCAATGCAAATGCCTAACAAAAGGTTGAGGATTTATGTTGCACAAGGAAAACTACCTAGAAGTCCTATGGCTTAGTTATTTAATTCTTAAGAAAGTTTCTATCGAAGCGGATTCGGGTTTGCTGATGACGATGGTCGTGCTGCCCACCATGCTGAGAGCTCCTTGTTGTTGCAGAGGTTTAGTTTTAGAAGTAATAAATCAGGAGATGAGAAAATTGTTTTGTTTTAGAGAAATTCTTAATTTCCAAGTGTTTTTTATATTTTAATTAAAATAAATCTTAAAGTTGATTATAATAACACCGGTTAAGATCCCACGGTTCCATCCTTCCGGCATCGTTATTTTAATCGGATTCACTTAGTCCAGATGAATTTGCTAAACTCAACTAAATGAGTTCCACACTTCCATTTAGACCGTGGTAAATCCCGTTAGCAACACGTAGGTTATATCATCCGATTAAATTTAGTTGTTTTATATTTTGAAATGTTGTGGCGGTGAATTTTATCTTGCAATGACTTTTAATTTAGTTTTGGTCTCAGTTTTAGGAACTATCCTAAAGGTGTGGGTTTTCATGCAACAATTGTTTATCATGCAAGAAAAGTAAGTGCGATGCGATTAAGTAAATTGCAATAAAGTAAATTGCAACAAAATAAAAGCATACCTGGAGGGTCTTCCCGTCATCCCAAGCTGCACTCAAATACAATTTAGAATATTTAAGCATTTAGAACAAGTTCCTAGGTAAAACTAAGGGAAGGGTTATGGTTTTCTACCAAGTTCCTAATCCTGTAGCTAGTCATCTCCTATGACGTCTAGGTTCTTATGTTTTGGTTTAAGGACGATTTTCTTCATCAAAGAACAATTAAGTTCAATTGTTCTTATAAACATCCTATCATATCGAGGAAGTGCTTAAGACGAATCTTAAACATCTTTTCAATATTTCTAGGATTATTTTAAGTCCAAGAGAATTTAATTATACAAATGAATTAATCATCCAGGAGTTCGAGTTTTGTTGTTACCTTACTCAGTGAACTAGGACATTTGAATATCCTATGAGGGAAATAACATTTCACTTAACGTTCTATTTAGGATTTATGACAACAAAAGCTTTTGAGGGCAAATTGATGTTTAAATGGTTTGTGATTTAATTTAATTTCAATTAACGGGTTTAAATTTGGAATAGTGTTCAAGTTGCTTTATATTTATTTTTGAATTTCTTTATGTCTTAGGTGGTGTTATTTTTAATTCAATTTAATTTAACTTTATTTTAATTTAATTTGGTTTAGTTTTAATTTTAATTTAATTTAATTTAATTTTAATTTTAACTTGATTCTTCTATTTAATTTAATTTAATTGAATTTAATTTGATTTGATATGATTTAATTTAATTTAATTTGATTTAATTTAATTTAATTTAATTTTATTTTATTTTATTTTATTTTATTTTATTTTTAATTTTAATTTAATATTTTATTATTATTATTTATTTTTTAAAGATGATTTAATTTTAATTATTAAAGTATTAATTTAATTGAAATTTTAAAAGGATTTAATTTAAATAATTTAACTTTAATTTAATTTAATGATTAAGTCTTTTAGCATTTTAAATCTTAAATTTGGATTATCATTTTAATTAGGAATTAAATATTATTGAGATGATTAATTTAGGGATTCTTAAATTAAAGAACAAATCTCTTCCTAATAATATCCCTATTTTAATAATTCCAATTTTATTACTCTTCCAAATTTAATCAATTATTTAATTACGGTTTATTTCAATTATTTTTAAATTGTTTAATAGGTTTCTACCCTTATTATTCAAATTTCAATCATCCAAATCAGATTAGGATCAAATACTTTACTCTTTAATTTTATTAAGCCTAAAGTTTTAATTAAAGGTTAAAATTTTAATTACCATTTTGCCCTTCAAGCTTAATAATTTCATAACTCACAAAATTGAGCTTAAATGAACTTGAAATTTTTATGTGACTTCACTCATATGTCAATAAAGACATTAGAGGAGAAAATGTGATTTTTCCGTATTTAATTTATTTATGTAATTATTTTTGGTGGAAAATAGAGATTTCCAAGGAAAATTTAATAATATGACCAAGGGAAAGTTTCTGTCCTTAAGAAAATTATGGGACATTCCTAATGACCAGAGGATCACTTGGACCAACTTTGGTGATTTTTTGAATTATATTATTTTTATTATAATTATTTTGACTTTTGGAGTATTAATTAATTTAAAAATAAAATAAAGATTGAAAAATGAATTTTATATTTTTCAAAAATCTCTCTGATATCAATAAAACCAGAGAACCAATTTTTATAATTTTTTTATTTTTCTTTAATTTATTAGAATTATTTTAGTGGAAATGCTAAAAATATACATTTTTTTAATTTTAAAATTAACTTAAGGCTTTAAAATTTAATATCTCATTATAGAGACTTAAGAAAAATATGGGATTTGTTCCCAAGTGATTAAAATTCAAAATGTGACATTTTGGTTAATTTGATTATTTTTGTGAATTTTATTTTTTTTAATTATTAAAAATATTAAAATAATGCAAAAAATCAACTTTTTTAGAAAATTGCAATTTTATTTTTCTTAAATTCCCCTGATATCGAGAGGCTCCAAAACCAATTTAGTGAATTTTTGAAAAGTATTTTGAAAGTTATGAATTTTTAAAGTTTAAATTGGCTAAATGGCTTAATCAACCCATTTAGTAGGGCTAACCAAGTCCAATTGACTTCAATTTTTTATGGTGGGTTCCTCTGATCCTAAAGGTCTGTGGAGAATTGATTTCAAGTCAATTTGATGTATGATTAGCTCTAATTAATTATGGACTTATTCTGGGTGTTTAAGCCAATTAGGGTTATTCCAAGTGGATTAATTGAAAACCTATTTTTCCTAGGTTCCTCTGGTCATAATAAACATCACCAAATTTTCCTAGAATTTATTTCACAATATACTAATTATTGGAATTAAAATACTCAAACTAGCAACCTAGAGTTGAAAAATCAATAACTCTTCATAGGGATGGCCTACGACTTTGGAAAATTCGGGGAATGTTCCCAAGTTCGGAGACTTCAAAAGCCCTATGGTCTCATGCCATGGTGAATTGTATACATGCATGGAGAATTGAAAATGTGCAGAGAGTAAATAAATTATTAAAAATAAATTACTTAATAAAATTAAATGATTTCTTTTTCACATTATTCTCCTCTGTTCACTGAGCAAGAGGGTATTTTTACTTTATTTTTATGATTTTTCTACACAAAGTTATGCATTTTTCAAGTTTAGGTAATTAAATAAATAGAAAAACAACCTATTTTTTACTTATCCACGCAGCGCTGACTCAACCTTGGCATCTCCGAAAGGCCACGCGGCGTGTTCTGATTCGGCGTCGCCATCCGACTCAGCGCTCCAGGGGCCCGCCGTATCGTTCCGTCTCCTCATCCGGCGCGATCCTGGCCGTCTGTCCGCGCGTGTATTAAATGAACGACATCCGTTCATCGTCCCCAAGCCTCCTAGCCCGAGAACCGTCCACACTAAATCCTTAATATCTCACTCAATACTTAATTGATTTTCGTGTTCTTGTGCTCTATGGATTCATCTTGAAGAGACGAATACATCTATACGGTGATCATGCATTGAAATTAAGGCATTTGAAATGGAGAATCTCCAGAAGCTCGGGATAAAGAGTTAGCTCATACCTTTGCTCAGAGAAGTGTGGCTTCAATCTGAGGGTTGTGTCACCTTCGATTGCGTCCCAACAAGCTCCAGATGAAGTCTCCTGAGTACGGTGGATTGTCTAGGTAGGATTTCGACCACAACCGATTATAAAGCTTGGAGTCGGAACGGATGGGTGGCACGGAGAGGGGCTTTTGTTGGTGGACTTCTTCCCTTGAGTGCAGGGAAGGTGTAGGATCAATCGATTTGGGGATTGGTCCACTTGTGAAGAAGTGTCACGGTTTTGTCTTCGAAGTTTGAATTCAAAATTGAGCTCGGTTAGAGGAATTGAGGCTGGAATCCATTGGGAATCAAGTGCTCTATGTGTAGAGAGTGGTACGGAATGATTTTGGCGAGTTTCCTTAAGGTTGGTTCGGCACCTCTCCCATGGCCGAGAGAGGTGGGGTTTAAATAGAAGTTGGTTGGAGGCTCTCCGGGGGAGTTAGGGCTTGGGATCGAGTTGCTCGGTGAGGAGAAGAACGGCCATGGTGGTCATTGGGCATGGGGCAACTCAGCAGGTGAGAATTCCAAGCTTGGGCTCACATGATGCTCTCAGGTGTGGTGTTTTCCGGCGGCTAAGGTGGCTGGTCGGCAGGCAGGGGTCACCATCTTGACCAGGGAGGTCAGGGCTTGGCAATGGTGAAGTCAATTGGGCTTGGACATGTGTAAAGTGCTTGGATTAAAATGGTATGGGGGAGAGGCCACTTTGGCTTGATTTGGGTCAACCCATCCTTTTGGGCTGGGTGCACCACCCGAGGCACGGTTTTGGGGTGAAAAGAGTCACTTGGGTCGGTGCCATGGAGTGGTGAAGTCTCCATCCATGGTGAGGTGGCTAAGCATGGTTTAGTGTGTGACATGCTTATGGTTAAAAGGCTTAATGAAGGATTAGGAAAGGGGCCCTCCTTTTTCCATTAATGGCTTGGTCACATGTCGAACCTTCCATGGCTTCATGTGGCTTGTCCATGGCTTGCATGTGGCTTCATTTGGCTCATCCTTGACTTAGGAAAAGTGGATCCATTTATATGAAAAAGGAATTTGGAGATTTTGGCAATTTAGTGAAAAAATTAGATGGTGCTTGATTTAGGTTGATTTGATGATTGATTTGGGACTTAGGAATTGATCCCAATTAAAGGGATGATGAGAAGGAATTGTCATGTGGGCTTTGGGCTTTTGGATTTCTCTTTGGATGGGCTTTCAAGATGGTTTAGAGAGTGGGCTTTTAGATTTCAAAAAAAATTTTAGGATGATAATTTTGCAAAGGATTGGATCCAATAAGTGTTGAATTTAATTTAGGAATGTTTCATGAATGATTTGGAATAAATTTGAAGTGTTTTGGGCTTGAATTGGGTTGTATTTGGACCTCTTTGGTAAATGGGCCAATGTAAGTCAAATTAGGCTAACTTGGGCCAATGTTGGGCTAGGAATGAAATTGATGTAAAATAAATGTTGTGAAATGTTTATGGGAGTGTTTCAAAGAGGTTTTGACTTTGGTTGGGTTTTGATTTTGGGGTTTGGGCTTATTTGGGTTAGGTTTGGGTTTAGGTAAAAATTGGGCTTTTTGGCTTTGGGTTGAATTTGAGTGGGGTTTGGGTCTAAATTTTGGGTAAATCATGTTAGTGTTTTGTTTGTGGGGATGTTGAGGAAGGTTTAGAAAAGGTTTGGGGTTAATTGGAGTTGAATTGGGTTAGTTTGGGCAAAGTTTGGGTCATGTGTCCAAATTGGGCTTTAAGGTCCAAAATGAAATTGGGTTCTATCAATCAAATTGGACTTGGATTTGGTCTAGATTGGTTTTGGGAATGATAAATTGAAGTTTAGAATTGAATTGGACCAGAATTTGGGTCAATTGGGTAGGTTTGGCTTGACATTGGGTTCACTTAGGGTTAAAATGGGTCAAATTGGGGGTTTTGACAAAAGTGGGGTAAATTGACAAAATTGACCCATGGTGTAGTTGAACAAAGTAAAATTGGGAATATTTGGGATTTTCTAGAATTTTCTGGAAATTTTCTGAATTTTTGGATTTTTGGGTCAAGAGGGGTATTTTGGGTATTTGGAGGGTATTGGGAGGTATTTTTGGAATTTTTGGTATTTTCGTCTATGGATGATCAACTTGATTGGTGAGGAAATGTTCAAGGTTAATTTTTGGCAATTTTGGGTGATTTGGAAATTTTGAAAAATTTGGGTAATTTCAAGGGCTTTGGGTAGGCTAGGCGGGTGTAGGGTCTCGGCGGTCAAAAATTGAAAATTTGCAAAAATGAAGATTGAGTAATTGTAAGTGGAATGAAACCATTTTGGTTGAGCCATGAAGCGAGTATCAAGCCCACATGAGCCATGAAGGGACTCATTTGAGGCATCCACTATGTTGTTCCTAACCTCTTGCCGAGGGCTTAGGGGTTAAGGACCATCCATGTGAATCACCTTCATGAGTCGGGAGGTCGAGTTAGGTATGGGTGTGTTTTTAGGATGTGTGTGAAAGTGTAGTGTATAGGTGTAGTATGTGTGTAAGTCGGCCCTTCACCGGACCGAGGCCACCTAGGGCGATCCTAAGGCCGAAAGAGTCCTATAGGAACTCATCCTTTAAACTTCCACATTTGATTTCAACCCTCTAGGTGATTAGGGGTCTACGGTCGAGTTTGTGGAGATTGCGGGAAGTTAAGAAGTGGTTTGAATTTCTAGGTGGTGGGTCCCAATTCTAATCCTCTAAGACAGTCAAAGGAAAAGCCTAAGGCTAGATCCTAAGTACTAAAGAGAGAAAAGAAGACCTCATTAAAAATGAGGTCAACATTGCTGTGAGAGTAGCTCTTCGTATTTCCTGAATCTCTGTAGGCGCGGCGCTGACAAGCTTGCCCTCTGCTGTAGCGACTACAGACTTGATTCTTTTGTCCTCCTCAGTGTTTGTTTTCCTTTTCTTCCTGCCGGGTTGGTGGCTTGGGCCACCCATTTTCATTCTTGTCGGCGGGCGGTTCCTCTCGATCAGCGGGATCCGGTCACCTTCATCGTATTGCGGGCACCGCTAGTGCGAAGTACGAGTCGATCTCTATTATCGCTCCATCTTTCACCCTCTTTTCGTCGAGTGCAAGGCTTACGCCATTTCTAAAGTTCAGGACCAACCGCCTGTTCGACATTTCCCTGCAAAAAGATAAGGAAAAGGATCAGGGGCTGTACTAAGAACAAGAACATTAAGAAAAATTTTATTAGAGACAGAGTTTTTTTTGTATATATATTTTTAAATTCAACAGGGATGAAGTGGGAAAAGATCGAGAAAAAGATTTTGATTTGGAAGAGAGAACAAGGAAAACTTTATTATCATAATTTTATTTATTTTAACACATTTTTTATTATTTTTGGGTTGGAACCCAGTCATAAGTAATTACTTCGCCTGTGCTTCTAGGGATGAAGAATTCATTCCTTTGAAACATTAGGTAGCGTAATACTTCTTCAAGTATCGTCCGTTAATCGGAAGCATATGTCGTTCTCCTTGGCAATTCACTAGCTGGTAAGAGCCTCCTGAGTATACTGCTTCAACTAAAAACGGTCCTTCCCAAGTGGGTTCAAATTTTCCTCCTATCTTGCGGTGTGCATGGATAGGTCTCTTGAGAACGAGAACTAAGTCACCAACTTTGAAGGTTCTTGGGCGGACCAGTCTGTCATGGGCTTGAACCATCTTAGCTTGGTATAGTTCTAAATTCTGCTGCTCTGCAAGTCTTTTCCCTTCCAGGCTTTCTAATTCCTCTAGTCATAATTTGGCATTCTCTTCTGTCGTGATTTTGTTTGCAACTGCAATTCTGAGTGAAGGAAGCTGGACCTCTAAGGGTAACACCGCCTCGGACCCATACACTAGAGCGTACGGTGTAGCTTGAGTAGGAGTTACGAAGGTTGTCCGGTAGGCCCATAAGGCTTCTAATAACTTCTCGTGCCAATTTCTCTTATTATCGTCCAAAGTTTTCTTTAAAATTTGAACGAGAGTTTTATTAAAAGCCTTAGCCAGGCCGTTTGCTCTAGGAAAGTAAATTGTTGAATACTGCCAGTCGATTCCGTGTCTCCTGACAAAATTATTGATTTGCGTGCTTCTGAATGCTGATCCATTATCCGAGATGATCCTGCGCGGCACTCCAAAACGGTAGACAACTTGGTTCTTAAAAAACTGTAGCACGTGGTGTGCTTTCACTTCTCTTAGTGGAACTGCCTCTGCCCACTTGGAAAAGTAATCTGTAGCCGCAAGAATGAAGCGATGTCCTTTCGAAGACGGTGGTTCTATTAGACCCACTATATCTATGCCCCAACATTCAAATGGCCATGATGCAATTGCCGGATGTAGCACATTTGGAAGTTGGTGTAGAACCACTCCATGCACTTGGCATTGGTGACAGCTCTTGGTGATTTTCATGCAGTCGATCATCATCGAGGGCCAATAGTATCCTAGTCTTTTAATTTTCATTTTCATCTTCGGACCCGACTGGTGAGCGCCACATAGTCCTGAATGCACCTCTTTAACAATTTCACGGGCCTCGAACCTGCTTAGGCACCTTAGCCACATTTGATCGAAAGACCTTTTGTATAACGTGTTGTTTATTAATGCATAGGACAGAGTTCTTTTCTTGATCTGATGGGCTAACGGCCTATCGTCTGGTAGTTTTTCTGTTTGCAGGTAATCTATTAATGGTTGTCGCCAATCTTACGTGTTTTCACATCACTTTAGTTGCATCGATTCTTTTTCTTTTTCTGATTTGTGTATTGTGTCTATGTCGAGCTGTGATAGGACCTGACGTCCATGAACTGACACTTCCACTGATTCATCTTGCAAGCAGGCAAATTCTTTTGCGAGGCGGGCTAACGCATCTGCTAAAGCGTTTTCTTTTCTGGGAATTTTGTAGATCGTCACATTCAGAATCTGTTCCAACAGCTGTATGGCATACTGGAAGTATTGCTCGAGTCTTGGCTTTAAAATTCTGTCTTGTCCGGCGATCTGTTGAATGATTAACTGCGAATCCCCGTAGATGTTGATGTTTGTTATCCCCATTTGAATAGTTAATTCCGATCTCGTTATGAGGGCTTCATATTCTGCTTCGTTGTTTGTACACGGCTCTGTCAAGTGGTAGGAGTATCTTAACATCCCCCGCTCTGGGGTTATAAAGATTAGTCTGATTCCTGTCTTACCGGGCACTATCACTTGAAGATGCTCCGTCGAATAATAATTCCCAACGTCAATCATCAGGGTCTTCTAAGCTCATTATTTGTTCATCTGGTAAGTCGTCATTGAGAGGAGATTCTGCCGGCAAAGGGTGTCCTGCGAGGAAATCTGCTAGGGCTTGTCCCTTTACGGCACGAAGAGGCACGAAAGTTATATCGAATTGCAATAATATCATTGACCACCTGGCAAGTACGCGAGAAGCGTTGGACGGGTCATCAAGTATTGCAATGGATTAAATTTCAAGATCAGGTTGACCTTATGAGAAAGCATGTAGTGTCTGAGCTTTTGAGCTTCGAAGATCAGGGCCAAACAGTGCTTTCCAATTGTGGGATACTTTATTTCCATCAGAAGTAATCGACGGCTTA
The DNA here is from genome assembly GCA_022702705.1 of Papilionanthe hookeriana x Papilionanthe teres. Classification (NCBI taxonomy): domain Eukaryota; kingdom Viridiplantae; phylum Streptophyta; class Magnoliopsida; order Asparagales; family Orchidaceae; genus Papilionanthe; species Papilionanthe hookeriana x Papilionanthe teres. Next base: position 155,733,792 of record CM040424.1, read on the forward strand.
GGTAGTAAAGAGCATTTTCTTTACCCTCATCATTGACCTGGGCTAACAGGGCTCCGAGAGAGTCGTCAAAAGCTGCGGTATAAAGTATCAACGGTCTACCTGAGACTAGAGACTGCTAAGACAGGAGGTGTCATTAAATATTGTTTAATGTCCTCAAAGGCCCTCTGGCATTTCTCTTCCCAAATAAATTTGGCGTCCTTTTTAACTAATGCCGAGAAAACCTGACAAGTTTGATATAAAGCGTCGAAGATATGCCAGCTTCCCTTGAAAAGATCGTAGTTATTTTAAGGTTTTGGGAGGTGGCATTTCTAGGATAGCTTTAATCTTTTCCGGGTCGATTTCAATTCTACGATGTCAGACAACGAATCCTAAGAATTTCCCGGAGGTGACGCTGAAGGCGCATTTTAAGGGATTCATCTTAAGGTTAAATTGTCTTAATCGTTCGAAAACAATTCTCAAATAATACAGGTGGTTTTCCTTTACTTTGCTTTTGATGACCACATCGTCCACGTAGCATTAGACTTGATTGTGGATGAGATCATCAAAAATTCTTGTCATTGCTCTCTGGTAGGTTGCTCCTGCGTTCTTCAGTCCGAATGGCATCACTGTGTAGCAATATACTCCGATCGGCATTCTGAATGATGTAAGTTTTTCATTTTCTGGAGCCATTTTTATCTAGTTGTATCCTGAAGATCCATCCATGAATGAGAATATTTCATGTGTTGAAGCAATGTCGATCACTAATTCTGGGATCGGTAGAGGGAATTCATCTTTTGGACACGCCTTGTTTAAATCTCTGAAATCCACACAAATTCTGATCTGACCATTCTTCTTCCTGACTGGTACTACATTGGCTAACCAAGTCGGGTATTGTTCTTCACGGACAAATTTGGCGTCTATTAGCTTTTTAACTTCAGCTATGACTTGTTGTTCGATTTCTAGACGCATTCTTCTGCGACATTGTCGGCTGGAACGAAGTAGGATCCACTCCTAGCTTATGGAATGCGACCTCCGGAGCTAGTCACTGGCATCTCATCGTAGTTCCAAGTAAAACGATCTTTAAATTCCATTAATAACTTGATTATTTCTTCGGAGTCTTCTTTATTGAGTAAGGAGCTAACAAAGGTAGGTCTAGGCTCTTCGCTAGTACCTAAGTTAACTTCAGTTAACTCATCTATTGTAGATTTGATCTCTTCTTCGAACTACGGTGGAGCATTTCCAATTTGTAAATCTTCAAATTCTTCCGTAGTTTCCATGCGGTTTTCATTAGACTCGCAAGTGACAACCAAGCAAAATTCGGTATCGTCAGCCGATCCTACGTGCCGAATCCGAGACCATGCTTTGAATTGGGTGGACGACCGGAGTTATTCCATAATTTTTCAAAACATCTTGATTGACCTTTTATCCATTGTTGAGGTAAGAAACCACGCTGAATTAAATTTTGAACACAGGGAGAGTACCACTCAAAAGGTAATTCCATTAACTCTGATGAAGTAGCATCTTCAAATTGTACATTATTTTCAGTTTTGGAGGAAGGAGCACCACGATAGAATTTGATGGGCTTTGCACCGCCGCTACGTACCTCTTTGATAACCATACCCTCGATCTTATTAGAATTGATCGGGGTCAGGGTCATAGTGTGTATATAGTGGTTAATCTTCTCGTACATCGATCAATATTCCTCGTTCATTTCATCTTCGAGAGAGGTCTTGAATTACGGCTTCTTCCGACTTATTGTCGCTGCTTCTTACTTGATCTCTTTTTCTTCTTCAGAACTGTCTTCCCAATCAACATTGATGGTTGGTTTCCTCTGTCCAACTGTCTTAATGTCTACGCCACGACCTCGTCCCGGCCTCGACCTCGGATGCGAGTTGTGGAGAAACCTTCACCATCTCGCCGTAAGGGAGTGGTGAGTGACTGTTGGACTAGAACTTCAGGTTCTTTGTCGTCTCGAACTTCCTTTGCTTCATTCGTTATAGTATCTCTGAAGAAGATTGTTTTCTTCGGGGGTGCGTAATAAGATGCATCTTCATGGATTCCAATTTCATGTACGGAGAATGGTTGTAAGTCACCTTTGATGCACTGTTCCCCTCCATCGTAGTATTTGATGCACTGATGTAGGGATGATGGTACCATCCTATTTTCATGTATCCATGGTCGGCCCGAGTAGAGCGTTGAATGACTTTTACGAATCAATTATGTGAAATTTCGCGGTTGTCTTTGCCGAGTCACCGGTCTTCATTAGCGGTGTTATCGATCGAGGGGCTCTTTCTCCTTTCCGGTTGAATCCTCTTAATAACATTTTGTCCGCTTCGAGCTCGCGAGCATCAATTTCCAAGTATGCTAGCGTTCCAAGATTCATTATATTGATCGATGCTCCCGGATCCACCAATACTACAGAGAGCGTAAACTTTCCGATTGTGGTCGAAATGTACAACGGTCGGTTGTGATCGGGCTGTCCCAGTAGTAGATCAGCGTCCGTGAAGGTAACACATCACTTTGTTCCTTTAACGAGCAAACCTCATCTAAGGAATCTCCCGGTCATTTGAGCTAAGCAAATTTACCGGATCAAGTAAGGCCTTGATCAGAGCTTCTCTCATCTCCTTTGATAAGATGAGAGCGTCGTAGATGATCAGTTTGGCCGGTAGTTTCCTAAGATGGGCTAGCACATTGTAATCCACTTTATTTCCATGTGTCTCGATTTCTTACCGAATGGGTATTTCTTCTGCCGGGGTTGGTTCTTCCTGAACAACCGTCTGCTTTCCTTTGTCCTTTGGACCCATTCTCGGAGGTAGAACTCTACCACTTCTTAAGTTGACTTCTGTGATTTCTTCCGAATCTGGTATTGAGTTTGCAAGTATCTCCTCCTAAATCGGAATGACAAGTTCTTCTGGATTAGCTTCAGAGTCTGAAGGCTCTTACTCTATTGTGACTGGAGCTCCTCGAAACTCGCAAATAGATTCATTGCTTGTTGAACTCTCATAGCCTCCTTGGTGGATGTCTTCTTTGTCATTGTGATCGTCGAGATTGTGTATGATTTGAGAATTGTTACTTGTATCGGAATCGATGTCCGGATTAGGTTGGTTGTCGCTAGTTACGTAGTCGTTAGAAACAGTCAAAAAGTAGCCAACGCCATAAACCTTATCATTATAAGATCCCACCGGAGTGAGCAGATAATCATACAGAGTTAGAGGTTCGAGGGATTTCTCCCCCGAATCGGAAACAACTATCCTAGGATAGGCACCCCTAGTCTAGCCTAAGGAGCCTCAGTCTTCTCTTCTTCATCAATTTTCTTCTTTTCTTTAATCATCTCTTGTTGAGGTAGTTCTTCTATCGCAAGTGATAATGCCGACTTGACAGGTTTCGAACTCTGAATTGAGGCTCGCACTGAAGTGGTTTGGATGCGATTCAAAATCTTCTTCGAAGACTTTGTCCAGGTGGTAGTCCATCCATCATCAGTCGCATAGGGATCTATCGGAACAATGAGATCCATCGAGATAACATTGACGGAACCTCCTTTCTAGGGTTCCTTCATGTATTCCTTTGGGATCGTTATATTCCCTGTTTGGAGATTATCGTTGAGCCAACTTTTGAAGGTAATACAATCTTCTATCTTGTGTCCAAGCATCCGATGGTAAGGGCAAAAGTTGGGATCACCTTTCTTGTCGACTTCTTATGGTTTCTTAGGCTCTGGCAGTTGGAAATCTGGAGTCTTCATCAGACTGAGGAACATTTTCGGCACTGCCTCATTCTTGAACGGATACTCTCTGCTCAGAAGCTCCCTTAACGTACGTTGTGGACGAGGCGATTGTTCATACTGTTGAGATGACTGATAGCTGGGTCGAGGTTGCTGGTAATTCTTTTGAGTTTGTTGCGGCCGTTCTGACAGTATTTGTATTGGCTGCATGCCTTTATCGACTGCTGCGACGATCTCGGACTTCTTTTCAAAAGTTTTCACGGGCTTCTGTTTGTCTGTTTTGTCAGTGAAACTTAATTGCTTCGCCTCCTCTTGCAAGCTTCCGGCCTTGCTTAACAACTTCTCGAAAGTCTTAATAGTAAATCCCTTGAGGAGAAGTGCTATTGGGCCTTGAATTCTGTTTAGTAAAATGACGACTGCATGCTGTTCTTGAAGCTGTGGCTCACACTTCATACTTAGATTCCTCCATCGAAGTATGTAGTCCACCAAAGTTTCGTTCGGCTTCTGCTTCTCTACCACTAAATCACCTATAGTGATGTGGTGCTGAGCTCCGACAAACCGCTTGATGAAGAGGTTCTCTAATTCTGAAAATGTCTTCACTGAACCATTCGGTAATTCCACATACCCATCAAAGGCGATCCCTGACAGGCTGCTGACAAATTGTCGGAAGAATAAAGCATCACTTCGGCCGGCATTGCAACAACTGGCACGAAAATGTGAAACATCTTTGTCGAGGGTTTTCGGTTCCATCAAAGGTCTTGAACAGAGGTGGCACGAAGCCTTTTAGATATTGGACAGCGTTTAATTCTTCGGGGTAAGGTCTACTCGTCCGAATGGATGTCCCGCTGTTTGATTGTGCCAAGGCTTCTCGCACCTGCTGTTCTACCATGCTCTTGATATCCTTTTCCGGAATCATGCTTTGTGTTGCATCCTTTTTTGATTGATCATCCCCGTTGATGGATGTAATCTCCTTTCCTTCGTCTACAATGTGAATAACTTCTGGGGGTGTTTCTCTTTGGGGTTGAACTCGACTCGGAGAGTGGCTAGGGCTGCAGCCATCTCTTCCATCTTTTTTGCCATTTGGGCGATCGTATCATCTTTCTCCTGAAGCTGCATCCTCATTACTTCCGGCTCCTCTCTTTCTGCGGCTGCAGGAGCACCTTGTGAAGCTAACAAAGCTCGTGTCTCAACCATGTTAATTTCTGCATATTTATCATCCATGAATTCTGATGAGTCGACTTCATCTCCGAATTTTTCTTCTCTTTCTCTTGCTAATCGCCGAATATCAGTTCTTAGCTTCTCCATAGGATCTTCTAGTGGTCTTTTTTGTACATCCTTGCAGTTGTCATGCGATAGCTGTCGGGTTTCCTTCTCATGAGTCCCCTTTACTGCGGCAGCACTTTATTCGGACTCAAGTCTCCTGACGAGACTTTCCTTCTTAGGTTGATGTTTTAATCTTAATTGTCCGGTAGTGGGACGCCATACCATCCTTCTAGCAGCAGAAGGTCTAGGACCGGATGGTCTGTCAGCCAAATGCTGGAAGGTGGTATCCTCCCTAATTTGTAGTCCTGAAACAATGACAGGTGGACTAGCTTTCATTCTCTTATTTGGCTTTTCGGTAGCGATAGCAGGGTCTACTCGCGGCCCAAGACGGGACTTGGCTGGCACCCGCCCTATCCTTCTTAAAATCTCTGACACAGAGCATTTTTCTTTCTTTGCTAACTTTTCTATCAGGGTTTGCAGTCGAGTAAATGGCGTAATTCTAGCCCTTTTCTTACGACCGTCGTTGTAATACGCGGGCTGAGGCAATGCAGAAGCAATCTTGCGGACATTTTCCTCATCCTCTGCAGCGGAGAGGGGATGGAACCTACTTCCTCCCAAAAGTGGTATGTATTTAGGCAGCGATGTATACTCGGGCAATTCTGGGATTTCCTCCAGGAAAGCAACTTCAGCAGCTCTGGCTTCTCTAGCAATTCTTCTACTTCTGTTCCTCCTCTGAGTTCGTGTCAGTGATGGAATTCTTGAGTTGGACCCGATTTCAAAAACAGAAGGTTTTACAGGAAGATCTGTACCCTCCACGGCAAAAATTTCATCACAGTTCTGAATTTCCTTCCCCTTTGGTCTGGCAGAAGCCGGGGTAGGTGCGGAGACAACTAGACCAGTGAGGGTAGCAACAACAGTCCTTTTGCGAACAACAATACTCCTCTCAGTTGGAATCTTTTGCAGAGGAGAGAATTCATGAGTTGACTTGAGGTTAAACTCAATCAACGGCTTTTCAGTTTCCGGCACTTTGCTTGTGAGTGAAAAGAGAGTGACGTCGGGGATTTTAATGTCGGTGTCCCCGAATCCTTGTCTGAATCGAATGATTCCATTATCGGGTAGTTCGTCCTTGAACACGACCGAGTCCGATCCGTTGATGAAGGAGAAGATCGAGTTTTGGGGCTTCCATTTACGCGGGGCGATTCCAGTGTTAGTCCCCGAATCGTGCTTCTTCTTGTCGTAAAACTTATGACGCAAAAGAAAGAGTCGGAACACATTTCCGTTTATCTTAGTGTATTTGTGGTATTAAAAGAAAATTTATTTAGATAATTGTTTTTCGAAAAGATTTGTTCGTTAGGAAGGAGAATTATTAAAAGAAGAAGAGTTGTATGAAGGGTAAAAGGAATTGATTAGGAACTGGAAAAGGAAGAGAAAGTCTTGTAGAAACTTCTCGACCCGTAAGACCGCTCCTAAACTAATACCTATTGGGGGCCCACCCCACCTCAGAAATGAGGTAAAAGGATCTCGGAACCTCTCTGTTTAGGGGTGTCTAAACAGTGACTCCTAAATCCGAGAGAATGTTGGCTATACTTGTTTAAGGTAGAAATGAACATAGTATTCCAACGGAAAGAAGGGTAGTTTGATCCACTAGGGACATGGATACCCTACCGATTTTGAAAGCAGAACTATCTGATTAAAATGGAGAGAGGAATTATCCCCAGCGGAGTCGCCAGAATTTGTACGGCTTATTTTTGAGTTATGTGTATTATTTTAAAAAGGGGTTCGCCTAACAGAAATTGTCGACAAATTTTAGATTTTAAATTTGATTTATATATATATATATATATATATTTTTTAGAAAGTAGCATTTGATTTTGAAAATAATTTTATGTTTGAAAATTTTAAGATATGAAATCAAACTGATCTCACATCCCAAATAGTTTATATAAACGAGCACCGCACCACAAATCGTGTATCTATCCCTAAGGATAGACACACTGCTTGATGGTGGGGCTCGATTAAATAAACCAAAAGATTTGTGACATCCGTTTGGTCACACGAACCTATTTTATAAGCCGACAAGTTCCCCTACTTAATATAAAGGAATTAAGCAGGGTTTATATTACCTGGGTTCTTAAAATTCCCTATAAGGGCAAGCCCCTGTAGTTAATTACATCTTAAGTGGCGGGAATCACTTAAGAAAACTCTCGATAATAATCAGTAGTTCTGCTCTCAAGAATCTCAAAATTTAAGTTTTCAATGGATTGAATTTTGGAATTTCAATAAGGAATGGATCAAGTTTGGCACATTTTGTTTTTGGAATTCAAAGGAAGAAAGGTAGGAGAAATTACAAATTCGAAGCGAACTTCGGTAATTTCCCGACTATCCTATTGTTTGGCTTGAATTTAGGAAAGTCCTAATATTTATTTAATGTTTTGATCTTGCCAATTTTAATTAATTAGGACTTATATTCGTATGACATGATTATACGAAATAGCCTCGAAGATGTGAGGGTTTATGTCGTATCGGACGACTACCTCGGAATCCTAAGATTGGTTAGGGCTTAATTTGCAATGCAAATGCCTAACAAAAGGTTGAGGATTTATGTTGCACTAGGCAAACTACCTCGAAATCCTATGGCTTGGTTATTTAATTCTAAGAAAGTTTTGCTGAAGTAGACTCAAGTTTTGCTGATGACGATGGCCGTGCTGCCCACCATGCTCCGAGCTCCTTGTTTTTGCGGAGGGTTTAGTTTTAGAAAATTGTAATCAAAAGAAAAGAGAGGAGTTTGGTTTTAGTAATCTTAAATTCCAAGTGTTTTTTTTATGTTTTAATTAAAACAAATCTTAAAGTTGATTTTAACAACACCGGTTAAGATCTCACGGTTCCATCCTTCTGGCAACGTTATTTTTATCGGAATCACTTAGTCCAGATGAATTTGCTAAATGAGTTCCACACTTTCATTTAGACCGTGGGAAATCCCGTTAGCAACACGTAGGTTACATCATCCGAGGTATTCCCGATCATCCAACAAGACGTTTTAATTTAGTTATAATTGTAGTTTTGTGTTACGTTTGTGATTAAATTTTGAGTTGTTTTATATTTTGAAATGTTGTGGTGGTGAATTTTATCTTGTAATGACTTTTAATTTAGTTTTGGTTTCAGTTTTAGGGACTATCCTAAAGGTGTGGGTTTTCATGCAAGAGTTGTTTATCATGCAAGAAAAGTAAGTGCATTTGTAATAAGGTAAATTACAAGAAGGTAAATTGCAATAAAATAAAAGCGTACCTGGAGGGTCTTCCCGTCATCCCGAGTCGCACTTAAACACAATTTAGAATATTTAAGCATTTAAAACAAGTTCCTAGGTAAAGGTAAGGGAAGGGTTATGGTTTCTACCAAGTTCCTAATCCTATAGCTAGTCATCTCCTATGACGTCTAGGTTCTTGTATTTTGGTTTGAGGACAATTTTCTTCATCAAAGAACAATTAAGTTCAATTGTTCTTATAAACATCCTATCGTACTAAGGAAGTGCTTAAGACGAATCTTAAACATCTTTTCAATACTTTTAGGATTATTTTAAGTCCAAGAGAATTTAATTATACAATGAATCAATTAACTAGGTGTTCAAGTTTTGTTATCTTGCTCAGTGAACTAGGACATTTGAATATCCTATGAGTGAAGTAATACTGCACTTAACACTCCATTTAGGAGTTATGACAACAAGAGCTTTTGAGGGCAAATCGATGTTCAAATGATTTGTGATTCGACTTAATTTTAATTAATGGGTTTAAGTTTGGAATAATGTTCAAGTTGTTTTATATTTATTTTTGAATTCTTTATGTCTTAAGTGATGTTATATTTAATTCAATTTAATTTAATTTAATTTAATATAATTTAATTTGGTTTAGTTTTCGTTTTAATTTAATTTAATTTATTTAATTTAATTTTAATTTTATTTTAACTTGGTTTTATTTTTATTTTTTTTAATTTAATTTAATTTAATATGTTTTGATTTAATTTAATTTAATGTGATTTAATTTAATTTAATTTAATTTAATTTAATTTAAATTTTAATTTGGTTTTATTATTTTTTTATTTTAATTTAATTTAAATTTTAATTTAATTTTACTATTTTTCTTTTACTTTTAATTTAATATCTTATTTTTTATGCTTTAGGGATGATTTAATTTTAATTGTTAAAGTATTAATTTAATTGAAATTTTAAAAGGATTTAATTTAAATGTTTTAATTTTAATTTAATTTAATGATTAAGCATTTTATGTTTTGAATTTGGAATTATCATTTTAATTAGGAATTGAATATTATTGAGGTGATTAATTTAGGGATTCTTAGATTAAAGAATAAATTTCTTCCTAATAATATCTCTATTTTAATAATTCTAATTTTTCATTATTCTTCCAAATTTAATTAATTATTTAATTAAGGTTTATTTTGATTACTTTCAAATTATTTGGTAGGTTTCTATCCTTTAAATACCTAAGTTTCAAACATCCAAAATCAACTTAATATCAAATATTTTACCCACCCTTTTAATTAAACCTAAAATTTTTAATTATAGGTTAAAATTTTAATTACCATTTTGCCCTTTAAACTTACTAATTCCATAACTCACTAAATTGAGCTTAAATGAATTTGAAATTTTTATGTAACTTCACTCATATATCAATAAAGACATTAGAGGAGAAAATGTGATTTTTCTGTATTTAATTTATTTATATAATTATTTTTGGTGGAAAATAAGAATTTTCAAGGAAAAATTAATAACATGACCAAGGGAAAGTTTTTGTCCTTAAGAAAATTATGGGACATTCCTAATGACCAGAGGACCACTTGGACCAATTTTGGTGATTTTTTTGAATTATATTATTTTTATTATAATTATTTTGAGTTTTGGAGTATTAATTAATTTAAATATAAAATAAAGGTTTAAAAATGAATTTTATATTTTTCAAAAATCTCTCTGATATCAAGGAAACCATAGAATCAATTTTTATAATTTTCTGATTTTTCTTTGATTTATTAGAATTATTTTAGTGGAAATGCTAGAAAATACGTTTTTTAATTTTAAAATTACCTTAGGGCTTTAAAATTTAATATCTCATCATAGAGACTTAAGAAAAATATGGGGTTTGTTCCTAAGTGATTAAAATTCAAAATGTGACATTTTGGTGAATTTTATTATTTTGTGATTTTTATTATTTTGTAATTATTAAAAATATTAAAATAATGCAAAAAATCAACTTTTTTGGAAAATTGCAATTTTAATTTTGTTAAATTCCCCTGATATGAGAGAGACTCCAAAACCAATTTGGTGAATTTTTGAAAAGGATTTTGAAAGTTATGAATTTTTAAAGTTTAAGTTTGGCTAAATGGCTTAATCAACCCATTTGATAGGGCTAACCAAGTCCAATTGACTTCAAACTTTTATGGTGGGTTCCTCTGATCCAAAAGGTCAATGGAGATTTGATTTCAAGTCAATTTGATGTATGATTAGCTCTAATTAATTAAAGCTCCATTTTGGGTGTTTAAGCCAATTAGGGTTACTACAAGTGAGTTAACTCAAAAACCATTTTTCCTAGAGTCCTCTGGTTATAAGAAACATCACCAAAATTTCCTAGAATTTATTTCACAACATGCTAATTATTAGAATTAAAATACTCAGAATAGTGACCTAGAATTGAAAAATCAATAACTCTTCATAGGGGTGGCATCTGACTTTGGAAAATTCAGGGAATGTTCCCAAATTCAGAGGCTTCAAAAGCCCTATGGTCTCATGCCATGGTGAATTGTATACATGCATGGAGAATTGAAAATGTGCAGAGAGTAAATAAATTATTAAAAATAAAATACTCAATGAAATTAAATGATTTCTTTTTCACATTATTCTCCTCTGTTCACTGAGCAAGAGGGTATTTTTGTTTTATTTTTCTGATTTTCCTACACAAAGTTATGCATTTTTGAAGTTTAGTGAATTAAATAAATCAAAAAATACCCTAATTTCCTACTTATCCACGCGGCGCCAGCTCAACCTAGGCATCTCCGAAACGCCGCGTATCGTTTTCTGATTTGGCGCCGCCATCCTACTCAGCGCTCCAGGGCCCCGCGGTTCACGTACCATCGCGCTGTCAGGCTCAATCCAGACCGTCCGCTCGATACACGCTCGATCTGACGGCTCCCAGTCATCGTCTACGACTGGTGTGAACCCGTGACCGTCAACCTTCTAACCCTAATTTCTCACTCGATTCTCAACGGATTTTCGTGTTCTTATGCTCTATGGATTTGTATTAAGGAGACGAACACATCCATACGGTAAACATGTATTGAAATTGACTCAAATTAAATAGAGAATCTCTGTAAGCTCGGGAAGAAGAGTGAGTCCATACCTTTGCTCAGAGAAGTGAAGCTTCGATCTGTGAGTTGTGTCACCTTCGATTGGGTCGAAGTAAGCTCCGGATGAAGTACCTTGGCACAGTGAATTGTCAGGTATGATTTCGACCACAGCTAGATTACAAAGCTTGGAGTCCGGAACGGATGGGTGGCCTAGAGAAGGGGCTTTCTGCTGGTAAACTTCTTCTCTTGGTGCAGTGAAGGTGTAGGACCAATCCATTTGGGGATTTGCTCAGCTGTGGAGAAGTGTCACGGTTTTGGGCTTGGATTTCAACTCCGAAATTGAGCTCACAGAGAGGAAATGGCATGGGGATTTCAGTGGGGATCAAGTTCTCTATGTGTGGGGAGTAGTCTGGAATGATTTTGGCAGAGTTTCCTTAAGGTTGGTTCAGCACCTCTTCCATGGCCGAGAGGTGTGGGGTTTAAATAGGAGAGGCTGGAGGGCCTCCCAGGGGGAGTTAGGGCTTGGGATCAGCTGCTTAGGTCAAGGGAAGAATAACCATGACAGCCACTGGACTTGGGGCAGCTCAGCAAGGGAGAATTTCAATGTTGGCTCACATGTGAGCTCTCGAGTGTGGTGTTTGCCGGCGATCCAGGCGGCTGGCCGGCAGGCATGGGTCACCCTCAGGTCCAGGTGGGTCAGGACTGGAGGTTTGTGCAGTCAATTGGCCATGGACATGTGTAAAGGGCTTGGATTAAAATGGTATGGGGGTGAGGCTCAATTTGGGTTGATTTTGGTCAACTCATGTAATTGGGCTTGGTGCACCCACCAAGGACTGATTTGGGTGAGGGAGGTCAGATGAGTCAGCTAGGAAAGGGTAGTGAAGTCACCATCCATGAATATTTGGATTAATAATGGATTAAGGTGAAGCATTAAAAGGGTTAAAACCTTTTTAAGGGGGTTTAAAAAGAGGCTCCTCCTTTTGCAATTAATGGTATGATAATGTGTAAAGTGAATCTCATGGCTTCATGTGGCTTGTGCATGGCTTCAAGGCTCACCTATGGCTTGGGACAAAGCTTGGTCATTTACATGAAAGAAGGTTTTGGATTTTTGGGACTTATGGGTGATTTTGGCATGAGGCCTAATTTAGGATTATTTGATGATTGATTTAGGACTTAAGGGATGATATCAATTAATGGTGTGATGAAGAGAATGTCATATGGGCTTTAGCATGAAGTTTGGGCCTTTAAAATTTAGTGAAGATGGGCTTTTAAAATGGTTTAGGGAAGTGGGCTTTTGGATTTTAAAATGGACTTTAGGATGAAAGTTTGGTAAAGGCTTGGGCCAAATAATTGTTGGGTTTGGTTTAGGGATGTTTCATGAGTGATTTGGAATAAATTTGAGGTGGTTTGGAATTGAATTGGTTTGGATTTGGGCCTCTTTGGTAAATGGGCCAATGTAGGTCAAATTGGGCGAACTTGGGCCAATGTTGGGCTAGGGTTGAAATTGATGTAAAATTAATATTGGGAAATGTTTATGGGAGTGTTTCAAAGAGGTTTTGGCTTTGGTTGGGTTTTGATTTTGGGGTTTGGGTTTATTTGGGTTAGGTGTGGGTTTAGGTCAAAATTGGGCCTTTTAGCTTTGGGTTGCATTTGAGTGGGGTTTGGGTCTAAATTTTGGGTAAATTATGTTAGTTTTTTGTTTGTGGGGATGTTAAGGAAGGTTTAGAAAAGGTTTGGGGTTAATTGGAGTTGAATTGGGTTAGTTTGGGCTAAGTTTGGGTCATGGGTCCAAATTGGGCTTTAAGGTCAAAAGTGAAATTGGATTCAGATGTCAATCAAATTGGGCTTGGATTTGGTCTAGCTTGGTGTTGGGGATGTTTAATTGAAGTTTAGAATTGAATTGGACCAGAATTTGGGTCAATTGGGTAGGTTTGGTTTGACATTGGGTTTATTTTGGGTTAAAAATGGGTCAAATTGGGGATTTTGACAAAAGTGGTGTAAATTGACAAATTTTCCTTTGGTGTAGTTGAATAAAATGAAATTGTTAATATTTGGGATATTTTGGAATTTTTTGAAAATTTTCTGAATTTTTAGATTTTTGGGTCAAGAGGGGCATTTTGGGTATTTGGAGGATATTGGGAGGTATTTTTGGAATTTTTGGTATTTTTGGCTATGAATGATCAATTTGAGTAATGTGGGAATGTTTGGGATTGGCCTTGAGGAATTTTGGGTGATTTAGATATTTTTATTTGAAAAATTTTGGTAATTTCAAGGGTTTTGGGTAGGCTAGACGAGTGTAGGGTTCCCGGGGTCAAAAATTGAAAATTTGGAAAATTGAAGATTGAGTAAATGTAAGTGGAATGGAACCATTTTAGGTTGAGCCATGAAGCCATATCAAGCCCACATGAGCCATGAAGGGACTCATTTGAGGCATTCATCTATGTCGTTCCTAACCCTCTTAGCGAGGGCTTAGGGGTTAAGGACCATCCATGTGAATCACCTCCATGAGTCAGGAGGTCAAGTTGGGTATGGGTGTGGTTTTAGGAGGTGTGTGAAAGTGTAGTGTATGAGTGTAGTGTGTGTGTAAGTTAGCCCTTCACCAGACCAGGCCACCCAGGGCAGTCCTAAGGCCAAAGAGTCCTATAAGAACTCATCCTTTAAACTTCCACATTTGATTTCAACCCTCACAGGTGATTAGGGGTTTACAATCAAGTTTGTGGAGTTTGCAGGGAGTTAAGAAGTGGTTTGAATTTCTAAGTGGTGGGTTCCAATTCTAATCCTCTAGGATAATCAAAGGAAAAGCCTAAGGCTAGATCCTAAGTACTAAAAAAAAGAATAGAATACCTCATCAAAATGAGGTCAACAAAATCCCCCTGCCATTTCCTCTCTGTGAGCTCAATTTCAGAGTTGAAATTCAAGCCCAAAACCAGGACACTTCACCACAGTGAGCCAATCTCCAAATTGATTAGTCCTACACTTTCACCAGACCAAGAGGAGAAGTTCCCCGGTGAAAGCCCCCTCTCCGAGGCCACCCGGTTGCTCCAGCCTCCAAGCTTTGTGATCGAGCGTGGTCACTTTTGTACCTAGGCAATTCACAAGGCCAAGGGACTTCATCTGGAGCTTGCTTGGACCCAATCGAACGTGACACAACTCTCAGATCAAAGCTTCACTTCTCTGAGCAAAGGTATGAACTCTCACTTCTTCCCGAGCTTCGGGAGATTCTCCATTTCAAATGCCTTAATTTCAATGCATGTTTACCGTATGGATGTGTTCGTCTCTTTAAGATGAATCCATAGAGCATAAGACCACAAAAATTCGTTGAGAATTGAGTGATATCTTAGGGTTTTAGTGTGGACGGTCTCAGGTTCACACTAGTCGTAGACGATGACTGGGAGTCGTTGGATCATGCGTGTATCGAGCGGACGACTTAGATGGTATCAGACCAGGAGACGGTACGTGAACCGCGGGCCCCGTGGCAGCTGACTTAGATGGCTGCGCTGAATCAGGAGACGCCGTGTGGCCTTTCAGATCTGCTAAGGTTGACGCGGCGCCGCGTGGTTAAGTTGGAAATTAGGGTATTTTCTTATTTATTAAATATCCAGAACTTCAAAAATTCATAACTTTGTGTAAAAAAATCCTAAAATAAAAATACCCTCTTGCTCAGTGAACAAAGGACAATAATGTGAAAAATAAATTAAGTCATTTTATCAAGTATTTTATTTTTAATAATTTATTTACTCTCTGAACTATTTCAATTCTCCATGCATATAGGAAATTCACCATGGCATGAGACCATAGGGCTTTTGAAGCCTCTGAACTTGGGAACATTCCCTGAATTTTCCAAGGTCAAAGGTCATCCCTATGGAAGTTATTGATTTTTCAATTGCATGTTACTGTTTTGAGTTGTTTAATTCCAATAATTAGCATGTTGAGAAATAAATTCTAGGAAAATTTTGTGATGTTTCTTATGACCAGAGGAACGTAGGAAAAATAAGTTTTGAGTTAATTCACTTGGAACAACCCTAATTGGTCTAAATACTCAAAATTGATCTTTAATTCATTAGGGTTAACTATACATCAAATTGACTTGAAAGCAACTTTCCACTGATCTTTTGGATTAGAGGAACATCTCATAAAAATTTGAAACTAATTGGACTTGATTTGATCCACCAAATGGGTTGATTAAGCCCCATAAGTAAAATTAAACTTTAAAAATTCATAACTCACAAAATACTTCTAAAAAATTCACAAAAATGGTTTTAGAGCTTCTCTGGTATCAGAGGAACTTAGAAAAATTAAAATTGTAATTTTCTAAAAAAGTTGATTTTTATCATTATTTTAATATTTTTAATAATTAAAAAATAATAAAAATCATAAAAATATTAAAAATCACCAAAATGTCACATTTTGAATCCTAATTACATAGGAACAAACCAAATATTTTTCTTAAGTCCCTAGGATAAGATATTGAATTTTAAAGGCTTAATCTAATTTTTAATATTAAAAAATGTATTTTCCAACCTTTTCATTAAAATAATTCTAATAAATCAAAGAAAAATAAAAAAAATATAAAATTTGTTTCCTTAGACTCCTTGTGGTTAGAGAGATTTAAGAAAAATATAAAATCCATTTTTAACTTTAATTTTATTTTAAAATTAATTAATACTCCAAAACTAAAAATAATTCTAATAAATAAAATATAATTCAAAAAATCACCAAAATTGGGCCAAGCGGTTCTCTGGTCATTAGGAACATCCCATAATTTTCTCAAGGATAGAAGCATTTCCTTGGTTATGTTGTTGAATTTTCCTTGAAAACCCCCTAGTTTCCATTAAAAAAAATTACATAAATAAATTAAATAAAAAAAATCACATTTTCTCCTCTAATGTCTTAATTAACATGTGAGTGAGGTAACATAAAAATTTCAAGTTCATTTGAGCTTAATTTAGTGAGTTATAGAATTATTAAGCTTGAAGGGCAAAAGGGTAATTAAAAATTTCAACCCTTAATTAAAATTTTAGGATTAATCAAAAAGGGGAGGGAAAAATATTTGATTTTAAACTGATTTTGCATAATTGAAACTTAAATGATTAAGGGCAGAATCCTACTAACCATTTAAAAAAAATAATTAAAATAAAACTTTAATTAATTAATTAATTGAAATTTTGGAAGAATAATAGAAGTTGGAATTATTAAAGTAGGGATATTATTAAGAAGATATTTATTCTTTAATTTAAAAATCCCTAAATAAATCACTTCAATAATACTTAATTCTTAGTTAAAAAAAAATAAAATAATAATTCAAATTAAAATTAAATTAAATCAAATTAAATAAAATTAAATCAAACTAAATTAAAAAATTAAATTAAATTAAAACTAAATTAAATTAAAATTAAATTAAATTATATTAAATTAAAATTAAATTAAATTAAAATAAATTAAATTAAAATTAAATTAAAAGTAAATTAAATTAAATTAAATTAAACTAAATTAAAAAAAATTAAAATTAAATTAAATTAAAATTAAATTAAATTAAAATTAAATTGAAATTAAATTAAAATTAAATCAAATTAAATTAAATCAAATTAAATTAAATTGAATTTAAATTAAATCAAAATCATTTATCAACAAACCTAAATTAAATCATTAAAAATTAAATCTAAAAATAACTTGAACACTATTCCAAACTTAAACTAATTTTTTATAATTAAGTCAAAATTAAAATTAAATTATTAAGTTTAAATCATTAAAATATTTAATAATTTGATTTGCACTTTTAAAGCTCTTATTGTTATAACTCTTAAATGAGGTATCAAGTGAAGTGTTACTTCACTTATAGGATATTCAAAGGTCCTAGTTCACTGTGCAAGAGAACAAAACTTAAACCCATGGATGATTAATTCACTTGTATAATTAAATTCTCTTGAACTTAAAAACAATCCTAGAGGTATTGAAAAGATGTTTAAGACTCGTCTTAAGCACTTCCTCAATATGATAGGATGTTTATAAGAACAATTGAATTTAATTGTTTCTTTGACGAAGAAAATCGTCCTTAAACCAAAACACAAGAACCTAGACGTCATAGGAGATGACTAGCTATTGGATTAGGACTTTGGAAGACAACCAAAACCTCTCCCTTAGCTTTAGCTAGATACTTGTTGAAATATTTAAATGCCTTAACATGTGTTTTAAGTGCAACTTGGGATGATGGGAAGACCCTCCAAGTACACTTTTATTTTATTGCAATTTACTTTATTGCAATTTACTTACATGCACTGTATTTTTCTTTTCTTGCATGATAAACAACTGTTGCATGAAAACCAAAACCTTTAGGGTAGTCTCTGAACTGAAACCAAAACTAAATTAAAAATCACTGCTAGATAAAATTCACCACCACAACATTTCAAAATATAAAACAACTCAAAATTTAATCACAAATAGAATAACAAAACTACAATTGCAACTAAATTAAAACGTCTCATTGAATGATCGGTAATACCTGGGATGAAGTAATCCACGTGTTGCTAACGGGATTTCCCACGATCTAAATAAAAGTGTGGAACTCATTCAGTTGAGTTTAGCAAATTCATCTGGACTAAGTGAATTCAACGAAAATAACGGGCCGGGATGACGGAACCGTGGGATCTTAATCGGTTCTGTTTAAACAACTTTAAGATTTGTTTTAATTAAAACATTAAAAACACTTGGATTTTAAGATTTTCTCTAAACCAAAACACTTCTCTCATCTCCTGATTTATGATTTCTAAAACTAAACCTCTGGAACAACAAGGAGCTTGGAGCATGGTGGGCGAGCACGACCATCGTCATCAGCAAAACCTGAGTCTACTTCAGCAAAACTTTCTTAGAATTAAATAACCAAGCCATAGGACTTCGAGGTAGTTTGCCTAGTGCAACATAAATCCTCAACTCTTCGTTAGTCTGTTGCATGATCAAATCATGTAAATTACGCCCTAACCGGTCTTAGGACTCTAAGGTAGTCGTTTGGTACGACATAAACCCTCACATCTTCGAGGCTATTTGTATGATTTTATCATACGAATATAAGTCCAAATTAATTAAAATTGGCAAGATTGAAATATCAAGTAATATTAGGATTTTCTTAAATCCGAGCCAAACAATAGAATAGTTTGAGAAGTTTCCAAGATTCTTCTTGGATCTTCAGCTTCTCCTACTTTTCTTCCTTTGAACTCCTGAAATAAATTGTTCCAAATTTGAGCCATTCCTTATTGAAATCTCCAAAATTCAAATCCTCTGAAAACCTTAAAATTTGAAATTCTTGAGGGCAAAACTACTGATCATTATCGAGAGTTTTCTTAAATGATTCACTTCATTTAAGACGTAATTAACTATAGGGGCTTGCCCTTATAGGGAACTTTAAGAACCCAGGTAATATAAACCCTGCTTAATTCCTTTATATTAAGCGGGGAACTCGTCGGCTTATAAAATTGATTCGTAGACCAAACAAATGTCACAAATCTTCTAGTTTATTTAATCGAGCCCCATCATCGAGCGAGTGTGTCTACTCTCGGGTTAGATATACGAGTTGTGGTGCGGTGCTCGTTTATATAAACTATTCGGGATGTGAGATCTGTTTGATTTCATATCTTAAAATTTTCAAATTTAAAATTATTTTCAAAATCAAATACTACTTTTCAAATTATTTATTTAAATTAAATTAAAAATTCACCTACAATTTCTGTGGGCGACCTCTTTTCAAAAATACAACACTCAACCTAAAAATATGCCGACAGTTGAATCCTCAACATTGAGTTTAATTTAGGTTACATCTAAGAGATGTTGACTAAGTCTATATTATGTTAAACATATGGTTTAGCTCTGGTGTAAGTTAGACCTAAGGAAATTTGGTTAAGTCTAATGTAAGTTAGACTTAAGGTTTAGGTTTGATATAGGTTTAACCTAATGAATTTTAGGTTAAGTATAATGTTGGTTAGACTGAGCGTTTAGGTTTGATGTAGGTTGAACCTAAATTAGTTTGGTTAAGTATAATGTGAGTTAGACTTAAAGTTTAGGTCTGATGTAGGTTAGACCTAAAGAATTTGGTTAAATTTAATGTAAGTTAGATTGAAGGTTTAGGTCCAATGTAGATTAGGCCTAAAGAAGTTTGATTAAGTCTAATGATGGTTAGACTTAAGGTTTAGGTCTGATGTATGTTAGACCTAAGGAATTTGGTTAAATCTAATATAGGTTAAACTTAATATTTCAGTCCAATGTCAGTTGAACCCAAGGTTTTGGTCAACTTAGATTCAATTCGAGCTTAGGTTAATCTTGGTTCAATTTAAGTTGAACCTAGAGTTTAGGTTGAGTTCTGATTAATTTGGATTGAACCAAAAGCTTAAATTAACTTAGGTTCATTTGGGTTAAACCTATGATTTCGGTTAACTTAGGTTCAATTAGGGTTGAACTAAAGCTTTAGATTAACTTACGTCCAATTTGGGTTGAAGATAAGTTTTAGGTTGAGTTAGGTACAATTTGGATTCAACCTAAAGTTGAGATTGAGTTAGGTTAAATTTAGATTGAACCTAAGGTTTAGGTTGAGTGTAGAGATTGAGTTTAAGCCTAATTTGGTTAAGTCTTATAGATTTAATTAAGTCTAATTTGGGTTAGAGTTAATTAGGATTTATGGTCGATCAAGCCTAAAGTAAGTAAAACTTAATAGGTTTAATTAGGTCTAATTAGGGTTAGACCTAATTAGGTTTTAAGTTTACTTAAGTCCAATGTAATTAAGGCTTCAAGAAATTAATTAGGTCTAATTAGGGTTAGTCCTAATTAGGGAATATTTGGGATTTTCTGGAATTTTTTGGGAATTTTCTGAATTTTTGGATTTTTGGGTCAAGAGGGGCATTATGGGTATTTGGAGGGTATTAGGAGTTATTTTTGCAATTTTTGGTATTTTTGGCTATGAATGACCAATTTGAGTAATGTGGGAAAGTTTGGGATTGGTCTTGAGGAATTTTGGGTGATTTGTAGAATTTTTTTTTAAAAAATTTGGGTAATCTCAAGGATTTTGGGTAGGCTAGACGAGTGTAGGGTCCCCGGGGTCAAAAATTGAAAATTTGGAAAATTGAAGATTGGGTAAATGCAAGGGGAATGGAACCATTTTGGGTTGAGCCATGAAGCCATATCAAGCCCACATGAGCCATGAAGGGACTCATTTGAGGCATACACTATGCTGTTCCTAATCCTCTTAGCCAAGGGCTTAGGGTTTAAGGACCATCCATGTGAATCACCTCCATGAGTCAGGAGGTCAAGTTGGGTATGGGTGTGGCTTTAGGAGGTGTGTGAAAGTGTAGTGTATGAGTGTAGTGTGTGTGTAAGTTAGCCCTTCACCAGACCAGGCCACCCAGGGCAGTCTTAAGGCCAAAGAGTCCTATAGGAACTCATCCTTTAAACTTCCACATTTGATTTCAACCCTCTAGGTGATTAGGGGTTTATAATCAAGTTTGTGGAGTTTGCAGGGAGTTAAGAAGTGGTTTGAATTTCTAAGTGGTGGGTTCCAATTCTAATCCTCTAGGATAATCAAAGGAAAAGCCTAAGGCTAGATCCTAAGTACTAAAAAAAAAGAAGAGAATACCTCATAAAAAATGAGGTCAACAAAATCCCCCTGCCATTTCCTCTCTGTGAGCTCAATTTCAGAGTTAAAATTCAAGCCCAAAACCAGGACACTTCACCATAGTGAGCCAATCTCCAAATTGATTGGTGCTACACCTTCACCAGACCAAGAGGAGAAGTTCCCCAGTGAAAACCCCCTCTCCAGGCCTCCCAGTTGCTCCAGCCTCCAAGCTTTGTGATCGGTACGTGGTCACTTTTGTACCTAGGCAATTCACAAGGCCAAGGGACTTCATCTAGAGCTTCCTTGGACCCAATCGAACGTGACACAACTCTCAGATCGAAGCTTCACTTCTCTGAGCAAAGGTATGAACTCTCACTTCTTCCCGAGCTTCTGGAGATTCTCCATTTCGAATGCCTTAATTTCAATGCATGTTTACCGTATGGATGTGTTCGTCTCTTTAAGACGAATCCATAGAGCATAAGAACACAAAAATTCGTTGAGAATTGAGTGTGATCTTAGGGTTTTAGTGTGGACGGTCTCTGGTTCACACCAGTCGTAGACGATGACTGGGAGCCGTTGGATCTTCCGTGTATCAAGCGGACGACTCAGATGGTGTCGGACCAGGAGACGGTACGTGAACCGCGGGCCCCGTGGCAGCTGACTTAGATGGCGGTGCCGAATCAAGAGACGTCGTGTGGCCTTTCGGATCTGCTAAGGTTCAGGCGGCGCCGCGTGGTTAAGTAGGAAATTAGGGTATTTTCTTATTTTTTAAATATCTAGAACTTAAAAAATTCATAACTTTGTGTAAAAAAATCCTAAAAATAAAATAAAAATACCCTCTTGCTCAGTGAATAGAGGACAATAATGTGGAAAAGAAATCAATCATTTCATCAAGTATTTTATTTTTAATAATTTATTTACTCTCTGAACTATTTCAATTCTCCATGCATATAGGAAATTCACCATGGCATGAGACCATAGGGCTTTTGAAGCCTCTGAACTTTGGAACATTCCCTGAATTTTCCAAGGTCAAAGGCCATCCCTATGGGAAGTTATTGATTTTTCAATTGCATGTTAGTGTTTTGAGTTGTTTAATTCCAATAATTAGCATGTTGAGAAATAAATTCTAGAAAAATTTGGTGACGTTTCTTATGACCAGAGGAATGTAAGAAAAATAAGTTTTGAGTTAATTCACTTGGAACAACCCTAATTGGTCTGAATACCCAAAATTGATCTTTAATTAATTAGGGTTTACTATACATCAAATTGACTTGAAAACAATTCTCCACTGATCTTTTGGATTTGAGGAACATCTCATAAAAATTTGAAACTAATTGGACTTGATTTGATCCACCAAATGGGTTGATTAAGCCCCATAAGTAAAATTAAACTTTAAAAATTCATGACTCACAAAATACTTTTCAAAAATTCACAAAAATGGTTTTGGAGCTTCTCTGATATCAGAGGAACTTAGAAAAATTAAAATTATAATTTTCTAAAAAAGTTGATTTTTTTCATTATTTTAATATTTTTAATAATTAAAAAATAATAAAAATCATAAAAATATTAAAAATCACCAAAATGTCACATTTTGAATTCTAATTACATAGGAATAAACCAAATATTTTTCTTAAGTCCCTAGGATAAGATATTGAATTTTAAAGGCTTAATCTAATTTTTAATATTAAAAAATGTATTTGCCAACCTTTTCATTAAAATAAATCTAATAGATCAAAGAAAAATCAAAAAAATATAAAATTTGTTTCCCTAGACTCCTTGAGGTTAGAGAGATTTAAGAAAAATATAAAATCCATTTTTTAACTTTAATTTTATTTTAAAATTAATTAATACTCCAAACCTAAAAATAATTCTAATAAATAAAATATAATTCAAAAAATCACCAAAATTGGCCCAAATGGTTCTCTGGTCATTAGGAACATCCCATAATTTTCTCAAGGACAGACACATTTCCTTGGCCATGTTGTTGAATTTTCCTTGAAAACCCCCTATTTTCCATTAAAAATAATTACATAAATAAATTAAATATAGAAAAATCACATTTTCTCCTCTAATGTCTTAATTGACATGTGAGTGAGGTAACATAAAAATTTCAAGTTCATTTGAGCTTAATTTCGTGAGTTATAGAATTATTAAGCTTGAAGGGCAAAAGGGTAATTAAAAATTTCAACCCTTAATTAAAATTTTAGGATTAATCAAAAAGGGGAGGGAAAAATATTTGATTTTAAACTGATTTTGGATAATTGAAACTTAAATAATTAAGGGTAGAAATCTACTAACCATTTAAAAAAAAATAATTAAAATAAAACTTTAATTAATTAATTAATTGAAATTTTGGAAGAATAATAGAAGTTGGAATTATTAAAGTAGGGATATTATTAAGAAGATATTTAATCTTTAATTTAAAAATCCCAAAATAAATCAATTCAATAATACTTAATTCTTAGTTAAAAAAATAAAATAATAATTCAAATTAAAATTAAATTAAATCAAATTAAATTAAATTAAATCAAACTAAATTAAAAAATTAAATTAAATTAAATCTAAATTAAATTAAAATTAAATTAAATTAAGTTAAAATTAAATTAAATTAAAATAAAATAAATTAAAATTAAATTAAAAGTAAATTAAATTAAATTAAATTAAAACTAAATTAAATTAAAATTAAAAAGAAATTAAATTAAAATTAAATCAAATTAAATTAAATTAAAACTAAATTAAATTAAAATTAAATTGAAATTAAATTAAAATTAAATCAAATTAAATTAAATCGAATTAAATTAATCAATTTAAATTAAATTGAATTAAATTAAATCAAAATCATTTATCAACAAACCTAAATTAAATCATTAAAAATTAAATCTAAAAATAACTTGAACACTATTCCAAACTTAAACTAATTTTTTATAATTAAGTCAAAATTAAAATTAAATTATTAAGTTTAAATCATTAAAATATTTAATAATTTGATTTGCCTTTTAAAGCTCTTATTGCTATAACTCTTAAATGAGGTATCAAGTGAAGTGTTACTTCTCTTATAGGATATTCAAAGGTCCTAGTTCACTGTGCAAGAGAACAAAACTTAAACCCCTGGATGATTAATTCACTTGTATAATTAAATTCTCTTGAACTTAAGAACAATCCTAGAGGTATTGAAAAGATGTTTAAGACTCGTCTTAAGCACTTCCTCAATATGATAGGATGTTTATAAGAACAATTGAATTTAATTGTTTCTTTGATGAAGAAAATCGTCCTTAAACCAAAACACAAGAACCTAGACGTCATAGGAGATGACTAAGCTATAGGATTAGGACTTTGGTAGACAACCAAAACCTCTCCCTTAGCTTTACTTAGGTACTTGTTGAAATATTTAAATGTCTTAACATGTGTTTTAAGTGCAACTTGGGATGACGGGAAGACCCTCCAGGTACGCTTTTATTTTATTGCGATTTACTTTACTGCAATTTACTTTCATGCATTGTATTTTACTTTTCTTGCATGTTAAATAAGACTCGTTGCATGAAAACCAAAACCTTTAGGATAGTCTCGAACCGAAACTAAAACTAAATTAAAAATCACCGCAAGATAAAATTCACCACCACAACATTTCAAAATATAAAACAACTCAAAATTTAAACACAAACAGAACAATAAAACTACAATTGCAACTAAATTAAAACGTCTCATTGAATGATCGGGAATACCTGGGATGAAGTAACCCACGTGTTGTTTACGGGATTTCCCACGGTCTAAATGAAAGTGTGGAACTCATTCAGTTGAGTTTAGCAAATTCATCTGGACTAAGTGAATTCAACGAAAATAACGGGCCGGGATGACGAAACCGTGGGATCTTAATCGGTTCTGTTTAAACAACTTTAAGATTTGTTTTAATTAAAACATTAAACACACTTGGATTTTATGATTTTCTCTAAACCAAAACACTTCTCTCATCTCCTGATTTATGACTTCTAAAACTAAACCTCTGGATCAACAATGAGCTCGGAGCATGGTGGGCAGACACGGCCATCATCATCAATGAAACTCGAGTCTACTTCAACAGAATCTTTCTTAGAATTAAATAACCAAGCCATAGGACTTCGAGGTAGTTTGCCTAGTGCAACATAAATCCTTAACTCTTCGTTAGGCATTTGCATGATCATATAATGTAAATTAAGCCCTAACTGGTCTTAGGACTCCGAGGTAGTCGTTTGGTACGACATAAACCCTCACATCTTCGAGGCTATTTGTATGATTTTATCATACGAATATAAGTCCAAATTAATTAAAATTGACAAGATTGAAATATCAAGTAATATTAGGATTTTCTTAAATCCGAGCCAAACAATAGAATAGTTTTAGAAGTTGCCAAGATTCTTCTTAGATCTTCAGCTTCTCCTACTTTTCTTCCTTTGAACTCCTGAAATAAATTGTTCCAAATTTGAGCCATTCCCTATTAAAATCTCCAAAATTCAAATCCTTTGAAAACCTTAAACTTTGAAATTCCTGAGGGCAAAACCACTGATCATTATCGAGAGTTTTTTTAAATGATTCAATTCATTTAAGACGTAATTAACTATAGGGAACTTTAAGAACCCAGGTAATATAAACCCTGCTTAATTCCTTTATATTAAGCAGGGGAACTTGCCAGCTTATAAAATTGATTCGTAGACCAAACGGATGTCGAAATCTTCTAGTTTATTTAACCGAGCCCCATCATCGAGCAAGGTGTCTACTCTCCGGATAGATATACGAGCTTGTGGTGCGGTGCTCATTTATATAAACTATTCGGGATGTGAGATCAGTTTGATTTCATATCTTAAAATTTTTAAATTTAAAATTATTTTCAAAATCAAATACTACTTTTCAAATTATTTATTTAAATTAAATTAAAAATTCGCCGACAATTTCTGTAGGCGACCTCTTTTCAAAAATATAACACTCAACCTAAAAATATGTCGACAGTTGAATCCTCAACATTGAGTTTAATTTAGGTTACATCTAAGAGATGTTGACTAAGTCTATATTATGTTAAACATATGGTTTAGGTCCGGTGTAAGTTAGACCTAAGGAAATTTGGTTAAGTCTAATGTAAGTTAGACTTAAGGTTTAGGTCTGATATAGGTTGAACCTGATGAATTTTAGGTTAAGTCTAATGTTGGTTAGACTGAGCGTTTAGGTTTGATGTAGGTTGAACCCAAATAAGTTTGGTTAAGTCTAATGTGAGTTAGACTTAAAGTTTAGGTCTGATGTAGGTTAGACCTAAAGAATTTGGTTAAGTCTAATGTAAGTTAGATTGAAGGATTAGGTCCAATGTAGATTTGGCCTAAAGAAGTTTGATTAATTCTAATGAAGGTTAGACTTAAGGTTTAGGTTCGATGTATGTTAGACATAAGGAATTTGATTAAATCTAATATAGGTTAAACTTAATATTTCGGTCCAATGTCAGTTGAACCCAAGGTTTTGGTCAACTTAGATTCAATTCGTGCTTAGGTTAATCCTGGTTCAATTTCAGTTGAACCTAGAGTTTAGGTTGAGTTCTGATTAATTTGGGTTGAACCAAAAGCTTAAATTAACTTAGGTTCGTTTGGGTTAAACCTATGATTTAGGTTAACTTAGGTTTAATTAGGTTTGAACTAAAGCTTTAGATTAACTTACGTCCAATTTGGGTTGAAGATAAGTTTTAGGTTGAGTTAGGTTCAATTTGGATTCAACCTAAAGTTGAGGTTGAGTTAGGTTAAATTTAGATTGAACCTAAGGTTTAGGTTGAGTGTAGAGATTGAGTTTAAGCCTAATTTGGTTAAGTCTTATAGATTTAATTAAGTTTAATTTGGGTTAGACTTAATTAGGATTTATGGTTGATCAAGCCTAAAGTAAGTAAAACTTAATAGGTTTAATTAGGTCTAATTAGGGTTAGACCTAATTAGGTTTTAAGTTTACTTAAGTCCAATGTAATTAAGGCTTCAAAAAGTAATTAGGTCTAATTAGGGTTAGTCCTAATTAGGTTTTAGGTTAGCTTAAGCCTAATATAAGTAAGGCTTAAGGAGAGTTAGGCCTAATTAGGGTTTAGGTTGCCTTAAACCTAATGTAAGTATGCTTAAGGAGATTTATTAGGTATAATTAGGGTTAGAACTAATTAGGGTTTTGGTTAGTTAAGACTAATTTAAGTAAGGCTTAAGGAGATTAATTAGATGATTATGGACAATTTTGGAAATTGGGGCTTTTTTAAGGGCAATTTGGTAATTTGGGGTCAAAAATGAAATTTTGGGGAAATTGAAATCGCTTGAAGGTAAGAAGAATGGGAACATTCTAGCTGAGTCATGGACCAAGGAAAAACCTCTTTTGATCCTCTATGTGTTTGTCCTAGCCATCTTAGCCATGGGCTCAAAGTTGGTGGGACCACCCATATGAGTTTCCAAAGAGTTAAGGGATGAAAATGGTATGTGTTTCAATTAGAATTGTGAGTATAATGTGTGATGTGTAGGTGTAAATGTTGGTGTGAATGTGCTCCATACATCCCAGGGTTTATCCTAAGGCCCGACCACCTATAGGAATCCCACTTGGACTTCCTTATTCTTGATCTCTTCCTCCAAAAAGCTGGAGGTTAGGCCTTATATATATGAAAATTCCATGTGAGGGAAACAAGCATGTGAAATTAGTATGTGGTGGGGTTCCATTGCTAGTCTTCTAAGAAAGTCTCCAAGAGAGTCCTATGGCTAGACCCTAGGTTATCTAAGAATAGACTAAACCTCAACCAACAGTGAGGTCAACAAAGTTTAGAACCTACTCTACTTTGACTTCCCTAAGTGGTATCACTTCTTACCATTTAGAGAAGTAAAATATAGCAGCTAGAATGAAGCTACGGCCTTTAGATGATGGAGGGTCAATAAGGCCCATTACATCTGTGACCAACATTCAAATGGTCAAGATGCAATTGTTAAATTTAACATAATTAGCGGTTGATGCAAGACCCCATATGCACTTAACATTGATGACACTTCTTTTTAGTTTCAAGACAGTCAGTCATCATTATCAGAAAATAGTATCTCATTCTTTTTTTTTTCATCTTCATTTTTTGTCCCAGCTAGTGTACACCACACAAGCTTGATTGAACTTCTTTAACAATATCTCAAGCTTCAGATTGGTTTAAACATTTTAACCATATCTGGTCAAAAGATCATTAGGAAGAATATACCCAAAGCTGCAAATGTGAATTATTTTCTGGTAATTGTCTAGTTTGTAGATATTTATAAATTGGTTGTCGCTAATCATCTTATTATTTGTCAACAACTAATATTGCCATGCCTTCACCGACTTTGTGGAGATTACCAATGTTAATTTGAGGAAAAACCTATCGTCCTCTTACAGAAATTGGAATGTCATCCTCTTTTGGACAAGCAAACTCTTTTGCAATCTTAGCCAAAAATCTTTTAATGAATTTTCTCGTCTCTAATGTAGGAATAATGTTACATTTGGAATTTTTTCTAGCAGTTTCAGAGTATAATGAAAATATTTTTCAAGTTAAGATTTAAAATTTTGTACTTTCATGCGATTTGATTGATGTTTAATTTAGATTCTTCGTAAAAGTTTATATTTTTTATTTCCATTAATATTGTTATTTCTAAGCCTGTTATGACAGCCTTCATATTTAGCTTCATTTTTGTGCATGAATCAATTAAATGGAAAGTAAACAACATCATTGGTTATCTGGTGTAATGAAAATTAATCTTACTCCAACGTTACCAGGTTTGTCTGCCTTTATCTTTACAAGTAGATGAAGCTCCATCAAAGTATAAATCCCATCATTGCGTATCAGGATCTTTAATTCCCAGTTGATATAGGATGTCCTGTTAAAAAGTCAGCCAATATTTTGCCTTCGAGGGCGCATAGTGGCAGAAATGTTATATCAGATTTCATCATTCAGATGAATTAATCTTCCGGGGTTCAGTTGAGTTTTGACTCTTGCTCAGTGAATTTAGATGTTTTAGTTGTCTTATGAGAGAGGTGATGTGTCACTTGACATTTCATTTAGAAGTTATGAAATGAAAGTCTTTAGGCCTAAGTTGGTCCATTAAGGAACCTAACCAATTTAATTAAAGTTGGATTAATTGTTTCTTTAAGGTGATTTAATTTAATTCTTAAAGTCTTTAAATCAATTACAATAATGTTCTTAAAGGGTTTTGAATTGATTTTTGCATTTTAAGATGTTTCAATGTTTTAATTAATTCATTATTTAACTTAATTGATTATTTAATTGATTAATTATTTAATTTAATTGATTATCTAATTAATCAATTATTTAAATTAAAATATTTTAATTCATTTTTGTTTAATTGGAAAGGTTATTTAAATGTTTTAAATTATTTTTCTTTATTTAATTAGAGAAATTATTTTAATGTTTTAAATTATTATATTTTTTTATTAAATAAATTGTTTAAATATCTTAAATTATTTTTAATTTATTAAAGAAATTACTTTTATATTAATTTTAATATTTCAAATTATTTTTAATTTAATTTTTTAAAATTATTTCAATTACTTTTAAGTTAATTCTTTATGTTTAAGATTATTACTTATTATTTACTTTATCATTATCTCTCTTTAATCACTTTAGATTAATTAGGTTATTTCATTTTAAGCTTTGTTAAGAGTTAAATAGATTTAATTAAATCATTGGCTAGAGGTTTAGATTATGAAATGGACATCTTCCTATATCATACCCCTAACCCTACCATTAATACTTGATTAATCTTCCAAATCTTAAGGATTTTAAGTAATTAGTATTTCCCTTTGATATTGATGGTGATTAGTAAGTTCCTACCACTTCATTCCCTAACTTTCAATCATCCAAGTAAACAATTAAGATCAAATGTTTCCTCTTTACCCTTGATTAAGCCTAAATATTAATTAGGGTTAAGGTTCCTTAATTACTCTTACACCCTATTAAACTTAATCACCTCGTAACTTACTAAATTAAATCCCAATGACTTTGAAATTTTTATGTCACCTCTCTCATATGTCAATTAAGATATCAGAGGAGAAAATGTAATTTTCTAGTTTTTATTTTATTTTAAAAACTATTTTAATGGAAAACTAGGGTTTTCAAAGGAAACTCAATAACTTAATAAATACTAACTATCTATCCTTATGAATATTATGCGGCATTTTCATTGACCAGAGGATCACTTGGGCCAAATTTCATGATCTTTTGAATTTTAATTTAATTATAATAATTATTTTAAGTTTTATAGTGTTAATTAAAAAAAATATTTTAAAAGTAGAAAATTAAGTTTAATATTTTTCAAAAATTTCTCTGAGGTTAGGGAACCTAGAGAAGCAAATTTTACATTTTTCTGATCTTTATTTGATTTATTAAAATTATTTTAGTGAAAGATTAAAAAAAAGCATTATTTAAATGTTAAAAATTATCCTACACTTTTGAGAATTAATATCTTAACTTAGAGACTTAGAAAAAATATTTTAATGGTTCTCAAGTGATTGTGAAGCCAAAAGTGACATTATGGTGGATTTCGATATTTTTGTGATTTTTATGATTTTTTAATTATTAAATATTTAAAAATGAATAAAAACAAAATTTTCATGAAAAATGCAATTTTATTTTTCTTAAGCTTCTCTGACCACAGAGAACTCTCAAAATTAATTTGCTGAATTTTTGAAATGTACTTTAGGTTTTATGAATTTTTTAATATTCAAAATGGCTATGGTACGTAGGAAACTCATTTAGTGGGTTAAATCAATTCTAATTGATTTTAAAATTTTTATGGGGGTTCATCATATCCTAAAGAATAGTGGAGAGTTGATTTTGAGTTATTCCCATTTTTAGTTCATGAAATAATTTGTTTTAGGTCAAGTGAGTGTCGGCATATTTTTAGGTTGTGTGTTTTATTTTGAAAAGGGGTCGCCTAATAGAAATTGTCGGCAAATTTTCATATTTTTAAATTTAATTTAAATATATATATATATATATATAGTTTAAAAGATAACATTTGATTTTGAAAGTAATTTTAAGTTTAAAAGTTTTAAGATATGAAATCAAACCGATCTCACATCCCAAATAGTTTATATAAACGAGCACCGCACCACAAACCGTGTATCTATCCCGAAGAATAGGCACACTGCTTGATGATGGGGCTCAATTAAATAAACTAGGAGATTTGTGACATCCGTTTGGTCTGAAAACCAATTTTGTAAGCCGACAAGTTCCCCTACTTAATATAAATGAATTAAACAGGGTTTATATTACCTGGGTTCTTAAAGTTCCCTATAAGGGCAAGCCCCTATAGTTAATTACATCTTATGTGACGGGAATCACCTAAGAAAAGTCTCAATAATGATCACTGGTTTTGCTCTCAAGAATTTCAAAGTTTAAGGTTTTCAAAAGATTTGAATTTTGGAAATTTCAATAGGGAATGAATCAAATTTGGAACAATTTATTTTAGGAGTCCAAAGGCAGAGAAGTAGGAGAAGCTGAGGATCCAAGAAGAATCATGGAAACTTCCTAATCTATCCTATTATTTAGCTTCGAGTTTAAGAAAATCCTAATATTATCTGATATTTCAATCTTGCCAACTTTAGTTAATTTGGGCTTATATTTGTATGATAAAATCATACAAATAGCCTCGAAGATGTGAGGGTTTGTGTCGTACCAAACGACTACCTCGGAGTCCTAAGACCGGTTAGGACTTAATTTACATGACATGATCATGCAAATGCCTAACGAAGAGTTGAGGATTTATGTTGAACTAGGAAAACTACCTCAAAATCCTATAGCTTTGTTGTTTAAAACTAGGAAAGGTTTTGCTGAAGTAGACCCGAGTTTTGTTGATGACGATGACCGTGCTACCCTCCATGCTCCGAGCTCCTTGTTGTTGCAGAGGTTTAGTTTTAGAAGTCATAAATCAGGAAATGAGAGAAGTGTTTTGGTTTAGAAATCTTAAAAACTCAAGTGTTTTTAATATTTTAATTAAAAAAAATCCTAAAGTTGATTATAACAGAACCGATTAAGATCCCACGGTTCCGTCATCCCTGCACCATTATTTTCATTGAATTCACTTAGTCCAGATGAATTTGCTAAACTCAACTGAATGAGTTCCACACTTTCATTTAGACTGTGGGAAATCCCGTTAGCAACACGTGGGTTATATCATCCGAGGTATTCCCGATCATTCAACGAGACGTTTTAATTTAGTTGCAATTGTAGTTACGTCGTTCGTTTCGTGATTAAATTTTGAGTTGTTTTATATTTTGAAATGTTGTGGCGGTGAATTTTATATTGCAGTGATTTTTAATTTAGTTTTAGTTTCGGTTCGAGGGCTATCCTAAAGGTTTTGGTTTTCATGCAACAGTTGTTTATCATGCAAGAAAAGTAGAGTGCATTTGCAATAAAGTAAATTGCATTAAAATAAAAGCGTACCTGGAGGGTCTTCCCATCATCCCAAGCTGTACTTAAAACACATGTTAAGTCATTTAAATATTTCAATAAGTACCTAAGTAAAGCTAAGGGAAAGGTTTTGGTTGTCTATCAACGTCCTAGTCCTATAGCTAGTCATCTCCTATGACGTCTAAGTTCTTGTATTTTGGTTTAAGGATGATTTTCTTCATCAAAGAACAATTAAGTTCAATTGTTCTTATAAACATCCTATCATATTGAGGAAGTGCTTAAGCTGAGTCTTAAACATCTTTTCAATATTGCTAGGATTGTTCTAAGTCCAAATGGATTTAATTAATCAGGTGAAGTAATCATCCGAGGTTTAATTAAGTTTTGTTATTTTGCTCAGTGAACTAGGATGTTTGAATATGCTATGAGTGAAGTACCACTTCACCTAATGCTCCATCTAGGAGTTATGATAACAAGAGCTTTTAAGGGCAAATGATGTTTTAGTGATTTGTGATTTAATTTAATTTTTGATTGATGGATTTAAGTTTGGAATAGTGTTCAAGTTGTTTTAGATTTGACTTTGAATTCTTTATGTCTTAAGTGATGTTATATTTAATTCTATTTAATTTAATTTAATTTAATTTAATTTAATTTGGTTTGAATTAATTTTAATTTAATTTTATTTTTAATGTTTTACTTTAATTTAATTTAATTTAATTCAATTTACTTTAAGTTTAATTTAAATTTTAATTTAATTTTTTTTAATTTTAATTTAATATTTTATTATTATTATTATTATTTTTTATGTTTTAAAGATGATTTAATTTAATTATTAAAGTATTAATTTAATTGAAATTTTGATTTAATTTAGTTTGAATATTTTAATTTTTTAATTTAATTTAATGACTAAGTCTTTTAGTATTTTAAGTCTTAAATTTAGAATATCATTAGGAATTAAATATTATTGAAGTGATTAATTTAGGGATTTTTAAATTGAAGAATAAATATCTTCTTAAATAATATTCCTATTTTAATAATTTCAATTTTTATTAATCTTCCAAATTCAATTAATTGATTAATTAAGGTTTATTCTTAAAAAATATTGATGGGTTTCTATCCTTTAAATATTTAAATTTCAATCATCCAAATCAGATTAAGATCAACTATTTTACTCTTCCATTTTATTAAGCCTAAAATTTTAATTAGAGGTTGAAAGTTTTAATTACCATTTTGCCCTTCAAGCTTAATAATTTCATAACTCACTAAATTGAGCTTAAATGAATTTGAAATTTTTATGTGGCTTCACTCACATGTCAATTAAGACATTAGAGGAGAAAATGTGATTTTTCTGTATTTAATTTATTTATATAATTATTTTTTTTGGAAAATAAAGATTTTCAAGGAAAATTTAATAAGATGACCAAGGAAAATTTTCTATCCTTAAGAAAAATATGGGGCACTCCTAATGACTAGAGGACCATTTGAACAAATTTTGGTGATTTTTTGGATTTTATTTTATTTATTATAATTATTTTTTTAGTTTTGGAGTATTAATTAATTTAAAAATAAAATATAGGTT
Organism: Papilionanthe hookeriana x Papilionanthe teres; assembly: GCA_022702705.1. NCBI lineage: Eukaryota > Viridiplantae > Streptophyta > Magnoliopsida > Asparagales > Orchidaceae > Papilionanthe > Papilionanthe hookeriana x Papilionanthe teres. The sequence goes on from CM040424.1 coordinate 155,767,684, forward strand.
GAAAAATGAATTTTATATTTTTCAAAAATCTTTCTGATATCAAAGAAACCAGAAACCAATTTTTACAATTTTCTGATTTTTCTTTGATTTATTAGAATTATTTTAGTGAAAAAGGTTGAAAAATACATTTTTAATATTAAAAATTTCATTAAACCTTCAAAATTCAATATCTTATCCTAGGGACTTAAGTAAAAAATTTGGTTTGTTCCTAAGTGTTTAGAATTCAAAATAAGACATTTTGGTCATTTTTAATATTTTTGTGATTTTTATTATTTTTAAGTTAATTTGATGAGTGGTTAACCCTAATTAATTAAAGTTCAATTTTAGTTGTTTAGGCCAATTAGGGTTGTTCAAAGTGAATTAGCTCAAAAAATTATTTTTCCTAGGTCCCTCTGGTCATAAGGAACATCACCAAATTTTCCTAGATTTTATTTCTCAACAAGCTAATTATTAGAATTAAAATACTCAAAATAGTAACATGAACTTGAAAAATCAATAACTTCTCATAGGGATGGCCTCTGACCTTGGAAAAATCAGGGAATGTTACTAAGTTCAGAGGCTTCAAAAGCCCTATGGTCTCATGCCATGGTGAATTTACTATATGCATAGAGAATTGAAATAGTGCAAAGAGTAAATAAATTATTAAAAATAAAATACTTAATGAAATTACTTGATTTCTTTTTCACATTATTCTCCTCTATTCACAGAGCAAGAGGGTATTTTTATTTTATTTTTAGGATTTTTCTACACAAAGTTATAAATTTTCAATATTTTGGATATTGAATTGAAGTTTAGAACTGAATTGGACCAAAATTGGGGTCAATTGGGTAGGTTTGGTTTGACATTGGGTTCATTTGGGTTAAGAATGGGCTAAATTGGGGGTTTTGGTAAAAGTGGGGTAAATTGACAAAATTGGACCATGGTGTAGTTGGACAAAATCAAATTGCGAATATTTGGGATTTTCTGGAATTTTTTGGGAATTTTTGGAATTTTTTGGATTTTTGGGTCAAGAGGGGTACTTTGGGTATTTGGAGGGTATTGGGGGGTACTTTTGGAATTTTTGGTATTTTTGGCTATTGATGATCAATTTGAGTGGAGGGAAATGTTTAGGAATGGTTTTGGGAAATTTTTGGTAATTTAGGTGATTTTGTAAATTTTGGGTAGTTCCAAGGGCATTTGGTAGGTTTGGTGGGTGTAGGGTCCCTGGGGCCAAAAATTGAAATTTTGAAAAAAAGAAGATTGATAAAATATGAGTGAAATGGAAACACTTTGGTTGAGCCATTAAGTCATATTAAGCCTATATGAGCCATGAGAGGACTCATTTGAGGCATTCACTATGTTGTTCCTAACCCTCTTAGCCAGGGGCTTAGGGGTTAAGATTCATCCATATGAATTACCTACATGAGTCAAGGAGTCAAGTTGGGTATGGGTGTGGTTTTAGGATTTGGATTGTGTGTGTGAGAGTGTAGAGTATGAGTGTAGTGAGTGTGTAAGTCAACCCTCACCAGACCAAGCCACCCAGGGTGGTCCTAAGGCCAAAGAGTCCTATAGGGAACTCATCCTTTAAACCTTCACTTTTGATCTCAACCCTCTAGGTGATTAGGGGTCTACAATCAAGCTTGTGGGGTTTGCGGGGAGTTAACAGGTGTTTCAAATTTCTAAGGGGTGGGTCCCAATTCTAGTCTTCTAAGATAGTCAAAGGAAAAGCCTAAGGCTAGATCCTAAGCACTAAAGAGGGAAGAGAAGACCTCATCAAAAATGAGGTCAACAAATGGACCCTCAATAGGTGTGGTGTGCTAACCAAGCACACCGCGCGTATTTGTGTTGACCGAAGAGATCAACAAAACCAAAACAGATGTCCAAGTAACAAACTTAGGACAAAGTGTAAGAAATTTCCGCTGGGGAGTATTAGGTAAATCTCCAAAACTGAAGATTCCTGAACTCTCGCTGGGGAAAAAGGAGGTGAATTTCAGATCACAGGATTTCAAGAGATTGGATCTTAGATTAGTTTCATTTTCTGTCTCAAGTTTTAATTTAGAGATTGAATTTCGATTTGAGTTTCAACTTGATTTTTTGCGGAGAAAAGAGTAGAGCTAAGGCCCACTCGGATGCATTTGTAAGTTGAGAAGGAAGCAGGACTGAACCTATTCCAAATGCTGAGGATGAATAGGACAAAGCCTATCTGAAATGCAGAGTGTTTTAATTTCAATTTCTAGCTGAGAGGGTCAAATTTTGAGATTGCTGAGAAAGGAGTAGGACTGTGCCTATCCCAAGTGCTAAGAATTGCTGAGAAGGGAGTAGGGCGGAAGCCTATCCCGAATGCTGAGATGGGAGTATGGCGGAAGCGTATCCCGATTGCTAAGATTGCTGAGATGGGAGTACGGCGGAAGCCTATCCCGATTGCTGAGATTGCTGAGATGGGAGTACGGCGGAAGCCTATCCCGATTGCTGAGATTGCTGGGATGGGAGTACGGCGGAAGCCTATCCCGAATGCCGAGATTCGTCGAGATGGGAGTAGGGCGGAAGCCTATCCCGAATGCTGAGATTGCTGAGATGGGAGTACGGCGGAAGCCTATCCCGAATGCTGAGATTGCTGTGAGTGCAGAGACATTGAAGAATTTTGCTGACTTATGCTGAGACTAAAGAATTGAAATTTATTTATGCAGAGATTGAGGGAAATTTTGCTGAGGTCCATGGGGAATTTTTGCTGAGATTCAGTTTATGCAGTAGTTATAAAAAATCTTGTTGATATTTGATTTATGCTATGACTATGAAAATTTTATTGAGATTTGGCTTATGCTGAGATTTGAGAAAGATTTTGCTGATATTTGGGAATGCGAGTTTAATGAATGCGAGACCGAACATATTCGTTGAGATTTATGAATGCGAGAGATTGTGAAAACATATTGTAAAGTGCGAGAGAATGTTTGTAGAAGTTCATGTGGATTCAAAATTCTTTTTGATGTTCGGATTTTTATGAAAAAGAGTCTCTTATTTATTTTCCTTTTCTTTCCTGTTCTTTGTTCGAAGTTCATTTAACTTTAATGGCGTTTCCCAGTCAATTTGCACAAAAAGAGATGAAGGCAAAAATGTGACATTGTCACTTTCATTCCAATATTATTGAAAATACATCGTACAACTCGATCTGAAATATTCCTCATACAATCCATGACTCAAAACGGACTATGTATGATTCTTGTTGATCCATCCAAAAAGGTATCTGTTAAATCAATGTCTGAATAGTAAGGTACATGGTCAATAACATCACCTTCCAAGCTACCCTTGGCAGGAATGCCGCATGGATGTGCTTTGGAGGTGTGCTATCTCCCATGTAACTCACAGCTCGTAGGGCCGGAGACTCTCCAATTTTGGATCTGGCTGGAAATGGTATGGTGCCTTTCTGTCGTCCATCCTTCTAAAAGTGACGGAGATCCGCTCCACTGGTACTCCCGGTATGCAATGCTTTGCAACGTCTGCTCCATTTCCTTGTAATATCATGACGGAACCTACCGGAAGTGGTATTTCCACCGGCCCTCGAACTTACCCGGGCTCGCTATCCGGAGGTCGAATCCGAACATGATATTGCACTCGGTTGACGAACGAAGCCGTGCGAAAGGTCCGACAAAGTCGTGGTGGTCTATGTGTGGAGGTATGCAGTCGCCCTTCTGATAGATGTTGATGATGCAACTGTTGGGTATGCAGTCTGCTGGCAGTACCTTCCACGTTATCATTCTTTTCACCATCCTTTTAATTATTCTCGGCATGGGATCCACCTCACCGTGACGGAGTATCCCTGGTGGATTCCCTTTTCGTCTTCTGCGAAGTTATAGCAACATCTGCATTGTATTGTGACTCTTCCTTTCCCTGACATCCATTTCCGGGGTTCTGAATAAGTCTTTTCTCTCAGACGGCCTGCTCGATCCATCTTCTGAAGTTCTAGAATGCAATCCACAATCTGTTGTTGCTCGTACTCTGAGAATACACCTGTGTGTAACTCTAGGCCTTCCAAAATGTTGATTCTTCTGCCTCCTATCCTTTCAATGTATTCAAAGGTCTTCTTTTCAACTAGCTGCATTTTCTCCAGCTCATATTCTGGAATTATCTGAAGTCCTCGGTGTCTGGTAACGTACTGTGGGATGTATGGCTCAACCCCAACACGTTCTCCTACATGTCTCGGCTCCTCGGGGATAGTCTCTGTAGGGACATCCTCCGGGGTTGCTTTCGCAACAAGACTCCTCGGATCTGGTATATCTGCCCGGCTTTGAGGCACCGACTCTATTTCTGCTCTCCCTGGTATTTCTTTCATCTGTTCCAACCTTTTTGGAGTTGGATTTCTTTTTTCTGGTTCCTGGCGAAACGGTCTCTTTGGGGCATTTGCACTAATAGTACCCACCGTCTGTCCATGTTGATCTTCTGCTAACTTGGTCAACTTTTTGCGAATACGACGATTCTTATTTCGTCGCTGAGTAGCAGTGAGAGTAGCTCTTCTTACTCCTTGAATTTCTGCGGGCGCGGCACTGACAAGCCTACCTTCTGCTGTAGCAACCATGGACATAATTTTCTTATCTTTTGCGGCGTTTGTTTTTCTTTTCTTGTTGTTGGATTGCTGGCTCGGGCCTCCCACTTTCATCACTGTTTCGCTGTGAAGTTCTTCTTGATCAACTGGGATCCAATCATTTTCTTCGTATTGTAAGCCAGCTGATGAGAAGTCCGAGTCAATCTCTATCACTGCTCCATCCTTCACCCTCTTTTCATCAAGTGCGAGACTCACGCCATTTCTAAAGTTTAGGACCAACCGCCCGTTCGACATTTCCCTGCACAAAAGACAAGGAAAGGATCAGGAGCTATACTAAGAACAAGAACATTAAGAAAGTATTTATCACTGAAGATTCTTATTCACTTACTCCAATTTTAATTTTTAAGGAAAGTAGGAAAAGATGGAGAAAGATCAGGAATAAGATTTAATTTGAAAGGAAGGGTAAAACTTTATTATTATGATTTTCATATATTTTATTTTTAGCACATATATTTTTTTATCCATTTTTTATGTTTTTGGGTTCGGACCCTGTCACAAAGTGATTACTTTACCCGTGTTTCTAGGGATAAATCTCTATTTTAGAGGCCACCCTTCGAAACATCAGGTTGCGTAATACATCTTCAAATATCGTCCGTTGATTGGAAGCATTTGTCGTTCTCCTTGGCAATTAACAAGTTGGTAGGAGCCTCCTGAATAGACTGCCTCAACTACAAATGGCCCTTCCCAAGTCGGTTCAAATTTGCCTCCTATCTTGCGATGAGCAAGAATAGGTCTTCTGAGAATAAGAACTAAGTTACCAACTTTGAAAGTTCTTGGGCGGACTAGTTTATCATGGGCCTGGATCATCTTAGCTTGGTACAGTTTCAAATTTTGTTGTGCTGCAAGTCTTTTTCCTTCCAAATTTTCCAGCTCTTCCAGTCGTAATCTGGCATTTTCTTCTGTAGTAATTTTATTTGCAACTGCAATCCTGAGTGATGGAAGTCGAACCTCTAAAGGTAAAACTGCCTCGGACCCGTACACCAAAGTATAAGGTGTAGACTGAGTAGGAGTCCTGAAAGTTGTCCTGTAGGCCCATAAGGCTTCTAACAACTTCTCGTGCCAATTTCTCTTGTTGTCATCCAAAGTTTTATTTAAAATCTGAACGAGAGTTTTATTAAAAGCCTCGGCCAAGCCGTTTGCTCTTGGGTAGTAGATCGTTGAATATCACCAATCGATTCCATGTCTTCTGACAAAATTGTTGATTTTTGTACTTCTGAATGCGGACCCATTATCTGAAATGATTCTGTGCGGTACTCCGAAACGATATACAACTTGATTCTTGAAAAATTGTAGCACGTGGTGTGCCTTTACTTCTACGAGTGGAGCTCGCTCGCCCATTTAGAAAAGTAGTCTGTAGCTGCAAGGATGAAGTGATGTCCTAAGAAGGTGGTTCTATCGGACCCACTATATCTGTGCCCTAACACTCAAATGGCCATGACGCAATTGTCGGATGTAGCACATTTGGAGGTTGGTGTAGAACCACTCCATGCACTTGGCACTGGTGACAACTTTTGGCAATCTTCATGCAATCGGTCATCATCGAGGGCCAGTAATACCCTAGTCTTTTAATTTTCATTTTCATTTTCAGACCCAATTGATGAGCGCCACAAAGTCCTGAATGCACTTCTTTGACAATTTCACGAGCCTCGAACCCGCTCAGGCATCTTAGCCACATCTGATCAAAAGACCTTCTGTATAATGTATTGTTTATTAATTCGTAAGACAGAGCTCTTTTCTTTATTTGATGTGCTAATGACTTATCGTCTGGTAATTTCCTTGTTTGCAAGTAGTCTATTAGCGGCTGACGCCAATCTTCTGTGTTTTCCGTCACTGCTGCCACTGATTCCTCTGCTTTTCCTGATTCTTGTATCATATCCATGTCGAGCTGTGATAGGACCTGTCGTCCTTGAACTGACACTTCAACTGACTCATCTTGTAAGCAAGAAAATTCTTTTGCAAGGTGAGCCAGCGCATCCGCGAGAGCATTTTCTCTTCTGGGGATCTTGTAGATTGTTACATTCAGAATTTGTTCCAACAGTTTCATGGCATACTGAAAGTATTGCTCGAGTCTGGGCTTTAAGATTTTGTATTGTCCTGCAACCTGTTGAATGATCAACTGAGAATCTCCGTATATGTTGATGTCTGTTATTCCCATTTGAATGGTCAGTTCTAGTCCTGTTATGAGGGCTTCGTATTCTGCCTCATTGTTTGTGCACGGCTCTGTTAAATGGTAGGAGTACCATAACATCCCCCGCTCCGGTGTTATAAAGATTTGTCTGATTCCGGCCTTACCGGGCACTATCATTTGCAATTCTTTGTCTTTCTGTGCTGAGGACTCTCCGTCAAAGTATAGTTCCCAACGTCGATCATCAGTGTCTTCTAGGCTCATTATCTGCTCATCTGGCAAGTCTTCATTGAGAGGCGATTCTGCCGGCAAAGGGTGTGCTGCAAGGAAATCTTCTAGGATTTGCCCCTTTACGATACGGAGAGGAACGAAAGTTATGTCGAATTGCAATAATATCATTGACCACCTGGCAAGTCTGCTAGAAAGTGTTGGACGGGTCATCAAAGATTGCAACGGATTAACTTTCGAGATGAGGTTGACCTTATGAGAGAGCATGTAATGCCTGAGCTTTTGGGCGGTGAAGATCAGGGCCAAACAATGCTTCTCAATTGGAGGATACTTTACTTCCATCGGAATCAAACGATGTCTTAAATAGTAGAGAGCATTTTATTTCCCCTCATCATTGACCTGGGCTAGCAGTGCTCCAAGGGTGTCGTCTAGAGCCGTGGTATAAAGTATCAACGATCTACCTGAGACTGGGGCTGCTAAGACAGGAGGTGTCATTAAGTATTGTTTAATGTCCTCAAAGGCCCGTTGGCATTTTTCTTCCCAAAAGAATTTGGCGTCCTTTTTAAGTAATGCCGAGAAGGGCTGACACCTACCTGATAAGTTCAATATAAAGCGTCGAAGATATGCCAGCTTCCCTTGAAAGGATCGTAGCTGTTTTAAGGTTTTGGGAGGCTGCATTTCTTAGATAGCTTTAATCTTTTCCGGATCAATTTCGATCCCGTGATGTCGGACAACGAATCCTAAGAATTTCCCGGAGATGACGCTGAAGGCGCATTTTAAGGGATTCATCTTAAGTTTGTATTTCCATAGTCGCTCGAAGACAATTCTCAAATCATACAGGTGATCTCCATTCAGTTTGCTTTTGATGACCACATCATCCACATAGCACTCAACTTGGTTGTGAATGAGCTCATCTAAAATCTTTGTCATTGCTGTTTGGTATGTTGCTCCTGCGTTCTTTAGTCTGAATGGCATTACTGTGTATTAATACACTCTGATTGGTGTCCTGAATGACGTGATCTTTTCGTCTTATGGTGTCATCTTTATCTGGTTGTATCCTGAAGATCCATCAATGAAAGAGAATTTTTCATGTGTTGAAGCGATGTCGATCATTAACTCTGAAATTGGTAGTGGAAATTCATCCTTCGAACATGCTTTGTTCAAGTCTCTGAAATCTAAGCAGATTCTGATCTGACCATTCTTCTTCCTGACTAGTACCACATTGGCTAGCCAAGTAGGGTATTGTTCTTCACGGACAAATTTAGCGTCGTTTAGCTTCTTAACTTCAGCTATTACTTGTTGTTCAATTTCTAGACGCATTTTTCTAGAAGCTTGTCTGATTGGAACGGAAGTAGGATCCACTCCTAGCCTGTGAACTGCAACTTCTGGAGCTAATCCTGGCATTTCGTCGTAACTCCAAGCAAAACAGTCCTTGAATTCCTTTAATAGCTTGATCATTTCCTCGGAATCCTCTTTATTGAGTAAGGAGCTAACAAAGGTTGGTCTAGGCTTTTCGTTAGTACCTAAGTTAACTTCCATTAACTCATCTATAGTAGATTTGATTTCTTCTTCAAATTCTGGAGGAGCGTCTCCAATTTGTAGACCTTCAAGATCTTCTATAGTTTCCAAACAGTCTTCATTAGATTCACAAGTGACAACCAAGCAAAATTCCGTATCGTCAACTGAACCTACTTTGCCGAATCTGAGACCATGTTTTGAATTGGGAGGCCGACCGGCTTTGTTCCATAATTTTTTGAAGTGTTGTGATCGACCTTTTGTCCATTGTCGAGGTAAGACACCACACTGAATTAAATTTTGAACATAGGGAGAGTACCACTTAAAAGGTAATTCCATTAATTCGGAAGAAGTGACATCTTCAAATTGTACATCGTTTTCTGTATTGGAAGAAGAAGTGCCACGGTAAAACTTGATTGGCTTTGCACAGCTGCTATGTACTTCCTTGACCACCATACCCTCGATCTTATTAGGTCGGATCGGGGTCGGGGTCATAGTGTGTACATAGTGGTTAATCTTCTTGTACATCGATTTGTATTCTTCGTTCCTTTCATCTTCGAGAGAAATCTTGAATTGTGGTTTTTTCGGTTTATTGTAGGTTGCTTCTTTCTTGACTTCCTCTTCTTCCTCGGAGCCGTTCTCCCGATCAACGTTGATCATTGGCTTTTACGTCCAACTATCCCGATGTCTCTTCCACGACCTCGTCCCCGGCCTCGACCTCGGATGCGAGTTACGGAGAAACCTTCACCATCTCGCCGTAAGGGAGTGGTGAGTGACTGTTGGACTAGAACTTCAGGTTCTTCATCGTCTTGAATTTCTTTTGCTTCATTTGGCACAGTGTTTCTGGAGAAGATTGTTTTCTTCGGAGGTGTGTAATAAGCTGCATTTTCGTGGACTCCAATCTCATGTACGGAGAAAGGTTGCAAATCACCCTTAATGCACTATTCTCCTCCTTCTTAGTATTTTATGAACTGATGCAAAGATGACGGTACCATCCGATTCTCATATATCCATGGTCGGCCCAGTAGCACGTTGAACGATGTTTCAGAATCAATTATATGGAATTTTACGGTTGTCTTTGCTAAGTCACCGGTCTTCATCAACAGTGTTATTGATCCAAGGGCTCTTTCTCCTTTCTGGTTGAATCCTCTTAGTAACATCTTGTACGCCTCGAAGCTCGCGAGCATCAATTTCCAAGTATGCTAGCGTCTAAAGATTCATTATGTTGATTGATGCTCCTGGATCCACCAATACTCCGGAGAGCGTAAATTTTCCGATTATAGCGAAATGTACAACGGTCGGTTGTGATCGAGTCGTCCCGAGTAGTAGATCAGCTTGTCCGTGAAGGTAACACCTCGATGTTCCTTTAACGAGCAAACCTCGTCCAAGGAATCTCCGGCCATCTGAGCTAAACAAATCTCTAGATCAAGTAAGGCCTTGATCAGAGCTTCCCTCATCTCTTTTGATAAGATGAGAGCATCGTAGATGCTCAGTTTGGCTGGTAGTTTCCTAAGATGGGCTAGCACGTTATAGTCCACTTTGTTATCATGTGTCTCAGTTTCTTCCCGAATGGGCAATTCTTCTACTGGGGTTGATTCTTCCTGAACAACCACCTGCTTTCCTTTGTCTTTTGGACCCATTCTCGGAGGTAGAACCCTTCCACTTCTTAAGTTGACTTCTGTGATTTCTTCTGAATCTGGTACTGAGTTTAAATGTGTCTCCTTTTGAATAGGCATGACAGGTTCTTCTGGAGTTGCTTCGAAATCTGAAAGCTCTAACTCTATTGTGATTGGAGTTCCTTAAAATTCACAAATGGATTCATCGCTTGTTGAACTTTCGTAGCCTTCTTGGTGAATGTCTCCTTTGTCATCGTGATTACAAGGTTATGTATGATTTGAGAATTGTTATTGGTATGGAAATCAGGATCTAGATTAAATTGGTTGTCGTTAGTTACATAATCGTTAGAAACAGTCAAAACGTAGCCAACGCCATAACTCTTATCATTATAAGATCCCACCAGAGCGATCAAATAATTATATAGAGTTAGAGGTTCGAGGAATTTTTCCCCCGAATCAGAAATAACCATCCTAGGATAAGCAGCCCCTAGCCTAGCCTTGGGAGCCTCGGTCTTTTCTTCTTCTTCGATCTCCTTCTTTTCTATGATCTTTTCTTCCTGAGGCGGTTCTTCAATTGTAAGCGATAGCGCCGGCTCGACAGGTTTCAAACTTTGAATTGAAGCACGTGCCGAAGCGGCCTGGATGCGATCCAAAATTTTCTTTGATGACTTCGTCCAAGCGGTACTCCATCCATCATCAGTTGTGTAAGGGTCTATCGAAACAACGGGATCCGTTGAAATAACATTGATAGAACCTCCTTTCTGGGGTTCTTTCATGTATTCCTTCGGGATTGTTATGTTCCCTTTTCGGAGATTTTTGTCAAGCCAACTCTTGAAGGTGATGCAATCCTCTATCTTATGTCCAAGCATCTGGTGGTAAGGGCAGTAGTTGGGATGGTCTTTCTTATTAACTTCTTCTGGCTTCTTGGGTTCCGGCGGTCGAAAATCCGAAATCTTCATCAAGCTGCGGAACATCTTTGGCCTTCGCCTTATTCTTGAATGGATATTCTCTATTTATAAGCTCCTTTAACGTGCGCTGTGGGCGAGGCGGCTGCTCATATTGTTGAGTTGGCTGATAACCGGGTTGAGGTTGTTGGTAGTTCTGCTGAGGTTGTTGATAGCTGGACTGCGGCTGCTTCGTCTGTATTTTCATTGGCTGTTTTCCCTTATCAACTACCGTGACGATCCCGAATTTCTTTTCAAATGTCTTCGTAGGCTTCTGTTTATCTGTTTTGTCGACGAAACTTAGTTGTTTCGCCTCCTCTTGCAAGCTTCCCGCCTTGCTTAACAACTTCTCGAAAGTCTTAATTGTAAATCCCTTAAGGAGAAGTGTTATCGGGCCGTGAATACTTTTAAGCAAGATACCGACTGCATGCTGCTCTTGTAGCTGTGGCTCATACTTCATGCTTAGATTTCTCCATCGAAGTATGTAGTCTACTAAAGTCTCGTTCGGTTTCTGTTTCTCCACCACTAAGTCACCGATGGTGATATGGTGCTGAGCTCCGGCAAACCGTTTCACGAAGAGGTTTTCTAATTTTGAAAATGTCTTTACCGAACCATTCGGTAACTCTGCATACCATTCGAAGGCGATCCCTGACAGGCTGCTGACGAACTATCAGAAGAGTAAGGCGTCGCTTCCAACGACGTTGCAACAACTAGCGTGAAAATGTGCAACATGCTGTCGAGGATTTCTGGTACCATCAAAAGTCTTGAACAGAGGTGGTATGAAGCCTTTTGGGTATTGTACTGCATCGAATTCTTCGGGGTAAGGTCTACCCATCTGAATAGATGCTCCGCTCTTAGAGTGTGCTAAGGCTTCTCCCACCTGCTGTTCTACCATGTTCTTGATGTCCTTCTCTGGAGTCATATTCTGAGTAGAGTCTTTCTTTGGCTGATCGTCTCTATTAACGGATGTAATCTCTTTTCCTCCGTCTGTAATATGAATAACTTCTGGAGGTGTTTCTCTTGGGGGTTGAGCCTGACTCTGAAGAGTGGCTAGGGCTGCAGACCATCTCTTCCATCCTTTTTGCCATTTGAGAGATTGTATCATCTTTTTCTCGAATTTGTGCTCTTAATGCTTCCGGTTCATCTTTCTCCGCAGCTGCCGGAGCACCTTGCGAAGCTGACGATGCTCGTGTCTCGACCATGTCGATCTCCACATATTCGTCATCCATGAACTCCGAAGAGTCAACTTCATCTCCAAACTTTTCTTCTCTTTCTCTTGCTAATCGTTGAATGTCGGTTCTTAGCTTTTCCATAGTGTCCTCCAATGGTCTTTTTCATGCAGTTTCGTAGTTATCATGCGATGGCTGTTGGATTTCCTTCTTAGGAGTATCCTTCATTGCAGTGGCGCTTTCTTCAGACTTGAGTCTTCTGATGAGACTTTCTTTTTCAGGTTGTTGTTTTGGTCTTAATTGGCCAGTAGTAGGACGCCATACCATCCTTATATCAGCAGAAGGCCTAGGACCGGATGGTCTGTCGGCTGAATGCTGGAAGGTGGTATCATCCCTGATCTGTAATCCTGAAACAATAACAGGTGGACTAGCCTTCATGTTCTTATTCGGCTTTTCTGCGGCGCTAATGGGTTCTACTCGCGGCCCAAGATGGGACTTGGCTGGCACCCGCCCTATTCTTCTTAAAATCTCTGATACATGACATATCTCTTTCTTTGCTAACTTCTCTATCACAGTCTGTAGTCGAGCAAATGGTGTAGTCCTAGCCCTTTTCTTTCGGCTGTCGCTATAGTATGCGGGTCGAGGTAATGCAGAAGCAATTTTGCAGACATTTTCCTCGTCAGCTGCGGCGGAGAGGGGATGGAATCTACTTCCTTCCAAAAGAGGTGTATACTCAGGCAATGGTGTGTACTCAGGTAGTGGTGTGTACTCAAGGATTTCTTCCAAGAAAGCAACTTCAGCAGGTCTGGCTTTCCTGGCAATCTTTCTACCTTTGTTTCTTCTCTGAGTCCGTGTTAGGGGTGGAACCCTTGAACTGGACCCAATTTTGAAAACAGAAGGTCTAGTACGGAGATCTGTACCCTCCACGGTAACATTCTCGTTACAAATTTGAATTTCTTTCCCTTTTAGTTTGGCGGAAGCCGGGGTAGGTGCAGAGATGACTAGACCAGTGGGGGTAGGGATAACAGTTCTTCTATAGACAGTAGTATTCTTCTCAGCTGGAACCCTTTGCAGGGGAGGGAACTCTTTAGTTGACTTAAGGTTGAACTCGATCAAAGGTCTTTCAGTTTCAGATACTTTGTCTGTAAATGTGAAAAGGGTAACGTCCGTGATCTTGACGTTTGTGTTCTCGAATCCTTGCCCAAAATGGATGATCCCATTGTCGGGCAGCTCATCGTTGTACACAGCGAAGTCCAGTCCATTGGTGAAGGAGAAAATCAGCTTCGGGGCAGACATTTTCTGCACGGTAGATTCTGATTGTCAGTCCCAAGTTATGCTTCTTCTCATCAGGACGAAAAGAAAGGAATCGAAAAGAGTCCGAACACATTTTTGTTCATGTATTTAGAAAAAAAGGAATTATTTGTTAAAAGAGTCATTCATTAGAGGGTTTGTTTATTAGGAATGGAAAATTCAAAGGTGTAGAGAAGGTAAGGAATCCAATTCAGAATTGGAAAGAAAGAGAAAGTCTTACTCAAGACTTCTCGACTCAAAGGACCGCTCCTAAACTAACACCTATTGGGGGTCCACCCCTCCTCAGAAAAGAGGTAAAAGCATCTCGGAACCTCTCTGTTTAGGGGTGTCTAAACAGTGGCTCCTAAATCTGAGAGGAGTTGGCTATACTCGTTCAAGACAGAAATGAACGGGGTATTCCAATGGAAGAATGGTAGTTTGGTCCACTAGGGGCATGGACTCACTACCGATTTATGAAAGCAAAACCATTTGATCAAAATGGAGAGAGGAACTTGATTCCCTAGCGGAATCGCCAGAAGTTGTCGACATATTTTTAGGTTGTGTGTTTTATTTTGAAAAGGGGTCGCCTACCAGAAATTGTCGGCAAATTTTCATATTTTTAAACTTAATTTAAATATATATATATAGTTTAAAAGATAACATTTGATTTTGAAAGTAATTTTAAGTTTAAAAGTTTTAAGATATGAAATCAAACCGATCTCACATCCCAAATAGTTTATATAAACGAGCACCGCACCAGAAACCGTGTATCTATCCCGAAGAATAGGCACACTACTTGATGATGGGGCTCGATTAAATAAACTAGGAGATTTGTGACATCCGTTTGGTACGCGCCCAATTTTATAAGCCGATGAGTTCCCTACTTAATATAAATGAATTAAGCAGGGTTTATATTACCTGGGTTCTTAAAGTTCCCTATAAGGGCAAGCCCCTATAGTTAATTACATCTTAAGTGATGAGAATCACCTAAGAAAACTCTCGATAATGATCGTTGGTTTTGCTCTCAAGAATTTCAAAGTTTAAGGTTTTCAAAATATTTGAATTTTGGAAATTTCAATAGGGAATGAATCAAATTTGGAACAATTTATTTTAGGAGTCCAAAGGCAGAGAAGTTGGAGAAGCTGAGGATCCAAGAAGAATCTTGGCAACTTGCCAATCTATCCTATTATTTGGCTTCAAGTTTAAGAAAATCCTAATATTATCTGATATTTCAATCTTGCCAATTTTAATTTATTTGGACTTCTATTTGTACGATAAAATCATACAAATAGTCTCGAAGATGTGAGGGTTTGTGTCATACCAAACGACTACCTCGGAGTCCTAAGATAGGTTAGGGCTTAATTTACATGACATGATCATGCAAATGCCTAACGAAGAGTTGAGGATTTATGTTGCACTAGGCAAACTACCTCGAAATCTTATAGCTTTGTTGTTTAAAACTAGGAAAGGTTTTGCTGAAGTAGACCCGAGTTTTGTTGATGACGATGGCCATGCTGCCCACCATGCTCCGAGCTCCTTGTTGTTGCAGAGGTTTAGTTTTAAAAGTCATAAATCAGGAGATGAGAGAAGTGTTTTGGTTTAGAAATCTTAAAAACTCGAGTGTTTTTAATATTTTAATTAAAACAAATCTTAAAGTTGATCATAACGAGAACCGATTAAGATCCCACGGTTACGTCATCCCGACTACCGATTATTTTCATTGAATTCACTTAGTCCAGATGAATTTGCTAAACTCAATTGAATGAGTTCCAGACTTTCATTTAGACCGTGGGAAATCCCGTTAGCAACACGTGGGTTACGTCATCCGAGGTATTCCCGATCATTCAACGAGTCGTTTTAATTTTGTTGCAATTGTAGTTCTGTTGTTCTGTTTGTGATTAAATTTTGAGTTGTTTTATATTTTGAAATGTTGTGGCGGTGAATTTTATCTTGCAGTGATTTTTAATTTAGTTTTAGTTTTAGTTCAGGGGCTATCCTAAAGGTTTTGGTTTTCATGTAACAGTTGTTTATCATGCAAGAAAAGTAGAGTGCATTTGCAATAAAGTAAATTGCAAGAAAATAAAAGCGTACCTGGAGGGTCTTCCCGTCATCCCAAGCTGCACTTAAAACACATGTTAAGTCATTTAAATATTTCAACAAGTACCTAGGTAAAGCTAAGGGAAATGTTTTGGTTGTCTATCAACATCCTAGTCCTATAGCTAGTCATCTCCTATGACGTCTAAGTTCTTGTATTTTGGTTTAAGGACGATTTTCTTCATCAAAGAACAATTAAGTTCAATTGTTCTTATAAACATCCTATCATATTGAGGAAGTGATTAAGATGAGTCTTAAACATCTTTTCAATATTGCTAGGATTGTTCTATGTCCAAATGGATTTAATTAATCAGGTGAAGTAATCATCCAAGGTTTAATTAAGTTTTATTATTTTGCTCAGTGAACTAGGATGTTTGAATATCCTATGAGTGAAGTACCACTTCACCTAATGCTCCATCTAGGAGTTATGATAACAAGAGCTTTTAAGGGCAAATGATGTTTTAGTGATTTGTAATTTAATTTAATTTTTGATTGATGGATTTAAGTTTGGAATAGTGTTCAAGTTGTTTTAGATTTCACTTTGAATTCTTTATGCCTTAAGTGATGTTATATTTAATTCTATTTAATTTAATTTAATTTAATTTAATTTAATTTAGTTTGATTTAATTTTAATTTAATTTTATTTTTAATGTTATAATTTAATTTAATTTAATTTAATTCAATTTACTTTAAGTTTAATTTAAATTTTAATTTAATTTAATTTTAATTTTAATTTAATATTTTATTACTATTATTATTTTTTTATGTTTTAAAGATGATTTAATTTAATTATTAAAGTATTAATTTAATTGAAATTTTGATTTAATTTAGTTTGAATATTTTAATTTTTAATTTAATTTAATGACTAAGTCTTTTAGTATTTTAAGTCTTAAATTTAGATTATAATTAGGAATTAAATATTATTGAAGTGATTAATTTAGGGATTTTTAAATTGAAGAATAAATATCCTCTTAAATAAGATTCCTATTTTAATAATTTCAATTTTTATTAATCTTCCAAATTCAATTAATTGATTAATTAAGGTTTATTCTTAAAAATTATTGATGGGTTTTTATCCTTTAAATATTTAAATTTCAATCATCCAAATCAGATTAAGATCAACTATTTTACTCTTTCATTTTATTAAGCCTAAAATTTTAATTAGAGGTTGAAAGTTTTAATTACCATTTTACCCTTCAAGCTTAATAATTTCATAACTCACTAAATTGAGCTTAAATGAATTTGAAATTTTTATGTGGCTTCACTCACATGTCAGTTAAAACATTAGAGGAGAAAATGTGATTTTTCTGTATTTAATTTATTTATATAATTATTTTTTGTGGAAAATAGGGATTTTCAAGGAAAATTTAATAAGATGACCAAGGAAAAGTTTCTATCCTTAAGAAAATTATGGGGCACTCCTAATGACCAGAGGACCATTTGGACAAATTTTGGTGATTTTTTGGATTTTATTTTATTTATTATAATTATTTTTTTTAGTTTTGGAGTATTAATTAATTTAAAAATAAAATAAAGGATGAAAAATGAATTTAATATTATTCAAAAATCTTTCTGATATCAGAGAAACCAGAAACCAATTTTTATAATTTTCTGATTTTTCTTTGATTTATTAGAATTATTTTAGTGAAAATGGTTGAAAAATACATTTTTTAATATTAAAAATTTCATTAAACCTTCAAAATTCAATATCTTATCCTAGGGACTTAAGAAAAATATTTGGTTTGTTCCTAAGTGTTTAGAAATCAAAATAGGATATTTTTGGTGATTTTTAATATTTTTGTGATTTTTATTATTTTTTAATTATTGAAATTATTAAAATATTGATAAAAATCAACTTTTTTAGAAAATTATAATTTTAATTTTCCTAAGTTCCTCTGATATCAGAGAAGCTCCAAAACAAATTTTGTGAATTTTTGAAAAGTATTTTGTGAGTTATAAATTTTTAAAGTTTGATTTCATTCATGGGGCTTAATTAACCCATTTGGTGGGGCTAATCAACTCCAATTGATCTCAAATTTTTATGTGGTGTTCTCCTATCCCTAGAGGACAGTGGAGAATTATTTTTAAGTTAATTTGATCAGTGGTTAATCCTAATTAATTAAAGTTCAATTTTGGGTGTTTAGGCCAATTAGGGTTGTTCAAAGTGAATTAGCTCAAAAAATTATTTTTCCTAAGTCCCTCTGGTCATAAGGAACTTCACCAAATTTTCCTAGAATTTATTTCTCAACATGATAATTATTGGAATTAAAATACTCAAAACAGTAACATGAACTTGAAAAATCAATAACTTCTCATAGGGATGGCCTCTGACCTTGGAAAATTCAGGGAATGTTCCTAAGTTTAGAGGCTTCAAAAGCCCTATGGTCTCATGCCATGGTGAATTTCCTATATGCATGGAGAATTGAAATAGTGCAGAGAGTAAATAAATTATTAAAAATAAAATACTTAATAAAATTACTTGATTTCTTTTCCACATTATTCTCCTCTGTTCACTGAGCAAGAGGGTATTTTTATTTTATTTTTAGGATTTTTTTACACAAAGTTATGAATTTTCAAAGTTCTGGTAATTAAATAAATAAGAAAAGTCCTAATTTCCTACTTATCCACGCGGCGCTGACTCAACCTCGGCGTCTCCAAAAGGCCATACAGCGTGTTTTGATTGGGCGCCGCCATCCGACTCAGTGCTCCAGGGGCCCGCGGTTCATGTCCCATTACTCTATCCGGGGCGATCCTGGCTGATTTGTTTAAATGATGAAATAGAACTTAGGGGGTGATTTTATCAAATGGATTATCAATGAAGATGTCATATGGGTTTTGACATAGGTTTTGGGCCTTTGAAATTGTTTTGGATGGGCTTTTAGGAAGGCTTAAGGGGATGAGCCTTTAGGTTTAAGAATGAATTCATGGATGGGAATTTTGTCAAATTTTGGGCCAAATAATTGTTGGGTTTGGTTTAGGGATGTGTCATGAGTGATTTGAAATGAATTTGAGGTGGTTTGGGTTTGAATTGAGTTGAATTTGGGTTGATTTGGTAAATGGGCCAATGTAGGTTAAATTGGGCTAATTTGGGCCAATGTTGGGCTAGGATTGAAATTGATGTAAAATTAATGTTGAGAAATGTTTATGGGAGTGTTTTAAAGAGGTTTTAACTTTGGTTAGGTTTTGGTTTTGGGACTTGGGCTCATTTGGGTTAGGTTTGGGTTTATGTCAAAATTGGGCTTTTTGGTTTTTGGTTGAATTTGAGTAGGGTTTGGGTCCAAATTTTGGGCAAATTATGTTAGTTTTTTGTTGGTGGGGATGTTAGGGATGTTTTAGGAAAGGTTTGGGGTCAATTGGAATTAAATTGGGTTTGGTTTGGGCGAAGTTTGGGTCATGGGTCCAAATTGGGCCCAAAGGTCAAAAGTGCAATTGGATTCAAATGTCAATCAAATTGGACTTGGATTTGGTCTAGATTGATATTGTGGATATTTAATTCAAGTTTAGAACTGAATTGGACCAAAATAGGGGTCAATTGGGTAGGTTTGGTTTGACATTGGGTTCACTTGGGTTAAGAATGGGCTAAATTGGGGGTTTTAGTAAAAGTGGGGTAAATTGACAAAATTGGACCATGGTATAGTTGGACAAAATGAAATTGGGAATATTTAGGATTTTCTGGAATTTTTTGGTAATTTTTGGAATTTTTTGGATTTTTGGGTCAAGAGGAGTACTTTGGGTATTTGGAGGGTATTGGGGGGTACTTTTGGAATTTTTGGTATTTTTGGCTATGGATGATCAATTTGAGTGGAGGGAAATGTTTAGGAATGGTTTTGGGAAATTTTGGGTAATTTAGGTGATTTTGCAAATTTTGGGTAGTTCCAAGGGCATTTGGTAGGTTTGGTGGGTGTAGGGTCCCTGGGGCCAAAAATTGAAATTTTGAAAAAAAGAAGATTGATCAAATATGAGTGAAATGGAAACACTTTGGTTGAGCCATTAAGTCATATTAAGCCTATATGAGCCATGAGAGGACTCATTTGAGGCATTCACTATGTTGTTCCTAACCCTCTTAGCCACGGGCTTAGGGGTTAAGGTTCATCCATATGAATTACCTACATGAGTCAAGGAGTCAAGTTGGGTATGGGTGTGGTTTTAGGATTTGGATTGTGTGTGTGAGAGTGTAGAGTATGAGTGTAGTGAGTGTGTAAGTCAACCTTTACCAGACCAAGCCACCCAGGGTGGTCCTAAGGCCAAAGAGTCCTATAGGGAACTCATCCTTTAAACCTTCACTTTTGATCTCAACCCTCTAGGTGATTTAGGGTCTACAATCAAGCTTGTGGGGTTTGCAGGGAGTTAAGAGGTGTTTCAAATTTCTAAGGGGTGGGTCCCAATTCTAGTCCTCTAAAATAGTCAAAGGAAAAGCCTAAGGCTAGATCCTAAGCACTAAAGAGGTAAGAGAAGACCTCATCAAAAATGAGGTCAAAAGTGAGCAATTAGGGTTGTATTTAGTGTTGTAGTTCATGAAATAATTTTTCTAAGTTCCTCTAGCCACAGGGGACCTACCCTAATTTTCCAAGATTTTTCCAACAAATATACTAATTATTTCATTTAAATTATCAAAATAAGCACATAAACCTGGAAAATATGGTTCTCTTCCTAGAGATCTTTACTGGCCTTGTAAAATTCAGGGAATGTTCCCAAAGACAGATAAAACAAAAGCCCCATGGTCCCAAGCCATGGTGAATTGTGTGTGTGAGTGCAGAATTGATTTAAGGTTTATAGTATTTAATTAATTTAAAAATAAATACTAAGCAAATAATTTTGATTTTAATTCCACAATATCCTCCTCTAGTCACTAAGCAAGAGGGTATTTTTGTTTTAATTTTTGGATTTTTCTATGCAAAGTTATGCATTTTTAAAGTTTAACTGAATTAAATAAATAAGAAAAACCCTACTTTTCTACTCAAATGACGCGACAGCCACATCATCCTTTGGCGGCTCCGAACTCCCATGCATCCTCTCCTGATTCAGCACAGCCATCCACCTCAACGCCATGCGTCTCCGCTGTACATGGATCTTTTGCTCATCCGGGGCAATCCTGGCCCTCTATGTTTTACATGCGCGAACCGACGACTCTCCTTCATCGTCCCCGACAGGAGTTAACTGAGCACCGTCCTCATTCTAGGGTTAAAATCTCGGCCGATACTCAACCAAATTGAGTAAAATTTATTCCCAAACCTAGATTTAGCCTAGCTCTACACATCCATACGGTTGATCAAACTTTAATTTCATGTATTCTTCAAAAAGGCCCAACCCGAGCTCGGGTTTGGGTGTTTTGAGCCATTACCTTAGTCCAAGAGGTGTGACCTCAATTGGATGGTTGTGACACCTTCAGGGGGTCTGGCGAAGCTCCTGTAAGCAGCACTCAAGCTTCCTTTGAAGTTGGTGTAAAACTCCTGCAAATGGTGGCCGACCTTGGTGGAAGTCCAATGTAGAGACCTCTGTTGATAGGGCTTTGATGAGGGAACTCTATCTCTACCTCTGGTGAAGGTGTGGCAAGAGTTAATTTTGATTTGGTTGAGGTTTGGTGGATGTCATGTTTATAGCTTAAATTTTGACTGGGAAATTGAGCTTAGGTGGTGGAGTTCAAGGCAGGAGAACAGTGGGGATCAAGTTCTCTGGGCAGTGAGAGCAATTTAGGTCATTTAGATGGTGATTTTTGGAGGGTTCAGTGCATCCAACCTTTTGGCTGTGAGGGAGAGCTGTTTAAATAGCCATGGCCAAAGGGCTTCCCAAGGGGAGTTCGGGGTTGGAATTACCTACCTTGTTGAGGAGAAGAACAGCTCCACTGACCAATAGCAATGGGAGTCCCAGCTCAACAAGCTCAATTTTCATTTTTGAACCAATTTGAACCTCTCGATTTGGTGGTTTCCGGCGTTTGAGGTGGTGGTCCGGTCAGGGTCAGGTCAAGTCTGAGCTCAGTGAGGTCAAAGAGGTTGAGTGGAGGTTTCATTTTGAGTATTTGCTCGCTCCATGGTTAAGATTCAATGGAAACTATTATTTTGGGTTAAAGGTGGATAAATTGGGTTAGCCCCTTGGTTCTTTGGCTAAACCATTGCCCAAAGAGGTTTGAGCTAATTTTAAGACCCATTAGGAGGTTTGGATGGAGTCTAATGGCTACCATGGGAGTTCAGGGTGGAGTTTTAATTATTTTAAAAAGTTAAATCCAAGTGAGGGGAGACTGAGGAAGGGTCACTTCTCCTTTGCCATTTTTAGCAAATTTGACTTTGGATGGTGATGGAATGATGCACATGCCGTGCCATGATGCTCATGAGTCATGGGAAAGTTTCATGTAGAAGGAAATTTTGGATCTTCATGGTTTTGGAATTCTTTATGCCAAAATACCCAATTTGGTATGATGCCATGTATGCATGCATTAGATTGGACATGATACCATGGGATGTTGTTCAAAATGTCATGAAATGTTAGGATGATGGAAATATGACATATAAGCTCAGGTTGGGCCTTTAAAATTTGATTTTATGGGCTTTTAAAATGCGTAAAGGGGATAGCCCTTTAACATGCATGGAGTGATTTGAATTTTTCAATTTGATTGTGGTATGATCAAAATGATTTAAAATTAATTTAAATTGATTTTGTACATGTTGAAATTTGATTTAAGATTGATTTGGGAATTTTCATGGGTCATGGGGTTCAATTTAAAGGGAATTTGGGCTTTTCGACCAAAATTGGGTTTTTTGGGTCAAAGTTGGGTTAATGTTGGATTTGATGTAAAATTAATGTTGTCAAATGTTTATGGGGGTGTGACAAAAAGTTTTCAACTTTAGTTGGGTCTTGATTTTTGAATTTGACTTTGGTTTGGTTAGTTTATGCCAAATTGGGGACTTTTGGATTGAGTTGAGCTTGGGTTGAGTTTGGGTGCAAATTGTGGGCAAATTAATTTTGCATGTTGTTTGTGGGGATGTTAGGAAGATATTGGAATTTACTTTAGAGAAAATTGAGGAGCTTTTGGGTTTGATTTAGGTAGTTTGAGTCATGAAGGTTAATTGGGAAAATTTTGAATTTTTGGGTTTGGATAATTTAAAAAAAAGCTTGGGATCAAATTGGGGTCAAATTAACAAAAATTTTGGTTTGTGTGAGTGTTATGAATGTTTAGAATTTTATTTGGAGAAAATTTGAATCAATTTGGTTGACTTTGGGTTCAATTGGGTTAAATTTGTGTTTAAAATAAATAAACTTGGAATTCTTAGTAAAATTGGATTAATTTGAAAAAATTGGGGTATGGTGTAGTTGAATAAAATGAAATTGGGAATATTTGGAACATTTTGAAATTTTTTGGGATTTTTTTTAAATTTTTGACTATGAAGCCATTTTGGTAATTTTCGGAATATTTTAGGAATTTTTGGGAATTTTATCAAATTTGGTAATTTTAGTCAAATTGGATAGTAGGGAATAACTTAGAATGATTTTGGTGAATTTTGGGAATTTTTGGGGAATTTATGGAATTTTGGGATTTTCAAGGGGTTATTAGGTAGTCTGGTGGGTTTAGAGCCGCGAGGGTCAAAAATAGAAATTTTGGAAAAATGAAGATTGGTTCAAGGTGAGTAACATGGAATCATTCTGGTTGAGCCATGAAACCATCTTAAGATTACAAGTGCCATGAGAGGACTCATTTTAGGCACTCAATATGTTGTTCCTAACCCTCTTAGCCAGAGATTAGGGTTTGAGGTCCATCCATATGAGTCTCCTAAAAGAGCCAGGAGGTTAGCTTAAGTGTGAGTGATTTCAGGGTTCAGGCATGTGCAACAATGTGGTGTGTGCAAGCTAGACCTCACTGAGACCAGGCCACCCAGGGTTATCCTAAGGCTTGACCATCCTCTAGGAACTCATCCTTATCTTTCTACAAATTGGTCTTAAACTTCCAAGTAATTTGGAGGTTGATGACCATCCATGTAGGATTCAAAAGAGAGTTTAGATTTGGTTGAAATTCTAAATGTTGGGTTCCATTTCTAGTCTTCTAGGATAGTCAGAGGTAAAATCCTATGGCTAGATCCTAAGCACTAAAAGGAAGGAAGGACCTCATCAAAATGAGGTCAACAAATGGACCCCCAATAGGTGTGGTGTGCTAACCAAGCGCACCGTGCGTATTGGCATTGACCGAAGAGATCAATAAACCAATACAAGTGTTCCAAAGTCACACCCTCCGAAAAAAATAGAGAAAAATCAGAGAAGGTTCCCGCTGTGGAGTATCAGGTAAATCTTCGAAACTGAAGATCCAGAATTCTCGCTGGGGAGTAAGAGGTGAGTTTTTAATTTGATTGATTTCAATATTGATTTAGATCGATGTTTCAAATTTTGATTTTAATTTTGATCTTTGAATTTGAATTTTAAATTTTGATTTTGAGTTTTGAAATTTTGATTGGTTGAAATTGATTTGAGATTGGAGTTGAAAGGGAATTTGGAGTTAACAAACACAGAGTTTAAATTAGAAAGGGGGTGAGGACTGGAATTAAAGTACCAGCCTCAAAGTGATATTCAGAATTTAGGTACGGATCGAAAAGGATGAGAATCAGAATTTAGGTACTGATCTCGAAATGAGAACTGGAATTTTGGTACCAGTCTCAAAAGTTGAGAATCAGAATTTAGGTACCAATCGAAAAGGATGAGAATCAGAATTTAGGTACTGATCTCAAAATGAGAACTGGAATTTAGGTGTCAGTCTCGAAAGTTGAGAATCGATTCTCAAAATTTAGGTACCAATCAAAAAGGATGAGAATCAGAATTTAGGTACTGATCTCGAAATGAGAACTGGAATTTAGGTACCAGTCTTAGAATATTTAGAATCAGAATTTAGGTACCGATCGAAAAGGATGAGAATAAGAATTTTCGAAAAGAGAACTGGAATTTAGGTACCAGTCTTAGAAAGAGAGTCAGAATTTAGGTACCGACCTCGAAATGTGAGAGTTGAAATTTAGGTAATAATCTCAGAAAGATGAGAGTCAGAATTTAGGTACTGACCTCGAAAGGAGAGAATTGAAATTTAGGTATCTATCTCAGAAAGAGAATCAGAATTTTGGTACCGACCTGGAAAGGTGAGAGTCAGAATTTAGGTACTATACCATTCCCTCTTAGCTGACCCAAATGAACCTTTTCAGCCTAAATCTAGGCTTTGGGTGGTGCACCAAGCCCAAAACCATGGGTTGACCCATTTGAACCAAAAATAACCTTCTCCCCATGCCATTTCAATCCAACTCCTTTACATATGTCCAAAGCCAATTGTTGGCACCGAACTCAAGCACTGACCTCCCTGACCCTGAGGGTTACCCATGCCTGGCCGACTAGCCACCACAGCCGCCAGAAACCACCAGGCCGAGAGGCATAATTTGAATCAAAAATTCAATTTGAATTAGCTGACTTGTCCCAACCTAAATGGCCATTGCAGCTGTTCTTCCCTTGTCCTGAGCAGTTGATCCAAGCCTCCAATTGCCCCTGGGAAGCCCTCTAGCTACCTCTATTTAAACCCACTCACCTCTCGGCCAAACAAGGTGATGAACCAGACCTTAAGGAAACTCTGCCAAAATTTCTCGAGGACCTTCTCCTAACCCAGAGCAGTTGATCCCCAGTGTCCCTTTGCCCTAATCCCCATTAACAGAGCTTAATTTCTGAGTTGAAAATCCACCCAAAAAATAGGACACTTTACCACAGTGAGCCAATCTTCAAATTGATTGACCCTACACCTTCACCAGACCAAGAGGAGAAGTTCCCCAGCAAAAGTCCCCTCACCAGGCCAGCCATTGCTTCCAGCATCCAAGCTTTGTGATCAGCCTTGGTCACATTCATACTTAGACAATTCCCTAGAGCTAGGGACTTCATCTGGAGCTTTCTTGGACTCAATCGAAGGTGACACAACCCTCAGATCGAAGCTTCACTTCTCTAAGCAAAGGTATGAACTCATTCTTCCTCCCGAGCTTCCAATAACTCTCCATTTTGTTTGGGTTAATTTCATATCCTATAAACCATATGGATGTGTTCGTCTCTTCAAGATGAATTGATAGAGTATAAGAACTCGAAAATTCATTGAGAATCGAGAGAGATATTAGGGTTTGAGTGTGGACGATCACGGGTGCACAACAGTCGTAGACGATGACCAGGAGCCGTTGGATCGCGCGTGTATTGAACGGACGGTCGAGATAAGGTCGGACAGCGGAATGTTACGTGAACTGCGGACCCCTGGAGAGCTGAGTCAGATGGCGACGCCAAATCACAGAGCGACGCGTGGGCTTTCGATCCGCCGTAGGATGACGCGGCGCCGAGTCGGATAAGTAGAAAATTATGGTATCTTTGAATTTTTTAAATACCAGAACTTCAAAAATTCATATCTTTTCATATAAAAATAAAAAAAATAAAATAAAAATACCCACTTGCTCAGTGAACAGAGGAGAATAATCCGGAAAAGAAATCAAGTTAATTGGATGAGTATTTTCTTTTTAATAATTTATTTACTTTTTCTAATATTTTGATTCTCCATTTGCATAGATAATTCACTATGGTATCAGACCATAGGGCTTTTGAAGCCTCTGATCTTGGGAGCATTCCCTAAATTTTTTAAGGTCAGAGGCCATCTCTGTGAAAAGTTATTGATTTTTCAAGTTCATGTCACTATTTTAGGTATTTTAATTACAATAATTAGCATGTTGTAAAATAAATTCTAGGAAAATTTGGTGATATTTCTTAGGACTAGGGGACCCTATGAAAAATATATTTTGAGTTATTTCATTCATAATAACCTTAATTGGTCTAAACCCCTAAAATTGAACTTGAATTAATTAGGGTTAACCACACATCAAATTGACTTGAAAATAATTCTCCATTGCTCTTTAGGATCAGAGGAACCTTACATAAAATTTGGAAATCAATTGGACTTGATTAACCCCACCAAATGAATTGATTAAGCCTCATAAGCAAAATAGAACTTTAAAAATTCATAACTCCAGAATTACTTTTCAAAAATTCACAAAAATGGTTTTGGAGCTTCTCTGATATCAGGGGAGTTCAGGAAAATTAAAATTGGAATTTTCTAAAAAAGTTAATTTTTTTCACAAAAATTTAATATTTTAATAAATAAAAAATAATAAAAATCACAAAAATATTAAAAAACATGAAAATTTTATATTTTGACTCCTAATCACTTAAGAACAAACCAAATATTTTTCCTATGTCCCTAGGATAAGATATTGAATTTTAAAGGCTTAATGTAATTTTTAATATTAAAAAAATGAATTTTTAACCTCTTCACTAAAATAATTCTACTAAATCAAAGAAAAATCAGAAAATTATAAAATTAGTTTCTTTGGACTCCTTGTACTTAGAGAAATTTAAAAAAAATATAAAATCTATTTTTCAACTTTTCTTTTATTTTAAAATTAATTAATACTCTAAAACTTTAAATAATTATAATAAATACAATATAATTCAAAAAATCACAAAAATTGGTCCAAGTGGTCCTCTGGTCATTAGCAATATTCCATAACATTCTTAAGAGTAGAATCCTTTCCTTGGTCATGTTGTTGAATTTTCTTTGAAAATCTCTATTTTCTACTAAAAATAATTATATAAATAAATTAAATTCACAAGAATCACATTTTCTGCTCTAATGTCTTAATTGACATGTGGGTGAGGTGACATAAAAATTTCAAATTCATTTGAGCTCAATTTAGTGAGTTATGAAATAAATAAGCCTAAAAGGGCATAAAGGTAATTAAAAATTTTAACCCTTAATTAAAATTTTAGGTTTAATCAAAATGGGGGGTAAAATATTTGATTTTAACTTTCTTTTGGATGATTGAAACTTAAAGAAATTAAAAGGGTAGAAACCCGTTAAACACTTTGAAAATATCAAAATGAAACTCTAATTAATTAAATAATTTAAATTTTGGAAAGAATATATTTAAAATTTGGATTATTAAAATAGGGATATTATTAAGAGGATATTTATTCTTTAATTTAAAAATCCCTAAATAAGTCACTTCAATAATAGTTAATTCTTAATTAAAAAAATTAAAATAATAATCCAAACTAATTAAATTAAAAATTAAAAGAAGATAACCCTTAAATGAATTAAAGCTTAAAATGTTAAATGGTCCAATAATTAAAAATCAAATATAAAATCTTGGAATTAAGTTAAATTAAATTAAATTAAGTTAAGTCAAAGTTTAAATTAAACTAAATTAACACCTTAACAATTAAATTAAAATTAAAATATTGAAACTAAAATTAAATTAAATTAAAACTAAAATTAAATTAAATTAAAATTAAATTAAGATTAAATTAAAAATTAAATTAAATTAAATTAAAATTAAATTAAATTAAAAATAAATTAAAAATAAATTAAATTAAATTAAATTAAAATCACGTAACAACAAACCTAAATGAAATCATTAAGAGTTAAATCAAAACATATCAATAATCTCAACACCTCTTTCTATCTAAGTAAATTTAAAACATGAACATCAATCTGAAATACTAAGATAATTGAAAGTGTAAAGATTTAAATTAAATCTAAGGATAACTTGAACACTATTCCAAATTTAAATTAATAATTAAAACCTCATAATTAAATTAAACCACTTTAAATCATTAACTCAAACTTTTAATTAAGGATGATTAAAATTCTCAATAAATCAACTTGCCCTTAAAGGCTTTAATTATTATAACTCTTAAATAGAGTATTAAGTGAAATGTCACTTCATTCATCGAGGTAACCAAATACCCAGAGTTCATCGAGCAAGAGACAAAGTTTAACTAAACTTCTGGATGATTAATTCATATGTGCAACTAAATTTATTTGGACTCAAAATGATCCCAGAAGTATTGAAAAGATGTTTAGGACTCGTCCTAAACACTTCCTCAATATGACGTGATGTTTTAAAAGAAAAATTGAATCTAATTGTTCTTTGATGAAGAAAATCATCCTTAAACCAAACTAACAACCTAGACGTCATAGGAAATGACTAGTTATATGATTAGGAATTTGGTAGACAACCAAAACCCTTTCCCTTAGCTTTACCTAGGTATTTCTTACAAAATATGTTTAAATGTTCTAACATGTGTTTTAAGTGCAGCTTGGGATAACGGGAAGACCCTCCAGGTATGCTTTTATTTTATTGCAATTTACTGACATGCACTGTACTGTACTTTTCTTGCATGATAATTAAGACTGTTGCATGAAAACTAAAACCTTTAGGATAGTCCCTGAACTGAAACCAAAACTAAATTAAAAGTCATTACAAGAAAAATTCACCGCCACAACATTCAAAAATATAAAATAGCTCAAAATTTAATCACAAACAGAACAACAAAACTACAATTGTAACTAAATTAAAACATCTCGTTTAATGATCGGGAATACCTCGGATGATGTAACCCACGTGTTGCTAACAGGATTTCCCACGGTCTAAATGAAAGTGTGGAACTCATTCAGTTGAGTTTAGCAAATTCATACGGGTCGAGTGAATTCGATGAAAATAAAGGTGTCGGGATGATGGAACCATGGGATCTTAATCGGTTCTGTTTAAACAACTTTAAGATTTGTTTCAATTAAAATGATAAAAACACTTGGATTTTAAGATTTTCTATAAACCAAAAAACTTCTCTCATCTCCTGATTTATGACTTCTAAAACTAAACCTCTGCAATAATAAGGAGCTCGGAGCATGGTGGGCAGCTCGGCCATCGTCATCAGCAAAACTCAGATCTACCTCAGCAAAACTTTCTTAGAATTAAATAACCAAGCCATAGGACTTCGAGGTCATTTGCCTAGTGCAACATAAATCCTCAACTCTTCGTTAGGCATTTGCATGATCATGTCATGTAAATTAAGCCCTAACCGATCTTAGGACTCCGAGGTAGTCGTTCGGTACGACATAAACCCTCATATCTTCCATGTTATTTGTATGATCATGTCATACAAATATAAGTCCTAATTAATTAAAATTGGCAGGACTGCAACATTAAATAATTTTCTTAAACTCGAAGCCAAATAATAGGATAGTTTGGGAAGTTGCCAAGAGTCTTCTTGGATCCTTAACTTCTCCTACTTCTCTCCCTTTGGACTCTTGAAATAAACTGTTCCAAATTTGAGCTAATCCCTATTGAAACTTCCAAAACTCAATCCTTTGAAAACCTTAAACTTTGAGATTCTTGAGAGTAAAACCACTGATCATTATCGAGAGTTTTCTTAAATGATTCCCGTCATTTAAGATGTAATTCACTATAGGGGCTTGCCCTTATAGGGAACTTTAAGAACCCAGGTAATATAAACCCTGCTTAATTCCTTTATATTAAGCAGGGGAACTTGTCAGCTTATTAAATTGGTTCACAGACCAAACAAATGTCACAAATCTTTTAGTTTATTTAATCGAGCCCCATCATCAAGCAGTGTGTCTATTCCTCATGATAAATACAGGGTTTGTGGTGCGGTGCTCCTTTATATAAACTATTTGGGATGTGAGATCGGTTTGATTTCATATCTTAAAATTATTTTCAAAATCAAATACTACTTTCTAAATTATATATATATATATATATATATATATATATTTAAATTAAATTTAAAATTTAAAATTCGCCGACAACTTCTGTAGGCGACCACTTTTTAAAATCAAACTTACAACCTAAAAATATGCTGACAATTTCATGATAATATTTTCCTTGAAAATCAATCATCTAACAAAATCCATACAAATCCAAAGCAGACTGTGTAGGATCCTTGTCGGTTTCTCCAAAGATATCTGTCAAAATCCATGTCTGAACAGTGAGACATATGGGTAATAACATCACCTTCCAAGCCATCCTTGGCAGGAAATGCCATTCGATGTGAATTAGATGAGTGTTATTTTCCATGTAGCTCACAGCTCGTAAGGCTGGAGGCTTTCTAACTCTGGATCTGGTCGAAAGCAAAAAGGTATCTTATTATCATCCATCCTTCTGAAAGTGACAGAAACTCGCTGAAAAGGTACCCCTGGAATGCAGTGTTTCGCTACGTCTGCTCCGTTTCCTTTTAGTACTAGACCAGAAACTACTGGTAGAGGTATCTTCACTGGCCCTCGGAATTCTCCGGGGCCTGCTATCCAGAGGTCTGATCTGAACAAGATGTTGCACTGATTCATGAAGGACACTGTATAAAAGGGTCTTACAAAATCATGATGATCTATGTGGGGAGGTATACAGTCTCCTTCCTCATATATGCTGATGATGTAGTTGTTGGGTATGCAATCTACAGGTAATACCCATTATGTCATCATCTGTTTGACCATTCTCTTAATGATTCCTGACATTGGATCAATGTCACTACCGGGAAGTATCCCCGGTGGATTTCCTTTCCTATATTCGGCAAAGTTGTAGCAACATCCACATTGAATTGTAACCCTTCCTTTTACTTTCATCCATTTCCAGTGTTCTGAGTAGGTCTTTCTTCTTAAAAGACCTGCTCGATCCATTTTATAAAGTTTGAAGACGCAATCCATGATTTGTTTCTACTCGTAATATGAAAACACATTTGTGTGTAGTTTGAGGCCCTCCAGGATATTAATATTCTTGCCTCGAATTCTTTCAAAATACTCGAAGGTCTTCTTTTCAACTTCCTGAAGCTTCTCCAGCTCATGCTCTAGAATCATTTGGAACCGTCGAGGTCAGGTAATGTACTGTGGGATGTATGGCACAATCCCAGCGCTCCCTCCTACATGTTTCACCTCCTCGGGGATAGTCTCCATCAAGACATCCTCGGAGGTTGCTTCTGTAACAGTGTTCCTGAGAACTGGTGTGCCTGCCTGACGTTGTGGCGCTGATTCTGTTTTTGACTTCTTTGAAATTTCCTTCCCCTTTTCTGCTATCCTCGGGGCTGATCTTTTCTTTTTTGACTCTTTCCGAACTGGCTTCATTGATGTACTTATACTGATGGTGGAAACTATTTCTTTATGTTGGTTCGTCGGTAGCTTGCTCAACATCTTATGAATGCGGCGATTCTTGTTTCTTCACTGAGTCGGAGTGAGAGTAGCTCTTCTTACCTCCCAAATTTCTTTGGACATGGTGCTGACAAGCCTGCCCTCTGTTGTAGTAATCATGGGCTTGACTTTCTTGTTCGTTTCAGTCATATGAGTAGAATTCATTTTTCTTTTCTTGTTGGTGGCCTGCTGACTCGTGCCACCCTATTTCACCACTGTCTGGTCACGGAACTCATCTCGTCAACCAGGGTCCAATCGGCCTTCTCGTATTGTAAATCGGCCTGTGTGAAATCAGAGTCAATCTCAATCACGACCCCATCCTTCATCTTTTTATCATTGAGTGCTAAACTCACGCCATTCTTGAAGTTTAGAATCAACCTCCCTTTTGACATATTCCTGCAAAAATGAGGAAGAAATCAGGGGGTTGTATCAAGAAAGAGAACAATAAGAAAGTTTATTCATTAATGAAAATCTTTATTTATTTCATTTGAGTTTTAACAAAAATAGGAAAAGATGATGGAAAATTAGGAATGAGTTTTGATTTTAAAGGAAAGTTTAAAATTTATTATTTAGAAAAGTTCTTTCACAAACATCTTTTTTTTTAAACACATTTTTTTTTATTCAGTTTTTATTATTAATTTTGGGTCCGAACCCTGTTACAAGTGATTACTGTGCCTGTGTTTCTAGGAATGAGATTTCATTTTTAAAGTTCATCCTTTGAAACATTAGGTTACATAATATTTTATTAAATATCATCCATTGATTGGAAGCATAGATCGTTCTTCCTGGCAATTCAAAAGTTGGTAGGAACCTCATGAGTAGACTGTCTTGACCACGAACAGCACCTCCCAAGTTGGTTCAAATTTTCCTCCTATCTTGCTATGTGCAAGAATAGGTCTCTTGAGAACTAGAACCAAGTCACCAACTTTGAATGTTCTTGGGCAGACCAGTTTATCATGGGCTTGGATCATCTTAGCTTGATATAACTCCAGATTCTGTTGCGCTGAAAGTCATCTTCTTTCCAAGCTTTCCAATTCTTCCAGTCTTAACCCGGCGTTCTCTTCTATAGTGATCTTATTTGCAACTGCAATTCTGAGTGATGACATTTGAACTTCCAGCGGTAGAACGGCCTTGGACCCATATACCAGGGCATAGGGTGTAGCTTGAGCAGGAGTTCTGATTGTTGTCCTGTAGGCCCATAAGGCTTCTAATAACTTCTAGTGCCAATTTCTTTTGTTGTCGTCCAAATTTTTCTTTAGGATTTGGATGAGAGTTTTATTAAATGCCTTGGCCAAGTCGTTTGCTTTTCGGTAGTAGATCGTTGAATAGCACCAGTCAATCCCGTGCCTTCTGACAAAATTGTTGATCTTTGTACTCTTGAATGCAGACCCATTATATGAGATAATTCTTCGCGGTACCCCAAAACAGTAGACCATTTGATTCTTAAAAAATTATCACGTGATTTGCCTTCACTTCTCTGAATGGTACTACTTCTGCCAACTTTGAAAAATAATATGTTGTTACAAGGATGAAACAATGTCCTCTAGAAGATGGCAGTTCTATAGGACCCACTATATTTGTGCCCCAACACTCAAATGGACAAGACGCGATTGTCAGATGTAGCACATTTGGAGGTTGATGTAGAACAACTCCGTGCACTTGGCACTGGTGACAATTTTTGGCGACTTTCATGCAATCGGTCATCATTGAGGGCCAGTAGTACCATAATCTCTTAATTTTCATTTTCATTTTCGAACCTGACTGATGAGTGCCACAAAGTCCTGAGTGCACTTCTTTAACAATTTCACGAGCCTCGGACTCACTTAGGCACCTTAGCCACATCTGATCGAAAGACCTTCTATATAAGGTATTGTTTATAAAGGCATATGACAGAGTTCTTTTCTTGATCTGATGGCTATGAACTTATCGTCTGGTAGGTTTCCTCTTTCCAGGTATTCTATTAATGGCCGCCGCTAATCTTTTATAGTTTCTGTCACTGCTGCAACTGTTTTTTCTTGTTCTAGTCTGCACACAGTTTCTATGTCAATTTGCTATAGCACCTGTCATCCCTGCACTGTCACTTCAGCTGATTCTTCCTGTAGACTTGTGAACGCTTTTACAAGTCGGGCCAAACTGACCGCAAGGGCATTTTATTTTCTGGGAATCTTGTATATTTTCATGTTTGGAATCTGCTCTAGCAACTTCATTGTAAACTGAAAAATACTGCTCGAATCTAGGCTACAGAATTTTGTACTGTCCAGAGACCTACTGTATGATCAACTGTGAATCACCGTAGATGTTGAAGTTCTTTACACCCATCTGAATGGCTAACTCCAGTCTGGTAATAAGAGCTTCATGTTCTGCTTCATTATTTGTACATGGTTCAGTCAAGTGGTAGGATAACCATAACATTCCTCACTCCAGTGTTATAAATATTAGTCTGATTCCTGCCTTACCGGGCACTATCGTTTGCAATTCTTCATCTCATTGTGTTGATGATGCTCCATCAAAGTACAATTCCTAACAATGATCATTGGGGTCTTCTAAGCTCATTATCTGCTCGTCTGGGAAGACGTCACTGAGAGGAGGCGATTCTGCCTGTAAAGGGCGTGCTGTGAGGAAGTCTGCTTGGACTTGTCCCTTTACGACATGAAGAGGAACGAAAGTTATATTGAATTGCAATAGTATCATCGACTACCTAGCAAGTCTGCCAGAATGCATTGGGCGGATCATCAAATATTGCAATGGATTAAACAT
This sequence comes from Papilionanthe hookeriana x Papilionanthe teres, assembly GCA_022702705.1. Lineage (NCBI taxonomy): Eukaryota > Viridiplantae > Streptophyta > Magnoliopsida > Asparagales > Orchidaceae > Papilionanthe > Papilionanthe hookeriana x Papilionanthe teres. The sequence goes on from CM040424.1 coordinate 155,802,013, forward strand.
CAAAATATAGTTGACCTTATGAGAAAGCATGTAATGCCTGAGCTTTTGAGCGGCGAAGATCAGGGCCAAACAATGCTTCTCAATAGGAGGATACTTTACTTCCGTTAGAATTATATAACGACTTAGGTTGTAGAGAGCATTTTATTTACCCTCGTCATTAACCTGGGCCAGCAGGGCTACGAGGGAGTTGTCTAAAGCCACGGTAAGAAGTATCAACAGTCGATCCGAGACTGGGGGCTACTAATACAAGAGGTGTATTTAAATATTTTTTGATGTCCTTGAAGACATGTTGACATTTAAAGTCCCTACTAAACTTGGCATCCTTCTTAACCAAAGTAGAGAAAGGCTGACACCTTCCTGAAAAATTAGAAATAAAGCGTCGAAGATATGTCAACTTCCCTTGAAATGATCGTAGTTGTTTTAGAGTTTTGGGAGGCGACATTTCTAAGATAGCTTTAATCTTCTCTAGATCGATTTTAATTCTACGATGTTGGATGAAAAATCCTAAGAATTTCCTAAAGGCGACGCCGAAGGCACATTTCAGGGGATTCATCTTAAGGTTAAATTATCTTAATTGCTCGAAAACAATTCTCAAATCATACAAGTGATATTCTTTTAACTTGCTCTTGATGACCACATCCTCTACGTAGCACTCGTCTTGGTTATGAATAAGATCATAGAAAATCCTCGTCATTGCTCTTGGGTACGTTGCGCCTGTGTTCTTCAATCTGAAAGGCATTACTGTGTAGCAGTATACTCCGATTGGTGTTATGAAGGCTGTGAGCTTCTCATCTTCCGGTGCCATCTTTATCTGATTGTATCCATGAAAGAGAAGATTTCATGTGTTGACGTGATGTTGATCATTAACTCCATAACTACTAGTGGAAATTCATCTTTCTATTCGGTACCACATTGGTTAACCAAGTTGGATATTGCTCTTCACATATAATAGCGTCTATTAGCTTCTTAACTTCAGTTATAACTTGTTCGATCTCTAGACGCATTCTCCTGGGAGCTTGTCTGACTGGAATGGCGGTGTGATCCACTCCTAAAATGCAACCTCTAGAGCTAATCCAGGCATCTGCTCATAACTCCAGGAAAAACAATCTTTAAATTCCATTAATAGTCTAATCATGTTTTCAAATTTTTCTTTATTGAGTAAGGAGCTAACAAAGGTCGGCCTAGGCTCTTCGCTAGTACCTAAGTTAACTTCCATTAACTCGTCTATTGTAGATTTAATCTCTTCTTCAAATTTTGTTGCAGCATCTACAATTGGCAAGTCCTCGAGATCATCTGAAGCTTCCAGGCAGTCTTCATTAGGCTCGCAAGTGACAACCAAACAAAATTCTGTATCGTCGAGTGGCCCTACTGTGCCAAACCTGAGACCATGCTTTGAATAGGGAGGTCGAATGATATTACTCCATAACTTTTCAAAGCGGTATGATTGATCTTTTGACCATTTCTTAGGTAAAACACCACGTTGAATTAAATTTTGAACACATGGAGAATACCATTCAAAAGGCAATTCCATTAATTCAGATGAAGCAACATCTTCAATTTTTACATCATTTTTAGTATTGGATGAAGAATCACCACGGTAAAACTTGATTGGCTTAGCACCGCCACCATTTACTTCCTTGACCACCATACTCTCAACCTTATTAGGATAGATCGAGGTTAGGGTTATAGTCTGTACATAGTGGTTAATCTTGTCGTACATTTTTTGTATTCTTCTTTCCTCTTGTCTTCTAGTGAGATCTTGAACTGAGACTTCTTCTGACTTATCGTTCTTTGCTTCTTTCTTGATTTCTTTTTTTCTCTTTCGTAACTGTCTTCCCAATCAACATTGATAACCGGAATCCTTTATTCAATTATTCCACATTTCTCCCTCGACCTCGTCCTAGGCCTCATCCTCGGGTGGGAATTCTGGAGAAACCTTCACCATCTCGTCTTAAGGGAGTGGTGAGAAATTGTTGAACTAGAATTTGAGGATCTTCGTCATCTTGAATTTCTTTTGCTTCATTTGGCAGGGCACTCCTAGAGAAGATTGTTTTCTTCGGAGGTGCATAGTAGGTGGCATCCTCGCGAAGTCTATTTTTGTGCACGGAAAATGGTGGCAAGTCCTCGTTGATGCATTGTGCTTGTCCTCCTTCATAATACTTTATACACTGGTGTAGAGATGACGGTACCATTCAATTTTTATGGATCCAAGGTCGACCCAGTTGAGCGTTGATTGACGTTTCATAATCAATTATGTAGAATTTTGTGGTTGTCCTTGCTAAGTTACCAATCCTCATAGATAGTGTTATTAATCAAAGAGCTATTTCTCCTTTTTGATTGAAACCTTTTAGTAACATTTTTTCTGCTTGGAGCTCCGTGCATCAATTTCAAAATACGCTAAAGTCCAAAGATTCATTATATTGATTGATGCTCCCATATCAACTAACACCCTGAAAAGTTTGAATTTTCTGATGGTGATTGTTGACCTCATTTTTGATGAGGTCTTCTCTTCTTCTCTTTAGTACTTAGGATCTAGCCTTAGGCTTTTCCTTTGACTATCCTAGAGGATTAGAATTGGGACCCACCACATAGAATTTCAAACCACTTCTTAGCTCCCTGCAAACTCCACAAACTTGACTGTAGACCCCTAATCACCTAGAGGGTTGAAATCAAATGTGGAAGTTTAAAGGATGAGTTCCTATAGGACTCTTTGGCCTTAGGACCGCTCACAGGTGGCCTAGTCGGTGAAGGGCTAACTTACACACACACTACACCTATACACTACACTTTCACACACATCCTAAAAACACACCCATACCTAACTTGACCTCCTGACTCATGAAGATGATTCACATGGATGGTCCTTAACCCCTAAGCCCTTGGCTAAGAGGGTTAGGAACAACATAGTGGATGCCTCAGATGAGTCCCTTCATGGCTCATGTTGGCTTGATATGGCTTCATGGCTCAACCAAAATGATTTCATTCCACTTACATTCACCCGATCTTCGATTTTCCAAATTTTCGATTTTTGACCGCGAGGACCCTACACACCTTAGCTTTACCCAAAGCCCTTGAAATTACCCAAATTTTTCAAAATTTCCAAATCACCCAAAATTCCCTAAAATTAACCTTGAACATTTCCTCACCAATCAAGTTGATCATCCATAGCCAAAAATATCAAAAATTCCAAAAATACCTCCCAATACCCTCCAAATACCCAAAATACCCCTCTTGACCCAAAAATCCAAAAATTCAGAAAATCAACAGAAAATCCCACAAAGTCCCAAATATTTCCAATTTCATTTTATTCAACTACACCATGGGTCAATTTTGTAAATTTACCCCACTTTTGTCAAAACCCCCAATTTGACCCATTTTAACCCTAAGTGAACCCAATGTCGAAGCCAAACCTACCCAATTGACCCAAATTCTGGTCCAATTCAATTCTACACTTCAATTTATCATTCCCAACACCAATCTAGACTAGATCCAAGTCCAATTTGATTGACATTTGAATCCAATTTCACTTTTGGCCTTAAAGCCCAATTTGGACCCATGACCCAAACCTAACCCAAACCAAACCAATTTAACTCCAATTAACCACAAATCTTTACTAAACCTTCCCTAACATCCCCAGAAACAAAACACTAACATGATTTACCCAAAATTTAGACCCAAACCCCACTCAAATTCAACCCAAAGCCAAAAAACCTAATTTTGACCTAAACCCAAACCTAACCCAAATAAGCCCAAACCCCAAAATCAAAACCCAACCAAAGCCAAAACCTCTTTGAAACACTCCCATAAACATTTCCCAACATTTATTTTACATCAATTTCAACCCTAGCCCAACATTGGCCCAAGTTAGCCCAATTTGACCTACATTGGCCCATTTACAAAGAGAGTCCAAATCCAATCCAATTCAAGCCCAAAACACTTCAAATTTGTTCCAAATCATTCATGAAACATTCCTAAATTAAATTCAACACTTATTGGACCCAATCCTTTGCAAAATTCCCATCCTAAAAACCATTTTAAAATCCAAAAGCTCACTTCTCTAAACCATTTTAAAAGCCCATCTTCACTAAATTTCAAAGGCCCAAAATTCATCCAAAGTCCATATGACACTCTTCTTCATCATGCATTCAATTAAAATCATCCCTTAAGTCCTAAATCAATCATCAAATGGTTCCAAATCAAGCCATATGCCAAATCCCATCAAATCACCCCTAAATTACCAAAATTTCTAAAATCCATTTTCATGAAATTGACCAAGCTTTTCCCCAAGCCAAAGACAAGCCATGAAGCCACTCTCGAAGCCACATGCAAGCCATGTGAGTTGCTCACATGTGACCTTACCACATTGGGCAAAAGGAGGAGGTCCTTTCCACATTCCCATAAGGTGATTAACCACTCCCATGATTCCCCTTAACCATGCTTATGCCTAATTGTGCTTGGATGGTGACTTGACCCTACTGATTATGCTGATCCAAATCACTTTCCCCTTCAGCCTAAACCAAGCATTGGGTGGTGCACCTAGCCCAAAGGGATGGGTTGACCAATTTGTGCCAAAATGAGCCTTCTCCGATACCATTCTAATCCAAGCTTTTGACACATGGAATTTGCCAATTGCCTACACTAAACCCCAGCCCTGACCCACCTGAACAAGATGGTGACAAGTGCCTGGCCGGCCAGCCACCAGGCCTCCGGAAAACACCACACTCGAGAGCTCACATGTGAGCCAACATTAAAATTCTCCCTTGCTGAGCTGCCCCATTCCCAGTGGCCACCATGGCTGTTCTTCTCCTCATCAGAGCAGCTGATCCCAAGCACTAACTCCCCCTGGGAGAGCCTCCAGCCAGCTTTATTTAAACACCCCATCTCTCGGCCATGGGAGAGGTGCTGAACCAACCTAAAGGAATCTCTGCCAAAATCATTCCAGACCACTCTCTACACATAGAGCACTTGATTCCCACTTGGATTCCAGCCCCGATTCCCTCTGGCTGAGCTCGATTTTGAGTTCGAACTTCGGCACAAAACAAGGACACTTCTTCACAGTGAGCCAATCACCAAATTGATTGGCCCTACACCTTCACCAGACCAAGGGAAGAAGTCCACCAGCAAAAGCCCCCTCTCCAAGCCACCCATTGCTTCTAGCCTCCACGCTTTGTGATCGGGCTTGGTCGAAATCATACCTAGACAATTCACCAGGCCAAGGGACTTCATCTGGAGCTTTCTTGGACCCAATCGAAGGTGACACAACCCTCAGGTATGAGCTAACTCTTTATCCCAAGCTTCTGGAGATTCTCCATTTCAAATGCCTTAATTTCAATGCATGATCACCGTATAGATGTATTCGTCTCTTCAAGACGAATCCATAGAGCACAAGAACACGAAAATCCGTTAAGTATTGAGTGAGATATTAAGGATTTAGTGTGGACGGTTCTCGGGCTAGGAGGCTTGGTTAGCCACTATAAAAATTTGAAGTCAAATGGACTTGGTTAGCCCCACCAAATGGGTTGATTAAACCATTTAGCTAATTTAAACTTTAAAAATTCATAACTTTCAAAATACTTTTCAAAAATTCACCAAATTGGTTACGGAGCCTCTACGATATTAGGGGAATTTAAGAAAATTAAAATTTCAATTTTCTAAAAAAGTTAATTTTTTGCATTATTTTAATATTTTTAATAATTAAAAAATAATAAAAATCACAAAAATAATAAAATTCACCAAAATGTCACATTTTGAATTTTAATCACTTAGGAACAAACCCCATCTTTTTCTTAAGTCTATATGATGAGATATTAAATTTTAAAGCCCTAAGGTAATTTTAAAATTAAAAAAAAAAATTTTTAGCATTTCCACTAAAATAATTCTAATAAATCAAAGAAAAATTAAAAAAATATAAGAATTGATTCTCTGATTTCCTTGATATCAGAGAGTTTTTTGAAAAATATAAAATTTATTTTTCAACCTTTATTTTATTTTTAAATTAATTAATACTCCAAAACTCAAAATAATTATAATAAAAAGAATATAATTCAAAAATCACCAAAATTGGTCCAAGTGGTCCTCTGGTCATTAGGAATGTCCCATAATTTTCTTAAGGACAGAAACTTTCCCTTGGTCATATTATTAAATTTTTCTTGGAAATCCCTATTTTCCACCAAAAATAATTACATAAATAAATTAAATACAGAAAAATCACATTTTCTCCTCTCATGATCAAAAAGTTACATTTAATATTTCAAGTTCATTTAAGCTCAATTTAGTGAGTTATGAAATTATTAAGCTTGAAGGGCAAAATGGTAATTAAAATTTTAACCTTTAATTAAAACTTTAGGCTTAATAAAATTAAAGAGTAAAATATTTGATCCTAATCTGATTTGGATGATTGAAATTTAAATAATTAAATGGTAGAAACCTACTAAACAATTTAAAAATAATTAAAATAAACCTTAATAAAATAATTGATTAAATTTGGAAGAATAATAAAATTAGAATTATTAAAATAGGGATATTATTAGGAAGAGATTTGTTCTTTAATTTAAGAATCCCTAAATTAATCTTCTCAATAATGTTTAATTCCTAATTAAAATGATAATCCAAATTTAAGATTTAAAATGCTAAAAGACTTAATCATTAAATTAAATTAAAGTTAAATTATTTAAATTAAACCCTTTTAAAATTAAAATTAAATTAATATTTTAACAATTACAATTAAATCAGCTTTAAAACATAAAAAACAATTATAAAATATTAAATTAAAATTAAAAATAAAATTAAATTAAAATTTAAATTAAATTAAATTAAATTAAATTAAATTAAACCATATTAAATTAAATCAAATTAAATTAAATTAAATTAAATTAAATTAAATTAAATTAAACTAAATTAAATCAAATTAAATTAAATTAAATTAAATAATATCAAATCAAATTAAATTGAATTGAATTAAATTAAATAATAGAATCAAGTTAAAATTAAAATCAAGTTAAATTAAAATAAAATTAAAACTAAAACAAATTAAATTAAATTAAAGTTAAATTAAATTGAATTAAAAATAACATCACCTAAGACAAAGAAATTCAAAAATAAATATGAAGCAACTTGAACACTATTCCAAATTTAAACCCAGTTAAGCGAAATTAAATTAAATCACAAACCATTTGAACATCGATTTGCCCTCGAAAGCTTTTGTTGTCATAACTCCTAAACGAACGTTAAATGAAATGTTACTTCCCTTATAGGATATTCAAATGTCCTAGTTCACTGAGTAAGATAACAACAAAAACTTGAATTCTCGGACGATTAATTCATTTGTATAATTAAATTCGTTTGGACTTAAAACAATTCTAGCAATATTGAAAAGATGTTTAAGATTCTTCTTAAGCACTTCCTCAATATGATAGGATATTTATAAGAACAATTGAACTTAATTGCTCTTTGATGAAGAAAATCGTCCTCGAAACCAAAACACAAGAACACTAGACGTCATAGGAGATGACTAGCTATAGGATTAGGACCTTGGTAGAAAACCATAACCCTTCCCTTAGCTTTATCTAGGAACTTGCTTAAATATTCTAAATTTTGTTTAAGTGCAGCTTGGGATGACGGGAAGACCCTCCAGGTACGCTTTTATTTTGTTGCAATTTACTTAAACGCATCGCACTTACTTTTCTTGCATGATAAACAAGCATGTTGCATGAAAACCCACACTTTTAGGATAGTCCCTAAAAGCTGAAACCAAAACTAAATTAAAAGTCATTGCAAGATAAAATTCACCGCCACAACATTTCAAAATATAAAACAACTCGAAATTTAATCACAAATAGAACACAAAGCTGCAATTACAACTAAATTAAAACGTCCTATTGGATGATCGGGAATACCTCGGATGATGTAACCTACGTGTTGCTAACGGGATTTCCTACGGTCTAAATGAAAGTGTGGAACTAATTCGAGTTGAGTTTAGCAAATTCATACGGACTAAGTGAATCAGATAAAAATAACGATGCGGAAGGATGGAACCAGTGGGATCTTAACCGGTGTTGTTATAATCAATTTTAAGATTTGTTTAATTAAAATATTAAAAAAAACCTGGATTTTAAGATTTTCCCTAAACCAGAACTCTTCTCTCATCTCCTGATTTATGACTTCTAAAACTAAACCTCTGCAACAACAAAGAGCTTGGAGCACGGTGGGCAGCACAAAAATCTTCGTCAGCAAAACTTGAATCTACATCAACAAAACCATTCTTAGAATTAAATAACCAATCCATAGGATTGCGAGGTAGTTTTCGTAGTACAACATAAATCCTCAACTCTTCGTTAGGCATTTGCATGATCATGTCATGTAAATTAAGCCCTAACCGGTCTTAGGACTCCGAGGTAGTCGTCCAATACGACATAAACCCTCACATCTTCAAGGCTATTTGTGTGATTTTACCATACAAATATAAGTCCAAATTAATTAAAATTGGCGAAGATCAAAACATTAAATAAACATTAGGGCCTTCCTAAATTCGAAGCCGAAACAATAGGATAGTCGGGAAATTACCGGAGTTCGCTTTGAATCTGTGATTTCTCCTACCTTTCTTCCCTTGGATTCCCAAAATAAAATGTTCCAAATTTGATCCATTCCTATTGAAATTCCAAAATTCAATCCTTTGAAAACTTAAACTTTGAAATTCTTGAGAGCAGAACTACTGATTATTATCGAGAGTTTTCTTAGGTGATTCCCGTCACTTAAGATGTAATTAACTATAGGGGCTTGCCCTTATAGGCAATTTTAAGAACCCAGGTAATATAAACCCTACTTAATTCATTTATATTAAGTAGGGAAACTTGTGGGCTTATAAAATTGGTTCGCAGACCAAACGGATGTCACAAACCTTTCTAGTTTATCTAATCGAGCCCCAATATCAAGCAGTGTGTCTATTCTTCGGGATAGATACACGATTTGTGGTGCGGTGCTCGTTTATGTAAACTATTCGGGATGTGAGATCAGTTTGATTTCATATCTTAAAATCTTCAAATTTAAAAATTATTTTCAAAATCAAATACTACTTTTCAAATTATTTATTTAAATTAAATCTAAAATTTGCCGACAATTTCTGTTGGCGACTCTTTCTTCAAAATTAAACATACAACCCAAAAATATGCCGACAATTTCTGGCGACTCCGCTGGGGACCAATTCCTCTCTCCATTTTAATCAGACAATTCTGCTTTCAAAAATCGGTAGTGTATCCATATTCCTAGTTGATCAAACTACCCTTCTTTCCGTTGGAATACAATGTTCATTTCTACCTTGAACAAGTATAGCCAACATTCTCTCGGATTTAGGAGCCACTGTTTAGACACCCCTAAACAGAGAGGTTCCGAGATCCTTTTACCTCATTTCTGAGGTGGGGTGGACCCCAAATAGGTATTAGTTTAGGAGCGATCTTGCGGGTCGAGAAATTTCTACAAGACTTTCTCTTCCTTTTCCAGTTCCTAATCAATTCCTTTTACCCTTCCTACAACTCTCCTTCTTTTAATAATTCTCCTTCCTAACGAACAAATCTTTTCGAAAAAATATAATTTTCCTTTAATACCACAAATACACTAAGATAAACAGAAATGTGTTCGGACTCTTTCTTTTTCTTCATAAGTTGTACGATAAGAAGAAGCACGATTCAGGGACTAACACTTGGAATCTGCCCTGCAGAAATGGAAGCCCCAAAACTGATCTTCTCCTTCATCAACGGACTCGACCTGGCCGTGTTCAAGGACGAACTGCCTGATAATGGAATCATTCGATTCGGACAAGGATTCGGGGACACCGATATCAAAATCCCCGACGTCACTCTCTTTTCACTCACAAGAAAAGTACCGAAGCGAGAAGCCGTTGATTGAGTTTAACCTCGAGTCGACTCATGAATTCCCTCCTCTGCAAAGATTCCAGCTGAGGAGAGTGCTGCTATTCACGGAAGAATTGTTGTTGCTACCCCCGCTGGTCTAGTTGTCTCTGCACCTACCCCGGCTCGCCGGACTAAAGGGAAAGGAAATTCGGAACTATGATGAACACGTTACCGTGGAGGGTACAGACCTTCCCGTGAAACCTTCTGTTTTTGAAATCGGGTCCAGCTCAAGAATTCCGTCACTGACACGGACTCAGAGAAGGAACAGAAGTAGAAGGATTGCTAGAGTAGCCAGAGCTGCTGAAGTTGCTTTCCTGGAGGAAATCCCATAACTGCCGAGTATACACACTGCTGAATACATACCACTTTTGGGAGGAAGCGGGTTCCATCCCCTCTCCGCCGCAGAGGATGAAGAAAATGTTCGCAAGATTCTTTGCCGCATTGCCTCGGCCCGTATATTACAACGATAGCCGTAAGAAAAGGGCTAGAATTAAACCATTTGCTCGACTGCAAACCTTGATAGAGAAGTTAGCAAAGAAGGAAAAATGCCCTGTGTCAGAGATTTTAAGAAGGATAGGGCGGGTTCCAGCCAAGTCCCGTCTTGGGCCGCGAGTAGAACCTGCTATCGCTGTGGAAAAGCCGAATAAGAGAATGAAAGCTAGTCCGCCTGTCGTTGTTTCAAGACTACAAATTAGGGAGGATACCAACTTCCAGCATTTGGCTGACAGACCATCCGGTTCCAGACCTTCTGCTGCTAGAAGGATGGTATGGCGTCCCACTGCTAGGACAATTAAGATTAAAACAACAACCTGAGAAAGAAAGTCTCGTCAGGAGACTTGAGTCCGAAGAAAGTGCTACCGCAGTAAAGGGGATTCATGAGAAGGAAACCCGACATTTATCACATGACAACTGTAAGGATGTACAGAAAAGACCACTAGAAGATGCTATGGAAAAGCTAAGAGCGATATTCGGCGATTAGCAAGGGAAGAGAGAGAAATTCGAAGATGAAGTTGACTCGTCGGAAGTACATGGATGATGAATAAGCGAGAAATTAACATGGTTGAAACACGAGCTTCGTCGGCTTCACGAGGTGCCCTGCGGCCGCGAAGGAGAGGAGCCGGAAGTAATGAGGAGGTAGCTTCAAGAGAAAGATGATACGATCGCCCGAATGGCAAAAAGGATGGAAGAGATGGGCTGTAGCCCTAGCCACTCTCTAGAGTCGAGTTCGACCCCAGAGAAACACCCCCGAAGTCATTCACATTGTAGACGGAGGAAAGGAGATTACATCTATCAACGGGGATGATCGATTAAAAAAGGATGCAACACGAAAGCATGATTCCAGAAAAGGATATTAAGAGCATGGTGGAACGGCAGGTGCGAGAAGCCTTGGCACAATCGAAGAGAGGGACATCCATTCGGACGGGTAGACCTTGCACGAAGAATTCGACGTTATCAAATATCCGAAAGGCTTTGTACCACCTCTGTTCAAGACCTTTGATGGAACCGGAAACCCTCGGCAGCATGTTACACATTTTCGTGCCAGTTGTTACAATGCCGGAGGAAGTGATGCCTTACTCTTCAGACAATTTGTCAGCAACCTATCAGGGATCGCCTTTGATTGATATGCAGAATTACCGAACGGTTCGGTGAAGACATTTTCAGAACTAGAGAACCTCTTCATCAAGCGATTTGTCGGAGCTCAGCACCACATCACTATAGGTGATTTAGTGGTAGAGAAGCAGAAATCGAACGAAACCTTGGTGGACTACATACTTCGATGGAGGAACCTAAGTATGAAGTGTGAGCCACAACTATAAGAACAGCATGCAGTCGACATTTTACTTAAGAGCATTCATGGCCCGATAGCACTTCTCCTCAAGGGATTTACTCTTAAGACTTTTGAGAAGTTGTTAAGCAAGGACGGAAGCTTGCAAGAGGAGGTGAAGCAATTAAGTTTCACCGACAAAACAGACAAATAGAAGCCTGTGAAAACTTTTGAAAAGAAGTTCGGGATTGTTGCAGCAGTCGATAAAGGCAAGCAACCGATACAAATATCGTCAGAACGGCCGCAGCCACCTCAACAGAATTACCAGCAACCCCGACCCAGCTATCAGTCATCTCAACAGTATGAACAACCGCCTCGTCCGCAACGTACGTTAAGGGAGCTTACGAGCGAGGAGTATCCGTTCGAGAATGAGGCGGTGCCGAAAATGTTCCGCGGTCCAATGAAGACTCCGGATTTCCAAGCTGCCGGAGCCTAAGAGACCGGAAGAAGTCGACAAGAAAGGTGATCCCAACTTTTGCCCTTACCACCGGATGCTTGGGCATAAGATAGAAGATTGTATTACCTTCAAAAGTTGGCTCGACGACGATCTTCGGAAAGGGAATATAACAATCCCGAAGGAGTACATGAAGGAACCCCGAAAGGAGGTTCCTTCGATGTTATCTCGACGGATCTCATTGTTTCGATAGATCCCTATGCGGCCGATGATGGATGGACTACCGCTTGGACAAAGTCTTCGAAGAAGATTTTGGATCACATCCAAACCGCTTCGGTGCGAGCCTCAATTCAGAGTTCGAAACCTATCAAGTCGGCACTATCACTTGCGATAGAAGAACCACCTCAACAGGCGACGATTGAAGAGGAGAAGAAAATCGACGAAGAGGAGAAGACCGAGGCTCTTAAGGCTAGACTAGGGGCTGCTTATCCTAGGATAGTTGTTTACGATTCGGGGGAGAAATCTCTCGAACCTCTGACTCTGTATGATTATCTGCTCACTCCGGTGGGATCTTATAATGATAAGGGTTATGGTGTTGGCTACGTTTTGACTGTTTCTAACGATTACATGACTAGCGACAATCCAGACATCGATTCCGATACAAATGACAATTCTCAAATCATACACAATCTCGACGGTCACAATGACAAAGAAGACATCCACCAAGGAGGTTACGAGAGTTCAACAAGCAATGAATCTATTTGCGAGTTTCGAGGAGCTCCAGTCACTGATAGAGTTAGAGCCTTCAGACTCCGAAGCTAATCCAGAAGAACCTGTCATTCCGATTCAAGAGGAGATACTAGCAAACTCAATACTGGATTCAGAAGAAATCACAGAAGTTAACTTGAGAAGTGGAAGAGTTCTTCCTCCGAGAATGGGTCCAAAGGACAAAGGAAAGCAGGTGGTTGTTCAGGAAGAACCAACCCCGACAGAAGAAATACCCATTCGGGAAGAAATTGAGACACATGAAAATAAAGTGGACTACAACGTGCTAGCCCATCTTAGGAAACTACCGGCCAAGCCGAGCATCTACGACGCTCCCATCTTATCGAAAGGAGATGAGAGAAGCTCTGATCAAGGCCTTACTTGATCCAGAAATTTGCTTAGTTCAAATGGCCGGAGATTCCTTAGATGAGATTTGTTCGTTAAAGGAACAGCGAGGTGTCACCTTCACCGACAATGACCTACTACTTGGGACAACAGACCACAACTGACCGTTGTACATTTCAGTTACAATAGGGAAGTTTACACTCTCCAGAGTATTGGTGGATCCAGAAGCATCAATCAACATAATGAATCTTCGAATGCTAACATATTTATAAATTGATGCTCGCGAGCTTGAAGCAGACAAAATGTTATTAAGAGGATTCAACCAGAAAGGAGAAAGAGCCCTCGGATCAATAACACTGCTAATGAAAACCGGTGACTTAGCAAAGACAACCGCAAAATTTCACATAATTGATTCAGAAATGTCATTCAACGCTCTACTGGGCCGACCATGTATACATGAAAACCGGATGGTACCATCATCCCTACACCAGTGCATCAAATACTACGATGGAGGGAACGAGTGCATCAAAGGTGACTTACAACCATTCTCCGTACATGAAATTGGAATCCATGAAGATGCGGCTTATTATGCACCTCGAAGAAAACAATCTTCTCCGGAGATACCATAACGAATGAAGCAAAGGGAATTCGGGATGACGAAGAACCTGAAGTTCTAGTCCAACAGTCACTCACCACTCCCTTACGGTGAGATGGTGAAGGTTTCTCCACAACTCGCATCCGAGGTCGAGGCCGGGGATGAGGTCGTGGCAGAGACGTTAGGACAGTTGGACGGAGGAAACTCGGCCATCAATGTTGATTGGGAAGACAGTTCGAAGAAGAAAAAGAGATCAAACAAGAAGCGGCGACAATAAGTCGGAAGAAGCCGCAATTCGGGATCCCGCTCGAAGATGAAAATAATGAAGAATATAAATCAATGTACGAGAAGATTAACCACTATGTACATACTATGACCACGACCCCGATCCATTCTAATAAGATCGAGGGTATGGTGGTCAAAGAGGTACGTAGCGGCGGTGCAAAGCCAATCAAATTCTACCGTGGTGTTCCTTCCTCTAAAACTGAAAATAATGTACAATTTGAAGATGTCACTTCATCAAAATTAATGGAATTACCTTTTGAGTGGTACTCTCCCTGTGTTCAAAATTTAATTCAGCGTGGTTTCTTACCTCGACAATGGACAAAAGGTCAATCAAAACATTTTGAGAAATTATAGAATAACTCCGGTCGTCCACCCAATTCAAAGCATGGTCTCGGATTCGACACAATAGGATCAGTTGACGATACTGAATTTTTCTTGGTTGTCACTTGTGAGTCTAATGAAAACTGCATGGAAACTACAGAAGAATTTGAAGATTTACAAATTGGAGACGCTCCACCAGAATTCGAAGAAGAGATTAAATCTACAATAGATGAGTTAACGGAAGTTAACTTAGGTGCTAGTGAAGAGCCTAGACCAACCTTTGTTAGCTCCATACTCGATAAAGAAGACTCGGAATAAATAATCAAGTTATTAATGGAATTTAAAGACTGTTTTGCTTGGAGCTACGATGAGATGCCGGGTTTAGCTCTAGAGGTCGCAGTCCATAAGCTAGGAGTGGATCCTACTTCTGTCCCAGTCAGACAAGGTCCCAGAAGAATGCGTCTAGAAATCGAACAACAAGTCATAGCTGAAGTTGAAAAGCTAATAGACGTTAAATTTGTCCGTGAGGAACAATACCCGACTTGGTTAGCCAATGTGGTGCCAGTCAGAAAGAAGAATGGTCAGATCAGAATTTGTGTGGATTTCAGAGATTTAAACAAGGCATGTCCAAAGGATGAATTCCCTCTACCGATCCCATAACTAATGATCGACATTGCTTCGACCCATGAAATATTCTCATTCATGGATGGATCTTCATGATACAACCAGATAAAAATGGCTCCAGAAGATGAAAAACTTACAGCATTCAGAACGCCGATTGGAGTATATTGCTACACAGTGATGCCATTCGGACTGAAGAACGCAGGAGCAACCTACCAGAGAGTGATGACAAGAATTTTTATGATCTCATCCACAATCAAGTCGAATGCTACGTGGATGATGTGGTCATCAAAAGCAAAGTAAAGGACAACCACCTATATGATTTGAGAATTGTTTTCGAACGATTAAGACAATTTAACCTTAAGATGAATCCCTTAAAATGCGCCTTCGGCGTCACCTCCAAGAAATTCTTAGGATTCATTGTCCGACATCGTGGAATTGAAATCGACATGGAAAAGATTAAAGCTTATCTTAGAAATGCCGCCTCCCAAAACCTTAAAGCAACTACGATCTTTTCGAGGAAGGCGGCATATCTTCGACGCTTTATCTCGAACTTGTCGAGTAGGTGTCAGCCTTTCTCGGCATTAGTTAAAAAGGATGCCAAATTTATTTGGGAAGAGAAATGCTAGAAGGCCTTCGAGGACATTAAATAATATTTAATGACACCTCCTGTCTTAGCGACCCCAGTCTCAGGTAGACCGCCGATACTTTATACCGCGGCTTTAGACGACTCTCTCGGAGCCCTGTTAGCCCAGGTCAATGATGAGGGTAAAGAAAATGCTCTTTACTACCTAAGCCGTCGTTTACTTCCGACGGAAATAAGGTATCCCGCAATTGAAAAGCGTTGTTTGGCCCTGATCTTCGCCGCTCAAAAGCTCAGGCACTACATGCTTTCTCATAAGGTCAACCTAATCTCGAAATTTAATCCATTGCAATACTTGATGACTCGTCCAACGCTTTCCGGTAGACTTGCCAGATGGTCAATGATATTATTGCAATTCGATATAACTTTTGTGCCTCTTCGTCTCTGTAAAGGGACAAGTCTTAGCGGACTTCCTCGCGGCACACCCTTTGTCGGCAGAATCTCCTCTCGATGACGATTTGCCAGATGAACAAATAATGAGGCTAGAAGACCCTGATGATCGACATTGGGAATTATATTTCGATGGAGCATCTTCAGCACTCAAAGACGAAGAATCGCAAGTGATAGTGCCCAGTAAGGCAGGGATCGGATTAATCTTTATAACACCGGAGAGGGGGATGTTAAGATACTCCAACCACTTGACAGAGCCGTGTACAAACAACGAAGCGAATACGAAGCCCTCATAACGGGACTCGGAATTAACTATTCGAATGAGGATAACGGACATCAACATCTAAATGGATTCGCAGTTAATCATTCAACGGATCGCCGGACGATACAGAATTTTAAAGCCAAGACTCGAGCACTACTTCCGGTATGCCATACGATTGTTGGAACGATTCCGAATTTGACGATCTACAAAATTCCCGGAAAAGAAAATGCTTTAGCGAGATGCGTTAGCTCGCCTCGCAAAAGAATTTGCCTGTTTGCAAGATGAGTCGGTAGAAGTGTCGGTTCGAGGACGTCGGGTCCTATCACGGCTCGACATAGACACAATACACAAATCGAAAAAGAAGAAGAATCGGTTGCAATAGTGACAAAAAACACGAGAAGATTGGCGACGGCCATTAATAGATTACACCGCAAACGGGAAAATTACCGGACGATAGGTCGCTAGCCCACCGGATCAAGAAAAGAACTTCGTCCTACGCATTAATAAACAACACGTTATATAGAAGGTCTTTCGATCAAATGTGGCTAAGGTGCCTAAGCGGGTCCGAGGCCCGTGAAATTGTTAAAGAGGTCCATTCGGGACTGCGTGGCGCTCACCGGTCGGGTCCGAAGATGAAAATGAAAATTAAAAGATTAGGGTACTACGGCCCTCGATGATGACCGATCGCATGAAAATCGCCGAGAGGCGTCATCAATGCCAAGTGCACGGAGTGGTTCTACACCAACCTCCAAATGTGCTACATCCGACAATTGCGTCGTGGCCATTTGAATGTTGGGGCACAGATATAGTAGGTCCAATAGAACCACCATCTTCAAAAGGACATCGCTTCATTCTTGCGGCTACAGATTACTTTTCCAAGTGGGCGGAGGCGAGTTCCACTTAGAGAAGTGAAAGCACACCACGTGCTACGGTTTTCAAGAACCAAGTAGTCTACCGTTTCGGAGTGCCGCGTAGGATCATCTCGGATAATGGGTCGGCATTCAGAAGCACACAAATCAACAATTTTGTCAGGAGACACGGAATCGACTGGCGATATTCAACAATTTACTACCCAAGAGAAAACAGCCTGGCTGAGGCTTTTAATAAAACTCTCGTTCAAATTTTAAAGAAAACTTTGGACGATAATAAGAGAAATTGGCACGAGAAGTTATTAGAAGCCTTATGGGCCTACCGGAAAACCTTTAGAACTCCTACTCAAGCTACACCTTACGCTCTGGTGTATGGGTCCGAGGCGGTGTTACCCTTAGAGGTCCGGCTTCCTTCACTCGAATTGCGAGTTGCAAACAAAATCACGACGAAGAGAATGCCAAATTACGACTAGAGGAATTAGAAAGCACTGGAAGGAAAAGAATTGCAGCGCGGCGAGAATTTAGAACTATACCAAGCCAAGATGGTTCAAGCCCATGACAGATCGGTCCGCCCAAGAACCTTCGAAGTTGGTGACTTAGTTCTCGTTCTCAAGAGACCTATCTTTGCACACCGCAAGATAGGAGGAAAATTTGAACCCACATGGGAAGGGCCGTTTGTGGTTGAAGCAGTATACTCAGGAGGCTCCTACCAGCTAGTGAATTGCCAAGGAGAACGACATATGCTTCCGATCAATGGACGATACTTGAAAAAGTATTACGCTACCTAATGTTTCGAAGGAATGGATTTTTCATCCCTAGAAACACGGGTGAAGTAGTTACTTATGACTGAGTCCGAACCCAAAAATAATAAAAAATGTGCTAAAATAAATAAAATCATGATAATAAAGTTTTCCTTGTTTTCTCTTCCATATCAAAATCTCTTTCCTGATCTTATCCCACTTCATTCCTGTTAAATTTAAAAATACAAAAAGTAATAAAAAAAACTGTCTTTAATAAACATTTTCTTAATGTTCTTGTTCTTAGTACAGCCCCTGATCCTTTTCCTTGCCTTTTCGCAGGGAAATGTCGAACGGGCGGTTGGTCCTGAACTTTAGAAATGGCGTAAGCCTTGCTCTCGACGAAAAGAGGGTTAAAGATGGAGTGATAATCGAGATTGACTCAGACTTCACACCAGCAAGCCTGCAATACGAGGAAAGTGACTGGATCCCAGTTGACCGAGAGGAACTGCCCAGTTAGAAAGTAATGAAAGTGGGTGGCCCAAGCCACCACTTCAGCAGCAAGAAAAGGAAAACAAGCACTGAAGAATATAAGAGAATCAAGTCTATAGTCGCTACAGTAGAGGGCAGACTTGTCAGCGCCGCGCCCACAGAGATTCAGGAAGTACGAAGAGCTACTCTCACAGCAACCCAGCGAAGAAATAAAAATCGCCATATCCGCAAGATGTTAACTAAACTAGCAGCGGACCAGTGCGACGAGGCAGTTGCTACTGCCAGTACATATACTTCAAGGACGCCAGTTCACCAAATACCTGAAGGAAGGAGGCCAGCTCCGAGGATAACAGAAGGAACCAGGGAAATATTAAGAAGAACCGAAGAAGGAAGGCTACAACGCCACCAGATAAAGCCACCAGTAATGCATAACCTTGTTGCAGAAGCAACCCCGGAGGATGTCCTGACGGACACCATCCCCGAGGAGCCGAGGTATGCGGGGAGAACGTGAAGGGATTGAGCCATATATCTCACAATACGTCACCAGGCCTCGCCATTTGCAGATTATTCCAGAATACGAGCTAGAAAGAATGCAGAATGTCGAGAAGAAAACTTTTAAATACTTCGAGAGAATTAGAGGCGGAGAGGATCAATATACTTAGAAGGCCTCGAGCTACATACAAACGTGTTCTCGAATACGAACAACAACAAATCGTGGATTGCATCCGGGATTTGAAAAGAATGGGCTGAGCGGGCCGCCTAAGAGAAAACACTTACTCGGAACCCGGAGATGGATGTCGGGGAAAGGGAGAATTACAATACAATGTGGATGCTTGCTACAACTTCGCGAGAAGACGAGAAGGGAAACCCACCGGGGATACTCCGTCATGGCCGAGTGGATCCAATGCCATTAGTCATCAAAAGGATGGTAAAGAGAATGATAACATGGAGGGTACTGCCGACAGATTGCATACCCAACAGTTGCATCATTAACATTTACAAGAGGGGTGACTGCATACCCCCACACATAGATCACCACGACTTTGTCAGACCTTTTTGCACAGTTTCTTTTACGAGCGAGTGTAATATCATGTTTGGATCCGACCTCCGGATTGCCGGCCCGAGTGAGTTCCGAGGGCCGATAAAGATACCATTACCGGTAGGTTCCATCATGATACTAAAGGGCAACGGAGCGGATGTCGCTAAACATTGCATTCGGGAGTACCAATGAAGCGGATCTCCGTTACTTTCGGAAGGGTGGATGATAGGAAAGCACCTTACCACTTCCGGCCGGACCCGCGACTAGAGAGCCTCCGGCCTTACGAGCTGTGAGTTACATGGAAAATATCACACCTCCAACGTACATCCATACGGCATCCTTGCCAAGGATGGCTTGGAAGGTGATGTTATTGACCATGTACCTCACTATTCAGACATGGATTTCTGACAGATACCTTTTTTGGATGGATCGGCAAAGATCATACATAGTCCGTTTTGAGTCTATATGGATTGTATGAGATGTATTCCAGATCGAGTTGTATGATGTATCTTCAACATGATTGGAATGAAAGTGACCGTGTCACATTTTTGGCCTTCACCTCTTTTGTGCAAGTTGACTAAGAAACACCATTAAAGTTAAATGAATTTCGAACAAAGAACAGAAAAGAAAAAAAAAGAATGAAAGAAAACTTTCCTTAAAAATCTAAAAAATGATGAACACCAAATTCACATGAACATTAAATGAATAATAAAATAAATTTGAATCGTTAAAAGACAAACAAGATGAACATAAATTTTAAATCAAATCTCAATCAAATTCAAATTCAACCTTCCAAATTTTAAATCATATCTCAATCAATTTCAAATTCAATCTTCCAGATCTCAAATCAAATCTCAATCAAATTCAAATTCAATCTTCCAAATCAAAAATCCAATCCGTTCTACTCTCTCCCTTGCCTGGGATGGAAGCGGTTGATTCCATTGACACGGATCGAATCTGATGGCGAGGAATTGTATCCAATCCAAACCAGCAACTTCCGATTAACTCTTTTGAATGGGATATGTAACATTTACATATTCCCTCCTAATTTGTTTCTTTCCACAAAAATCTTTTAGAACTTTCATGAAATTCTTGAAACACCAAAATTTCACACTTCTCAAATCAAAACTACAAATCTTTGCAAAATCCATTATATCAAAATAAAATTCTTGGGGTTGAGGATTTTACATCCGAGACTGCATTGCTTTAGGATTCTTTCCCTATCGCAATGAAATACATCAAAATCAAATTCTTGGGGTTGAGGATTTTACATCCGAGACTGCATTGCTTTAGGATTCTTTCCACTATCGCAATGAAATACATCAAAATCAAATTCTTGGGGTTGAGGATTTTACATCCGAGACTCGCATTGCTTTAGGATTCTTTTCCTATCGCAATGAAATACATCAAAATCAAATTCTTGGGGTTGAGGATTTTACATCCGAGATCGCATTGCTTTAGGATTCTTTCCCTATCGCAATGAAATACATCAAATTCAAATTCTTGGGGTTGAGGATTTTACGTCGAGATTGCATTGATTTAGGATTCTTTCCTATCGCAATGAAATACATCAAAATCAGATTCTTGGGGTTGAGGATTTTACATCCGAGATCGCATTGCTTTAGAATTCTTTCCCTATCGCAAAGAAATACATCAAATTCAAATTCTTGGGGTTGAGGATTTTACATCCGAGATCTGCATTGCTTAAGGATTCTTTCCTATCGCAATGAAATACATCAAATTCAAACTTTTGGGGTTGAGGATTTTACATTCGAGACTGCATTGCTTTAGGATTCTTTCCCTATCGCAATGAAATACATCAAATTCAAACTTTTGAGGTTGAGGATTTTACATCCGAGACTGCATTGCCTTAGGATTCTTTCCCTATCGCAATGAAATACATCACAATCAAACTTTTGGGGTTAAGGATTTTACATCCGAGACTGCATTGCTTTAGGATTCTTTCCCTATCGCAATGAAATACATCCAAATCAAACTTTTGGGGTTGAGGATTTTACATCCGAGACTGCATTGCTTTAGGATTCTTTCCCTATCGCAATGAAATACATCAAATTCAAATTCTTGGGGTTGAGGATTTTACATCCGAGACTGCATTGCTTTAGAATTCTTTCCCTATCGCAATGAAATACATCAAATTCAAATTCTTGGGGTTAAGGATTTTACATCCAAGACTGCATTGCTTTAGGATTCTTTCCCTATAGCAATGAAATACATCAAATTCAAACTTTTGGGGTTGAGGATTTTACATCCGAGACTGCATTGCTTTAGGATTCTTTCCCTATCGCAATGAAATACATCAAAATCAAACTTTTGGGGTTGAGGATTTTTACATCCGAGACTGCATTGCTTTAGGATTCTTTCTCTATCGCAATGAAATACATCCAAATCAAACTTTTGGGGTTAAGGATTCTACATCCGAGACTGCATTGCTTTAGGATTCTTTCTCTATCGCAATGAAATACATCAAAATCAAACTCTTGAGGTTAAGGATTTTACATCCAATACCGCATTACTCTGAGATCTCTCCTCATTGCAATGATTCAATCCGATCAATTCAACTTTCTTTTGAGGTTGAAGATGTTACATCTAAAACCACAAAATTCCAATTTTCATTTCAAAATCAAATCCCTTCAAATTAATTTTGATAAAACTTCAATTTAAATTAAAACTCAAGATAAAATCTAAACTTACACATCAAAACTTAAACTGAAACAAAATGAAATCTAAATTGAAATTCCCCCAGGTCATGTGATTTGGGATTCACCTCCTTTTCCTTTCCCCAACGAGAGTTCAGGAATCTCCTGTCTCAGAGATATACTTGACACTCCCCAGCGGAAATTCTTCTACTTCGTCCTAGGTTTGTCACTTGGACATCTGTGTTTGTTTTGTTGATCTTTTCGGTCAACGCCAATATGCGCGGTGTGCTTGGTTAGCACACCACACCTATTGGGGGTCCATTTGTTGACCTCATTTTTGATGAGGTCTTCTCTTCTTCTCTTTAGTACTTAGGATCTAGCCTTAGGCTTTTCCTTTGACTATCCTAGAGGATTAGAATTGGGACCCACCACCTAGAATTTCAAACCACTTCTTAGCTCCCTGCAAACTCCACAAACTTGACTGTAGACCCCTAATCACCTAGAGGGTTGAAATCAAATGTGGAAGTTTAAAGGATGAGTTCCTATAGGACTCTTTGGCCTTAGGACCGCCTACTGGTGGCACAGTCCGGTGAAGGGCTGACTTACACACACACTACACCTATACACTACACTTTCACACACATCCTAAAAACACACCCATACCTAACTTGACCTCCTGACTCATGAAGATGATTCACATGGATGGTCCTTAACCCCTAAGCCCTTGGCTAAGAGGGTTAGGAACAACATAGTGGATGCCTCAGATGAGTCCCTTCATGGCTCATGTGGGCTTGATATGGCTTCATGGCTCAACCAAAATGATTTCATTCCACTTACATTCACCCAATCTTCAATTTTCCAAATCTTCAATTTTTGACCGCCAAGACCCTACACCCCCCGCCTAGCCTACCCAAAGCCCTTGAAATTACCCAAATTTTTCAAAATTTCCAAATCACCCAAAATTACCTAAAATTAACCTTGAACATTTCCTCACCAATCAAGTTGATCATCCATAGCCAAAAATATCAAAAATTCCAAAAATACCTCCCAATACCCTCCAAATACCCAAAATACCCCTCTTGACCCAAAAATTCAAAAATTCAGAAAATTCCCAGAAAATCCCAAAAAATTCCAAATATTCTCAATTTCATTTTGTTCAACTACACCATGGGTCAATTTTGTCAATTTACCCCACTTTTGTCAAAACCCCCAATTTGACCTATTTTAACCCTAAGTGAACCCAATGTCAAGCCAAACCTACCCAATTGACCTAAATTCTGGTCCAATTCAATTCTAAACTTCAATTTATCATTCCCAACACCAATCTAGACCAGATCCAAGTCCAATTTGATTGACATTTGAATCCAATTTCACTTTTAGCCTTAAAGCCCAATTTGGACCCATGTCCCAAACCTAACCCAAACCAAACCAATTTAACTCCAATTAACCCCAAATCTTTTATAAACCTTCCCTAACATCCCCACAAACAAAACACTAACATGATTTGCCCAAAATTTAGACCCAAACCCTACTCAAATTTAAACCAAAGCCAAAAAACCCAATTTTGACCTAAACCCAAACCTAACCCAAATAAGCCCAAACCCAAAAATCAAAACCCAACCAAAGCCAAAACCTCTTTGAAACACTCCCATAAAAATTTCCCAATATTTATTTTAAATCAATTTCAACCCTAGCCCAACATTGGCCCAAGTTAGCCCAATTTGACCTACATTGGCCCATTTACTAAAGAGGTCCAAATCCAATCCAATTCAAGCCCAAAACACTTCAAATTTGTTCCAAATCATTCATGAAACATTCCTAAATTAAATTCAACACTTATTAGACCTAATCCTTTGAAAAATTCCCATCCTAAAATCCATTTTAAAATCCAAAAGCCCACTTCTCTAAACCATTTTAAAAGCCCATCTTCACTAAAATTCAA
This sequence comes from Papilionanthe hookeriana x Papilionanthe teres, assembly GCA_022702705.1. Classification (NCBI taxonomy): domain Eukaryota; kingdom Viridiplantae; phylum Streptophyta; class Magnoliopsida; order Asparagales; family Orchidaceae; genus Papilionanthe; species Papilionanthe hookeriana x Papilionanthe teres. The sequence continues at coordinate 155,826,100 of CM040424.1, forward strand.
AGGCCCAAAATTCATCCAAAGTCCATATGACACTCTTCTTCATCATGCATTCAATTAAAATCATCCCTTAAGTCCTTAATCAATCATCAAATGGTTCCAAATCAAGCCATATGCCAAATCCCATCAAATCACCCCTAAATTACCAAAATTTCTAAAATCCATTTTCATGAAATTGACCAAGCTTTTCCCCAAGCCAAAGACAAGCCATGAAGCCACTCTTAAGCCACATGCAAGCCATGTGAGTTGCTCACATGTGACCTTACCACATTGGGCAAAAGGAGGAGGTGCTTTCCACATTCCCATAAGGTGATTTACCACTCCCATGATTCCCCTTAACCATGCTTATGCCTAATTGTGCTTGGATGGTGACTTGACCTTACTGATTATGCTGAACCAAATCACTTTCCCCTTCAGCCTAAACCAAGCATTGGGTGGTGCACCTAGCCCAAAGGGATGGGTTGATCAATTTGAGCCAAAATGAGCCTTCTCCCATACCATTCTAATCCAAGCTTTTGACACATGGCATTTGCCAATTGCCTACACTAAACCCCAGCCCTGACCCACCTGAACAAGATGGTGACCAGTGCCTGGCCGGCCAGCCATTAGGCCGCCGAAAAACTCCACACCCGAGAGCTCACATGTGAGCCAACATTGAAATTCTCCCTTGCTGAGCTACCCCATGCCCAGTGGCCACCATGGTTGTTCTTCTCCTCACCAGAGCAGCTGATCCCAAGCCCTAACTCCCCCTGGGAGAGCCTCCAGCCAGCTCTATTTAAACACCCCCTCTCTCGGCCATGGGAGAGGTGTTGAACCAACCTTAAGGAAACTCTGCCAAAATCATTCCAGACCACTCTCTACATATAGAGCACTTGATTCCCACTGGATTCCAGCCCCAATTCCCTCTAGCTTAGCTTAATTTTGAGTTCAAACTTCAGCACAAAACCAGGACACTTCTTCACAGTGAGCCAATCCCCAAATTAATTGGTCCTACACCTTCACCAGACCAAGGGAAGAAGTCCACCAACAAAAGCCCCCTCTCCAAGCCACCCATTGCTTCTAGCCTCCAAGCTTTGTGATCGGGCTTGGTCGAAATCATACCTAGACAATTCACCAGGCTAAGGGACTTCATCTGGAGCTTGCTTGGACCCAATCGAAGGTGACACAACCCTCAGATTGAAGCCACACTTCTCTGAGCAAAGGTATGAGCTAACTCTTTATCCCGAGCTTCTGGAGATTCTCCATTTCAAATTCCTTAATTTCAATGCATGATCACCATATAGATGTATTCGTCTCTTCAAGACGAATCCATAGAGCACAAGAACACGAAAATCCGTTAAGTATTGAGTGAGATATTAAGGATTTAGTGTGGACGGTTCTCGGGCTAGGAGGCTTGGGGATGATGAACGGATGCCGTTCATTTAATACACGCGCGGACGGACGGCCAGGATCGCGCCGGATGAGGAGACGGAACGATACAGCGGGCCCCCGGAGCGCTGAGTTGGATGGCGGCGCCGAATCAGAAGACGACACGCGGCGCTTCGGAGATGCCTAGGTTGAGTTGGCACCGCGTGGATAAGTAGAAAAATAGAGTTATTTTTCTATTTATTTAATTCCCTAAACTTCAAAAATGCATAACTTTGTGTAGAAAAATCAGAAAAATAAAATAAAAATAACCTCTTGCTCAGTGAACAGAGGAGAATAATGTAGAAAAGAAATCATTTAATTTCATTAAGTATTTTATTTTTAATGATTTATTTACTCTCTGCATTGTTTTAATTCTCCATGCATATAGGAAATTCACCATGGCATGAGACCATAGGGCTTTTGAAGCCTCTGAACTTGGGAATATTCCCTGAATTTTCCAAGGTCAGAGGGCATCCCTATGAGAAGTTATTGATTTTTCAAATTCATATTGCTATTTTGAGTATTTTAAATCCAATAATTAGCATGTTGTGAAATAAATTCTAGGAAAATTTGGTGATGTTTCTTATGACTAGAGGACTCTAGGAAAAATAGGTTTTGAATTAATCCACTTGGAATAATCCTAATTGGCTTAAACACCCAAAATAGGTCCCTAATTAATTAGAGCTAATCATACATCAAATTGACTTCAAATCAATTCTCCACTGACCTTTAGGATCAGAGGAACCCACCATAAAAATTTGAAGTCAATTGGACTTGGTTAGCCCCACTAAATCGGTTGATTAAACCATTTAGCTAATTTAAACTTTAAAAATTCATAACTTTCAAAATACTTTTCAAAAATTCACCAAATTGGTTCTGGAGCCTCTCTGATAATAGGGGAATTTAAGAAAATTAAAATTTCAATTTTCTAAAAAAGTTGATTTTTTGCATTATTTTAATATTTTTAATAATTAAAAAATAATAAAAATCACAAAAGTAATAAAATTCACCAAAATGTTACATTTTGAATTTTAATCACTTAAGAACAAACCCCATATTTTTCTTAAGTCTATATGATGAGATATTAAATTTTAAAGCCCTAAGGTAATTTTAAAATTAAAAAAAAAATTTTTTTAGCATTTCCACTAAAATAATTCTAATAAATCAAATAAAAATCACAAAATTGTAAAAATTGATTCTCTGATTTCCTTGATATTAGAGAGTTTTTTGAAAAATATAAAATTTATTTTTCAACCTTTATTTTATTTTTAAATTAATTAATACTCCAAAACTCAAAGTAATTATAATAAAAAGAATATAATTCAAAAAATCACCAAAATTAGTCCAAGTGGTCCTCTGGTCATTAGGAATGTCCCATAATTTTCTTAAGGACAGAAACTTTCCCTTGGTAATATTATTAAATTTTCCTTGGAAATCCCTATTTTCCACCAAAAATAATTACATAAATAAATTAAAAACAGAAAAATCAAATTTTCTCCTCTCATGTCTTTATTAACATATGAGTGAAGTCACATAAAAATTTCAAGTTCATTTAAGCTCAATTTAGTGAGTTATGAAATTATTAAGCTTGAAGGGCAAAATGGTAATTAAAATTTTAACCTTTACTTAAAACTTTAGGCTTAATAAAATTAAAGAGTAAAATATTTGATCCTAATCTGATTTGGATGATTGAAATTTAAATAATTAAAGGGTAGAAACCTACTAAATAATTTAAAAATAATTAAAATAAACCTTAATTAAATAATTGATTAAATTTGGAAGAATAATAAAATTGGAATTATTAAAATAGGGATATTATTAGGAAGAGATTTGTTCTTTAATTTAAGAATCCCTAAATTAATCAACTCAATAATGTTTAATTCCTAATTAAAATGATAATCCAATTTTAAGATTTAAAATGCTAAAAGACTTAATCATTAAATTAAATTAAAGTTAAATTATTTAAATTAAACCCTTTTAAAATTTCAATTAAATTAATATTTTAACAATTACAATTAAATCATCTTTAAAACATAAAAGAAAATAAAAATAAAATATTTAATTAAAATTAAAAATAAAATTAAATTAAATTAAATAAAATTAAATTAAAACATATTAAATTAAATTAAATTAAATTAAATTAAATTAAATTAAATTAAATTAAATTAAACTAAATTAAATTAAATCATATCAAATCAAATTAAATTGAATTAAATTAAATTAAATAATAGAATCAAGTTAAAATTAAAATCAAGTTAAATTAAATTAAAATTAAAACTAAACCAAATTAAATTAAATTAAAGTTAAATTAAATTGAATTAAAAATAACATCACCTAAGACATAAAGAAATTCAAAAATAAATATGAAGCAACTTGAACACTATTCCAAATTTAAACCCATTAACTGAAATTAAATTAAGTCACAAACCATTTGAACATCAATTTGCCCTCGAAAGCTTTTGTTGTCATAACTCCTAAACAGAACGTTAAATGAAATGTTACTTCCCTTATAGGATATTCAAATGTCCTAGTTCACTGAGTAAGATAACAACAAAAACTTGAATTCTCGGACGATTAATTCATTTGTATAATTAAATTCATTTGGACTTAAAACAATTCTAGCAATATTGAAAAGATGTTTAAGATTCTTCTTAAGCACTTCCTCAATATGATAGGATATTTATAAGAACAATTGAACTTAATTGCTCTTTGATGAAGAAAATCGTCCTCAAACCAAAACACAAGAACCTAGACGTCATAGGAGATGACTAGCTATAGGATTAGGACCTTGGTAGAAAACCATAACCCTTCTCTTAGCTTTATCTAGGAACTTGCTTAAACATTCTAAATTGTGTTTAAGTGCAGCTTGGGATGACGGGAAGACCCTCCAGGTAGGCTTTTATTTTGTTGCAATTTACTTTATTGCAATTTACTTAAACGCATCGCACTTACTTTTCTTGCATGATAAACAACTGTTGCATGAAAACCCACACTTTTAGGATAGTCCCTAAAACTGAAACCAAAACTAAATTAAAAGTCATTGCAAGATAAAATTCACCGCCACAACATTTCAAAATATAAAACAACTCAAAATTTAATCACAAATAGAACACAAAACTGCAATTACAACTAAATTAAAACGTCTCGTTGGATGATCGGGAATACCTCGGATGATGTAACCTACGTGTTGCTAACGAGGATTTCCCACGGTCTAAATGAAAGTGTGGAACTCATTCAGTTGAGTTTAGCAAATTCATCTGGACTAAGTGAATCCGATAAAATAACGATGCCGGAAGGATGGAACCGTGGGATCTTAACCGGTGTTGTTATAATCAATTTTAAGATTTGTTTAATTAAAATATTTAAAAAAAAACACCTGGATTTTAAGATTTTCCCTAAACCAGAACACTTCTCTCATCTCCTGATTTATGACTTCTAAAACTAAACCTCTGCAACAACAAAGAGCTTGGAGCACGGTGGGCAGCACGGCAATCTTCGTCAGCAAAACTTGAATCTACATCAGCAAAACCATTCTTAGAATTAAATAACCAATCCATAGGATTTCGAGGTAGTTTGCCTAGTGCAACATAAATCCTCAACTCTTCGTTAGGCATTTGCATGATCATGTCATGTAAATTAAGCCCTAACCGGTCTTAAGACTCCGAGGTAGTCATCCGATACGACATAAAACCTCACATCTTCAAGGCTATTTGTGTGATTTTACCATACAAATATAAGTCCAAATTAATTAAAATTGGCAAGATCAAAACATTGAATAAACATTAGGGCCTTCCTAAATTCAAGCCAAACAATAGGATAGTCGGGAAATTACCGGAGTTCACTTTGAATCTGTGATTTCTCCTACCTTTCTTCCCTTGGATTCCCAAAATAAAATGTTCCAAATTTGATCCATTCCCTATTGAAATTCCAAAATTCAATCCTTTGAAAAATTAAACTTTGAAATTCTTGAGAGCAGAACTACTGATTATTATCAAGAGTTTTCTTAGGTGATTCCCGTCACTTAAGATGTAATTAACTATAGGGTCTTGCCCTTATAGGGAATTTTAAGAACCCAGGTAATATAAACCCTACTTAATTCATTTATATTAAGCAGGGGAACTTGTCGGCTTATAAAATTTGTTCGCAGACCAAACGTATGTCACAAACCTTTCTAGTTTATCTAATCGAGCCCCATTATCAAGCAGTGTGTCTATTCTTCGGGATAGATACACGGTTTGTGGTGCGGTGCTCGTTTATGTAAACTATTCGGGATGTGAGATCAGTTTGATTTCATATCTTAAAATCTTCAAATTTAAAAATTATTTTCAAAATCAAATACTACTTTTCAAATTATTTATTTAAATTAAATATAAAATTCGCCGACAATTTCTGTAGGCGACCCTTTCTTCAAAATTAAACATACAACCCAAAAATATGCTGACAGTGATCGAGATGTACTAGTTCGATTGTGATCGGCTGACCCAAGTAGTGGATTGATCTATCTAAAAAATACCCATGTCTTATTTATTATTCAATTCTTAAGGATATTATGCTTTAATGAAAGTTATTTTAATATTTTTGGATGTATATCATAAAAAAAGAGTCCAATGAAGAAAAAGGAGAAAGGAGCAAAAATGGAGGTTATGGAGCAAATTTTGGAATTATTAGCCTGGATCCTAGGTACCAGAGTCCGGCGCCTAAACATCAGTTCGATACAGACGCTGTTAAGTTTTTATGATGACTTTGGGCAGTTATTTTGATGGTGTTATGTGGTTATTTGAGCTTCTAGAATATTGGAAGTTACTCCAAATATATAAGGCATGTGATACAATGTTTTTGGACACCAGCAAAAGGTCTGGATTGCGAAGAGGTGCGACCCAAAGTGAAGAGGTGCGAACGATCTGGTCAAGGAGTCTGGCGCCTAGGCGCCAGATCCCGGCGCCTAGGCGCGACAGTTACCTTCTAGAAGATACATTGAATTTGGACGAATTTTGAAGAGGTGCCTTAAGCAACCCCTGGTCAAATTCATAACTCTATAAATAGAGGTCCATTCTACAGAAAAATCCATACCCCTAATATTAAAACCCCCCTTTTTAATATTTTTTCCATCTTCTCTCACATCTTTAGTTTTATTTATTCTATTCCATACTTAGGGTGCCACTTTATTTTATATCTAGAGAGTTTATTTTGAGTGTTTATTGTGTGTTATTGTTGTTGGAGTCTTTCATCTTTGCTTTGGAGTCAGTAGAAGTCAGCAGATCTCTTTAAGGAACACTTCAGATAAGTATTTGTACTTTGGTTCAAAGTTTTATAAATATGTTTTGTTGTGTTATTTCAATGAGTTATGAGTAGTTAGTTATCTTTCTCCTTTCATCTATGAAAAGATTATAAATTAAATAAATTTTGTAGAAGAATTAAATATTTAATATTTTAAATTATTATGCTGATATTAATACCTAATCTTAGTTTACTTTTTAAATTGGCCATTTAAATTATTAAAACCTGTTGAAGAATTTTGAGACCTATCCGGAGATAAATTCTTAACTAGTAGATATCACATGAATCTTTAGGTAATCACAGGCTATACGCAGATTATCTAAATTGAAGTGCAAATAAATAGGAAGATAATATTTAATGGGTGTAAAATTAATTAGTTTTTAGAGTGACATACTAAATTCTAATAATTTTGTTTACAGAAAGGTAATGGGTCACTGGTAGGGCCGACCATAGCCACCCTTGGACATCTAGTAGTGTGAGCCTAGATTAACACATTCTACTAATAACACTTCCAGAGCCTATTATATAGACTAGTCAATGTTCTTTGACATTGGACCAATGGGTAAAGAATAGGAATGCTTATATTTGGCACAATACTATAATCTTAATTCCCTATAAAAGATAATTAATCTATAATTTTTGGATTAGTTGAAAAAGGAGAAAGTCATTTTTATAATTGCATTGAATTTTAATTACTGCTACTTTACTTTCCTGCTTATTGTTTACTTTCTTTTAGTAAAATTTATTAGTTAATTAAATTTGAATATATATAGAAAGAAAGGAGAGCATTTATATATTGCTATCAAAATTATATTTGTTTCTCTTACCTTTTTTTCAATATCCCTGTGGGATCGATATCCAGGACGCCACTAGAGCCCTGTATTACTTGAACGATACGTAAACTTGCATTTAATATTGTGACTTTTACGATAAAATTTAAATATAAAATTATAAAATTAAACCTCACACATCAAGTTTTTGAAGCCATTTACCATAAATTAAATTTTCTAAAAAGTGGTATCAAATTCTTGTATTTTAAAGCATATTAAAAGTTGCATCGCACCAAGTTTTTGGCACCGTTATCGGGGATATAAGATAAAAAATTAAGAGATAAAAAGAAATATAAATAAATATATATATATAAAAATTAAAATAAAACAAAACAAAACAAAAATATTTTATGTGTAGCTCTGGATCTGAAGGATTACTACCTTTTGATTCTGAATTAGAAAGAACAATTAAAATAATTGAAAAAGGAAAACAAATTTCAAAACATCAAATGGCTAAGTTACATAACAATAATCAAAATGCAATACAAATTAATAAACAAAATATTTATAAACCATTAAGGGAATATGCAAACCCTACGGCTAATGAACTTCATGTTAGTATTCAAATTTCAGTTGTAGATGCTAATTCTTTTGAGCTTAAACCTTCTATTATTCAAATGGTACAAAAAAATCAATTTGGAGGAACACCTAATGCTAGTTTTTTAGAACTTTGTGCTACCTTTAAATATAATAATGTTTCTGATGATGATATTAGGCTTAGACTCATTCCTTTTTCCTTAAAAGATAAAGCAAAGATATGGCTTAATTCATTAGCAACTTGTTCTATTAAAACATGGGCATACATGGCACAAAAATTCCTTGCTAAATATTTTTCTCCTTCTAAAACTGCTAAATTGAGAAATGACATTACATCATTTACGCAATTTGATGGAGAAACATTTTATGAAGCACGTGAAAGATTTAAGGAACTATTAAGAAAATGTCCTCATCATGCTTTACCAGATTGGTTAATTATTCAAACATTTTATAATGGACTTATTGGATCACTTAGATCTATTATTGATGCTGGTGGTGGTGGTTCTTTAATGGCTAAGACATTTGATGAAGCCTACACTTTAAATGAAGAAATGGCTAATAATAATTTTCAATGGCCTTCTGAAAGGGTTAATCCTAAAAGAATGGCTAGTATTCAAGATAATGAAGCCTTTTCTATTTTAGCTTCACAGGTGGCTTCTATATCTAAGAAATTAGATAATTTTTCTATTAATATATAACTTGTAAGTAATAATAATTCTACAAATTCTGATGAATCTCAAACAATAGAAACTTTGCAAGTTATTGCTAGTAAAACTAATAATCCTTATTCTGATTATTATAATCCTGGTTGGAAAAATCGTCCTAATTTTAATTGGAGTAATGGATATCAAGTTAATCCCAATTGGAACAATCAAGGAAATTTAAACTGTAGACTAACTTTTCCTCTTGGTTATTACAATCAGCAGAAAAATTTATCTGCAGAAGAATTGATCTTGCAACTAAGCAATCAGCTACCAAGTCAAAACTCTGTTATTCTTAATATTGAGAATCAGATGGGTCATATGGCTAATTTCATTAATTACAGACCTCAAGGAACACTACCTAGCAATGTTGAAATAAATCCTAAAGGATCTGGAAAAGAACATGGACAAGCAAAAGCTGTACAACTTAGAAGTGGAAAGGAATTAATAGAAAAAAAAGGAATGAGATTGAAAAAGAGAAAGAAGTTGAAGAGATTGAAAAACCTAAAGATACCCTTTCTCTAAGTAGAGATCAGACTGTTGTACCTATTAAAGTGGGAGTTGAATGACCATCACCACTTTTTCCTCAAAGACTTAAACAACAGAAGCTTGACCATCAACTTTCTAAGTTCTTTGAAAATTTTAAGAAACTTACCATTAACATTCCTTTTGCAGAAGCTTTGGAGAAAATGTCAAGTTATGCAAAATTTATGAAGGATATTTTAAGCAAGAAGAGAAAATTTGAAGCTTATGAAACTGTTGCATTAAGTGAAGAATGTAGTGCAATAATTCAAAAGAATTTACCTCAAAAACTTAAAGATCCTAGAAGTTTCACTATTCCATGTGCTATTGAAGAAAAATTCATGTGGAAAAGCCTTATGTGATTTAGGAGCTAGTATTAATCTCATGCCATTTTCAATCTTTTGAATGTTAGATTTCGGAGAGATTTCTCCTACCACTGTAACTCTTCAGTAGCTGATCGATCAATCACTTATCCTAAAGGAGTTATAGAGGATGTTCTTATTAAGGTAGATAAATTTATCTTCCATGTGGATTTTATTATTCTAGATATGGAAGAAGATAAAGAAATACCTATCATTTTAGGGAGACCATTTCTAGCTATCGGTCGAGCTATGATTTATGTGCAAAAAGGACAATTAACGATGAGAGTTAATGATCAAGAGATAACATTCAATGTTCTGAAATCAATGAGGTATCCTGAAAAAGAAAAATGCTATCGAATGGATATTTTTTATTATATGATTGAAAAATATTACCAAGAAAAATGTAAGGTCATTTCTGATGATAAAGATAAAAAATCTATGTTATATAATGAGTCATTAAATGAAGAAATTGAAAAATTAAATGAAGAGAATTTATCTGAAGAAGCTCATTATATTCATGAAAACTGGGAAATTTTAGACACAACTAAAAATGATATACTTTTACCCTCAATTAAAAAAGCCCCTGAATTGGAACTAAAAATGTTACCTGTACATTTAAAGTATGCATTTCTTGGAGATTCATTAACTTTACATGTAATTATATCTTCAGAATTAAGCAAAGATCAAGAAGAACAATTAATAGGAGTTTTGAAGAATTATAAGAAAGCTTTTGGTTGGACTATCACAAATATAAAATGAATAAGCCCTTCTATTTGTATGCAAAGGATTTTAATGGAAGAAAATTATAAACCCATTATTGAACCCCAAAGAAGATTAAATCCAATTATGAAAGAGGTTATTAAAAAAGATATTTTAAAATGGTTAGAAGCTAGAATTATTTATCCTTTTTCGGATAACCAATGGGTAAGCCCTATTCATTGTGTTCCAAAGAAAGGATGAGTAACTGTCATAGTTAATGAAAAAAATGAATTAATCCCAACAAGACAAGTTATTGGATGGTGAATTTGCATTGACTATTGAAAATTAATCAGAGCCATTAGAAATGATCATTTTTTTTTACCTTTCTTGGATCAAATGCTGGATAAACTTGCTCGACACCCATATTTCTATTTTCTGTATGGATATTTTGGTTATCATCAATTACCTGTTGTTCCTGAGGATCAAGAAAAGATAACATTTACAAGTACTTACGGAACATTTGCCTTTAGAAGAATGCCTTTCGGTTTATGCAATGCACCTGCAACTTTTCAAAGATGTATGATGTCAATATTTTGTGATTTGATTGATAAAGGAATTGAAGTATTTATGGACAATTTTCTAGTTTTTGAAACTTCTTTTGAATCTTTCTTGGAAAATATAACGAAAGTTTTAAAGAAATGTGAAGAAACAAATTTAGTTCTAAACTGGGAAAATTGTCAAGTTATGGTCAAAAAAGGCATTGTACTTGGACATAAAGTTTCAAAAATAGGGATGGAAGTTGATCAAGCAAAAGTGAAAATTATTGCTAAACTGCAACCACCTACTACTGTTACTGATGTGAGAAGTTTTCTAGGTCATGATGGATTTTATAGGAGATATATGAAGGATTTTTCTAAAATTTCTAAACCACATTGTCATTTATTAGAAAAAGATGCTAAATTTGAATTTGATGAAGATTTTATGAATGCGTTCAATATTCTAAAAGAAAAATTAATGACTGCACCTGTCATTGTTGCACCTGATTGGAATAAACCTTTTGAATTAATGTGTGATGCAGGTGATTATGCAATCGGTGCAGTATTAGGACAAAAAAATGAGAAAATTTTAAAGTTATATACTATGCTAGCAGAACTCTTACTGAAACTCAAATAAATTACACTACTACTGAAAAAGAGCTTTTAGCAATAGTATATGCCTTTGATAAATTTAGACCATATCTTCTTGGAACAAAATATATCGTGCATACAAATTATTCTGCTATTAAGTATTTAATATCTAAAAAGGATGCTAAACCTAGATTGATCAGATGGGTTTTACTTTTACAAGAATTTGATTTTGAAATTATAAACAGAAAAGGAATTGACAACCAAATTGCTGATCATTTATCAAGAATTAAAAATAATAATGAGAAATTTTATGAAGAAAATATAAATGAGAAATTCCGGGATGAGAAATTATATGTCATTCAAGGATTACAAATACCTTGGTATGCTGATATAGTTAACTATTTGGTTAACAATATTTTACCATATGGGATAAATAGTAAATATATTAAGAAATTCAAGAATGATTGTAAATCATATATTTGGTAAGATCCTCATATATTTAAATTAGGAAGAGATTCTGTGATTCGAACATTTCTGCTTTATGAAGAAACTTTTGTAATTATTCAGAAATCTCATGATTCTGAATTTGGAGGACACTTTAGTGTGCATAAAACTGCATTTAAAATTTTAAATTCAAGATTTTACTGGCCTACTCTATTTATAGATGTTGGACATTATGTGAAAACTTATGATCGATGTCAAAGAATGGGAAAAATATCAAGAAAAGATGAAATGCCTTTAAACTTTATATTAGAAATTGAAATTTTTGATGTATGGGGTTTAGACTTTATGGGAAGTTAAGCATTTTTGAAGTATGACTGAATTAAATAAATAAGAAAACCCTATTTTTTTACTCAAGTGACGCGGCAGCCACATCATCCTATGGCGTCTCCGAACTCCCACGCGTCTTCTTCTGATTTGGTGCCGCTATCCACGTCAGTGCCACGCATCTCCGCTGTACATATATCATTTGCTTATCCGGCGCGATCCTGGCCCACCATTTGTTACATGCATGATCCGACGGCTCTCCTTCATCGTCCCCGACTGGCGCGAACCGAGCCCCATTCGCGTTCTAGGGTTAAAATATCACTGATACTCAACCAAATTGAGTGAAATTTGTTCCCACACCCAGATCTAGCCTAGCTCTATACATCCATACGGTTGATTAAGCATTAATTTCATGTTTTCTTCAAAAAGGCTCAACCCAAGCTTGATTTTGGGTGTTTTAAGCCAATACCTTAGTCCAAGAGGTATGGCCTCAATTGGATGGTTGTGACACCTTCAGTGGGGTCTGGCGAAGCTCCTGTAAGCAGCACTTGAGCTCCCTTTAAAGTTAGTGTAGAACTCCTCCAAATGGTGGCCGGCCTTAGTGGAAGTCAAATGCAGAGACGTCTATTGATGGGGCTTAGATGAGGGAACTCTTTTTCTACCTCTGGTGATAGTGTGGGAAGAGTTAATTTTGATTTGGTGGAGGTTTGGTGATTGTCATATTTCTAGCCCAAATTTTGACTGGGAAATTGAGCTCAGGTGGTGGAGTTCAAGGCAGGAGAACAGTGGAGATAAAGTTCTCCAGGCTGTTAGAGCAATTTAGGTCACTTGGATGGGGATTTTGGGAGGGTTCAGTGCATCTAACCATTTAGCCATGGGATAGAGCTATTAAAATAGCGGAGTTAGGGGCTGGGATTACCTGCCTTGGTGAGGAGAAGAATAGCTCCACTGACTAATAGATATGGGACAGCTCAGCAAGATCAATTTTAATTTTTGAACCAATTTGAACTTCTCATCCTGGTGGTTTCCGGTGGCTGAGGTGGTGGTCCGACCAGGGTCAGGTCAAGTCTGAGCTCAATGAGGTCAGAGATGTTGAGTGGAGGTTTCAATTTGAGTATTTGATGGCTCCATGCTTAAGGTTCAATGGGAACTTGCATTTTGGGTTAAAGGTGGCTAACTTGGGTTAGCCCCTTGGTTCTTTGGCTAAACCTTTGCCCAAAGTGGTTTGAGCTGATTTTAAGACCCTTTAAGAGGTTTGGATGGAGTCTAATGGCTGCCACAGGAGTTTGGGGAGGAGTTTTAATTATTTTAAAAAGGTAAGTCCAAGTGAGGGGAGAGTGAGGAAGGGTCACTTCTCCTTTGCCAATTTTGGCAAATTTGACTTTGGATGGCTATGGAATGATGCACATGCCATGCCATGATGCTCATGAGTCATGGGAAAGTTTCATGTAGATGGAAATTTTGGATTTTCATTATTTTGGAATTCTTTATACCAAAATACTCAATTTGGTACGATGCCATGTATGCATGCAATAGAATTTACATGATGCCATGGGATGATGATTAAAATGCCATGAAATGTTAGGATGATGGAAATATGACATATAAGCTCAAATTGGGCTTCCAAAATTTGATTTTATGGGCTTTTAATGTGCATAAAGGGGATGGGCCTTTAACATGCATGGAGTGATTTGATTTTTTGAAATTGATTATGGTATGATCAAAATGATTTAAAATTGATTGAAATTGATTTTGGACATGTTGAAATTTGATTTAAGATTGATTTCAGGATTTTCATGGGTTGTGGATATCAAATTGAAGGGAATTTGGGCTTTTGGGCCAAAATAGGGCTTTTTGGGTCAAAGTTGGGCTAATGTTGGATTTGATGTAAAATTAATGTTGTAAAATCTTTATGGAGGTGTGACAAAGAGTTTTCAACTTTGGTAAGGTTTTGATTTTGGAATTTGGGCTTGTTTGAGTTCATGGTTAGTTTAGGCCAAATTTGGGAATTATTGTTTGAGTTGAGCTTGGGTTGAGTTTGAGTACAAATTGTGGGCAAATTAATGTTGCATGTTATTTTTGGGGATGTTAGGAAGATATTGGAATTTACCTTGGAGAAAATTGAGGGGTTCTGGGTTTGATTTGGGTAGTTTGAGTCATGAGGGTTAATTGGGGAAATTTGGATTTTTAGGGCTTGGATAATTTTAGAAAAAGCTTGGGATCAAATTGGGGTAAAATTAACAAAAAATTTGGTTTGTGGGAGTGTTATGAAGGTTTGGAATTTTATTTGGAGATAATTGGAATCAATTTGGTTGACATTGGGTTCAATTGGGTTAAGTTTGGGTTTAAAATAAACGAACTTGGAATTCTTTGTAAAATTGGATTAATTTGACAAAATTGGGGTATGGTGTAGTTGAAGAAAATAAAATTTGGAGTTTTTGGAACATTTTGGGATTTTTTTGGGATTTCTTGGAAATTTTGAAATTTTTGGCCATGAAAGGCATTTTGGTAATTTTGGGGGTATTTTGGGAATTCTTGGAATTTTTTTCAAATTTGGGCAATTTTGGTTAAATTGGATTGAAGGGAACAACTTGGAATGATTTTGGTGAATTTTGAGAATTTTTGGGTAATTTATGGAATTTTGGGATTCTCAAGGGGTAGATAGGTAATTTGGTGAATTTAGGGCCCCGAGGGTCAAAAATAGAAATTTTGGAAAAATGAAGATTGGTTCAAGGTGAGTAACATGGAATCATTCTAGTTGAACCATGAAACCATCTTAAGCTCACAAGAGCCATGAGAGGACTCATTTTAGGCAATCAATTTATTGTTCCTAAGCCTCTTAGCCAGATATTAGGGGTTGAGGTCCATCCATATGAGTATCCTAAAATAGTAGGAGGTTAGGTTAAGTGTGAATGATTTTAATGTTCAGGCATGTGCAATAATGTGGTGTGTGCAAGCTGGACCTCACCAAGACCAGGCCACCCAAGCTTATCCTAAGGCTTGACCATCCTATTGGAACTCATCCTTATCTTTCTACACATTGGTCTTAACCTTCCATGTAATTTGGAGGTTGATGACCACCATATAGGATTCCAAAGAGAGTTTAGATTTGGTTGAAGGGTTCCATTTCTAGTCTTCTAGGATAGTCAAAGGAAAAATCCTAAGGCTAGATCCTAAGCACTAAAAGGAAGGAAGGACCTTACTAAAATGAGGTCAACACATACTTTTGAGCTACCGGCGGACCCTCGCGGTTTAAATAGTCACTACTTGAACGACATTTCGAGCCCCACAAAACCCTACACAGTGGTTAGAAACGCTCCGGAAACTATCATTCAATTTTAAAATTTCATTTTACACTGCCATGTGCCGTTAATTTGGCAGTTTAGACATTTTCCCAAAATTTCCCCGAAATGACGAAATTACACCTCCTGGCCAAAACTTCCAAAAATTCGAAACAATAGATTCCAAAAATTCCAAAAAATTTGCAAAATCTTCTAACATTCCACAGTTTTTTGAAACTGACATCCAACTTCTAAAATGATCGACGATGAGCTAAAATTTTGAGACGATTCGAATTATACGTGCTTTTGACCTATTTGACGCCGAAGTTACCCGAATGACCTCAGATAGCAAAATAGACTGCACTGTTGCATCTAGAAGGTTGAAATTACTCGGAATAGATATATAACATGCGATGGCTTGACACACGACTAAATCGGCTCAAAATCGGCAAGATTTAACTAAAAAATTTCAAAATTGCCACCTAAACTTGACCTAATTTCTTAAATCAGCCCCTACGCCAGACATACGCAAAACCCATGCCTGGCCGAACCCTAGCCGATGCCTGCTCTCATATTTTTTGCAAAAATTAGGTGGTCGTGACCCCCTCCTCCAGGTTTCACGATTTTTCCCTAGCCCTCCTCCTCTTTGGGTGATTTTTTCCATGGCTCATCCTTCTCCACGCAATTTCTGCCATAGGAGAATGTCCTGGCTTCAATCCCATCCATGGAAGCACTCCATCTTATCCTACATGCTTTTTCACTTCTCCCTTGGATTTCTATCATCTCTATCACCTCCAAAATGGTTTTAGGGTTCCATCCTCTTTGGACCATTAGGCAAGTTTCAGGCTTCTTCTTCTTGTTCCCTTGGATATAAAATAGCCCTTTTTCTTATTGTTTTGAGGTTGGCTGAATTTTTCAAAAAAGGTGGAGGTGCTGCGCTTTAGCTATTTGATTCAATGCTTAGGTAAAAATATTCCCAATCCTTTGCTAAGGCTTGTTAAATTATCATTCTTACATACCTCTTTGACTTTGGTTGGTTCAGCCTTCTTCTTCCGGCTCCCTTGGCTATAAAATAGCCCTTTTTCTTTTTTTTTTGAGGTTGGCCGAATTTTACAAAAAACGAGGAGGTGCTGCCCTTTTGCTATTTGATTCAAGGCTTAGGTAAAAATCTTCCCTCTCCTTTATTAAGGCCTGGTATATTATCATTCCTACAGACCTCTTTGCCTTTGGTTGGTTTGTTTTAGCCTTCAAAGCATGGAAATTTCATTCATGTGTTGACCTCATTTTTGATGAGGTCTTTTCTCTTCTCTCTACTTAGTACTTAGGATCTAGCCTTAGGCTTCTCCTTGAATATCTTAGAGGACTAGAAATGGAACCCACCACTTAGAAATTTAAATATCTTTTAACTTCCTTCAAACCCTACAAATTTGATTGTAAACCCCCAAGTCACTTGGAGGGTTAAAATTAAATGTGGAGGTTTAAAAGATGAGTTCCCTAAAGGACTCTTTGGCCTTAAGACTACCCTGGGTGGCCTGGTCTGGTGAGGGTTGACCTGCACACATTATACTTTCACACACATTCCAATCCTAAAATCATTCATGCCTAGCTTGACTTCCTGACTCATGTAGGTAATTCACATGGATGGACCTTAACCCCTAGGCACTTGGCTAAGAGGGTTAGGAACAACATAGTGAATGCCTCAAATGATTCCTCTCATGGATCTTGTGAGCTTAATATGGCTTCATAGCTCAACTAAAATGATTTCATTTCACTCACACTTGATCAACCTTCATTTTTCCAAAATTTCAATTTTTGACCCCTAGGGACCTAAACCCACCAAGCTTACCAAATGCCCTTGAAATTGCCCAAAATTTGCAAAATTGCCTAAATTACCCAATATTCCTCAAAACTAATTCTAAACATTTCCCCTCACTCAAATTGATTATCCTTAGCCAAATATACCAAAAATTCCAAAAATACCCCCCCAATACCCTCCAAATACCCAAAATGCCCTTCTTAACCAAAAATTCCATAAATCCCAAAAATTCCCAGAAAATTTCAAAAAATAGCAAATATTTCTAATTTCATTTTGTTCAACTACACCATAAGCCAATTTTGTCAATTTAACCCACTTTTACCAAATCCCCCAATTTGACCCATTCTTAACCCAAGTGGACCCAATGTTCCACTAAACCAACCCAATTGACCACAATTTTGGTCCAATTCAATTCTAAAATTCAAATCAATATCCCCAATGTCAATTTAGACCAAATCTAAGCACAATGTGATTGACATTTGGATCCAATTTCAATTTGAAGCCTAAAGCCCAATTTTGGCCCATGACCTAAACCTAGCCCAAACCAACCCAATTCAACTCCAATTAACCCCAAATATTTTCCTAAACCTTCCTAATATCCCACAAACAAAACAATAACAAGATTTTCACCAAATTTGAACCTAAACTCCACCCAAGCCTAACCCAAAGTCAAAATCCCCATTTTTGGCCTAAACCCAAACCTAACCCAAATGGGCCCAAATCCCAAAATCAAAGCCCAACCAAAGTTGAAAACTCTTTGTGACACTCCCATAAACATTTCTTAACATTAATTTTACATGAAATCCAACCTTAGCCCAACCTTAAGACAAGTTAGCCCAATTTGACCCACTTTGGCCCCTTTACTAAAAAGATCCAAATTAAACCCAATTCAATTCAAAATCACTTCAAATTTGTTCCAAATCACTCATGACACATCTTTAAACTAAACCCAACATTTGTTTGACCAAATCCTTTGCAGAATTTCCATCTACCAATTTTTTTTCAAAGCTAAAGGTCCACTTTCTTAAACCATCATAAATGCCCATCTTCACCAAATCCAAAAGCCCAAAATTAGCTCCAAAGCCCACATGACAATTTCTTCTCATCATACCTTTAATTGGTATCATCCCTAAGTTCTAAATTAATAACCAAATAATTCCAAATCAAGCTTCATGAGAATTTCCCACTAAAATGCCAAAGTTTCCAAAATCCATTTTCATGAAATTGAGCCAAGCCTTGCCCCAAGCCCAAATGAATCCATGAAGCCATCCTTAAGCCCCATGCAAGCCATGTGAGTGATGTTCATGTGAACATGCCATATTGGGCAAAAGGAGGAGCCTCTTTATTGATTCCCTTAAAGTGATTAAGCACTCCCATGTTTCCCCTAAACCATGCATAAACTTAAATATGCTTAGATGGTGACTTTTCCCCACTAAGCTAGCTGACTCACCTAATCTCCCTCAGCCCAAACTAGAGCTCGGAGAGGTGAACCCAACCCATTTGCATGACTTGACCCATTTGGATCCAAAATCACCCCTCTCCCCATACCACTTAAAGCTAAACTCTTTACACATGTCCATGGCTCATTGACTGCACCATTGCCAACCCTTGACTCTTCTGATCAAGATGGTGACCTAACCCTACCGGCGAGCCACCTGTGTCGCCGGAAAACGCCATGGCCAAGAGCTCGATGTGAGCCAAATTTTTCAAATCTTCCTTACTGAGTTATCCCAGTCCAATTGAACACCATGGCTTTTCTTCTCTTGCATAGAGCTTCTGATACCTAGCATCAAACCCCCCTGAGAAGCCCTCCAGCCATGACTTTTTAAACCCACCACCATCTCGACCAAACAAGGGTGATGAACTAGACCTAAACAAAACTCTGTCAAAATTGCTCCAGGACCTTCTCCTCACCTAGAGCACTTGATCCCCATTGGATTCCAGCCCCAATTTCCCCCAGCTGAGCTCAATTTCTAAAATCAAATTCGAGCCCAGAAATAGGACCAAATCCAAATTAAACTCACCCACACCCGCACAGGACCAAGAGAAGGAGTTCCGCAGTGAAAGCCCCCTCTCCACGCCACCCATTTACTCCAGCCTCCAAGCTTTGAAATTGGTTGTGGACACATTCATACCTAGACAATTCCCCTGAGCTAGAGACTTCATCTGGAGCTTCCTTGGGTGCAATCGAAGGTGACACATCTCTCTGATTGAAGCTACACTTCTCAGAGCAAAGGAATGGATCATTCCTTCCTCCTGATCTTCCATTGATTCTCCATTTTGTTTTACTTAAGTTCATAGCATGTAAACCATATGGATGTGTTCGTCTCTTCAAGAAGAATCCATAGAGAATAAGAACACAAAAATCCGTTGAGAAATGAGAGAGTTCTTAGGGTTTTAGTGTGGACGATCA
Source organism: Papilionanthe hookeriana x Papilionanthe teres (assembly GCA_022702705.1). NCBI lineage: Eukaryota > Viridiplantae > Streptophyta > Magnoliopsida > Asparagales > Orchidaceae > Papilionanthe > Papilionanthe hookeriana x Papilionanthe teres. The sequence goes on from CM040424.1 coordinate 155,845,837, forward strand.
CGGGTGCATACCAGTCATAGACGATGACCAGGCGCCATCCGATCGAGCGTGTATCGAGTAGACGATCCAGATTGCGCCGGACTGTCGGTGAATTTTTAGGTTTGTGTGTCGTGTTTTAAAAAGGAGATCGCTTACAGAAATTGTCTGTGAATTTTAGATTTTAAATTTGATTTAAATATATATATATATAATTTAGAAAGTAGCATTTGATTTTGAAAATAATTTTAAGTTTGAAAATTTTAAGATATGAAATCAAACTGATCCCACATCCCAAATAGTTTATATAAACGAGCACCGCATCACAAACCGTGTATCTATTCCGAAGAATAGACACATTGCTTGATGATGGGGCTCGATTAAATGAACTAGAAGATTTGTGACATCCGTTTGGTCTGCAAACCAACTTTATAAGCCGACAAATTCCCCTATTTAATATAAAGAAATTAAATAGGGTTTATATTACCTGGGTTCTTAAAGTTCCCTATAAGGGCAAGCCCCTATAGTTAATTACATCCTAAGTGACGGGAATCACTTAAGAAAACTCTCGATAATGATCAGTGGTATTGCTCTCAAGAATTTCAAAGTTTAAAGTTTTCAAAGGATTGAATTTTTGAAATTTCAAAAGGGATTAGCTCAAATTTGAAACATTTAATTTCAGGAGTCCAAAAGGAAGAGAAGTAGGAGAAGCTGAGGATCCAAGAAGAATCTTGGCAACTTCCTACACTATCCTATTGTTTGGCTCAGATTTAAGAAAATCCTAATATTACTTGATATTTCAATCTTGCCAATTTTAATTAATTTGGACTTATATTTGTATGATAAAATCATACAAGTAGCCTCAAAGATGTGAGGGTTTATGTCGTACCAAACGACTACCTCGGAGTCCTAAGACCTGTGAGAGCTTAATTTACATGACATGATCATGCAAATGCCTAACGAAGAGTTGAGGATTTATGTTGCACTAGGCAAACTACCTCAAAGTCCTATGGCTTGGTTATTTAATTCTAGGAATGCTTAGCTGATGTAGAGTTGTTTTGCTGACGAAGATGGCTGTGCTACCCACCGTGCCCCAAGCTTCTTATTGTTGCAGAGGTTTACTTTTATAAGTCATAAATCAAAGGATGAGAGAAGTGTTTTGGTTTAGAGAAAATGTTAAAATCCAAGTGTTTTTTAATATTTTAATTAAAACAAATCTTAAAGTTGTTTAAACAGAACCGATTAAGATTCCACGATTCCGTCATCCCGGCACCCTTATTTTCATTGATTCACTTAGTCCAGATGAATTTGCTAAACTCAACTGAATGAGTTCCAAACTTTCATTTAGACCATGGGAAATCCCGTTAGCAACACGTGGGTTACATCATCCGAGGTATTCCTGATCATTCAATGAAACGTTTTAATTTAGTTGCAATTGTAGTTTTGTTGTTCTGTTTGTGATTAAATTTTGAGTTGTTTTATATTTTGAAATATTGTGGCGGTGAATTTTATCTTGCAGTGATTTTTTTAATTTAGTTTTGGTTTCAATTCAGGGACTACCCTAAAGGTTTTGATTTTCATGCAACAGTTGTTTATCATGCAAGAAAAGTAAAATACAGTACATGTAAGTAAATTGCAATAAAATAAAAGCGTACCTGGAGGGTCTTCCCGTCATCCCAAGCTGCACTTAAAACGCATGTTAAGACATTTAAATATTTCAACAAGTATCAAGGTAAAGCTAAGGGAGAGATTTTGGTTGTCTACCAAAGTCCTAATCCTATAGCTAGTCATCTCCTATGACATCTGGGTTCTTGTGTTTTGATTTAAGGACGATTTTCTTCATCAAACAAACAATTAAATTCAATTGTTCTTATAAACATCCTATCATATTGAGGAAGTGTTTAAGACGAGTCTTAAACATCTTTTCAATATTTCTAGGATTGTTTTTAAGTTCAAGAGGATTTAATTATACAAGTGAATTAATCATCCAGGGGTTTAAGCTTTGTTCTCTTGCATAGTGAATTGGGACCTTTGAATATCCTTTAAGTGAAGTAACACTTCACTTGATGCCTCATTTAAGAGTTATAGCAATAAGAGCTTTAAAAGAGCAAATCAAATTATTAAATATTTTAATGATTTAAACTTAATAATTTAATTTTAATTTTGATTTAATTATAAAAAATTAGTTTAAGTTTGGAATAGTATTCAAGTTATTTTTAGATTTAATTCTTAATGATTTAATTTAAGTTTGTTAATAAATGATTTTGATTTAATTTAATTCAATTTAATTTAAAATCAATTTAATTTGATTTGATTTAATTTAATTTGATTTAATTTTAATTGAATTTAAATTTAATTTTAATTTAATTTAGTTTTAATTCAATTTAATTTTTTTTATTTAGTTTAATTTAATTTAATTTAATTTGATTTAATTTAATTTTAATTTTAATTAAATTTAATTTAATTTAATTTAATTTAATTTAATTTTTAATTTAATTTTAATTTTAATTTAATTTAATTTAATTTAATTTAATTTAATTTAATTTTTAATTTAATTTTAATTTGATTTAGTTTTAATTTAATTTTAATTTAATTTTAATTTAATTTTGTTTTAATTTAATTTTAATTTAATTTAATTTTAGTTTAATTTAAATTTGGATTATTATTTTAATTAATTTTTTTTTAATTAAGAATTAAGTATTATTGAAGTGATTTATTTTGGGATTTTTAAATTAAAGAATAAATATCCTCTTAAATAATATCCCTACTTTAATAATTCCAATTTCTATTATTCTTCCAAAATTTCAATTAATTAATTAATTAAAGTTTTATTTTAATTTTTTTTTTTGAAATGGTTTGTAGGTTTCTACCCTTAATCATTTAAGTTTCAATCATCCAAAATCAGTTTAAAATCAAATATTTTACCCTCCCCCTTTTTGATTAATCCTAAAATTTTAATTAAAGGTTGAAATTTTTAATTACCCTTTTGCCCATCAAGCTTAATAATTCTATAACTCACTAAATTAAGCTCAAATAAACTTGAAATTTTTACGTAACCTCACTCACATGTCAATTAAGATATTATAGGAGAAAATGTGATTTTTTGTATTTAATTTATTTATGTAATTATTTTTAATGGAAAATAGAAGTTTTCAAGGAAAATTTAATAACATGATCAAGGAAATGTTTCTATCCTTAATAAAATTATGGAATGTTCCTAATGACTAGAGGACCATTTGGGCTAATTTTGGTGATTTTTTAAATTATATTTTATTTATTAGAATTATTTTTAATTTTCGAGTATTAATTAATTTTAAAATAAAATTAAAGTTAAAAATGGATTTTATATTTTTCTTAAATCTCTCCGAACTCAAGGAGTCTAGAGAAACAAATTTTATATTTTTCTGATTTTTCTTTGATTTACTAGAATTATTTTAATGAAAAGGTTGGAAAATACATTTTTTCAATATTAAAAATTACATTAAGCCTTTAAAACTCAATATCTTATCCTAGGGACTTAAGAAAAATATTTGGTTTGTTCCTAAGTAATTAGAATTCAAAATGAGACATTTTGGTGATTTTTAATATTTTTATGATTTTTATTATTTTTAATTATTAAAAATATTAAAATAATGATAAAAATCAATTTTTTTAGAAAATTACAATTTTAATTTTTTTAAGTTCCTCTGATATTAGAGAAGCTTCAAAACCATTTTTGTGAATTTTTTAAAAGTATTTTGTGAATTATGAATTTTTAAAGTTTAATTTTACTTATGGGGCTTAATCGACCCACTTGGTGGATCAAATCAAGTCCAATTAGTTTCAAATTTTTATGTGAGACTCTCCTAACCCTAAAGGACAGTGGAGAATTATTTTCAAGTCAATTTGATGTATAGTTAACCCTAATTAATTAAAGATCAATTTTGGGTATTTAGACCAATTAGGGTTTGAATTAACTCAAAACTTATTTTTCCTAGGTTCCTCTGGTCATAAGAAACATCACCAAATTTTCCTAGAATTTATTTCTTAATATGCTAATTATTGGAATTAAAATATTCAAAAGAGTAACATGCTATTGAAAAATCAATAACTTCTCATAGGGATGACCTCTGACCTTCAAAAATTCAGGGAATGTTCCCAAGTTCAGAGGCTTCAAAAGCCCTATGGTCTCATGCCATGGTGAATTTCCTATATGCATGGAGAATTGAAATAGTGCAGAGACTAAATAAATTATTAAGAATATAATACTTGATGAAATGAGTTGATTTCTTTTCCACATTATTCTCCTCTGTTCATTGAGCAAGAGGGTATTTTTATTTTATTTTTAGGTTTTTTCTACACAAAGTTATGCATTTTTGATGTTCTGGGTATTTAATAAATAAGAAAAATCCCTATTTATCTACTTATCCACGCAACGCTACCCAATCCTCGGCAACTCCGAAAGCCCAGGCGGCGCATTCCTATTCGACGCCGCCATCCGACTCAGCGCTCCAAGGGCTCGCGGTTCATGTACCATTGTGCTGTCCGGCTCGATCTCGACCGTCCGCTCGATACACACTTGATCCGACGGCTCCTGGTCATCGTCCACCACTGGTGTGAACCCGTGACCATCCACACTAAAACCCTAATAAGTCACTCGATTCTCAGCGGATTTTTGTGTTCTTATGCTCTATGGATTCATCTTGAATAGATGAACACATCCATACAGTAAACATGCATTGAAATTAAGGCATTTGAAATGGAGAATCTCCAGAAGCTCGGGAAGAAGAGAGAGTTCATACCTTTGCTCAGATAAGTGAAGCTTCGATCTGAGAGTTGTGTCATGTTCGATTGGGTCCAAGCAAGCTCCAAATGAAGTCCCTTAGCCTGGTGAATTGCCTAAATACAAAAGTGACCACAGCCGATCACAAAGCTTGGAGGCTGTAGCAACTGGGTGGCCTGGAGAGGGGGCTTTCACTGAGGAACTTCTCCTCTTGGTTTGGTGAAGGTGTAGGACCAATCAATTTGGAGATTGGCTCGCTGTGGTGAAGTGTCCTGGTTTTAGGCTTGAATTTCAACTCTGAAATTGAGCTCACAGAGAGGAAATGGCAGGGGGATTTCAGTGGGGATCAAGTTCTCCAGGTGTGGGGAAGAGTCTGAAATGATTTAGGCAGAGTTTCTATGTGATTCGTTTCAGCACCTCTCCCATGGCCGAGAGAGGTGGTGTTTAAATAGAGCTGGCTGGAGGCTCTCCCAGGGGAAGTTAGGGGTTGGGATCAGCTGCTCTGGTGAGGAGAAGAACAGCCAGGGTGGCCATTGGGCATGGGGCAACTCAGCAAGGAAGAATTTCAATGTTGGCTCACATGGGAGCTCTCGGGTGTGGTGTTTTCTGGAGATCCAGGAGGCTGGCCGGCAGGCGCGGGTCACCCTCAGGTTCAGGTGAGTCAGGGCTGGGGTTTTGTGTATTCAATTGGCCAATGCCATGTGTAAAGGGCTTGGATTAAAATGGCATGGGGGAGAGGCCATTTTGGCTTGATTTGGTCCAAGCCATGGTTTTGGGTTAGGTTCACCTCCCCATGACCTGGTTTTAGGCTGGGGGAATGAGTTAAGTTAACATGTCAAAGGTGGCGAGGTCCCTTTCTAAGAATATTTAAATTAGATTTGGGTTTTAAGGGAGACATGATTAAGGATAATGACCTTTAGGAATCATGGAAAGAGCCTCTCTCCTTTCCTTTCTTGGGTATAGTCATATGTTGTTGACCTCATTTTTGATGAGGTCTTCTCTTCTTCCCTTTAGTACTTAGGATCTAGCCTTAGGCTTTACCTTTGACTATCTTAGAGGACTAGAATTGGGACCCACCTTTTAGAAATTCAAACCACTTCTTAACTCCTTGCAAACTCCACAAACTTGACTGTAGACCCCTAATCACCTAGAGGGTTGAAATCAAATGTGGAAGTTTAAAGGATGAGTTCCTATAGGACTCTTTGGCCTTAGGACTGCCACAGGGTGGCCCGAGTACGGTGAAGGGGCTGACTTACACACACACTACACCTATACACTACACTTTCACACACCTATACCTAACTTGACCTCCTGACTCATGTAGGTGATTCACATGGATGGTCCTTAACCCCTAAGCCCTTGGCAAAGAGGGTTAGGAACAACATAGTGGATGCCTCAAATGAGTCCCTTCATGGCTCATGTGGGCTTGATGTGGCTTCATGGCTCAACCAAAATGATTTCATTCCACTCAAATTTACCCAATCTTCAATTTTCCAAATTTTCAATTTTCCAAATTTTCGATTTTTGACCCCGGGACCCTACACCCGCCTAACCTACCCAAAGCCCTTGAAATTACCCAAATTTTTCAAAATCACCTAAATTACCCAAGATTCCCCAAAATCAATCCCAAACATTTCCACACCACTCAAATTGATCATCCATACCCAAAAATATCAAAAATTCCAAAAATACCTCCCAATACCCTCCAAATACCCAAAATACCCCCCTTGACCCAAAAATCCAAAAATTCAGCAAAATTCCCAGAAAATTCTAGAAAATCCCAAATATTCCCAATTTCATTTTGTCCAACTACACCATGGGCTAATTTTGTCAATTTACCCTACTTTTGTCAAAACCCCCAATTTGACCCATTTTAACCCAAGTGAACCCGATGTCAAACCAAGCCTACCCAATTGACCCAAATTCTGGTCCAATTCAATTCTAAACTTCAATTCAACATTCCCAATACCAATCTAGACCAAATCTAAGTCCAATTTGATTGACATTTGGATCCAATTTCACTTTTAGCCTTAAAGCCCAATTTGGACCCATGACCCAAACCTAACCCAAACTCAACCAATTCAACTCCAATTAACCCCAAATCTTTTCTAAATCTTCCTTAGCATCCCCACAAGAAAAACACTAAAATGATTTACCCAAAATTTAGACCCAAACCCCACTCAAATTCAACCCAAAGCTAAAAGGCCCAATTTTGACCTAAACCCAAACCTAACCCAAATGAGCCCAAACCCCAAAATCAAAGCCCAACCAAAGTCAAAACCTCTTTGAAACACTCCCATAAACATTTCTCAACATTAATTTTACATCAATTTCAACCCTAGCCCAACATTGGCCCAACTTGGCCCACTTGGACCTATAATGGCCCATTCACCAAAAGAGCCCAAATTCAACCCAATTCAAACCCAAATCACTCCCAATTTGCTTCAAGTCACTCATGATACATCCATGAGCTAAACCCAACAATTATTTGGCCCAATCTCTTTACAAAATTTCATCCCAAAATCCATTTTAAAATTCAAAAGCCCACTTTCCTAAACCATCTTAAAAGCCCATCTAAAACCATTTCAAAAAGCCCAAAATCCACCCTAAAGCCCACATGACATCTCCATTTGCCATCCACTTAATTAAAGCCATTACCTAAGTCCTAAATTCATCATCAAATAATTCCAAATCAAGCCTCATGCCAAATCACCCCTAAATACCAAAATTTTCCTTAAATCCATTTCCATGAAATTGACTTCACTTTTCCCAAGCCAAAGGTGAGCCATGAAGCCATGCATGAGCCACATGGGAGCCATGAGAGCCATGGAATCTACTTTCCACCTCACCATACCCAAGATGGCAAGAGGAGGAGGCCCTTTCCATATTCTCTTAAGAGTGATTAACCACTTCCATGACTCCACTAAACCATGCTTAGACTTAATTGTACTTGGATTGTGACTTGACCCCACTAATCAAGCTGATCCAAGTGACTTTCCCTTCAGCCCAAATTGACCTTGGAGGGTGAACCTAACCCAAAACCAAGGGTTGATCCATTTAGACCCAAAACTAGCCCTTTCCCATTCCATTTTGATTCAAAACCTTTACACATGTCCAGGGCCAATTGACTGCACAAACCTCTAGTCCCGACCCACCGGACACGAGGGTGACCCATGCCTACCGGCCGGCCCGCACGGGTCGCCGGAAAACCCCATGGCCGAGAGCTCACATGTGAGCCCAACTTGGAATTCTCACCTGCTGAGCTGCCCCATCCTCAGTGGCCATTGGAGCTGTTCTTCTCTTGCCAAGAGCAGCTGATCACAAGCCCTAACTCTCCCTGGGAGGCCCTCCACCCTCTCCTATTTAAACACCACCCCTCTCGGCCATTTGAGGTGCTGAAACAAACCTTAAGGAAACTCTGCCAAAATTATTCCAGACTCCTCCCCATACACAGAGCACTTGATCCCCACTGAGATCCCTCTGCCATTTCTTCTCTGTGAGCTCAATTTCAGAGTTGAAATCTAGGCCCAAAACCGGGACACTTCTCCACGGTGAGCCAATCCCCAAATTGATTGGTTCTACACCTTCACCGGACCAAGAGAAGGTGTCCACCAGCAAAAGCCCCATCTCCGGAGCCACCCGAGTTGCTCCGACCTCCAAGCTTTGTGATCGGGCTTGGTCGAAATCCCACCTAGAAAATTCACTAAACCAGGAGACTTCATCTGGAGCTTGCTGGGATCCAATCGAAGGTGCAACAACCCTCAGATCGAAGCCACACTTCTCTGAGCAAAGGTATGAGCTAATTCTTCATCCCGAGCTTATGGAGATTCTCCATTTCAAATGCTTTAATTTCAATGCATGATCACCGTATAGATGTGTTCGTCTCTTCAAGACGATCCATAAAGCTTAAGAACATAAAAATCCATTGAGTATCGAGTGAGATATTAGGGATTTAGTGTGGACGGCTCTCAGGTGAGGACACTTGGGGATGATGAACGGATGCCTTCCATTCAATACACGCATGGACGGACGGCCAGGATCGCGTCGGATCAGGAGACGGTACGAGAACCGCGGGGCCCGGGCTGCTGACTCAGATGGTGGCGTCGAATGGGAGCGCGACGCGTGTGCGTTCGGAGCTGCCGAGGTTGACGCGGCGCCGCGTGGATAAATAGAAAATTTGGGTTTTTTCTGATTTATTTAATTCCCTAAACTTCAAAAATTCATAACTTTGTGTAGAAAAATCGAGAAAAATAAAATAAAAATACCCTCTTGCTCAGTGAACAGAGGAGAATAATGTGGAAAAGAAATCATTTAATTTCATCAAGTATTTTTTTTTAAATAATTTATTTACTCTCTGCCTATTTTTAATTCTCCATGCATGTATACAATTCACCATGGCATGAGACCATAGGGCTTTTGAAGCCTCTGAATTTGGGAACATTCCCTGAATTTTCCAAAGTCGAGGCCATCCCTATGAAGAGTTATTGATTTTTCAAATTCATGTTACTGTTTTGAGTATTTTAATTCCAATAAATAGCATGTTGTGAAATAAATTCTAGGAAAATTTGGTGATGTTCCTTATGACCGGAGGACCCTAGGAAAAATAGGTTTTGAGTTAGTTCATTTAAAACAACCCTAATTGGCTTAAACACCCAAAATGGATCTCTAATTAATTAGAGCTAACCATACATCAAATTGACTTGAAATTAATTCTCCACTGACCTTTAGGATCAGAGGAACCCACCATAAAAATTTGAGGTCAATTGGACTTGGTTAGCCCTACTAAATGGGTTGATTAATCTACTTAGTCATTTTGAACTTTAAAAATTCATAACTTTCAAAATATCTTTCAAAAATTCACCAAATTGGTTTTGGAGTCTCTCTGATATTAGGGAATTTAAGAATATTAAAATTTCAATTTTCTAAAAAAGTTGATTTTTAATATTATTTTAATATTTTTAATAATTAAAAAATAATAAAAATCACAAAAATAATAAAATCAACCAAAATGTCACATTTTGAATTTTAATCACTTAGGAACAAACCCCATATTTTTCTTAGGTATATTTTATGAGATATTAAATTTTAAAGCCCTAGGGTAATTTTAAAATTAAAAAAAATGTATTTTTTAGCATTTTCACTAAAATAATTATAATAAATCATAGAAAGATTAGAAAATTGTAAAATTTAATTCTCTGATTTCCTTGATATCAGAGAGATTTTTGAAAAATATAAAATTCATTTTTCATCATTTACTTTATTTTTAAATTAATTAACACTCCAAAACTTAAAATAATTATAATAAAAATAATATATTTCAAAAAATCACCAAAATTGGTCCAAGTAGTCCTCTGGTCATTAGAAATGTTCCCTAATTTTCTTAAGGACAGAAACTTTCCCTTGGTCATGTTATTAAATTTTCCTTGGAAATCTCTATTTTCTACCAAAAATAATTATATAAATAAATTAAATACAGAAAAATCACATTTTCTCCTCTCATGTCTTTATTGACATATGAGTGAAGTCAAATAAAAATTTCATGTTCATTTGAGTTCAGTTTAGTGAGTTATGAAATTATTAAGCTTAAAGGGTAAAAATGGTAATTAAACTTTTAACCCTTAATTAAAACTTTAGGTTTAATAAAAAAATTAATAAGTAAAATATTTGATCCTAATCTGATTTGGATGATTGAAATTTAAATAATTAAAGGGTAGAAACCCATTAAGTAATTTAAAATAATTAAACCTTAATTAAATAATTGATCAAATTTGGAAGAATAATAAAATTGGAATTATTAAAATAGGGATATTATTAGGAAAAGATTTATTCTTTAATTTAAAAATCCCTAAATTAATTATCTCATTAATATTCAATTCTTAATTAAAATGATAACTCAAATTCAAAATATTAAAAGACTTAATCATTAAACTAAAATTAAATTATTAAACTCTTTTAAAATTTCAATTAAAATTAAAAAAATACAATTAAATTTAAAATTAAATTAAAAATTAAATTAAATTAAGTAAATTAAATTAAATTAAATTAAATTAAATTAAATTAAATTAAATTAAAATTAAAAGTTGAATTAAAGATTAAATTAAATTAAATTAAATTAAATAAACAAATTAAATTAAATTAAATTAAATTAAATTAAATTAAAGATTAAATTAAATTAAATTAAATTAAATAAACAAATTAAATTAAATAAAATGAATTAAATTAAATTAAATTAAATAAATAAAACCAAATTAAATTAAGTTAAACCAAATTAAAAATTAAATTAAATTAAATTAAATTAAATTAAATTAAATTAAATCAAATTAAATTAAAATTAAATCAAATCAAATTAATTTAATTTAACATCAAATCAAACTAAATTGAATTAAATTGAATTAAATTAAATTAAAGATTAAATTAAATTAAATTAAATTAAGTTGAATTAAATATAACATCACCAAAGACATAAAGAATTAAAAATAAATCTAAAATAACTTGAACACTATTCCAAATTTAAACCCATTAATTGAAATTAAACTAAATCACAAACCATTTGAATATCAATTTACCCTTGAAAGCTTTAGTTATCATAACTCCTAAACGTAATATTAAATGAAATGTTACTTCACTTATAGGATATTCAAACATCCTAGTTCACTGAGTAAGATAATAACAAAACTTAACTAAACCTCGGACGATTAATTCATTTGTGTAATTGAATTCATTTGGACTTAAAACAATCCTAGATGTATTGAAAAGATGTTTAAGATTCTTCTTAAGTACTTCCTCAATATGATAGGATATTTATAAGAACAATTAAACTCAATTGTTCTTTGATGAAGAAAATCGTCTTCAAACCAAAACACAAGAAAGCTAGACGTCATAGGAAATGACTAGCTATAGGATTAGGAATTTGGTAGTAAAACCATAACCCTTCCCTTAGCTTTACCTAGGAACTTGCTTAAATATTCTAATTGTGTTTTAAGTGCAGCTTGGGATGACGGGAAGACCCTCCAGGGTACGCTTTTATTTTGTTGCAATTTACCTTATCGCAATTTATTTAATCGCATCGCACTTACGTTTCTTGCATGATAAACAATCGTTGCATGAAAACCCACACCTTTAGGATAGCCCCTAAAACTGAAACCAAAACTAAATTAAAAGTCATTGCAAGATAAAATTCACCGCCACAACATTACAAAATATAAAACTACTCAAAATTTAATCACAAACAAAACACAAAACTACAATTACAATTAAATTAAAACGTCCTGTTGGATGATCGGGAATACCTTGGATGATGTAACCTACGTGTTGCTAATGGGATTTCCCACGGTCTAAATGAAAGTGTGGAACTCATTCAGTTGAGTTTAGCAAATTCATTTGGATTAAGTGAATCCGATAAAAATAATGATGCCGGAAGGATGGAACCGTGGGATCTTAACCGGTGTCGTTATAATCAACTTTAAGATTTGTTTTAATTAAAGTATTGAAAACACTTGGAAATTAAGATTTTCTCTAAACCAAAACACTTTTCTCATCCCCCGATTTATGACTTCTAAAATTGAACCTCCGCAACAATAAGGAGCTCGGAGCATGGTGGGCAACGACGGCCATCGTCATCGCAAGAACCTCGAGTCTACTTCAAAGAAAACTTTCCTAGAATTAAATAACAAAGCCATAGGACTTCGAGGTAGCTTGCCTAGTGCAACATAAATCCTCAACTCTTCGTTAGGCACTTGCATTGCAAATTAAGCCCTAACCGGTCTTAGGATTCCGAGGTAGTCGTCCGGTACGACAATAAACCCTCACATCTTCGAGAGCTATTTGTTTGATTTTATCATACAAATATAAGCCCTAATTAATTAAAATTGGCGAGATTAAAACATTAAATAAACATTAGGAATTCCCGAAATTCAAAGCCTAACATTAGGATAGTACGGGAAGTCACTCGAAGTTCACTTCGGGTTTGTGACATCCCTACTCCTCTTCCTTTGGACTCCTAAAATAAACTGTTCCAAATTTGAGCTATTCCCTATTGAAATTTCCAAAATCCAATTGTTTGAAAACCTTAAACTTTGAAATCCTTGAGAGCAGAATTGTTGATTATTATCGAGAGTTTTCTTAGGTGATTCCCATCACTTAAGATGTAATTAACTATAGGGGCTTGCCCTTATAGGGAATTTTAAAGAACCTGTGTAATATAAACCCCGTTTAATGCTTTCATATTAAGCAGGGAATTTGTCGGCTTATAAAATTGGTTCGCGGACCAAACGGATGTCACAAATCTTCTAGTTTATTTAATCGAGCCCCACCGTCATAGCGGTGTGTCTATCCTTAGGGATAGATACACGGCTTGTGGTGCGGTGCTCGTTTATATAAACTATTTGGGATGTGAGATCGGTTTAATCTCATATCTTAAAACCTTCAAATTTAAAATTATTTTCAAAGTCAAATATTACTTTTCAAAATTATTTATTTAAATTAAATTAAAATTCGCCGACAACTTCTGTTAGGCGACCCCCTTTTCAAAATAAAACACACAACCTAAAAATATGCCGACAACTTCTGGCGACTCCGCTGGGGACAATTCCTCTCTCCATTATAATCAGATAATTATGCTTTCAAAAAAAATCGGTAGTGTATCCATGTCCTTAATGGGTCAAACTACCCTTCTTTCCGTTGGAATACTATGTTCATTTCTACCTTGGACAAGTATAGCCAACATTCTCTCGGATTTAGGAGCCACTCGTTTAGACACCCCTAAACGGAGAGGTTCCGAGATCCTTTTACCTCATTTCGAGGTAGGGTGGACCCCGATAGGTGTTTGTTTAGGAGTGATCCTTCGAGTCGAGAAGTCTTGCATAAGACTTTCTTTTCCTTTCCAACTCCGAATCGGATTCCTTACCTTCTCTACACCTTTGAACATTCCGTTCTAAATAAACGAACCCTCTAATAAATGATTCTTTTAACAAATGATTCCTTCTTATAAATACATGAACAAGAATGAGTTCGGACTCTTTTTCAATTCCTTTCTTTTCGTCCTAAAGAAAAGAAGCATAACTTGGGACTGACAACCATAATCTACCCTGCAGAAATGGAAGCCCCAAAGCTGATTTTCTCCTTCACCAACGGACTGGACTTCGCTGTCTATAAGGATGAACTGCCCGACAATGGGATCATCCGATTTGGACAAGGATTTGAAAACACGAATGTCAAGATCACCGACGTCTCCCTCTTTGCACTGACGAACAAGGTATCTGAAGCTGAGAAGCCGCCGCTCGAGTTCAACCTTAGGTCGACCCAAGAGTTTCCTCCCCGCAAAGGATCCCGACCGAGAGGAGTATCGCCGTCCGCAGGAGGACCTGTTCTTACTACCCCCACCGGTCTAGTTGTTTCGCACCTACCCCGACTTCGCCAAATCAAAGGGAAAGAAATCCGAATTATGGTAAACTCTGTTACCGTGGAGGGTACGAGATCTTCTGTGAGACCTTCGTTTTCGAAATCGGGTCCAGTCTCAAGGATTCCATCACCGACAAGGACCCAAAGAAGAAACGAAGTAGAAGGATCGCTAGAGAAGCCGAGCCGCTGAAATTGCTTTCCGGAGGAAATCCCGAACTCGCTCGAATATACACCGCTGCCGAATATACACCGCCGCTCGAATACATACCACTTTTGGGAGGAAGCGGGTTCCATCCCCTCCACCGCGAGAGGACGAGGAAAATGTTCGCAAGATTGTCGCCGCATTGCCTCAGCCCTCATACTACAACGATAGCCGCAAGAAAAGGACTAGAACTACGCCGTTTGCTCGACTGCAAACTTTGGTAGAAAAGTTAGTAAAGAAGGAAAACTGCCCCGTATCAGAGATTCTACGAAGGATAGGGCGGGTGCCAGTCAAATCCCGTCTTGGGTCCCGAGTAGAACCCGCCGTCATGACAGAAAGGTCAAGTAAAAGAATGAAGGCTAGTCCGCCTGTCGTCGTCTCAGGATTACGGATTAGGAGGATACCACCTTCCGAAGCATTTGGTCGACGGACCATCCGGTCCTAGACCTTCCGCTCGCTAGAAGGATGGTATGGCGTCCCACTACCGGGCGATTGAGATTGAAACAACGGCCCAAGAAAGAAAGTCTCGCCGGGAGACTTGAATGCGAAGAAAGTGCTACTGCGATAAAGGGGACCCGGCAGCTATCGCATGACAACCGCGAAGACACACAGAAAGCCCCGCTAGAAGATGCCATGGAAAAGTTGAGAACTAATATCCTACGATTGGCAAAAGAAAGAGAAGAAAATTTCGGAGACGAGATTGATTCATCGGAATTCATGGACGACGAATATGCAGAAATCAACATGGTCGAAACACGAGCTTCATCGGCTTCGCAAGGTGCTTCGCGGCCGCAGAAGAGAGGAGCCGGAACCGATGAGAAGGCGGCTTCGGGAGAAAGACGACACGATCGCTCAAATGGCGAAAAGGATGGAAGAGATGGTCGTAGGCTGTGGCCACTCTCCGCAGTCAAGTGCAACCACAAAGAGAGACACCCCGGAGGTCATTCACATTGTAGACGGAGGAAAGGAGATTACATCCGTCAATGGGGATGATTAGCCGAAAAAGGATACAACACAAAGTATGATCCCCGAAAAGGATATCAAGAACTTGGTGGAACGACAGAGTGCGAGAAGCCTTAGCACAATCGAAGAGCGGGACATCCATTCGGACGGGTAGACCTTACCCAGAAGAATTCGACGCTGTCCAATACCCGAAAGGCTTCGTACCACCTCTGTTCAAGACCTTCGACGGAACCAGGAACCCCCGACAGCATGTTGCACACTTTCGTGCCAGTTGTTGCAATGCCGGCGGGAGCGATGCATTACTCTTCCGACGAGTTCGTCGGCGGTCCGTCGGGAATCGCCTTCGATTGGTATGCAGAATTACCAAATGGTTCGGTGAAGACGTTCTCAGAACTAGAGAACCTCTTCATCAAGTGATTCGCCGGAGCTCAGCACCACATCACTATAGGTGATTTATTGGTAGAGAAACAAAGGCCGAACGAAACTTTAGTGGATTACATACTTCGATGGAGGAACTTAAGCATGAAGTGTGAACCACAACTACAAGAACAACATGCAGTCGGCATCTTACTTAAAAGCATTCACGGCCCGATAAGCACTTCTCCTCAAAGGATTTACTATTAAGACTTTCGAGAAGTTGTTAAGCAAGGCCGGAAGCTTGCAAGAAGAGGCGAAGCAATTAAGTTTCGCCGACAAGACGGACAAGCAAAAGCCCGTGAAGACTTTTGAAAAGAAATCCGGGATCGTTGCGGCGAGTTGACAAAGGCAAGCAACCGATGCAAATACCACCGTAAAGGCCGCAAGCAACCACAACAGATTACCAAGCAACCCCGGCCCAGCTATCGGTCATCTCCACGGTATGAACAACCGCCTCGTCCGCAACGTACATTAAGGGAGCTTCTGAGCAGGGAATACCCGTTCAAGAATGAAGCAGTGTCGAAAATGTTCCGTAGTCTGATGAAGACTCCAGATTTCCAGCTGCCAGAGCCTAAAAGACCAGAGGAAGTCAACAAGAAAGGTGATCCCAACTTTTGCCCCTACCACCGGATGCTTGGGCACAAGATAGAAGATTGCATTACCTTCAAAAGTTGGCTCAACGACAACCTTCGGAAAGGGAATATAACAATCCCGAAGGAGTACATGAAGGAACCCCAGAAAGGAGGTTCCGTCAATGTTATCTCAACTGATCCCATCATTCTGATAGATCCCTATACGACTGACGATGGATGGACTACCGCCTGGACGAGGTCTTTGAAAAAGATTTTAGACAGCATCCAAACCGCCTCGGTGTGAGCTTCAATTCAGAGTTCGAGACCTGTTAAGTCGGTACTATCACTTGTGATAGAAGAACCACCTCAACAGGAGACGATTGAAGAGAAGAAGAAAATTGATGAAGAAGAGAGGACCGAGGCTCCTAAGGCTAGACTAGGGGCCGCTTATCCTAGGTTAGATGTTTCCGATTTGGGGAGAAATCCCTCGAACCTCTGATTTTGTATGATTATCTCGCTCACTTCGATGGGATCATATAATGATAAGGGTGATGGCGTTGGCTACGTTTTGACTGTTTATAACGATTACGTAACTAGCGACAATCTGGATATCGATTTCGACATCAACGACAATTCTCAAATCATACAAGATCTCGACGAGCAAAATAACGAAGAAGACATCCATCAAGGAGGCTACGAGAGTTCAACAAGCAACAAATCTATCTGCGAGTTTCGAGGAGCTCCAGTCACGATAGAGTTAGAGCCTTCAGATTCTGAAGATAATCCGGAAGAACCTATCATTCTGATTCAGGAGGAGACACCGGCAAGCTCAACACTAGATTCGAAGAAATTACGAAGTTAACTTAAGAAGTGGAAGAGTTCTACCTCCGAGAATGGGTCCAAAGGACAAAGGAAAGCAGGTGGTTGTTCAAGAAGAACCAACCCCGACAGAAGAAATACCCATTCGGGAAGAAGCCGAGACGCATGAAAATAAAGTGGACTACAACGTGCTAGCCCATCTTAGGAAACTACCGGCCAAACTGAGCATTTACGATGCTCTCATCTTATCAAAGGAGATGAGAGAAGCTCTGATCAAAGCCTTACTTGATCCAGAAATTTGCTTAGCTCAAATGGCTGGAGATTCCTTAGATGAGGTTTGTTCGTTAAAGGAACAGCGAGGTGTTACCTTCACGGACAATGACCTACTACTTGGGACAGCAGATCACAACCGACCATTGTACATTTCAGTTACAATCGGGAAGTTTACACTCTCCAGAGTATTGGTGGATCCAGGAGCGTCAATCAATATAATGAGTCTTCGAACACTAGCATACTTGGAAATTGATGCTCGTGAGCTCGAGGCCGACAAAATGTTATTAAGAGGATTCAACCAGAAAGGAGAAAGAGCCCTCGGGTCAATAACGCTACTGATGAAGATCGGTGACTTAGCAAAGACAACCGCAAAATTTCACATAATTGATTCAGAAACATCGTTCAACGCTCTGCTGGGCCGACCGAGGATACATGAAAACAGGATGGTACCATCATCTCTGCATCAGTGCATCAAATATTACGATGGAGGGGAACGATGCATCAAAGGTGACTTGCAACCATTCTCCGTACATGAGATTGGAATCCATGAAGACGCGACTTATTATGCACCGCCGAAGAAAACAATCTTCTCCGCAGATACCGTAACAAATGAAGCAAAGAAAGTTCGGGACAAGGAAGAACCCGAAGTTCTAGTCCAACAGCTCACTCACCACTCCCTTCCGGCGAGATGGTGAAGGTTTCTCCACAACTCGCATCCGAGGTCGAGGCCGGGGACGAGGCCGTGGTAGAGACGCTAGGACGATGTAGACGGAGGAAACCAGCCCATCAATGTTGATTGGGAAGATAGTTACGAAGATGAAAAAGAAATCAAACAAGAAGCAGCGACAATAAGTCAGAAGAAGCCGCAATTCAAGATCTCTCTCGAAGACGAGAAGAACGAAGAATACAAATCAATGTACGAAAAGATTAACCACTACGTACATACTATGACCCTAACCCCGATCCTTTCTAACAAGATCGAGGGTATGGTGGTCAAAGAGGTACGTAACGACGGTGCAAGGCCAATCAAATTCTACCGTGGTGCTACTTCCTCCAAAACCGAAAATAATGTACAACTCGAAGATGTCACTTCATCGAATTAATGGAATTACCTTTTGAGTGGTACTCTCCTCGTGTTCAAAATTTAATTCAACGTGGTTTCTTACCTCGACAATGGACAAAAGGTCAATCTCAACATTTTGAAAAATTATGGAATAATTCCGGTCGTCCACCCAATTCAAAGCATGGTCTCGGATTCGGCACGGTAGGGTCAGGTTGACGATACCGAATTTTGCTTGGTTGTCACTTGCGAGTCCAATGAAAACCGCATGGAAACTACGGACGAACTCGAAGATTTACAAATTGGAGACGCTCCACCGAATTCGAAGAAGAAATCAAATCTACAATAGATGAGTTAACGGAAGTTAACTTAGGTACTAGCGAAGAGCCTAGACCTACCTTTGTTAGCTCCTTACTCAATAAAGAAGACTCCGAAGAAATAATCAAATTATTAATGGAATTTAAAGACCGTTTTGCTTGGAACTATGACGAGATGCCGGGATTAGCTCCGAGGTTGCGATCCATAAGCTAGGAGTGGATCCTACTTCGTCCCGCCGGACAAGGTCCCGTAAGAATGCGTCTAGAAATCGAACAACAAGTCATAGCCGAAGTTAAAAAGCTAATAGACGCCAGATTTGTCCGCGAAGAACAATACCCGACTTGGTTAGCCAATGTGGTGCCAGTCGGAAAGAAGAATGGTCGATCGAATCCGTGTGGACTTCGGAGATTTAAACAAGGCATGTCCAAAGGATGAATTCCCTCTACCGATCCCGGAACCGATGATCGACATTGCTTCGACACATGAGATATTCTCATTCATGGATGGATCTTCGGGATACAACCGAGATAAAAATGGCTCCGTAAGATGAAAATCTTACAGCATTCGTAACGCCGATCGGAGTATTTTGCTACACAGGTGATGCCATTCGGACCGAAGAACGCAGAGCAACCTACCGGAGAGCAATGACAAGAATTTTTGATGATCTCATCCACAATCAAGTCGAATGCTACATGGACGATGTGGTCATCAAAAGCAAAGTAAAGGAAAACCACCTGTATGATTCGAGAATTGTTTTCGAACGATTAAGACAATTTAACCTTAAGATGAATCCCTTAAAATGCGCCTTCGGCGTCACCTCCGAGAAATTCTTAGGATTCGTTGTCCGACATCGTGGAATTGAAATTGACCCAGAAAAGATTAAAGCTATCTTAGAAATGCTGCCTTCCAAAACCTTAAAACAACTACGATCTTTTCAAGGGAAGTTGGCATATCTTCGACGCTTTATTTCAAACCTCGTCGGGTAGGTGTCGACCTTTCTCGGCACTAGTTAAAAAGGATGCCAAATTTATTTGGGAAGAGAAATGTCGAAGGCCTTCGAGGACATTAAACAATATTTAATGACACCTCCCGTCTTAGCAGCCCTGGCCTCGTGTAGACCGCCGATACTTTATACCGCGGCTTTAGACGACTCTCTCGGAGCCTCGTTGCCTGTGTCAATGATGAGGGTAAAGAAAATGCTCTTTACTACTTAAGTCGTCGTTTACTTCCGACCGAAGTAAGGTATCCCGCAATTGAAAAGCATTGTTTGGCCCCGATCTTCGCCGCTCAAAAGCTCGGGCACTACATGCTTTCTCATAAGGTCAACTCCGATCTCGAAGTTTAATCCATTGCATATACTCGATGACTCGTCCAACGCTTTCCGATAGACTTGCCAGATGGTCGATGATATTATTGCAATTCGATATAACTTTCGTGCCTCTTCGTGCCGTAAAGGGACAAGTCTTAGCAGACTTCCTCGTAGCACACCCTTTGCCGGCCGAATCTCCTCTCAATGACGATCTGCCAGATGAACAAATAATGAATCTAGAAGACCTTGATGATCGACGTTGGGAATTATATTTCGACGGAGCATCTTCGGCGCACAAAGACGAAGAATCGCAAGTGATAGTGCCCGGTAAGGCAGGAATCGGGCTAATCTTCATAACACCGGAGCGGGGATGTTAAGATACTCCTACCACTCGACGGAACCGTGTACAAATAATGAAGCGAATACGAAGCCCTCATAACAGGATCGGAATTAACCATTCAAATGGGGATAACATACATCAACATCTACGGGGATTCACGAGTTAATCATTCAACGGATCGCGGACAAGACAGAATTTTAAAGCCAAGACTCGAACAATACTTCCAAGTATGCCATACAATCGTTGGAACGGATTCCAAATGTGACGATCTACAAAATTCCCGTAAAAGAAAATGCTTTAGCGAGATGCTTTAGCCCGTCTCGCAAAAGAATTTGCTCGTTTGCAAGATGAATCAGTAGAAGTGTCGGCTCACGGACGTTAGGTCCTATCACAGCTCGACATGACACAATACACAAATCGAAAAAGAAAAAGAATCGACTGCAGAGGTGACGTAAAAACACGTAAGATCGGCGACATCCATCGATGGACTACCCGCAAACAGGAAAGCTACCGGACGATAGGTCGCTAGCCCATCGGATCAAGAAAAGAACTCGTCCTACGCATTAATAAACAACACATTGTACGGAAGGTCTTTTGATCAAATGCGGCTAAGGTGCCTAAGCGGGTCCGAGGCCCGTGAAATTGTTAAGGAGGTGCATTCGGGACTCCGTGGCGCTCACCGGCCGGGTCCGAAGATGAAAATGAAAATTAAAAGACTAGGGTACTACCGGCCCTCGATGATGACCGATCGCATGAAAATCGCCAAGAGCCGTCACCAATGCCAAGTGCACGGAGTGGTTCTATACCAACCTCCAAATGTGCTACATCCGACAATCGCGTCGTGGCCATTTGAATGTTGGGGCACGGATATAGTGGGTCCGATAGAACCACCATCTTCAAAAGCACATCGCTTCATTCTTGCGGCTACGGATTACTTTTCCAAGTGGGCGAGAGGCAGCTCCACTTAGAGAAGTGAAAGCACACCACGTGCTACGCTTTTCAAGAACCAAGTTGTCTACCGTTTCGGAGTGCCGCGCGAGATCATCTCGGATAATGGGTCGCATTCGAAGCACGCAAATTAACAATTTTGTCGGGAGACACGGAATCGACCGGCGATACTCAACAATTTACTACCCAAGAGCAAACGGCCTCGCCGAGGCTTTTAATAAAACTCTCGTTCAAATCTTAAAGAAAACCTTGGACGATAATAAGAGAAATTGGCACGAGAAGTTGTTAGAAGCCTTATGGGCCTACCGGAAAACCTTCGTAACTCCTACTCAAGCTACACCTTACGCTCTGGTGTATGGGTCCGAGGCAGTGTTACCTTTAGAGGTTCAGCTTCCTTCACTCAGAATTGCAGTTGCAAATAAGATCACGACAGAAGAGAACGCCAAATTACGACTCGAAGAATTAGAAAGCCTGGAAGGGAAAAGGCTTGCAAGCAGCAACGAATTTAGAACTATACCAAGCTAAGATGGTTTAAGCCCATGACAAACTGGTCCACCCAAGAACCTTCAAAGTTGGTGACTTAGATCTCGTTCTCAAGAGACCTATTCTTGCACATCGCAAGATAGGAGGAAAATTTGAACCCACTTGGGAAGGACCATTTGTGGTTGAAGCAGTATACTCAGGAGGTTCCTACCAGCTAGTGAATTGCTAGGGAGAACGACATATGCTTCCGATCAACGGACGATACTTGAAAAAGTATTACGCTACCTGATGTTTCGAAGGAATGAATTCTTCATCCCTAAGAAACATGGAAGAAGTAATTACTTATGACTGGGTCCGAACCCAAAAATAATAAAATGTGCTAAAATAAATAAAATCATGATAACAAAGTTTTCCTTGTTTTCTTTTTCAAATCAAAATCTCTTTCCTGATCTTATCCCGCTTCATTCCTGTTAAATTTTAAAATATAAGAGAAATAAAAAAATGTCTTTAATAAACATTTTCTTAATGTTCTTGTTCTTAGTACAGCCCCTGATCCTTTTCCTTGTCTTTTCGTAGGGAAATGTCGAACGGGCGGTTGGTCCTGAACTTTAAGAATGGCGTAAGCCTTGCACTCAATGAAAAGAGGGTGAAAGATGGAGCGATAATTGAGATTGACTCGGATTTCGCACCAGCAGGCCTACAGTATGAGGAAAGTGACTGGGTCCCAGTTGACCGAGAAGAACTGCCCGGGCAGACAGTGATGAAAGTGGGTGGCCCAAGCCACCAATCCAGCAGCAAGAAAAGAAAGGCAAACACTGAAGAAGATAAGAAAATGAAGTCTATAGTCGCTACAGCAGAGGGCAGGCTTGTCAGCGCCGCGCCTACAGAGATTCAAGAAGTTCGGAGAGCTACTCTCACAGCAACGCAACGAAGAAATAAGAATCGCCGTATCCGTAAGATGTTAACAAAACTAGCTGCGGACCAGCGCGACGAGACAATTGCTAATGCCAGTACATACACTTCAAGGACACCGGTTCACCAGGAACCCGAAGAAAGGAGGCCAGCTCCTAGGATAACAGAAAGGACCAGGGAAATCTCACGAAGATCAGAAGAAAGAAGGCTACCACGCTACCAGATAGAACCACCAGTAATGCATGACCTTGTTGCAGAAGCAACCCCGGGGGATGTCCCGACGGACATCATCCCCGAGGAGCCGAGGTATGCGGGAGAACGTGAAGGGATTGAACCGTATATCCCACAATATGTCACTGTGGCCTCGCCATCCGCGATCATTCCGGAATACGAGCTCGGAGAGAATGCGAATGTTGAAAAGAAAACCTTCGAATACTTCGAGAGAATCAGAGGCAGAAGGATAAATATACTAGAGGGCCTCGAGCTACATACAGACGTATTCTCAGAGTATGAACAACAGCAAATCGTGGATTGCATCCGGGATTTGAAAAGAATGGGCCGAGCGGGCCGCCTAAGGGAAAACACCTACTCAGAACCCCGGAGATGGATGCCAGGGAAAGGTAGAATTACAATACAATGCGGATGCTGTTACAACTTTGCGGAAGACAGGAAGGGAAACCCACCAGGGATACTCCGTCATGGGCAAGTGGATCCGATGCCATTAGTCATCAAGAGAATGGTAAAGAGATTGATAACGTGGAGGGTACTCGCCGCGATCGCATACCCAATACTCGCATTATTAACATCTACAAGCGAGGTGACCGCATACCCCCATACATAGATCACCACGACTTTGTCGGACCTTCTCGCACGATCTCTTTCCCGAACGAGTGTAACATCATGTTCGGATCCGACCTCCGGATAGCAGTGCCCGAGTGAGTTCCGCGGGCCGGTGAAAATACCATTACCGGTAGGTTCCGTCATGATACCGAAGGGCAACGGAGCGAGATATCGCTAAGCATTGCATACCAGAGTACCAAGTGAAGTGGATCTCGATTACTTTCGGAAGGATGGATGACGGGAAGACACCTTACCATTTCCGACCGGACCCGGAGCTAGAGAGCCTCCGGCCTTACGAGCTGTGAGTTACATGGAAAATATCACACCTCCAATGTACATCCATACGGCATCCTTGCCAAGGATGGCTTGGAAGGTGATGTTATTGACCATGTACCCCACTATTCAGACATGGATTTTTGACAGATGCTTCTTTGGATGGGTCAACAAAGATCATACATAGTCCGTTTTGAGTCTACATGGATTGTATGAGATGTATTCCAGATCGAGTTGTATGATGTATCTTCAACATGATTGGAATGAAAGTGACCATGTCACATTTTTGGCCTTCGCCTCTTTTGTGCAAATTGACTGGGAAACGCCATTAAAGTTAAATGAACTTCGAACAAAGAACAGAAGAGAAATAAAAAAAAAGAATAAAAGAAAACATTCTTTAAAAATCTAAAAATGACGAACACCAAATTCACATGAACATTAAATAAATGATAAAATAAAATTTGAATCATTAAAAGATAAACAAAATCAACATAAATGTTAAATCAAATCTCAAATCAAATTCTCAATCAAATTTCAAATCCAATCTCGATCAAATTTCAAATTTGATCTTCCAAATTTCAAATCAAATCTTAAATCAAATTTCAATCGAGTTCAAACTCATCCTTCCAAATTTCGAATTCAATCTTTCCAGATCTCAAATCAAATCTCAATCAAATTAAACTTTTGGGTCGAGGATTTTACATCCAAGACTGCATTGCTTTAGGATCCTTTCCCTATCACAATGAAATACATCAAATCAAACTTTTGGGTCGAGGATTTTACATCCAAGACTGCATTGCTTTAGGATCCTTTCCCTATCGCAATGAAATACATCAAATCAAACTTTTGGGTCGAGGATTTTACATCCAAGACTGCATTGCTTTAGGATTCTTTCCCCATCGCAATGAAGTACATCAAATTCAATCTTTTGGGTTGAGGATTTTATATCCAAGACTGCATTGCTTTAGGATCATTTCCCTATCGCAATGAAGTACATCAAATTCAATCTTTTGGGTCGAGGATTTTATATCCAAGACTGCATTGCTTTAGGATCATTTCCCTATCACAATGAAGTACATCAAATTCAAACTTTTGGGTCGAGGATTTTACATCCAAGACTGCATTGCTTTAGGATCCTTTCCCTATCGCAATGAAATACATCAAATTAAACTTTTGGGTCGAGGATTTTACATCCGAGACTGCATTGCTTTAGGATTCTTTCCCTATCGCAATGAAATACATCAAAATTAAACTTTTGGGTCGAGGATTTTACATCCAAGACTGCATTGCTTTAGGATCCTTTCCCTATCGCAATGAAATACATCAAAAATTAAACTTTTGGGTCGAGGATTTTACATCCAAGACTACATTGCTTTAGGATCCTTTCCCTATCGCAATGAAATACATCAAATCAAACTTTTGGGTCGAGGATTTTACATCCAAGACTGCATTGCTTTAGGATCCTTTCCCTATCGCAATGAAATACATCAAATCAAACTTTTGGGTCGAGGATTTTACATCCAAGACTGCATTGCTTTAGGATTCTTTCCCTATCGCAATGAAGTATATCAAATTCAAACTTTTGGGTCGAGGATTTTATATCCAAGACTGCATTGCTTTAGGATCATTTCCCTATCGCAATGAAATACATCAAATTCAAACTTTTGGGTCAAGGATTTTACATCCAAGACTGCATTGCTTTAGGATCCTTTCCCTATCGCAATGAAATACATCCAAATCAAATTTTTGGGTTTGAGGATTTTACATCCGAGACTGCATCGCTTTAGGATCCTTTCCCTATCGCAATGAAGTACATCAAATTCAAACTTTTGGGTCGAGGATTTTACATCCAAGACTGCATTGCTTTAGGATTCTTTCCCTATCACAATGAAATACATCAAATCAAATTCCTGGGGTTAAGGATTTTACATCCGAGACTGCACTGCTTTAGGATTCTTTCCCTACGAGCAATGAAATACATCAAAATCAAACTCTTAGGGTTAAGGATTTTACATCCAATACCGCATTACTCTGAGATCTTTCCTCATTGTAATGATCCAATCCAATCGATTCGATCTTCTTTTGGGGTTGAAGATGTTACATCTAAAACCTCAAAATTCCAATTTTCATTTCAAATCAAATCCCTTCAAATTAATTTTGACAAACTTCAATCTAAATTAAAACTCAAAATCTAAACTCGCACATCGAAACTTAAATTGAAACAAAATAAAATCTAAATTGAAATTCCCCCAGATCATGTGATTTGGGATTCACCTCCTTTCCTTTCCCCAGCAAGAGTTCAGGAATCTCCGGTTTCAGAGATATGCTTGACACTCCCCAGCGGAAACTCTTCTACATCGTCCTAAGTTTGTCACTTGGACATCTGTGTTGGTTTTGCTGATCGCTTCGGTCAACACCAATACGCGCGGTGTGCTCCGTCAGCTCACCACACCTATTAGGGGTCCATTTGTTGACCTCATTTTTGATGAGGTCTTCTCTTCTTCCCTTTAGTACTTAGGATCTAGCCTTAGGCTTTTCCTTTGACTATCTTAGAGGACTAGAATTGGGACCCACCTTTTAGAAATTCAAACCACTTCTTAACTCCCCGCAAACTCCACAAACTTGACTGTAGACCCCTAATCACCTAGAGGGTTGAAATCGAATGTGGAAGTTTAAAGGATGAGTTCCTATAGGACTCTTTGGCCTTAGGACCGCTCCCAGGTGGCCTCGGTCCGGTGAAGGGGCTCACTTACACACACACTACACCTATACACTACACTTTCACACACCTATACCTAACTCGACCTCCGACTCATGTAGGTGATTCACATGGATGGTCCTTAACCCCTAAGCCCTTGGCCAAGAGGGTTAGGAACAACATAGTGGATGCCTCAAATGAGTCCCTTCATGGCTCATGTGGGCTTGATGTGGCTTCATGGCTCAACCAAAATGATTTCATTCCACTCAAATTTACCCAATCTTCAATTTTCCAAATTTTCAATTTTTGACCCCCGGGATCCTACACCCGCCTAACCTACCCAAAGCCCTTGAAATTACCCAAATTTTTCAAAATCACCTAAATTACCCAAGATTCCCCAAAATCAATCCCAAACATTTCCACAACACTCAAATTGATCATCCATACCCAAAAATATCAAAAATTCCAAAAATACCTCCCAATACCCTCCAAATACCCAAAATACCCCCTTGACCCAAAAATCCAAAAATTCAGAAAATTCCCAGAAAATTTCATAAAATCCCAAATATTCCCAATTTCATTTTGTCCAACTACACCATGGGCTAATTTTGTCAATTTACCCTACTTTTTTCAAAACCCCCAATTTGACCCATTTTAACCCAAAGTGAACCCAATGTCAAACCAAGCCTACCCAATTGACCCAAATTCTGGTCCAATTCAATTCTAAACTTCAATTCAACATTCCCAATACCAATCTAGACCAAATCTAAGTCCAATTTGATTGACATTTGGATCCAATTTCACTTTTGGCCTTAAAGCCCAATTTGGACCCATGACCCAAACCTAACCCAAACTCAACCAATTCAACTCCAATTAACCCCAAATCTTTTCTAAATCTTCCTTAGCATCCCCACAAGCAAAAAACTAAAATGATTTACCCAAAATTTAGACCCAAACCCCACTCAAATTCAACCCAAAGCTAAAAGGCCCAATTTTGACCTAAACCCAAACCTAACCCAAATGAGCCCAAACCCCAAAATCAAAGCCCAACCAAAGTCAAAACCTCTTTGAAACACTCCCATAAACATTTCTCAACATTAATTTTACATCAATTTCAACCCTAGCCCAACATTGGCCCAACTTGGCCCACTTTGACCTATATTGGCCCATTCACCAAAAGAGCCCAAATTCAACCCAATTCAATCCCAAATCACCCCCAATTTGCTTCAAGTCACTCATGATACATCCATGAGCTAAACCCAACAATTATTTGGCCCAATCTCTTTACAAAATTTCATCCCAAAATCCGTTTTAAAATTCAAAAGCCCACTTTCCTAAACCATCTTAAAAGCCCATCTAAAACCATTTCAAAAAGCCCAAAATCCACCCTAAAGCCCACATGACATCTCCATTTGCCATCCACTTAATTAAAGCCATTACCTAAGTCCTAAATTCATCATCAAATAATTCCAAATCAAGCCTCATGCCAAATCACCCCTAAATACCAAAATTTTCCTTAAATCCATTTCCATGAAATTGACTTCACTTTTCCCAAGCCAAAGGTGAGCCATGAAGCCATGCATGAGCCACATGGGAGCCATGAGAGCCATGAAATCTACTTTCCACCTCACCATACCCAAGATGGCAAGAGGAGGAGGCCCTTTCCATATTCTCTTAAGAGTGATTAACCACTTCCATGACTCCACTAAACCATGCTTAGACTTAATTGTACTTGGATTGTGACTTGACCCCACTAATCAAGCTGATCCAAGTGACTTTCCCTTCGAGCCCAAATTGACCTTGGAGGGTGAACCTAACCCAAAACCAAGGGTTGACCCATTTAGACCCAAAACTAGCCCTTTCCCATTCAATTTTGATTCAAACCTTTTACACATGTCCATGGCCGATTGATCTGCACAAACCTCTGAGTCCCGACCCACCTGGACACGAGGGTGACCCATGCCTACCGGCCAGCCGCCCGGGTCGCCGGAAAACACCATGGCCGAGAGCTCACATGTGAGCCCAACTTGGAATTCTCACTCGTCGAGCCGCCCCATCCTCGGTGGCCATTGGAGTTGTTCTTCTCTTGCCAAGAGCAGTCGATCACAAGCCCTAACTCTCCCCAGGAGGCCCTCCACCCTCTCCTATTTAAACACCACCCCTCTCGGCCATTTGAGGTGATGAAACAAACCTTAAGGAAACTCTGCCAAAATTGTTCCAGACTCCTCCCTATACACAGAGCACTTGATCCCCACTGAGATCCCCTTGCCATTTCTTCTCTGTGAGCTCAATTTCAGAGTTGAAATCTAGGCCCAAAACCAGGACACTTCTCCATAATGAGCCAATCCCCAAATTGATTGGTTCTACACCTTCACCAGACCAAGGGAAGGAGTCCACCAGCAAAAGCCCCATCTCCAGGCCACCCAGTTGCTCCAGCCTCCAAGCTTTGTGATCGGGCTTGGTCGAAATCCCACCTAGACAATTCACTGGACCAGGAGACTTCATGCGGAGCTTGCTGGGATCCAATCGAAGGTGCAACAACCCTCGGATCGAAGCCACACTTCTCCGAGCAAAGGTATGAGCTAATTCTTCATCCCGAGCATCCGGAGATTCTCCATTTCAAATGCTTTAATTTCAATGCATGATCACCGTATAGATGTGTTCGTCTCTTCAAGACGAATCCATAGAGCATAAGAACATGAAAATCCATTGAGTATCGAGTGAGATATTAGGGATTTAGTGTGGACGGCTCTCGGGTGAGGACACTTGGGGACGATGAACGGATGCCGTCTATTCAATACAAGCGTGGACGGACGGCCAGGATCGCGTCGGATCAGGAGACGGTACGAGAACCGCGGGGCCCGGGCTGCTGACTTAGATGGCGACGTCGAATGGGAGCGCGACGCGTGTGCGTTCGGAGCTGCTGAGGTTGACACGGCGCCGCGTGGATAAATAGAAAATTAGGGTTTTTTCTGATTTATTTAATTCCCTAAACTTCAAAAATTCATAACTTTGTATAGAAAAATCAGAAAAATAAAATAAAAATACCCTCTTGCTCGGTGAACGAGAGGAGAATAATGTGGAAAAAAAATCATTTAATTTTATCAAGTATTTTATTTTTAATAATTTATTTACTCTCTGCTTTATTTTTAATTCTCCATGCATGTATACAATTCACCATGGCATGAGATCATAGGGCTTTTGAAGCCTCCGAATTTGGGAACATTCCCTGAATTTTCCAAAGTCGAGGCCATCCCTATGAAGAGTTATTGATTTTTCAAATTCATGTTACTTGTTTTGAGTATTTTAATTCCAATAAATAGCATGTTGTGAAATAAATTCTAGGAAAATTTGGTGATGTTCCTTATGACCGGAGGACCCTAGGAAAAATAGGTTTTGAGTTAGTTCATTTAAAACAACCCTAATTGGCTTAAACACCCAAAATGGATCTCTAATTAATTAGAGCTAACCATACATCAAATTGACTTGAAATCAATTCTCCACTGACCTTTAGGATTAGAGGAACCCACCATAAAAATTTGATGTCAATTGGACTTGGTTAGCCCTACTAAATGGGTTGATTAAGCTACTTAGTCATTTTGAACTTTAAAAATTCATAACTTTCAAAATATCTTTCAAAAATTCACCAAATTGGTTTTGGAGTCTCTCTGATATTAGGGGAATTTAAGAAAATTAAAATTTCAATTTTCTAAAAAATTTGATTTTTAATATTATTTTAATATTTTTAATAATTAAAAAATAATAAAAATCACAAGAATAATAAAATTCACCAAAATGTCACATTTTGAATTTTAATCACTTAGGAACAAACCCCATATTTTTCTTAGGTATATTTTATGAGATATTAAATTTTAAAGTCCTAGGGTAATTTTAAAATAAAAAAAATGTATTTTCTAGCATTTTCACTAAAATAATTATAATAAATCATAGAAAAATCAGAAAATTGTAAAATTTGATTCTCTGATTTCCTTGATATCAGAGAGATTTTTGAAAAATATAAAATTCATTTTTCAACATTTACTTTATTTTTAAATTAATTAACACTACAAAACTTAAAATAATTATAATAAAAATAATATAATTCAAAAAATCACCAAAATTGGTCCAAGTAGTCCTCTGGTCATTAGGAATATCCCCTAATTTTCTTAAGGATAGAAACTTTCCCTTAGTCATGTTATTAAATTTTCCTTGGAAATCTCTATTTTCTACCAAAAATAATTATATAAATAAATTAAATATAGAAAAATCACATTTTCTCCTCTCATGTCTTTATTGACATATGAGTGAAGTCACATAAAAATTTCGAGTTCATTTGAGTTCAATTAAGTGAGTTATGAAATTATTAAGCTTAAAGGGTAAAAATGGTAATTAAACTTTTAACCCTTAATTAAAACATTAGGTTTAATAAAAAAATTAATAAGTAAAATATTTGATCCTAATCAGATTTGGATGATTGAAATTTAAATAATTAAAGGGTAGAAACCCATTAAGTAATTTAAAATAATTAAACCTTAATTAAATAATTGATCAAATTTGGAAGAATAATAAAATTAGAATTATTAAAAAAGGGATATTATTAGGAAGAGATTTATTCTTTAATTTAAAAATCCCTAAATTAATTATCTCATTAATATTCAATTCTTAATTAAAATGATAACTCAAATTCAAAATATTAAAAGACTTAATCATAAAACTAAAATTAAATTATTAAACTCTTTTAAAATTTAAATTAAAATTAAAAAAAATACAATTAAATTTAAAATTAAATTAAAAATTAAATTAAATTAAGTAAATTAAATTAAATTAAATTAAATTAAATTAAATTAAAATTAAAAGTTGAATTAAAGATTAAATTAAATTAAATTAAATTAAATAAACAAATTAAATTAAATTAAATTAAATTAAATTAAAGATTAAATTAAATTAAATAAACAAATTAAATTAAATTAAATGAATTAAATTAAATTAAATTAAATAAATAAAACCAAATTAAATTAAGTTAAACCAAATTAAAAATTAAATTAAATTAAATTAAATTAAATTAAATTAAATTAAATTAAATTAAATTAAATTAAATTAAATTAAATCAAATTAAATTAAAATTAAATCAAATCAAATTAATTTAATTTAACATCGGATCAAACTAAATTGAATTAAATTGAATTAAATTAAATTAAAGATTAAATTAAATTAAATTAAATTAAGTTGAATTAAATATAACATCACCAAAGACATAAAGAATTAAAAATAAATCTAAAATAACTTGAACACTATTCCAAATTTAAACCCATTAATTGAAATTAAACTAAATCACAAACCATTTGAATATCAATTTACCCTCGAAAGCTTTAGTTATCATAACTCCTAAAAAGAATATTAAATGAAATGTTACTTCACTTATAGGATATTCAAACATCCTAGTTCACTGAGTAAGATAATAACAAAACTTAACTAAACCTCGGACGATTAATTCATTTGTGTAATTGAATTCATTTGGACTTAAAACAATCCTAGAAGTATTGAAAAGATGTTTAAGATTCTTCTTAAGCACTTCCTCGATATGATATGATATTTATAAGAACAATTAAACTCGATTGTTCTTTGATGAAGAAAATCGTCTTCGAACCAAAACACGAAAAGCTAGACGTCATAGGAAATGACTAGCTATAGGATTAGGAATTTGGTAGAAAACCATAACCCTTCCCTTAGCTTTACCTAGAAATTGCTTAAATATTCTAATTGTGTTTTAAGTGCAGCTTGGGATGACGGGAAGACCCTCCGAGTACGCTTTTATTTTGTTGCAATTTACCTTATTGCAATTTATTTAATCGCATCGCACTTACGTTTCTTGCATGATAAACAAGCTGTTGCATGAAAACCCACACCTTTAGGATAGCCCTAAAACTGAAACCAAAACTAAATTAAAAGTCATTGCAAGATAAAATTCACCGCCACAACATTTCAAAATATAAAACAACTCAAAATTTAATCACAAACAGAACACAAAACTACAATTACAATTAAATTAAAACGTCCTGTTGGATGATCGGGAATACCTCGGATGATGTAACCTACGTGTTGCTAACGGGATTTCCCGCGGTCTAAATGAAAGTGTGGAACTCATTCGGTTGAGTTTAGCAAATTCATTTGGACTAAGTGAATCCGATAAAAATAATGATGCCGGAAGGATGGAACCGTGGGATCTTAACCGGTGTCGTTATAATCAACTTTAAGATTTGTTTTAATTAAAGTATTGAAAACACTTGGAAATTAAGATTTTCTCTAAACCAAAACACTTTTCTCATCCCTTGATTTATGACTTCTAAAATTGAACCTCGCAACAACAAGGAGCTCGGAGCATGGTGGGCGGCACGGCCATCGTCATCGGCAAAACACTGAGTCTACTTCAGCAAAACTTTCCTAGAATTAAATAACAAAGCCATAGGACTTCGAGGTAGCTTGCCTAGTGCAACATAAATCCTCAACTCTTCGTTAGGCACTTGCATTGCAAATTAAGCCCTAACCGGTCTTAGGATTCTGAGGTAGTCGTCCGGTACGACAATAAACCCTCACATCTTCGAGGCTATTTGTTTGATTTTATCATACAAATATAAGCCCTAATTAATTAAAATTGGCGAGATTAAAACATTAAATAAACATTAGGAATTCCCGAAATTCAAAGCCTAACATTAGGATAGTACGGGAAGTCACCGAAGTTCACTTCGGGTTTGTGACATCCCCTACTCCTCTTCCTTTGGACTCCTAAAATAAACTGTTCCAAATTTGAGCTATTCCCTATTGAAATTTCCAAAATCCAATTGTTTGAAAACCTTAAACTTTGAAATCCTTGAGAGCAGAATTGTTGATTATTATCGAGAGTTTTCTTAGGTGATTCCCATCACTTAAGATGTAATTAACTATAGGGGCTTGCCCTTATAAGGAATTTTAAAGAACCCAGGTAATATAAACCCTGTTTAATCCTTTCATATTAAGCAGGGGAATTTGTCGGCTTATAAAATTGGTTCGCGGACCGAACGGATGTCACAAATCTTCTAGTTTATTTAATCGAGCCCCACTCAGTCGAGCGGTGTGTCTATCCTTAGGGATAGATACACGGTTTGTGGTGCGGTGCTCGTTTATATAAACTATTTGGGATGTGAGATCGGTTTAATCTCATATCTTAAAACCTTCAAATTTAAAATTATTTTCAAAGTCAAATATTACTTTTCAAAATTATTTATTTAAATTAAATTAAAATTCGCCGACAACTTCTGTTAGGTGACCCCCTTTTCAAAATAAAACACACAACCTAAAAATATGCCGACATATGTCAACAACTCACATGGCTTGCATGTGGCTCAAGAATGGCTTCATGGCTCACCTTTGGCTTGGGAAAAAGTTTGGTCAATTTCATGAAAAAGGGTTTTAAAAAATTTTGCTAGTTTAGGAGTGATTTGATGGGATTTAGCATATGGCTTGATTTGGAATTATTTCATTATGGATTTAGAACTTAGGGGATGGTTTTATTAAATGGATGATGATGGAGGATTGTCATGTGGGCTTTAAGATGGATTTTGGGCTTTTTGAAATCATTTTGGATCGGCTTTTTAGGAAGGCTTAAGGAAGTGGGACTTAGGTTTTAAAATAAGTTTATGGATGGGAATTTTGTAAAAGTTTGGGCCAAATAATTGTTGGGTTTGGTTTAGAGATGTGTGATGAGTAATTTGAAATAAATTTGAGGTTGTTTGGGTTTGAATTGGGTTGGATTTGGGCTTCTTTGGTAAAGGGGCCAATAAAGGTCAAATTAGGCTAATTTGGGCCAATGTTGGGCTAGGGTTGAAATTGATGTAAAATTAATGTTGGGAAATGTTTATGGGGGTACTAAAAAGAGTTTTCAACTTTGGTTGGGCTTTAATTTAGGGATTTGGGCCCATTTGGGTTAGGTTTGGGTTTAGGTTAAAAGTGGGAATTTTGGATTTGGGTTGGATTTGGGTGGAGTTTAGGTTCAATTTTTGGGCAAATCATGTTAGTTTTTTTGTTTATAGGGATGTTAGTGAAAGTTTAGAAAAGGTTTGGAGTCAATTGGAGTTAAATTGGGTTAGTTTGGGCTAAGTTAGGGTCATGGGTCCAAATTGGGCTTTAAGGTCAAAAGTGAAATTGGATTCAAATGTCAATCAAATTGTTCTTGAATTTGGTCTAAATTGATATTGGGGATATTGAATTGATGTTTAGAATTGAATTGGACTAAAATTGAGACCAATTGGGGTGATGTGGTTTGACATTGGGTTCATTTGGGTTTAAAATGGGCTAAATTGGGGGTTTTGGTAAAAGTGGGGTAAATTGACAACATTGGCCCATGGTATAGTTGGACAAAATGAAATTGGGAATATTTGGGATTTTCTGGAATTTTATGGGAATTTTCTGAATTTTGGGATTTTTGGGTCAAGAGGGGCATTTTGGTAATTTGGAGGGTATTGGGGGTATTTTTAGAAATTTTGGTATTTTTGCCTGGAGATAGTCAATTTGAGTGGGGGAAAAAAGTTTAGGATTGATTCTGAGGACTTTTGGGTGATTTGGAGATTTTGAAGGATTTGGGCAATTCCAAGGGCTTTTGGTAGGTTCGATGGGTATAGGGTCCCCGGGGTCAAAAATTGAAATTTTGGAAGAATGAAGGTTGATCAAATATGAATGAAATGGAATCACTTTGGTTGAGCCATGAAGTCATATTAAGCCCATATGAGCCTTGAGAGGACTCATTGGAGGCATTCACTATGTTGTTCCTAACCCTCTTAACCAGGAGCTTAGGGGTTAAGGTCCACCCATATGAATTACCTACATGAGTCAGGGAGTCAAGTTGGGGTAAGGTGTGGTTTTAGGATTTGTATTGTGTATGTGAGAGTGTAGAGTGTGAGTGTAGTGAGTGTGTAAGTTAACCCTCACCAGACCAGGCCACCCAGGGTAGTCCTAAGGCCAAAGAGTCCTATAGGGAACTCATCCTTTAAACCTTCACATTTGATTTCAACCCTCTAGGTGATTAGGGGTCTACAATCAAGCTTCTGAGGTTTTTAGGGAGTCAAGAAGTGGTTTAAATTTCTAAGGGATGGGTCCCAATTATAGTCCTCTAAGATAGTCAAAGGAAAAGCCTAAGGCTAGATCCTAAACACTAAAGAGGGAAGAGAAGACCTCATCAAAAATGAGGTCAACAAATGGACCCCCAATAGGTGTGCTGTGCTAACCAAGCATACCACGTGTATTGGCGTTGACCGAAGAGATCAACAAAACCAACACAAATGTCCAAGTGACAAACTTAGGACAAAGTAAAAGAATTTCCGCTGGGGAGTATCAGGTATGTTTTCAAGACCGGAGATTCCTGAACTCTTGCTGGGGAATGGAAATGGAGGTGAACTCCAAATCACAAGATCTGGGGAATTCAATTTAGATTTCGTTTACTTTTAAATTTCAAGTTTCAATGTGTGAGTTTAGATTTCAATTTGAAGTTTAATTTTAAATCGATTTAAGGAAATTTTGAATTTGAAAATTGGATTTGAAATGAGGATTGAAACCTAGGTTTCAACCTCGGGATTGTAAAGAAAACTGGAATTTAGGTACCAGCCTTGGAATGAGAATCGGAGTTTAAGTGCCGATTGAAAAGGATGAGAATCATAATTTAGGTACTGATCTCGAAAGTTTAAAAGGAGCAGGAATTGAAATTTAAGTATCGATCACTAGGAGAGAATCGAAATTTAAGTATCGATCTCGAAAGATGGGAGGCGGAATTTAGGTATTGTCCCCGAAAGAGAAGCGGAATTTAGGTACCAGTCTCGAAAGTTGAGAATTGAAATTTAGGTATCAATTAAAATGAGAATTGAAATTTAGGTATCGCTCTCGAAAGGAGAGTCAGAATTTAGGTACCGACCTCGAAATGAGAACTGGAATGTAGGTGCCAGTCTCAGAAATTTTGAATTGAAATTTAGGTATCAATTTGAGTGAGAATCAAAATTTAGGTATCGATCTCGGAATGAGAACTGGAATTTAGGTACCAGTCTCGGAAATTTTGAATTGAAATTTAGGTATCAATTCGGATGACAATCAAAATTTAGGTATTGATCTCGGAATGAGAACTGGAATTTAGGTACCAGTCTCGGAAATTTTGAATTGAAATTTAGGTATCAATTCAAAAGAGAATCGAAATTTAGGTATCGATCTTGGAATGAGAACTGGAATTTAGGTACTAGTCTCAGAAATTTTGAATTGAAATTTTGTTATCAATTCAAAAGAGAATCGAATTTTGGGTATCGATCTCGGAAGAAGAGTCGAAATTTAGGTATCGACCTCGAAGTGAGAACTGGAATTTAGGTACCAGTCTCAGAAGTTTTGAATTGAAATTTAGGTATCAATTTGGATGAGAATCGAAATTTAGGTATAGATTTCGAAAGGAGAGTCGGAATTTAGGTACCGACCTCAAAATGAGAACTGGAATTTAGGTACCAATCTCAGAAGTTTTGAATTGAAATTTAGGTATCAATTTGGAAGAGAATCAAAATTTAGGTATCGATCTCGAAAGGAGAATTGGAATTTAGGTACCAATCTCGAAATGAGAACTGGAATTTAGGTACCAGTCTCAGAAGTTTAGAATTGAAATTTAGGTATCAATTCGGATGAGAATCGAAATTTAGGTATCGATCTTGGAAGGAGAGTCGGAATTTAGGTGCCGACCTCGAAATTAGAACTGGAATGTAGGTGCCAGTCTTGGAAATTTTGAATTGAAATTTAGGTATCAATTCAGGTTAAAATCGAAATTTAGGTATCGATCTCGGAATGAGAATTGGAATTTAGGTACCAGTCTCGGAAATTTTGAATTGAAATTTAGGTATCAATTCGGATGAGAATCTAAATTTAGGTATCGATCTCGGAAGGAGAGTCGGAATTTAGGTACCGACCTCGAAGTGAGAACTGGAATTTAGGTACCAATCTCGGAAGTTGAGAATGCATGAAGAAGGACCCAGTCTCATGCCATCAGAACCAGACCGAACCAAGTTCGTGGCTCCGTGTCAATAGACCTAGTCAATCTCATTACAAGAGGGAAAGGAGATCACATAAAATCAAGGGATCTCGATGTGACGAAAAGGGTGTGGGATTTTTGAAATTTGAAGTGTGAGTTTTCCGTGAGGAAGAACCATCCCGAAAGAGGGTTTCAAAGTAGTTTGAAGTAGATTTTGATCTGAGGAAGAATTGAAGGATTTGAAAGAGATAGATTGAGATTGTAATTCCATTTGAGATTCATTTTCATTTTGTTTTTCCTTTAATGATCCAATTTTATTTTTGTTGTTTATTTGATGTTCACGTGAATTTTATTTAGTGTTCATGTGAATTTGAAGTTCTTTTGAATATTTTGATTTCTAAGAAAAATTCTTATTTATTTCTCTTTTCTTTTCTATTCTTTGTTCAAAGTTCATTTAACTCTAATGGTGTTTCCCAGATAATTTGCAAAAAAGAGGTGAAGGCAAAATGTGACATGAACACTTTCATCCAATCTTATTGAAGATACATCATACAACTCGATCTGAAATATTTCTCATACAATCCATGAATCAAAACAGACTATGTATGATTCTTGTTGATCCATCCAAAAAGTATATGTTAAAAATCCATGTCTGAATAATGAGATACACGGTCAATAACATCACCTTCCAAGCCATCTTTGGCAAGAATGCCGCATGGATGTGCATTGGAGGTGTGCTATTTCCCGTGTAACTCACAGCTCGTAGGGCCGGAGACTCTAATTCTGGATCTGGCTGGAAGTGGTAAGGTGCCTTTCTGTTGTCCATCCTTCTAAAAGTGACGGAGATCTGCTCCACTGGTACTCCCGGTATACAATGTTTTGTGATGTCTGCTCCATTTCCTTGTAATATCATGATGGAACCTACCGGAAGTGGTATCTCTACCGGCCCTCGGAACTTACCCGGGCCTGCTATCTGGAGGTCAGATCCGAACATGATATTTCATTGGTTGACGAACGAAACTATGCAGAAAGGTCTGTCAAAGTCATGGTGGTCTATGTGTGGAGGTATGCAGTCGCCTTTCTGATAAATGTTGATGATGCAAGCCGTTGGGTATGCGGTCTGCTGCGATACCCTCCACGTTATCATTCTTTTCACCATTCTTTTAATTATCCTTGGCATTGGATCCACCTCACCGTGACGGAGTATCCCTGGTGGATTTCCTTTTCTTTCCTCTACGAAGTTATAGCAACAACCGCATTGTATTGTAACTCTTCCTTTCCTTGGCATCCATTTCCGGGGTTCCGAATAAGTCCTTTCTCTCAGACGGCCTGCTCGACCCATTTTCTGAAGTTCTAAGATGTAATCCACAATCTGCTATTGCTCGTACTCTGAGAATACACCTGTGTGTAACTCGAGGCCTTCTAAAATATTGATTCTTTTGCCTCTAATCCTTTCAAAGTATTCGAAAGTCTTCTTCTCAACATTTTGCATTCTTTCTAGTTTATATTCTAGGATGATCTGCAAATGACGAGGCCTAGTAACGTATTGTGGGATGTATGGCTCAATCTCGTTACGTTCTCCTGCATACCTTGGCTCCTCGGGGATTCTCTCCGTCGGGACATCCTCCGGGGTTGCTTCCACAATAAGGTTCTTCAGATATGGTATCTCTGTCCGGCGTCGAGGCAATCTCTCTGCCTCTGATCTTCTCAGAGTTCCCCTTATCCTTTCTGTTGTTCTCGGAGCTTGTTCTCACTTTTCAGGTTCCTAATGAACTGGTGTCTTTGAAATGTGTGTGTCGGCGAAGGTGGTTGTTTCCTCGTGTTGATCTGCTGCTAGTTTAGTCAACATCTTGCGGATACGACGATTCTTATCCCTTCTTTGAGTAGCAGTGAGCGTAGCTCTCCTTAGTTCTTGAATTTCTGCAGGCGCAGCGCTGACGAGCCTGCCCTCTGCCATGGCAACTACTGACTGGATTTTCTTGCTTTCCTCGGTGTTTGTCTTTCTTTTCTTGTTGCTGGATTGGGGGCTTGGGCCACCAATCTTCATCATTGTCTGGCTGTGAAGCTCTTCTCGGTCCACTGGGACCCAATCATTTTCTTCGTCATCGTAAGCTGGTCGGTGTGAAGTCGAAATCAATTTCTATCACTGCTCCATCCTTCACCCTCTTTTCATCGAGTGCAAGACTCATGCCATTTTTAAAGTTTAGGACCAACCGCCCGTTCGGCATCTCCCTGCGAAGAAGACAAGGAAAGGATCAGGGGCTGTACTAAGAACAATAACATTAAGAAAATATTCATCACTGAAGATTCTTATTCACTTATTTTAATTTTAAAGGAAGGTAGGAAAAGATGAGGAAAGACTAGGAACAAGATTTGATTTGAAAGGAAGGGTAAAACTTATTATGATTTCACATATTTCATTTTTTAGCACATTTTTTTTGTGATGATTTTTTTTTATCCATTTTTATATTTTTGGGTTCGGACCCAGTTACAAAGTGATTGATTCACCCGTGTTTCTAGGGATAAGACTCTACTTTAGAAGCGACCCTTCGAAACATCTGGTTGTGTAATACTTCTTTAAATATCGTATGTTGATTGTAAGCATTTGTCGTTCTCCTTGGCAATTCACAAGTTGGTAGGAGCCTCCTGAGTAGACTGCCTCGACCACAAACGGTCCTTCCCAAGTTGGTTCAAATTTGCCTCCTATCTTGCGATGTGCAAGAATAGGTCTTCTGAGAACAAGAACTAAGTCACCAACTTTGAAAGTTCTTGGGCGGACCACTTTATCATGGGCCTGGATCATCTTAGCTTGGTACAGTTCAAAATTTTGTTGCGCTGCAAGTCTTTTTCCTTCCA
Organism: Papilionanthe hookeriana x Papilionanthe teres; assembly: GCA_022702705.1. NCBI lineage: Eukaryota > Viridiplantae > Streptophyta > Magnoliopsida > Asparagales > Orchidaceae > Papilionanthe > Papilionanthe hookeriana x Papilionanthe teres. The sequence continues at coordinate 155,886,280 of CM040424.1, forward strand.
AGTTTTCTAGTTCTTCCAGTCATAATCTGGCATTTTCTTCTGTAGTAATTTTATTTGCAACTGCAATTCTGAGTGATGGAAGCTGAACCTCTAAAGTTAAAACTGCCTCAGACCCGTACACTAAAGTGTAAGGCGTAGACTGAGTAGGAGTCCTGAAAGTTATCCTGTAGGCCCATAAGGCCTCTAACAACTTCTCGTGCCAATTTCTCTTGTTGTCGTCCAAAATTTTCTTTAAAATCTGAACGTGAGTTTTATTAAAAGCCTCGGCCAAGCCGTTTTCTCTTGGGTAGTAGATTGTTGAGTATCGCCAATCGATTCCATGTCTTCTGACAAAATTGTTTATTTTTGTGCTTCTGAATGCGGACCCATTATATGAAATGATTTTGCGCGGTACTCCGAAACTGTAGATAATTTGATTTTTTAAAAGCTGTAGCATGTGGTGTGCCTTTACTTCTCACGAGTGGAGCCGTTCGCCATTTAGAAAAGTAGTATGTAGCTGCAAGGATGAAGCAATGTCCTCTGGAAGAAGGCGGTTCTATCGGACCCACTATATCTGTGCCCCAACACTCAAATGGCCACAACGCAATTGTCGGATGTAGCACATTTAGAGGTTGGTGTAGAACCACTCCGTGCACTTGGCACTAGTGACAGCTCTTGGCGACTTTCATACAGTCGGTCATCATCGAGGGCCAGTAGTACCCTAGTCTTTTAATTTTCATTTTCATCTTCGAACCCGACTGATGAGCACCACAAAGTCCTGAATGCACTTCTTTGATGATTTCACGAGCCTCGGACCCGCTCAGGCATCTTTACCACATCTAATCAAAAGACCTTCTGTATAATGTATTATTTATTAATGCGTAAGATAGAGTTCTTTTCTTGATTTGATGGGCTAATGACTTATCGTCTGGTAATTTACCTATTTGCAGGTAGTCTATTAGCGATTGACGCCAATCTCCTGTTTTTTCTGTCACTGCTGCAACTGATTCCTCTGCTTTTTGTGATTCCTGTATCATATCCATGTCGAGCTGTGATAGGACCTGTCGTCCTTGAACTGACACTTCAGCCGACTCATCTTGTAAGCGAGGCAAATTCTTTTGCAAGGCAAGCTAGCGCATCCGCGAGAGCATTTTCTCTTACGGGGATCTTGTAGATTGTTACATTTGGAATTTGTTCCAACGGTTTCATGGCATACTGAAAGTATTGCTCGAGTCTTGGCTTTAAAATTCCGTATTGTACGACGACTCGTTGAATGATCAACTGAGAATCTTCGTAGATGTTGATGTCCGTTATTCCCATTTGAATGGTTAGTTATAGTCCTGTTATGAGGGCTTCGTATTCTGCCTCGTTGTTTGTGCACGGCTTTGTTAAGTGGTAGGAGAATCTTAAGATCCCTCGCTCCGGTGTTATAAAGATTAGTCCGATTCCTACCTTACCGGGCACTATCGTTTGCAATTCTTTGTCTTTCTGTGCTGAGGACGCTCCGTTGAAGTATAGTTCCCAACGTCGATCATCAGTGTCTTTTAGGCTCATTATCTGCTCGTCAGGAAAATCGTCATCAAGAGGCGAATCTTCCGGTAAAGGGTGTGCTGCAAGGAAGTCAGCTAGTACTTGTCCTTTTACGGCACGATGAGGAACGAAAGTTATGTCGAATTGCAATAATATCATGGACCACCTGGCAAGTCTGCCAGAAAGTGTCGGTCGGGTCATCAAATATTGCAATGGATTAACTTTCGAAATGAGGTTGATCTTATGAGAAAGCATGTAATGCCTGAGTTTCTGTGCGGCGAAGATCAGTGCCAAACAATGCTTCTCAATTGGAGGATACATTACTTCCATCGGAATCAGACAACGGCTTATGTAGTAGAGAGCATTTTCTTTTCCCTCATCATTGACCTGGGCTAGCAGGGCTCCAAGGGAGTCGTCTAGAGCCGCGGTATAAAGTATCAACGGTCTACCCGAGACTGGGGCTGCTAAGACAGGAGGTGTCATCAAATATAGCTTAATGTCCTTGAAGGCCCGTTGGCATTTCTCTTCCCAAATGAATTTGGCGTCCTTTTTAACTAATGCTGAGAAGGGCTGACACCTACCTGACAAGTTCAAGATAAAGCGTCGAAGATATGCCAGCTTCCCTTGAAAGGATCATAGCTGTTTTAAGGTTTTGGGAGGAGGCATATCTAAGATAGCTTTAATCTTTTCCGGATCAATTTCAATTCCGCGATGTCGGACAACAAATCCTAAGGATTTCCCGGAGGTGACGCCGAAGGCGCATTTTAAGGGATTCATCTTAAGGTTGCATTGCCTTAGTCGCTCGAAAACAATTCTCATATCATACAGGTGATCTTCCTTCAGTTTGCTTTTGATGACCACTTCATCCACGTAGCACTCAACTTGGTTGTGAATGAGATCATAAAAAATCTTTGTCATCGCTCTTTGATATGTTGCTCCTGCGTTCTTTAGTCCGAATGGCATTACTGTGCAGCAATACACTCCGATCGGCGTTCTGAAAGCTGTGAGCTTTTCGTCTTCTGGTGCCATCTTTATGTGGTTGTATCCTGATGATCCATCCATGAATGAAAATACTTCATGTGTTGAAGCAATTTCGATCATATATTTTGAGTTATTTTCAAGTCAATTTGATGTGTGGTTAACCCTAATTAAATCAAATTCAATTTTAGGGGTTTTGGCCAATTAAGGTTATTATGTATGAATTAACTCAAAATATATTTTTCATAGGGTTCTCTTGTCCTAAGAAACATCACCAAATTTTCCTAGAATTTATTTTACAACATGCTAATTATTGAAATTAAAATACCTAAAATAGTGACATAAACTTGAAAATTCATTAACTTTTCACAGAGATGGCCTCTGACCTTGAAAAATTCAGAGAATGTTCGCAAGATCAGAGGCTTCAAAAGCCCTATGGTCTCATGTCATGGTGAATTGTCTATGCAAATGAAGAATCAAAATACTGAAAACAGTAAATTAATTATTAAAAATAAAACACTCATCAAATTAATTTGATTTCTTTTCCACATTATTCTCCTCTGTCCACTGAGCAAGTGGGTATTTTTATTTTATTTTTGTGATTTTTCTATGCAAAGATATGAATTTTTAAAGTTCTGGTATTTAAATAATTCAAGAAATACCCTAATTTCCTACTTATCCACGTGGTGTCGCGTCAATCTACGGCGGATCGAAAGCCCACGCGTCGCGCTGTGATTCGGCACCGCTATCTGACTCAGCTCTCCAGGGGCCCGCGGTTCACGTACCATTGCATTGTCCGGCTTGATCTCAATCATCCGCTCGATACACGCGCGATCCAACGGCTCCTGGTCATCGTCTACGACTGGTGTGCACCCTTGACCATCCACACTAAAACCTTAAGATCTCACTCGATTCTTAATGGATTTTCGTGTTCTTATGCTCTATGGATTCGTATTGAAGGCAAACACATCCATATGGTTTATAGGCTATGAAATTAACCTAAACAAAATGGAGATTTTCTGGAAGCTCGGGAGGAAGAGTGAGTTCATACCTTTGCTCAAAGAGGTGAAGCTTCTATCTGAGAGTTGTGTCACCTACGATTGAGTCCAGGCAAGCTCTAGATGAAGTCTCTTGCTCTGGGGAATTGTCCAAGTATGAAAGTGACCAAGGCCAATCACAAAGCTTGGAGGCTGGAAGCAATGGCTGGCCTGGTGAAGGGACTTTTACTGGGGAACTTCTCCTCTTGTTCTGGTGAAGGTGTAGGACCAATCAATTTAGAGATTGGCTCACTGTGGTGAAGTGTCCTGTTTTTTGGGTGGATTTTCAACTCAGAAATTGAACTCACAGAGAGGTTTTTAGGGCTGGATTTCAGTGGGGATTAAGTTCTCTATGTCTGGAGAGGGGTGTAGAATGATTTTGGCAGAGTTTTGGTAAGGTTTGGTTCAACTCTTCTATTTGGCCGAGAGGGTGGTGGGTTAAAATAGACATGGCTAGAGAGCTTCCCAGGGGGGTTTGAAGGTTGGGATTAGCTGCTCAAGGGAGGAGAAGAACATCCATGGTGTCCATTTGGGTTGGGACAGCTCAGCCAGGGAGAATTGGAAAAATTGGCTTACATGGAGCTCTCGGCCATGGTGTTTTCTGGCGACCCAGGCGGCCGGCCGGCCAGTCATTGGTCACCATCTTGACCAGTGAGGTCAGGGCTAGGGTTTGGTGCAAGAAATTGGCTATTCCCATGTGTAAGGAGGTTTGATTAAAATGGCATGGGGTAAGAGTCATTTTGGCTTAATTTGGTCCAATGCATGGATTAAGCTAGGTGCACCTCCCCAAGGATGGTTTGGGTTGAAGAGAAAGTCATTTGGATCAGCTTGATTAGTGGGGTCAAGTCACAATCCATGGTGAGGTGGCTAAGCATGGTTTAGAGTGTGACAGGAATATGGTTAAAAGGTCTTAATGAAGGATTAGGAAAGAATCCCCTCTTCTTGACATTAATGGCTTGCTGAGGTGGAAAGTGGCCTCCATGGCTTCCATGTGGCTTGTACATGGCTCAATGGCTCACATTTGGCTTGGAAAAAGTTTGGTCAATTTCATAAAAATGGATTTTAAGGATTTTGGATATTTTGGTGGAAACTTGGATGAAGCTTCATTTAGAATTATTTGATCATTGTTTTAGGACTTAGGGATGATTTTAATTGAATGCATGATGAAGAAGAGTGTCATATGGACTTTAGATGAATTTTTGGGCTTTTGGATTTGGTGGAAGTTGGCTCTTAGAATGGTTTAAGAAAGTGGGCCTTTAGGTTTGAAAATAAATTGGTGGATGGAAATTATATGAAGGATCATGCCAAATAAATGTTGCAATTGGTTTGGGCATGTGTCATGAATGGTTTGGAACAAGTTTAAAGTGATTTTGAATTGAATTAGGTTTAATGTGGGGTCTTTTGGTAAAGGGGCAAAGGTGGGCCAAATAGGACTAACTTGGGTTAAGGATGAGCTAAAGTTAGATTTGATGAAATCTTAATGTTTATAAATGTTCATGGGAGTGTCAAAAGGCGTTTCCAACTTTGGTTGGGCTCTAATTTTGGGATTTGGGCCCATTTGGGTTAGGTTTGGGCTTAGGTCAATTTAAGGGATTTTGGTTTTGGATTAGGTTTGGGTGGAGTTTAGGTTCAAATTTTGATCAAATCAAGTTAGTTTTTTTTTTATGGAGATGTTAGGAAGGCTTTATAAAAGATTTGGGGCCAATTGGAGTTGAATTGGATGGGTTTGAGCTAGGTTTAGGTCATGGGCCAAAATTGGGCCTTAGGCTTCAAATTGAAATTGGGCTCAAATATCAATCAAATTGGACTTGAATTTGGTCTAAATTGATATTGGGGATGTTGATTTGAAGTTTGGAATTGAATTGTACCAAAATTGAGATCAATTGGGGTGGTTTGGTTTGACATTTGGTTCACTTGGGTTTAAAATGGGTCAAATTGGGGGATTTGGTAAAATTGGCATAAATTGGCAAAATTAACCCAGGGTGTAGTTGAACAAAATGACATTGGGAATATTTGGGATTTTTTGGAATTTTTTGAGAATTTTCTGAATTTTTGGATTTTTGGGCTAAGAAGGGCATTTTGGGTATTTGAAGGGTATTGGGGGGGTACTTTTGGAATTTTTTGGTATTTTTGGCTATGGATGATCAATTTTAGTGGGGGGAAATGTTTAGGATTGACTTTAAGGAATTTTGGATAATTTAGGTGATTTTGTAAATTTGGGTAGTTTCAAGGGCTTTTGGTAGGTTTAGTAGGTGGAGGGCCCCGGGGTCAAAAATTGAAATTTTGGAAAAATGAAGATTGATCAAATTTGAGTAAAATGGAATCATTTTGGTTGAGCCATGAAGCCATATAAAGCCCATATAAGCCATGAGAGGACTCATTTGAGGCATTCACTATGTTGTTCCTAACCCTCTTAGCTAGGGGCTTAGGGGTTAAGGATCATCCATATGAATTACCTACATGAGTCAGGAAGTGAAGTTGGGTGAGAGTGTGGTTTTAGGACTTGGAATGTGTGTAAGAGTGTAGTGTATGTGCAAGTCAACCCTCACCGGACCGAGCCGCCTGGGGTATTCCTAAGGCCAAAAAGTCCTATAGGGAACTCATCCTTTAAACCTCCACATTTGATTTCAATCCTCTAGGTGATTAGGGGTCTACAATCAAGCTTGTGGGTTTTTCAGGGAGTTAAGAGGTGTTTGAAATTCTAAAGGGTGGGTTCCACTTCTAGTCCTCTAAGATTAGTCAAAGGAAAAGCCTAAGGCTAGATCCTAAGTACTAAAGAGAGAAGCAAAAGACCTCATAAAAATTGAGGTCAACAAATGGACTCCCAATAGGTGTGGTGTGCTAACCAAGCACACCGCGCGTATTGGTGTTGACCGAGGAGATAATTAAAACCAACATAGACGTCCAAGTAATGAATTGGTGAGGTGGAAAGTGGCCTCCATGGCTTGCATGTGGCTTGTGCATGGCTCAATGGCTCACATTTGGCTTGGAAAAAGTTTGGTCAATTTCATAAAATGGATTTTAAGAATATTGGATATTTTGGTGGAAATTTACGTGAAGCATCATTTAGAATTATTTGATCATTGGTTTAGGACTTAAGGATGATTTTAATTGAATGCATGATGAAGAAGAGTGTCATATGGACTTTGGATGAATTTTTTGGGCTTTTGGATTAATGTTGCAATTGTTTTAGACATGTGCATGAATGGTTTGGAACAAGTTTAAAGTGATTTTGAATTGAATTGGGTTTAATGTGGGGTCTTTTGGTAAAGGGGCCAAGGTGGGCCAAATTGGACTAACTTGGGTTAAGGTTGGGCTAAATTTAGATTTGATGTAAAATTAATGTTGAGAAATGTTCATGGTAGTGTCACAAAGAGTTTCCAACTTTGGTTGGGCTCTAATTTGGGGATTTGGGCCCATTTGGGTTAGGCTTGGGCTTAGGTTAATTTAAGCGATTTTGGTTTTGGGTTAGGTTTGGGTGGAGTTTAGGGTCAAATTTTGGGCAAATAAAGTTAGTTTTTTGTTTATGGGGATGTTAGGAAGACTTTAGAAAAGATTTGGGGGCAATTGGAGTTGAATTGGATGGGTTTGAGCTAGGTTTAGGTCATGGGCCAAAATTGGGCCTTAGGCTTCAAATTGAAATTGGGCTCAAATTTCAATCAAATTGGACTTTGCTTTGGTCTACATTGATATTGGGGATGTTTATTTGATGTTTAGAATTGAATTGGACCAAAATTGAGGTCAATTGGGGTGGTTTGGTTTGACATTGGGTTCACTTGGGTTTAAAATGGGTCAAATTGGGTGGTTTTGGTAAAAGAGGAATAAATTGGCAAAATTGGCCCATAGTGTAGTTGAACAAAATGACATTGGAAATATTTGGGATTTTTTGAAATTTTTTGGGAATTTTCTGAATTTTTGGATTTTTGGGCTAAGAAGGGCATTTTGGGTATTTGGAGGGTATTGGGGGGTACTTTTGGAATTTTTTGGTATTTTTGGCTATGGATGATCAATTTGAGTGGGGGGAAATGTTTAGGATTGACTTTGAGGAATTTTGGGTAATTTAGGTGATTTTGTAAATTTTGGGTAGTTTCAAGGGCTTTGGTAGGTTTAGTAGGTGTAGGGCCCCGGGTTCAAAAATTGAAATTTTGGAAAAATGAAGCTTGATCAAATTTGAGTAAAATGGAATCATTTTGGTTGAGCCATGAAGCCATATAAAGCCCATATAAGCCATGAGAGGACTCATTTGAGGCATTCACTATGTTGTTCCTAACCCTCTTAGCCAGGGTCTTAGGGGTTAAGGATCATCCATATGAATTACCTACATGAGTCAGGAAGTGAAGTTGGGTGAGAATGTGGTTTTAGGACTTGGAATGTGTGTAAGAGTGTAGTGTATGTGCAAGTCAACCCTCACCAGACCAGGCCACCTAGGGTATTCCTAAGGCCAAAAAGTCCTATAGGGAACTCATCCTTTAAACCTCCACATTTGATTTCAATCCTCTAGGTGATTAGGGGTCTACAATCAAGCTTGTGGGTTTTGTAGGGAGTTAAGAGGTGTTTTAACTTCTAAAGGGTGGGTTCCACTTCTAATGCTCTAAGATTATTCAAAGGAAAAGCCTAAGGCTAGATCCTAAGTTCTAAACAGAGAAGCAAAAGACCTCATCAAAATTGAGGTCAACAAATGGACTCCGAATAGGTGTGGTGTGCTAACCAAGCACACCGCGCGTATTGGCGTTGACCGAAGAGATAATTAAAACCAACATAGATGTCCATATAATGAGTTGGTGAGGTGGAAAGTGGCCTCCATGGCTTGCATGTAGCTTGTGCATGGCTCAATGGCTCACATTTGGCTTGGAAAAAGTTTGGTCAATTTCATAAAATGGATTTTAAGGATATTGGATATTTTGGTGGAAATTTACATGAAGCATCATTTAGAATTATTTGATCATTGGTTTAGGACTTAAGGATGATTTTAATTGAATGCATGATGAAGAAGAGTGTCATATGGACTTTGGATGAATTTTTTGGGCTTTTGGATTTGGTGGAAGTGGGCTCTTATAATATTTTAAGAAAGTGGGCCTTTAGGTTTGAAAATAAATTGGTGGATGGAAATTTTGTGAAGGATCATGCCAAATAAATGTTGCAATTGGTTTAGACATGTGCATGAATGGTTTGGAACAAGTTTAAAGTGATTTTGAATTGAATTAGGTTTAATGTGGGGTCTTTTGGTAAAGGGGCCAAGGTGGGCCAAATTGGACTAACGTGGGTTAAGGTTGGGCTAAAGTTAGATTTGATGTAAAATTAATGTTGAGAAATGTTCATGGTAGTGTCACAAAGAGTTTCCAACTTTGGTTGGGCTCTAATTTTGGGATTTGGGCCCATTTGGGTTAGGTTTGGGCTTAGGTTAATTTAAGCGATTTTGGTTTTGGGTTAGGTTTGGGTGGAGTTTAGGGTCAAATTTTGGGCAAATCAAGTTAGTTTTTTGTTTATGGGGATGTTAGGAAGGCTTTAGAAAAGATTTGGGGGCAATTGGAGTTGAATTGGATGGGTTTGAGCTAGGTTTAGGTCATGGGCCAAAATTGGGCCTTAGGCTTCAAATTGAAATTGGGCTCAAATTTCAATCAAATTGGACTTTGATTTGGTCTACATTGATATTGGGGATGTTTATTTGAAGTTTAGAATTGAATTGGACCAAAATTGAGGTCAATTGGGGTGGTTTGGTATGACATTTGGTTCACTTGGGTTTAAAATGGGTCAAATTGGGGGGTTTTGGTAAAAGTGGCGTAAATTGGAAAACTTGGCCCATGGTGTAGTTGAACAAAATGAAATTGGGAATATTTTGGATTTTTTAGAATTTTTTGGGAATTTTCTGAATTTTTGTATTTTTGGGCTAAGAAGGGCATTTTGGGTATTTGGAGGGTATGAGGGGTACTTTTGGAATTTTTTAGTATTTTTGGCTATGGAGGATCAATTTGAGTGGGGGGAAATGTTTAGGATTGATTTTGAGGAATTTTGGGTAATTTAGGTGATTTTGTAAATTTTGGGTAGTTTCAAGGGCTTTTGGTAGGTTTAGTAGGTGTAGGGCATCGGGGGTCAAAAATTGAAATTTTGGAAAAATGAAGATTGATCAAATTTGAGTAAAATGGAATCATTTTGGTTGAGCCATGAAGCCATATTAAGCCCATATAAGCCATGAGAGGACTCATTTGAGGCATTCACTATGTTGTTCCTAACCCTCTTTGCCAGGGGCTTAGGGGTTAAGGACCATCCATATGAATTACCTACATGAGTCAGGAAGTGAAGTTGGGTGAGAGTGTGGTTTTAGGACTCGGAATGTGTGTGAGAGTGTAGTGTATATGCAAGTCAACCCTCACCAGACCAGGCCACCCAGGGTATTCCTAAGGCCAAAAAGTCCTATAGGGAACTCATCCTTTAAACCTCCACATTTGATTTCAACCCTCTAGGTGATTAGGGGTCTACAATCAAGCTTGTGGGGTTTGCAGGGAGTTAAGAGGAGTTTGAATTTCTAAAGGGTGGGTTCCACTTCTAGTCGTTTAATATTAGTCAAAGGAAAAGCCTAAGGTTAGATCTTAAGTACTAAAGAGAGAAGCAAAAGACCTCATCAAAATTGTGGTCAACACATGTCCAAAGGACGAATTCCCTTTACCAATTCCAGAATTGATGATCGACATTGCTTCAACACATGAAGTCTTTTCTCTCATGGATGGATCTTCGGGATACAATCAGATAAAGATGGCCCCTGAAGATGAAAATCTTACAGTCTTTAGAACGTCAATCGGGGTATACTGCTACACAATGATGTCGTTTGGATTGAAGAACGCATGAGCAACCTATCATAGAGCAATGATGAGGATTTTAGATGATCTCATTCACAACCAAGTCGAGTGCTATGTAGATGATGTGGTCATCAAAAGCAAACTAAAAGAAGATCACTTGTATGATTTGAGAATTGTTTTCGAGCGATTAAGACAATATAACCTTTAGATGAATCCCTTGAAATGCGCCTTCGGCGTCACCTCTGGTAAATTCTTGGGATTTGTTGTTCGACATCATGGAATTGAAATCGATCTGGAAAAGATTAAAGCTATCTTAGAAATGCCACCTCCCAAAACCTTGAAACAACTACGATCCTTTCAAGGAAAATTTGCATATCTTAGACGCTTTATCTCGAATTTGTCAGGAAGGTGTCAGTCTTTTCTGCTTTGATCAAGAAGGATGCCAAGTTTACTTGGGACTCCAAATGTCAACATGCCTTCGATGACATCAAACAATATTTAATGACACCTCCTGTCTTAGCAGCTCCAGTCTCGGGTAGACCGTTGATACTTTACACTGCGGCTTTAGACGACTCTCTCGGAGCCCTGCTAGCCCAAGTTAATGATGAGGGAAAAGAAAATGCTCTCTACTACTTAAGTCGTCGTCCAATTCTGTCGGAGGTAAAGTATCCTCCTATTGAGAAGCATTGTTTGGCCCTGATCTTCACCGCTCAAAAGCTCAGGCATTACATGCTTTCTCATAAGGTCAACCTTATTTCGAAGTTCAATCCATTGCAATATTTGATGACCAGACTGACACTTTTTGGCAAACTTGCTAGGTGGTCAATGATACTATTGTAATTCGATATAACTTTCGTTCCTCTTCGTGCCGTAAAGGGACAAGTCCTAACAGACTTCCTCGCAACACACCCTTTACCGGCAAAATCGCCTCTTAATGACGACTTGCCAGAAGAGCAGATAATGAGCCTAGAAGACCCCGATGATCAGCGTTGGAAGCTGTACTTCGATGGAGCATCCTCAGCACAAAAAGATAAAGAATCAAAAATGTAGTGCCTGGTAAGGCAGGAATCAGACAAATCTTTATAACACCGAAGCGGGGGATGTTAAGGTATTCCTACCACTTAATAGAACTGTTTACAAACAACGAGGCAGAATACGAAGCCCTCATAACCGGATTGGAATTAACCATTCAGATGGGGATAACGGATATCAACATCTATGGGGATTCTCAGTTGATCATTCAACATGTTGCCGGACAATACAGAATTCTAAAGCTATGACTCGAACAGTACTTCCAGTATGTCATGAAACTGTTGGAACAAATTCCAAATGTAACGATCTACAAGATTCCCAGGAGAGAAAACGCTCTCGTAGATGTGTTAGCACGCCTTGCAAAAGAATTTTCCTACTTACAGGATGAGTCAGTTGAAGTGTCAGTTCGAGGATGACAGGTTCTATCATAGCTCGACATAGATACAATACACAAATCAGCAGAAAAAGCAGAAGAAACAATTGCTACAGTGACAGAAAATACAGAAGACTGGCGGCAGCCATTGATAGACTACTTGCAAACAGGAAACTTACTGTACGATAAGTCATTAGCCCATCAAATCAAGAAAAGAACTTTGTCTGACGCATTAATGAACAACACGTTATACAGAAGGTCTTTTGATCAGATGTGGCTAAGATGCCTGAGCGAGCCCGAGGCTCGTGAAATTGTCAAAGAAGTACACTCAGGACTTTGCGGCGCTCATCAGTCGGGTTTGAAAATGAAAATGAAGATTAAAAGACTAGGGTACTACTTGCCCTCAATGATGACCGACTGCATGAAGATTGTCAAAAGTTGTCACCAGTGCCAAGTGCATGGAGTGGTTCTACATCAACCTCCAAATATGCTACATCCGACAATCGCGTCATGGCCATTTGAGTGTTGGAGCACAGATATCTTGGGTCTGATAGAGCCGCCTTCTTAAAGAGGACATCGTTTCATTCTTGCAGCTACAAATTTGTCAGAAGACATGGATCGACTGGCGTTATTTGACAAACTACTACCCAAGAGCGAACGGCCTGGCCGAGGCTTTTAATAAAACTCTCATCCAAATCCTAAAGAAAACTTTGGACGATAACAAGAGAAATTGGAGCGAGAAGTTGTTAGAAGCCTTATGGGCCTACAGGACGACTTTCAGAACTCCCACCCAGTCTACGGCTTACACCTTAATGTTCGGGTCTGAGGCTGTTTTACCCATAGAGGTTCAGCTTCCATCACTCAGAATTGCAGTTGCGAACAAATCACTACGGAAGAAAATGCCAAACTACGACTAGAAGAATTGGAAAGCCTGGAAGGGAAAAGGCTTTCAGCACAGCAGAATTTGGAACTGTATCAAGCCAAGATGATCCAGGCCCATGATAAATTAGTTTATCCCAGGACATTCAAAGTCAGTGACTTGGTTCTAGTTCTCAGAAAACATATTCTTGCACACCACAAGATAGGTGGTAAATTTGAACCGACTTGGGAAGGGCCATTTGTGGTCGAAACAGTCTACTCAGGAGGTTCCTACCAGCTTGTAAATTGCCGTGGAGAGCGACCTAGGCTTCTAATTAATGGACGATATCTTAAGAAGTATTACGTAACCTGATGTTTCGAAGTATGAATCCTCATCCCTAGAAGCATGGGCACAGTAATTACTTATGACTGGGTCAGAACCAAAAAATATAAAAAAGGGATGAGAAAGAAAATCGTTAAAAAAAATGTGTTAAAAGAAAACATGTGAAATCATGATAATAATATTTTTATCCTTCCTTTTAAATCGAGTCTCACTCTTGATCTTTTTCCTACTCCTATTTAAATTTAAAATAAACAAATAAAAAGCTCTTCATTAATAAACATATCATTTTCTACTTTTCTTGTTCTTAGTACAGCCCCTAATCCTTTCCTTATTTTTCGCAGTGAAATGTCGAACGAGCAGTTGGTTCTAAATTTTAAGAATGGCATGAGTCTAGCACTTGATGAAAAGAGGGTGAGGGATGGAGCCGTGATCGAGATTGACTATGACTTCACACCAGCTGGGATACAATATGAAGAGAATGATTGCCGATCGATTGGGAAGAACTTTGCAGCCATACAGTGATGAAATTGGGTGGCTCAAATCAACCATCTACCAGCAAAAAGAGAAAAGCAAACGCCGCTCATGCAACAGGAGAAGATAAGAAAGTTAAGTCTGTTGTTTCTACAGCAGATGGCAGGCTTGCCAGTGCCTCACCTATAGAAATCCAAGGGGTAAGGAGAGCTACTCTAAAAGCTACTCAACGAAGAAACAAGAACAGTCGCATTCGCAAGAAGCTGACTAAGCTGGTAGCAGATGAGCGTGAAGATACAGTCGCTACTGTCAATACAAATACTCCGAAGAAATTGGTTCATCAGGAACCGGAGAGGAGGAGATCAATTCCAAGGAAATCAGAATAGATAAAAGCAATTCTGAGAAGAGCAGAGATAGAATTAGTGCCTCGACGCCAAGCAGATGCACCAGTTCTGAAGAGACTTGTTGCGAAAGCAACCCCGGAGGATGTCCCGAAAAAGACTATCCCCACGGAGCCAAGACATGCAGGAGAGCATGCTAGGGTGGAACCATAGATTCCCCAGTACGTTACTAGACCTCGCCAGTTGCAGATAATTCCAAAGTATGAGTTGGAAAGAATGCAGAATGTAGAAAAGAAGACTTTCAAATATTTCGAGAAAATTAGAGGCAAGAGGATCAATATCTTAGAAGGCCTCGAACTGCATACATATGTGTTCTCAGATTACGAACAACAACAAATTGTAGACTGCATACTTGAACTCCAGAAAATGGGCCGAGCTGGTCATCTGAGTAAAAAGACTTATTCAGAACCCCGAAGACGGATGTCAGTGAAAGGAAGAGTTACAATCCAGTGCGGATGTTGCTACAACTTCGCGGTAGATAGAAAAATAAATCCACCAGCAATACTCCATCGCAGTGAGGTGGATCTGATGCCAAATGTTATTAAAGGAATGGTAAAAAGGATGATAACATGGAGGATATTGCCTGCAGATTGCATACCCAACAGCTGCATCATTAACATCTACAAGGAGGACGACTGAATACCTCCACATATAAACCATCATTATTTTGTTAGACCTTTCTGCACAACATATTTTGTCAACCAGTGCAATATCATGTTTGGATCTGTCCTCCGGATAGCAGGCCCCAGTGAGTTCCGAGGGCCAGTAGAGATACCACTACAGGTAAGTTCCGTCATGGTGTTAAAGGGGAATGGAGCAGACATCGTAAAGCATTGCATTCCAGGAGTGCCTGTTGAGAGGATCTCTGTTTCTTTCAGAAGGATGGATGACAGAAAAATGTCTTTCCACTTCCAGCCGGATCTAGAGTTAGAGAGTCTCCGACCTTACGAGCTGTGAGTTACATGGGAGATAGCACACCTCTAATGCACATCCATACGGCATTTCGGCCAAGGATGACTTGGAAGGTGATGTTATTGTCCATGTATCTCACTATTCAGACATGGATTTTGACAGCTGTTTTTAGAAGAAACTTGAAGAATCTTACACAATCCGTTTTGGTTTTATATGGATTGTATGAGATATTAAATTCTCAGAGAAAATATCATCATGTTTTGGATCAAGATGTATGATGTATTTTCAACAAGATTGGAATGAAAGTGACCATGTCATGTTTTGCCTTCACCTATTTTTGTGCAAATTGACTAGGAAACGCCAATAAATTAAAAGAACTTCGAGCAAAGAACAAAGGAAAATGAAAATAAACTAGAATGCTTTTAAGAATCTAAATGTCAAATGAACTCCAAACTGACATGAACTCCAAATATTTTTGAAATTGAATCACCAAAACGAACAAAATCAATTTAAATCTCAATCTGAATCCCTCGATCTGAATCCTTTGATATGAATCCTTAAATTATTCTTCAAAACAAAATCTGTTTGAAACCCTTCTGAAATTTAAATCTTTTCCTCGAATTGTCACCAGGTCGAATCTTTTCAACTTGGTAAACTTATCAGTTCTTTTTTTTAAATCTTTTCTCTGCGTGTTAGAGGATCGACTAGTTTTATTGACACGGAGCCACGAACTTTGTTTGATTTGGTTCTGATGGCATGGGACTGGGTCCCTCTTCATACAGATAAACCTTTGAGATTGGAACCAGTTTCCATTTCTCATTAAACCTTCGAGACTTGTACCAAGTTCCAGTTCTCTCCTTTCGAGGTCGGTACCAAATTCCGACTCTCTTTCAAGGTTGATACCAAATTTCACGCTTTTAAACCTTCGAGACTGGTACCAAATTCTAGTTCTCTCATTTCGAGGTCGGTACCAAATTGCAGCTCTCTTTCGAGTTGATACCAAATTTTAACCTTTTAAACCTTCGAGACTGGTACCAAATTCCAGTTCTCTCCTTTCGAGGTCGGTACCAAATTTTGACTCTCTTTCGAGGTTGAAACCAAATTTCAACCATTTAAACCTTCAAGACTGGTACCAAATTCCAGTTCTTTCCTTTCGAGATCGGTACCAAATTTCGACTCTCTTTCGAGGTTGATACCAAATTTCAACCTTTTAAAACTTTGAGACTGGTACCAAATTCCAGTTCTCTCCTTTCGAGCTCGTTACTAAATTCTGACTCTTTTTCGAGGTTGATACCAAATTTCAACCTTTTAAACCTTCGAGACTGGTACCAAATTCCAGTTCTCTCCTTTCGAGGTCGGTACCAAATTCTGACTCTCTTTCGAGGTTGACACCAAATTTCAACCTTTTAAACCTTCGAGACTGGTACCAAATTCCAGTTCTCTCTTTTCGCGGTCGGTACCAAATTTTGACTCTCTTTCGAGGTTGATACCAAATTTCAACCTTTTAAACCTTCGAGACTGGTACCGAATTCCAGTTCTCTCCTTTCGAGATCGGTGCCAAATTCAAACTCTCTTTCGAGGTTGATACCACATTTTAACCTTTTAAACCTTCGAGACTGGTACCAAATTTCAGTTCTCCCCTTTCGAGGTCGGTACCAAATTCCGACTCTCTTTCGAGATTGATACCAAATTTCAATTCTCTCTTTTGAGACTGGTACCAAATTCTAGTTCTCTCCATTCGAGGTTGGTACCAAATTCCGACTCTCTTTCCTAGATTGATACTAAATTTCAATTCTCTCCTCCGAGGCTGGTACCTAAATTCCAGTTCTCTTTGTAAATCTCGAGGTTGGAACCTAGGTTCCAATTCTCATTTCAAATTCAGAATTTTCTCGAATCAATTTTAAATTAAACTTCAATCTTAATTGAAGCTCAAAATAAATCGAATTCCAAACTTGACATTAAAACTTGAAATAGAAAATGAAATGAAATCTAAATCAAATTTCCCTAGATCTTGTGATCTGAAATTCACCTCTTTTTCTTTTCCCCAACGAGAGTTCAGGGATCTCCAGTCTTGGAGATATACTCGACACTCCCCAGCGGAATTTTTTCTCTACTATATTCTAAGTGTGTAACTTAGACGTCTGTCTTGGTTTTGTTGATCTCTTGGGTCAACGCCAATACGCGCGGTGTGCTGGGTTAGCACACCACACCTATTGGGGGTCCATTTGTTGACCTCATTTTTTATGAGGACTTTTCTCTTCTCTCTCCTTAGTACTTAGGATCTAGCCTTAGGCTTCTCCTTGAATATCTTAGAGGACTAGAAATGGAACCCACCACTTAGAAATTTAAACACCTCTTAACTCCCTTCAAACCCTACAAGTTTGATTGTAAACCCCCAAGTCACTTGGAGGGTTAAAATCAAACGTGGAGGTTTAAAAGATGAGTTCCTTATAGGACTCTTTGGCCTTAGGACTACCCTGGGTGGCCTGGTCTGGTGAGGGTTGACCTGCACACATTATACTTTCACGCACATTCCAATCTTAAAATCATTCATGCCGAGCTTGACTTCCTGACTCATGTAGGTAATTCATATGGATGGACCTTAACCCCTAGGCCCTTGGCTAAGAGGGTTAGGAACTACAGGGTGAATGCCTCAAATGAGTCCTATCATGGATCTTGTGAGCTTAATATGGCTTCATGGCTCAACCAAAATGATCTCATTTCACTCACACTTGATCAACCTTCATTTTTCCAAAATTTCAATTTTTGACCCCCGGGGCCCTAAACCCACCAAGCCTACCAAATGCCCTTGAAATTGCCCAAAATTTACAAAATTGCCTAAATTATCCAAAATTCCTCAAAACCAATCCTAAACATTTCCCCCACTCAAATTGATCATCCTTAGCCAAATATACCAAAAATTCCAAAAATACCCCCCAATACCCTCCAAATACCCAAAATGCCCTTCTTAACCAAAAATTCCATAAATTACAAAAATTCCCAAAAAATTCCAAAATATCCAAAATATTCCTAATTTTATTTTGTTGAACTACACAATAAGCTAATTTTGTCAATTTAACCCACTTTTACCAAAACCCCCAATTTGACCCATTCTTAACCCAAGTGGACCCAATGTCCCACTAAACCAACCCAATTGAGCTCAATTTTGGTCCAATTCGATTCTAAACTTCAAATAAATATCCCTAATGTCAATTTAGACCAAATACGAGCCCAATTTTATTGAAATTTGGATCCAATTTCAATTTGAAGCCTAAAGCCCAATTTTGGCCCATGACCTAAACCTAGCCCAAACCAACCCAATTCAACTCCAATTAACCCCAAATCTTTTCCTAAACCTTCCTAATATCCCCACAAACAAAACACTAACAAGAATTACCCCAAAGTTGAACCTAAACTCCACCCAAGAGTAACCCAAAGTCAAAATCCCCATTTTTGGCCTAAACACAAACCTAACCCAAATGGGCCCAAATCCCAAATTCAAAGCCCAACCAAAGTTGAAAACTCTTTTTAACACACCCATAAATATTCTTAACATTAATTTTACATCAAATCTAACCTTAGCCCAACCTTAAACCAAGTTAGCCCAATTTGACCCACTTTGGCCCCTTTACAAAAAAGATCCAAATTAAACCCAATTCAATTCGAAATCACTTCAAATTTTTTCCAAATCACTCATGACACATCCCTAAACTAAACCCAGCATTTGTTTGATCAAATCCTTTACAAAATTTTCATCCACCAATTTGTTTTCAAACCTAAAGGCCCAATTTCTTAAACCATCCTAAAACCCCATCTTCACCAAATCCAAAAGCCCAAAATTAGCTCCAAAGCCCACATGCCAATTTCTTCTCATCATACCTTTAATTGATATCATCCCTAAGTTCTAAATCAGTAACCCAATAATTCCAAATCAAGCTTCATGAGAATTTCCCACAAAAATGCCAAAGTTACAAAAATCCATTTTCATGAAATTGAGTCAAGCCTTGCCCCAAGCCCAAATGAAGCCATGAAGCCATCCTTAAGCCCCATGCAAGCCATGTGAGTGATGTTCATGTGACCATGCCATATTGGGCAAAAGGAGGAGCCTCTTTATTGATTCCCTTAAAGTGATTAAGCAATCCCATGTTTCCCCTAAACCATGCTTAAACTTAAATATGCTTAGATGGTGACTTTTCCCCACTAAGCTTGTTGTCCCACCTGATCTCCCTCAGCCCAAACCAAAGCTTGGAGTTGTGAACCCAACCCATTTGCATGACTTGACCCATTTGGATCCAAAATCTCCCCTCTCCCCATACCACAAAAAGCTAAACTCTTTACACATGTCCATGTCTAATTGACTGCACCATTGCCAACCCCTGACTCTTCTGATCAAGATGGTGACTAACCCTGCCGGCCAGCCACCTGGGTCGCCGGAAAATGCCATGGCTGAGAGCTCCATGTGAGCCAAAATTTTCAATTCTTCCTTGCTGAGTTGTCCCAGTCCAATTGAACACCATGGCTGTTCTTCTCTTGCATAGTGCAGCTGATACCAAGCATAAAACCCCCCTGGGAAGCCCTCTAGCCATGTCTATTTAAACCCACCACCCTCTCGGCCAAACAAGGGTGATGAACTAGAACTAAACAAAACTCTGCCAAAATTGCTCGAGGACCTTCTCCTCACCTATAGCACTTGATCCCCATTAGATTCCAGTCCCAATTTCCCCCAGCTGAGCTCAATTTCTGAACTGAAATTCGAGCCCAGAAATAGGACATCTCCCAAACCTCCACCAATTCCAAATTAAACTCACCCACACCTGCACAGGACCAAGAGAAGGAGTTCCCTAGTGAAAGCCCCCTCTCCAAGCCACCTATTTGCTCTAGCCTCCAAGATTTGAAATCGGCTATGGACACTTTCATACCTAGACAATTCCTCAGAGACAGAGACTTCATCTGGAGCTTCCTTGGGTGCAATCGAAGGTGACACAACTCTCTGATTGAAGCTACACTTCTCAGAGCAAAGGTATGGATCATTCCTTCCTCCCGAGCTTCCAGTGATTATCCATTTTTGTTTTACTTAATTTCATAGCTTGTAAATTGTATGGATGTGTTCGTCTCTTCAAGACAAATCCATAGAGCATAAGAACATGAAAATCTATTGAGAAATGAGAGAGTTCATAGGGTTTTAGTGTGGACGGTCACGGGTGCACACCAGTCATAGACGATGACCAGGCGCCGTCCGATCGAGCGTGTATCGAGTGGACGATCCAGATTGTGCTGGACCAGAGAACGATACATGAACCGCGGGCCCCTGAAGTGCTGAGTCAGATGGCGGCGTCGATTGGGAGCGAGACGTGTGGGCCTTCAGAGCTGCCAAGGACGAGTCAGCCCCGCGTGGATAAGTAGAAAAATATGGAATTTTTCATTTATTTAAATACCCAGAACTTAGAAAATCCATATCTTTGTGTAGCAAAATCATAAAAATAAACTAAAAATACCCTCTTGCTCAGTGAACAGAGGAGAATAATGAGGAAAAGAAATTAAGTTTTTTTGATGAGTATTTTATTTTTAATTAATTATTTACTCATTTCAGTATTTTGATTCTCCATTTGCATAGATAATTCACCATGGCATGAGACCATAGGGCTTTTGATGCCTCTAATCTTGGGAACATTCCCTGAATTTTTCAAGGTCAGAGGCCATCTCTATGGAAAATTATGTATTTTTCAAGTTTATGTCACTATTTTTGGTATTTTAATTCCATTAATTACCTTTTTGCTTAGAAATTTCTAGAAAATTTTGGGAAAGTTTCTTAGTACTAGAGGACCCTAGGATAGGTATATCTTGAGTTAATTCATTAAGAATAACCCTAATTTGCCTAATTGCTCAAAACTGAACTTTAATTAATTAAGTTTAACCACACATTAAAATAACTTGAAATCAATTCTCCATTGATCTTTAGGATACAAAGAACCTTGCATAAAAATTTGAGGTCAATTGTAAATGATTAGCCCCACTAATTGAATTAATTAAGCCTCATGATCAAAATTAAACTTTAAAAATTCATAACTTCAAAAATACATTTCACAAATTCACCAAAATTAGTTTTGTTGGCTCTCTGATATCAGAGGAGTCTATAAAAATTAAAATTGAAATTTTCTAAAATTTTTCATTTTTAATGATATTTTTAATATGTTAAAAATTAAAAAATAATAAAAATCACAAAAATATTGAAAATCATAAAAATTACACATTTTGACTCCTAATCACTTAGGAACAAACCAAAAATTTATCCCAAGTCTCTAAGTTAAGATATTGAATTTTAAATGCTTAAAACAATTTTTAATATTAAAAAATGTATTTTCCAACCTTTTTACTAAATTAATTCCAATAAATCAAAGAAAAATAAAAAAATTATAGAATTTGTTTCTCTAAACTCCTTGAGGTTAGAGAGATTTAAGAAAACACCTTTAATTTTATTTTATAATTAATTAACACTCCAAAATTTTAAATAATTATAGTAAATAAAATATAATTTGAAAAATCACCAAAATGGGTCCAAGTGGTCCTCTGGTCATTAGGAACATCTCAAAATTTGCTTAAGGACAGAAACCTTGCCTTGATCATGTTGTTGAATTTCCATTGAAAACCCTTACTGGTCACTAAAAATAATTATATAAATAAATTAAATTCAGAAAAATCACATTTTCTCCACTAATGTCTTAATTGACATATGAGTAAAGTGACATAAAAAAATTCAAGTTCATTTGAACTCAATTTAGTGAGTTATGAAATAAATTTGCCTAAAAGGGCATTAAGGTAATTAAAGAATTTAAAACCCTTTATTAAAATTTTAGGTTTAATTAAAGTGGGGGGTAAAATATTTGATTTTATTATTCTTGGATGATTGAAACTTTGTGAAATTAAAAGGGTAGGAACCCATTAATCACTTTTTATAAACCAAAATGAAACTTTAATTATTTAAACAAATTTAAATTTTGGAAGATTAATGAAAATTTGAATTATTAAAAATAAGGATATAACTTGAGAGGATATTAATTCTTTAATAAAAAAAATCCCTAAATAAATCATTTCAATAATATTTAACTCTTAATTAAGATTAAAATGATAATCCAAACTAAGTAAATTAAAATTAAAAAAAATAATAACCCTTAAATTAAAGAAAACTTCAAAATATTAAATAATTTAACAATTAAATTAAATTAAATTAAATTAAATTAAATAAAGATTAAATTAAATTAAAATTAAAATTAAATTAAATTAACATTTTAACAATTAAGTTAAGACAAATTAAAAAATATTAAATTAAATTAAATTTAATTCAATTAAATAAAATTTAAATTAAATTAAAGTTAACATCATTCAATAATAAAAGTAAAACAAATTTAAAATATTAAGATCATTCAAAGTATAAAGATTTAAACCAAAAATAATTTGAACACTATTCCAAACTTCAAATTATTAATTAAAACCTCATAATTGAACTAAATCACTTTAAACCATTAACTCAAACTTAGAATTAAGAATGATTAAAATTCTCAACAAATCGATTTGCCTCTAAAGGGTTTAATAACTCTTAAATGGAGTATTAAGTGAGATGACACTTCATTAATCGGGTAATCAAATGCCCAAGTTCACTGAGCAAGTGACAAAGCTTAACTAAACTCTTTGATGTCTAATTCACCTGTGCAACTAAATTTACTTGGACTCAAAATAATCTCAAAAATATTGAAAAGATATTTAGGACTTGTCCTAAGCACTTTCTAAATATGATGAGCTGTTTTAGAAGAACAATTGAATTTAATTGTTCTTAGATGAAGAAAATCATCCTTAAAAAAAATACAAGAACCTAGACGTCATAGGAAATGACTAGTTATAGGATTAAAATCTTGGTAGACAACCAAAACCTTCCCTTAGCTTTACCTAGGTACTTATTGAAATATTTAAATTCCTTAACATGTGTTGTAAGTGCAGCTTGGGATGACGGGAAGACCCTCCAGGTACGCTTTTATTTTATTGCAATTCACTTTATTGCAATTTACTTACATGCACTACAATTTACTTTTTCTTGCATGTTAAACAAAACTGTTGCATGAAAACCAAAACCTTTAGGATAGTCCCTGAACTGAAACCAAAACTAAATTAAAGTCACAACAAGATAAAATTCACCGCGACAACATTCCAAAATATAAAACAACTCAAAATTTAATCATAAACAGAACAACAAAACTACAATTGCAACAAAATTAAAAGGTGTCGTTGAATGATCGGGAATACCTCAGATGATGTAACCCACGTGTTGCTAACGAGATTTCCTACGGTGTAGATGAAAGTGTGGAACTCATTCAACTGAGTTTAGCAAATTAATCTAGACTAAGTGAATTCGATGAAAATAACTGTGTCAGGATGATGGAACTGTGGGATCTTAATCGGTTCTATTTAAACAACTTTAAGATTTGTTTTAATTAAAATATTAAAAATATTTGGAATTTAATTTTTCTAAACCAAAACACTTCTCTCATCTCTTGATTTTCACCTACTAAAACTAAACCTCTACGATAAGGAGCTTGGAGCATAGTGAGCACTAGGACCATCGTCGTCAGCAAAACTTGAATCTACTTCAGCAAAACCTTTCTTAGCATTAAATAACAAAAACCATAGGATTTCGAGGTATTTTTCCTAGTGCATCATAAATCCTCAACTTTTCGTTGGGCATTTTCATAATCATGTTATGCAAATTAAGCCCTAACTAGTCTTAGGATTCCGAGGTAGTTGTTTGGTATGACATAAACCCTCATATCTTCGAGGCTATTTGTGTGATTATGTCATACAAATAGAAGATCTAAATAAATAAAATTGGCAGGATTGTAATATTAAATAATTTTTCTAAATTTAAACCAAACCATAGGATAGTTTGGGAAGTTGCCAAGATTCTACTTAGATCCTCAGCTTCTCCTACTTCTCTTTCTTTGGATTCTTAAAATAAACTGTTCCGAACTCGTGCAAATCCCTTTTGAAATTTCCAAAATCCAATCCTTTGAAAACCTTAAACTTTAAAATTCTTGAGAGCAAAATCACTGATAATTATCTA
The DNA here is from genome assembly GCA_022702705.1 of Papilionanthe hookeriana x Papilionanthe teres. Lineage (NCBI taxonomy): Eukaryota > Viridiplantae > Streptophyta > Magnoliopsida > Asparagales > Orchidaceae > Papilionanthe > Papilionanthe hookeriana x Papilionanthe teres. The sequence continues at coordinate 155,910,097 of CM040424.1, forward strand.
GAGTTTTCTTAAATGATTCCCGTCATTTAAGATGTAATTAACTATAGGGGCTTGCCCTTATAGGGAACTTTAAGAACCCAGGTAATATAAACCCTGCTTAATTTCTCTATATTAAGCAGGGGAAGTTGTCGGCTTATAAAATTGGTTCGCAGACCAAACAGATGTCACAAATCTTCTAGTTTATTTAATCGAGCCCCATCATCAAGCAGTGTGTCTATTCTTCCGGATAGATACACGGTTTGTGATGCGGTGCTTATTTATATAAAATATTTGGTATGTGAGATCGGTTTGATTTCATATCTTAAAATTTTCAAACTTAAAGTTATTTTCAAAATTAAATGTTTCTTTCTAAAACTATATATATATATATATATATATATATATATATATATATATATATATATATATATATATATATTTAAATTAAATTTAAAATTTAAAATTCGCCGACAACTTTTGTAAGCGACCCCATTTAAAAACACTTAACCTAAAAATACGCCGACATCATGAGGCTTACTTTTTAATGCCTTTAATTGGTTTTTTTTAGTCTTAAAAGCATGAATGTCACTTTCTATGGCTTGGCTTTATGCAACTTTTGGCTAAACTTTTACATGCCAAAATTTAAGATATATGCTTGGTTTAGAGATTATTCTCACATGTAATAATTTTTAAATTCATGTTTGAATTTAGAGCCATGCTACATGGCAAATGTTATTGTTGTTTTTTAGGCTTTCAAGCTACTTTACATGTCAACAAATTTTGGATTTTGAGCCTATGTTAAGGTCACCACTTTCACATGCAAAAGTTTAGGATCTTTATCTATGTTTGATAGTTCCTTTATGTGTTAAAAATTTGGATTCATGCTTAGCCTTAAGGCTACTTCTTTCCCGTCAAAATGTTTAGGATTTTTGAGCCTATGTACAAGGTTACTTCTACATGCAAAAGTTTAAGTTTGAGCTTACGTTCAAGGCTACTTCTCCATGCTAAATACTTAAGTTTGTGCCTATGTTTTGAGCTACTCTCACATGGTTAAAATTTGGAGCTTATGTTTAGGTCTTAATGCCATTTTTACATAGCAAAGTTTTAAACTTATGCTTAAGTTTTCAAAGTGCTTTACATGGCAAAATGCTTGTGATTTCTTAAGTATGGTACCTTTTTACTTGAAAGCTTTACTATGCCTTATCACATGATGTGAAAGGCTTAAGGCTTGATATATGATTTTTGAGTGAAATCACAGGTTTCTCTTTTGTTATTTGATAGAGTTTTGCTTTAGGGTTATGTATTTTTTAAGCATGAAAGGGCTAGTTCATTTTATGCAATTTTCGGATTCCAAATGACACCACATGTGGCACCCAAAAAATGAAGATATGTGTGCCTCTTTTTACTTATTTCATAAGTCCTTTGCATATACAACATCTAAACTTTATTTTCTTGCACATATTCCATCTTTTATCAAACACAAAATGATATTTTTTTGGCACGAGTTTGAAAGTTTCATACACTTGGCACTTTTTCCTATTATGCCCTTATGTTGCAAGTTCACATTTGGAAGGATATAAATGGTTTGAAAGTCACTTTCTCTATCGTGCCTTATGTTGGAGCATGTCATTTGGAAAGTAATTCTCAAGGTATTGGGCCCATTTTCTTTCAAAAGAGAAAAGAGAAAAGAAAAAAAAAAGAGAAGAGGAGGGGAAGGTTTAGCCTAGGCTTTATGTTCTAGTTGCTTTGTCATTCATTGTTCTACTTTAGAACTTGTTACTTCACTACTATATTCATTACATGGAATTGTAGTTATTTGATGTTGCCTTGCATACATTTGCTCACATGTGAAACAATTTGATGAAGTATATGCAATTTTTGGATTTAGATATGTTCACACAAGAAGATTCCAAAATTTGAATACATGTGGCTTGTTTTCCATCTATTTCATTAAGTATTTATGTAAATGACACCCAAAGTTGGATTTCACACTTGTTTCATTTTATTCCATGCACTAATAATTCTTTGCATTAGTTGGTTTACATATGAAACAATTTGGTAAATTATTTGCAATTTTTGGATTCAAATTTGGTCACTCATGTAACATCAAAATTTGAAGTCATCTGTGCTTATTCTTCACTCATTTCAACATGTATTCACATGTACAACATCAAGGGTATGATTCCTTACAAGTTTTATCTCATTCCATGCATAGAAGTGGTACTTTACTTGTAGGAATTTGGAATTCTCTTTTGCATACAAGACATCCCATGGTTTTGAGATTTCTACATGCTACATACATGAAATGCACCTTTCATATTACACTCCACTAAAATTTGAAGTGCTTACATGCCACATACATGAAACACACTTCTTCTATCACATTTCACTAAATTTAAAGTGTTTACATACCACATTCATAAAATTCACTTTACACATCACATTTTCACCCAAAGTCAAAGTGCTTCCATGCCAAATTCATGGAATTTACTTTTTTTCATATATATTTCACAAAATTTGAAATGTTTACATGCTACATTCATGGAATTCATCTCTCATATATTTCACAAAAAAATAAGACTGATTTAGTGACCATTATCTAGGAATCAATCCATTTTGAATAAATTTTTGAACACATATAAAATAAAGTTCAAAAGGGAGTTTCATAAAATTCAAAAGATTTCCGTCTTCTAGTTTCGCATCTGTCTTAGAACTATAAGAAGTAGAACCAAGTAAAAACTCGATAGGTTTTCTATCTTCACCATATAATTCTTTGACCACTAAATTCTCAATTTTAGATGGAGATATTGGAGTTATGGTCATAACGTGTACATAGTGATTAATTTGTTCATAAAGAGGCTCGATTATTTTTTCTTTGTCTACTTCTTCGATAAATATTTTGATATGTGGTTCTTTTTGAATCACCAATGTTGCTTCTCCTTCACTTTTTGTTCTTGAGAGTTAGTCCTTGAATATATTAAATTTTCATAGATTTCTTCATTTCGAAAGCTGGGTTTTCCCTTACTCGCCCTCATCCTTAGCCTTGACCTCGGATGTGAGTTTGATGAGACTTCTTACCCCTTTCCTGTGTGAAAGAAGAGTCTCTACTATTTTTCGTTTCATTTCCATGGTGTTTTTCATTTATCTTCTTTTCTTTATACTTTTATTCTATATTTATCACTATGTCTCTGGATAATATTATTTTATTTTTTGGAGTGTAATACGCAGCGTCTTCATGTATACCAATTTTATGGACTGAGAATGGTTTTAGGTCTCCTATAACACAAATTCTTGTCCTTTTTTTAGATATTTAAAGCATTGATGTAATGAGGAGGGGACCATTTTATGCTTGTGGAGCCATGAACGACCAAGTAAGGCATTAAAAGAGGTTCTTGAATCAATGACATGGAATTTTGCTATTGTCACCTAATTATCCATCTTTAAGCGTAATGTAATTGACCCTACAGTTCATTCTCCTTGTTGGTTAAAGACATGTAGCATCATTTTATTCCTCGTTAGTCTATGTGCGTCGATATCCAAATATGCGAGAGTTCTTAGTTTCATAATATTAATCGAGGCGTCAGAGTCATTAGGCACCCTCTGAAGTGTAGTTTTATTAATATTCAATTTAATATATAATGGACGATTAAGTTTGGTTGTACCGAGCAACCAGTTATTGTGGAAAAGTTATCTTGGTCTTTTCTTTCTAAAGAATAAGCCTCATTTGAAGAAACATTAGAAAGTTGGGCTAAACAAATTTCTAGATATAAATAAGCTTTTATTAATGATTCCCTATTTTCTTAGAATGGATAAGGGAATTGTAGATGCTCAACTTTGTTGCCAATATTCTTAAATGGTCTAATAGGTTATAGTCCACTTTGTTGTAGGAGTTGTCTTTGTTTCTTTCAGATAATCTTTCTTCAACTTGACGTATTATCTCTTCTGGTGCTACTATTTTCTTTCCCTTATCTTTAGGAGCCATCCTCAATGGTAGAATTTTTCCACTTCGCATGTTAACTTCAATTATTTCTTCTAGTGTATCGTCTACTTCTTCTGTATCCGTGTCTGAAGGCTCCAATTCTATGGAAATTAGTATTCCTTGTAATTTAAGTGTAACGATATCATCTTAATTTTTTTTATCATCAGAGTTATCTTTATTATCATTATCATGTTGATCATCATTGGACCCAATTAGATTGTGTACGACTTGAGTATCATCTACAGGATCAAATTTAGGATGGTTAGTTTCAGAAGCAGTATTGGAAATAGACAAAATATAAGAATAATCAAATGTTTTATTATTCATTTTAGGGATAAAAAATTCATATAAAATCAACAGCTTGAGGGATTTCTTCCCTTCATCTGAGACAAATATGCTAGTGAAGTACAAAGAAGTAGTGGGAGAGGGATGTGCAAAATGAAACGTAGTCCATATATCTTAAAGACTACTAACCCTTTTTAATTCATTCTTTTTCCTTTTCTTTCTTAGAAGATTTTAATGTCGATGTTAAAGTTTGACTAACTTATAAGTCTATGAAGTTCTTTTTAAGATATTTGTTATGAGCTATGCTTTGTCGATCTGCGTATTTGCTGTGGTTGTTAGGAATAAATTTATCAACCAAAATTGTATTAGCTGAACCCTTTTCTAGTTCTTTTAGATATTCCTTTGGGATAACTATATTCCTTTCTTTGAAGTTGGGTTCCGACCAATCTTTGAAAACAAATAATTCTTTAATCTTGTGTCTGAGAATCCTGTGGTTAGGAAATTAATTGGTATGATCTTACATTTCAACTTCTCCTAGCCTCTTAATCTCACGTAACTTAAATGCTAGAACTTTCAACAGGATCTAGAATATCTTTGCAACATCTTCAGTCTTAAATGGATATTCCTTGTTCATTCTCTCAGACATTGATTTATTATTTTTTGGTGATGGGATTGATTATTGGAATTGTAATTGTGAAAATGATTTTTAATGTGGTTATTTATATTCTATATGTGCTTCCTTTGTTCAGATTGCACATGAACTGGTTGTTTTCCATTTTCTACCTTTGAGACATTTCCCAAATTCTTCTCAAATGCTTTAACTATCTTCTTTTTCTCTATCTTTTCTCTCATATGCATCTGCTTAGCTTCTTCCTAACGGTTGGTAGCCTCACTGGTAATTTTCAAATGTTTTTATTATGAAGAAAATTTAAAGTTAATGGGCATCAATTAAAACCATATTTGAAGGGTCATGACCAAATTATAAAGATGTTTTAATGCTAAGTCATTCTGAATGAAACTAATGTTTGTCGGGCTGACGACGTTAAACCAAGCTTTCTATGGGAGGCAACCCATAGTTATTTATGTTGTTTAGTTTGTTTTCATCGAGTTATAGTTGATATAAAATCAACAGGTTGAGGGATTTCTTCCCTTCATCCGAGACAAATATTCTAGTGAAGTACAAAGAAGTATTGGGAGCGGGATGTACAAAATGAAACGTAGTCCTTATATCTTGAAGACTACTAACCCTTTTTAATTCATTCTTTTTCCTTTTCATTCTTAGAAGATTTTAATGTCGATGTTGAAGTTTGAGTAACTTATAAGTCTACGAAGTTCTTTTTAAGAGATTTGTTCTGAGCTATGCTTTGTCGATCTGCTTATTTGCAGTGGTTGTTAGGAATAAATTCATCAACCAAAATCATATTACCTGAACCCTTTTCTGGTTCTTTTAGATATTCCTTTGGGATAACTATATTCCTTTCTTTGATGTTGTGTTACGACCAATCTTTGAAAAAAAATAATTATTTAATCTTGTGTCCGAGAATGCTGTGGTTAGGAAATTAATTGGTATGATCTTACATTTCAACTTCTCCTAGCCTCTTAATCTCAGGTAACTTAAATGCTGGAACTTTCAATAGGATCTAGAATATCTTTGCAACATGTTCTGTCTTCAATGGATATTCCATGTTCATTCTCTCAGACATTAAATTCGTATTTTTTGGTCATGGGATTGATTGTTGGAATTATAATTGTGAAAATGTTTTTTAATGTGGTTGATTTATATTCTATCCGTGCTTCCTTTGTTCAGATTGCACCTGAACTGGTTGTTTACCATTTTCTACCTTTGAGACATTTCTCAAATTCTTCTCAAATGCTTTAACTGACTTCTTTTTCTCTGTCTTTTCTGTCATATGTGTCTGCTTAGCGTCTTCCTGAAGGTTGGCAGCTTCGCTGTGTAATTTTCAAATGTTATTATTATAAATACTTTAAGCATGAATTCTATAGAACCATAGATGATTTTAATTAGGATTTGAACTGCATGTTGTTCTTGAATTTATGGTTCACATTTCATGTTGAGATTTCTCCAGCGCAAAATGTTATCCACTAGTGTTTCTCTGGGTCTTTGTTTTTATACCACAAATTCTCCAACTATTATGTGATTTTGTGCTCTGACAAATCATTGAATTATGAGGTTCTCGAGTTTTGCAAATTTTTTAATGACCCCATTAGGATGCTCTGCATACCAATCGAAAGCAACCCCTGTAAGTTTATTAAATAATTCGCGGAAAAGAAAAACATTGCTACCTTTCGCATTGTAGCAACTTGCTCTGAATTGTGCAAGGTACTAACAAGGTTTACCAATTAAACAAACATTTTGAAGAGAGGTGGAATAAAGACTTTAGGATATTGAACAAAATCAAATTCCTATAAGTAATTTGCACCTTTTGGAATCAATGATCTGACCCTCACCTGAGCCATTGTTTCTTTTACTTTTTGTTCCACAATTTCTGTAATTCCTTTTATGGAATTCCACTCTGAGTGGAATCCTTTTTATTTTAAGTGTTTTATTCAATTTCTAGTGATTCTTTCTTTTCATCAATAACATACATTTCTTGTGGTCAAATAATTTTAGTGGCAGGCATTGGGATTGTCTGCGGTGAGCCTTGTAAAACCATTAGCCATTCATCATTTCCTCAACCATCTTTTCGAGATGACTGATTTGCTAGTCTCTTTGTTATATGGTTTCTTGTAATTCTATTGTCACCTCTTCTTTGTTTGATGAATATACTTCTCGCATTGCTAAAGTAGCTTGTGTCTCTATCATGTTTATTTTAAAAGATATCCCCTTTGAACTTTATAAGAGCTTTCTTATCTTTCCATTGAGAATTGTTTAATATCCTCTCTTTATTCTCTAGTCTTTCTTTAGTTGAATTTATAGGATGTGTTTCATAATTCTTTTCTTGGTGAGTAGTATTTTTCATACTTACAATATTATAAACTTCTTCTGATATTTTATGTTTCCATATATTATTTCTGAGTATAGGATGAGGTATTTCTAGAAGCATATCATTGTGTTGTGAGTAAGGATGATCTAAAGCTCACAACATTTGCATAAAGATTTTCATTTTAGCAGATATCTCTTCTACCTCAAAAATTAATTTGTTATGTTTCAGTAAGGAGACTGTAAAATGTCTTATTTTAGCCTTTGAAATGGTCAAATTCGTTACTCTCAATCCTAGATGAAGTTCAGCTGGAACAAGAGTCGTTGTAAACTGTTGAATTTTTAGAGGAGACTTGGTATAGTATTGAGGTAAATCAGTTTTCTGACGAATGGAAGTTTCTTATTAAAGAATTCTTATTTTTATTGTTACAGATTACACGTCCCATTATGTCTAAAAGTTGCAAGATCGAACATCCTTCCTTTCGTGTAAGTCTTTTAAGGAATGAATGTATTACTTGAATTGATGAGGGTCTTCTTTTTTTCTGAGTAAAAAGATTGAGGTTTATAAGTAGAAACACACTGGAAGCTACTTTTTTCTTCTTTAGTTGATATTAGAAAGAACTTGCATTCCTTTAAGAAAGTATTATCAAAGATATTTTCTTCAGGTTCAAAGACTTCAGCCTTATTATCTATCTTAATTTCATTTCTATTTTTTTCTCATGGAAGAATAATTTCTATGTCTTCGTTGTGTACGAGTTGCATGCATCTTTCTTTCCCTTTTGATCAGCTTCTTCATTAACCATGAAAATGGTTTGTTTTTAGAAGTTGTTTTGGACAATGCAGTTTTTAGATGAGGGAATTCTTCATCAGAATTGAAATTGAATTCCTTAAATGTTCTATAAGTTTTGAAGTGTTTATCTTTGTCATAAAATTTAATGGTCTACGATGCACTAATTCAAACTCATCAAACCTGGACCCAGAGTTAATCAGTGACTTTTAATAGCAAGCAGTTTTTTCAACTAGAAAACCAGAGTCTTGAGAGCAGGAAAAGATCAAATTCGGAGGATTTGTACAGTGGTTCTGGAAATTTAGGACAATGTAAAATGTCAAATAGCATAATAGATTCATTTTATAAACTAGGAATTTTGTCATTTTATGTCATTTTATCTTATCATTAGTAAAAAATTTCAAGTTCGATTTGTGACAAATAACTCTTAGAATCAAAGTGTTAGATTTTGGAAAAAGAGATACTTCTATCTGTCAAAAGACAAACAATCTTTGGGTAGAGAACAAATGAATTAATAAGAGAGGGGAGAGAAAATAATACTTGTCAGTGGATTCACCACTATCTTGTTGCCGCCAGACTTGTCGCTGCCATCATCACTAATTCACTGTCATTATCTTCATTGTTGAGGGGTTGCCACTCTATTTGTCCATTACATCGCCTTAGTCTCCAAATAATTTTTTCTCTCATATCATATGAATGACCTCAAGGTATGAAAATATTTGGAGGAGAGAGAAAGGGCAAATGACATTGAAAAATAGAGAAATGTAGGAGAATTCATTATGATAAACATTATTGAGAGAACTTTGGAGTGTTTGACTCCCGAGATACAGGTACAAAGAATTTACATGAATATCCCGTAACAAGAGATCTAGATATGATACCTATTCTGATTTTTTCATTTTCTTATAGGAAAAAGCTCACATAGTTAAATACATCTTAAACGATTAAGATCATCTAAAACAACTTCCAATAAATGTTAAACAATTATTCTCAATAAATTTTAGAGTAAAGATTAAGGAATAAAAAGTCAATGTTCAACCCTAAGGGTAATATTTTTCTAGGTGCCATGTACTACCCAAATTGTTCAGTTTTATTTTGTATTGTCGTTGTTGATTTGTTGACGTCGTTTGGTTTGTTTGATGTCATATTTTTGTTTTGAGATTCACCATCCAAGCTTCAGAATGTCGTCCTTGTAATCAGAGTTAGCACATCCTAATAACATATAAAGTAAATCTAAAATGAAACTTTCCTTGTCTCTTCAGTAACCCTTCAAAATAAAGTTAGCATGAAATTATATATTAATTGTTAATTTTATTAGTTGTATTTTAAATTTTAGACCACCTCGTCATGATATCTATGGCTTTGTTGTCCCATGGACTTCAGGGTAATCAAATCTACTTAGTCTGAAAGATGTTCAAACTAGGACCAGAAGATTCGTGTCATCAACTATAGATTGCATCATGTAAGAGATCTTCGTAAATCTGAACACTTGGATTTATGTTGCGTTCGGTGATCTTTTTTCATTATGATTTCATTTTAGTTTTATTTTCTTTTTTAATTTTAGGGATTGGAAATTTTTATGTTATTTACGATATTTTAACCTATTAAGTTTTGTCATTTTGTTATTTCTTTTTATGTCTTTTTGGATGACCCGAACAGAATCCCTTGATTCCTTCATCTCGGGTCATTACGTTTGCAGTTTGATTAGTTATGAGTTTCTAGAAGATATTTTGTTTCAACCATGGTTTACCTCCTCCAAAATATCTTCTCAAACCAAGTTACATTTTTAAAGTTCAAGTTTAATTTAATGTCTTTTAAGGTGAATTTTAAGTTGTTTGTAATTTAGGGTAATATTTGTATTGGGATGGCTTTGAGTTGTTTGTCTATCGATTTGTTCTGTCAAATTAGATGTGAGCTGAATCCTCAACCTCGAGTTTAATTTAGGTTACACCTTAGAGAGGTTGTCTAAGTCTAATTTATGTTAGACTTAGGGTTTAGTTGCAATGTAAGTTAGACATGTAGAAATTTGGTTAAGTCTAATGTTTGTTAGACTTAAGGTTTATGTCTGATGTAGGTTGAACTAAAAATATGTGGGATAAGTTTAATTTAGGTAAGTCTTAGGGTTGAGGTCCGATGTAGGTTGAACTTAGAGAAGTTTGGTTAAGTTTAGTGAGTTCGCTTTAAGGTTTATGTTTGATGTAGGTTTAATCTAAGGAATTTGGTTAAGTCCAATGTAGTTAGGACTTAAGGTTTAGGTATGATATAGATTAGACCTAAAGAGGGCAGGTTAGACATAAGGTTTAGGTCCAATGTAGGTTAGACCTATGGAATTTGGTTAAATATAATATGAGTTAGACTTAAGATTTTGGTTCTATGTCAGTTGAACTTTTGGTTAAGGTTGACTTGGATTAAATTTGGGCTTAGGTTGGCCTAGGTTCAATTTGGGTTGTCTAAGGTATAGATTAACTTAGGTTCAATTCGGTTGAAACTAAGATTAGGTTTAGTTGGGTTCAAGTTAGATTAAACTTAAGGTTTAGGTTGTCTTAGGTTCAACTTAGGTTGAACCTAAGATTTTGATTTACTTAGGTTCTATTTGGGTTGCACCTAAGGTTTAGATTGACTTAAGTTTAATTTAGGTTGAACCTAAGGTTTAGGTTTAGTTTGGTTCAATTTGGATTGAACCTAAAGTTTAGGTTGAGTTATGTTAAATTTGGATTTAACTTAGGGTTTAGGTTGAGTTAGGTTCAATTTGGATTAAACGAACGGTTTAGGTTGACTTAGGTTCAGTTTGGATTGAACCTAAAGTTTAGGTTGAGTTAGGTTCAATTCAGATAGAACTTAAAGTTTAAGTTGAGTTTAGAGATTTAGGTTAAGCCTAATTTGGTAAAGTCTTAAAGATTTAATTATGTCTAATTAAGTTTAGAGTTTCTTAGGATTTATGGTTGATTAACCCTAATGTAAGTAAGGATTGGTAGGTATAATTAAGTCAAATTAAGGCTTGACATAATTAGGATTTAGGTTAACTTAAGTTATTGCAAGAAAGGCTTAAAGAGATTAAATTGGTCTAATTAGGGTTAGACCTAATTATTGTTTAGGTTGGCTTAAGCCTAATGTAAGTAAGGCTTAAGGAGATTAATTTGATCTAATTAGGGTTAAACCTAATTAGGGTTTAGGTTTACTTATGCCTAATGTAAGTGAGGCTTAAGAAGACTAATTAGGTCTAATTAGGGTTAGACCTAATTAAGGTTTATGTTTGCTTAAGCCAAATGTAAGTAAGGTTTAAGGAGATTAATTAGGTCTAATTAGGGTTATACCTAATTAGGCTTTAGGTTTGCTTAATCTTAATTTAATTATGGCTTAAGGAGGTTAATTAAATATAATTAAGATTAGACCTATATAGGGTAAGTTTACTTAAGCCTAATGTAAGTAAGGCTTAAGGTGATTAATAAGGTATAATTGGGCTTAGAACTATTTATTGTTTAACCTAATTTAACCAGGACTTAATGGATTTGGGTGTGAAAAAGATTAATCTAATTAAGGCTTAATTTTAGTTCTAAGATGTGTATAACCCAAAATATAGGATTATGGACATATTTTGGGTGAATGTGTAAATTTTAAATTTTTACAATTTTAACCTAAATGTCTAAGTTGTCATTTTAAATTTTCCAATGGCTAGAAATTGTTATTTTGTGGTTTGTGTTCATCACCCAAAACTTCCTAACTAATTTCCAATTTTACTTCAAAATTTTTGATCATTTATAATTATTTTTTGAAAATAATTACAAAATTTATTTAAAAATTGGATATTTTAAATTTGGGATTTTTCTTAACCCTATAAAAATCAGAGAATGTCCGAAGGATAGAAAGATTGATCCCTAAAAATTTTGTTGTTTTCTGAATTATAATTAATTTTGAATAATTAAATTACTCATGAGATTAATTATTTAATTAAAAATTATTTGTAATTCATTAATCCTCAAATTTAATTTTATAATTTGTTCCTGTCTTTGCTTAGTTCACTGGTATTTTGTTTTCTTTTATGATTTTTCTAGACAAAGATATGATTATTTACAGTTTCTTAGGATTTCCTAGAATTATTTAATTCAAAAAATCCTAATTTCCCACTTATCCTATGCATCGCCAGCTTAAACCTCAAATTAGTTAAACTAAATGCTGAGGCATTTGATTTGCAGGGATGTACAAGTGGCAGCTGAGCTATCTCACGGTTAGGTCTGTTGTGTATGGATGGATCAGCGATCTGCCTTATTCTAAGCCGTCCATTTCCAATACATGTAAATGGGTGACATTTTTCATTGTCCTCGCAGGAGGATAAATCGAGAACCATTCAATTTTAGTGCATAAGATCTCCCTGGATCTAGCACCGAATTTCATGATTTTTGTTCCTAAAGCTTCATAGAAGCAAAAGGAACACATCCATATTATTATGTAGATATGGTGTGACGGTTTTCTTCACAATGTTCCAAACGTAAGCACATTTTAAAAATTTAGGACAGATTCCTGGACTCAAGAGGTGAGGCCTTAATTTAGAGCCTTTTAGAAGAGCCAATTTGTATTGGAAACTTCGTCATGAGGTTTTGTGAAGCTTCTAAGATGGTTGAATTGGAGTTTTAGTGAATTTTATGTCAACACGAAAAGATGTCCTTGTTTTCAGGTATGAAATTGGGGCTTTTTGATGAGTTATAAAAATTCAAAATATATGGGATTAGATTCTTAGGGTATGAGGAGGATTTTTTCTGTTAAAAGCAACAGGTTTTGGGGACTCTATCTATGGTTGTCTTCTAGTGGAGAGCTCTCGGGTTGGCTCTTTAAATAGCCATTAGAGGTGGCAAGGAACTTTGAAACAGACTGTAGAAGATTGGTTGTGGTACAAGGCAGCTCGGGGAATCCAAGGATATAAAATTTTGACTGAAGATTATCGGGCTTGAGTTGCCCTATGGTGTGCTCATACTAGATTCCAATATGGTGAAGAATGTGCCTAAGGTCAGGCTCTTTTCCTATTGAATAGGTAGTGAGGTGGATAGGAGGCTTAGAAATGAGTTGCCTTGATTAGTCCAACCTAGTATTAAAGGAAGAAGGGTGGATGCCATGTAAGGGGCCATGTATTCCTCTCCCATAATGGATTTTAAAAAGTCAAAAGTTGTGTCATTCGGTGTTTTAACATGTCTCTTGGGTTGGGTATCTCTTGATGGGTTTTGTGAGTCACAGGTGACTAATTGGTAATAGACTATGAGTTTGACTTAAGTTTCAGTATCACTCATGGGCTTAGGTGTCATGTATGGGTTTAGGTGGCCATGAACTTAAGGTCCTGATTTAGAGTTCAAATTTTGCCTCAATTCCACCATCTATAATTAGTTGGTTAATCAATTATATAAAAAATGAAATTATGCCATAAAACCATGGGTTGACCAAGATGATTTAGGCTTGAAAAATTAACGAGGTTTGACTATTTGGGTTTTAGGATTTACCAATTGACCAATTTTGACCAATTAGGTCCTAAGGTTAACCATTGTGATGGTTGAGTTGTGCATATGGTATTGTCTTGACCACATGGTGATTGCGTCAATTATGGAGTCAAAGTGGTGATCATAGGATCATAATTTAACTAAGTGGTCAATAGGGTGATCATTAGGTCCATTGTTGACCAAATGATCAATGTGTTCACTATATCAGTGTTAACCAAAATGTCTATGTGGTGAACATAGGATCAAAAGTAGACCTAGTGGTCATTGGGTTGACCATATTAATATTTGTCATCATTGATTTGATCATCCCAGAGTGTTACTATAATTTGGGTTCGAAAGGGACACATTGAGAATTTGGTCTAATTATTAGGGTATCAAAATCTTTGATGGTTTAAAGGAGTCACTTTTTGTAGACCTCTTCTTTAAGATGGATATAATGGTCATGATGATCATTAGACTTGTAAAGGTGTCCCAGGAATTTTGAGTTGATTTAGTTAGTTCACAGTATGTCATGATAATGATTCTCAGTTTAGGTTAGATCCTCACAAAAGTGAGTTCAAAAAGGGTGACAAATGCTAACTTTCTTTTGAAATCATCAAACAATATTTAATGACTTCTCATATTTTAGTAGCCCCTGTCTCAGAATGGTTTTTGATCTTTTACACTGCGGCTTTAAATGACTTCTTCTGAGCCTTGCTGGCCCAAGTCAAGGATGAGGGTAAATAAAATACAATATATTACTTGTGTGGTCAACTAATTGCAACCGAATAAATTATTCTGTAATTAAGAAGCATTGCTTGGATTTGATCTTCGCGTTCAATAGCAAAGACACTACATGCTTACTCATAAGGTGACTCTTATTTTGAGATTCAATCCTCTATACTACCAAATAACTCAACTTACGTACTCTAGAATTTTGGCCCAATGGGCAATGATATAGCTCTAATTTGACATAACCTTTGTGCCTTTGCGTGTCGTCAAGGGACATATACTAGTGGACTTCCTAGCAACACACACATTACCGACAAGGTCACATTTCAATGATGATATGCTTGATGATTAGATTTTGGTGTTGAAAGATTCCAACACTCATATTTGGGAACTATACTCCAATCAGGGCTTTTTTAGCTTATAAGGACAAGAACATGCAGACGATTACACCCAGCAAGGTAGGGGTAGGGTTGGTATTTATCACTCCAGACCGAGTGATGTTGTCATTCTCTTACCACTAGATAGAGTCGTGTGTATATAGGGCACTCATGAATGGATTGGAACTCACAATCTTAATGGAAATCAAGAGGATTGACAAGTACAAAGATTTTGACCTCGTCATTAACTAAGTTGTTTGGAAGTACAAGGCCATAAAACCAAGACTTGCACAGTAATTCCGCTACACAATGAATTAGTTGGAACAAATCCCAGACGTAACACCTTTTATAATTTTGAGGTGAGAAAACTTGTTTGCTGATGCTTTGGAAAAGCATGCAAAAGAGTTCACCAACTTGGAAGAGGACCATGTTCCAAATTTAGTACAATGGTGGTAAGTCCACTCTCAAATAGGCATGGAAAACCTTCATAAGATCTTATGGATGGGACAGGAGTGGTTACTGAGAAGAAAGAAAAGGAAGATTGATGACAAAAGATCATTGAATATTTGCAGATTGGACGAATACTTGAAGACAGATCTACTACAAAACCAAATCAAACAGTGAGCAACGTCTTATGCTTTAGTGAACAATGTCCTCTACCACGGGTCTTTAGATCAAATTTGGATATGTTGTCCGAGCAAACCTTATACTCAAGATGTCATCAAGAAAGTCCACTCAGACCTTTGTGATGTACACCAATCAAGGTCAAAAATGAAAATGAAAAATAAGGATTTCAATATTATCGGCCGATAATAATGGCAGAATGTATGGAGACTGCTTGAAAGTTTCACCAGTGTTAGGTGCATGGGGTGGTCTTACACAAACCTCCGAACGTGCTACACCTGAAAACTGTGTCATGGCCATTCATATGTTGAGACACAAACAAAGTGAGCTTTATAGACCCTCAATCATCTAGAGGCCACTAGTTTATTTTTTCCTCTACATATTACTTCTAAAAATGGTTCTACAAAGTCATGGAAACTTCCCTCTTTCTGAATAGCAATCACTAATAAAATAACTCAAAAAGAAAATGTGAAAGTATGGCTCAAAGGACTTGACCATTTGGAAGGAAAACACTTACAAGCTTAACAAAATTTGAAATTGAATCAAGAAGAGATGATACAAGAACACGAGAAACTTTCTTGTCCAAGAAGATTCCACATCAATGATTTTGTCTTGGTACACCGAAAACCTATTCTTGTTCAATGCAAGATAGGCAGGTAATTTAAAACAACATGGGAGTGCCTCAACTTTGTCGACACGATGTACTCATGAGGATCTTATTAGCTAGTTAATGGCTAGGGAGAAAAAATCATGCCCGTAATAAATGGACAATAATTAATAAAATATTACACGACATGAAAAAGAAAAAAATGCCTTATTTGTGAACTAGGGACAATTAGAATAAAATAATGAAAACATGAACCGAGTCTTGTCTTTTCTTTAATTATGTTGCATTTGCACATTTAAATAATTGCTTTCATAAAACCTTCTCTCGCTCATTAGATTGGTGTTTGTAAGCTTCTCTCCCTAATGACAAATGACACCCCCGAATTAAACAAAAAATGATGACAAAAAAACTGAAGGACTTGATTTGCCTTAATGGGATTCTACAGAAAAAATGACAACGTTTATATTTGAATTGATACTTCTCTTTAATGATATCTCTTTCTTTATAATGACACCAAAAACTTGATGTCAATATAAATATGAGATTAAATTGATATTTTAAAATGAGATTCTACGCAAGTATACATATCGTTTAATCAAGTAATATAGGAATTTTTGATTAAGCCTCGAGTTATTGAACACACAGAGAAAGTGATAAATAATGAAAATAAGAAAATTAACATTCTACTATTTAAAAAAAAATCTTACTTAAAGCAGAGATAATATCTTAGGAAATAAAATTTGATTCTTTTTTTTAATTTTATAATTTGAAGTAAAAGTAAACAACAACTTTAACTAAACTTTTGTAGAATGAAAACTTATGCAAATAAAATTACTTTTTTCCTTTTATGAATTTGTAACAAGAAATGGAGACTATTTGTTGTGGAAGTATCTAAAAATGTTGTGCCAAAGAGGAGCAATTATATTCTTTACCCTTACTAGAGATGCTATAAAGAACATAGGTTAATTCACTATTTTAAAAATCTTAAAGGCTGGTTAGGAAGGAAAGATACGAGCTTTAACTCTAGAGTTTCCTCGATTCCCTCCACTTGGGGGCTAACATCTCGTTTCAAAACATAAAACAATAAATAAAATTGGGGGATTTAGCCTGCCACTCTAAAGTCTTCTAATTCTACACTCATCAAAGTATATCTCCCTATTTATTTGCACTCAACCATATGGATTACATTCTCACCCATACAATCTTATGTGATTCTTTCCAATTGTCGACTGCGACAATACCAAACTGGAGCTTACATGTTCTCACAACATATTTTAACATCATAGTTGACTAAATCAAAAAGTGAATAAAGTGCAAGGTTTTGAATCATCAAAACTTCTTCCAACATTTAAATCCTATGCTTCACACAACATACTTCCATAACTTAATAACTTCATCACCTAAGGAAAAATATAAAGAAAACTACTCAGAATTCATGGAGATAATGCAATCACAACTTAGTTTAAAAGTAGAAATCATACTGAGAATACAAGAAGTCTTAATTAAAAACCAAATGTAATACAAAGTTAAAGACTTATCTGTAAATCCTCTTTACAAAACTCTTGAAGTTCTTTTGAAAACTTTATTTTCCATTACAATACTCTTTAAGGATTAGCGCCCAACATTGTAGACTCCAAATCTTAATTCTACTCCTAATACAAACTATATAAAATAAAGTAAAGATGATGAAGTGGAGAGGTGTGTTCTAGAATAACTCTCTAACATAAACCTCACTCTTAAACCTTCCAACAACAACCACTTTTTCTGATCTTCAAGTCCTTTTTTTAAATTTTTCCAAAAGGTGTCTAGACTCAATGTATCTTCCAAGAAATGCATCAATTGAAGAGTATTTTGAATTAAATTTGGTGCCAATAGAAAATTACCTACATTCTCACCAAGAGGTACTTCTAAAACCTCTTCAAAATCGTGCCTAAATTTAAATAACTCCTATTTTATAACTGCCACGCATAAGCACGGGGTACCGATGCTTAGCTTCAGTTCATTTGGCGTGTAAGCTCCAACTGTTGCACATAGCTGTGGGGGCTTCGCGTGTAGGCATGGCTTCTGGTGCTTAGCCGCCACATATCACTTCTTCAATTTTCATCATTTTTGCTCCAATTTTAATACTTTATTAATCTTTTCATCAAATTCATCCATTTAATCATACCTGCAAGAAAAAAACACAAAATAGCTTCCATGAAAGTACAATATCTTCAAAAATAGGTAAATAAATGTGTATAAAAACACTATATATTTTAGGTGTATCAAAATCCCCCAAACATGAAATTTTACTTGTCCTCAAGTGACACTTTAATCATATAAAAATCATACAACTAAATTATGTGATGAGTTTATTTAGGAGTTCTTAAAATTCTATTCTAGAAATATAGTAGTCCAATTTTTAAAAAAATATTATTAATTGAAACAAATTTAAAGTGTAGAAATCTTTTATATAAAGGTTAATGAAAAATACTAGTTCATATCTTATTCTGAAATACTTATACATTCTTCAAAATATAGGGCCTAGGAATTTTATCTTCTTTACTTAAAAATCTTTACAAAAAAAGAATTATACTCGCTATATTATATTTATAAGCTTCAAGATTTTCATCAAATCTTATACTCTAAATAGGTCAGTGTGGAACCAATTTTTACTTCGGTCTTTAAATCCTCAAGCTTCTCCTTCCTTTTCACGTACTCTTCTTTTTTCTTACTTTTCTTTTCTTTTACTTTTTTTTATAAGGTAAGGATTATTTTATTTTGATAGGCCTTTAATGATTTTTAATTACACCCTTCCTTTCCTAGAGCATAAGGTAGATATATATCTTTCACTTAGAAATATAATAAAAGTTTTGAAAATTATTTTTAATAAAAGAAACTTAAGTATTAAAAATAAAAAGCCAATCCTTCTATTTTCTCAAAAATATAAATTTTCCTACTAAAGATAATTATAAAATATTCATCATTTCTTTACTAAGAAATTTTTAACTTAATATTTTTCATCCTTAATATAGATTTTAACGAAATTCTCTTACTCATTTCTTTATTCAAAGTTTTATTTCCCTAATATAACTTCATACACATAATTATTATTCATTCAAAATAAAATTTTTAGTACATTTGAGAAGAAAAAAGGAATTTATGTTTTTGAAAAGAGTTTCTCATTCCCCCCAAACTTTAAATTTTTTTTATAATAAAACATTTAAGCATAGTAACAAGATACATGGGTAGGAACATAAAACTATAAGTATTTAACTTGCAGGAATTTTTATATCCTAAATATGTAGGTATTAAAAACATGAATGAAAATGACTTAATCTAAAATTTTAAAGATTTTTCATTTTATAAAAGAAATTCAAAAGACTTCTCAAGTAGTGGAGGACGTAAAAGTAAATTCACATAGTTAAACATAAATCCCTAACTAAGACATATATATGCTAGTAAATAGAAAAGTTGAGTATGAAATTTTAATTGGTGGATTCTAATAATATTTTGATACCTTCCTAAATAGTTTCTGGAAAAGGTTCCAAACTAACAAACAAAATACATTAACAAATCACTATCACATTTACTACCACAAACATATAATATCACATATCACAAACACCATATCCACAATTAAAATAAACACAATCTAAAGTGTCTCAGCAACTATTACAACAAAATGAAAGATTTAGAGTAGTCCTATATAACATCCACAAATGATAATAAATCATAAAACAACAATAAAAATAGAAATCGTTCACCACAAATCACATCACAAAACATAACTCAAAATAAAATATCAATCCTAATCATTTTCTTTCTCTTCCTCATCATCCCCTTCATTCCAAGTACGGTTAGGAGATGCACCAAAAATATATACAATTTTTGCTATATAATTTTACCCATTTTTGGTGATATTGCAAGTACAGTTTAGGAGAAAAGTGTGTATAAGTGAGAGTTTGAGAGGAGTTCTTCTCTAAGGAGTGAAGGAGGAGTAAAGTGATAGATTGCTTCTTCCTTTCCATTGTAAAGAGAGGATCAAGTGTTATAAAGAAGAGAGAAATGGATTCAATTGAACTTTAAGGGAATTGCATTGGGGAAGAGAAAGAGATGAATTGTATTTTCTTTTATGGTTTGTTTGACTTTTCTTTTATATATAAAATCCATGTTTTATTGTATCTTCTTCATAAATTCTGAGTAGTCTCCTTTATCTTTCTTCTTGCATAGAGATGTGATGATAGATTGATGTGGATTATATGTTCTTTTAATGTATTCAAGAAATTGTGATGTTTTTTCATTTCAAACTTAATTTACTTTTCCATTTGGCCAATGTTGACCTCATTTTTGATGAGGTCTTTTCTCTTCTCTCTCCTTAGTACTTAGGTCTAGCCTTAGGTTTTCACTTTGACTATCCTAGAGGATTAGAGATGGGACCCACCACTTAGGAATTCAAACACCTCTTAAACTCCCTTCAAACCCCACAAGTTTGATTGTAAACCCCCAGGCCACTTAGAAGATTAAGATCAAATGTGGAGGTTTAAAGGATGAGTTCCCTATAGGACTATTTGGCTTTAGGACTACCCTGAGTGGCCTGGTCTGGTGAATGTTGACTTGCACACACCTCACTCCCACACACACATTCCAAGCCCTAAAACTACCTTTAAACAATTTGACTTCCTAACTGATATAGGTAATTCATATGGATGGTCCTCGACCCCTAAGCCCTTAGTTAATAGGGTTAGGAACAACATATTGAATGCCTAAGATGAGTACTTCATGTCTTTTGTGAGCTTAATATTGCTTCATGGCTCAACCAAAAAAATTTTATTTCACTCACACATAATCAATCTTCATTTTCCCAAAGTTTCAATTTTTGACCCCCGAGACCCTAAACCCACCAAACCTACCAAATGCCCTAGAAATTGCCCAAAATTTACAAAATTGCCTAAATTACTCAAAATTTACCAAAATAAATCCTAAAAATTTCCCCCTAATCAAATTTCCATAACCAAATACACCAAAATTTCCAAAAATACCCCAATACCTTCCAAATACCCAAAATACCCTTTTAACCCAAAAATCCAAAAATTCCAAAAATTCCCAAAAAAATTCCAAAAAATCCCAAATATTTCCAATTTCATTTTGTTCAACTACACCATAGGCCAATTTTGTTAATTTAGCCCACTTTACAAAAAACCCGCAATTTAACCCTCTTTTTTAACCTAAATGAACCCAATGTCAAACCAAATCAACCCAATTGACCTCAATTTTGATCCAATTCAATTCTAAACTTCAATTCAATATCCCTAATATCAATTTAAACCAAATCCAAATCTAATTTGATCAACATATAGATCCAATTTCAATTTGAAGCTTAAAGCCCAATTTTGGCTCATAACCTAAACTTAGCCCAAATTAAACCCAACTCAACTCCAATTAGCCCCAAATCCTTTCTAAAACTTTCCTAAAATCTCTACAAACAAAACTATAACTTGATTTTCCCCAAATTTGAACCCAAAATCCACCGAAACGTAACCCAAATCAAAAATCCCCAATTTGGCCTAAACCAATCATGAACCCAAATAGGCCCAAATCCCAAAATCAAAGCCCAAAAAAAATTAAAAACTCTTTGTCACACTCCAATAAACATTTCTCAACATTAATTTTACATCAAACCCAAAATTAACCCAACCATAGCCCAAGTTAGCCCAATTTGACCAATTTTGGCCCTATCACTAAAAGACCCAAATTAAACTCAATTCAACTTAAAATCAACCCAAACTTGTTCCAAATCACTCATGACACATCCCTAAACTAAACAAAACATTTATTTGAAATAATCTTTCACAAAATTTTCATCCAAAAATTTGTTTTAAAACTTGAAAAGCTCACTTCCATGAAGCCTTTAAAAGCCCATTTTCATTAAATCTAAAAAGCCCAAAATTGGCTCTAAAGCCTATATGACACTCTTCTTCATCATGCATTCAATTAAAATCATTCCCTAAGTTCCAATTTCATCATCAAATAAATCTAAATCAAGCCTCATGTTAAATCACCCCTAAATGCCAAAATTCCTAAAATCCATTCCCATGAAAATGAACTAACCTTTACCCAAGCTAAATGAAGCCATGAAGCCATGCATAAGCCATTTGTAAGCCACGAGGAGCCATGGACTTGTCACCAAGCCATTAATGGCAAGAGGAGGGGGTTCTTTCTTAAACCTTCGTTATCACTTTTTAACCCCATTTATGCTACACTCTAAACCAAGTTTAGCCACATCACCTTAGATGGGGACTTCACCACCCTTTCCTAGCTGACCCAAGTGACTTTGTCTTCAGCCCAAACCAGCCTTGGGGAGGTGCACCGAGCCTAATCCATGCATTTGACCAAATTGAACCCAAAATGAGCTTCCCCCCATTCCATTTAAATCAAACCATTTACACATGGCCAACCCCCATTATTTGCACCAAACTCAACCCCTTACCTCTCTGAGTCAGATGGTGACCCATGCCTTGCCGGACCACCACCTGGGCCGCCGGAAAACACCACACCCGTGAGCACCTATTTTATTCAAATTTCAAATTCCTCCTTGCTGAGTTGTCCCAACTCAATTGAACTTCATGGTTGTTCTTCCCTTGCATAGAGCAGCTGATCCCAAGCCCTAACTCCCCCTGGGAGGTCCTCCAACCATGCCTATTTAAACACTACCACCTCTCGACCAAAGGGGGTGCTGAACCAAACCCTAACAAAAATCTGCCAAAATCACTCCACACTATTCTTCTAGCATAGAGCACTTGATCCCCACTAAAATCCAACCTTAAAACCGTCTCTGTGAGCTCAATTTCTGAGTTCAATTTTGAGTCTAAAGCCAGGACACTTCACCCCAGTGAGTCAATCACCAAATTGATTGACTCTACACCTTCACCAGAACAAGAGAAAAAGTTCCCCATCAAAAGCCCCCTCTCCGGGCCAACCATTCTCTCTATCGGCCAAGCTTTGAAATCGGGCTTGGTGGAAATCTGGTCTAGACAACACACCAGGACTAGAGGCTCCATCCCTAGGCTCCTCTAGCTCCAACAAACGTGTCGAGCACATTTAGTCGAGGCCTCACCTCCTGAACCAAGTTATGGAGACTTCTCTTTAACCCGAGCTTCCAGTGATTCTCCATTTCATTGAGTCAATTTCATAGCATGTTAGCAGTATAGATGTGTTCATCTCGTCGAGACGAGTTCATAGAGCATAAGAACGTGTAATTTGGTTAAGTAATGAGAGAGATCTTAGGGTTAGAAGGTGGATGGCTCACAGGACGCACCAGTCGTAGACGATGAGCAAGAACCGTCGGATCAATTGTGTATCGGTTGAACGACTCAGATGGCATCGGAAGAGGAGATGGAACATGAACCGCGGGTCGTGTGGCGCTGACTTAGATGGTGTCGGCATATTTTTAGGTTGAGTGTTGTATTTTTGAAAAGGAGGTCGCCTACAGAAATTGTCGGCGAAATTTAAATTTTAAATTTAATTTAAATATATATATAATTTAGAAAGTAGTATTTGATTTTGAAAATAATTTTAAATTTTAAAATTTTAAGATATGAAATCAAACCGATCTCACATCCCAAATAGTTTATATAAACGAGCAACGCATCACAAACTGTGTATCTATCCCGAAGAATAGACATATCGCTTGATGATAGGGCTCGATTAAATAAACTAAAAGATTTGTGACATCTGTTTGGTCCGCGAACCAATTTTATAAGCCGACAAGTTCCCCTGCTTAATACAAAGAAATTAAGCAGGGTTTATATTATCTGGGTTCTTAAAGTTCCCTATAAGGGCAAGCCCCTATAGTTAATTACATCTTAAATGACGAGAATCATTTAAGAAAACTCTCGATAATGATCAGTGGTTTTGCTCTCAAGAATTTCAAAGTTTAAGGTTTTCAAGGGATTGGATTTTTGAAATTTCAAAAGGGATTAGATCAAGTTTGGAACAGTTTGTTTCAAGAATCCAAGGAAGAGAAGTAGGAGAAATTACAGATTCGAAGCGAACTTCGGTAATTTCCCGACTATCCTATTGTTTGGATTGAATTTAGGAAAGTCCTAATGTTTATTTAATGTTTTAATTTTGCTAATTTTAATTAATTTGGATTTATATTCGTATGATATGATCACACAAATAGCCTGGAAGATGTGAGGGTTTATATCGTATCAAAGGACTACCTCGGAGTCCTAAGACCGGTCAGGGCTTAATTTACATGACATGATCATGCAAATGCCTAACGAAGAGTTGAGGATTTATGTTGCACTAGGCAAACTACCTCGAAATCCTATGGCTTGGTTATTTAATTCTAAGAAAGTTTTGCTGAAGTAGACTCAGGCTTTGCTGATGACGATGGCCGTGCTGCCCACCATGCTCCGAGCTCCTTATTGTTGCAGAGGTTTAGTTATAGAAGTCATAAATCAAGAGATGAGAAAAGTGTTTTGGTTTAGAGAAAATCTTAATTTCCAAATGTTTTTTATATTTTATTTAAAACAAATCTTAAAGTTGATTATAACAACACCGGTTAAGATCCCACGGTTCCATCCTTCCGGCATCGTTATTTTTATCGGATTCACTTAGTCCAGATGAATTTGCTAAACCCAACTGAATGATTTCCACACTTTCATTTAGTCCGTGGGAAATTCCGCTAGCAACACGTAGGTTACATCATCCGAGGTATTCCCGATCATCCAACAAGACGTTTTAATTTAGTTGTTATTGTAGTTTTGTGTTCTGTTTGTGATTAAATTTTGAGTTATTTTATATTTTGAAATGTTGTGGCGGTGAATTTTATCTTGCAATGACTTTTTATTTAATTTTGGTTTTAGTTTTAGGGACTATCCTAAAGGTGTGGGTTTTCATGCAACAGTTTTTTATCATGCAAGAAAAGTAAGTGCGATGCGATTAAATAAATTGCAACAAAATAAAAGCGTACCTGGAGGGTCTTTCCGTCATCCCAAGCTACACTTAAGCACAAATTAGAATATTTAAGCAAGTTCCTAGGTAAAGCTAATTGAAGGGTCATGGTTTTCTACCAAATTCCTAATCCTATAGCTAGTCATTTCCTATGACGTCTAGGAAGTGCTTAAGAAGAATCTTAAACATCTTTTCAATATTTCTAGAATTGTTTCAAGTCCAAATGAATTTAATTATACAAATGAATTAATCGTCCAGGAATTCAAGTTTTATTATCTCGCTCAGTGAACTAGGACATTTGAATATCCTATAAGTGAAGTAACATTTCATTTAACCTTCTGTTTAGGAGTTATGACAACAAAAGCTTTCGAGGGCAAATTGATGTTCAAATGGTTTGTGATTTAATTTAATTTCAGTTAACGGGTTTAAATTTGGAATAGTGTTCAAGTTGCTTCATATTTATTTTTGAATTTCTTTATGTCTTAGGTGATGTTTTTTTTAATTCAATTTAATTTAACTTCAATTTAATTTAATTTAGTTTAGTTTTAATTTTAATTTAATTTAATTTAATTTAATTTTAACTTGATTCTATTATCTAATTTTAATTTAATTCAATTTAGTTTGATTTGATGTGAATTAACTTAATTTAATTTAACTTGATTTAATTTAATTTGATTTAATTTAATTTAATTTAATTTAATTTAATTTAATTTGATATGTTTTAATTTAATTTGATATGTTTTAATTTAATTTTATTTAATTAATTTAATTTAATTTTAATTTAATTTAAAACAATTTAATTTAATTTAATTTAATTTAATTTAATTTAATTTAATTTAATTTAATTTAATTTAATTTAATTTAATTTAATTTAATTTAATTTAATTTAATTTAATTTAATTTGTTTAATTTAATTTAATTTAAATTTTAATTTAATTTTATTTTTAATTTTAATTTAATTGAAATTTTAAAAGAGTTTAATAATTTAACTTTAATTTAATTTAATGATTAAGCCTTTTAACATTTTAAATCTTAAATTTAAATTATCATTTTAATTAGGAATTAAATATTATTGAGATGATTAATTTAGGGATTCTTAAATTAAAGAACAAATCTCTTCCTATTAATATCCCTATTTTAATAATTCCAATTTTATTATTCTTCCAAATTTAATCAATTATTTAATTAAAGTTTGTTTTAATTATTTTCAAATTGTTTGGTAGGTTTCTACTCTCTAATTATTTAAATTTCAATCATTCAAATCAGATTAAGATCAAATATTTTACTGTTTAATTTTATTAAACCTAAAATTTTAATTAAGGGTTAAAATTTTAATTACCTTTTTGCCCTTCAAGCTTAATAATTTTATAACTCACTAAATTGAGCTTAAATGAACTTGAAATTTTATTGTGACTTCACTCATATGCCAATAAAGACATGAGAGGAGAAAATGTGATTTTTCTGTATTTAATTTATTTATGTAATTATTTTTGGTGGAAAATAGGGATTTCCAAGGAAAATTTAATAATATGACCAAGGGAAAGTTTCTGTCCTTAAGAAAATTATGGGACATTCCTAATGACTAGAGGACCACATGGACCATTTTTGGTGATTTTTTGAATTATATTATTTTTATTATAATTATTTTGAGTTTTGGAGTATTAATTAATTTAAAAATAAAATAAAGGTTGAAAAATAAATTTTATATTTTTCAAAAATCTCTCTTATATCAAGGAAATCAGAGAATCAATTTTTATAATCTTCTGATTTTTCTTTGATTTATTAGAATTATTTTAGTGTAAATGCTAAAAAATACATTTTTTTTTTAATTTTAAAATTACCTTAGGGCTTTAAAATTTAATATCTCATCAAATAGACCTAATAAAAATATGGGGTTTGTTCCTAAGTGATTAGAATTTAAAATGTGACATTTTAGTGAATTTTATTATTTTTGTGATTTTTATTCTTTTTTTAATTATTAAAATATTAAAATAATATAAAAAATGAACTTTTTTAGAAAATTGAAATTTTAATTTTCTTAAATTCCCCTGATATCAGAGAGGCTCCAAAATCAATTTTGAAATTTATGAATTTTTAAAGTTTAAATTGGCTAAATGGCTTAATCAACCCATTTATTAGGGCTAACCAACTCCAATTGACTTCAAATTTTTATGGTGGGTTCCTCTGATCCTAAAGGTCAGTCGAGAATTGATTTTAAGCCAATTTGATGTATGATTAGCTCTAATTAATTAAGGACCTATTTTGGGTGTTTAGGCCAATTAGGGTTATTCCAAGTGAATTAATTCAAAAGCTATTTTTCCTAGGGTCCTCTGGTCATAAGAAACATCACCAAATTTTTCTAGAATTTATTTCACAACATGCTAATTATTGGATTTAAAATATTCAAAACAGCAACATGAATTTGAAAAATCAATAACTTCTCATAGGGATGGCCTCTGACTTTGGAAAATTCAGGGAATGTTTCCAAATTCAGAGGCTTCGAAAGCCCTATGGTCTCATGCCATGGTGAATTCCCTATATGCATGGAGAATTAAAACAATGTAGAGGGTAAATAAATCATTAAAAAAAATACTTGATGAAATTAAATGATTTCTTTTCCACATTATTCTCCTCTGTTCACTGAGCAAGAGGGTATTTTTTTTTTATTTTTCTAATTTTCCTACACAAAGTTATGCATTTTTGAAGTTTAGGGAATTAAATAAATCAGAAAATACCCTAATTTCCTACTTATCCACGCGGCGCCACGCCATCCTCGGCAGCTCCGAAAAGCCGCGTGTCGCGCTGCCATTCGACGCCGCCATCCAACTCAGTGCTCCGGGGCCCGCTGTATCGTTCCATCTCCCCATCCGGCCCGATCCTGGCCGTTCGTCCGCGCGTGTATGGAATGAACGGCATCCGTTCATCGTCCCCAAGCGTCCTCACCCGAGAGCCGTCCACACTAAAACCCTAAGAACTCACTCATTTCTCAACGGATTTTCGTGTTCTTGTGCTCTGTGGATTCGTCTTGAAGAGACGAATACATCTATACGGTGATCAAGCATTGAAATTAAAGCATTTGAAATGGAGAATCTCCAGAAGCTCGGGATGAAGAATTAGCTCATACCTTTGCTCAGAGAAGTGTGGCTTCGATCTGAGGGTTATGTCACCTTCGATTGGATCCCAACAAGCTCCAGATGAAGTCTCCTGGTCTGGTGAATCGCCTAGGTATGATTTCGACCAAGCCCGATCACAAAGCTTGGAGTCTGGAATAGATGGGTGGCCTGGAGAGGGGGCTTTTACTGGTGGACTCCTTCCCTTGGTGTGGTGAAGGTGTAGGACCAATCAATTTGAGGATTGATCCACTGTGGAGAAGTGTCCTAGTTTTGGGTGGAATTTTGGCTGAGAAATTGGGCTCTGTTGGTGGGGATTAGGGCAAATTGTCACTGGGGATCAACTGCTCTAAGTATGGAGAGTGTTCTGGAACAATTTTGGCAGGGTTTCAGTAAGATCTAGTTTAGCACCTCTCATGGCCGAGAGGAGGTGAGGTTTAAATAGGAGAGGGTAGAGGGCCTCCCAGGGGGAGTTAGGGCTTGGGATCAGCTGCTCTTGGCAAAAGAAGAACAGCTACAATGGCCACTGGGGATGGGGCGACTCGGCGGTGAGAATTCCAAGTTTGGGCTCACATGTGAGCTCTCGGCCTGGTGGTTTCCGGCGGCTGTGGTGGCTGGCCTGCTGGCATGGGTCACTCTCAGGCTCAAGGAGGTCAGGTCTTGGCAATGGTGAAATCAATTGCAGTTAGCCATGTGTATAGGTGTTGAATCAAAGTAGAAGGGGGGAGGGATCATTTTGGCTTAGTTTGGGTCAACCCATGGTTTTGGGCATGGTGCACCCTCCAAGGGGCTTTGGGTACTGTGGGGAATCAGATAGGCTAGCTGAGATGGAGTGGTGAAGTCCCTATCAACTTGGTTTAAGTAAATCTTGGGTTTAGGTGTTGCATAAAAAAGGGTTAAAATTGCTTAAGTGAGGGTTAGGAAAGGGGTTCCCCCTTTTGCCATTAATGTCTTGATCACATGTCAAACCTTCCATGGCTTCATGTGGCTTGTTCATGGCTTGCATGGGGCTTCATGGCTCCATTTGGCTTGGGGCAAAGCTTAATCAATTTCATGGAAGTAGATTTTAGGAATCTTGGCATTTTTGGTGGAAATTTGGATGAAGCTTGATTTGGAATGGTTTAATGATGATTTTGAAACTTAGGGGTGATATCAATTAAAGGTATGATGAAAAGAAATTGCCATGTGGGCTTTTAGGGCCAATTTTGGGCTTTTGTATTTGGTGGAAATGGGCTTTTAAAATGGTTTAGAGAAGTGGGCTTTTGGATTTTAAAATGGATTTTACGATGGGAATTTTGCAAAGGATTGGATCCAATGAGTTTTGAATTTAGTTTAGGAATGTTTCATGAATGATTTGGAATAAACTTGAAGTGTTTGGGCTAGGTTTGGGTTGGATTTGGACCTCTTTGGTGAATGGGCCAATGTAGGTCAAATTGGGCTAACTTGGGCCAATGTTGGGCTAGGGTTGAAATTGATGTAAAATAAATGTTGGGAAATGTTTATGGGAGTGTCTCAAAGAGGTTTTGGCTTTGGTTGGGTTTTGATTTTGGGGTTTGGGCTTATTTGGGTTAGGTTTGGGTTTAGGTCAAAATTGGGCCTTTTAGCTTTGGGTTGAACTTGAGTGGGGTTTGGGTCTAAATTTTGGGCAAATCATGTTAGTTTTTTGTTTTTGGGAATGTTAAGGAAGGTTTAGAAAAGATTTGGGGTTAATTGGAGTTGAATTGGGTTAGTTTGGGTTAGGTTTGGGTCATAGGTCCAAATTGGGCTTTAAGGCCAAAAGTGAAATTGGATCCAAATGTCAATCAAATTGGACTTGGATTTGGTCTAGATTGGTGTTGGGAATGTTAAATTGAAGTTTAGAATTGAATTGGACCAGAATTTGGGTCAATTGGGTAGGTTTGGCTTGACATTGGGTTCACTTAGGGTTAAAATGGGTCAAATTGGGGGTTTTGACAAAAGTGGGGTAAATTGACAACATTGGCCCATGGTGTAGTTGAACAAAATGAAATTGGGAGAATTTGGGATTTTTTGGAATTTTTTTGGAATTTTCGGAATTTTTGGATTTTTTGGGTCAAGAGGGGTATTTTGGGTATTTGGAGGGTATGGGAGGTATTTTTGGAATTTTTGGTATTTTTGGGTATGGATGATCAATTTGAGTAATGTGGGAATGTTTGGGATTGATTTTGAGGAATTTTGGGTAATTTAGGTGATTTTGCAAATTTTGGGTAGTTTCAAGGGTTTTGGGTAGGCTAGGCGGGTGTAGGGTCCCAGGGGTCAAAAATTGAAAATTTGGAAAATTGAAGATTAGGTGAATGTAAGTGGAATAAAATCATTTTGGTTGAGCCATGAAGCCATATCAAGCCCACATGAGCCATGAGGGGACTCATTTGAGGCATCCACTATGTTGTTCCTAACCCTCTTAGCCAAGGGCTTAGGGGTTAAGGACCATCCATGTGGATCACCTTCATGAGTCGGGAGATCAAGTTAGGTATGGGTGTGTTTTTTAGGATGTGTGTGAAAGTGTAGTGTATAGGTGTAGTGTGTGTGTAAGTCAGCCCTTCACTAGACCAGGCCACCCAGGGTAGTCCTAAGGCCAAAGAGTCCTATAGGAACTCATCCTTTAAACTTCCACATTTAATTTCAACCCTCTAGGTGATTAGGGGTCTATAGTCATGTTTGTGGAGTTTGCAGGGAGTTAAGAAGTGGTTTGAATTTCTAGGTGGTGGGTCTCAATTCTAATCCTCTAAAATAGTCAAAGGAAAAGCCTAAGGCTAGATCCTAAGTACTAAAAAGAAGAAGAGAAGACCTTATCAAAAATGAGGTCAACAGATGGCGGCGTCGAATATGAAAGCGTCGCATAGGGCTTCAGAGCTACCGAGGTTAACGCGGCGCTGACTGCTTTAAATAGAAAAATAGGGTATTTAGGAATTATTTAAATACCCAGAACTTCAAAAATCCATATCTTTGTGCAGAAAAATCACAAAAATAAAATAAAAATATCCTCTTACTCAGTGAACAGAGGAGAACAATGTGGAAAAAGAATTAAGATAATCTGATGAATATTTTATTTTTAACTAATTATTCACTGATTTCAATATTTTAATTCTCCATGCATGTATACAGTTCATCATGGCATGAGACCATAGGGCTTTTGTAGCCTCTATTCTTGGGGACATTCCCTGAATTTTCCAAGACCAGAGACCATTTCTATAGAAAATTATTGATTTTCCATGTTTATGTGTCTGTTTTGCTATTTTAATTCCAATAATTAGCATATTGCTTAGAAAATTCTAGAAAAATTAGAGGAAGTATCTTAGGACCAGAGGACCCTAGAAAAATTATGGTTTGGTTTAACTCCTTAAGGATAATCTTAATTAGTCCAAATACTTGAAATTAAACTCTAATTAATTAGAATTAACTAGACATCAAAATTACTTGAAATCAATTCTCCACCGTCACTTAAGATCAGAGAAACCTCACAAAAAAGTCCAAGTCAATTGGAATCAATTTAACCTATTAATGAATTAATTTAGTGACATAGCTATTTTAGAAATTAAATAATTCATAAAACCCAAAACACATTTCAAAAATTCACTAAAATGGTTTTGATGGCTCTCTTATATCAGAAGAGTCAAAGAAAATTAAAATTGGAATTTTCCAAAAATTTTCATTTTTAACCATATTTTTTATATTTTAATAATTAAAAAATAATAAGAATAACAAAAATATTAAAAATCACAAAAATGTCATATTTTGTCTACTAATTACTTAGGAACAAACCAAATATCTTTTCCAAGTCTCTAGGTAAATATATTGAATTTTAAAGGCTTAAAACAATTTTTAATATTAAAAAATAAATTTTTCAATCTTTTCACGAAATTAATTCTAATAAATCAAAGAAAAATCAGAAAAATATAAAATTTGTTTCTTTGAACTCCTTGAGGTCAGAGGAACTTAAGAAAAATATAAAATCTATTTTTCAACTTTAATTTTATTTTATAATTAATTAACACTCCAGAACTCAAAATAATTATAAATAATAAAATATAATTCAAAAAATCACCAAAATTGGTCCAAGTGGTCCTCTAGTTAGTAGGAACATCCCATAATTTTCCTAAGGATAGGAATTTAACCTTGGTCATGTTGTTGAATTTCCATTAAAAACCCTCATTTTCCCACAAAAATAAATATATAAAATAAATTAAACTCAGAAAAATCATATTTTCTCCTCTATTGTCTTAGTTGACATATGAGTGAAATGACATAAAAATTTTGAGTTCATTTGAGCTTAATTTGATGAGTTATGAAATAAATAAACCTCAAGGGGCATAAAGGTAATTAAAAGATTTTTAACCCTAATTAATATTTAGGTCTAATCAAAGGGAGGGTAAAATATTTGATCTTAATTTTCTCTTGGGAGATTTAGACTTAAGTAGCTAAGAGGTAGAAACCTATTAATCATCTTGAAAATATTTAAAGTAAACATTAATTAATTAAGTGATTTGAATTTTTGAAGAATAGATTAAAATTTGGATTATTAAAGTTGGGGATGTGACTTAAGAAGATATCACTTGTTTAATTTGAAAATCCCTAAATGAATCATTTCAATAATATTTCATCCCTTAATTAAACCTAAAAATGATAATTGGAATTAATAAATTAATAATTAAAGGAGAAGATAACCCTTAATTAAATTAAAGCTTAAAACATTAAATGATTTAATAATCAAATTAAAATAAATTTTAAACATTCAATCATTAAATTTAAATAAATTTGAAACATTTAAAATTAATTTGAAATCACTTAAGAAAAAACTTAAAATAAATCTAAAACCCTAAGTAATTACAAACAATCCATAACAAAAGAATATATATTACAATCAAATTAATTAAAATCAACCTAAAGTATTATAATTAATTGAAATCAAGTCATTAAAATTTAATAAAAAGAATATAAATAATTTAAACACCTCTTTCAACCTATGCAAATTTACAACATTAAAACTAATTTGAAATATTAAGATCATTTAAGTATGAAGACTTAATTGAATTAAAACAACTTGAACACTATTCCAAACTTAAATTCATTACTAAACTAAATCATCTAAATCATCAATTCCAATGTTTAATTAAGAATTGTTAAAACCTTTAACAAACTGATTTGCCCCTAAAGACTTTTATTATTATAACTCTTAAATAGATCATTAAGTGAAATGTCACTTCATTCATAGGATATTCAAGCATCCTTATTCACTGAGCAAGAAGCAAAAATTTAACTAAAACCTTGGATGATCAATTCATCTGTACAAAAAAATTCATTTGGACTCGAAATGATCCCAGAAGTATTGAAAAGATGTTTAGGACCTGTCCTAAACACTTTCTCAATATAATGGGATGTTTTAGAAGAACAATCGAACTTAATTGTTCTTTGGTGAAGAAAATCATCCTTAATAAGACACAAGAACCTAGACGTCATAGGAAATGACTAACAATAGGATTAGGAATTAGCTAGACAACCAGAACCTTCACTTAGCTTTACCTAGGTACTTGTTGCAAATATTTAAATGCTCTGACATGCGTTTTAAGTGCAGCTTGGAATGATGGGAAGACCATCCAGGTACGCTTCTATTTTATTGCAATTTACTTACCTGTATGACACTTTACTTTTCTTGCATGTTAAAACAAGAACGTCACCATGCATAAAAACTGAAACCTTTAGGATAGCCACAAAACTGAAACCAAAAACTAAATAAAAATCAACACAAGATAAAATTCACCGCCACAACATTCAAAATATAGAACAATTCAAAATTTAATCACAAATAGAACAACAAAACTACAACTACAACTAAATTAAAATGTCTCGTTGGATGATCAAGAATACCTCAGATGATGTAACATACGTGTTGCTAACGAGATTTCCCATGGTCTAAATGATAGTGTGTAACTCATTCAGTTGAGTTTAGCAACTTCATTTGGACTAAGTGAATCTGATAAAAATAACAGTGCCGGAATGATGGAACCGTGGGATCTTAACCGATGTTGTTATAACCAACTTGAAGATTCCCCTAACAAAATGTTAAAACACCTGAACCTTAAAAATTTTTCTAAACCAAAACACTTCTCTCATCTCCTGATTTTCAATTTCTAAAACTGAACCTCTGCAGCAATAAGGAGCTTGGAGCACGGTGGGCAACATAGCCATCTTCATCAGCAAAACTTGTGTCTTTGTCAACTAAACTCTTTTTAGAATTAAATAACCAAGCCATTGGATTTCAAGATAGTTTGCCTAGTGCAACATAAATCCTCAACTTGTCGTTAGGCATTTGCATAATCATATTATGCAAATTAAGCCCTAACTGGTCTTAGGACTCCGAGGTAGTCATTTGGTACGACATAAACCCTCACATCTTCAAGGCTATTTGTATGATCCTATCATACAAATATAAGTCCTAATTAATTAAAATGGGCATGATTACAACATAAAATAAATTCTCAAATTGAAGCCAAACAATACGATAGTCGGGAAGTCACCGAAGTTCACTTCGGGTCTGTGACATCCCCTACTTCTCCTCCATTGAATTCCTAAAATAACTATTCCAAATTTGATACATTCCCTTTTGAATTTCCAAAATCCAATTTGTTTGAAACCTTAAACTTTGAAAATCTTGAGAGCAAAACCACTGATCATTATCGAGAGTTTTCTTAAGTGTCTTCGGACATTTAAGATGTAATTAACTATAGGGGATTGCCCTTATAGGGAACTTTAAGAACCCAGGTAATATAAACCCTGCTTAAATCCTTTGTATTAAGCAGGGGAACTCATCTGCTTATAAAATTGGTTCGCAGGCCAAACGGATGTCACAAATCTTCTAGTTTTTTTAATCGAGCCCCATCATCAAGCAGTGTGTCTATTCTTCGGGATAGATACACGGTTTGGAGTGCAGTGCTCGTTTTTATAAACTATTTGGGATGTGAGATCAGTTTGATTTCATATCTTAAAATTTTCAAACTTAAAATTATTTTAAAAAATCAAATGCTATTTTCAAAATTATATATATTTAAATTAAATTTAAAACCTAAAAATACCAATTGAAATGTTAAAATATGTTGTTAAACATTAATTCTGAAAGGATTTAATGTCCTACAACAATAATGAAAATCCATTCAATTTCCATGGATGAATTTAGTAGTTCATGGAAATTGAGTGCAAATAAATAGGGAAATGTGTTTTGATGGACTTCAATTTAGAGGACTCAGGGTGACAGGCTGAGATCCCCAAATTGGTTGTAAGATTAGTAACTAAACATCAAAGGTTAGCCTTAAGGTGAAGGGTGAGTGGGAGCTCCAAAGTAAGAGCCGGTATCCTCCCAGCCTAGCATTAGATTTAGTGACTAAACTTAGGTTATGTCAATGTTCTTTTCATGCTTAGAAGAGGGGATACTCTTTTAAGGGTAAAGAAACATCTATGCTCCTATTCGACACAATAACATAGATAATTGTTCCATATCAATCCACACATCATATTCTCATTGCAAAAGGAAAGATACTTTTCTCATATATCAAAAAAATATTTCAAATACATAGTTTAGTGTGATTAAATATTACTATTTTCTGCATAGTGGTAGTAGAAGTAAGTATTAAACTTTAAGTGCAAATTGAGTATCGAATTTCAGTGCTACATTATCTATTGTGCAACACTTTCTTCTACTTCGTACTTCCCTGTGGGATCGATAACCAGGACTCCATTAGAGCCCTGTATTATTTGATACGATATGTATACTTGCGTTAAGTGTTTGGACTTTACAAAACCATTATAAACATATATAAATTTAAGTTAATACATTCTTGCATATATAAAGTCTGCCGATCAATTTTTTGACACCGTTGTCAAGGAACGTAACGAAGTAACTAAGTAAGGAAGGAAGTATAAATGATATTTATTGATAACACAGTAACAGAAAACCTTAACTATGTAGTTAGTAATTGTGTGTAAGTTTACTTTTTAAAAGTATTTCTGTGATTGTATATGCGTCGTAGTGGAACTATAGGTTTAGTGCCTTACGATTTGAAGATAGAGCATACTGTCAGAAAAATTAGAAAACAGCAAAAACAAATTAAAAATCCTTGTGAAATGGAAAATAATCAAGATAATCCGAGAAATGATATTGGAAATTTGCCATGACCTTTAAGAGATTATGCTAACCCAACAACAGATGAAATTCACATAACTATTCAAAATCCTGATGTTTCTGTTAATTCATTTGAACTCAAACCTGCCATTATCCAAAAGGTACAAAATAATCAATTTAGAGGAACACCTAATGAG
This sequence comes from Papilionanthe hookeriana x Papilionanthe teres, assembly GCA_022702705.1. Taxonomy (NCBI): domain Eukaryota; kingdom Viridiplantae; phylum Streptophyta; class Magnoliopsida; order Asparagales; family Orchidaceae; genus Papilionanthe; species Papilionanthe hookeriana x Papilionanthe teres. The sequence continues at coordinate 155,946,248 of CM040424.1, forward strand.
GATCAAAATTTACATCTCGCTAGCTTTCTGGAACTGTGTGCTACTTTTAAATATGACGGAGTGTCTAGTGATGCTGTCAGACTTAGACTTTTTCCTTTTTCATTAAGAGATAAAGCTAAGGCGTGGTTAAACTCGTTAGCATCTGGATCTATTAGAACTGGGGGAGAATTATCTCAGAAGTTTCTATCAAAATATTTCCCTCTATCAAAGACTGCTAAACTAAGAAATGATATTACATCTTTTTGTCAGTTTGAAGGAGAGTCAATATATGAAGCTTGGGAGAGATTTAAAGATCTTCTTAGGAAGTGCCCACATCATGCTTTACCAGATTGGTTAATAATTCAAACAATTTATAATGGATTTGTGGGATCATTGATCTATTATAGATGCTGTTGCTGGTGGATTGTTAATGTTAAAACCTTTTGATGAAGCATACACATTAATTGAAGAAATGGCTACTAATAATTTTTAATGGCCATCTAAACGGGTAAATCCTAAGAGAGTAGCTAGTGTTCATGATTCAGATATGATAACTATAGTAGTTTCTCAAATTGCAGCCCTTTCTAAGAAAATAGATCAATATAGAATGAATTATTCTCAACCACCTCAAGTGATAGAGGAAAATTCAATTGGATAGATAACAAAATCTCAAACACCTTATGAGACTTTAAATGCTATTAATAGACCAAACAATCCTTATTCAAATTATTATAATCTTGGTTGGAGGAATCACCCATACTTCAAATGGAATAATAGCAATGCCAATGTTAACCTGCATTGGGGTAACAGTTCTATAAATCCAATTTGAAATTTAAACAATCAAGGAAATAACAATTTTAGACCATCTTATCCTCCTGGATGTAACAGTAACCTGCAATTTAAGGATAAGAAGTTGTCTATTAAAGAAATGATTCTGAATATGGGAAATCAATTACAAGCTCAAGGTGTTACTATGAAAATTATTGAAAATAAATTGAGACATATATTCACTGCACTTAATAATAGACTTTCTGGAACACTTCTAAGTAATGTTGAGATCAATCCAAAAGATCAAAACAAGGAACAATTTAAGGCTATTCACTTAATAAGTGTAAAAGAATTGGAAACTAGAGTGGAAAAAGAACTTGAAATAGGAAAGTAGGTGGAAATCAAAAAAGGTTCAAACAAGATTTATCCAGATTTGAATTATCCTCTTGAGCCAATGAAGATAACTGTTGAAAAACCACCACCTCCAGTTCCTCGAAGATTGAAGAAACAAAAAAGGGATAACAGAGTTGGAAAAATTTTTGTGATCCTTAAGAAATTAACAATAAATATTCATTTTGTTGAAGCATTAGATCAGATTCCTGACTATGCCAAGTTTATGAAGGATATCCTGAGAAAGGAAAGAAAGTTTACATATCATGAAATTGTTGCACTTAGCGAAGAGTTTAGTGCAATTATTTAGAAGAAGCTTCCTGAAAAACATTAAGATCCTGTAGTTTCACTTATCCGTGTGCTATAGGTGAAAATTTTTTCAAAAAAGCCTTATGTGATCTGAGAGCTAGTATTAATCTTATGCTTTTATCAACTTTCAAAAGGTTAGGAATATGAGAAATTTCTCCTACATCTGTGACTCTTCAGTTGGTCGATCGTTCCATTACTTACCCTAGAGGAGTGGTGGAAGATGTGTTAGTGAAAGTGGATAAATTTATCTTTCCTGTGGATTTTATTGTACTTGATATAGAGGAAGATAAAGAAATTCCAATCATTTTGGGAAGACCATTCCTTGCTACTGGAAGAGCAGTGATTGATATTCAAAAAGGAGAATTAACTATGAAAGTTAATGATCAAGAGGTGACCCTTAATATTTTAAAATCTATGAAGTATCCCTCAAAGGAAAAAGATAATGAATGTTTTAGGATGGAGGTCTGTGAATATTTGAGAAATGATCATTTTAAGAATATATTTGAAAAATAAGTGGAATATGAAAATATATTTGAAGAAGAAATTGAAGATGAAAAAAGTTCAGATAGTAAGAAGAATGAAGATTTGGAGTATGTTAAGGAGAGAATCGAAATATTAGACACTATGGAAGGTGGAAATGAAAGTTTAATTCCATCTATAATAAAACCTCCTAAACATGAGATGAAAATTCTCCCTAATCATTTGAAGTATATGTTTTTAGAAGAATCATATACCTTGCCAGTTATTGTATCTTCGGAATTAAACGAATATAATGAATAGAAGTTGTTGGAAACTTTAAAAAGATACAAGAAAGCTTTTGGATGGACTTTGGCAGATATTAATGGAGTTAGTCCTTCGATTTTTATGCACAGAATTTTATTAGATTAAGAACATAAACCGAGAGTTGATCCGTAAAAGAGAGTGAATCCTATAATGAAAGAAGTAGTTAAGAAAGAGATTTTAAAATGGGTGGATGCTGGAATTATTTATCCTAATTTGGATTGTGCTTAGGTGAGTCCAATACATTGTGTACCAAAAAAGGGAGGAGTGACTGTTGAAGAGAATGAATGTAATGAAATTATACCCACCAGACAAATTAATGGATGAAGAATTTGTATTGACTATAGAAAATTAAATGCTGCAACCAGAAAAGATCACTTTCCTCTTCCTTTTCTCGATCAAATGCTAGATAGGCTTGCTGGACACAAGTACTACTGCATTCTGGATGGATATACTGGTTACCATCAAATACCTATTGCTCCTGAGGATCAAGAAAAAATAACATCTACTAGCCCTTATGGAACCTTTGCTTTTCGAAGAATTAGATGGATACTTCTTCTATAAGAATTTGATTTTATGATAGTTGATAGGAAGGGAGCTGATAATCAAATAGCCGATCATCTTTCAAGAATAGAGTATGATAAAATATCTGAATTTGAAAAGGAAATTACAAAAATTTTCCCTGATGAGAAACTATAAACTATTATGGGAAGCAATTTTCCTTGGTATGCTGATATTGTGAATTATATTGTGAGTGATATTGTACCACCTGATTTAACAAGGCAACTACAAAAGAAGTTTAAATATGATGCAAAATTTTATTTATGGGATGAGCCCTATCTATATAAATAGTGTAAGGATCAGATTATTAGGAAATGTGTGCCACAAGAAGAAACAAATTCGTTTATTCAATGATGTCATGATTCTGAATTTGGAGGCTATTTTAGTGCTGATAAAACTGCTTTTAAGATTTTACAATCTGGATTTTATTGGCCTACTCTTTTTAGAGATGTTTATAGATATATTAAATCATGTGTTCGATGTCAGAGAGTAGTTAATATCTCTAGAAGAAAAGAAATGCCTCTAAATTATAATTTGGATGTTGAAATTTTTTATTTATGGGGATTAGATTTTATGGGACCATTTACTCCTTCATTTGGAAATTTATATATATTGGTTGCCTTAGATTTCTTTACCTAAAATTGATGCTCGGAGTGTTTCAAAATTTTTAAAGAAAAATATATTTACAAGATATGGAAAGCCGAGAGTGATCATAACTGATGGTGGATCCCATTTCAGGAATAATCAAATTAAGAGATTGATTGGGAAATAAAATATTATTCATAGAATCTCTACTGCTTATCATACTCAGATTAGTGGTTTAACAGAACTGTCTAATCGTGAAATTAAAAAAAATTTAGAAAAAACTGTGGATAATCATAAATTAGATTAGTCTGTTCGATTAGATACTGTTTTATGGGCTTATAGGACTACTTTTAAAACCCTTATTGGAATGTCTCCTTATAGACTAGTGTTTGGTAAGACTTGTCATTTACCGGTTAAACTAGTGCATAAAGCATATTGGGCGATAAAAGAGTTGATTTTTATATTGAAAAATGCTGGAGAAAAAAGATTTATACAATTGAATGAATTAGAAGAGATTAGAAATGAATCTTATCACAATGATAGGATCTATAAAGAGAAAATGAAATTGTGGCATGATCGAAAGATATTGAAAAAGAAATTGAAATTTAGAAAAAAAGTTTTGTTATACAACACAAGATTGAAGTTATTTCCTGGAAAGCTCAAGTCTAGATGGTTAGGACCTTTTACAGTTGTAAAAGTTCATTCTTTTGGAGCTGTTGATATTAAAGATCCTGATACTGGAAAGACTTTCAAGGTTAATGAGCATCGATTAAAGCATTACTTTGACTTGTTTCAACCTGACTTCAAAGAGGTTTTAATGTTAAATCATCTTGATTAACTAAATAGTTTGTCGGGCTGAAGACCTTAAACCAAGCGCTTTATGGGAGGCAACCCATATGTATCTTTATGGTGTGTTTGCTTGATTCTTGTAGTTGTGCTTTTATATAGTTATTTTTGAATCCTAATTACTCCTAAATACTTTTAAAAAGGATGAATATTGGATAGAATTGAGAAATTGGAATATTTTGGGCCAAACGAAGTTAGGCGAGAATTTTTGGCCACTAGCACCGCCGGCGCCCTATCGCAGATGTAATACTAAAATTACAGGTTTGAGCGCCGTCGGCGCCCAAAACCTGTTGACGGTTTTTGATGTTTTAAAATGCGAGTTTTGGCAGTTTTGAGTGGGATCTTCATCCTTATAACTCCCTAAACTCCATTTTAAACTTCCTAACTCCTTAAAAAAGAAAACTACCATTCCCAATTTGTATCCCTTGGATTCCTACTCCATTGAAACCCCTCGATCTCGCGTTTTGAACCGAAGGAAGTTCATAAGTTTCGAGGCGCAATGTTTGTTTAACAAAGTGATGATGAAGAGAAGGATTATCAAGGAAAGAGGCTTCATAATTCGAGGTATGGATAATCCTACAACTAGAATTGAAGAGATAATTAAATAGAGACATTGGGAAGTGCTTTGCTATACTACTGCTGCCATTGTTGTTCCTATCGTGAAAGAATGTTATGCAAATCTTCACGGGATCAACCAAGGGTTCACATTTGTACAAGGTAGATTTGTGCAATTCACTCCTGCACGAATTAACGATCTTTTCATGATTGAGAATGTACCCATTCGCCATTATTCTAATTTCAATGCCACACGAGATAATATGAATGATGTGTATCGATATTTGACGGATGAGAATGAGGATTGGAAAATTAGAGAGAATGGATACATTAGTTTCCCATCTTCATCCTTGAATCTAGTGTCAAAGCAGTGGCACTACTTTATTTCAGCAAAATTATTTCCAACATTGAAGATTAGTAAGGAAACCAAGGAAAGCGCCATTTTGAATTTGTGTATTCAAACTGGGAGGCCGATTGACATTGGTAATGTCATTGTGAAATCAATTTTGGGATTAATTGCTCATGGATATAAATATTGGCTTGGACACCCATCCACCATATTTCTGTTTTGTATTCAATCACAAGTTCCATATGAAAGTTGGGAAAAGGTTCTTTTTCCATGGAGGCCTATTGATCCAACTAATCCTTATGACTACCAGACAATGGGAGATGAAGATGCCATGAATTTGGTTGCTGATCAACCAACACAGACTTCAAAACTGATTCAACAATATTTTCTTGAACATTCTAGAATGATATTGAAGAGGATCAAACAGTTGGAGAAACAGGTACAGAATGTTATGAGTGCAATCAATAAAATTTCTGATTTATTCGACCATATAGATTTGAGAATGAAGGAACAATTCAATCAATCTGGTCAAATTGAGATGGGCTTGATTAACTCGAAGATGGAGAACACGGTGGTTTTTGAGCATTCGTCTAAAGAATTTCCATTTCGTCCATTTTATAATTTGTGCGTACATCAGCAATCGATTGGAGACATTAAATGACAGGATAGTTCTGAAACTGATCTGGAGTAATTATTGGATTCTACTTATGCTTGTTGTGTGTTTAGTTTTCTTTGCTAAAATTATGCTTGGTGTGTGTAGTTTTTACTTTACTTTGCTTTGAATTTGGATTTGGATATGCTTACTTTCATTGTGTGCTTAGATTTTAGTGTTTGCCTATCATAGTGTACTTGCAACACTAAACATCTAAGAGTTGGTTTGGTTTGAATGAACATATTTGCTGTATATATTGTAACTTGGATTTTATATATATAAGTTTGTTATGTATTCTTTGTGTAAATAATTGTGTTAGTTATTATTTTGAGATGATGTAAATGCCTATTGAAGTGTTAAATACCGTTGTGGAAGTCGAAACAATTGAAATTACGAAAAAATTTTTGGACCCAGAAAAAAGTTTGGACTGGCGTCGTCGATGCCCAAATCCAGAGAGTTTGGCATATTATTCTAAATAGAGTGTCGTCGGTGCCCTATCGAGCGCCGCTGATACACCTAAAATATATAGTATTTTTATGCAAATTTTTATACCTATTTTGAATGATATCGCACTTTAATGGAAGGTATTTTATGTTTTTCTTGCAGGTATGATGAAAATGGATTGTCATGATGAAAGGAGCAAAATTGGATCAAATTTGGAGCAAAAATATGAAAAATCAAAAATTTGGCACTGGCGGCTAAGCGCCTCTGGGCCAGCGCTTAGCCGCCACAGTTAAAAGTCGAGATTGAAATGGATTTCACTCCAACTTCGAAGGGGATGGGATGCAACTCTTGGTGGTAACGTCCATTACTTCCTTTGGGCGACAAGTTTGAATGAAGGGGTGTGTTCCTTGGTAGATATATCGAATCTGGACACATTTTGAAGAGACACCAAGGCACCTTTTGGTTTACTATTTAAAGAGAGTCTTAGGAAAGATTTGGAGGAGGCAATTTGAGGAGACTCTTCTACTGCATTTTGGAGAGTACTTCCATTCTTCTTCCACTGCATTTTAAAAGTTTTTATTTAGAGTAGGAGTAGAGAGTAGAAAGGAGAAAAGGGTCGGAGTGAAGTATTCTTCTTCCCACTTCTTTTCTTTATTTTAGCTTAGTTTTTATTGATGTCTGAAGTCTGTATTCTGAGTCAACGGAGTTGGGAGACTTGCTCTGAGAAGTAGTTTAGCGAAGAGTCAAAGTTTCAGAGGAACTTCCTTAGTCTTGTGGAGAGGATTTTCAGATAAGTGTTTACTTTTATTTAGTTTAATAATACTTGTTTTCGTTTATTATTTTTCTTATCATTATTTTATTTTCAAATAAATTTGTTTTTATATTTTCTTAATGCATTCTGAGTAGTTTACTTTATCTTTTTCATTCTTAAATGTAGAAGTAATTAATTTAAAGAGAATTGTTATGGAAAGTATAAGTGTTTAAAAGTTGTAAGAAGTTGTGAAGATTGATTCTAAAAACTTTGTTTACTTCTTAATTTAGCCTGTTAAGTTGTAAAATTTCTTGAGATTAAGTAAGATCTAATGCGGTATTGTCTCATAAAAGTTAGTAAGAATCACATGAAATTACATGGGTGAGAACTGTAGTCCATATAATTGAATGTAATATTAGAAGATATTTTTATAAAAGGAAGTAAAATTAGAGGATTTTAGAGTGACAGACTAAAACCTCCTAATTTGGTTTGAAGTTTTGAGTTTTGTTATGAGAAGTTAGCCCTCAGGTGGTGAGAATCAAGGGAACTCTAGAGTGAGAGACTGGTATCTTTCCTGCCTAATCATGTTCAAAATAATATAAATTTCAAATTAACCTATGTTCTTTATAGAACCAAGTAAGGGTAAAGAACACATTTGCTTCTATCTGTCACAACAAAAATTTGAATACTTCCATAATAATACTTTAAGAATTATTACTACTTCATGAAAGGAAAGAAAAAGATATTCTAGTTAATAGCATTTTACATCCAGTCTTATTAGTTATTGTGATTTTAATTTCTTTCTTTGCATTTTTATTAAGAAAATTTCAAAAGACATATCAACCTTCAAAAATTTTCAAAATCAAGACATACTTTTTCGAAAACAATTAAAGAAAATAAAAAGATAATTTCTCTGATTCTTTTAAAGATTTCACATTTTCCCTGTGGGTTTGATATCTCGGGGCTTAATCAGAAAGTCCTATATTACTTGATAAACTATACGTATACTTGCGTAGTATCCCATATTATAAAATAATTATTTTCATATCTTAAATCATCAGCGCATTTATCCAGCAGAACCAAGTTTCTGGCATCCGTTGCAGTTATATCTATCGGGGATAAGTCGCTCGTGCCCGAACCTAGTAAAAGGCCAAAAACCCTTATTTTTGCGATTTTTACCTCGAGACACGCAAATTTTCCCATTGCTTTCATCTTCATCCTCCATTTTCGCAATTTTGAAGATCTAAGGCTTGCTAGATCTCGGATTTAAGGTCACTTCAAAGCTTTTCGACACCGGGTCTACACTTCTCTTGGTAAGAGCTTCAATTCAAGTTAAAAAAATTTTTATTTTCACCATGGAAATCTCTCACATTGCTTAGGTTGGAACTTTTGGAGTTTTAAAGAGATTTTGAGATTTCCAAGATGAAATTTGCTCTTACTTGTTTAGAATAGTATTTGGAGTTTGTTACATTATGAATTTGGGATTTATTGGAATTTTCTTGCAAATTTTAGAAATTCACATGGCTCTAAGGATGAGTAAAGGGAAGAGGAAATTGTATTTTGATGAGGAAAAGTTCGTTAATATTAAAGCACAATTTCACTTTAACTCTTACCTTTACGATAAGAAGTGTATCCAGGATCGAGCTTTTGATAGTCCTGGTGGATCTGCAGAATAGTTAATTGCAGAACAAAACTGGGAATGATTATGTTATTTTACTGTGAATGCTGTTATGGGAGTGGTTAGAGAGTTCTATGCTAATGTGCCCTGGATTGAAACCGAGTACGTGGTTGTGAGAGGAAAAATTGTTGAGTTTACTCCTCAGCGAATCAATGCCTTCTATCAGACACAGGAACCATTTGTTTGTGAATATGAAAACTTTGATACTTGATGGGAGAATATGAGAGAAGTGATTGCTTTTATGACGGATGGAAGAGGGGAATGGAAAGTAAGTAAAAAATAGTTGATTAATTTCCCTGCTTCCACATTGAATGTTGCATCAAAAGTTTGGCACTATTTTAACTCTGCGAGACTATTACCTTCTTATCACCACAGCGAAGTTACAAGGGATAGAGCGATTCTGAACTATTGTATTCAGAAAATGAAAAAGATTGATATTGGAACTATTGTTTACAAGAACATTCAGACTATAGCTAGAGGCTAGACCACTGGAGGATTAGGACATCCTGCCTTAGTTTATGTCCTATGTATTCATTTTAGAGTGGAGTTCAGTAGTTCTGAAGAAGTGGCTATACCGCTGAGACCAATTACAAAGACTATTATCCATACTAACGAGTCTCATGTGGGAGCCCGAGTTGAGCATAGGAGTACTAATATTCCTACTACGAGTTATGATGTTCCATGTACATCTGAGCCGCCTACCTTATCTGATACTATGGAGCAACTGAGACTATATAGTGCTAATGTGGATAGACTCCATGGTAGGATGGATGTGTTTGAGGCGAGGAGTGATGTGAATGAAGATTATCTGCAGAGGAGAGTTTAGTGTGATATTTTTTATTATGATGCTCAGGTCAGATTTATGAGGGGGGAGTCTAATGTGATATTTCCTACTTGCCCCAGCTTCACACCATATAGACCTGACCCTACTGATTACCTTACTGATGACCCTGCTGATGATCCTGGTGATGTAGATTGGTAGATTGTTTGTTTCTATTTCTATTGTTTTGATTGTGTTGTGTTGTACTGCTGTGATGTAGTAGTTATTTGTTTTTCATGTGATGTATAACCCTGCTGGTGTACTGTTATGTTGTATTAAAGCATTGAAATTGTTAAATGGATTGTGTATTACAGTGATCATTTATTTAGTATTATAGTGTTTTGTTGGATGTTTAGATGTTTAAAGTTAATTTCTCTTTACCCATGCAAATGTTTAAAATATTTATATCACTATTACTAACTGTTTCATGCCTGCTTGCTGTAAGTTTTGACTAATACCAGATAGCTGATGAAGATTTAAAAATCCTAGCATAGAAAGATTAGTTTCTTTTACTCTCTACTATTTCAAATTTATTGAAAAATTTAAGTTTGGGGGAGGGTAGAGAAATATTAACTTTTATTTATTCTCAATTATTATATTTTCAAAAATTATTAGCATAACTTCTGGCAGTTGAACCTCACTGTAAGTAACTAAATCTTTTTATTTCAGTGGAATATTATTGAAGGATAGGATGAAAATTTTTAGTAATAAAGGTTAATTTTATAGAAGTAAGATATTTGGTATAAAAGGATTTGATTATAGTCAACTATTTGAAGTAAAGAAAACTGTATTTTTTAAATGTTAAGGGACTTAAAGGATTGTGTGTTAAGAAAAGATTGTGACTTTATGATGAATAATAAAGCTCAAACTTAATTATAAAGTAATGAAGTGTCTCAAGTTTGAACTTTAGAAAGAGGAGAGTGAAGTTCAAAATCATTAAAGGCTATCCAGATATAGTAATCCTCATTAAAAAAAAGAAGGGAAAGAGAAAGGGAAGAAAAGAAAAGAATGATTGAAAAAAAACCTGAAAAAGAAAGAAGAAAAATAAAAGAAAAGAAAAAGAAAGAAAAATATTCATGAGGAGAAGTTTGAGGAGATACCTAATAAAAAATTGGCTTCACTTGAGTCACCATAAAAGGAGAACTTGATTTCATTTCTGAATTTATATTTAAAGTATTGACCTACATTTTAATGAAGTTTTCATGTACTCCTCTTTCACATAGTCTTTCTAGGAACTCTTAATGTGACAAATTATAATTTATCTCAAAATAAATAGAAGACTAGAACCCTTAGACTTGATTGCTAAATATTCTTACACCTGTTGTGATGACCTGAATTACTAAATTTCTTTCTGAAAATCTAACCAATATATTCTTTTGAATGAAAAATTTTAGTGTCCTATAGTTGAAAAGTACAACGCCTAGGCTTATATTTTATGTAGTAAAAGGATTACTTGAGGATAAGTAATAGTTAAAGTTTGGGAAATTTGGATGGCTAAAAAATATATACTATTTTTGCTATATAATTTTACCCATTTTTACTGATATTGCACTTTAAAGAAAGTTATTTTTTATGGTTTTTTGCAGGTATCATGATTTTAGGTGATTGGAGCAAAAGGAAGCAAAAAGGAACAAATTTGTAGCAAAGCAAAAAGGAGAAAAAGGTGGAAAATAGGTTCAGGCGCCGCCGGCACTAGAATGGGCACCGCCAACACCATTTTCCAGAGACTCCAGAAAATATTGGGACATAGAGTGCCACCGGCGTCGCCGGCGCTCAAAGTTAGTGGAATTCAAATTTGAAGAGGTTTGGCAACTTTTTGAAGGGATGCCTATGGAAACTCTTGGGATTTTATTTCTAACTGATAAGTAACTGTTTTTGGACAAAAATGGTGTGCTTCTTTGGTGGTTCTAGTGTATTTTTAGTGTGTGTTAAGTGTTATGGTTTAGGAGAAGAGTGTGTAGAAGTGAGAGTTTGAGTGTAATTCTTCTCTAAGGAGTGAAGGAGAAGGAGTAAAGTGAGAGATTGCTTCTTCCTTTCCATTCTAAAGAGAGAATCAAGTGTTGTAAACAAGAGAGAAAAGGATTCAAAGGAACTTCAAGGAATTGCATTATGGAAGAGAAAGAGATAAGTTGTATTTTCTTTTATGGTTGTATGACTTTTCTTTTATATTTAAAATCCATGTTTTATTGTATCTTCTACTTGAATTCTAAGTAGTCTCCTTTGTCTTTCTTCTTACATAGAGATGTGATGATGGATTGATGTGGATTTGATGTGCTTTTAATGTATTATAGAAATTGTGATGGTTTTTCATTCCGAACATAATTTACTTTTCAATTTGGCCAATTGAAATGTTAAAATATGTTGTTGACATTAATTCTGAAAGGATTTAATGTCCTACAACAATAATGAAGAATCCATTCAATTTCTATGGATGAATTGCATAGTTCATGGAAATTGAGTACAAATAAATAGGGAAATGTGTTTTGATGGACTTCAATTTGGAAGTTTCAGGGTGACAGGCTGAGATCCCTAAATTGGTTCTAAGCTTAGTAACTAAACATCGAAGATTAGCCTTTAGGTGAAGGGTGAGTGGGAGCTCCGAAGTGAGAGCTGGTATCCTCCCAGCCTAGCTTTATATTTAGTGACTAAACTTAGGATATGTCATTGTTCTTTTCAAGCTTGGAAGAGTGGGTACTCTTTTAAGGGTAAATAAACATCTATTCTCCTATTAGGCACATTAACATAGATAATTGTTCCATATTAATCCAAACATCATATTCTCATTGCATGAGGAAAGAAACTTTTCTCATATATTAAAAAAACCTTTCAAATACATAGTTTAGTGTGTTTTCTACTTAATTTTGTTTTTAAAGTTATTAGAAGTAATTGTAGTTTGATTGAATATTACTGTTTTCTGCATAGTGGTAGTAGTAAGTATTAAACTTTAAGTGCAAATTGAGTATCAGATTTTAGTGCTACATTATCTATTGTGGAACACTTTCTTCTAATTTGTACTTCCCTGTCGGATTGATAACCAGGACTCCATAGAGCCGTGTATTAATTGATATGATACGTATACTTGTGTTGATTGGTTGGACTTTACAAAATTTTTATAAACATATATAAATTTGAGTTCATACATTCTTGCATATATAAAGTCTGTCGGGCTATACTATGGATGAGTAGGTAGCTCAACACTAAAATCACCTCTAATCAATCTGTGCATATAACTGTGATAATTCTCCTCATACTCTCTATGTTTTTAAAGATATTCCCCCTTATGGTCTACTTTCCCCACTATATCATGCAGTTGATCTGCAATATAAATAACATTATCTCTTATCTTGTTCAAAAGTTCAGTCTACGAATTAGAAAACTGACCTGAAGATGCCTAGGATGTGGAAGCACGAGATGTAGATGCAGTAGAAGCAGATGCAGTAGAACCCCTAGAAAGTCCTCCTCTCCAATAAAAAATTGAATACTCAGCATAGGTCTTCGAATTCAAATTGGTGATAGACTTAAGAGGTTGAAGAACCCCTTCCCAATTCTCAGATCTAACACCAGCCTGCTCACACAATGAATGTATAAGGGAAGCAAATCCTGTACCTGCAGTGGAGGTAGATCAGACAGTACTCCAAATACAATCATAAATAATCTTTCCAATGTCTATCGACTTCCTCTGCTAAATACAGTAGTTCAAAGTGGCTCTTTCTCTAGTCACTTTTCTTAGATGATTTGTAGGAAGCAGCTTGGATGATATGAAATATTTCAATTCTTTGAAGGTGGAATTCAACTTTGATGTAGGGAAGTTAACTCTTCTGTCATTAGTAATTTTCTATAATCCTCTCACATCTGTCAAAGTAGAGATAATCTCATCCAATTCTTCCTCAGTAGGATTGTAATTTGAATAAAAACAAAGCATACTAGGCGGAAGTAGGTAAAATCCATCAATTACCTCAAGAGTAAAATGTATTAGTTGTCCTCATACTCAGACAAATTTTTCATATGACTCTGGGAGATTTGCATAGAACTCTAGAACAAAAGAAGTAACAGCTACATCAGTAAAACAACAGAATTTAACCCAGAGGCAATTCACAATCATGTCTTCATTTTCTCTGCCTGGTTTATCGAATCCTCACTCCTGGATCAATTTACGTGACTGTAACGTTCCATCTAACGATCTTGAGCTTTCGAACTGATGAAATTGTCGGAATCGAACGTGGCTTTATCTTTGCTCCTCTTTGGTGTCATTTCTAAAACTTGCATAAAAAAAATCACTATAAATTCCACATTAAACTTAAAATCACTAAACTCAACTCCAAAAGGCTTAAACTACTAAATCCAAGTAATTTCTCAAGCTTTCTCTTAAATTTTCACCATGAAAAGTGATTTTTGGATTTCTCCAAAATACATTCAAAATATATAATGAAAATAAAAAATTTTTACTTAGGATTAGTGCTCTTACCTCAAGTAGATAGAATCTAACAATTTTCACTTAAAACGACACTAGATTTGCAAATGTGATGATGCCCTAGCCTCACAAATTGCGAAAATCCGAAGGTAGAAGATGATGGTGAGGTGTAAAAATTGTAATTTTCTAGTTTTTAAACCTTAAAACCAATTTTCGTGAATCGGCGCCTAAGCAGGAAAATATGGTGCTTAGCCACAAAGCTTTGTTGCGTAAGCGGTGGGTCTCGGCGCATAGTCGCTAACTCGCAGTTTTCAATTTTTACATTAAATAAATATTCTCGCTCCTTTAATCAACCCAAAGTTTATTTAATAAGTATCTCATCACCTTATAATCTTCTAATCTCCAGAATTAGACTTTTTTATATTAAATACGATACAACACAAGTTTTACAAAAACAAAAGCTTTTACTTAATTAAACCCATACAAATTACAAGTATAAAGTACAAATCTTTAATCCAAGATACTTGAATAAGATCTCATATTTTCCACTCACAATAAAACACTTAAACACTAACATAATACATAAAACAAATAACACACAACATACAAAAAACATCAATCACTTAACACAATTAATTAAACACAAAACATAAATAACTAATACTCAGTACACTATGAAACTTAATTCCAGTCTCCATTAGGTGGAATATATCCAGTACCTCTATTAGTTATATTTGAACCATTTAGTATATAGATTTGATTGAATGGATGATGATGAAGACATCTGATAGAATCTTCTTCAATCCATTTGTTTTTCAAATACATCGCTTTGTCTGCTACTTCAATGTAATAAATTGCATTTTTAATTGTCATCCAATATGTGCTAATTGTACATTAGTTTCATTTACCTTTGCTTCAATTAATGCAACATCAACCTCAATCTCCGTAATCTTCTCAACTATTCTTTGAATATTAACGGCCAAAAATCCGTTATAAAACTCTTGTGCAATCTCATTAACAAACTTCATTTTGTTGGCATCCTCCTTCTTCTTCATTTTACTCTCCCAAGAAGACATTTCTCCAATTTAAACTCTTCTATAAGGCTCTTAGGATAGAAATTTAGAATGGGATGAATCTCCTTTAATTTCATCCCTTTTTATAGGGTTTTGATGGCCTAAAATTGTCTTCCCTCATTCATAAACCTTCCTATAATTTGTCATGCAGCTTCCTAAAGATAATGTCTCAGAAAAATAACTTTCATGTTTTACATAACTCCGGCGCGCACCTAAGCACCAACTACTGGCATTTAGCCGCCAGTGCTCAATTTAGCACAAATCTGCTAAATGTCTGATAACTTGTTTTAACTCATCGAAATAGTTAAATATGGTTTTTTTAATCTCCACTAACATGATATAAGCAAATTACTACCATATAACTCTTACATAAAATAAAATAAAACATACAAAACAAATTTAAAGCAAAGCACACTGATAACAATATGTTGCCTCCCATAAAACGCTTGGTTTTACATCGTTATACCAAGATACCCAATACTTAATTTGGGTGAACAATCATCAAATTCTCATGAGGTTTAAGTTGATCTACTGAGAAATAAGGTTTTATTCTATGACTATTTACTTTAAATATTTTCTCAGTTTTAGGATCTTTAATATCCACAGCTCTATATGGATAAACTTTTACTACAATAAATGAGCCCGTCCACTTGGACTTAAGTTTTCCTGCAAATGATCTTAATCTGAAATTAGATAGCAAAACTTGTTGTAATGGATCAATATTTTTATTTAGAATCTTTTGATCATGCCACATCTTCATCTTTTCTATATATATCTTAACACTTTCATATGATTCATGCATGATCACTTCAAGCTCATTTAATTGAAATAATCTCTTCTCACCAGTATCCTTCAAATTATAATTGAAGTTTTTAATAACCCAATATGCTTTATGTTCAAGTTCAACTGGTAAATGAAAAGCTTTCAAAAAAATTAGTCTATATGGGGACATTCCTATTGTAGTCCTGTAAGCAGTCCTATAAGCCCACAAAGCAAAATGTAGGATGATTAACCAATCCTTTTTATTTGGATTAACAACTTTTCCCAAAATTATTTTAATTTTACCATTGGATAATTCAACCAAACCACTAGTCTGAGGATGATAAGCAGTAGCAATTTTATGGATGATATGATATTTCTTTTCTAATTTCTATACTATTACATTTCTAAAATAACTTTCCCCATCAGTTATGATTACTCTTGGCATACCAAATCTACAAAATATGTTCTTTCTTAAAAATTTTGCAACAATTTGAGCATCACATCGAGGTAAAGCAATAGCTTCAATCCATTTAGATACATAGTCTACTGCTAACAAAATGTATAAATTTTTGAAAGATGGTATAAATGGTTCCAAGAAATCTAATCCCCAAACATCAAATACTTCAACTTCCAACATGTAATTGAGGGTCATTTCATTCCCACTAGAAATATTGTCTACACACTGACATGGATCATAACTTTTAATATAAGCATTAATATCCTTAAAAATTGTAGGCCAATAAAATCTAGATTGTAGAATTTTATATCTTTGTCTTATCAACACTAAAATGTCCCCTAAAATCAGAATCATGACATTTCTGAATAATTTCATAAGTTTCTTCTAATGGTACACATCTTTGAATAATAAGATCCTTTCCTTATTTATATAAAAATGGGTCGACTGAAAAATAAGTCTTAGCTTCAGATCAAAATTTCTTCCTCTATTGGTTTGTCAATCCATAGGGTATAATGTCACTAAAAATAAAGTTCACAATGTCTGTATACCATGAAACATGCCACTCATTAATAGTGAATAGTTTTTCATCAAGAAAATGTTCATTAATTTCTTCATCATAAAAGATAGATTTTTCATTATCAAGCCTGGACAGATGATTAGCAAATTGATTATCAGCAACCTTCCTATCTACTATCTCAAAGTTAAATTCTTGCAAAAGAAGAATCCACTGTGAGAAGGGTTTGGAATTTACTTCTAACTTTTAAGGATACTTCTGGTTTGTCGTTTAATACTTCCAAGTGCTCTTTTTTTGTGCTAAAAGGGTTTCTAATGCTAAATGGCAATGGATTGTAGATTTTACTGGTTGTGTTAAGGCTTCTTTTACTTTAAACTATTTGGGCTTTAATCTTACCAAAGGTAGAAGTCGCAATGTTCTTTTTCAATAGCTTGTTGACAAAATCAAAAAGAGAATTTTATCTTGGAAAAATTGTTTCCTTTCATTTAGTGGTCATGTTACTCTTCTTAAAAGTGTTCTTATTTCTCTTCCCCTTTATTCCCTACAAGTTATGGGTATGCTTATGTCTATTATCAAAAAGCTTGAACTTTTTTTCAATAAATTTCTTTGGGAGGGTAGAAATCATTCTAAGCTTCATTGGAAATGTTGGGAGAAGCTTTGTAAACCCACTGATTTGGTGGGTTGGGTTTTAGATCTTTAACTGACTCTATTAATACTTGTCATATGAAGCTTTGGTGTCGGTTTCATCTTAGAGATTCTTTATGGGCTGATTTCATGCATATTAAGTATTTCTCTAATATACATCCTCTTGCTGTTTCTTTTAAGAAAAGTGACTCCTTCATTTGGAAAAAGATGCCTACTGTTGGTAATGCTACTAATGAGCTAATCTTTTAGGATATTGGTCATGGAGATTGGTCCTTTTGGTATGATGATTGGCTTGACAAAGGACCTTTAGCTAATTTTTATGGGGGTCCTAATGATGTTTATCTTTAGGTCAAAGACCTTTTGTATGAGAATAAATGGTGCTTGAGAAGCCTTAATCGGCTTGTGCATAGGGCTGATGCTGATTATATTTCTTCTATTCCTATTTTCTCTGATAAAAAAGATATTCCTATGATTAAAGGTAATTTGGGTGATTCTTTGTCTAAGAGTTTTGCTTCCTCCTTTTCTTACTCCCAGGGTATCAACCTGAAATGGATTTGGAATCCATGGATTAAACCTGCTATTTCTTTTTTTATTTGGAGACTGTTTCATTCTATTATTCCCACTGATGATATCTTAAAATTGAAGGGTTTAAAGTTGTCTTCTTGTTACACTTGCTGCAAAACTAATGAAGAATCAATTCTTCATCTCTTCGTGAATTGTTCATTTGCTAGAGATGTTTGGAATATATGCTTAGCTACTTTAAAAATTGACTTGAAACCGTCTGATATTTATAATGTTGTTGATTTGTTTGAGAGCTAGAGTAAGATTGGTAAAGATTGTTTTCTTTGTATTACAGCTATTATTTTGTGGTTTATCTGGATGTCCAGGAATGAGATGAGGTTTAATGATCTCACTCCTAATGCCATCTCTACTAGTAAGATTATTATGGGTTACTTATATAAATGCTTATCTTTGGTTCCTCCTAAGAAAATAATTGTTGTTCCTATTTGTGGAGTTATGCAACCTTGCGTATTCCTGTTTCTGACAGCTGCAGTAATTGCAATTTTATTAATTGGCAAAAGCCCATTATTCCTTTTATCAAAATTAATACTGATGGTTGTTGGCGTGATAATGTTGCTAGTATTGGTGGCATTTGTAGAGATTCTTGGGGTTGTATTTTATTCTGGTTTGCGGCAAAAGCTATTTCTGAATCTCCTATTAGTGCTGAGTTTGATGCTGTGATTTTCGGTCTGCAATTAGCAAAGAGAATTGGTTGGCGTTATGTAGAAATTGAAACCGATTGCCTTGTTCTTTGGAGGTATATTTGTTTGCAGGTGCCTCACCATTGGAGTTTGAATTTACATCTCAAGAAGATTCATATTTTGTCTCAACAAATCAATATTAAGTGGACACATATTAAACGCGATGGTAATAAGGTGGCGCATTGGGCAGCTAAGTTTGGTCTCTCCTTTTCTGGTGTTCGTATTTTTTCTATTGTTCCGGATGCTCTTCTGAAGATTGCTTTGATTGATTTGATTTAGTGTCAGTTTTGTTGTGTTTTGTTGGTTGTATCGTGTGAGTTGTATTTTCTTTTTTTTCTAGAAAGAGGTCCTTAGATTCTCCTTTTTGCATGAGTTGTAAGGGTGGTTTTAGATAGGACCTCTTTCCCGGTTTTGTACTTTTCTTTTTGGATGAAATGTGTAGGGAGCATTGGGCTCTTTTATCAAAAAAAAACTTATAAATCATGGTTTAACATCCTTCTTTTTCATTAAATATTTATTAGCAGAATGGTCAGTATGCACCACATATTTTGTTCATGTTAAATATGATTTTAATTTATCAAAAGCATATACTATAGCTAATAATTCTTTTTCTGTTGCGGTATAAATGATTTGAGCTTCATTCAGAGTTCAACTAGCATAGTAGATTACCTTGAAAATTTTATCATGTTTTTGTCCTAAAACAGCTCCAATAGCAAAATCACTTGCATCACACTTTAATTCAAAAGGTTTTTCCCAATCTTTTGAAATAATAACTTGTGTAGTGATTAATTAATCTTTTAATAATTCAAAATCTTTTAAGCAATCTTCATTAAATTTAAAAATGACATCTTTTTCTAATAAATGGCATAGAGGATTAGTAATTTTTGAAAATTATTTAATACAACATCTGTAGAATCCAGCATGTCCCAGAAAAACTCCTAATATTTCTTATATTTCTTGGGCAAGGTAAATTAGCGATCATTTGAATTTTCGCAGGGTCTACTTCCATACCTTTTTCTGAAATTTGATGTCCCAAAATAATTCCTCTTGCCACCATAAATTGGTATTTTTCCTAATTAAGGACTAGATTTGTTTCTTCACAGTGACTAAGAACCTTAGATAAATGTTCTAAACATGATTCAAATGAAATTCCAAACAGTGAAAAATTGTCCATAAATACTTCAATTCCTTTTTTCTATTAAATCACAAAAGACTTTCATCATACCATTTTGAAATGTAGCAGGGGCATTACATAAACCAAAGGACATTGTTTTAAAAGAAAATGTATCATAGGGACTGGTAAACGTTGTTTTCTCTTGATCCTTAAGAGCAATTTATAATTTTTGATTACCAGTATATCCATCCAGAAAACAAAAGTATTTAAGCCCAGCTAGTATATCCAACATTTCATCAAGAAAGGGAAGTGGCAAATGATTTTTCATGGTGGCAAGATTTATTTTATATACTCATTGCGTGCTTGCCATCCTGTATCTTGTCTTGTTAGTATTAGTTCTCTATTTTCATTAACAGTTATAGTTACTTCTCCTTTCTTAGGAACACAATGAATAGAACTAACCTATGCACTATCTGAAACAAGGTAGATAATGCCAAGATCTAACCACTTTAAAATTTGTTTCTTAACAACTTTTTTCATAATAAGATTTAATCTCCTTTGAGGATTATCCATGTGTTAGGAGATTTCTTCCATAAGGATTCTGTGCATAAAAATTGAAGGACTGATTCATTTAATATCAGCTATTGTCCATCCAATGGCTTTCTTATATTTCTTTGAAGTTTCAAGCAAACTCTCTTTTTGTTCTGTAGTTAATTTCAAGGAAATTATAACAGGAAAAGTTGAGGAATCACCTAAAAAGGCATATTTTAAATGTTCAGGAAGTAACTTTAATTCAAGTTCAGGAGATTTTTCAATTAAAGGACAAAAATATTCATTATTCTTTGTCATGTCCAAAACATCAAAACTTTCTTGAACATAATTTAAGTCTTCCTCAATAAAATCATAAGAAAACTAGATTTCCTCATGTTGCTCGTGTTCCATCTGTTCTCTTTCAGATTTTTCTTCATAATTTTCTTTGAAATGGCGATCACTTAGATATCTCATCACATCCATCCTGAAACAATCATCATCTTTACCTATGACAGGATATTTCATTGATTATGAAATATTAAATGTAACAGTTTGATCATTAACACACATAGTTAATTCCCTTTTCTGCACATCTATCATTGCTCTTCCTGTAGCTAGAAAGGGTCTCCCAGAAATAATAGGTATCTCCTTATCTTCCTCCATAACTAGCATAATGAAATCAACTGGAAAGATAAATTGGTCCACTTTTACTAAAATATCTTCTATAACTCCTTTAGGAAATGCGCTCGAACGATCTGTTAATTGGAGAGTTACTACAGTAGGGGTTATTTTTTCTAATCCCAGTCTTTTAAATGTAGATAATGGCATAAGGTTAATGCTTGCGCCTAAATCACAAAAAGCTTTCCCGTGAAATTTGTCTCGAATTGCACATGGAATTGTAAAGCTACCAGGATTTTTAAGCTTTTAAGGATGCTTCTTCTGAATTATTGCACTGCATTCTTCATTATGTGCAACAGTCTCATTATCTTCAAACTTCATGTTTTTGTTTAAAATATCCTTCATAATCTTCACATAGCTTGGCATTTATTCTAAGGCTTCAACAAATGGAATATTTATCTTAAGTTTCTTAAAAATCTCTAAGAATTTTGAAAATTACTTATCCAACTTTTATTATCAAAGTCTCTGAGGAAATGGTGGTGGAGGTTTTTGTAAATCAATTATTAGTGGAGAAGTAGGTATTTCAAAACTTTTTTAAGTGTCCTCTTTTGGTTCTTCAAACTCTTTTTTCTCTATTTTAATCTCTTTTGCCAATCTACCTTCCAAATCTCTTCCACTTCTTAACTAAAAGCTTTTACTTGCTCTTTATCTTTATCTCTTGGATTTATCTCAATATTACTACAAAGCATTTCTTGGGATCTATTAATTAATGAATTACCTATCTGTCCAAATCTATTCTTAATATTTTTAATTGTAGCTCCTTCACAATGCAATTCATTTCTCATTTGTAACACCACTTCTTCTATAGAAAACTTCTCCTTAAATTGTGAAGTAATATTAAAACCTGGAGGATAAGTAGATCTATAATTGTTATTCCCTTGGTTTTTTGAATTCCTCCATGAGTTTACTTGAGTGTTCCCTTATTGTTGAAAATTAACACCCTAATTAATGTTATTCCAGTTAAAGTTTGGATGGTTCTTCCAACCTGGGTTATAAAAATTGGAATATGGGCTTTTAAGACATTCAAAGTTTCTAAAGATGTTTGATAATTTACCATTTGGCCTAATGAATTTTCTTCAATCATTGAAATTGGTTGTAAAAAATTCATTCCAAATTGGTTTATCTTCCTGGAAATTGCAGCAACTTAATTTGCTAACATTGCAAAAGAATCAGATTCATGAATATTGGCTAAATTTTTATAATTTACCATCTTATATGGTATTAAAAATTATTTGTAAGCATTTATTCAATTAAAGCATAAGCATCATTAAACTGTATAGATATCAATGAACCACCAGCAGCAGCATCGATAATAGATCTAAGAGATACAACTAATCCATTATAAAAAGTTTGAATTATTAACCAATCTGGTATCGAATGATCTGGACACTTTCTTAGGAGGTCTTTAAAATTTTCTCATGCTTCATCCATGTTCATAAAAAGAGGTTTTTTAGGCATCTCTTAGTGAGAACGTAGGTAACTTTCTATGGCACCAAATTCAATTCAAATTATTCTTGAGTTGATGCATCTTCTGGAAGATACGTTGAATCTGAACATAATTTGAAGAGATGAAATTGATATTACATTTGAATGAAGAGATTACATATTTTTTCCAAGCTTAGAAATGATATTACATCTTTTTGTCCGTTTGAACGTGAATATATTTATGAAGCATGGGAATGTTTTAAAGATCTCCTGAGAACGTGTCCAAATCATTCGATACCAGATTGATTCATAATTCAAAATTCTTATTATGGATTAATAGGATCTCTTAGCTATATTATCGATGTTTTTGCTGGTAGATCATTGATGTTTAAACAATTTAATGATGTTTATGTTTTAATAGAAGAATTGGATACAAATAATTTTCAATGTTCTTTTAAAAGGGAAAATCCTCAAAAGGTAGCTAATATTCATGAATCTGATGCTTTGTAATGCTAGCAAATCAAGTTGCTGCAATTTTATGGAAGATAGACCAATTTGGAATGAATTTTTCTCATCCAATTTCAATGATTGAAAAAAATTCATTAGGCCAAATGGTAGATTCTCAAACATCATTAGAAACTTTGAATGCCATAAACAAGCCTAATAACTCATATTCCAGTTATTATATCCTAGGTAGAAAGAACAATCCAAACTTTAAATGGAATAACAATAATCAGGGTGGTAGTAACCAACAATGGGGGAGCAATCAAGTAAACCTATTGGGTAATTGGAACATCTAAGGGAATAATAGTTATAGACCTACTTTTCCTCTAAATTTTAACAATGCTTCGCAATTTAAGGAGAAAAAGTTGTTTATAGAAGAAGTGGTGTTACAAATGAGAAATCAATTGCAAAGTTAAGGAGCTACAATAAGAAATATTAAGAATCAATTGGGACGAATAGCCAATTCATCAAGTAATACATCCCAACGAATACTTCCTAGTAATATAGAGATAAATCCAAGAAACAAAAATAAAGAACAAGCAAAAGTTATTCAATTAAAGAGTGGAAGAGAGTTTGATGGTAGAGTTCAAAAAGAGATTGAAGTAGAGAAAGAAAAGATTAAATAAATAAAAGAGGACTCTCCGATAGGTTTGGGAAGACCTATTTCTCCACTAAAAATTGATTTAGAAAATCCACATCCACCATTTCCTCAGAGACTTTGACAACAAATGTTGGATAAGCAATTTTCAAAGTTCTTGGAGATTTTTAAGAAACTTACTATAAATATTTCATTAGCGAAAGCTTTAGACCAAATACCTATTTATATGAATTTTATGAAGGATATTCTAGACTGAAAAAGGAAGATTGAAGATAAAGAGACTGTTGCACTTAGTGAAGTATGCAGTGCAATAATCTAGAAGAAACTTCCTGAAATACTTAAAGTGCAATTGGAGACAGATTATAAGGGAAAGCTTTCTGTGATTTGGGTGTAAGCATTAACCTTATGCCATTATCTATATTTAAAAGACTGGGATTAGGAGAAATAACCCCGACTACTGTAACTCTGCAGTTAGCAGATCGTTTGATAACATATCCTAAAAGTGTTATAGAGGATGTTTTGGTAAAGTTGCATCAAATCATCTTTTCTATTGATTTCATTATGCTTTATATGAAGGAAGATAAAGAGATACCTATTATTTTGGGGAGACCATTCCTAGATACAAGAAGAGTGATGATAGATGTGCAGAAAGGGGAATTAACTATGCGTGTTAATGATTAAACTTTGACTTTTAATATTTCAAAATAAATGAATTATCCTGCGTAGGTAAAGATGATGAATGTTTCAGGATGGATGTAATAAGATATTTGAGTGAATACCATTTTAAAGAAACATATGAAGAGAAATCTGAAAGAGAAAAGTTGGAACACGAGTAAGAAAAGAAAACACAATATTCTGATGATTTTATTAAAGAAGACTTAAAATATATTCAAGAAAGTTTTGAAGTTTTGGATATGAAAAGTAATGATGAATCTTTTTGTCCATCAATTGAAAATCCCTTGAACTTGAATTGAAGTTACTTCCTGAACATTTAAAATATGCCTTCTTAAGTGATTCCTCAACTTTGCCTGTTAAAATTTTCTCGAAATTAATTATTGAAAAAGAAGAGAGTTTGCTTGAAACTTTAAAGAAATATAAGAAAGCCTTTGGATCGACCATAACTGATATTAAAAGAATCAGTCCTAAAATTTTTAACCACAAAATTCTTATAAAAGAGAACAGCAAACCTAGGGCTGATCCTCATTGAAGATTAAATCCTATTATGAAAGAGGTTGTTAAGAAAGGGATTTTAAAGTGGTTAGATGCTGAAATTATCTACCTTAGTTCGGATAATGCATGGTTTAGTCTTATTCACTGTGTTCCTAAGAATGGAGGAGTGACTGTAGCTATTAATGAAAAGAATGAATTAATACAAACAAGATAAATTACAGGATGGTGATTTTGTATTGATTATAGTGTTGACCTCATTTTTGATGAGGTCTTCTCTTCTCTCTTTAGTACTTATGATCTAGCCTTAGGCTTTTCCTTTGACTATCTTAGAGGACTAGAAATGGGACCCACCACTTAGAATTTCCAAACACTTCTTAATTCCCTTCAAACCCCACATGTTTGATTGTAAACCCCCAGGCCACTTGGAGGGTTAAGACCAATATGTGGAGGTTTAAAGGACGAGTTTCCTATAGGACTCTTTGGCCTTAGGACTACCACAGGTGGCCCAGTGCGGTGAGGGTTGACCTGCACACATCACACTCTCACACACATTCTGAACCCTAAACCCACCAAAATACCCCAATACCCTCCAAATAACCTCTAAATACCCAAAATACCCTTTTTAACCCAAAAATCTAAAAATTTCAAAATTTCCCAGAAAATTCCAGAAAATCCCAAATATTCCCAATTTCATTTTGTTCAACTACACCATAGGCCAATTTTGTCAATTTGACCTAATTTTATCAAAATCCCCATTTCACCCGTTTTTGACGTGACCGTCGACGAGGATGTCCGAACGACCTCGGATGATGAAATGGACTGCTTCGTTACGTCCGGAACGTCGATTTTAGCTAGGAAGGATACCCATTTTGCTAGTGTTCCGTGCACGAGCAAATTGCACGGAAATCGATGCATGCTATTTAAAATTAAAAAAAAGAAAAATCTCCTATTTAAAGTCACGCACTCCCCCATTCCTAAAAAACCCTAGACATTCCTCACAGCCGACAACACCTCACACACAAACCCTAAGATTCATTCGGCCGAAAACCCATCTCCTCCCAGCGCCGAAAGCATCGCTCCTCCCTCTCTCCCTAATGGATCGCGATGCAAGAAAATCCCACGGCCGCCATTCGTGAACCCTAGCTCCAGATCTTCTCCCTCGCGTCTGAACCGGGGAACGAAGCCAACCCGTTGCCCTTCTTCCTCGTCGACGGCCTGCTCGCCGGCTCTCACCAGCGAGGTGTGTTTCTTCTCCATCTTGCGAGAAGTACCTCTTGGCGTGCTGATATTGAAGCCCTCACAGTTTGCTCATTGCATAGGTATATTTCTTCTCATTTGCTAAATCTAAGTTATGCATATAATCTTTATGTATTTCAGACTTTTGTTGACAAATAAATTTTCAAGATAACTTGGTTTAGGATTGAGCTCTATTCATATAAATGATTCATCATCATTGAAATCGTGTGTTTAATCTGATTTACAAACATAAGTTTTTTTTTTTGCTTTTTATCTAAGGTAATATGCTTTGAAGGGGTTATGCCCAAATGAGTCTATTGAGCATATTCAAGTGGTTTGAGTTTGATAACTTGAATAAATTGTGGAGTTTTCTTTTGCTCCAAGTTGATTTCCTTGAACGTTCTATTATTTAAAGGCTTGTTGAAGATTCTTTTGTGCCCAAAATATTCATTTGAATGTATTTATGGAATCAATGTTTGCTCTTTCTTAAGGGGTATGCTTCTTTTCCTTTTAAATTTGTGTATGAACTTTCTTTTGCGAAATTAATATTTTGTTATACAAGTGTATGTAAAGAAACGATTTAATATTTTGTTATACATGGCTTTCAAGTGTCCTTTTTTTTAAAAAAAAAGTTGATTTATTGCAAAGAAATGATTTTTTTTTTCTTTCTCTCTAAAAAAAAAAGAAATGCCTCTCATGCAGGCTTGTTAAAAATTTCTTTGATCTGAAATAATTGCATAAAGTTTATTCAAGTGGTTTAGCATTTGATGTCTTAAATAGTTTGCTGAACAAATTTTGTCTTATCAATGATTGGTATGCTTTAAGAGGTTTGCATAAAAAATGAATTTATTTCATGCACTCATCTATGAATTGTGTATGTATACATACTTCCGTTGGTTGTATATGATTACATGGATCAATTTTTCATTTAGATTCGTTTCAGTTAATTTAATAAACACACATATCAAATTTTTGACGAGACGCTTCTATGGTGCTGATTATCAACAGCTATCCTTAACTTCTTACTCTTATTCTGTATACATCATGTGATATAATCTTATCTACTTTTATTCATTAGAATTAAGCTATAAGAGATTTTCACATCACTTAAGCACGCAAATCAAATAATTCCAATGCATCGAGCTCATTTGTGTTGAAATTAGCATATGTTTGGATTTATGTGTGTTGGGGTATTCCATTCCTTTATATATATTTTGTGTTAGGCTTACATAGATTAGTGTCTTCTTAACATATGAGAACTCATGCACATTTTAATTATGAAAACTCTTCACATTGTTTTCTTGCATACATATATATGATACTTGTTTTTTTTTTTTATTTCTTTGTTATTATGCACATTTACATATTTGCACATTTTTGTATTGAACTAAATTCTCATACCACCTTTTTGGTGTGCCTTTGCGAGGTAAACACGATTGTGGTGGAAATATTGGAGGATCGCAAGAATCACTTTGGAGCAGACGAAATAAACAACATCAACCTCTACGACGGTATAACTTCTAAACTTCTCACACTTGTGTGCACACGCGTGATTTTTGTGCATTTACATACCACTCAATTTGTATGTATTTACGTTTTTAACGGCTTAACTTCAATTTTTACATATATGCCATCTCATGCGTGAAATAGTATATTTCCCTATTTAAGGAATTAAATGCTAGCTCTTTTAATGTAATATGAAAGATTTGAGTGGTATAAATGTATAAAAAGATATTAAAGTTTAAGTGTGGACCTTTTGTGATTTGTGAATATAAAAAATCGTATGGATCCTTTGTGATGTCCAAGCATGCGATTAAGTATGGATCATTTTGTGATTTGCAAATAAAAAGGCATGGGATTCTGGAAAAGTGAAGAATTGAGCATATTATTTTGAGTTTAGGTTAGCACTCTAGGTGATGGATCTCTTTGATTTTATTCATTTGAAATAATGAATTATTATGAGATTATATGAATTGTAGTTTTAATATTGCATTTACATTATTGTTGTTGATGAAATGTTGAGGAAAAGTTGAGAGATGATTAATTTACAAATCATAACTTGAACAGTGATGAGTTTTTTTTAGTAGATATGCTTGGAAGTTGAATATTTCATTTTTATATTCATAACCAACAAGTGGAAATATATCCACAGAAACATGGGATGTATGGACTGTAGACTCATTTTCATTTACCTTCAATTTATGAACGAAATGATCTGATTTTGTACTTTCACGAGGATTTGACTAGTTACTTGGTCAAAAAA
The DNA here is from genome assembly GCA_022702705.1 of Papilionanthe hookeriana x Papilionanthe teres. NCBI lineage: Eukaryota > Viridiplantae > Streptophyta > Magnoliopsida > Asparagales > Orchidaceae > Papilionanthe > Papilionanthe hookeriana x Papilionanthe teres. Next base: position 155,974,358 of record CM040424.1, read on the forward strand.
GAACTTTTTTAAATGAAAGCTTACGTTACTTTTTTAATCCCTATGCACTCATATACCTTATACCTAGGCTTTGCACTTTATGCTTGTACGACTCAAATCTTTTGTATGACTATTATTTCAAATCTTGCAAAAGCGATTTACATTTTCCATTCCATGAACAAAAATGTTCTGTTTGTAAAAAATTGAAACATAAGTGTTAAATATGTAAGTGTATAAGAATTAAGTGGCATATATGTGAATTCTTTGTGAATTCATCTAACACATTAACTCTTACATCTATGTTGATAGACTAATACATATGAGATTTGATAATGTATAGATACACATACATATGAGCCTTATTACTATGCAAACCATCTGGTTTAGTCTACTAATCAACATTCTTGGAAATTGTATTCATACATTTAGCTTACGTATAGTTTTATGATCACATATTTAAACACTTAATTCTCATACCAATCTTTTTGTGCATTTTTTTGCGAGGTAAATTTTGGGCACGCCGCTACATCAACAACGCATCTCGAAGCATAAAACGAAAGAGGATAACAGGAGTCAAATGAGAGAGGGGCCAATCCGGACCGTCTCAAATCTATGGTGGACTTCCAATAGCAACAATAGAAATTGCGGGAGACGAAGGGGCTGAGATCCTAATTACTTTATCGGGCTACCAAAGTTGCTACGAGCTCTCCACTTGGTACGAATCAAAACGTTATCACGGCACGATGCCTCATCTTTGTCTCTGCTTTAAAAGTTGATTTCTCTACCATTCAGTTATCTTTGAATGCATGAAAACCTTGTTGTTGGATGCCTTATCTTTGTGGTTATTAACTGTAGCCTCGAAGTTGTTTGATTGAGAATCTTTGGGGATTCTGTAGTTTGTTGGTTTGGTTCTTGCTACATTAGTTGGAGTCTTTGTAGTCCATTGAGTTGATCCTTATTTCATGGGTTTGAAATCTTAAAGTTTATTGAAATTAATTCTTGTTTCATGGATTAAGATTTTTGTAGCAGATATGTATAAATTAAAGCTTGGATGTAGGATATGTGAATATATTATGATTAGAAACTTTATATGTATACCACTCATTGTTTATGTATTTTGCATATTTAACACCTAAACTTTTGTCTTTTACATTTATAGCATACATATTTCATATCATATAAAAAAATTTATTCATGTTCAAATTCTTAAAATAGAAAATACACTTTCTCACAAATAAATACAAATTGAAGTTTAGGTGCTAGATAAATGAGCACATTAGAATTTGTGGGTATGCATGTAAATCCTCTACAGCACATGATTATGTACTTAATATTTTATATGTTATAAAGATGTAAAAAATATATAGTATTTTTGATATGTTTTGTATAACTGAATATGAAAGTTTGGATGTTAAATATGTAAATCTAAGATAACTATATATATTTGAATACCTAATACTTTTGAGGTAATGGACTTTAAATATAAAATTGAAGCTCTTTATTTTCTATATTAAATTAATACACATACTTTCAAATAATTTGATCGACTGATGATCAATAAACAAACGTATTTAATTACATGAGGTTACAAACATATTTTAGGTTGGAAATTTCACAACATACAATTCTTACGTATTTTATAAAAATCACTTAAATTTTAATATTTGCATGTGACTACACCCGATTCTTATGCATTTATGTTTCTAACATTTAAATTTAACCTTTTATATTTGTATCACCTATATCACTCATGTAATCTAAAATATATACATCATTATTTTAAATTTAGAGTAATCTGCATACATTACACACAATTCTTATGTACGCATATATCTCAAACTTGAATTTTTACATTTACAAACACAATATTTCAGCATTATCAACTTATACAAAGAAAAATGTCTTTCGTTTAAAAATTGAAAAAGAGCCATGATATTTTGATATAATATTGAGGATTTTAGTAATGTATAAGTAAATTTGAAAGCTTAGGTGTAAGATATATTGATACAAAAGAATTAATTTGATTGCAGGTAAATCATCCAATTATCACACCGCTCGCATAATCATTTTATTTATTTATTCATTATAACATTTATGTATACTTAGCACTCTATTTTGTTCCCAAAGTCTCATACGAACTTCTCGGTGCGCCTTTGCGAGGTACATCCGATCATGGTCGAGACGTTGAAGGATTGTGAAACTACTCCAAGGCGGACAAAGCCGACAACATCATACTTCATTTGGGTGAGATCCTTCCAATTTTTATTTCATGAGTAAGGTGACATAATATTTCAAGTTCATTTGAGCTTAATTTGATGAGTTATGAGATGAATAAGCTTAAGAGGGCATTAAGATAATTAAAAGGCTTTAACCTTAATTAATGTTTAGGCTTAACCGGAAGAAAGGGTAAAATATTTGATCCCGATTTTTCATTTGGATGGTTGAAACTAAAAGAGTTAAGGGGTAGAAACCCATTAATCACCTTAAACATTTAAAAGAAGAAGCCTTAATTAATCTAATCATTAAACTTTGGAAGATAATTAAGAAATGGATCATTAAGGTTAAGGGATTTTGATATAAGAAGTTTCTAATACTTTGAAATTGAATCCGTAATCAATGATTTAATTAAATATCATTAAGTTCTTATTAATTAATTAAGCTATACAATGATAATTGAAACTAACGAAAGGAAGATAATTTAAACAAGTTTTCATAATTAAACTACAACTTAAAACATTAAAACCAATTTGAAGTAAGAAAATCGGATTAAAAGAAACTTAAAATATCAAAATTAACTTGAAATTATTTAAGAATTAAATCAAAATAAATTTAAAATACCAAAGACTAACTTGGAACAATTCATGATTAAAGCATCATAAATTAAAAATTAAATTAGTTTAAAACATTAAAATTAGTCTAAAATATTAATATCATTTGAAACATAAAGACTTAACTGAATTAAACAGCTTAAACACTTTTTCAACTCAAAATGATTTAAAACACCTAAAAAGATCAACTGAAACTTTATAACTAAATTAAAAATCACTTTATCTCCAACTTAAAACTTCAATTAAGAATGGTTGAAATCTTTAATGAACCAATTTGCCCCTAAATGCTTTCATTATTATAACTCTTAAATGAAGCATTAAATGAAATGTCACCTTACTCATAGGATGATCAAACATCCTAATTTACTAAGCAGGAGTAACCCGGGTGATTGATTCATCACCACAATGAAACTAACCAAACTTAAGGCAATCCCTAAAATGTTTAAGAAGATGTTCGAATTCGATTCCGAGCACTTCTCAACTTGAAGGGATGTTTTAAAAGGACAAGTGAGACTTCATTGTTCTTTGGTGAAGAAAATCATCCTTAATAAAACACAAAAACCTAGATGTCACAGGAAATGACTAGAAATAGGATTAGGATTTTGGTAGACAACCAGAACCTTCCCTTAGTCTTACCTAGGTATTTGCTCTGACATGTGTTTCAAGTGCAGGTTAAAATTATGGGAGTGCCTACCAGGTATGCATTTAAGTTTATTGCAATTTACATTTAGCAATTTATTAAATGTCTTACTTTCCTATACTTGTAAATGCATGAAAATGATCGAACCCAAGCATGTTTAAACAACTCAAAATTTAATCACCAACAAAACAGAACTACAACTACAACTAAATTAAAACGTCTCGTTGAATGATCTAGAATACCTCGGATGATGTAACCCACGTGTTGCTAACGGGATTTCCCACGGTCTAAATGAAAGTGTGGAACTCATTCAGTTGAGTTTAGCAAATTCATCTGGACTAAGTGAATTCAATGAAAATAACGGTGCCGGGATGACGGAACCGTGGGATCTTAATCGGTTCTGTTTAATTAACTTTAAGATTTATTTTAATTAAAAATATTAAAAACACTTGGACTTTAAGATTTTCTTTAAAACAAAACACTTCTCTCATCTCCTGATTTATGACTTCTAAAACTAAACCTCTGCAACAATAAGGAGCTCGGAGCATGGTGGGCAGCACGACCATCGTCATCGCAGAAACACCGAGTCTACTCCAACAAAACTTTCTTAGAATTAAATAACTAAGCCATAGGACTTCGAGGTAGTTTGCCTAGTGCAACATAAATCCTCAACCTTTTGTTAGGCATTTGCATTGCAAATTAAGCCCTAACCGGTCTTAGGATTCCGAGGTAGTCGTCCGATACGACATAAACCCTCACATCTTCGAGGCTATTTGTATGATCATGTCATACGAACATAAGCCCTAATTAATTAAAATTGGCAAGATCAAAACATTAAATAAATATTAGGATTTTCCTAAATCTGAGCCAAACAATAGGATAGTTTGGGAAATTACCAAGATTCCTCTTGGATCCTCAACTTCCCCTACTCCTCTTCCTTTGGACTCCTAAAATAAACTGTTCCAAATTTGAGCTATTTCCTATTGAAATTTTCAAAATCCAATTGTTTGAAAACCTTAAACTTTGAAATTCTTGAGAGCAAAACCACTGATCATTATCGAGAGTTTTCTTAAATGATTCACTTCATTTATGATGTAATTAACTATAGGGGCTTGCCCTTATAGGGAACTTTAAGAATCCAGGTAATATAAACCCTGCTATATTCCTTTATATTAAGCAGGAGAACTTGTCGGCTTATAAATTGGTTCGTAGACCAAACAGATGTCACAAATCTTCTAGTTTATTTAATCGAGCCCCATCATCAAGCAGTGTGTCTATTCTTCGGGATAGATACACGGTTTGTGATGCGATGCTCATTTATATAAACTATTTGGGATGTGAGACTCGTTTGATTTCATATCTTAAAATTTTCAAACTTAAAATTATTTTCAAAATCAAATGCTACTTTCCAAATTATATATATTTAAATTAAATTTAAAATTTAAAATTTAAAATTCGCCGACTATTTCTGTTAGGCAACCCCCTTTTTAAAATAAAACACACAACCTAAAAAATAATGCCGACATATAGGAAATTAAATCTTTCCTCAAGGAAAGATCTTTTTCTACAACCTTTTCTTGACCAAATGTTGGATAGACTAGCTAGGCATAAATACTTTTGTTTTCTGAATGGATATACTAGTTATCACTAAATATAAGTAGCTCCTGACAATGAAGAGAAAACAATGTTCACTAGTCCTTATGGTTCATTTACTTTTAGAAGAACGCCCTTTGGTTTATGTAATGCCCCCGCTAAATTTCAAAGATGTATGATGTCAATTATTTATGCTTTAATTGAAAAAGAAATTGTAGTGTTTATAGATGTTTTTTCATTGTTTGGAATTTCATTTGAATTATGTTTAAAACATTTATCTAACGTTCTTGAATGCTATGAAGAAACAAATTTATTTCTTATATAGGAAAAATGCCAATTTATGTTAGGAGAAGGAATTGTTTTAGAACTTCAAAATTTTAGAAAACGGTATGGAAGTAGACCTTACAAAAATTCAAGTAATCACTACTTTACCTTGCCAAACTACTGTAAGGGAGATTAGGAGTTTTCTAGGACATGTTGGGTTCTATAGGCATTTTATTAAAGACCTTCTAAAAATTTCTAAGCCTCTATGCCAGTTATTAGAAAAAGATGCAATTTTTAATTTTGATAAAGAATGCCTAAAAGCTTTTGAGTTATTAAAAGAAAAATTAATCACTGCACTAGTTATTATTTCACCAAATTGGGAAAAGCCTTTTGAATTAATGTGTGATGCAAGTGATTATGCTATTGGAGCTGTTTTAGGACAAAAAATATGATAAAATTTTCAAAGTATTTTACTATGCTAGTAGAACTCTTAATTAAGCTTAAATTAATTATACCACAACTGAGAAAGTGTTATTAGCCATATTATATGCTTTTGATAAATCAGATCATATCTAATTGGAACTAAATGATTGGTGCATACTGACCATTCTGCAATTAAGTATTTAATGAAAAAGAAGTATGCAAAACCAAGGCTAATAAGATAGACTATTCGTTTACAAGAATTTTACTTTGAGATAGTAGATAGGAAGGGTGCTGATAATCAAATTGCTAATCATCGGTCCAGGCTTGATAATGAAAAATCATTCTTTTCTGATGAAGAAATTAATGAACATTTTCCTGATGAAAAATTATTCACTATTATGGGTGGCGTGTTCCATGGTATGCCGACATTGTAAACTTTATTGTTAGTGATATATTACACTATGGTTTGACATAGCAACAGAGGAAGAAATTTTTATATGAATCTAAGACTTATTTTTGAGAACGACCCATTTTTATATAAATAATGTAAGGATCTAATTATTCAAAAATAACATGATTATGATTTTAGGGGACATTTTGGTATTGAAAAAATAGCTTATAAAATTTTGTAATATGGATTTTATTATCCTATAATTTATAAATATAAAAATGCATATATTTAAATTTTTGGTCGATGTCAGCGTGTAGGCAATATATCTAGAAGAAATGAGATGTCCCTCAACTATATGTTGGATGTTGAAATATTTGACGTTTGGGGATTAGATTTCATGGGACCATTTATACCATCTTTCAGAAATATATACATTTTGATAGAAGTAAACTATGTATCTAAATGGATAGAAGTTGTTGCTTTACATCGATCTGATGCTCGAAGTGTTACAAAAGTTTTAAGAAAGAAAATATTTTATATATTTGGAATGCCAAGAGTAATCATAACTGATGTGAGAAGTTATTATAAAATGCAATTATGGAAAAACTATTAAGGAAATATCATATCCTCCATAAAATTGTTGTTGCTTATCATCCTCAAACAAGTGGTTCAGTTGAATTATCCAATTGTAAAATTAAAATAATTTTAGAAAATCTTTTAATCCAAACGAAAAGGATTGGTCAATCAAATTTGATTTTGATTTGTGGGCTTATAGGACTGCATAAAGGACTCCTATAGGAATGTCCCCATATAGGCTAATTTTTATGAAAGATTGTCATTTACCAGTTGAACTTGAGCATAAAGTATATTGGGTTATTAAAGAGTTCAATTAAAATTTAAAGGATGCTGGTGAGAAAATGTTATTGCAATTAAATGAGCTTGAAGAGATAAGGAATGAATCAAAGATGAAGATGTAACATGATCGTAGGATTCTGACTAAGAATATTAAACCAGGGCAACAAGTTTTATTATACAATGCCAAAGTGATTATTTTTGCTGGAAAACATAAGTCTAAGTGGATGGTCCATTTATTATAATAAATGTTTATCCTTATGGAGCTATCAATATTAAAGATGCTAAGACTCAGAACATATTTAAAGTGAATGGTCATAGAATGAAACCTTATTTCTCAGTAGATCAACTTAAACTTGGTGAGAATTTATCATTGGTCACCCAGATTAAGTACTGGGGTATTATAGACTGATGACATTAAACCAAGCGCTTTGTGGGAGGCAACCCATAGTTATTAGTTTGCTTTGCTTTAAGTTTGTTTTGTGTGCTTTATTTGGTTTGAATTAAGATTTATATGGTAGTATTTTTCTTATTTTAAGTTAGTGGAAATGAATGGGAACTTAATTGATAATTTGGATGAGTTAAAATGAGTATTTGGATGGTTAACATACCTGTGCTAAAATAGGCACTGACGGTTAAGCACCAGAAGTTGATGCTTAGGCGCCGGAGTTACAAAAAATGTGAAAAATATGTTTCTAAAAGTCATTATCATAGGGAAGTTGTATAGCATGTTAATGAAGGGGTTGTGAATGTGGGAGGATGGTTTTAAGCCATCTAAAGTCTACAAAAAGGGACTAGATTAAAATAATTACATTCCATTCTAAATTTCTATCCCAAAAGCCTCAATGAAGAGTTTAAGTCAGAAAAATGTCTTCTTAGGAGAGTGGAATGAAGAAGAAGGAAGATGAAAACAAGAAGAAAATTATTTTAGAGAGTGCACAAGAGTTATATAACAGATTTGTGGCTATTAGTCGTCAAGGTATATCGGAAGAGATGGCAAAGATCGACGCTGATGTTGCATCAATCAAAGTAAAGGTAAACAAAACTAGCACACATTTAGCACATATTGGATGTCAATTAAAGATGTAATTTAGTAACACTAGTTATGTTGATGAAGCAGACAAAGCGATGTATTTGAAGAATAAGTAGATTGAAGAAGTTTTTATCTAATGTCTGTATCATCATCCGTTTTATCAAATCTATGTGCAAAATGGTTCATATGGAAATCATGAAGGATATATTCCACCTTATGGAGAATGTAGTAAAGTTCTATTTTTTTGCTAAGTTTTTATGTTGTGTTAAGTGTTTGTTTGTTGTGTTATGTATTAGTGTTTAGTATTTTCTGTTTTGTAGTGTGTTATAAATATGTTTGTATTTTAATACTTGTTTAAGTGAGATGCTTTAAGTGTTTAAGATGAGATCTTATCCAAGTATCTTGTATTAAACATTTGTAATTTCTACTTGTAAATTGTGTTTGTTTTATTAAATAAAATTTTTTGTTTGTGTAAAAGTTGTGTCGAATCATTTTGAATTTATAAGAGTGTAATTCTGGAGATAAGAAGATTATAGAGTGGTGATATATTAAATAAAAGGATTTAGGGGTTGACTAAGTAAGTGATAATATGTACTTAATGGAAAAATCGAAAACAACAAGTTGGTGGCTATGCGCCGAGACCCCGCGCTTACGCGCCAGAGCTCTGTGGCTAAGCACCATACTTTTGCGCTTAGGCGCCGGTTCACAAAAATTGTTTTTCAGGTTTAAAACTAAAAAATTGCCATTTTTTCACCTCATCGTCATCTTCTACCATCGGATTTTGTAATTTGGAGAGCTATGACATCACTACATTTTCTATTCTTGAGCCATTTCAAGTGGAAATTGTTAGATTTGATCTTCTTGAGGTAAGAGCACTACTCCTATTATTTTCACCATATATTTTTAGTATGTTTTGGAAATATCCAAAAATTATTATTCATGGTAAAAGTTTGAGAAAATGCTTGATAGATTACTTGGATTTAGTGGTTTAAGATTTTTGGAGTTAAGTTTAATGGTTTTAAGTTGATTGTGAAATTTATAGTGATTTTTACAAATTTAAAAAATGGCATTAAAGAGGAGCAAAGTGAGAGCCAATTGCGATTCTGACAAGTTCGTTAGTTCTAAAGCTCGAGATCGATATGTTCAAGCCTTATAGTCACGTAAACTAATCCCAGAGCAAGAATTTTATAAACCTGGTGGAGTAATTGAAGACATAATTGTAAGCCGCGTTTTGGACAGATTTTGTTGTTTCACTGTCGTAGCTGTTACTTGTGTTATTCGGGAGTTCTATGCGAACCTTCCTGAATCACAAGAAAATTTTTTTTTGGTACAAGGACAATTGGTTTCTTTTACTGCTGAGGTAATAAATAAATTTTACTTATTGTCGTCAATGATGTTTTGTTTCTATTCTAATTATAATCCTACGGAGGAGAAATTGGATTAGATTGTTTCTTCTTTGACTGAAGGGAGGGCATTATGAAAATTACTAATGAGAGAAGAGTAAGCTTCCTTGCTTCAAAGTTGAATTCCACCTCCAAGTCCTAACATTATTTCATATCATCGAAATTGCTTCCTACAAATCATCTGAACGCAGTGACAGGAGAAAGAACCACTTTTAATTATTTTATTCAGCAGAGGAAAGCGATCAAAATTGGAAAGAATATTTATGATTGTAGGTATGGGATTTGCTTCCCTTATACACTCATTGTGTGTACAAGCTGGTGTTAGATCTGAGAACTGCGAAGAAATACTTCAGCTTCGGAAGCCTATTACTAGTGCAAATGTGAAAACATATACTGAGCACTCAATTTTTAGCTGGAGAGGACGATTTTCTAGGGCATCCAATGAATTTACTTCTGTTGCATCTTCATTTCATGCTTCAATATCCTAAGCATATTCAAGTTAGTTTTCAGATTCGCAGACTGAGCTTTAATAGAAAATGAAAGATAATATCAATTACTCTATGGATCGAGTTCACGATATAGAGGGGAAAGTAGATCAGCTTAGGGAATATATTCAAAGACAAAGTGAGTATGAGATGAATTACTACAGCTACATGGATAAATTGATCATAGGTGACTTTAGTGTTGTGTTACCCACTGATAAAAAATTTACCCCATATGTGCCTACTAGTACTTTGAATGAAAGGGATGATGAAGAGGAAGAGGAAGATGATTAGGATTGATATTTCATTTGTTTTATGTTTTGTTATGTGATGTTTGTGTGGACCTTTTTATTATGTTGTGATGTTTATTTTCATTTATATTTGTCTTTTGGACTTCACTGATGTAATAGTTAGTAAACCACTTTAGCTTGATTTTATGTTAGTTGTGAATGTTACATGTTTGCAAAATGTAAGTTAAATGTTTGTGGTAGTAGTTGTGTAAGTAAATTTTTAGTGAATTTTAATTATTTAGAACTTATTTCGGAACTTGTTTAGGAAGTTTAAAATCCTATTAAAATCGACAAATTAAATTTTATGCATTACTTTTCAATTTACTACCATATTTATGTTTTAGTTGTGGATTTCTGTTTTGGTGTGTATGAAATTGCTTTTATTTCCTCCACTACTTTAGAAGATTTTGGAATTTCTTTTATAAAGTGTAAGGTTAAAAACATTTTGATCTAGTTATTTGCATTCCTACTCTTAAGTTTTATACTTGGATATTTAGAATATAAAAATTTCTACAAGCAAGATACTTATTGTTTTCAATTCCTACCCATGCATCTTTTCACTATGCTTAATGTTTTGTCATAAAAAAAAATTTTAATTTTTTGGAGGGTTAAAAAACAAATTTTAAAAACATAAATTTAATTTGTTCTCAACTGTGCTATAAACAAAATTTGGATTTTGATTGAAAAATAATTATGTGTATGAAGTTATATTAGGGAAGTAAAATTTTGATTATAGAAATGAGTAAGAAAATTTAGTTAAAGTCTATAGTAAAGATGAAAAACTCGAAGTTAAAAATTTCTTAGTGAGGATATGATGAATATTTTGTAACTATTTTTAGTAAGAAAAGATGTATTTTTGAAAGAATAGAAGGATTAGACTTCTATTTTTGTTACTTAAGTTTCTTTTATTGAAAATAATCTTTAAAACTTTTATTATTTTTCTAAGTTAAGGATATATATCTACTTAAGAAAAAGAAGGGTGGAATTCAAAATTATTAAAGGCTAATCCAAAAATAGTAATCCTTATGTGAAAAGAAAAGAAAAAGAAAAGAAAAAGAAAAAAAAGAAAAAAAAAGTGAAAAATAGTATGCGAAAAAGGAAGGAGAAGCTTGATCAAAGATTGGTTCCACACCTGATCATTCTTAGAGTATAAGACTTGAGAAAATCTTGAAGCTTATGAATATAATATAGTTCGTATAATTGTCTTTAATGAAGATTTTTATGTAAAGAAAATAAAATGTTTATGCCCTATATTTTGAAAAATCTACAAGTTTTTCTGAATAAGATAGGAACTTATATTTTTCATTCATCTTTACTTAAGAAATTACTAAACTTTTGTTGGCGGGTGAAAAGTATAAAGTTTTAATGTGAGTTTTTGTTGGGGTTGCCCACTAGAAGCTGTTGGCCGCTAAAATCGAAATCCCAATGCCTGCTTCGGAAGGACAGTTTTAATTTAATTATAAAGTTAGTTTAGAAAAATATGAAGTCAAACTGATCTCATATCTTTCTGAAGTTCAAATGAAAGAGCACTATACCTCAAGCCTTGTATCTATCCCGAAGGATAAACACAAAATTTAAAGATGAGGCTCAATTAAATAAACTAAGGAAGTAAATGCCATCCGTTTGGTCTGTGAAACCATTTTATTTGCTGAAAAGTTTCCATATTTAATATGAAGGATTAAAAAGGGTTTATATTAAGCTGGTGTAGAAATGTTTCCTATAAGGGCAAGCCCCTATGGTTAATTACATCTTAGATAATTGGTATTACCTAAGAAAACTTTCGATACAAATCAGGAAATATGTTCTTACTACTTCAAAAGGCTAAGATTTTCTTCAACGAAATGTGATCGTCGGAATCCAATAGGTGAGTGGTGTCAAATCTTGAGAAAGTGTTGTTGTGGAATCCAAAGGAGGAAGGACTAGGAGAAGGCATGGATCCGAGAAGATTCTTGGTGACTTCTCAAACTATCATATTATTTGGCTCAATTTAGGAAAAGATTTAATTTATGTTTCATCCTGCCAATTTTAATTAAGTAAGACTTACATTCACTTGATGTTGATCATGTGAATAGCCTAGAAGATGTGAGGATTTATGTCGTATCGGAATGACAACCTAAGAAACCTAGACGAGTTAGGGCTTATAGTGCACCAAGTACAAAGGCCTAAGACATGAGGTGAGGGTTTATATTGCACTGGCCAAATACCTCGAAGTCCTATGGTTTATTATTATTATTAAGGGAAGAAGGTTGTTGTTGTAGACTCGTTGTTTGCTCTCTCGAACATGTCCTTCCACATCCTCGATCGTGTTGTCCTCGGTGTGTTGCCTCGAGCTTCTTGTTGTTGTTGTAGAAGTTTCAATTTTAGAGGTGACAAATGTTGGCGGTGAGAGAAGTTATGTGTTTTAGAATGTTAAAAATTGAGGTGGCTTAGTGTTTTATTTAAACAAATATTAAAGTTGATTATAACGCCACCAGTTAGGACCCTACGACTCCCTCATTCCGGTTACATTATTTCATCAAATTTCCTTAATCCTGATGAATTTACTAAATCTAACTTAATGGATTCCGTACTTTCATTCAGACCGTGGGAGACCTTATCAGCAACATGTATGTTGTGTCATCCAAGGAACTCCCGTTCATCCAAAGGGGTAATTTAATTTAGTTGAAGTTGAGATTTTGTTTTGTTTGTGATTAAATCTTGAGTTGTCTTGTATTTTGAAATGTACTGAAGTGATTTATTTCATCCCAAGCAGTTATATGTGCAGTAATGTAAAGTACTGAAAAGTAAAGCAAGAAACTGTCCCAAGCAAGTATATGTGCAATAATGTAAGGTAAGCAAACTGAGCCAAGCAAGTATATGTGTACCAAAAAGGAAAAAGAAAGCCAAGCACATGTACTAAAAGTAAAGCATGAAATCCTAACAAATAGGTGTGTGTATGTGCCACAGTGTGTGAAAGAAAGACAAAGTATAAAAACATGTGTAGTAGACCAAAAGGGAATTATAAGAAAACAAAAAGTTCACAAGAGGAAATGTCTCGTAGGAGATCCTGGAAAATAAATTCGTAAAGAAAATATGTAGTAAACAACGTGGGAAAAACCATAGAAAACAAAGGACTATAAGTTCAAATGCCCGTAAGCGCGATGGTACAAAGGACTCAAAGCTGTGCTGTATGTTCTACCATAGGTACTGACTACTAGACCAACTTTCTGCAGAAGGCAGCCCTAACCCGACTCGAGTAGCCAAAAGTGGACCTTTGTAAATTTTTCATTCATTTCAATTTAGATGTCATGCAAGTAAAAAGTTGTAGGTAAGTAGGTTGTTTTGTGGTGGAGGTAATTTTGTATTATTATTATTATTTTTAAATATGTGTGTGTATTTCTTTGTAAAGTAATTCGATCCACAGGTTGACTACCCTAATCGAACTAGGACTGCTAACATCTTTAGACCGTCGGTGGTAGATGATACACTTAAAATATATAGTATTTTTATGCACATTTTTATACCTATTTTTAATGAAATTGCACTTTAAGGGAAGGTATTTTGTGTTTTTCTTGCAGGTATGATGAAAATGGATGGTCATGATGAAAGGAGCAAAATTGGATCAAGTTTGGAGAAAAAATAATGAAAAATCAAAATTTTGGCACTTGCGAAAAATCGAAATTCAAATAAATTTGGCGCCAATTTCAAAGAGGATGGGATGCAACTCTTGGTGGTAACTACCATAACTTCCTTTGGGCGGCAAGTTTTAATGAAGGGGTGCGTTCCTTGATAGATACATTGAATCTTGACACATTTTGAAGAGACACCAAGGCACCTTTTGGTTTACTATTTAAATAGAGGCTTTAGGAGACTCTTCCACTGCGTTTTGAAGGGAGGCTTTAGGAGGCTCTTCCACTGAATTTTGAAGGGTACTTCCATTGTTCTTCCACTGCATTTTAAGAGTTTTTATTAAGAGTAGAGTAGAAAGTCGAAAGGAGAAAAGGGTAGAAAGTCGAAAGGAGAAAAGGGTCGGAGTGAAGTCTTCTTCTTCCCACTTCTTTTCTTTCTTTTAGTTTAGTTTTTATTGAAGTCTGAAGTCTGTATTCTGAGTCATCGGAGTTGGGAGACATGCTCTGAGGAGTAGTTTAGCGAAGAGTCAATGTTTAAGAGGAACTTCCTTAGTCTTGTGGATTGGATTTTCAGATAAGTGTTTATCTTTAATCTTTTTATTAATACTTGCTTTCATTTTTTATTTTTCTTATTGTTTTTAATTTCAAATCAATGTGTTTTTGTATTTTCCCAATGCATTTTGGGTAGTTTACTTTTTCTTTTTCTTTCTTAAATGGAGAATTAATTAATTTATAAAGAATTGTTGTGGAAAGTATAAGGGTTTAAAAATTGGAAGAAGTTGTGAAGATTGATTCTGAAAACTTTGTTTACTTCTTAATTTGGGTTGTTAAGTTGTAGAATTTCTTTAGATTATGTAATATCCAATGTGGTATTGTCTCGTAAAAGTTAGTAAGAATCACATGCAATTATATGGGTGAGAATTGTAGTCCATATAATTGAATGTAATATTAGAAGATATTTTTATGAAAGGGAGTAAAATTAGAGGATTTTAGAGTGACAGGCTAAAACCCCTTAATTTGGTTTGAAATTTTGAGTTTTGTTATGAGAAGTTAGCCCCAGTGTGGTGGGAATCGAGGAAACTCTAGAGTGAGAGACCTGGTATCTTCCCCGCTCTAACCATGTTCAAAATAATAAAAATTTCAAATTAACTTATGTTCTTTATAGAACCAAGTAAATGTAAAGAACACATTTGCTTCTATCTGTCACAACAAATTTAAATACTTCTACAACAATACTTTAAGAATTATTACTACTTCATAAAAGGAAAGAAAAAGATATTCTAGTTAATAGTATTTTACATCCAGTGTTATTAGTTATTATAATTTTAGTTTCATTGCTTAACATTTTATTAAAAAAATTTTTAAAGACAAATCAACTTTCAAAACTTTTCAAAATAAAGGCATACTTTTTCAAAAACAATTAAAGAAAGTAAAAAAGATAATTTTCTGATTTCTTTAAAAAATTTCATATTTTCCCTGTGGGTTCGATATCTCGGGACTTAATCAGAAAGTCCTATAATACTTGATAAACGATACATATACTTGTGTATTATCCCATATTAGAAAATCATAAGTTTCATATCTAAATCATCAGCGCATTTACCGAACGGTACCAAGTTTTTGGCGCTGTTGCATTTATCGGGGATCAAGTTTTTGGCACCGTTGCGGGGGAAAATTAATTTAAATTGCATTTTAAAGAGAATTAAGAAATTTTAAATTTTTTACTTTTCTTTGTTTTGTTTAGTGTGTTGTGTTTTGTTTGTTTTATTGTTTTATGCATAGTTCAGGTTCTGAAGGACTTGTGCCTTACGATTCTGAATTAGAAAGAACTATCAGAAAAATAAAAAAAATTAAAAATACAGAAAAAGATAAAAATATTTAATAAAAGACAAATCATCAAGATCAAAATGTTGACATCCATCAAGTATTAGGACCTTTAAGAGATTATGTTAACCCTACAACAGATGAACTTTGTGCTAGTATTCAAAACCTTGCTGTAGCTGCTAATTCTTTTGAGCTTAAACCTGCTATTATCCAAATAGTGTCTAATAATCTGTTTGGAGGAGCAACAACTGAAGATCCTATTTTGCATCTTGCTAATTTTCTAGAGTTATGTGCTACTTTTAAATATGATGGTGTTTTAGATGATGCTATTAGACTTAAAATTTTTCCTTTCTTACTAAGGGATAAAGCTAAAATGTGGTTACATTCATTAGCACCTGGATCAATTAGAACTTGGGGTGAACTGTAACAAAAGTTCCTTGTTAAATATTTTCCACCATTGAAGACTGCTAAGTTGAGAAATGATGTAACATATTTTTATCAGTTTGAAGGGGAATCAATATATGAAGCATGGGAAAGATTTAAAGATCTCCTCAGAAAATTTCCACATCATGCGATACTAGATTGGTTAATAATTCAAACTTTTTATAATGGATTAGTTGGATCTCTTAGATCAATCATCGATGCTGCTATTGGTGGATCATTAATGTCTAAAACATTTTCTGATGCTTATGCTTTAATTGAAGAAATGACTACTAATAATTTTCAATGGCCTTTTGAAAGGTTAAATCCTAAAAAGGTAGCCAGTGTTTATGAGAATAATGCTTTTACAATGTTAGCAAATCAAGTTGCTGTTGTATCAAGGAAGATAGACAAATTTGGGATTAATTTTTCTCAACCAAATCTCATGATTAAAGAAAATTCATTAGGCCAAATGGTTGATTCTTATTTTTCACCAGAAACTGTGAATGTTATAATCAAACCTAACAACCCATATTCCAATTATTATAACCCAGGTTAAAAGAATCATACAAATTTTAACTGGAAAAACAATAATTAGGGTGGTGTTAATCAACAATGGGGGAACACCTAAGTAAACCCATTGGGGAATTGGAACAACCAAGGTAATAATAATAATAGATTAACTTATCCTTCAGGTTATAACAATGCTTTACAAAATAAGGAGAAGAAGTTGTCTATGGAAGAAGTAGTATCACATATGGGAAATCAATTACAAATTCAAGGAGCAACCATCAGAAATATTAAAAATCAATTGGGACAAATTGCAAATGCCTTAAGTAATAGATCCCAAGGAATGCTTCCAAGTAATACTCAAGTTAATCTAAGAGAAAAGAATAAAGAGCAAGTGAAGGCAATTCAACTGAGAAGTGGAAAAGAATTGGAAGGTAGAGTTCAAAAAGAAACTGAAGTAGAGAAAGAAGAGATTGAAAAACTTAAAGAGGACGCTCCAAAAGGTTTTGAAAGACCTATTTCTCCACCTAAGGTTGATTTAGAAAAACCACCTCCTCCATTTCCTCAGAGACTTCGTCCAAAAAAGTTAGATAAGCAATTTTCAAATTTCTTGGAGATATTAAAGAAGCTTACCATTAATATTCCATTTGCTGAAGCCCTAGAAAAAATGCCGAGCTATGCAAAATTTATGAATGATATTCATAATAAAAAGAGGAAGTTTGAAGAAAATGAAACTGTTGCACTTAGTGAGGAGTGCAGTGCGATAATTCAGAAAAAGCTTCCTGAAAAACCTAAAGATCCTTTTAGTTTTACAATTCCATATGGAATCGGAGAAAGATTCTGTGGAAAAGCTTTATGTGATTTGGGTGAAAGCATTAACCTTATGCCTCTATCATTATTTAAAAGACTGGGACTAGGAGAAATAACCCCAACTACTGTAACTCTGCAATTAGCAGATCGTTCGATCACATATCCTAAAGGAGTTATAGAAGATGTTTTGGTAAAAGTGGATCAATTTATTTTTCCTGTGAATTTCATTGTGTTAGATATGGAGGAAGATAAAGAGATACCCATAATTTTGGGGAGACCTTTTCTAGGTACAAGCAGAGTCATGATAGATGTGCAAAAAGGGTAATTAACGATGAGGGTTAATGATCAGACTAATACATTTAATATTTCAAAATCGATGAAATATCTTGCTAGAGGTAAAGAAGATGAGTGTTATAGGATGGATGTTATTGAATATTTAAGTGAATGTCATTTTAAATCAACTTATGAAGAGAAAGCTAAAAGAGAAGAATTTGAATATAAGCAAGAAGAGGAGTTATTTGATTTTGAAGATTTTCAAGAGGAAGATTTATGTTCGTGAAAGTTTTGAATTATTTGATATGACTGAAAAAGATAAATCTTATGGTCCATCAATTGAAAAACCTCCTGAACTTGAGTTAAAAATGCTTCCTGATCATTTGAAGTATGTTTTTCTAGGTGAATCCTCAACCTTGCCTGTTATAATTTCCTCTCAATTAACTGAAAAAGAAAAAGAGAATTTGCTTGATATTTTGATGATGCACTAGAAAGCCTTTGGACGGACAATTACAAATATTAAAGGAATCAGTCCTTCAATTTGTATGCACAAAATTCTTATGGAAGATAATTGCAAACTGCGGGATGATCCCCGAAGGAGATTAAATCCTATTATGAAAAACGTTGTCAAGAAAGAAATTTTAAAATGGTTGGATGCTGGAATTATCTACCCTATTTCTGATAGTGCATGGGTTAGTCCTATTCACTGTGTTCCTAAGAAAAGAGGAGTAATTGTGACTGTTAACGAAAAGAATGAAATTATACCAACAAAACAAGTTACAGGGTGGCGAATATGCATTGATTATAGAAAATTACACCTTGCCACAAGAAAATATAATTTTCCACTCCCTTTTCTAAATCAAATGTTGGATAGACTAGCTGGGCATAAATACTTTTGTTTTCTGGATGGATATACTGGTTACCACCAAATTCAAATTGCTCCTGAGGATCAAGAGAAAACTATGTTTACCAATCCTTATGGTCTGTTTGCTTTTAGAAGAATGCCCTTTGTTTTATGTAATGCCCCTGCTACATTTCGGAGATGTATGATGGCTTTTTTTTGTAATTTAATTGATAAAGGGATTGAAGTTTTTATGGATGACTTTTCAGTGTTTGGGATTTCATTTGAATCATGTCTAGAACATCTATCTAAAGTTCTAAAATGCTGTGAAGAAACTAATTTGGTCCTTAATTGGGAAAAATGACAATTTATGGTATCTGGAGGAATTGTTTTGGGACATCAGATTTTAGAAAAAGGTTTGGAGGTAGATCCTGCAAAAATTCAAGTTATATCTAATTTACCTTGGCCAACCAATGTAAGGGGAATTAGAAGTTTTTTAGGACATGCTGGATTCTACAGGCATTACATTAAAGACTTTTCGAAGATTACAAAACCTTTATGTCGTTTACTGGAAAAGGATGCAATTTTTAATTTTGATGATGACTTCCATAAAGCCTTTGAAACATTAAAAGAAAAATTAATCACTACACCTGTAATAATTTCACCATATTGGGAAAAACCTTTTGAATTAATGTGTGATGCTAGTGATTATGCTATTGGTGTTGTTTTGAGTCAGAAATATGATAAAATTTTCAAAGTAATTTAGTATGCTAGTAAAACTCTTAATGAAGCTCAAATTAATTATACCACTACTGAGAAAGAGTTATTAGCTAATGTATTTTCCATTAATAAATTTCGATCATGTTTAATTGGAACTAAATGTGTTGTGCATACTGATCATTCTACTATTAAATACTTAATGAAGAAAAATGATACAAAACTGAGACTGATAAGATGGATTCTTCTTTTGCAAGAATTTGATTTTGAGATAGTAGATAGGAAGGGTTCTGATAATCAAATTGTTGATCATTTGTCCAGGCTCGAAATTGAAAAATCTCTCTGTGATATTGAAGAAATTAATGAACATTTTCCTGATGAAAATCTGTTCATTGTTAAAGAATGGCATGTTCCGTGGTATGCAGACATAGTAACTTTATTTTTAGTAATATTATACCCTATGGTTTGACATATCACGAAAAGAAGAAATTTTTGTCTGATGCTAAGACTTATTTTTGGGATGACCCATTTTTATATAAACAAGGAAAAGATCTTATAATTCGAAGATGTATACCTTTGGAAGAGACTTATGAAATTATTCAAAAATGTCATGATTCTGATTATGGGGGACATTTTGGAAGTGATAAAACTGCATATAACATATTACAATCAGGATTTTATTCGCCTAGAATTTTTAAGGATGTGAATGTTTATATTAAAAATTGTGATAGATGTTAGGGTGTAGGTAATATTTCTAGAAGAAATGAGATGCCCCTCAATTATATGTTGGAAGTTGAAATATTTGATGTTTGGGGACTAGATTTTATGGGACCATTTACACCATCTTTCAGAAATGTTTAAATTTTGATAGCAGTAGACTATGTTTCCAAATGGATTGAAGCTATTGCTTTACCTCGATTTGATGCTCAAAGTGTTGCAAAGTTTTTAGAAAATAATATATTTTGCAGATTTGGAATACCAAGAGTAATCATAACTGATGGGAGAAGTCATTTTAGAAATGTGATTATTGAGAAGTTAGCAAAGAAATATCATATTAATCATCGCATTGCTACTGCTTATCATCTCAGACAAGTGGTTTAGTTGAATTATCGAATCGTGAAATTAAAAGAATATTGGAAAAAAAATGTTAATCTAAATAAAAAGGATTGGTCAATTAAACTTGATTATGCTTTGTTGGCCTATAGGATTGCTTACAGAACATCTATAGGAATGTCCCCATATAGGCTGCTTTTTGGAAAAGCTTATCATTTACCTTTTGAACTTGAGCATGAAGCATATTGGGCTATTAAAGAGTTCAATTATAATTTAAAAGATGGTACTGAAAAGAGATTATTGCAATTGAATGAGCTTGAAGAAATAAGGAATGAATCTTATGAAAATGCTATGATTTATCAGGAAAAGGTGAAGTTATGGCATGATCAGAAGAGTCTTACCAAAAATCTTGTACCAGGACAACAAGTTTTGCTGTATAATGCTAAATTGAGAATATTTTCTGGAAAACTTAAGTCCAGGTGGATGGGTCCATTTATCGTGATAAAAGTTTATTCTTATGGAGCTGTAGATATTCAAGATCCTAAGACTGGAACAATATTTAAAGTTAACGGACATAGACTGAAACCATATTTTTCATTCAATAAATCTAAATCTAATGAGAATTTGATATTGGGTCACATGAGTTCTGGGTATGTCAAGCTGAAGACGTTAAAACAAGCGCTTTGTGGGAGGTAACCCATATTTATCGGTGTGCTTCGTTTTATGTTAGTTTAGTGTGTTTTGTTTGCTTTGTTTGGTTTGTTTTTATGTTTTTAATGATAGTAATTTGGAGTTTTTAAACTTAAGTAGTGTTTATTTGACCGTAATTGATGATTTAGAGAAGTCAGAATGAAAATTTGGACACTTAGCAGACCTGTGCTAAATTGTGCACTGGCGGCTAAGCGCCGACTAGTTGGTGCTTAGGCGCCGCAGTTATAAAAAACTTTAAAAATGTGGATCTGTAAGCTAGATTGTGGGGGAGAAGTTTTGGGAGTTATTTTGGAGTTTATTAACGTCTTAGGGTTGTTCTACCATTTCCCAAGTCTATAAAAAAGGACCTTACATAAGAGAAACTCTTTCCCCAAGTCCTATTATCATTTCTAAAGTCTTAAGAAGAGAATTTTGAGTGCATCATGTCTTATTGGGAGAATGAGATGAAGAAGAAGCAATATTCTGACAAAAGTAAGTTCATTAGTGATAGTGCTAAAGAGTTATTTAATGGATATCTCGCTGTTAGTATTCAGGGTATTGCAAAAATGATTGCAATAATTGAAGCCCAAGTGACTTCAATGGAAGCAAAGATCAATGATGCTAACTTACATTTGGAACACATTGGATGGCAACTCAAGATGCAATTCAACCATTCAAGGTACGTGGAAGAAATAAATAAGGCGATGTTTGCAAAGAACAAATGGATTGAAGAAGATGATGTAAGATTGAACAATTATCGCTTGTTCTATCAAATTTATATTCCAAAAGGGTTAAATGAGAAAAATAGTAGTCTGGGATATATTCCGCCTAATGGAGAATGGAATTAAGAGTGTTTTGTTTGTTTAATGTTCTTATGTGTTATGTTTAGTGTTCTTGTGAGTTCATGTTTGGTGTGTTTAGTGTTTTTATATACATATTATCTAAGCCTGATGATGTGATGGTTACATCCTAGAGATGTATACTTATCAGTTTGAGATTAATGTCTCTTGTATTTAGAGAATTTCATCCTTTATGTTTGGATAGAAATTCTAGTATTGTATTAAGTGTTATGTTTATTTTAATATATGTTTGTGTTTTTGTAAAATTTTTGTGGAATCAATGGTTATTAAATTTTGATTTGGAGTATTGGAAGAATTGTGGGGAGAAATAATTATTTTGGTGTAATTAAGGATGATTAACCAAGTGATTTAGTGCATACACCTTAATTATGAAAATTTGGGTATTGGCGGCAAAGTGCCAGAATGTCGGCGCTTAAGCACCAGATTTTGCGGCTAAGCACCGAGAATTCGCGCTCAGGCGCCAGTTCACGAAAATTGGTTCCCAAAAGTTAAAAACCTGAAAATTGCCATTTTCAACCACCCCATCGTCTTCAACCCTTGGTTTACCACGAAAGAGGAGCCTAAGGCATCATATTGTGGATCATTTATCAGCCGATCTCAACAAAAATTATTAGATTTGGATTCCTTGAGGTAAGAGCACTACTCGTAGGTAAAATTTTTTATTTTCACCATGTATGTTGAGTACATTATGGAAAATCTTAAAATCACTATTCATGGTGAAAATTTGAGGAAAAACTTTGAGAAATTGCTTGAATTTAGTGAAAATATCTTTTGGAAGATAATTTAGCAAGTTTAGTTTGATTTTGAAAATATCTTTTGGAAGATAATTTAACAAGTTTAGTTTGATTTTGGAATTTATGGTGAATCCTTCGTGAATTTTTAAAGATGGCTCCAAAGTCAAAGCATGCACGAGTAAAGACGAAGTTTGATTCTGACAAATTTGTTAGTATGAGGGCTGAGGAACGATACGTCGATGCATTGCAGTCACGTAAGTTGATTCCTGAGCTTGTGTTTAGTAAGCCAGGTGAGGTGATTGAAGATATGATTGCTAAAAGAAATTGGGAGGATTACTATTGCTTCTCTGCGGTTGCTGTTGTTTCTATAGTTAAAGAATTTTATGCAAATTTGCCTGCTGCAGAAGAGAATCAAGTGATGGTTAGGAGGCATGAGGTCAACTTTTCTTCTAGGGAAATCAAAACCTTTTATGGACTACATCCTGACATGTTATGTTTTTATTCTAACTATCATCCTTCGGAATGGGAATTAGACGAGATCATGGAATTTCTGACTGATGGAAGAGGATTATGGAAAACAACAAATGATATAAGAGTGAACTTTCCTGCTTCTAAATTAAATGCCATTTCTAAGGCATGACATTATTTTATCTCATCTAAGTTGTTACCTTCGAGTCATACTAGTGAAGTAACAAGAGAAACAACTGTGTTGAACCATTGTATTCAGCAAGGGAAGCCTATTGACATTGGAGGTATAATTTTTTATTATGTTTTGAACTGTGCTAGATCAACCACGACTGCAGGTATGAGATTTCCTTCCTTGATTCATTCACTATGTGAACGATCTGGAGTGAAGTTTGATACCTAGGAAGAGGTACTTAGCCTTTGAGACCAATTACCAGTGTAAATGTTGATGCTTACCCTGTTCATTCAGAGTTTGGTTGGAGAGGATTTAGTAGGCCTTCTACTGCTTCTGCTTCTGCTTCTGCTGCATCTACTTCTCGTGCTACTACTTCACGTGCTTCGTCATTTACTGATTCACAGACTGGTTAATATTTTGAAAAAAAGTGAGTCTTACTCGAGAGCATATGAAAGATATGGATGGTAAGCTAGATAATGTGGAGAGATTTATTGTAAAACATGATGAATATGAGGAGAGTTATCAGCAATATTTGGATAGACTGATTAGAGGTGATCAAAGTGCTGAGATGCCACCTCATCCATTCTACATACTTTATGTGCCATCCAGGGATTGGAACGACCACGATGATGATGATGAGGACGAAGAGTAGATGTATGTTGTTTGTTTTAGTTATTGTGTTGTTATATTGTGTTACTGTGTTCTTTATCTAGTGTTTTGTTTGCAGATTGTAGTTGTACTATTTATCTGTTATGCCTATTCAGGTATTGTTGTTGTTTTATTGTGGATTTATATGTTGCTTTGTGATAGTGTGCAATAGTAAATGTTTTTATGTGTATGTTATGTCGAGTTTTTAATAGTGTGTACCTTAATTCAAAAGCTCGTTAGGAGATTATAAACCACTATTAGGAACTTCTACTTAGGAAGCTATATGTTTAAATTTTTTTTCAAATTCCACTATGATTTGTTATCTGTATCAGTGTGTTATTTTTAGTTGGTGTGTATTTTCTTTGAAAACCTCCACTACTGTAGAAGTTTTCTCAAATTTTTACTTTTCTTATTTAAATATATATATATATATATAAATTGTTTTGAAAAAACTAAATTTGATTTCATTTTACTCCTATTATTTAAATTGTTATACTTGCATATTAGGATATTAAAAATTCCTGCAACCATGATATGTTAGTTTTTATTTCTCACCCATATATCATTTCTTATGCTTAAATGTTTTATCTTAATTAAAAAATTAAAGTTTGGGGGGATTTTAAAAAAAGAAAGATTTTTAAAAACCTAAAATTTTATTTGATTCACAAGAATACTTAAAAATAAATCTAATTTTTGATTGAGAACAATTATGTACATGAAGTTATTTTAAGGGAACAAAATTTTGAATATAGAAATGAATAAATGAATTTAGTTAAAATTTATAGTAATCATGAAGAACTTAAAGTTAAAATTTTCTTAATGAATAAGTGTTAAATAAAGTTAAACTATCTTTAATAAGAAGTTTTGTATTTTTGGATAAATATAAGATTTGACTTTTATTCTTCAAAGCTGAAATTCTTTTATTGAAGAGTAATTTTCAAATATTATTATTATGATTTTTATGTGAAAGATGTATATTTGACCTTTATTTTAAATGGAAGGGTGGAATTCAAAATCATTAAAGGCTTATCCATATATAAGTTCAGAGAAAATCTAAAGCTTAAGGTTAAAATATAGTAAGTAAATTATTTTTCAAATAAATATTTTTAAGTGAGAAAAATAAATTTTTGAATCATATATTTTGAAGAATCTACAAATATTTTTGAAATAGATAGATATTTGTCATTTTTCTTTACTTAAGAATATTCAAAACTTTAAGTTGGTTTTAATTACTGAAATTTTTTCTAAATTGAACTAATCCATTTCTAGAAAAAAATTTTGTTATCTTCCTAAGAAACTCAATACATAATTTGCATGCTAAAATATTCTATGAGATTAACTGTCACTTGAGGACAAGTAACATTTTAAGTTTGGGGGACTTTGATACACCTAAAATATATAGTACTTTTATGCACATTTTTATACCTATTTTTAATGATATTGCACTTTAAGGGAAGGTATTTTGTGTTTTTCTTGCAGGTATGATGAAAATGGATGGTCATGATGAAAGGATCAAAATTGGATGAAAGTTGGAGCAAAAATTATGAAAAATTAAAATTTTGGCACTGGCGGCTAAGCGCCGCTGGGCCGACGCTTAGCCGCCACAGTTAAAAATTGAAATTCAAATCAATTTGGAGCCAATTTCAAAGGGGATGGGATGCAACTCTTGGTGGTAACTACCATAACTTCCTTTGGGCGGCAAGTTTGAATGATGGGGTGCATTCCTTGGTAGATACATTGAATTTGGACACATTTTGAAGAGACACCCAGGCACCCTTTGGTTTACTATTTAAAGAGAGCCTTTAGGAGGCTCTTCCACTGCATTTTGAAGGGAGAATTTAGGAGGCTCGTCCACTGCGTTTTGAAGGGTACTTCCATTATTCTTCCACTGCATTTTAAGAGTTTTTATTAAGAATAGGAGTAGAGAGTAGAAAGGAGAAAAGGGTCGGAGTGAAGTCTTCTTCTTTCCACTTTTTTTCTTTCTTTTAGTTTTGTTTTTATTGAAGTCTGAAGTTTGTAGTCTGAGTCATCAGAGTTGGGAGACTTGCTCTAAGGAGTATTTTAGGGAAGAGTCAAAGTTTCAGAGGAACTTCCTTAGTCTTGTGGAGAGGATTTTCATATAAGTGTTTACTTTTAATCTTTTTATTAATACTTGCTTTCGTTTGTTATTTTTCCTGTTGTTTTTAATTTCAATTCAATGTGTTTTTGTATTTTCCCAATGCATTCTGAGTAGTTTACTTTATCTTTTTCTTTCTTAAATGGAGAAGTAATTAATTTATAAAGAATTGTTGTGTAAAGTATAAGTGTTTAAAAGTTGGAAGAAGTTGTGAAGATTGATTCTGAAAACTTTGTTTGCTTCTTAATTTGGCCTCTTAAGTTGTAGAATTTCTTGAGATTATGTAAGATCCAATGCGGTATTGTCTCATAAAAGTTAGTAAGAATCACATGCAATTATATGGGTGAGAATTGTAGTCCATATAATTGAATGTAATATTAGAAGATATTATTATGAAGGGGAGTAAAATTAGAGGATTTTAGAGTGAAAGGCTAAAACCCCCTAATTTGATTTAAAATTTTGAGTTTTGTTATGAGAAGTTAGCCCCCAGGTGGTGGGAATCAAGGGAACTCTAAAGTGAGAGACTGGTATCTTCCTTGCCTAACCATGTTCAAAATAATAAAAATTTCAAATTAACCTATGTTCTTTATAGAACCAAGTAAGGGTAAAGAACACATTTGCTTCTATCTATCACTAGAAATTTAAATACTTCCTCAACAATACTTTAAGAATTATTACTACTTCATAAAAGGAAAGAAAAAGATATTCTAGTTAATAGTATTTTACATCGAGTGTTATCAGTTATTATAATTTTAATTTTATTGCTTAACATTTTATTAAGGAAATTTTAAAAGACAATTCAACTTTCAAAACTTTTCAAAATCAAGACATACTTTTTCAAAAACAATTAAAGAAAGTAAAAAGATAATTTTCTGCTTTCTTTAAAAATTTTCATGTTTTCCCTGTGGGATATCTCGGGACTTAATCAAAAAGTCCTATATTACTTGATAAACGATACTATACTTGCGTAGTATCCCATATTATAAAATCATAAGTTTCATATCTAAATCATCAGCGCATTTACCGGATGGTACCAATTTTTTTTGCGCCGTTGCATTTATCGGGGATCAGTAGAAACCCCAAGAATGGGTGAGTAGTATCGGTGATTTCCTTTCTCTACCCACTCCAGGGTCTCTAGGTCAGGAGATACGATTCTGTGGTTTTATCGGGTCAGTTCTCTATTGCAACTTTGTGATCATCCCCATCGCACTTACAGCCTTGTTTGATGGCGCCACATATAGCGGAAAGCTATACGTGCACACTCATGTGTCCTATATAAGCACGTGAATTGAGCCAAGAAACAAGGTGAAAAATCAAAGGACTGAGGTCAAGGAATAAAAAGAGGAGGAAGTGACCAATCTAACACAATGTCTTAAAGGAGATGGGTCACTCCTAAAGATAGACATCAAAGACATGTACAGAGAGGAGATCATAACACATGTAAAATAGGTAAATAAAAACCCCTCCAACGTGGTGCACTGGGTGACTGTGAAATGTAACAAGTGTGAGCCCATAGCTAGATAAAAATCGAGGATGATAGAAAGACTCAAATGTTTTCAGATATGTATTGGAGGATGACAAAGACGTTGTAAATGAGGTGAAATAGTATGCGGGGTAAGGTAACATGTAGGGGATGTATCATGTAAGGTGTATATCATGTAGGGAAAATGTCATACAGGAAATGTATCATACAGGGAATATATCATGTAGGGAATATGTCATGTAGGGAATGTATGATGTAGGGAATGTATCATGTAAAGAATGTATCGTGTAGGGAATGTATCATGTAGGGAGTGTATCATGTAGGGAGAATGTCATATAGGAAATGTATCATGTAGGGAATGTATCATAAAGGGAATGTATCATGTAGGGAATGTATCATGTAGGATGTGTGTCATATAGGATATATTTCATGTAGGGTGTATATCATATCTCGAATCCAACCATGAAAAATCGGGCAGCATAACGGTATAAAAACGTGATTTTTCACACCTGCAATTTTGCCCAAAGGTACAACAAGCATGTATATGTGTAACAACATTCAAAATTTCCATCAAATCCTAAGTTTTGATAATCACAACATTCAACATGTTTGTAGCACCATTCCAAGCATTATAAGCAAGCTAAAAGAATGTAAAGGAGAAAGAAGTTCAGACCAATCAAATGAAATTTAAAGCTCCCAAGCATGCTAGAACCCTTCTCTTTAAAGTTCTAAACAATGACACTTTTTTTTCTTTTCTTTTCCTACTTAAAAGCAACTCATTTGATGCTTAGCCATGCAAATTTAACACAAGGGCAGCAAAGAGAAGTCTTAGATTCACCCACAAAATAGCAACCAATGTAGTTTTTCATGTGGGGGCAGCAAGCATATGTCTAAGAATCTCTTTCAAATAACATATAGGTGCAAATTTTAATTTCAAAAAAGCATGGGAATGATGTAAAGCACTTCTATACTAATGTATGAGTGCAGATTTTGTCATTGAGCATGTGCAGGAATAATGTGAATCAATTCCGAAGAAAGGGATGTGCGCAGATTTTGCACTTTGGTAAGTGCACACATGAAGTAAACTCACTTTTGCATGTATGGGATATGGTGGAGAATGTGTAAAAACAAAGCCTATATGTTATGTATATGAAAGACTAGTGAAACATGTGAAAACCCAAGATATATGACCTTATTCATGAGTGTTCCAAGCATGGTCACTTACAAATCCTTAAACTGCAAGTATTTTTACCAAATTATTTCATGTACATTCCAACCAATGCAAAGCACTCCAAACACAAGGAATTGGGTTGTAAGGAAACATAGCCTTGATGTTATACATGTGAATATATGTTGAAATAAGTGAACAAGAAGCTCTCATGACTTCAAATTTGAGTGTTTTGTGTGTGTACATTTCGAAATCGGAAAATTGCAAGTATTTTATTAAATCATTTTCATGCATGGAATGAGACGAAAAGTATGTGAAATTGAAGCTTACGTGATGTATGCGTGAATACATGTTGGAATAAGTGATAAACAAGCCCATATGGCTTCAAATTTGGAAGTTATATGTGTGTACATTTCCAAATCCGAAAATCACAAGAATGGGTCACTAAGCCAATTTCATTTCCAACTTGCACATGAAAGAAGAAAAGCTTTAGATATTTGATGCATAAGCTTTGCCTCTCCAAAAAGAGCAAACAAACTTTCCAATAAACACTCAAACTTGAATTTTCTTTAACCAACTGTCGGCATTATTTTTAGGGTGTGTTGTATTTAGAAAAGGGGTCGCCTAACAGAAATTGTCAGCGAATTTTAAGATTTTAAATTTAGTTTAAATATATATAATTTGAAAAGTAGCATTTGATTTTGAAAATAATTTTAAATTTGAAAATTTTAAGATATGAAATCAAACCGATCTCACATCCCAAATAGTTTATATAAACGAGCACCGCACTACAAACCGTGTATCTATCCCTAAGGATAGACACACTGCTTGATGGTGGGGCTCGATTAAATAAACTAAAAGATTTGTGACATCCGTTTGGTCTGCGAACCAATTTTATGTGCCGACAAATTCCCCTGCTTAATATGAAAAACATTAAACGGGGTTTATATTATCCGGGTTCTTTAAAATTCCCTATAAGGGCGAGCCCCATAGTTAATTACATCTTAAGTGACGGGAATCACCTAAGAAAACTCTCGATAATAATCGGTAGTTCTACTCTCGGGAATTTCAAAGTTTAAGGTTTCGAAGGATTGAATTTTGGAATTTCGACGGCGAATGGATCAAGTTTGGAACATTTTGTTTTGGGAATTCAAAGGAAGAAAAGTAGGAGAAATTACGGATTCGAAGCGAACTTCGGTAATTTCCCGACTATCCTATTGTTTGGCTTGGATTTAGGAAAGTCCTAATGTTTATTTAATGTTTTGATCTTGCCGAGTTATAGTTAATTAGGACTTATATCCGTATGACATGATCATACGAAATGGCACGGAAGATGTGAGGGTTTATGTCGTATCGGACGACTACCTCGGAATCCTAAGACCGGTTAGGGCTTAATTTGCAATGCAAATGCCTAACAAAAGGTTGAGGATTTATGTTGCACTAGGCAAACTACCTCGAAGTCCTATGGCTTTGTTGTTTAATTCTAGGAAAGTTTCGCTGATGTAGATTCAAGTTTTGCTGACGACGATGGTCGTGCTTCCCACCATGCTCCAAGCTCCTTGTTGTTGCAGAGGTTTAGTTTTAGAAGTCATAAATCAGAAGATGAGAGAAGTGTTTTGGTTTAGAGAAGTCTTAATTTCCAAGTGTTTTTGTGTTTTAATTAAAACAAATCTTAAAGTTGATTATAACGACACCGGTTAAGATCCCACGGTTCCAACCTTCCGGCATCGTTATTTTTATCGGATTCACTTAGTCCAGATGAATTTGCTAAACTCAATTGAATGAGTTCCACACTTTCATTTAGACCGTGGGAAATCCCGTTAGCAACACATAGGTTACATCATCCGAGATATTCCGGATCATCCAACAGGACGTTTTAATTTAGTTGTAATTGCGAGTTTGTGTTCCGTTTGTGATTAAATTTTGAGTTGTTTTATATTTTGAAATGTTGTGGCGGTGAATTTTATCTTGTAATGACTTTTAACTTAGTTTTGGTTTCAGTTTTAGGGACTATCCTAAAGGTGTGGGTTTTCATGCAACAGTTGTTTATCATGCAAGAAAAAGTAAGTGTGATGCAATTAAAGAAATTGCAATAATGTAAATTACAATAAAATAAAAGCGTACCTGGAGGGTCTTCCCGTCATCCCAAGCTGCACTTAAAACACAATTAGGATATTTAAGCAAGTTCCTAGGTAGAGCTAAGGGAAGGGTTATGGTTTTCTACCAAGTTCCTAATCCTATAGCTAGTCATTTCCTATGACGTCTAGGTTCTTGTGTTTTGGTTTGAGGACGATTTTCTTCATCAAAGAATAATTAAGTTCAATTGTTCTTATGAACATCCTATCATATCGAGGAAGTGCTTAAGACAAATCTTAAACATCTTTTCAATATTTCTAGGATTGTTTTAAGTCCAAATGAATTTAATTATATAAATGAATTAATCGTCCGGGGATTCAAGTTTTGTCATCTTGCTCAGTGAACTAAGGACATTTGAATATCCTATAAGTGAAGTAGCATTTCATTTAATGTTCTGTTTAGGAGTTATGATAACCAAAGCTCTCGAGGGCAAATTGGTGTTCAAATGGTTTATGATTTAGTTTAACTTCAGTTAAAGGGTTTAAATTTCGAATAGTGTTCAAGTTGCTTTATATTTAATTTCTTTATGTCTTAGGTAATGTTATTTAATTTAATTTCATTTAACTTTAATTTAATTTAATTTAATTTTAATTTTAATTTAATTTAATTTAATTCAATTTAGTTTGATTTGATGTTAAATTAATTTAGTTTAATTTGATTTAATTTTCGTTAATTTAATTTAATTTGATTTAATTTTAATTTAATTTAATTTAATCTAATTTAATTTAATTTAATTTGTTTTAATTTAATTTAATTTAATTTAATTTGTTTTAATTTAATTTAGTTTAATTTAATTTAACTTAATTTATTTATTTAATTTGATTTAATTTAATTTAATTTAATTTAATTTGATTTAATTTGTTTGATTTAATTTAATTTAATCTTTAATTTAATATTTTTTAATTTAATTTAGTTTAATTTAATTTAATTTAATTTATTTATTTAATTTAATTTAATTTTATTTATTTAATTTAATTTAATTTAATTTAATTTATTTGATTTAATTTAATTTAATCTTTAATTTAATTTTTTTAATTTAATATAGTTTAATTTAATTTAATTTAATTTAATTTATTTAATTTAATTTAATTTAATTTAATTTAATTTATTTGATTTAATTTAATTTAATCTTTAATTTAATTTTATTTTTTATTTTAATTTAATTGAAAATTTAAAAATAGTTTAATAATTTAACTTTCTATTTTAATTTAATGATTTGTCCTTTAACATTTTAAAATTTAAATTTGAGTTATCATTTTTAATTAGGAATTAAATATTATTGAAATGATTAATTTAGAGATTTTTTAAATTAAAGAATAAATCTCTTCCTAATAATAATATCCCTATTTAATAATTCCAATTTTATTATTCTTCCAAATTTAATCAATTATTTAATTAAGGTTTATTTCAATTATTTTAAATTGTTTAATGGGTTTCTACCCTTTAATTATTTAAATTTCAATCATCCAAATCATATTAGGATCACATATTTTACTTGTTAATTTTTATTAAACCTAAAGTTTTAATTAGGGGTTAAAGTTTTTAATTACCATTCTACCCTTCAAGCTTAATAATTTCATAACTCACTAAATTGACCTCAAATGAACTTGAAATTTTTATGTGACTTCACTCATATGTCAATAAAGACATGAGAGGAGAAAATGTGATTTTTATGTATTTAATTTATTTATATAATTATTTTTAGTGGAAAATAGGAATTTCCAAGGGAAATTTAATAATATGACCAAGGGAAAGTTTCTATCCTTAAGAAAATTATGGGACATTCCTAATGACCAGAGGACCACTTGGACCAATTTTGGTGATTTTTTGAATTATATTATTTTTATTATAATTATTTTAAGTTTTGGAGTATTAATTAATTTAAAAAATAAAATAAAGGTTGAAAAATGAAATTTATATTTTTTTAAAAATCTCTCTGATATCAAGGAAATCAGAGAATCAATTTTTGTAATTTTCTGATTTTTCTATGATTTATTATAATTATTTTAGTGAAAATGCCAAAAAAAAATGTATTTTTTTATTTTTAAATTACCTTAGGGCTTTAAAATTTAATATCTCATTAAATAGACCTAAGAAAAATATGGGATTTGTTCCTAAGTGATTAAAATTTAAAATGTGACGTTTTGGTGAATTTTATTTTTTTATGATTTTTATTATTTTTTTAATTATTAAAATATTAAAATAATACAAAAAATCAACTTTTTTAGAAAATTGAAATTTTAATTTTCTTAAATTCCACTGATATCAGAGAGGCTCCAAAACCAATTTGGTGAATTTTTAAAAAGTATTTTGAAAGTTATGAATTTTTAAAGTTCAAATTGCCTAAATGGCTTAATCAACCCATTTAGTAAGGCTAACCAAGTCCAATTGACTTCAAATTTTTATGGTGGGTTCCTCTAATCCTAAAGGTTAGTGGAGAATTGATTTCAAGTCAATTTGATGTATGGTTAGCTCTAATTAATTAGGGATCTATTTTGGGTGTTTAAGCCAATTAGGGTTATTTTAAATGAGTTAACTCAAAACCTATTTTTCCTAGGGTCCTCTCGGTCATAAGAGACATCACCAAATTTTCCTAGAATTTATTTCACAATATGCTAATTATTGGAATTAAAATACTCAAAACAGTAACATGAATTTGAAAAATCAATAACTTCTCATAGGGATGGCTCTCGACTTTGGAAAATTCAGGAAATGTTCCCAAATTCGGAGGCTTCAAAAGCTCTATGGTCACATGTCATGGTGAATTTCCTATATGCATCGAGAATTAAAATAATGCAGACAGTAAATAAATTTTTAAAAATAAAATACTTGATGAAATTAAATGATTTCTTTTCCACATTATTCTCCTCTGTTCACTGAGCAAGAGGGTATTTTTATTTTATTTTTCTGATGGATGTGTCATGAGTGACTTGGAGCAAATTAGGAGTGATTTGGGTTTGAATTGGGTTGAATTTGGGCTTCTTTGGTGAATGAGTCAATATAGGTCAAATTGGGCTAACTTGGGCCAATGTTGGGCTAGGGTTGAAATTGATGTAAAATTAATGTTGGGAAATGTTTATGGGAGTGTTTCAAAGAGGTTTTGACTTTGGTTGGGCTTTGATTTTGGGGTTTGGGCTTATTTGGGTTAGGTTTGGGTTTAGGTCAAAATTGGGCTTTTTTGGTTTTGGGTTGAATTTAAGTGGGGTTTGGGCTTAAATGTTGGGCAAATCATGTTAGTGTTTTGTTTGTAGGGATGTTAAGGAAGGTTTAGAAAAGATTTGGGGTTAATTGGAGTTGAATTGGGTGAGTTTGGGTTAGGTTTGGGTCATGGGTCCAAATTGGGCTTTAAGGCCAAAAGTAAAAATTGGATCCAAATGTCAATCAAATTGAACTTGGATTTGGTCTAGATTGGTGTTGGGAATGTTGAACTGAAGTTTAGAATTGAATTGGACTAGAATTTGGGTCAATTGGGTAGGCTTGGTTTGACATCGGGTTCACTTTGGGTTAAAATGGGTCAAATTGGGGGTTTTGATAAAAGTGGGGTAAATTGAAAAAATTGGCCCATGGTGTAGTTGAACAAAATGAAATTGGGAATATTTGGGATTTTCTGGAATTTTCTAGGAATTTTCTGAATTTTTTGGATTTTTGGGTTAAGAGGGGTATTTTGGGTATTTGGAGGGTATTGATAGGTATTTTTGGAATTTTTGATTTTGGGTATGGATGGTCAATTTGAGTGGAGAGAAATGTTTAGGAATGATTTTGGAGAATTTTGGGTGATTTGGAAATTTTTGAGAAATTTGGGTAGTTTCAAGGATTTTGGGTAGAGTCAAGCGGTGTAGGGTCCCGGGGTCAAAATTGAAAATTTGGAAAATTGAAGATTGGGTGAATATAAGTGGAATAAAATCATTTTGGTTGAGCCATGAAGCCATATCAAGCCCACATGAGCCATGAAGGGACTCATTTGAGGCATCCAATATGTTGTTCCTAACCCTGCTTACCGAGGGCTTAGGGGTTAAGGACCATCCATGTGAATCACCTACATGAGTCAGGAGGTCAAGCTGAGTATAGGTGTGGTTTTAGGAGGTGTGTGCAAGTGTAGTGTATGAGTGTAGTGTGTGTGTAAGTCAGCCCCTTCACCAGATCAGGCCACCCAGGGCAATCCTAAGGCCAAAGAGTCCTATAGGAACCCATCCTTTAAACTTCCACATTTGATTTCAACCCTCTAGGTGATTAGGGGTCTACGATCAAGTTTGTGGAGTTTGCAGGGAGTTAAGAAGTGATTTGAATTTCTAAAATGTGGTGGATCCCAATTCTAGTCCTCTATGATAGTCAAAGGAAAAGCCTAAGGCTAGATCCTAAGTACTAAAAGAAGAAGAGAAGACCTCATCAAAAATGAGGTCAAAATGGACCCCCAATAGGTGTGGTGAGCTGACGGAGCACACCGCTCGTATTGGTGTTGACCGAAGCGATCAACAAAACCAACACAGATGTCCAAGTGACAAAATTAGGACAAAGTAGAAGAGTTTCCGCTGGGGAGTGTCAAGTATATCTTTGAAACTGGAGATTCCTGAACTCTCGCTGGGGAAAGGGAAAAGGAGATGAATCCCAAATCACATGATCTGGGGGAATTTCAACTTAGATTTTATTTTGTTTTAGTTTAATTTTTTGATGTGTGAGCTTAGATTTTAGTTTGGAGTTTCAATTTAGATTGAAGTTTTGTCAAAAGGGATTTGAAGTTGAAATGAAAATTGGAATTTTGTGGTCTTAGATGTAACCTCTTCAACCTCAATAGAGAATTGAATTGATTGGATTGAATCATTACAATGAGGAGAGATCTCAGAGCAATGCGGTATTGGATGTAAAATCCTTAACCTTAAGAGTTTGATTTTGATGTATTTCATTGTTGTAGGGAAAGAATCCTAAAGCAGTGCAGTCTCGGATGTAAAATCCTTAACCCTAGGAATTTGATTTGATGTATTTCATTGCGATAGGGAAAGAATCCTAAAGCAATGCAGTCTCGGATGTAAAATCCTCAACTCCAAAAGTTTGATTTTTGATGTTTTTCATTGCGATAGGGAAAGAATCCTAAAGCAATGCAGTTTCGGATGTAAAATCCTCAACTCCAAAAGTTTGAATTTGATGTATTTCATTGCGATAGGGACATAATCCTAAGCAATGCGGTCTCGAATGTAAAATCCTCGACTCCAAAAGTTTGAATTTGATGTATTTCATTGCGATAGGGACAGAATCCTAAAGCAATGCAGTTTCGGATGTAAAATCCTTGACTCTAAAAGTTTGATTTTTGATGTATTTCATTGCGATAGGGAAAGAATCCTAAAGCAATGCAGTTTCGGATGTAAAATCCTCAACTCCTCTTCAACCTCAATAGAGAATTGAATTGATTGGATTGAATCATTACAATGAGGAGAGATCTCAGAGCAATGCGGTATTGGATGTAAAATCCTTAACCTTAAGAGTTTGATTTTGATGTATTTCATTGCTGTAGGGAAAGAATCCTAAAGCAGTGCAGTCTCGGATGTAAAATCCTTAACCCTAGGAATTTGATTTGATGTATTTCATTGCGATAGGGAAAGAATCCTAAAGCAATGCAGTCTCGGATGTAAAATCCTCGACTCCAAAAGTTTGATTTTTTGATGTATTTCATTGCGATAGGGAAAGAATCCTAAAGCAATGCAGTTTCGAATGTAAAATCCTCAACTCCAAAAGTTTGAATTTGATGTATTTCATTGCGATAGGGACATAATCCTAAAGCAATGCAGTCTCAGATGTAAAATCCTCGACTCCAAAAGTTTGAATTTGATGTATTTCATTGCGATAGGGACAAAATCCTAAAGCAAGGCAGTCTCGGATGTAAAATCCTTGACTCTAAAAGTTTGATTTTTGATGTATTTCATTGTGATAGGGAAAGAATCCTAAAGCAATGCAGTTTCGGATGTAAAATCCTCAACTCCAAAAGTTTGAATTTTGATGTATTTCATTGCGATAGGGAAAGAATCCTAAAGCAATGCAGTCTCGGATGTAAAATCCTCGACTCCAAAAGTTTGAATTTGATGTATTTCATTGCGATAGGGCAAGAATCCTAAAGCAATGCAGTCTTGGATGTAAAATCCTCGACTCCAAAAGTTTGAATTTGATGTACTTCATTGTGATAGGGCAAGAATCCTAAAGCAATGCAGTCTTGGATGTAAAATTCTTGACTCCAAAAGTTTGAATTTGAATAGTCATTGACTTTGTAAAGATTTGTAGTGTTGATTTGAAAAGTGTGGAATTTTGGTGTTTCGAGAATTTCATGAAAGTTGTAAAAGACTTTCATGAAGGAAATAGATTAGGAGGGAATATGTAGATGTTACATACCATGTTCAAAAGAGTTGATCGGAAGTCACTGGTTTGGATTGGGTATAATCCCTCGCCATCAGATTCGATCCGCGTCAATGGAATCAACCGCTTCCATCCCAAACAAGGGAGAGAATAGAACGGATTGGATTTTAGATTTGGAAGGTTGAGTTTGAATTTGATTGAGATTTTGATTTGAAATTTGGAACGATTGAATTTGAATTTGATTGAGATCTGGATTTGGAATTTGATTGAAATTTGATTAGCTTAGAATGCCTTAGATCGGCCTTCCCCCTGACATTTTGTTGATCATTTTAATGTTGGTAAGAAGATGACAAATAAGCTTGCACTTATCATCTTTTCCATGATTTGCTTTCTCAGTGACTTTCAGAAATGATCATGATGAGCTCCTATTTTGCTAAAATTGGTTTGGTGTATGTTTATGGGGAGGAGAGAGGTGTGTGATGATTCGAAAGAGTGTGGTAACCTCCGTCGGTAGCATGTCATTTAGGGTTTGTTAGGAGCATGACACATAAACCCTTACTTTTTTTTAATTATTCCATAATTGGTATTTATGAGCTCACCTTATGATGCAAGAATGACCTAGGTCAAATTTCTCCTCATTAAGTGGTTTATGAGGCATAGAGATAACTCTTAAGGTGAGTGGATGCATAATCTTCGAGGAAAGGATGAGTCGAAGCTTTGAAATGGGGAGAATGTCACTTCATTTCCTTCATCATGATGCCTCTGTATTTAACCATGGTTAAATGGCATATCATGAGTCATTAATGGTTTGATTTATTTTTAATGGGTCATACGGGTTGTGTTCAACCCTTGTAAGTGTATTGTCATCATTAATGAGTTTAGATTTTGAAAAGCCATTCATTATGTCATAAATGGTATCACATATCAAATTTCATTTTGTAGCTTTTGATATATTTCTATTTTTAATTAATTATGTAATTAATCAATAATGTTAGAGTATATTATTAGCATTAGGTAATCACAAATAATTTTGGGATTAATTATTTGATTAATTTTATCATTTTTTGTTCAAAATTGGGTATTTTGACCAAATTTGATAAATGTTGACTAGGGTTGACCAATGTTAACCCAGGTTGACCAATTTTAGTCTAAGGGTGTCCAATGTGACCCACCCAACCTTGTCATGGTTGGTTTGGTCATAAAGTGTAGGTTTTGTTATCAAGTGTTTGAGGATTTTGCCATGTTGACGATTTTATGGTTTTAAGTTAATCCGGAGTCAATGTGGTGACTTTTGGATTAGATTTTGGTCACTTTGATCGGTATCGAGTTGATAATGTCAATATCTATCTTTTGAAGTCAATTTTGTGGTCAAGGGACATGGGTTAGCCATTTGGCCAATTTTAGCCCTTTTTTGTCGAGTTAACTTGATAGGGCTAGGGTGGTTGTCTTTGTGTCTTGTGTGGATTGTTTTGATCGATTCAATTCTTTTATGTCAAAGAATGACCAATAAAGCCAATCGTATCCCAATATTGGTTTGACCATTTTGACTTTAATTTTTCCTTTTAGGTCGTAGGGTGACGATGAGGTGAATGTGGTGGTCTTTAAGTCTTAGGTTGATGATTTTTGAAGTCGATTTTGGGTTTTGGGTCGAAGTTGACCATTTGGGTCAATAGGGTTATCATTATTTATTTTGACCAAAATTAACTTTTTGTGAGAATGTTGGCTATTGGGTCGATGGGGTGGTCATTAGGTCGAAATTTACCATTTTGACCAAAGTTGATTTTTTTGTCGAAGGTTGATGTTAGGCTGATGGAGTGGTCATTAGATGGAAATTAACTATTTTGACTAAAATTAACTTTTGGTGAAAGGTTGACCTTTGGGTCGATAGATTAGTTATTAGGTTAGAAATTGACCATTTTGACCAAATTTGACTTTTAGATTAAAAGTTTGATATTTAGGTTAATAATTAATCAAATCAGGGTTTGTATTCAGTTTTGATCGATTTCCAAGAATGTCATTTAGATTAAAAAAATTTTATAGGGTTTTACTTTTTTTTGTTGATTAACAGTGTTTGATTTTAGTGACTATCATTGAGATTTAGGGAGTTAAAATTAGTAGATTCCTTGCCTCGACATGGTTTGAAATGATCCTCACAAAAGTGAGGTCAACGAAAAGACTGATATGTGTGGAATATTGCGAGTATCTTGCACATATTGAAATTTGTGATATCGTTATGTTATAATATTCATTGTCGGTTTGTCGAAAATGTCTTATAATAATTGGGAAAGAGGATGGTTGTCATACCATCCTAGAAAATATCGAGATGTCTGTATGTAAATTTCGAAGGAATGTAATACGACTTATATCCTTTCTCGAAGAAGGAGGAATGCCATGTACATTATGGGGAATGACATATCAAATGGTAGGGGTAGAATGCATCATATCATCTCTCGAAATGTAGGAAATGTCGATATGTTGATTTTGTGAAGGAATGTTATGCGACTTATATCATACCAAGGAAAGAGCTAGATGAATGTCATGCTTACGTATCCAGAAAATGGCTTATATCTGATAAGTAGAGAGATAGAAGATGTCATATCATCTTTGAAATGTCAAATGTTGATATGTTGATTTTGAAGAATGTTATGTGACTTATATCTTTTCTTAAAGAAAGAACTAGAGAGATGCCATGTGCATGTGAGGAATGGGCTTATATTCGATAAATTTAGAGAAGAAGATGTCATATAATCTCTCGAAATGTCGAATGTCGATATGTTGATTTTGAGAAAGAAAATTATGCAACTTATATCCTTTCTCGAAGGAAAAGTTAAAAAGAATGCCATGTTTCCGTAGGAATGGACTTATATCCAATAATGAGTAGTTATGTGTGAAAAACACAAAAACACGTATATCTTATCGTCTGGCCTTTACGGGTTGGGGTAATTCTCATGTCGGTTATCACAAGTCGTTCATATTATCATTTTATTTGAGATTTATCTTGGCACTTTAGGACCTACCGACGTATCATAAACAACGGGGAATATTTTTAACCATTTCTTTATTTAAGTGTGTACAAAAGTAAACAATACATATCATTGCGAACAAAAGTCGGCAGTACACATATCACATATATCATATAGCACGTAAACCCTGTTGTCGATATATCTCATGTCGGAAGCTGCGTCATCCTTTTTGTTATAACATAGCCTTGGATACTATTAGACTGACCCGCAAATATCTAACACTCCAAGACATCATCTTCAGTATGTCTGGAATTGTTTGAACATTCACGGGGCCATGGTAGCTCCACGGGCTTCAACCCACTCGAAGTTGCGGAATAGTCGGAGTAATAAGACGGGGTCATTTCTGGATGCATTCATCTGTAAAGTGATCGAATCTGATGTCTGCGCGCTGGGTATAATGTTTTGCTACATCGGCGTCGTTTCCTTGCGATAGAAGAACTGATCCTCGAGTCGAGGATTTGGTTTGTCCATTTAGAAATTCTCATGGTCAGAAATTTATCTCTCTCCCCGAAAAGGATAGAACAAATATTCATTGATAAACGGTGTGCAAAATGACCTTTCGAAGTCGTATTTATCGATATGAGGAGGGATCTGATCTCCCTCATCATAAATAATAATACGAGCTATACGGGATGCGGCTCTTGGTATTATCCCCAGTGTCATTGTGTTGGATAATTACGGTAGGCGGCAGTCCACTTGCTCATGTTGTGAATCCACTGAAGGAGTTTCTTCATGTCACTTCGCCTTGATTATAGTAGCACCATCATGATTATTAGCAATCCTTTGCAATATCCATTTGTTTGACTCGAAATAAGTTCTCATCTTAAGGCGCTGGCTCGGCCAAATCTTGAGCTTCCATCACATGTTAAATAATGGTGACTTGTTCATCTTCATTGAATACTTGTAATTTTCAACAATGTCCCTACGAATGTTAATAGTTTGCCGTTTATATGTTTAAATTTCTCGAAGAGTGTTGTACAGTGTTTGAGTCGCCGTAATTCTTCTTCGAAATATCTCTTTAATAGTCTATACAAATCTTATCGAGTCGAACTCGGTATGTATAGGATTGAAATAAAAGTAGTCCTTTGGTGGATCTTCTTCCTCGGGCTCAAAGTTTGTACCCTAGAAAGCAGTTAGTTTCATTGGATGGACTTTTGGGAATGGAAAATTCAAATTGGTCTGTATCATCCTCCATTTACCCTCTTTCCTGTAATTGCCTTTCTTCATCATTTCAATCGTGACTGATTTTGCCTTTGAGATCGATTAAGTCTCGATGTCGAGTTTATTGATACTAGTAATAGATGCTTCCTGCGGTCCTTGAGGTGTAGTCATTACAACGGATTTCGGTCCTACGTGCTAATTTTTTGTTTATGAATAGTATTGGACTTTGTTCGTCCATGATGTCATATCGTTCTCGAACGTGAACTACGAATACAGTGTCTTGCATCAACCCAAACTTCATCTTGATTAACGAGATATAATGATCCTTGATATATTAATGCAGAAGTTGTAGTAGATGAGGTTAAAATGGTCAACTCAACACATCGATATGGCGGTCAGTCGCAATGTCACCTTAATTTTGAAAAGTGAAAGAAGTATATTGTCGGACATTTTCTGTAGTGACGAGGATATTATAGCATATCAGGCTAAATTTCATCTATTCAAAAAAAGGTTTTTGTGATTAAGGATTTTATTTTGAGGTATGCTTATAAGTATACAATTAGTAAGCATAAAAGAGAATTCCCCGAAGGCAAAAGTTAAATAAACAGCGAAACAAAAAATTTATTTATTTTTCCGGTTTATAAACAAGTCGTGATTTACAATGTTCATGTTGCCAAAATATTTTTGAAAACGCTAAGTTGATTGGGGCTTGGAATATTTCTCCTTGACAATTTACCAATTGGTAAGATCCTCTTTGAAATATGTCTTTTCAACTAAGTATGGGCCTCATATTAGTTTGAACTTTCCACCTATTTTTTTATGAGCAAGTATAGGTCTTATAAGAACTAAGACTAGTTCACCGATTCGAATAGTTGTTTATGATGAACCGATTTGTCGTGGGTTTGTATCATTTTTGCTTGATAGAGTTCCAAATTTTGTTATTGGGCGTTTACCTTCTAAACTTTTAAGTTCTTAGTCGTAATTTGGCATTTTCTTCCTCGATTCTTTTTTTGCTTGACAAATTTGAGGGAAGGAATTTTCACTGAATTGGTAAAATGGCCTTAGAACCATACAAACGACGAGTGTTGATCGTGTTGGTGTTGGGTATGTAGTTATAGGCAGCAGGCTTTCAGTAATCGTTAAGTACCTTGTCTTGGAGCGCGATTAATGTTGTTTTAAAATTTGTATAACGTTTTATTGAATGCTTTAGCTAAAACATTGGCTTTTAGGATAATAGATTTTAGAATACTTGAGTCTATCCCATGTCTTTGAATAAAATTATTCATTTATATTCTTAAAGGCTAGTCCATTATTTGATATGACTCTTTGAGTATTCCAAATACGTAACAATATGAGTCTTGAAAAAGTGGAAAACTTTTTCTGCTTTAACATCTTTGAGAGGTATTGCTTCTGCCCATTTGAGTAATCAGTAGCTGCCAGAATAATTTAAGTCCTTTAAATGATGGAGGGTGCATAAGACGCCATGTACGTGATACGACATTCGAATGGCAGATACGATAGTTAGATTATGCATTTTAGTAGTTGGTGAATATACATGTATTTGGCATTGATGACATTTTTTTGCGACCTCGAAAATCAGTCATCATTATCCCATTCTTTTTATTTTAATTTTATTTTAGGCAAGTTAGTGTGCACCACATAGACACGAATGAACTTCTTTAACAATCTCTTGAGCTTGACTTGGTTTAAGCATCTTAACCACATTTGGTCGAAAATATCATTTATGAGATATTATTCACTAGAGCATAGAACTGATATCGCATTTTGGTGAGTTTTAATAGTTATTTTCGTGTAATCTTCACATGCATAATCAATGAATAATTGGTCACCGCCGATCATCCTTTTCTTCATCGATTATTTGTCATCGTCATGCTTCCGGTGATTTGTGCAAATTTTCCATTTCAATTTGAAGAAGAACTTGTCGTCCTTTTATAGAAATTAATATGTCTTCTTTTAGACGAAGCAAATTCTTTTGCAAGTTTTGCCAATGTCTAAAGATTTGTCTCGTCTCGGGATTAAAACGTCCATCGAGAATTTGTTAAAATGATTTCAGAATGTAACGAATATTGTTCTAATTAAGGTTTCAACGTCTTATATTTACTGCAATTTGATTGATAATCGGTTGAGTCTCCATAGATGTTGATATTTTTATTTCCATTAGTATTGTCGATTCTTATTTGGTTATGGTAACTTCATATTTAGCTTCATTAGTCGTACATTTCAATTAAATGATAGGAAAATGGCATCATTAGCACAATACCGAAGTAATGAAAATTAATCTATCCCATTTGCACAGTATAATTATCTGTTTGTCTTTGTCTTTTGAAATGAGATGACGCGCTCTTATCAAAATACGGTTCCCATCGTTGCATGCTTAGCCTTTTATTTCTAATATTTGTTCATCGATTAAATCATCATTGAAGGTGATCAAATTAGAATTGGGTGTCTTTGCTAAAATGCGCAAGATTGTCCTTTGACGACACGTAATGGTACAAATGTTATGTCGAAGCCCAAGAACAGTATCATTGCCATCTTGCTTTAATCTTCCAGAAATTGTTGGTTGTGTCATTAGATATTGTAGTGGGTTAACTCTTGAAATAAGAGTTATCTTATGAAAGCATATAATATCTCGATTTACGAGCTGCAAAAATTAAGGCTAAGCAATGTTTTTCAATTGCGGGGTACTTTGTTTTGATAGAACCAAACGGCGGCTCAAATAATATAATGCATTTTCTTTTCCCTCATCGTTTACTTGTCTTTAGTAATACTCGAGAATTATCCGATGCCGCGGTGTAAAGGATTAGAGGTCTTATAACATAGAGGCTGTAGACGGGGAGGTGTTGTCGAGTATTGTTTGATATTTTCAAAGGTGTGTTGGCATTTTCATCACACAAATTTGGTATCTTTCCTAGTTAGGGCATTGAGAGGCTGACACCTACCTGAGTGGAAATAAAGCACTTCATTATATATACGGAATTTTCCTTGAAATTATCTCA
This sequence comes from Papilionanthe hookeriana x Papilionanthe teres, assembly GCA_022702705.1. Taxonomy (NCBI): domain Eukaryota; kingdom Viridiplantae; phylum Streptophyta; class Magnoliopsida; order Asparagales; family Orchidaceae; genus Papilionanthe; species Papilionanthe hookeriana x Papilionanthe teres. Next base: position 156,018,607 of record CM040424.1, read on the forward strand.
ATTGAGTTAGGTTCTTAGGAGAGCATATTGAGGATGGATTCGATTTGGGGATCAATTCATCCCGATGTCGAACAAAATTCTAAAATTTCCTTGAAGTAACACCAAAAGCGCATTTTAAGGGATTCATTTATGATTATATTGACGTAATCTTTCGAAGACAATTCTTAAATCAGTATACATGATCATCTTTTTGTTTACTATGACTAAATTGTCACATAATTGACTTGATTTCATAATCATTGTCATAGCTCTTTGATAGGTTGCCCCAGCATTTTCCAATCCAAACAACATAACTTTATAACAATATATCCACATGGGTGTCTTGAAGGCTGTATTTGCCTCATCTTCTGAAAACATTTACATTTTGATTATATCATTGATCAAAATATAAAGGAAAATATAATGTGTTTGGATGTTATGTCGACCATTAATCTTTGAAGTTAGTAAAGAAATTCATCCTTTGGACATGCTTATTCAAATCCACAAATTCTATATAACTCTGATCTGGCCATTTTTTTTCACTAGAACTACGTGCTTGACCATGTCGGATAATTTTCTTCTCTTATGAAACTAGCCTCGATTAATTTCTCGGCTTCGTGACTTGTTGTTACATTTAGACACATCCTTCTTGGGGCCCATTTGCTGAGAGTTGCGATTTGATTTTTCCCGTGTTGTGGACTGCGACTTCTGAAGCTAACCGAGACATTTTGTCGAAAGTGGAGCAAAGTAGTCCTTATATTCGTCAACGGTTGAATTATTTCTTTTGCATCTATGTCGTTAAGAAATGAACTAATGAAAGTTGGTTTTGGGTTTTCATCGGTTCCTAGATTTATTTCTCTTAATTCATCAACTATTGATTTAGTTTCCTCTTCCAATTCTGAAGGAGCATCTTTGATTGAAGGATCGAATGTTGGCTCGTTATGTTCTTGATGATGGTAGGCAAAATTCCGCATCATCAATGGTTCGAGTACAGGCAATACCCTCCTTAGAGTTAGGGTCTCGCTTATTGTTATCCCACATTTGTTCAATAAAATTTGTTTTTTAAGACCATTGTTTGAGCATTAAACTATTATGAATAAATTTTTGTGCAGAGAATCTGACTACGAGGATTTCATTACTTTTGGAAGATTTTCTGTCTCCCAATTTTACATCGATTTTAGTATTAGAAGACGTAGAACCAAGTATAAACTTAATTGGCTTTTTATGATCTATATACTTCTTTGACCACTAAATTCTCGATCACAACGTGGGAATTGGAGTTAGAGTGATTGAGTGTATATAATGACTAATTTTATCATACATAGATTCAAATTGTTTTTCTTTGTCTTCTTCTTGAAGGTATTTTGAATTGAGGCTTTTTTAGAAATATCGATGTTGTTTCTTCTTTTTATCTTCTTGTGATCGATGAATTTTGAACTTCAATGGTTTTTTTCATTGTGACAGTTGGGTTTTCTTTCCCGGGTACGTCTCCCGAAGCCTTAGCCTCGAGTATAGGGATTTGATGAGAATCACCGCCCTTCACCTTTATTGAAGAATAACCATTTTCATTCATTTTCTTGTTTTTTCTTTTTCTTTTTATATTCACCATTGTCTCTCTAGAGAATATTGTTTTCTTCGTAGGAGCATATTATGCTGAATCTTCATGTATGACAATTTCATGGATAAAAAATGGTTGCAGATCTCTATAATACAACATTATTATCTTTTATAAATATTTTATGCATTGATGCGGTTAAAGAACATTTGTACTCGACGTGAAGCCATGGTACGCCGTAAGGCATCAAGCGGTATCGAAGTCTCGATGATATGAAATTTTCTTGTTGTCCTTGAGTCGTATTCCCATCTTTAGGAGCAATATTTATTGATCACAGAGCTCATTCTCCTTGTTGATTAAATCCTCGTAACATCATTGTATCTCTTGATAATTGGGATTCATCAATATCGAGAATATACGAGTTCTTGATTCATTATGTTAATCGGGCACCCGGTTTAATAAACACCGTAGAAACGTCATGTCATTTATGTTCTTGTGATGTATAGTGGACGATTACGTTTATTTATTTCCTAGTAACAAGTCATTATCGGAAGAAGGTAATCTTTTGTCGATTCTTCTAATGGACGAAACTTCGCTTTATTTGGTGGTAAAGTTGAGCTAGCAGATGTACGGATCTGAATGAGCTTTTATGTTGACTCGCTCATTTCTTTAAAGAGCATGGTGTCGTAAATACTCGATTTTTTTGGTAGTTTTCTTAAATGAGCTAATACATTATAGTCGCGCTTATTATGAAAATCATCCTCATTTCTTTCGGGGAATTATGGATGTATTAGAGGAATGATCTTTTCCGATATTCTTATTTGTTTTCCTTTCCCTTGGGAAGCCATTGACGAGAACTTTACGCCGCAAATTAATTTTAGCTTATTTCTTCGAGTTGTTTTGACTCCTTTGTCTCAGATGCAAAGATTCCCGACTCTGGGAAATTGGTGTTCCTTGTAGTTGGAATATAATGATAATACTTTAGTCTTTATCATTGTCAATTATCATTAATGTTATTTTCGTTTTGGTTGTCATTAGATTGATCGAATCATGTACGATTTGTGTATTATCTGAATCAAGAGATTTTAATGATCATTTTCGAAGCATCACCCAAAATAGACAAAATGTAAGCGAGCTGAATATTATTATTAGCATTAGTGGTAAAGGAAGTCATGCAAGGTCGACGACTTGAGGGATTTTCTCCTTCATTTGAGATATCAGTAGAAGATGGAGAAACATAAGAGTTAGGAAATACAAAAGGTACAATAGTTCCCATTGTCTAGAAGACCCTAATCCATTTGGTTCCTTATTTTTTCTTTTTCTTTTCTTTCTTGGAAGATTTTGTGACACGAATACAGTTTCTTCACAAGATTTACCTTGAACGGAAGTTGCCCTTGTTTTTATTGTCGGAATTAAAGCTTATCGGCTTATAGATCATATTGACCGAACATTTTCAGGCTCTTTTAAATATTCTTTGGAATACTATATTTCCTTCTTTTAAGTTACACTGTGCCGGTCTTTGAAGACAAAACATTCTTTAATCTTTTCCCGACATTATGTGATAAGGACAATAGTGGGATTGTCTTTCATGTCAACTTGTGCTGGCACCCAACTTCAGGTAGCTTGAATTCTGGTATTTTGAGTAGGGAGGCTACGGAATATTTTGCTGAAGACCTCTGTCTTAAACGGGTATTATTTAATCATTCTTTCGGCCATCGTTCTTTCGTACGGTGATATTGGAATTAGTTGTTGAAGTTGTAATTGAGAAGAAATTACGTGAAGCCCAATGATTGGATTTGCATCGTTGTTTCTTTTGTTTAGGTTGAACTTGCATTATTTGTTTACCCTTCTCTATAACTTTTACCGGCTTCTTTCTAATTTTTTTGTCGAGACTTTGTTTTTTCGGTCTTTTGTTTTCACTCGTATGTAGCTTCTTGTTGAAGATTGGCGGCTTTGCGATAATTTTTTGAATGTTTTTATTGTGAATCATTTGAGCATAAATGCTATAAGACCACGGATATTTTTAAGCGAATTTTAATAACATGTTGTTCTTGGAGTTGTAGTTCACATTTCAATGAGATTTCTCCGACGCAAAATGTAAAAGGGAAAAGTCTAAAGTCCAACGACGTCATTAGACACTCCGTCATATTTAAAAGTAGCATTACGGTTCTAGAAAACTAGCGAGATGTAAATTTGGATCCTCATTAGGTGTTCCTCCGAATTGATTATTTTGTATCATTTGGATACGAACATGTAGAGCATTGAACAATGTCTCTGCATTGATGATATGGAAATTTGCGGTTGTTACTAGATCTCCAACTTTCATCTGTAAGGTAATCGATCCTAGGGCTCTTTCTCCTTTTTGATTAAAGCCTCTTTGCATCATATTATCCGTAGAGAGCTTTCGTGCATCGATATCCAAATATGCTAACGTTTGTAGGCTCATTATTATGAGCGATACTCCTGGGTTGACCAACACTCGGGAGAGCACATATTTGCCAATATTGACTGAGATGTAGAGCGGTAGTTGTGATCGGCGATACCATGTAGCAAATCATCATCGGTGAAGGTTACACCAGGCTATTCTCCCAAAGTACAGACTCCATCTGAGGATGAGCTAGCCAAGTGAGCTAAGCAAATTTCTGGATCGAGTAGTGTCCATAGCAGATTTTCCCTCATCTCCTTTTATAGGATCAGAGCATCGTAAATGCTTAGTTTGACCGGCAACTTCCAAAGATGTGCTAGTACATTGTAATCCACTTAATTTGGGTTTCTAATTTCTTCTTGAATTTGTGTTTTTGCTGTCGCTGGCCATGGTCCTTCTTAAGTAATTATTTTCTTTCCCATCTCTACCGGAGCTATTCTTGGAGGTAATACTTACCACTTCTGAGATTCACCTCTGTTATCTCCTCCTCTTCTAGACCCAGAGATTCTTCTGGTGCTGTATTTAGTTATTCTTATGTCGACTCTGTGTTTGAAGATTCTAAATTGAGCGTAATTCCTTTGCATTCAAGGACTACTCCTCGCTCCTCAAACATTCAAAGCTGATGTTGTTGATGTATGATGCACCAGAAATAAAAACTGTTTTTGCTATATAATTTTACCCATTTTTTGTGATAATGCGCTATAAAGAAAGATATTTTTCATGATTCGTTGAAGATATGATGATTTTAGGTGATTGGAGCAAAAAGAAGCAAAAAAGAACGAATTCGGAGTGAAAAGGAGCAAAATAGGAGAAAACAGCTTTTGGCGCCTATGTCGATGCAATTCAAAAAATGAAGAGTTTTGGCGACTTTTTAAAGGGATGCTTAGGGAAACTTTTGGAAATTTGTTTATAACATATAGGTAACTATTTTTGGATGAAATTAGAGAGAGAGAGAGAAGAGTGTAGAAGTAGAGAGGAGAGAGTATAGAAGTAGAGAGAGTGTGAGTTTAGAGTTAGGGTTTGGAAGAGTGAGTGTAGAACAAGATTTGTGAGGGATTCTTCTTTAAGGAATGAAGAAGAAGGAGTAAAGTGAGAGATTGCTTCTTCCTTTCCATTCTGAAGAGGGAATTGAGTGTTTCAAAGAAGAGAGAAAATGATTCAAAGGACCTTCAAGGGATTTTCTTAGGGAAGAGAAAGAGATAAGTTGTATTTGCTTCTGTGGTTTGTATGACTTTTCTTTTATATATAAAATCCATGTTTTATTGTATCTTATCTATGAATTCTGAGTAGTCTCCTTTATTTTTCTTCTTGCATAGAGTTGTGATGATGTGGATTTGAAGTGATTTTAATGTATTGAAGAAATTGTGATGGTTTTTCATTTCGAACTTAATTTACTTTTCGATCTGGCCAAGTGAATTATTAAAGTCTATTATTGTACATTAACTCCGAAAAGATTGAGTGTCCTACAATAATAATGAAGAATCCATTAAATGTCCATGAATTAATTGCATAGTTCATGGGAATTTATTACAAATAAATAGGTAAATGGGTTTTGATGGGCTTCAAATTGGGGGTTTTAGGGTGACAGGCTGAGATCCCCAATTTGGTCCTAAGATTGGTAACTAAGGTCGAAGGTTAGCCTTCAGGTGAAGGGTGAGTGGGAGCTCCGTAGTGACAGCCGGTATCCTCCCAACCTAGTCTTAGATTTAGTGACTGAACTTAGGATATGTCAATGTTGTTTACATGCTTGGAGGAGGGGGTACTCTTTTGACGGTAAAGAAACATTTATGCTCCTATTTGGCACAATACAATAAATAATCATTCTATATCATTCACACATCATATACTCATTGGACGAGGAAGGACACGTTTCATATATATCAAAACCTTGAAATTACAAAGCTTAGTGTGTGTGTGTTAGTTAATTCTATTTAAAGATATTACAATTAATTGTGGTTTTCTTAAGTGCTACTGTTTTCTAGATCTTGTTAGTAGAAGTAAATTAAACTTTAATTGCGATTTGATTATTAGATTTTAGTATTACACTATCTATTGTAAGGAACATGCCTTCCCTGTGGGATCTATAACCAGGACTCCATTAGAGCCCTGTATTACTTGATGCGATACATATACTTGCGTTGAAGTTTGGATTTACAAAGTCATTATAAATATATATATTTGGGTTCATAAGTTCTTGGATAATAAAAATTTCACATCAAGTTTTTTGCGCCGTTGTCGGGGATGGTATAAACGGTATCTATTGATAATATAGTAACAGAAAACCTTTACTTTGTAGTGTGTAATTGTGTGCTTGTTTACTTTTTAGACTATTTGTACGATTTTATATGCATAGTAGTGGATCTATAGGTTTAGTACCTTACGATTTGGAGTTGGAGCATACTGTTAGAAAAATTAGAAAATAACCAAAACAAACTGAGAATCCTTGCGAAATGGCGAATAACTAAGATAATCAGAGAAATGATATTGGAACTTTACCAAGACCTTTAAGAGATTATGCTCACCTAACAGCAGATGAAATACATGTGACTATTCAAAATCCTGATGTTGCTGCTAATTCATTTGATCTTAAACCTGCTATTAACCAAATGGTACAAAATAATCAATTTGGAGGAACACCTAATGAGGATCCAAATTTACATATCTCTAGTTTTCTAGAACTGTGTGCTACTTTTAAATATGACGGAGTGTCGAGTGATGCTGTCAGACTTAGACTTTTTTCGTTTTCATTAAGGGATAAAGCTAAGGCATGGTTAAATTCTTTAGCTCCTGGATCTATTAAAACTTGGGGAGAACTTTCTCAAAAGTTTCTATCAAAATATTTCCCTCCATCGAAGACTGCTAAGCTAAGAAATGATATCACATATTTTGGTCAGTTTGAAGGGGAATCAATATATGAAGCTTGGGAAAGATTTAAAGATCTTCTTAGGAAGTGCCCACATCATGCTTTATCAAACTGGTTAATAATTCAAACATTTTACAATGGATTTGTGGGATCATTGAGATCAATTATAGATTCTACTGCTGGTGGATCGTTAATGTCAAAACCTTTTGATGAAGCATACTCATTAATAGAAGAAATGGCTACTAATAATATTTAATGGCCCTCTTAATGAGTAAATCCTAAGAGATTAGGAATTGTTCATGATTCAGATATGACGACTATGATAGTTTCTCAAATTGTAGCCCTTTCTAAGAAAATTGATTAGTATGGAATGAATTATTCTCAACCACCCCAAGTGTTAGAGGAAAATTCATTTGGACAGATAATAGAATCTCAAACACCTTATGAGATTTTGAATGCTATTAGTAGACCTAATAATCCTTATTCAAATTATTAAAATCTTGGTTGCAAAAATCACCCAAATTTCAACTGGAATAATAGTAATGTCAATGTTAACCCACAATGAGGGAACAATTCTATAAATCCAGTTGGAAATTCGAATAATCAAGGAAATACCAATTTTAGACCTTCTTATCCTCCTGAAATCAAAAGTAACCTGCAATTTAAGGATAAGAAAACATTTACTGAAGAAATGATTCTGAATATGGGAAATCAACTACAAGCTCAAGGTGTTGCGATGAAAAATATTAAAAATAAGTTGGGGCATATTTTCACTGCACTTAATAATAGACCTTCTGCAACGCTTCCATGTATTGTTGAGATCAATCGAAAAGACCAACACAAGGAACAACAAAAGGCTATTCAATTAAGGAGTAGAAAAGAATTGAAGACAAGAGTACAAAAAGAAGTTGAAATAGAGAAAGAGAAGGAGGATATTGAAAAAGGTTCAAACAAGATTTATCCAGACATGGAATATCCTCTTGAACCAATGAAGATTACTGTTGAAAAACCACCACCACCATTTCCACAAAGTTTGAAGCAAAAAAACAGGGATAACAACTTTAAAAACAGAATTAACTAACAGACACACTAAACAAAATTAACTAAATTTTTGGAAATCCTTAAGAAATTAAAATTAAATATTCCTTTTTTTGTAGCATTAAAACAGATGCTTGACTATGCAAAATTTATGAAGGATATTCTCAAAACGAAAATAAAGTTCACAGATCATGAAACTGTTGCACTTAGCTGAGTGTGCAGTGCAATTATTCAGAAGAAGCTTCTGGAAAAATGTAAAGATCTTGGTAGTTTCACTATCTCGTGTGCTATAAGTGAAAATTTTTTCGGAAAAGCCTTATGTGATCTGGGAGCTAGTATTAATCTTATGCCTTTATCAACTTTCAAAAGGTTGGGAATAGGAGAAATTTCTCCTGCATCGATGAATCTTCATTTGGTCGATCGTTCCATTACTTACCCTAAAGGAGTGGTGGAAGATGTGTTAGTGAAAGTGGATAAATTAATCTTTCCTGTGGATTTTATTGTACTTGATATGGAGGAAGATAAAAAAATTCCAATCATTTTGGGAAGACCATTCCTTGCTACTGGGAGAGCAATGATTGATGTTCAAAAAGGGGAATTAACTATGAGGGTTAATGATCAAGAGGTGACCTTTAATATTTTGAAATCTATGAAGCATCCCTCATTGGAAAAAGATGATGAATGTTTTAGGATGGAGGTCTGTGAATATTTGAGAAAGGATCATTTTGAAAATATATTTGAAAAATAAGCGGAGTTTGAAAATATGCTTGAAGATGGAACTGAAAATGAATAAAATTCAGATAGTAAGAAGAATGAAGATTTAGAGTATGTACAGGAGAGATTTGAACTATTAGAGACTATGGAAGGTGGAGATAAAAGCTTAATTCCATCTATAATAAAACCTCCTGAACTTGAGATGAAAATTCTCCCTAATCATTTGAAGTATATGTTTTTAGGAGAATCATCTACCTTACCAGTTATTGTATCTTCAGATTTAAACGAATATCAAGAACAAAAATTGTTGGAAATTTTAAAAAGATATAAAAAGGCTTTTGGATAGATTTTAGCGGATATTAAAGGAATCAGTCCTTCGATTTGTATGTATGGGATTTTTTAAGATGAAGAACATTAACTGAGTGTTGATTCGTAGAGGAGATTGAATGCAATAATGAAAGAAGTAGTTAAGAAAGAGATTTTAAAATGGCTGGATGCTGGAATTAATTATCCTATTTCGGATAGTGCTTGGGTGAGTCCAATACATTGTGTACCAAAAAAGGGAGGAGTGACTGTTGATGTGAATGAAAGGAATGAAATTATACCCACAAGGTAAATTAATGGATGGCAAATTTGTATTGACTATAGGAAATTAAAATGCCGCCATCTGAAAAAATCACTTTCCTCTTCCTTTTCTCGATCAAATGCTGGATAAACTTGTTGGACACAAGTACTACTGCTTTCTGGATGGATATACTAGTTATCATCAAATACCTATTGCTCCTGATGATCATGAAAATACAACATTTACTAGACCTTACCGAACCTTTGCTTTTTTAAAGTCTATCTTCAGCAGTTTGATATATAATGGAAAAAAAGTTTTCATGGTTGATTTCTCTGTATTCGAGACATCATTTGAAATCTGTTTGGAAAACTTAGCAAAATTTTTGGAGCTTTGCGAGAAAACAAATTTAGTTCTGAATTGGGAGAAATGTCAATTTATGGTTGCAGGAGGAATCGTGCTTGGGTATAAAATTTTTGAATTTGGTATGGAGGTCGACCCTACTAAAACATGAGTGATTGAGAGATTGCCACCACCCACTACAGAGAGTGAGGTGAGGAGTTTCTTAGAAAATGCTGGATTTTACAGGCGATATATTAAAGATTTTTCTAAAATTACCAATCCTTTGTGCCGACTTCTAGAAAATGATAAAAAATTTGATTTTAAAGATGAATGTTTCCGTGATTTTGAATTATTGAAAGAGAAATTAATCACTGCATCTATAATTGTTTCACTTGATTGAGAGAAATCATTTAAACTTTTGTGTGATGCTAGTGATTATGCGATCGGAGTAGCGTTGGGGCTGAGGCATGATAATGTTTTCAAAGTCATTTATTATGTTAGTAAAACTCTTAATAAAGCTCAGATTAATTATACCACTACTGAAAGAGATTTATTAGCTATATTATTTGCTTTTGAAAAATTTAGACCATATTTAATTGAGCTAAAAATATTGTGCGTACAGACCATTCTACTATCAAATATTTAATGCAAAAGAAGGATGCCTGATGCTCGACATTATATTTTATAAAATTTATGAACTTAAATTGATATATTTATAATGATTTTGTTAACTCCAAGCATTCAACGCAAGTATACGTATCTTATCATGTAATACAGGGCTCTAATGGAGTCCTGGTTATCGATTCCACAGGGAAGTTTGGAATATATAAGAAGGCGTTCACAATATAGGTAACGTAGAACTAAAATCTGATATTTAATTTGTAATTAAAGTTTACTACTTACTACTATTATGTAGGAAACAGTAACGATTAACTACACTACAATTACTTCTAACAACTTTAAAAACAGAATTAACTAACAGACACACTGAACTAAGTATTTGATAGGTTTTCAATATGTGAGAAAAGTATCTTTCCTCTTGCAATGAGAATATGATGTGTGGATTGGCATGGAACAAATATTTATATTATTATGCCAAATAGGAGCATAGATGATTCTTTGCCCGTAAAAGAGTACCCCCTCTTCTAAGTAAAAACAGAACATTGACATATCCTAAGTTTAGTCACTAAATCTAAGGCTTGGCTGGGAGGATACCGGCTCTCACTTCGGAGCTCCCACTCACCTTTCATCCAAAGGCTAACCTTTGATATTAGTTACTAATCTTAGAACCAATTTGGGGATTTCAGCTTGTCACCCTGAAATCTCCACATTTAAGTCCATCAAAACATATTTCCCTATTCATTTGCACTCAATTCCCATGAACTACGCAATTCATCCATATAAATTGAATGGATCTTTTATTATTGTTGTAGGACATTAAATATTTTCAAACTTAATGTTCAATAACATATTTTAGCATTTCAATTGGCCAAATCTAAAGTAAATTAAGTTTGAAATGAAAAACTATCACAATCTTTTCATTACATTAAAAGCACATCAAATCCAAATCAATCAATCATCACATCTCTATATAAGAATAAAGACAAGGGAGACTACTCCGAATTCATGGAGAAGATACAATAAAACATGGATTTTATATATAAAATAAAATTCATACAAACCATAAAAGAAAATACAACTTATCTCTATCTTTTCCCCAATGCAAATCCCTTGAAGTTCTTTTGAATTGTCTTCTCTCTTCTTTACAATACTTGGTTCTCTCTTTAGAATAGAAAGGAAGAAGCAATCTCTCACTTTGCCCCTTCTCCTTCACCTCTTGGGTTTGGGTTTGATTTAGGTCCAAGTGTCTTGAGCAACATTGTATAAATGATTGCCATGAAGAACTTTCATGAAGACATGGAAAGGTTTTGAGTTCAATTGAAAGGTCAATTAGGTGGATTTAGGGATTTTGGTTAATTTAGGCAAGGTTGAATCAACTTGGGTCCAAGTAGGGTAAAGGTGGGGTTTAGTCCCAATTGAAAGTTTCAAATGGATTAGGGGAATGTGGTGTAGAGTTCCCAACGTCAATTGGGAAGAAATTTTAGGATTTGGCTAACCAATTTGGTAGGTTTAGGGCATGGATTCACTTTAGGATAAAATGGGGTATTTTTGGTTTTCAAATAAATTTAGGTTAAGCTTAGGGTCAAATGGGGGCAATTTAAGGTTGCATATGTTTCATGGGCATGTCATGGAAAGTATGTGATTGAAATTTAGGGAAAAAAGTTGATATTAGGTTAATTGGGGGTTTTGGATTAATTAGGCAAAATTGGGGATTTTGGATTTCAAATGAATTTAAACTCAAATGTGAATCAATTTAGACTTGGATATGGTTTAGATTGATAATGATGATGTTGAATTAAAGTTTAGAATTGAAATTGGGCAAAATTGAGGTCAAATGGGTTGGTTTGGTTTGACATTGGGTCCATTTAGGTTAAAAATGGGTCAAATTTAGGATTTTGATGGGTTGAATTGGCAAAATTAGCCTATGCTGTAGTTAGAGATAATGAAATTGGGAATATTTGAGATTTTTTGGAATTTTCTGAGAATTTTTGGAATTTTTGGAATTTTGGGCTAAAAGGGTATTTAGGGTATTAAGAGGTTATTTGGAGGGTATTGGTGTATTTTGGTGGGTTTAAGAGGTGGGAATTGTTTCAAAATGTTTTTTAGGATTTTTGGGAATTTTGAGTGATTTTTGATAAATTTGTTAAGGTTTTGGTGGTTGTAGGGGTATTTTAGGTAAATTTGGGTAGGCTTGAGGACCCAATTGTCAAAACTGGGAATTTTGGCAAAATTGGTATTTGATTATGGTTCGGAAGTGTAGAAAAGCTTAGAGTAAGCCATGGACAAAGATGGTGTTCATTTTGAACATCTCATATGTTGTTCCTAACCCTCTTAGCCAAGGGCTAAGGGCTTGGACTTAGCCACCTGAGTGCCCTAATGAACCAGGAGTCAGGATTGGGTAAAGATGGTTCAGGGTTTAGGATGAGTGTGGGAGTGCAGTGTGTGTGCCAACCAGTCCTCACCAATACCAGGCCACCTAGGGTAATCCTTAGGCCAAAGAATCCTATTGGAACTCATCCTTGAACCTCCACATTTGACTTTTAACCTTCTAAAGGGGCTTGGAGGTTTATGATCATTTGTGGGGTTCAAGAAGAGTTAAGAGGTGTTTGAATTTCTAAATGGTAGGTTCCATCTCTAGTCCTCTAGGATATTCAAAGGGAAAACCTATGGCTAGATCCTAAGCATTAAGATGAGAAAAGACCTCACCAAAAATGTGGTCAACAATTGGTTAGATTTTCAGAAAGAAATTTAGCAACTCAGGTTAATACTACAGGTGTAAGTATATTTAAAAATCAAGTATAAGAGTTCTAGTCTTCTATTTATTTCAAGATGAACCATAATTTGTCATACTAAGAGTGCATCAAAAGTCTATGTGAAAAAGTAGTTCATGTAAACTTTATTTGAATGTAGGCGAGTAATTAAAACATAAATTCAGAAATGAAATCAAGCTCTCCCTTTAGGGTGATTCAAGTGAAGCCAATTTTTAATTAGGCATCTCCTCAAGCTTCTCCTCATAAACATTTTTCTTTCTTTTTCTTTTCTTTTCTTTTTCTATTTCCTTTTAGGGATTGTTTTTCAATCCTTCTTTTCTTTTCACTTTTTTTTTTATTGAGGATTAATATATCTGGATAGCCCTTTAATGATTTTGAACTTCACTCTCCTCTTTCTTAAGTTCAATCCTGAAACATCTCTTTACTTAATAGTTAAGTATAAGCTTTATTATTCATCATAAAGTTACAATCTTCTCTTAACACACTACTTTATGTCCCTTAGCATTTCAAAAATACAGTTTTTTTACTTTAAATAGTTGACTATAATCAAATCCTTTCATACCAAATACCTTCTATAAAATCAACCTTTATCACTAAAAATTTTCATCCTATCCTTCCATAATATTCAACAGAAATGAAAAGTTTTAGTTATCTTACAATGAGGTTCAACTACCAGAAGTTATGCTAATAATTTTTGAAAAAATAATAATTAAGAACAAATAAAAGTTAGTATTTTTCTACCCTCCCCCAAACTTCATTTTTTCAATAAATTTGAAATAATAGAGAGTAAAAGAAAACTAACCTCTCTGTGCTGGGATCTTGAAATCTTTAACAGTTATCTAGTATTAGTCAAAATTTACAACTAGTAGGCATGAAACAATTAGTAGCAGTGATATAACAATTTTATGTATTTGCATGGGTAAAGAGAAATTAACATTAAACACCTAAAACATCAACAAAACACTACAACATGAAATAAACTATCACATTACTACACAGTCCAGCTAACAATTTTAATGTTTCAGTACAACATAACAATACACTATTAGAGTTACACAACGTATGAAAAATAAATACTACAACACAACAGTACAACACAGTGTTACACATCATATGAAAAGTAAATATCCACTACATCACATCAGTATATCACAACAGAACAAAAACAACAGAAATTAAAATAAACAAACAATCTACCAGTCTCCATCACCAGGATCAGTAGGGTCATCAACAGGGTCATCAACAGGGTTTTCAGCAGGGTCAGGTCTATATGGTGTATAGCTGGGGCAAGAAGGAAATATCACATCAGACTCCCCCCTCATAAATCTGACCTGAGCATCATAATAAGCAATATCGAACACAACTCTCCTCTAAAGAAAATCTTCATTCACATCACTCTTCACCTCAAATACATCCATCAGAGACTATCTACACTAGCACTCTGTAGTCTCAGCTGCTCCCTAATATCGAATAAGGTAGGCGGCTCAGGAGTTGATGGAACATCATAACTCGTAGTAGGAATATCAGTACTCCTACGCTTAGCTCTGGCTCCTACATGAGACTCATAAGTTCAGATAATATTCTTTGTAACTGGTCTCAAAGGTATAGCCACTTCTTCAGAACTACTGAACTCCACTCCAGATTGAACACAGAGGGCATGAACTAAAGCAGGATGTCCTAATCCTCCAGTGGTCTCACCTCTAGTAATCGTCTGAATATTCTTGTAAATAATAGTCCCAATATCAATATTTTTCATCTTCTGTATACTGTAGTTCAGAATCGCTATATCTCTAGTAACTTCACTGGGGTGATAAGATGGTAATAGCTCACAGAAATGAAATAATGCCAATATTTTGAAGCAACATTCAATGTGGAGGCGGGGAAATTTATCAACTATTTTTGACTTACTTTCCATTCTCCTCGCCCGTTAATAAAAAAATCAACAACTTCTCTCATATTCTCCCTTCTAGTTTTAATGTTTTTGTACTCACACACGAATGGTTCCCAAGTCTGGTAGAAAGCATTGATATGTTGAGCAGTAAACTCAACCATCTTCCCTCTAACGAGCACATACTCATTCTCAGTCCAGGGTATATTCAAATAGAGTTCTCTAACAACTCCCATAACAGCATTCGCAATGAAATAATAAAATCGCTGCTAAATTCGCTCTGTAATCAATTGTTCTACAGATCCTCCAGGACTATAAAAAGCTCAATCTTGGATACACTTCTTATTGTAGAGATGAGAGTTATAGCGAAATTGGGCTTTGATGTTGATGAAGCTCTCCTCATCAAAATCCAATTTCCTCTTCCCTTTACTCATCCTTGGAGCGATGTGAATTTCTAAAATTTGCAAGAAAATTCCAATAAATCCCAAATTTACAATGTCACAAACTCCAAACACTATTCTAAACAAGTAAGAGCAAATTTTATCATGGAAATCTCAAAATCTCTTTGAAATTCCAAAAATTCCACCATAAGCAATGTAAGGGATTTCTATGGTGAAAATAAAAAAATTTTAACTTATTGTGAAGCTCTGACCAAGAGAAGTGTAAATCCAGTATCGAAAAGCCTTAAAATCTCGTTGAATCCGAGATCTAGCAAGCCCTAGATCTTCAGAATCATGAAAATGGAGGAGGAAGACGAAGGAAAAGGAAAAATTTGCGGGTCCCAGGGAAAAAATCGCGAAATCGAGGGTTTTAGGCCTTTTTCTGGGTTCGGGCGCCGGCGGCGCTCTATTTAAATAAATTGGCCAAACTTTCTGGATTTGGGCACCGGTGGCACCCATTTTATTGCTGGTGGCGCCAGTCCAAAATATTTTCTTGGTCCAAAACTTTTTTTGTATTTTCGATCATTTCGACGTCCACAAAAATGTTTAACACTTCAATAGGCAATTACATCATCCAATAAGCAATAATTAATACAATTCTTCACACAAACAAAAGATAACAGTCTTATATATATAAAATCCAAGTTACATCATAGACACAAAATATGTTCATTCAAACCAACTACTCTTAGATATTTAGTGCAGCAAGTACTCTACAATAAGCAAATACTAAGATCTAAGCACACAATGAATGTAAACACATCCAAATCCAAATTCAAAGCAAATACTACACAAACTAAACTAAACAAAGCAAACCAAACACACAACAAACATAAGTAGAATCCATCAATTACTCCAAATCAATTTCAGAACTATCCTCTCCTATAATGTCTCCAATTGATTGCTGATGCACAAATAAATTATAGAATGGAAGAATTAGAAATTCGTCAGATGATTCCTCAGCAATCACCGCATTCTTCTTCATCAGATTGATCAAGCCCATCTCAATTCGACCAGTATGATCTAATTGCTATTTCATTCTCTAATTTATATGATCGAATAATTTAGAAATGTTATTGATCGCATTCATAATGTTCCGTACCTCAGTCTCTAACTATTTGATCCTCTTCAATATCATTCTGGAACCTTCAGGAAAACAAGGTTGAATCGGTTATAAAGTCTGTGTTGGTTGTTCAGCGAGCAAGTTCATGTCATCTTCATCTCCAATTGTCTGGTAGTCATGGAGATTAGTTGGATCAATAGGGCTCCATGGAAGAAGAACTTTTTCCCAACTTTCATAAGGAACCTGTGACTGACTACATAACAGAAATATGGTGGACGGGTGTCCAAGCCCATATTTAGATTCATGCATAATTAACCTAAGTACTGATTTCACAATGATATTACCATCGTCAACCGACCTCACAGTTTGAATACAAAAATTCAAAATGGCGCTTTCCTTGGTTACCTTGCTAATCTTTCATGTCCAAAATAACTTTGCCTAAATAAAGTAGTTCCACTGCTTTGATACTGGATTGAGAGATGCAGATGGGAAACTAATGTATCCATTCTCTCTAACTTCCCATTCATCATTCTCATCTGTCAGATATCGATACACATCATTCATATTATCACTCATGGCATTGAAATTAGAATAATGGCAGATAGGTACATTCTTGATCATAAAGAGATCGTTAATTTGTGTAAGAGTGAATTGTACAAATCTACCACGCCCAAATATGAACCCTTGATTGATCCCATGAAGATTTGCATAAAACTCTTTCACGACGTGAACAACAACGACAGCGATAGTGTAGCAAAGCACTTCTCAACATCTCTCCTTAATAATCTCTTCAATTCTAGTAGTAGGATAATCCATACCTCGATTTATGAAGCCTCTTTCCTTGATAATCCTTCTTTTCATCATCACTTTATTGAACAAACGCTGCATTTCAAAACTTATGAACTTCCATCAGTTGAAAACACAAAATTGAGGGGTTTCAATAGGAAAGGAATCCATAGGATAAGAATTGAGATTGGTGGTTTTCATTTTTCTTGAGTTAAGAAGTCGAAAATGGAGTTTAGGTTGTTATAAGGTTGAAGATCCCACCAAAAATTGTTAAAACTCGCATTTTAAAACTTAAAAACTGTCAAACAGATTTTGGGCACTTGCGGTGCTCGATAGGGCGCTGGCGGCGCTCAAATAGGCAAGTTCAGTGGTGGAAATGTGATAGGCCGCCGGCAGTGCCCATCCTGGCGCTCGCGGCGCCAACGGTCAAAAATTCTCACAGAACTTTGTTTGATCCAAAATATTCCAATATCTCGATTCGATTCATCATTTATCAATTTTTAAAGTATTATGGAGTAATTAGGATTCAAAAACAACTATCTAAAAAGCACAACTACAACAAACAACCAAACACACCATAAAGATACATATGGGTTGCCTCTCATAAAGCGCTTAGTTTAACGTCGTCAGCCCGACAAACCATTCAATTAATCAAGATGAATCACCATTAAAACCTCTTTGAAGTCAGGTTGAAACCCGTCAAGTAAGGCTTTAATGGATGCCCTTTAGCCTTAAAAATATTTCCAGTATCGGGATCTTTAATATCAACAGCTCCAAAAGAATGAACTTTTACAACTGTAGAAGGTGCTAACAATCTAGACATGAGCTTTCTAGGAAATAACTTCAATCTTGTGTTGTATAAAAAAAACTTTTTGATCATATTCCAAGTTCTTTTTCAATATCTTCTGATCATGTCATAATTTCCTTTTTCTTTATAAATCCTATCTTTGTGATAAGATGCATTTCTAATCTCTTCCAATTCATTCAATTGCATAAATCTTTTCTCTCCAGCATTTTTCAAATCAAAATTAACTCTTTTATCACTCAATATGCTTTATGCTCCAATTCAACTGGTAAAGGGAAGTCTTACCAAACACTAATCTATAAGGAGACATTCCAATAAGGTTTTAAAATCAGTCTTATAAGCCCATAACACAGTATCTAATCGAGTAGACCAATCTAGTTTATGATTATCCACAGTTTTCTCCAAAATTATTTTAATTTCACGACTAGACACTTCTGCTAAACCACTTATCGGGGATGATAAGCAGTAGAGATTCAATGAATAATATTATATTTCTTAATTAATCTCTTAATTTGATTATTCCTGAAATGAGATCCACCATCAAATATGATCACTCTCGGCATTCCATATATTGTAAATATATTTTTCTTTAAAAATTTTGAAACACTACGAGCATCACATCTAGGTAAAGTAACAGCTTCAATCCATTTAGAGACATAATCAATGACAACAAATATATATAAATTTCTAAATGAAGGAGTAAATGGTCTCATAAAATCTAATCCGCATACATAAAAAATTTCAACTTCCAAATTATAATTCAGAGGCATTTCAATTCTTCTAGAGATATTACCAACTCTCTGACATTGATCACATGATTTAATATATCTATAAACACCTCTAAAAAGAGCAGGCCAATAAAATCCAGATTGTAAAATCTGAAAAGTAGTTTTATTAACACCAAAGTGATCTCCAAATTCAGAATCATGACATCGTTGAGTAATCAAATTAGTTTCTTCTTGTGGCACACATTTCCCAATAATCAGATCCTTACACTGTTTATATAGATAGGGGTCATCCCAAAAATAGAATTTTGCATCATATATAAACTTATTTTGTTGTTTCCTTATTAAATCATGCGGTACAATATCGCTTACAATATAATTTACAATATCAACATACCAAGGCAAACTACTTCCCATAATAGTATAGAGTTGCTCATCAGGAAAAATTTCCGAAATTTCTTTTTCAAATTCAGATAATTTATCATATTCTATTCTGGATAGGTGATCAGCTATTTGATTGTCAGCTCCCTTCCTATCAACTATCATAAAATCAAATTCTTGCAGAAGAAGTATCCATCTAATGAGTCTAGGTTTCGCATCCTTCTTTTGCATTAAATATTTGATAGCCGAATGGTCTGTATGCACAATACTTTTAGCTCCAATTAAATAAGTTCTAAATTTTTCAAAAGCAGACACTATAGCTAATATCTATCTTTCAGTTGTGGTATAATTAAATTGAGCCTTATTAAGAGTTTTACTAGCATAGTAAATGATTTTGAAAACTTTATCATGCCTTTGCCCCAATGCTACTCTGAACGCATAATCATTATCATCACACAAAAGTTCAAATGGTTTCTCCCAATCAGGTGAAACAATTATAGGTGTAGTGATTAATTTCTCTTTTAATAATTCAAAAGCTCTCAAACATTCATCATTAAAATCAAATTTTCTATCATTTTCTAAAAGTCGGCACAAAAGTTTAGTATATTTAGAAAAATTTTTAATCTATCGCCTGTAAAATCCAGTGTGTCTTAAGAAGCTCCACACATTTCTCACAGTAGTGGGTGGCGGCAATCACTCAATCACTATAATTTTAGCAGGTTCGACCTCCATACCATGTTAAAAAAATTTATGCCCAAGCACAATTGTCGACATATTTATAGGTTGTGTGTTGTATTTTGAAACGGGGTCGCCTATAGAAATTATCGGCGAATTTTAGATTTTAAATTTAATTTAAATATATATATAGTTTTAGAAAGAAACATTTGATAATGAAAATAACTATAAGTTTGAAAATTTTAAGATATGAAATCAAACCGATCTCACATCCCGAATAGTTTATATAAACGAGCACTGCATCACAAACCATATATCTATTCTGAAGAATAGACACATCGCTTGATGATGGGGCTCGGTTAAATAAACTAGAAGATTTGTGACATATCGTTTGGTCTGCGAACTAATTTTATAAGCCGACAAGTTCCCACTGCTTAATATAAAGAAATTAAGTAGGGTTTATATTACCTGGGTTCTTAAAGTTCCCTATAAGGGCAAGCCCCTATAGTTAATTACATCTTAAATGACGGGAATCATTTAATAAAACTCTCGATAATTATCAGTAATTCTGCTGTCAAGAATTTCAAAGTTTAAGGTTTCAAAGGAATGAATTTTAGAAATTTCAATAGGGAATGGATCAAATTTGGAACAGTTCATTTCAGGAATCCAAAGGAAGAGAAGTAGGAGAAGCTGAGGATCCAAGAAGAATCTTGACAACTTCCCAAACTATCCTATTGTTTGGCTTCAATTTGGGAGTTTATTTAATATTTTAATCATACCAATTTTAATTAATTAGGACTTATATTTGTATGACACAGTCATGCAAATAGCCTCGAAGATGTGAGGGTTTATGTCGTACCAAACGACTACCTCGGAGTCCTAAGACTGGTTAGGACTTAATTTACATGACATGATCATGCAAATGCCTAACAAAGAGTTGAGGATTTATGTTGCACTAAGCAAACTACCTCGAAATCCTATGGCTTTATTGTTTAAAACTAGGAAAGTTTTTTTGAAGTAGACTCAGGTTTTACTGATGACAATGGCCGTGCTGCCCACCATGATCCGAGCTCCTCGTTGTTGCAGAGGTTTAGTTTTAGAAGTCATAAATCAAGAGATGAGAGAAGTGTTTTTGGTTTAGAGAAAATCTTAAAATCCAAGTGTTTTTAATATTTTAATTAAAACAAATCTTAAAGTTATTTAAACAGAACCGATTAAGATCCCACGGTTCCGTCATCCCGGAACCGTCATTTTCATCGAATTCACTTAGTCCAGATGAATTTGCTAAACTCAACTGAATGAGTTCCACACTTTTATTTAGACCTTGGGAAATCCCGTTAGCAACACGTGGATTACATCATCCAAGGTATTCCCGATCATTCAATGAGACATTTTAATTTAGTTGTGATTGTAGTTTTGTTATTCTGTTTGTGATTAAATTTTGAGTTATTTTAAATTTTGGAATGTTGTGGCGATGAATTTTATTTTGCAATGACTTTTAATTTAGTTTTTGTTTCAGTTCAGGGACTATCCTAAAGGTTTTAGTTTTCATGCAACAGTTTTATTTATCATGCAAGAAAAGTAAAGTACAGTGCATGTAAGTAAATTGCAATAAAGTAAATTGCAATAAAATAAAAGTGTACTGGGAGGGTCTTCCCGTCATCTCAAGCCGTACTTAAAACACATGTTAGAACATTTAAACATATTTTGCAAGAAATACCTAAGTAAAGCTAAGGGAAAGGGTTTTGGTTGTCTACCAAATTCCTAATCCTATAACTAGTCATTTCCTATGGCGTTTAGGTTGTTGGTTTGGTTTAAGGATGATTTTCTTCATCGAAGAACAATTAAATTCAGTTATTCTTCTAAAACATATCGTCATATTGAGGAAGTGCTTAGGACGAGTCCTAAACATCTTTTCAATACTTCTGAGATTATTTTGAGTCCAAGTAAATTTAGTTGCACAGGTGAATTAATCATCCAGGAGTTTTGTTAAACTTTGTCTCTTGTTCAGTGAACTTGGGTATTTGATTACCTGAAGAATGATGTGACATCTCACTTAATACTCTATTTAAGAGTTATGATAATTAAAGCCTTTAAGGGCAGGTTGGCTTATCGAGAATTTTAATTATTCTTAATTTAAAGTTTGAGTTAATGGTTTAAAGTGTTTTAATTTAATTATGAGGTTTTTATTAATAATTTTAAGTTTGGAATAGTGTTCAAATTATTTTAGATATAATTTAAATCTTTACACTTTCAATTATCTTGGTATTTCAAATTGATGTTCATGTTTCAAATTTACTTAGATAGAAAGAGGTGTTGAAATTATTGATATGTTTTGATTTAACTCTTAATGATTTCACTTAGGTTTGTTGTTAAATGATTTTAATTTAATTTACTCAATTTAATTTTAATTTAATTTAAATTTAATTAAATTTAATTTTAATTTAATTTTTGTGTAATTTTAATTTAATTTTAATTGTTAATTTTAGTTTAACTTTAATTTAATTTTATTTTATTTTATTCAATTTTAATTTAATTTTAATTTTAATTTTAATTTTAATTTTAATTTTAATTTTAATTTTAATTATAGTTTTAATTGTTAATTTGGATTGTTATTTTAATTTTTAATTAAGAACTAAATATTGTTAAAGTGATTTATTTAGGAATTTTTAAATTAAAGAATAAATATCCTTTTAATAATATCCCTATTTTGATAATCCAAATTTTAAATATATCCTTTCCAAAATTTAAATCATTTAATTAATTAAAGTTTCATTTTGATATTTTCAAAGTGTTTAGTGGGTTTCTACCCCTTAATTTCCCTAAGTTTCAATCATCCAAGAGAAAAGTAGAATCAAATATTTTACCCCCCCCCCATTTTGATTAAACCTAAAGTTTTAATTAAGGGTTAAACTTTTTGATTACCTTTATGCCCTTTTAAACTTATTTATTTCATAACTCACTAAATTGAGCTCAAATGAATTTGAAATTTTTATATCACTTCACTCACATGTCAATTAAGACATTAGAGGAGAAAATGTGATTTTTCTGAATTTAATTTATTTATAAAATTATTTTTAGTAGAAAATAAGGGTTTTCCAAAAAAATTCAATAACATGACAAAGGAAAGGTTTCTATCCTTAAGAAAATTATGGGATGTTCCTAATGACTAGAGGACCACTTGGACAAATTTTGCTGATTTTTTGAATTATGTTTTATTTATTATAATTTTTTGGAATTTTAGAGCATTAATTAATTTTAAAATAAAATAAAAGTTGAAAAATGGATTTTATATCTTTCTTAAATTTCTCTGACCTCAAGGAGTCCATAGAAATAAATTTTATAATTTTTTGATTTTTCTTTCATTTATTAGAATTATTTTAGTGAAGAAGGTTGAAAATTCATTTTTTTAATATTAAAAATTACATTAAGCCTTTAAAATCCAATATCTTATCCTAGGGACTTAGGAAAAATATTTGGTTTGTTCCTAAATGATTAGGAGTCAAAATGTGACATTTCTATGATTTTTAATATTTTTGTGATTTTTATTATTTTTTAATTATTAAAATATTAAAATATTGTGAAAAATTAACCTTTTTTAGAAAATTCCAATTTTAATTTTCTTGAACTCTCTTGATATAAGAGAAGCTCCAATATCATTTTTGTAAATTTTTGAAAAGTATTTTTGGAGTTATGAGTTTTTAAAGTTCCATTTCGCTTATGAGGCTTAATCAATCAATTTGGTGGGGTTAATCAAGTCCAATTGATTTCAAAATTTTATGTAAGGTTCCTCTGACCCTAAAGAGTAATGGAGAATTGTTTTCAAGTCAATTTGATGTGTGATTAACCCTAATAAATTCAAATTCAATTTTAGGGATTTAGGCCAATTAAGGTTATTATGAAAGAATTAACTCAAAATATATTTTTTCATAGGGTCCCCTAGTCTTAAGAAACATCACTAAATTTTCCTAGAATTTATTTTACAACATGCTAATTTTTGGATTAAAATACCAAAAACAGTGACATGAACTTGAAAATTCAATAACTTTTCACGAAGATGGCCTCTGACCTTGAAAAATTCAGGGAATGTTCCCAAGATCAGAGGCTTCAAAAGCCCTATGGTCTCATGCCATGGTGAATTGTCTATGCAATTGGAGAATCAAAACATTTAAAACAGTAAATAAATTATTAAAAATAAAATACTCAACTAATTAACTTAATTACTTTTCCACATTATTCTCCTCTGTTCACTGAGCAAGAAGGTATTTTTATTTTATTTTTGTGATTTTTCTATGCAAAGATATGAATTTTTGAAGTTCAAGGCATTTAAATAATTCAAAAATACCCTAATTTCCTACTTATCCACGCGGTGCCGCATCAACCTCGACAGCTCCGAAAGCCCACGCGTCGCGCTGTGATTTGGCGCCGCCATCTGACTCAGCTCTCCAGATGCCCACAGTTCACGTACTATTGCGCCGTCCGACTTGATCTCGACTGTCCGCTCGATACACGCGTGATCCAATGGCTCCTGGTCATCATCTACGACTGGTGTGCAACCGTGACCGTCCACACTCAAACCCTAATATCTCACTTGATTCTCAATGGATTTTCATGTTCTTATACTCTATCGATTTGTCTTGAAGAGACAAACACATCCATACGGTTTATAGGCTATGAAATTAATCCAAACAAAATGGAGAATCACTGGAAGCTCGGGGGAGGAATGAGTTCATACCTTTGCTCGGAGAAGTGAAGTTTCGATGCGAGGGTTGTGTCACCTTCGATTGAGTCCGAGCAAGATCCGAGATGAAGTCTGCGGCTGCTGGGGATTGTCTAGGTATGAAAGTGACCGAGGCTGATCCACGAAGCTTGGAGAGTTTAGAAGCAATGGGTGGCACAGTGAGGGGCTTTTGCTAGGGAACATCTCCTCTTGGTCTGGTGAAGGTGTAGGATCAATCAATTTGGAGATTGGCTCACTGTGGTGAAGTGTCCTATTTTTTGGGTGGATTTTCAACTCAGAAATTGAGCTCACAGAGAGGGTTTCATGGCTGGATTTCAGTGGGGATCAAGTTCTCTATGTCTGGAGAGAGGTCTGGAATGATTTTGGTAGAGTTTTGGTAAGGTTTGGTTCAACACCTCCTTTGGCCGAGAGGTGGTGGTGTTTAAATAGAGGTGGCTGGAGGGCTTCCCAGGAACAATTGGAGGCTGGGATCAGCTTCTCAGGGGAGGAGAAGAATAGCCATGGTGTCCATTTGGGTTGGGACAACTCAGCCAGGGAGATTTGAAAAATTTGGCTCACATGGAGCTCTCGGCCATGGTGTTTTCTGGCGACCCAGGCGGCTTGCCGGTAGGGTTAGGTCATCATCTGGTTCAGAAGGCTCAGGGGTTGGCAATGGTGCAGTCAATTGAGGCTTGACATGTGTAAAGGAGTTTTATTTAAGTGGTAAGGGAGAAGAGTCATTTTGGGCTTGGTTTAGTCAACTCATGGTTTAGGCTTGGTGCACCTCCCCAAGGCAGGTTTGGGCTGAAGAGAAAGTCACTTGGGTCAGCTTGATTAGTGGGGTCAAGTCACAATCCAAGTAAAATTAGGCTTATGCAAGATTAGGGGATACATGGGAGTGTTTAATCACACCTAAGGGAATCATAAAAGGGTTTCCTCCTTTTTCCATTTAGGGAGTGTTGATATGTCAAAGCTCTCATGGCTTTCATGTGGCTTGTGCATGGCTCCAAGGACTCCATTTGGCTTAGGGATGGCTTGGCTTATTTACATGGAAATGGATTTTAGGGATTTTTGGCATTTAGGGGTGATTTGGCATGAGGCTTTAATTTGGAATCATTTGATCATGGATTTAAAACTTAGGGGTTGATTTTGGTTAAAAGGATGACAAATGAAAATATCATGTGGGCTTTAGGATAGATTTTGGGCTTTTTTGAATTTTGGTGAAAATGGGCTTTTAAAGGCTTTATGGAAGTGGGCTTTTAGATTTTAAAATGGGCTTTTGGATGAAAGTTTTGTGTAGGACCATGCCAAATAAATATTGCAATTGGTTTAGGCATGTGTCATGAGTGGTTTGGAACAAGTTTAGAGTGATTTTGAATTGTATTGGGTTGAATTTAGGCTTTTTTGGTAAAGGGGCCAAGGTGGGCCAAATTGGGCTAACTTGGGCTAAGGTTGGGCTGAAGTTGGATTTGATGTAAAATTAATGTTGAGAAATGTTCATGGGAGTGTCACGAAGAGTTTTCAACTTTGGTTGGGCTTTGATTTTGGGATTTGGGCCCATTTGGGTTAGGTTTGGGCTTAGGTCAATTTAAGGGATTTTGTTTTTGTGTTAGGTTTGGATGGAGTTTAGGTTCAAATTTTAGGCAAATAAAGTTAGTGTTTTGTTTATGGGGGTGTTAGGAACTTTAGAAAAGATTTGGGGCAAATTGGAGTTGAATTGGATTGGTTTGATCTAGGTTTAGGTCATGGGCCAAAATTGGGCCTTAGGCTTCAAATTAAAATTGGGCTCAAATGTCAATCAAATTGGACTTGGATTTGATCTAAATTGATGTTGGGGATATTAAATTGATGTTTAGAATTGAATTCGACCAGAATTGAGGTCAATTGTGGTGGATTGGTTTGACATTTGGTTCACTTGGGTTAAAAATGGGTCAAATTGGGGGTTTTGGTAAAAGTGAGGTAAATTGGCCAAATTGGCCCATGGTTAGTTGAACAAAATGAAAATGGGAATATATGGGATTTTCTTAAACTTTTTGGGAATTTTCTAAATTTTTGGATTTTTAGGCTAATTAGGGTATTTTGGTAATTTTGGGGGGTTTAGGGGTATTTTTGGAAATTTTGGTATTTTTGGCCAAAGATGGTCAATTTGAATGGTGGGAAGTTTTTAGGATTGATTTTGAGGAATCTTGGGTAATTTAGGAAATTTTGCAAATTTTGGGTCATTTCAAGTGTATTTGGTAGGTTTAGTGGGTGTAGGGCCCCGAGGGTCAAAAATTGAAATTTTGGAAAAATGAAGATTGACCAAATTTGAGTAGAATGGAATCACTTTGATTGAGCCATGAAACCATATTAAGCCCATATGAGCCATGAGAGGACTTATTTGAGGCATTCACTATGTTGTTCCTAACCCTCTTAGCCAGGGGCTTAGGGGTTAAGGACCATTCATATGAATTACCTACATGAGTCGGGGAAGTCAAGTTGGGTGAGAGTGTGGTTTTAGGACTTGGAATGTGTGTGAGAGTGTAGTGTATGTGCAAGTCGACCCTCACCGGACCGGGCCACCACAGGTATTCCTAAGGCCGAAAAGTCATATGGGAACTCATCCTTCGAGCCTCCACATTTGACTTGACCCACTAGGTGATTAGGGGTCTACAATCAAGCTTGTGGGGTTTGCAGGGACTTAAGAGGTGTTTGAATTTCTAATTGGTGGGTTCCATTTCTAGTCCTCTAAGATTAGTCAAAGGAAAAGCCTAAGGCTAGATCCTAAGTACAAAGGAGTGAGAAAAGAAGAGACCTCATGAAAAATGAGGTCAACAACAATTCCTCCTGCAACCATAAATTGAAATTTCTCCCAATTCAGAACTAGATTTGTTTTCTCACAAAGCTCCAAAAATTTTGCTAAGTTCTCCAAAAAAATTTCAAATAAAGTCTTGAATACAGAGAAATCATCCATAAAAACTTCTATTTCATTATCTATCATACTACTGAAGATAGACATCATACATCTCTGAAATGTTGCAAGTGCGTTACAGTCCAAAAGGCATTCTTCGAAAAGGAAAGGTTCCATAAAGGCTAGTAAATGTTGTCTTTTCTTGATCCTAAGGAGCGAGAGGTATTTGATGGTAACCAGTATATCCATCCAGAAAACAGTACTACTTGTGTCCAGCAAGTCTATCTAGCATTTGATTGAGAAAAGGAAAAGGAAAGTGATCTTTTCTGGTGGTGGCATTTAATTTCCTATAGTCAATACAAATTCGCCATACATTAATTTGTCTCATGGGTATGATTTCATTACATTCATTCACTTCAACAGTCACTCCTCCCTTTTTCGATACACAATGTATTGGACTCACCCAAGCACTATCCGAAATAGGACAAATAATTCCAGCATCCAGCCATTTTAAAATCTCTTTCTTAACTACCTCTTTCATTATATGATTCAATTTCCTTTGCGGATCAACTCTCAGTTTATGTTCTTCATCTAATAAAATTATGTCCATACAAATCGAAGGATAACTCCTTTAATATTTTCCAATATCCATCCAAAAGCATTCTTGTATCTTCTTAAAGTTTCCAACAACTTCTGTTCTTGGTATTCGTTTAGCTCCAAAGATACAATAACTGGCAAGGTAGATGATCCGCCTAAAAACATATACATTAAATGATTAGGGAGAATTTTCATCTCAAGTTCAAGGAGTTTTATGATAAATGGAATTAAGCCTTTATCTCCACCTTACATAGTGTTTAATAATTAAAATCTCTCCAGAACATACTCTAAATCTTCATTCTTCTTACTATCTGAATTTTCTTCATTTTTAGCTTCTTCTTCAAACATATTTTTATATTCTTCTTATTTTTCAAATATATTTTGAAAATGATCGTTTCTCAAGTAATCACAGACTTCCATCCTAAAACATTGATTATCTTTTTCCATTGAGGGATACTTCATTGATTTTAAAATATTAAAGGTCACCTCTTGATCATTAACTCGCATAGTTAATTCTCCTTTTTGAACATCAATTACCGCTCTTCCAGTAGCAAGGAATGGTGTTCCCAAAATGATTGGAATTTCTTTATCTTCCTCCATATCAAGTACACTAAAATCCACAGGAAAAATAAATTTATCCACTTTCACTAACACATCTTCCACCACTCCTTTAGGATAAGCAATGGAACCATCGGCCAACTGAAGAGTCACAGATGTAGGAGAAATTTCTCCTATTCCCAACCTTTTGAAAGTTAATAAAGACATAAGATTAATACTCACTTTCAGATCACATAAAGGTTTTCCAAAAAATTTCTCACCTATAGCACACGGAATAGTGAAACTACCAGGATCTTTAAATTTTTACGGAAGCTTCTTCTGAATAATTGCACTACACTCTCCGCTAATTGGAATAGTTTCATGATCTGTAAACTTTCTTTTCTTTCTCAGAATATCCTTCATAAACTTGGCATAGTCGAGGCATCGTTATAATGCTTGACAAAAGGAATATTTATAGTTAATTTTTTAAGGATCTCCAAAATTTTTCCAAATCTGTTATCCCTGTTTTGTTTCTTCAATCTTTAAGGAAATGGAGGTGGTGGTTTTTCAACAGTTATCTTCATTGGCTTAAGAGGATAATCCAAGTCTGCATAAATCTTGTTTGAACCTTTTTCGATTTCCACTTTCTCCTTTTCTATTTCAACTTATTTTTGTACTCTAGTTTCTAATTCTTTTCCACTCCTTAATTGAATAGCCTTAAGTTGTTCTTGTTTTGATCTTTTGGATTGATCTCCACATTACTTGGAAGTGTTCCAGAAGGTCTAGGATTAAGTGTAGTGAAAATATGTCCTAACTGATTTTCAAAATTTTTCATATAAACACCTTAAGCTTGTAATTAATTTCCCATATTCATAATCATTTCTTTAGTAGACAACTTCTTATCCTTAAATTGTGGGTTACTATTAAATCCAGGAGGATAAGATGGTCTAAAATTTGTATTTCCTTGATTGTTCGAATTTCCAATTGGATTCATAGAATTACTAGCCCAATGCAGGTTAACATTAGCATTGCTATTATTCAAATTGAAGTTGGGTGATTCTTCCAACCAGGATTATAATAATTCGAATATGAATTATTAGGTCTATTAATAGCTTTTAAAGTCTCATAAGGTGTTTGAGATTCTGTTATCTGTCCAAATGAATTTTCCTCCAACACTTGAGGTGGTTGAAAGTAATTCATTCCATATTGATCTATTTTCTTTGAAAGGGCTGCAATTTGAGAAACTACCATAGTCATCATATCTGAATCATGAATACTAGCTACTCTCTTAGGTTTTACCCGTTCAGAGGGCCATTGAAAATTATTTGTAGCCATTTCTTCAATTAATGCTTATGCTTCATTAAAAGGTTTTGACATTAATTATCCACCAGCAGCAACATCTATAATAGATTTCAATGATCCCACTAATACATTATAAAATGATTAAATTATTAACCAATCTGGTAATGCATGATGTGGGAACTTCTTAAGAAGATCTTTAAATCTCTCCCAAGCTTCATATATTGACTCTCCTTCAAACTGACAAAAGGATGTAACATCATTTCTTAGTTTGGTAGTCTTTGATGGAGGGAAATATTTTGATAGAAACTTTTGAGATAATTCTCCCCAAGTTCTAATAGATTCAGCTGCTAATGAGTTTAACCACGCCTTAGCTTTATCCCTTAATGAAAAAGGAAAAAGTCTAAGTCTGACAACATCACTAGACACTCCGTCATATTTAAAAGTAGCACACAGTTCTAAAAAAAATAGTGAGATGTAAATTTGGATCCTCATTAGGTGTTCCTCCAAATTAATTATTTTGTACCATTTGGATAATAGCAGATTTAAGTTCAAATGAATTAGCAGCAACATCAGGATTTTGAATTGTTATGTGAATTTCATCTGTTGTTAGGTTAGCATAATCTCTTAAAGGTCGTGGCAAATTTCCTATATCATTTTTCTGATTATCTTGAATATTCTTCATTTTGCAAGGATTTCTAATTTGTTTTTGTTATTTTTGTTGTTTTCTAATTTTTCTGACAGTACGCTCTAACTCCAAATGGTAAGGCACTAAACCTATAGATTCGCTACTACGCATATACAAACACAAATACTATAAAAAAGTAAACAAACACACAAATACATACTAAAAAAATAAACTTACTACGTTACCTTCTTACTTACTCTCTTTACTCCATTACCGTCCCCGGCAACGGCGCCAAAAACTTGATGCTCGACTTTATATTTTACAAGAATTTATAAACTCAAATTGATATATTTATAATGATTTTGTTAAGTCCAAGCATTCAATGCAAGTATATGTATCATATCAAGTAATATAGGGCTCTAATGGAGTCATGTTTATCGATCCCACAGGGAAGTTTGGAATATATAAGAAAGCGTTCACAATATAGGTAATGTAGCACTAAAATCGGATATTTAATTTGTAATTAAAGTTTACTACTTACTACTATTATGCAGGAAACTATAACAATTAACTACACTACAATTGCTTCTAACAACTTTAGAAACATAATTAACTAACAGACACACTCAACTAAGTGTTTGAAAGGTTTTCAATATATGAGAAAACTATCTTTCCTCTTTCAATGAGTATATGATGTGTGGATTAATATGGAACAAATATTTATATTACTGTGCCAAATAGGAGCATAGATGATTCTTTACCCTTAAAAGAGTACCACTCTTCTAAGTAAGAAAAGAACATTGGCGTATCATATGTTTAGTCACTAAATCTAAGGCTATGTTGGGAGGATACCGACTCTCACTTCGGAGCTCCCACTCACCCTTCACCCGATGGCTAACCTTTGATATTAGTTACTAATATTAGAACCAATTTATGGATTTCAGCCTGTTACTCTGAAATCTCCATATTAAATTCCATCAAAACATATTTCCCTATTCATTTGCACTCAATTCCCATGAACTACGCAATGCATCCATAGAAATTGAATGGATCTTTCATTATTATTGTAGGACATTAAATCTTTTCAAACTTAATGTTCAACAACATATTTTATTATTTCAATTGGCCAAATCGTAAGTAAATTAAGTTCAAAATAAAAAACCATCACAATCTTTTCATTACATTAAAAGCACATCAAATCCACATCAATCCATCATCACATCTCTAAACAAGAAGAAAGACAAGGGAGACTACTCAGAATTCATGGACAAGATACAATAAAACATGGATTTTATATATAAAAGAAAAGTCATACAAACCACAAAAGAAAATACAACTTATCTCTTTCTCTTCACCAATGCAATTCCCTTGATGTTCCTTTGAATCCTCTTCTCTCTTCTTTACAACACTTGATTCTCTCTTTAGAATGGAAATGAAGAAGCATTCTCTCACTTTACCCCCTTCTCCTTCACTCCTTATAGAAGAATTCGTCTCAAATCCTCACTCTACACACTCTTCTCCTAAACCCTAACACTTAGCGCTCAATAAAACTACTCTAGAACCACTGAAGAAGCACACCATTTTCGTCCAAAAATAGTTACATATAAGATAGGGACGAAATCCCAAGAGTTTCTATAGGCATCTTTTCAAAAAGTCTCCAAAACTCTTCAAATTTGAACTCCACCGACTTCGGGCACCGGCGGCGCTCTGTCGTGCAATTAATTCTAGACTCTCTACATTTGGGTGCCGGCAGCATCCATTCTGGCGCCGGTGGCGCCAGAACACTTTTTCACCATTTTGCTCCTTTTTGCTTCGGATTCGTTCTGTTTTGCTTCTTTTCACTCCAATCACCTAAAATCATCATACCAGCAAAAAATCATGAAAAATACCTTTCTTTAAAGTGCAATATCACAAAAAATAGGTAAAATTATATAGCTAAAATCGTGTATTTTTTTGGTCCATCAATGCCAAACCAAGATTGATTAGATGGATACTTCTTTTGCAAGAATTTGGTTTTATGATAGTTGATCGGAAGGGATCTGATAACCAAATAGCTGACCATTTTTTGAGATTAGAGTATGATAAATTATTTTAATTTGAGAAGGAACTTACAGAAACTTTCCCTGATGAACAACTTTATACTATTATGGGAAGAAATTTGCTTTGGTATGCTGCTATTGTGAATTATATTGTGAATGATATTGTACCACCTGATTTAACAAGGCAACAACAAAAGAATTTTAAATATGTTGCAAGATTTTATTTTTGGGATGAGCCATATCTATATAAACAGTGTTAAGAATCTGATTATTAGGAGATGTGTGCCACAGGATGAAACGAATTTAATTATTCAACGATTTCATGATTCTGAATTTGGAAGTCATTTTAGTGTTAATAAAACTGCTTTTAAGATTTTACAATCTGGATTTTACTGGCCTACTCTTTTTAAGGATGTATAGAAATATATTAAATCATGTGATCCATGTCAGAGAGTAAGTAATATCTCTAGAAGAAATGAAATGCCTCTAAACTATAATTTGGAAGTTAAAATTTTTATGTATAGGGATTAGATTTTATTGGACCATTTACTCCTTCATTTGGGAATTTAATACTGGTTGCAGTTGATTATGTATCGAAATTGATAGAAACTATTTCTTTACCTAGATGTGATGCTTGGAGTGTTTCAAAATTTTTTTAAAAAAATTTATTTGTGAGATATGGAATGCCGAAAGTGATTATAATTGATGGTGGATCCCATTTCACGAATAATCAAATTAAGAGATTGATTGAGAAACATAATATTATTCATAGAATCTCTACTACTTATCATCCCCAGACTAGTGGTTTAGCAGAAGTGTCTAATCGTGAAATTAAAAAAAATTTGGAGAAAACTGTGGATAATCACAAATTAGATTTGCTTGCTCGATTAGATACTGCATTATGGGCTTATAGGACTGCTTTTAAGACCCCTATTGGAATGTCTCCTTATAGACTAGTGTTTGGTAAGACTTGTCATTTACTGATTGAATTGGAGCATAAAGCATATTGGGTGATAAAAGAGTTGAATTTTAATTTGAAATTGCTGGAGAGAAGAGATTTATGCAATTTAATGAATTGGAAGAAATTAGAAATGCATCTTATCACAATGACATGATCTATAAAGAGTGGATGAAATTATGGCATGATCGGAAGATATTGAAAAAGAAATTTAGTCATGGATAAAATGTTTTGTTATACAACACAAGGCTGAAATTATTTCCTGGAAAGATCAAGTCTAGATGGTTGAGACCTTTTTATAGTTGTAAATTTTCATTCTTTTGGAGCTGTTGATATTGAGAATCCTGATACTGGAAAGATTTTTAAGGTTAATGGGCATCGATTAAAGCCTTACTTTGATGAGTTTCAACTGAACTTCAAAGAGGTTTTAATGCTAAGTCATATCGTTTAACTGAATGGTTTGTTGGGCGGACGATGTTAAACCAAGCCTTTTATGGGAGACAACACATATGTATCTTTGTGGTGTGTTTGCTTGATTGTTGTAGTTGTGCTTTTAGATAATTATTTTGGAATCCTAATCAATCTTAGATACATTTAAAATTTGATAAATATTGAATCAGATTGAGATACTGGAATATTTCGGGCCAAACAAAGTTCAGTTAAATTTTTTACCACTGGCGCTGCCGGCGCCAGAATGGGCGTCGTCGACTCCCAAGTACAGACTGTATGCCGAACTTCAGGATTTGAGCATCGCCGGCGCCCTATTTAGTGCTGCCTTGCGCCCAAATCCTGGTGACTGTTATTGGAGTTTAAAAATTTGATTTTTTGTTGTTTTGAGCTGGATTTTCTTCCTTATTACCCCCAAAACTCCATTTTAAACCTCTAAGCACCAGAATAACAAAAACTTTCCTTCCCAATTCACATCCCATGGATTCCTACTCCATAGAACCCCCTTGATCTCGAATTTCAACTTACGGATGTTTATCAGTTTTGAGGCGCAGTAATTATTCACCAAGGTGATGATGGAGAGGAGGATTATCAAGGAGAGAGGCTTTATTAATTGAGGTTTGGATAATCCTACTGCAAGGGTTGAAGAGATAATAAAAAAAGGCGCTGGGAAGTGTTATGTTACACTACCACTGCTATATTCGTTCCGGTTGTGAAAGAATTCTATGCAAATCTTCGCGGGATCAACCAAGGATCTGTCTATGTGCGAGGTAGGTTTGTGCAATTCACTCCTACAAGAATTAATGATCTCTTTATGATTGAGAATGTACATATCTGCCACTATTCCAATTTTAATGTGACAAGCAATGATATGAACGAAGTTTATCGTTATTTCACGAATGAAAATGAAGATTGGGAAGTAAGAGACAAAGATATACTAGTTTCCTTTCTGCATCTTTAAATTCGGTGTCAAAGTAATGACATTATTTCATTTCGGTGAAGTTATTTCTAACTTTAATAATTAGTAAAGTAACCAAGGAAGGTGCTTTTTAAAATTTTTGTATTCAAATTGGAAGTCTGATTAATATTGGAAATATAATTGTGAAATTTGTTTTGGGATTGATAGTTCATGGATCTAAATATGGGCTTGGACACGCGTCCGCCATATTTATGTTGTGTAGTCAATCACAAGTTCCATATGAGAGTTGGGAAATGGTTCTTATTCACTGGAGGCCTATTGATCAAACTAATCTTTATGACTACCAAACAATATGAGATGAAGGTGATATGGATCTACTTGCTGATCAATCAACTCAGACTTCACAACCCATTCAGCCTTACTTTCCTAAAAGTTCCAGAGTGATACTGAAGGAAATCAAGCAGTTGGAAAAAGTGGAACAGAATGTTTTGAATGTCATTAATAATATTTCAGATTTATTTGATCACATAGACTGGAGGATGAAGGAACAATTTGATCACACTGGTTGGATTGAAATGGGCTTGACTAATCTGTTGAAGAAGAATGTTGTGATTACTGAGGATTCATCTGATGAATTGCCATTTCTTCCCTTCTACAATTTGTTTGTGCATCGTCAGTCTATTGGAGATATCAGAGAGGAAAATAGTTAGGAGACTAATGAGGAGTGACTACTGGATTCTGCTTGTGCTTGATGTGTGTTTGCTTTGTTTGCTTAGTTTTGTTTGGTGTGTTTAGTATTTACTTTGCATTGCTTTGTAGTTTGCATTTGGATTTACTATGCATAATTTCATTGTGTGTGCTTAGATTTTAATGTTTGCTTATCGTAGTGTACATGCAACACTAAAAATCTAGGGGTCCTTGATTTGATTTGATGAACGTGTTATTTTTTATGTTGTAATATGGATTTTATATATAGAAGTAATTTTTTGTATTTTTTTGTGTATGAAATGTGTTAATTGTTGCTTGTGTGATGAAATAGATGCTTAATGAAGTGTTAAATGTCTTTGTGTAGGATGAAAGATTGTAATTACAAAAAATTTTCAAACCCAGAAAAATTTTTTCACTGCCGCCAGAATAGGCACCGCCAACGCCCAAATACAGAGACTTTGGCTGATTGGAATAAATAGAGCGCCGCTGGCACCCTATCGAGTTCCACCGGTGCATGAATACAGAAAAAGGCCAAAACCCTTATATTTCAAAATTTTGACCATGGGACCCTCGAATTTCTCTTTTTTTTTCGTCTACCTCCTCCATTTTAGCAACTTTGAAGGACTAGGGCTTGCTAGATCTTGGATTTGAAGCATTTTCAAGGATTTTCAAGACCTGATCGACACTTCTCTTGCTAAGAGCTTAACTTTGAGAAAATTTTTTTTATTTTTACCATAGGAATCTCTCACATTGCTTAGATTGGAATTTTAGGATTTTTGAAGAAATTTTGGGATTTCCTATGATGAAATATGCTCTTACTTGTTTAGAATAGTATTTGGAGTTTGCTACAACATGGATTTGAAATTTATTACAATTTTCTTGCAATTTTTAGAAATTTACATGGCTCCAAGAATGAGTTAGGGGAAGAGAAAATTTGATTATGATGAAGAAAATTTTGTCAATGTCAAGGCGCAATTTTGTTTTAATTCTTACCTTTATAATAAGAAGTATATTCAGGATCGAGCTTTTGATAATCCTGGTGGATCTGTTGAACAGTTAATTACCGAACTGAAATGGAAAAGAATTTTTTATTTTAATGCAAATGTTATTTTGGGTGTTGTGAGATTATTCTATGCAAACTTGCTCTGGACTGAGACAAAATATGTGCTAGTTCGAGGAAAAATGGTTGAATTCACCCCTCAGCGTATCAATGCATTTTATCAGACTTGGGAAACTTTTGTATGTGAATATGAAAATTTTGATACCCGCGAAGCAAATTTGAAGGAAGTGATTGCTCTTCTGATAGACGGAAAAGGGAAATTGAAAGTGAGTCAAAAATAGATGATTAACTTCTGTGCAAACAAGTTAAATGTTGCATCTAAAGTCTGACACTATTTCATCTTTGCAAGACTATTACCTTCTTATCACCATAGTGAAGTTACAAGGGATAGAGCAAATTTGAATGATTGTATTCAGACTATGAAGAAGATTGATATTGGAGTTATTTTCTTCAAGAACATTTAGTCTATTGCTAGAGGAGAGACCATTGGAGGATTAAGACATCCTGACCTCATTCATGCCCTGCGTGTACAGTCTAGAGTAGAATTCAATAGTTCTAATTAGGTAGCTATACCATTGAGACCGATTACCAAGTCTATCATTTTTACTTATGAGTCTCATGTGGGAGTAGGAGATGAGAGGAGTACTGATATTCCTATTACGAGCTAATACATTTCATCTACGTCAGAGCCCCCTTCATTGTCCGATATTATGGAGCACTTGAGATTGCAGAGTGATAGTATGGAAGACTCCATGGTAGGATGGATTTTTTTGAGGATATAAGTGATGTGAATGAGGATTATATGAGAAGAAAAGTTGAGTATGATATTGTCTATCATAATGCCAAGGTCAGATTCATGAGGTGGGAGACTGATGTGATATTCCCTACTTGCCCCAGCTATACACCGTGTAGACCTGGTCCTGCTGACCCTACTGATGAAGCTGGTGATGAAGAGTGGTAGTTTGTATGTTTCTGTTTCTGTTTTTCTTTTCATGTGTTGTGTTTTTGTGATGTAGTAGTTATTTACTTTCCATGTGATGTGTGAGCCTATTGATATATTGTAGTGTTGTAATGAAAGTGGAAATTGTTAAATGAAATGTGTAGTGTTGTGATAGTTTGTCGAGTAGTTTTGGGTTTTTATGGAAGTTTAAATGCTTAAAGTTGATATCTCTTTACCCTACAAAAGTTTAAAAATTTTATATCACTGTTGCTAACTGTTTCATACCTGCTAGCTGTAAATTTTGACTAATGCCACATAGCTTTTGAAGATTTTAAGATCCTGACACAAAAAGTAAAGTTTCTTTTACTCTCTACTATTTTAAATTTATTGAAAAATTTAAGTTTGGGGGAGGGTAGAAAAATATTAGATTTTATTATAATTTCAAAAATTATTAGCAAAATTTCTGGAAATTGAACCTCACTTTAGATAACTAAAACTTTTTATTTCAGTTAAATGTTATGGAAGGATTGGATGAAAGCTTTTAGTAATAAAGGTTAATTTTATTATGGTAAGATATTTGGTATGAAAGGATTTGACTATAGTTAACTATTTAAAGTAAAGAAAACTGTATTTTTGAAATGTTAAGAGACTTAAAGTATTATGTGTTAAGACGAGATTGTGACTTTATGATGAAAAATAAAGCTCATACGTAATTATAAAGTAAGGAGGTGTTTCAAGTTTGAACTTTAGAAAGAGGAGAGCGAAGTTCAAAATTATTAAAGTCTATCCAGATATAGTAATTTTCATAAAGAAAAAAGAAAAAAGAAAGAATAGAAAAGAAGGATTGAAAAACAATCCCAAAAGAAAAAAAAAAGAAAGAAGAAAGAGAAAAGAAAAAGAAAGACAAATATTTATGAGGATGAGGAGATGCCTAATCATAAATTAGCTTCACTTGAGTCACCCTAAAGGGAGAACTTGATTTCATTTTTGAATTTATATTTAAAGTATTGGCCTACATTCTGATGAAGTTTTCATGAATTTTTTTTCATATAGTCTTTCAAGGCACTCTTAATGTGATAAATTATGGTTTATCTTGAAATAAATAGAAGACATGAACCCTAAGACTTAATTGCTGAATATTCTTATACCTGTAGTGTTGACCTAAATTATTGAATTTCTTTCTAAAAGTCATACTAATATATTCCTTTAAATGAAAAATTTTAGTGTCCTACAAGTGATAAGTACATTTCCTTGAGTTATATATTTATGTTGTAAAAGGATTACTTGAGGACAAGTAATAGTTAAGTTTTGTGGATTTTGATGCATAAAAAATATATACTGTTTTTGCTATATAATTTTACCCATTTTTGGTGGAATTGCACGTTAAAGAAAGATAGTTTTCATGATTTGTTACATGTATGGTGATTTTATGTGATTGGAGCAAAAAGAAGCAAAAAGGAATGATTTCGGAGTGAAAAGGAGCAAAAAGGGAGAACATAGCTTCTGGCGGCACCGGCGCCAGAATGGCCGGTACCGGCACCAACTTCCAGAGTCTCCATAATTAAATGGACAAAAGAGTGCCGCTGGCGGGTGTCAGTCAGTGCCCTATGTCGGTGGAATTCAAAAATTAAGAGTTTTGGCGACTTTTTGAAGGGGCGCTTAAGGAAACTCTTGGGAATTCATTTTTAACATATATGTAACAGTTTTTGGACGAAATTAGAGAGAGAGAGAAGAATGTAGAAGTAGAGAGGGTGAGAAGAGTGTAGAAGTAGAGAGACTGTGAGTTTAGGGTTAGGGTTTGGAAGAGTGAGTGTAGAAGTGAAGATTTGAGAGGGATTCTTCTTTAAGGAGTGAAGGAGAAGGAGTAAAGTGAGGGATTGCCTCTTTCTTTCCATTCTAAAGAGGTAATTGAGTGTTGCAAAGAAGAGAGAAAAATGTTCAAAGGAACTTCAAGGGATTTCCTTGGGGAAGAAAAAGAAATAAGTTGTATTTGCTATTGTGGTTTGTATGACTTTTCTTTTATATATAAAATCCATGTTTTATTGTGTCTTCTCTATGAATTCTGAGTAGTCTCCTTTGTCTTTCTTCTTGCATAGAGTTGTGATGATGTGGATTTGAAGTGATTTTAAAGTATTGAAGAAATTTTGATGAATTTTCATTTCGAACTTAATTTACTTTTCGATCTCGCCAATTAAATTGTTAAAATCTGTTATTGTACACTAAATCTGAAAGGGTTGAGTGTCCTTCAACAATAACGAAGAATCCATTCAATGTCCATGAATGAATTGCGTAGTTCATGAGATTTGAGTGCAAAAAAATAAGGAAATGTGTTTTTATGGGCTTCAAATTAGAGGTTTCATGGTAACAAGCTGAGATCCCCAATTTGGTCCTAAGATTGGTAACTAAAGTCGAAAGTTAGCCTTCGGGTGAAGGGTGAGTGGGAGCTTCCGTAGTACTGACCAATATCCTCTAGCTCTAGCCTTAGATTTAGTGATCTGAACTTAGGATATGTCAATGTTCTTTACATGCTTGGAAGAGGGGTACTCTTTTGAGGCTAAAGTAACATTTATGCTCCTATTTGGCACAATACAATAAATAATCATTCTATATCATTCACATTTCATATACTCATTGCAAGAGGAAAGACACTTTTCATATATATCAAAACCATTCAAATACAAAGCTTAGTGTGTGTTTGTTAGTTAATTCTGTTGAAAGATATTAGAAGTAATAGTGGTTTTCTTAACTGTTACTGTTTTTTGCATCTTGTTAGTAGAAGTAAACATAAACTTTAATTACGATTTGAGTATTGTATTTTAGTATTACGCTATCTATTGCAAGGAACGTACCTTCCCTGTGGGATCGATAATCAGGACTCTATTAGAGCCCTGTATTACTCGATAAGATACGTATACTTGTGTTGAAGTTTGGACTTTACAAAATCATTATAAATATATAAATTTGGGTTCATAAGTTCTTGCATAATAAAAAGTCCGCATCAATGTCTTCTTCTTCATTGATGTTCTCATTGGGAGTTAGTATGGTTTGAGGATTAGTTTGGGAATTAAAATCGGAGTTAGATTGGTCGTGGCTAGGTATGTCGTTAGTAGAG
This sequence comes from Papilionanthe hookeriana x Papilionanthe teres, assembly GCA_022702705.1. Taxonomy (NCBI): domain Eukaryota; kingdom Viridiplantae; phylum Streptophyta; class Magnoliopsida; order Asparagales; family Orchidaceae; genus Papilionanthe; species Papilionanthe hookeriana x Papilionanthe teres. The sequence goes on from CM040424.1 coordinate 156,059,094, forward strand.
ACAACCAGAATGTAACTGAAATCAAAATCATTGAAATCAAAAGAACCCAGGGGTTGTAGAGATAATGGTACAACGTCAAAGGTTCGAGTGGTTTAATTCTCAAATCCGAGAAAACCAATCTAACATGGGCAGCCTCTATCCTACCATTCGCACTATCGTCCTTAGTTCCTTATAAAATTTCTCTCTTTTTTGTCCTTTTTTGTCGCGACGACACTCCTGTTGCGGTCGTCATCTTTGGCTGGGCTGGCGAAAGACTCTGGGTCGCAACTTGTTTTGATTCTGACTGAATCTGATCCAAAACTCACTTGAGATCATCACAAGTCATGCTCCTTTTTCCTTCACCAGTGTATGGATTTAACTAAGAGATCGGCTCGGCCCAAACCATATTTATAGAACCACTTGCAGGTTCTTTTAAATATCTTTTCGGGATTGTGATGTTTCCTTCTTTGTAATTCCTCTCGAGCCAATCCCTAAAAACGAAGCATCCATCTATTGTATGTTCAAGTAGCCTGTGGTATAGACAATAATTGGGTTGATCTTTCTTGTTGACTTCTTCTAGTTTCTTTGGCTCAGGCAACCTTAATTCTGGTTTCTTTATCAAAAATTAGAACATCTTTGCCATAGCTTTTTCTCTGAAGGAGTAGTTCTTGTTTAACTATTCTGCTATTGTCTGACTTCGTCTGATGTTTGTCTGATGCGACATTAGTTGGGAGAACTGTTGGCCAGGCTGACAGTATTATTGCAGACAGGGTTGGCCGTGCTGCAGCCAAGACTGAGCGTACTATTGAGGATGCTGACTATACTGTGAAAGATGCTGACTGTAGTAAGGCTATTTTTCTGGCTGTATCCTCATGGCTGCTTCCCTTTGTCAACTGTCGCCACTACACCTAATCTCTTCTCGAATGCTTTGACTTATCTTGATTTCTCCATTTTCACTGAAGGCTCCATGTGCTTGAGTTCTTCTTACAAACTGCTCGCCTTACTATGTAGCTTCTCGAAGGATTAACCTTTGAGCATGAAAGCCACTTGACCATGGATTCTCTTTAGTAATATCTCAATCGCGTGTTACTCCTATAATTGAGGCTCACATTTCATGTTAAGGTTTCTCCATCTAAGAATGTAATCGATCAAGGAAACGTGGGGCTTCTGTTGCTCCACTACAAGATCTCCATTGGGGATGTGGTGTCGTGCACCGACAAACCTCTTGACGAACAAGTTTTCCATTTTTTATAACGTCTTTACTGACCCATTAAATTTTTTTGCATAAAAGTCAAAAGCTATTCCTAACAAACTGCTAACAAACTGACGAAAAAGCAGCGCATGACTTTCACCTGTATTGCAACAACTGGCTCGGAAATGGGTGATGTGCTGGTGGGGATTCTCGGTGCCATTAAATTTCCTAAAGGTTAGGGGGTACGAAGCCTGTGGGATTGGATACGACATCAAACTCCTCCAGGTAGGGTTTACCTTTGAAACAGATGCACCTCCCTTGTACTGAGTTAAGATCTCCCGAATTTGTTGATCAACCGTCAGCATGATTTCTTTTGCTAGCAAATTATAAGCGAGATCAATCTTTTGCTATTCTTTGCACTGGAGGAGGTGACTTTTCTTCTTTCACCAATAATCTATGCAATTTTTTGTTGATTGGCATCCAAAGATGATGTGGGTTGTGACTGTGTCTGTCCATGTATCGTAGCCATTGCTATCATGGCGGCAGTCATTTCTTCCATTCGTTTCTCTAGCCGAAGTATTTGTTCATCCTGGGTCTGGATGTACCTCTTGTATTCCTCCTCGATGTTCTCCTCGGTAGGAAGAACTTCACGCAAAGCTGAGGTGGCCCTAGTCTTTACCATGTTGATCTCTATGAATTCATATGTGTGGTCTGACAGGTAAAAATCCTCATCGTCGATATCTAGTCCTTGTTCTTTTGCTAGTTCTGTAATTTTCTAATGAATTTTCTGGAATTTGTCTACTATCATCTTTCCTTTTACTAACTGGAGATCTGACAGTCTTTATGTCATTGATTTCGAGGCAACAGTGGTAGTGGTGAAGGGAATATATGACCCATGATCCATATTGTGGCTGCCAGACTTCTCTGATTGCACTAGTGCAGCAACCTTCGGTATCCACACCTTTCTTTTAGAACCTAATGTTTTGAGGTGGGGTGCCTTAGTGCGGACATCGGAGTGAGCAAAAGTGGTGTGCTTTCTAAGGTGCAGGCCATGTACGGAGGATCATAATCCTCTCTCATCTTTTTCTGACAGGTATCTCTCTTAAGTTGTAACAGGTTGTATTCTTGGACCCAATCGAGACTTGACTGACCTACGTCTGATGGATGTTGGAGCGGTAGCAACTGTATCTGTACTGGCGGTAGTCTTAATGCGTTCTCCTAAACGGAACCTCACTGGGACATGGGCTGATGGAGTCTCAGACTTATCCTTTCTCAAAATTTCTTTTTTCATGTTGGGGGACACTGCACTTCCTATCCTCTTAAGTAGTTTGGCGACAGAGCATCTCTCTCTTTCTACCAGTTTATGAAACACAGTATGAACTTGGGTGACAATTGAGGGCTCCTTCCTTACCTCATCACTTTATCTTCGAGTAGCCATTGGTAGTGTGGCAGCAATCTAGTGGAGACTCTCATCTCCAGAGGTATCCACTAGTGGGTGGAACCTGCTTCCTCGAAGGAGAGGAGCGGTTTCCGGTACACCGAGTTCCTCCTGATAAGGAATCTCATCCGTAGCTGGCAAACTGGCAACTTAGGCCTTGGTGGCCCTTGAATTTCTGCAGCAGTGATTCCTCCTCTAAGTCTTTGTCGACAGATCGACCTTGGAACAGGAACCAACTTCAAAACTGGTGGGACAAAGAAGCCTTCCTCAGTATCCTCATGCAGAACTTCCTTTCCCTTTACAGAAGGTGGGGGCAGTCACAATGAATCCTGTGGCAGTAGGAGCGACAGTCCTCCTAGGTACAAAAATAGTTAACTTAACAGGAGCAGGAGTAACTTTCATGTTCTTGACGGCAGGAAAATCATAGTGGGAGTTCAAGTTGAACTCGGCAGAAGGCCCTTGAACCTCGGGTGCGGTGAATTTAACTATGACGAATGGAGCTTTTCCAAGGATGACCTCAAACTGATCGAAACTAGCTCCAAACTGAATTGTGGGGGTAGCAAGATGAGCTTTGTGGGAAGTAGGCAATTTGCTAGAGAATGTGAGCGTGGGGATCAACATTGTCTCTGTCGATCACAAAAAGGAAAACAGTTCTGAGAATTAGCTAATGGGCCAAAACCTTGCAGTTTTAATATAAACACTACAAGTTAATGAAAGTTAATCTGTGAACTGGATAAGCTTCTTTTTACTTTCATGTTGTTTTGTTCTTAAAAGTACTTATTTTGTTTTATGTATTTTTTGACTTTGTTTTTGTTTTAGAGAAGTTAGAATTTAGAAAGATTTCGAGATTACAAAAAGTTGCAAAGTAGCAAAAATATGCCTGATGGGAGAGAAGGATAAGTGAACTATGGGATTCGGTCTGGGATCCTCTTCGCAACGTACCTCACTCTGGTGAAACTTGTCCATTGACACACCTAAAGGGGGTCCAACCCCACAAAATCAAAGAAAAATTCCTAAATGCCTTCATGACCCTTTCATTTAAAAATAATTTAAACAAACGGTCCTGAAGTCAAGGAGAGTCAATCGTACTTTATTAAGAAAGAAATGTGTGAAGCATATCGACGGAAGAAAGGTAATCTGGCCTATGAGGGACATAGATGCATTACCGATGTGTAAAAATAAGTTTCCTGATCTATATGTAAAGAGAAGCAAATCTCCAGTGGTGTGGACAGATGTTGTCATTGCATTTTAATGTTTTGGGGCTTGCCTAGTAGAAGATGTCGACTGCTGGAATCGAAATCCCATAGCACGCTTCGGAAGGACTTTTAATTTAATTATAAACATAGTTTAGGGAAAAAATATGAAGTAAAATTGATATCATATCCCTAATATTTTAAATAATCGAGCACTGCACATCAAGGTACGCATCTATCACAAAAGATAAGAATGTTACTCAATATTGCGGCTCGATTAAATAAACTAAAAAGTCAAAGACATCTGTTTGGTCTGCGAAACCTGAACTTTGACAAACAGATTCCCCTATTTAATATAAAAAAGAACTAAATAGGGTTTATACTAATACTAGGTTCATTTAAGTTTACTATAAGGACAAGGCCCTATAGTTAATTACATCTTAGATAGCCGAAGTTACCTAACAAACTTTCGATAAAGATTAGGAATGATATTTTTACGACTTCAAGAGGGTAAGGTTTATTCAAGGAAATTGTGGTGATCGGAATCCAATGGGAGAAAGTCTAAAATTTTGCAACAATTGATTGTAAGAATCCAAAGGAGGAAGAACTAGGGGATGTCATGGATCCAAGAGGAAATATTGGGACTTCCCGATCTATCATATTGTTTGGCTTTATTTCGAGAAAATGTATTGTATATTTTATCCTGCTAATTTTATTTATTTAGGGTTTACATTAAGTTGATATTGATCATGTGAATAACCTGGAAGTTGGGAGGATATATGTCATGTCAGATGACAACCTTGGAAACCTAAGGCTAGTTGGGGTTTATATTGCGCTATGTGCAAAGGCCCATAAGATAAGATGAAGGTTTATGCCACACTCAGCAGACTACCTTAAAATCCTATATTATATCTAAGGAGGAGAGTTGTATTTGTATATCCATTGTATTGCTCTATCGAACATGTTCTTCCACGTCCTTATTGTGCTGCCCACGATGTATGCCCCGAGCTCCTTATTGTTGCAGAGTGTTCAGTTAAGGAAGTGACAATCATGGGGGGTGAGAGAAGTGTCGGGTTCTAGAATTGGTTGAAAATTGAGTTGGCTTAGTGTTTTAATTAAAACAAATGTTTTATTTGATTATGGCGACACTGGTTAGGATCATACGGTTCCCTCGTTCAAACATGATCATTTTCATCAGATTCACTTTGTCCGGATGAATTTACTAAACATAACTTAATGGATTCTATACTTTCATCTAGATCGTTAGAAATCTCATTAGCAACATGTAGGTTACCTCCTCCGAAGAATTCCTAGTCATCCGTGAGATGTCTTAATTTAGTTACTATTGCAAGTTTTGTATTGTTTGTGATTAAATTTTGAGTTGTTTTTTTTATTTTATTTTAACATGCAGGGTTCATTTTTCACAATTTAAAATATGCAGGAAAGTAAAGTGAGAAAGCTATGATAAACAGTTCCTCTTGATAAGGAATCTCATCCGTAACTGGCAAACTGGCAACTCTGGCCTTGGTGGCCCTCGTATTTCTACGACGGTGATTCCTCCTCTGAGTCTTTGTCGACAGATCGACCCTTGAGCGGGAACCAACTTCAAAACTGGTGGGACAAACAAGGCTTCTTCAGTATCCTCATGTAGAACTTCCTTTCCCTTTACAAATGGGAAGGTGGGGGCAGTCACAATGAATCATGTGGCTATAGGAGCGACAGTCCTCCTGGGTACAAAAACGGTTGACTTGACAGGAGTAGGAGTAACTTTCATGTTCTTGATGACAAGAAAATCCTAGTGGGAGTTCATGTCGAACTCAGCAGAAGGCCCTTGAACCTCGGGTTTAGCGACTTTAACTATGACGTATGAAGCTTTTCCTAGGAAGACCTCCAGATGATCGAAGCTAGCTTCGAACTGAATTGTGAGGGTAGCGAGACAAGCTTTGTGGGAAGTAGGCAATTTGTAAGAGAATTTGAGTGTGGGTGTCGACATTGTTTCTGTCGATCACAAAAAAGAAAATAGTTCTGAGAAGTAGCGAATAAGCCAAAACCTTGCAGTTTTAATATAAACACTACACGTTAACGAAGGTTAATCTGTGGACTGGATAAGCTTCTTTTGCCTTTCATGTTGTTTTGATCTTAAAAGTACTTATTTAGTTTTATGTATTTTTCAACTTTGTTGTTGTTTTAGAGAAGTTGGAATTTAGAAAGATTTCAAGATTATAAAAAGATGCAAAGTAGCAAAACTATGCCCGATGGGTAAGAAGGATAAGTGATGTTTGGGATCTGGTCTGGGACCCTCTTTGCAATGTACCTTGCTATGGAGGAACTTGTCCATTGACACACCTAAAGGGGGTCAAACCCCAAAAAATCAAAGAAAGAGTCCTAAAAGCCTTCAGGACCCATTCATTTAAAAATAATTTAAACAAACGGTCCTAAAGTGAAGGAGAGTCAATCGTACATTACCAAGAAAGAAATGGGTGAAGCATATCGATCGAAGAAAGGTAATCTGGCCTATGAGGGACATAGATGCATTACCAATGTGTAAAATATGTTTCCTAATCTATATGGAAAGAGAAACCAATCCCCAGTGGTGTCGCCAGAAGCTGTCAGTGCATTTTTGTGGTTTGGGACTTGCCTAGTAGAAGATGTCGACTGCCGAAATCGAAATCCCGTAGCACGCTTCGGAAGGACTTTAATTTAAGTATAAATTTTGTTTAGGTAAAACATATGAAGTCAAACTGATATCATATCCATAATAGTTTAAACAATCGAGCAGTGAACATCAAGCTACGCATCTATCACAAAAGATAAGAATGTTGCACAATAGTGTGGTTCGTTTAAATAAACTAAAAAATCAATGTCATCTGTTTGGTCTGCAAAACGTGTATTTTGACAAACAGATTCCCCTATTTAATATAAAAAGGAACTAAATAGGTTTTATACTAACACTGGGTTCATTTAAGTTTGCTATAAGGTCTAGGCCCTATAGTTAATTATATCTTAGATAGTTGAAGTTACCTAAGAAAACTTTCGATAAAGATCAGGAAAGATATTTTTACGACTTTAAGAGGGTAAGGATTTTTCAAGGAAATTGTGGTGATCGGAATCTAATGGGTGAAAGGCTCAAATTTTGGAACAATAGATTGTAGGAATCCAAAGGAGGAAGAACTGGGGGATGTCATGGATCCAAGAGAAAATATTGGTGACTTTCCGATCTATCATATTGTTTTACTTCATTTCAAGAAAATTTATTGTATCTTTTATCCTGCTAAATTTATTTATTTAGGGTTTACATTCAGTTGATATTGATCAAGTGAATAACCTGGAAGTTGGGAGGATATATGTCATGTCAGATAACAACCTTAGAAACCAAAGGCTAGTTGGGGCTTATATTGCGCTATGTGCGAAGGCCCAAAAGATAAGATGAAGGTTTATGCCGCACTAGGCAGGCTACCTCAAAATCCTATATTATATATAAGGAAGAGAGTAGTTGTTGTATATCCATTGTATTGCTCTATCGAACATGTTCTTCCACTTCCTTGATTATGCTGCCCACGATGTATGCCCTGAGCACCTTATTGTTGCAGAGTGTCCAGTTTAAGAAGTGACAATCAGAGGGGTGAGAGAAGTGTCGGGTTCTATAATTAGTTGAAAATTGAGGTGGCTTTGTGTTTTAATTAAAACAAATGTTTAAGTTGATTATGGAGACACTAGTTAGGATCATACGGTTCCCTCGTTCCAACATCACCATTTTCATCAGATTCACTTTGTCTGGATGAATTTACTAAATCTAACTTAATGGATACTATACATTCATCTAGACCGTTGGAAATCTCGTTAGCAACACGTATGTTACCACCTCCAAGGTATTCCCGGTCATCCGTGAGACGTCTTAATTTAGTTACAATTGCAAGTTTTGTATTGTTTGTGATTAAATTTTGAGTTGTTTTTTTATTTTTTTATTTTATTTTATTTTATTTTAACATGCAGGGTTCATTTTTCACAATTTAAAATATGTGGGAAAGTAAAGCGAGAAAGCTACACTAAACAACAAACCAAGCAAGCAAAACTAAAGAAGTGTAAATGCTCTGAAATGAAAAGCAAGCAAACTAAACTAAATAAGTGTGTATGCTCTGAAAAGAAAAGCAAGCAAACAAAACTAAACATGTCTATATTCTCTGAAAAGTAGAGCAAGCAAACTGAACTAAACATATGTATATGCTAAGAATAGTAAAGCAAGCAAACTGAACTAAACAGGTGTGCATGTGCTGAAGTGTATGTAAGAAAGGTTAAATGTGGGGTCTACGTGGTAAACCAAAAGAAAGACAAAAGAAAACCAAAAGATCGAAGAAGAATGTCCCGTAAGAAATATGAAAAATAAATCAGTGGGGAAAACTCGTAGGAAAAAGAAAAGAAGTTGTATGGTAAACTTATAACAATCCTATGGAAAACTAGTAGGAAATTCGTATAAAAAGAAAATGTAAGAAAACTACAAAAATTGGAGTTTAAATTTGAAAAGACCGTAAGTACGACGACGTGGAGGACTCAGAGATGTGCAATATGCATTCCCACCTTAAGCAAGAACTACCAAACTGATACCCTACAGAGGGCAGTTCTAACTCGATCCTTGTAGTCAACCGTGGACCATTGTACATTTTTCATTCATTTCAATTTGGATCGCATGCAAGTGAAAACTTATTTGTGGGGAGGCTATTTTGTTGTGTAGTAAGTTTTTTTTTTTAAATATATGTGTGTATATGTTTTTTTTTTGAAATAATACGATCCATAGATTGACTACCTTAATCGAACTAGAACTGCTAACAACCTAAGAGTGACAGTGGCAAAAATCCCCATGTATGGGCAAATAGTATTGTCAATTACATTTCTCTACCCTCTCCAGAGTGTCTGAATCAGAAGATACTATTCTAGAAATCCCTCGTATCCCTCTTTTAAGCAATGTCATCACCGTCCCCCCTAACCATCCTACTTACAGTCTTGCTTAATAGCCCCACTTATAGCAAAAGGCTATATGTGCATGCTTATGCATCCTACATAAATGTGGGACTTAGGCAAAGAATCAAGAAAATGTAAAGGACTGGGGACAAAGAAGACAGAAAGGAGGAAACGATCCAGCCTAAAACAACAACATAACAGAGGTAGATCGTCCCTGAAAACAAAATAAAATGAACGACCAAATATTCCACTGACTCGAGTCATTGGAAGCAAAAGGAATGAGCTGGTGTAAGAGTAGAAGCAAGCTCCACATGTGGTGGAAAAGGGGCAGCCACGGAGCAAGTAAACACATAAAGACAAACCCCCACAAGTGACTATAAAGGGGTGACTATAAAAACATCTAAAATAGGTGAACCAAACCTCTTCCAACATGCAGAGAGGTGGCCGTGAAACATGTAAGACAAGGAAAACAAGCCCCTCCAACATGGTGTAAGGGGCAACCCTCAAAAATAGAAAGCCAGAAAAAGGGAAGAGTCTAAATCGCTACATGAAATGTTCTTCCTAACAACCACATCCCCCTCATGCTTCTATGTCTTTTAAACAACCTAAACTCTCTCATACATGCCATAACAAAGAGAATTAATAAGTAGGTACATTGAAATCGTGTGCTATAACAAAAGGACTAAACAACTGGGAGGTGCATTGAGGTAGTGTAGAGAGAAAGTTTGAAAGTGAAAGGGCTCCCAACATTAACTTGCAAAATTAAAGCAATCCAAGCATGAATCACATTTCAAAACTTCCTCTTTGTAGTAGTAAGTATGCCACTTCTCCTCTTTCCTTTTTCTTACTTGAAAGCAACACAAATAATGCCCACCAATGTAAATTTTAAGTGAGGGCAGCAAGGAAACAATTTGTACCAACATGTAAGGTGTCCATCAATGCAATTGACATAGGGGCAGCATAGAAACAATGTTAACCAACATATAAGAAGGCTACCAATGCAGATTTTTATGTAGGATAGCATAAAAATAATGTAAACAAACATATAAGAAGGCTACCAATACAGATTTTTATGTAGGGGCAGCAAAGGAGTCAATGCTCTCTTTCCCATATGCAATAAACATAACAAATAAAGAGCTACAAGTTTACATGTAATAATGCTCAACTCTTCCAACAAGTATTTGATGTCAATAGTTATTTCCACAAGTGTATCATCAACTTCAAATATACAAGTATCAAGTGAAAAGAAAAGGAACCACATTTGTGTTCATGAGGCCTACACATGGAGTCTAAACTTTCCAACAAACAAGCATGCTTTTCCACTTTTCCCTTCCTGCTAAACATTCCCATAAGCATTCAACATTAAAGATGTACATATGAAAGAACCCAAGGCTAATTAAGAGAGTGTCAAACACATAATGAAAAGGTTTCAAAATAGCTCACAAAGCATGTCAACCATAAGAGGAATTAAATATGCATAACCTTTCAAGTGTAGCACATCAAGACATAATGACAATAGAGAAAATGTGAAGCATGTCATATAAAACCATTCACCTTAATTTTCCACATTGTAGCCACATGGAATTAATACCACTTTCATGAAGTAAGTAACAATATAGCATGTAATAAGAGTGGAGGAAGGTAGTAAGCATGTAAAAAGTGAAGTTTAGGTGTTTAACATGTGAGTGCTAATGAGAAGAATGATGTGTATGAAGAAAGTGAAGTTTATGTGTGAAGCATGTAAATACTTCAAAATTTCAGTGACATGTATGTAAAAGGAAGCACGTAAATACTTAACCATAAAGTGACATGTATGTAAAATGGTGAGTGTGGAGTGACATGTGTGTAAAAGTCCCAAAATAGCCCAAAATATGTTCGAAATGTAGTCTAAAAGCTGCTCAAAACAAGTCCGAAACATGGTCCAAAAGCTGCACAATATAAGCTCAAAATGCAGTCCAAAAACTGCTCAAAACGGACCCAAGATGAAGCAATCCGAAAATGCCCAAAATTGACTTAAAACCAGTTTTTTTTTTATTTCAGCAAAAGAAATCATGATGTAGAGTGCAAGTATGAAGGTAAAATCGCCTCCAAATAAGAAAGTTTTAAGGTATCCTTACACAAGCACAAGCATATTCCAAATTTCGGTAATGAGAATAAAACATAACGAAGTAACTTTGAGATCTTAAAAATTCTTAAGGTGATGCTAGCATGAAGCCACCCCTCAAATTTCATATTTTTGCAAAACATAAGCACCAAATTTTTCAAAATCCTTACAAACAAAACACCCAAATTTTCAAATTTCCAAAACCTTTAAGCAAAGCATCAAATTCCCATGTATTTACATACATAACACTTAAATTCTTATGCATTTACATATTCAACACCTAAATTTTATTTTCACATAACACCACATAAAAATAATGACCATCCCCTCTATTTTTATGTATCATGGAAGATTTATATAATAAACATGTAAATACTAAAAAATGAATGGTATGTATGTAAAAAGGTGAAATTTAGATGTTAAACATGTAAGTACTTCAAAAATTAGGTGGAATTTATGTATGAAGTAAAGTTTAACCACATCTTTCCATCTAGAAAACCTCTAAAAAATATGGCATGCTAGCCTCGTGTAACAAAAGAGGACTTACAAGATAAAAAGTAAACTAGCTAAGCAAGAGAGAACTTACAAGATAAAATGAAAACTAGCTAAGAATATTCTTCCCCCAACCTTTTCTTTTTTACTTTCTTCACAAGCATACACCTCACAAAGAGGTAAAAATCTCAAAAAAAAAAACTGCCAAGCAAAGCATGCCAAACATCGAACGATGCTAGTAGTGAAAATAAGGCAAGTTATGTAAAGTTCCTACTTAGCATTTGTAGGTGAAGCCAGGTGTATTTAGTGCCATTTCAAGAATGGAAAGAATAAAACTTGCCATGAAGAAATGAAAAGAGGGCAACCAACAAGACAAGACAAGCAATACCTTATGTTTTAACAAGCCCAAAAACCATGTTGTCGTGCTACAAAAAAAGATCATAGCACATCATGCATATGCACTCCACAAAGCTGTAAGGTCTTCAGTCTTTTAAATAGAAACACACTAGACCTAGGAATGCTTTAGAAACATAAAGTGAAACATGTCATTTAAAGCCTTAAACTAACATTTAATCCCAAAGCCATATGCACATGCCTACACCTCTTCAAAGGAGCAAAGTCCTAAAGCTAAACATGTTAGGTAGCATAAGTGAAACATGCCAACTTTTCCAAATAATATATGACAGACCTAAAGTATTTTGACAACATGAGATGAAGCTTGACAAATCATTCAATTAAGCTATGTCAAACTTAGACAATCATGCGTAAAGAAAGCATATCATGCCAAAAGAAAGCAGTTCATAACACATCCAAGTGTGTTTAGCATGCCTTAATTCAAAGTGATTGAAATAGAAGGCAAGTAGAGGGCCATAAGACTTTAAAGAACTCACTAACTATGCTAGCATGAAATTCTTACACCCATCTTTTTTCTTTCGTTATTTTATTTCTTTTTTTTCCTCTTCCTATATTAAACACTACCACAACAATGAATCTTGAAGTAGGCATGAAAGAAGAGGATAACAAAGTTAACTCAAGCTTTTAGTTTCAAACTTTTGCCATGAAACATAAGTCCAAAATCCAACCATTAAGTCACAATTTTGACATAAAATAAGAGTCTCAAAACATGCCAAATCTCTCAAGTGAAGCACATTATACAAAAAAAACATAAATAGATGCACATCTTGCAATTCAAAGCTTATCCATAAACTTGAAATTTTAACATGTAGGAAAACTTCGAAGTCCAACAATGAGACCAATATTTTGCCATGTAAGAAAATCTTCAAAGCCTAACCATAAGATCAACACTTTGCCATTTAATTCCTTAACCAAAGGTAATAAGAATTTAAGCCATCGAAAAAGAAAATTATACCTTGATGGCCAAGATGAACAATCAAGCCAAAGGGACAAAAGAAAGGGGCAGGAAACCTAGCCTAAACAAAAAGCAAAACAAGAATTTCACCATAGCCTTGAATAAAAGAAAATTTGGACAACACCTCCCCTCCTTCTAGCAAATTTTGGCCAACCAAAAAAATTAACAAAAAGGGATATTTTTATTGCCAAATGAAGAAGAAGAAGAAGCCCCCGAACCTACCTATGGGTAAAAAGCATTGGTAAAAGATATGTCCAGCCATAGAGGTGATGGTGACAAGAAAAATTGCAGCAAAGAAGTGACCAGTCATTCGAGGAGGTGATGGCTCTGGCTTGAGATGGCATGGAAGTCAGGGGATGCAGAAATTGCTGGGAGTAGGTGGATTCGACCATGGATTTAACAAACAGAGGAGGGGGGCTGTCTCGGTTTCGTGAAAAAGAAGAGAAGGGTCCGTCGTCTAGGGTTTAGGCGTGGGTTTGCTGTGAGGATTTAGGGATTTAGATGTTTTAAAACAAGTTTTATTTTAATTATTTAATAACAACGTGCCAAATTTTGAGCCATTTTCTCATGCGAAAAAACATAGCATGTTATATGTCCTTTACAAGTAATTTCGACATTCTAGAAACATCGGCACTGTTCGTTTTGCTATCTGAGGTCATTTAAACAACTTCATTGTCCAGCGGGAAAAAAAATCATCAAATTCAATTTGTCTCGAAATTCTGGATCGTCGTCGATCATTTTGAAAAATGGATTTCAGTTTTCTAGGATAGTAAAGTATTCAGAGGATTTTAGGATTTTTGTGATTTTTTGGAATTTTTGTCTAGGAGGGGTCTGTTGGTAATTTTGGGGATTTTTGGGGTAAGTGGTCAAAAGGCTGAACTGAAAGCTCGGGGTAGTTCAAAATGAAATTTGGAGTCGAATGACAGTGTCCGGGGGCATTTCTGATCAATGTAGATTGTTTTACAAATCTCGGAAGGCTTTTCAAGGATCACTCATTTTTAGTGTCGAGGAGCCCAAAGGTAGCTTGGAAGTATAGCATGTTTACAATCAAAATTCTCAGTACGAAGAGAGCTTGGGTGATTCTGGACAATCTTAGGATTTGGGGCCTTTTCCAGGGCAATTTGGTAATTTTGGGGCAAACAGTGAAATTTTGGGGAAATTAAAATGGCTTGAAGGTAAGAAGAATGAGAACTTTCTTGCTAGGTCATTCTCCAAAGAAAATCCTCTTTTGGTCCTCTATGTGTTGGTCCTAGCCATTTTAGCCATGGGCTTAATGTTTGTGGGACCACCCATATGAGTTTCCAATGATTTAAGGAATCAAAATAGGATGTGTTTGGTTTAGAATTGTGAGTATAAAGTGTGATGTGTAGGTCTAAATGTAGGTGTGAATGTGCTCCAAACCTCCCAAGGTTTATCCTAAAGCCTGACCACCATAGGAATCCCACTTAGACTTCCTTATGTTTGGTCTCTTCCCCCTGAAGCTGGATGTTAGGCCTCAAACATATGAAAATTCCAAGTGAGAGAAACAAGCATGTGGAATTTCTATATGGTAGGGTTCCATTGATAGTCTTCTATGAAAGACACCAAGAGAGTCTTATAGCTAGATCCTAGGCGATCTAAGGAGAGACTAAACTTCAATCGAAAGTGAGGTCAACACCGCCCTTAGGAAATTTTCTAATTTTTCTAAGGTCAGAGGACTGCCCTAATATTAAAATGATAAATTTTTTTCCAAATTTGTAAATATTCTGAAAAATTCTTACAAAAAATTCAGAAATATTCAAAAAAATGGAAATTAACAAGAACATTTCAGGCCAGTAAAACTAACCTTGAAATGACAATTTTCACCCTTAACCTTAAAATGAAAATTAGGAAGTTTTAGGGAAAAATGTAAAATTTAAAATTTACATCTTGGTCCAAACTGCCCACCAAATCTAATGTGAAATACTACATCAACCTTAGGGGCATAGGTTAGTTAAGGTTTTAAGAGATTGACATCATGATTAACCTTTAATCATGAAGCAAGTGTTAATAACAAGCCATAACCAGATTAAACTTGAATCAATTAGACTTGGCTTAGGTCTGAATTCAACTTGGAACTAACCCAAGCAAACTTAAGTTAGGTTCTGCCCAATTGAAGACAAACTAATTCTGACTACAAATAAGAATTAACCCAGCTCAAGTCAAGCTAGGGTTAGAACCTTACTAGGTATAACCTAACTTGGACATTGTTTCACTAAAATCACCCTAAGCTCAACCTTGACTTAACACAACAAAAACCCTACTAGGTCTAACCTAACTTAGACCTAGTTCAACTTAAACCACCCTAAGTCTAACCCAAGCAAGACGTAGCACAACATGATCCCTACTAGGTCGAACATAACTTAGACATAGTTCAACATAAACTATCCTAAGTCTAATCCAACATAGATTTAGCACAACATGAACCCTACTTGTTCTAACCAAACTTAGACCTAGTTCAACTTAAAAAACCCAACATAGACTTAGCACAACTTGAATCACCCTATGACTAACCAACTATTGACCTGCCAAATCAACTAAATCATCGAGTCAACTCGACCCAACATGGGTTTACCCAATTCAACCTAAATCATTGGGTCAAACAAAACTAAGTCGCGTTAATCCTAATGAACTTAAATTATCGAGTAAACCTCAACCAACTCGGGTTAACTGAAACTCACTAGATCAGTGGTCAACCCAAAATAACTCATTTTAACCCATGCGAACTAAATCATCGGGTCACCTTAACCTTACTTTGGTTAACCCAAATCAACATAACTCAAGGGGTCATCACCGGGTCAACCCGACCCCACTAGAGTTCACCAGGCTAACCTAACTGAACCTAGGTTAGCCCAAATCAACTAAATCATCGAGTCAAACTAACTCAGGTTAACCCAAATAGAATAAATTGTCATGTCAACTCGATCTAACTTTGGTTTTGACAAATTAACTAAATCAACAGCTCAACTTGACCTAAATCTAGTTAAACAAAACAATGTAAATCACTAGGTTAACCAAACCTAAATCAGGCTAACCTAATTTAACTAAATTAGAGGATCAACCAAACCTAACTTAGGTTAATCCTAAATAACTAAATCATCTGGTTAACCTAAATCAATTAAATCAATGTGTCAACCTGACCTAAGTACAGTTGACCCAAATTAACTAAATCACTAAGTCAACACGACTCAACTCAAGTTAATCTATATAAAATCACTGAGTCAACCCGACCTAACTGGGTTAACTAAAATCAACCTATATCACAGGTTCAGCCTGACTTAACTTGGGTTAACCTAAAACTCAAAGCAGAAGCCCTATGTCAATCGACATAACTCGGTTGACTAGCTTAAAACTCAATTTTGAATCCCACATAAAACACGTTTAATTAAAGATCAACTCAATTCTAACTGAACATAGACTTAATTTGATTAAAGGAAAATATAAATTAACTTAGAATTAATATTAGTGCAACTTAAGTAAGATTTGATTCAATTCATGAGGCTTAACTTAGGCCGACCAAGCTTAACCTGAGTAAACCCAAAGTTAACTCAGCCTACTCCGGATCAACTCAATCCAATCATGAGTTTTTCCAAATCAATATAGATTATCTTGTCCCTAGTTGTACTATGCAAAACTGCATCAATCCTGTTAAATTTTGGTTGACATATACCAATTCAATATTAACGTGAGATGAACCTGAGCAAACTCGAATCAGTAGGAAACTAACTTCATATCGTTCTAACCTAAATTGGGCTAATCTGAACTCAACTCAACTTAGATGACTTGAGATTAAGGAGTGTTTGACTTCTTATAGGAGAACAATAGAAAGTATAACGTCAATTAGGGCAACTTGTGTCAAGGTACGAACCAACCTAAAAGACAAAGCATAAAATTTGCCCTAAAAGCCATTATAACTTAAACTTAAACCATAAAACATAATCTAGTTCGAAAAGGTATTTTGGAGGAGGCAACCCATGGCTACGTAACTTTAACCTTATTACTAAGATCTACGAAGATTTTCTGGATGATGCAACCCATGGTTATTGACAAGAAAGAACAGGTTTGACTACCTCTTACACTAAGTAGATCAGGAAACCCGACAATCCTGGGATGAGGAAAAACTATAGGCATCATGATCTGGTTGTGTTAAACAAAATCAACTACCATTTGAGTTATTATCAATGGTCTAGTTGAGGTTAATCTTTCTCTTTAGGTTATGAGTAGTTTAATTGATTGTCCCTGCAAAACATTGTTAGCACACCATAATAACATGCAAAGTAAATATAAGGAAGCCTACACCTGTGCCTTAAACAACCCTATAAAATAGTGTTAGTATAGTTCGGGATCTTAACAGGGTCCTTCCGAGCCCTCAAGTATTTGCTACCCTTAGATAGGACATTGAAACTCCTTCCTAAAAAATACTAACTTACAAACACTTTGATAACAAATTACAATCCTGATCATGATTTTCCTTAAGCAACCTTAGTTACATTAGATGTAATTAACTATTGGAGATATCTTAGCCAATTAGTCTTATTTGTTTGTTTTAATGTTTGAAATGATCTGATGAGGATCCCATGGTTATGTCCTTCTGTGGTAATTGGGGTTTGCAGTTTGATTATTCACAAGTGATTGGAAGGTTCTTTTTTAATAGCCGTGGGTTGGCTCCTCTAGAGTGCATTCTCAAACTGTGTTGTATATTACGGTTAAACTTTAAGACTTAGTGACTATTAATGGGTGTTTTATGTTATGTCTCTTATTTTGGTTTGCCATCTCAGACCAACTCGTTCCGAGGGTTGTTAAGTGTTATTTTCATCTCTTATGAGAAGTCCAACACTCCTTAACCCTGGGTTACTTAATTTTGAGTTAACCTAAGTTGATTTAGACAAATCCAAGTTTGGTCAGGTTGAATCAGATCAGTTGGAACTGATATTGAGCTAACCTAGGTTAAGTCGGATTACCTCAGTCAAGCTTCACTTGGATAAGAATTTAGTTCAACTGAGTTAACCCTAAGCTTAGGGTATACCCAAACTTAATCTCATTGTTTATTGGTTTGGCTTGAGACTACCCGAGTTAGGTTAACTCATAACTGTAGTGAAGGATGAACCTCAACAAAACCATTGACAATAACACAAACTATAGTATAGTTTGGGATTTTAACAGTGGCCTTCCGAGCCCTCAAGTATCCACTACCCTTAGTTTTGGATTTTGAAACTCCTTCTTTGAAAATACCACATTCAAACTATTTGAGGACGAGTTACAACCTAAATCAAGAGTTTCATAAGCAACCTCAATACTTAGCCATGTAATTATTTATAGGGGCTTACCATATAGGAATAAGCGAACCCCGAAATAGGTATAATAAACTGAATCTCTATTTGTGAGTTTGTTTTCATAATGTCATATTAGCGGGTGTGTCCCCATGGTGTTTTGAGTTGATTTTATCTTGAACATACATTTTGGGGTTTTCCATGCAAAGTCTACCTTAGAAATGCTCCCCACATGTTCCTTTTTGTTTGTATCTGTTATAGTCTGCCCTAGCCCTCCAATTCCTCATTTCCCTACAACATTCGTACGATTTGAGAGAAAGAGTTAATTAGAGAAAAGGAGATATACAATTGTAGGAAAACTAGCAATTCCATACAACAATGACACGACGATGACACAGTCGTGATGAATAACAGACTTGTAGCAGTGAGGCGGAAGCAGAAATGCACTTTACAAGGGATTTCTCTCCTCGTCTCTAGCTCATGAACTTGTCCTCAGAACCAGGTGAATGCGCATTTGCCCCGCACAATCCACATTATCCTTTCTTTATTTCCATGTTTTGCTCATTTTAATCTTATGTAAAATGTAATCAATGTCCTCTTAATCTCAGAATTGTTCATGATGAGAAAATCTTAGGATGTTGAGTTTTAAAAAAGATAAAAAAAATGAAATAGAATTATGGAGAAAATGAAATAATCAAATTCAAATTTCTACAACTAAAACTCAACATAAACAAAATAAGACTCCCAATTTAATTGAGGGTTCAAGGAATGTAGAATGGAGACCTGCTAATAAATCTGGCTAACATTATGAACTTCTCTAAAATTACAAAATCAAAGAAATGGATTCCCTGAGGCTATTGTTTTCATTCAACAGAGGACTAAACTTGTTAATTGAAAATTTTTAAGCATTACCAAGGGCTACTAATTAAGTTTTGGTCTGAATTTAACAAATTTGAGGTAGTACTTGGTAAAGTGCCTCCCATTGTAGCAAAGTCAGCTGTTGCAAAGGTTATAGAGCCTTTGATTTAATTCAACCTCAAGTCTAACCAGAACATCCTTACATTAAAGTTGACTCTATTTAAGAAAATTGCTTCTATTAGGAGGACTCTTAATTCCATTTTTGTTTGCCCTACCATTGAAACCAAGAAGTTTGATTGTAAGAGAAATTCCATCAACATAGAAGAAGAAGAGTGTGAACCGTTGCTGTTTCTTTTTTTGAGATAGGGTCCATTTTCAAGTTTGTGCCACTGAACTACAATTAACTAAGAAACAAGAGCTGCTCTACTGGAAGAAAAAGAAAAATAAGACTAATGATGTGAAAGTTGATGAGCCTGAGGAAATGGGGCTTCATTAGGGCTATTTCCTCTTGGGAGAGAGCAAGTTCTACCTGTTCTCCGCCATCCAAGGTGAGGAGGATGTTTATTAAATTGTTTCTAGTCTATCCCAAACATTAAATCACAAGCAAGTGAAGAAAAATACTTTCTTTATCTTGAGGTTCATTCCATGTTTAAGAAACTTGCTCACAAAGAGAAGTGCTCAATCTCTCAGGCCTTACTTAGGATGCGGTGTGCTGTCTCCCCACAGATAAAAAGAAAAATTCTTAAGATGGAAAGAACATATTGTATGTACCACAAAAATGATACACCCAGGGTCTCCATCAATCATCGACTGGGAGACTGACAAATTACAGCTACATCACCCTGGGTACCTACTATGCTTCATTTAGGGTCCATGATAACATATATTACCTCTATTCAAGGAAACACGTTCATCTGCATCCAATGCTAGACAGAGACACCATCCAGCTTTTCCATCATCAATTGAAATATTGATCTTATGGGCTAGAAAAGCCTCCGGTAGTATGAAATCATATGTATAGTTGTTATGTGTTAGGGATCAATCTCAGCCACAACATGTTGACACACCCCTTAAGGCATTTTGTCCCATACTCAAAAGATCGCATGAAGGCGTAAGCAATCGGAGGTCCCTGACATTGTGGAGACATAACATATGACTCAAGTGAACAGATCCTAAAGACAGACTCACTGAAAAAGTTACACCTATTTGATTAAGGAGAAATTGAATAATTTAAGAGCCGACATCTGATACTTATCTGCAAGCAAAGAAAAGTACTCATCAAATGACATGGAGGAGTTTGTCGAAGTCAATAAAGTGGAGACACTAGCTACCTCATCTTCACAAGGGGTGCCACCACCAAACAAAGAAGAATTCTCAAAAGAGCTACAGAGGAAGATTCACCAGAGGGAAGAGAAAATCAGTCATCTTGAGAAGAAATTTGAGGAGATGATGACCGCACTAGCAACATTGCACAGTATACCGCAAGTACTACAAGAACCTATCAAGGTTACCCGTCCAGAGTTGGTCATTATTGTTGGGAATAAAGGAAAAGCAAATGAGCAAAATAAATGGTTTATGCCCAGAGTGAGGTCCCATAATAAGATATCACTCAGCTAGTCAAACATGAAGTCGAGGAGATGATAACCCAGTTTAGGGTCACATCATTAGTTCCAAGGGGTAGAACGTGTCCAGAGGAATTTAATTCAATTAAATATCCCAAGGGATTTGTGCCACCACTCTTCAAGGTTCTCTATGGGATAGGAAACCTCCATCAGCATGTTTCACACTTTCAGGAAAGTTGTTACATTGTGGTGGGTAGTGTCACGCTCCTATTCTGTCAGTTCGTCACTGCCTTACCAGTGTCGCTTTTGCTTGTATGTCGAACAACTTAATGGATCCATTAAGATCTTCACAAAATTAGTGGATATATTCACCTAGTGCTTTGTTAGAGCACAACACAATATTACGGTCAGTGACCTAGTCATATAAAAGTAGAAGTTTAGAGAGACCCTTGTAGAATATATCATTTGGTGGAGGAATCTCTGCATGAAGTGTGAACTGCAGCTTCAAGAATAACTTGCTCATGAGATCCTACTCAAAAGAAATCAATGACCTGTTGTTGACCTCACTTTTGGGAATCAGCTTGAGGTAGGAGATATACCAATATTGACTTCTTAGATCTCATCGATGGACATTAAACTGTAATGTTTACGGTTAAATCCTATAAATCCTTTTTAACCCAAATTTTAATGACATCTTAAAATGAACAAATCGTTAAATGACAAACTCTGATTTGATCAATTATTTACCCGACTAGTCAAACTTTAACCTAAAAAGTTGATTTTGGTCAATATGATCAAACCATTAAACCTTAAACCTACATTAAAGCTTAACTTATGTCAAAATCTAACTTAGGTTCAACATGACATGAACCTAAGTTAACTTAAGTCTGACCCATATCAGCCTTAAGCCAAACCTAACATGGGTTCAATATGACATGATCCTAAGTTAACTAAAACCTATCTTAAGTCCAACCCACATTGAACTTAAGTCAAACCTAACTTAGATTCAACATGACATGAATATAAGTCAAACAAAACCTAACTTAAGTCAAACCCATATTGGGCTTAAATCAAGCCTAACTTACATCCAACATGACATGAATCTAAGTTAACCCAAACATAATTTAAATCCAAGCCATATTGGATTTAATTCAAACCTAACTTAGATTCAACATGACATGAATCTAAGTCAATATAAACTTAACCTAAGTCCAACCCAAATTGAACTTAAGTCAAAACTAACTTAAGTTCAACCTACATAGGACTAAATTTAAACTTAGGTTCAATCTGACATAAACCTAAATTAAACCCAAGCCAAAACTTAAGTTTAATCCATATTGGACTTAAGTTAAACTCAAACCTTAGGATTAATCTAACTTAAACCTAAGTCAAAAATTTTTTCGTTTAACCCATATTAAACCTAACTTAATTTAGGTTCAAATTGAATCCAAGTTAATCAACATGATATTAAGTTCAAATGACATTGAATCTAATTATCATATTTCTAATCAACTTAACACTTTTAGATTCAAATGATATCAAATCTAAAATTTTAAAATCTAACATTTTGTTAGATTTTAGAGTTAATATTTTTTAGATTAAGACAACATTGAGTCTAAAATATTAAAAACTAACTTTTTGTTAGAGCTTAAATCTAATCAACATTAGACTTAATATATTTAGATTCAAATGACATTGAATCTAAAATATTGAAATCTAACTTTTCGTTAAGTTTAATCAGCAATAGACTTGACAGGTTTAGATTCAAATAATATTGAATCTAAAATATTAAAATCTAACTTTTTGTTAGATTTTAGGTCTAATCAACATTAGACATAAAATTCTAGATTCAAACGACATAGAATCTAAAATATTAAAATCTAATTTGTTGATTAAATCATAAGTCTAAATCAATATTGGACTTAACATTTTTGGATTCTAATGACATCGAATCTAAAACATAACTTTTTAGCATTAAAACATAACTTAAATCTATTCTCTCTTAAATTCAACTAACACTCTTTTTCTTTCAGGTTAAGGATAAGTATTAGATCTTCTTTGCATATTATAGGGTGTGTTAACTCTATTTTGCAGAACGATCAAGATGAAATGATGACATTAGTTTCATTTTAGATTTCCTTTACATGTTAGAGGGTGTGTTAACTCTGTTTTGTAGGACGACATTCCGAAAATAGGAAGAACGACAAAAAAAAAACAAAATTACAACGATATCAAAACAACGACATTGACAGAACAAATAACGTTAAAATAACAAAACTAAGAAAAAACAAAACCTAGAACTTTTAAGATAGTTACAAAACCTAAAACTTTTAGGATAGCCACCAAAAAAATGACAAAAATGATAATAAAACGATAGACAACAAGATAAAACAAAACAAAAAATTGCATAATAAATGACAATGACAAAACAATTAAAAATGACAAACCACAAAACAAATACAAAAATTAATAAAATTAAACTTTTAGGATAGTACGACATATTACCCTTAAGATTGAATGTTGACGTTTCTTTCCTTGAAACTTCTTAGAAAATAAGTGATTAACATTAATCAGAAGTTTTCTTAGATAATCATAATTGTCTAAAATGTAATTAACTATAGGAGCATGCTCCTATAGGAGATTTAAGAACCCAAGATGGAGATTATATCTAGAAATCTCTGGTTATCCAAATTTCATTATCCTTATATATAACTTCTAGGATAAGGCATTCTAGAATCTTCTTTGATAGGGACTATCACCGACATTAATTTTTCTACTGTTTTCTATCCTATTAGCCCTTATTTTCTTCAAAACTCTTACTATCTGAGAATCCTCTTATGGGGTCCAAAGAAATAGGATTTATTAAAGATTAGGGAAATATTATAGATAAACAGAGTGGCAACTCTAAAAAATACATCGTCATCGACACCGAGAAAATCTCCGACACTGCTCTGAACGCCGACAAGAGATTTTATTGCCCATGTGTCTCACTATTCAGACATGGATTTTGACATATATCTTTGGAGAAACCGACAAGGATCCTACGTAGTCTGTTTTGAATTTATATGGATTTTGTTAAATGAGAGATTTTCAAGTAAAATATCATCAAGAAATATGTTTTGGATCAGCTGTTCGATGTATTTTTAGTAATTTAAATGGAAATGACCATGTCGTATTTTGCCTTCATTTCTTGCGTGCAAATTGACTGGGAACACCATTAAGTTGAATGAGCCCTCAACGAAGAATGATAAAAAAAAGAAGAAAAAAAAATGAAATATAAATGAAAACTCCTTCAAAAATTTAAATGTAAAAAAAAAAATTCCAAATGAACATAAACTGTAATCAAATAAAAATAAAATCAAATCACTAAACTAAATAAAATGAATCTCAACCTTGAATTAAATTCTGATCTGAATCCTTGGATTCTAATTTTTCAATTGTTCTTCAAATCAAACTCTGTCTGAAACTCCTCCGAAGTTCAAAATCCTTTCCTCGACTTATCGCTAGGTCGAGTCTCTTCAACTCGGTATGTATACCAGTTCCTTTCAATTCTTTACTCTATGTGTTAGAGGATCAACTGGTTCCATTGACACAGAGCCACAGATTTTATTCGATTTGCCTCTGATGGCATGGAGCTGGGTACCTCCTCACACGGATCTCCTTTTCGAGAAACCCTTCGAGCGAGATTTGAGACACCCTCATACCCGGTTTCAAACTGATTTTCTCCAAATTCAAACTTCAATTTCAAACTTCAAACTTTTCAACCATTTCAAATCCTGAGGCTGGAGCCTAAATTCCAGTTCTCATTTCAAATCCTGAGGCTAGAGCCTAAATTCAAATTCTTATTTCAAATCTCGAGGATGGTACCTAAATTCCAAGTATCACCTTTGGAGGTCTGTACCTAAATTCCGACTCTCTTTTTATGAGATTGATATCTAAATTTCAATTCTTTCCTTTTGAGGTCAGTACCTAAATTCTGACTCTCACCTTTCGAGGTCGGTACCTAAATTCTGACTCTCTTTCTGAGATTGATACCTAAATTTCAATTCTCTCCTTTCGAGGTTAGTACCTAAATTCTGACTCTCAGCTTTCGAGGTCTGTACCTAAATTCCTACTCTCTTTCTGAGGTTGATTCCTAAATAGAAATTGTCAGCATATTTATAGGTTATATGTTTTGAAAAGGGGTCACCTACAGAATTTGTCAGTGAATTTTAGATTTTAAGTTTAATTTAAATGTATATATATATAATTTAGAAAGTACCATTTGATTTTTGAAAATATGAGACCAAACTGATCTCATGTAATTAATAGTTTAAATAAACGAGCATTCCATCACAAGTGACATATTTATTCTGAAGAGTAGACATATCACTTGAAAATGAAGCTCAATTAAATAAACTAGTAATTTTATGACATCAGTTTGGTCTGCGAACCAATTTCATAAGCCAACAAGTTCCCCTGCTTAATAGAAAGGAATTAAGAAAGGTTTATATTACTTGGGTTCTAAAGTTACCTATAAGGGCAATCCCCTATAGTTAATTACATCCTAAATGTCCGAATACACAAAAGAAAACTCTCGATAAAGATCAGTGATTTCGGTTTTAAGAATTTCAATGTTTAAGCATTCAAAGGACTCGATTTTGGAATTTCAAAAGGGATTGGATCAAATTTGGAACAACTTATTTTGGGAATCCAATGGAAGAAAGGTAGGGGAAGTCACGGATCTGAGGAGAACCTCGGTGACTTCCCAATTATCCTATTTGTTTGGCTTGAATTTGAGGAGATGTTATTTGATGTTGCAATCCTGCCAATTTTAATTAATTAGGACTTATGCTCAAATGATATAATCATATAAAAAGCCTGGAAGTTAGGAGGGTTTATGTCATATCGCTTAACGCAGTAATATTTGCTTTCAAAAGATAGCCAAAAAGCTTTGACCCAATTTATAAATAGCGGCTAGTGTATAAAATTAATATTATATAAGTAATATTTTTACACAATAAGGGTACTACGCAAGTATATGTATCGTTTCAAGTAATATAGGATTTTTAAACAAAGACCCCAGTATCGATCCCATGAGGAAGATTTATAGAAATAAATTTTCTATAAAGCGAAAGAGAAATATAATAAGTAAAAATATTTTTATTTTGATTATAAATTACTATTAATTTACTAGATGTAATTTAAAGAAAACAATAATAAGAAAATGATTCTATAAACTCTATATAAAAAAACAACTTTCTTTCCTTCAATTAATCTAAGATTTTTTTGATAATTTAATATTCGTTGGAGAATTTAATTTATGGTATTGTGCCAAATAGAAGCATTCCTATTCTTTACCCTTTGATCCAGGTGCAAAGAACATTGACTAATTTACAGAAAAGGTTTGGATGTATTGTTGGTAGAATGAGTTAATATAGGCTCACACTTCTAGATGTCCAAGGGTGGCTACGGTCGGCCCTACTAGTGACCCTTTCCTAGTCTATAAATCAAATTATAAGAATTTAGTCTGTCACTCTAAAAACTTATCAATTCTACGCCCTTTAAATATTATCTTCCTATTTTTTTTTATTAAAAGGAGTCAATAGCTCCCAATTCATTAATAAAAAAATAAAAGTATAAAACCGGGAGAGAGTTCCTATCTAAACCCACACTACAACTCACACAAGAAAAAAGGAATATAAGGATCTCTCTCCAAATAAAATAAAACAAATACAACTCACGCACCCAACAAAACCAAACCACATACAAGACACAGAAACTAAAACAAGAAAAAAAAAACCAACGACAAAACAAAATAAAAGACCAAGAGTTAAGAAATTAAATCCTGACAAACAAATGGTATAAGAGCTCCAGGTAAAAGATTCGAGATCACCGGATTTGTCAATCGTTTTCCAGTTTTGCCATCCAATCAGCAGCCATATTAGCTTCTCTTCTAGTAAAAGTCCATGTAACATTGAGATCAACTATAAGTTGCATAATCTTTTTAACCTGTATTAAAGTACTCCAATGGCAAACAAGATTATTGCAACATATATTATATAAACATAAGGAATCCATTTCCATAATGGTATTATTCCATCCCTTTCTTTTAGCTATAAGCAGAGCAAAAATAATTGCCTCAGCCTCAGCTTCTATAGGGGATCGAACAACAGCAGGTGTTGTAAACCAAATTAAAACAACTCCATTCCAATCTCTACATAGACCACCTATACCAGCTCTCGATACTAAGTAAGCCCCATCCGTATTAAATTTAATAAAAGGAATGGATGGCTTAATCCATTTAATCCTTTTACTATATTTTACTTGCAATCCGATATTTAAACTCAAAACAATCGAGCGAGATAAAATAATTAAAGCTGGGCTTAAAATAATTAAAAGTTAAGCTTCTAACAATATAATGATAAATTTGATAAGTCATCTTCATACTTGTTAAATATCATATCATTAAATTTAGCATCATTTCTAGCTAACCGGATATACCACAAAGTTATAGATGGAATAATACTAAAAAAGGGTGACCTTTATTATTCCAATCTCTATAAATATCAAATACAGAAGTAAAACTTCCATTAAAGTCATTTCTACCACATAAGATATAAATATTCTTCCATACTTTCGAAACCAAACTACAATTCCAAAAAGTATGCATCATGGATTCCTCATTACTCTTACATAAACAGCAAATAGAAACAATTTTCAAACCCTTGAGTTTGAGAATATCATCAACTGGGATACAATTATGCAATAACCTCCATGTAAAAAACGAGATTGAAGGTTTAAGCCAAGAATTCCAGGACCAAGACAAATCCAACCCAACAGAATAAGTTTGCTTAGCAGCAAAAGTTTTGGTAATAGACTCACCAATATTAGTTTTAATTTTTGGAAAATCTTTCTGACTAGCTAAAATAGGCACATGGGATATAAAAGCAGCATCATGAATAACCCGCACTTGGCCTTCGACTACCCAAGGATTCATGTGACATTTACAAGTTAAGAGTTCTTCTCCTACAAGGTTTTTAAACTCTTCAACAGGTTTTAACAATTCAAACGGCCAATTTAAAAAGTAAAGTAAGATCAAGTATTAATGTCATCAAAATGTTTTGAAAATATTTTGAATTTTATTTCTCCATCGAATCTTTATATTATCTTATCTATCTCTTCATAATTGAAGTAAGAAAGTAACTAACTACTCAGAACACATTGAAAATAAATAACAAAACATGATAATTAAACTTTGAATCAAATGTAAAAATATACTTATCTCAAATATTTCTTCTATTTCTGATTCCTACTGACTCCACAGTGTAATGAACTCCAGATGCAATAACTTGAAAATAAACTAACTAAACTAAACAAAAGTGGCCCTAAATTTCTCTCTCTAATTCTCTCTCTAAGGATGAGAGATCCTAAAGTAGATAAGAAAAAGGGGTATAATGAGAGGGGCACGTTTTCTGAAGAATTGGACCTCTATTTATAGGCTTCATGACTTGCCTTGAGGCACCTCTTCAAAACATGTCCACATTCAATGAATCTTCTAGAAGGTCGGTTTGGCGCCTAGGTGCCGGAATTTGGCGCCTAGGCGCCGGACACCGCGTCCAGTTCTTCGCACCTCTCCGCGATTAAAACCATTTTGGAGCGTCCAAATGCAATGTATCACATGTCCTATTATCAAGGAACAACTGCCAGCCTTCTAGAATGTCCAATAACCGCTCACTCCGTCAAAATAACTGATCAATCGTTGTCAAAAACTTGACAGTTTTCGTATCGTGTCTAGCGCATAGGCGCCGGTTTCTGGCGCCTAGGCGCCAGGCCATATTTTTTTATACTTTTGGTATTTTGCTCCATTTTTGCTCCTTTTTGCTCCTTTTCCTTTTCTAGACCTTTTTACATTACCTACATCCAAAAATACAAAAAATACCTTTCATTAAAGCATA
Organism: Papilionanthe hookeriana x Papilionanthe teres; assembly: GCA_022702705.1. NCBI lineage: Eukaryota > Viridiplantae > Streptophyta > Magnoliopsida > Asparagales > Orchidaceae > Papilionanthe > Papilionanthe hookeriana x Papilionanthe teres. The sequence goes on from CM040424.1 coordinate 156,087,462, forward strand.
ATATCCTTAGAAATTAATAAGAATTAAGACATAATGAAATAAGTATTTTTTTGTAGATCAAAATCCCCCAAACTTAAATGTTACTTGTCCTCAAGTAACTCTTTTTACTACATAAAATATAACTTTTGGAAATAAAAGATAAATATTTAAGATTCCTTATAATTTTTGATTTTATAAAGTCTTTAGTAAATTATTAACCCAATTTCACTAACTAGGTTTAATTTTAAGAATTTAAATAATATTTAACTACCAAATCATAAGATTTCAAACTTTTCATTCATTTTCAAAATAATAGAAGTCTATTATATTAAGCTTTCATAGATTATTTACAAGAAAAAGATCTTCTTGAAAAATCTTTTCTAAATAAATATGTATGCATAAAAATTAAGTATGTAATTAGTTTTCTCCCTATAAGATAATTCAAGTGAAGCCAATTTTTTATTAGGCATTTCCTCAAGCTTCTCCTCTCTATTTTTTTTTTTTTATAGAGAGGATTAATATATTTGGATAGCCTGTTAATGGTTTTGAACTTCACTATCCTTAACTTATATTTTCAAAACTTATACATCTCCACTTAATTATTATAACATAAATAAAAATTCAAAAGGAATTCTAATCTTTTCTTTTTCAAGTGATATTTTTTGATTACTTAATTTTTCTAAAATACTATTATTTATATCATGAATAGAAAAATTCTTCTTTAAGTTAAATAATTCTCATTCTTCTTTAAGTTAAATAATTCTATTCTTAAAATCAATCAAGGTTAGTAAAATTTTGGTTAATTTCACTAAATTGTTTATAATTTTAAAAATAAAAGTGATCTCAGATAAATTCTTCATTCCTTAAGTTATGTTAAAAAGTTTCTATTTTTAAGAAAATATTAGCTCTTTAAGGACAAATAAAATTTAATTTTCAATGGATTTTCCCTTCCCCCAAACTTAAGTTTTGGTATACTATGATAATTTTAAAGTATGAGAGAAAGAAAATCATAAGTATTTTTAGTAAGTATAAAAAAAAACAATGTTAAAAAGAAAATTTAACTTCTAAACATTCTTTTATGAATAATTAAGATAAAATTGAAGCATTTATATAGAAAGGTAAGCAGGCTAATTTATGATGATATTAAATCTGAAACAGAATTAAAACAGAGCAAAATAATTAAGTACTAAACAGTAGACTAAAACAAAGATATAAATTAACTCTAACATCAGTCTCAACACAACAAAATCCTAATACTAAACAGTCAATATACATCAAATAAAAAACTAACAAACAATCCAAATAAAATAAACTAACAGAGTTACACATCAAAGAAATCGATAACAATTAATCACTAGTTGTAGCCTCATCATTAACTTCATCACCAAAGGAAAATTCTACGTCCTTAGGATCAACAAATTGTGTGAATCTAGGAAAACTAGGAAAACTAACATCATGTTCACCCTTCAGAAATCTGACTAGGGCTTCGTCATACTCATCATCATAATTACTCTTCCTCTGGGTATAATCAGATAAATGATCCAGTTTCTTGTCAATAGTATCTATCTTGCAGTGAGTCTGAAACAACTCCTGCTGCTGCTCTAAAAACTGATCATGCATGGACTCCCAGAAATCTGATGGTGGCTCAGCAGAAGTAGAGGGTCTAGAAGTAGAAGGTCTACCTGAAGTATGTGCAGAAGTAGAAGGAGCGGTCGATCTCTTCCCTCGAAGACGATCATAGATACTAACACTTTCCTGCCCAATTGGCTTAGTAGACTTCAGCTTCTCCTCAGAAATATCAATAGTGACTCCATTACTAACACATAGAAAATAGATCAAAGATGGAAATCCCAATCCAACAGAAGTGCTGGATCTCGTAGTAGACTCCGCAGAATCATAAATAATGCTTCTGACATCAATAGGCTTCCTCGCCTGAATGCAGTAATTTATGATCGCTCGATCTCTAGTCACTTCACTCAGGTGGTTGAAGGTAACAATCTTGCAAAAATAAAGTAGTGCCATGTGTTGACCTCATTTTTGATGAGGTCTTCTCTTCTTCTCTTTAGTACTTAGGATCTAGCCTTAGGCTTTTCCTTTGACTATCTTAGAGGACTAGAATTGGGACCCACCTTTTAGAAATTCAAACCACTTATTAACTCCCTGCAAACTCCACAAACTTGACTATAGACCCCTAATCACCTAGAGGGTTGAAATCAAATGTGGAAGTTTAAAGGATGAGTTCCTATAGGACTCTCCGGCACTTAGGGCCGCCTACGGGTGGCCCTGGTCCAGTGAGGGGCTGACTTACACACACACTACACTTATACACTACACTTTCACACACTTCCTAAAACTACACCCATACCTAACTCGACCTCCCGACTCATGTAGGTGATTCACATGGATGGTCCTTAACCCCTAAGCCCTCGGCAAGCAGGGTTAGGAACAACATAGTGAATGCCTCAAATGAGTCCCTTCATGGCTCATATGGGCTTGATATGGCTTCATGGATCAACCAAAATGACTTCTTTCCACTTACATCCACCCAATCTTCAATTTCCCAAATTTTCAATTTTTGACCCCCGGGACCCTACACCCGCTTAGCCTACCCAAAACCCTTGAAATTACCCAAATTTCTCAAAAATTTCCAAATTACCCAAAATTCTCCAAAATCAATCCCAAACATTTCCACATCACTCAAATTGACCATCCATACCCAAAAATACCAAAAATTCCAAGAAAACCTCCCAATACCCTCTAAATACCCAAAATACCCCTCTTGGCCAAAAAAATCCAAAAATTCAGAAAATTCCCAGAAAATTCCAGAAAATTCCAAATATTACGAATTTCATTTTGTCCAACTACACCATGGGCCAATTTTGTCAATTTACCCTACTTTTGTCAAAACCCCCAATTTGACCCATTTTATCCCAAAGTGAACCCAATGTCAAACCAAACCTACCCAATTGACCCAAATTCTGGTCCAATTCAATTCTAAACTTCAATTCAACATTCCCAACACCAATCTAGACCAAGTCCAAGTTCAATTTGATTTACATTTGGATCCAATTTCACTTTTGGCCTTAAAGCCCAATTTGGACCCATGACCCAAATAAACTCAAATTCAAACCAATTCAACTCCAAATCACACCAAATTGACTCCAAGCCCTTCATAGAACATCCCTAAACCAATTATGTCATTTATTTGACAAAGTTCTTCACAAAATCTTTACCCAAATGCCCATCCTAAAATCAAAAAGCCCATTTCCCTTAAACTTTCCTAAGAGCCCACTTCCTTCAAATTCAAAAGCCCAAAATCTACCCTAAAGCCCACTTGACATCTCCATTTGCCATCCACTTAATTAAAGCCATTACCTAAGTCCTAAATTCACCATCAAATTATTCCAAATCAAGTTCCATACAAATTTCCATTAAATTACCAAAAATTCCTAAAATCCATTTTCATGAAATTGACCAAACCTTTTCCCAAGCCAAAGGTGAGCCATGCAAGCCATGGACAAGCCACATGAAGCCATGGAAGGCTTGACATGTGATCAAGCCATTAATGGCAAAAGGAGGGGCCCCTTTCCTAATCCTCCTTAAACCCTTTTTACCTTATGCATGTCACACACTAAACCATGCTTAGCCACCTCATCATGGATGGAGACCACACCATTCTCTCTTGGCCGACCCAAGTGATCTTTTTCAGCCCAAGACCAGGCCTTGGGTGGTGAACCTAGCCCAAAACCATGGGTTGACTCATTTGAACCCAAAATGGCCTTCCCCCCATTCCATTTCAATCCAAGCTCTTTACACATGGCATTTGCCAATTGCTTGCACCAAGTCCCAGCCCTGACCCACCTGACCTTGAGGGTGACCAATGCCTGGCCGGCCAGCCACCAAGCCGCCGGAAAACACCATGGCCGAGAGCTCACATGTGAGCCCAACTTGGAATTCTCACCTGCTGAGCTGCCCCATCCCCAGTGGCCATTGGAGCTGTTCTTCTCTTGCCAAGAGCAGCTGATCCCAAGCCCTAACTCTCCCTGGGAGGCCCTCCACTCTCTCCTATTTAAACACCACCCCTCTCGGCCATGAGAGGTGCTGAAACAAACCTTAAGGAAACTACGCCAAAATTGTTCCGGACTCCTCCCCATACACGGAGTACTTGGTCCCCAGGTGAGATCCCCCTGCCATTTCTTCTCCGTGAGCTCGATTTCAGTAGTTGAAATTCCACCCAAAACCAGGACACTTCGCACAGTGGACCAATCCTAAAATTGATTGGTCCTACACCTTCACTGGACCAAGGGAAGGTGTCCACCAGCGAAAAGCCCCATCTCCGGGCCACCCGAGTTGCTCCGACCTCCAAGCTTTGTGATCGGGCTTGGTCGAAATCACATCTAGACAATTCACCAGACCAGGAGACTTCATCTGGAGCTTTCTGGGATCCAATCGAAGGTGCAACAACCCTCAGAACGAAGCCACACTTCTCTGAGCAAAGGTATGAGCTAATTCTTCATCCCGAGCTTCTGGAGATTCCCCATTTCAAATGCTTTAATTTCAATGCATGATCACCGTATAGATGTGTTCGTCTCTTCAAGACGAATCCACGAGAGCATAAGAACATGAAAATCCATTGAGTATCGAGTGAGATCTTAGGGATTTAGTGTGGACGGCTCTCGGGTGAGGACGCTCGGGGACGATGAACGGATGCCGTCCATTCAATACACGTGCGGACGGACGGCTCAGATGGCGTCTGACCAGGAGACGGTACAAGAACTGCGGGGCCCGGAGCGCTGAGTCAGATGGCGGCGTCGAATGGGAGCGCGACGCGTGTGCGTTCGGAGATGCCGAGGATGAGTTGGCGCCGCGTGGATAAATAGAAAATTAGGGGTATTTTCTATTTATTTAATTCCCTAAACTTCAAAAATTCATAACTTTGTGTAGAAAAATCGGAAAAATAAAATAAAAATACCCTCTTGCTCGGTGAACGAGAGGAGAATAATGTGGAAAAGAAATCATTTAATTTCATCAAGTATTTTATTTTTTATAATTTATTTACTCTCTGCATACTTTTAATTCTCCATGCATGTATACAATTCACCATGGCATGAGACCATAGGGCTTTTGAAGCCTCCGAATTTGGGAACATTCCCCGAATTTTCCATAGTCGAGGCCATCCCTATGAAGAGTTATTGATTTTTCAAGTTCATGTTACTATTTTGAGTATTTTAATTCCAATAAATAGCATGTTGTGAAATAAATTCTAGGAAAATTTGATGATATTCCTTATGACCAGAGAACCCTAGGAAAAATAGGTTTTGAGTTAGTTCATTTAAAACAACCCTAATTGGCTTAAACACTCAAAATAGGTCTCTAATTAATTAGAGTTAACCATACATCAAATTGACTTGAAATTAATTCTCCACTAACCTTTAGGATCAGAGGAACCCACCATAAAAATTTGAGGTCAATTGGACATGGTTAGCCCCATTAATTGGGTTGATTAAGCCACTTAGTCATTTTAAACTTTAAAAATTCATAACTTTCAAAATACCTTTCAAAAATTCACCAAATTGGTTTTGGAGCCTCTCTGATATTAGAGGAATCTAAGAAAATTAAAATTTCAATTTTCTAAAAAATTTGATTTTTAATATTATTTTAATATTTTTAATAATTAAAAAATAATAAAAATCACAAAAATAATAAAATTCACCAAAATGTCAAATTTTGAATTTTAATCACTTAGGAACAAACCCCATATTTTTCTTAGGTCTATTTAGTGAGATATTAAATTTTAAAGCTTTAAGGTAATTTTAAAATTAAAAAAAATATATTTTCTAGCTTTTTCATTAAAATAATTATAATAAATCATAGAAAAATCAGAAAATTGCAAAATTTGCTTCTCTGATTTCCTTGATATCAGAGAGATTTTTGAAAAATATAAAATTCATTTTTCAACATTTATTTTATTTTTAAATAAATTAACACTCCAAAAATTAAAATAATTATAATAAAAATAATATAATTCAAAAAATCACCAAAATTAGTCCAAGTGGTCCTCTGGTCATTAGTAATGTCCCCTAATTTTCTTAAGGACAGAAACTTTCCCTTGGTCATGTTATTAAATTTTCCTTGGAAATCTCTATTTTCTACCAAAAATAATTATATAAATAAATTAAATACAGAAAAATCACATTTTCTCCTCTCATGTATTTATTGACATATGAGTGAAGTCACATAAAAATTTCAAGTTCATTTGAGTTCAATTTAGTGAGTTATGAAATTATTAAGCTTAAAGGGTAAAGTGGTAATTAAAATTTTAACCCTTAATTAAAACTTTAGGTTTAATAAAAAATTAACAAGTAAAATATTTGATCCTAATCTGATTTGGATGATTGAAATTTAAACAATTAAAGGGTAGAAACCCATTAAGCAATTTAAAATGATTAAACTTTAATTAAATAATTGATTAAAATTGGAAGAATAATAAAATTGGAATTATTAAAATAGGGATATTATTAGGAGGAGATTCATTCTTTAATTTAAAAATCCCTAAATTAATTATCTCATTAATATTCAATTCTTAATTAAAATGATAACTCAAATTCAAAACATTAAAAGTCTTAATCATTAAACTAAAATTAAATTATTAAACTCTTTGAAAAAGAATTTTCAATTAAATTAAAAATAAAATTAAACTAAAAATTAAATTAAATTAAGTAAATTAAATTAAATTAAATTAAATTAAATTAAATTAAATTAAATTGAAATTAAAAGTTGAATTAAATTAAAAATTAAATTAAAGATTAAATTAAATTAAATTAAATAAACAAATTAAATTAAATTAAATAACTTAAATTAAATTAAATTAAATTAAATTAAATTAAATCAAATTAAATTAAAACTAAATCAAATCAAATTAATTTAATGTAACATCAAATCAAACTAAACTGAATTAAATTAAATTAAAACTCAATTAAATTAAATTAAATTAAATTAAATAACATCACCTAAAACAGAAAGAAATTAAATATAAAGCAACTTGAACACTATTTCAAATTTAAACCCATTAACTTGAATTAAATCATTTGAATACCAATTTACCCTCGAAAGCTTCGGTTATTATAACTCCTAAACAGAACAATTGGACTTAATTGTTCTTTGATGAAGAAAATCGTCCTTAAACCAAAACACAAAGAACCTAGACGTCATAGGAGATGACTAGCTATAGGATTAGGAATTTGGTAGAAAACCATAACCCTTCCCTTAGCTTTATCTAGGAACTTGCTTAAATATTCTAATTGTGTTTTAAGTGCAGCTTGGGATGACGGGAAGACCCTCCAGGTACGCTTTTATTTTATTGCAATCTACTTTCTTGCAATTTACCTTCTTGCAATTTATTTAACTGCATTGCACTTACTTTTTCTTGCATAATAAACAACTGTTGCATGAAAACCCACACCTTTAGGATAGACCCTAAAACTGAAACCAAAATTAAGTTAAAAGTCATTGGAAGATAAAATTCACCGCCACAACATTTCAAAATATAAAACAACTCAAAATTTAATCACAAACAGAACACAAAACTACAATTACAATTAAATTAAAACGTCCGTTGGATGATCGGGAATACCTCGGATGATGTAACCTACGTGTTGCTAACGGGATTTCCCATGGTCTAAATGAAAGTGTGGAACTCATTCGGTTGAGTTTAGCAAATTCATCTGGACTAAGTGAATCCGATAAAAATAATGATGCCGGAAGGATGGAACCGTGGGATCTTAATCGGTGTCGTTATAATCAACTTTAAGATTTGTTTTAATTAAAACACAAAAAAAAACACTTGGAAATTAAGAATTCTCTAAACCAAAACACTTTTCTCATCCCCTGATTTATGATTTCTAAAACTAAACCTCTGCAACAACAAGGAGCTCGGAGCATAGTGGGCGACACGGCCATCGTCATCAGTGAAAACCCGAGTCTACTTCAGTAAAGCCGTCCTAGAATTAAATAACAAAGCCATAGGACTTCGAGGTAGTTTGCCTAGTGCAACATAAATCCTCAACTCTTCGTTAGGCACTTGCATTGCAAATTAAGCCCTAACCAGGTCTTAGGATTCCGAGGTAGTCGTCCGGTGCGACAATAAACCCTCACATCTTCGAGGCTATTTGTTTGATTTTATCATACAAATATAAGCCCTAATTAATTAAAATTGGCAAGATCAAAACATTTAAATAAATATTTGGACTTTCCTAAACTCGAAGCCAAACAATAGGATAGTCGGGAAATTACCGAAGTTCGCTTCGAATCCGTGATTTCTCCTAATTTTCTTCCTTTGGATTCCCAAAACAAAAATGTTCCAAATTTGATCCATTCCCTATTGAAATTCCAAACTTCAATCCTTTGAGAACTTAAACCTTGAAATTCTTGAGAGCAGAATTATTGATTATTATCGAGAGTTTTCTTAGGTGATTCCCGTCACTTAAGATGTAATTAACTATTGGGGCTTGCCCTTATAGGGAATTTTAAAGAACCCGAGTAATATAAACCCTGTTTAATGCTTTCATATTAAGCGGGGAATTTGTCCGCTTATAAAATTGGTTCGCGAGACCAAACAAATGTCACAAATCTTCTAGTTTATTTAATCGAGCCCCACCGTCACAGCGGTGTGTCTATCCTTAGGGATAGATACACGGTTGTGGTGCGGTGCTCGTTTATATAAACTATTTGGGATGTGAGATCGGTTTAATCTCATATCTTAAAACCTTCAAATTTAAAATTATTTTCAAAATCAAATATTATTTTTTCAAATTATTTATTTAAATTAAATTAAAATTCGCCGACAATTTCTGTAGGCGACCCCTCTTCAAAACACAACACACAACCCGAAAATAGTTGCCGACAACTTCTGGCGACTCCGCTGGGGACAATTCCTCTCTCCACTTTAGTCAAATAATTATGCTTTCAAAAATCGGTAGTGTATCCATGTCCCTAATGGATCGAACTACCCTTCTTTCTGTTGGGATACTATGTTCATTTCTACCTTGGACAAGTATAGCCAACATTCTCTCGGATTTAGGAACCACTGTTTAGACACCCCTAAACAGAGAGGTTCCGAGATCCTTTTACCTCATTTTTGAGGTGGGGTGGACCCCCAATAGGTGTTAGTTTAGGAATGATCCTTCGAGTCGAGAAGTCTGGCTTAAGACTTTCTTTTCCTTTCCAACTCCGAATCGGATTCCTTACCTTCTCTACACCTTTGAACATTCCGTTCTAAATAAACAAACCCTCTAATAAGTGACTCTTTTAACAAATGATTCCTTCTTATAAATACATGAACAAGAATGAGTTCGGACTCTTTTCAATTCCTTTCTTTTCATCTTAAAGAAAAGAAGCATAACTTGAGACTGACAACCAGAATCTACCCTGCAGAAATGGAAGCCCCGAAACTGATTTTCTCCTTCACCAATGGACTGGACTTCGCTGTCTATAAGGATGAGCTGCCCGAAAATGGGATCATCTGATTCGGGCAAGGATTTGAAAACACGAATGTCAAGGTCACCGACGTCTCCCTTTTTGCACTGACGAACAAGGTATCTGAAGCCGAGGAGCCGTCGCTCGAGTTCAACCTTAGGTCGACCCGGGAGTTCCCTCCTCCGCAAAGGATCCCGACTAGGAGGAGTACTCGCCGTCCGCAGGAGGACCGTTCTTACTACCCCCATCGGTCTAGTTGTTTCGCACCTACCCCGACTTCTGCCAAAACAAAGGGAAAGAAATCCGGAACTATGGTAAACTCGTTACCGTGGAGGGTACGGATCTTCTCGTAAGACCTTCCGTTTTCGAAATCGGGTCCAATTCAAAGATTCCGTCATCGACAAGGACCCAAAGAAGAAACGAAGTAGAAGGATCGCTAGAGAAGCCGTAGCCGTTGAGGTTGCTTTCTGGAGGAAATTCCGTAACTGCTCGAATATACACCGCTACCCGGAATATACACCGTTGCTCGACTACATACCACTTTTGGGAGGAAGCGAGGTTCCATCCCCTCTCCGCCGCGAGAGGATGAGGAGAATGTTCGCAAGATTGCTGCCACATTACCTCAGCCCGCATATTACAACGATAGCCGCAAGAAAAGAACTAGAACTACGCCGTTTGCTCGTACCGCAAACTTTGGTAGAAAAATTAGCAAAGAAGGAAAAGCTGCCCCAGTATCGGAGATTCTACGAAGGATAGGGCGGGTGCCGATCAAATTCCGTCTTGGGCCCCGAGTAGAACCCGCCATCATGACAGAAAAGCCAAGCAAGAGAATGAAGGCTAGTCCGCCCGTTGTTGTCTCAGGCTTCCAGCATTTGGCCGACAGACCATCTGGTCCTAGACCTTCTGCTGCTAGAAGGATGGTATGGCGTCCCACTACTGGGCAGTTGAGATTGAAACAGCAGCCCGAGAAAGAAAGTCTCGCCAGGAGGCTTGAATATGAAGAAAGTGCTACTGCGATAAAGGGGACTCGTGAAAAGGGGACCCGGCAGCTATCACACGACAACCGTAAAGACACACAGAAAGCCCCGCTAGAAGATGCCATGGAAAAGTTGAGAACCGATATCCGACGGTTGGCAAAAGAAAGAGAAGAAAAGTTCGGAGATGAGATTGATTCATCGGAATTCATGGACGACGAATATGCAGAAATCAACATGGTTGAGACACGAGCTTCATCGGCTTCGCAAGGTGCTCCTGCAGCCGCAGAAGAGAGGAGCCGGAGCCGATGAGAAGGCGGCTTCGGGAAAAGACGACACGATCGCTCAAATGGCGAAAAGGATGGAAGAGATGACCGTAGCTCTAGCCACTCTCCAGAGTCAAGTACAACCACATAGAGAGACACCCCCAGAGGTCATTCACATTGTAGACGGAGGAAAGGAGATTACATCCGTCAATGGGGATGATCAGCTGAAAAAGGATACAACACAAAGTATGATCCCTGAAAAGGATATCAAGAACTTGGTGGAACAGCAGGTGCGAGAAGCCTTAGCACAATCGAAGAGCGGGACATCCATTCGGACGGGTAGACCTTACCCGGAAGAATTCGACGCTGTCCAATACCCGAAAGGCTACGTACCACCTCTGTTCAAGACCTTCGACGGAACCGGAAACCCCCGACAACATGTTGCACACTTTCGTGCCAGTTGTTGCAATGCCGGCGGGAGCGATGCATTACTCTTCCGACGGTTCGTCGGCGGCACTGTCGGGAATCGCCTTCGACTGGTATGCAGAATTACCAAATGGTTCGGTGAAGACGTTCTCAGAACTAGAGAACCTCTTCATCAAGCGATTTGCCGGAGCTCAGCACCACATCACTATAGGTGATTTAGTGGTAGAGAAACAAAGGCCGAATGAAACTTTGGTGGATTACATACTTCGATGGAGAAACTTAAGCATGAAGTGTGAACCACAACTACAAGAACAACATGCGATCGACATCTTGCTTAAAAGCATTCACGGCCCGATAGCACTTCTCCTCAAAGGATTCACTATTAAGACTTTCGAGAAGTTGTTAAGCAAGGCCGGAAGCTTGCAAGAAGAGGCGAAGCAATTGAGTTTCGCCGACAAGACGGACAAGCGGAAGCGGTGAAGACCTTCGAAAAGAAATCCGGGATCGTTGCGAGCGGTTGACAAAGGCAAGCAACCGATGCAAATACCACCAGAACGGCCACAGAAACCACAACAGAATTACCAGCAACCCCGGTCCAGCTATCAGTCATCTCCGCAGTATGAACAACCGTCTCGTCCGCAACATACATTAAGGGAACTTTTGAGCAGAGAATATCCGTTCAAGAATGAAGCAGTACCGAAAATGTTCCGTAGTCTGATGAAGACTCCAGATTTCCAGTCGCCGAGCCTAAAAGACCGGAGGAAGTCAACAAGAAAGGTGATCCCAACTTTTGCCCCTACCACCGGATGCTTGGGCACAAGATAGAAGATTGCATTACCTTTAAAAGTTGGCTCAATGACAACCTTCGGAAAGGGAATATAACAATCCCGAAGGAGTACATGAAGGAACCCCAGAAAGGAGGTTCCGTCAATGTTATCTCAACTGAGCTCATCATTCCGATAGATCCCTACACGACTGACGATGGATGGACTACCGCCTGGACGAGGTCTTCGAAGAAGATTTTAGACAACATCCGAACCGCCTCGGTGCGAGCTTCAATTCAAAGTTCGAGACCTGTTAAGCCTGTACTATCACTTGCGATAGAAGAACCACCTCAACAGGAGACGATTGAAGAAAAGAAGAAAATCGACGAAGAAGAGAGGACCGAGATTCCTAAGGCTGGACTAGGGGTCGCTTATCCTAGGATAGTTGTTTCCGATTCGGGGGAGAAATCCCTCGAACCTCCGATTTTGTATGATTATCTCGCTCACTTCGGTGGGATCATATAATGATAAGGGTGATGGCGTTGGCTACGTTTTGATTGTTTCTAACGATTACGTAACTAGCGACAATCCGGACATCGATTTCGATACCAACGACAATTCTCAAATCATACACGATCTCGACGATCAAAATAACGAAGAAGACATCCATCAAGGAGGCTACGAGAGTTCAACAAGTAACGAATCTATCTGCGAGTTTCGAGGAGCTCCGAGTCACGATAGAATTGAGAGCCTTCGGATTCCGAAGATAATCCGGAAGAGCCTGTCATTCCGATTCAGGAGGAGACACCGACAAACTCAACACTAAATTCAGAAGAAATTACAGAAGTCAACTTAAGAAGTGGAAAAGTTCTACTCCAAGAATGGGTCCAAAAGACAAAGGAAAGCAGGTGGTTGTTCAAGAAGAACCAACCCCAGCAGAAGAAATACCCATTCGAGAAGAAGCCGAGACGCATGAAAATAAAGTGGACTACAACGTACTAGCCCATCTTAGGAAACTACCGGCCAAACTGAGCATTTATGACGCTCTCATCTTATCAAAGGAGATGAGAGAAGCTCTGATCAAGGCCTTACTGGATCCAGAAATTTTCTTAGCTCAAATGGCTGGAGATTCCTTAGATGAGGTTTGTTCGTTAAAGGAACAATGAGGTGTTACCTTCACGGACAATGACCTACTACTTGGGACGACAGATCACAACCGACCGTTGTACATTTCGATTACTAATTGGGAAGTTTACGCTCTCCGAGTATTGCTGGATCCGGGAGCATCGATCAATATAATGAGTCTTCGAACACTAGCATATTTGGAAATTGATGCTCGCGAGCTCGAAGCGTACAAAATGTTATTAAGAGGATTCAACTAGAAAGGAGAAAGAGCCCTCGGGTCAATAACGCTATCGATGAAGACCGGTGACTTAGCAAAGACAACCGCAAAATTTCGGATAATTGATTCGGAGACATCGTTCAACGCTCCGTCGGGCCGACCGTGGATACATGAAAACAGGATGGTACCATCATCTCTACACCGAGTGCATCAAATACTACGATGGAGGGGAACAGTGCATCAAAGGCGACTTACAACCATTCTCCGTACATGAAATTGGAATCCATGAAGATGCAACTTATTATGCACCGCCAAAGAAGACAATCTTCTCCAGAGATACGGTAAAAAATGAAGCAAAGAAAGTTCAAGACGACGAAGAACCTGAAGTTCTAGTCCAACAGTCACTCACCACTCCCTTACGGCGAGATGGTGAAGGTTTCTCCACAACTCGCATCCGAGGTCGAGGCCGGGGACGAGGTCGTGGTAGAGACGTTAGGACGATTGGACGAGAGGAAACCAGCCATCAATGTTGATTGGGAAGATAGTTCGAAGAAGAAAAAGAAATCAAGCAAGAAGCGAGCGACAATAAGTCGAAGAAGCCGCAATTCAAGATCTCTCTCGAAGATGAGAAGAACGAAGAATACAAATCAATGTACGAGAAGATTAACCACTACGTACATACTATGACCCTAAACCCGATCCATTCTAACAAGATCGAGGGTATGGTGGTCAAAGAAGTATGTAACGACGGTGCAAGGCCAATCAAGTTCTACCGTGGTGCTTCTACCTCCAAAACTGAAAATCATGTACAATTCGAAGATGTCACTTCATCGGAATTAATGGAATTACCTTTTGAGTGGTACTCTCCCTGTGTTCAAAATTTAATTCAACGTGGTTTCTTACCTCGACAATGGACAAAAGGCCAATCACAACATTTTGAAAAATTATGGAATAACTCCGTTCGTCCACCCAATTCAAAGTATGGACTCGGACTCGGCACAGTAGGGTCAGTTGACGATACTGAATTTTGCTTGGTTGTCACTTGCAAGTCCAATGAAAACTGCATGGAAACTACAGACGAACTCGAAGATTTACAAATTGGAGATGCTCCACCAGAATTCAAAGAAGAAATCAAATCTACAATAGATGAGTTAACGGAAGTTAACTTAGGTACTAGCAAAGAGCCTAGACCTACCTTTGTTAGCTCCTTACTCAATAAAGAAGACTCCGAAGAAATAATCAAATTATTAATGGAATTTAAAGACTCGTTTTGCTTGGAACTATGACGAGATGCCGGGATTAGCTCCGGAGGTCGCGATCCATAAGCTAGGAGTGGATCCTACTTTTGTCCCAGTCAGACAAGGTCCCAGAAGAATGCGTCTAAAAATTGAACAACAAGTCATAGCCGAAGTTAAAAAACTAATAGACGCTAAATTTGTCCGTGAAGAACAATACCCGACTTGGTTAGCCAATGTGGTGCCAGTCAGAAAGAAGAATGGTTAGATCAGAATCTGTGTGGACTTCAGAGATTTAAACAAGGCATGTCTAAAGGATGGATTCCCTCTACCGATCCCAGAATTAATGATCGACATTGCTTCAACGCATGAAATATTCTCGTTCATGGATGGATCTTCAGGATACAACCAGATAAAAATGGCTCCAGAAGATGAAAAGCTTACCGCATTCAGGACGCCGATCGGAGTATTTTGCTACACAAGTAATGCCATTCGGATCGAAGAACGCAGGAGCAACCTACCAAAGAGCAATGACAAGAATTTTTGATGATCTCATCCACAATCAAGTCGAATGCTACGTAGACGATGTGGTCATCAAAAGCAAAGTAAAGGAAAACCACATGTATGATTTGAGAATTGTTTTCAAACGATTAAGACAATTTAACCTTAAGATGAATCCCTTAAAATGCGCCTTTCGGCGTCACCTCCGGGAAATTCTTAGGATTCGTTGTCCGACATCGTGGAATTGAAATCGACCCGGAGAAGATTAAAGCTATCTTAGAAATGTCGCCTCCCAAAACCTTAAAACAACTACGATCCTTTCAAGGGAAGCCGGCATATCTTCGACGCTTTATCTCAAACTTGTCGGGTAGGTGTCGGCCTTTCTCGGCACTAGTTAAAAAGGACGCCAAATTTATTTGGGAAGAGAAATGCCGGAAGGCCTTCGAGGACATTAAACAATATTTAATGACACCTCTCGTCTTAGCAGCCCCGGCCTCGGGTAGACCGTCGATACTTTACACCGCGGCTTTAGACGACTCTCTCGGAGCCCCGTTAGCCTGTGTCAATGATGAGGGTAAAGAAAATGCTCTTTACTACTTAAGCCGTCGTTTACTTCCGACGGAGGTAAGGTATCCCACAATTGAAAAGCATTGTTTGGCCCTGATCTTCGCCGCTCAAAAGCTCAGGCACTACATGCTTTCTCATAAGGTCAACCTGATTTCGAAGTTTAATCCATTACAATACTTGATGACTCGTCCGACACTTTCCGGCAGACTTGCCAGATGGTCAATGATATTATTGCAATTCGATATAACTTTCGTGCCTCTTCGTGCCGTAAAGGGACAAGTCTTAGCAGACTTCCTCGCAACACACCCTTTGCCTGCCGAATCTCCTCTCAATGACGATTTGCCAGATGAACAAATAATGAATCTAGAAGACCTTGATGATCAACGTTGGGAATTATATTTCGACGGAGCATCTTCAGCACACATAGACGAAGAATCGCAAGTGATAGTGCCCGGTAAGGCGGGAATCGAGCTAATCTTTATAACACCGGAGCGGGGATGTTAAGATACTCCTACCACTTGACGTAACCGTGTACAAACAACGAAGCGAATACGAAGCTCTCATAACGGGATCGGAATTAACTATTCAAATGGGGATAACGGACATCAACATCCATGGGGATTCACGATTAATCATTCAACGGATCGCTGGACAATACGGAATTTTAAAGCCAAGACTCGAGCAATACTTCCTGTATGCCATACAGTTGTTGGAACAGATTCCGAATGTGACAATCTACAAAATTCCCAGAAAAGAAAATGCTTTAGCAGATGCTTTAGCCCGTCTCGCAAAAGAATTTGCCTGTTTGCAAGATGAATCAGTGGAAGTGTTAGTTCACGGACGTCAGGTCCTATCACAGCTCGACATGGACACAATACACAAATCAGGAAAAGAAAAAGAATCGACTTGCAAGCAGTGACGGAAAACACAGAAGATTGGCGACAGACCATTGATGAACTCACCCGCAGCGGGAAAGCTACCGGACGATAGGTCGCTAGCCCATCGGATCAAGAAAAGAACTCTATCTTACGCATTAATAAACAACACATCAGTACGAAGGTCTTTTGATCAAATGTGGCTAAGATGCCTAAGCGGGTCCGAGGCCCGTGAAATTGTTAAGGAGGTGCATTCGGGACTCGTGGCGCTCACCGGTCGGGTCCGAAGATGAAAATGAAAATTAAAAGACTAGGGTACTACCGGCCCTCGATGATGACCGACCGCATGAAAATCGCCAAGAGCCGTCACCAATGCCAAGTGCACGGAGTGGTTCTACACCAACCTCCAAATGTGCTACATCCGACAATTGCGTCGTGGCCATTTGAATGTTGGGGCACGGATATAGTGGGTCCGATAGAACCACCATCTTCAAAAGGACATCGCTTCATTCTTGCGGCTACGGATTACTTTTCCAAGTGGACGAGGCAGTTCCACTTAGAGAAGTGAAAGCACACCACGTGCTACAGTTTTTCAAGAACCAAGTTGTCTACCGTTTCGGGGTGCCGCGCAGGATCATCTTAGATAATGGGTCAGCATTCAGAAGCACGCAAATCAATAATTTTGTCAGGAAACACGGAATCGACTGGCGATACTCAACAATTTACTACTCAAGAGCAAACGGCCTCGCTGAGGCTTTTAGTAAAACTCTCGTTCAAATCTTGAAGAAAACTTTAGACGATAATAAGAGAAATTGGCACGAGAAGTTGTTAGAAGCCTTATGGGCCTACCGGACAACCTTCGAACTCCTACTCGAAGCTACACCTTACGCTCTGGTGTATGGGTCCGAGGCAGTGTTACCTTTAGAGGTTCAGCTTCCTTCACTCAGAATTGCAGTTGCAAACAAGATCACGACAGAAGAAAATGCCAAATTACGACTCGAAGAATTAGAAAGCTTGGAAGGGAAAAGACTTGCAGCGCAACAGAATTTAGAACTATACCAAGCTAAGATGGTTCAAGCCCATGACAAACCGGTCCGCCCAAGAACCTTCAAAGTTGGTGACTTAGTTCTCGTTCTCAAGAGACCTATTCTTGCACACCGCAAGATAGGAGGAAAATTTGAACCCACTTGGGAAGGACCGTTTGTGGTTGAAGCAGTATACTCAGGAGGTTCCTACCAGCTAGTGAATTGTCAGGGAGAACGACATATGCTTCCGATCAACGGACGATACTTGAAAAAGTATTACGCTACCTGATGTTTCGAAGGACTGAATCCTTCATCCCTAAGAAACACGAAGCGAAGTAATTATCGATGATTGGGTCCGAACCCAAAAATAATAAAATGTGCTAAAATAAATAAAATCGTGATAATAAAGTTTTCCTTGTTTTCTTTTCCAAATCAAAATCTCTTTCCCGATCTTATCCCGCTTCATTCCCGTTAAATTTTAAAATACAAGAAGTAATAAAAAAAACTGTCTTTAATAAACATTTTCTTAATGTTCTTGTTCTTAGTACAGCCCCCGATCCTTTTCCTTGTCTTTTCGCAGGGAAATGTCGAACGGGCGGTTGGTCCTGAACTTTAAGAATGGCGTAAGCCTTGCACTCGATGAAAAGAGGGTGAAAGATGGAGCGATAATCGAGATCGACTCGGATTTCACACCAGCAGGCCTACAGTACGAGGAAAGTGACTGGGTCCCAGTCAACCGAGAAGAACTACCCGGGCAGACAGTGATGAAAGTAGGTGGCCCAAGCCACCAATCCAACAGCAAGAAAAGAAAGGCAAACATTGAAGAAGATAAGAAAATGAAATCTGTAGTCGCTACAGCGGAGGGCAGGCTTGTCAGCGCCGCGCCCATAGACATTCAAGAAGTTTGAAGGGCTACTCTCACAGCAACGCAACGAAGAAATAAGAATCGCCGTATCCGTAAGATGTTAACAAAACTAGTCGCGGACCGGCGCGACAAGACGATTGCTAATGCCGGTACATACATTTCAAGGACACCGGTTCACCGAGAACGTGAAGAAAGGAGGCCGGCTCCTAGGATAACGTAAAGGACCGGGGAAACCTCCGGAAGATCGAAGAAAGAAGGTTACCACGCCACCGGATAGAACCACCAGGTGATGCATGACCTTGTTGCGAAGCAACCCCGGGGATGTCCCGACGTGCATCATCCCCGAGGAGCCGAGGTATGCGAGGAGAACGTGAAGGGATTGAACCGTATATCCCACAATATGTCACAAGGCCTCGCCATCTGCAGATCATTCTGGAATACGAGCTGGAGAGAATGCAGAATGTTGAAAAGAAAACCTTTGAATACTTCGCGAGAATTAAAGGTAGAAGAATCAATATACTAGAGGGCCTCGAGCTGCATACAGACGTATTCTCAGATTATGAACAACAGCAAATCGTGGATTGCATCCGGGATTTGAAGAGAATGGGCCGAGCGAGGCCGCCTAAGGGAAAATACCTACTCGGAACCCCGGAGATGGATGCCGGGGAAGGGAAGAATCACAATACAATGCGGATGCTTGCTACAACTTTCGTCGAAGACGAGGAAGGGAAACCCACCGGGAATACTCCGTCATGGGCAAGTGGATCCGATGCCATTAGTCGCCAAGAGAATGGTAAAGAGATTGATAACATGGAGGGTACTACCGACAGATTGCATACCCAATAGCTCGCATTATCAACATCTACAAACGAGGTGATCGCATACCCCCACATATAGATCACCACGACTTTGTCGGACCCTTCGCACGGTCTCTTTCCCGAACGAGTGTAACATCATGTTTGGATCCGACCTCCGGATAGCGAGGCCCGGGTGAGTTCCTAGGGCCGGTGAAGATACCTTTACCGGTAGGTTCCGTCATGATACGCGAAGGGCAACGGAGCGAGATATCGCTAAGCATTGCATACCGGGAGTACCGGTGAAGCGGATCTCAGTTACTTTCAGGAGAATGGACGACAGGAAGACACCTTACCATTTCCAGCCAGACCTAGAGCTGGAAAGCCTCCGGCCTTATGAGCTGTGAGTTACATGGGAAATATCACACCTCCAACGTACATCCAGCCGGCATCCTTGCCAAGGATGGCTTGGAAGGTGATGTTATTAACCATGTACCCCACTATTCAGACATGGATTTTTGACGGATGCTTCTTTTGATGGATCGACAAAGATCATACACGATCCGTTTTGAGTTTACATGGATTGTATGAAATATATTCCGGATCAAAATGTATGATGTATCTTCTACATGATTGGAATGAAAGTGACCATGTCACGTTTTTGGCCTTCACCTCTTTTGTGCAAATTGATTGGGAAACGCCATTAAAGTTAAATGAACTTCGAACAAAGAACGAGAAAAAGAAATAAAAAGAAG
This sequence comes from Papilionanthe hookeriana x Papilionanthe teres, assembly GCA_022702705.1. Lineage (NCBI taxonomy): Eukaryota > Viridiplantae > Streptophyta > Magnoliopsida > Asparagales > Orchidaceae > Papilionanthe > Papilionanthe hookeriana x Papilionanthe teres. The sequence continues at coordinate 156,107,304 of CM040424.1, forward strand.
AATAAAAGAAAACTTTCTAAAAAAAATATAAAATGACGAACACCAAATTCACATGAACATTAAATAAACGATAAAATAAAATTTGAATCATTAAAAGATAAACGAAATCAACATAAATGTTAAATCAAATTTCAAATCGAATTTCAATCAAATTCCAAATCCACTCTCGATCAAATTTCAAATTTGATCTTTCCAAATTTCAAATCGAATTTCAATCAAATTTCAAATCCAATCTCGATCAAATTTCAAATTTGATCTTCCAAATTTCAAATCAAATCTTAAATCAAATTTTAATCGAGTTCAAACTCATCCATCCAAATCTCAAATTCGATCTTCCAGATCTCAAATCAAATCTCAATCGAAAATTCAAATTCAATCTCCCAAATCTGAAATCCAATCCGTTCTACTCCTCCCCTTTGTACGGGATAAAAGCGGTTGATTCCATTGACACGGATTGAATCGATGGCGAGGAATTGTATCCAATCTAAACCATCGACTTTCGATCGACTCTTTTGGATGGGATATGTAACATCTACATACTCCCTCCTAACATATTTCCTTCTATGAAAACCTTTTACAACTTTCATGGAATTCTCGAAAAACCAAAATTCCACACTCTTCAAATCAACACTACAAATCTTTGCAAAATCAATTACCGATCAATATCAAATTCAAACTTTTGGGTTGAGGATTTTACATCCAAGACCGCACTTCTTTAGGATTCTTTCCCTATTGCACTGAAATACATCAAATTCAAACTTTTTGGGTCGAGGATTTTACATCCAAGACTGCATTGCTTTAGGATTCTTTCCCTACTGGCATCTGAAATACATCAAATTCAAACTTTTTGGGTCGAGGATTTTACATCCAAGACCGCATTCGCTTTAGGATTCTTTCCCTACGGCACTGAAATACATCAAATTCAAACATTTTGGGTCGAGGATTTTACATCCAAGACTGCACTGCTTTAGGATTCTTTCCCTACGGCACTGAAATACATCAAATTCAAACTTTTTGTGTCGAGGATTTTACATCCAAGACTGCACTGCTTTAGGATTCTTTCCCTACGGCACTGAAATACATCAAATTCAAACTTTTTGGGTCGAGGATTTTACATCCAAGAATGCACTGCTTTAGGATTCTTTCCCTACGGCACTTAAATACATCAAATTCAAACTTTTGGGTCGAGGATTTTACATCCAAGACTGCACTCGCTTTAGGATTCTTTCCCTACGGCACTCGAAATACATCAAATTCAAACTTTTGGGTCGAGGATCTTTTACATCCAAGATCGCACTCGCTTTAGGATTCTTTCCCTACGGCACCGAAATACATCAAATTCAAACTTTTTGGGTCGAGGATTTTACATCCAAGACGCATTTGCTTTAGGATTCTTTCCCTATTGCACTGAAATACATCAAATTCAAACTTTTGGGTCGAGGATCTTTTACATCCAAGACTACACTGCTTTAGGATTCTTTCCCTACGGCACTGAAATACATCAAATTCAAACTTTTTGGGTCGAGGATTTTACATCCAAGACTGCACTGCTTTAGGATTCTTTCCCTATTGCACTGAAATACATCAAAATCAAATTTTTGGAGTTGAGGATTTTACATTCGAAACTGCATTGCTTTAGGATTCTTTCCCTATCGCAAAGAAATACATCAAAAATCAAACTCTTGAGGTTAAGGATTTTACATCCAATACTGCATTACTCTGAGATCTCTCCTCATTGTAATGATTCAATTCAATCAATTCAATTTTCTTTCGAGGTTGAAGATGTTACACCGAAAACCTCAAAATTCCAATCAAATCCCTTCAAATTAATCTTGACAAACTTCAATCTAAATTGAAATTCCAAATTGAAATCTAAACTCACACATCGAAACTTAAACCGAAACAAAATAAAATCTAAATTGAAATTCCCCCAGATCATGTGATTTGGAATTTACCTCCTTTTCCTTTCCCCGCCGAGAGTTCGGGAATCTCCGGTTTCGGAGATATACTTGCTACTCCCCAGCGGAAACTCTTCTACTTCGTCCTAAGTTCGTCACTTGGACATCCGTGTTGGTTTTGTTGATCGCTTCGGTCAACGCCAATACGCGCGGTGTGCTCCGTCAGCTCACCACACCTATTGGGGGTCCATTTGTTGACCTCATTTTTGATGAGGTCATCTCTTCTTCTCTTTAGTACTTAGGATCTAGCCTTAGGCTTTTCCTTTGACTATCTTAGAGGACTAGAATTGGGACCCACCTTTTAGAAATTCAAACCACTTCTTAACTCCCTGCAAACTCCACAAACTTGATTATAGACCCCTAATCACCTAGAGGGTTGAAATCAAATGTGGAAGTTTAAAGAATGAGTTCCTATAGGACTCTCTGGCCTTAGGACCGCCTCGGGTGGCCCGGTCCGGTGAGGGGCCGACTTACACACACACTACACTTATACACTACACTTTCACACACTTCCTAAAACTACACCCATACCTAACTTGACCTCCCGACTCATGTAGGTGATTCACATGGATGGTCCTTAACCCCTAAGCCCTCGGCTAGAGGGTTAGGAACAACATAGTGAATGCCTCAAATGAGTCCCTTCATGGCTCATATGGGCTTGATATGGATTCATGGCTCAACCAAAATGACTTCTTTCCACTTACATCCACCCAATCTTCAATTTCCCAAATTTTTAATTTTTGACCCCCGGGACCCTACACCCGCTTAGCCTACCCAAAACCCTTGAAATTACCCAAATTTCTCAAAAATTTCCAAATTACCCAAAATTCTCCAAAATCAATCCCAAACATTTCCACATCACTCAAATTGACCATCCATACCCAAAAATACCAAAAATTCCAAGAAAACCTCCCAATACCCTCCAAATACCAAAAATACCCCTCTTGGCCAAAAAAACCCAAAAATTCAGAAAATTCCTAGAAAATTCCAGAAAATCCCAAATATTCCCAATTTCATTTTTGTCCAACTACACCATGGGCCAATTTTGTCAATTTACCCTACTTTTGTCAAAACCCCCAATTTGACCCATTTTATCCCAAAGTGAACCCAATGTCAAACCAAACCTACCCAATTGACCCAAATTCTGGTCCAATTCAATTCTAAACTTCAATTCAACATTCCCAACACCAATCTAGACCAAGTCCAAGTTCAATTTGATTGACATTTGGATCCAATTTCACTTTTGGCCTTAAAGCCCAATTTGGACCCATGACCCAAATAAACCCAAATTCAAACCAATTCAACTCCAAATCACACCAAATTGACTCGAAGCCCTTCATAGAATATCCCTAAACCAATTATGACATTTATTTGACAAAGTTCTTCACAAAATCTTTACCCAAATGCCCATCCTAAAATCAAAAAGCCCATTTCCCTTAAACTTTCCTAAGAGCCCACTTCCTTCAAATTCAAAAGCCCAAAATCTACCCTAAAGCCCACATGACATCTCCATTTGCCATCCACTTAATTAAAGCCATTACCTAAGTCCTAAATTCACCATCAAATTATTCCAAATCAAGTTTCATACAAATTTTCATCAAATTACCAAAAATTCCTAAAATCCTTTTTCATGAAATTGACCAAACCTTTTCCCAAGCCAAAGGTGAGCCATGCAAGCCATGGACAAGCCACATGAAGCCATGGAAGGCTTGACATGTGATCAAGACATTAATGGCAAAAGGAGGGGCCCCTTTCCAAATCCTTCTTAAACCCTTTTTTACCTTAAGCATGTCACACACTAAACCATGCTTAGCCACCTCATCATGGATGGAGACCACACCATTCTCTCTTGGCTGACCCAAGTGATCTTTTTCAGCCCAAGACCAGGCCTTGGGTGGTGAACCTAGCCCAAAACCATGGGTTGACTCATTTGAACCCAAAATGGCCTTCCCCCCATTCCATTTCAATCCAAGCTCTTTACACATGGCATTTGCCAATTGCTTGCACCAAGTCCCAGCCCTGACCCACCTGACCTTGAGGGTGACCAATGCCTGGCCGGCCAGCCACCAGGCCGCCGGAAAACACCATGGCCGAGAGCTCACATGTGAGCCCAACTTGGAATTCTCACCTGCTGAGCTGCCCCATCCCCAGTGGCCATTGGAGCTGTTCTTCTCTTGCCAAGAGCAGCTAATCCCAAGCCCTAACTCTCCCTGGGAGACCCTCCACCCTCTCCTATTTAAACACCACCCCTCTCGGCCTTGAGAGGTGCTGAAACAAACCTTAAGGAAACTCTGCCAAAATTGTTCCAGACTCCTCCCCATACACAGAGCACTTGGTCCCCAGTGAGATCCCCCTGCCATTTCTTCTCTGTGAGCTCAATTTTAGAGTTGAAATTCCACCCAAAACCAGAACACTTCTCCACAGTGGACCAATCCTCAAATTGATTGGTCCTACACCTTCACCAGACCAAGGGAAGGTGTCCACCAACAAAAGCCCCATCTCCAGGCCACCAGTTGCTCCAGCCTCCAAGCTTTGTGATCGGGCTTGGTCGAAATCACATCTAGACAATTCACCAGACCAGGAGACTTCATCTGGAGTTTGCTGGGATCCAATCGAAGGTGCAACAACCCTCAGATCGAAGCCACACTTCTCTGATCAAAGGTATGAGCTAATTCTTCATCCCGAGCTTCTGGAGATTCCCCATTTCAAATGCTTTAATTTCAATGCATGATCACCGTATAGATGTGTTCGTCTCTTCAAGACGAATCCATAGAGCATAAGAACATGAAAATCCATTGAGTATCGAGTGAGATATTAGGGATTTAGTGTGGACGGCTCTCGGGTGAGGACGCTCGGGGACGATGAACGGATGCCGTCCATTCAATACACGCGCGGACGGACGGCTCAGATGGCGTCGGACCAGGAGACGGTACAAGAACCGCGGGGCCCGGAGCGCTGAGTTAGATGGCGGCGTCGAATGGGAGCGCGACGCGTGTGCGTTTGGAGATGCCGAGGATGAGTTGGCGCCGCGTGGATAAATTGAAAATTAGGGGTATTTTCTATTTATTTAATTCCCTAAACTTCAAAAATTCATAACTTTGTGTAGAAAAATCAAAAAAATAAAATAAAAATACCCTCTTGCTCAGTGAACAGAGGAGAATAATGTGGAAAAGAAATCATTTAATTTCATCAAGTATTTTAGTTTTTATAATTTATTTACTCTCTGCATACTTTTAATTCTCCATGCATGTATACAATTCACCATGGCATGAGACCATAGGGCTTTTGAAGCCTCTAAATTTGGGAACATTCCCTGAATTTTCCAAAGTCAGAGGCCATCCCTATGAAGAGTTATTGATTTTTCAAGTTCATGTTACTGTTTTGAGTATTTTAATTCCAATAAATAGCATGTTGTGAAATAAATTCTAGGAAAATTTGATGATATTCCTTATAACCAGAGAACCCTAGGAAAAATAGGTTTTGAGTTAGTTCATTTAAAACAACCCTAATTGGCTTAAACACTCAAAATAGGTCTCTAATTAATTAGAGTTAACCATACATCAAATTGACTTGAAATCAATTCTCCACTGACCTTTAGGATTAGAGGAACCCACCATAAAAATTTGAGGTCAATTGGACTTGGTTAGCCCCACTAATTGGGTTGATTAAGCCACTTAGACATTTTAAACTTTAAAAATTCATAACTTTCAAAATACCTTTCAAAAATTCACCAAATTGGTTTTGGAGCCTCTCTGATATTAGAGGAATCTAAGAAAATTAAAATTTTAATTTTCTAAAAAAGTTGATTTTTAATATTATTTTAATATTTTTAATAATTAAAAAATAATAAAAATCACAAAAATAATAAAATTCACCAAAATGTCAAATTTTGAATTTTAATCACTTAGGAACAAACCCCATATTTTTCTTAGGTCTATTTAGTGAGATATTAAATTTTAAAGCTTTAAGGTAATTTTAAAATTAAAAAAAATATATTTTCTAGCTTTTTCATTAAAATAATTATAATAAATCATAGAAAAATCAAAAAATTGCAAAATTTGCTTCTCTGATTTCCTTGATATCAGAGAGATTTTTGAAAAATATAAAATTCATTTTTCAACATTTAATTTATTTTTAAATTAATTAACACTCCAAAACTTAAAATAATTATAATAAAAATAATATAATTCAAAAAATCACCAAAATTAGTCCAAGTGGTCCTCTGGTCATTAGAAATGTCCCCTAATTTTCTTAAGGACAGAAACTTTCCCTTGGTCATGTTATTAAATTTTCCTTGGAAATCTCTATTTTCTACCAAAAATAATTATATAAATAAATTAAATACAGAAAAATCACATTTTCTCCTCTCATGTCTTTATTGACATATGAGTGAAGTCACATAAAAATTTCAAGTTCATTTGAGTTCACTTTAGTGAGTTATGAAATTATTAAGCTTAAAGGGTAAAGTGGTAATTAAAATTTTAACCCTTAATTAAAACTTTAGGTTTAATAAAAAATTAACAAGTAAAATATTTGATCCTAATCTGATTTGGATGATTGAAATTTAAACAATTAAAGGGTAGAAACCCATTAAGCAATTTAAAATGATTAAACTGTAATTAAATAATTGATTAAATTTGGAAGAATAATAAAATTGGAATTATTAAAATAGGGATATTATTAGGAGGAGATTCATTCTTTAATTTAAAAATCCCAAAATTAATTATCTCATTAATATTCAATTCTTAATTAAAATGATAACTCAAATTCAAAACATTAAAAGACTTAATCATTAAACTAAAATTAAATTATTAAACTCTTTTAAAAAAAAATTTCAATTAAATTAAATATAAAATTAAACTAAAAATTAAATTAAATTAAGTAAATTAAATTAAATTAAATTAAATTAAATTAAATTGAAATTAAAAGTTGAATTAAATTAAAAATTAAATTAAAGATTAAATTAAATTAAATTAAATAAACAAATTAAATTAAATTAAATAACTTAAATTAAATTAAATTAAATTAAATTAAATTAAATTAAATTAAATTAAAACTAAATCAAGTCAAATTAATTTAATGTAACATCAAATCAAACTAAACTGAATTAAATTAAATTAAAACTCAATTAAATTAAATTAAATTAAATTAAATTGAGTTAAATAACATCACCTAAAACAGAAAGAAATTAAATATAAAGCAACTTGAACACTATTCCAAATTTAAACCCATTAACTTGAATCAAATCATTTGAATACCAATTTACCCTCGAAAGCTTTGGTTATTATAACTCCTAAACAGAACATTAAATGAAATGTTACTTCACTTATAGGATATTCAAATGTCCTAGTTCACTGAGTAAGATAACAACAAAACTTGAATTCTCGGACGATTAATTCATTTGTATAATTAAACCCATTTGGACTTAAAACAATCCTAGAAATATTGAAAAGATGTTTAAGATTATTCTTAAGCACTTTCTCAATATGATAGGACATTTATAAGAACAATTGGACTTAATTGTTCTTTGATGAAGAAAATCGTCCTTAAACCAAAACACAAAGAACCCAGACGTCATAGGAGATGACTAGCTATAGGATTAGGAATTTGGTAGAAAACCATAACCCTTACCTTAGCTTTATCTAGGAACTTGCTTAAATATTCTAATTGTGTTTTAAGTGCAGCTTGGGATGACGGGAAGACCCTCCGAGTACGCTTTTATTTTATTGCAATCTACTTTCTTGCAATTTACCTTCTTGCAATTTATTTAACCGCATTGCACTTACTTTTTCTTGCATGATAAACAACTCGTTGCATGAAAACCCACACCTTTAGGATAGACCTAAAACTGAAACCAAAATTAAGTTAAAAGTCATTGCAAGATAAAATTCACCGCCACAACATTTCAAAATATAAAACAACTCAAAATTTAATCACAAACAGAACACAAAACTACAATTACAATGAAATTAAAACGTTCTGTTGGATGATCGGGAATACCTCGGATGATGTAACCTACGTGTTGCTAACGGGATTTCCTACGGTCTAAATGAAAGTGTGGAACTCATTCAGTTGAGTTTAGCAAATTCATCTGGACTAAGTGAATCCGATAAAAATAATGATGCCGGAAGGATGGAACCGTGGGATCTTAACCGGTGTCGTTATAATCAACTTTAAGATTTGTTTTAATTAAAACACAAAAAAAAATACTTGGAAATTAAGACTTCTCTAAACCAAAACACTTTTCTCATCTCCTGATTTATGATTTCTAAAACTAAACCTCCGCAACAACAAGGAGCTCGAAGCATAGTGGGCAACGACGGCCATCGTCATCAGCAAAACTCGAGTCTACTTCGGTAAACCGTCCTAGAATTAAATAACAAAGCCATAGGACTTCGAGGTAGTTTTCCTAGTGCAACATAAATCCTCAACTCTTCGTTAGCCACTTGCATTGCAAATTAAGCCCTAACCGGTCTTAGGATTCCGAGGTAGTCGTCCGGTACGACAATAAACCCTCACATCTTCGAGGCTATTTGTTTGATTTTATCATACAAATATAAGCCCTAATTAATTAAAATTGGCAAGATCAAAACATTTAAATAAATATTAGGACTTTCCTAAACTCAAGCCAAACAATGGGATAGTCGGGAAATTACCGAAGTTCGCTTCGAATCTGTGATTTCTCCTAATTTTCTTCCTTTGGATTCCCAAAACAAAAATGTTCCAAATTTGATCTATTCCCTATTGAAATTCCAAACTTCAATCCTTTGAGAACTTAAACCTTGAAATTCTTGAGAGCAGAATTATTGATTATTATCGAGAGTTTTCTTAGGTGATTCCCGTCACTTATGATGTAATTAACTATAGGGGCTTGCCCTTATAGGGAATTTTAAAGAACCTGTGTAATATAAACCTCGTTTAATGCTTTCATATTAAGCGAGGGAATTTGTCCGCTTATAAAATTGGTTCGCGGACCAAACGGATGTCACAAATCTTCTAGTTTATTTAATCGAGCCCCACCGTCGAGCGGTGTGTCTATCCTTAGGGATAGATACACGGCTTGTGGTGCGGTGCTCGTTTATATAAACTATTTGGGATGTGAGATCGGTTTAATCTCATATCTTAAAACCTTCAAATTTAAAATTATTTTCAAAATCAAATATTATTTTTTCAAATTATTTATTTAAATTAAATTAAAATTCGCCGACAATTTCTGTAGGCGACCCCTCTTCAAAACACAACACACAACCTGAAAATAGTTGCCGACACCATGCTCTAGATACACCATTTAATTCAGAGGATTTGAAGTTTACCCTCTTTCCGTTTTTGATCTTCCAAGATCTAGTACCGTTAGTCAAATAAGCAATAATCATGTCCAAATCTCCCTCTGATGGTGTGTTGACCTCATTTTTGATGAGGTCTTCTCTTCTTCTCTTTAGTACTTAGGATCTAGCCTTAGGCTTTTCCTTTGACTATCTTAGAGGACTAGAATTGGGACCCACCTTTTGGAAATTAAAACCACTTCTTAACTCCCCGCAAACTCCACAAACTTGATCGTAGACCCCTAATCACCTAGAGGGTTGAAATCGGATGTGGAAGTTTAAAGGATGAGTTCCTATGGGACTCTTTGGCCTTAGGACCGCCTCGGGTGGCTCGGTCTCGGTGGAGGGGCTGACTCTCACACACACTACACTTCCACATACCTCCTAAAACCACACCCATACCTAACTTGACCTCCTGACTCATGTAGGTGATTCACATGGATGGTCCTTAACCCACGAGCCCTCGCGTAAGGGGTTAGGAACAACATAGTGAATGCCTCAAATGAGTCCCTTCATGGCTCATATGGGCTTGATATGGCTTCATGGCTCAACCAAAATGACTTCTTTCCACTTACATTCACCCAATATTCAATTTCCCAAATTTTCAATTTTTGACCCACGGGACCCTACACCCGCTTAGTTACCCAAAACCCCGAAATTACCCAAATTTCTCAAAAATTTCCAAATTACCCAAAATTCTCCAAAATCAATCCCAAACATTTCCACGTCACTTAAACTGATCATCCATACCCAAAAATACCAAAAATTCCAAGAAAACCTCCCAATACCCTCCAAATACCCAAAATACCCCTCTTGGCCTAAAAATCCAAAAATTCAGAAAATTCCCAGAAAATTCCAGAAAATCCCAAATATTCCCAATTTCATTTTGTCCAACTTCACCATGGGCCAATTTTGTCAATTTACTCTACTTTTGTAAAAACCCCCAATTTGACCCATTTTAACCCTAAGTGAACCCAATGTCAAACCAAACCTACCCAATTGACCCCAATTTTGCTCCAATTCAATTCTAAACTTCAATTCAATATCCCCAATACCAATCTAGACCAAATCCAAGTCCAATTTGATTGACATTTGGATCCAATCTCACTTTTGGCCTTAAAGCCCAATTTGGACCCATTACCCAAACCTAACCCAAACTCACCCAACTCAATTCCAATTAACCCCAAATCTTTTCTAAATCTTCCTTAACATTCCCACAAACAAAATACTAACATGAGTTAGCCCAAAATTTAGACCCAAACCCCACTCAGACTCAACCCAAAGTTAAAAGACCCTATTTTGACCTAAACCCAAACCTAACCTAAATGAGCCCAAACCCCAAAATCAAAGCCCAACCAAAGTCAAAACCTCTTTGAAACACTCCCATAAACATTTCTCAACATTGATTTTATATCAATTTCAACCCTAGCCCAACATTAGCCCAAGTTAGCCCAATTTGACCTACATAGGCCCACTTACCAAATAAATCCAAATTCAAACAAATTCAACTCCAAATCACATCAAATTGATTCCAAGCCCTTCATAGAACATCCTTAAACCAATTATAACATTTATTTGACAAAGTTCTTCACAAAATTTTTATCCAAATGCCCATCCTAAAATCAAAAGCCCATTTCCCTTAAACTTTCCTAAAAGCCCACTTCACCACATCCAAAGGCCCAAAATCTACCCTAAAGCCCACATGACATCTCCATTTGTCATCCACTTAATTAAATCCATTACCTAAGTCCTAAATTCACCATCAAATTATTCCAAATCAAGTTTCATACAAATTTCCATCAAATTACCAAAAATTCTTAAAACCCATTTTCATGAAATTGACCAAACCTTTTCCCAAGCCAAAGGTGAGCCATGCAAGCCATGGACAAGCCACATGAAGCCATGGAAGGCTTGACATGTGATCAAGCCATTAATGGCAAAAGGAGGGGCCCCTTTCCTAATCCTCCTTAACCCCTTTTTACCTTAAGCATGTCACACACTAAACCATGCTTAGCCACCTCATCATGGATGGAGACCACACCACTCTCCCTTGGCCGACCCAATCGATCTTCTCAGCCCAAAATCGAGCCATGGGGAGGTGCACCCAACCCAAACCAATGGGTTGACCAAATTAAGGCCAAAATGACCCCCTCCCCATTCCATTTTAATTCAAACACTTTACACATGTCCAAGCCCAATTGACTTCACCATTGCCAAGCCCTGACCTCCCTGGTCAAGATGGTGACCCATGCCTACCGGCCAGCCGCCTGGATCGCCGGAAAACACCACACCCGAGAGCATCATGTGAGCCCAAGCTTGGAATTCTCACCTGCTGAGTTGCCCCATGCCCAATGGCCACCATGGCTGTTCTTCTCCTCACCGAGCAAGCTCGATCCCATGCCTCAACTCCCCCTGGGAGGCCCTTCACCCTCTCCTATTTAAACTCCACCTCTCTCGGCCATGAGGAGAGCTAAGCACAAACCTTGCCAAAACTCTGCCAAAATTGTTCCAGACTCCTCCCCATACACAGAGCACTTGATTCCCAGTGAGATCCCCCTGCCATTTCTCCTCTGTGGGCTCGATTTCGAGTTGAAATTCCACCCAAAACCAGGACACTTCTCCACAGTGAGCCAATTCCCAAATTGATTGGTTCTACACCTTCACCGGACCAAGGGAAGGTGTCCACCGAGAAAAGCCCCATCTCCGGGCCACCCAGTTGCTCCAGCCTCCAAGCTTTGTTATCGGGCTTGGTCGAAATCACATCCAGACAATTCACCAGTCCAGGAGACTTCATCTGGAGCTTGCTAGGATCCAATCGAAGGTGAAACAACTCTCAGATTGAAGCCACACTTCTCTGAGCAAAGGTATGAGCTAATTCTTCATCCCGAGCTTCTGGAGATTCTCCATTTCAAATGCCATATTTTCAATGCATGTTAACCGTATAGATGTGTTCCTCTCTTCAAGACGAATCCATAGAGCATAAGAACATAAAAATCCATTGAGTATCGAGTGAGATCTTAGGGATTTAGTGTGGACGGCTCTCGGGTGAGGACGCTCGGGGACGATGAACGGATGCGCGTCCATTCAATACACGCGCGGACGAACGACTCGGATGGCGTCGGACCGAGGAGACGATACGAGAACCGCGGGGCCCGGGCCGCCGACTCGGGTGGCGGCGTCCAATGGGAGCGCGACGCGTGTGCGTTCGGAGTCGCCGAGGTTGACGCGACGCCGCGTGGATAAATAGAAAATTAGGATATTTTTCTATTTATTTAATTCCCTAAACTTCAAAAATTCATATCTCTGTGTAGAAAAATCAGAAAAATAAAATAAAAATAACCTCTTGCTCAGTGAACAGAGGAGAATAATGTGGAAAAGAAATCATTTAATTTCATCAAGTATTTTATTTTTATAATTTATTTACTCTCTGCATTATTTTAATTCTCCATGCATGCATACAATTCACCATGGCATGAGACCATAGGGCTTTGAAGCCTCTGAATTTGGGAACATTCCCCGAATTTTCCAAAGTCGAGAGCCATCCCTATGAAAAGTTATTGATTTTTCAAATTCAGAGTTACTCGTTTTGAGTATTTTAATTCCAATAAATAGCATGTTGTGAAATAAATTCTAGGAAAATTTGGTGATGTTTTTTATGACAAGAGAACCTTAGGAAAAATAGGTTTTGACTTAGTTCATTTAAAACAACCCTAATTGGCTTAAAAACCCAAAATAGGTCTTTAATTAATTAAAGTTAACCATGCATTAAATTGACTTGAAATCAATTCTCCATCGACCTTTAGGATCGGAGGAACCCACCATAAAAATTTGAGGTCAATTGGACTTGGTTAGCCCCACTAATTGGGTTGATTAAGCCACTTAGTCATTTTAAACTTTAAAAATTCATAACTTTTAAAATTCTTTTTAAAAATTAACCAAATTGGTTTTAGAGCCTCTCTGATATTAGGGGAACCTAAGAAAATTAAAATTTCAATTTTCTAAAAAAGTTGATTTTTAATAATATTTTAATATTTTTAATAATTAAAAAATAATTAAAATCACAAAAATAATAAAATTCACCAAAATGTCACATTTTGAATTTTAAATTTTAAATATTTTTCTTAGGTCTATTTAGTAAGATATTAAATTTTAAAGCTTTAAGGTAATTTTAAAATTAAAAAAAATGTATTTTCTAGCATTTTCACTAAAATAATTATAATAAATCATAGAAAAATCAGAAAATTGCAAAATTTGCTTCTCTGATTTCCTTGATATCAGAGAGATTTTTGAAAAATATAAAATTCATTTTTCAACATTTATTTTATTTTTAAATTAATTAACACTCCAAAACTTAAAATAATTATAATAAAAAAAATATAATTCAAAAAATCACCAAAATTGGTCCAAGGGGTTCTCTGGTCATTAGAAATGTCCCCTAATTTTCTTAAGGACAGAAACTTTCCCTTGGTCATGTTATTAAATTTCCTTGGAAATCTCTATTTTTCACCAAAAATAATTATATAAATAAATTAAATACAGAAAAATCACATTTTCTCCTCTCATGTCTTTATTGACATATGAGTGAAGTCACATAAAAATTTCAAGTTCATTTGAGTTCAATTTAGTGAGTTATGAAATTATTAAGCTTAAAGGGTAAAATGGTAATTAAAATTTTAACCCTTAATTAAAACTTTAGGTTTAATAAAATATTAACAAGTAAAATATTTGATCCTAATCTGATTTGGATGATTGAAATTTAAATAATTAAAGGGTAGAAACCCATTAAACAATTTTAAAATAATTAAACCTTAATTAAATAATTGATTAAATTTGGAAGAATAATAAAATTGGAATTATTAAAATAGGGATATTATTAGGAAGAGATTTATTCTTTAATTTAAAAAAAAATCCCTAAATTAATTATCTCATTAATATTCAATTCTTAATTAAAATGATAACTCAAATTTAAAATATTAAAAGTCTTAATTATTAAATCCTTTTAAAAATTTCAATTAAAATTAAAAATTAAATTAAATTAATTAAATAAATTAAATTAAATAAATTAAATTAAATTAAATAAATTAAATTAAATTAAATAATTGAATTAAATTAAATTAAATTAAATAAATTAAATTAAATTAAATAAATTAAATTAAATTAAATTAAATTAAATTAAATTAAAATTAAATTAAATAAAATAAATTAAATTAAATTAAATAATTAAATTAAATTAAATTAAATTAAATTAAATTAAATTAAATTAAAATTAAATTAAATTAAATTTAATTTAATTAAATCAAATTAAATTAAAATTAAATCAAATCAAATTAAATTGATTTAACACCAAATCAAACTCAATTGAATTAAATTAAAATTAAAACTCAATTAAATTAAATTGAATTAAATATAACATCACCTAAAACGAAAGAAATTAAATATAAAGCAACTTGAACACTATTCCAAATTTAAACCCTTTAACTTAAATCGAATCATTTGGAATACCAATTTACCCTGAAAGCTTTAGTTATCATAACTCCTAAATAGGACATTAAATGAAATGTTACTTCACTTATAGGATATTCAAATGTCCTAGTTCACTCGAGCAAGATAACAATAAAACTTGAAATTCTTGGACGATTAATTCATTTGTATAATTAAATTCATTTGGACTTAAAACAATCCTAGAAATATTGAAAAGATGTTTAAGATTCCTCTTAAGCACTTCCTCAATATGATAGGACATTTATAAGAACAAATTGGACTTAATCGTTCTTTGATGAAGAAAATCGTCCTCAAACCAAAATACAAAGACCTAGACGTCATAAGAAATGACTAGCTATAGGATTAGGAATTTGGTAGAAAACCATAACCCTTCCCTTAGCTTTACCTAGGAACTTGCTTAAATATTCTAATTGTGTTTTAAGTGTAGCTTGGGATGACGGGAAGACCCTCCGGGTACGCTTTTATTTTATTGCAATTTACTTTCTTGCAATTTACTTTCCGCAATTTACTTTCTTACAAATGTATTTTATTTTTCTTGCATGATAAAACAACGGTTGCATGAAAACCCACACCTTTAGGATAGACCCTAAAACCGAAACCAAAACTAAGTTAAAAGTCATTGCAAGATAAAATTCACCGCCACAACATTTCAAAATATAAAACAACTCAAAATTTAATCACAAACAGAACACAAAACTACAATTACAACTAAATTAAAACGTCCTGTTGGATGATCGGGAATACCTCGGATGATGTAACCTACGTGTTGCTAACGGGATTTCCCACGGTCTAAATGAAAGTGTGGAACTCATTCAGTTGAGTTTGGCAAATTCATCTGGACTAAGTGAATCCGATAAAAATAATGATGCCGGAAGGATGGAACCGTGGGATCTTAACCGGTGTCGTTATAATCAACTTTAAGATTTGTTTTAATCAAAATACAAAAAACACCTGGAAAATTAAGACTTCTCTAAACCAAAACACTTTTCTCATCTCTTGATTTATGATTTCTAAAACTAAACCTCTGCAACAATAAGGAGCTCGAGCATGGTGGGCGAGCACGGCCATCGTCATCGACGAAAACCCGAGTCTACTTCACAGAAACTTTCCTAGAATTAAATAACAAAGCCATAGGACTTCGAGGTAGTTTGCCTAGTGCAACATAAATCCTCAATCCTTCGTTAGGCGCTTGCATTGCAAATTAAGCCCTAACCGGTCTTAGGATTCCGAGGTAGTCGTCTGATACGACATAAACCCTCACATCTTCGAGGCTATTTGTATGATTCTATCATATAAATATAAGTCCTAATTAATTAAAATTGACAAAATCAAAACATTTAAATAAACATTAGGATTTTCCTAAATTTAAGCCACATAATAGGATAGTCGGGAAATTACCGAAATTCACTTCGAATCTGTGGTTTCTCCTACTTTTCTTCCTTTGGATTCACAAAACAAAATGTTCCAAACTTGATCCATTCCCTATTGAAATTCAAAACTTCAATCCTCGAAAACTTAAACTTTGAAATTCTTGAGAGCGGAATTATTGATTATTATCGAGAGTTTTCTTAGGTGATTCCCGTCACTTAAGATGTAATTAACTATAGGGGCTTGCCCTTATAGGGAATTTTGAAGAACCTGGGTAATATAAACCTCGTTTAATGTTTTCATATTAAACGAGGGAATTTTGTCGGCTTATAAAATTGGTTCGCAGACCAAACGGGTGTCACAAATCTTCTAGTTTATTTAATCGAGCCCCACCGTCAAGCAGTGTGTCTATCCTTAGGGATAGATACACGGTTTGCGGTGCGGTGCTCGTTTATATAAACTATTTGGGATGTGAGATCGGTTTAGTCTCATATC
The DNA here is from genome assembly GCA_022702705.1 of Papilionanthe hookeriana x Papilionanthe teres. NCBI lineage: Eukaryota > Viridiplantae > Streptophyta > Magnoliopsida > Asparagales > Orchidaceae > Papilionanthe > Papilionanthe hookeriana x Papilionanthe teres. The sequence continues at coordinate 156,123,949 of CM040424.1, forward strand.
TTAAAACCTTCAAATTTGAAATTATTTTCAAAATCAAATACTACTTTTCAAATTATTTATTTTAATTAAATTAAAAATTCGCCGACAGATTTCTGTTAGGCGACCCCTCTTCAAAATGAAACACAACCTAAAAATATGCCGACATGGTGATAATCCAAAATAATAGCACTCAATAGTCGGTGGTAGGCCATAGAATATGTTGATTCTTTCTGGAGTAAATCCTACTTCGATTCCTCTAATAAAGACTTCAGAATCCTTGGCATCCAGAAAATTTGCATAAAATTCTCGAACAACCTGAATAACAGCAATAACAATGAAGTAACAAAATCGTTGCCAGTTGTGCGCAACGATAGTGTTTTCGATCATCTCCCCAGGATGATAAAAACTTCATTCCGAGATGAACTTTCTCGACGACGCAAGTTTGTGGAAGAGAAAATGCGCAGCCGCAGATGAAAATTTGCTGCTATCAAAATTTTCTCGTCCTTTCCCTCGCTTAGATTTTGGAGCCATCTAAATGTGAAAGAAAACAAGAACTAATTTAGGAATCAAAGATTTAAACTCTTTTTAAGTTTATAAAACTTAAAATAAGTTTAAAAATCCAAAGAAATAACTAACAATTGAATATTTTTTAAAATTTTCGGATCTTAGAAAAACTTAGGGAAATCTATGGTGAAAATCAAAAATAAATGGTTTATTGTGTAGATCTGACCTTGAGATGAAGAAATTGAGTGGTTTCGTGCTCAAATCCTTGATTTTTTGACCTCAAAATGGTTATGGAGGATGTATTTTCACGAAAATGGGGTAGAAGATGAAGCTTAGGCGTCAAAACTGGCTTTTGAGAGTTTAAATGGTAATTTTTGGGAAGCAGGCCGAACTGGCGCTTAGGCGCCGAATTCTGGCGCCTAGGCGCCAAACTCGCTTTTCACAAAATTTTTTTTTTAAAATTTATTTTTCAACCAAAATTCATAAATTAAACTTCCAATTACTCATATCAGAGTAGGGCTTCAGTTTCTAACTTCCACAACATTTTTCAAAAATTTATAAAAATTAAATTTTGAATCCACCAATCAAACATAAGGTTTTTCAATCAAACTCACTAATTTCCATTTAAAATCTTCAATTTTGACTCAATACATTCCAGATAAGTACTACATTTGATTCAAGTTCCTAATACACACTCAATCATAACTAGTTCAAAGCAAATACAACACACATTTAACATGAAAGCAAATATACTAACAAACACAATCGATTCTCTAAATAGATACAACGACTCAACAAACCATAATAGCTATCACTTTACCAGACTATTCTAATCTTTAGAAGGGAAATTGTGTATTCCACTTGGAAAGAAGACTAACGCTCTCAGGAAATCTGTAGCCGTCTTTTCATCAATCCACTTGTTCTTCGCATACATTTCAACTTGAGCATCTTGATAAATCGCAATATGATCAAATTGAAGTTTCATTTGTCATTCTAGATGTTCAACTTGATGAAACATCCCATGAAGGCGATCTCCAATCCTTTTAAATCTTCTTCAAACTTATCTAAATGACTAGAAATTTTCTCTAAACTTACAGCGATGAAACCATTGAAGTAGGGTTGAGGATCCCTTGAGACCTTGTCCCTAGCCTCTTCTCTATGATTTCTCCTTTTCATTTCTTCAAAAATTCCTCAAATCTCTCAAGAATGAAATGTAAGGGACGTAATTTTGATTGTTTGATGGTTAGGGAAGAAGATGGGTAGATTTTAAGGGGAAATTCGTGTGAAAAACTGAAATTTTTTGGTTTTTGCACGACCCAGTAACCATGGCGCTTAGGCACCGAATCTGGCGCTTAGGCGCCGAATCTGGCGCCTAGGCGCCGGACCTATTGATACATAGTTGATTTTTATACCTATTGACCTATGTTCAATTTCGTTTCGCCTAATTGTTAAATTTTCAAGATTTCGTTCTCCAAGATAGGTAAATTATACTGGTAAGAGTAATTTAGACTCGATAACTCACATTGTAAACTATCATAATGAAGGTTAACTTGATCTCCTTTTTACTCATATTTAAAATAGAGTGATCCTATTTTTAAATCTTACATACCTCAAAATAATTTTCAGCCTAAGTCGACCAAGACTTAAGAGCATCAAATTTTTCTAAAGTAATATAAAATTAATCAAGATCGAGGCATAACCTTATAATAAAACACAAAAACACAAGATAATTATGGGTTTCCTCCCACAAAGTGCTTGGTTTAACTTCGTCAGCCCGACTTAAGTAAATCTTTAATCAGGTTGACTCAATTTATAAGCCTCTTTATAAATCTTCTTAATATTTCCCAAATAAGGCTTCAATCTTAATCCATTTACTTTTAAAATTTTTTTCAATTTTGGGATCTTTAATATCCACAGCTCCATAATGGTATACCTTCTTAAAAAAAGAAGGTCCAATCCATTAAGATCTTAATTTTCCAGGAAAAGGTCTTAAACGAGAATTAAACAATAAAACTTTTTGTCCAGGCTCAAAAATTTTTCCTGAAATTTTCTTATCATGCAACATATTCATTTTCTCTTTATAAATCCTCGCATTTTCATATGACTCGTTTCTAATTTCTTCCATCTCATTTAATTGCAATAATCGTTTTTCTCCTACTTTATTAAAATTAAAATTAAACTCCTTTATCGCCCAATAAGCTTTATGTTCAAGTTCTACAGGTAAGTGACAATGTTTACCATAAATTAATCGGTAAGGTGAAATTTCGATTGGTGTCTTATAAGCTGTTCTATAAGCCCATAATGCAGAATTAAGTCTATCAACCCAATCTGTTCTTTTAGGATTAACAGTCTTTTCTAAAATTCTTTTAATTTCTCTGTTTGATACTTCAGCCATTCCACTAGTTTGAGGGTGATAAGCAGTTGTAATTCTATGTTTGATTCCAAATTTTTGAAGTAATGATTGAATTCTTAGATTCCTAAAATGACTTCCACCATCAGTGATAATTACATTAGGCATTCCAAATCTTTAAAATATCATTTTCTTTAAGAATTTTGAAACACTTTTGGAATCACAGTTTGGTAAAGCAACAGCTTCAATCCACTTTGAAACATAATCAACTGCTAATAAAATATAAATTTTTCCAGATGATGGAACAAATGGTCCCATAAAGTCTAATCCCCATATATCAAAAATTTCAACTTACAATATATAGTTTAACGGCATTTCATCTTTCCTATATATATTTCCCATCCTTTGACATCGATCACATGTTTTCACATATTGTCTCACATCTTTAAATAAGGTAGACAATAAAATCCAGAATTTAAAATTTTAAATGCGGTTTTATCTATGTCAAAGTGTCCTCCAAAATCAGAATCATGTCATTTTTGAATAATAGCAAAAGTTTCTTCATAAGGTACACATCTTCGAATCATAGAATCTTTACCAATTTTAAATAAATAAGGTTCTTCCCAAATATAAGATTTAGCATCATATTTAAATTTCTTAATAAATTTTTTATCCAACTCATAAGGTAAAATATTGCTAACTAAATAATTACCAATATCAGCATACCATGGTGTTTTGTATCCTTGAATAACATATAAAGATTCATCAGGGAATTTCTCATTTATATTTTCTTCCGAAATAATATCTTTTTTAATTCTAGACAAATGATCAGCAATTTGTTTTTCTGTTCCTTTTCTATCTACTATTTAAAAATCAAATTCTTGTAGAAGTAAAACCCATCTTATAATTCTAGGTTTAGAATCCTTCTTAGATATTAGATATTTAATAGCAGAATGACCAGTATGAACTATGCATTTAGTACCAAGAAGATAAGGTCTAAATTTATCAAAGGCATATACTATAGCTAGAAGCTCTTTCTCAGTGGTAGTGTAATTTCTTCGTGTTTCAATGAGAGTTTTACTAGCATAATATACAACTTTGAAAACTTTCTCATATTTTTGTCCTAATACAGCTCCAATTGCAAAATTACTTGCATCACACATTAATTCAAAAGATTTATTCCAGTCAGGTGCAATAATGATAGGAGCAGTTATGAATTTTTCTTTTAGAATATTAAAAGCATTAATACATTCTTCATTAAATTCAAATTGTGCATCTTTTTATAATAAATGACAAAGAGGTTTAGCAATTTTAGAAAAATCCTTTATATATCTTCCAAAAAATCAAGCATGACCTAGAAAACTTCTCACATCAGTAACAGTAGTAGGTGGTTGCAATTCAGCAATAATTTTCACTTTTGCTTGATCTACTTCCATCCCTTTCCGTGATACTTTGTGTCCAAGTACAATCCCTTCTGTGACCATGAATTAACATTTTTCCCATTTAAGAACTAAATTTGTTTCTTTGCATCTTTTCAGAACTTTGGCTATGTTTTCCAAACAAGATTCAAAAAAAGTTCCAAAAACTGAAAAATCGTCCATGAATATTTCAATTCCTTTGTCAATCAAATCACAAAATATTTACATCATACATCTTTGAAAAGTTGCAGGTGCATTACATAAGCCAAAAGGAATTGTTCTAAAACAAATGTTTCATAAGGACTTGTAAATGTTGTCTTTTCTTGGTTCTCAGGAGCAATAAGTAATTGATGATAACCAGAATATCCATCCAGAAAATAGAAATATGAGTGTCCAGCTAATTTATCGAGCATTTGAACCAAGAAAGGTAAAGGAAAATGATCCTTTCTAGTGGCTTTATTTAGTTTCCTATAGTCAATACAAATTCGTCATCCAGTAATTTTTCTTGTAGGAATAAGTTCATTTTTATCATTAACAATGATAGTTACTCCTCCTTTCTTCGGAACTCAATGAATAGGACTTACCTATTGACTATCCGAAATAGGATAAATAATACCAGCATCTAACTACTTAATAGTTTCTTTTTTTAACAAACTCTTTCAGAATAGGATTTAATCTTCTTTCCGATTCTATAGTATGTTTAAAATTTTCTTCTATTAAAATTCTATGCATGCAAATGGAAGGGCTTATTCCTTTTATATCAGCAATAGTCCAACCAAAAGCTTTCTTATAATTCTTTAACACACCTAGAAATTTTTTTTCTTGATCTTTACTTAGTTCAGAAGAAATAATAACAGGTAAAGTTAACGAATTTCCAAGAAAAGCGTATTTTAAATGGGAAGGTAAAATTTTTAATTCCAGTTCAGGTGCTTTTTTAATTGAGGGTAAAAGTATATCATTTTGAGTTATCTCTAAACATTCCCAATTATCTTTAATAAAATGAGTCTCTTCTTCTTCTGCTATTTCATCTTCATTAGTTACAAATTCAAATTTTTCTTCAGAAATAACTTTACATTTTTCTTGATAATGTTTTTCAATTAAATAATTAATTATATCAATTCGATAACATTTCTCTTTATCGGGCTACTTCATTGATTTAAGAACAATGAATTTACTTTCTTGATCATTGACTCTCATGGTTAATTCTCCTTTTTGCACATCAATCATAGCTCGTCTAGTAGCTAGAGAAGGTCTTCCTAAAACAATAGGTATCTCTTTATCTTCTTCCATATCAAGTACTATGAAATCTACAGGGAAGATAAATTTATCCACTTTAACAAGGACATCCTCTATAACTCCTTTAGGATAAGTAATAAATCTATCAGCTAACTGAAGAGTTACAATGGTGGGAGTAATATCTCCTAAATCCAATCTTCGATAGATAGAAAATGGAATGAGATTAATACTTGCTCCTAAATCACATAAAGCTTTTCAGCAAAATTTATCTCCAATAGCACAGGGTATAGTGAAACTTCCAGGATCCTTAAGCTTTTCAGGTAATTTCTTTTGAATTATTGCACTGCATACTTCACTTAATGCAACAGTTTCAAAAGCTTTAAATTTTCAATTTTTGCTTAAAATATCCTTCATAAATTTTGCGTAAGTTGGCATTTGTTCCAAAGCTTCGGCAAAAGGTATGTTAATAATAAGTTTCTTAAAAATTTCAAAGAACTTAGAAAATTGATGATCATGTTTTTGTTGTTTAAGTCTTTGAGGAAAAGGTGGTGGTTTTTCAACTTCCACATTAACAGGTATAACAGTCTGATCTTGACTAGGAGAGAGAGTTTCTTTAGGTTTTTCAATCTCTTCAACCTCAATCTCTTTTTCAATTTCATTCTGCAATCTTTCTTTTAATTCCTTTCCACTTCTAAGATGCACAGCTTTAATTTGTTCATTTTCTTTTCCAGTTTCCTTTCGATTGATTTCAACAATACTAGGAAGTGTTCCTACGGGTCTGTTATTAATTAAAGTAGCAATTTGCCCCATTTGATTTTCAATATTACGAATATCAGTATTTTGATTTTGTAATGGATTATTCATTTGCATAATTAATTCTTCTATTGATAACTTTTTTCGTTGATTATTAAATCCAAGAGGTTTATAATTTGAATTAACTTGATTATTCCAATTTCTAGTGGGATGAGATTGATTATTACCCCATTGTTGTTGTGAATTGTTCCAGTTAAAATTAGGATTATTTTTCCACCCAGGAGTATAATAATTTGAATAAGGATTATTTTTACTTGCAATAGCTTGTAAAGTTTCAATAGTTTGAGGATCTTCAATATTAGTAGAATTATTATGCAAAATATTAATTGCAAAATTATCTAATTTCTTAGATATTGCTGCAACTTGTGAAGCTAAGATAGAAAAGGTTTCATTATCTTGAATACTAGCCATCTTTTTAGGGTTAATCCTTTCAGAAGGCCATTGAAAATTGTTATTAGCCATTTCTTCAATTAAAGTGCAAGCTTCTTCAAATGATTTAGACATCAAAGAACCTCCAGTGGAAGCATCAATAATTAATTTTAAAGATCCAATTAATCCATTATAAAATGTTTGAATAATCAACCAATCAGGTAAATCAAGATGAGGACATTTTCTTAATAGTTCTTTAAATCTTTCCCAAGTTTCATATATTGTCTCCCCGTCAAATTGACTAAACGAAGTAATATCATTTCTTAATTTAGCAGTTTTAGAAGGAGGAAAATATTTAGCAAGGAATTTTTGTGCCATTTCAGCCCATGTTTTAATAGAACCAGTCGCTAATGAGTTTAACCACATCTTTGCTTTATCTCTTAAAGAAAAAGGAAAGATTCTAAGTCTAATAGCATCATCAGAAACATTATTATATTTAAAGGTAGCACAAAGTTCAAAAAAACTAACAAGATGTAAATTTGGATCCTCATTTGTGATCCACCAAATTGATTGTTTTGCACCATTTGAATAATATACGGTTTAAGTTAAAAAAAATTAGCATCTACAGTGGGTATTTGAATACTACTTTGAAGTTCATCAACTGTAGGGTTAGCATAATCCCTTAATGGTTTATAAAGATTTTGATCATTAAGTTCAATTGGATTTTGTAAAGTAGCCATTTCTTGAAATTTTTTGAATTTTTTTTCCCTTTTTAATTTTTCTAATTGTTCTTTCCAATTCAGAATCTAAAGGTATTAATCCTTCAGAACTAAATCTTTGCATAAAACAAGGAATAAAATATATATCTTTTCTTTTTTTAAGAAAATTTATATTATTCTATTTCTTTCTTCCTTTGATTTCTTCCCCGGCAACGGCGCCAAAAACTTGACCCGACCGCCGCGCTTAACGCAGTAATGTTTGCTTTCAAAAGATAGCCAAAAAGCTTTGACTTGATTTATAAATAACGGCTAGTGTATAAAATTAATATTATATAAGTAATATTTTTACACACAAGGGTACTACGCAAGTATACATATCGTTTCAAGTAATATAGGGTTTTTAAACAAAGTCCCCAGTATCGATCCCACAGGGAAGATTTATAGAAATAAATTTTCTATGAAGTGAAAGACAAATATAATAGTAAATTTTTTTTATTTTGATTATAAATTACTTTTAATTTACTATATGCAATTTAAAGAAAACAATAATAAGAAAATGATTTTATAAACTCTATATAAAATAAACAACTTTCTTTCCTTCAATTAATCTAAGATTTTTAAGATAATTTAATATTCGTTGGAGAATTTAATTTATGTTATTGTGCCAAATAAAGCATTCCTATTCTTTACCCTTTGATTCAGAGTGCAAAGAACATTGACTAATTTATAGAATAGGTCCGGATGTATTGTTAGTAGAATGGGTTAATCTAGGCTCACACTTCTAGATGTCCAAGGGTGGCTATGGTCGACCCTACTAGTGACCCTTTCCTAGTCTATAAATCAAATTATAAGAATTTGGTCTGTCACTCTAAAAACTTATCAATTCTATGCCCTCCTATTTATTTGCACTTCACCATGAATAGCCCGCACATGGCCTTCGACTACCCAAGGATTCATGTGACATTTACAAGTTAAGAGTTCTTCTCCTACAAGGTTTTTAAACTCTTCAACAGGTTTTAACAATTCAAACGACCAATTTAAAAGGTAAAGTAAGATCAGGTTTTAATTTCATCACAATGATTTGAAAATATTTTGAATTTTAATTCTCCATCGAATCTTTATATTATCTTATCTATCTCTTCATAATTGAAGTAAGAAAGTAACTAACTACTCAGAACACATTGAAAATAAATAACAAAACATGATAATTAAACTTTGAATCAAATGTGAAAATATACTTATCTCAAATATTTCTTCTACAGATCTTCTGATTCCTACTGACTCCACAGTGTAATGAACTCCAGATGCAATAACTTGAAAAGAAACTCACTAAACTAAACAAAAGTGGCCCTAAATTTCTCTCTCTAATTCTCTCTCTAAGGATGAGAGATCCTAAAGTAGATAAGAGAATGGGGTACAATGGGAGGGGCACGTTTTCTGAAGAATTGGACCTCTATTTATAGGCTTCAAGAGTTGCATTGAGGCACCTCTTCAAAACATGTCCACATTCAATGAGTCTTCTAGAAGGTCGGTATGGCGCCTAGGGGCTGGAATCTGGCGCCTAGGCGCAGGACACCGCGTCCAGTTCTTTGCACCTCTTCACTTTGGTTCGCACCTCTTCGTGATTAAAACCATTTTGGAGCATCCAAATGCAATGTATCATATGTCCTATTATCTAGGAACAACTGCCTGCCTTCTAGAATGTCCAATAACCGCTCACTCCGTCAAAATAACTGATCAAACGTTGTCAAAAACTTGACAGTTTTCATATCGAGTCTGGCGCCTAGGCGCCAGTTTCTGGGGCCTAGGTGCCAGGCCGTATTTTTTTATACTTTTGGTATTTTGCTCTATTTTTGCTCCTTTTTGCTCCTTTTCCTTTTCTAGACCTTTTTACATTCCCTACATCCAAAAATACAAAAAATACCTTTCATTAAAGCATAATATCCTTAGAAATTAATAAGAATTAAGACATAAAGAAATAGGTATTTTTTTATAGATCAAGTCCTAAGGCAAGTTAGGGCTTAATTTGCATAACATGCAAATGCCTACATAAAAAGTGAGGGTTTATGTTGCGTTACGCAAACTACCGTGAAGTCTTATGGTTAGTTATTTAATTTCTAAGGAAAGGATGAGTTGATGAAGACTTGTTTTGTTGTTGAAGATGGTCGTTCTTCCCACCATGCTTGCTCCGAGGTCCTTGTTGTTGTAGAGGGTTTAGTTTAAGAAGTGACAATTAAGAGATGAGAGAAGTATCATGGTTTAGAGGTTGAGTTTCAAGTTCAATGTCTTAAGTTTTTTTAGGGAAATCTTAAAGTTGGTTAAACAGAACCAGTTAAGATCCCACGGTTCCATCATCCTGACACCATTATTTTTATCAGATTCACTTAGTCCAATTGAATTTGCTAAACTTAACTGAATGAGTTCCACTTTCATTTAGACCGTGGGAAATTCATTTAACAACACGTTGTTGGCCTCATTTTTGATGAGGTCTTCTCTTCTTCTCTCTAGTACTTAGGATCTAGCCTTAAGCTTTTCCTTTGACTATCTTAGAGGTTTAGAATTGGGACCCACCACTTAGAAATTCAAACCACTTCTTAACTCCCTACAAACTCCACAAACTTGACTATAGAGCCCTAATCACCTAAAGGGTTGAAATCAAATGTGGAAGTTTAAAGGATGGGTTCCTATAGGACTCTTTGTCCTTAGGACTGCCCTGGGTGGCCTGGTCTGGTGAAGGGATGACTTACACACACACTACACTCATACACTACACTTGCACACACCTCCTAAAACCACACCCATACCCAACTTGACCTCCTGACTCATGTAGGTGATTCACATGGATGGTCCTTAACCCCTAAGCCCTTGCGCAAGAGGGTTGGGAACAACATAGTGAATGCCTCAAATGAGTCCCTTCATGGCTCATGTGGGCTTGATATGGCTTCATAGCTCAACCAAAATGATTTCATTCCACTTACATTTACCCAATCTTCAATTTTCTAAATTTTCAATTTTTGACCCCCGGGACCCTACACCCGCCTAGCCTACCCAAAACCCTTGAAACTGCCCAAAATTTGCAAAATCACCTAAATTACCCAAAATTCCACAAAATTATTCCCAAACATTCCCACATTACTCAAATTGATCATTCATAGCTAAAAATACCAAAAATACCAAAAATACCAAAAATACCTCCCAATACCCTCCAAATACCCAAAATACCCCTCTTGACCCAAAAATCCAAAAAAATTCAGAAAATTCCCAGAAAATTCCAGAAAATCCCAAATATTCCCAATTTCATTTTTATCAACTACACCATGGGCCAATTTTGTCAATTTACCCCACTTTTATCAAAACCCCCAATTTGACCCATTTTAACCCAAAGTGAACCCAATGTCAAACCAAGCCTACCCAATTGACCCAAATTCTGGTCCAATTCAATTCTAAACTTCAATTAAACATTCCCAACACCAATTTAGACCAAACCCAAGTCCATTTGATTGACATTTGGATCCAATTTCACTTTTGGCCTTAAAGCCCAATTTGGACCCATGACCCAAACCTAACCCAAATTCACCCAATTCAACTCCAATTAACCCCAAATCTTTTCTAAACCTTCCTTAACATCCCTAAAAACAAAACACTAACATGATTTACCCAGCATTTAGACCCAAACCCCACTTGAATTCAACCCAAAACCAAAAAGCCCAATTTTGGCCTAAACCCAAACCTAACCCAAATAAGCCCAAACCCCAAAATCAAAGCCCGACCAAAGCCAAAACCTCTTTGAAACACTACCATAAACATTTGCCAACATTCATTTTACATCAATTTCAACCCTAGCCCAACATTGGCCCAAGTTAGCCCAATTTGACTTATATTGGTCCATTCACCAAAGAAGCCCAAATTCAACCCAATTCAAACCCAAATCACTCCCAATTTGCTTCAAATCACTCATGACACATCCATGAGCTAAACCCAACAATTATTTGGCCCAAACTTCTACAAAATTCCTATCCATAAATCTATTTTTAAACCAAAAGCCCACTTACATGAAACCTTCCTAAAAGCCCAAATTTCATGCTAAAGCCCATATGACAAATTCTTCTCATCATACCCTTGATTAAAATCAATCCCTAAGTTTGAAAATTCATCATGAAGCCATTCCAAATTAAGCCCCATACAAATTCCCATCAAAATACCAAAATTTTTCTTAAATCCATTTCCATGAAATTGACTTAACTTTTCCCAAGCCAAAGATGAGCCATGAAGCCATGCATGAGCCACATGGAAGCCATGAGAGCCTCTTTACATGTCACCATGCCATTTTGGGCAAAAGGAGGAGTCTCTTTCCTTAGTTCCTAAAGGTGATTAACCACTCCCATGATTCCACTAAACCTTGCTTAAGATTAATTGTACTTGGATGGTGACCATTCCCCACTGATTAAGCTGACCAAAATCACTTTCTATTCAGCCTAAACCAAGCCTTGGGTGGTGCACCTAGCCCAAATGGATGGGTTGACCAATTTGAGCCAAAATGAGCCCTCTCCCATTCCATTCTAATCCAAACCTTTTACACATGGCATTTGCCAATTGCCTACACTAAACCCCAGCCACGACCCACCTGAACAAGATGGTGACCGGTGCACAGCCGGCCGGCCACCGGGTCGCCGGAAAACACCACACCCGAGAGCTCACATGTGAGCCAACTTTGGAATTCCACCTTGCTGAGGCCGCCCCATGCCCAATGGCCATCATGGTCTGTTCTTCCCATGCTCGGAAGCAGTGATCCCAACCCTTGGCCATCCCTGTGAGGCTCTCCAACCACCTCTATTTAAACCCGACCCCCTCACGGCCATGAGAAGAGAGTTGCACAAACCTTGCCGAAACTTTGCCAAAATTGTTCCAAACCCTACTCAATACTTAAAGCAGTTGATCCCCAGTGTCAATTTGCCCTAATCCCCACCAACATAATCCAATTTCTCAACTGAAATTTCACCCAAAACTAGGACACTTTGCCACAGTGAGCCAATCCTCAAATTGACTGGTCCTACACCGTCATTGGACCAAGAGGAGAAGTTTCCCACCGAAAGCCCCATCTCCAGGCCACCCAGTTGTTCCAGCCTCCAAGCTTTGTGATCGGCTGTGGTCACTTTCATAGCTAGGCAATTCACCAGACCAGGAGACTTCATCTGGAGCTTGCTGGGATCCAATCGAAGGCGACACAACCCTCAGATCGAAGCCACACTTCTCTGAGCAAAGGTATGGCCTCGCTCTTCTTCCCGAGCTTCTGAACATTCTCCATTTTTATTGAGTCAATTTCATGCCACATAAACCGTATGAATGTGTTCGTCTTCTCGAGACGAATCCATAGAGCATAAGAACGTTCAATTTGGTCAAGTATCGAGTGAGATCTTAGGCCTAGAAGACGAACGGTTCTCGGGCTAGGAGGCTTGGGGACGATGAACGGATGCCGTTCATTTAATACACGCGCGGACGGACGACCAGGATCGCGCCGGATCAGGAGACGGAACGACACAGCGGGCCACTGGAGCGTTGAGTCGCATGGCGGCGCCAAATCAGAAGGCGACGCGTGTGCGTTCGGAGCTACCGAGGTTGACGCGGCGCCGCGTGGATAAATAGAAAATTAGGGTATTTTCTGATTTATTTAATTCCCTAAACTTCAAAAATCCATAACTTTGTGTAGAAAAATCAGAAAAATAAAATAAAAATACCCTCTTGCTCGAGTGAACGAGAGGAGAATAATGTGGAAAAGAAATTATTTAATTTCATCAAGTATTTTATTTTTAATGATTTATTTTCCTTCTGTATTGTTTTAATTCTCCATGCATATAGGAAATTCACCATGGCATGAGACCATAGGGCTTTTGAAGCCTCTGAATTTGGGAACATTCCCTGAATTTTCCAAAGTCGGAGGCCATCTCTATGAGAAATTATTGATTTTTCAAATTCATGTTGTTGTTTTGAGTATTTTAATTCCAATAATTAGCATGTTGTGAAATAAATTCAAGAAAAATTTGGTGATGTCTCTTATGACCAGAGGACCCTAGGAAAAATAGGTTTTGAGTTCATTCATTTAAAATAACCCTAATTGGCTTAAACACCCAAAAAAGATCCCTAATTAATTAGAGTTAACCATACATCAAATTGACTTAAAATCAATCCGCCACTGACCTTTAGGATCAGAGGAGCTCACAATAAAAATTTGAGGTCAATTGGACTTGGTTAGCCCTACTAAATGGGTTAATTAAGCCATTTAGTCAATTTGAACTTTAAAAATTCATAACTTTCAAAATGCTTTTCAAAAATTCACCAAATTGGTTTTGGAGCCTCTCCGATATCGGGGAATTTAAGAAAATTAAAATTTCAATTTTCTAAAAAAGTTGATTTTTTGGTATTATTTTAATATTTTAATAATTAAAAAATAATAAAAATCACAAAAATAATAAAATTCACCAAAATGTCACATTTTGAATTTTAATCACTTAAGAATAAACCCCATATTTTTCTTAGGTCTATTTAATGAGATATTAAATTTTAAAGCCACTAAGGTAATTTTAAAATTAAAAAAATGTATTTTTTAGCATTTTCACTAAAATAATTCTAATAAATCAAAGAAAAAAAAAATTGTAAAAATTGATTCTATGATTTCCTTGATATCAGAGAGATTTTTGAAAAAATATAAAATTAATTTTTCAACCTTTATTTTGTTTTTAAATTAATTAATACTCCAAAACTTAAAATAATTATAATAAACATAATTTAATTCAAAAAATCACCAAAATTGGTCCAAGAGGTCCTCTGGTCATTAGGAATGTCCCATAATTTTCTTAAGGACAGAAACTTTCCCTTGGTCATATTATTAAATTTTCCTTGGGAATTCCTATTTTCCACCAAAAATAATTACATAAATAAATTAAATACGGAAAAATCACATTTTCTCCTCTCATGTCTTTATTGGCATATGAGTGAAGTCACATAAAAATTTCAAGTTCATTTAAGTTCAATTTAGTGAGTTATGAAATTATTAAGCTTGAAGGGCAAATTGGTAATTAAAATTTTAACCCTTAATTAAAACTTTAGGCTTAATAAAATTAACAAGTAAAATATTTGATATTAATGTGATTTGGATGATTGAAATTTAAATAATTAAAGGGTAGAAACCTATTAAACAATTTAAAAATAATTAAAAAAATTTTTAATTAAATAATTGATTAAATTTGGAAGAATAATAAAGTTGGAATTATTAAATAGGGATATTATTAGGAAGAGATTTGATCTTTAATTTAAGAATCCCTAAATTAATCATCTCAATAATATTTAATTTCCAATTAAAATGATAATTCAAATTTAAATTTTAAAATATTAATGGACTTAATCATCAAAATTAAGTTAAAAGTTAAATTATTAAACTTTTCTTTAAATTTTCAATTAAATTAAAATTAAAAATAAAATTAAATTAAAGATTAAATTAAATCAAATAAATTAAATTAATTTAAATTAAATTTAATCAATAAAATTAAATTAAATTAAATTGAATAAATTAAATTAAATTGAATTAAATTTAATTAAATTTAAATTAAATTAATTAAATAAAATTAAATCAAAATAATGGTTAAGTTAAATTAAATTAAATTAAATTAAATTAAATTAAATTAAAACATATTAAATTAAATTAAATTAAATTAAATTAAAAATAAAAAAAATAAAAAATCAAATTAAAATTAAACTAAATTAAAATTAAAATTAAAATTAAAATTAAAAATTAAAATTAAATTAAAATTAAAACTTAACCAAATTAAATTACATTAAAGTTAAATTAAATTGAATTAAATAACATCACCTAAGACATAAAGAATTTAAAGAAATTCAAAATGAAGTAACTTGAACACTATTCCAAATTTAAACCCATTAACTTAAATTAAATCATTTGAACACCAATTTGCCCTTGAAAGCTTTGGTTGTCATAACTCCAAAATAGAACGTTAAATGAAATGTTACTTCACCTATAGGATATTCAAATGTCCTAGTTCACTGAGCAAGATAATAACAAAACTTGAATTCTCGGACGATTACTTCACCTGATCAATTAAATTCATTTGGACTTAAAACAATCCTAGCAGTATTGAAAAAATGTTTAAGATTCTTCTTAAGCACTTTCTCAATATGATAGGATACTTATAAGAACAATTGAACTTAATTTTTCTTTGATGAAGAAAATTGTCCTCAAACCAAAACACAAGAACCTAGACGTCATAGGAAATGACTAGCTATAAGATTAGGAATTTGGTAGAAAACTATAACCCTTCACTTAGCTTTACCTAGGAACTTGCTTAAATATTCTAATTATGTTTTAAGTGCAGCTTGGGATGACGGGAAGACCCTCCAGGTACGCTTTTATTTTATTGCAATTTACCTTATTGCAATTTATTTAATCGCATCGCACTTACTTTTCTTGCATGATAAACAACTGTTGCATGAAAACCCACACCTCCAGGGTAGCCCCTAAAACTGAAACCAAAACTAAGTTAAAATTCATTGCAAGATAAAATTCACCGCCACAACATTTCAAAATATAAAACAACTCAAAATTTAATCACAAACAGAACACAAAACTGCAATTACAACTAAATTAAAAATGTTCTGTTGGATGATCGGGAATACCTCGGATGATGTAACCTACGTGTTGCTAACGGGATTTCCTACGGTCTAAATGAAAGTGTGGAACTCATTCAGTTGAGTTTAGCAAATTCATCTGGACTAAGTGAATCCGATAAAAATAACGATGCCGGAAGGATGGAACCGTAGGATCTTATCCGATGTTGTTATAATCAACTTTAAGATTTGTTTTAAATAAAACATAAAAAAACACTTGGAAATTAAGACTTCTCTAAACCAAAACACTTCTCTCATCTCCTGATTTATGATTTCTATAACTAAACCTCTGCAACAACAAGGAGCTCGGAGCATGGTGGTCAGCACGGCCATCGTCGTCAGTAAAACTTGAATCTACATCATCAAAACCTTTCCTAGAATTAAATAACCAAGCCATAGGACTTCGAGGTAGTTTTCCTAGTGAAACATAAATCCTCAACTTTTTGTTAGGCATTTGCATTGCAAATTAAGCCCTAACCGGTCTTAGGATTCCGAGGTAGTCGTCCGATACGACATAAACCCTCACATCTTCAAGGCTACTTGTATGATTTTACCATACAAATATAAGTCCTAATTAATTAAAATTGGCAAGATCAAAACATTAAATAAACATTAGGACTTTCCTAAATTCAAGACAAACAATAGGATAGTTGGGAAATTACCGAAGTTCGCTTCGAATCTGTAATTTCTCCTACCTTTCTTCCTTTGAATTCCCAAAATAAAATCTTCCAAATTTGATCCATTCCCTATTGAAATTCCAAAATTCAATCCCTTGAAAACTTAAACTTTGAAATTCTTGAGAGCAGAATTATTGATTATTATCGAGAGTTTTCTTAGGTGATTCCCTTCACTTAAGATGTAATTAACTATAGGGGCTTGCCCTTATAGGGAATTTTAAGAACCCAGGTAATATAAACCCTGTTTAATGCTTTCATATTAAGCAGGGGAACTTGTCGGCTTATAAAATTGGTTCGTAGACCAAACGGATGTCACAAATCTTCTAGTTTATTTAACCAAGCCCCATCATCAAGCAGTGTGTCTATTCTCCGGGATAGATATACGGTTTGTGGTATGGTGCTCGTTTATATAAACTATTTGGGATGTGAGATCGGTTTGATTTCATATCTTAAAAATTTTCAAATTTAAAAAAAAATTGTTTTTAAAATCAAATACTACTTTTCAAATTATATATATTTAAACTAAATTCGCCGTACAATTTCTTTTTGGCGACCCCTTTTTCATAAATACAACACACAGCCTAAAAATATGCCGACAATTTCTGGCGACTCCACTGGGGAGTGTTCCTCTCTCCATTTTTAATCAGATAGTTCTACTTTCAAAAATCGGTAATGCATCCATGTCCCTAATGGAACAAGCTACCCTTCTTTCTGTTGGAATACTATGTTCATTTCTACCTTGAACGAGTATAGCCAACATTCTCTTGGATTTAGGAGCCACTGTTTAGACACCCCTAAATAGAGAGGTTCTGAGATCCTTTTATCTCATTTCTGAGGTGGGGTGGACCCCCAATAGGTGTTAGTTTAGGAGTGATCCTTCGAGTCGAGAAGTCTTGCATAAGACTTTCTTTTCCCTTCCAACTCTGAATCAGATTCATTACCTTCTCTACACCTTTGAACATTCCGTTCTAAATAAACAAACCCTCTAATGAATGACTCTTTTAACAAATAACTCCTTATAAATACATGAACAAGAATGTGTTCGGACTCTTTTCGATCCCTTCCTTTTCGTCCTGATGAGAAGAAGCATAACTTGGGACTGACAATCAGAATCTACCCTGCAGAAATGGAAGCCCCAAAGCTGATTTTCTCCTTCACCAATGGACTGGACTTCGCTGTTTACAAGGATGAACTGCCCGACAATGGGATCATCCGGTTTGGACAAGGATTCGAGAACACGAATGTCAAGATCACCGACGTTTCCCTTTTCGCGCTGACAAACAAAGTATCTGAAGCTGAGAAGTCGCTGATCGAGTTCAACCTTAGGTCAACTCGAGAGTTTCCTCCCTGCGAAAGATTCCAACTCGAGAGGAGTACTCGCTGTCCACGAAGGATCCGTTCTTGCTACCCCCACTGGTCTAGTTGTCTCTGCACCTACCCCGGCTTCTGCTAAATTAAAGGGGAAGGAAATCCAGAACTATGGTGAACCTGTTACCGTGGAGGGTATAGACCTTCCTGTGAGACCTTCTGTTTTTGAAATCGGGTCCAGCTCGAGAATTTCATCACTAACACGGACCCAAAGAAGGAACGAAGTAGGAAGATCGCCGTGAAGGCCGGAGCCTGCTGAAGTTGCTTTCCTGGAGGAAATCCCAGAAATCCCTGAGTACACACCACTACCTGAATACATACCATTGCCTGAAGATACACACTTTTTGGAAGGAAGTAGATTCCACCCCCTTTCCGCCGCAGCTGACGAGGAAAATGTCCGTGTTGACCTCATTTTTTATGAGGTCTTCTCTTCTTCTCTTTAGTTCTTAGGATCTAGCCTTAGGCTTTTCCTTTGACTATCTTAGAGGACTAGAATTGGGACCCACCTTTTAGAAATTCAAACCACTTCTTAACTCCCTGCAAACTCCACAAACTTGACTATAGACCCCTAATCACCTAGAGGGTTGAAATCAAATGTGGAAGTTTAAAGGATGAGTTCCTATAGGACTCGGCGCTTAGGACTGCCCTGGGTGGCCTGGTCTGGTGAGGGGCTGACTTACACACACACTACACTTATACACTACACTTTCACACTCTTCCTAAAACTACACCCATACCTAACTTGACCTCCTGACTCATGTAGGTGATTCACATGGATGGTCCTTAACCCCTAAGCCCTTGGCTAAGAGGGTTAGGAACAACATAATGAATGCCTCAAATGAGTCCCTTCATGGCTCATATGGGCTTGATATGGCTTCATGGCTCAACCAAAATGACTTCTTTCCACTTACATCCACCCAATCTTCAATTTCCCAAATTTTCAATTTTTGACCCCCGGACCCTACACCCGCTTAACTCTACCCAAAACCCTTGAAATTACCCAAAATTCTCAAAAATTTCCAAATTACCCAAAATTCTCCAAAATCAATCCCAAACATTTCCACATCACTCAAATTGACCATCCATACCCAAAAATACCAAAAATTCCAAGGAAACCTCCCAATACCCTCCAAATACCCAAAATACCCCTCTTGGCCAAAAAAATCCAAAAATTCAGAAAATTCCTAGAAAATTCCAGAAAATCCTAAATATTCCCAATTTCATTTTGTCCAACTACACCATGGGCCAATTTTGTCAATTTACCCTACTTTTGTCAAAACCCCCAATTTGACCCATTTTATCCCAAAGTGAACCCAATGTCAAACCAAACCTACCAAATTGACCAAAATTCTGGTCCAATTCAATTCTAAACTTCAATTAAACATTCCCAACACCAATCTAGACCAAGTCCAAGTTCAATTTGATTGACATTTGGATCCAATTTCACTTTTGGCCTTAAAGCCCAATTTGGACCCATGACCCAAATAAACCCAAATTCAAACCAATTCAACTCCAAATCACACCAAATTGACTCCAAGCCCTTCATAGAACATCCCTAAACCAATTATGACATTTATTTGACAAAGTTCTTCACAAAATCTTTACCCAAATGCCCATCCTAAAATCAAAAAGCCCATTTCCCTTAAACTTTCCTAAGAGCCCACTTCCTTCAAATTCAAAAGCCCAAAATCTACCCTAAAGCCCACATGACATCTCCATTTTCCATCCACTTAATTAAAGCCATTACCTAAGTCCTAAATTCACCATCAAATTATTCCAAATCAAGTTTCATACAAATTTCCATCAAATTACCAAAAATTCCTAAAATCCATTTTCATGAAATTGACCAAACCTTTTCCCAAGCCAAAGGTGAGCCATGCAAGCCATGGACAAGCCACATGAAGCCATGGAAGGCTTGACATGTGATCAAGCCATTAATGGCAAAAGGAGGGGCCCCTTTCCTAATCCTCCTTAAACCCTTTTTACCTTAAGCATGTCACACACTAAACCATGCTTAGCCACCTCATCATGGATGGAGACCACACCATTCTCTCTTGGCTGACCCAAGTGATCTTTTTCAGCCCAAGACCAGGCCTTGGGTGGTGAACCTAGCCCAAAACCATGGGTTGACTCATTTGAACCCAATATGGCCTTCCCCCCATTCCATTTCAATCCAAGCTCTTTACACATGGCATTTGCCAATTGCTTGCACCAAGTCCCGACCCCGACCCACCCGACCTCGAGGGTGACCAATGCCCGGCCGGCCAGCCACCAAGCCGCCGGAAAACACCATGGCCGAGAGCTCACATGTGTGCCCAACTTAGAATTCTCACCTGCTGAGCCGCCCCATCCCCGAGTGGCCATTGGAGCTCGTTCTTCTCTTGCCAAGAGCAGCTCGATCCCAAGCCCTAACTCTCCCGGGAGGCCCTCCACCCTCTCCTATTTAAACACCACCCCTCTCGGCCATGAGAGGTGCCGAAACAAACCTTAAGGAAACTCGCCAAAATTGTTCCGTACTCCTCCCCATACACGAGCACTTGATCACCGGTGAGATCCCCCTGCCATTTCTTCTCCGCGAGCTCGATTTCGGAGTTGAAATTCCACCCAAAACCGGGACACTTCTCCACAGTGGACGGATCCTCAAATTGATTAGTCCTACACCTTCACCAGACCAAGGGAAGGTGTCCACCAGCAAAAGCCCCATCTCCAGGCCACCCAGTTGCTCCAGCCTCCAAGCTTTGTGATCGGGCTTGGTCGAAATCACATCTAGACAATTGACCAGACCAGGAGACTTCATCTGGAGCTTGTTGGGATCCAATCGAAGGTGCAACAAACCTCAGATCGAAGACACACTTCTCTGAGCAAAGGTATGAGCTAATTCTTCATCCCGAGCTTCTGGAGATTCCCCATTTCAAATGCTTTAATTTCAATGCATGATCACCGTATAGATGTGTTCGTCTCTTCAAGACGAATCCATAGAGCATAAGAACATGAAAATCCATTGAGTATCGAGTGAGATCTTAGGGATTTAGTGTGGACGGCTCTCGGGTGAGGACGCTCGGGGACGATGAACGGATGCCGTCCATTTAATACACACGCGGACGGACGGCTCAGATGGCGTTGGACCAGGAGACAATACAAGAACCGCGGGGCCCAGAGCGCTGAGTCAGATGGCGGCGTCGAATGGGAGCGCGACACGTGTGCGTTTGGAGATGCCGAGGATGAGTTAGCGCCGCGTGGATAAATAGAAAATTAGGGGTATTTTCTATTTATTTAATTCCCTAAACTTCAAAAATTCATAACTTTGTGTAAAAAAATCAGAAAAATAAAATAAAAATACCCTCTTGCTCAGTGAACAGAGGAGAATAATGTGGAAAAGAAATCATTTAATTTCATCAAGTATTTTATTTTTTATAATTTATTTACTCTCTGCATACTTTTAATTCTCCATGCATGTATACAATTCACCATGGCATGAGACCATAGTGGCTTTTGAAGCCTCCGAATTTGGGAACATTCCCTGAATTTTCCAAAGTCGAGGCCATCCCTATGAAGAGTTATTGATTTTTCAAGTTCATGTTACTGTTTTGAGTATTTTAATTCCAATAAATAGCATGTTGTGAAATAAATTCTAGGAAAATTTGATGATATTCCTTATGACCAGAGAACACTAGGAAAAATAGGTTTTGAGTTAGTTCATTTAAAACAACCCTAATTGGCTTAAACACTCAAAATAGGTCTCTAATTAATTAGAGTTAACCATACATCAAATTGACTTGAAATCAATTCTCCACTGACCTTTAGGATCAGAGGAACCCACCATAAAGATTTGAGGTCAATCGGACTTGGTTAGCCCCACTAATTGGGTTGATTAAGCCACTTAGTCATTTTAAACTTTAAAAATTCATAACTTTCAAAATATCTTTCAAAAATTCACCAAATTGGTTTTGGAGCCTCTCTGATATTAGGGGAATCTAAGAAAATTAAAATTTCAATTTTCTAAAAAAGTTGATTTTTAATATTATTTTAATATTTTTAATAATTAAAAAATAATAAAAATCACAAAAATAATAAAATAAACCAAAATGTCAAATTTTGAATTTTAATCACTTAGGAACAAACCCCATATTTTTCTTAGGTCCATTTAGTGAGATATTAAATTTTAAAGCTTTAAGGTAATTTTAAAATTAAAAAAATATATTTTCTAGCTTTTTCATTAAAATAATTATAATAAATCATAGAAAAATCAGAAAATTGCAACATTTGCTTCTCTGATTTCCTTGATATAAGAGAGATTTTTGAAAAATATAAAATTCATTTTTCAACATTTATTTTATTTTTAAATTAATTAACACTCCAAAACTTAAAATAATTATAATAAAAATAATATAATTCAAAAAATCACCAAAATTAGTCCAAGTGGTCCTCTGGTCATTAGGAATGTCCCCTAATTTTCTTAAGGACAGAAACTTTCCCTTGGTCATGTTATTAAATTTTCCTTGGAAATCTCTATTTTCTACCAAAAATAATTATATAAATAAATTAAATACAGAAAAATCACATTTTCTCCTCTCATATCTTTATTGACATATGAGTGAAGTCACATAAAAATTTCAAGTTCATTTGAGTTCAATTTAGTGAGTTATGAAATTATTAAGCTTAAAGGGTAAAGTGGTAATTAAAATTTTAACCCTTAATTAAAACTTTAGGTTTAATAAAAAATTAACAAGTAAAATATTTGATCCTAATCTGATTTGGATGATTGAAATTTAAACAATTAAAGGGTAGAAACCCATTAAGCAATTTAAAATGATTAAACTCTAATTAAATAATTGATTAAATTTGGAAGAATAATAAAATTGGAATTATTAAAATAGGGATATTATTAAGAGAAGATTTATTCTTTAATTTAAAAATCCCTAAATTAATTATCTCATTAATATTCAATTCTTAAATAAAATGATAACTCAAATTCAAAACATTAAAAGACTTAATCATTAAACAAAAATTAAATTATTAAACTCTTTTAAAAAAATTTTCAATTAAATTAAAAATAAAATTAAACTAAAAATAAAATTAAATTAAGTAAATTAAATTAAATTAAATTAAATTAAATTAAATTGAAATTAAAAGTTGAATTAAATTAAAAATTAAATTAAAGATTAAATTAAATTAAATTAAATAAACAAATTAAATTAAATTAAATAACTTAAATTAAATTAAATTAAATTAAATTAAATTAAATCAAATTAAATTAAAACTAAATCAAATCAAATTAATTTAATGTAACATAAAATCAAACTAAACTGAATTAAATTAAATTAAAACTCAATTAAATTAAATTAAATTAAATTAAATTGAATTAAATAACATCACCTAAAACGAAAGAAATTAAATATAAAGCAACTTGAACACTATTCCAAATTTAAACCCATTAACTTGAATCAAATCATTTTAATACCAATTTACCCTCGAAAGCTTCGTTATTATAACTCCTAAACAGAACATTAAATGAAATGTTACTTCACTTATAGGATATTCAAATGTCCTAGTTCACTGAGTAAGATAACAACAAAACTTGAATTCTCGGACGATTAATTCATTTGTATAATTAAACCCATTTGGACTTAAAACAATCCTAGAAATATTGAAAAGATGTTTAAGATTATTCTTAAGCAATTTCTCAAAATGATAGGACATTTATAAGAACAATTGGACTTAATTGTTCTTTGATGAAGAAAATCGTCCATAAACCAAAACACAAAGAACCTAGACGTCATAGGAGATGACTAGCTATAAGATTAGGAATTTGGTAGAAAACCATAACCCTTCCCTTAGCTTTATCTAGGAACTTGATTAAATATTCTAATTGTGTTTTAAGTGCAACTTGGGATGACGGGAAGACCCTCCAGGTACGCTTTTATTTTATTGCAATCTACTTTCTTGCAATTTACCTTCTTGCAATTTATTTAACTGCATTGCACTTACTTTTTCTTGCATGATAAACAACTGTTGCATGAAAACCCACACCTTTAGGATAGACCCTAAAACTGAAACCAAAATTAAGTTAAAAGTCATTGCAAGATAAAATTCACCGCCACAACATTTCAAAATATAAAACAACTCAAAATTTAATCACAAACGAACACAAAACTACAATTACAATTAAATTAAAATGTCCTGTTGGATGATCGGGAATACCTCGGATGATGTAACCTACGTGTTGCTAACGGGATTTCCCACGGTCTAAATGAAAGTGTGGAACTCATTCGATTGAGTTTAGCAAATTCATCCGGACTAAGTGAATCCGATAAAAATAATGATGCCGGAAGGATGGAACCGTGGGATCTTAACCGGTGTCGTTATAATCAACTTTAAGATTTGTTTTAATTAAAACACAAAAAAAACACTTGGAAATTAAGACTTCTCTAAACCAAAACACTTTTCTCATCCCCTGATTTATGATTTCTAAAACTAAACCTCTGCAACAACAAGGAGCTCGGAGCATAGTGGGCAGCACGGCCATCGTCATCAGCAAAACCTGAGTCTACTTCAGCAAAACTGTCCTAGAATTAAATAATAAAGCCATAGGACTTCGAGGTAGTTTGCCTAGTGCAACATAAATCCTCAACTCTTCGTTAGGCACTTGCATTGCAAATTAAGCCCTAACCGGTTTTAGGATTCCGAGGTAGTCGTCCGGTACGACAATAAACCCTCACATTTTCGAGGTCTATTTGTTTGATTTTATCATACAAATATAAGCCCTAATTAATTAAAATTGGCAAGATCAAAACATTTAAATAAATATTAGGACTTTCCTAAACTCAAGCCAAACAATAGGATAGTCGGAAAATTACCGAAGTTCGCTTCGAATCAGTGATTTCTCCTAATTTTCTTCCTTTGGATTCCCAAAACAAAAATGTTCCAAATTTGATCCATTCCCTATTGAAATTCCAAACTTCAATCCTTTGAGAACTTAAACCTTGAAATTCTTGAGAGCAGAATTATTGATTATTATCGAGAGTTTTCTTAGGTGATTCCCGTCACTTAAGATGTAATTAACTATAGGGGCTTGCCCTTATAGGGAATTTTAAAGAACCTGAGTAATATAAACCATGTTTAATGCTTTCATATTAAGCGGGGAATTTGTCGGCTTATAAAATTGGTTCGCAGACCAAACGGATGTCACAAATCTTCTAGTTTATTTAATCAAGCCCCACCGTCGAGCGATGTGTCTATCCTTAGGGATAGATACACAGTTTGTGGTGCGGTGCTCGTTTATATAAACTATTTGGGATGTGAGATCGGTTTAATCTCATATCTTAAAACCTTCAAATTTAAAATTATTTTCAAAATCCAATATTATTTTTTCAAATTATTTATTTAAATTAAATTAAAATTCGCCGACAATTTCTGTAGGCGACCCCTCTTCAAAACACAACACACAACCTGAAAATAGTTGCCGACAACTTCTGGCGACTCCGCTGGGGATAATTCCTCTCTCCATTATAATCAGATAATTCTGCTTTCAAAAATCGGTAGTGTATCCATGTCCCTAATGGGTCAAACTACCCTTCTTTCCGTTGGAATACTATGTTCATTTCTACCTTGGACAAGTATAGCCAACATTCTCTCGGATTTAGGAACCATCGTTTAGACACCCCTAAACGGAGAGGTTCCGAGATCCTTTTACCTCATTTTTGAGGTGGGGTGGACCCCCAATAGGTGTTAGTTTAGGAATGATCCTTCGAGTCGAGAAGTCTTGCTTAAGACTTTCCTTTCCTTTCCAACTCTGAATCAGATTCCTTACCTTCTCTACACCTTTGAACATTCCGTTCTAAATAAACAAACCCTCTAATAAGTGATTCTTTTAATAAATGATTCCTTCTTATAAATACATGAACAAGAATGTTTTCGGACTCTTTTCAATTCCTTTCTTTTCGTCCTAAAGAAAAGAAGCATAACTTAGGACCGACAACCGAATCTACCCTGCGAAATGGAAGCCCCGAAACCGATTTTCTCCTTCACCAATGAACCGGACTTCGCCGTCTATAAGGATGAGCTGCCCGACAATGGGATCATCCGATTTGGGCAAGGATTTGAAAACACGAATGTCGAGGTCACCGACGTCTCCCTCTTTGCACCGACGAACAAGGTATCCGAAGGCCGAGGAGCCGCCGCTCGAGTTCAACCTTAGGTCGACCCGGGAGTTCCCTCCTCCGCAAAGGATCCCGACTAGGAGGAGTACTTGCCGTCTCGCGGAGGACCGTTCTTACTACCCCCACTCGGTCTAGTTGTTTTCGCACCTACCCCTACTTCGCCAAATCAAAGGGGAAAGAAATCCGGAACTATGGTAAACCTGTTACCGTGGAGGGTACGGATCTTCTCGTAAGACCTTCGTTTTCGAAATCGGGTCCAGTTCAAAGATTCTGTCACTGACAAGGACCCAAAGAAGAAACAGAAGTAGAAGGATCACTAGAGAAGCCAGAGCTGCTGAGGTTGCTTTCCTAGAGAAAATTCCAGAACTGCCTGAATATACACCGCTACCAGAATATACACCGCTGCCTGACTACATACCACTTTTGGGAGGAAGCAGGTTCCATCCCCTCTCCGCCGCAGAGGATGAGGAGAATGTTCGCAAGATTGCTACCACATTACCTCAGCCCGCATATTACAACGATAGTCGCAAGAAAAGAACTAGAACTACGCCGTTTGCTCGACTGCAAACTTTGGTAGAAAAATTAGCAAAGAAGGAAAACTGCCCCGTATCGGAGATTCTACGAAGGATAGGGCGGGTGCCAGTCAAATCCCGTCTTGGGCCCCGAGTAGAACCCGTCGTCATGAAAGAAAAGCCAAGTAAAAGAATGAAGGCTAGTCCGCCTGTCGTAGTCTCAGGATTACAGATTAGGGAGGATACCACCTTCCGGCGATTTGGCCGACGGACCATCCAGTCCTAGACCTTCTGCTGCTAGAAGGATGGTATGGCATCCCACTACTGGGCAGTTGAGATTGAAACAGCAGCCCGAGAAAGAAAGTCTCTCCAGGAGGCTTGAATCTGAAGAAAGTGCTACTGCGATAAAGGGGACTCGTGAAAAGGGGACCCGGCAGCTATCGCACGACAACCGCAAAGACACACAGAAAGCCCCGCTAGAAGATGCCATGGAAAAGTTGAGAACCGATATCCGACGGTTGGCAAAAGAAAGAGAAGAAAAGTTTGGAGATGAGATTGGTTCATCGGAATTCATGGACGACGAATATGCAGAAATCAACATGGTTGAGACACGAGCTTCATCGGCTTCGCAAGGTGCTCCTGCGGCCGCGAAGAGAGGAGCCGGAGCCGATGAGAAGGCAGCTTCGGGAAAAAGACGACACGATCGCTCGAATGGCGAAAAGGATGGAAGAGATGGCCGTAGCTGCGGCCACTCTCCGAGTCGAAGTACAACCACATAGAGAGACACCCCCAGAGGTCATTCACATTGTAGACGGAGGAAAGGAGATTACATCCGTCAATGGGGATGATCAGCTGAAAAAGGATACAACACAAAGTATGATCCCTGAAAAGGATATCAAGAACTTGGTGGAACAGCAGGTACGAGAAGCCTTAGCACAATCGAAGAACGGGACATCCATTCGGACGGGTAGACCTTACCCAGAAGAATTCGACGCTGTCCAATTCTCGAAAGGCTTCGTACCACCTCTGTTCAAGACATTCGATGGAACCGGGAACCCCCGACAGCATGTTGCACACTTTCGTGCCAGTTGTTGCAATGCCGGCGGGAGGGATGCATTGCTCTTCCGACAGTTCGTCAGCAGTTGTCAGGAATCGCCTTCGACTGGTATGCAAAATTACCAAATGGTTCGGTGAAGACGTTCTCGGAACTAGAGAACCTCTTCATCGAGCGATTTGTCGGAGCTCGACACCACATCACTATAGGTGATTTAGTGGTAGAGAAACAAAGGCCGAATGAAACTTTGGCGGATTACATACTTCGATGGAGAAACTTAAGCATGAAGTGTGAACCACAACTACAAGAACAACATGCAGTCGGCATCTTGCTTAAAAGCATTCACGGCCCGATAGCACTTCTCCCCAAAGGATTCACTATTAAGACTTTCGAGAAGTTGTTAAGCAAGGCCGGAAGCTTGCAAGAAGAGGCGAAGCAATTAAGTTTTGCCGATAAGACGGACAAGCAGAAGCCGGTGAAGACCTTCGAAAAGAAATCTGGGATCGTTGCAGCAGTTGACAAAGGCAAGCAACCGATGCAAATACCACCAGAACGGCTGCAGCAACCACAACAAAATTACCAGCAACCCCGGTCCAGCTATCAATCGTCTCCGCAGTATGAACAACAGTCTCATCCGCAACGTACATTAAGGGAACTTCTGAGCAGAGAATATCCGTTCAAGAATGAAGCAGTGCCAAAAATGTTCCGTAGTCCGATGAAGACTCCAGATTTCCGGTTGCCGAGCCTAAAAGACCGGAGGAAGTCAACAAGAAAGGTGATCCCAACTTTTGCCCCTACCACCGGATGCTTGGGCACAAGATAGAAGATTGCATTACCTTTAAAAGTTGGCTCAACGACAACCTTCGGAAAGGAAATATAACAATCCCTAAGGAGTACATGAAGGAACCCCAGAAAGGAGGTTCCGTCAATGTTATCTCAACTGATCCCGTCATTCCGATAGATCCCTATGCAACTGACGATGGTTGGACTTCCGCCTGGACGAGGTCTTCGAAGAAGATTTTAGAGAGCATCCGAACCGCTTCGGTGCGAACTTCAATTCAGAGTTCGAGACCTGTTAAGCCGGTATTATCACTTGCGATAGAAGAACCACCTCAACAGGAGGCGATTGAAGAGAAGAAGAAAATTGACGAAGAAGAGAGGACCGAGACTCCTAAGGCTAGACTAGGGGCTACTTATCCTAGGATAGTTGTTTCCGATTCGGGGGAGAAATCCCTCGAACCTCTGATTTTGTATGATTATCTGCTCACTTCGGTGGGATCATATAATGATAAGGGTGATGGTGTTGGCTACGTTTGATCGTTTCTAACGATTACGTAACTAGCGACAATCCGGACATCGATTTCTATACCAACGACAATTCTCAAATCGTACACGACCTCGACAATCAAAATAACGAAGAAGATATCCATCAAGGAGGCTACGAGAGTTCAACAAGCAACGGATCTATCTGTGAGTTTCGAGGAGCTCCGATCGCGATAGAGTTAGAGCCTTCAGATTCTGAAGATAATCCGGAAGAGCCTGTCATTCCGATTCAGGAGGAGACACCGGCAAACTCAACACTAAATTCTGAAGAAATTACAGAAGTCAACTTAAGAAGTGGAAGAGTTCTACCCCCAAGAATGGGTCCGAAAGACAAAGGAAAGCGGTGGTTGTTCAAGAAGAACCAACCCCGACAGAAGAAATACCCGTTCGAGAAGAAGCCGAGACGCATGAAAATAAAGTGGACTACAACGTACTAGCCCATCTTAGGAAACTACCGGCCAACCGAGCATTTACGACGCTCTCATCTTATCAAAGGAGATGAGAGAAGCTCGATCAAGGCCTTCTTCGGATCCGGAAATTTGCTTAGCTCGAATGGCTGGAGATTCCTTAGATGAGGTTTGTACGTTAAAGGAACGACGAGGTGTTACCTTCACGGACAATGACCTACTACTTGGGACACGAGATCACAACCGACCGTTGTACATTTCGGTTACAATTGGGAAGTTTACACTCTCCAGAGTATTGGTGGATCCAGGAGCATCGATCAATATAATGAGTCTTCGAACACTAGCATATTTGGAAATTGATGCTCGCGAGCTCGACGCAGACAAAATGTTATTAAGAGGATTCAACCGTAAAGGAGAAAGAGCCCTCGGGTCAATAACGCTACTCGATGAACACCGGTGACTTAGCAAAGACAACCTCGAAATTTCACATAATTGATTCGGAGACATCGTTCAACGCTCTGTCTGGGCCGACCGTGGATACATGAAAACGGGATGGTACCATCATCTCTCGCATCGGTGCATCAAATATTACGATGGAGGGGAACGGTGCATCAAAGGCGACTTACAACCATTCTCCGTACATGAAATTGGAATCCATGAAGATGCGGCTTATTATGCACCGCCAAAGAAAACAATCTTCTCCGGAGATACCGTAACAAATGAAGCAAAGAAAGTTCGGGACGACGAAGAACTCCGAAGTTCTAGTCCAACGATCACTCACCACTCCCTTACGACGAGATTGTGAAGGTTTCTCCACAACTCGCATCCGAGGTCGAGGCGGGGACGAGGTCGTGGTAGAGACGTTAGGACGGTTGGACGAGAGGAAACCGGCCATCAATGTTGATTGGGAAGATAGTTACGAAGAAAAAAGAAATCAAGAAAGAAGCGGCGACAATAAGTCGGAAGAAGCCGCAATTCAAGATCTCTCTCGAAGATGAGAAGAACGAAGAATACAAATCAATGTACGAGAAGATTAACCACTACGTACATACTATGACCCTAACCCCGATCCATTCTAACAAGATCGAGGGTATGGTGGTCAAAGAAGTACGTAACGACGGTGCAAGGCCAATCAAATTCTACCATGGTGCTTCTTCCTCCAAAACTGAAAATAATGTACAATTCGAAGATGTCACTTCATCGAAATTAATGGAATTACCTTTTGAGTGGTACTCTCCCTGTGTTCGAAATTTAATTCAACGTGGTTTCTTACCTCGACAATGGACAAAAGGCCAATCACAACATTTTGAAAAATTATGGAATAACTCCGGTCGTCCACCTGATTCAAAGTATGGACTCGGATTCGGCACGGTAGGGTCGGTTGACGATGCTGAATTTTGCTTGGTTGTCACTTGCAAGTCGAATGAAAACCGCATGGAAACTACGGACGAACTCGAAGATTTACAAATTTGAGATGCTCCACCGGAATTCGAAGAAGAAATCAAATCTACGATAGATGAGTTAAGCTGAAGTTAACTTAGGTACTAACAAAGAGCCTAGACCTACCTTTATTAGCTCCTTACTCGATAAAGAAGACTCCGAAGAAATAATCAAATTATTAATGGAATTTAAAGATCTGTTTTGCTTGGAACTATGACGAGATGCCGGGATTAGCTCCGGAGGTTGCGAGTCCATAAGCTAGGAGTGGATCCTACTTCGTCCCGATCGGACAAGGTCCCGAGAAGAATGCGTCTAGAAATTGAACAACAAGTCATAGCCGAAGTTAAAAAACTAATAGACGCTAAATTTTTCCGTGAAGAACAATACCCGACTTGGTTAGCCAATGTGGTGCCGATCGAGAAGAAGAATGGTCAGATCAGAATCTGTGTGGACTTCAGAGATTTAAACAAGGCATGTCCAAAAGATGAATTCCCTCTACCGATCCATAAATTAATGATCGACATTGCTTCAACGCATGAAATATTCTCGTTCATGGATGGATCTTCAGGATACAACCAGATAAAAATGGCTCCGGAAGATGAAAAGCTTACCGCATTCGGGATGCCGATCGGAGTATTTTGCTACACGGTAATGCCATTCGGATCGAAGAACGCGGAGCAACCTACCAAAGAGCAATGACAAGAATTTTTGATGATCTCATCCACAATCAAGTCGAATGCTACGTGGACGATGTGGTCATCGAAAGCAAAGTAAATGAAAACCACCTGTATGATTTGAGAATTGTTTTCGAACGATTAAGATAATTTAACCTTAAGATGAATCCCTTAAAATGCGCCTTCGGCGTCACCTCCGGGAAATTCTTAGGATTCGTTGTCCGACATCGTGGAATTGAAGTCGACCCGGAAAATATTAAAGCTATCTTAGAAATGCCGCCTCCCAAAACCTTAAAACAACTACGATCCTTTCAAGGGAAGCTGGCATATCTTCGACGCTTTATCTCAAACTTGTCAGGTAGGTGTCGGCCTTTCTCGGCACTAGTTAAAAAGGACGCCAAATTTATTTGGGAAGAGAAATGCCGGAAGGCCTTCGAGGACATTAAACAATATTTAATGACACCTCCTGTCTTAGCGACCCCGGTCTCGGGTAGACCGGCGATACTTTACACCGCGGCTTTAGACGACTCTGCGGGAGCCGTGTTAGCCAGAGTCGATGATGAGGGTAAAGAAAATGCTCTTTAATACTTAAGCCGTCGTTTACTTCCGACGGAGGTAAGGTATCCCGCAATTGAAAAGCATTGTTTGGCCACGATCTTCGCCTCTCAAAAGCTCGGGCACTACATGCTTTACGATAAGGTCAACTTGATTTCGAAGTTTAATCCATTGCAATACTTGATGACTCGTCCGACACTTTCCGACAGACTTGCCAGATGGTCAATGATATTTTTGCAATTCGATATAACTTTTGTGTCTCTTTGTGCCGTAAAGGGACAAGTCTTGGCAGACTTCCTCGCAGCACACCCTTTGCCGGCCGAATCTCCTCTCAATGACGATTTGCCAGATGAACAAATAATGAATCTAGAAGACCTTGATGATCAACGTTGGGAATTATATTTCGACGGAGCATCTTCGGCTACATAAAGACGAAGAATCGCAAGTGATAGTGCCCGGTAAGGCGGGAATCGGGCTAATCTTTATAACACCGGAGCGGGGGATGTTAAGATACTCCTACCACTTGACGGAACCGTGTACAAACAACGAAGCGGAATACGAAGCTCTCATAACGGGACTCGGAATTAACTATTCAAATGGGGATAACGGACATCAACATCTACGGGGATTCACGGTTAATCATTCAACGGATCGCCGGACGATACGGAATTTTAAAGCGAAGACTCGAGCAATACTTCCGAGTATGCCATACAGTTGTTGGAACGATTCCAAATGTGACAATCTATAAAATTCCCGAAAAGAAAATGCTTTAGCAGATGCTTTAGCCCGTCTCGCAAAAGAATTTGCACGTTTGCAAGATGAATCGGTGGAAGTGTCGGTTCACGGACGTCGGGTCCTATCACGGCTCGACATGGACACAATACACAAATCGAAAAAGAAAAAGAATCGGTTGCGGCGGTGACGGAAAACACGGAAGATTAGCGACGACCATTGATGAGACTACACGCAAGCGGGAAAGCTACCGGACGATAGGTCGCTAGCCCATCGGATCGAGAAAGAACTCCATCTTACGCATTAATAAACAACACATTGTACGGAAGGTCTTTTGATCAAATGTGGCTAAGATGCCTAAGCGGGTCCGAGGCCCGTGAAATTGTTAAGGAGGTGCATTCGGGACTCCGTGGCGCTCACCGGTCGGGTCCGAAGATGAAAATGAAAATTAAAAGACTAGGGTACTCTCGGCCCTCGATGATGACCGACTTGCATGAAAATCGCCGAGAGCGTCACCAATGCCGAGTGCACGGAGTGGTTCTACACCAACCTCCAAATGTGCTACATCCGACAATTGCGTCGTGGCCATTTGAATGTTGGGGCACGGATATAGTGGGTCCGATAGAACCACCATCTTCAAAAGGACATCGCTTCATTCTTGCGGCTACGGATTACTTTTCCCAGTGGGCGGAGGCGAGTTCGACTTAGAGAAGTGAAAGCACACCACGTGCTACGGTTTTCAAGAACCAAGTTGTCTACCATTTCGGGGTGCCGCGCGGGATCATCTCGGATAATGGGTCGGCATTCGAAGCACGCGGATCAACAATTTTGTCGGGAGACACGGAATCGGCGGCGATACTCGACATTTTACTACCCAAGAGCAAACGGCCTCGCTGAGGCTTTTAATAAAACTCTCGTTCAAATCTTGAAGAAAACTTTGGACGGTAATCAGAGAAATTGACACGAGAAGTTGTTAGAAGCCTTATGGGCCTACCGGACAACCTTCAGAACTCCTTCTCAAGCTACACTTTACGCTCTGGTGTATGGGTCCGAGGCAGTGTTACCTTTAGAGGTTCGGCTTCCTTCACTCGAATTGCGGTTGCAAACAAGATCACGACGAAGAAAACGCCAAATTACGACTCGAAGAATTAGAAAGCTTGGAAGGGAAAAGACTTGCGGCGCAACGAATTTAGAACTATACCAAACTAAGATGGTTCAAGCCCATGACAAGGCGGGTCCGCCCGAGAACCTTCGAAGTTGGTGACTTAGTTCTCGTTCTCGAAGACCTATTCATGCACACCGCAAGATAGGAGGAAAATTTGAACCCACTTGGGAAGGACCGTATGTGGTTGAAGCGAGTATACTCGGGAGGTTCCTACCGGCTAGTGAATTGCCGGGGAGAACGACATATGCTTCCGATCAACGGACGATACTTGAAAAAGTATTACGCTACTCGATGTTTCGAAGGACTGAATCCTTCATCCCTAAGAAACACGAGCGAAATGATCTCGATGATTGGGTCCGAACCCAAAAAATAATAAAATGTACTAAAATAAATAAAATCGTGATAATAAAGTTTTCCTTGTTTTCTTTTCCAAATCAAAATCTCTTTCCTGATCTTATCCCACTTCATTCCTGTTAAATTTTAAAATACAAGAAGTAATAAAAAAAAAACTGTCTTTAATAAACATTTTCTTAATGTTCTTGTTCTTAGTACGACCCACGATCCTTTTCCTTGTCTTTTCGCGGGGAAATGTCGAACGGGCGGTTGGTCCTGAACTTTAAGAATGGCGTAAGCCTTGCACTCGATGAAAAGAGGGTGAAAGATGGAGCGATAATCGAGATTGACTCGGATTTCACACCGGCGGGCCTACGGTACGAGGAAAGTGAGCCGGGTCCCGGTTGACCGAGAAGAAGCTGCCGGGCGGACGGTGAGGAAAGTGGGTGGCCCAAGCCACCAATCCAACAACAAGAAAAGAAAGGCAAATGCTGAAGAAGACAAGAAAATGAAATCGCGTAGTCGCTACGGCGAGAGGACGAGCATGTCGGCACCGCGCCCACGAGAGATTCAAGAAGTTCGAAGAGCTACTCTCACGACAACGCAACGAAGAAATAAGAATCGCCGTATCCGTAAGATGTTAACAAAACTAGGCGCGGACCGGCGCGACGAGACGATTACTACTGCCGGTACGTACACTTCGAGGACACCGGTTCACCGGGAACACTGGAGAAAGGAGGCCGGCTCCTAGGATAACGAAAGAACCGGGGAAATCCCCGGAAGATCGAGAAGAAAGAAGGCTACCACGCCACCGGATAGAACCACCGGTGATGCATGACCTTGTTGCGAAGCAACCCGGGGGATATCCCGACGGGCATCATCCACGAGGAGCCGAGGTATGCGGGGAGAACGTGAAGGGATTGAACCGTATATCCCACAATATGTCACGAGGTCTCCCCATCCGCAAATCATTCGGAATACGAGCTGGAGAGAATGCGAGAATGTTGAAAAGAAAACCTTTGAATACTTCGAGAGAATTAAAGGTAGAAGAATCAATATACTAGAGGGCCTCGAGCTACATACCGACGTATTCTCAGAGTATGAACAACAACAAATCGTGGATTGTATCCGGGATTTGAAAAGAGTGGGCCGAGCAGGCCGCCTAAGGGAAAATACCTACTCAGAACCCCGGAGATGGATGCCAGGGAAGGGAAGAATCACAATACAATGCGGATGCTTGCTACAACTTTCTTGAAGACAGGAAGGAAACCCACGGGAATACTCCGTCATGGGCAAGTGGATCCGATGCCATTAGTCGTCGAGAGAATGTTAAAGAGATTGATAACATGGAGGGTACTGCGGCGGATTGCATACCCAATAGTTGCATTATCAACATCTACAAACGGGGTGTTGCATACCCCCACACATAGATCACCACGACTTTGTCGGACCTTTACGCACGGTCTCTTTCCTGAACGAGTGCAACATCATGTTCGGATCGACCTCCGGATAGCGAGGCCCGGGTGAGTTCCGAGGGCCGGTGAAGTTACCTTTACCGGTAGGTTCCGTCATGATGCGAAGGGCAACGGAGCGGATATCGCTAAGCATTGCATACCGGGAGTACCGGTGAAGCGAATCTCGGTTACTTTCGGAAGGATGGACGACGGCAAGACACCTTACCATTTCCAGCCAAACCCGAGCTAGAGAACCTCCGGCCTTACGAGTCGTGAGTTACATGGGAGATATCACACCTCCGACGTACATCCAGCAGGCATCCTTGCCAAGGATGGCTTGGAAGGTGATGTTATTAACCATGTACCCCACTATTCAGACATGGATTATTGACAGATGCTTCTTTTGATGGATCGACAAAGATCATACACAGTCCGTTTTGAGTTTACATGGATTGTATGAAATATATTCCAGATCAAAATGTATGAAGTGTCTTCTACATGATTGGAATGAAAGTGACCATGTCACGTTTTTGGCCTTCACCTCTTTTGTGCAAATTGATTGGGAAACGCCATTAAAGTTAAATGAACTTCGAACAAAGAACGAGAAAAGAAATAAAAAGAAGAATAAAAGAAAACTTTCTAAAAAAAATCTAAAATGACGAACACCAAATTCACATGAACATTAAATAAACGATAAAATAAAATTTGAATCATTAAAAGATAAACAAAATCAACATAAATGTTAAATCAAATTTCAAATCGAATTTCAATCAAATTCCAAATCCACTCTCGATCAAATTTCAAATTTGATCTTTCCAAATTTCAAATCGAATTTCAATCAAATTTCAAATCCAATATCGATCAAATTTCAAATTTGATCTTCCAAATTTCAAATCAAATCTTAAATCAAATTTCAATCGAGTTCAAACTCATCCTTCCAAATCTCAAATTCGATCTTCCAGATCTCAAATCAAATCTCAATCAAAAATTCAAATTCAATCTCCCAAATCTGAAATCCAATCCGTTCTACTCCTCCCCTTTCTGCGGGATAAAAGCGGTTGATTCCATTGACACGGATCGAATGCGATGGCGAGGAATTGTATCCAATCTAAACCATCGACTTTCGATCAACTCTTTTGGATGGGATATGTAACATCTACATACTCCCTCCTAACATATTTCCTTCTATGAAAA
Organism: Papilionanthe hookeriana x Papilionanthe teres; assembly: GCA_022702705.1. NCBI lineage: Eukaryota > Viridiplantae > Streptophyta > Magnoliopsida > Asparagales > Orchidaceae > Papilionanthe > Papilionanthe hookeriana x Papilionanthe teres. Next base: position 156,161,060 of record CM040424.1, read on the forward strand.
CCTTTTACAATTTTCATGGAATTCTCGAAAAACCAAAATTCCACACTCTTCAAATCAACACTACAAATCTTTGCAAAATCAATTACCGATCAATATAAAATTCAAACTTTTGGGTTGAGGATTTTACATCCAAGACTGCACTTGCTTTAGGATTCTTTCCTATTGCCTTTGAAATACATCAAATTCAAACTTTTTGGGTCGAGGATTTTACATCCAAGACTGCACTTTGCTTAGGATTCTTTCCTACGGCACCTTGAAATACATCAAATTCAAACTTTTTAGATCGAGGATTTTACATCCAAGACTGCACTGCTTTAGGATTCTTTCCCTACGGCACTGAAATACATCAAATTCAAACTTTTTGGGTCGAGGATTTTACATCCAAGACTGCATTGCTTTAGGATTCTTTCCCTACGGCACTGAAATACATCAAATTCAAACTTTTTGGGTCGAGGATTTTACATCCAAGACTGCACTGCTTTAGGATTCTTTCCCTACGGCCTTGAAATACATCAAATTCAAACTTTTGGGTCGAGGATTTTACATCCAAGTACCGCTTGCTTTAGGATTCTTTCCCTACGGCCTTTGAAATACATCAAATTCAAACTTTTGGGTCGAGGATCTTTTACATCCAAGACTGCACTGCTTTAGGATTCTTTCCCTACGACACTGAAATACATCAAATTCAAACTTTTTGGGTCGAGGATTTTACATCCAAGACTGCACTGCTTTAGGATTCTTTCCTATTGCCTTCGAAATACATCAAATTCAAATTTTTGGGTCGAGGATCTTTTACATCCAAGGCTTGCACTTTGCTTTAGGATTCTTTCCTACGGCAACTGAAATACATCAAATTCAAACTTTTTGGGTCGAGGATTTTACATCCAAGACTGCACTTGCTTTAGGATTCTTTCCCTGTTGCCTTGAAATACATCAAAATCAAATTTTTGGAGTCGAGGATTTTACATTCGAAGCTGCATTGCTTTAGGATTCTTTCCCTATCGCAATGAAATACATCGAAAATCAAACTCTTGAGGTTAAGGATTTTACATCCAATACCGCATTGCTACGAGATCTCTCCTCATTGTAATGATTCAATCCAATCAATTCAATTTTCTTTCGAGGTTGAAGATGTTACACCTAAAACCTCGAAAATTCCAATCAAATCCTTCAAATTAATTTTGACAAACTTCAATCTAAATTGAAATTCCAAATTGAAATCTAAACTCACACATCGAAACTTAAACCGAAACAAAATAAAATCTAAATTGAAATTCCCCCAGATCATGTGAATTGGAATTTACCTCCTTTTCCTTTCCCCAGCGAGAGTTCAGGAATCTCCAGTTTCAAAGATATACTTGCTACTCCCCAGCGGAAACTCTTCTACTTCGTCCTAAGTTCGTCACTTGGACATACGTGTTGGTTTTGTTGATCGCTTCGGTCAACGCCGATACGCGCGATGTGCTCCGTCGGCTCACCACACACTGTGGGGGTCCATTTGTTGACCTCATTTTTGATGAGGTCTTCTCTTCTTCTCTTTAGTACTTAGGATCTAGCCTTAGGCTTTTCCTTTGACTATCTTAGAGGACTAGAATTGGGACCCACCTTTTAGAAATTCAAACCACTTCTTAACTCCCTGCAAACTCCACAAACTTGACTATAGACCCCTAATCACCTAGAGGGTTGAAATAAAATGTGGAAGTTTAAAGGATGAGTTCCATAGGACTCTACGGCCTTAGGGCCCTGCACAGGCGGCACAGTGCAGTGAGGGCTGATTTACACACACACTACACTTATACACTACACTTTCACGCACTTCCTAAAACTACACCCATACCTAACTCGACCTCCTGACTCATGTAGGTGATTCGCATGGATGGTCCTTAACCCACTAAGCCCTTGGGCTAAGAGGGTTAGGAACAACATAGTGAATGCCTCAAATGAGTCCCTTCATGGCTCATATGGGCTTGATATGGCTTCATGGCTCAACCAAAATGACTTCTTTCCACTTACATCCACCCGATCTTCAATTTCTCAAATTTTCGATTTTTGACCCAGGGACCCTACACCTAGCAACTCTACCAAAACCATGAAATTACCCAAATTTCTCAAAAATTTCCAAATTACCCAAAATTCTCCAAAATCAATCCCAAACATTTCCACATCACTCAAATTGACCATCCATACCCAAAAATACCAAAAATTCCAAGAAAACCTCCCAATACCCTCCAAATACCCAAAATACCCCTCTTGGCCAAAAAATCCAAAAATTCAGAAAATTCCCAGAAAATTCCAGAAAATCCCAAATATTCCCAATTTCATTTTGTCCAACTACACCATGGGCGAATTTTGTCAATTTACCCAACTTTTGTCAAAACACCCAATTTGACCCATTTTATCCCAAAGTGAACCCAATGTCAAACCAAACCTACCCAATTGACCCAAATTCTGGTCCAATTCAATTCTATACTTCAATTCAACATTCCCAACACCAATCTAGACCAAGTCCAAGTTCAATTTGATTGACATTTGGATCCAATTTCACTTTTGGCCTTAAAGCCGATTTGGACCCATGACCCAGAATAAACCCAAATTCAAACCAATTTAACTCCAAATCACACCAAATTGACTCCAAGCCCTTCATAGAACATCCCTAAACCAATTATGACATTTATTTGACAAAGTTCTTCACAAAATCTTTACCCAAATGCCCATTCTAAAATCAAAAAGCCCATTTCCCTTAAACTTTCCTAAGAGCCCACTTCCTTCAAATTCAAAAGCCCAAAATCTAACCTAAAGCCCACATGACATCTCCATTTGCCATCAACTTAATTAAAGCCATTACCTAAGTCCTAAATTCACCATCAAATTATTCCAAATCAAGTTTCATACAAATTTCCATCAAATTACCAAAAATTCCTAAAATCCATTTTCATGAAATTGACGAAACCTTTTCCCGAACCAAAGGTGAGCCATGCAAGCCATGGACAAGCCACATGAAGCCATGGAAGGCTTGACATGTGATCAAGCCATTAATGGCAAAAGGAGGGGCCCCTTTCCTAATCCTTCTTAAACCCTTTTTACCTTAAGCATGTCACACACTAAACCATGCTTAGCCGCCTCATCATGGATGGAGACCACACCATTCTCTCTTGGGCGACCCAGTGATCTTTTTCAGCCCAAGACCAGGCCTTGGGTGGTGAACCTAGCCCAAAACCATGGGTTGACTCATTTGAACCCAAAATGGCCTTCCCCCATTCCATTTCGATCCGAGCTCTTTACACATGGCATTTGACGATTGCTTGCACCAAGTCCCGACCACGACCCACTGACCTTGAGGGTGACCAATGCACAGCCGGCCGGCCACCAGGCCGCCGGAAAACACCATGGCCGAGAGCTCACATGTGAGCCCGACTTGGAATTCTCACTGTTGGTGCCCCATCCCCGAGTGGCCATTGGAGCTGTTCTTCTCTTGCCGAGAGCGGTGATCCCAAGCCCTAACTCTCCACTGGGAGGCCCTCCACCCTCTCCTATTTAAACACCACCCCTCTCGGCCATGAGAGGTGCTGAAACAAACCTTAAGGAAACTGCGCCAAAATTGTTCCGGACTCCTCCCCATACACGAATCACTTGATCCCCAGGTGAGATCCCCCTGCCATTTCTTCTCTGTGAGCTAAATTTCGAGTTGAAATTCCACCCAAAACCGAGGACACTTCTCCACGGTGGACCAATCCTCGAAATTGATTGGTCCTACACCTTCACCGGACCGAGGGAAGGTGTCCGCCAGCAAAAGCCCCATCTCCGAGGCCACCCGGTTGCTCCGGCCTCCGAAGCTTTGTGATCGGGCTTGGTCGAAATCACATCTAGACAATTCACTGAGACCGGGAGACTTTATACGGAGCTTGTCGGGATCCGATCGAAGGTGCGACAAAACTCGGATCAAAGCCACACTTCTGCGAGCAAAGGTATGAGCTAATTCTTCATCCCGAGCTTCGGAGATTCCCAATTTCAAATGCTTTAATTTCGATGCATGATCACAGTATAGATGTGTTCGTCTCTTGAGAGACGAATCCATAGAAGCATAAGAACATGAAAATCCATTGAGTATCGAGTGAGATCTTAGGGATTTAGTGTGGACGACTCTCGGGTGAGGACGCTCGGGGATGATAAACGGATGCGCGTCCATTCGATACACGCGCGGACGGACGGCTCGGATGGCGTCGGACCGAGGAGACGGTACAAGAACCGCGGGGCCGGAGCGCGAGTCGGATGCCGGCGTCGAATGGGAGCGCGACGCGTGTGTGTTCGGAGATGCGAGGATGAGTTGGCGCCGCGTGGATAAATAGAAAATTAGGGGTATTTTCTATTTATTTAATTCCCTAAACTTCGAAAATTCATAACTTTGTGTAGAAAAATCGAGAAAAATAAAATAAAAATACCCTCTTGCTCGGTGAACGAGAGGAGAATAATGTGGAAAAGAAATCATTTAATTTCATCAAGTATTTTATTTTTATAATTTATTTACTCTCTGCATATTTTTAATTCTCCATGCATGTATACAATTCACCATGGCATGAGACCATAGGGCTTTTGAAGCCTGCGAATTTGGGAACATTCCTGAATTTTCCAAAGTCAGAGGCCATCCTATGAAGAGTTATTGATTTTTCAAGTTCATGTTACTGTTTTGAGTATTTTAATTCCAATAAATAGCATGTTGTGAAATAAATTCTAGGAAAATTTGATGATATTCCTTATGACTAGAGAACCACTAGGAAAAATAGGTTTTGAGTTAGTTCATTTAAAACAACCCTAATTCACTTAAACACTCAAAATAGGTCTCTAATTAATTAGAGTTAACCATACATCAAATTGACTTGAAATCGATTCTCCACTGACCTTTAGGATCAGAGGAACCCACAATAAAGATTTGAGGTCAATCGGACTTGGTTAGCCCCACTAATTGGGTTGATTAAGCCACTTAGTCATTTTAAACTTTAAAAATTCATAACTTTCAAAATATCTTTCAAAAATTCACCAAATTGGTTTTGGAGTCTCTCTAATATTAGGGGAATCTATGAAAATTAAAATTTCAATTTTCTAAAAAAGTTGATTTTTAATATTATTTTAATATTTTTAATAATTTAAAAATAATAAAAATCACAAAAATAATAAAATTCACCAAAATGTCAATTTTTGAATTTTAATCACTTAGGAACAAACCCCATATTTTTCTTAGGTCCATTTAGTGAGATATTAAATTTTAAAGCTTTAAGGTAATTTTAAAATTAAAAAAATATATTTTCTAGCTTTTTCATTAAAATAATTATAATAAATCATAGAAAAATCAGAAAATTACAAAATTTGCTTCTCTGATTTCCTTGATATCAGAGAGATTTTTGAAAAATATAAAATTTATTTTTCAACATTTATTTTATTTTTAAATTAATTAACACTCCAAAACTTAAAATAATTATAATAAAAATAATATCATTCAAAAAATCACCAAAATTAGTCCAAGTGGTCCTCTGGTCATTAGGAATGTCCCCTAATTTTCTTAAGGACAGAAACTTTCCCTTGGTCATGTTATTAAATTTTCCTTGGAAATCTCTATTTTCTACCAAAAATAATTATATAAATAAATTAAATACAGAAAAATCACATTTTCTCCTCTCATATCTTTATTGACATATGAGTGAAGTCACATAAAAATTTCAAGTTCATTTGAGTTCAATTTAGTGAGTTATGAAATTATTAAGCTTAAAGGGTAAAGTGGTAATTAAAATTTTAACCCTTAATTAAAACTTTAGGTTTAATAAAAAATTAACAAGTAAAATATTTGATCCTAATCTGATTTGGATGATTGAAATTTAAACAATTAAAGGGTAGAAACCCATTAAGCAATTTAAAATGATTAAACTCTAATTAAATAATTGATTAAATTTGGAAGAATAATAAAATTGGAATTATTAAAATAGGGATATTATTAAGAGAAGATTTATTCTTTAATTTAAAAATCCCTAAATTAATTATCTCATTAATATTCAATTCTTAATTAAAATGATAACTCAAATTCAAAACATTAAAAGACTTAATCATTAAACAAAAATTAAATTATTAAACTCTTTTAAAAAAAATTTTCAATTAAATTAAAAATAAAATTAAACTAAAAATAAAATTAAATTAAGTAAATTAAATTAAATTAAATTAAATTAAATTAAATTGAAATTAAAAGTTGAATTAAATTAAAAATTAAATTAAAGATTAAATTAAATTAAATTAAATAAACAAATTAAATTAAATTAAATAACTTAAATTAAATTAAATTAAATTAAATTAAATTAAATCAAATTAAATTAAAACTAAATCAAATCAAATTAATTTAATGTAACATAAAATCGAAACTAAACTGAATTAAATTAAATTAAAACTCAATTAAATTAAATTAAATTAAATTAAATTGAATTAAATAACATCACTTAAAAACGAAAGAAATTAAATATAAAGCGACTTGAACACTTATTCCAAATTTAAACCCATTAACTTGAATCAAATCATTTTAATACCGATTTACCCTCGAAAACTTCGGTTATTATAACTCCTAAACGAGAACATTAAATGAAATGTTACTTCACTTATAGGATATTCGAATGTCCTAGTTCATCTGAGTAAGATAACAACAAAACTTGAATTCTCGGACGATTAATTCATTTGTATAATTAAACCCATTTGGACTTAAAACGATCCTAGAAATATTGAAAAGATGTTTAACATTATTCTTAAGCACTTTCTCGATATGATAGGACATTTATAAGAACAATTGGACTTAATTGTTCTTTGATGAAGAAAATCGTCCTTAAACCAAAACACAAAGAACCTAGACGTCATAGGAGATGACTAGCTATATGATTAGGAATTTGGTAGAAAACCATAACCCTTCCCTTAGCTTTATCTAGGAACTTGCTTAAATATTCTAATTGTGTTTTACGTGCAGCTTGGGATGACGGGAAGACCCTCAGAGTACGCTTTTATTTTATTGCAATCTACTTTCTTGCAATTTACCTTCTTGCGATTTATTTAAGCGCATTGCACTTACTTTTTCTTGCATGATAAACAATCGTTGCATGAAAACCCACACCTTTAGGATAGACCCTAAAGCTGAAACCAAAATTAAGTTAAAATTCATTGCAAGATAAAATTCACCGCCACGACATTTCAAAATATAAAACAACTCGAAATTTAATCACAAACGGAACACAAAACTACAATTACAATTAAATTAAAATGTCACGTTGGATGATCGGGAATACCTCGGATGATGTAACCTACGTGTTGCTAACGGGATTTCCCACGGTCTAAATGAAAGTGTGGAACTCATTCAGTTGAGTTTAGCAAATTCATCTGGACTAAGTGAATCCGATAAAAATAATGATGACGGAAGGATGGAACCGTGGGATCTTAACCGGTGTCGTTATAATCAACTTTAAGATTTGTTTTAATTAAAACACAAAAAAAAACACTTGGAAATTAAGACTTCTCTAAACCAAAACACTTTTCTCATCCCTTGATTTATGATTTCTAAAACTAAACCTCTGCAACAATAAGGAGCTCAGAGCATAGTGGGCGGCACGGCCATCGTCATCGGTAGAACACTGAGTCTACTTCGGTAAAGCTGTCCTAGAATTAAATAACAAAGCCATAGGACTTCGAGGTAGTTTGCACTAGTGCAACATAAATCCTCGACTCTTCGTTAGGCACTTGCATTGCAAAGTAAGCCCTAGCAGGTCTTAGGATTCCGAGGTAGTCGTCCGGTACGACAATAAACCCTCACATTTTCGAAGTTATTTGTTTGATTTTATCATACAAATATAAGCCCTAATTAATTAAAATTGGCAAGATCAAAACATTTATAAATATTAGGACTTTCCTAAACTCGAACGAAACAATAAGATAGTCGGGAAATTACCGAAGTTCGCTTCGAATCCGTGATTTCTCCTAATTTTCTTCCTTTGGATTCCCAAAACAAAAATGTTCCAAATTTGATCCATTCCTATTGAAATTCCGAACTTCGATCCTTTGAGAACTTAAACCTTGAAATTCTTGAGAGCGGAATTATTGATTATTATCGAGAGTTTTCTTAGGTGATTCCCGTCACTTAAGATGTAATTAACTATAGGGGCTTGCCCTTATAGGGAATTTTAAAGAACCCAGAGTAATATAAACCACAGCTTAATGCTTTCATATTAAGCGGGGGAATTTGTCGGCTTATAAAATTGGTTCGCGGACCAAACGGATGTCACAAATCTTCTAGTTTATTTAATCGAGCCCCACCGTCGAACGGTGTGTCTATCCTTAGGGATAGATACACGGTTTGTGGTGCGGTGCTCGTTTATATAAACTATTTGGGATGTGAGATCGGTTTAATCTCATATCTTAAAACCTTCAGAATTTAAAATTATTTTCAAAATCAAATATTATTTTTTCAAATTATTTATTTAAATTAAATTAAAATTCGCCGACAATTTACGTGGCGACCCCTCTTCAAAACACAACACACAACTCCGAAAATAGTTGTCGACGGTCACGCAGGGATTGTTTCTACGTTACCTCGACCGGCATACTTACAACGACGGCGGAAAGAAAAGGGCTAGGATCACACCATTTGCCTAACTACGGATCGTGATTGAGAAGCTAGCAAAGAAAGAGAAATGCCCGAGTATCCGAAATTTTGAGAAGGATAGGGCGGGTGCCGATCCGAGTCCCGTCTTGGGCCACGAGTAGAACCCGCCATCGTTACGGAAAAGCCGAATAAAAGGATGAAGGCTAGTCCGCCATCGTCATTTCGGGGTTACGGATTAGGGAGGATACCACCTTCCGGCATTTGGGCGACGGACCATCACGGTCGTAGACCTTCTGTTGCTAGAAGGATGGTGTGGAGTCCCACTACTTGGACAATTAAGATTGAAACAATAGCTGAAAAGGAAAGTCTCGTCGGGAGACTTGAATCCGAAGAAAGTCTTCTTGCGAGTAAAGGGGACTCGTGAGAAGGGAACCGGCGGCTATCACACGACAAGCTGCGAGGATGCACGAAAGGACCGCTAGAGGATGCTATAGAAAAGTTGAGGAGCGATATTCGACGATTAGCAAAAGAAGAGAGAGAAATTCGGAGACGAGATTGATTCGTCGGAATTCATGGACGATGAGTATGTAGAAATTAACATGGTCGAAACGCGAGCTTCGTCAGCTTCACAAGGTGCTCCTGCAGCCGCAGAAAGAGAGGAACCGGAAGTGATGAGGAGGCAGCATCAAGAGAAAGACGATACGATCGCCCAAATGGCGAAGAGGATGGAAGAGATGGGCGTCAGCCCTAGCCGCTCTCCAAAGTCGAGTGCAACCCCGAAGAGAGACACCCCAGGAGGTCATTCACATTGTAGACGGAGGAAAGGAGATTACGTCCGTCAACGGGGATGATCGGTTAAAGAAAGATACAACACAAAGTATGATTCCGGAAAAAGATATCAAGAGCTTGGTGGAACGAGCGAGGTGCGAGAAGCCTTAGCACAATCAAAGAACGGGACATCCATTCGGACGGGTAGACCTTACCCGGAAGTATTCGACGATGTCCGATACCCAAAAGGCTTCGTACCACCTCTGTTCAAGACCTTTGATGGAACCGGGAACCCCGACAGCATGTTGCACACTTTCGTGCCAGTTGTTGCAATGCCCGCGGAAGCGACGCATTACTCTTCCGACAATTCGTCAGCAGCCTGTCAGGGATCGCCTTTGATTGGTATGCGGAATTACCGAACGGTTCGGTGAAGACATTTTCGGAATTAGAAAACCTCTTCATCAAGCGATTTGCCGGAGCTCAGCACCACATCACTATAGGTGATTTAGTGGTAGAGAAGCAGAAGCCGAACGAAACTTTGGTGGATTACATACTTCGATGGAGAAATCTAAGTATGATGTGTGAACTACAGTTATAAGAACAACATGCAGTCGTCATCTTACTTAAAAGCATTCATGGCCCGATAGCACTTCTCCTCAAGGTATTTACCATTAAGACTTTCGAGAAGTTGTTAAGCAAGGCCGGAAGCTTGCAAGAGGAGGCGAAGCAATTAAGTTTCGCCGACAAGGCAGACAAGCAAAAGCCTGTGAAGACTTTTGAAAAGAAATCCGGGATTGTTGCAGCAGTCGACAAAGGCAAACAACCGATACAAATATCGTCCGAATGGCCGCAGCAACCTCAACAGAATTACCAGCAACCCCGACCTAGTTATCAGTCATCTCCACAGTATGAACAACCGCCTCGTCCGCAACGTACATTAAGGGAGCTTCTGAGTAGGGAATATCCATTCAAGAATGAGGCGATGCCGAAAATGTTCCGTAGTCGATCAAGACTCCAGATTTCCGAGTTGCCAGAGCCTAAGAGACCGGAAGAAGTCAACAAGAAAGGTGATCCCGACTTTTGCCCTTATCACCGGATGCTTGGACACAAGATAGAAGATTGTATTACCTTCAAAAGTTGGCTCAACGACAATCTTCGGAAGGGGAATATAACAATCCCGAAGGAGTACATGAAGGAACCCCAGAAAGGAGGTTCCGTCAATGTTGTCTCGACTTATCTCATCATTCTGATAGATCCCTATACAACTGATGATGGATGGACTACCGCTTGGACGAGGTCTTCAAAAAAGATTTTGGATCACATCCAAACCGCTTCGGTGCGAGCGTCAATTCAAAGTTCGAAACCTGTTAAGCCGACACAATCACTTGCGATAAAAGAACCACCTCAACAGGAGATGATTGAAGAGAAGAAGAAAATCGACGAAGAAGAGAAGACTGAGGCTCCTAAGGCTAGGCGAGGGGCTGCTTATCCTAGGATAGTTGTTTCGGATTCGGGGGAGAAATCCCTTGAACCTCTGACTCTGTATGATTATCTGCTCACTCCGGTGGGATCTTATAATGATAAGGGTTATGGCGTTGGCTACGTTTTAACTGTTTCTAACGATTACGTAACTAGCGACAATCCAGACATCGAATTCGATACCAACGACAATTCTCAAATCATACACGATCTCGACGATCGCGATGACGAAGAAGACATCCATCGAGGAGGCTACGAGAGTTCAACGAGCAACGAATCTATCTGCGAGTTTCGAGGAGCTCCGGTCGCAATAGAGTTAGAGCCTTCGGACCTCCGAGGCTAATCCGAGAAGAACTCGTCATTCCGATTCGAGAGGAGACACTAGCAAACTCAATACTAGATTCAGAATAAATTATAGAAGTTAACTTAAGAAGTGGAAGAGTTCTACCTCCGAGAATGGGTCCAAAGGACAAAGGAAAGCAGGTGGTTGTTCAAGAAGAACCAACCCGGTAGAAGAAATACCCATTCGGGAAGAAGCGCGAGACACATGAAAATAAAGTTGACTACAACGTGCTAGCCCATCTTAGGAAACTACCGGCCGAGGCGAGCATCTACGACGCCCTCATCTTATCGAAGGAGATGAGAGAAGCTCGATCGAGGCCTTACTTGATCCGAGAGATTTACTTAGCTCGAATGGCCGGAGATTCCTTAGATGAGGTTTGCTCGTTAAAGGAACGACGAGGCGTTACCTTCGCGAACGATGACCTACTACTTGGGACGACGGATCACGACCGACCGTTGTACATTTCGAGTTACAATTGGGAAGTTTACACTCTCCATAGTATTGGTGGATCCAGGAGCATCAATCAATATAATGAGTCTTCGAACACTAGCATATTTGGAAATTGATGCTCGCGAGCTCGAAGCCGACAAAATGTTATCAAGAGGATTCAACCGGAAAGGAGAAAGAGCCCTCAGATCGATAACACTACTAATGAAGACCGGTGACTTAGCAAAGACAACCGCAAAATTTCACATAATTGATTTAGAAACGTCGTTCAACGCTCTACTGGGCCGACCATGGATACATGAAAATAGGATGGTATCATCATCTCTACATCAGTGCATCAAATACTACGATGGAGGGGAACAGTGCATCAAAGGTGACTTACAGCCATTCTCCGTACATGAAATTGGAATCCATGAAGATGCAGCATATTATGCACCTCCTAAGAAAACAATCTTCTCCAGAGATACCATAACGAATGAAGTCAAGAAAGTTCGGGACAACGAAGAACCTGAAGTTCTAGTCGACGATCACTCACCACTCCCTTACGGCGAGATGGTGAAGGTTTCTCCACAACTCCCATCCGAGGTCGAGGCCGGGGACGAGGTCGTGGCAGAGACGTTAGGACGAGTTGGACGAGAGGAACCAGCCATCAATGTTGATTGGAAAAGACGAGTTCGAAGAAGAAAAAGAGATCGAGCGAGGAAGCGGCGACAATAAGTCGGAAGAAGCCGCAATTCGAAGATCTCTCTCGAAGATGAAAAGAATGAAGAATATAAATCGATGTACAAGAAGATTAATCACTATGTACATCTTATGACCACGACCACGATCCATTCTAATAAGATCGAGGGTATGGTGGTCAAAGAGGTACATAGCGGTGGTGCAAAGCCCATCAAATTTTACCATGGTGCTCCTTCCTCCAAAACTGAAAATAATGTACAATTTGAAGATGTCACTTCATCAGAATTAATGGGATTACCTTTTGAGTGGTACTCTCCCTGTGTTCAAAATTTAATTCAACGTGGTTTCTTACCTCAACAATGGACAAAAGATCAATCAAAACATTTTGAAAAATTATGGAATAACTTCGGTCGTCCACCTAATTCAAAGCATGGTCTCGGATTCGGCACAGTAGGATCAGTTGACGATACTGAATTTTGCTTGGTTATCACTTGCGAGTCTAATGAAAACTGCATGGAAACTACAGAAGAATTTGAAGATTTACAAATTGGAGATGCTCCACCAAAATTCGAAGAAGAGATCAAATCTACAATAGATGAGTTAACGGAAGTTAACTTAGGTACTAACGAAGAGCCTAGACCAACCTTTGTTAGCTCCTTACTCAATAAAGAAGATTTCGAAGAAATAATAAAGTTATTAATGGAACTTAAAGACTATTTTGCTTGGAACTATGATAAGATGCCAGGTTTAGCTCCAGAGGTCGCAGTCCATAAGCTAGGAGTGGATCCTACTACGTCCCGGTCGGACGAGGTCCGGAAGAATGCGTCTAGAAATTAAACAACAAGTGATAGCTGAAGTTAAAAAGCTAATAGACGCTAAATTTGTCCGTGAAGAACAATACCCGACTTGGTTAGCCAATGTGGTGCCGGTCGAAAGAAGAATGGTCGGATCGGAATTTGTGTGGATTTCGAGAGATTTAAACAAGGCATGTCCGAAAGGATGAATTCCTCTCCAGATCCCGGAACTAATGATCGACATCACTTCGACACATGAGATATTCTCATTCATGGATGGATCTTCGGGATACAACCGGATAAAAATGGCTCCGAGAAGATGAAAAGCTTACGGCATTCGAACGCCGATAGGAGTATATTGCTTACACGGTGATGCCATTCGGACTCGAAGAACACGGGAGCAACATACCGGAGGGCGATGACGAGAATTTTTGATGATCTCATCCACAATCAAGTCGAATACTACGTGGACGATGTGGTCATCGAAAGCAAAGTAAAGGAAAACCACCTGTATGATTTGAGAATTGTTTTCGAACGATTAAGACAATTTAACCTTAAGATGAATCCCTTAAAATGCGCCTTCGGCGTCACCTCCAGGAAATTCTTAGGATTCCTCGTCCGACATTGTGGAATTAAAATCAACCCGGAAAAGATTAAAGCTATCTTAGAAATGCTGCCTCCCAAAACCTTAAAACAACTACAATCTTTTCAAGGGAAGCTGGCATATCTTCGACGCTTTATCTCAAACTTGTCAGGTAGGTGTCAGCCTTTCTCGGCACTAGTTAAAAAGGATGCCAAATTTATTTGGGAATAGAAATGCCAGAAGGCCTTCGAGGACATTAAGCAATGTTTAATGACACCTCCTGTCTTAGCGACCGGTCTCGGAGTAGGCCGGCGATACTTTATACCGCGGCTTTAGACGACTCTCTCGGAGCCTGTTAGCCGGGTCGATGATGAGGGTAAAGAAAATGCTCTTTACTACCTAAGCTGTCATTTACCTCCGACGGAAATAAGGTATCCCGCAATTGAAAAGCATTGTTTGGGCCTGATCTTCGCCGCTCAAAAGCTCGGGTACTACATGCTTTCTCATAAGGTCAACCTGATCTCGAAATTTAATCCATTGCAATACTTGATGACCCGTCCAACACTTTCAGGCAGACTTGCCAGATGGTCGATGATATTATTGCAATTCGATATAACTTTCGTGCCTCTTCGTGCCGTAAAGGGACAAGTCCTAGCAGACTTCCTCGCAGCACACCCTTTGCCAGCAGAATCTCCTCTTAATGATGACTTGCCAGATGAATAAATAATGAGCCTAGGAGACCCTGATGATCGACGTTGGAAATTATATTTCGACGGAGCATCTTCAGCGCACAAAGACGAAGAATCACAAGTGATAGTGCCCGGTAAGGCAGGAATCGGACTAATCTTTATAACACCGGAGCGGGGGATGTTAAGATTCTCCTACCACTTGACAGAACCGTGTACAAACAACGAAGCAGAATACGAAGCCCTTATAACGGAGATCGGAATTAACTATTCAAATGGGGATAACAAACATCAACATCTACGGGAATTCACGGTTAATCATTCAACGGATCGCGGACAGGTACGAAATTTTAAAGCCAAGACTCGAGCAATACTTCCAGTATGCCATACAGTTGTTGGAACAGATTCCAAATGTGACGATCTACAAAATTCCCAGAAACGAAAATGCTTTAGCAGATGCGCTAGCCCGCCTCGCAAAAGAATTTGCACCTTGCAGGGATGAATCGATGGAAGTGTCGGTTCACGGACGTCGGGTTCTATCACGGCACGACATAGACACAATACACAAATCGAGAAAAGAAGAAGAATCGGTTGCAACGGTGACGTGAAAACACGGAAGATTGGCGACAGCCATTAATAGACTACCTGCAAACAGGAAAACTTCCAGACGATAGGTCGTTAGCCCATCAGATCAAGAAAGGATCTCTGTCCTACGCATTAATAAATAACACATTATACATAAGGTCTTTTGATCAGATGTGGCTAAGATGCCTGAGCGGGTCCGAGGCCCTTGAAATTTTTAAAGAGGTGCATTCAGGACTCTGTGGCGCTCACCAGTCGGGTCCGAAGTTGAAAATGAAAATCAAAAGACCGGGGTACTACGGCCCTCGATGATGACCGACTGCATGAAAATCGCCGAGAGGTGTCACCAATGCCGAG
Organism: Papilionanthe hookeriana x Papilionanthe teres; assembly: GCA_022702705.1. NCBI lineage: Eukaryota > Viridiplantae > Streptophyta > Magnoliopsida > Asparagales > Orchidaceae > Papilionanthe > Papilionanthe hookeriana x Papilionanthe teres. The sequence continues at coordinate 156,176,397 of CM040424.1, forward strand.
TGCACGGAGTGGTTCTACACCAACCTCCAAATGTGTTACATCCGACAATTGCGTCGTGGCCATTTGAATGTTGGGGCACGGATATAGTGGGTCCAATAGAACCACCATCTTCAAAAGGACATCGCTTCATTCTTGCGGCTACAGATTACTTTTCCAAGTGGGTGGAGGCAGTTCCACTCAGAGAAGTGAAAGCACACCACGTGCTACGGTTTTCAAGAACCAAGTTGTCTCTCGTTTCGGAGTGCCGCGCGAGATCATCTCGGATAATGGGTCGGCATTCAGAAGCACACAAATCGACAATTTTTTCAGGAGACACGGAATCGACTGGCGATGTTCAACAATTTACTATCCAAGAGCAAACGGCCTGGCTGAGGCTTTTAATAAAACTCTTGTTCAAATTTTAAAGAAAACTTTTGACAATAATAAGAGAAATTGGCACGAGAAGTTATTAGAAGCCTTATGGGCCTACCGAACAACCTTCAGAACTCCTACTCAAGCTACACCTTATGCTCTGGGGTTTGGGTTCGAGGCAGTGTTACCCTTAGAAGTTCAGCTTCCTTCACTCAGAATTGCAGTTGCAAACAGAATCACGACAAAAGAGAATGTCAAATTACGACTAGAAGAATTGGAAAGCCTAGAAGGGAAAAGACTTGCAGCGCAGCAGAATTTAGAACTATACCAAGCTAAGATGGTTCAAGCCCATGACAAACTGGTCCGCCCAAGAACCTTCAAAGTTGGTGACTTAGTTCTCGTTCTCAAGAGACCTATTCTTGCACACCGCATAATAGGAGGAAAATTTGAACCCACTTGGGAAGGGCCGTTTGTGGTTGAAGCAGTATACTTAGGAGGCTCCTACCAGCTAGTGAATTGCAAAGGAGAACGACATATTCTTCCGATCAACGGACGATACTTGAAGAAGTATCACGCTACCTGATGTTTCGAAGGAATGAATTTTTCATCCCTAGAAGCATGGGCGAAATAGTTACTTATGACTGGGTCCGAACCCAAAAATAATAAAAATGTGCTAAAATAAATAAAATCATGATAATAAAGTTTTCCTTGTTTTCTCTTCCAAATCAAAATCTCTTTCCTGATATTTTCCCACTTCATTCCTGTTAAATTTAAAAATACAAAAAAGTAATAAAAAAACTGTCTTTAATAAACATTTTCTTAATGTTCTTATTCTTAGTACAGCCCCTGATCCTTTTCCTTGTCTTTTCTAAGGGAAATGTCGAACGGGTGGTTGGTCCTGAACTTTAGAAATGGCGTAAGCCTTGCACTCGACGAAAAGAAGGTGAAAGATGGAGCAATAATCGAGATTGACTCGGACTTCACACCAGCATGCCTGCAATATGAAGAAAGTGATTGGGTCCTAGTTGACCGAAAGGAACTACCCAGTCAGACAGTAATGAAAGTGAGTGGCCCAAGCCACCAATCCAGCAGCAAGAAAAGGAAAACAAACAATGAAGAAGACAAGAAAATCAAGTCTGTAGTCGCTACAGCAGAGGACAGGCTTGTCAGCGCCGCGCCCACAGAAACTCAGGAAGTACTAAGGGCTACTCTCACAGCAACTCAGCGAAGAAATAAAAATCGTCGTTTCCGCAAGATGTTAACCAAACTAGCAGCGGACCAATGCGACGAGGCAGTTGCTACTGCCAGTACATATACTTCAAGGACGCCAGTTCACCAGGTACCGAAAGAAAGGAGGCCAGCTCTTAGGATAAAAGAAGGGACCAGGGAAATCTCACGAAGATTAGAAGAAAGAAGGCTACCACGCCACCAGATAGAACCACCAGTAATGCATAACCTTGTTGCAGAAGCAACCCCGGAGGATGTCCCGACGGACATAATCCCCGAGGAGCCGAGGTATGCAGGAGAACGTGAAGGGATTGAGCCGTATATCCCACAATACGTCACCAGGCCCAGCCATTTGCAGATTATTCCGGAATACGAGCTGGAGAGAATGCAGAATGTCGAAAGGAAAACTTTTGAATACTTCGAAAGAATCAGAGGCAGAAGGATCAATATACTAGAAAGCCTCGAGCTACATACAGACGTGTTCTCAGAATACGAACAACAACAAATCATGGACTGCATCCGGGATTTGAAAAGAATGGGCCGAGCGGGCCGCCTAAGAGAAAACGCTTACTCAGAACCCCAGAGATGGATGCCAGGGAAAGGTAGAATTACGATATAATGCGGATCGTTGCTACAACTTCGCGAGAAGGCGGGAAGGGGAACCCACCGGGGATACTCCGTCATGGCCAAGTGGATCCAATGCCATTAGTCATCAAGAGAATGGTAAAAAGATTGATAACATGGAGAGTACGCGGCGGATTCCATACCGCAATGTTGCATTATTAACATTTACAAGAAGGGTGATTGCATACCCCCGCACATAGATCACCACGACTTTGTCGGACCTTTTTGTACGGTTTCTTTCTCGAACGAGTGTAACATCATGTTCGGATCCGACCTCCGGATAGCGAGCACGAGTGAGTTCCGAGGGCTCGTAAAGATACCATTACCGGTAGGTTCCGTCATGATGCGGAAGGGCAACGGAGCGGATGTCGCTAAACATTGCATACCGGAGTACCGGTGAAGCGGATCTCGGTTACTTTCGAAGGATGGACGACGAGGAAGATACCTTACCACTTCCAGCACGGACCCGGAGCTAGAGAGCCTCCGACCTTACGAGTTGTGAGTTGCATGGAAAATATCACACCTCCAACGTACATCCATACGGCATCCTTGCCAAGGATGGCTTGGAAGGTGATGTTATTGACCATGTACCCCACTATTCAGACATGGATTTTTGACAGATACCTTTTTTGATGGATCGACAAAGATCATACATAGTCCGTTTTGAGTCTACATGGATTGGATGAGATGTATTCCAAATCGAGTTGTATGATGTATCTTCGACATGATTGGAATGAAAGTGACCATGTCACATTTTTGGCCTTCACCTCTTTTGTGCAAATTGGTCAGGAAACGCCATTAAAGTTAAATGAACTTCGAACGAAAGAACAGAAAAGAAATAAAAAAAGAGAATAAAAGAAAAACTTTCCGTAAAAATCTAAAAATGACGAACACCAAATTCACATGAACATTAAATAAACGATAAATTAAATTTGAATCGTTAAAGGACAAACAAAATGAAAAAAAAGGAAAGAGAAGGGAAAAGAAAATGAAAAAGAAAATGAAAAAGAAAATGAACGAAAAATCTTTTAAAAATCTGAATGTCAAAATGAATTCCAAATTAAAATGAGCTCTAATTAAACAGAAAATGAAATTGAATCACTAAAACAAAATGAATCTAAATCTCAAGTTAAATTCTGATCTGCATCCTCTGATTCGAATCTTTCAGTTCTTCTCTCAATCGAAATATGTTTGAAACTCTTTTGAAATTTGAATATTTTCCTCGACTTATTACTAAGTCATATCTTTTCAGCTGGGTACACTTACCAGCTCCTTTCAATTCCTTTTCTTCTGTGTCTTAGAGGATCGACTAGTTCTATTGACACGGAACCACGAACTTTGTTCGATTTGGTTCTGATGGCATGAGACTGGGTCCCTCTTCATACATTACAACTTTTCGAGGCTGGTACCTACATTCCAGTCCTCATCTTGGGATCAGTACCTACATTCTGACTCCCTTAAAAATTTCCGAGACTGGTACCTAAATTCCAGTTCTCATTCCGAGATCGATACCTAAATTTTGATTCTCATCCGAATTGATACCTAAATTTCGATTCTCATCCGAATTGATACCTAAATTTCAATTCAAAATTTCCGAGACTGGTACCTAAATTCCAGTTCTCATTCCGAGATCAATACCTAAATTTCGATTCTCATCCGAATTGATACCTAAATTTCAATTCAAAATTTCCGAGACTGGTACCTAAATTCCAATTCTCATTCTGAGATCGATACCTAAATTTTGATTCTCATCCGAATTGATACCTAAATTTCAATTCAAAATTTCCGAGACTGGTACCTAAATTCCAGTTCTCATTTCGAGATCGATACCTAAATTTCGATTCTCATCCGAATTGATACCTAAATTTCAATTCAAAATTTCCGAGACCGGTACCTAAATTCCGGTTCTCATTCCGAGATCGATACCTAAATTTTGATTCTCATCCGAATTGATACCTAAATTTCAATTCAAAATTTCCGAGATCGGTACCTAAATCCCGATTCTCATTCCGAGATCGATACCTAAATTTCGATTCTCATCCGAATTGATACCTAAATTTCAATTCAAAATTTCCGAGACTGGTACCTAAATTCCAGTTCTCATTCCGAGATCGATACCTAAATTTCGATTCTCATCTGAATTGATACCTAAATTTCAATTCAAAATTTTCGAGACTGGTACCTAAATTCCAGTTCTCATTCCGAGATCGATACCTAAATTTTGATTCTCATCCGAATTGATACCTAAATTTCAATTCAAAATATACGAGATCGGTACCTAAATTCCGAGTTCTCATTCCGAGATCGATACCTAAATTTCGATTCTCATCCGAATTGATACCTAAATTTCAATTCAAAATTTCCGAGACTGGTACCTAAATTCCAGTTCTCATTCCGAGATCGATACCTAAATTTCAATTCTCATCCGAATTGATACCTAAATTTCAATTCAAAATTTTTGAGACTGGTACCTAAAATCCTGTTCTCATTCCGAGATCGATACCAAATTTCGGTTCTCATCCGAATTGATACCTAAATTTCAATTCAAAATTTCCTAGACTGGTACCTAAATTTCAGTTCTCATTCTGAGATCGATACCTAAATTTTGATTCTCATCCGAATTGATACCTAAATTTCAATTCGAAATTTCCGAGACTGGTACCTAAATTCCAGTTCTCTTTCCGAGATCGATACCTAAATTTCGATTCTCATCCTAATTGATACCTAAATTTCAATTCAAAATTTCCGAGATCGGTACTTAAATTCAAGTTCTCATTCCGAGATCGATACCTAAATTTTGATTCTCATCTGAATTGATACTTAAATTTCAATTCTCAACTTTCGAGCCTGGTACCTAAATTCAAGTTCTCTTTCGGGGACAGTACCTAAATTCTGCCTCCCATCTTTCGAGATCGATACTTAAATTTTTATTCTCTCCCAGGATTGATACTTAAATTTCAATTCCAGCTTCGTTTAAACTTTCAAGATCAGTACCTAAATTCTGATTCTCATCCTTTTCAATCGACACTTAATCTCTGATTCTCATTCCAAGGCTGGTACCTAAATTCCAGTTTTCTTTGCAATCCCGAGATTGGAACCTAGGTTTCAATTCTCGTTTCAAATCCAAATTTCCTCAAATTGATTTTAAATCAAACTTCAATCTAAATTAAAACTCAAAATCTAAACTTACACATCAAATATTAAACTAAAACAAAATAAAATCTAAATTGAAATTCCCCTAGGTCATGTGATTTGGGATTCACCTCCTTTTCCTTTCTCCAGCGAGAGTTCAGGAATCTCCAGTTTCAAAGATATACTTGACACTCCCCAGCGGAAACTCTTCTACTTTGTCCTAAGTTTGTCACTTGGACGTTTGTGTTGGTTTTGTTGATCGCTTCGGTCAACACCAATACGTGCGGTGTGCTCCGTCAGCTCACCACACCTATTGGGGGTCCATTTGTTGGCCTCATTTTTGATGAGGTCTTCTCTTCTTCTCTTTAGTACTTAGGATCTAGCCTTAGGCTTTTCCTTTGACTATCTTAGAGGTTTAGAATTGGGACCCACCACTTAGAAATTCAAACCACTTCTTAACTCCCTGCAAACTCCACAAACTTGACTATAGACCCTAATCACCTAGAGGGTTGAAATCAAATGTGGAAGTTTAAAGGATGGGTTCCTATAGGACTCTTTGGCCTTAGGAGCGCCCACAGGTGGCTCGATCTGGTGAAGGGATGACTTACACGCACACTACACTCATACACTACACTTGCACACACCTCCTAAAACCACACCCATACCCAACTTGACCTCCTGACTCATGTAGGTGATTCACATGGATGGTCCTTAACCCCTAAGCCCTTGGCTAAGAGGGTTGGGAACAACATAGTGAATGCCTCAAATGAGTCCCTTCATGGCTCATGTGGGCTTGATATGGCTTCATAGCTCAACCAAAATGATTTCATTCCACTTAAATTTACCCAATCTTCAATTTTCCAAATTTTCAATTTTTGACTCCCGGGACCCTACACCCGCCTAGTCTACCCAAAACCCTTGAAACTGCCCAAAATTTGCAAAATCACCTAAATTACCCAAAATTCCTCAAAATTATTCCCAAACATTCCCACATTACTCAAATTGATCATTCATAGCCAAAAATACCAAAAATTTCAAAAATACCTCCCAATACCCTCCAAATACCCAAAATACCCCTCTTGACCCAAAATTCCAAAAAATTCAGAAAATTCCCAGAAAATTCCAGAAAATCCCAAATATTCCCAATTTTATTTTGTTCAACTACACCATGGGCCAATTTGGTCAATTTACCCAACTTTTATCAAAACCCCCAATTTGACCCATTTTAACCCAAAGTGAACCCAATGTCTAACCAAGCCTACCCAATTGACCCAAATTCTGGTCCAATTCAATTCTAAACTTCAATTTAACATTCCCAACACCAATCTAGACCAAACCCAAGTCCAATTTGATTGACATTTGGATCCAATTTCACATTTGGCCTTAAAGCCCAATTTGGACCCATGACCCAAACCTAACCCGAACTCACCCAATTCAACTCCAATTAACCCCAAATCTTTTCTAAACCTTCCTTAACATCCCTACAAACAAAACACTAACATGATTTGCCCAACATTTAGACCCAAACCCCACTTAAATTCAACCCAAAACCAAAAAGCCCAATTTTGACCTAAACCCAAACTTAACCCAAATAAGCCCAAACCCCAAAATAAAAGCCCAACCAAAGCCAAAACCTCTTTGAAACACTCCCATAAACATTTCCCAACATTCATTTTACATCAATTTCAACCCTAGCCGAACATTGGCCCAAGTTAGCCCAATTTGACTTATATTGGTCCATTCACCAAAGAAGCCCAAATTCAACCCAATTCAAACCCAAATCACTCCCAATTTGCTTCAAATCACTCATGACACATCCATGAGCTAAACCCAACAATTATTTGGCCCTAACTTCTACAAAATTCCCATACATAAATCTATTTTTAAACTAAAAGCCCACTTACATGAAACCTTCCTAAAAGCCCAAATTTCATGCTAAAGCCCATATGACAAATTCTTCTCATCATACCCTTGATTAAAATCAATCCCTAAGTTTGAAAATTCATCATGAAGCCATTCCAAATTAAGCCCCATACAAATTCCCATCAAAATACCAAATTTTTCTTAAATCCATTTCCATGAAATTGACTTAACTTTTCCCAAGCCAAAGATGAGCCATGAAGCCGTGCATGAGCCACATGGAAGCCATGAGAGCCTCTTTACATGTCACCATGCCATTTTGGGCAAAAGGAGGAGACTCTTTCCTTAATTCCTAAAGGTGATTAACCACTCCCATGATTCCACTAAACCTTGCTTAAGCTTAATTGTACTTGGATGGTGACCATTCCCCACTGATTAAGCTGACCTAAATCACTTTCTATTCAACCTAAACCAAGCCTTGGGTGGTGCACCTAGCCTAAATGGATGGGTTGACCAATTTGAGCCAAAATGAGCCCTCTCCCATTCCATTCTAATTCAAACCTTTTACACATGGCATTTGCCAATTTCCTACACTAAACCGCAGCCCTGACCCACCTGAACAAGATGGTGACCAGTGCTCGGCCGGCCGACCACCGAGTCGCCGGAAAACACCACACCCGAGAGCTCACATGTGAGCCAACTTTGGAATTCCACCTTGTCGAGCTGCCCCATGCCCAATGGCCATCATGGCTGTTCTTCCCATGCCAGAGCAGGTGATCCCAACCCTTGGCCATCCCCGTGAGGCTCTCCGACCACCTCTATTTAAACTCGACCCCCTCGCGGCCATGAGAAGAGAGTTGCACAAACCTTGCCGAAACTGCGCCAAAATTATTTCAAACCCTACTCCATATTTAGAGCGAGTTGATCCCCGGTGTCAATTTGCCCTAATCCCCACCAACGAGAATCCAATTTCTCAGGCGAAATTTCACCCAAAACCGGGACAATTTGCCGCGGTGAGCCGATCCTCAAATCGGCGGTCCTACACCATCACCTGGACCAAGAGGAGAAGTTTCCCACTCGAAAACCCCATCTCCAGGCCACCCAATTGTTCCAGCCTCCAAGCTTTGTGATCGGCTGTGGTCACTTTCATAGCTAGGTAATTCACCAGACCAGGAGACTTCATCTGGAGCTTGTTGGGATCCAATCGAAGGTGACACAACCCTCAGATCGAAGCCACACTTCTTTGAGCAAAGGTATGGCCTCGCTCTTCTTCCCGAGCTTCTGAACATTCTCCATTTTTATTGAGTCAATTTCATGCCACATAAACCGTATGGATGTGTTCGTCTTCTCGAGACGAATCCATAGAGCATAAGAACGTTCAATTTGGTCGAAGTATCGAGTGAGATCTTGGGCCCAGAAGACGGACGATTCTCGGGGCTAGGAGGCTTGGGGATGATGAAAGGATGCCGTTCATTTAATACACGCGCGGACGGACGGCCGAGGATCGCGCCGGATCGGAGAGACGAACGACACAGCGGGCCCCTAGAGCGCTGAGTCGGATGGCGGCGCCGAATCAGAAGGCGACGCGTGTGCGTTCGGAGCTGCCGAGGTTGACGCGGCGCCGCATGGATAAATAGAAAATTAGGGTATTTTCTGATTTATTTAATTCCCTAAACTTCAAAAATCCATAACTTTGTGTAGAAAAATCAGAAAAATAAAATAAATATACCCTCTTGCTCAGTGAACAGAAAAGAATAATGTGGAAAAGAAATCATTTAATTTCATCAAGTATTTTATTTTTAATGATTTATTTTCCTTCTGCATTGTTTTAATTCTCCATGCATATAGGAAATTCACCATGGCATGAGACCATAGGGCTTTTGAAGCCTCTGAATTTGGGAACATTCCCTGAATTTTCCAAAGTCGGAGGCCATCCCTATAAGAAGTTATTGATTTTTTAAATTCATGTTGCTGTTTTGAGTATTTTAATTCCAATAATTAGCATGTTGTGAAATAAATTCTAGGAAAATTTGGTGATGTCTCTTATGAACAGAGGACCCTAGGAAAAATAGGTTTTAAGTTCATTCATTTAAAATAACCCTAATTGGCTTAAACACCCAAAATAGATCCCTAATTAATTAGAGTTAACCATACATCAAATTGACTTGAAATCAATCCGCCACTGACCTTTAGGATCAGAGGAGCTCACAATAAAAATTTGAGGTCAATTGGACTTGGTTAGCCCTACTAAATGGGTTGATTAAGTCATTTAGTCAATTTGAACTTTAAAAATTCATAACTTTCAAAATGCTTCTCAAAAATTCACCAAATTGGTTATGGAGCCTCTCTGATATCAGGAAAATTTATGAAAATTAAAATTTCAATTTTCTAAAAAAGTTGATTTTTTGGTATTATTTTAATATTTTAATAATTAAAAAATAATAAAAATCACAAAAATAATAAAATTCACCAAAATGTCACATTTTGAATTTTAATAACTTAGGAACAAACCCCATATTTTTCATAGGTCTATTTAATGAGATATTAAATTTTAAAGCCCTAAGGTAATTTTAAAATTAAAAAAAATGTATTTTTTTAGCATTTTCACTAAAATAATTCTAATAAATCAAAGAAAAATCAGAAAATTGTAAAAATTGATTTTCTGATTTCCTTGATATCAGAGAGATTTTTGAAAAATATAAAATTAATTTTTCAACCTTTATTTTATTTTTAAATTAATTAATACTCCAAAACTTAAAATAATTATAATAAAAATAGTTTAAGTCAAAAAATCACCAAAATTGGTCCAAGTGGTCCTCTGGTCATTAGGAATGTCCCTTAATTTTCTTAAGGATAGAAACTTTCCCTTGGTCATATTATTAAATTTTCCTTGGGAATTCCTATTTTCCACCAAAAATAATTACATAAATAAATTAAATACAGAAAAAATCACATTTTCTCCTCTCATGTCTTTATTGGCATATGAGTGAAGTCAAATAAAAATTTCAAGTTCATTTAAGTTCAATTTAGTGAGTTATGAAATTATTAAGCTTGAAGGGCAAAGTGGTAATTAAAATTTTAACCCTTAATTAAAACTTTAGGCTTAATAAAATTAACAAGTAAAATATTTGATCTTAATCTAATTTGGATGATTGAAATTTAAATAATTAAAGGGTAGAAACCTATTAAACAATTTAAAAATAATTAAAAAAAACTTTAATTAAATAATTGATTAAATTTGGAAGAATAATAAAGTTGGAATTATTAAATAGGGATATTATTAGGAAGAGATTTGTTCTTTAAATTAAGAATCCCTAAATTAATGATCTCAATAATATTTAATTTCCAATTAAAATGATAATTCAAATTTAAATTTTAAAATATTAATGGACTTAATCATCAAAATTAAGTTAAAAGTTAAATTATTAAACTTTTCTTTAAATTTTCAATAAAATTAAAATTAAAAATTAAATTAAATTAAAGATTAAATTAAATCAAATAAATTAAATTAATTTAAATTAAATTAAATCAATAAAATTAAATTAAATTAAATTGAATAAATTAAATTAAATTGAATTAAATTTAATTAAAGTTTAATTAAATTAATTAAATAAAATTAAATCAAAATAATGGTTAAATTAAATTAAATTAAATTAAATTAAATTAAAACATATTAAATTAAATTAAATTAAATTAAAAATAAAAAATAAATAAATAAAAAATCAAATTAAAATAAAACTAAATTAAAATTAAAATTAAAATTAAAATTAAAAATTAAAATTAAATTAAAATTAAAATTTAACCAAATTAAATTACATTAAAGTTAAATTAAATTGAATTAAATAACATCACCTAAGACAAAGAATTTAAAGAAATTCAAAATGAAGTAACTTGAACACTATTCCAAACTTAAACCCATTAACTTAAATTAAATCATTTGAACACCAATTTGCCCTTGAAAGCTTTGGTTGTCATAACTCCTAAATAGAACGTTAAATGAAATGTTACTTCACCTATAGGATATTTAAATGTCCTAGTTCACTGAGCAAGATAATAACAAAACTTGAATTCTCGGACGATTACTTCACCTGATCAATTAAATTCATTTGGACTTAAAACAATCCTAGCAGTATTGAAAAGATGTTTAAGATTCTTCTTAAGCACTTTCTCAATATGATAGGATACTTATAAGGACAATTAAACTTAATTATTCTTTGATTAAGAAAATTGTCCTCAAACCAAAACACAAGAACCTAGACGTCATAGGAAATGACTAGCTATAGGATTAGGAATTTGGTAGAAAACCATAACCCTTCCCTTAGCTTTACCGAGGAACTTGCTTAAATATTCTAATTGTGTTTTAAGTGCAGCTTGGGATGACGGGAAGACCCTCCAGGTACGCTTTTTATTTATTGCAATTTACCTTATTGCAATTTATTTAATCGCATCGCACTTACTTTTCTTGCATGATAAACAACTGTTGCATGAAAACCCACACCTCCAGGGTGGCCCTAAAACCGAAACCAAAACTAAGTTAAAAGTCATTGCAAGATAAAATTCACCACCACAACATTTCAAAATATAAAACAACTCAAAATTTAATCACAAACGGAACACAAAGCCGCAATTACAACTAAATTAAAAACGTTCGTTGGATGATCGGGAATACCTCGGATGATGTAACCTACGTGTTGCTAACGGGATTTCCCACAGTCTAAATGAAAGTGTGGAACTCATTCATTTGAGTTTAGTAAATTCATCTGGACTAAGTGAATCTGATAAAAATAACGATGCCGGAAGGATGGAACCGTGGGATCTTAACCGGTGTTGTTATAATCAACTTTAAGATTTATTTTAAATAAAACATAAAAAAACACTTGGAAATTAAGACTTATCTAAACCAAAACACTTCTCTCATCTCCTGATTTATGATTTCTATAACTAAACCTCTGCAACAACAAGGAGCTCGGAGCATGGTGGGCAGCACGGCCATCGTCGTCAGCAAAACTTGAATCTACATCAACAAAACCTTTCCTAGAATTAAATAACCAAGCCATAGGACTTCGAGGTAGTTTTCCTAGTGCAACATAAATCCTCAACCTTTTGTTAGGCATTTGCATTGCAAATTAAGCCCTAACCGGTCTTAGGATTCCGAGGTAGTCGTCCGATACGTCATAAACCCTCACATCTTCAAGGCTACTTGTATGATTTTACGATACAAATATAAGTCCTAATTAATTAAAATTGGCAAGATCAAAAACATTAAATAAACATTAGGACTTTCCTAAATTCAAGCCAAACAATAGGATAGTCAGGAAATTACCGAAGTTCGCTTCGAATCTGTAATTTCTCCTACCTTTCTTCCTTTGAATTCCCAAAATAAAATCTTCCAAATTTGATCCATTCCTTATTAAAATTCTAAAATTCAATCCCTTGAAAACTTAAACTTTGAAATTCTTGAGAGCAGACTTATTGATTATTATCGAGAGTTTTCTTAGGTGATTCCCGTCACTTAAGATGTAATTAACTATAGGGGCTTCCCCTTATAGGGAATTTTAAGAACCCAGGTAATATAAACCCTGTTTAATGCTTTCATATTAAGCAGGGGAACTTGTCGGCTTATAAAATTGGTTCGCAGACCAAACGGATGTCTTAAATCTTCTAGTTTATTTAACCAAGCCCCATCATCAAGCAGTGTGTCTATTCTCCGGGATAGATATACAGTTTGTGGTATTGTGCTCGTTTATATAAACTATTTGGGATGTGAGATCGGTTTGATTTCATATCTTAAAAATCTTCAAATTTTAAAAAAAATTGTTTTAAAATCAAATACTACTTTTCAAATTATATATATTTAAACTAAATTTGTCGTACAATTTCTTTTTGGCGACCCCTTTTTCAAAAATACAACACAAAACCTAAAAATATGCCGACACACATGGGTTACATCATCCAAGGGATTCTCGATCATCCAATGAGACGTTTTAATTTTAATTACAATTACAGGTTTTCTTTTTTTTGGTGATTAAATTTTAAGTTATTTAAACATGTTGGGTTCAAACATTTTCACAAGTTTATAGAATGCAGAAAAATAAAATATTTAATAAATGTAAATTGCAATAAACTGAAATGTATACCAGAAGAGTCTTCTTGTTTCCACCAACTGCAACTCAATATGCATGTTAGGGCATATATATATTTGCAACAAATACCTAGGCAAAGCAAAGGGAAGGTTTAGATCATCTACCAGGCCTATGATTTCTAGGTTCAAATCCTAGTTGCTCACCAAGTCCTATGACGTCTAGGTTGAAATCCTAGTTGTTTTAAGGATGATTTTCTTCAATAAATAACCATGAAGTCCAATTTTTCTTTTGAAACAACCCATTGGACTGAGAAAGTTCTTAGGACGAGTCCTGAACATCTTTTCAATACCTCTGGGATCATTTTGAGTCCAAATGAATTTCATCATTCAGATGAATTAATCATCCGAGGTTTAGTTGTGTTTTGACCCTTACTCGGTGAATTTGGATATTTGATTATCCTATGAGTAAGGTGACATTTCACTTGACATTTCATTTAAGAGTTATAAAGATGAAAGCTTTTAGAGGGAATTTAGTCCATTAAAGAACTTAACCATTCTTAACTGAAGTTGAATTAATGATTTAAAATGAATTAGTTTAGTTATAAAGTTTTAATTGGTTTTTTCTGATGATTTAAATCATTTTTGAAAAAAAAGTGTCTAAATTATTTAAGTTCAATTAGTTTAATTTTTAAGCTTTTAACTTGTTTTAATTTAATCATAATATTTTAGATTAATTTTAGTAGGTTTAATTTTATTATAATGTTTTAACTATAATTTACTTTACGTTATTCTTAAGTTTTAAATGATTTCAGATTAGTTTTAATATCTTATGTTTATTATTTTTTGATTTTAAATTATATCAAATTAATTTTAATATTCTAAACCTTTGATTATGATATTTCAAGATTATTCCCTTCTTAATTATTAGTTTCAATTATCATTTTCATGGTTTCATTAATAAGAATTAAATGATATTTAATCAAATCATTAGTTAGGTTTCAATTTAAAGAATTAGAGTCTTCCTATATTAAATCTCTTAAGCTTAATAATTTTTGCTTTAATTGACTTCCAAAGCTTAATGATTCAATTAATTGAGATTTCTTCTTTAATATTAAAGATGATTAATGGGTTTCTACCTCTTAACTCCCTATGTTTCAATCATCTAAGAAGATGATTAGGATCAAACATTTCCCCTTCCCCTTAGGTTAAGCCTAAATTTTAATTAAGATTAAAATTCAATAGTTACCCTTTTTGCCCCTTTATGGTTGTTCACCGCATAATTCACTAAATCAAATTCAAATGACTTTGAAAATTTTATGACAACACACTCACATGTCAATTAAGACATCAGAGTGGAAGATGTGATTTTTCTGATTTTAATTTAATTTATATAATTATTTTAATGGAAAATAGGGATATTCAATGAAAACTCAATAACATAACCAAGGTAAAGTTTCTGTCCTTAGGAAAATTATGGGAGGTTTCCATTGACTAGAGGATCACTTGGACTAATTTTGGTCATTTTTTTAATTTAAATTTAATTTTAATAATTATCTTAAGTTTTAGAGTGTTAATTAAAAATAAAATAATTTAAAAGTAGAATGTTAAGTTTTAAATTTTTCAAAAATCTCTTTGAGGTCAGGGGACCCATTTTACATTTTTCTAATATTTATTTCATTTATTGGAATTATTTTAGTGAAAGGTTAAGAAGATTCATTTTTTAAATGTTAACAATTATTTTATGCCTTTAAAAATTAATATCTTAACTTAGAGACTTAAGAAAAATAATTTAATGGTTCCCAAATGATTGGGAGGCTAAAAGTGACATTTCGGTGAATTTTTATATTTTTATGATTTTTATGATTTTTTAATTGATTAAAAATCAAATTTTTATGAAAAATATAATTATATTTTTCTTGGACTCCTTTGATCACAGAGAACTCCCAAAATTAATTTGGTGAATTTTTGAAATGTATTTAGGGTTTTATGAATTTTTTAAATATTCAAAATGGCTATGTTACTTAGGAAATTCATTTAGTGGGTTAAATCAATTTTGATTGACTTTAAAATTTTTATGGGGGTTTCTCTTATCCTAAAGAACAGTGGAGAATTGATTTTGAGTTATTTCCATTTTTAATTTGTTCTAATTAATTCAAAATTTTTTTTAGGTCAAGTGAGAAATTAGGGTTATATGTAATGTTTTAGTTCATGAAATAATTTTCTCAAGTTCCTCTAACCATATGGAACCTACCCTAATTTTCCTTGATTTTTCCAACCACTATACTAATTATTTGATTTAAATTATCAATATAGGCACATAAACTCGGAAAATATGATTCTCTGCCTAGAGATTTCCTCTAGGCTTGAAAAATTTAGGGAATGCTCCTAAGGACTAAGGGAACAAAAGCCCCATAGTCCTCAACCATGGTGAATTGTGTGTATGAGTGGAGAATTGATTTAAGGTTTACTATATTTAATTAATTTAAAAATAAATACTAAGTAAATAATTTTGATATTTAATTCCACATTATTCTCCTCTGTTCGTTGAGCAAGTGGGTATTTTTCTTTTAATTTTTGGAATTTTTGATGCAATGTTAAGCATTTTTGAAGTTTAGAGGAATTAAATAAATAGAAAATACCCTAATTTTTTATTTATCCATGTCGGCGTCATGTCATCCTCGGATAGGTCGAATCACCACGCGTCGCTCCACCATTTAACACCGCCGTCTGACCTGGTTTCCACGCGTTCGTGCTTTTATGCTCCATCTGCTTGTTCGGCCCAATCAAGACCATCCATCCATTACACGTGCCATCCAACGACTCTCCTTCATCGTCTCCGACTGGTGTGAACAGAGCACCGTCCAAGTTCTAGGGTTAAAATCTCGGTCCATAGTCAACTAAATTGAGTGAAATTTGTTCCTACACCTACATCTAACCTAGCTTTACACATCCAAATGGTTGATCATGTATTAATTTCATGTTTTCTTCAAAAAGGCCCATCCCGAGCTCAAATTTGGGTGTTTTGATTTTTTACCTTTGTCTAAGAGGTTTAGCCTCAATTTGATGGTTGTGACACCTTCAGTGGGGTCTGGCTAAGCTCCTGTAAGCAGCACTTGAGCTTCCTTTGAAATTGGTGTAGAACTCCTCCAAATGGTGGCTGGTCTTGGTTGAAGTCCAATGTAGAGACCTCTGATGATGGGGCCTTGATGGGGGAACACCATCGCTACCTTTGGTGAAGGTGTGAGAAGAGTTAATTTTGGTTTGGTAACGATTTGGTGGATCTCCTTTTTTTGGTGAGATATTGAGCTCTGAAATTGAGCTCAATCAATGGGGATTAGGGCAGAAATACAATGGGGATTAGCTTCTCTGTGTTGTGGGAAGAGTTTAGGACAATTATAAATAGATTTTGTGGAGTTTGATTTCACTAAGTTTCAACAGCCTCTAGGCGGTGAAGAAGAAGAGTTTAAATAAAGATAGCCATGGCTGAGCTCAGGGGGAGATAAGGGTAGGAATCAGCTGCCTTAGGGAAGTGAAGAACAGCTGCAGTGGCCATTTTGGTTGGGACAACTCAGCCAGCCTTAATTCAATTTTTAAATTAAATTAGGGCTCTTGGGCTGATGTTTTCCGACGACTGTGGTGGTCGGCCGGCTAGGGTCAAGTTAGGCTCAAAGTCAGGTGAGCCAAGGAGGTTAAGTGGCGGCAACAATTTGAGTATTTGGAGGTCCCATGGTGGATGTTTAATGGGTATTTGGAGTTTGGGTTAAGTAAGGTTAGCTTGGTTTTATCCCTTGGTTCCTTGGCTAAACCTTTTCCCAAAATGTTTAAAACAGCTCCTAAGACCCTTGGGGAGGTTTTAGTGGAGCCAAATGGCTGGTGTGGGAGTTTGGGCAAGTGTTTTAAATGATGGAGTTGAGGAAAGTTCAAATGCATGCGGGTATAGGAGCAATCACCTCCCTTTGCCAAATTTGGCAAATTTGACCATGGGATGGATATGGGAGGTGTCATGGATCATGCCATGCCATGTATGAGTTCATGTGATAGTTTCATGCAAGTGGAATTAAATATTTTATGAAATTTTAATGAAAAATGCAAAAATGCCCAATTTTTGTATGTGGGGATGCTCATGCATGCTAAAATTGATTTTATGTCATGAAATGATGATTGAATGTCTAGGGATGATATTAAGAGGGAAATATTACATGTAGGCTCAAAATTGGGCTTTTGAAAATTTTGAAATGGGCATTCAAATATGCATATGGGGAATGGGCCTTTAACATTCATGGAGTGATTTGAATTTTTTAAATTGAGTATGGGATGATTGAATTGGTTCGAAATAGATTTAAATTGGACTAAAACATGTTGAAATTTGATGTAGAAGTGAAATTTGGGAAATTTGATTGATCACTTGGTTTAATATGGAGAAATTGAGTATTTAGGTCAAAATTGGGTTTTTTGGGTCAAAGTTGGGCTAGTGTTGGATTTGATGTAAAATTAATGTTGCAAAATGTTTATGGGGGTGTGACAAAGAGTTTTCGACTTTGTTTGGGTTTTGATTTTGGAATTTGGGCTTGTTTGGGTTCATGGTTAGTTTAGGCCAAATAGGGGAATTTTGGTTTGAGTTGAGCTTGGGTTGAGTTTGAGTGCAAATTGTGGACAAATTAATGTTGCATGGTGTTTTTGGGGATGTTAGGAAAATATTGGAATTTACTTTGGAGTAAATTGAGGGGTTTTGGGTTTCATTTGGGTAGTTTGAGTCATGAGGGTTAATTGGGGAAATTTGGATTTTTGGAGTTTGGATAATTTTAGAAAAAGGTTGGGATCAAATTGGGGTCAAATTAACAAAAAATTTGGTTTATGGGAGTGCTATGAAGGTTTGGAATTTTATTTGGAGAAAATTGGAATCAATTTGGTTGTTAACATGGAATTCTTCGTAAAATTGGATTAATTTGACAATATTGGGGTATGGTGTAGTCGAAGAAAATGAAATTAGTAATTTTTGGAACATTTTGGGATTTTTTGGGATTTTTTGGAATTTTTGAAATTTTTTGCTATGAAGAGCATTTTGGTAATTTTGGGGGTATTTTGGGAATTTTAGAAATTTTGTCAGATTTGGGTAATTCTGGTCAAATTGGATAGTAGGAAACAACTTGGAATGATTCTAGTGAATTTTTGAAATTTTTGGTAATTTTAGGAATTTGGGTCCTTTTCAAGGGTAACTGGGTAATTTGGTAGGTTTAGGGCCCCGAGGGTCAAAAATGAAAACTTTGGAAAAATGAAGATTGGTTCAAGGTGAGTAGCATGGAATCATTTTAGTTAAGCCATGAGAGGACTCATTTTAGGCACTCAATATGTTGTTCCTAGCCCTCTTAGCCAGAGACTAGGGGTTGAGGTCCATCCATACGAGTCTCGTAAAAGAGTCAGGAGGTTAGGTTAAGTCTGAGTGATTTCAGGGTTTAGGCATGTGCAATAACGTGGTGTGTGCAAGTTGGACCTCACCAAGACCAGGCCACCCAGGGTTATCCTAAGGCTTGACCATCCTATAGGAACTCATCCTTATCTTTCTACACATTGGTCCTAACCTTCCAAGTAATTTGGAGGTTGATGACCATCCATGTAGGATTCTAAAGAGAGTTTAGATTTGGTTCAATTTATAAATGGTGGGTTCCATGTCTAGTCTTTTAGTATAGTCAGAGGGAAAAACATATGGCTAGATCCTAAGAACTAAAAGGAAGGAAGGACCTCACCAAAAATGAGGTCAACAACCGTTGGTGCCCATTGTGGCGCCGTTGACGCTAGACCGATATTCTGGGTCCCAAAATATTTTACGATATCGATCGTTTCTAAGTTACATCATCATCTAATTAGTCTTTTTAAGCATCTTTATTCAAAATTAAGTTATCAACTAATAAAAATTTTACACAAACAACACAAAACATCAGTTTTATTTATAAAATCCACTATTACAAACATAAACATATAAATCATTCTTCCATATTATTATTTAACATCGCAATCAAACCACAACACTCTAACGTTCAAAACAAAACATAGACTCAAATCTCAAGCATAATAAGTCTGAAATCACACAATAAATCAAACCAAATACTAAACACATTTAAGCATATTAAAGTTCAAACACTAAAAACTAGATATAATATAGATAGTCACAACTCCTCATCAATGTTAGTGCTATCATCTCCTCTGATATCCCCCTTGAATATGTGGTTCACAAACAAGTCGTAGAAGGGTCGATACAGGAATTCACAAATCAAATCCTCTTCAATCCAAGCCTTTTTCTTCATCAAACATATCAAGCCTTCTTCAATGTGCCCAATATGATAAAATTGTTCTTTCATCCTATAATCTAGATGATCAAATAAATCAAAAAAATTATTAATTTTATTCATAATATTTTATACCTCTTTCTTCAGTTTCTTGATCTTCTTTAGAATTAACTGCGAACTTTCTAGAAAACGAGGTTGAATAGGTAGTGAACTCTGAGCTGGCTGGTCCACAATTATGCTCATATCATTTTCATCCACAATTACTTTGTAGTCATAAATGTTAATTGGATCCATGGGCTTCCAACAGAGAAGCACTTTTTCCCATCTTTCATATGACACTTGTGACTGGCTGCAAAGAAGATATACAATGGAAGGATGTCCTATACCATAATTTGATCCATGTACAATCAAGTTCAAGACAAATTTCAAAATTATGGTACCAATATCAACAGACCTTTCCATTTGAATACAATAGTTCAGTATTGCACTTTCCTTTGTCACTTTGCTAGTTTTCATACTTGGAGTAATATCGCGGATATAAAGAAATGACACTGCTTCGACACAGGATTCAAGTATGTAGCTGAGAAATTTAAAAACATGTTGTCTCTTATCTTCCAATCTTCACTTTCATCCGTAAAAAATTGATAAATTTCATTCATGATGTCTCTCGTAGGGAAAAAAGTTGTGTAATGATAGATTGTCACATTTTATATTATGGAAAGTTCATTAATCTTCGTAGGAGCAAATGGTACCCACTTACCTTGCACATAGACGACTTATTGGTTGATTCCATGAAGATCTGCATAAAAATATTTCACTATAGAAATGACTACTGTGGAAGAAGTGTAGCATAACACTTCCCATTGCCTATGCACAATAATTTCTTCTACATGAGTACTTGGAGCCATGATTAGCCTCCTCTTCACAAGAACTTTGTCGCAAAGTTGTTGCGTCTCAAAATTGATGAACTTCCTCATATTGAATAGTATAAACCTTAGAGATCTTAAAGAGATGGAAGCCATGAGGAATGAATTTAGAAACTAAATTATTGTTTTTCTGAAGTTCAGGGGTTTAAAATCAAATCTAAGGAGTTATATGGGTGAAAATTATGCTTAAAACTGCCAAAATCTGCCATTTGAAACTGCAAAACTGTTACTCATTTTGTTAGCGCCGTTGGCACTAGATAGGGCATTATCGGAACCCGCACTTTGTAACATGATGATACTCCTTGTAAAAGGTCACCGTCGGTGCCCATTCTGGTGCAGTCGGCGCCAGAATGCAGCTTCACTCCAAACTTCTCTTTGGTCCAAATAAATCCTGAATCTTTGATACAATCCAATATTTATCATAATGTATGATATTTATGATTGAGTAGGACACAAATATAAAATTAACAAATAATAATATCCACTATAACGAACTCAAACAAACTAAACAACAAAGAACCATGGTTTCCCTCCCACAAAGCACTTGGTTTAACATCGTCAGCCTGAGTAGTTTTACTCAAGATGACTGAAAATTAAAACCTCTTTAAAATTTGATCGAGACCCCTCAAAATTTGGTTTTAATCTTGCCCATTAATTTTAAATATTCTTCTAGTTT
Organism: Papilionanthe hookeriana x Papilionanthe teres; assembly: GCA_022702705.1. NCBI lineage: Eukaryota > Viridiplantae > Streptophyta > Magnoliopsida > Asparagales > Orchidaceae > Papilionanthe > Papilionanthe hookeriana x Papilionanthe teres. The sequence goes on from CM040424.1 coordinate 156,197,559, forward strand.
TAGAAACTTCAATATCAACAACTTAAAATTGATAACCTTTAGTAAAAGTGAAAGGTCCTATCCACCTAAACTTTACCTATTCAGGAAATAATTTCAATCTTGTTTTATATAACAAAACTTCTTGTCCAGGTTCAAATTTCCTTCTTATAATCCTCCGATCATGCCATCTCTTCATTTTCTCCTTATAAATTCTTTCATTATCATAAGATTCATTTTCGATTTCTTCTAATTCATTAAGTTGTAATAATCTTTTCTCACAAGCATCCTTTAGATTGAAATTAAACTCTTTTATTACCCAATATGCTTTATGTTCCAATTTTACAGATAAGTGGCAAGTCTTTCCAAAAATTAGTCTCTAGGGAGACGTTCCTATAGAAGTTATATAAGCAGACTTATCTTCCCATAATGCAGTATCTAATCTAGCAGACCAATCTAATTTATAGGTATTTACAGTTTTCTCCAAAATTTGCTTAATTTCATGATTAGATAAATTTGTTAAACCACTATTCTGGGGATGATAAAAGGTTGAGATTTTATGCATAATATTATTTTTTTAAACCAATCTCTGAATCATATTATTCCTAAAATGAGATCCACTGTCAATAATGATAACTCTCGGCATTCCATATCTTGTAAAAATATTTTTTATTAAAAAATTTGAAACACTTCGAGTGTCACATCTGGGTATAGATATTGCTTCAATCCACTTTGATATATAGTCTACTGCAATCAATATTTATATATTCCCAAATGAAGGAATAAAAGGTAAATCTAATCCTCAAACATCAAAGATATCAACTTACAATGTAAATCTTTAGGGGCATTTCATTTCTTCTAGAAATATTACCTACTCGCTGACATTGATCACATGTTTTAATATATCTATTAATATCACTAAAAGGACTAGGCCAATAGAATCAGTATTATAAAATCATTTGGTTAGTTCCAAAATGTCCCCCAAATTCAGGGTCATGACATCTCTGAATAATTGGTTCAATTTCTTTATAAGGCACACATATCCTAATAACTAGATCCCTACATTGTTTATATAAATATGGGTCATCCCAAAAGTAAAATTTGGTATCATGCAAAAATTTCTTCTGTTGTTTCTTTTTTAATTCAAGTAGTTAAATATCACTCACAATATAGTTCATAATATCAACATACTACGATAAATTCCATTCCTTAAAATTATAAAGTTGTTCATCAGGAAAATTTTCATTAATTTCATCTTCAAAATCAAATAGTTCATGTTGTTTCACCATAGAAAAATGATCAGCTATTTGATTTGTAGTTCCTTTTCTATCCACTATCCTGAAGTCAAATTCTTGCATTAGAAGTACTGATCTGATTAATCTTGGATTAGCATCCTTCATTTGCATTAAATATTTGATAGTAGAAATGTCTATATGCACTATACATTTAGTTCCAATTGAATACAACCTAAACTTTTCAAAAGCATATGCAATAGCTACTAACCCTCTTTCAGTAGTGGTATAATTAAAAGTCTTACTAGCATAGTAAATAACTTTGAAACTTTTATCATACATTTGCCCTACAACAACTTTAATTGCATAATCACTGGCATCACACATTAGTTCAAATATGTCCTCACAATTAGGTAAAACTATTATAGGAGCAGTGATTAATTTTCATTTAATAATTCAAAGACATTTAAACATTGTTCATTAAAATCAAATTTCTTATCTTTTTCTAAAAGTTGGCATAGAAGGTTAGTAATTTTTGAAGATGAAATGTGTTCTGAGTAATTCAAAGTTTTATAGAAGGTTAGTAATTCAAAGTTTTATAAATATGTTTTGTTGTGTGATTTCAATGTGTTCTGAGCAGTTAGATTTCTTTCTCCTTTCAACTAAGAAAAGGTAATAAAATAATTAAAATTTGGTGGAATATTTAACTGAATATATTTATAAAAGTTGTGATGATATCATTAGCTGATCTTACTTTACTTTTTAAACTGGTCATTTAAATTGTTAAAACATGTTGAAGAATTCTTAGACCTATCCGGAGAGATATCACATGAATCCTTAGGTAATCGCAGGCTATAAGTGGGTTATTTAAGGTGAAGTGCAAATAAATAGGAAGATATGATTTATTAAGTGTAAAATTAATTAGTTTTTAGAGTGACAGACAAAATTCTAATAATTTGGTTTATAGTAAGGGAACGGGTCACTAGTAGGGCTGACCATAGCCACCCTTTGACATCTAGTAATGTGAGCCTAGATTAACCCATTCTACTAATAAAACTTCCTGAACCGATCTATACATTAGTCAATGTTCTTTGCACCTCGACCAAAGGGTAAAGAATAGTAATGCTTCTATTTGGCACAATATCATAATCTAAAATCTCCACAAAAGGTAATTATTCTAAAAATCTTGGATTAGTTGAAAAGGAGAAAGTTGTTTTATTTATACGTGCATTAATATTTATTTTTGTATTGCTTACTTATATTTAATATAAATTTCATTAAATCTAAAATATAAACTTTGAAAAGAAATAAAAAGAAGAAAAATTATTTTTAATTTGAAAAATCTAAAAATATTACTTTATATTTTTAAAAATCTTCCCTATGGGATCGATAACCAGGACTCCACTAGAGCCCTGTATTACTTGATACGATACGTATACATGCGTTTATAATTGTGACTTTTACAAAATATAATCTAAATATAATTTCATAAATTCTTTCATAAGTAAAGTCACTCCAAGTTTTTGGCACTGCTGTTAGTGATTAAATCTTATATCAGTGCAACTATCTGTCACCTAATAATCTAAGTGCCAACAAGGAACTTATTTCATTAGTATTCTATTATATTTATGCAACTATCTGTCACCTAAAAACATTTAATAGTTAATTCTATCATAAAAATAATTTTCTTACAAATGTCACTACTTCATATTAAAAGAAAGAGTAAGGAAACTAACTTACGAAGCATGGATAAATCACGACAGAAAACTCAGTTTAAAACAAAGAAAATCCACTAGAAAGTGTTTACAACAATTATAATAGAATGAAGAACACAATACTTAGCTTTTTCTCTCTAAAGGAAAGAAGAAGATCTCTCCACCAAAGTCTCCCACCGATCCATGCGCCGCTCGTACATCCCTTACATCAATATCTCAAAATACCTCACCAATCTCTCCATAAGATGTAGAAATCTACATCTTCATAACTCCGAAATGACTTTAAAATAACTAAAGGGGAAGAAAGAGAGAAGGAGAGAGAGAGAGAGAGAGAGAGAGACAAGAGAGAGAGAGAGAGCGAAGAGAGAGGAAAAAAGAAGAGACACCCTTACTGTAGAATTGGTCCCTATTTATAGAGCTTTGAAAATGACCAAGGGTTGCTTTAGGCACCTCTTCAAAATTTGGTCTAAATACATTGAATCTTCTAGAAACAATTCTGGAACCTAGGCGCTAAGTTCTAGCGCCTAGGAGCCAGACTCCGTGCTCAAAATAGTCGCACCCCATCACTTTGGTTCGCACCTCTTCGTGATTTAAACCACTCCAATGTGTCTAGATTCATTGTATCACATGTCATAAATATTGGGAATAACTTTCAGGCTTCTAGAAGGTCTAGAAACTACTTAACACCGTCAAAATAACTCCTAAAGTTGTTAAAAATCCTTCCAATAACTGTTTCTGGATGATTCTGGCGGCTAGGCACCATTTTCTCGTCGTCACTGGCACCTGGGCGCCTGGTTTGGCTCCTAGGTGCCGCCCTGTGCGCAGCTCCACTATTTTGCTCCGTTTGACTCCGTTTCAACTCTGTTTCGCCCCATTTCAGTTGCGTTGCGTTCCTAACATCTTCACCTACAAGAAAAACATAAAAAAAACCTTTCTCAAAAGTATAATTTCATTTAAAAACATATGAGAAATATAAAAGATATTAAGCATAGAAAGATAAATCGATACGTGCTAAGTTAGAATTTTCTTCCTTGCTCATTTTTGGCTCAAAATTGCATAGTTTTTGCTTCATTTTCTCTAAAATCATATTTTTATACTTGAAGACAAAAATATGCAAAATTACTTTCTTTAAAGTGTAATATCTTTAAAAATGTGCATAAAGTGGACATGAAATGAAAACTAAAAAATGAGTAATTTTTAGGTGGATCATAATCCTTAGGTAATCACAGGCTATACGCGAGTTATTTAAGTTAAATTGTAAATAAATAGGAAGATATGATTTATTGGGCGTAGAATTCATTATTTTTTAGAATGACAGACAAAATTCTAATAATTTGGTTTATAGAAAGGGAACGGGTCATTTCTAGGGCCGACCATAGCCACCCCTGGACATCTAGTAGTGTGAGCCTAGATTTACCCATTTTACTAATAAATCATCCTGAACCATTCTATAGATTAGTCAATGTTCTTTGCAACTGGACTAAAGGGTAAAGAATAGGAATGTTTCTATTTGGCACAATACCATAGTCTAAAATCTCTACAAAAGGTAATTATTCTAAAAATCTTGGATTAGTTTAAAAGGAGAAAGTTGTCTTAACTATACCTGCATTAATATTTATTTTAGTATTGCTTACTTATATTTAGTATAAATTTCATTAAATCTAAAATATAAACTTTAAAAAGAAATAAAAATAAGAAAAATTATTTTTAATTTGAAAAATCTAAAAATATTACTTTATATTCTTTAAAATCTTCTCTGTGGGATCGATAACCAGGATTCCACTAGAGCCCTGTATTACTTGATACGATACGTATACTTGCGTTTATAATTGTGACTTTTACAAAATATAATGTAAATATAAATTCATAAATTTTTTCATAAGTAAAATGACACCAAGTTTTTGGCACCGCCGTTCGTGATTAAATCTTCTATCAGTAGTATCAAAATTCTTGCATTTGAAAGTATATATAAACCCCTTTAGGCTAAGTCGTAACGCATCAAGTTTTTGGCGCCGTTGCCGGGGAAGATTAGGAAGATTAGTAAGAAAGTTAAAAAGATATTTTTCAAATTAAATATAATTTATACACTTTTATTTCTTTTAAAAAAATAAAAATAAAAAAATAGTAATTATATTTTTAAATAAAAAAATACCAAAAAGATTTTAATTTTATGCGTAGTTCTGGATCGGAAGGATTATTACCTTTTGATTTTGAATTAGAAAGAACAGTTAAAAGAATTAAAAAACGGAAAAGAAATTCAAAAATATCAGGAAATGGCTAACTTACATAACAATAATCAAAATCCAATTGAAGTTAATGAACAAAATATTTATAAATCATTAAGGGAATATGCAAACCCTACAGGTGATGAATTTTATGATAGTATTTAAATGCCAGCTATAGATGCTAATTCTTTTGAGCTTAAACCTTTTATTATTCAAATGGTTCAAAATAATCAATTTGGAGAAACACCGAATGAGGATCAAAATTTACACCTCGCTAGTTTTCTAGAACTTTGTGCTACCTTTAAATATAATAATGTTTCTGATGATGATATTAGGCTTAGACTCTTTCCTTTTTCCTTAAAAGATAAAGCAAAGTTGTGGCTTAATTCATTAGCAACTTATTCTATTAAAACTTGGTCAGATATGATACAAAAATTCCTTGCTAAATATTTTCCTCCTTCTAAAACTGCTAAATTGAGAAATGATATTACTTTATTTATGCAATTCGATGGAGAAATAATTTATGAAGCTGGGGAAAGATTTAAAGAACTATTAAGAAAATGTCCTCATCAAGCTTTACCTGATTGGTTAATCATTCAAAAATTTAATAATGGACTTATTGGATCACTTATATCTATAATGATGATGTTGCTGGTGGTTCTTTAATGGCTAAGACATTTGAAGAAATCTACACTTTAACTGAAGAAATGGCAAATAATTATTTTCAATGGCCTTCAGAAAGGGTTAATCCTAAATGAATGGCCAGTATTCAAGATAATGAAGCCTTTTCTATTTTAGCTTCACAAGTACCTATGATATATAAGAAATTAGATAATTTTGTTATTAACATATCGCATGTAAGTAATGATAATTCTGCAAATTATGATAATTCTCAAACAATGGAAACTTTTCAAGTCATTACTAGTAAAACTAATAACCCTTATTCTAATTATTATAATCCTGGTTGGAAAAATCATCCTAATTTTAATTGGAGTAATGGACATCAACAATGGAATAATAATCAAGTTAATCCAAATTGGAACAATCAAGGAAATTCAAACTATAGACCAACATACCCTCCTGGTTATAACAATCAGCAGAAAAAGTTGTTTGTAGAAGAATTGATCTTGCAACTAAGTAATCAACTAAAAAGTCAAAACTCTGCTATTCGTAATATTGAGAATCATATAGGTCAAATCGTTTATTTCATTAAATACAGACGTCAAGGAATACTGTCTAGCAATGTCGAAATTAATCCAAAAGAATCTGGAAAAGAACATGAACAAGCAAAAGCTATACAAATTAGAAGTGGAAAAGAATTAAAAGAGAAAACACGGAATGAGATTGAAAAAGAGAAAGAAGTTGAAGAGATTGAAAAACCTAAAGATACTCTTTCTCCAAGTAAAGATCAGACTGTAATACCTATTGATGTGGAAGTTGAAAGAGCACCCCCCCTTTTCCTCAAAGACTAAAACAGCAGAAGCTTGACAATCAATTTTCTAAGTTCTTTGAAATTTTTAAGAAACTTACCATCAACATTCCTTTTGTTGAAGCTTTGGAGCAAATGCCAAGCTATGCAAAATTTATGAAGGATATTTTAAGCAAGAAGAGAAAATTTGAAGCTTATGAAACTGTTGCTTTAAGTGAAGAATGTAATGCAATAATTCAGAAGAAATTACCTCAGAGACTTAAAGATCCTGGAAGTTTCACTATACCATGTTCTATTGGAAAAAAATTATGTAGAAAAGTCTTATGTGATTTAGGAGCTAGTATTAATCTCATGCCATTTTCAATCTTTTAAAGGTTAGATTTAGGAGAGATTTCTCCTACCACTGTAACTCTTCAGTTAGGTGATCGATCAATCTCTTATTCTATGGGAATTATAGAGGATGTTCTTGTTAAGGTAGATAAATTTATCTTTCTTGTTGATTTCATTATTTTAGATATGGAAGAAGATAAAGCAATATCTATCTTTTTAGGGAGACCTTTTTCAGCTACTAGATGAGCTATGATTGATGTACAAATAGGAGAATTAACGATGAGAGTTATTGATCAAGAGATAACATTTAATGTTCTGAAATCAATGAGGTATCCTGATAAAGAAAAATTCTATCGGATGGATATTATTGATTATATAATTGAAAAGCATTATCAATAAAGATGTAAGTTCATTTCTGATGATAAAGATAAAAAAATCTATGTTATATAATGAGTCCTTAAATGAAGAAATTGAAAAATTAAATGAAGAAAATTTATCTGAAGAAACTCATTATATTCATGAAAATTGGGAAATTTTAGACACAACTAAAAATGATATACTTTTACCCTCAATTGAAAAAGCCTCTGAACTAGAATTAAAAATGTTACCTGCACATTAAAAATATGCATTTCTTGGAAATTCATTAACTTTACATGTAATTATATCTTCAAAATTCAGTAAAGATCAAGAAGAAAAATTAATAGGAGTTTTGAAGAATTACAAGAAAGCTTTTGGTTGGACTATTTCAGATATAAAAGGAATAAGCCCCTCAATCTGTATGCATAGGATTTTAACAGAAGAAAATTGTAAACCCACTATTGAACCCCAAATAAGATTGAACCAAATTATGAAAGAGGTTGTAAAGAAAGAGATTTTAAAATGGTTAGATGCTGGAATTATTTATCCTATATCAGATAGCCAATGGGTAAGTCCAATTCACTGTGTTCCGAAGAAAGGAGGAGTAACTGTCATTGTTAATGAAAAAAATGAATTAATACCAACAAGATAAGTTACTGGATGGTGAATTTGCATCGATTATCAAAAATTAAATAACATCACTAGAGAGGATAATTTTCCTTTACCTTTCTTGGATCAAATTCTGGATAAACTAGCTGGACACTCATATTTCTGTTTTCTGGTTGGATATTCTGGTTATCATCAATTAATGTTGCTCCCAAGAATCAAGAGAAAACAACATTTACAAGTCCTTATGGAACATTTGCCTTTAGAAGAATGCCTTTCGGTTTATGCAATGCACATGCAACTTTTCAAAGATGTATGATGTCAATATTCTGTGATTTGATTGATAAAGGAATGGAAGTATTTATGGATGATTTTTTAGTATTTGGAACTTCTTTGAATCTTTCTTGCAAAATATAACGAATGTTTTGAAGAGATGTGATGAAACAAATTTAGTTCTAAACAGGGAAAAATGTCAATTTATGGTCACAGAAGGAATCGTACTTGGACATAAAATTTCAAAAATAGGGATGGAAGTTGATCAGACAAAAGTAAAAATTATTGTTGAACTTCGACCACCTCATACCGTTACTAATGTGAGAATTTTTCAGGGTCATGCTGGAATTTATTGAAGATATATAAAGGATTTTTCTTAAATTGCTAAACCTCTTTGCCATTTATTGGAAAAAAGAAGCTAAATTTGAATTTAATGAAGATTATCTGAATGCGTTTGATATTTTAAAAGAAAAATTATTCACTGCACCTGTCATTGTTGCACCTGATTGGAATAATCCTTTTGAATTAATGTGTGATGCAAGTGATTATGAAATCAGAGCTGTATTAGGATAAAAATATGAGAAAACTTTCAAAGTTATATATTATGCTAGCAAAACTCTTAATGAAACTCAAAGAAATTACACTACTACTGAAAAAGAGCTGTTAGCAATAGTCTATGCATTTGAAGAATTTTGACCATATCTTCTTGGAACAAAATGTATCGTACATATTGATCATTCTGCAATTAAATATTTAATGTATAAAAAGATGCAAAACCTAGATTAATCAGATGGGTTTTACTTTTACAAGAATTTGACTTTGAAATTGTTAACATAAAAGGAACTGACAACCAAATTGCTGATCATTTATCGAGAATCTAAAATAATAAAGAAAAGATTTATGATAAAAATATAAATGATAAATTCCCTGATGAACAGTTATATGTCATTCAAGGATTGCAAATGCCCTGGTATGCTGATATAGTTAATTATTTGGTAAGCAATATTTTACCATATGAGTTGGATAACAAATATATTAAGAAATTCAAGAATGATTGTAAATCATATATTCAGGAAGATCCTCATTTATTTAAAATAGGAAGAGATTTTGTGATTCGAAGATGTGTACCATATGAAGAAACTTTTACAATTATTCAAAAATGTCACAATTTTGAATTTGGAGGACACTTTGGAGTAGATAAAACCGCATTTAAAATTTTAAATTATGGATTTTATTGGCCTACCTTATTTAAAGATGTTGGACATTATGTGAAAACTTGTGATCGATGTTAAAGAATGGGAAATATATCCAGAAAAGATGAAATGCCTCTAAACTTTATATTAGAAATCGAAATTTTCGATGTATGGGTTTTAGACTTTGTGGGACCTCTCGTACCATCATCTGAAAAAATTTATATTTTATTAGCATTTAATTACGTTTCAAAGTGGATCGATGATGTAGCTTTACCTAACTGTGATTCCAAAAGTGTTTCAAAATTTTTAAAGAAAATGATTTTTACAAGATTTGGAATGCCCATGGTAATTATCACAGATGGGGGAAGTCATTTAAGAAATATAAGAATTCAATCATTGTTGGAAAAATTCAGAATTAAACATAGAATTGCAACTACTTATCATCCTCAAACTATTGGAATGACTGAAGTATCAAATAGAGAAATTAAAGGAATATTAGAAAAGACTATTAATCCTAAAGAACTGACTGGGTTGATATACTTTTATTTTGCATTATGGGCTTATAGAACAGCTTATAAGACACCTATCAGAATGTCACCTTATCAGTTGGTTTATGGCAATCATTGTCACTTACCTGTTAAACTTGAACATAAATCTTATTGGACGATAAAGGAGTTCAATTATAATTTGAATACTACAGGAGAAAAACGATTATTACAACTGAATGAAATAGAAGACATAAGAAATGAGTCTTATGAAAATGCAAGAATTTATAAGGAAAGAATGAAGAAATTGAATGACAAAAAGATTTCAAGGAAAATGTTTGAGCCTGGACAAGAAGTGTTATTATTCAATGTTCATTTAAAACTTTTTCCTAGAAAATTAAAATCTGAATGGATGGGACCGTTTATAATTGAGAAAGTATACCCTTATGGAGTGGTAGATATTAAAGATCCAAAAACTTGAAAAGTATTTAAAATTAACGGATTAAGATTGAAGCCTTATATGGGAGAAATTAAATTAAATTACAAAGAGGCTTATGAGCTGAGTCTACCTAATTAATTCAATTAATTAGGTAGGGCTGACGACGTTAAACCAAGCACTTTGTGGGAGGCAACCCATATTAATTAGGTCGGGCTGACGACTGTTTTAATTATTGTTGTAAGGTTATTCCTTGTTCTTGACTAAATTTGTATATAACTTCTGGAAATAGAAGGCTAACAAGTATGTATTGTCTTAAGCTAAACATTATCTTGAAGTAAATAGAATTTGGACTTGGACCAGTCCATGTCAAATGTGAGTAAAAAGGAGATCATGTTAACCTTTATTTGTCATTGGTTGTGATTTGAATTTTTCTTAATTATGTTTGTGAGTTGATTATAACCGTTTGTTAGACCTATTTTTAAGACCAAAACTTGCAAAATTTGATGATAGACAAATCAGAGTCGATCGAGGTTCCGGTGCCTAGGCACCAAATGTTGGCACCTAAGTGCCAGAATGGAATGTGTATCGATGATCTGGCGCCTAGGCACCATATTCCGACGCCTATGTGCCACGTTTACAGATCATGTGGAAACCAAAATTCTTCAGTTTTTCAGACAAAATCTCCCTACAAATTGACCTGTCTTCGTCCCCAATCCCATAGAAACCTTAATTTCGATTAGAGTAATCCTTTTTAGAGGAGTTAAGAAGGATTTGGAGGCAATGGATAGAGGAAATAATGGAAATAAGGTAAGAGATAAATCTCCCAAAGATCCTCAGCCTTATTTTAATGGTTTTAATTTTGTTAGTATGGAGAAAATGTTTAGTCAATTGGAGAAGATTAAAGCGGAACTTCAAAGTATTGGTAATCGTCTCCATGAGATGTACCACCAATACGAACACTTGGAATGGCAAACCAAACTTCAATCTGATCATATGACAGTCTATCATGATGCTCAAGTAGAAATGTACGCGAAGAACAAGTTGATCGATGAATAGACGGCTTTGGAATTTCCTCCTAGCAAACTTCATTGCGAAAGAGATGGTAATTGATGATCGGTGTTAAATTGATCTTATATGTGTTTTAGGTGTGATCGAGTCATGTGTTAGTGTGTTGAATATCGAATTTGTGTGTTTGCTTAATTGTTCAATGTGTGTTGTTGGATTTGAATATTTTCTCTGAATATGTTGTTGTTTGTGATATTTATAAAACTAGGAACCTTGATACAGTCTTGTACTGAAATTTATTGAATTTGGAATGAAAGTTATGGATTGGAATTGAAGAATTTGGATATATTTTTGTGGATCTAAACTATCATTTGAAATTTATTGTGAAAATGTTTGGAGGATATAAATTAGATAAAACTCTCATAAGAATAATTAGAAGTCAAATTTGATAAGATTTGGTGGAAAATATAAAATTTAAATTGAATTTTTGGAAAGGCGAGTCGGGCGCCAGAATTCGGAGCCTAGGCGCCGGTTCAGCCTAAACCTGAAAACTCATCTTCTTAAACCCCCGCACGACATTTTTGACGCGTAAGCTTCCTTCTCCAATATTTTTCGCAAAAAATACCCCCTAGAGATCCCATTTAAAGCCGGATTTTCAAGTTTTAGAGCTTGAAATCACCCGATTTCTTCATCTTGAGGTCAGATCTACATTCTAAACTCATTATTTTTGATTTTCACCATGGATTTTGCTCTCATTTAGAAAAACCAAAATTTTGAGAAAAATTTTGATTTTTAGAGTTAAATCCATGGATTTTTAAGTTCTTTAAAGTTTAAGAAGCTTAAATTAGCATATTATATGTGATCCTATGAATTTATTTCACGTTTGTATTTCACGTTTAGATGACACCCAAATCTAAGTAAGGAAAGGAACAAAAATATTTTGATCGTAGCAAGTTTGTCACTACCGCTGGACACATCCGATACAATGATTTTCCTACGACTCAGAAATTTATCTCAGAGCAAAGTTTTTACAATGTTGGAGGAAGAATTGAGGATACAATCGTTGCGCTTAATTGACAACGATTCTGCTATTTCACTGATGTTGATATTATCCCGATTGTTAGAGAATTTTATGCTAATTTCGTGGATGCTGAAGAATATGAGATTTTTCATCAGAGGAGTTGGAGTAGGATTCACTCCTAAACATATCAATATTTTCTATGGCCTGCCACCAAAGATTGAGTGTTATTACTCCAGATTATCTCCATCTGAGGGATATTTGGATACGATCATTGCCTACCTGACTGATAATACTGGAGCCTAGATGATTCAGAATGAAAAAAGGTTAAATTTTTCATCTTCTAAGCTTAATGATGTTTCAAAGGCATGACACTACTTTATTTCTGCTCGTCTCCTCCATCCAATCATCTTAGCGAGGTTACCAAGGATAGAGCGATCCTTAACTACTGCATTCAAGAGAAGAAGCCTATTGATGTAGGAAGCATTATTTATGATTCTGTAGAGGCTACTGCTTGTTCTAGCACTTCTATTGGACTTGGTTTTCCAACTCTAATATATTCTCTGTGTGGAAGTGCTGGAGTAGTTGTTGAGCTTTCTGAGGAAAAGATCAAGTCGACAAAACCCATAGGAAGAGAAAGCGTCAGTATCTATGATCGACTTTGAGGTAAGAGTTCTACTGTACCTTCTAGTTCATTACCTGCTTCTGGTAGAGCTTCTACTTCTAGACCTTCTACTTCTACTGCTGAGGCACCATTTAGTTTCTGGGAGTCTATGCAAGATCAGTTTTTGGAGCATCAGAATGAGTTATTTCTAACTCATTGTAGAATAGATACGATCGATAAGAAGATCGATCATTTTTTTGAGTATACATAAAGGAAGAGTGATTATGATGTTGAGTATTCTGAGTCTTTAGTGAGATTTCTGAAGGGTGAGCACGATGTTCAGTTCCCTACTTGTCCTAGATATTCACCATATGTTGATCCAAAGGATACGAAATTTTGCTTTGATGATGACGATGATGAAGCTACAAATAGTGATTAGTAGCTTGACTTACCTCTGGAGATGTGTTGATTCTGTTTTTACTGTATTTCTTGTTTCTTCTGATGTTTAGTGTGATGTTATTTGTTAGTGTTGATGTGAACTTTTTATGTTGAAATTGTTTTTAGATTATTTGATGTGTGTTTAAGACTGAAATATGAATGAATTTTTATAAAAGTTTATTTATGTTTCAACCTACTACTTAGTGTTCATGAATAGTTAGTAATTTTGCATATTCAAAAAAAGAAAAAAGAAGAAAAGAAGAGAATATTTTTTTGAGAAATTAACTCCTGCTCTACAAAAATTTTCTATATATGCTTAATCATTTCTATTATATTCATATTAAAGCATGTGTAGAAGTAGAAGTTAGTTTTTCCTTACCACATCATTATTGTATTTAGATTAATTCCTGTTTATTTTTTTCTCTCATGCTTTAGAAAATTTCATGATTCATATTTATACTAAAGCTGAAGTTTAGGGGAAGGGAAAACATTTACCGAATTTAAATATTATTTGTCCTTAATGAACTAGTATTTTCTTTAAAAATACATTAACATAACATAAGGAATGAAAAATCTGTTCAAGATTACCTAATTTTTTTAATTTAGAAAAAAATTAAGTAAACATAACTAAAATTTCAAAAAATTTGATTGATTTTATGAATAGAATTATTTAACTTAAAGAATAATAAGATCAAAATTTTTCTATTTATAGTAAAAAGAATTGTATTTTCGAAATACTAACAAATCAAGATTATTGCTTGAAAAAGAAAAGATTGAAATAAGATTTGAAAAATAATAAATTATTAGTCATTGTCGGCATATTTTTAGGTTGTGTTGTATTTTGAAAAGGAGGTCACCTACAGAAGTTGTCGGCGAATTCATAATTTAATTTAAATATATAATTTGAAAAGTAGTATTTGATTTTTGAAAATAATTTTAAGTTTGAAAATTTTAAGATACAAAAACAAACTGATCTCATATCCCGAATGGTTCATATAAACGAGCACCACAACACAAACTATGTATTTATCCCGAAGAATAGACACACTGCTTGATGATGGGGCTCGATTAAATAAACTAGAAGATTTGTGACATCCGTTTGGCCTGCGAACCAATTTTATAAGCCGACAAGTTCCCCTGCTTAATATAAAGGAATTAAGTAGGGTTTATATTACCTGGGTTCTTAAAGTTCCCTATAAGGGTAAGCCCCTACAGTTAATTACATCTTAAATGACGAGAATCATTTAAGAAAACTCTTGATAATGATCAGTGGTTTTGCTCTTAAGAATTTCAAAGTTTAAAATTTTCAAAGGATTGAATTTTGGAGATTTCAATAAGGATTAGCTCAAGTTTGGAACAGTTTATTTTAAAGAGTCCAAAGGAAGAGAAATAGGAGAAGCTGAGGATCCAAGAAGAATCTTGGCAACTTCCCAGACTATCTTATTGTTTGGCTTCAATTTGAGAGAATTATTTAATGTTGGAATCTTGCCAGTTTTAATTAATTAGGACTTATATTTATATGGCATGATCATATAAATAGCCTCAAAGATGTGAGGGTTTATGTCCTACCAAACAACTACCTCCGAATCCTAAGAGCGGTGTCGGCATATTTTTAGGTTGTGTGTTGTATTTTAAAAAAAGGGTCGCCTATAGAAATTATCGGCGAATTTTAGATTTTAAATTTAATTTAAATATATATAATTTAGAAAGTAGTATTTGATTTTCAAAATAATTTTAAATTTAAAAATTTTAATATATGAAATCAAACCAATCTCACATCTAAAATAGTTTATATAAACGAGCACTGCATCACAAACCGTGTATCTATCCCAAAGAATAGACGCACTGCTTGATGATGAGGCTCGATTAAATAAACTAGGAGATTTGTGACATCCCTTTGGTCTGCGAACCAACATTATAAGCTGACAAATTCCCCTATTTAATATAAAGAAATTAAACAGGGTTTATATTACCTGGGTTCTTAAAGTTCCCTATAAGGGCAAGCCCCTAGAGTTAATTACATCTTAAATGTCCGAAGACACTTAAGAAAACTCTCGATAATGATCAGTGGTTTTGCTCTCAAGAATTTCAATGTTTAAGGTTTTCAAAGGATTTGAGTTTTGGAAATTTCAATAGGGAATGGATCAAATTTGGAACAGTTTATTTTAAGAGTCCAAAGAAAGAGAAGTAGGAGAAGCTGAGGATCCAAGAAGAATCTTGACAACTTCTCAAACAATCCTTTTGTTTGGTTTCAATTTGGGAGTGTATTTAATATTGCAATCCTACCAATTTTAATTGATTAGGACTTATATTTGTATGACATGATCATACAAATAGCCTTGAAGATGTGAGGGTTTATGTCGTACCAAACAACTACCTCGGAATCCTAAGACCGGTTAGGGCTTAATTTGCATAATATGATTATGAAAATGCCTAACGAAGAGTTGAGGATTTATGTTGCACTAGGGAAACTACCTCGAAGTCCTATGGCTTGGTTATTTAATTCTAAGAAAGTTTTGCTGAAGTAGATCCGAGTTTTGCTGATGACGATGGTCGTGTTGCCCACCATGCTCCGAGCTCCTTATTGTTGCAGACGTTTAGTTTTGGAAGTCATAAATCAGGAGACGAGAGAAGTGTTTTGGTTTACAGAAAATCATAAAATCCAAGTGTTTTTAATATTTTAATTAAAACAAATCTTAAAGTTGCTTAAACAAAACCGATTAAGATCCAACAGTTCTGTTATCCTGTCACCGTTATTTTCATTGAATTCACTTAGTCCAGATGAATTTGCTAAACTCAACTGAATGAGTTCCACACTTTCATTTAGACTGTGGGAAATCTCGTTAGCAACACGTGGGTTACATCATCTGAGGTATTCCCGACATTCAACGAGACGTTTTAATTTAGTTACAATTGTAGTTTTGTTGTTCTGTTTGTGATTAAATTTTGAGTTATTTTTATATTTTGGAATGTTGTGGCGGTGAATTTTATCTTGCAATGACTTTTAATTTAGTTTTTGGTTTCAGTTTAGGGACTATCCTAAAGGTTTTTGTTTTCATGCAACAGTTTTATTTATCATGCAAGAAAATTTTAAGTTCGGAATAATGTTCAAATTATTTTAGATTTAATTCTTAATGAATTCATTTAGGTTTGTTGTTAAATGATTTTGATTTAATTTAATTCAATTAGATTTTAATTTAATTTAACTTTATTTAATTTAATTTTAATTTAACTTAATTTTTATTTAATTTAATTTAATTTAATTTTAATTTAATTTAATTTAATTTAATTTAATTTAATTTAATTTAATTTTAAATTAATTTTAATTTAATTTAAATTTAATTTAAATATAATTTAATTTGAATTTAATTTAATTTTATTTTATTTAATTTTAATTTAATTTTAATTTTAGTTTAACTTTAATTTTAATTTAATTTAATTTAATTTTAGTTTTAATTTTAGTTTCAATATTTTAAATTTAATTTTAATTTAATTTTAGTTTTAATTGTTAATTTGGATTTTTATTTTAATTTCTTAATTAAGATTTAAATTTTGTTAAAGTGACTTATTTAGGGATTTTTAAATTAAAGAATAAATATCCTCTTGATAATATCCCTATTTTAATAATCTAAATTTTAAATATATTCTTTCCAAAATTTAAATTATTTAATTAATTAAAGTTTCATTTTGATATTTTCAAAGTGTTTAATGAGTTTCTACCCCTTAATTTTCCTAAGTTTCAATCATCCAAGAGAAAATTAAAGTCAAATGTTTTAATTAAGGGTTAAAATTTTTAATTACTTTTATGCCCTTTTAGGCTTATTTATTTCATAACTCACTAAATTGAGCTCAAATAAATTTGAAATTTTTATGTCACCTCACTCACATGTCAATTAAGATATTAGAGGAGAAAATGTGATTTTTCTGGATATAATTTATTTATATAATTATTTTTAGTAGAAAATAAGGGTTTTCAAAGAAAATTCAACAACATGACCAAGGAAAGGTTTCTATCCTTCAAAAAATTATGAGATGTTGCTAATGACTAGAGGACCACTTGGACCAATTTTGGTGATTTTTTTAAATATATTTAATTTATTATAATTTTTTTAAATTTTGGAGTGTTAATTAATTTAAAAATAAAATTGAAGTTGAAAAATAGATTTTGTATTTTTGAAGCAAATTTTATAATTTTCTGATTTTTCTTTGATTTATTAGAATTAATTTAATGAAAATATTTGGAAATTCATTTTTTAATTCAAAAATTGTTTTAGGCTTTTAAAATTCAATATCTTATCCTAGAGACTTAGGAAAAATATTTGGTTTGTTCCTAATTGATTAGGAGTTAAAATGTGACATTTTTATGAATTTTAATATTTTTGTGGTTTTTATTATTTTTTAATTATTAAAAATATTAAAACAAGCTTAAAAATGAAAATTTTTAGAAAATTCTAATTTTAATTTTCTTAGACTCCTCTATATCAGAGAAGTCCCAAAACCAATTTGGTGAATTTTTGAAATGTATTTTGTGAGTTATGAATTTTTAAAGTTTAATTTTGGTTATGTGACTTAATTAATCCATTTAGTGGGGTTAAACATTTCCAATTGATTTCAAATTTTTATGTGATGTTCCTCTGATCCTAAAGATCAGTGAAGAATTGTTTTCAAGTAAATTTGATGTGTAATTAATCCTAATTAATTAAAGTTCAATTTTGGGAGTTTAGGCCAATTAGGGTTGTTCCATGTGAATTAACTCAAAACCTATTTTTCCTAAGTTTCTCTGGTCATAACAAACATCACCAAATTTTCCTAGAATTTATTTCACAACATGCTAATTATTGAAATTAAAATACTCAAAACAGTAACATGCAATTGGAAAATCAATAACTTCTCATAGGGATGGCCTCTGACCATGGAAAATTCCAGGAATGTTCCCTAGATCAGAGGCTTCAAAAGCCTTATGGTCTCAAGTCATGGTGAATTGTCTATGTAAATGGAGAATTAAAATACCACAGAGAGTAAATAAATCATTAAAAATAAAATACTTGATGAAATGACTTGATTTCTTTTCCACATTATTCTCCTCTGTTCACTGAGCAAGAGGGCATTTTTATTTTACTTTTATGATTTTTCTACATAAATATATGGATTTTTAAAGTTCTGATAATTAAATAAATAGAAAAATACCCTATTTTCCTACTTATCCACGCGGCGCCACGCAATCCTCGGCAGCTCCAAAAGGCTACGCGGCGCTCTTTGATTCAACGCCTCCATCTGACTCAGCTCTCTAGGGGCCCGCAGTTCACTTACCATTGCGTCGTCCGACTTGATCTTGACCGTCCACCCAATACACGTGCGATCCAACAGCTCCTGGTCATCATTTACGACTGGTGTGCACCCGTGAATGTCCACACTAAAACCCTAAGATCTCACTCGATTCTCAATGGATTTTTATGTTCTTATACTCTATGGATTCATCTTGAATAGACGAATATATCCATATGGTTTATGTGGCATGAAATTAACTCAATCAAAATAGATAATTTTCAGAAGCTCGGGAAGAAGAGAGAGCTCATACCTTTGCTCAGAGAATTGTGGCTTCGATTTGAATGTTTTGTCACCTTCGATTGAACCTAAGCAAGCTCCAGATGAAGTCTCTTGCCCTGGGGATCTGCCTAGACCTGAATTAGACCAGACCCATTCCAAAGCTTGGAGGCTAGAACAAATGGGTGGCCTGGAGAGGGGGCTTCCATTGGGGAACTCCTTCTCTTGATCTTGTGTAGATGCGGGTGAGTTTAATTTGAGTTTGGTGGAGAATTGGAAAATGTCCTGGTTTTGGGTGGAATTTTGGCTGAGAAATTGAGCTCTGTGGATGGGGATTAGGGCAAATTATCACTGGGGATCAATTGCTCTAAGTGTGGAGGATGGTCTGGAACAATTTTGGCAGAGTTTCTGTATGGTTTGGTGCAACTCTCTTCTTGGCCTAGAGGGGTGGGGTTTAAATAGAGTTGGTTGGAGGGCCTTCCAGGGGGAGTTAATGGCTGTGATTAGCTGCTCTGAGCAAGGGAAGAACAGCTCCAATGGCCATTGGGCATGGGGCAGCTCAATAAGAGAGAATTTCAATGTTGGGCTCTCATGGTGCTCTCGACCATGGCAATTTCTTGCGGCTGTGGTGGCTGGCCTGCCAGGCATGGGTCACCCTCAGGGTCAGTGAGGTCAGAACTTGATTCCTATTAGTTCAATTGATGTTTGCCATGTGTAAAGGTGGTGAATTGAAATGGAATAAGAAAAGGGTGATTTTTGCTTGGTTTGGGTCAACCCATGGTTTTGGGCTAGGTTCACCTCCTCATGGCCTGCTTGGGCTGAAGAGAAAGCTATTTGGCTCAGCATAATTAGTGGGGAGAAGTCACCATCCAAGTACAATTAGGCTTAAGCATGGTTTAGGGGAATCATGGGAGTGGTTAATCACTCTTAAGAGAATCATTAAAGGGTCCCCTCTTCTTTCCACTTTGGGTATGGTGAGGTGTCCAAGGCTTTCATGGCTCCCATGTGGCTCATACATGGCTCCATGGCTTCATTTGGCTTGCTCATGGCTTGGGAAAAGGTTGGCTCACTTGCATGGAAAAGGGTTATTATGAATTTTGAAAACATTGGATTCCTTTGATGGGATATGTCATGATGCTACAAATAGGTTGATTTCATGATGGTTTAAGACTTTGGTCAAATAGGATTATCAAAGTAATGATGAAGAAAAGGTTTTATGTGGGCTTGGGGATGGATTTTGGGCTTTTGAATTTGATAGAAAGTGGGCTTTTAATGGCTTTATGGAAGTGGGCTTTTAAGTTTGAAAACAAATTGGTGGATGGAGATTTTGTGAAAGATTGGGCTAAAAAAATGTTGGGTTTAGTTTAGGAGTGTGGCATGAGTGATTTGGAGAAGGTTTGGTGTCATTTGGAATTGAAATAGGTTTAATTTGGGCCTTTATGGTAATGGGGCGAAGGTGGGTCAAATTGGACTAATTTTGGCTATCTTGGGTTAATGTTGGTTTAAGGTTGGATTTGATGTAAACTTAATGTTGAGAAATGTTTAGGGGAGTGTTATAAAGAGTTTTCAACTTTGGTTGGGCTTTGATGTTGGGATTTGGGCCTATTTGGGTTAGGTTTGGGTTTAGGCCAATTTAGGGGATTTAGGCTTCAAATTGAAATTGGATCCAAATGTCAAACAAATTGGGCTTGGATTTGGTCTAAATTAATATTGGGGATATTGAATTGAAGTTTAGAATTGAATTGAACCAAAATTGAGGCCAATTGAATTGGTTTAGTGGGACATTGGGTCTACTTGGGTTAAGAATGGGTCAAATTGGGGGTTTTGGTAAAAGTTGGTGCAATTGAAAAAATTGGCCTATGGTGTAGTTGAACAAAATGAAATTAGGAATATTTGGGATTTTTTTGGTAATTTTCGGAATTTATGGAATTTTTGGCTAAGAAGGGCATTTTGGGTATTTGGAGGGTATTGGGGGGTATTTTTGGAAATTTTGGTATATTTGGCTATGGATGATCAATTTGAGTGGGGGGAAATGTGTAGGATTGATTTTGAGGAATTTTGGGTAATTTAGGTGATTTTGCAAATTTTGG
This sequence comes from Papilionanthe hookeriana x Papilionanthe teres, assembly GCA_022702705.1. NCBI lineage: Eukaryota > Viridiplantae > Streptophyta > Magnoliopsida > Asparagales > Orchidaceae > Papilionanthe > Papilionanthe hookeriana x Papilionanthe teres. The sequence goes on from CM040424.1 coordinate 156,218,518, forward strand.
GTAGTTTCAAGGGCATTTGGTAGGTTTAGTGGGTGTAGAGCCCTAGGGGTCAAAAATTGAAATTTTGGAAAAATGAAGATTGATCAAATTTGAATAGAATGGAATCACTTTGGTTAAGTCATGAAGCCATATCAAGCCCATAAGAGACATGGGAGGACTCATTTGAGGCATTCACTATGTTGTTCATAACCCTCTTAGCCAAAGGCCTAGGGGTTAAGGTCCATCCATATGAATTACCTACATGAGTCAAGAAGTCAAGCTAGGCATGAATAGTTTTAGGATTTGGAATGTGTGTCAAAGTGTAATGTGTGCAGGTCAACCCTCACCAGACCAGGCCACCCATGGTAGTCCTAAGGCTAAAGAGTCCTATAGGGAACTCATCCTTTAAACCTCCACATTTGATCTTAACCCTCCAAGTGAATTAGGGGTTTACAATCAGGCATGCGGGGTTTGCATGGAGTTAAGAGGTGTTTAAATTTATAAATGGTGGGTGTCATCTCTAATCCTCTAGGATAGTCAAAGGGAAAGCCTAAGGCAATATCCTAAGTACTAAGGAGAGAAAAGACCTCACCAAAAATGAGGTCAATAAGCAGTTAGGACTTAATTTGCATAAAATGATTATACAAGTACCTAATGAAAGGGTTGAGGATTTATGTTGCACTAGGAAAACTACCTCGAAATCATATAACTTTGTTATTTATTTCTAAGAAAGGTTTTGCTAAATAAGCCACATGTTTTGCTGATGACGATGGTCGTGCTGCCCACTATGCTCTAAGCTCCTTGTTGTTGCAGAGGTTTAGTTTTAGAAGTCATAAATCAAAGGATGAGAGAAGTGTTTTGGTTTAGAGAATTCTTAAAATCCAAATGTCTTTAATGTTTTATTAGGGAAATCTTAAACTTGATTATAACAACACTGGTTAAGATCCCACGGTTCCATCCTTCCGACATTGTTATTTTTATCGGATTCACTTAGTCCAGAAGAATTTGCTAAACAAAACTGAATGAGTTCTACACGTTCATTTAGACCGTGGGAATTCCTGTTAGCAACACGTAGGTTACATCATCCTAGGTATTACCGATCATCCAACAAGACGTTTTAATTTAGTTAAAGTTGTAGTTTTGTTGTTCTGTTTGTGATTAAATTTTGAGTTGTTTTTATATTTTGGAATGTTGTGGAGGTGAATTTTATCTTGCAATGACTTTTAATTTAGTTTTGGTTTCAGTTTAGGGACTATCCTAAAAGTTTTGGTTTTTATGCAACAATTTTATTTATCATGCAAGAAAAAGTAAAGTATAATGCATGTAAGTAAATTGGAATAAAATAAAAGCGTACCTGGAGGGTCTTCCCGTCATTCCAAGCTACACACATTAAGTATTTCAATAAGTACTTAGGTAAATACTAAAGGAAAGGTTTTGGTTGTCTACCAGAATCTTAATCCTATAACTAGTCATTTGCTATGACGTCTAGGTTCTTGATTTTGGTTAAAGATGATTTTCTTCACCAAAGAACAATTAAGTTCAGTTGTACTTTAAAACTACCCATCATATTGAGGAAGTGCTTAGAACAAATTCTAAACATCTTTTCAATACCTGCAGCATGATTTTGAGTCCAAGTGAATTTAATTACACGAGTGAATTAATCATTCAAGGGTTTAGTTAAGTTTTGTTCCCTTGCTCTGTGAACTAGGATATTTGATTATCCTATGAGTGAAGTGACATTTCACTTAACGCTTCATTTAATAGTTATAATAATTTAAAGCTTTCAAGGGCAAGTTAATTTGTTAAAGATTTTAATGATTCGAAGTTAAAGTTGATGATTTTCTTTAATGTGATTTAATTATGAAATTTTAATCAATGATTTTAAGTTTGGAATGATGTTTGATTCATTTAAGTTGAACTTTCTATAAATGATATCAATATTTCATGTTAATTTAAATCTTTAGATTTACTTAGGTCAAAAGAGGTGTTCAAATTATTTATTAAATTTTGATGATTTAATTTGGATTAATTATATAAATTAATTTAATTTTTACATTATGTTTTAAGGTAAGTTGTCTTCAAATTATTTAAAATTTGTAATTTTTATTTAAGTTTGCTTTGAAATAATTTTAAATTAGTTTCAAATATTTTAATTTACTTTTTAATTATTTAACATTTTAGGCTTTAATCAATTGTTAAATTATTTAATGATGTAGGTTTTAATTAAGAATTATTTACTTTTAATCATTTAATTAATAGTTCCATTTATCCTCTTAAGTTTAAGAGTTAAATATTATTAAGTGATTTATGTAGGGATTTTTAAATTAAGGAATTAATATCCTCTTAAGTTATATCCACATTTCAATAATCCAATTTCAATTAATCTTCCAAAATTTAAATTATTTAATGAATTAAAGTTTCATTTTTGGTATATTAAAGTGATTGATGGGTTCCTACCCTTTGATTTCCCAAAGTTTCAATCATTTGAGAGAAAATTAAAATCAGGTATTTTACCCCCATTTTGATTAAACCTAAAGTTTTAGTTAGGGGTTAAAATCTTTTAATTACCTTTATACCCCTTTAAGCTTATTTATTTTATAACTTATTAAACTAAGCTTAAATGAACTTAAGATTTTTATGACACTTCACTCACATGTCAATTAAGACATTAGAGGAGAAAATGTGATTTTTCTGAATTTAATTTATTTACATAATTATTTTTAATGAAAAATAGGGGTTTTCAACAAAAATTCACCAACATGACCAAGGTAAAGTTTCTGTTCTTAAGAAAATTATGGGATGTTCCCAATGATAAGAGGACCACTTGGACCAATTTTGGTGATTTTTTGCATTATATTTTAATTATTATAATTATTTTAATTTATGGAGTGTTAATTAATTAAAAAATAAAATAAAAGTTAAAAAATGAATTTTATATTTTTCAAAAATCCCTCTAACCTCAAGAAAGTTAGAGAAACAAATTTTACATTTTTATGATTTTTCTTTGATTTAATAGAATTAATTTAGTCGGAAGGCTAGAAAATACATTTTTTTATTCAAAAATTTTTTTAAGGCTTTGAAATTAAATATCTTAACCTAGAGACTTAGGAAAAATATTTGATTGGTTCCTAAGTGATTATAGGACCAAATATGACATTTTTATGATTTTTATTATTTTTGTGATTTTTAGTATTCTTTAATTATTAAAAATATTAAAATATGCTTGAAAATGAAATTTTTTTAGAAAATTCCAATTTTATTTTTCTTAGACTCCTCTAATATCAGGGAAGTCCCAAAATCAATTTGGTGAATTTTTGAAATGTATTTTTGAAGTTATGTTTTAATTTTGATTATGTGGTTTAATTAATCCATTTAGTGGGGTTAAACATTTCCAATTGACTTCAAATTTTTATGTGAGGTCTCTCTGATCCTAAAGATCAGTGGAGAATTGATTTCAAGTTATTTTAATGTGTGATTAATCCTTATTAATTAAAGTTCAATTTTGAGTATTTAGGCCAATTAGGGTTATTTTAAGGAATTAATTCAAACCATAATTTTCCTAGGATCCTCTGGTCCTAAGATACTTCACCAAATTTTCTTAGAATTTTCTAAGTAACATGCTAATTTTTGGAATTAAAATGTCAAAAACAGTGACATAAACTTGAAATATACATAACTTCTCATAGGGTTGGCCTCCTACCTTGAAAAATTCAGGGAATGTTCCCCAATTCAGAGGCTTCAAAAGCCCTGTGGTCTCATTCCATAGTGAAATGTCTATGCAAATGGAGAATTGAAATACCAAAATAAGTAAATAATTAATTAAAAATGAAATACTCATCAAATTAACTCAATTCTTTTTTCACATTATTCTCCTCTGTTCACTGAACAAGAGGGTATTTTTTATTTTATTTTTATGATTTTTCTATGCAAAGATATGAATTTTTTAATTTCTGGCTATTTAATTAAATCAGAAAAATCCTATTCTCCTACTTATCCACGTCGGCGCCGCGTCAACCTACGACGTATCGAACTCCACGCGTCGTCTTCTGGTTCGGCGCCATCATCCGATTCAGCTGCCACGCGGTCCGCGGTTCACGTTCCATCTCATCATCTGATGCCATCTGAGCCGTTCGTTTGATACACGCTCAATCCAACGGCGGTCGATCATCGTCTCCGACTGGTGTGCACCCGTGATCGTCGACCTTCTAACCCTAATATCTCCCTCCATTCTCAATGAATTCTCAAGTTCTTATGCTCTATGGATTCGTCTTGAGAAGACGAACACATCCATATGGTAAACACGCCATGAAATTAAGCCAAACAAAATGGAGGATTCACAGAAGCTTGGGAGGAAGGCAGAGTTCAAACCTTGGTTCTGAGAGGTGAAGCCTCAATCAGAGATGCTCGGCACGTTCGTTGGGTTCCAAGGAGGCTAGGGATGAAGCCTGGAGTTGAGGTGAAATGCCTAGACTTGACTTTGACCCGACCGCCGCGCTTTACGCAGTAATGTTTGCTTCTAAAAGATAGCCAAAAAGCTTGGACTCGATTTATAAATGGCGGCTAGTGTATAAAATTAATATTAATTAAGTAAAATTTTTACACACTAGGGGTACTACGCAAGTATATGTATCGTTTCAAGTAATATGGGGTTTTTAAAGAAAGACCCCAGTATCGATCCCACTGGGAAGATTTATAGAAATAAATTTTCTATAAAGCGAAAGCGAAATATAATAGTAAAAATATTTTTATTTTTATTATAAATTACTATTACTTTAATTGATGCAATTTAAAGAAAACAATAATAAGAAAATCATTTTATAAACTCTATATAAAATAAACAACTTTCTATCCTTCAATTAATCTAAGATTTTTAAGATAATTTAAAATTCGTTGGAGAATTTAATTTATGGTATTGCGTCAAATAGAAGCATTCCTATTCTTTACCCTTTGATCCAGGTGCAAAGGACATTGACTAATTTATAGAATAGCTCCGGATGTATTGTTAGTAGAATGGGTTAATCTAGGCTCACACTTCTAGATGTCCAAGGGTGGCTATGGTTGGCCCTACTAGTGACCCTTTCCTAGTCTATAAATCAAATTATAAGAATTTTGTCTATCACTCTAAAAACTTATCAATTCTACGCCCTTTAAATATTATCTTCCTATTTATTTGAACTTCACTATGAATAGCCCGCACATGGCCTTCGACTACCAAGGGATTCATGTGACATTTACAAGTTAAGAGTTCTTCTCCTACAAGGTTTTTAAACTCTTCAACGAGGTTTTAACAATTCAAACGGCCAATTTAAAAAGTAAAGTAAGATCGAGTATTAATGTCATCGAATGTTTTGAAAATATTTTGAATTTTAATTCTCCATCGAATCTTTATATTATCTTATCTATCTCTTCATAATTGAAGTAAGAAAGTAACTAACTACTCAGAACACATTGAAAATAAATAACAAAACATGATAATTAACTTTGAATCAAGTGTAAAAATATACTTATCTCAAATATTTCTTCTACAGATCTTCTGATTCCTACTGACTCCACAGTGTAATGAACTCCTGATGCAATAACTTGAAAAAAAACTCACTAAACTAAACAAAAGTGGCCCTAAATTTCTCTCTCTAATTCTCTCCCTAAGGATGAGAGATCTTAAAGTAGATAAGAGAAAGGGGTACAATGGGAGGGGCATGTTTTCTGAAGAATTGGACCTCTATTTATAGGCTTCAAGAGTTACCTTGAGGCAACTTTTTAAAAAATGTCCATAATCAATGAATCTTCTAGAAGGTCGGTCTGGCGCCTAGGAGCCGGAATCTGGCGCCTAGGCGCTGGACACCGCGTCTAGTTCTTCGTTCCTCTTCACTTTGGCTCACACCTCTTCGCGATTAAAACCGTTTTGGAGCGTCAAAATGAAATGTATCACATGTCCTATTAACAAGGAACAACTGCCAGCCTTCTAGAATGTCCAATAACCGCTCACTCAGTCAAAATAACTGATTAAATGTTGTCAAAAACTTGACAGTTTTCGTATCGAGTCTGGCTCTTAGGCGCCAGTTTCTGGCGCCTAGGCGCCATGCCATATTTTTTATACTTTTGGTTATTTGCTCCATTTTTGCTCCATTTTGCTCCTTTTTCCTTCTTAGACCTTTTTACATTACCTACATCCAAAAATACAAAAAATACCTTTCATTAAAGCATAATATCCTTAGAAATTAATAAGAATTAAGGCATAAAGAAATAGGTATTTTTTTATAGATCAAAATCCCCCTAACTTAATTGTTACTTGTCCTCAAGTAACTCTTTTTACTACATAAAATATAACTTTTGGAAATAAAAGACAAATATTTAAGATTCCTTATAATTTTTGATTTTATAAAGTCTTTAGTAAATTATTAACCGAATTTCACTAACTAGGTTTAATTTTAAGAATTTAAAGAATATTTAACTACCAAATCATACGATTTCAAACTTTTCATTCATTTTGAAAATAATAGAAGTCTATTATATTAAGCTTTCATAGATTATTTACAAGAAAAAGATCTTCTTGAAAAATCTTTTCTAAATAAATATTTATGCATAAAAATTAAGTAAAGTATGTAATTAGTTTTCTTCCTATAAAATAATTCAAGTGAAGCCAATTTTTGATTAGGCATTTCCTCAAGCTTCTCCTCTCTATCTTTTTTTTTCTTTTCTTTTTTTTTTTTAATTTTATAGAGAGGATTACTATATCTGGATAGCCTGTTAATGGTTTTGAACTTCACTATCCTTAACTTATATTTTCAAAACTTATACATCTCCACTTAATTATTATAACATAAATAAAAATTCAAAAAGAATTCCAATCTTTTCTTTTTCGAGTGATAATTTTTTATTACTTAATATTTCTAAAATTCTAGTATTTCTATCATGAATAGAAAAATTCTTTTTCTCATTCTTCTTTAAGTTAAATAATTCTATTCTTAAAATCAATCAAACTTAGTAAAATTTTGGTTAATTTTCACTAATTTGTTTATAATTTCAAAAATAAAAGTGATCTCAAATAAATTATTCATTCTTTAAGTTATGTTAAAAAGTTTCTATTTTTAAGAAAGTATTAGCTCTTTAAGGACAAATAAAATTTAATTTTGAATGGATTTTTCCTTCCCCCAAACATAAGTTTTAGTATACTATGATAATTTGAAAGTATGAGAGAAAGAAAATCATAAGTATTTTTAATAAGTATGTAAAAAAAACAATCATAAAAAAAAATTAACTTCTAAACATGCTTTTATGAATAATTAAGATAAAATTGAAGCATGTATATAGAAAGGTAAGCAGGCTAATTTTATGATGATATTAAATTTGAAACAAAATTAAAACAGAGCAAAATAATTAAGTACTAAACATTAAGCTAAAACAACATATAAACTAATTCTAAATTCAGTCTCAACACAACAGTATCCTAATACTAAACAGTCAACATACATTAAATACAAAACTAACAAACAATCCAAATAAAACAAACTAACAGAGTTACACATCAAAGAAATCGATAACAACTAAACACTAGCTGTAGCCTCATCATCATCATCTTCATCACCAAAGGAAAATTCTACGTCCTTAGGATCAACAAATGTTGTGAATCTAGGAAAAGTAGGAAAACTAACATCATGTTCACCCTTCAGAAATCTGACTAGGGCTTCATCATACTCAGCATCATAATTACTCTTCCTCCGGGTATAATCGGATAAATGATCTAGTTTTCTATCAATAGTATCAATCCTGCGAGTGAGTTTGAAATAACTCCTGCCGTTATTCTAAAAGCTGATCATGCATTGATTCCGGAAATCGATGGTGGCTCAGCAGAAGTTGAGGGTCTAGAAGTAGAAGGTCTACCTGAATTATGTGCAGAAATAGAAGGAGCGGTCGATCTCTTCCCTCGAAGACGATCATAGATACTAACACTCTCCTGCCCAGTTGGCTTAGTAGACTTCAGCTTCTCCTCAGAAATATCAATAGTGACTCCATTACTAACACATAGTGAATAGATCAAAGATCGAAATCCCAATCCAACAGAAGTGCTGGGTCTCGCAGTAGACTCCACAGAATCATAAATAATGATTCCGACATCAATAGGCTTCCTCTCCTGAATGCAGTAATTTAAGATCGCTCGATCTCTAGTCGCTTCACTCAGGTGGTTGGAAGGTAACAATCTTGCAGAAATAAAGTAGTGCCATGCTTTAAATACACCATTTAATTCAGAGGATTTGAAGTTTACCCTCTTTCCGTTCCCGATCTTCCATGATCCGATGCACGTTAGTCAGATAAGCAATAATCATTTCCAAATCTCCCTCAGATGGTGATAATCCAGAATAATAGCACTCAACATTCGGTGGCAGGCCATAGAATATGTTGATTCTTTCTGGAGTAAATCCTACTTCGATTCCTCTAACAAAGACTTCAGAAACTTTGGCATCCAGAAAATTTGCATAAAATTCTCGAACAACCGGAATAACAGCAATAGCAGTGAAGTAACAAAATCATTGTCAGTTGTGCGCAACGATAGTGTTTTCGATCATCTCCCCAGGATGATAAAAACTTAGTTCCGAGATGAAATTTCTCGACGATGCAAGTTCGTGGAAGTGAAAATGTGCAGCCGAAGTTGGAAATTTGTTGCTATCAAAATTTTTTCGTCTTTTCCCGCGCTTAGATTTTGGAGCCATCTATACGTGAAAGAAAACAAGAACTAATTTAGGAATCAAAGATTTAAACTCTTTTTATGTTTAGAAAACTTAAAATAAGTTTAAAAATCCAAAGACATAACTAAAAATCGAATATTTTTTCAAATTTTCGGTTCTTAGCAAAACTTAGTAAAATCTATGGTGAAAATCGAAAATAAATGGTTTAAAGTGTAGATCTGACCATGAGACGAAGAAATCGAGTGGTTTCGTGCTCAAATCCTTAGTTTTTTGACCTCAAAATGGATCTAGAGGATGTATTTTCACGAAAATGGGGAAGAAGATGAAGCTTAGGCATCAAAAATAGCTTTTGGGGGTTTAAATGGTAATTTTCGGGTAGCAAGCCGAACTGGCGCTTAGGCGCCGAATTCTTGCGCCTAGGCGCCAAACTCACCTTTCACAAATTTTTTTTTTTTAAATTTTTTTTTCCACCAAAATTCATAAATTCAACTTCCAATTACTCATATCAGAGTAGAGCTTCAATTTGTAACTTCCACAACATTTTTCAAAAATTTATAAAAATTAAATATTGAATCCACCAATCAAACATAAGGTTTTCAATCAAACTAACTAATTTCCATTTAAAATCTTCAATTTTGACTCAATACATTCCAGATAAGTACTACATTTGATTCAAGTTTCTAATACACACTCAATCATAACAAGTTCAAAGCAAATATAACACACATTGAACATGAAAGCAAATATACTAATAAACACAATCGATTCTCTAAATCGATACAACGACTCAACAAACCATAATAACTATCTCTTTACCAGAATATTCTAATCTTCACAAGGGAAATTGTGTATTCCGCTTGGAAAGAAGACTAATGCTCTCGGGAAATCCGTAGCCGTCTTTTCATCAATCCACTTGTTCTTCGCATACATTTCAACTTGAGCTTCTTGATATGCCGCAATATGATCAAATTGAAGTTTCATTTGCCATTCTAGATGTTCAACTTGATGAAACATCTCATGAAGGCGATCTCCAATCCTTTTAAAATCTTCTTCAAACTCATCTAAACGACTAGAAATTTTCTCTAAACTTACGGCGATGAAACCATTGAAGTAGGGTTGAGGATCCCTTGAGACCTTGTCCCTAGCCTCTTCTCCATGATTTCTCCTTTCCATTTCTTCAAAAATTTCTCAAATCTCTCAAGAATGAAATGTAAGGGACGTAATTTTGATTGTTTGATGGTTAGGGAAGAAGATGGGTAGATTTAAAGGGGAAAATCATGTGAAAAACTGAAAATTTTCGGTTTTTGCACGACCTAGAAATCGTGGCGCTTAGGCGCCGAATCTGGCACCTAGGTGCCAGACCTATTGATACATAGTTGATTCTGGTGCTTAGGCGCAGAATTCTGGCTCCTAGTCGCCGGAACTATGTTCAACTCCGTTTCTCCTAATAGTCAAATTTTCAAAATTTCATTCTCCAAGATAGGTAAATTATACTGGTAAGAGTAATTTAGACTCGATAACGCACATTGTAAACTATCATAATGAAGGTTAACTTGATCTCCTTTTTACTCATATTTAAAATAGAGTTATCCTATTTTTAAATCTTACATACCTCAAAATAATTTTTAGCCTAAGTCAACCAAGTCTTATGAGCATCAAATTTTTGTGTAAGCTTGTTCAAATGATTTAGACATTAAAGAACCTCGAGCAGCAGCATCAGTAATTAATTTTAAATATCCAATTAATCCATTATAAAATGTTTGAATAATTAACCAATCAGGTAAATCCTGATGAGGACATTTTCTTAATAGTTCTTTAAATCTTTCCCAAGTTTCATATATTGTCTCCCCATCAAATTGACTAAACGAAGTAATATCATTTCTTAATTTAGCGTTTTTAGAAGGAGGAAAATATTTAGCAAGAAATTTTTGTGTCATTTCAGCTCATGTTTTAATAGAACCAGTCACTAATGAGTTTAACCACATCTTTGTTTTATCTCTTAAAGAAAAAGGAAAGAGTCTAAGTCTAATAGCATCATCAGAAACATTGTTATATTTAAATGTATCACAAAGTTCTAAAAAAATAACAAGATGTAAATATGAATCCTCATTTGGTGATCCACGAAATTGATTGTTTTGCACCATTTGAATAATAGACAGTTTAAGTTCAAAAGAATTAGCATCTACAGTGGGTATTTGAATACTACTATGAAGTTCATCAACTGTAGGGTTAGCATAAACCCTTAATGGTTTATAAATATTTTGATCATTAAGTTCAATTGGATTTTCTAAAGTAGCCATTTCTTAAAATTTTTGAAGTAGTTTTCCCTTTTTAATTTTTGTAATTGTTCTTTCCAATTCATAATCTAATGGTATTAATCCTTCAGAACCAAATCTTCGCATAAAACAAGCAATAAAATTTAACTATTTTATTTCTTTCTTCCTTTGATTTCGATCCCCGGCAAAGCGCCAAAAACTTGACCCGACCGCCGCACTTAACGCAGTAATGTTTGCTTCCAAAAGATAGACAAAAAGCTTTGACTTGATTTATAAATAGGGGCAAGTGTATAAAATTAATATTATATTAGTAATATTTTTACACACTAGGGGTACTACGCAAGTATACGTATCGTTTCAAATAATATAGGGTTTTTAAACAAAGTCCCCAGTATCGATCCCACAGGGAAGGTTTATAGAAATAAATTTTCTATAAAGAAAAAGCGAAATATAATAGTAAAACTATTTTTATTTTGATTATAAATTACTATTAATTTACTAGATGCAATTTAAAGAAAACAATAATAAGAAAATAATTTTATAAACTCTACATAAAATAAACAACTTTCTTTCCTTCAATTAATCTAAGATTTTTAAGATAATTTAATATTCATTGGAGAAATTAATTTATGGTATTGTGCCAAATAGAAGCATTTCTATTCTTTACCCTTTGATCCAGGTGCAAAGAACATTGACTAATTTATAGAATAGGTCCGGATGTATTGTTAGTAGAATGGGTTAATCTAGGCCCACACTTCTACATGTCCAAGGGTGGCTATGGTCTGCCCTACTAGTGACCCTTTCCTAGTACTATAAATCAAATTATAAGAATTTAGTACGTAACTCTAAAAACTTATCAATTCTACGCCCTTTAAATATTATCTTCCTATTTATTTGCACTTCACCATGAATAGCCCGCACATGGCCTTCGACTACCAAGGGATTCATGTGACATTTACAAGTTAAGAGTTCTTCTCCTACAAGGTTTTTAAACTCTTCAACAGGTTTTAACAATTCAAACGGCCAATTTAAAAAGTAAAGTAAGATCAGGTATTAATGTCATCACAATGTTTTGAAAATAATTTGAATTTTAATTCTCCATCGAATCTTTATATTATCTTAACTATCTCTTCATAATTGAAGTAAGAAAGTAACTAACTACTCAGAACACATTGAAAATAAATAACAAAACATGATAATTAACATTGAATCAAATGTAAAAATATACTTATCTCAAATATTTCTTCTACAGATCTTTTGATTCCTACTGACTCCACAGTGTAATAAACACCAGATGCAATAACTTGAAAATAAACTAACTAAACTAAACAAAAGTGGCCCTTAATTTCTCTCTCTAATTCTCTCCCTAAGGATGAGAGATCTTAAAGTAGATAAGAGAAAGGGTTACAATGGGAGGGGCATGTTTTCTGAAGAATAGGACCTCTATCTATAGGCTTCAAGAGTTGCCTTGAGGCAACTCTTCAAAACATGTCCCCAATCAATGAATCTTCTAGAAGGTCAGTCTAGCGCCTAGGCGCCGGAATCTGGAGCCTAGGCGCCGTAATCGGGCGCCTAGGCGCCGGAATCGGGCGCCTAGGCGCCGGAATCGGGCGCCTAGGCGCCGGACACCGTGTTCAGTTCTTCGCACCTCTTCACTTTGGCTCGCACCTCTTCACGATTAAAACCATTTTGGAGCATCCAAATGCAATGTATCACATGTCCTATTATCAAGGAACAACTGCCAGCCTTCTAGAATGTCCAATAACCGCTCACTCCGTCAAAATAACTGATCAAACGTTGTCAAAAACTTGACAGTTTTCGTATTGAGTCTGGCGCTTAGGCACCAGGCCGTATTTTTTTATACTTTTGGTATTTTGCTCCATTTTTGCACCTTTTTGCTCCTTTTTCCTTCTTAGACCTTTTAACATTACCTACATCCAAAAATACAAAAAATACCTTTCATTAAAGCATAATATCCTTAGAAATTAATAAGAATTAAGACATAAAGAAATAAGTATTTTTTTATAGATCAGACTTCCACCAGGCCCGATCACAAAGCTCGGAGGCTAGAACAACTGGGTGGCCTGGAGAGGGGCTTTCACTGGGGAACTCCTTCTCTACCTCTGGTGAAGGTGTGGGAAGATTTAATTTGGATTTGGTGAAGTTTCAGAGAGTGTCTTGTTTTTTGGCCTGAGATTAAACTCAAAAATTGAGTTCAACCAGTGGGGGAGGAGGCAGGAAAGTAGTAGGGCTGAGCTTCTCTTGACTAGGAGGAGCTCTAGGAAAAATTTGGAGGGCTTCTATTGAGAAAAATTTCAACACCACTCTCATGGCCGAGAGGTTTAAATGGCTAAGGCCATTGGGTTGAGCTAGGGTTCAATTGAAGGGTGGATTCAGTTGGTTAGGTGGAGGGCAGAGAGGCTCCAATATTTAATTTGGCTGAGGTGGTCATTTGGTTGGGTTTGGGTGTGTTTGGGTAGATGGTGGCTATCGGTTTTGACCCCCTCCAGTAGCTAGGCCGGTTGGCAAGGACTGGGGAGCTAGCCCCTGAGGTGAGGTGAGTCATGGAGAGGTTTAATGATGATTAGCAGTTGTGGGGATGTTTTGGGGTAAGGTAAAAGAGGATTTATCCACTTAAGGGAAGACATCCCTTAAAAAGGTGAAACCTTGGTCCATGGCTCACTTAGCTTGGGCTAGGTGGATCTAGAGTGGTTCCTAGTGTTCACTTGGTGGCTGTGGAAAGGTTGGTTTAGCCACACTTTGTTCAATTTGGTTTGATTAGGCCATAGGTTCAAATTTGCTCATTTGGGTCTGGGTTAGGATTACTTGGGTTTGGGTTTGATTTAGGTCCAAGTGTCTTGAGCAACATTATAGAAATGATTGACATAAAAAACTTTCATGAAGACATGGAATGGTTTTGAGTTCAATTGGAAGGTCAATTTGGTGGATTTTGGTATTTTTGGTTAATATAGGCAAGGTTGAATCAACTTGAGTCCAAGTTGGGTTAAGGTGGGGTTTAGACCCAATTGAAAGTTTCAAATGGTCTAGGGGAATGTATTGAATAGTTCCCAACATCAATTGGGAAGAAATTTTAGGGTTTGGCTAATCAATTTGGTAGGTTTAAGGCATGGATTCACTTTAGGCTAAAATGGTGGTATTTTTGGTTTTCAAATAGATTTTGTTAAGCTTAGGCTCAAATTAGGGAAATTGAAGGTTGCATAGGTTTTATGGGCATGTTATGGAAAGTTTAGGATTGAAATTTTGGGGAAAAAAAAGTTGGTATAAGGTTAATTGGGGGTTTTGGATTAATTAGGTAAAATTGGGGATTTTGGATTTTAAATGGAATTGAACTCAAATATGAATCAAATTAGGCTTGGATTTAGTTTAGATTGATATTAATGATGTTGAATTAAAGTTTAGAATTGAAATTGGGCAAAATTGAGGTCAAATGGGTTTGTTTGGTGTGACATTGGGTCGATTTAGGTTAAAAATGGGTCAATTTGGGAATTTTGATAAAAGTTTGTTATTTTGGCAAATTTGGGCTATGGTGTAGTTTAACAAAATGAAAATTGGCAATATTTGGGATTTTTTTGAATTTTCTGGGAATTTTTGGAATTTTTGAAATTTTGTGCCAAAAGGGTATTTTAGGGTATCAAGAGGTTATTTGGAGGGTATTGGGGTATTTTGGTGAATTTAAAAGGTGGGGGTTGTTTCAAAATTATCGTTAGGATATTTGGGAATTTTGGGTAATTTTTGGAAGTTTTGGAAAATTTGGAGCAATTAGGTAATTTTAGGTAGGTTTGAAGGACCCAATGTCAAAACTAGGCATTTTGGCAAAAGTTGAATTTTGATCATGATGAAGCTTAAAGTGAGCCATGGACCAAGAAATGTCCACCCTGAACATCTCATGGGTTGTTCCCAACCCTCTTAGCCAAAGATCTAGGGGTTTGGACTTAGCCACATGAGTGCTCCAATGAACTAGGGGGAAGGATTGAGTAAGAATAGTGTGTGTGAGAGTGTAGTGTGTTTCAGCCAGACCTCAACACGACCAGGCCACCCAGCATAGTCCTAGGGCTTGAACAACCTTATAGGAGCTCATTATTGGTTCTCCATATGGTGTTCTTAACCTTCTAATGTGATTTAGAGGTTTGCAACCATCTAAGTGGGATCCCAAGAGGAGTCAAGAAGTAGCTGAATTGCTAAAGGGTGGGTCCCAATTCTAGTCCTCTAGGATAGTTAAGGAGAAATCTTATGGCTAGATCTTAAGAGCTAAGGAGAGGAGAAATGACCTCACCAAAAATGAGGTCAACAAGTGGACCCCAAATAGGTGTGGTGTGCTGATGGAGCACACCGCGCGTATTGGCGTTGACCGAAGAGATCAACAAAACCAACACAGACGTCTAAGTGACACACTTAGAACAGAGTAGAGAAAAAAATTTTTCTTGGGAGTGTTAGGAAGATCTCTAAGACTGAAGATCCCTGAACTCTCGCTGGGGAAGAAGGAGTGAATTCTAATTCACAAGACTTGGAGAGATTAGATTTTGGATTCGTTTCATTTTTATTTCAAGCTTCAATTTTGAGTTTGGGTTCCAAATTGATTTGAGTTTCAATTTTAGTTAAAGTTCAGTTTAAGATTGATTTCAAGGTGGACCTCGTTGAGATTCAGAATTTGGAATGAGAATCGAAACCTAGGTTCTAACCTCGAAATTTGAAAGAGAACTAGAATTTAGGCTCTAGTCTCGACGAAGAGAGTTGGAATTTAGGCTCCAACCTCAGAAAGATGATCAGAATTTAGGTACTGATCGAAAGGGATCAGGACCGGAATTTAAGTACCATCCTAGGAGAGAGAATTTGGATTTAGGTACCGACCTCACAAAGATGAGAATCAGAATTAAGGTACTGATCTCGAAAGAGTGAGAATTGAAATTTATGTATCAATCTTAAAAAGAGAGTCGGAATTTAGGTACCGACCTCAAAAGGAGAGAATTGGAATTTAGGTACCAGTCTCAAAAGAGAATCGAAATTTAGGTATCGATCTCGAAAAGAGAGTCAAAATTTAGGTACCGACCTCACAAAGGATGAGAATCAGAAATTAGGTACTGATCTCGAAAGGGATGAGAAATGAAATTTAAGTATCAATCTCAAAAATAGAGTCAGAATATAGGTACCGACCTCACAAAGGATGAGAATCGGAATTTAGATAGTGATCTCGAAAGGGATGAGAATTAAAATTTTGGTATCAATCTCAAAAAGAGAGTCATAATTTAGGTACCGAACTCACAAAGGATGAGAATCATAATTAAGGTACTGATCTCGAAAGGAATGAGAATTGAAATTTAGGTATCAATCTCAAAAAGAGAGTCAGAATTTAGGTACCGACCTCACAAAGGGTGAGAATCAGAATTTATGGTATCAATCTCAAAAAGAGAGTCAAAATTTAGGTACCGACCTCCTAAAGGAGAGAATTGGAATTTCGGTACCAGTCTCGAAAGAGAATTAAAATTTAGGTATCGATCTCGAAAAGAGAGTCGAAATTTAGGTACCGACCTCGAATAAAGAGAACTGGAATTTAGGTACCAGTCTCGAAAGGAGAGAACTGGAATTTAGGTACCAGTCTCGCAAGAGAATCGAAATTTAGGTATCGATCTCAGAAAGTGAGTCGGAATTTAGGTACCGACTTCGAAAAGGAGAGAACTGGAATGTAGGTACCAGTCTCAAAAGAGAATCAAAATTTAGGTATCAATCTTGAAAAGGAAAGAACTGGAATTTAGGTACCAATTCGAACGTTGACGATTGATCCGTGAAGATTTCAATGATTAGAAGAGCAGTAGAAGATTGGAATGGGACATGAAAGTGTTTCACGTCCCGAAGGATTTCATCAAAGGTTGAAAGTTTGGCAAAGGAAGTGAATCCAAGCCATCAGAACCAAATTGAGGATCTCGTGGTTCTGTGTCAGTAGACTCAGTGACCTTCTCAAAAGAGGGGAGAAATCACAGAGATTCGAAAAGATCTCGAGAACAGCCAAAGGCTAGGGATATCGGATTCGGAGCTTCATTTTCATTATTCATTGCTTTTATTGATTTGATTTTTTAAGTTTCATTTTTTATTGAAATTTCACTTTGATTCGGATTTTAATTGATTTTCTTGGTTAACATCTTGAAGTTTTAAGTTTATATGTTTTGAGTTTTGGTTTGTGTTTTATTCAGACTTTAAATTCAAATTTTATTTTATTACTATTATTTCATTCAAATCGTTCGTCGTCCAACTTTCTTTTTAAACCGAGTTAAACTCAGATCTGGTGGCATTTGCAGTAAATTGCACAAAACTGAAGGTAAAACACCAAGTTCATCTCCACTAAAATTTCGAAGATACATCAGGTGATTCCATCAAAACATTTCTGATGACATCCTTCTGAAAACAAACTTTTACAAAAGTTCATATATATATCTGAACACAGACTGCATTGATATCTCCGAGTACTCTGACAAAATTATATGTTCGATTCATTCATGTCTGAAAAGTAAACTACATAGGTAATAACATCACCTTCTAAGCCACTTTCCGGAGGAGAATCCCACGTAAGTGTATTTTTGAGGTGTGCTAGTAGGGATGCAAATTCTCTAGTTCTGGATATGGCTGGATGTAGACTAGAATTTTACTCTCATCCATCCTTCTGAGGGTGATGGAGACTCGCTCGTAGGGAACTCCTGGTATGCAGTGCTTCGCTACA
Source organism: Papilionanthe hookeriana x Papilionanthe teres (assembly GCA_022702705.1). Lineage (NCBI taxonomy): Eukaryota > Viridiplantae > Streptophyta > Magnoliopsida > Asparagales > Orchidaceae > Papilionanthe > Papilionanthe hookeriana x Papilionanthe teres. The sequence continues at coordinate 156,236,187 of CM040424.1, forward strand.
TCTACACCATTTCGTTGTAGTACGAGAACATATCCTACCAGTAGACGTATCTCCATCGGCCCTTGGAATTCTCCGAGGCCAACTATCCGGAGTTCTGTTCTTAACATAATGTTGCATTGGTTGATGAAATAAATGATACAAAAGGACCTTACAAAATCATGATGATCTGTGTGAGGTGGGATGCAGTCTCCTTCTGCATAGATGTTGATAATACAGTTGTTCGGTATGCAATCAGCGGGTAAGACTCGCCAAGCCACCATCCTTTTTATCATTTTCCTAATTAAAACTGGCATTGGATCCACTTCATCGTAGCGGAGTATCCCTAGCGGATTTCCTTTCTTGTCATCAGTGAAGTTTTAACAGCATCCAAATTGAATAGTAATCCTCCTCTTACCTCTTTTCCATTTCTTTGGCTCGGAGTAGGTCCTGCTACGTAATCGTCCTGCACGACCTTGTTTCTTCAGCTCATTGACGTAGTCTACAATCTCACTATGCTCTTAGTGAGAGAAAACATCTGTATGTAACTTTAGTCCTTCCAGGATGTTGACACATCTACCTCTGATTCTCAGAAAGCATTCAAAATTCTGCTTCTGCACCCTCTGGATCATATCCAATTCGTGCTCTGAAATTATCTGCGTACTGTTGGGGTCTAGTGACGTACGATGGGATATATGGCTCCACACCGTTACACACTCCTGGGATCATCACTATCTCAGGTGTAGGCTCTATAGTAACCTTCTCTGGAACAACCTCTGCTATGGTGTTCCTGAGGACTGGCCTCCTTGAGGTAACTGCTATGGCCGTCGGGGTTTCTTCCTTGTTCTGTTCTTCTGTTAAATTCTCCAACATCTTGGTGATACGACGATTCTAGTTTCTTCTCTAAGTTGGGGTCAGGGTGGCTCTCATCTATCTCTGAATCTAGGTAGGAGCAGTACTAACAAGCTTTCCTCTTGCGGACGTTATCACTGATTTCATCTTATTTTCCTCGATCATATTGATCTTCCTCTTCTTGTTTGCAGCTTGGGGATCCTTCTGGTTGATCCTCATCACTGTTTTCCCACGGAACTCCTCAGGATCCACAGCAGTCCAAGCAGTTTCCTCATATTCCAACTCCAGCTGTGCAAGGTCCGAGCCAATCTCTATCACAGCATCAGCTTTCAACTCTTCTTTGTTAAGTGCAAGACTTATGCCATCCTTAAAGTTCAGGAACAGTCGCCCGTTCGACATTTCCCTGAAATGAAAATAAGGAAAGTATCAGGGATTGTACTCAGGAGGAGAACAATAAGAAAATTTAATAATTAAAAAAACTTCTTAATTAATTATTTCAAATTTTATAAGAGTAAGAGAAGATAAGAAAAGATCAGGAGTGAGCTCGTCTCGAAAGGAAGAATCAAAATTTTATTATTACTTTAATTTCATATGTTTTCCTTTAACACACTTTTTTTTTATTTTTATCATTCATTTTATTTCGGGTTTGGACCCAGTTATAAGTCATCACTCTACCCGTGCTTCTTGGAATGAAATTTCATTCTTCGAAACATCAGGTTGCGTAATACTTCTTCAAATATCGTCCATTGATTGGAAGCATAAATCGTTCTCCACGGCAATTCACAAGTCGGTAAGAACCTCCTGAGTAGACTGTCTCGACCACGAACGGCCCCTCCCAAGTCGGCTCAAATTTACCTCCTATCTTGCGGTGTGCAAGAATAGGCCTTCTAAGAACTAGGACCAAGTCACCGATTTTGAATGTCCTTGGGCGGACCAGTTTTTCGTGGGCCTGGATCATCTTAGCTTGATACAGTTCCAGATTCTGTTGCGCTACAAGTCATTTTCCTTCCATGTTTTCCAATTCTTTCAGCCGTAATTTGGCACTTTCTTCTATTGTGATCCTGTTCGCAAATACAATTCTTAGTGATGGGAGCTGAACTTCCAAGCGTAGAACTGCCTCAGACCCGTACACTAGAGTGTAGGGCGTAGACTGAGTAGGAGTCCTGAAAGTCATTCTGTAGGCCCATAAGGCTTCTAACAACTTCTCGTGCCAATTCCTTTTGTTATCATCCAAAGTTTTCTTTAAGATTTGGACGAGAGTTTTATTAAAATCCTCAGCCAAGCCGTTTGCTCTTGGGTAGTAGATCGTTGAATAGCGCCAATCAATCTCGTGTCTTCTGACAAAACTATTGATCTTCGTGCTTCTGAATGCGGACCCATTATCTGAAATGATTCTGCACGGTACCCCGAAGCGATAGACAACCTGATTTTTGAAGAACTGTAGCACGTGATGTGCCTTCACTTCCCTGAGCGGTACTGCTTCTGCCCACTTGGAAAGTAGTCTGTAGCTGCAAGAATGAAGCGATGTCCTCTTGAAGATGGTGGTTCTATCGAACCCACAATATATGTGCCCCAACATTCAAATGTCCACGACGTGATTGTCGGTTGTAGCACATTTGGAGGATGATGTAGAACCGCTTCATGTACTTGGCACAGGTGACAACTCTTGGTGACCTTCATGCAGTCGGTCATCATTGAGGGCTAGTAGTACGCTAGTCTTTTAATCTTCATTTTCATCTTCGGACCTGACTGATGAGCACCAAAAAGTCCAGAGTGTACTTCTTTAACGAATTCACGAGCCTCAGACCCACTCAGGCACCTTAGCTACATCTGGTCAGAAGACCTTCTGTATAACGTATTGTTTATTAATGAGTAAGACAGAGTTCTTTTCTTGATTTGATGGGCTAATGACTTATCGTCCAGTAGATTTCATGTTTGCAGGTAATCTGTTAATGGCTGCCACCAATCTTCTGCATCTTCTATTGCTGTTGCAACTGATTCTTCTTCCTCTTCTAATCTGTGTATTGTATCCATCCCGAGCTGTGAGAGAACCTGACGTCCCTGAATTGACATTTCAACTGATTCGTCCTGTAAGCAGGCAAACTCTTTTGCGAGGTGGGCTAACGCATCTGCAAGAACATTTTTTTTCTGGAAATCTTGTAGATTGTTACATTCGAAATTTTCTCCAATAGTTTCATGGCATACTGAAAGTACTGCTCGAGCCTCGGTTTCAGAATTCTGTACTATCCAGCGATCTGCTGAATGATCAAATGCTAATCTCCGTAGATGTTGATATCTGTTATACCCATCTAAATGGTTAATTCCAATACTGTTATGAGGGCTTCGTATTCTGCTTTGTTATTAATACACGGTTCTGTTAGGTGGTAGGAGTATCTCAACATCACCCACTCTGGTGTTATAAAGATTAGTCCGATTAATACACGTGATGTGCCTTTCTCTCTTTATCTTGAAGATTCTCCATCGAAGTACAATTTCCAACGCTGATCATCGGGGTCTTGTAAGCTCATTATCTGCTCATCTGGAAAGTCGTTATTGAGAGGCGATTCTGCCGGTAAAGGATGTGCTGTGAGGAAGTCTGCTAGGACTTGTCCTTTTACGACACGAAGAGGAATGAAAGTTATATCGAATTGCAATAATATCATCGACCAGCTGGCAAGTTTGTCGAAAAGTGTCGGGCAAGCCATCAAGTATTACAATGGATTAACTTTCGAGATAAGGTTGACCTTATGAGAAAGCATGCAATGCCTGAGCTTTTGGGCGGTGAAGATCAGGGCCAAACAATGATTCTCAATCGGATGATACTTTACTTCCGTCAGAATCAAACAACGACTTAAGTAATAAAGAGAGTTTTCTTTTCCCTCGTCATTGTCCTGGGCTAACAGGGCTCCAAGGGAGTCGTCTGAAGCCGCGGTATAAAATATCAACGGTCTACCCGAGACTGGTGCTGCTAAGACAGGAGGTGTCATTAGATATTGCTTAATGTCGGCATATTTTTAGGTTGTGTTTTATTTTGAAGAGGGGTCGCCTAACAGAAATCTGTCGGCGAATTTTTAATTTAATTAAAATAAATAATTTGAAAAGTAGTATTTGATTTTGAAAATAATTTTAAATTTGAAGGTTTTAAGATATGAGATTAAACCGATCTCACGTCCCAAATAGTTTATATAAATGAGCACCGCACCACAAACCGTGTATCTATCCCTAAGGATAGACACACTGCTTGACGGTGGGGCTCGATTAAATAAACTGAAGATTTGTGACACCCGTTTGGTCCGCGAACCAATTTTATAAGCCGATCAAAATTCCCTCGTTTAATATGAAAACATTAAACGGGGTTTATATTACTCGGGTTCTTCAAAATTCCTATAAGGGCAAGCCCCTAAAGTTAATTACATCTTAAGTGACGGGAATCACCTAAGAAAACTCTCGATAATAATCAATAATTCTGCTCTCAAGAATTTGAAAGTTTAAGTTTTCAAGGGATTGAAGTTTTGAATTTCAATAGGGAATGGATCAAGTTTAGAACATTTTGTTTTGTGAATCCAAAGGAAGAAAAGTAGGAGAAATCACAGATTCGAAGTGAACTTCGGTAATTTCCCGACTATCCTATTGTTTGGCTTAGATTTAGGAAAATCCTAATGTTTATTTAAATGTTTTGATTTTGTCAATTTTAATTAATTAGGACTTATATTTATATAATAGAATCATACAAATAGCCTCGAAGATGTGGGGGTTTATTGTCGTACCGGACGACTACCTCGGAATCCTAAGACCGGTTAGGGCTTAATTTGCAATGCAAGCGCCTAACGAAGAATTGAGGATTTATGTTGCACTAGGCAAACTACCTCGAAGTCCTATGGCTTTGTTATTTAATTCTAGGAAAGTTTTGCTGGAAGTAGACTCGAGTTTTGTCGATGACGATGGCCATGCTGCCCACCATGCTCCGAGCTCCTTATTGTTGCGAGAGGTTTAGTTTTAGAAATCATAAATCGGGAGATGAGAAAAGTGTTTTGGTTTAGAGAAGTCTTAATTTTCCAAGTGTTTTTTGTGTTTTGATTAAAACAAATCTTAAAGTTGATTATAACGACACCGGTTAAGATCCCACGGTTCCATCCTTCCGTCATCATTATTTTTATCGGATTCACTTAGTCCGGATGAATTTGCTAAACTCAGCCGAATGAGTTCCACACTTTCATTTAGACCGTGGGAAATCCCATTAGCAACACGTAGGTTACATCATCCGAGGTATTCCCGATCATCCAACGAGTCGTTTTAATTTAGTTGCAATTGTAGTTTTGTGTTCTGTTTGTGATTAAATTTTGAGTTGTTTTATATTTTGAAATGTTGTGGCGGTGAATTTTATCTTGCAATGACTTTTAACTTAATTTGGTTTCGGTTTTAGGGTCTATCCTAAAGGTGTGGGTTTTCATGCAACTGTTGTTTTATCATGCAAGAAAAATAAAGTACATTTGCAAGAAAGTAAATTGCAGGAAAGTAAATTGCAAGAAAGTAAATTGTAATAAAATAAAAGCGTACCTGGAGGGTCTTCCCGTCATCCCAAGCTACACTTAAAACACAATTAGAATATTTAAGCAAGTTCCTAGGTAAAGCTAAGGGAAGGGTTATGGTTTTCTACCAAATTCCTAATCCTATAGCTAGTCATTTCCTATGACGTCTAGGTCTTTTGTATTTTTGTTTGAAGACGATTTTCTTCATCAAAGAATAATTAAATTCAATTGTTCTTATAAACATCCTATCGTATCGAGGAAGTGCTTAAGACAAATCTTAAACATCTTTTCAATATTGCTAGAATTGTTTTAAGTCCTAATGAATTCGATTATATAAATGAATTAATCGTCCGGGGATTCAAGTTTTGTTAACTTACTCAGTGAACTAGGACATTTGAATATCCTATAAGTGAAGTAACATTTCATTTAATGTTCTGTTTAGGAGTTATAATAACCAAAGCTTTCGAGGGTAAATTGGTATTCAAATGATTTGATTTAAGTTAATGGGTTTAAATTTGGAATAGTGTTCAAGTTATTTTAGATTTATTTTGAATTCTTTATGTCTTTAGTGATGTTATATTTAATTCAACTTAATTTAATTTAATTTACTTTAATTGAGTTTTAATTTAATTCAATTCAATTCAATTTGATTTGATGTTACATTAAATTAATTTGATTTGATTTAGTTTTAATTTAATTTGATTTAATTTAATTTAATTTAATTTAATTCATTTAATTTGATTTAATTTAGTTTAATTTAATTTGATTTAATTTAAGTTATTTAATTTAATTTAATTTGTTTATTTAATTTAATTTAATCTTTAATTTAATTTAATTTAATTCAACTTTTAATTTCAATTTAATTTAATTTAATTTAATTCAATTTAATTTAATTTACTTAATTTAATTTAATTTTTAATTCAATTTTATTTTTTAATTTTAATTAACACTTTAAAAGAGTTTAATAATTTAACTTTAGTTTAATGATTAAGTCTTTTAATATTTTAAATTTGAGTTATCATTTTAATTAAGAATTAAATATTAATGAGATAATTAATTTAGGGATTTTTAAATTAAAGAATAAATCTCTTCCTAATAATATCCCTATTTTAATAATTCCAATTTTATTATTCTTCCAAATTTAATCAATTATTTAATTAAAGTTTAATCATTTTAAATTGCTTAATGGGTTTCTACCCTTTAATTATTTAAATTTCAATTATCCAAATCAGATTAGGATCAAATATTTTTACTTGTTAATTTTTCATTAAACCTAAAGTTTTTATTAAGGGTTAAAATTTTAATTACCACTTTACCCTTTAAGCTTAATAATTTCATAACTCACTAAATTGAACTCAAATGGACTTAAAATTTTTATGTGACTTCACTCATATGTCAATAAAGACATGAGAGGAGAAAATGTGATTTTTACTGTATTTAATTTATTTATATAATTATTTTTGGTAGAAAATAGAGATTTTCAAGGAAAATTTAATAACATGACCAAGGGAAAGTTTCTGTCCTTAAGAAAATTAGGGGACATTTCTAATGACCAGAGGACCACTTGGACCAATTTTGGTGATTTTTTGAATTATATTATTTTTACTATAATTATTTTAAGTTTTGGAGTGTTAATTAATTTAAAAATAAAATAAATGTTGAAAAATGAATTTTATATTTTTCAAAAATCTCTCTGATATCAAGGAAATCATAGAAGAAAATTTTACAATTTTCTGATTTTTCTATGATTTATTATAATTATTTTAGTGAAAAAGCTAGAAAACATATTTTTTTAATTTTAAAATTACCTTAGAGCTTTAAAATTTCATATCTCACTAAATAGACCTAAGAAAAATGTGGGGTTTGTTCCTAAGTGATTAAAATTCAAAATGTGACATTTTGGTGAATTTTATTATTTTTGTGATTTTTATTAATTTTTAATTATTAAAATATTAAAATAATATTAAAAATCAACTTTTTTAGAAAATTGAAATTTTAATTTTCTTAAATTCCCTAATATCAGAGAGGCTCCAAAACCAATTTGGTGAATTTTTAAAAAGTATTTTAAAAGTTATGAATTTTTAAAGTTTAAAATGACTAAGTGGCTTAATCAACCCAATTAGTGGGGCTAACCAAGTCCAATTGACCTCAAATTTTTATGATGGGTTCCTCTGATCCTAAAAGTCAGTGGAGAATTGATTTCAAGTCAATTTGATGTATGGTTAGCTCTAATTAATTAGAGACCTATTTTGGGTGTTTAAGCCAATTAGGGTTGTTTTAAATGAACTAATTCAAACCTATTTTTCCTAGGGTTCTCTGGTCATAAGGAACATCATCAAATTTTCCTAGAATTTATTTCACAACATGCTATTTATTGGAATTAAAATACTCAAAACAGTAACCTGAATTTGAAAAATCAATAACTTTTCATAGGGATGGCCTCTGACTTTGGAAAATTCGGGGAATGTTCCCAAATTCGAGCCTTCAAAAGCCCTATGGTCTCATGCCATGATGAATTGTATGCATGCATGGAGAATTAAAATAATGCAGAGAGTAAATAAATTATAAAAAATAAAATACTTGATGAAATTAAATGATTTCTTTTCCACATTATTCTCCTCCGTTCACCGAGCAAGAGGGTATTTTTATTTTATTTTTCCGATTTTTCTACACGGAGATATGAATTTTTGAAGTTTATGGAATTAAATAAATAGAAAAATATCCTAATTTTCTATTTATCCACGCGGCGCCGCGTCAACCTCGGCGGCTCCGAACGCACACGCGTCGCGCTCCCATTCGACGCCGCCACTCGAGTCGGCAGCCCGGGCCCCACGGTTCTCGTACCGTCTCCTCGGTCCGACGCCATCCGAGCCGTTCGTCCGCGCTTGTATTGAATGGACGGCATCCGTTCATCGTCCCCGAGCGTCCTCACCCGAGAGCGCGTCCACACTAAATCTCTAAGATCTCACTCGATACTCAATGGATTTTTATGTTCTTATGCTCTATGGATTCGTCTTGAAGAGACGAACACATCTATACGGTTAACATGCATTGAAAATAAGGCATTTGAAATGGAGAATCTCCGAAGCTCGGGATGAAGAATTAGCTCATACCTTTGCTCAGAGAAGTGTGGCTTCAATCTGAGAGTTGTTGCACCTTCGATTAGATCCTAGCAAGCTACAGATGAAGTCTCCTGGTCCGGTGAATTGTCTGGATGTGATTTCGACCAAGCCCGATCACAAAGCTTGGAGGCCGGAGCAACTGGGTGGCTCGGAGATGGGGCTTTTATCGGTGGACACCTTCCCTTGGTCCGGTGAAGGTGTAGAACCAATCAATTTGGGAATTGGCTCACCTGTGGAGAAGTGTCCTGGTTTTGGGTGGAATTTCAACTCTGAAAATGAGCTCACAGAGGAGAAATGGCAGGGGGATCTCACTGGTGATCAAGTGCTCTGTGTATGGGGAGGAGTCTGGAACAATTTTGGCAGAGTTTTGGTAAGGTTTGTGCTTAGCTCCCTTCATGGCCGAGAGGGGTGGAGTTTAAATAGGAGAGGGTGGAGGGCCTCCCAGGGAGAGTTAGGGCTTGGGATCAGCTGCTCTTGGCAAGAGAAGAACAGCTACAATGGCCACTGGGGTGGGGCAGCTCAGCAGGTGAGAATTTCAAAGTTGGCTCACATGTGAGCTTTCGGCCATGGTGTTTTCCGGCGGCCTGGTGGCCGGCCGGCCGAGCATGGGTCACCCTCAAGGTCGGTGGGTCGTGGTCGGGGCTTGGTGCAAGCAATTGGCCATTGCCATGTGTAAAGGCTTTGATTCAAAGTAGAATGGGGCATGGCTAGTTTTGAGTTTAAATGGGTCAATCCACCCATTTGGGCTTGGTGCACCCTTCAAGGTGGCTTTGGATGCCGTGGGGGATCAAAGGGATCAGCTTGGTTTGGCATGGAGAAGTCTCCATCCAAATATATTTGGATTAAATTTAAGTTTAGGTGAAACATGATTAAGGCTAATGAGCTTTAGGGATTAAGGAAAGCCCCCCCTTTTCTTACCCAATATGGCATGGTGGAGTGTCCAAAGCTCTCATGGCTCACATGTGGCTCATGCATGGCTTCATGGCTCACCTTTGGCTTGGCAAAAAGTTTGGTCAATTTCATAAAAAAGGTTTTTAAGGATTTTGGATAATTTGGTGGAAATTTGGATGAAGCTTCATTTAGAATTATTTGATCATTGGTTTAGGACTTAGGGATGATTTTAATTGAAAGTATGATGAGGGGAAATGTCATATGGGCTTTGGAAGAATTTTTGGGGTTTTGGATTTGGTGGAAGTGGGCTTTTAAAATGGTTTAAGGAATGGGCCTTTAAGTTTAAAAATGAATTTATGGATGGGAATTTTGTAAAGAGGTTGGGCCAAATAATTGTTGGGTTTAGCTCATGGATGTGTCATGAGTGACTTGAAGCAAATTAGGGGTGATTTGGATTTGAATTGGGTTGAATTTGGGCTCTTTTGGTGAATGGGCCAATATAGGTCCAAGTGGGCCAAGTTGGGCCAATGTTGGGCTAGAGTTGAAATTGATGTAAAATCAATGTTGCGAAATGTTTATGGGGGTGTTTCAAAGAGGTTTTGGCTTTGGTTGGGCTTTGATTTTGGGGTTTGGGCTCATTTAGGTTAGGTTTGGGTTTAGGTCAAAAATGGGCCTTTTAACCTTGGGTTGAGTTTGAGTGGGGTTTGGGTCTAAATTTTGGGCAAATCATGTTATTATTTTGTTTGTGGGAATGTTAAGGAAGATTTAGAAAAGATTTGGGGTTAATTGGAATTGAGTTGGGTGAGTTTGGGTTAGGTTTAGGTCATGGGTCCAAATTGGGCTTTAAGGCCAAAAGTGAGATTGGATCCAAATGTCAATCAAATTGGGCTTGGATTTGGTCTAGATTGGTGTTGGGAATGTTGAATTGAAGTTTAGAATTGAATTGGACCAAAATTGGGGTCAATTGGGTAGGTTTGGTTTGACATTGGGTTCACTTAGGGTTAAAATGGGTCAAATTGGGGGTTTTGACAAAAGTAGGGTAAATTGACAAAATTGGCCCATGGTGTAGTTGGACAAAATGAAATTGGGAATATTTGGGATTTTATGGAATTTTCTGGGAATTTTCTGAATTTTTGGATTTTTAGGCCAAGAGGGGTATTTTGGGTATTTGGAGGGTATTGGGAGGTATTTTTGGAATTTTTGGTATTTTTGGGTATGGATGATCAGTTTAAGTGATGTGGAAATGTTTGGGAATGATTTTGGAGAATTTTGGGTAATTTGGAAATTTTTGAGAAATTTGGGTAATTTTAAGGGTTTTGGGTAGGTTTAGTAGGTGTAGGGTCCCCGGGGTCAAAAATTGAAAATTTGGGAAATTGAAGATTGGGTGAATTTGGGTGGAAAGAAGTCATTTTGGTTCAGCCATGAAGCCATATCAAGCCCACATGAGCCATGAAGGGACTCACTTGAGGCATTCACTATGTTGTTCCTAACCCTCTTGCCAAGGGCTTAGGGGTTAAGGATCATCCATGTGGATCACCTACATGAGTCGGGAGGTCGAGTTAGGTATGGGTGTGGTTTTATGAGGTATGTGGAAGTGTAGTGTGTAGGTGTAGTGTATAAGTGTGGTGTGTGTAAGTCAGCCCCTTCACTCGCACCAGTGCCACCTGTGGCGGTCCTAAGGCCAAAGAGTCCTATAGGAACTCATCCTTTAAACTTCCACATTTGATTTCAACCCTCTAGGTGATTAGGGGTCTACAGTCAAGTTTGTGGAGTTTGCAGGGAGTTAAGAAGTGGTTTGAATTTCTAAAAGGTGGGTCCCAATTCTAGTTCTCTAAGATAGTCAAAGGAAAAGCCTAAGGCTAGATCCTAAGTACTAAAGAGAAGAAGAGAAGACCTCATCAAAAATGAGGTCAACACTTAATATCCTCAAAGGCCAGCTGGCATTTCCCTTGTCGAACAAATTTGGCGTCCTTTTTAACCAATGCCGAGAAGGGCTGACACATACCTGACAAGTTCGAGATAAAGCATCGAAGATATGCCAATTTTCCTTGAAAGGATCGTAATTGCTTCATGGTTTTGGGAGGCAGCATTTCTAAGATAGCATTAATCTTTTCTGTATCAACTTTAATTCTGCAATGTCGAACAACAAATCCTAAGAATTTTCCGGAGGTGATGCCAAAGGCGCATTTTAAGGGATTCATCTTAAGATTAAATTATCTTAATCTCTCGAAAACAATTCTCAAATCATACAAATGATCTTCTTTTAGCTTTCTTTTAATGACCACATCATCCACGTAGCACTCGACTTGGTTGTGAATGAGATTATCAAAAATCCTCATCATTGCTCTTTGATAAGTTGTTCCTACGTTCTTCAATCCGAAAGGCATTACTGTGTAGCAGTATATTCTGATTGGCGTTCTGAAGGCTGTGAGCTTTTCATCTTCTGGTACCATCTTTATCTGGTTGTATCCTGAAGATCCATCCACGAAAGAGAAGATTTCATGTGTTGACACGATGTCGATCATTAATTCGGGAATCGGTAGCGGAAACTCGTCCTTCGGGCATGCTTTATTCAAATCTCTGAAATCCACGCAGATTCTGATCTGACCATTCTTCTTTCTGACTGGTACCATGTTGGCTAACAAAGTAGGGTCTTGTTCTTCACAGAAAAATTTAGCATCTATTAGCTTCTTAACTTCAGCTATTATTTGTTGTTCAATCTCTAGACGCATCATTCTTGGAGCTTGTCTAACTGGAACGACAGTGTGATCCACTCCTAACTTGTGAACTGTGACCTCTAGAGCTAATCCTGGCATTTCGTCATTACTCCAAGAAAAAGAATCCTTGAATTCCATTAGTAGCTTGATTATCTCTTCAGAATCTTCTTTATTGAGTAAGGAGCTAACAAAGGTCGGCCTAGGCTCTTCACTAGTACCTAAGTTATCTTCCATTAACTCGTCTATTGTAGATTTAATTTCTTCTTCAAATTCTGGCAGAGCATCTCCGATTGGTAGATCTTCAAGATTATCTGAGGTTTCCAAGCAGTCTTCATTAGGCTCACTAGCAACAATCAAGAAAAATCGTGTATCATCAACAGATCCTACTATGCCGTATCCAAGACCATGTTTTGAATTGGGACGCCGACTGCCATTGTCCCATAACTTTTCAAAGCATTGTGATTGGCCTTTTGACCATTGCTTAGGCAAAATACCGCACTGAATTAAATTTTGAACACAGGGAGAATACCACTCAAACGACAGTTCTATTAATTTAGAAGAAGTAACATCTTCAAATTGTACATCATTTTCAGTTTTGGAAGAAGAAGCAGCACGGTAGAACTTGATCGGTTTAGTACCGGCACCATGCACTTCCTTGACCTCCATACCCTCGATCTTATTAGAATGGATCGGGGTCAGGGTCATAGTATGCACGTAGTGGTTAATCTTCTTGTACATTGCTTTGTATTCTTCATTCTTTTCATCCTCGAGAAAGATCTTGAACTGGGGTTTCCTTTGGTTTATTGTTGCTGCTTCATTCTTGATTTCTCCTTCTTCTTCAGAGCTATTCTCCCAATCAACATAGATGACCGGTTTCTTCTATTCAACTGTTCCACCGTTTCTTCCTCGACCTCTTCCCCGACCTCGACCTCCGGTGCGAGTTCTGGAGAAACCTTCACCCTCTCGTCGTAAGGGAGTGGTGAGTAACTATTGAACGAGGATTTCAGGTTCTTTGGCCTCTCGTGCTTCTTTTTATTGATTTGGTATGGCATTTCTGGAGAAGACAGTTTTCTTTGTGGGTACGTAGTAAGCTACATCTTCATGGATTTCGATTTCATGCACGGAGAACGGTTGCAAATCACCTTTGATACACTGCTCTTGTCCTCCTTCATAGTACTTTATACACTGGTGTAGAGACGACGGTACCATCCGGTTCTCATGGAGCTATGGCCGGCCCAATAGAGCATTGAATGATGTCTAAGAATTAATTATATGGAACTTTGCGGTTGTCTTGGCTAATTCACCGATCTTCATTAACAGTGTTATCGATCCAAGAGCACTGTCTCCATTCAAGTTGAAGCCTATTAGCATCATTTTATCTGCCTCGAGATCACAGACATCAATCTCTAAATAGGCTAGCATTCGAAAGTTCATTATATTAATTGATGCTCCTAGATCAACGAGCACCCTGGAGAGTGTGAACTTTCCAATTTTGACTGAAATGTACAACGGTCAGTTGTGATCTGCTGTTCCAAGTAGTAAATCATCGTCTGTGAAGGTAACACCGCGTTATCCTTTCAATGAGCAAACCTCGTCGAAGGAATTACCAACCATTTGAGCTAAGCAAATTACTGGATCAATCAAGGCATTAACCAAAGATTCTCTCATCTCTTTTGACAGGATCAGAGCGTCATAGATGCTCAGTTTGGTCGGTAGCTTCCTAAGATGGGCTGTCACATTATAGTCCACTTTGTTACCAGGCTGTTCAATTTCTTCCCAAATGGGCAATTCTTCCACTGGGGTTTGCTCTTCCTGAGCAACCACTTGCTTTCCCTTATCCTTTGGACCCAAGCCTGGAGGTAGGACCTTTCCACTTCTCAAATTGACTTCAGTAATTTTCTCTGAATCTACCGGTGTCTCCTCTTGAATCGGAACGACTGGCACTTCTGAAGTTGCCTCGGCGTCTGATAGTTCTAACTCTGCCGTGATCGAAGCTCCTCAGAATTCATAAATAGACTCGTCACTTACTGAACTTTCGTAGCAATCCTTGTGAATGTCCTCCTCTTCGTCGTGCTTATCTAGGCTTTGTATGATTTGAGAATCGTTATTCATATCGAAATGGAGATTCGGATTAGGTTGGTTGTCGTTAGTTATGTAATCGTTAGAAACAGTCAAAACGTAGCTAACACCAAAACTCTTATCATCATAAGATCCTGCCAGGGCGAGCAAATAATCATACAGAGTCAGAGGTTCGAGGGATTTCTCCCCCAAATAAGAAACAACCATTCTAGGATAAGCAGCCCCTAGTCTAGCCTTCGGAGCATCGGTTTTCTTTTCTTCTATGATCTTCTCCTTCTCCTGGGGCGGTTCTTCAATCGCAAGTGATAGTGCCGGCTCGACAGGTTTCAAACTTTGAATTGAAGTGCTCACCGAAGCGGTCTTGATGTGATCCAAAATTCTCTTTGAAGACTTTGTCCAAATTGTATTCCATCTATCATTGGTCATGTATGGGTCAATCAGAACAATAGGCTTCGTTGAGATAACATTGACGGAACCTCCCTTTTGGGGTTCCTTTATGTATTCCTTTGGGATTGTTATGTTCCCTCTCCAATGATTATCTTCCAGCCAGTTCTTGAAAGTGAAGCAGTCTTTGATCTTATGTCTGAGCATCCTGTGGTAGGGACAGTAGTTCGGATGATCCTTCTTGTCGACTTCCTCGGGCTTCCTGGGCTCTGGCAACTGAAAGTCGGGCGTCTTCATCAAACTGCGAAACATCTTAACCACTCCCTCAGTCTTGAAGGGGTATTCTTTTTTCAAAAGTTCCTTCGGGGGACGAAGCGGACGAGGCGGAGGCTGATCTTACCGTGGCGACTGATAACTCGATCGAGGCTGAAAACTCTGCTGAGGCTGATAAATCTGCTGAGGGTGTTGATAAGTCCGTTGCGGTGGTTGGTAACTCGGCTGCGGTCACTCTGGCCGTATTTGCACTGGTTGTTTACCTTTGTCCACTGCTGTGACGGTCCCAGATTTCTTCTCAAATGCTTTTACAGGCTTCTGCTTATCGATTTTATCGATGAAACTTAGCTGTTTACCCTCCTCTTGCAAGCTCCCGGCCTTGCTAAGCAACTTATCGAATGTCTTAATGGTGAATCCGTTAAGGAGAAGTGTTATCGGGCCATGGATATTCTTAAGCAAGATACCGACCACATGCTGTTCCTGATGATGTGGTTCACACTTCATACTCAGGTTCCTCCATCGAAGTATGTAATCCACCAAAGTTTTGTTCGGTTTCTGTCGCTCCACCACCGCATCACCGATAGTGATGTGGTGTCGAGCTCCAACAAACCGCTTAACGAAGAGATTTTCCACTCCGCAAAAGTCTTGGATCGATCCATTTGGCGATCCCGCATACCGGCCGAAGGAGATCCCCGACAAACCGTTATCGAACCGACGGAAGAGTAAGGCGTCGCTCCCACTGAAGCATTGCGGCAAGAATCGACACGAAAATGTGCGACATGTTGCCAGGGATTTCCCGTTCCATCGAAAGTCTTGAACAGAGGTGGTACGAAGCCTTTCAGGTATTGGACTGCATCAAATTCTTCGGGGTAAGGTCTACCCGTCTGAATAGATGCTCCGTTCTTGGACTGAGTTAAGGTTTTTCGCACCTGCTGTTCTACCATGCTCTTAATATCCTTTTCAGGAATCATGTTCTGTGCATAATCATTCTTCAGCTGATCATCTCCGTTAACAGATGTAATCTTTTTTCCTCTAACTGTAATATGGATGACCTCCGGGGGTATCTCTTTCTGAGGCTGGGCCAGACTCTGGAGAGTGGCTAAGGCAGCTTCCATCTCTTCCATCCTTTTCGCCATCTAGGAAATCGTATTGTCTCTTTCCTGAAGCTGTGCTCTCACTAACTCTAGCTCATCTCTATCTAAAGCTGGCGGAACTCCTTGCGAAGCTGACGATGCTCATGTCTCAACCATCTTGACCTCAGCATACTCTTCATCCATGAATTCTGACGAATCCACTCTGTCCCTTAATTCTTCTCTTCTTTCTCTTGCTAGCCGTCGGATGTCCATTCTTAGTTGACCTATGGCATCTTCAAGTGGCCTTATCTGAACGATCTCTTGGTTGTCAGGAGACGACTGTTGAACCTCTCTTTCAGGAGTTTCTTTTACTGCGGCACTTTCTTTAGATTTGGGATCTTCAGCGAGACTTCTCTTTCCAGAATGTTCTGTTGGTATTGGTTCGGCACATGATCTTTTGAAAAAAAAAAGAGATAGCTTGGCTTGTACTTAACATTTGGGATTGTGTTTTGGGGCCACTTTACATGACAAACATTGAGGTTTAGGTTGGGCTTTCAAGCCACTTTTACATGGCCAAGAGTTAGAAGCTTTGCATATTGGTTTTGGAATTACATTTACATATAAGCAAAATCTGAAATTTTTATGATTCGACATAAGCAAAAATCTGAAATTTTTATGATTCCACATAAGCAGAAATCTGAAATTTTATGCTTCGACAAGGGTAAACCTGAAATTTTTTATGCTTCAGTCATGATGAAATAAAAAATTCTTTAGATTGCTTTATGCAAAAAATCTGAAATTGTCTGGATTGTTTTATGTAAAATCTGAAAACATTTGCGCCGCTTTAGGTGAAAATCTAAAATCGTTCAGATCGTTTTGTGCAAATTCGAAATTTGTTGGAGTTTGCTCTGTGTGAAATTATTCATTTGAGTGTTGGCATATTTTTTAGGTTGTGTGTTTAATTTATAGTTATATATATAATTTGAAACTAGCATTTTGATTTTGAAAATAATTTTAAGTTTGAAAATTTTAAGATATAAAATCAAACTGATCTCACATCCCAAATAGTTTATATAAACGAGCACCGCATCACAAACCGTGTATCTATCTCGAGGAATAGACACACTATTTGATGATGGAGCTCGATTAAATAAACCAGAAGATTTGTGACATGTGTTTGGTCTGCGAACCAATATTATAAGCTGACAAGTTCCCCTGCTTAATACAAATGAATTAAGCAGGGTTTATATTACCTGGGTTCTTAAAGTTCCCTATAAGGGCAAGCCCCTATAGTTAATTACATCTTAAATGACAGGAATCATTTAAGAAAACTCTCGATATTGATTAGTGGTTTTGCTCTCAAGAATTTCAAATTTCAAGGTATCAAAGAATTGGTTTTTGGAAATTTCAATAGGGAATGGATCAAATTTGGAACAGTTTATTTTTAGGAGTCCAAAGGAAGAGAAGTAAGGGATGTCACAGACCAGAAGTGAACTTCGGTGACTTCCTAACTATCCTATTGTTTGGCTTCAATTTGAGAGTTTATTTAATATTTTAATCCTGCCAATTTTAGTTAACTGGGACTTATACTTGTATAATGTAATCACACAAATAACCTCGAAGATGTGAGGGTTTATGTCGTACCAAACGACTACCTCGAAGTCCTAAGACCGATTAGGGCTTAATTTGCATAACATGATTATGCAAATGTCTAACGAAAAGCTGAGGATTTATGTTGCACTAGGCAAACTACCTCAAAATCCTATGACTTTGTTATATAATTCTAAGAAAGGTTTTGCTAAAGTAGACACAAGTTTTGCTGATGAAGATGGTCGTGCTACCCAATGTGCTCCAAGCTCCTTGTTGTTGCAGAGGTTTGGTTTTAGAAAGTGGCAATCAGGAGATGAGAGAAGTGTTTTGGTTAGAGAGGTTAAAAATTGAGATGGCTTAATGTTTTAATTAAAACAAATCTTAAAGTTGATTAAGCAGAACCGGTTAAGAACTTACGGTTCTGTCATCCCGACACTGCTATTTTCATCAGATTCACTTAGTCAAAATGTATTCGCTAAACTCAACTGAATGAGTTCCACACTTCATTTAGACCGTGAGAAATCTCGTTAGCAACACGTGGGTTACATCATTCAAGGGATTCCCGATCATCCAATGAGACGTTTTAATTTTAGTTGTAATTGCAGTTTTATTTTTTTCGGTGATTAAATTTTGAGTTGTTTAAACATGTTGGGTTCGATCATTTTCACGCATTTATAAGTACAGGAAAGTAAGACATTTAATAAATTGCTAAATGTAAATTGCAATAAACTTAAATGTGTACCTGGTGGGCACTCCCGTCATTTTCACCTGCACTTAAAACACATGTTAAGGCATTTATATAATTGCAAGAAAACACCTAGGTAAAGCTAAGGGAAGGTTTTGGTTTTCTACCAAAATCCTAATCCTATTATTAGTCACTTCCTATGATGTCTAGGTTCTTGTGTTTTATGATAATTTTCTTCATCAAAGAACAATGAAGTCTCACTGTTCTTTTAAAATGTCCCATGAAGTTAGGGAACTGCTCGGAATTAAATTCTGAACATCTTCCTAAACATTGTAGGGATTATTTTGAGTTCAATTAGTTTCATTGTGGTGATAAATTAACCACCCAGGCTTAGTTTGAATTTTAATTCTTGCTTGGTGAATTAGGATGTTTCATTATCCTTGTGGGTAAGGTGACATTTTAATTTGATGCTTCATTTAAGAATTATAGTAATGAACACCTTTAGGGGCAAATTAATTCATTAAAGATTCAACCATTTATAGTTAAAGTTTGAAATGGTGATTTATTGTGATTTAGTTTAGTTATAATATTTTGATCAATTATTTTAAGATTGGAATAATGTTTAAGTTTTTTTTTCAATTCAATTAAGTTTTAGTATTTTGGAAAGTCTTAACTTTTTAAGCTCATTTTTGAATGTTTTAAACTGATTTAATTTCCCTTAATTATAATCTTCTGAATTATGGATTATGCCAAATTAACAACTTTAGATTAATCTTAATGTTTTAGGGTATTTTAATTTAGCTTTAACATTTTGAGCTTATTTTAATTTAAGTTTTAGACAACTTTAAATCAATTTCTTTTAATGTCTTTAGTTTAATTGTAAGATGTACAAAATTATTCCTTTCTTAAAATATTAATTCTAATCATCATTTTAGAGTTTCATTAATCGATATTCAAATAATGTTTGATCAATTTATTTATTAAGGGTTCAATTTAAAGAATTTGAATTCTCTTGTGTTACATCCCTTAATCTCAATCATCCAGATTTTAATAAATCTTCCAAATTTCATATGATTTAATTAATGTTTCTTCTTTAATTTTTAAGGTGGTTTAATGAGTTTCTACCACTTAAATCCCTATGTTTCAATCATCCAAAATAAAGTTAGGATCAAAGATTTACCCTCCCCTTTTGTTAAACCTAAAGATTAATTAATGATAAAAGCCTTTTAATTACCTTAATGCCCTCTTAAGGTTATCCATCTCATATTTCATCAAATTAAGCACAAATGAACTTGAAATTTTTATGTCACCTCACTCACATGTCAATTAAGACATTAGAGGAGAAAATTTGATTTTTCAATTTTTAATTTAATTAATATAATAATTTAAGGGAAAGTAAGGATTTTTAATGAAAATTTCATAACACGATCAAGAGGAAGCTTTTGCCCTTAGGAAAATTTCGGGAGTTTCTTATTGACCAGAGGATCAATTGGACCAATTTTAGTAATTTTTTGAATTACATTTTATTTATTATAATTATTTTAAATTTTGGAGTATTAATTAATTATAAAATAAAGTTAGAGTGGAAAAATGGGTTTTATATTTTTCTTAAATCTCTCTGATCTCAAGGAGCTTAGGTAAATTTTATATTTTTTTGATTTTTCTTTGAATCTTTAGAATTATTTTAGTGAAAATGTTGAAAAATCCATTTTTAATATTAAAAATTGTCTTAACCCTTTAAAATTCAAAATCTTTATTTAGAGACTTAGGAATAATTTTTGGTTGGTTCCTAAGTGGTTAGGGGACCAAATATGGCATTTTTATGAATTTTAATATTTTTATGATTTTTATATTTTTTTAATAATTAAAATATTAAACGATAGGTTAAAAATAAAGTTTTTAGAAAAATGCAATTTTAATTTTCTTAGACTTCTCTGACATCAGAGAGTCTCCAAAATCAATTTATTGAATTTTTGGAATGTATTTTAAATTTTATGAATTTCTTAAGTTTAAATTTAATTATGACATTTAGAAAATCCATTTAATCGGTTAAAACAATTTTAATTCACTTCAAACTTTTTTATCGGGGTTCTTACTATCCTACATGACAGTGGAGAGTTGGTTTCTAATTATTTTGATTTTTAATTTTCCCTAATTAATTCAAAGTTAGTTTTATGTCAAGTGAACCACTAGGGTTATTTAGAATGTTTTAATTCATGAGCTAATTTCCTTGAATTTCCCTGGTCATAGGGAACCTACCCTATTTTTCTTAGAATTATCCAAACATATTACTAATTACTGGAATTAAAATACTAAAACAGGTATAAAAATTTTGAAAATAGATAAATTACCATAGACATAGCCTCTAGACTTGGAAAATTCAGTGAATGTTCCTAAGATCAGAGGCTACAAAAGCCCTATGGTCTCATGCCATGGTGAATTGTGTGTGTGAGTGGAGAACTAAAATACTCAAATTGGTATACAAATTATTAAAAATTAAATATTCAACCAACTGACTTGATTTCTTCTCCACATTATTCTCCTCTCTTCATTGAGCAAGAGGGTATTTTTATTTTAATTTTGTGATTTTTCTACACAAAGATATGCATTTTTGAAGTTCAAGGTATTTAAATAATTTAGAAAAGGGGATTTTGCTACTTAAATCAGTCAGCGCTGACTGGATCCCGTGACGGATCAAAAGCACACGCGGGGCAGTTTGATTTGGCACCGCTACATGACTCGGTAGCCACGCATCCTGCTGTTCACATTCCATCCCTCCATCTGGCTTGATCCTGGCCATCCATCTGATACACGCGCGATCCGATGGTATCCATTCATCGTCCCGACTGGTGTGAGCCGAGAGATGTCCACCTTCTCCCATTTATCTCACTCGATACTCTGCCAAATCGAGTGTGGTTTCTTCCTACACACTCGTCTAGCCTAGGGGAGTCTATCCATACGGCTAATACGCATCGAAGACATGCAGAACAAAATCAAGAATCCATGAAAGCTCTGGAAGAAGAAGAGCTTAATACCTTTTCTCTAAGAAGTGGAGCTTCGATCAAGGATGCTTGACACGTTCTTTGGCATCCCAGAAGGCTATGGATTAAGGCTCGAGCGCTGGTGAA
This sequence comes from Papilionanthe hookeriana x Papilionanthe teres, assembly GCA_022702705.1. NCBI lineage: Eukaryota > Viridiplantae > Streptophyta > Magnoliopsida > Asparagales > Orchidaceae > Papilionanthe > Papilionanthe hookeriana x Papilionanthe teres. Next base: position 156,257,486 of record CM040424.1, read on the forward strand.
ATGCCTAAGTATGACTTCATCCAAGTATGATCTTGAGCTCTGGCCGATAGAAGAAATGGCTGGCCTAGTGACGGGGCTTTCACTGGTGAACTTCTTCTCTACCTCTGGTGAAAGTGTGGAAGATGTTAATTGAAGTTTGGTGAAGTTTCAAGGGTTTTCCTGTTTGTGGCCTAATTTTGGACTGAGAAATTAAACTCAGCTAGTAGGGTTCAAGGCAGGAGAACAGTGGGGCTCTTCTTCTCTAAGCTGGGAGAAGCTCTGGGAGTGAATTGGGGAGGTTTTGTGAGAAAATTTTTCAACACTTATCTCGTGGCCGAGAGGTGGTGCTTATATGGCCAGGGCCATACAATAAAGCTTGGGTTCAATTGAAGAGTGGATTCCACTGCTTAGGTGGAGGGCAGAGGAGAAACAAGGTTTAATTTGGTTGAGGTGGCCAATTAGGTAAGTTTGGGTGAGTTTAGCCTAGTGGTGGCTCTCAGTTTTGACTCCCTCCAGCTACTAGGCCGGCCGGCAAGGACAGGGGAGCTGGCCCCTGAGGTCAGGTGAGTCAGGGAGAAGTTTAATGGTGATTTACAGTTGTGGGGTTATTTTGGGGTGAGGCAAAAGAGGATTTAACCACTTAAGGGAAGAATACCATAAAATGGGGGACCCTTGGTCCATGGATCACATAGCTTGGACTAGGTGGATCTAAGGTGGTTCCTAGGGTTCATATGGTGGCTGTGGAAACATTGGTTTAGCCTCATTTGGTTCAATTTGGTTAGATTAGGTCATGGGTTCAATTTGGCTCACTTGCATTTTGGTTGGGCTAACTTGGGTTTGGGTTTTATTTAGGTCCAAGTTTCTTAAGCAACATTGTAGAAATGATTGCCATGAAGAAGTTTCATGAAGACATGGAAAGGTTTTGAGTTCAATTGCAAGGTCAATTAGGTGGATTTTGGGATTTTGGTCAATTTAGGCAAGATTGGATCAACTTGGGTCCAGGTTGGGTTAAGGTGGGTTTTAGAACCAATTGAAAGTTTCAAATTGTTTAGTGGAATGTATTGACGAGTTCCCAACATCAATTGGGAAGAAATTTTAGGATTAGGTCAATCAATTTGGTAGATTTAGGGCATGGGTTCATGTTAGATCAAAATGGGATATTCTTGGTTTTCAAATGGATTTAGATTAAGCTTAGGCTTAAATTGGGACAATTGAATGTTTCATGGATTTCATGGGAATGTCATGGAAGGTTCAGGATTAAAAATTAGAAAGAAAAAGTTGACATTAGGCTAATTGGGAAATTTTGGATTAATTAGGTATATTTGGGGGTTTTGGATTCCAAATGCAACTGATCTCAAATGTGAACCAATTTGGGCTTAGATTTGATTTAGATTGCTATTAAAGATGTTTAATTAAAGTTTAGAATTGAAATTGGGCAAAATTGAGGTCAAATGGGTTGGTTTGGTTTGACATTGGGTCCATTTAGGATAAAAATGGGTCAAATTGGGGGTTTTAAAAAATTGGGTCAAATTGATAAAATTGGCCTATGGTGTAGTAGGACAAAATAAAATTGGGAATATTTTGGATTTTCTGAAATTTTTTGAGAATTTTTGGAATTTTTGGATTTTTGGGCCAAAAGGGTATTTAGGGTATTAAGAGGTTATTTGGAGGGTATTGGGGTATTTTGGTGGATTTAAGTGGTGGGAATTGTTTCAAATGATTTTTAGGATTTTTGGGAATTTTGGATAATTTTTAGGAAATTTTGGAGAGTTTTGTGGTTATGAGGGCAATTTAGGTAATTTTAGGTAGGCTTGAGGACCCAATATGAAAACCACAAATTTGGGCAAAAATTTTATTTGGTTATGGTTTAGTTGTGTGGAAAAGCTTAGAGTGAGCCATGGACCAATCAGGTGTTCATTTTCAACATCTGATATGTTGTTCCTAACCCTCTTAGCCATGGAACTAGGGGTTCAGACTCAGCCATATGAGTGCTCCAATGAACCAGGAGTCAAGATTGGGTTGGGGTAGTTTAGGGTTTAGTTTTAGTGTGAGGGTGCAGTGTGTGTGCCAGCCAGACCTCACCAAGACTAATCCACCCAGGGCAGTCCTAATGCTTGAACATCCTATAGGAATTCATCTTTGTTTTCCCACACATTAGAGCTAACCTTCCAAGTGACTTGGAGGTTGATGACCATCTATGTAGGATTCCAAAGAGAATCAAGATTCGGTTTGAATTTCTAAAAGGTGGGTTCCATCTCTAGTCCTCTAGGATAGTCAGGGAGAATTCCTATGGCTAGACCCTAAGCACTAAGAGGAAAGAAAAGACCTCACCAAAAATGAGGTCAACAAATGGACCCCTAATAGGTGTGGTGTGTTAACCAACCACACCACGCGTATTGGTGTTGACTGAAGATATCAACAAAACTAACACAGAAGTTCAAGTGCCACACTTAAAATGAAGCGTAGAAAACTTCCCGGTGGGGAGTATAGGGTAAATCTCTAAGACTGAAGATTCCAGAACTCTCACTGAGGAAAAGGAGGTGAATCCCAAATCATAAGATCTGCAAGGGATCGGATTTTAAATTCTTTTCATTTTTTTTAAGTTTTAATTTTGAGTTTTAATTCAGATTTAATCGAGGTTTCAATTTTAATTAAGATTTGATTTAAGATCGATTTTAAGGTTTACTTCATTGAATCCTGGATTTAGAATGAGAATTGGAACCTAGGTTCCAACCTCGGGATTGCAAAGAGAACTGGAATTTAGGCTCCAATCTCAGGAATTGAAAGAGAGCTGGAAGTTAGGCTCCAGCCTTGAAGATTAAAGATGAGAACTAGAATTTAGGCTTCAGTCTCAAGAAGAGAATGAGAAGTTACGTTCCAGCCTCGAAAATTGAAAGAGAACTAGAATTTAGGCTCTAGCCTCAAGAAGAGAACTGGAAGTTAGGCTCCAGCCTCGGAAATTGAAAGAGAACTAGAATTTAGGCTCTAGTCTCAAGAAGAGCACTGGAAGTTAGGCTCCAACCTCGGAAAGTTTAAAAGAGTACTATAATTTAGGCTCTAATCTCAAGAAGAGAACTGGAAGTTAGGCTCCAGCCTTGAAAGTTGAAAGATAACTAGAATTTAGGCTCTAGTCTCAGGAAGATAACTAGAAGTTAGGTTCCAGCCTCGAAAGTTTGAAAGAGAACCAGAATTTTGGCTCTAGTCTCAAGAAGAGAACTGGAACTTAGGATCCAGCCTCGAAAATTTGAAAGAGAACTAGAATTTAGGCTCTAGTCTCAGGAAGAGAACTGGAAGTTAAGCTCCAGCCTTAGAAATTGAGAGAGAACTAGAATTTTGGCTCTAGTCTTAGGAAGAGAACTGGAAGTTAGGCTCCAGCCTCGAAAGTTTAAAAGAGAACTAGAATTTAGGCTCTAGTATCAGGAACAGAACTGGAAGTTAGGCTCGAGCTTTAAAAGTTTGAAAGAGAACTTGATATTAAGCTCTAGTCTTAGGAAGAGAACTGGAAGTTAGGCTCCAGCCTCAAAAATTGAAAGAGAACTAGAATTTAGGATCTATTCTCAGGAAGAGAACTAAAATTTGGGCTCCAGCCTCGAAAGTTTGAAAAATAACTAGAATTTAAACTCTAGTCTAAGGAAGAGTACTCGAAGTTAGGCTCCAGCCTCGGAAATTGAAAGAGAACTAGAATTTAGGCTCTATTCTCAGGAAGACAACTGGAAGTTAGGCTCCAGCCTTGAAAGTTTGAAAGAGAACTAGAATTTAGGCTCTAGTCTCAGGAAGAGAACTGGAAGTTAGGCTCATGCCTCAGAAATTGAAAGAGAACTACAATTTAGGCTCTAGCCTTAAGAAGAGAACTGGAAGTAAGGCTCTAGCCTAGGAAAAGAGATCTGTACGAAGAGGGACCCAGACTCATGCCATCAGAACCAATTCGAACAAAGTTTGTGGCTCCGTGTCAGTAGAACTAGTCGATCCTCTAACACACAGAAGAAAAAAAATTGAAAGGTTTGAATCCAAGGATTCAGAACGTAAATCAATTTGAGATTTAGATTCATTTTGTTTGATTTTAGTGATTCGATTTTCGTGTTTTCATGTTATTTTGAAATTCTTTTCGACATTCAAATTCTTATAAAGAGTTTTTATTCCTTTTCCTTTTCTCTTTTTTATTCTTGTCGATTTATGTTCAATTTTGTTTTATCTTATTTATTTGTTTGTTTCAAATCATTCATCGTTCAAAGTTCATTTAACTTAATGGTGTTTCCTAATAAATTTGCACAAAAGAAGTGAAGGCAAAACACGACATCGTCGTTTCCATTTCGATTTGTTGAAAATACATCATATAGCTTGATCCAAAACATGATGATATTTTCCTTGAAAATTAAGCATCTCATACAATCCACATAAATCCAAAAACGGACTGCGTAAGATTCTTGTTGATTCTTCAAAAACATCTGTGAAAATCTATGTCTGAATAGTGAGACACATGGGCAATGACATCACCTTCCAAGCCATCTTTGACAGGAATGTCGCTCGAATGTGCATTGGAGGTGTGTTATTTTCCATGAAGCTCACAGCTCGTAGGGCTGAAGGCTCTCTAACTCTGGATCCAACTGAAATTGGAAAGGCATTTTCCTATCATCCATCCTCCTAAAATTGACAGAGATTCACTGAACGGACACCACTGGAATGCAATGTTTTTCTACGTCTGCTTCATTTCCTTTTAGCACCAAGACGGAACCTACCGGTAGAGGTATCTCCATCGGCCCTCAGAATTCTCCAGGGCCTGCTATTCGGAGGTCTGATCTGAACATGATGTTACATTGGTTAATGAAAGACAATGTGTAGAAGGGTCTGACAAAGTCGTGATTATCTATGTGTGGCGGTATGCAGTCGCCTTCCTTGTATATGTTGATGATGCAGCAGTTGGGTATGCAATCTGCATGCAGGAATTTCCATGTCACCATCCTTTTCAGCATCCTCTTAATAATTGTTGGCATTGGATCCACCCCACTACGACGGAGTATCCCTGGGAGATTTCCTTTTCTGTCCTCGGCGAAGTTGTAGCAACACCCGCATTGGATCGTAACTCTTCCTTTTCCTTTCATCCACCTCCAGGGTTCTAAGTAGGTCTTCTCTCTCAAACTACCAGCTCGGCCCATTTTCTGAAGCTTGACGACATAGTCCATAATCTGGTGTTGCTCATATTATGAGAACACATCCGTATGCAGCTCAAGGCCCTCTAATATATTGATCCTCTATCCTCGGATTCTTTCAAAATATTCAAAGGTATTCTTTTCAACTTTCTGCAGTCTCTCCAGCTCGTACTCTAGAATTATCTGCAATCGCCGAGGTCTGGTAACGTACTGTGGGATGTATGGCTCAACCCCAGTACGCTCTCCTGCAAGTCTCAGCTCCTCAGGGATAGTCTCTGTCAGGACATCCTCCGAGGTTGCTTTCGCAACAAAACTCTTCAAAGCTGGTGTATCCACCTCGCATCGTGGCGCTGATTTTCTTTCTGATCTTATTGGAATCTCTTTCATCTTCTATGTTGTTCTTGGAGTTGATCTCCTCTTTTCTGGTTCCTATTGAACCGACTCCTTCGACGTGCCTGCACTGACGGCAGCAACTGTCTCTTCATGCTGGTCCGCTGCTAGCTTGGTCAACATCCTGTGAATGCGGCGGTTCTTTTTTCCTCACTGTGTAAGAGTGAGGGTAGCTTTCCTTACCTCCTAAACCTCTGTAGGCATAGCGCTGACAAGCCTACCCTCTGCTGTAGCAACCATGGACTTGACTTTCTTGTCTGATCAAGTCTAAGCGGCGTTTACTTTCCTCTTTCAGTCGGAAGACTGCTGACTCGGGCCTCCCAGTCTCATCACTGTTTGGCTACAGAATTCTTCCCGGTCAATTGAGGTCCAATTGGTCTTCTTGTACTGCAGCCCGGCCGGTGTAAAATCGGAGTCGATCTCAATCATGGTCCCATCCATCATCTTCTTTTCGTTGAGTGCTAGACTTAAGCCATTCTTAAAGTTCATAACCAACTGCCCATTCGACATTTCCCTACGAACAACAAGGAAAGGATCAGAGGATGTACTAAGAACGAGAACAATAAGAAAATTTACTTATTAATGGCAAATTCTTATTCATTTCTTTCAAATTTTAATAAAAACAAGGAAAAGATGGGGAAAGCTCAGGAATCAGATTGATTTGAAAGGAAGGATCAAAATTTTATTATTATGATTTTACATATTTTCTTTTTTTTTTACACACATTTTATTGTTCGCCATTGTTTTATCATCCATTTCTTTTAATTTTGGGTTCGGACCCAGTTACAAGTGATTATTGTGCCCGTGCTTCTAGGAGTGAGACTTCTTTTTTAAAGTTCATTCTTCGAAACATCAGGTTACATAATACTTCTTCAAATATAGTCCATTGATTGGAAACATAGATCGTTCTCCACGACAATTCATAAGTTGATAGTAGACTGTCTCAACCACGAATGGCCCCTCCCAAGTCGGTTCAAATTTACCTCCTATCTTGCAAGAATAGGTCTCTTAAGAACTAAAACCAAGTCACCGACCTTGAATTTCCTCGGGCGGACCAGTTTGTCGTGGGCGTGGATCATCTTGGCTTGATACAATTCCAGATTCTATTGTGCTGAATGTCATTTCCCTTCCAAGCTTTCCAATTCTTTTAGTCGTAGTTTAGCTTTCTCTTCTATAGTAATCTTGTTCACAATGCAATTCTAAGAGACAGAAGCTGAACCTTCAAGGGCAAGACTGCCTCGTACCCGTACACTAAAGCGTAAGGTGTAGACTAAGTAGGAGTTTTGAAAGTTGTTTTATAGGCCCATAACGCTTCTAATAACATCTCGTGCCAATTTCTCTTGTTATCGTCCAAAGTTTTCTATAGGATTTGGATGAGAGTTTTATTAAAAGCCTTGGTCAAGTCGTTCGCTCTTGGGTAGTAGATCATCAAATAGCGCCAGTCAATCTCGTGCCTTCTAACAAAACTGTTGATCTTCGTGCTTCTGAACGCGGACCCGTTATCTAAGATAATTCTGCGCGGTACTCCAAAACGGTAGACGGCTTGATTCTTAAAGAACTGCAACACGTGATGTGCCTTCACTTCTCTGAGTGGTACTGCTTCTGCCCACTTATAAAAGTAATCTGTAGTTGTAAGAATGAAGTGATGTCCTCTTGAGGAAGGTCGTTCTATCGGACCCACAATGTCTATGCCCCAACATTCAAATGGCCACGACGTGATTGTCGAATGTAGCACATTTGGAGGTTGATGTAGAACCACTCCATGCACTTGGCACTTGTGACAGCTCTTGGAAACCTTCATGCAATCGGTCATCATCGAGGGTCAGTTGTACCTTAGTCTTTTAATCTTCATTTTCATCTTTGGACCCAACTGATGAGCGCCACAAAGTCCCGAGTGTGCCTCTTTAACAATTTTATGAGCCTCGGACCCGCTCAGGCACCTTAACCACATCTGATTGAATGACCTTCTGTACAAGGTATTATTTATTAAAGATTATGACAGAGTTCTTTTCTTAATTTGATGGGCTAATGATTTATTGTCTGGTAGGTTTCCTGTTTGCAGGTAGTCTATTAATGGCTGCTGCCAATCTTCTATAGTTTCTGCTACTGCTACAACTATTTCTTCTTCTTTTTCTGATTGGCGTATTGCATCCTTTTCGAGCTATGATAGGACCTGTAGTCCTTGAATTGACATTTTAACTGATTCATCCTGTAAGCAGGTAAATTTTTTAAAAGGCGGGCTAACGCATCTGCGAGAGCATTCTCTTTTATGGGAATCTTATAGATTGTTACATTCAGAATCTGCTTAAACAACTTCATTGCATACTAAAAACATTGTTCAAGTCTGGGCTTCAGAATCTTGTACTGTCCTGCGACCTATTGAATGATCGACTGAGAATCTCCGTAGATGATGATATCGGTTATCCCCATTTGAATGGCTAAATCCAGTCTGGTTATAAGGGATTCATATTCTGCTTCGTTATTCGTACACGGTTCTGTTAAATGGTAGGAGTAACTTAACATCCCCCGCTCCGGTGATATAAAGATTAGTCTGATTCCTGCCTTACCAGGCACTATCGTCTGCAATTCTTTATCTTTCTGTGCTAAGGATGCTCCATCAAAGTACAATTCCCAATGTTGATCATTGGGGTCTTCTAGGATCATTATCTGTTCATCGAGCAAGTCGTCATTGAGAGGTGATTCTGCTGGTAAAGGGTGAGCAGCGAGGAAGTCTGCTAGGACTTATCCCTTTACAGTACGAAGAGGAAAGAAAGTTATATCAAATTACAATAGTATCATCGACCACCTGGCAAGTCTGCAGGAAAGTGTCGGGCGAGTCATCAAATATTGCAACGGATTAAACTTTGAAATAAGGTTGACCTTATGAGAAAGCATGTAGTGCCTAAGCTTTTGAGCAGCGAAGATCAGGGCCAAGCAATGCTTCTTAATAGGAGGATACTTTACCTCCGTCGGAATTAGATGACGACTCTGGTAGTAGAAAGTATTTTCTTTACCCTCGTTATTGACCTGGGCTAGCAGGGCTCTGAGGGAGTCATCTAAAGCCACGGTATAAACTATCAAAGGTCGAGCTGAGACTGGGGCTTCTAAGACAGGAGGTGTCATTAAATACTATTTAATGTCCTCGAAGGGCCGCTGGCATTTTTCTTCCCAAACAAATTTGGCATCCTTTTTAACTAATACTGAGAAGGTCTGACACTAATCTGAAAAATTCAAGATAAAGCATCGAAGATATGCCAACTTCCCTTGAAAGGATCGTAGTTGTTTCAAAATTTTTGGTGGCGACATTTCTAAGATAACTCTAATCTTCTCCAGATCGATTTCAATTCCACAATGTCGGACAATAAACCCTATGAATTTCTCAGAGGTGACGCAGAAGGCGCATTTCAAGGGATTCATCTTAAGGTTAAATTGTCTTAATCGCTCGGAAACAATTCTCAAATCATACAAGAGATCTTCCTTCAGTTTGCTCTTGATGACCACATCGTCTACGTAGCACTCGACTTGGTTGTGAATGAGATCAACAAAGATCCTCGTCATTGCTCTTTGGTATGCTCCTGTGTTCTTCAATTCGAAAGGCATTATGGTGTAGCAGTATACTCTGATTGGCATTCTAAGGGATGTGAGCTTCTCATCTTCTGGTGCCATCTTTATCTGATTGTATCCTGACAATTCATCCATGAAAAAGAAGATCTCGTGCATCGAAGCGATGTCTATCATTAATTCTGGAATTGGTAGCGAAAATTCGCCCTTTGGGTACGCTTTGTTCAAATATCTGAAATCCACACAGATTCTGATCTGACCATTCTTCTTTCTGACTGGTACCACATTGGCTAACCAAGTTAGATATTGTTCTTCACGGACAAATTTAGCATTGATTAGCTTCTTAACTTCAGCTATAACTTGTTGTTCAATCTCTAGACGCATTCTTCTCGAATCTTGTCTGACTGGAATGACAGTGTGATCCACTCCTAGCTTGTAAACTGTAACCTCTGGAGTTAATCACGACATTTCATCATAACTCCAAGCAAAATAGTCTTTGAATTCCTTTAGTAGCTTGATCATTTCTTCAGTCTTCTTTATTGAGTAAGGAGCTAACAAAGGTTAGCCTAGGCTCTTCGCTAGTACCTAAGTTAACTTTCATTAACTCGTCTATTGTAGATTTAATTTATTCCTCAAATTTTGGCGAAGCATCTCCGACTGGTAGATCCTCGTGATCATCTAAAGCTTCCAGCAGTCTTCATTAGGCTCGCAAGTGACAACCAAGCAAAATCTTAAATCATCAACTGGTCCTATTGTGCTGAATCCGAGACCATGCTTTGAATTTGGAGGTCGAATGGTATTATTCCATAAATTTTCAAAGTGTTGAGATTGACCTTTCATCCATTGTTTAGGTAAGATACCACGCTACATTAAGTTTTGAACACAGGGTGAATACCACTTAAAAGGCAATTCCATTAATTTGGAAGAAGCAACATCTTCAAATTTTACATCATTTTCAATTTTGGAGGAAGAAACACAACGGTAGAACTTGATTGGCTTAACATCGCCACCATGTACTTCCTTGACCACCATACCCTCGACCTTGCTAGGATAGATCAAGGTTAGTGTCATAGTCTGTACATGATGGCTAATCTTCTCGTACATTGCTTTGTATTTTTCATTCTTTTCGTCCTCTGTAGAGATCTTGAACTGGGGTTTCTTTTGATTTATCTTCATTGCTTCCTTCTTAATTTCTTCTTCTTCGAAACTGCTTTCCCAATCAACATCGATTACCGGTTTCTTTTGTTCAACTATTCCACCGTTTCTTTCTCAACCTCATCTCGGGCCTCGACCTTGGGTGCGAGTTCTGGAGAAACCTTCACCATCTCGCCGTAAGGGAGTGGTGAGTAACTGTTGAACTAGAACATTAGGTTCTTCGTTGCCTTGAATTTCTTTTACTTCATTCAGTATGGCATTTCTGGAGAAGACTGTTTTCTTCGGAGGTGCATAGTAGGCTTCATCTTCATGAATTCCAATTTCATGCACGGAGAATGGTTGCAAGTCGCCTTTGATACACTGTTATTGTCTTCCTTCATAACACTTTATGCACTGGTGTAGAGACGACGTTACCATCCAGTTTTCATGGATCCACGGTCAACCCAGTAGAGCGTTGAATGATGTCTTGGAATCAATTATGTGGAATTTTGCAGTTGTCTTTGCCAAATCACCAATCTTCATGAATAGTGTTATCGATCCAAGGGCTCTTTCTCTTTTTTAATTGAAACCTCGTAATAACATTTTGTTCACTTTGAGATCGCGGCCATCAATTTTCATATATGCCAACGTGCGAAGGTTCATTATGTTGATCGATGCTCCCGGATCAACTAACACCCTGGAGAGCGTGAACTTTCCGATACTGACTGAAATGTAAAAGGTTCGATTATGATCAGCTGTTCCGAGTAGAAAATCATTGTCCGTGAAGGTAACACCATGCTGTCTTTTCAACGAGCAAACCTCGTCTAAGGAATTATGGGCCATTTGAGCTAAACAAATTTCTGGATCAACTAAGGCCTTGATCAGAGTTTCCCTCATCTCCTTTGACATGATCAGAGAGTCGTAGATGCTCAGTTTGGCTGGTAGCATCCTAAGATGGGCTAGCACGTTATAATCCACTTTGTTACCAGGCTCTTCAATTTCTTCCCGAATGGGCAATTCCTCTGCTGGGGTTGGCTTTTCCTGAGGAACCACCTGCTTTCCTTTGTCTTTTGGACCCGCTCTCAGGGGTAGAACTTTTCCGCTTCTTAGATTGACTTTTGTTATTTCTTCTAAATCTAGTGCTGGATCTTCCTGTGTATCCTCTTGAATTGGAATGACTGGATCTTCTGGAGTTGCTTCGAAATCTGACAGTTCTAATTCTATCGTGATCAGAGCTCCTCGGAATTCATAAATGGGCTTGTCACTTCTTGAGCTTTTGTAGCCACTCTGGTGAACATCTTCTTCTTCATTACGGTCATCGAGGTTTCGTATTATTTGAGAATCATTATTCGGATCGAAAACAAGATCTGGATTAGGTTGGTTGTCAATAGTTATGTAATCGTTAGAAACAATCAGAATGTATCCAACACCAAAACTGTTATCATTATAAGATCTTGTCGGGGCAAGTAAATAATCATACAGAGTCAGAGGTCCGATGGATTTCTCCCCCGAATCAGAAATAACCATCCTAGGAAAAGCAGCCCCTAGTCTACCCTTCTGAACCCCAGTCTTCTCTTCTTCCAACATCTTCTCCTCCTTCTGGGGAAATTCTTCAATCTCAACCGATAGTGCCGGCTTAGCAGGTTTTGAACTCTGAGTTAAATCGCGCACCGAAGCGGTTTGGATGTGATCCAAAATTTTCTTCGAAGCCTTTATACAAACAGTACTCCATCTATAATTGTTCGTGTACGGGTCTATTGGAACAAAAGGATCCATTGAAATAACATTAATGAAACCTCCTTTTTGAGGGCTCTTTCATGTATTCTCTCGGGATCATTATGTTCCCCTTCTGAAGATTATCCTTGAGCCAATTCTTGAAGGTGAAGCAGTCTTTTATCCTGTGTCCCAGCATCCTATGGTAGGGGTAGTAATTCAGATGATCTTTCTTATTGACTTCCTCTGGCCTTCTGGGCTCCAGTAGCTGAAAGTCGGGCGTCTTAATCAAACTGTGAAACATCTTGGCCACTGCCTCAGACTTGAAGGGGTATTCCTTATTCAAAAGCTACTTCAGGTCACGTGATGAGCGAGGTGGCGGTTGATCATGTTGCCGTGACTGATAGCTCGGTCGAGGCTGCTGATAACTCTACTGAGGTTGTTGACAAATCCATTGCGGTGGTTGATAACTTGGTTGTGGCCGCTCTGGCTGTATTTGCACTGGCTGCTTACCTTTATCCACTGCCGCAACGATTCATGATTTCTTCTCGAATGCATTCTTTGGCTTCTGCATATCAGTCTTGTCGACGAAACTCAGCTATTTTGCCTCCTCCTGCAAGCTCCCAACCTTGCTAAGCAGCTTCTCGAAAGTCTTAATTGTGAATCCTTTGATGAGAAGTGCTATCGGGCCATGGATACTCTTAAGTAGGCTATCGACCGCATGTTGTTCCTGAAGTTGTGGTTCACACTTCATACTTAAGTTCCTCCATCGAAGTATGTAATCCACCAAGGTTTCGTTTGGTTTCTGTTGCTCCACCACTAGATCACCGATGGTGATGTGGTGTGGAGCCCCAGCAAACCGCTTAATGAAAAGGTTCTCCAATTTTGAAAAGGTCTTGACTGAACCGTTCGGCAATTATGCATACCAATCAAAGGCGATCCCTGACAAGCTGCTGATGAACTCACAAAATAGCAAAGCGTCGCTCCCACCAGCATTGCAACAACTAGCACGAAAATGTGTGACATGTTGCCGGGGGTTTCCCGTACCCTTGAAAGTCTTAAACAGAGGTGGTACGAAGCAATTTAGGTATTGGACTGCATTAAATTCTTCAGGATAAGGTCTACCCGTCTGAATAGATGCTCCACTCTTAGACAGGGCTAAGGCTTCTCGCACCTGCTATTACACTATATTCTTAATATCCTTTTCGAGAATCATGCTCTACGCAGAATCTTTCTTTGTCTATTCATCTCCATTAATGGATGTAATTTATTTTCCTCCATCTACAATGTGAATGATCTCTGGACGTGATTCTTTCTGAGGTTGAGGCTCACTTTGGAGTGTGGCGAGGGTAGCCTCCATCTCCTCCTTCATCTTCTCCATTCGGTAGATTGTGTCATCCTTTTCCCGCAGACATAGTTTTAGTGCTTCTGGATCGTCCTTCTGAAGTTAACGGAGCTCCCTGTAGAGCTGATGCTCGGGTCTCAAACATGTTGATCTCGGCAAACTCTTCATCCATGAACTCCAACGAATCCTCTTCATTCTTCAGTCCTTCTTTTCTTTCTCTTGCCAACCGTTGGATGTCAGTTCTTAGCTTCCCTATGGTAGCCTCCAGTGATATTTTCCAAACGTTTTTATGGTTGTCAGGTGAAGACTGTTGAACTTCATCTTCAGGAGTTTCTTTCAGAGCTGCAGCACTTTCCTCAGATTCGGTCTGTCTAACGAGACTTCTCTTCACAGAGCGCTCTGTCGATATTGGTTCGGCAATAAAAGGTTGTCACACCATCCTTTTTGCAATAAGAGGCCTAGGACCAGATGGTTTGTCGGCTGCACATCGGTAGGTGGTGTGTTCCCTAATATGGTGACATGATACAACAATAGGAGAACTTCTCTCGCTAGCTCGTACTTTCTTCCTTGGCCTTTCTGTGGCAGTGACGGGGTCTACTCATGTTCTAAGGTGGGATCTAACTGGTACTTGTCCCATTCTCTCAAAATCTCTGACACGGGGCAACCCTCCTTCCTGGCTAACTTCTCCACTACTGCTTGCAATCGGGTAAGCGGCGTAGCCTTAATCAACTTCCTCTTACAATCACTGTAGTACGCAGGCAAGGGTAACGCAGCGGCAATACTTCGAGAATCTTCTTGATCAGATGCAGCAAAGAGAGGGTGGAACCTACTCCCCTCCAACAGCGGTGAGATCTAAGGCAGCTCTTCTTCAGGAATCTCTTCAAGAAATGTGACTTCAGCGGCTTTGGTCTTTCTGATCTTGACCATCTTTCTGTTCTTATTCCTTCTTTACGTTTTGGTTAAGGGTGCAAATCTTGAACTGGTCCCTATCTCGTAGACCTACGGTATTGCAGCAAAATCTAAACCCTCCACAGTAACAGGCTCATCACTGACTTGGACTTCTTTCCCTTTTAGTTTGGCGGCAATCGAGGTAGGTGCATAAATGATCAGACCGGTGGGGGTAGAGATGACCGTCCTGGGGGAAGCAGTTAACCTCCTATGAACAGCGTCGCTTCTTTAAACTGGGATCCTCTGCAGTTGAGGAAACTCTTGAGCCGACTTCAGGTTGAACTCAATTATGGGCTCCACAGTTTTCGGTACTTTATCCATCAGCGCGAAGAGAGTAACATCTGCGAACTTAATGTCCGTATTGTCAAATCCTTGTCCAAAGTGAATGATCGCATCGTTAGGCAGCTCGTCCTTGTAGATAGCTAAGTCCACCCCATTAGTGAAGGAGAAAATCAGCTTCGGTGCAGACATCCTCTGCTGGATAGATTTTGAACGTCAGTTCCAAATTATGCTTCTTTTCGTCACAAAACTTTCCAGGACGAAAAAGAGAATTTCTATAAAAAGAGTCCGAATACATTTCCATTTATCTTTCTCTTAGTTTTATTTATAAAGTATTTCAGATTCTTGTTTTATTCGTGTATTTTCAGTTTAGCAGAAGGTTCATTTATTAAAGGCTTTATTTATTAGAAGGTTTGTTCATTAGGAACGAAACAATTAAAAGGGGAAATGTTATAGGAAAGGTAAGGGATCCAATCCACAAAACGGAAAGGAAGAGAAAGTCTCACAAGACTTCGCAACCCAGGGGACCGCTCCTAAGCTAACTCCTATTGGGGGCTCCACCCCGCCTTGGAGAGGCAAAAGGATTCTGGAACCTCTCTGTTTAGGGGTGGCTAAACAATGGCTCCAAAATCCAAGAGAGTTGACTATACCTATTCAAGACAGAAAATAACATGGTATGTCAACAGAAAGAATGATAGTTTGATCTAAAAGGGACATGGATTCACTATCGATTTATGAAAACAAAACCATCTGATCAAAATGGAGAGAGGAACAATTCTCTAGCTGAGTCGCCAGAAGTTGTCGACATATTTTTTAGGTTGTGTGTTTAATTTATAGTTATATATATATAATTTGAAAGTAGCATTTTGATTTTGAAAATAGTTTTAAGTTTGAAAATTTTTAGATATGAAATCAAACCGATCTCACATCCCAAATAGTTTATATAAACGAGCACCACATCACAAACTGTGTATCTATCCAGAGGAATAGGCACACTGCTTGATGATGGTGCTCGATTAAATAAACTAGAAGTTTTGTGACATCCATTTGGTCTGCGAACCAATTTTATAAGCCGACAAGTTCCCCTACTTAATACAAATGAATTAAGTAGGGTTTATATTACCTGGGTTCTTAAAGTTCCCTATAAGGGCATGCTCCTATAGTTAATTACATCTTAAATGAAGGGAATCATTTAAGAAAACTCTCGATAATGCTCAGTGGTTTTGCTCTCAAGAATTTCAAAGTTCAATGTTTCGAAGAATTGGATTTTGGAAATTTCAATAGGGAATAAATCAAATTTGGAACAATTTTTTTAGGATTCCAAAGGAAGAGAAGTAGGGGATTTCACAGACCCGTGACTTCCAGACTATCCTATTGTTTGACTTCAATTTGAGAGTTTATTTAATATTTCAATCCTGCCAATTTTAATTAATCAGGACTTATACTTGTATGATATAATCACACAAATAGCCTCAAAGATGTGAGGGTTTATGTCGTACCAAACGACTACCTCAGAATCCTAAGACCGGTTAGGTCTTAATTTGCATAACATGATTTTGCAAATACCCAACGAAAAGCTGAGGAGTTATGTTGCACTAAGCAAACTACCAAAAAATCCTATGGCTTGGTTATTTAATGCTAAGAAAGGTTTTGCTGAAGTAGACACAAGTTTTGTTGATTAAGATGGCCATGCTGCCCACTATGCTCCAAGCTCCTTGTTGTTGCAGAGGTTTGGTTTTAGAAAGTGGCAATCAGGAGATGAGAGATGTGTTTTGGTTTAGACAGGTTGAAAATTGATTTGGCTTAATGTTCTAATTAAAACAAATCTTAAAGTTGATTAAGCTGAACCGGTTAAGATCCCACGGTTCTGTCATCCCGGCACCGCTATTTTCATTGGATTCACTTAGTCCAAATGAATTTGCTAAACTCGACTAAATTAGTTCCACACTTTCATTTAGACCGTGGGAAATCTCGTTAGCAACACGTGGGTTACATCATCCGAGGGATTCCCGATCATCGAACGAGACGTTTTAATTTTAGTTGTAATTGTAGTTTTAGTTTTGTTGGTGATTAAATTTTGAGTTGTTTAATCATGCTGGGTTCGATCATTTTCATGCATTTATAAGTACAGAAAAGTAAGACATTTAATAAATTGCTAAATGTAAATTGAAATAAACTTAAATGCGTACCTGGGGGCACTACCGTCATTTTCACCTGCACTTAAAACACATGTTAAGGCATTTATATAATTTCAAGAAAACACCTAGGTAAAGCTAAGGGAAGGTTTTGGTTATCTACAAAATCCTAATCTTATTGCTAGTCACTTCCTATGACATCTTGGTTCTTGTGTTTTACGGATGATTTTCTTCATCAAAGAACAATGAAGTCTCACTGTTCTTTTAAAATGTCTCATCAAGTTAGGGAAGTGCTCGGAATTGAATTCTAAACTTCTTCCTAAACATTGTAGGGATTATTTAGAGTTCAGTTAGTTTCATTGTGGTGATAAATTAACCACCCAGGCTTAGTTTGAATTTGGATTCTTGCTCAGTGAATTAGGATGTTTGATTATCTATGTGGGTAAGATGACATTTTTATTTGATGCTTCATTTAAGACTTATAATAATGAAAGCCTTTAGGGGCAAATTAATTAATTAAAGATTCAACCATTCTTAGTTAAAGTTTGAATTGGTGATTTAATGTGATTTAGTTTAGTTATAATATTTTGATCAATTATTTTATGTTTGGAATAGTGTTTAAGTTTTTTTTTCAATTCAATTAAGCTTTAGTATTTTGGAAAATCTAAACTTTTAAACTCATTTTTTAATGTTTTAAACTGATTTAATTTCTTTTAATTATAATCTTGTGATTTATGGATTATGCCAAATTAACTTTAAAATTTTAAGCTTATTATTTATTTAAGTTTCAAACCACTTCAGATTAATCTTAATGTTTTAGGGTATTTCAATTTAGCTTTAACATTTATAGCTTATTTTAATTTAATTTTTAGATAACTTCAAATCAATTTCTTTTAATGTCTTTAGTTTAATCGTAAGATGTTCAAAATTATAACTTTCTAAAAATATTAATTCCAATCATCATTTTAGAATTCCATTAATTGATATTCAAATAATGTTTGATCAATTTATTGATTATGGGTTCAATTTAAAGAATTAGAATTCTCTTGTGTTACATCCCTTTATCTCAATCATCCAAATTTTGATAAATCTTCCCAGTTTCATATGATTTAATTAATGTTTCTTCCTTAACGTTTAAGGTGGTTTAATGAGTTTCTACCACTTAAATTCCCTATGTTTCAATCATCTAAAATAAAGTTAGGATCAAAGATTTACTCTCCCCTTTGGTTGAACCTAAAGATTAATTAATGGTTAAAACCTCTTAATTACCTTGATGCCCTCTTAAGCTTATTCATCTCATAATTCATCAAATTAAGCTCAAATGAACTTGAAATTTTTATGTCACCTGACTCACATGTCAATTAAGACATTAGAGGAGAAAATGTGGTTTTTAATTTTTAATTTAATTAATATAATAATTTTAATAATTTTAGAGGATCACTTGGACCAATTTTGGTAATTTTTAAAACTGAATTTTATTTATTATAATTATTTTAAATTTTGGAGTATTAATTAATTATAAAATAAAGTTAGAGAGGAAAAATGGATTATATATTTTTCTTAAATCTCTCTAATCTCAAGGAGCTCAGAGAAGCAAATTTTAAATTTTTCTGACTTTTCGTTGAATTTTTAGAATTATTTTACTGAAAATGTTAAAAAATCTTTTTTTAATATTAAAAATTGTCTTATGCCTTTAAAATTCAAAATCTTTATTTAGAGACTTGGGAAAAATTTTTGGTTGGTTCCTAAGTTGTTAGGGGACCAAATATGACATTTTTATGAATTTTAATATTTTTATGATTTCTACGATTTTTTAATTATTAAAATATTAAAAGATAAGTTCAAAACGAAGTTTTTAGAAAAAAATCCAATTTTTATTTTCTTAGACTCTTCTGACATTAGAGAGTCTTCAAAATCAATTTAATGAATTTTTGTAATGTATTTTAAATTTTATGAATTTTTTAAGTTTAAATTTAACTATGGCAATTAGAAAATCCTTTTAATAGCTTAAAACATTTTTAATTCACTTCAAACTTTTTATCAGGGTTCTTAGTATCCTACATGACAGTGGAGAGTTGGTTTCAAATTATTTTGATTTTTAATTTTCCCTAATTAATTCAAAGTTAGTTTTAGGTCAAGTGAACCATTAGGGTTATTTAGAATGTTTTAATTCATGTGATAATTTGCTTGAGTTCTCCTAGTCATAGGGAACCTACCCTAATTTTCATAGAATTTTCCAAACATTATACTGATTACTGGAATTAAAATACCAAAACAGGCATAAAATTTTGGAAAGTAGATAACATACCATGGACATAACCTCTGACCTTGAAAAATTTAGTGAATGTTCCCAATATCAGAGGCTACAAAAACCCTATGGTCTCATGTCATGGTAAATTGTGTGTGTGAGTGGAGAATTAAAATACTCAAACCAGTATAAAAATTATTAAAAATTAAATATTCAACCAAATGCTTGATTTCTTTTCCAAATTATTCTCCTCTATTCACTGAGCAAGAGGTTATTTTTATTTTAATTTTGTGATTTTTCTATACAAAGATATGCATTTTTTAAGTTCAGGGTATTTAAATAATTCAAAAAAGGGGATTTTCCAACTTAAACCAGTCAGCACTGACGGGATCCTGCGAGGGATCAAAAGCACAAGCAGCGCGGTTTGATTCGACACTGCCATCTGATTCGGCAGCAATGCGTCCCGCTGTTCACATTCCATCCCTCCATCCGGCTTGATCCTAGCCATCCATCCGATACACACGCGAAACAACGGTATCCGTTCATCGTCCCGACTGGTGTGAGCCGAGAGACGTCCACCTTCTTACCCTAAGATCTCACTCGATACTCCACCAAATTGAGTGCGGTTTCTTCCTACACGCTCGTCTAGCCTAGGAGAGTCTATCCATACGGCTAATACACAATGAAAACATGCAGAACAAAATGAAGAATCCGTGAAAGCTCTGGAAGAAGAAGAGCTCAATACCTTTGCTCTGAGAAGTGGAGCTTTAATCAGTGATGCTTGACACATTCATTGGCATCCCAGGAGGCTATGGATTGAGGCTCAAGCACTGGTGAAATGCCTAAGTATGACTTCATCCAAGTCCAATCTTTAGCTATGGCCGATAGAAGAAATGGCTAGCCTGGTGAGAGGGCTTTCACTGGGGAACTTTTTCTCTAGCTCTGGTGAAGGAGTGGAACAAGTTAATTGAAGTTTGGTGAATTTTCAAGGGTTGTCCTATTTCTGGCCTAATTTTGAACTGAGAAATTAAACTCAGCCAGTGGGGTTCAAGGCAGGAGAACAGTGGGGCTCTTCTTCTCTAGACTAGGAGAAGCTCTGGGAGTGAATTGGGGAGGATTTGTGAGAAAATTTTTCAACACCTCTCTTATGGCTGATAGGTGGTGCTTATATGGCCAGGGCCATACAACAAGGCTTCAATTCAATTGAAGGGTGGATTCCAGTGCTTAGGTGGAGGGTAGAGGAGCTCCAAGGTTTAATTTGGCTGAGGTGGCCAATTGGGTAAGTTTGGGTGAGTTTAGCCTAGTGGTGGCTCTCAGTTTGGACTCCCTCTGGCTACTAGGCCGATCGGCAAGGACAGGGGAGCTGGCCCCTGAGGTCAGGTGAGTCAGGGAGAAGTTTAATGGTGATTAACAGTTGTGGGGATGTTTTGGGGTGGGCAAAAGAGGATTTAACCACTTAAGGGAAGAAATCCCCTAAAATGGGGGACCCTTGGTCCATGGCTCACTTAGCTTGGCTAGGTGGATCTAGGGTGGTTCATAGGGTTCAAAAGGTGGCTGTGGAAAGGTTGTTGTAGCCACATTAGGTTCAATTTGGTTAGGTTAGGTCTTGGGTTCAATTCGGCTCACTTGGGTTTAGGTTGGGCTAACTTAGGTTTGGGTTTGATTTAGGTCCAAGTGTCTTGAGTAAAATTGTAGAAATGATTGCCATGAAGAAGTTTCATAAAGACATGGAAAGGTTTTAAGTTCAATTGTAAGGTCAATTAGGTGGATTTTAGGATTTTGGTCATTTTGGGCAAGATTAGATCAACTTGGGTCTAAGTTGGGTTAAGGTGGGGTTTAGACCCAAATGAAAGTTTCAATTGGTTTAGGGGGATGTATTGAAGAGTTCCCAATAATAATTTGGAAGAAAATTTAGGATTAGGTCAATCAATTTGGTAGATTTAGGGCATGGGTTCAAGTTAGGTCAAAATGGGATATTCTTGGTTTTCAAATGGATTTAGGTTAAGATTAGGCTCAAATTGGGACAATTAAAGGTTGCATGGGTTTCATGGGAATGTCATGGAAGGTTTAGGATTGAAAATTGGAAGGAAAAAGTTGACATTAGGCTAACTGGGAAATTTTGAATTAATTAGGCAAATTTGGGGGTTTTGGATTTCAAATGCAACTGAACTCAAATGTGAACCAATTTGGGCTTGGATTTGGTTTATATTGGTATTATGGATGTTGAATTAAAGTTTAGAATTGAAATTGGGCAAAATTGAGGTCAAATGGGTTTGTTTGGTTTAACATTAGGTCCATTTAGGTTAAAAAT
This sequence comes from Papilionanthe hookeriana x Papilionanthe teres, assembly GCA_022702705.1. Taxonomy (NCBI): domain Eukaryota; kingdom Viridiplantae; phylum Streptophyta; class Magnoliopsida; order Asparagales; family Orchidaceae; genus Papilionanthe; species Papilionanthe hookeriana x Papilionanthe teres. Next base: position 156,278,676 of record CM040424.1, read on the forward strand.
GGGTCAAATTGAGGATTTTGATAAAATTTGGTCAAATTGACAAAATTGGCCTATAGTGTAGTTGGACAAAATGAAATGATGAATTTTTAGGATTTTTTACATTTTTTCGAGAATTTTTGGAATTTTTGGATTTTTGGGCCAAAAGGGTATTTAGGGTATTAAGAGGTTATTTTGAGGGTAACGGGGTATTTTGGTAGATTTAAGAGGTGGGAATTGTTTCAAAATGATTTTTAGGATTTTTGAGAATTTTTTATAAGTTTTTTAAAATTTTGGAGATTTTTGTGGTTGTAGGGGCAATTTGGGTAATTTTTGGTAGACTTGAGGACCCAATGTCAGAACCAGGAATTTTGGCAAAAATGGTATTTGGTTGTGGTTAAGTAGTGTAGAAAAGCTTAGAGTGAGCCATGGACCAAGCAGGTGTTCATTTTAAACATCTCATATGTTGTTTCTAACCCTTTTAGCCAAGGAGCTAGGGGTTTGGACTTAGCCATATGAGTGCTCCAATGAACCAGGAGTAAAGATTGGGTAGGGGTGGTTTAGGGTTTAAGATGAGTGTGAGAGTGTAGTGTGTGTCCCAGCCAGACCTCATCAAGACCAGGCCACCCAGGGCAGTCCTAAGGCTTGAGCATCCTATAGGAATTCATCTTTGTTTTCCCACACATTGGTCCTAACCTTCCAAGTGACTTGGAGGTTGATGACCATCTATGTAGGATTCGAAAGAGAATTAAGATTTGGTTTGAATTTCTAAAGGTGGTTCCAACTCTAGTCCTCTAGGATAGTCAATGAGAAGTCCTATGGTTAGTCCCTAAGCACTAAGAGGAAAGAAAAAACCTCACAAAAAATGAGGTCAATATTGAGAATCACTTATTGTTACAAATGCTTATTCCACTTCCATTGCTGCACTATTGTATACATAAATGCATAAAATTTTTGTTGAGAATACATAGAAAGGTGGGGAAAGATTGAGGAATATTGACATGAATATGTTGCCCCTATGCACCTTGTCGTGATTTGGTAAAATTTATTCAATTTTTGGATTTGAAAATTAGCACATGCATAACACAAAGTTTCGACATGTGTGCACTTGTTCTTCACTTATTTCATCAAGTATTTGGGTATACAACACCCAAGCTTTGTTTCCACACATGTTTAACATCATTCCATGTATTTAGAATCTTTACATTGGTTGGAACACATTTGAAACGAATGGGTGAAATATTTACAATTTTCGAATTTGGCCATTCTCACACACAAAACACCCAAATTTAAAGCCATGAGAGCTTCTTGTTCACTTATTTCAACATATATTCACATGTATAACATCAAGGTTATGTTTTCTTGCATGTTATACCCAATTCCATGTTTTTGGAGTGCTTTGCATTTGTTGGAATGCACATGAAATAATTTGGCAAAAATACTTGTAATTTTCGAATTTGTAAGTAACCTTGCTTGAAACACACATGAATAAGGTCATATATGTTGGTTTTTCACATGTTTCACTAGTCTTTCATATACATAACATATAAGCTTTGTTTTTACACATTCTCCACCTCATCCCATGCATATAAAAGTGAGTTTACATCGCACTTACCAAAGTGCAAAATCCGCACACATCCCTTTATTTGGAATTGATTCACATCATTCCTGCACATGCTCAATGACAAAATCTGCACTTATACATTAGTGTAGAAGTGCTTTACATCATTCCCTCACTTTTTGAAATTAAAATCTGCACATATATGTTATTTTAGAAAGAGTTTTGGACATATGCTTTCTGCCCCCACATGAAAAACTGCATTGGTAGCTATTTTGTGGGTGAATCTAAGACTTTTCTTTGCTACCCTTGTGTTAAATTTGCATGGAAAAGCATCAAATGAGTTTCTTTAAAGTGAGAAGAAGAAGAAGAAAGGAGAAGTGGCTTTGTTTAGCACTTTAAAGAGAAGGGTTCTAGCATGCTTGGGAGCTTTAAATTTCATGTGATTGGTGAGAAGTTCTTTCTCCTTTACATTCTTTTAGCTTGCTTATAATGCTTGGAATGGTGTCACATACATATTCTTCCTTATTTACATTACCCTACTTTCCTAAAATTCTTGGAATGGTGCTACATACATGTTGAATGTTGTGATTATAAAAAACTTGGGATTTGATGGAAATGTTGAATGTTGTTACATATATATATATATTCTTGTGTACTGCTTGTATTGTAAATTGCAGATGTGAAAATTGATTTTTTATGTCGTTATGCTGCCAAATTTTTCTCTGATCGAATTTGGCTTTTTCCATTCCTTTTGAGCATGTTGCCTCCTTACTTTCCAAAGCTTTTAGTTTTTTATTTCACATATCTCAATCTTTTTGCTCCACATACTTTACAGTTATCCTCCGCACCATGATGGAGGGATTTGTTTTCATTTTCTACATTTCCTACACTACTTCAATACACTACACTACCTCACATGTTACCCCACTTTGGCACATTATTACACTCTTCACATTTCTTCACATGACTTCACTACTTTACCTTGTTTTTACATCCACTACATGGTAACCCTTGGCACCATGTTGTAGGGGTTTGACCCTTTTACTCTACATGCTTTACATGATAACCTCTCGCACCACGTTGGAGGGGTTTAGCTCATTTTCTTCACACATCTTACCGTTAGCTCTCTGCACCATGTTGGGAGAGACTTTAGCCGCTTTGACATGTGTTTTGACTTTCCTTTGACTTCAAGAGATAACCCGCCTCCTTTACTACATTTGTTAGGTGGATTGTCTTCTCCTCTTTCTTTCCCTTGACCTCTTGTCCTTTGTTTTTCACATTGTTTCTTGGCTCAATTCACGTGCTTATATAGGACATATAAGTGCACATGTATAGCTTTCAACTATATGTGCGGTCATCAAACAAGGTTGTAAGTGCGATGGGAATGATAGAATTGCAATAGAGAACCGACCCGAGAGAATCACAAAATAGTATCTTCTAACTCAGAGACCCTGGAGAGGGTTGAGAAAGGAAATTATTGATATTATTCACCAGTCCTTGGGGTTTCTATCGTCGACGGTCTAAAGGTGTTAGCAGTCCTAGTTTGATTAGGGTAGTCAACCTGTGGATCGAATTACTTTAAAAAAAAATACACATACATATTTTAAAAAATAATAATAATAATAATATAAAATTACCTCCACCACTAAACAGCCTACTTACCTACAACTTTTTTACTTGCATGACATCCAAATTTAAATGAATGAAAAATTTCCAAAGGTCCACGGTTGGCTACTCCAGTCGGGTTAGGGCGCCTTCTGCAGAGTATTCAGTACCTAAGGTGGGACATACAACGTAGCTTTGAGTCCTTTACACCATCGTGCTTATGGGCCTTTTGGACTTGTAGTCCTTTGTTTTCTGTGGTTTTTCCCACATTGTTTTATACGAATTTTCTTTACGGATTTGTTTTCCCAGATCTCCTATGAGACATTACCTCTTTCGAACTTTTAGTTTTCTTTTGATTCCTTCTGGTCTACTACACAGGTTTCACACTTAGTCTTTCTTTCACACACTGCGACACATACACACACTTATTTGTTAGGATTTCATGCTTTACTTTTAGTACGTGTGCTTGGCTTTCTTATTTTCCTTTTTGGTATACATGTACTTGCTTGGCTCAGTTTGCCTACCTTACATTATTGTACATATACCTGCTTGGGATAGTTTCATGCTTTACTTTTGACTACTTTTCATTACTGCACAAATACCTGCTTGGGACAGTTTCCTGCTTTACTTTTCAGTACTTTACATTACTGCATATATAACTGCTAGGGATGAAATAAATTACTTCACAATATTTTAAAATAAATGACAACTCAAGATTTAATCACAAACAAAATAAAATCTTAACTTCAACTAAATTAAATCACCCCTTTGGATGAACGAGAGTTCCTTGGACGATGCAACCTACGTGTCGCTGATAAGATCTCCCACAGCCTGAATGAAAGTGCGGAATCCATTAAGTTGGATTTAGTAAATTCATCCGGACTAAGGGAATCCGATGAAATAATGTAACCGGAATGAGGGAGTCGTGGGGTCCTAACCGGTGGCGTTATAATCAACTTTAATATTTATTTAAATAAAACACTAAGCCACCTCAATTTTCAACATTCTAAAACACACTTCTTCTCTCAGCCCCCCCCCCCCCACATTTTTCACTTCTAAAACTGAAACTTCTGCAACAACAACAAGAAGCTTGAGGCAACACACCGTGGCAGCACAACCGAGGATGTGGTAGGACATGTTCGAGAGAGCAAACAACGAGTCTACAACAACGACCTTCTTTCCTTAGTAATAACAACAAGCCATAGGACTTTGAGGTATTTTCCCAGTGCAATATAAACCCTCACCTCATCTTTTAGGCCTTTGCAGCTGGTGCACTATAAGCCCTAACTCTTCTAGGTTTCTGAGGTTGTCATTCCGATATGACATAAATCCTCACATCTTCCAGGCTATTCACATGATCGAAATCAAGTGAATGTAAGTCCTACTTAATTAAAATTGGGAGGATGAAACATACATTAAATCTTTCCTTAAATTAAGCCAAATAATAGGATAGTTTGAGGAGTCACCGAGAATCTTGTCGAATCTGTGCCTTCTCCTAGTCCTTCCCCCTTTAGATTTTACAACAACTCTTTCTCAAGATTTGACACCACTCACCTATTGGATTCCGACTACCACATTTCGTTGAAGAAAACCTTAGCCTTATGAAGTCGTAAGAAAATATTTCATGATTTGTATCGAAAGTTTTCTTTGGTAATCCTAATTATCTAAGATGTAATTAACTATAAGGGCTTGGCCTTATAGGAAACATTTCCGAACCCAGCTTAATAAAAACCCTATTTAATCCTTTGTATTAAATAGGGGAACTTGTTAACAAATAAAATGGTTTCGCATACTAAACGGATGTCATTTACTTCTTTAATTTATTTGATCGAGCCTCATCCTCAAATTTCGTGTTTATCCTTCGGGATAGATATAAGGTTTGAGGTATTGTGCTCTTTCATTTGAACTTAAGAAAATATGAGATCAGTTTGACTTCATATTTTTCTAAACTATATTTATAATTAAAGTAAAACTGTCCTTCCGAAGCGGGCAATGAGATTTCGATTCGGCGGCCGACAGCTTCTAGTGGGCAACCCCAACCAAAACTCACATTAAAACTTTTACTTTTTACACATCGACGCCTTTTAGATGTGACAAATTGTAGTTTATCTTGAAATAAATAGAAGACTAGAACCCTTAGACTTGATTGCTGAGTATTCTTATACCTGTAGTGTTGACCTGAGTTACTAAATTTCTTTCTAAAAGTCTAACCAATATATTCTTTTGAATAAAAAATTTTAGTATCTTATAGGTGAATAACTGCATTGCCTAGAGTTATATTTTTATGTAGTAAAAGGATTACTTGAGGACAAGTAATAGTTAAGTTTGGAAGATTTTGATGCACTAAAAGTATATGTTATTTTTGCTATATAATTTTACTCATTTTTGGTGATATTGCACTTTAAAGAAATTTATTTTCATGATTTGTTACAGGTATGATGATTTTAGGTGATTGGAGTGGAAAGAAGCGAGAAGGAACGAATTCAGAGCAAAAAGGAGCAAAAAGGAGGAAAACAGATTCTGGCACCGCCGGTGCCATTTTCCTGAGAGATCTGCAATTAAATCTACAATAGAGCACCGCAGGCGCCCTATCGGGCGCCGCCAGCGTCCAATGTAGGTGGACTTCAAATTTAAAGAGTTTTCCTGACTTTTTGACAGGATTCCTATGGAAACTCTTGAGATTTCGTTCCTAACTTATAAGTAGTTGTTTTTGGATGAATAGTGTGTGTGTCCTATGTCTTCTAGAGAGTCTAGTGTGTTTTGAGTGATAGGGCTTAGGAGAGAAGAGAGTAGAAGTGAAAATTTGAGAGGGATTCTTCTCTAAGGAGTGAAGGAGAAGGAGTAAAGTGAGAGATTGCTTCTTCCTTTTCATTCTAAAGAGGGAATTGAGTGTTGCAAAGAAGAGAGAAAAGGATTCAAAGGAATGTCAAGGGAATTGCATTGGGGAAGAGAAAGAGATAAGTTGTATTTTCTTTTGTGGTTTGTATGACTTTTCTTTTATATATAAAATCCATGTTTTATTGTGTCTTCTCTATGAATTATGAGTAGTCTCCTTCATCTTTCTTCTTGCATAGAGATGTGATGATGTGTTGATGGTGGATTTGAAGTGTTTTTGAAGTATTGAAGAAATTGTGATGGTTTTTCATTTCAAACTTAATTTACTTTTCGATATGTCTAATTGAACTTTTAAAATATGTTGTTAAACATTAACTCAAAAAGGATTTAGTGTCTTACAATAACAATGAAGAACCCATTCAATTTCCATGAATGAATTGCGTAGTTCTTGGGAATTAAGTGCAAATAAATAGGGAAATGTGTTTTGATGGACGTCAAATTAGAGGTTTCAAGGTGACAGGCTGAGATCCCCAATTTGTTCCTAAGATTAGTAACTAAACTCTAAGGTTAGCCTTTAGGTGAAGGGTGAGTGGGAGCTCCGTAGTGACAGCCGGTATCCTCCCAGCCTAGCCTTAGACTTAGTAACTAAACTTAGGATAGGTCAATGTTCTTTTCATGCTTGGAAGAGGGGGTACTCTTTTAAGGGTAAAGAAACAATTATGCTCCTATTTGGTGCAATACCATAAAAAATCATTCCATATCATCCACACATCATATTCTCATTGCAAGAGGAAGGATAAACTCTTATATATCAAAACCTTTCAAATATATAGCTTAGTGTGTGTCTGTTAGTTAATTCTGTTTTAAAAATATTAGAAGTAATTGTAGTTTGCTTAATTGTTACTATTTTCTGCATCTTGGTAATAGAAGTAAACATTAAACTTAAATCGCAATTTGAGTATTGGAATTTAGTATTACATTATCTATGGTAAGTTTCACTCCTTCCCTGTGGCATCGATAACCAGGACTCCACCAGTGCCCTGTATTACTTAATATGACACATATACTTGTATTACTTAATATGACACATACACAATTTAGTTTCACTCCTTCATAAGTTCTTGAAATATTAAAGTTCGGCCCTCATCAATATGCTTTATGCTCCAATTCTACAAGAAAGTAGCAAGGCTTTCCAAATACTATTCTATAAGGAGACATTAAGATAGGGGTCTTAAAAGTAGTCCTATATTCCCATAATGTAGTATCTAATCTCACAGACCAATCTAATTTTTGAAGAACCACAGTTTTCTCCAAAATTCTTTTAATTTCACCAGTATACACTTCTGCAAAACCAATAGTCTGTGGATGATAGGAAGTAGAGATTCTATGAATAATTTTATTTTCTCACCAATCTCTGAATCAGATTATTCTAAAAATGAAATCCACCATCAGTTATGATCGCTCTCGACATTCCATATCTTGTAAAAATATTTTTCATTAAAATTTTTGAAACACTTCGAGCATCACATCTAGGTAAAGCAATGGCTTCGATCCATTTTGAGACATAATAAACAACAACCAATATATATATATATATATATATATATATATATATATATATATATATATATATATATATATATATATACATAATCAACAACAACTAACATATATATATATATATATATATATATATATATATATTTCCAAATGAAGGAGTAAATAGTCCCATAAAATCCAATCCCCATACATCAAACATCTCAACTTCAAAAGTAAAATTTAGAGGCATTTCATTTTTTCTAGAAATATTACCTGCACTCTGACATCGATCACATGATTTTATATATTTGTATACATCCCTAAAAAAAGTAGGCCAATAAAATCCATAATATAAAATCTTATAAGCAGTTTTATCAGTACCAAAATGTCCTCCAAATTCTGAATCATGACAACTCCGAATAATTGATTCAATTTCTTCATATGGCACACATCTTCTAATAATAAGACCCTTACACTTTTTATATATCTAGGCTCATCCCAATAGTAGCATCATATCTAAATTTCTTTTATTGTTGCCTTGTTAAATCAGGTGGCAAAATATCACTTACTATATAATTCGCAATATCAGCATATCAAGGCAAATTCCTTTCTTTAATGATATACAGATGTTCATCAGGGAATGTTTCTGTAATTTCTTTCTCAAATTTAGATAGTTTATAATACTCCAGTCTAGAGAAATTCTCAGCAATTTGATTATCAGTTCCTTTTCTATCAACTATCATAAAGTTGAATTCTTGCATTAGAAGAATCTATCTGATTAATCTTGGTTTGACATCGTTCATTTGCATTAAATATTTGATAGTTGAATGGTCTGTATGCACTATAAATTTAGTTCCAATCAGATAAGGTTTAAACTGTTCAAAAGCACACACGATAGCTAATCATTCTCTTTTCGTGGCATAATTCATCTAAGCTTCTTTAAGAGTACTACTAGCATAGTAAATAAACTTGAACATTTTATCATACCTTTGCCCTAAAGCAATTCCATTCGCAAAATCACTAACATTACACATATGTTCAAATAGTTTCTCCTAATCAGGTGAAACAATTATAGGGGCAGTGATTAGTTTTTCTTTTAATAGTTCAAAGGCATTCAAACATTCTTCATTAAAATCAAATATCTTATCTTTTTCTAAAAGTTGACATAAATGTTTAGTAATTTTCGAAAAATTTTTAATAAAATGCCTGTACAATCTAGCATGTCCTAAGAAAATCTTTACCTCTCTCACTATAATAGGAGGTGGTAATTTCTCAATAATCTAAATTTTTGTAGGGTTAACCTCCATACCAAGTCCATAAATGTTATGCCCAAGTATAATTTCTCCTACAACCATAAATTGATATTTTTCCCAATTTAGAACTAAATTTTTTCTCTTGCAAAGCTCCAAAACATTTTCCAAATTATTCAAACAAATGTCAAATGATGTTCCAAATATAGAAAAATCATCCATAAATACTTCTATTCCATTATCAATTAAATTACTAAAATTTAACTTCATACATCTTTGAAACAATGTAGATGCATTACATAATCCAAAGGGATTTCTTCTAAAAACAAAAGTTCCATAAGGGCTAGTAAATGTAGTCTTTTCTTGATCCTAAAAAATAATAGGTATTTGTTGATAACCAGTATATCAATCCAAAAAGCAATAGTACTTGTGTCTGGCAAGTTTATCCAACATTTGAACTTGAAAAGGAAGAGGAAAGTGATCTTTCCTAGTGGCAGCATTTAACTTTCAATAATCAATACAAATTTGTCGGCCATTAATTTATCTTGTTGGTATAATTTCATTCTGTTCATTTACATCAACAGTCACTCCTCATTTCTTAAGGACAAAATGAAATGGACTTACCCAAGCACTCTCTGAAATTGGATAAATAATTCCAGCATCAAGCCATTTTAAAATTTCCTTCTTGACTAGTTCTTTCATCATTGGATTTAATCTCTTTTACGGATCAACTATAAGTTTATGTTGTTCATCCAACAAAATTCGATGCACACAGATCAAAGGACTGATTCGTTTAATATCAGTTAAGGTCCAACTAAAAGCCTTTTGTATCTTTTTAAAGTATCAAATAATTATTTTTCTTGATATTCATTCAAATCTGAAGATACAATAATTGGTAAGGTTGATGATTCTCTTAAAAACATATATTTCAAATGATTATGAAGAATTTTCATTTCAAGTTCATGAGGTTTTATGATAAATGGAATTAAACTTTTATCATCAATTTTCATAGTATCCAGCATTTCAAATCTTTCTTGAACATAATCTAAATCTTCATTCTTCATATCATTAAAATCATCTTCAAATTCATTATCATCCACATTTCAAATTTTCACATTTTATTTTCTCTTCTAACATTTCTTTAATATGATCAACTCTCAAATAATCACAGATTTCAATTCGAAAGCATTCATCATCTTTTTCTATTGAGGGATATTTCATAGATTTCAGAATATTAAATGTCACCTCTTGATCATCAACTCTCATAGGTAATTCTCCTTTTTGAACATCAATCATAGCTCTTCCAGTGGTAAGGAATGGTCTTCCCAAAATAATTGGAATTTCATTTCCTTCCTCAATATCTAATACAATAAAATCCATAAGAAAGATAAATTTGTCCACCTTAACTAATACATCTTCCACAACTCCTTTACAATAAGTAATGGAATGATCAGCTAATTGAAGAGTTACAAAAGTAGGTGAAATTTCCCCTATTCCCAATCATTTGAATGTTGATAAAGACATAAGGATAATATTAGCTCTTAAATCACATAAAGTTCTTCTAAAAAATTTCTCACCTATAGCACAAGGGATAGTGAAACTACCAGGATCTTTAAGTGTTTCAGGATGCTTTTTTTGAATAATTTCACTACACTTTCTACTAAGTGCTCGTGATCTATGAACTTACTTTTCCTTTTAAGAATATCCTTCATAAACTTTGCATAATCAGACATTTGTTCTAATGCTTTAACAAAGTGAATATTTACCATTAATTTTTTAACTATTTCTAAAATTTTTGTCAATAGATTATCCCTATTTTGTTTAATCAGTCTTTGAGGAAATGGAGGTGGTGGTTTTTCTACACTAATTTTCATTGGTTCAAGTGGATATTCTAAGTTTGGATATATTTTATTAGTCCTTTTTTTCAATTTCCACCTTCTCTTTCTCAGTTTCAACTTCTTTTTACACTCTTGTTTCTAATTCTTTTCCACTCATTGATTGAATAGCCTTAATTTGCTCTTTGTTTTGGTCTTTTAGATTGATCTCAACATTACTGGCAAGAGTTTCTGAAGGTCTAGTATTAAGCACAGTGAAAATATGTCCTGATTGATTCTCAATGTTCTTAATCTCAACACCCTGAGTTTGTAAATGATAACACATATTTGAAATTAATTCTTTAGAAGAAAACTTATTTTTCTTAAATTTTGGGTTATTATTAACACTTGGAGGATAAGAAGGTTTATAGTTTGTGTTTCCTTGGTTGTTCAAATTTCCTATTAGGTTCATAGAATTGTTTCCCCTTTTCGGGTTAACATTAGCATTATTATAATTACTTCAGTTGAAATTTGGGTGATTCTTCCAACCAGGATTATAATAATTTGAATAAGAATTATTGGGTCTATTATATATAGCATTTAAGGTCTCATAGGGTGTTTAAGATTCTATTCTTTGTTCTAATTAATTTTCCTCTAGCACTGGGAGTGTTAGAGAATAATTCATTCTGTACTGATCTATTTTCTTTGTAAGGGAAGCAATTTGAGAGACTGTCATAGTTATAGCATCAGAATCTTGAATACTATGAAGGTCATTGAAAATGTTAGTAGCCATCTCTTCTTATAACGAATATGCTTCATCAAAAGGTTTTGACATTAATGATCCACCTGCAGCAGTATCTATAATCGATCTAAGAGATCCCACTAATCCATTATAAAATGTTTGAATTATTAACCAATCTGGTAAAGCATGATGTGGACACTTTCTATGGAGATCATTAAATCTTTACCAAGCTTCATATATTGATTCCCCTTCAAACTGAACCAAAAGATGTAATATCATTTCTTAGCTTAGCAATTTTTTATAAAGGAAAATATTTTGACAGAAATTTTTGTGAAAGTTCTCCCCAAGTTCTGATAGATCCAGGTGCTAACAAATTTAACCAAGCCTTGGCTTTATCACTTAATAAAAAAGAAAAAATTCTCAGTCCGACAGCATCATCTGACACTCATCATATTTAAAAGCAGCACACAGTTCTAGAAAATTAGTGAGATGTAAATTAGGATCTTCATTAGGTGTTCCTCCAAATTGATTATTTTGTACCATTTGGATAATAGCAGGTTTAAGCTCAAATGAATTAGTAGCAGCATCGGGATTTTGGATAGCTAAGTGAATTTCATCTGTCGTTGGGTTAGCATAATCTATTTAAGGTCTTGGTAAATTTTCATTTTCATTTCTTTGATTATCTAAATTGTTCGCCATTTTGTGAGGATTTTTATATTATTTTTTTTGTTTTTAAATTTTTCTAATAGTACATTCTAATTCTGAATCGTAGGGCACTAAACCTATGGATCCTATCCTACGCATATAAAATCTCACAAAACACACTAAAAAGTAAGCACGCACACACAATTGCAAACTACAAAGTAAAGTTTTTCAAATACTATAATTTTAAAACTTACAGTTTTATACTTTCCCCGGCAATGGCGCCAAAAACTTGAATCAGGGTTTAGGTGCAATGCCTCTAAAGTAAATATTTAAAAGATATTTTCAGTTCAGTTTCACAATAAGATTAATTTAATAATTAGACAGTCACTCATATACACATCTATACGTATCGTTCAAGTAATACAGGGCTCTAGTGGAGTCCTGGTTATCAATCACACGAGGAAGGTAGAAACTTTTTAAAATATAGTAAAGATTTGAAATCTAATAAGCATTTCAAAATACAAGCTCAACTACTATTTAAGTTGCTAGTGCAAAGATAACTACGACTAAATTAACTAAAATTACTTTTTAAATTTCTAAACAGGATTAACTAACACACACTAAGTTTTGTATTGAAAGGTTCGAATAGGGAAAAGTTTCTTTCCTCTTGTAATAATTCTATTATGAGTGATTAATTTAGATTCATAATAAATTTTTATTGTGTCAAATATTAGCATTTATATTCTTTACTCTCATCAGAGTACCCCTTCTTCCAAGTTATGTAAAGATCATTGAAAAATCCTAGGCTTAGTCACTAAATCCTTTGTTAGGCTGGGAGGATATTGCCTCTCAGTTTAGAGCTCCCACTTCCCTTCACCTGAAGGCCTAGCTTTAGTTACCAAACTTTAGGATCAAATTAGAGATTTCAGCCTGTCACTCTAAAATCTCTAATTTGAAGCCCATCAAACCACATTTCCCTATTTATTTGCACTCAATTCCCATGAACTACACAACTCATTCATAAACATTGAATGAATTATCCACTATTATTATAGAACACTTAGACATTTTGGATTGAATTTTTTCACAACAAGTTTTAATAGTTCAATTGGCCATATCGAAAAGTAAATGAAGTTCAAAGTGAAAAATCATCACAATTTTCTTAACATTTTTATGGCATATCAAATCTATATCAACACTTCACCAAATCTAATTGCAAGAAGAAAGACAAATAAATCTACTAAAATTCATGAGAAAGATACAACAAAACATGGAATTTATAAATAAAAACAAACTCATATAAACCACAAAAGGAAATACAACTAATCTCAATTTCTTCCTCAAACAAATCCCTGAAGTTCCTTTGAATCATTTTCTCTCTTCACTACAACACTCAATTCTCTCTTTAGAATAGTAAGGAAGAAGCAATCTCTCACTTCCTCCTCCTACACTCGTTAGAGAAGAATCCCTCACAAAATAAGACTTCTACACACTTACCACATGATTCCCTAATATTTATGTTAACGTTTTACAGTTTATATTTCTTCTCAATGATATTATCTCTTTCTTTACAATGGCACCAAAAACTTAATTTCGAAGCAAATAAGAAATCAACTTTAATTATTTTTAATATGGGATTCTACCCAAGTATACGTATCGTTTTTCAAGTAATATCGGACTTTTTGATTAAGCCCCGAGATATCGAACCCACAGGAAAGTTTTTAAAAATTTTAAATAAAGTAGAAAAACAACTTTTTACATTTCAAAATGATTTTGCAAGTTTTGTTTTACAATTAAAAATTTTAAATTCTTTTTACTAATTTTTTAGAAAAAGTAAAGAAAGCAACTAAAATTAACAACACTATTACATGATATGAAAGCAAATTAGAATAAAATATCTTTTTCCTCTTTTAATGAATCGGTAATAATTATGGAATTTCATTGTGGAAGTATCTAAATGTGTTGTGCCATATAGGAGAAGTTATATTTTTTACCCTTGCTAAATTCTATAAAGAACATAGGTTAATTTGATGTTTTGAAATTTTGAAGATGGGTTAGGCAGGGAAGATACTAGCTCTCACTCTAGAGTTCCCTCTTTTCCCTCCACCTGGGGGCTAAAATCTCATAACAAAACTTAAAACATCAAACCAAATTGGGGGCTTTAGCCTGTCACATTAAATTCCTCTAATTCTACACCCATTAAAACACCATATCTCCCTAATTATTTGCACTTAACTATATGGACTACAATTCTCACCCATACAATTTCATGTGATTCACTCCAATTGTTGACTAATAAAGAACTGCATTGGTTCTTACATGTTCTCACCACAAATTTTAATATCTCAATTGGCCAAATCATAATATAAATGAAGTTCAAGGTTGTGGAATCATCCCAACTTCTTCCAACATTAAACATCTATACTTCACACAACTTTCTTCAATAATTTAATTATTTCATCATTTGAAAGGAAAATGATAAAAAAAGCTATTTAGAATTCATGGAGAAAAAATAAATACAATTTGATTTGAAAGTAGAAATCATAGTGAAATGCAACAAGTCTTACTTTAAAACTAAATGTAAAAACAAAGATAAAAGCTTATATGAAAATCTTCAAAACAAGACTATTGAAGTTCCTCTGAAACTTTTGCTTTCCACTAAATGACTCCTTAGGGGTGGCGCCCACCTCTAAGGATTCATTCTCATAAATTCTAATACAAACTTTGATAAATTAAAGTGGAAAAGTAAAGAAAGTATGGCAAGAAGAAGACTCTCTTTCTTCTTCTTTCCCTTCAACCACTTCAAGCTTTTCTCCAACTTCTCCCACCAATACTTCCTTTCAAAACTCTTCTCCTTTTCTGATCTTCAAGTCTTCATTTTAATAATTCTTCAAAAGGTTCTTTGGTGTCTATTCAAATCATGTCCAGATTCAATGTATATACCAAAGGATGCATCTCTTCATTCGAATTTGCCGCCCAAATAAAGTTAAGGAAGTTTAAACTAAATGTTGCTTCAAACGCCCCTTAGAAATGGCGGCAAATTTGATTTAATATGTCACTCTTAACTATCGTTGTTGACCTCATTTTTTAGGATGTCTTTTGCTTCTCTCTTTAGTACTTAGGATCTAGCCTTAGGCTTTTCCTTTGACTAATCTTAGAGGACTAGAAATGGAACCCTCCACTTAGAGATTCAAAAACTTCTTGACTCCCTGCAAACGCCACAAACTTGATTATAGACCCCCAATCACCTAGAGGGTTGAAATGAAATGTGGAGGTTTAAAGGATGAGTTCCTTATAGGACTTTTTGGTCGTATGAATACCCTGGGTGGCCTGGTCTAGTGAGGGTTGACTTGCACAAACACTACACTCTCACACATATGCCAAGTCCTAAAACCACACTCTCACCCAACTTGACTTCCTGACTCATATAGGTAATTCATATGGATGGTCCTTAACTCCTAAGCCCCTGGCTAAGAGGGTTAGGAACAACATAGTGAATGCCCCAAATGAGTCCCCTCATGGCTCATATGGGCTTAATGTGGCTTCATGGCTCAACCAAAATGACTCCATTTCACTCACACTTGATCAATCTTTCTTTTTTCAAAATTTCAGTTTTTGACCCCCGGGGTACCGGACCCACCAAACCTACCAAATACCCTTGAAATGACCCAAAATTTGCAAAATTGCCTAAATTACCCAAGATCCCTCAAAATCAATCCTAAACACTTCCCACCACTCAAATTTACCATCTTTGGCCAAAAATACCAAAATTTCCAAAAATACCCCCAATACCCTCCAAAATTACCAAAATACCCTTTTACCCCAAAAATCCAAAAATTCCGAAAATTCCAAAAAAACTCCAGAAAATCCCAAATATTTCCAATTTCATTTTGTTCAACTACATCATAGGCCAATTTTTCCAATTTACCCCACTTTTACTAAAACCCCTAATTTGACCCATTTTTAACCCAAGTGAACCCAATGTCAAACCAAACCACTCCAATTGACCTCAATTTTGGTCCAATTCAATTCTAAACTTCAATTAAAAATCCCCAATATCAATTTAGATCAAATCCAAGTCCAATTTGATTGACATTTGGGCCCAATTTCAATTTGAAGCCTAAGGCCCAATTTTGGCCCACGACATAGACCTAGCCCAAACCAACCCAACTCAACCCCAAATGGTCCCAAATCTTTTCTAAATCCTTCCTAACATCCCCATAAACAAAAAAATAACATTATTTGCCCAGAATTTGAAACAAAACTCCACCCAAACCTAACCCAAAATCAAAATCCCTTAAATTGACCTAAGCCCAAACCTAACCCAAATGGGCCCAAATCCCAAAATTGGAGCCCAACCGAAGTCGAGAACTCTTTGTAACGCTCCCATAAACATTTTTCAACATTAATTTTACATTAAATCCAACCTTAGCCCAACCTTAGCCCAAGTTAACCCAATTTGGCCCTCCTTGGCCCCTTTACCAAAAAAGCCCAAATTCAACCCAATACAATTCAAAATCACTTTAAACTTGTTCCAAACCACTCATGACATATGCCTAAACCAATTGCAACATTTATTTGGCACAATCCTTTACAAAAATTTTCATCCTAAATTTACTTTAAATCCAAAAGCCCACTTCCCTAAACCACTTTAAAAGCCCTTCCAAAATTATTTCAAAAAGCCCAAAATCAATCCCAAGCCCGCATGACAAATTCTTCTCATCATACCTTTAATCGAAATCATCCCTAAGTCCTAAATCAATAATCAAGTCATTCCAAATCAAGCCACATGCCAATTTCCCTTAAATTCATCAAAAATACCAAAAATCCTTAAAATCCTTTTTCATGAAATAAGCCAACCGTTTCCCAAGCCAAATGTTAGCCAAATGTGAGCCATTTGAAAGCCATATGAAGCCATGAGAGTTTCGAAACCTCACGATGTCATTTATGGCAAATGGAGGGGCCCCTTTCTTAAGCCTTCCTTAAGCCTTTTTAACCTCATCCATGATACACACTAAACCAAGTTAGCCACCTAATCCTTGATGGAGACTATACCATTTCCTCTTGGCTGGCCCAAATGAACCTTTTCAGCCTAAATCCAGGCCTTGGGTGGTGCACCAAGCCCAAAACCATGGGTTGACCCATTTTAAGCCAAAATAACCTTCTCCCCATGCCATTTCAATCCAACTTCTTTACACATGTACAAAGCCAATTGTTGGCACCAAACTCAAGCACTGACCTCCCTGACCCTGAGGGTGACCCATGCCTGGCCGACTAGCCACCACAGCGGCCAGAACCCACCAGGCCGAGAGGCATAATTTGAATCAAAAATTTAATTTGAATTAGCTGACTTGTCCCAACCTAAATGGCCATTGCAGCTGTTCTTCACTTGCCCTGAGCAGTTGATCCAAGCCTCCAATTACCTCTGGGAAGCCCTCCAGCCACCTCTATTTAAACCCACTCACCTCTCGGCCAAATAAGGTGATGAACCAGACCTTATGGAAACTCTGCCAAACTTGCTCCAGGACCTTCTCCTAACCTAGAGCAGTTGATCCCCAGTGTTCCTTTTCCCTAATCCCCATTAACAGTGCTCAATTTCTGAGTTGAAAATCCACCCAAAAAATAGGAAACTTCACCACAGTGAGCCAATCTTCAAATTGATTGACCCCAAAACTTCACCAGACCAAGAGGAGAAGTTCCCCAGCAAAAGCCCCCTCACCAGGCCAGCCATTGCTTCCAGCCTCCAAGCTTTGTGATCGGCCTTGGTCAATTTCATACTTAAACAATTCCCTAGAGCCAGGGACTTCATCTGGAGCTTGCTTGGACTCAATCGAAGGTGACACAACCCTCAGATCGAAGCTTCACTTCTCTGAGCAAAGGTATGAACTCATTCTTCCTCCTGAGCTTCCAGCAACTCTCCATTTTGTTTCGGTTAATTTCATAGCATATAAATCATATGGATGTGTTCGTCTCTTCAAGAAGAATCGATAGAGTACAAGAACTTGAAAATCCATTGAGAATCGAGAGAGATATTAGGGTTTGAGTGTGGACGGTCACGAGTGCACACCAGTCGTAGACAATGACCAGGAGCCATTGGATCACGCGTGTATCGAGCGGACGGTCGAGATCAAGCCGGAAAGTGGAATGTTACGTGAACCGTGAGCCCCTAGAGTACTGAGTCAGATGGCGGCGCTGAATCACAGAGCGATGCGTGGGCTTTCGATCTGTCGTAGGATGACGCGGTGCCGAGTCGGATAAGTAGAAAATTAGGCTATTTTTGAATTATTTAAATACCAGAACTTCAAAAATTCATATCTTTGCATAGAAAAATCACAAAAATATAATAAAAATATCCTCTTGCTCAGTGAACAGAGAAGAAAAATGTGGAAAAGAAATCAAGTTAACTGGACGGGTATTTTATTTTTAATAATTTATTTACTATTTTCAATGTTTTGATTCTCCATTTGCATAGATGATTCACCATGGTATGAGACCATAGGGCTTTTGAAGCCTCTGATGTTGGGAATATTCCCTGAATTTTTCAAGGTCAGAAGCCATCTCTGTGAAAAGTTATTGATTTTTCAATTTCATGTCACTGTTTTAGGTATTTTAATTCCTATAATTAGCATGTTGTAAAATAAATTCTAGGAAAATTTGGTATGAAAAATATATTTTGAGTTATTTCATTCATAATAACTTTAATTGGCCTAAACCCCTAAAATTGAACTTGAATTAATTAGGGTTAACCACACATCAAATTGACTTAAAAATAATTCTCCATTGTTCTTTAGGATCAGAGAAACCTTACATAAAATTTTGAAATCAATTGAAGCCTCATAAGCAAAATGGAACTTTAAAAATTCATAACTCCAAAAATACTTTTAAAAAATTCACAAAAATGGTTTTGGAGCTTCTTTAATATACGAGGAGTTCAGGAAAATTAAAATTAGAATTTTCCAAAAAAGTTGATTTTTCACAATATTTTAATATTTTAATAATTAAAAAAATAATAAAAATCACAAAAATATTAAAAATCATAAAAATGTTACATTTTAACTCCTAATCACTTATGAACAAACCAAACATTTTTCCGAAGTCCCTAGGATAAGATATTGAATTTTAAAGGCTTAATGTATTTTTTAATTTAAAAAAATG
Source organism: Papilionanthe hookeriana x Papilionanthe teres (assembly GCA_022702705.1). NCBI lineage: Eukaryota > Viridiplantae > Streptophyta > Magnoliopsida > Asparagales > Orchidaceae > Papilionanthe > Papilionanthe hookeriana x Papilionanthe teres. The sequence goes on from CM040424.1 coordinate 156,297,798, forward strand.
AATTTTTAACCTCTTCACTAAAATAATTCTAAAAAATCAAAGAAAAATTATAAAATTATAAAATTTATTTCTATGCACTCCATGAGGTCAGAGAAATTTATAAAATATATATTATTTTTTTTTCAATTTTTATTTTATTTTAAAATTAATTAATACTCTAAAACTCAAAATAATTATAATAAATAAAATATAATTCAAAAAATCACAAAAATTGGTCCAAGTAGTCCTCTAGTCATTAGGAACATCCCATAAATTTCTTAAGAGCAGAAACCTTTCCTTGGTCATGCAGTTGAATTTTCTTTGAAAATCCCTATTTTCTACTAAAAATAATTATATAAATAAATTAAATTCAGAAAAATCACATTTTCTCCTTTAATTTCTTAATTGACATGTGGGTGAGGTGACATAAAAATTTCAAATTCATTTTATCTCAATTTAGTGAGTTATGAAATAAATAAGACTAAAAGGGCATAAAGGTAATTAAAAATTTTAACCCTTAATTAAAACTTTAGGTTTAATCGAAATGGGGGGTAAAATATTTGATTCTAACTTTCTCATGGATGATTGAAACTTAGGGAAATTAAAAAGGGTAGAAACCCATTAAACACTTTGAAAATATCAAAATGAAACTCTAATTAATTAAAAAATTTAAATTTTGGACAGAATATATTTAAAATTTGGATTATTAAAATAGGGATATTATTAAGAGGATATTTATTCTTTAATTTAAAAATCCCTAAATAAGTCAATTCAATAATATTTAATTCTTAATTAAAAAAAATTAAAATAATAATCCAAACTAATTAAATTAAAAAATTAAAAGAAGATAACCATTAAATGAATTAAAGCATAAAATGTTAAATGGTCCAATAATTAAAAATCAAATTTAAAATCTTGGAATTAAGTTAAATTAAATTAAATTAAGTTAAGTGAAAGTTTAAATTAAATTAAATTAATACCTTAACAATTAAATTAAGATTAAAATATTGAAACTAAAATTAAATTAAATTAAAACTAAAATTAAATTAAATTAAAATTAAATTAAAATTAAATTAAAAATTAAATTAAAAATTAAATAAAATTAAATTAAAATTAAATTAAATTAAATTAAACTAAATTAAATTAAAATCACTTAACAACAAACCTAAATGAAATCATTAAGAGTTAAATCAAAACATATCAATAATCTCAACACCTCTTTCTATTTAAGTAAATTTAAAACATTAACATCAATCTGAAATACTAAGATAATTGAAAGTGTAAAGATTTAAATTAAATCTAAAAATAACTTGAACACTATTCCAAATTTAAAATTATTAATTAAAACCTCATAATTAAATTAAATCACTTTAAATCATTAACTCAAACTTTTAATTAAGGATGATTAAAATTCTCAATAAATCAATTTGCCCTCAAAGGCTTTAATTATTATAACTCTTAAATAGAGTATTAAGTGAAATATCACTTCATTCATCAGGTAATCAAATACCCAAGTTCACTGAGCAAGAGACAAAGTTTAACTAAACTCTTGGATGATTAATTCATATGTGCAACTAAATTTACTTGGACTCAAAATGATCCCAGAAGTATTAAAAAGATGTTTAGGACTCGTCCTAAATACTTCCTCAATATGACGCGATGCTTTAGAAGAACAATTGAATCTAATTGTTCTTTGATGAAGAAGATCATCCTTAAACCAAACCAACAACCTAGACGTCATAGGAAATGACTAGTTATAGGATTAGGAATTTGGTAGACAACCAAAACCCTTTCCCTTAGCTTTACCTAGGTATCTGTTGAAATATTTAAATGTCTTAACATGTGTTCTAAGTGCAGCTTGGGAATGACGAGAAGACCCTCCAGGTACACTTTTATTTTATTACAATTTACTTTAGTGAAATTTACTTACATGCATTGCGCTTTACTTTTTCTTGCATTCTTGCATGATAAATAAGACTGTTACATGAAAACCAAAATCTTTAGGATAGTCCCTGAACTGAAACAAAAACTAAATTAAAAGTCATTGCAAGATAAAATTCACCGCCACAACATTCCAAAATATAAAACAATTAAAAATTTAATCTCAAACAGAACAACAAAACTACAATTGTAACAAAATTAAAATGTCTCGTTGAATGATCGGGAATACCTCGGATGATGTAACCCACGTGTTGCTAACGGGATTTCCCACAGTCTAAATGAAAGTGTGGAACTCATTCAATTGAGTTTAGCAAATTCATCTAGACTAAGTGAATTCGATGAAAATAATGGTGTCGGGATGACGGAACCGTGGGATCTTAATTGGTTGTATTTAAACAACTTTAAGATTTGTTATAATTAAAATATTAAAAACACTTAGATTTTAAGATTTTATCTAAACCAAAACACTTCTCTCATCTCCTGATTTATGACTTCTAAAACTAAACCTTTGCAAAAACAAGGAGCTCGGAGCATGGTGGGCAGCTCGGCCATCGTCATCAGCAAAACTCGGATCTACCTCAGCAAAACTTTTTTAGAATTAAATAACCAAGCCATAGGACTTCGAGGTAGTTTTCCTAGTGCAACATAAATCCTCAACTCTTCGTTAGGCATTTGCATGATCATGTCATGTAATTTAAGCCCTAACCGGTCTTAGGACTCCGAGGTAGTCGTTCGGTACGACATAAACCCTTATATCTTCTAGGTTATTTGTATGATCATATCAAACAAATATAAGTCCTAATCAATTAAAATTGGCAGGATTACAATATTAAATAAATTCCCAAATTGAAGCCAAACAATAGGACAGTTTGGGAAGTTGCCAAGATTCTTCTTGGATCCTCAGCTTCTTCTACTTTTCTTCCTTTGAACTCCTGAAATTAACTGTACCAAATTTGAGCCATTCCATATCGAAACTTCCAAAATTCAACCCTTTGAAAACCTTAAACTTTGAAATTCTTGAGAGCAAAACCACAAATCATTATCGAGAGTTTTCTTAAATGATTCCCATCTTTTAAGATGTAATTAACTATAGGGGCTTGCCCTTATAGGGAACTTTAAGAACCCAGGTAATATAAACCCTGCTTAATTCCTTTATATTAAGCAGGGGAACTTGTCGGCTTATAAAATTGGTTCGCAGATCAAATGGATGTCACAAATCTTTTTTTTTATTTAATCAAGCCCCATCATCAAGCAGTGTGTCTATTCCTCGGGATAAATACACGGTTTGTGGTGCGGTGCTCGTTTATATAAACTATTTGGGATGTGAGGTCAGTTTGATTTCATATCTTAAAATTTTCAAATTTAAAATTATTTTCAAAATCAAATACTACTTTCTAAATTATATATATATTTAAATTAAATTTAAAATTTAAAGTTCGCCGACAATTTCTGTTAGGCGACCCCCTTTTCAAAATACAACACACAACCTAAAAATATGCCGACAGCTTCTGGCGACTCCGCTGGAGAATAGTTCCTCTCTCCATTTTTGATTAGATGGTTTTGATTTCATAAATCGATAGTGAGTCCATATCCCTAGTGGACCAAAACTATCATTCTTCCATTGGCATACTATGTTCATTTCTATCTTGAACGGGTACGATCAACTTCTCTCGGATTTAGGAGCCACTGTTCAGACACCCCTAAACAGAGAGGTTCTGAAATCCTTTTACATCTTTTCTGAGGTGGGGTGGACCCCCAATAGGTGTTAGCTTAGGAGCGGTCCTTCGGGTTGAGAAGTTTTGCGAGACTTTCTCTTCCTTTCCAATTCTTAATCAGGCCCTTTACCTTTTCTATAACCTTTTTCCTTTAATCATTTTGTTTCTAACAAACGAACATGCTAATAAACAACTTTCTAATAAACAATATCTTTTAAAAAATCATAAATACACTAAGATAAATGAAAATGTGTTCGGACTCTTTCTTTTTTCATCCTAAACTTTATGACGAAAAGAAGCATAATTCGGGACTGACATTCGGAATATGCCCTGCAGAAAATGACTGCCCCAAAGTTAATCTTCTCCTTCACCAATGGAATGGACTTCGCCGTTTACAAGGATGAGCTGCCCGACAATGGAATCATCCATTTCGGACAAGGATTTGGCAACACAGATATCAAGTTCGCTGACGTCACTCTCTTCACACTAATGGATAAAGTGTCAGAAATTGAGAAACCCGTGATTGAGTTCAACTTGAAATCGACTCAAGAATTCACTCCCCTGCAAAGGGTTCCAGCTGAAAGAAGTACTACTGTTCGTAGGAGGACTGTTGTCTCTACCCCCACCGGTCTAGTCATCTCTGCACCTACCCCGACTTCTGCCAAACTGAATGGGAAGGAAATCCAAGTCTGTGATAAGCCTGTGACCGTGGAGGGTACAGATTTTGCTACAATATCATCTATTTTTGAGATTGGATCCAGTTCAAGAGTTGCACCCCTAACTCAGACTCAAAGGAGAAATAGAAGCAGAAAGATCGCCAAGATCGAGAAAGCCAGAGCTGTTGAAGTTGCTTTTCTAGAAGAAATTCCTGAGGAAAGAGAAGAACTGCCTAAGTATATACCTCTGTTGGAAGGAGCCTGTCGGCATATTTTTAGGTTGTGTGTTTTATTTTGAAAAGGGGTCGCCTAACAGAAGTTGTTGGCGAATTTAAATTTAAAATTTAATTTAAATATATATATAATTTAGAAAGTAGTATTTGATTTTGAAAATCATTTTAAATTTGAAAATTTTAAGATATGAAATCAAACCGATCTCACATCCCAAATAGTTTATATAAACGAGCACCGCACCACAAACCGTGTATCTATCCCTAAGGATAGACACACTGCTTGATGGTGGGGCTCGATTAAATAAACTATAAGATTTGTGACATCCGTTTGGTCTGCGAACTAATTTTATAAGCCGACAAATTCCCCTGCTTAATATGAAAGCATTAAACAGGGTATATATTACCTGGGTTCTTTAAAATTTCCTATAAGGGCAAGCCTCTATAGTTAATTACATCTTAAGTGACGAGAATCACCTAAGAAAACTCTCGATAATTATCAATAATTCTGCTCTTAAGAATTTCAAAGTTTAAGTTCTCAAAGGATTGAAGTTTGGAATTTCAATAGGGAATGGATCAAATTCGGAACATTTTGTTTCGGGAATTCAAAGGAAGAAAAGTAGGAGAAATCACAGATTCGAAGTGAACTTCGGTAATCTCCCGACTATCCTATTGTTTGGCTTGAATTTAGGAAAGTCCTAATGTTTATTTGATGTTTTGATCTCGCCAATTTTAATTAATTAGGACTTATATTCGTATGACACAATCATACAAATAGCCTCGAAGATGTGAGAGTTTATGTCGTATCGGACGACAACCTTGGAATCCTAAAACCGGTTAGGGCTTAATTTGCAGTGCAAATGCCTAACAAAAGGTTGAGGATTTATGTTGCACTAGGCAAACTACCTCGAAGTCCTATGGCTTTGTTATTTAATTCTAGGAAAGTTTTGCTGAAGTAGACTCAGGTTTTGCTGATGACGATGGCCGTGCCGCCCACCATGCTCCGAGCTCCTTGTTGTTGCAGAGGTTTAGTTTTAGAAGTCATAAATCAGAGGATGAGAAAAGTGTTTTGGTTTAGAGAAAATCTTAATTTCCAAGTGTTTTCAATATTTTAATTAAAACAAATCTTAAAGTTGATTATAATGACACCGGTTAAGATCCCACGGTTCCATCCTTCCGGCATCATTATTTTTATCGGATTCACTTAGTCCAGATGAATTTGCTAAACTCAACTGAATGAGTTCCACACTTTCATTTAGACCGTGGAAAATCCCGTTAGCAACACATAGGTTATATCATCCGAGGTATTCCCGATCATCCAACAGGACGTTTTAATTAAGTTGTAATTGTAGTTTTGTGTTCTGTTGGTGATTAAATTTTGAGTTGTTTTATATTTTAAAATGTTGTGGCGGTGAATTTTATCTTGCAATGACTTTTAACTTAGTTTTGGTTTCAGTTTTAGGGACTATCCTAAAGGTGTGTGTTTTCATGCAACAGTTGTTTATCATGCAAGAAAAATAAGTGCGATGCGATTAATGAAATTGCAATAATGTAAATTGCAAGAAAGTAAATTGCAATAAAATAAAAGTGTACCTGGAGGGTCTTCCCGTCACTCCAAGCTGCACTTGAAACACAATTAGAATATTTAAGCAAGTTCCTAGGTAAAGCTAAGGTAAGGGTTATGGTTTTCTACCAAATTCCTAATCCTATAGCTAGTCATTTCCTATGACGTCTAGGTTCTTGTGTTTTGGTTTGAGGACGATTTTCTTCATCAAAGAATAATTAAATTTAGTTGTTCTTATAAACATCCTATCATATCGAGGAAGTGCTTAAGACAAATCTTAAACATCTTTTCAATATTTCTAGGATTGTTTTAAGTCCAAATGAATTTAATTATATAAATGAATTAATCGTCCGGGATTCAAATTTTGTTGTCCTCGCTCGGTGAACTAGGACATTTGAATATCCTATAGGTGAAGTAACATTTCATTTAATATTCCGTTTAGGAGTTATGACAACTAAAGCTTTCGAGGGTAAATTGGTGTTCAAATGGTTTCGTGATTTAGTTTAATTTCAATTAATGGGTTTAAATTTGGAATAGTGTTCAAGTTATTTTAGATTTATTTTGAATTCTTTATGTCTTTGGTGATGTTATATTTAATTCAACTTAATTTAATTTAATTTAATTTAATCTTTAATTTAATTTAATTCAATTTAGTTTGATTTGATGTTAAATTAAATTAATTTGATTTGATTTAATTTAATTTAATTTAATTTAATTTAATTTAATTTAATTTAATTTAATTTAATTTAATTTATTTTTAATTTTATTTAATTTAATTTATTTAATTTAATTTAATTTAATTTAATTTTTAATTTAATTTTATTTTTAATTTTAATTGAAATTTTTTTTAAAAAAAAGTTTAATAATTTGATTTTAGTTTAATGATTAAGTCTTTTAATGTTTTGAATTTGAGTTATCATTTTAATTAAGAATTGAATATTAATGAGATAATTAATTTAGGGATTTTTAAATTAAAGAATAAATCTCTTCCTAATAATATCCCTATTTTAATAATTCCAATTTTATTATTTTTCCCAAATTTAATCAATTATTTAATTAAGGTTTAATCATTTTAAATTGTTTAATGGATTTCTACCCTTTAATTATTTAAATTTTAATCATCCAAATCAGATTAGGATCAAATATTTTACTTGTTAATTTTTTTATTAAACCTAAAGTTTTAATTAAGGGTTAAAATTTTAATTACCACTTTACCCTTTAAGCTTAATAATTTAATAACTCACTAAATTGAACTCAAATGAACTTGAAATTTTTATGTGACTTCACTCATATGTCAATAAAGACATGAGAGGAGAAAATGTGATTTTTCTGTATTTAATTTATTTATATAATTATTTTTGGTAGAAAATAGAGATTTCCAAGGAAAATTTAATAACATGACCAAGGGAAAGTTTCTGTCCTTAAGAAAATTAGGGGACATTCCTAATGACCAGAGGACCACTTGAACCAATTTTGGTGATTTTTTGAATTATATTATTTTTATTATAATTATTTTAAGTTTTCGAGTGTTAATTAATTTAAAAATAAAATAAATGTTGAAAAATAAATTTTATATTTTTTAAAAATCTCTCTGATATCAAGGAAATCAGAGAAGCAAATTTTGCAATTTTCTAATTTTTCTATGATTTATTATAATTATTTTAGTGAAAATGCTAGAAAATACATTTTTTTTAATTTTAAAATTACCCTAGAGCTTTAAAATTTAATATCTCACTAAATAGACCTAAGAAAAATATGGGGTTTGTTCCTAAGTGATTAAAATTCAAAATGTGACATTTTGGTGAATTTTATTATTTTTTGTGATTTTTATTATTTTTTAATTATTAAAAATATTAAAATAATATTAAAAATCAACTTTTTTAGAAAATTGAAATTTTAATTTTCTTAAATTCCCCTAATATCAGAGAGGCTCCAAAACCAATTTGGTGAATTTTTGCAAGATATTTTGAAAGTTATGAATTTTTTAAAGTTTAAAATGACTAAGTGGCTTAATCAACCCAATTAGTAGGGCTAACCAAATCCAATTGACCTCAAATTTTTATGGTGGGTTCCTCCGATCCTAAAGGTCGGTGTAGAATTGATTTCAAGTCAATTTGATGTATGGTTAGCTCTAATTAATTAGAGATCCATTTTGGGTGTTTAAGCCAATTAGGGTTGTTTTAAATGAACTAACTCAAAACCTATTTTTCCTAGGGTCCTCTGGTCATAAGGAACATCACCAAATTTTCCTAGAATTTATTTAACAACAAGCTATTTATTGGAATTAAAATACTCAAAACTGTAACATGAACTTGAAAAATCAATAACTTTTCATAGGGATGGTCTCTGACTTTGGAAAATTCAGGGAATGTTCCCAAATTCAGAGGCTTCAAAAGCCCTATGGTCTCATGCCATGGTGAATTGTATAAATGCATGGAGAATTAAAAATATGCAGAGAGTAAATAAATTATTAAAAATAAAATACTTGATGAAATTAAATGATTTCTTTTCCACATTATTCTCCTCTGTTCAGTGAGCAAGAGGGTATTTTTATTTTATTTTTCTGATTTTTCTACACAAAGTTATGAATTTTTGAAGTTTAGGGAATTAAATAAATCAGAAAAATCCCTAATTTTCTATTTATCCACGCGGCGCCGCGTCAACCTCGGCAGCTCCGAAACGCCGCGTGGCGCGCTCCCATTCGACGCCGCCATCTGACTTAGCGCTCCCGGGGCCCGCTGTATCGTTCCGTCTTCTGATCCGACGCGATCCTGGCCGTCCGTCCGCGCTTGTATTGGATGGACGCGCATCCGTTCATCGTCCCCAAGTGTCCTCACCCGAGAGCCGTCCACACTAAATCCCTAATATCTCACTCGATACTCAATGGATTTTCATGTTCTTATGCTCTATGGATTCGTCTTCAAGAGACGAACACATTTATACGGTTATCATGCATTGAAATTAAAGCATTTGAAATGGAGAATCTCCGAAGCTCGGGATGAAGAATTAGCTCGTACCTTTGCTCGGAGAAGTGTGGCTTCGATCCGAGGGTTGTTGCACCTTCGATTGGATCCCGCAAGCTCCGGATGAAGTCTCATGGTCGCGTGAATTGTCTAGGTATGATTTCGACCACAGCCGATCACAAAGCTTGGAGGCTGGAGCAACTGGGTGACCTGGAGATGGGGCTTTTGCTGGTGGACACCTTCCCTTGGTCTGGTGAAGGTGTAGAACCAATTAATTTGGGGATTGGCTCACTGTGGAGAAGTGTCCTGGTTTTGGGTGGAATTTCAGTTGAGAAATTGGATTTTGTCGATGGGGATTAGGGCAAATTGACACTGGGGATCAACTGCTCTAAGGGTGGAGAAGGGTCTGGAACAATTTTGGCAGAGTTTCGGCAAGGTTTGTGCAACTCTCCTTTCATGGCCGTGAGGGGGTCGGGTTTAAATAGAGGTGGCTGGAGAGCCTCCCAGGGATGGCCAAGGGTTGGGATCAGCTGCTCTGGTCATGGGAAGAACAGCCATAGTGGCCATTGGGCATGGGGCGGCTCGAGCAAGGTGGAATTCCAAAGTTCGGCTCCTCCCAAGGTCTCGGCCATGGTGTTTTCCGACGACCTGGGCAGTGGCCGGCGGGCATGGGTCACCCTCGGGTCCAGGTGGGTCGGGGCTGGAGGTTTGTGCGATCAATTGGCAATTGCCATGTGTAAAGGCTTTGAATTAAAATGGAATGGGGAAGGGGTCATTTTGGCTTCAATTTGGTCAACCCATTGGTTTGGGTTGGGTGCACCTCCCCATGGCCTCGATTTTGGGCCGAGAGGATCAGTTGGGTCGACCAAGAGAGAATGGTATGGTCTCTATCCATGATGAGGTGGCTAAACATGGTTTAGTGTGTGTCATGAATAAGGTTAAAAAGGCTTAATGAAAGATTAGGAAAGGAGCCCCTCCTTTTACCATTAATGGCATGGTCACATGCCAAACTTTCATGGCTTCATATGGCTTGTGAATGGCTCATTCATGGCTCCATTCGGCTTGGGAAAAGTTTAGTCAACTTCATAAAAATGGATTTTAAGGATTTTGGACATTTTGGTGGAAAGTTGGATGAAGCTTTATTTAGAATTATTTGATCATTGGATTAGGACTTAGGGATGATTTTAATTGAATGCATGATGAAGAGAATTTGTCATATGGGCCTTAGATTGATTTTGCCCCTTTGGATTTGGTGGAGATGGGCTTTAGGAAGGTTTAAGAAAGTGGGCTTTTGGTTTGGAAATAAATTTATGGATGGGGAATTTGTGAAGGATTGGGCAAAACAAATGTTGTTTTTAGCTCATGGATGAGTCATGAGTGACTTGAAGCAAATTGGGAGTGATTTGGGTTTGAATTGGGTTGAATTTGGGTTCTTTTGGTGAATGGGCCAACATAGGCCCAAGTGGGCCAAGTTAGGCCAATGTTGGGCTAGGGTTGAAATTGATGTAAAATAAATGTTGGGAAATGTTTATGAGAGTGTTTCAAAGAGGTTTTGACTTTGGTTGGGCTTTGATTTTGGGGTTTGGGCTCATTTGGGTTAGGTTTGGTTTTAGGTCAAAATAGGGCCTTTTAGCTTTGAGTTGAAGTTGAGTGGGGTTTGGGTCTAAATGTTGGGCAAATCATGTTAGTGTTTTGTTTGTGGGAATATTAAGGAAGATTTGGAAAAGATTTGGGGTTAATTGGAGTTGAATTGGGTGAGTTTGGGTTAAGTTTGGGTCATGGGTCCAAATTGGGCTTTAAGGCCAAAAGTGAAATTGGATCTAAATGTCAATCAAATTGAACTTGGATTTGGTCTAGATTGGTATTGGGAATGTTGAATTGAAGTTTAGAATTGAATTGAACCAGAAATTGGGTCAATTGGGTAGGTTTGGTTTGACATTGGGTTCACTTTGGGTTAAAATGGGTCAAATTGGGGGTTTTGACAAAAGTAGGGTAAATTGACAAAATTAGCCCATGGTGTAGTTGGAAAAAATGAAATTGGGAATATTTGGGATTTTTTGAAATTTTCTGGGAATTTTCTGAATTTTTGGATTTTTTGGGTCAAGGGGGGTATTTTGGGTATTTGGAGGGTATTAGGAGGTATTTTTGGAATTTTTAGTATTTTTGGGTATGGATGATCAATTTGAGTGGAGAGAAATATTTGGGATTGATTTTGGGGAATTTTGAGCAATTTAGGTGATTTTGCAAATTTTGGGTAGTTTCAAGGGTTTTGGGTAGGCTAGACGGGTGTAGGGTTCCGGGGGTCAAAAATTGAAAATTTGGAAAATTGAAGATTGGGTGAATTTGAGTGGAATGAAGTCAGCCATGAAGTCAGCCATGAAGTCACATCAAGCTCACATGAGCCATGAAGGGACTCATTTGAGGCATCCACTATGTTGTTCCTAACCCTCTTAGCCAAGGGCTTAGGGGTTAAGGACCATCCATGTGAATCACCTACATGAGTCGGGAGGTCAAGTTGGGTATGGGTGTGGTTTTAGGAGGTGTGTGGAAGTGTAGTGTGTAGGTGTAGTGTATAAGTGTAGTGTGTGTGTAAGTCAGCCCCTTCACTGGACCGGGCCACCTGTGGCGGTCCTAAGGCCAAAGAGTCCTATAGGAACATCCTTTAAACTTCCACATTTGATTTCAACCCTCTAGGTGATTAGGGGTCTACGATCAAGTTTGTGGAGTTTGCGGGGAGTTTAGAAGTGGTTTGAATTTCTAAAAGGTGGGTCCCAATTCTAGTCCTCTAAGATAGTCAAAGGAAAAGCCTAAGGCTAGATCCTAAGCACTAAAAAGAAGAAGAGAAGACCTCATCAAAAATGAGGTCAACAGGAGCTGGTTTCACCCTCTCTCCGCCGCATCAGATGAAGAGGATCTCCGTAGGATCGCCTCTGCATTACCCCGACCTGCGTACTGCAACAATTACAAAAGGAAGAGGGATAAGACTACGCCATTTGCTCAACTGCAAGCTGTGATAAAAAGATTGGCAAAGAAAGAAAGATGCCTTGTGTCAGAAATCTTAAGAAGGACAGGACGGGTGCCAGCTAAATCCCGCCTCGGACCGCGAATAGAGCCTGTTGTCGCCACGAGAGAAACCAAAGAAGAAGATAAAAGCCGGTTCACTTGTTGTTGTATCGAGTCTACAAATTAGGGAGGATACCACCTTCCAGCATATAGCCGACAGATCATCCAGTCCTAGGCTTCCGGCTGCGAGAAGGATGGTATGGAGACCTACTATTGGCGAGCTAAGACCAAAATAATGTCCTGAGAAGAAAAGGCTCGTCAGCAGACTTGAATCAGAAGAAAGTGTTACTGCAATGAAGGGGACTCCCGGAAAGGAATTTTAACAACCGTCACGAGACAACTGCGAGACCGTGCGTAAAAGGCCACTAGAGGATGTCATGATCAAGTTAAGGACTGACATCCGACGGTTAGCAAAAGAAAGAGGAGAAAAGTTGGAAAATGAAGTTGACTCATCAGAGTTCATGGATGAGGAGTATGCTGAGATCAACATGGTTGAAACACGAGCATCCTCAGCTTCGTAAGGTGCTCCGGCAGCTGCGGAAAGAGATGAACCGGAAGTGATGAGAGCACAACTTCGAGAAAGAGATGACACAATTTTCCAGATGGCAAGGAGGATGGATGAGATGGCTGCTGCTTTAGACACTCTCCAGAGTCAGGTACAACCTCAGAAAGAAAAACCTCCAGAAATCATCCATATTACAGATGGAGGAAAAGAAATCACATCTATCAACGAAGACGAGCCACCAAAGAAAGATCCTGCACAAAGCATGATCCCAGAAAAGGACATTAAGAGCATGGTAGAATAGCAGGTGCGAGAAGCCCTTGCACAATCCAAGAGTGGAGCATCTATTCAGACGGGTAGACCTTACCCCGAAGAGTTCGATGCAGTCCAATACCCGAAAGGCTTCGTACCACCTCTGTTTAAGACTTTTGATGGGACGGGAAACCCTCGGCAGAATGTAGCACATTTTCGTGTTCGTTGCTACAATGCCGATAGGAGTGACGCTCTACTCTTCCACCAGTTCATCAGCAGTTTATCAGGGATTGCCTTCGTCTGGTACGCAGAATTGCTGAATGGTTCAGTAAAGACCTTTTTAGAACTAGAGAATCTCTTCATTAAACGGTTTGTTGGGGCTCAGCACCACATCACTATCGGTGATCTAGTGGTGGAGCAACAAAATCCGAACGAGACTTTAGTGGATTACATACTTCGATGGAGAAACTTAAGCATGAAGTGTGAACCACAACTTCAAAAACAACATGCAGTCGACATCCTACTTAAAAGTATCCATGGCCCGATAGCACTTCTCCTTAAAGGATTTACAATCAAGACTTTCTAGAAGTTGCTTAGCAAGGCCGAGAGCTTACAAGAAGAGGCAAAGAAACTAAGTTTCGTGGACAAGATTGATAAGCAGAAGCCCATAAAAACATTCAAAAAGAAGTCCGGAATCGTCGCGACAGTAGATAAGGGCAAGCAGCCTATACAGATACAGCCAGAGCGGCCACAGCCTAGCTATCAACCACCGCAACGTACTTACCAACAAACTCAACAGTGTTATCAGCAACCTCGTCCGAGCTATCAGTCGCCTCGACATTATGAACAACTGCCTTGTTCATCGCGTACCTTAAGAGAACTTATAAATAGAGAATATCCATTCAAAACTAAAGCAGTAGCGAAGATGTTCCGCAGCTTAATGAAGACACCGGATTTTCAGTACGCCGCAGCCCAAGAAGTCGGAGGAAGTCAATAAGAAAGATCATCCGAACTATTTCCCTTACCACCAGATGCTCGGACATAAGATAAAGGATTGCAACACTTTCAAGAGTTGGCTTGATGATAATCTCCGGAAAGGAAACATAACGATCCCAAAGGAATACATGAAGGAACTCCAGAAAGGAGGTTCCGTCAATGTTATTTCAACGGATCCCATTGTTCTCATAAACCCGTACACGACTGATGATGGATGGAGTACTGTCTGGACAAGATCATCGAAGAAAATTTTGGATCACATCCAGACCGCTTCAGTAGGCGCTTCAACTCAGAGTTTAAAACTTGTTGAGCCGGCACTATCACTTGCAATTGAAGAACCGCCCCAGAAGGAGGAGAAGATCATGGAAGAAAAGAAGACCGAGGATCCGAAGGGTAGACTAGGGGCTGCTTATCCTAGGATGGTTATTTCTGATTCGGGGGAGAAATCCCTCGAACTTCTGACTCTGTATGATTATCTGCTCGCCCCGGCGGGATCTTATAATGACAAGGGTTATGGTGTTGGCTACGTTTTGACTGTTTCAAACGATTACGTAACTAGCGACAACCGGATTAATCCGGATCTCGATTCCAATACAAATAACGATTCTCAAATCATACACAACCTCGATGACCATGACGAAGATGATGTTCACAAAGGAGGCTACGAAAGCTTGACAAGCAACGAGTCCATTTGTGAATTCCGAGGAGCTCCGATCACGATAGAATTAGAACCATCAGACACTGAAGCAACTTCAGAGGAGCTAGTTGTTTTGATTCAAGAGGAGACACCGGTAAATTTAGAAGAGATAACAGAGCTCAATCTAAGAAGCGGAAAAGTTCTACCCCTGAGAATGGGTCCAAGGGATAAAGGAAAACGAGTGGTTGCTCAGGAAGAGCCAACCCCAGCAGAGGAACTGCCCATTCGGGAAGAAACCGAGGAACATGGTAATAAAGTGGACTATAATGTGCTAGCCCATCTTAGGAAGCTACCAGCCAAACTAAGCATATACGATGCTTTGATCCTGTTAAAGGAGATGACGGAGGCTCTGATCAAGGCTTTACTTGATCCAGATATTTTTTAACTCAAATGGCCGGTAATTCCTTTGATGAGGTTTACTCGTTAAGAGAACAGCGAGGTGTTACCTTCATGGACAATGATCTATTATTGGGAACAGCTGATCACAACTGACCGTTATACATTTCAGTCATTATTGAAAAGTTTACGCTCTCCAGAGTGTTGGTTGATCCGGGAGCATCAATCAACATATTGAATCTTTGGACACTAGCATATTTGGAAATTGAAGCTCACGAGCTTGAAGCAACAAGATGTTATTAAGAGGCTTCAATCAAAAAGGACAAAGAGCACTTGGATCGATAACACTACTAATGAAGACTAGTGATTTAGCAAAGACAACCGCAAAATTCCACATAATTGATTCTTAAACATCGTTCAACGCTCTACTGGGTCGGCCATGGATCCATGAAAACTGGATGGTACCGTCGTCTCTGCACCAGTCATAAAGTATTACGAAGGAGGGAAACAGTGCATCAAAGGTGATTTGCAACCGTTCTCTGTGCACGAATATGGAGTTCATAAAGATGCGGCCGACTACGCGCCTCCGAAGAAAAAAATCTTTTCCAGAAATACCATACCAAATGAAGCAAAAGAAATTCGAGACGATGAAGAACCTGAAGTTCTAGTCCAACAGTTACTCACCACTCCCTCACGGCGAGATGGTGAAGATTTCTCCAGAACTCGCACCTGAGGTCGAGGCCGGGGAAGAAACGTTGGAACAGTTGGACAGAAGAAACCGGTCATCGATGTTGATTAGGAGAATAGCTCTAAAGAAGAAGAAGAAATTGAGAAAGAAGCAGCGACAATAAGTCAAAAGAAACCACAGTTCAAGATTTCTCTCGAAGATAAAAAGAATGAAGAATATAAATCAATGTACGAGAAGATTAACCATTATGTACATACTATGATCCTCATCCCGATCCATTCTAATAAGATCAAGGGTATGGTGGTCAAGGAAGTGCATGGTGGTGGTGCTAAACCAATCAAGTTTTTCCGTGGTGCTTCTTCTTCCAATAATGAAAAAGATGTACAATTTGAAGATGTTACCTCATCTGAATTAATGGAACTACCTTTTGAGTGGTACTCTCCCTGTGTTCAAAATTTAATTCAACGTGGTGTCTTACCTCGATAATGGAAAAAAGGCAGATCACAGCACTTTGATAAATTATGGAATAATGCCGGTCGGCCTCCCTATTCAAAACATGGTCTCGGATTCGGCACAGTAGGATCAGTTGATGATACGGGATTTTGCTTGGTTGTCACTTGCGAACCAAATAAAGACTGTTTGGAAGCTTCAGAAGACCTTGAAGATCTACCAATCGGAGACGCTCCACAAGAATTCGAAGAAGAAATCAAATCTACAATAGACAAGTTAATGGAAGTTAACTTAGGTACTAGCGAAGAGCCTAGGCTGACCTTTGTTAGCTCCTTACTCAATAAAAAAGACTCCGAAGACATAATCAAGCTATTAATGGAATTCAAGGACTGTTTTGCTTCGAGTTACAAAGAAATGCCAGGATTAGCTCCAGAAGTTGCAGTTCACAAGTTAGGAGTGGATCCCATTGTCGTTCCAGTTAGACAAGCTCCCAGAAGAATGCGTCTAGAAATTGAGCAACAAGTAATAGTCGAAGTTAAGAAGCTAATAGACGCTAAATTTGTCCGTGAAGAACAATACCCAACTTGGTTAGCCAACGTGGTACCAGTCAGAAAGAAGAATGGTCAGATCAGAATCTGCGTGAATTTCAGAGATTTGAATAAGTCTAAAGGATGAATTTCTACTACCAATCCCAGAACTGATGATCGACATTGCTTCAACACATGAAATCTTCTCTTTCATGGATGGATCATAGGGATACAACCAGATAAAGATGGCACCAGAAGACGAAAAGCTCGCGGCATTCAGAACGCCGATCAGAGTGTATTGCTACACAGTAATGCCATTCGGACTAAAGAACGTAGGAACAACATACCAAAGAGAGATGACAAAGATTTTTGATGATCTCATTCATAGCCAAGTCGAGTGCTACGTGGATGATGTGGTCATCAAAAGTAAACTGAAGGAAGATCACCTGTATGATTTGAGAATTGTTTTTGAGCGACTAAGACAATACAACCTTAAGATGAATCCCTTAAAATGCTCTTTCAGTGTCACCTCAGGGATTGAAATTGATCCGGAGAAGATTAAAGCTATTTTAGAAATGCCTCCTCCCAAAACTTTGAAACAACTACTATCCTTTCAAAAGAAGTTGGCATATCTTCGACGCTTTATCTCGAACTTGTCAGGTAGGTGTCAGCCCTTCTCGGCATTGGTTAAAATGACGCCAAATTCATTTGGGATGAGAAATGCCAGCGGGCTTTCAAGGACGTTAAGCAATATTTAATGACACCTCCTGTCTTAGTAGCCCCAGTCTCAGGTAAACCATTGATACTTTATACCGCGGCTTTAGATGATTCTCTCGGAGCGCTGCTAGCCCAGGTCAATGACAAGGAAAAAGAAAACGCTCTCTACTACCTAAGACGTCTTCTAATCCCGACAGAAGTAAAGTATCCTCAGATTGAGAAGCATTGTTTGGCGCTGATCTTCACCGCTCAAAAGCTCAGGCATTACATGCTTTCTGATAAGGTCAACCTTATTTCTAGGGTTTGCAATACTTGATGACCCGACCGACGCTTTCTGGCAGACTTGCCAGGTGGTCGATGATACTATTGTAATTCGACATAACTTTCGTTCCTCTTCGCGTCGTAAAGGGACAAGTCCTAGCAGACTTCCTCGCAGCACACCCTTTGCCGGCGGATTCGCCTCTCGACAACGATTTGCCTGATGAGCAGATAATGAGCCTAGAAGACCCTGATGATCAACGTTTGGAACTGTACTTTGACGGAGCGTCCTCAGCACAGAAGAATAAAGAATCACAAACGATAGGCCCGGTAAGGCAGGAATCAGACTAATCTTTATAACTCCGGAGCGGGGGATGTTAAGGTACTCCTACCACTTAACAGAACCGTGTACAAACAACGAAGCTAAATACAAAGCCCTCATAATAGGACTGGAATTAACCATTCAGATGGGAATAACGGACATCAACATCTACGGAGATTCTCAGTTGATCATGCAACAGGTCCCCAGACAGTACAAAATTTTAAAGCCAAGACTCGAGCAGTACTTTCAGTACGCCATGAAATTGTTGGAACATATTCCAAACGTAACAATCTACAAGATTCCCAGAAAAGTAAATGCTCTCCCCGATGCGTTAGCTCGCCTTGCAAAGGAATTTGCCTGCTTGCAGGATGAGTCAGTTGAAGTGTCAATTCAAGGACGACAGGTCCTATCACAGCTCGACATGGATACAATACATAAATCAGAAAGAAAAGCAGAAGAAACAATTGCAACAGTGATAGAAAATACAGAAGATTGGCGGCAGCCATCTATAGACTACTTGTAGACAGGAAACCTACCGGACGATAAATCGATAGCCCATCAAATCAAGAAAAGAACTTTGTCTTACGCATTAATAAACAATACATTATACAGAATGTCTTTTGATCAGATGTAGCTAAGATGCCTAAGCAGGTCCGAGGCTCGTGAAATCGTTAAAGAAGTACATTCAAGACTTTGTGGCGCTCATCAGTCGGGTCCGAAAATGAAGATGAAGATTAAAAGACTAGGATACTACTGGCCCTCAATGATGACTGACTGTATGAAAGTTGCCAAAAGTTGTCACCAGTGCCAAGTGCACGGAGTGGTTCTACACCAACCTCCAAATGTGCTACATCCGACAATTGCGTCATGGCCATTTGAGTGTTGGGGCAGAGATATTGTGGGTCCGATAGAATCGCCTTCTTCAAGAGGACATCGCTTCATTCTTGCGGCTACAGACTACTTTTCTAAATGGGCATAAGATATACCACTTAGAGAAGTGAAGGCACATCATGTGCTACAGTTTTTCAAGAACCAAGTCGTCTACCATTTTGGGGTACCGCGCAGGATCATTTCAGATAATGGGTCTGCATTCAAAAGTACAAAGATCAACAATTTTTTCAGAAGACACGGGATCGATTGGTGATACTCAACGATCTACTACCCAAGCGCAAACGGCTTGGCCAAGTCTTTTAATAAAACTCTCGTTCAAATTTTAAAGAAAACTTTGGACGACAACAAGAGAAATTGGCACGAGAAGTTGTTAGAAGCCTTATGGGCCTACAGGACGACTTTTAAGACTCCTACTTAGTTTACGCTTTATGCTTTAGTGTACGGGTCCGAGGTCGTTTTGCCCCTAGAAGTTCAGCTTCCGTCACTCCGAATTGCAGTTGCAGAAAAGATCACTACAGAAGAAAATGCCAGACTACGACTGGAAGAATTGGAAAGCTTGGAAGGGAAAAGACTTTCCGGACAGCAGAATTTGGAACTGTATCAAGCCAAGATGATCCAGGCCCATGTTAAATTAGTCCGTCCCAGGACATTCAAAGTCGGTGACTTAGTTTTACTTCTCAGAAGACCTAGTCTTGCACATCACAAGATAGGTGGTAAATTTGAACCAACATGGGAAGGGTCGTTCGTGTTTGAGACAGTCTACTCAGGAGGTTCCTACCAACTGGTGAATTTCCGTGGAGAACGACCTATGCTTTCAATCAATGGACGGTATTTAAAGAAGTATTACGCAACCTGATGTTTCGAAGGGTGGCCTCTAAAGTAGAATCTTATCCCTAGAAACACGGGTAAAGTAATCACTTTGTGACTGGGTCCGAACCCAAAACAAAATAAAATGGATGATAAAAAAATCTCATCAACGAAAATGTTAAAAAGAAAACATGGGAAATCATAATAATAAAATGTCAATCTTTACTTTTAAATCCATTCATTCCTGATATTTTCTCCTCTCTTCCTACTTCCTTTAAATTTAAAAGAAGTGAATAAGAATTTTTATGTGTTTTTCTTATTGTTCTTGTTCTTAGTACGGCCCCTGATCCTTTCCTTATTTTTTCACAGGGAAATATTGAACGGGCGGTTGGTTCTAAACTTTAGAAATGGCGTGAGTCCAACACTTGATGAAAAGAGGGTGAGGGATGGAGCAGTGAGAGAGATTGACTCGGACTTCACACCAGCCGGTTTACAATACGAAGAAGATGATTATATCCAAGTTGATTGAGAAGAACTTCATAGCCAGACAATGATGAAAATGGGTGGCCCAAGCCACCAATCTAGCAGCAGGAAAAAAAAAGCAAACGCTGCTCATGCAACTGGAGAAGATAAGAAAGTTAAGTCCATGGTTGCCACAGCAGAGGGTAGGCTTGTCAGCGCCGTGCCCGCAGAAGTTTAAGGAGTAAGGAGAGCTACTCTCATTGCTACCCATTGGAGAAATAAGAAACGTCGCATTCGTAAAATGTTGACCAAGTTAGCAGAAGATCAATATAAACAGACAGTGGATACCGTTAGTGCAAATGCTCCAAGGAGACCGGTTCATCAGGAACCAGAAAGAAGAAATTCAACTCCAAGAAGGTCGGAATAGATAAAAGAAATACCAAGGAAAGCATAAATAGAGTCGGTACCTCGACGCCGAGCATACGTACCGGATTCGAAGAGTCTTGTTGCGAAAGCAACCCCGGAGGATGTCCCTACGGAGACTATCCCCGAGGAGCTGAGACATGCAGAAGAACGTGCTGGGGTTGAGCCATACATCCCACAGTATGTTACTAGACACCGAGAACTTCAGATAATACCGGAATACGAGCTAGAGAAAATGCAATTAGGTGAGAAGAAAACCTTTGAATACTTTGAAAGAATTGGAAACAAGAGGGTCAACATCTTGGAAGGCCTCAAGCTGCATACAGATGTTTTCTCAGATTATGAGCAACAAAAAATTGTAGATTGTATCCTTGAATTACAGAAAATGGGTCGAGCTGGCCGCCTGAGAGAAAAGACATACTCAGAACCCTAACATGGATGCTAGGAAAGGGAGGAGTTACAATCCAATGCGGATGTTGTTACAATTTTGCCATAGACAGAAAAAGAAATCTACCAGGGATAATCCTTCACAGTGAGGTGGATCTGATGCCAAGAATCATCAAGAGAATGTGAAAAGGATGATAACATGGAGGGTACTGCCTGCAGATTGCATACCCAACAGATGCATTATTAACATCTACAAGGAAGGCGACTGCATACCTCCGAATATAGACCATCATGACTTTGTTAGACCCTTCTGCACAGTATCATTCGTCAACCAACACAACATTATGTTCGGATCTGAACTCCGGATTGCAGGCCCCGGTGAGTTCCGAGGGCCGGTGGAGATATCACTACCGGTAGGTTCTGTCCTGGTGTTAAAATGAAATGAAGCATACGTTGCGAAGCATTGCATTCCAGGAGTGCATGTGGAGCGGATCTCAGTTACTTTTAGAAGAATGGACGACAGAAAAATGCCTTACCACTTTCAGCCAGATCCAGAATTGGAGAATCTCCGGCCCTATGAGCTGTGAGTTACATGGGAAATAGCACACCTCCAATGCACATCCATGCGGCATTCCTGCCAAGGGTGGCTTGGAAGGTGATGCTATTGCCCATGTTTCCTACTATTCAGACATGGATTTTTTGACAGACGCTTTTGAATGGATCAGCAAGAAGTTTACACAGTCTGTTTTGGATTTACATGGATTGTATGAGACATTAAATTTCTGAGGAAAATGTCATCATGACTAGATCAAGTTGTATGATTTACTTTCAGCAAGTTGGAATGAAAACGACTACGTTATATATTGCCTTCACCTCTTTTTGTGCAAATTGATTGGGAACGCCATTAAAGTTAAATGAACTTTGAACGAAGAACAGAAAAGAAAAGAAAATAAATGAGAATATTTCCTAAAAATCTGAATATTAAAATGAATTTCAAATTCACATGAACACTAAATAAACAACGAAAATAAAAAATGGGATCGTTAAAGGACAAACAAAACAAATCTAAATCTTAAATTGAATTCCGATCTGAATCCTCTGATTCGAACCTTTCAATTTTTTCCTCAATTGAAGTCTGTTTGAAACTCTTTTAAAATTTGATATTCTCTTCGACTTGTCATTAAGTCAAGTCTTTTCAGCTTGGTGCCCGTACCAGCTCCTTTCAATTCTCTTGCTGCTGGGTCTTAGAGGATCGACTAGTTCTATTGACACGGAGCCACAAACTTTGTTCGATTTGGTTCTGATGGCATGAGACTGGGTCCCTCTTCATACAGATAAATCTTCGAGACTGGAGCCTAACTTCTAGTTCTCTTCGAGGCTAGAGCCTAACTTCTAGTCCTCTTTCAAATTTCCGAGACTGGTACCTAAATTCCAGTTCTCTTCCTTCGAGGTCGGTACCTAAATTCCGACTCTCATTAGAGATCGATACCTAAATTTTGATTCTCTTTCGAATAGATACCTAAATTTCAATTCTAAATTTCCAAGACTGGTACCTAAATTCCAGTTCTCTTCCTTCAAGCTCGGTACCTAAATTCTGACTCTCATTCGAGATCGATACTTAATTTTCGATTCTCTTTCAAATTGATACCTAAATTTCAATTCTAGTTTCTGAGACTAGTACCTAAATTACAGTTCTCTTCCTTCGAGGTTGGTACCTAAATTCTGACTCTCATTCGAGATCGATACCTAAATTTCGATTCTCTTTTGAATTGATACCTAAATTTCAATTCTAAATTTCTGAGACTTGTACCTAAATTCCAATTCTCTTCCTTCGAGGTCGGTACCTAAATTTTGACTCTCATTCGAAAATTTAGAATTGAAATTTAGGTATCAATTCGAAAGAGAATCTAAATTTAGGTATCGATCTCGAATGAGAGTCAGAATTTAGGTTCCGACCTCGAAGGAAGAGAACTAGAATTTAGGTACCAGTCTCAAAAATTTAGAATTGAAATTTAGGTATCAATTCGAAAGAGAATCGAAATTTAAGTATCGATCTCGAATAAGAGTCAGAATTTAGGTACCGACCTCGAAGGAAGAGAACTGGAATTTAGGTACCAGTCTCGGAATTTAGAATTAAAATTTTGGTATCAATTCGAAAGAGAATCGAAATTTAGGTATCGATCTCGAATGAGAGTCAGAATTTAGGTACCGACCTCGAAGAAAGAGAACCGAAATTTAGGTACCGATCTCGAAATTTAGAATTGAAATTTAGGTTTCAATTCGAAAGAGAATCGAAATTTAGGTATCGATCTCGAATGAGAGTCGGAATTTGGGTACCGACCTCGAAGGAAGAGAACTGGAATTTAGGTACCGGTCTCGGAAATTTAGAATTGAAATTTAGGTATCAATTAGAAAGAGGATCGAAATTACCTAAATTTTAATTCTAAATTTCTGAGACTGGTACCTAAATTCCAGTTCTCTTCCTTCGAGGTCGGTACCTAAATTCCAACTCTCATCTGAGATCGATACCTAAATTTCGATTCTCTTTCAGGTTTGATACTTAAATTTCAAATCTCACTCTCTTGAGATCAGTAACTAAATTCTGATTCTCGTCCTTTTTTCATCGATACTTAAAATCTGATTCTCACTCCGAGGCTGGTACCTAAATTCCAGTTCTCTTCACAATCCCGAGGTTGAAACCCATGTTTCAATTCTTATTTCAAATCTAAATTTCAAATTCAAAATTTCCTTAAGTTGATTTTAAATTAAACTTCAATCGAAAATGAGACTCACAACAAATCGAAATCTAAACTCACACATTGAAACTTGAAATTTAAAAGTAATCTAAGTTCACCTCCTTTTCCATTCCCCAGCGAGAGTTCAGGAATCTCCAGTCTTGGAAATATACCTGATACTCCCCAACGAAAATTCTTCTACTTCATCCTAAGTTTGTCACTTGGACATCTGTGTTAGTTTTGTTGATCTCTTCGGTCAACACCAATACGCGCGGTGCGCTTGGTTAGCACACCACACCTATTGGGGGTCCATTTGTTGACCTCATTTTTGATGAGGTCTTTTGCTTCTCTCTTTAGTACTTAGGATCTTAGACTTTTCCTTTGACTAATCTTAGAGGACTAGAAATGGAACCCACCACTTAGAAATTCAAACACTTCTTGATTCTCTGCAAACCCCACAAGCTTGATTGTAGACCTCTATTCACCTAGAGGGTTGAAATTAAATGTGGAGGTTTAAAGGATGAGTTCCCTATTGGAATTTCTGGCCTTAGGAATACCCTGGGTGGCCTGGTCTGGTGAGGGTTTACTTGCACATACACTACAATCTCACACATATTCCAAGTCCTAAAACCAAACTCTCACCCAACTTGACTTGCTGACTCATATAGGTAATTCATATGGATGGTCCTTAACCCCTAAGCCCCTAGCTAAGAAGGTTAGTAACAACATAGTGAATGCCCCAAATGAGTCCTCTCATAGATCATATGGGCTTAATGTGGCTTCATGGCTCAACCAAAATGACTCCATTTCACTCACACTTGATCAATCTTCCTTTTTTCAAAATTTTAGTTTTTGACCCCCGGGGCCTCGGACCCACCAAACCTACCAAATACCCTTGAAATGACCCAAAATTTGCAAAATTTTCTAAATTACCCAAGATCCCTCAAAATCAATCCTAAAGACTTCTCACCACTCAAATTGACCATCTTTGGCCAAAAACATCAAAATTTCCAAAATACCCCCCAATACCCTCCAAAATTACCAAAATACCCTTTTACCCCAAAAATCCAAAAATTCAGAAAAAATTCCAACAAAATTCCAAAAAATCCCAAATATTCCCAATTTCATTTTGTTCAAATACACCATTCTCCAATTTTGCCAATTTACCCCACTTTTACCAAAACCCCCAATTTTACCCATTTTTAACCGAAGTGAACACAATGTCAAACCAAACAACCCCAATTGACCTCAATTTTGGTCCAATTCAATTCTAAACTTCAATTCAATATCCCCAATATCAATTTAGACCAAATCCAAGTCCAATTTGATTGACATTTGGGCCCAATTTCAATTTAAAGCCTAAGGCCCAATTTTGGCCCATGACCTAAACCTAGCCCAAACCAACCCAACTCAACCCCAATTAGCCCAAAATCTTTTCCAAAGCCTTCCTAACATCCCCATAAACAACATACTAACTTATTTTCCCAAAATTTGAACCTATACTCCACCCAAACCTAACCCAAAACCAAAATCCCTTAAATTAACCTAAGCCCAAACCTAACCCAAATGGGCCCAAATCCCAAAATTAGAGCCCGACCAAAGTTGAGAACTCTTTGTAACACTATCATAAACATTTTTCAACATTAATTTTACATCAAATCCAACCTTAGCCCAACCTTAGCCCATGTTAGTCCGATTTGGCTCACTTTAGCCCCTTTACCAAAAAAGCCCAAATTCAACCCAATACAATTCAAAATCACTTTAAACTTGTTCCAAACCACTCATGACACATGCCTAAACCAATTGCAACTTTTATTTAGCACAATCCTTTACAAAAATTTTCATCCTAAATTTACTTTAAATCCAAAAGCCCACTTCGCTAAACCACTTTAAAATCCCATCCAAAATGATTTCAAAAAAGCCCAAAATCAATCCAAAGCCCACATGACAAATTCTTCTCAACATACCTTTAATTGAAATCATCCCTAAGTCCTAAATCAATAATCAAGTCATTCCAAATCAAGCCACATGCCAATTTCCCTTAAATTCATCAAAAATACCAAAAATCCATAAAATCCTTTTTCATGAAACAAGCCAACCTTTTCCCAAGCCAAATGTAAGCCAAATGTGAGCCATTTGCAAGCCATATGAAACCATGAGAGTTTTGACACCTCACCATGTCATTTATGGCAAATGGAGGGGCCCCTTTCTTAAGCCTTCCTTAAGCTTTTTTAACCTCATCCATGATACACATTAAACCAAGTTAGCCACCTAATCCTTGATGGAGACTATACCTTTTCCTCTTGGCTGACCCAAAAGAATCTTTTCAGCCTAAATCCAGGCCTTGGGTGGTGCACCAAGCCCAAAACCATGGGTTGACCCATTTGAATCCAAAATAACCTTCTCCCCATGCCATTTCAATCAAACTCCTTTACACATGTCCAAAGCCAATTGTTGGCACCAAACTCAAGCACTGACCTCCCTGACCCTGAGGGTGACCCATGCCTGGCCGACCACCACCACACTCACGGAAACCACTGTGCCGAGAGGCATAATTTGAATCAAAAATTCAATTTGAATTAGCTGACTTGTCCCAACCTAAATGGCCATTGTAGTTGTTCTTCCCTTGCCCTGAGCAGTTGATCCAAGTCTCCAATTGCCCCTGGTAAGCCCTCCAGCCACCTCTATTTAAACCCACTCACCTCTCGGACAAACAAGGTGATGAACTAGACCTTAAGGAAACTCTGCCAAAATTACTCTAGAACCTTCTCCTAACCTAGAGAAGTTGATCCCCAGTGTTCCTTTGCCCTAATCCCTATTAACAGAGCTTAATTTTTTGAGTTGAAAATCCACCCAAAAAATAGGACACTTCACCACAGTGAGCCAATCTTCAAATTGATTGACCCAACACCTTCACTAAACTAAGAGGAGAAGTTCCCCAGCAAAAGTCCCCTCACCAGGCCAGCCATTGCTTCCAGCCTCTAAGCTTTGTGATCGGCCTTGGTCACTTTCATACTTAGACAATTCATTCAGTTGAGTTTAGCAAATTCATCTAGACTAAGTGATTTCGAAGAAAATAATGGTGCCGGGATGACGGACCATGGGATCTTAATCGGTTCTGTTAAAACAACTTTAAGATTTGTTTTAATTAAAATATTAAAAATACTTGGATTTTAAGATTTTCTCTAAACCAAAACACTTCTCTCATCTCCTAATTTATGACTTCTAAAACTAAACCTCTGCAACAACAAGGAGCTCAGAGCATGGTGGGCAGTTCGGCCATTGTCATTAGCAAAACTCGGATCTACCTCAACAAAACTTTCTTAGAATTAAATAACCAAGCCATAGGACTTTGAGGTAGTTTTCCTAGTGCAACATAAATCCTCAACTCTTTGTTAGGCATTTGCGTGATCATGTCATGTAAATTAAGCCCTATTCGGTCTTAGAACTTCGAGGTAGTCGTTCGGTACGACATAAACCCTCATATCTTCCAGGTTATTTGTATGATCATGTCATACAAATATAAGTCCTAATCAATTAAAATTGGCAGGATTGCAATATTAAATAAATTCCCAAATTGAAGCCAAACAATATGATAGTTTGGGAAGTTGCCAAGATTCTTCTTGGATCCTCAGCTTCTCCTACTTTTCTTCCTTTGAACTGCTGAAATTAACTGTTCCAAATTTGAGCCATTCGCTATTGAAACTTCCAAAATTCAACCCTTTGAAAACCTTAAACTTTGAAATTCTTCAGAGCAAAACCACTAGTCATTATCGAGAGTTTTCTTAAATGATTCCCGTCATTTAAGATGCAATTAACTATAGAGGCTTGCCCTTATAGGGAACTTTAAGAACCCAGGTAATATAAACCCTGCTTAATTCCTTTATATTAAGCAGGGGAACTTGTCGGCTTATAAAATTGGTTCGCAAACCAAACGGATGTCACAAATCTTTTATTTTATTTAATCGAGCCCCATCATCAAGCAGCGTGTCTATTCCTCGGGATAAATACACAGTTTGTGGTGCGGTGCTCGTTTATATAAACTATTTGGGATGTGAGGTCAGTTTGATTTCATATCTTAAAATATTCAAATTTAAAATTATTTTCAAAATCAAATACTACTTTCTAAATTATATATGTATTTAAATTAAATTTAAATTTTAAAATTCGCCGACAATTTCTGTTAGGTGACCCCCTTTTCAAAATACAACACACAACCTAAAAATATGCCGACCATCGCGCCTATGTGCCAACCATCGGCGCTTAGGCGCTAGAGACTAATTTTGCTCACCTTTCATTTTTGTTCCAAATTTGATTCTTTTTTGCTCCTTTCGTCATAATCACTCATATTAATCATACATGCAAGAAAAACATGAAAATACCTTCCATTATAGTGGAAAATAATTAAATATAGGTATAAAAATGTGCATAAAAACACTATATATTTTAGGTAAATAAAAATCCTCCAAACATAAAATGTTACATGTCCTCAAGTGACACTATAATCATATAAAAATTAAACATGCGACTGATAATGGATGGGCTACTGCTTGGACAAAGTCTTCGAAAAAGATTTTGGATCACATCTAAACCGCTTCGGTGCGAGCCTCAATTCAGAGTTCGAAACCTGTTAAGTCGGCACTATCACTTGCGATAGAAGAACCACCTCAACAGGAGACGATTGAAGAGAAGAAGAAAATCGACAAAGAAGAGAAGACTGAGGCTCCTAAGGCTAGACTAGGGGCTGCTTATCCTAGGATAGTTATTTCCAATTTGGAGGAGAAATTCCCCGAACCTCTGACTCTGTATGATTATCTACTCACTCTGGTGGGATCTTATAATGATAAGGGTTATAGCGTTGGCTACGTTTTTGACTATTTCTAACGATTACATAACTAGCGAAAATCCGGACATCGATTTCGATACAAATGACAATTCTCAAATCATACACAATCTCAACGATCATAATGACAAAGAAGACATCCACCAAGGAGGCTACGAGAGTTCAACAAGCAATGAATCTATTTGCGAGTTTCGAGGAGCTCCAGTCACAATAGAGTTAGAGCCTTCGACTCGAAGCTAATACGTAAGAACCCGTCATTCCGATTCGGAGGAAACACTAAGCAAACTCAATACTAGATTCGGGAGAAATTACGAAGTCAACTTAAGAAGTGGAAGAGTTCTACCTTCGAGAATGGGTCTAAAGGACAAAGGAAAGCGTGTGGTTGTTCAGGAAGAACCAACCCCACAGAAGAAATACCCATTCGAGAAGAAGCCGAGACACATGGAAATAAAGTGGACTACAACGTGCTAGCCCATCTTAGGAAACTACCGACCAAACCGAACATCTACGACGCTCTCATCTTATCAAAGGAGATGAGAGAAGCCTCCGATCAAGGTCTTACTTCGATCAAGAAATTTGCTTAGCTCAAATGGCCGGAGATTCCTTAGATGAGGTTTGCTCGTTAAAGGAACAGCGAGATGTCACCTTCACGGACAATGACCTACTACTTGGGACGGCAGACCACAACCGACCGTTGTACATTTTAGTTACAATTGGGAAGTTTACACTCTCTAGAGTACTGGTGGATCCAGGAGCATCAATCAACATAATGAATCTTCGAACGCTAGCATATTTGGAAATTGATGCTCGCGAGCTCGAAGCAGACAAAATGCTATTAAGAGGATTCAATCAGAAAGGAGAAAGAGCCCTCAGATCAATAACGCTGCTAATGAAGACCGGTGACTTGGCAAAGACAACCGCAAAATTTCATATAATTGATTCAGAAACGTCATTCAACGCTCTACTGGGCCGACCATGGATACATGAAAACAGGATGGTACCATCATCCCTACACCGAGTGCATCAAATACTACGATGGAGGGGAACAAGTGCATCAAAGGTGACTTACAACCGTTCTCCGTACATGAGATTGGAATCCATGAAGATGCAGCTTATTACGCACCCCTGAAGAAAACAATCTTCTCCAGAGATACCATAACAAATGAAGCAAAGGAAGTTCGGGACGACGAAGAACCTGAAGTCCTAGTCCAACAATCACTCACCACCCCCTTACGGCGAGATGGTGAAGGTTTCTCCACAACTCGCATCCGAGGTCGAGGCCGGGGACGAGGTCGTGGCAGAGACGTTAGGACGATTGGACGGAGGAAACCAGCTATCAATGTTGATCGGGAAGACAGCTTCGAAGAAGAAAAAGAAATCAAGCAAGAAGCAGCCGACAATAAGTCAGAAGAAGCCGCAATTCAGGATCCCGCTCGAAGATGAAAAGAATGAAGAATATAAATCGATGTACAAGAAGATTAACCACTATGTACATACTATGACCCTGACCCCGATCAATTTTAATAAGATCGAGGGTATGGTGGTCAAAGAGGTACATAGCGGCGGTGCAAAGCCAATCAAATTCTACCGAGGTGCTCCTTCCTCCAAAGATGAAAATAATGTACAATTTGAAGATGTCACTTCATCAGAATTAATGAAATTACCTTTTGAGTGGTACTCTCCCTGTGTTCAAAATTTAATTCAGCCGTGGTTTCTTACCTCGACAATGGACAAAAGGTCAATCACAACATTTTGAAAAATTATGGAATAACTCCGGTCGTCCACCCAATTCAAAGCATGGTCTCGGATTCGGCACAGTAGGATCAGTTGACGATACTAAATTTTGCTTGGTTGTCACTTGCGAGTCTAATGAAAACTGCATGGAAACTACGGAAGAATTTGAAGATTTACAAATCGGAGACGCTCCACCAGAATTCGAAGAAGAGATTAAATCTACAATAGATGAGTTAACGGAAGTTAACTTAGGTACTAGCGAAGAGCCTAGACTTACCTTTGTTAGCTCCTTACTCAATAAATAAGACTCCGAAGAAATAATCAAGTTATTAATGGAATTTAAAGACTGTTTTTCTTGGAGCTACGATGAGATGCCAGGTTTAGCTCCAGAGGTCGCAGTCCATAAGCTAGGAGTGGATCCCGCTTCGTCCCATTCGTACAAGGTCCCGTAAGAATGCGTCTAGAAATCGAACAAGTCATAGCCGAAGTTAAAAAGCTAATAGACGCTAAATTTGTCCGCGAAGAACAATACCCGACTTGGTTAGCCAATGTGGTACCGCTTAGGAAGAAGAATGGTAAGATCAGAATTTGTGTGGATTTCAGAGATTTAAACAAGGCATGTCCAAAGGATGAATTACCTCTACCGATCCCAGAATTAATGATTGACATTGCTTCAACACATGAAATATTCTCATTCATGGATGGATCTTCAGGATACAACCAGAGAAAAATGGCTCCAGAAGATGAAAAACTTATAGCATTCAGAACACCGATCGTAGTATATTGCTACACAGTGATGCCATTCGGACTGAAGAACGCAGGAGCAACATACCAGAGAGCGATGACAAGAATTTTTGATGATCTCATCCACAATCAAGTTGAATGCTACGTGGACGATGTGGTCATCAAAAGCAAAGTAAAAGACAACCACCTATATGATTTGAGAATTGTTTTCGAACGATTAAGACAATTTAACCTTAAGATGAATCCCTTAAAATGCGCCTTCGGCGTCACCTCCAGGAAATTCTTAGGATTCGTTGTCCGACATCTTGGAATTGAAATCGACCCAGAAAAGATTAAAGCTAACTTAGAAATGCGCCTCCCAAAACCTTAAAACAACTACGATCTTTTCAAGGGAAGCTGGCATATCTTCGACGCTTTATCTCAAACTTGTCAGGTAGGTGTCTGCCTTTCTCGGCATTAGCTAAAAAAGACGCCAAATTTATTTGGGAAGAGAAATGCCAGAAGGCCTTCGAGGACGTTAAGCAATATTTAATGACACCTCCTGTCTTAGCAGCCCCAATCTCAGGTAAACCGCTGATACTTTATACCGCGGCTTTAGACGACTCTCTCGGAGCCCTGTTAGCCCAGGTCAATGACGAGGGTAAAGAAAATGCTCTTTACTATCTAAGCTGTCGTTTACTTTCGACGAAAATAAGGTATCTGGCAATTGAAAAGCATTGTTTGGCCCTGATCTTCGCCGCTCAAAAGCTCAGGCACTACATGCTTTCTCATAAGGTTAACCTGATCTCGAAATTTAATCCATTGCAATACTTGATGACTCGTCCAACGCTTTCCGGCAGACTTGCCAGATGGTCAATGATATTATTGCAATTTGATATAACTTTTGTGCCTCTTCGTGCCGTAAAGGGACAAGTCCTAGCAGACTTCTTCGCAGCACACCCTTTGCCGACAAAATCTCCTCTCAATGACGATTTGTCAGATGAACAAATAATGAGCCTAGAAGACCCTGATGATCGACGTTGGGATTTATATTTCGACGGAGCATCTTCAACGACACAAAGACGAAGAATCACAAGTGATAGTGCCTGTAAGGCGGGGATCGGATTAATCTTTATAACACCGGAGCGGGGGATGTTAAGATACTCCTACCACTCGACGCAGCCGTGTACAAACAACGAAGCGAGAATATGAAGCCCTTATAACGAGGCCGGAATTAACTATTCAAATGGGGATAAAGAACATTAACATCTACGGGGATTCGGAGTTAATCATTCAACGGATCACGGACGATGACAGAATTTTAAAGCCAAGACTCGAGCAATACTTCCGAAGTATGCCATACGCTTGTTCGAACAGATTCCGAATGTGACAATTTACAAAATTTCCAGGAGAGAAAACGCTTTAGAAGATGCGTTAGCCCGCCTCACAAAAGAATTTGCTTGCTTGCAAGATGAGTCAGTAGAAGTATCAGTTCATGGATGTCAGGTCCTATCAGAGCTCGACATAGACACAATACACAAATCAGAAAAAGAAAAGGAATCGACTGCAGCAGGTGCGTAAAACACGTAAAATCGGCGACAACCATTAATGACTACTCCGCAAACAGGAAAACTACCGGACGATAGGTCGCTAGCCCATCGGATCAAAAAAGAACTCTATCCTACGCATTAATAAACAACACGTTATACAGAAGGTCTTTCAATCAAATGTGGCTAAGGTGCCTAAGCGGGTCTGAGGCCCGTGAAATTGTTAAAGAGGTCCACTCAGGACTCTGTGGCGCTCACTAGTCGGGTCCGAAGATGAAAATGAAAATTAAAAGACTAGGGTACTACTGGCCCTCGATGATGACCGACTGCATGAAAATCGCCAAGAGTTGTCACCAATGCCAAGTGCACGGAGTGGTTCTACACCAACCTCCAAATGTGCTACATCCGACAATTGCGTCGTGGCCATTTGAATGTTGGGGCACGGATATAGTGGGTCCAATAGAACCACCATATTCAAAAGGACATCGCTTCATTCTTGCGGCTACAGATTACTTTTCCAAGTGGGCAGAGGCGGCTCCACTTAGAGAAGTGAAAGCACACCACGTGCTACGGCTTTTCAAGAACCAAGTTGTCTACCGTTTCGCAGTGCGCGCGCAGATCATCTCGTATAATGGGTCCGCATTCGAAGCACACAAATCAACAATTTTGTCTGGAGACACGGAATCGACTGGCGATATTCAACAATTTACTACCCAAGAGCAAATGGCCTGGCTGAGGCTTTTAATAAAACTCTCGTTCAAATCTTAAAGAAAACCTTGGACGATAATAAGAGAAATTGACACGAGAAGTTATTAGAAGCCTTATGGGCCTACCGGACAACCTTCGAACTCCTACTCAAGCTACACCTTACGCTCTGGTGTATGGGTCCGAGGAAGTGTTACCCTTAGAGGTCCAGCTTCCTTCACTCAGAATCACAGTTGCAAACAAAATCACGACAGAAGAGAATGTCAAATTACAACTAGAGGAATTAGAAAGCCTGGAAGGGAAAAGACTTGCAGCGCAGCAGAATTTAGAACTATACCAAGCCAAGATGGTCCAAGCCCATGACAGACTGGTCTGCCCAAGAACCTTCAAAGTTGGTGACTTAGTTCTCGTTCTCAAGAGACCTATCCTTGCACACCGCAAGATCGGAGGAAAATTCGAACCCACTCGGGAAGGACCGTTCGTGGTCGAGGCGACCTACTCGTGAGGCTCCTACCAGCCTAGTGAACCGCTAAGGAGAACGACATATGCTTCCGATCGACGGACGATACTTGAAGAAGTATTACGCTACCTGATGTTTCGAAGGAATGAATTCTTCATCCCTAGAAGCACGGGCGAAGTAGTTACTTATGACTGGGTCTGAACCCAAAGATAATAAAAAATGTGCTAAGATAAATAAAATTTTCCTTGTTTTCTCTTCCATATCAAAATCTCTTTCCTAATCTTATCCCACTTCATTCCTGTTGAATTTAAAATATAAAAGGAATAATAAAAAAAACTGTCTTTAATAAACATTTTCTTAATGTTCTTGTTCTTAAGTACGCCCTCGATCCTTTTCCTTGTCTTTTCGCAGGGAAATGTCGAACGGGCGGTTGGTCCTAAACTTTAGAAATGGCGTAAGCCTTGCACTCGACGAAAAGAGGATGAAAGATGGAGCGATAATCAAGATTGACTTAGACTTCGCACCGACAGCTCGCAATACGAGGAAAGTGACCGGGTCCCGACTGACCGAGAGGAGCCGCCCAAGAAGACAAGAATGAAAGCGGATGGCCCAAGCCACCACTCCAAAGAAGAAGAAAAGGAAAACAAGCGCCGAAGAAGACAAGAGAATCAAGTCCGTAGTCGCTACGGCAGAGGGCGAGCTTGTCGCTGCCGCGCCTACGTAAATTCGAGAAGTATGAAGAGCTACTCTCACAAGCAACTCGCCGAAGAAATAAAAATCGGCGTATCCGCAAGATGTTAACTAAACTAGCAATGGACCAGCGCGACGAGGCGATTAAGCTACGCACGCACATATACTTCAAGGACGCCAGTTTACCAAATACCTGAAGGAAGGAGGCCGACTCCGAGGATAACAGAAGAGACCAGGGAAATCTTAAGAAGAACAGAAGAAGGAAGGCTATAACGCCACCAGATAAAGCCACCCGTAATGCATAACCTTGTTGCAGAAGCAACCCCGGAGGATGTCCCGACGGACACCATCCCCGAGGAGCCAAGGTATGCAGGAGAACATGAAGGGATTGAGCCATATATCCCACAATACGTCACCAGGCCTCGCCATTTGCAGATTATTCCAGAATACGAGCTAGAAAGAATGCATAATGTCGAGAAGAAAACTTTTGAATACTTTGAGAGAATCAGAGGCAGGAGGATCAATATACTAGAAGGCCTCGAGCTACATACAGACATGTTCTCAGAGTACGAAATACAACAAATCATGGACTGCATCCGAGATTTGAAAAGAATGGGAAGAGCAGGCCGCCTAAGAGAAAACACCTACTCAGAACCCCGGAGATGGATGCCAGGGAAAGGGAGAATTACCATACAATGTAGATGCTGCTACAACTTCGCAGAAGACAAGAAGGGAAACCCATCAGGGATACTCCGTCATGGCCAGGTGGATCCAATGCCATTAGTCATCAAAAGGATGGTAAAAAGAATGATAACATGGAGGGTACTGCCAGCAGATTGCATACCCAACAGCTTGCATCATTAACATTTACAAGAAGGGTGACCGCATACCCCCGCACATAGATCACCACGACTTTGTCGACCTCTTTGCACAGCTTTCTTTTCGAATGAGTGTAATATCATGTTCGGATCCGACTTCCGGATAGCGAGCCCGTGTGAGTTCCGAGGGCCGCGAAAGATACCATTACCGGTAGGTTCCGTCATGATACTAAAGGGCAACGGAGCGGATGTCGC
Organism: Papilionanthe hookeriana x Papilionanthe teres; assembly: GCA_022702705.1. Taxonomy (NCBI): domain Eukaryota; kingdom Viridiplantae; phylum Streptophyta; class Magnoliopsida; order Asparagales; family Orchidaceae; genus Papilionanthe; species Papilionanthe hookeriana x Papilionanthe teres. The sequence goes on from CM040424.1 coordinate 156,333,134, forward strand.
TAAACATTGCATACCGGGAGTACCAATGAAGCGGATCTCGGCTACTTTCGGAAGGATAGATGACAGTAAAGCACCTTACCACTTCCAGCCAGACCCGGAGCTAGAGAGCCTCCGGCCTTACGAGCTCGTGAGTTACATGGGAAATACCACACCTCCAACGTACATCCATACGGCATCCTTTCCAAGGATGGCTTGGAAGGTGATGTTATTGACCATGTACCTCACTATTCGTACATGGATTTCGACGTATACCTTTTTTGGATGGATCGACAAAGATCATACATAGTCCGTTTTGAGTCTACATGGATTGTATGAGATGTATTCCAGATCGAGTTGTATGATGTATCTTCAACATGATTGGAATGAAAGTGACCATGTCACATTTTTGGCCTTCACCTCTTTTGTGTAAGTTGACTGAGAAACGCCATTAAAGTTAAATGAACTTTTAATAAAGAAATCGAAAAGAAACAAAAAAAAAGAATAAAAGAAAACTTTCCTTAAAAATCTAAATAAAAAAAAAATGATGAACTCCAAATTCACGATAAAATAAAATTTGAATTGTTAAAGGAGAAACAAAATGAGCATAAATTTTAAATCAAATTTCAAATTCAACCTTCCAAATTTCAAATCAAATTTCAAATTCAACCTTCCAAATTTCAAATCAAATCTCAATCACAAATTCAAATTCAATCTTTCCAAATTTCAAATCAAATCTCAATCAAATTTCAAATTCAATCTTCCAAATCCGAAATCCAATCCGTTCTACTCTCTCCCTTGTCTGAGATGGAAGCAGTTGATTCTATTGACACGGATCAAATCTGATGGCGAGGAATTATATCCAATCCAAACCAGCAACTTCCGATCAACTCTTTTGAATGGGATATGTAGCATCTACATATTCCCTCCTAATCTATTTCCTTCCATGAAAGTCTTTTACAACTTTCATGAAATTCTCGAAACACCAAAATTCCAAACTTTTCAAATCAACACTACAAATCTTTGCAATATCAATTACCGTTCAAATTCAAACTTTTGGGGTTGAGGATTTTACATCCGAGACTGCATTGCTTTAGGATTCTTACCCTATCGCAATGAAATACATCAAAATCAAATTCTTGGGGTTGAGGATTTTACATCCGAGATCGCATTGCTTTAGGATTTTTTCCCTATCGCAATGAAATACATCAAAATCAAATTCTTGGGGTTGAGGATTTTACATCCGAGATCGCATTGCTTTAGGATTCTTTCCCTATCGCAATGAAATACATCAAATTCAAACTTTTGGGGTCGAGGATTTTACATCCGAGACTCGCATTGCTTTAGGATTCTTTCCCTATTGCAATGAAATACATCAAAATTCAAACTTTTGGGGTTGAGGATTTTACATCCAAGACTGCATTGCTTTAGGATTCTTTTCCTATCGCAATGAAATACATCAAATTCAAACTTTTGGGGTTGAGGATTTTACATCCGAGATCGCATTGCTTTAGGATTCTTTCCCTATCGCAATGAAATACATCAAATTCAAACTTTTGGGGTCGAGGATTTTACATGCAAGACCGCATCGCTTTAGGATTCTTTCCCTATTGCAATGAAATACATCAAAATTCAAATTCTTGGGGTTGAGGATTTTACATTCGAGACTCGCATCGCTTTAGGATTCTTTCCCTATCGCAATGAAATACATCAAAATTCAAATTCTTGGGGTTGAGGATTTTAGATCCGAGACCGCATTGCTTTAGGATTCTTTCCCTATCGCAATGAAATACATCAAAATCAAATTCTTGGGGTTGAGGATTTTACATTCGAGATCGCATTGCTTTAGGATTCTTTCCCTATCGCAATGAAATACATTAGAATCAAACTTTTGGGGTCGAGGATTTTACATCCGAGATCGCATTGCTTTAGGATTCTTTCCCTATCGCAATGAAATACATCAAAATCAAACTTTTGGGGTTGAGGATTTTACATCCGAGACTGCATTGCTTTAGAATTCTTTCCCTATTGCAATGAAATACATCAAAATCAAAATCTTGAGGTTAAGGACTTTACATCCAATACCGCATTGCTTTGAGATCTCTCCTCATTGCAATGATTCAATCTGATCAATTCAATTTTCTTTCGAGGTTAAAGATGTTACATCTGAAACCACAAAATTCCATTTTTTTCATTTCAAATCAAATCCCTTCAAATTAATCTTGAGAAAACTTCAATCTAAATTGAAACTCAAACTAAAATCTGAGCTCACACATCAAAACTTAAACTGAAACAAAATAAAATCTAAATCAAAATTCCCCTAGATCATGCGATTTGGGATTCACCTCCTTTTCCTTTCTCCAGCGAGAGTTCAGGAATCTCCAGTCTCAGAGATATACTTGACACTCCCGAGCGGAAATTCTTCTACTTCGTCCTAAGTTTGTCACTTGGACATCTGTGTTGGTTTTGTTGATCTTTTCGATCAACGCCAATACGCGCGGTGTGCTTGGTTAGCACACCACACCTATCGGGGGTCCATTTGTTGACCTCATTTTTGATGAGGTCTTCTCTTCTTTTCTTTAGTACTTAGGATCTAGCCTTAGGCTTTTCCTTCGACTATCTTAGAGGATTAGAATTGGGACCCACCACTTAGAAATTCAAACCACTTCTTAACTCCCTGCAAACTCCACAAACTTGACCATAGACCCCTAATCACCTAGAGGGTCGAAATCAAATGTGGAAGTTTAAAGGATGAGTTCCTATAGGACTCTTCGGCCTTAGGACTACCCCCAGGTGGCCCGGTCCGGTGAAGGGCCGACTTACACACACACTACACTTATACACTACACTTTCACACACCTCCTAAAACCACACCCATACCCAACTCGACCTCCCGACTCATGTAGGTGATTCACATGGATGGTCCTTAACCCCAAGCCCTCGCTAGCAGGGTTAGGAACAGCATAGTGGATGCCTCAAATGAGTCCATTCATGGCTTATGTGGGCTTGATATGGCTTCATGGCTCAACCAAAATGATCTCATTCCACTTAAAATTACCTAATCTTCAATTTTACAAATTTTCAATTTTTGACTCCCGGGACCCGAACCCGCCTAGCCTACCCAAAGCCCTTGAAATCACCCAAACTTTTCAAAATTTCCAAATCACCCAAAATTCCCCAAAATTAACCTTGAACACTTCCACATCACTCAAATTGACCATCCATATCCAAAAATATCAAAAAATTCCAAAAATACCTCACAATACCCTCCAAATACCCAAAATACCCCTCTTGACCCAAAAATCCAAAAATTCAGAAAATTCCCAAAAAATTCCAGAAAATCCCAAATATTCCCAATTTCATTTTGTTCAACTACACTATGTGCCAATTTTTACAATTTACCCCAATTTTATCAAAATCACCAATTTGGCCCATTTTAACCCAAAGTGAACCCAATGTCAAACCAAACCTACCCAATTGACCCAAATTCTGGTCCAATTCAATTCTAAACCTCAATTCAACATTCCTAACACCAATCTAGACCAGATCCAAGTCCAACTTGATTGACATTTGAATCCAATTTCACTTTTGGCCTTAAAGCCCAATTTGGGCCCATGACCCAAACCTAATCCAAACTAACCCAATTCAACTCCAATTAACCCCAAAACTTTTCTAAACCTTCCTTAACATCCCCACAAACAAAACACTAACATCATTTACCCAAAATTTAGACCCAAACCCCACTCAAATTCAACCCAAAACTAAAAGGCTCAATTTTGACCTAAACCCAAACCTAACCCAAATAAGCCCAAACCCCAAAATCAAATCCCAACCAAAGCCAAAACCTCTTTGAAAAACTCCCATAAACATTTCCCAACATTTATTTTACATCAATTTCAACCCTAGCCCAACATTGGCCCAAGTTAGCCCAATTTGACCTATATTGGCCCATTCACCAAAGAGGTCCAAATCCAATCCAAACCTAGCCCAAATACTTCAAATTTATTCCAAATCATTCATGAAACATTCCCAAACTAAATTCAACACTCATTGGATCCAATTCTTTTGCAATATTCTCATCCTAAAATAAAAAAAAAACCACTTCCCTAAATCACTTTAAAAGCCCATCTAAAACCATTTCAAAGAGCCCAAAATCTACCCTAAAGCCCACATGACATTTCCATTTGCCATCCATTTAATCAAAGCCATTCCCTAAGTTCAAATCAATCATTAAATGGTTCCAAATCAAGCCATATGCCAAATCCCATCAAGTCACCCCTAAATTACCAAAATTTTGAAATTCCATTTTCATGAAATTGACCAAGCTTTTCCCCAAGCCAAAGACAAGCCATGAAGCCACATGCAAGCCATGGACAAGCCACATGAAGCCAAGGAAGGTTTGACATGTGATCAAGCCATTAATGGCAAAAGGAGGAGCCTCTTTTAAGCCCCCTTAAAAAGGTTTTAACCCTTTTAATGCTTCACCTTAATCCATGATTAATCAAAATATTCATGGATGGTGACTTCTCTACCCTTTTCTAGCTAATTCACCTGATCCTCCCTCAGCCCAAATCAGCCATGGAAGGGTGCACCAAACCCAAAATGGTGGGTTGACTCATTTGAAGCCAAAATAGCCCTCCCCCATTCCATTTCAATTCAACTCCTTTACACATGTCCATGGCCAATTGACTGCACTAAGCCCCAGCCCTGACCTCCCTGACCTTGAGGGTGACCTGACCCTTGCCGCCCGACCACCGCAGCCGCCGGAAACCACCGAGGTCGAGAGAACCCATGTGAGCCAAAGTTTGGAATTCCCACTCGCTGAGCTGCCCCATGCCCAATGGCCATCATGGCTGTTCTTCCCTTGACCTAAGCAACTGATCCCAAGCCTTAAACCCCTTGGGAGGCCCTCCACCCTGTCCTATTCAAACCTCACCTCCTCTCGGCCATGAGAGGTGCTAAACCAGACCTTACAGAAACCCTGTAAAAATTGCTCCAGAACACTCTCCATACTTAGAGCAGTTGATCCCCAGTGACAATTTGCCCTAATCCCCACCAACAGAGCCCAATTTCTCAGCTAAAATTCCACCCAAAACCAGGACACTTCTCCACAATGGATCAATCCTCAAATCGATTGGTCCTACACCTTCACCGGACCAAGAGAAGAAGTCCACCAGCAAAAGCCCCCTCTCCGTGCCACCCATCCGTTCCGTACCCAAGCTTTGTGATCGGGCTTGGTCGAAATCATACCTAGTGGAATTCACTGCACTGTGAGACTTCATCCGGAGCTTGCTTGGACCCAATCGAAGGTGACACAACCCTCGGATCGAAGCCACACTTCTCCGAGCAAAGGTAAGAGCTAACTCTTTATCCCGAGCTTCCGGAGATTCTCCATTTCAAATGCCTTAATTTCAATGCATGATCACCGTATAGCTGTATTCGTCTCTTCAAGACGAATCCATAGAGCGCAAGAACACGAAAATCTGTTGGGAAATGAGTGAGTTCTTAGGGTTTTAGTGTGGATGGCTCTCGGGTGAGAACACTTGGGGACGATGAACGGATGCCGTTCATTCCATACACGCGCGGACGGACGGCCAGGATCGCGCCGGATGAGGAGACGGAAAGATACAGCGGCCCCCGGAGCGCTGAGTTAGATGGCGGTGCCGAATCAGAAGACGACGCGTGTGCGTTCGGAGCTGCCGAGGATGGCGTGGCGCCGCAAGGATAAGTAGGAAATTAGGGTTATTTTTTATTTATTTAATTCCCTAAACTTCAAAAATGCATAACTTTGTGTAGAAAAATCAGAAAAATAAAATAAAAATACCCTCTTGCTTCAGCAAACGGAGGAGAATAATGTGGAAAAGAAATCATTTAATTTCATCAAGTATTTTATTTTTAATAATTTATTTACTGTCTGCATTGTTTTAATTCTCCATGCATATAGGAAATTCACCATGGCATGAGACCATAAGGCTTTTGAAGCCTCTGAATTTGGGAACATTCCCTGAATTTTCCAAAGTCAGAGGCCATCCCTATGAGAAGTTATTGATTTTTCAAATTTAGGTTGCTGTTTTGAGTATTTTAATTCCAATAATTAGCATGTTGTGAAATAAATTCTAGAAAAATTTGGTGATGTTTCTTATGACTGATAGGACCCTAGGAAAAATAGGTTTTGAATTAATTCACTTGGAATAACTTCTAATCGGCCTAAACACCCAAAATAGGTCCTTAATTAATTAGAGCTAACCATACATAAAATTAACTTGAAATCAATTCTCCACCGACCTTTAGGATCAGAGGAACCCACCATAAAAATTTAAAGTCAATTGGACTTAGTTAGACTTCTACTAAATGGGTTGATTAAGCCATTTAACCAATTTAAACTTTAAAAATTCACAACTTTCAAAATACTTTTCAAAAATTCACTAAATTGGTTTTGGAGCCTCTCTGATATCAGGGAAATTTATGAAAAATAAAATTGTAATTTTCTAAAAAAGTTGATTTTTTGGTATTATTTTAATATTTTAATAATTAAAAAATAATAAAAATCATAAAAATAATAAAATTCAACAAAATGTTATATTTTGAATTTTAATCACTTAGGAACAAACCCCATATTTTTCTTAATTCTCTATAATGAGATATTAAATTTTAAAGCCCTAAGGTAATTTTAAAATTAAAAAAATGTATTTTTTTAGTATTTCCACTAAAAAAATTCTAATAAATCAAAGAAAAATTAGAAAATTGTAAAAATTGATTCTCTGATTTTTTTGATATGAGAGAGATTTTTGAAAAATATAAAATTAATTTTTCAACATTTATTTTATTTTTAAATTAATTAATACTCCAAAACTTAAAATAATTATAATAAAAATAATATAATTCAAAAAATCACCAAAATTGGTCCAAGTGGTCCTCTGGTCATTAGGAATGTCTCCTAATTTTCTTAAGGATAGAAACTTTCCCTTGGTCATATTATTAAATTTTCCTTGGAAATCCCTATTTTTCACCAAAAATAATTACATAAATAAATTAAATACAGAAAAATCATATTTTCTGCTCTCATGTCTTTATGGACATATGAGTGAAGTCACATAAAAATTTCAAGTTCATTTAAGTTCAATTTAGTGAGTTATGGAATTATTAAGCTTGAAGGGTAAAATGGTAATTAAAATTTTAACCTTTAATTAAAACTTTAGGCTTAATAAAATTAAAGAGTAAAATATCTGATCCTAATATGATTTGGATGATTGAAATTTAAATAATTAAAGAGTAGAAACCTACCAAACAATTTAAAAATAATTGAAATAAACCTTAATTAAATAATTAATTAAATTTTGAAGAATAATAAAATTGGAATTATTAAAATGGGGATATTATTAGGAAGAGATTTGTTCTTTAATTTAAGAATCCCTAAATTAATCATCTCAATAATATTTAATTCCTAATTAAAATGATAATCCAAATTTAAGATTTAAAATGTTAAAAGACTTAATCATTAAATTAAATTAAAGTTAAATTATTTAAATTAAACCCTTTTAAAATTTCAATTAAATTAAAATTAAAATTAAATTAAATTAAATTAAATTAAACCAAATTAAATTAAATTAAAATTAAATTAAATTAAATTAAATCAAATTATATTAAATCAAATTTAATTAAATTAAAATTAAATTAAATTAAATTAAATCAAATTAAATTAAATTAAATTAAATTAAATTAAATTAAATTAAATTAAATTAAAATAATAAAATCAAGTTAAAATTAAAATCAAAATAAATTAAATTAAAATTAAAACTAAACCAGATTAAATTAAATTAAAGTTAAATTAAATTAAAAATGACATCACCTAAGACAAAGAATTTAAAAATAAATATAAAGCAACTTGAACACTATTCCAAATTTAAACCCGTTAACTGAAATTAAATTAAATCACAAACCATTTGAACATCAATTTTCCCTCGAAAGCTTTTGTTGTCATAACTCCTAAACAGAACGTTAAATGAAATGTTACTTCCCACATAGGATATTCAAATGTCCTAGTTCACTGAGTAAGATAACAACAAAACTTAACTAAACCTCAGACGATTACTTCACCTGATTGATTAAATCCATTTGGACTTAAAACAATCCTAAGCAGTATTGAAAAGATGTTTAAGACTCATCTTAAGCACTTCCTCAATATGATAGGATGTTTATAAGAACAATTGAATTTAATTGTTCTTTGATGAAGAAAATCGTCCTCAAACCAAAACACAAGAACCTAGACGTCATAGGAAATGACTAGCTATAGGATTAGAAACTTGGTAGAAAACCATAACCCTTCCCTTAGCTTTACCTAGGAACTTGCTTAAATATTCAAATTATGTTTTAAGTATAGCCTGGGATGACGGGAAGACCCTCCAGGTACGCTTTTATTTTATTGCAATTTACTTTCTTGCAATTTACTTTATTGCAAATGCACTTTATTTTTCTTGCATGATAAACAACTGTTGCATGAAAACCCACACCTTTAGGATAGCCCCTAAAACTGAAACCAAAACTAAATTAAAAGTCATTGCAAGATAAAATTCACCGCCACAACATTTCAAAATATAAAACAACTCAAAATTTAATCACAAACAGTAACACAAAACTACAATTATAACTAAATTAAAACGTCCTCGTTGGATGATCGGGAATACCTCGGATGATGTAACCTACGTGTTGCTAACGGGATTTCCCACGGCCTAAATGAATGTGTGGAACTCATTTAGTCGAGTTTAGCAAATTCATCTGGACTAAGTGAATCCGATAAAAATAACGATGCCAGAAGGATGGAACCGTGGGATCTTAACCGGTGTTGTTATAATCAACTTTAAGATTTGTTTTAAATAAAATATAAAAAAAACACTTGGAAATTAAGATTTTCTCTAAACCAAAACACTTTTCTCATCTCTTGATTTATGACTTCTATAACTAAACCTCTGCAACAACAAGGAGCTCGGAGCAGGGTGGGCAGCACGACCATCGTCATCAGCAAAACTTGACTCTATATCAGCTAAACATTCATAGAATTAAATAACAGAGCCATAGGATTTCGAGGTAATTTTCCTAGTGCAACGTAAATCCTCAACTCTTCGTTAGGCATTTGCATGATCATGTCATGTAAATTAAGCCCTAACCGGTCTTAGGATTCCGAGGTAGTCATCTGATATGACATAAACCCTCATATTTTCCGAGTTATTCGTATGATCATGTCATACGAATATAAGTCCTAATCGATTAAAAATCGGCAAGATCAAAACATTAAATAAACATTAGGACTCTCCTAAATTCAAGCCAAACAATAGGATAGTTGGAAAATTACCGAAGTTCGCTTCGAATCCGTGATTTCTCCTACCTTTCTTCCTTTGAATTCCCAAAACAAAATGTTCCAAACTTGATCCATTCCCTATTGAAATTCCAAAATTCAATCCTTTGAAAGCTTTAACTTTGAAATTCTTGAGAGCAGAATTACTGATTATTATCGAGTGTTTTCTTAGGTGATTCCCGTCACTTAAGATGTAATTAACTATAGGGGTTTGCCCTTATAGGGAATTTTAAGAACCCAGGTAATATAAACCCTGTTTAATGCTTTCATATTAAGTAGGGGAATTTGTCGGCTTATAAAATTGGTTCGCGTACCAAACGGATGTCACAAATCTTCTAGTTTATTTAATCGAGTCCCATCGTCAAGCAGTGTGTCTATTCTTCGGGATAGATACACGGTTTGTGGTGCGATTCTCGTTTATGTAAACTATTCGGGATGTGAGATCAGTTTGATTTCATATCATAAAATTTTCAAACTTAAAATTATTTTCAAAATCAAATACTACTTTTCAAATTATTTATTTAAATTAAAAGTTCGCCGACAATTTCTGTTAGGCGACCCCCCTTTTTAAAAAAAAAAAACACCTAACCTAAAAATATGCCGACAATATCACATAACAACTCATCTAATATTGAAGATCATCAAACTATTGAAACTTTACAAGCTAATGCTAGTAAAAATAATCTGTATTTGTTGACCTCATTTTTGATGAGGTCTTCTCTTCTTTTTTTTAGTACTTAGGATCTAGCCTTAAGCTTTTCCTTTGACTATCTTAGAGGACTAGAATCGGGATCCACCATCTAGAATTTTAAACCACTTCTTAACTCCCCGCAAACTCCATAAACTCGACCGTAGACCCCTAATCACCTGGAGGGTCGAAATCAAATGTGGAAGTTAAAGTATGAGTTCCTATAGGACTCTTCGGCCTTAGGACCGCCCCGGTGGCCCGGTCTCGGTGAAGGGGCCGACTTACACACACACTACACTCATATACTACACTTTCACACACCTCCTAAAACCACACCCATACCTAACTTGACCTCCCGACTCATGTAGGTGATTCACATGGATGGTCCTTAACCCCTAAACCTCGCTAAGAGGGTTAGGAACAACATAGATGAATGCCTCAAATGAGTCCCTTCATGGCTCATGTGGGCTTGATGTGGCTTCATGGCTCAACCAAAATGATTTTATTCCACTTACATTTACCCAATCTTCAATTTTCTAAATTTTTAATCTTTGACCCCCGGGACCCTACACCCGCTTAACCTACCCAAAGCCCTTGAAATTACCCAAATTTTTCAAAATTTCCAAATCACCCAAAATTCTCCAAAATCAATCCCAAACATTTCCACATCACTCAAATTGATCATCCATACCCAAAAATACCAAAAATTCCAAAAATACCTCCCAATACCCTCCAAATACCCAAAATACCCCTCTTGACCCAAAAAAATCCAAAAATTCAGAAAATTCCCAAAAAATTCCAGAAAATCCCAAATATTTCCAATTTCATTTTGTTCAACTACACCATGGGCGAATTTTGTCAATTTACCCTACTGTTGTCAAAACCCCTAATTTGACCCATTTTAACCCTAAGTGAACCCAATGTCAAACCAAACCTACCCAATTGACCCAAATTCTGGTCCAATTCAATTCTAAACTTCAATTCAACATTCCCAACACCAATATAGACCAAATCTAAATCCAATTTGATTGACATTTGGATCCAATTTATCTTTTGGCCTTAAAGCCCAATTTGGACCCATGACCCAAATCTAACCCAAACTCACCCAATTCAACTCCAATTAACCCCAAATCTTTTCTAAATCTTCCTTAGCATCCCCACAAGCAAAACACTAACATGATTTGCCCAATATTTAGACCCAAACCCCACTCAAATTCAACCCAAAGCTAAAAGGCCCAATTTTGACCTAAACCCAAACCTAACCCAAATGAGCCCAAACCCTAAAATCAAAACCCAACCAAAGTTAAAACCTCTTTGAAACACTTCCATAAACATTTCTCAACATTAATTTTACATCAATTTCAACCCTATCCCAACATTGGCCCAACTTGGCCCACTTTGACCTATATTGGCCCATTCACCAAAAGAGCCCAAATTCAACCCAATTCAAACCCAAATCACCCCCAATTTGCTTCAAGTCACTCATGACACATCCATGAGCTAAACCCAACAATTATTTGGCCCAACCTCTTTACAAAATTCCCATCCATAAATTCATTTTTAAACTTAAAGGCCCATTCCTTAAACCATTTTAAAAGCCCATCTTTTACCACATCCAAAGGCCCAAAATTGGTCCCAAAGCCCATATGACATTTCCCCTCATCATACTTTCAATTAAACTCAATAGCTAAGTCCTAAATTCATCATCAAATCATCCCAAATCAAGCCATATGCCAATTCCCATTAAAATACCAAAATTCACAAAACCCTTTTTCATGAAATTGACTTAACATTCCCCAAGCCAAAGGTGAGCCATGAAGCCATGCATGAGCCACATGTGAGCCATGAGAGCCTTGGACACTCCACCATGCCATATTGGGTAAGAAGAGGGAGGGCTTTCCCTAATCCCTAAATCTCATTAGCCTTAATCATGATTCACCTAAACTTAAATTTAATCCAAATATATTTGGATGGAGACTTCTCCATGCCAAACCAACTCGATCCCTTTGATCCCCCACAGCATCCAAAGCTACCTCGAAGGGTGCACCAAGCCCAAATGGGTGGATTGACCCATTTAGACTCAAAACTAGCCATGCCCCATTCTACTTTGGATCAAAGCCTTTACACATGGCAATTGCCAATTGCTTGCACCAAGTCCCGACCCGACCCACTCGACCTTGAGGGTGACCCATGCACTGGCCGGCCGGCCATCGGGTCGCCGGAAAACACCATGGCCGAGAGCTCACATGTGAGCCAACTTTGGAATTCTCCCTCGCTCGAGCTGCCCCATCCCGAGTGGCCATTGTAGCTGTTCTTCTCTTGCCAAGAGCAGCTGATCCCAAGCCCTAACTCTCCCTGGGAAGCCCTCCACCCTCTCCTATTTAAACACCACCCCTTCTCGGCCATGGGAGGTGCTGAAACAAACCTTAAGGAAACTCTGCCAAAATTGTTCCAGACTACTCCCCATACATAGAGCATTTGATCCCCACTGAATTCCAGCCCAATTCCCTCCGACTCGAGCTCAATTTTGAGTTCAAACTTTAGCCTAAAAACCAGGACACTTCTTCACAGTGGATCAATCCTAAAATTGATTAGTCCTACACCTTCACCAGACCAAGAGAAGGTGTCCACCAGCAAAAGCCCCATCTCCAGGCCACCCGGTTGCTCCAGCCTCCAAGCTTTGTGATCGGTCGTGGTCAAAATCCTACCTGAGCAATTCACTGCGACCGGGAGACTTCATCCGGAGCTTGATGGGATCCAATCGAAGGTGAAACAACCCTCGGATCGAAGCCACACTTCTCTGAGCAAAGGTATGGCCTCACTCTTCTTCCCGAGCTTCTGAACACTCTCCATTTTTATTGAGTAAATTTCATCCCACATAAACCGAATAGATGTGTTCGTCTTCTCGCGACGAATCCATAGAGCATAAGAACGTTAAATTTGGTCAAGTATCGAGTGAGATCTTAGGCCTAGAAGATGGACGGTTCTTGGGTTAGGAGGCTTGGGGACGATGAACGGATGCCGTTCATTCAATACACGCGCGGACGGACGGCTCAGATGGCGTCGGACCAGGAGATGGTGCGTGAACCGCGGGACCCGGGCTGCTGACTCAAGCGGCGGCGTAGAATGAGAGCGCGCCGCGTGGCCGTTCAGAGATGCCGAGGATGACGCGGCGCCGACTCGGATAAATAGAAAATTAGGGTTTTTTTTATTTATTTAATTCCCTGAACTTGCAAAATTCATAACTTTGTGTAGGAAAATCATAAAAATAAAATAAAAATACCCTCTTGCTCAGTGAACAGAGGAGAATAATGTGAAAAAGAAATCATTTAATTTCATCAAGTATTTTATTTTTAATAATTTATTTACTGTTTTCATTCTTTTAATTCTCCATGCATATAGGAAATTCACCATGGCAAGAGACCATAGGAAAAATAGGCTTTGAGTTAGTTCATTTAAAATAACCCTAATTGGCTTAAACACCCAAAATAGATCCCTAATTAATTAGAGTTAACCATACATCAAATTGACTTGAAATTAATTCTCCACTGACCTTTAGGATCAGAGGAACCCACCATAAAAATTTGAAGTCAATTGGACTTGGTTAGCCCTACAAAATGGGTTGATTAAGCCATTTAGTCAATTTGAACTTTAAAAATTCATAACTTTCAAAATACCTTTCAAAAATTCACCAAATTGGTTTTGGAGCCTCTCTGATATTAGGGAAATTTAAGAAAATTAAAATTTCAATTTTCTAAAAAAGTTGATTTTTAATATTATTTTAATATTTTTAATAATTAAAAAATAATAAAAATCACAAAAATAATAAAATTCACCAAAATGTCACATTTTGAATTTTAATCACTTAGGAACAAACCCCATATTTTTCATAGGTCTATTTAATGAGATATTAAATTTTAAAGCCCTAGGGTAATTTTAAAATTAAAAAAATGTATTTTCTAGGATTTTCACTAAAATAATTATAATAAATCATAGAAAAATCAAAAAATTGCAAAAATTGATTTTCTGATTTTCTTGATATCAGAGAGATTTTTGAAAAATATAAAATTCATTTTTTAACCTTTATTTTATTTTTAAATTAATTAACACTCCAAAACTTAAAATAATTATAATAAAAATAATATAATTCAAAAAATCACCAAAATTGGTCCAAATGGTCCTCTGGTCATTAGGAATGTCCCCTAATTTTCTTAAGGACAGAAACTTTCCCTTGGTCATGTTATTAAATTTTCCTTGGAAATCTCTATTTTCTACCAAAAATAATTATATAAATAAATTAAATACAGAAAAATCACATTTTCTCCTCTCATGTCTTTATTGACATATGGGTAAAGTCACACAAAAATTTCAAGTTCATTTAAGCTCAATTTAGTGAGTTATGAAATTATTAAGCTTAAAGGGCAAAGTGGTAATTAAAATTTTGACCCTTAATTAAAACTTTAGGTTTAATAAAATTAACAAGTAAAATATTTGATCTTAATCTGATTTGGATGATTGAAATTTAAATAATTAAAGGGTAGAAACCCATTAAACAATTTAAAATAATTGAAATAAACCTTAATCAAATAATTGATTAAATTTGGGAAGAATAATAAAATTGGAACTATTAAAATAGGGATATTGTTAGGAAGAGATTTATTCTTTAATTTAAAAATCCCTAAATTAATCATCTCATTAGTATTTAATTCTTAATTAAAATGATAACTCAAGTTTAAAATATTAAAAGACTTAATCATTAAACTAAAGTTAAATTTTTAAACTCTTTTAAAATTTCAATTAAAGTTAAAAAATTAAATTAAATTAAAAATTAAATTAAATTAAATAAATCAAATTGAATTAAATTAAATTAAATCAAATTAAATTAAATAAATCAAATTGAATTAAATTAAATTAAATCAAATTAAATTAAATTAAAGATTAATTAAGTTAAATTAAATTAAATTAAATTAAATTAAATTAAATAAACAAATTAAATTAAATTAAATGAATAAATTAAATTAAATTAAATCAAATAAATAAATTAAATTAAATTAAATTAGACTAAATTAAATTAAAACAAATTAAATTAAATTAAATTAAATTAAATTAAAACATATTAAATTAAATTAAATTAAATTAAATTAAATCAAATTAAATTAAAATTAAATCAAATTAAATTAAATTAAAGGAAATTAAATCAAATTAAACTAAATTAATTTAACATCAAATCAAACTAAATTGAATTAAATTAAATTAAATTAAAATTAAAATTAAATTAAATTAAATTAAAGTTAAATTAAATTGAATTAAATAACATCACCTAAAACAGAAAGAAATTAAATATAAAGCAACTTAAACACTATTCCAAATTTAAACCCATTAATTGAAATTAAACTAAATCACAAATCATTTGAACACCAATTTACCCTCGAAAGCTTTAGTTGTCATAACTCCTAAACAGAATATTAAATGAAATGTTACTTCACTTATAGGACATTCAAATATCCTAGTTCACTGAGTAAGATAACAACAAAACTTAACTAAACCTCGGACGATTAATTCATTTGTGTAATTGAATTCATTTGGACTTAAAACAATCCTAGAAATATTGAAAAGATGTTTAAGATTTGCCTTAAGCACTTCCTCGATATGATAGGATGTTCATAAGAACAATCGAACTTAATTGTTCTTTGATGAAGAAAATCGTCTTCAAACCAAAACACAAGGAACCTAGACGTGATAGGAAATGACTAGCTATAGGATTAGGAACTTGGTAGAAAACCATAACCCTTCCCTTAGCTTTACCTAGGAACTTGCTTAAATATTCTAATTGTGTTTTAAGTGCGGCTTGGGATGACGGGAAGACCCTCCGGGTACGCTTTTATTTTATTGCAATTTACTTTCTTGCAATTTACATTTTTGCAATTTATTTAACCGCATTGCACTTACTTTTCTTGCATGATAAACAACCGTTGCATGAAAACCCACACCTTTAGGATAATCCTAAAGCCGAAACCAAAACTAAACTAAAAGTCATCGCAAGATAAAATTCACCGCCACAACATTTCAAAATATAAAACAACTCAAAATTTAATCACAAATAGAACACAAAACTACAATTACAACTAAATTAAAACGTCTTGTTGGATGATCGGGAATACCTCGAATGATGTAACCTACGTGTTCGCTAACAGATTTCCACGGTCTAAATGAAAGTGTGGAACTCATTTAGTTGAGTTTAGCAAATTCATCTGGACTAAGTGAATCCGATAAAAATAATGATGCCGGAAGGATGGAACCGTGGGATCTTAACCGTTGTCGTTATAATCAACTTTAAGATTTGTTTTAATTAAAACACAAAAAATACTTGGAAATTAAGATTTTCTCTAAACCAAAACACTTTTCTCATCCCCTGATTTATGACTTCTAAAACTAAACCTCTGCAACAACAAGGAGCTCGGAGCATGGTGGGCAGCACGGCCATCGTCATCGGCGAAAACTCGAGTCCGTCTCGACAAAACTTTTCTAGAATTAAATAACAAACCCATAGGACTTCGAGGTAGTTTGCCTAGTGCAACATAAATCCTCAACTCTTCGTTAGGCATTTGCATTGCAAATTAAGCCCTAATCGGTCTTAGGATTCCGAGGTATTCGTCTGATACGACATAAACCCTCACATCTTCGAAGCTATTTGTATGATTCTATCATATAAATATAAGCCCTAATTAATTAAAATCGGCAAGATCAAAACATTAAACAAACATTAGGACTTTCCTAAATCCAAGCCAAACAATATGATAGTCGGGAAATTGTCGAAGTTCGCTTCGAATCCGTGATTTCTCCTACCTTTCTTCCTTTGAATTCCCAAAATAAAATGTTCCAAATTTGATCCATTCCCTATTGAAATTCCAAAATTCAATCCTTTGAAAACTTAAACTTTGAAATTCTTGAGAGCAGAATTATTGATTATTATCGAGAGTTTTCTTAGGTGACTCCCGTCACTTAAGATGTAATTAACTATAGGGGCTTGCCCTTATAGGAAATTTTAAAGAACCTAGGTAATATAAACCCTGTTTAATGTTTTCATATTAAGCAGGGGAATTTGTCGGCTTATAAAAATTGGTTTGCAGACCAAACGGATGTCACAAATCTTCTAGTTTATTTAATCGAGCCCCACCATTAAGCAGTGTGTATATCCTCAGGGATAGGTACACGGTTTATGGTGCGGTGTTCATTTATATAAACTATTTGGGATGTGAGATCAATTTGATTTTATATCTTAAAATCTTCAAATTTAAAAAAAATTATTTTTAAAATCAAACACTACTTTTCAAATTATTTATTTAAATTCGCCGACAACTTCTGTTAGGCGACCCCTTTTCAAAATACAACACAACCTAAAAACATGCCGACAGTATTCAAACTATTATAATATTGGAAGGAAAAATCACCCAAATTTTAACTGGAATAATCAACAACAACAATGGGGTAATAATTAATCCCATCAAACTGGAAATTGGAATAATCAAGTAAATTCAAATTATAAACCACCTGGATTTAATAATCAACAGAAAAAGTTATCAGTAGAAGAATTTATTTTACAAATAAGTAATCAATTACAAAATCAAAATACTTCTGTTCATAATATTGAGAATGAAATGGGACAAATCACTAATTTAATTAATTATAGACCTCCAGGAACACTTCATAGTAATGTTGAAATTAATCCAAAAGAAACTGGAAAAGAACATGAACATGTTAAAGCTGTACAACTTAGAAGTGGAAAGGAATTAAAAGAAATAATGCAGAATGAAATTGAAAAAGAGATTGAGGTTTAAGAGATTGAAAAAGAGATTGAGGTTGAAGAGATTGAAAAACCTAAAAAAACTCATTCTCCTAATCAAGATCAAACTAATATTTCTATTAATGCGGAAGTTGAAAAACCACCACCACCTTTTCCTCAAAGATTAAAATAGCAGAAGCTTGATCATCAATTTTCTAAGTTTTTAGAAATTTTTAAGAAACTTACTATTGCTGAAGCCTTGGAACAGATGCCAACTTATGCAAAAATTATGAAGGATATATAAAGTAAGAAATGAAAATTTGAAGCTTTTGAAACTGTTGCACTAAGTGAAGAATGCAGTGCAATAATTCAAAAGAAATTACCTCAGAAACATAAAGATCCTGGAAGTTTTAATATACCTTGTGCTATTGGAGAAAACTTTTGTGGAAAAGCTTTGTGTGATTTAGGAGCAAGTATTAATCTCATGTCATTTTCTATTTATCGAAGGTTAAATTTAGGAGAGATTACTCCCACCACTGTAACCCTTCAGTTAGCTGATAGATCTATCACTTACCCTAAAGGAGTTATAGAGGATGTACTTGTTAAAGTAGATAAATGTATTTTCCCTGTGGATTTCATTGTACTTGATATAGAAAAAGATAAAGAAATACCAATTATTTTAGAGAGACCTTTTCTAGCTACCGGACGACCTATGATTGATGTGCAAAAAGGAGAATTAACTATGAGAGTTAATGATCAAGAGATTAAATTCAATGTTCTTAAATCGATGAAGTACCTTGACAAAGAAAAATGTTATCGAATGGATATTTTTGATTTTATAATTGAAAAACACTATCGAGAAAAATGTAAAATCATTCTTGAAGAAGAAATTAAATTTTTAACTGATGAAAATGAAGAACTAAAAGAAGATGAATTACTTAAAGAAACTCATTTTATTAAAGACAACTGGGAAACTTTAGACATAACTCAAAATGATATACTTTTACCCTCAATTAAAAAAGCCCCTAAACTGGAATTAAAAATGTTACCTTCACATTTAAAGTATGCATTTCTTGGAAATTAATTAACTTTACCTATTATTATTTCTTCTAAGCTATGTTTAGATCAAGAAGAAAAATTAATTGGAGTGTTAAAGAATTATAAAAAAGCTTTTGGTTGGACTATTGCTGATATAAGAGGAATAACCCTTCCATTTGTATGCATAGAATTTTAATGGAAGAAAATTTTGAACTTACTATTGAATCGCAAAGAAGATTAAATCCTATCATGAAAGAGGTCATTAAAAAAGAAATTTTAAAATGGTTAGATGCTGGAATTATTTATCCTATTTCGGATAGCCAATGGGTAAGTTATATTCATTGTGTTCCGAAGAAAGAATGAGTAATTGTCACTGTCAATGATAAAAATGAATTAATTCCTACAAGACAAGTTACTGGATGGCGAATTTGCATTGATTATCAAAAGTTAAATGACGCCACTAGAAAGGATCATTTTCCTTTACCTTTCTTAGATCAAATGCTTGACAAATTAGCTGGACACTCATATTTCTATTTTCTGGATGGATATTCTGGTTATCATCAATTACTTATTGCTCCTGAGGACCAAGAGAAAACAATATTTACAAGTCCTTATGGAACATTTGCCTTTAGAAGAATGCCTTTTGGTTTATGTAATGCACCTAACCTTTCAAAGATGTATGATGTCAATATTTTGTGATTTAATTGACAAAGGAATTCAAGTATTCATGAACAATTTTTCAGTTTTTGGAACTTCTTTTGAGTCTTGTTTGGAAAATATTTCCAAAGTTCTGAAAAGATGTGAAGAAACAAATTTAGTTCTTAACTGGGAAAAATGTCAATTTATGGTCACAGAAGGCATTGTATTTGGTCAGAAAGTTTCACAAAAATGGATGGAAGTTGATCAAGCAAAAGTAAAAATTATTGTTGAACTGCAACCCCCTACTATTGTTACTGATGTGAGAAGTTTTCTAGGTCATGCTGGATTTTATAGAATATATATAAAGGATTTTTCTAAAATTGCTAAACCTCTTTGTCATTTATTGGAAAAAGAAGCTAAATTTGAATTTAATGAAGACTGTGTTAATGCTTTCAATATTTTAAAAGAAAAATTAATAATCGCACCTATAATTATTGCACCTAATTGGAATAAACCTTTTGAATTAATGTGCGATGCAAGTGATTTTGCAATTGGAGCTGTATTGGGACAAAAATATGAGAAAATTTTCAAAGTTATATATTATGTTAGTAAAACTCTTACTAAAACTCAAAGAAATTACACAACTACTGAGAAAGAGCTTTTAGCTATAGTATATGTCTTTGATAAATTTGACCTTATCTTTTTGGTACCAAATGCATAGTTCATACTGATCATTCTGCTATTAAATATATAATGAGGAAAAAAGATGCTAAACCTAGGCTGATAAGATGGGTTTTACTTCTACAAGAATTTGATTTTCAAATAGTGGATAGAAAAGGAACGGGCAACCAAATTGCTGGTCATTTATCTAGAATTAAGAATGATGTTATTACTGAAGAAAATATAAATGAGAAATTTCCTGATTAACATTTGTATGTTATTTAAGAATACCAAACACCTTGGTATGCAGATATAGTTAACTATTTAGTTAGCAATATTTTACCTTATGGATTAGATAACAAATTTACTAAGAAATTTAAAAATGATGTTAAATCTTATATTTGGGAAGATCCTCATTTATTTAAATTAGGAAGAGATTCTATAATTCGTAGATGCGTACCTTATGAAGAAACTTATGCTATTATTCAAAAATGTCATGATTCCGAATTTGGAGGACACTATGGAGTAGATAAAACTTCATTTAAAATTTTAAATTCAAGATTTTATGAAAAATTTTTGAAGTCTTATGATTTGGTAGTTGAATATTCTTTAAATTCTTAAAATTAAACTTAGTTAGAGAAATTTGGTAATGATTTATTAAAGCCTTTATAAGATAAAAAATTACAAGGATTTTTAAATATTTATCTTTCATTCCAAATGTTATACATTTTATATAGTAAAAAGGGTTACTTGAGGACAAGTAACATTTAAGTTTGGGGGATTTTGATCCATGAAAAAAAATACCCATTTTTATGCCTTGATTTTTATCAAATTTTTAAAGATATTATGCTTTAATGAAAGGTATTTTTGTGTTTTTGGATATAGGTAATGGAAAAATGTTCAAGAAGAAAAAAAAAGTGAAAAAGGAGCAAAAAGGAGCAAAAAGGAGCAAAAATGGAGCATCTCGCATGCTTCTAAGACTATTAAGTAAGTATGTATAGCAACAACAAATGGATCGACGATAAGGTTGCTTCAAATTTTCCATGTTCACCTTTTTACCATGTGTTTGATTGTACCTATTTGGAGGGTGAAAAGGAGGACGACACCATTGTTCACAACTATTCTTAGGAGTATGACTACAAGAATAATCTTTAGTATTGAGTGTTTATGTGTGGTGTGCCGACCTTGTTCTTATAATGACTTTATCACTTCATCATTTGTGTTATATGTTGGTATTTACCTTTAATTAAGTCTAGTTTTATTCGTTTTTAATGAACTTTTAATTATTATAAGAACAGAAGTTAAGTTTGTGTTGTTGAAAGTTGTTTTGTTGTGTTTAAAGGATTGGATTAGTAGTTGCACACTTAAGTGTTGGAATGATGACAAACTCAATAACCTTTAAAATGGCTATTTAAACGGGAATATTAAAATTATAAAATCTTAGATTTTTGTACTCTTTGGCAATATACAAAAATTTTAAAAATTTTGTTAAGTATGAATGGTGCCAGAAATGGGCGTTATAGCGTACGACCGCTACACAACAGTTAAGTGGCACAATGTAAATATGTTGTGGAGCTTTATAATTATATAAATGTTTAATAAGGTAAAAATAGCAAATGTACCCCCTTTATGTCTACGCAAGTATACGTATTGTTCAAGTAATAAATGGCTCTAATGGAGTCCTAGATATCGATCCCATAGGGAAGTTAGAGATTAAGAACTAATTTTAGCAGATGTAATTTTTATCTAGTATACAGAAATAAAGAACACTTATACTAACTTCTATTACTTAATTTTTGAATGGAAGATTGAAATTTAGAAAAAGTATCTTTCTCCTTGTTAAGAGAATTAAGTGAGTGGATAAATAAATTATTTAGAATTATATTCTGCCAAATAGGAGCATTCCTATTCTTTACCCTTTGGTCCAGGCATAAAGAATATTGACTAATCCTATGCATGGTTACTGAATCTGCGGCTAGGCTGAGAGGATACCGGCTGCCACATCGGAGCTCCCACATTCCCCTCTCCTGAGGGCTAGCATCTACAATTTAGCTCCCAAACAATAGGACTGAATTGAAGATTTTAGTCTGTCATACTAAAATATTCAATTCTACGCCCGATAATTAAAATTTCCCTATTTATTTGCACCCTCCTTTCAAGGCTTTTGAATTCCCTGAATTTTGGATGTAATCTTTACTATAGTTGATAATTCAATATATTTTAACAGTTCAATTGGCCAGATTGAAAGTAAATTAAGTTTTAAGTAAAATATTATCACAATTTTTATTTCATATTTTAGGCACAACTAATTCAGATTTCCATTTCACAAAATCTCAACAACAAGGAAAAAGACAGAGAAAACTACTCAGAATGCATAGGAAGAATAACACAAAATTTGGATTTCATTTAAAGCTATAAAACAATAAACAAAAACTTTTCTCGAATCTTCTCCCCAAGCAGACTTTTTGAAGTTCCTCTAACTCTTCCTTCTTGTACAACACACTCAATTATACTCACTAATATACTCTAGAACATACTAATGCACTCAAAATAACACACAATAGACTCACCACACACTAATGACTTCCACTCAATCAGCATAAATTCGTCTCTATTTAGAGAAGAAGGAATATATCCAAAGGTTGCTTAAGCATCTCTTCAAATAGCGTCCAGATTCAATGTATTTGGCTTGAACCAACCTTCTCGCTATCGGCGGGCTGGTTGGTGCCATCGGCAGGCTTCTAGAACATTGGCCAACTGCTAAGGCTCGTTGTCAGTGGGCTCGATCAAGTC
Organism: Papilionanthe hookeriana x Papilionanthe teres; assembly: GCA_022702705.1. Lineage (NCBI taxonomy): Eukaryota > Viridiplantae > Streptophyta > Magnoliopsida > Asparagales > Orchidaceae > Papilionanthe > Papilionanthe hookeriana x Papilionanthe teres. The sequence continues at coordinate 156,356,063 of CM040424.1, forward strand.
GTCGGCAGGATCCTGTATAATATACTCAAATCTCTCTGGAAAACCACGCCATGGGCGGCCTATCCCTCGCCGTCGGCGGGCTAGTTCAATTTTCATCTCTTTTAGTCCTTTTCGTTCTAGATTCGCTCTTTTTCCATGTTTTTGCTCCATTACCTATAAATCTTCATTCCTACAATAAAATATAGAAAATACTTTTCTTTAAAGTGCAATTTCATATAAAATTGGTATGAATTTCTCAATATATTTTTCTCTGGTCAAAATTCCCCAAACTTAACTATTACATGTCCTCAAGTAATCTTGATACTATATAAAAGTAAAGATTATTTGCAATAAGGCTTTAATTCAGAAATACTATGAATTTGGTTTAAATAAATGTTATAGTAAAGTTTATTAGAAAGATTTTTATATAATTAAATTAACTCTATAGATATAAGTTTATTTAGTCATCAAGTTTAAGATTTCTAGTCTTCAATTTATTTTAAGAATGACTATATTTTACAATATTAAATTACTTAGGATATTCAGATGATAGGAACTTCATGAAAACACTACTTAGTAAAATACTAATCCATATATATAAGTTCAGAAATGTAAATGAGTTTACCTTTTAGGTTGATTCAAATGAAGCCAATTTTTGATAAGGCATCTCCTCAAGCTTCTCCTCACTTACTTTTTCTTTTCTTTTCATTTTGGATTGATTTTCAATACTTTTTCTTTTTCTTTATTTTTTTTCAAGTGAGGATTATTGTATCTGGATAGCCTGTTATAATTTTGAACTTCATTTTCCTCTTCCAAAATTCGAAACTTGAAACATTTCCTTTACTTTATAAGTATTTCAAATTTTTTACTTCATTGAGTTTCAATCTTTTCTTTCTCAACTAAATACTTAAGAATTTCATATTTTAAAATATAGTTTTCCTTACTTTAAATAGTTAACTATATTCCTTATCCTCTTATACCAAATATCTTAATCTACAAAATTAGTTTAATCACTAGAAATATTTCGTTTAACTTTCTATAATAATTAAATAAATTAATTCTTGTTTACTGAATCAAATTCATTACAGAAAATCATTTTATAATAATTTTTGAAAATAATTATTGAGAACAATTTAATAATTAAATTTTTGTTTTTCCCTCCCCCAAAATTAAATTTTTCTATCTATTTATATAGGGTGAAAAGAAAATAACATGTAAATTTAAATCATACCTTCGTGCTTTAAGTATTTCTCCTTTTGAAGTTCTGCAGATTCTTTTCATCATTTAATTAACCTGTACTGCTAATAACTTTCTACACATATATAATATCAAAGAATTTTACTGGGTAAAGAAGTTTTGAAATAAGTACAAAATACTAACACAACTTATACTTAGTATAATACTAAACACAATTTAACACAACATCCACATACATTTCACAAATCCAGTTTCAGGGTTACAATAACAGTCTGAAATGTTAAAATTTAAAAGCCACACAAATCTAACTTATACAACTAAGTTTAAATGTCTTACACAACATAATAATCAAAGTACATAAACTAAACAACAATACTGATTTTAAGAAAATAAACAAACAATCACATAACATAAATATCTAATCATAGAATCTAATCATCAACATTAAAATCACAAACTATATCTTCATCACCTTGTTCAGCAAGTGGAGTAGGCTGGTAGTGAGTATAACGAGGGCACTCAGGAAATATAACATCAAGCTCTCCTCTCCTATAACAATTCTCAGCATCATAGTAGGCTATCTCAAATTCAAAATGTCTCTGGAGATAATCACTGTCATAATTATGCCTTCGCTTTAATCCTCCAATCCTCTGATCTATATGTTCTAATTTTTCTTCAATCTTTTCAAAAATTTTCCACTGCAAAGTCATTTCATTCATCAAATCATAAAGGGTAGGAGAACTATAGGTAGGAGGGTCATAACTAGTAGAGGGAATATCCCTACTAGGTGAAGGTGCATAGCTCCTAGTCCCAGATCTCCATCCTTCATGAGATTCATAAGTCTTTATATTAACCTGGGAAATGGGTTTCATAGGTTCAACCCATTCCTCATCATCTCTTGCCTCTACTCCAGACAATTGGTAGAGTGCATAAATTAGACCAGGATGTCCTAGTCCTCCTCCACTTTCACTTCTTGCAATGGCTAAAATATTTTTATAAATAATACTCCCCACAATTATACTCTTGTGGTTCTGAATACAAAAATTTAGAACTACTCTATCTCTTGTAACTTCACTATGGTGATAGGTAGGTAATAAAGTAGAGCAAATAAAATAATGCCAGGCTTTAGATGTTGCATTTAACATAGAGAGAGGGAAGTTTACCCGTTAACGCTGTTTAATTTTCAATGTCCATTTCCCATCAGTGAGATAGTTAATCACCTCCTCCTGCGGTCCTTCCATTGTTCCAAAAGTATCGTATTCTCTGGTGTGAAGATCTTGTACTTCGTAGAAAGCATTAATACGTGCAGCATTAAAATCGACTAAAAATCTTCCAACTGCAGCCCTATTTGTTGTATAACAGGAATTTTCCCATCTTCTCTCTTTTATCGTTTGTTCCACTTCTCCTCCCGGATTCTTAAAGACTTTGTCCTAAATGCATTTTCTTGCTTTGAAATTAAAGTTGTATCTTGATTGAGCTTTAGCTTTCACGAACCGTGTTTCATCAAAATCTAGTCGTCTTTTCTGTCATGGAGCCATTTCTCGATATATCAAATTTACAAAAATCTCAACTAAATTCCAAAATAATACTAGAATGGCTTCCAAAGGTGACTTAAAGTAATCTAAAATGAATTCCATGGATTTCTTCCAACTATTTTTTCCATATTTCAATTTTTTTACAAAATCTCCAAATGTGGAAAAAATACATGGTGAAAATAAAAAATTTTTGCATGGGAGTGAAGCTCTTACCAAGAGACGATGAAATCTGGTGTAAAAATGTGTTGAAATTGCTTCTAATCTAAGTTCTCTCAAGCCCTAGGTCAGTTTTTTCGAAGTTTAAAAGAAGGGGACGATGAATAGTGACGGTTGACCGGTCAAATATAAGTGTTTTTCGGGATCTCGCCGTCAGCAGGAAAAATCTCGCCGTCGGCGGGCTAATTAATTCAAGTAGGCTAAAGTCTCTGGAAAAAGTCGCCGTCGGCGGTGTCGATCTCGCTGTCGGCGGGATTTTTCCGAAAATTAAATTTACTATTTTTGTAATAATTTTAATTCATTTCAAGCCTTATTAATGTCCGATCAATCGGTTAAATATATTTTATTGTGATTAGATACTATTTAAACTCAAATAAATTCACACAACACAAAAAAACATATATTTTATATGAAATCCAAGTGTTACAATATTCGTACACAATATTACTAACAAGGTATTTTCACAACCTTAACACACCGAATTCATCGTCGCAATCCAAACCACAATACTCAAAATGCTGAAAACAAACAAACAATGCATAATCTCATCTATACTAAGATTATATATCAAAAATAAAAAATGCAGATAAAATTAAATTCAAACTAACTCAACACATAATCAAATACGAATGTCTTCTACTCGTCAGTGTCAATACTAAATTCATCTCTGATATCACCGATTGAACGTAAGTGAACGAATAGATTGTAGAAGGGCCTGTAAGGAAATTCTTCTGTAGAATCTTCTTCTATCCATCCTTTCTTTCTCAAAAGTCGTATGAAACTAGCCTCAAGATGTCCAGAATTATCAAAGTGTTCCTTCATCCTCCAGTCAATATGATCAAATAAATCAGAGATATTTATTAATTGAAGTCATCACATTTTGTACCTCTTTTTCCAGTCCTTTAAGTTTTCGTAGGATCAGATTAGTTTTATCAGTAAAGGGCCTGATTGAAAGAGAATTTTGAGGTGCTTGATCCATAATAATGGTTGTCTCATTATTGTTATCCAGAGTAGGAAACATATCATTCAGATCTAAAGGCTTCCAAGGCAAAAGTACCTTTTCCCAGGCTTCATATGAAACTTGGTACTGACTGCATAGTGCAAAAATTGTTGAAGGATGTCCAAGCCCATAAATTGATCCATGACCAATCAGGCCTAAAGCAGACTTCATAATAATTGAACCAACTTCGATAGGTAATCCCGCTTGAATACAGTAATTCAAAATTGGAAACTCCTTTGAAACTTTATTTACCCTCATAGTGGGTAACAATTTTGAAGAAATAAAGAAGTGCCAGTGTTTAGAGATGGGGTTTACAAGTGATGCAGAAAAGCTAACAAACCCGTCTTCTCTTGTTTCCCAATCTTCTGCTTCATCAGTCAAATATCGATAGATCTCATTCATATTATTTCTTGTAGGAACAAAGTTGGAATAGTGGAAAACGGGTGTATTCTCAATTGAATATAACTCATTAATTCTAGAAGGAGTGAAATTTACCCATGTTCCTCTCAAATAGACGTTTCCATTGTTGATTCTGTGAAGATTGGAGTAGAATTCTTTTTACCACAGGGATGACTACTGCAGAAGTTATATAGCATAATACCTCCCAACATCGTCACACAATCATCTCTTCAATAGGCGTTATCTAATTTTCCATTCCTCTATTCATGAATCCTCTTTCTTTGATCAATATCATTTTCATCATAACTTTGTTGAAGATTCGCTGAGCCTCAAAACAGAAATATTTTCTTTGATTAAACATTCGAGATCTAGGGATTTCAAGGTGATTGGATGCCATAATGATGAGTTTTTGTGGTGTTTAAAATCATTTTTAAGAAGTAGATGGTTTAAAATTTGAGTTCTAGCCATTTTTAAAGAGTAAAAACACTTAGAATTGTCAAAAACCGTCAAAATAACTCCCTAAACTTTTCTTTCACCGATCTCGCCATCGGCGGAAATGATCTTGCAATCGGTGGGATTCTTAAAATAATATAAACTGAATTTTGGTGACAGAACTCGCTGTCGGCAGCATCGATCTCGCCGTCGGCGGCTATGGCAAAATTTGCCCAGTTTCGCTCTGGTTTGAATGCTTTCCAATTTTTTTTATGGATCCAATCTCATGATGATTATAAAGATAAATATGAGTAGCATAATTCATTTTTTATCATAATTAATAATAAATCAAATAAATATACAATCATTACACATAAATAAAGATAACTATGGGTTGCCTCTATAAAGCGCTTGGATTAATATCGTAAGCCTGACCTATTCTGATTATTAATCAGGTTGACTGAGCATTAAAACCTCTTTAAAATTTAGTCTTTTTCCTTCACAATATGGTTTTTATCTGTGTCCATTTACATTAAATCTGTGTCCAGTCTTTTGATCTTTAATTTCTACAGCTTCGTATGTAAATATTTGAGTTATAGTGAAAGGTCCTAACCATCGAGATTTCAATTTCCCAGGAAATAATTTCAACCTTGTATTATAAAGCAAAACTTCTTATCCTGGTTTAAAATTTTTTTGTTTAATCTTCTGATCATGCCATAATTTCATTTTCTCTTTATAAATTCTATTAATATTATAGGATTCATTCCTTAATTCCTTTAATATATTCATCTGCAACAATCTCTTCTCACTAGCATCTTTTAAATTATAATTAAATTCTTTAATCGCCCAATACACTTTATGCTCTAATTCAACTGGTAAGTGACAAGTCTTTCCAAAAATAAGTCTGTAAGGAGTCATTCCAATCGGAGTTTTATAAGTAGTCTTGTATGCTCATAATGTAGTGTCTAGCCTTGTAGACCAATCTAATCTACTAGGGTTTACAATTTTCTCTAGAATTCATTTAATTTCTCGATTAGAAACTTCAGCTAATCCATTGGTTTGCAGATGATAAGCAGTCAATATTTTCTGAATATATTTATTCCTGAAATGGGATCCTCTGTAGGTGATAATCACCTCGGCATTCCGTATCTTGTGAAAATAATTTTCATTAAAAATTTTGAAACACTCTTTGCATCACGAGGTAAGGCTTGTGCTTCAATCCATTTAGAAACATAATCAACATCAACTAATATATATGAGTTTCCAAATGAAGGAATAAATAGTCACATGAAATCTAGTCCCCAAACATCAAACATTTCAACTTATAATATAAAATTTAGAGGCATTTCATTTCTTCTAGATATATTACCTACTCATTGGCATTTATCACAAGTTTTGATATATCTATAAACATCTTTAAGAAGAGTAGGCCAATAAAATCCATATTGTAAAATTTTATAAGCAGTTTTATCAGTTCCAAAATGTCCTTCAAATTCAAAATCGTGACATTTTTGGATGATCTGTTCGGTTTCTTCATAAGGCACACATCTTCTAATAATTAAATCCTTACATTGCTTATATAAGTATGGTTCATCCCAAAAATATGTTTTAGCATCATAAATGAATTTTTTATCTTGTTGCAGAGTTAGCATGGGTGGTAAAATATCGCTTACAATATAATTAACTATATCAGCATACTATGGTATTTTCCACTCATTTATGTTATAAAGTTGTTCGTCAGGGAAACTGTCTGTCATTTCATTGTCAGTGTCTGATAATTAGCAATATTCTAATCTTGACAAATGATCTGCAATTTGATTATCAGTTCTCTTTCTATTAATTATTTCAAAATCAAATTCTTGCATCAGTAATATCCATCTGATTAATCCTGGTTTGGTATCCTTCTTTTGCATTAAATATTTAATCGTAGAGTGATCAGTATGCACAATACATTTAGTTCCAATTAAATAAGATCTAAATTTATCAAAACCATATACAATTGTTAATAATTCTTTTTCTGTAATTGTATAGTTAATTTCAGCATTATTTAGAGTTTTACTAGCATAGTATATAACTTTAAAAAATTTATCTGACCTTTGTCCAAGAACAGCTCCTATAGCATAATTACTAGCATCGCATATAAGTTCAAATGGTTTCTCCTAGTCAGGTGAAACTATTATAGGTGTTGTGATTAATTTATCTTTTAATGTTTCAAAAGCATTTAAGCATTCTGTATTGAATTCAAATTTCTTGTCTTTTTCTAAAAGTTGGCATAGAGGTTTAGTAATTTTTGAAAAATCTTTTATGTAGCGTCTGTAAAATCCGACATGTCTAAGAAAACTTCTTACCCCTCTCACTGTAGTAGGAGGTGATAATTTAGCTATAACTTGAATTTTTGCAGGGTCTACTTCCATGCCATTTTCCGAAATTTTATACCCTAATACAATTCCTCTTACAACCATAAATTGACATTTCTCCCAATTTAGAACTAAATTAGTTTTTTCGCATAACTCTAAGACTTTTTCAAGATGATTCAAGCATATTTCAAATGATGTTCCAAATACAGAGAAATCATCCATAAATACTTCTATTCCATCATTAATTAATTTACTAAATATAGGCATCATACATCTCTGGAATGTTGCAGGTGCATTACATAATCCAAAAGGCATTCTTCGAAAAGCAAATGTTCCATAAGGACTGGTAAATGTAGTTTTCTCTTGATTCTCAGGAGCAATAGGAATTTGATGATAACCAGTATATCCATCTAAAAAACAAAAGTATTTGTGCCCAGCAAGTCTATGCAACATTTGGTCTAGGAATGGTAAAGTGAAGTGATCTTTCCTGGTGGTTGCATTCAATTTTCTATAATCAATACATATACGCCATCCAGTAACTTGTCTTATAGGTATTAAATCATTATTTTCATTAGTTTCAACAGTCACTCATCCTTTTTTAGGAACACAATGAATTGGGCTTACCCAAGCACAATCCGAAATAAGATATATGATGTCATTATCTAACCACTTTAATATTTCTTTCTTGAATACATCTTTCATCATTGGGTTTAATCTCCTTTGGGGATCAACTCTTGGTTTATGTTCATTATCCAAAATAATTCTGTGCATACAGATTAAAGGACTAATTCCTTTAATATCTGCTAAGGTACAACCAAAAGCTTTCTTATACTTTTTTAAAGTGTCCATAAGTTTTTGTTCTTGTAATTCATTTAATTCTGCTGATATAATAACTGGTAAGGTTAAAGAGTTACCTAAAAATGCATACTTTAAATGAGAAGGTAAAATTTTTAACTCAAGTTCAGGAGGTTTAATAATCGACGGAACTATATTCTTTTCAGCATTTTCTGCAATATCCATCATTTCAAATATTTTGCATGTTTTTTATATCAGGTACAAAGAATGAATATATAGAGAAAATGTGGGCAAAGTGGAGCAAAATGATAAAAATATATATGTTGTCATAGTGCCATCCCTGGCACTATAGAGCTAGGCACGATGAGAAGGTGGTACTATAGAATCCTAGACCGGCGCTATAACACCAGTAACCAAAATTCTAGAAGGTGCATTGAATGTGGTTGAATTTTGAAGGGGTGCTTGAAGCAAGAATTATTTATTTTCTTAATTCTATTAAAAGGGCCAATTGATGAATAAGAAAGAGAGACTTCTGGTGAATTGGGAGGATTTTTAGAGTTCATTTGGTGTGTGTAAGGGTGTGTGACCGAGAGTTCGTGTTTAAAATTGTGAGTCTTTGTTTGTGTAAGAAGAGTGAGTAGATTGAATGAAGGAGACTTTAGCAATTTCTTTGGGAGAAAATATAAGATAAGTATCTTGTATTTGAGTTTTAGTTTTGTTGTTAAGACTTCGCTTTCAATACAAATCATGTGTTTTTATTTTGTCTCAATGAATTGTGAATAGTTTTCTTTCTTTATCTTCGCATGTGGGAATTAATCATGTGGGATGAGAATTGTTTAAAGATTTCTTTTTATTTTAAAAAATTGTGATAGTATTTTCATCAGTTCTTAATTTACTTTGCAAACTAGCCATTCATAATGTTATAATCCGTTTATGAAACATAATGACCTAGGAGAGCTATGATTTCACCAACTGGTGATTATCACACTTCACTTTGGAAAGAACCATTGCAAATGTCCAAGTGGGGTGCAAATAGATTGGGAGATAAGTTTTGATGGAAGTAGAATTGATGTTTCTATGGTGATAGACTAGATTCTTTTATCAATTCGGCCTTGAGCTTGGATCTAAGGGTCCCTAGTAGATCCTATAGAGAGGACATAGTGGGTAATCTAGAAGTGAGAGGCCAGAATCTACTCAGCACTACTACACATGCTAAAAAAATTTAAGGTTAGCCAATATTCTTTGCTAGCACCGAGAGGGAGTAAGGAATGGTTATGCTCCTATTTGTCACAATACAACATTCTATATATTTATCATTCAAATCCTACATTGATTAATATCTCTTCGCAAGGGGAAAGATCTTTTCATAACATTGGAACTCTTCTAAACTTTATTAGTCTTTTAAAACTTTATTAATATTTTAAACTTTGATCTTATTTTCTATTTAAACTTAATTTTAATCCATTACAAAAAGTTCAAAATTATTCTGCATCATAATTATCTACAATTTAGATATAAGTTTTATTTAGTCATTATTAAAAAGTTTCAACTTTCCCCGTAGGATCAATACTCTGGTTTTTAAGGAAAATTCTATATTACTTGAAATGATACATGTACTTGTATAGTACCCTCTAGTGAGAAGGCTTATTATATATTTTCTAAATCATTTCATTTATTCACACTAGCCACTAAATATAATTTGAGTCAAGTTTTTGACAATCTTTAGAAGTATAAATATATGTGTAATTGCAGTTTAGGTCAACTACGCATACATAAATAAAAGTTCAGAAAATAAAACAAGACAACAAAATATTTTAAACACACAAACAGACACTTAGATATATAAATAACACAATAATTTTCCAAAAATAAATATTTAGTTCAAATAAATTTTCTAAGTCAAAAAATTCCATCGCTCTTCCCTGCAATGACGCAAAAAAATTTGAACCGACCCACAAATACGTATATATATATATATATATATATATATATATATATATATATATATTCGTTAAATTAAATCAAAATTTTATTTTATAACACTATATTCTAAAACCCTTTTCAAAATAAATATCAACCTCCAACACAACTCCCAAACATTAAATGTGCTAATAAAGTTTAGAAGAGTTCACTTCTACTGATGGAATAAAACTGCAAGTCCAGATGGTTTCACTTCTACTTTTTATTTAACAGCTTGGGATATTGTGGGTCCTGATGTGATAAATGTTGTTCAGTCTTTCTTTGCTGGAACAGATATTCCCAGGTATTTTGCAGCTACTAGCATCATTCTGATACCCAAGGATAACAAAAAATCAAATTGGTCTGATTTTTTACCTATAAGTCTTACCAGCACCTTTACCAAAATTATCAGCAAGATAACTGTTAAAAGGCTACAACCTCACCTTAATCAACTCATTAGTCCTAACCAGTCAGCTTTTGTGCAAGGTAGGAATATCACTGATAATCGTTTCATCGGCTCAAGAATTGCTCCTTGATCTTGATAAGGGTTGTAGAGGTCATAATCTCATATTTAAATTAGACTTGAGAAAGGCATATGACTCCATCGAGTTGGCATTTTGTTGAACAAGTTCTTAAGGCTAGAGGTTTTCACCTCGCTTTTTGTAATCTTATTCAGAGATGGATTTCTGGAGCCTGGTATAGTGTTCTTGTAAATGGGAAGAGCAATGGGTTCTTCACTGCTGGGAGGGGTTTGAAGCAAGGTGACCCCTTATCACCCACAATCTTTATCCTGGTCTTTGATTATTTCTCCAGAATTCTTAATGCTACCCATCAAAGATATCCTTATATGCATTACAAACACAGTGCCTCCCAAATAATCAGCCATCTGGAATATGTTGATGATGTTATTCTCTTTACAAATGGCAGTAAGCAAGCAGTGAGGAAAATACTACTAATAATGGAGCACATATCTAAAGTGGCTGGTCTGCACTTAAATGAGAAGAAGTGCCAATTCTTGGCAGGCAAGAACTACAAGCATACCATTTTGTTAAAGGATTTGACTTAGTTCACTACTTCTGTCCTTCCCCTTAAATATTTGGGGGTACAACTAACCAAAGGTAGAAGGAGGCAATCACAATATGATGAGGTCATTAATAAGATATCTTCTTCTATTACTTGCTGGACAAACAAATTCTTATCCAATGGAGGTAGACTGACTTTACTCAAGAGCATCCTATCTACATTTCCACATTACACAATGCAAATGGTTAATATGAAAAGGAGCACACAGAAAATGTTAGAAACTCTTTTCAAAAAATTTCTCTGGGATGGCCAATACAAGCAACCTCATTGGACTGTGTGGAATAAAATATGCAAACCGACTAAAGCTGGAGGGCTGGGATTTAAAAGCTTTAACCAAATGAGCCACCTATTTCATTGTAAGCAATGGATCAAGTTTATGAAACAAGATACTATGTGGGCCAGATTCCTCAAGGAAAAATATTGTAAGAAATTACATGCAAATGCTGTTCAAGCCAAATTGGGTGACTCCAAGCACTGGAAAATGTTGCTGAAGGCCAGGGAGTCTGCCAATCATTTCATATCTTGGGAAATTGGTGCTGGCAAGGTTCACTTCTTCCTTGACAATTGGCTTCCTGATGGGCCAATTCCTTGCTCTTCACAATTCGACCCTCACCTCATCGTTGCTTGAATTTTGGAACCGGGGCCATTGAAATGCCGATTCACCGAGGGATGTTGTAGATGAGGATACTGTTCAAAAGATTCTTGCTATACCCATTGATGATACCAGACCTGATAAACTCCACATTAAATGTGCTAATACTCTCTCTCTAAATGGGTCCATTCATCAATCTTTTTTTTAATTGGCATAATACTGTTTAGGGTGAAAAGATTTGGCATAAGCACCTTTCCCCTCCATGTCATTCTTCTGTTGGAGACTGTTTCATAAATTTACGCCACTAGATGATATCTTGAAGCTCAAAGGTCTCAAATCTGCTTCAAAATGCTGGCTGTGCAATTCCCAGGAGGAAACCTATAATCAGGTGTTCCTTCACTGCTCCTTTACCAAACAGGTATGGACTGATGTGCTGTCCCAACTACAGATAAGAAATCACGGCTATGATTGGACCGATGTGGAAACTTGCTTTGGGAGGATTGGAGGCTGCTGAAGGAGTTCTTCATTCCACTAGTTATTTGGTGGTTTCTCTGGATGGCTAGGAACTCTGCTAAATACAAGAGTAATACAGTATCTACTCAGTCTACTGTGGCCAATTGTTTCAGTTATATCAACAAATATCCACTTTTATTTACCTCACCTAAGAGAAAGGTTGTCATGTTGTATTGGTCATTACCTCCTCAACCCTGGATTAAAATTAATATTGATGGGAGTTTCACTAAATCGATTCTTGGTATGGGTGCGATACGCACGAACGATCTTTGGCCACCTCTTATGGTTTTTTCGGTCTCCTCTTGTTTCCTCTTCGACCTTGGAATGCGAACTATGGGCAGCATTATGGGCATTAGCCACTGCCAAAGCTCTTAAACTATCTCATGTATGGATGGAATCTGATTCTCAACAGGTTATTGACATTATGAATGGCACTGCTGCCCCCCTTGGAATTTGGTGTACTTCATCAGGACTTTCCCTACATGCTCAGATTTTATACAAATTAAATGGACTCACACTTATAGGGAGGCAAACCAGCCTGCTAACTGGTTAGCTAAAAATGATGCCTCTACTAACAATATCACTTTTTCCGTAACACCTTTTGAGCCACTAAGGCTTTTACTTTTGGGGGACTCTTTGAATTTCCCTTTTATCGGATGTACTTAACTTCGATTTGAATGAATGAATTTTTTGTTCTACTAGATATATATATATATATATATATATATATATATATATATATATATATATATCTCTAAAAGAGCCCTAAGCTCCTTGCATGTTAAAGCTGAAAGTAATTACAACGAGTTTAAGAGGGGGTGAGGCCCGACAACACCCAAAGGAAAAAGAAGGAAAAGGGAAAATAAAGTTAAGCTCCTCTAACAAAAGGAAGAGCCAAAAGGTCTCCTCTCGATAAAGTAGATAACTGGGCCTCGGGGAAGCACTAAACTTAATTCGTGGTTGAAGGAGGTACGTTGCGGCAAGCCGATTGGCGGAGTTGATTCCCTTCTCTATAAGTGTCTTGCCACTCGAATTTGGATATTATGAGTAAGGCTGATTAATTTTCCTCTTCCAATACACAAGATGGTGGGGTGTGAAGGCAGAACCCCTCAGCATTTGTAGGTTATGAGCAGCATCTGATTCAATAACTAGGTGAGTGTACATAAGCTCCTTTGCCATCCTGATGACCCAATAAACAGTAGCAAATTCTGCTTCCTGAGCAGAAGAAGCACAAATGGGGGATTGGAACCACCAAAGGCAGTTACCTTGATGGTTCCTGCACACCCCACCAATGCCAGCATTATGCATAGTGTTACTTCCATCAGTATTGATCTTGACCCAAGGAAAAGGGGCTGGGGTCCATTGAATTAATGTCACCATGGTTTTGGGCTTGATTGAGGAGGAAGGATTTGAAATGTGATTTTGTATAAAGCTGCAGCAATGAGTGGAGATTTGCTTACTATCAGACCTTTCACCATGATGTTTAATTTTGTTCCTAGACATCCAAGTGAACCAAAAAATGATAAGAGGAATATGGGAGAGTTGAAGGTCCACCCAGTCAAGCTAGCAGGACTTAATGGAAATCCAGTGGCCCTGATGCCTTCTAAGATTAACCCTTGTAAGTGTAAAGTCCCAGACCTCCTGCACCACAGGGCATTCCATAAAAAGGTGATGAATGGTTTCTTCATTAGAATTACACAGCCAACATCTAGAAACAATTCTGAGCCCCTTCATTTTCAAGATGTCATCCAGTGGTAGGAACCCATGAAATAACCTCCAAGAGAAAAAGGACATGGAAGGGGTGAGTTCCTTGCACCATATTCTTTTCCCCCAGTTAACCTTAGTCCAAGTGTGAGCATGCTTGTAGATAAAATGGCTTAGAGACCTGTGTGGAGGGTTCTTAGTAACAAGTTTATCAGGAGCAGAAGGCTCCACTGGGATGTCCAAGATTTCAGGAATGATATCTTCTGGAACAATCTGCTTCAAGGCTGCAATGTTCCAAAGGTTTCCTTGCCATAGATCAGACACATTCAAGTTTGGGTCATAATCAGTAGGGAAAAGTGGTGTAGGAGCAGTCCCGTGAAGCCAGTTATCCAGCCAAAAATTGATCTTACCAGATCCCAGCTCCCAACAGAAGAACTCATTGGCTAAATTTCTGACTTTAAGCATCTCCTTCTAGTGGATAGAATCAACCAGGTTAGGATGAACCAGGTTAGGATGGGTTTTTTTGCAATACTTGCAACTAATAAAAGAGGCCCATAAAGAATTTCCTTGTCTAAACCTGATCCACTGCTTGATGTCGAATAACTCACCCAACTGTTTAAAGCTCTTGAATCCCAAACCCCCAGCTTTAACTGGTTTACACAGCTTATTCCAAATAGCCCAATGTTTTTGTGGATGTTTACCCTCCCAAAGGAATTTGTTAAAAGTAGTGGCTAACAATTGCTGGGTGCTTTTTTTCATTTTAATCATTTGCATAGTGTATAGGGGGAAAGAGGTTAAGATACTTTGAAGCAAAGTAATTCGACCCCCATTGGAGAGAAAGGTATTGGCCCAGCAGTTAATTTGAGAAATAATCTTGTTAGTCACCTCATCATATTGAGTTTTCTTTTTTTTACCTTTTAACAATTGTATCCCTAAATACTTAATGGGAACAGACGGGTAAGAGAAACCAGTGAAAGCCTTGATCCAAGAAAGGATATCAGTCTTGCAGTTCTTGCCTGTTAGGAACTGACATTTACTTTTGTTTAAATCTAATCCAGCCACATCCTTAGGATGCTTCAATATTTGCATGGTTTTCTTCACTGCCATTGGAAAATATAATAACATCATCTGCATAGGCAAGATGACTCACAATAGGGGTGGAGCAATGTTTGTAACGAGAGATAAGGGTAGGATTTATGAGCACGATTGAGAATTACGGAGAAGTAGTCGAATGCCGGAATGAAAATGGTAGGGGACGGGGGTCCCCTTGCTTTATTCCTCTCTCGAGTTGGGAAATAACCATGGCAAGTCCCATTGATCGGGATGCTTGTAATTGGTATTGGAAATCCATCTTTGAATCGGCTCACGAAGCCGTGGATTGAAACCTCTTCCCTTCAAAATAAGATCAATAAATTGCCGGTGATAGTGTCATATGCTTTCTTCAAATCAAGTTTAAGCGACGGGTTCGACCTCTAATTGGCTTGTACATGTCCAAGAATAACTCTTGAGCTAGGAGAATGTTATCGGTGATGTTTACGCCTTTGACAAAAGCCGAGCGATTAGGAGAAATGAGAGTTGGAAGGTGGGGTTGAAGTCTATTTACCGAGGATCTTGCTAATAATCTTTGAGAGAGTGTTGGTTAGACTTATAGGCCTAAAGTCATTCCAACAGGTTTTTTGCTTATCTTTGGGGATCAGAACCATGGTAGTAGAGGAGAAATAAGGGGGAGATTGGTACCGAAAAGAAGGCCTGAATAGCAGCAATTACATCCTTTTTAATTAGCTCCCAAGCCTTCTTATAAAAAGTAGATGTATACCCATCAGGGACCAGCTGCCTTATTTCCATCAACAGAGTTGAGTGCTGCCACAATTTCTTGTTCCTCAGGTAAACGGTAAGCTGCAATTGTTGGGTGTAGAGTCCGTCATCATCAAAGATCTTAGTTTGGATAGGGGAGGGGAGAACTCGTCTGCAACGAAAAGAATGCGAAAGTGCTCGACGAGCACTCTCGGCAATAAGAGAAGGTTGGGTGATCCATTGATCCCGTTGATCCTTGATAGAGACAATAGCATTCGGTTCTCTTCTATATTTGATCATAGCATGGAAGTACTTAGAGTTTCGTCTCCATAAACAAATCTATTAATAGCAGCTTTTTGTTGCAGATAATTCTCTTCCACCTTAATGGCTTGGATTAATTTAACCTGTGCATCAATAATGGCCTCCTCATTCTCCACTCCATTAGCACTCAGTTGTTCCAAAGTCTTGAAAGTGAGTTCAGCGTGTGAAACCTGGTGGAAAATATTACCAAAGCTGTTTCCGTTCCATTTCTTCAAATGGAAACTAAGGTTTTTTTGTAACTTCCACAGTCTGATAAGGGGGTTATCACCAGGGAGATGGGGGATGGTCCATCCAGCTTTCACCACAGACAAAAATTCATGATGATCAGCCCAACTATTCAGAAATCTAAAGCAATGTTGTCTACTCAAACTCCCCATAGAAATTTTAATAAGCAAAGGGGAGTGATCAGAAGTAATTCTAGGTAGGTGATGAACTTGGGTGATGGGAAATGACTCCATCCACTTGGTCGTTCACCAAAAATGCATCTAATCTTTCTAGCAACTTACCTCTTTTCCGGAGTGAAAGGGGATCCACTAAAACCCGGATCAAAAAGTCTCCGCAGATTGGATGTTGTTGGAGAATTGCATCATAGCATTGATGCTAGGGGTGTTGCCACCCAATTTTTCACTAGGTTCCCTAATGCTGTTGAAATCTCCACCCACAATCTAGTTCATAATAGCAGTGCCAGAAAAATTATGCAAATCAGTCCACAGCATGTTCTTGGCCTCTAAAGAGCTACCAGCATAAATGAAGGTAGCCAAGCATGTAAAGTGATCTAGGGAAATATCCATATGGAGAAATTGAGGATTATCAATCAAGATATTACAATGTAGTTCTTTTCTACTAAATACCCAGATTTTATTGTTAACATTGCTGAAACAAATATAACCAAGGAATTTTTTTGAGAAGGCAGTGATGTTTTTCCTCACCAAAGGCTCAAGGAGAGCAATGATCCAAAATTTTTGAGTCCTGTTCGGTTGATGGATTCGTTAAGGGAACCGAGATTAGAAAATCTCCTAACATTCCAACATAATATGTTAATCATGGTATAAAGCTTTCCCAGCCCTGGTCAGCCTAGGGAGGGAAGTCTTTGGAGATGTTAAGGGGTGCCAATGATGTTATCTTGAGATAAATTTCTGAGCTCCATTAACTCCTTTTTCCTTCTCCTTTGTTTCTGAATTTGCCAAGCTTCTTCAGATTTATGAGACATCTTCTGTAAATTCTCCTGTAGGTCTCCATTTGGGGATCCAGAAGATATGAAGGTATTTCCTGCATCAGAGCTGTCATCTTCATCACAAACAGTTTCCAGTGGGGCATTGTTAATTATCTTCACAATTTCAGTTGATTTAGAATCTTGGTGAGCTACTTCCCTTCCCAGCTGTTCAATAACTTTGTCATCTCTTACAGAAAATAGATTTTTATCCCTAGCAATTAACACAGGATCATCATCCAATGAAATGACACCTTTCAACAGTTCACCAGCCAACTCAGCAGCATCAAACTTGTTGATTAATTGGGGGTCAATTTGAGCATGAGGTGAGGTCAGAGAAATAAGGTGTGGGGTGGGGGGTGGGGGAAGGGGGGGGGTTTGTGTGGGTGGACTCAACAGGAAGAGTTGGAGATATATATATATATATATATATATTTTTTTTTTGGCAAAATATATATATTTTTATTGAATAATGGAGGTCTTAAAACATCCGACATGAGGAATGGCCAATAAGTCCCCATGTAAAAGAGTTCAAAAAAAGAAAAAGAAGAAGACAAAAATTCCGAAGAAGAGCTTGAGTTGCAAATTGTTTCCTTCCTAGAAGAAGCTCTCTTGCCAACCAATTTGCGAGTTGGTTCCCCTCTCTATTAATATGACTCCATATAACAACTAGCACTGGAGGATAACTTGAAGATCATTTTAACCCAAGTAAGAATCTGCCATGGAACATCAACTTCATTCAACAACATCTTTACTAAAAGCAATGAATCCATCTCCATATGAATATAATTATGCTTATTAATAAAGGCAGCTTTGAGACCCCAATAAGTAGCAATAACTTCGGCTTCAAGACCGTTATCTGCCATCACGGGAGCGAGAGAGAAACCAATTACAATTACCAATATGATCCCTGCAAATGGCCCCAATTCCAAGCACCAATTGAAGAAAAACTCCCATCAGAATTGATTTTAACCCAAGGAGCCTTAGGTAATCTCCAAATAACAAGCTTGACCTCGTAAATAACAGGAATTTGCTGGGAATTAATTATTTGTCTAGCCTTATGAACATAAATTAAACAATTCCTGATAATATGTTGGATAGAGCAATCCTTGTTGTTGAAAATAACATCATTCCTTCCCATCCATATAAACCAGAAGATAATAAGAGGAATGTAATAATCGGTAGAATCCTTCCAATCATGCCAACATAACTCAATACTAAGCCATGAAAAAAATTTGGGAGAAAGCCCAAGATTATCCAAAACAGATTTCCATACCTCTTGAACAACAAGGCACCTTATAAATATGTGAGGAATGGATTCTTCATCAGCATGACAAAATTGACAAATCGAAGGTCCACGAATTCCCTTAAGTTTTAGAATGTCATCTGTTGGAAGAAACTTCCCGAAAAGTCTCCAACGAGAAAAAGATATGGAAGGTGTTAAGAATTTATTCCATAGCTTCTTCCCCCAATCATTAGTAGAACGAGATACCTCTAAATAGAAAATTAGACAAGCTTTGATTAGGTGGAATCTTTGTAACCAATTTATCTCTTTTGGCTGATTGAATAGGAATATTCAAAATCTTTTTTGTGTTGCGGAATCAACACGAGCTACTAAGCTTAGCGGTATCCCATTCTGAATTGGTCCAAGCAATCGGCTACTTTACGAATGGGATGATGAATGGAATGATGAATATTAAGATCAATCAGAGACTCATTAAAAATCCACTTATCCCTCCAAAAATGAATTTGCCCATCCCCAAGCTCCCATACAAAAAGTTGTTCAACTCGCTTCTCTAACTTTCGATAATTGCTTCCAGTGATTTGAATCCCCATTCTTCAATTGTACTTGAGTAGGATGAATATTAGAACAGTACTTCCCATGCAAAAACATAGACCATAAGGAGTTCTTGGCTCTAAAGTTAATCCATTGCTTGCAATAAAAGGAAAAGCTGATTTGCTGAAAACTCTTAAAACCCAACCCACCACTTAGCAATAGGTTTACAAACTTTATCCCAATTGGTCCAATGCATTTGTCTATGATGACCTTCCCAAAGAAACTTATTAAATATAATGGACAGTAATTTTTGTGTGCTTTTCTTCGTCTTGATCATTTGAAGAATATAGAGAGGATAAGTAGTTAAAATACTCTTGAGAAGAGTGATTCTACTACCATTTGATAGAAATGAATTTGTCCAACATTGAATTTGAGCAGAAATTTTAGATACCACATCATCATAGTGGGAATGTCTAAGTTTACCTTTGATTAAAGGAAAACCCAAATACTTAAGAGGATATTTAGCCTCCCTAAATCCAGTGAAATCTACTATCCACTTTTTAGTATTAACATTGAATTTAGAACTAAACAAAAAATGACACTTGGACTTGTTAAAAGTCATACAGAGACCTCTTCAAAATCACCCAAAACCTTCATTAAACTTCTTATGGAGTTTTTACTACCATTCCAGAAAACTATGACATCATCAGCAAATGCAAGGTGGGAAATCAGTTGAGTGGATCTGTGTTGAAACTGGGTATAAGGATGAGTGATCTGAACATTATTAAGAAGCTTGGAAAGGTAATCAAAAGCCAATATGAAAATATAAGGAGAAAGGGGGTCTCCTTGTTTAATGCCTCTACCTGCTTGAAAAAACCCATTACTCTCACCATTAATGAGAACACTATAATAATTATTGCTTAACCACCTTGAAATGAGTCCACAGCAGCCAGAACTGAATCCTTTAGCATAAAGCACTTTAAGAATAAAGGACCAACTTATAGTATCAAAAGCCTTAGAAAGATCCAATTTAAAAATCAGATTAGAACCCCTACAAGGCTTATCAATATCAGTAAGCATTTCTTGAGCTAACAATATATTTTCACTAATACTTCTTCCTTTAACAAATGCTGATTGATTTTCAGAGATCAAAGTATCCATAAGAGGCTGAATTCTAGCCACAAGAAGCTTGTTGATGATTTTTGAAAAGGTTGAAGTGATGCTAATAGGTCTAAAGTCCTGCCAACAATCCTTCTTTTTATCCTTTGGTATGAGAATAATTGAAGAGGATACAAAATACTTAGGGAGATCCATGCCCCGAAAGAAAAGCTTAATAGCCTCAACAATATCCATCCCGATAATCCGCAGAATTTCTTGTAGAAATCGGGAGTAAACCCATCCGGACCATACTGTCTTATTACTCGTCCAAAGAATTAATGGAAGATAAAATTTCATCCTCATTAGGTATTCTGGATAGATTTAATTCCCTAGCCAACTGCAAATCAGCTTGCATGAGATTAATAGAAAAGATATCAGAGTTGGTATCTTGATAAGAGAAAAGGTTTTGAAAATATTGAACAGCATCATCCCCAATTTCCCGAGAAGTAGAAAGCCAGCAATTATTAGAAGATTTAATTCTTTGAATTGTATTAATGGATCTTCTATGCTTAATAATAGCATGAAAAAATTTTGAATTCCTATCTCCATGAAGTAAATGGTTAACTGCTGCTTTCTGTTTAAGAAAGAGCTCTTCCTGTAGCAATGCAGACTGCAGCAAAACATTAGCATCCAGCAGATCTTTATCAGTTTTCCTCCCAGCTTCCACTTCAATTTCAACCTGGGCCACCAAATTTTCTGCTTTTTGAATATTATATGTAAGGTTCCCAAATTCAGTCCAATTCCAATTAATTAAAGCCTTAGCAACTGACTTATGGAGTTGCCATAACTTCAATAAAGGATTAGCAGTAGAATAATTAGATGGAAGAATCCAATTATGCTTAACAACTTGATAACAAGTAGGGTGAGTAGACCATACATTTAAGTATCTGAAAGCATGATGTTTAGTATTAATAAAATGAGAGAATTGAACAAGCAAGGGAGCATGATCTGAACCAAGTCTAGCTAAGTGCTTAACTTTGGAAAGACTAAACATATCAATCCAAAGTTGATTAGTAAAGATTCTATCCAACCTTTCATAAAGAGAACCTCTTCTCCAAGTGAATGGAGAACCTTCAAACCCAATATAAAATAGATTAGCAGCACTAACTTGGTTAGTAAAATTTAGCATATCTTGAAGATTAGGATTCCTTCCTCCTTTCTTTTCACTAGGGTGCAAAATGCGAGTTAAAATCACCCCCACTATCCAGACCTTCAACCATATTCGACCAATATCCTTTAAATGAGACCAAAGTTCAGATCTACCAGCAATAGTAGAAGAAGCATAAACAAAAGTAGCAAATCCTTTGAGCTGATCAAGCTCAAAATGTAGGTGTAAGAATTGAGGATTATCAATAAGAATATCAACTCTCAACTCCTTCCTACTAAAAAGCCAGATCTTATTAGTAGAATTGTAGGCAAAAGAAAAACCAGAAAACCTCCTTAAAAATCTATCAAAGTTCTTTTTCACCAAAGGTTCAATAAGAACAATGACCCAAAATTTATGAACCACTGTTGAGACTTAAAATTCTGCTAAGGGAGCCGGGGTTGGCCACTCCCTAACATTCCAACATAAAAAATTAATCATGAGTAGATCTACTTCCTCTAGTAAGCCTAGAAAAAGTAGCGGTATTAGAGGGGATAATATTAGATGTCGATAATTGCTTTAATTCCTTCTTCTTCTTTGAATTTTGCACCATCCGATCTTCTTTCAAATCACGTATTGACAACATTCGAGTTGATCGGAAGAATTAGAATCCAAGTTACGTGAAGAATTCGAAATATAGGATAGTTAATAATAGCAGGTGAAACCTCCTTAGCTCGATAAGAAGATAATTCTGCTCGATAACAACTTCATTCCCAATCCCATCAACGAGTAATTGAACTTTCGGAATTTAAATTACCGGATACTTCATTAACAACAACAACATTACCGAATAAAGATTATTAGCGACAATAGCATTTCCGGGAATAGCTAGATCCAAATCCTTATCTAATACATCAATAGCATTTGTAATGATAGAACCGGAATTGCGTGTACGATCAATAAGAGGATTCTCGGCAGGAATGTTAGGATCGAAACATCAACGTAAGCTGGATCGACTAGGTTGTCGTTGTTCAAGGTAGAACAATTATTTTTAGCGGATGCATTAGTCAAAGTTTCAACGGGTTCAATAGCGGCAGAGAAATCTTGAATCACATTTGGAGTTGTCCGAACCACAATAGGAGTCCCCTTAACAATATCGGGATTAAGGGTGACGGAATCGAGATTCTGCCCTCTTTGTGTATCGACAACGGTTCCGAGCCTTATATTTAGATGGCATAAGATTAGGATGAATTCTATAACAACCTTCCTTAGTATGACCAAACATTTTACAATGATTGCAATAAAAAGGTCTATGTTCCATTACAATAGATTGCCAATATCCATTATGTGGAGACCCCAGCCAAATTTCATCAACATCTTGAAGTGTAATATCTCTTTCAACAAGGATTCTTGCCAAGGAAGGTCTGGACAGATTAAAGGTAGGCAGATCTAATTTAAGTGGTTT
The DNA here is from genome assembly GCA_022702705.1 of Papilionanthe hookeriana x Papilionanthe teres. Lineage (NCBI taxonomy): Eukaryota > Viridiplantae > Streptophyta > Magnoliopsida > Asparagales > Orchidaceae > Papilionanthe > Papilionanthe hookeriana x Papilionanthe teres. The sequence continues at coordinate 156,378,633 of CM040424.1, forward strand.
TCCCAAAGTAGTACCAATTGCATAAAGGACTTGATGATTAAAGAACTGCAGTTTGAGATTAGGAATCTTAAACCATACTGGAATAATAGGTGCTTCCGATTAGAATCAAATTCGGGAGACCATTTCGAGATTTTCATGTAAATACCCTCCACGATAATAAACTTCTTGGAAAATAAATTTGCATAATCCTCTTCATTAGAAAGTTTAATCATGATATGCCTACCATCAAAAAGACCCACTTTCCAAATACCGGTAAGCTTCAAATCTTCAAAGCATTTTCTAATTCTTTCCAATTTAGGATGTCCATATTGGAATTTCCCAACAAGTGTAAACTTATGTGCTTCGACCGGGAAGCCAATTCGGTTTCGGAGAAGATCAAAGCGGGTTTTCCACCTTTCTTGATAATTGGCTTAATGAAAGAACATCCACTTTTACACGAAACGGCATCATGGTAGAGTTGGGGAAAGACAAGCTTATCGGAATCGACCAAATTCGAGCCCACCACATCCACAAAGGAAGCCTTTCCAGCGGAATTCTGTACGGCCATCCGAAAATAAAACAAGAACAGATTCAAGGAATTCAAAGGAATTGAATTCACCCAAATCGAATTTAAAAAGAACAAGCCCGGAAACAAAAATTGGAAAAGATCCAATTTAGAAGCCGAGGAACACCAACAAAACATCCAATTCGAGGAACAAGAAACAATCTAAAGCACGAAGAACTTGAAGAAATCAAAGCAAACTTCAAGAATCCCTCCTAAAATTCCGGAGCTTCTCTCTCATCCCCATCTCCCTATATCTATATCTATATATATATATATATATATATATATATATATATATATATATATATATATATATATATATATATATATATATATATATATGTTTTATGGCCACAAACTTAACCCAATTTAATGAAACAAATAGTGTGCAAAATGACTATAATCTTTACTTTAAAGTTACACACTAGGGGCACAAGGCAAGTATATATATCGTTCAAGTAATATAGGGCTGAATGGATTCCCAATTATTGATCCCAAAGGGAAGCAGAAAATCTATGTATAGACTTATCAAATTTCTATTTAAAATGCAGAAAATTCATCACGGAAATGATGTCTAAATGATAAGTGATAAGAAGTAATTAAAAACCTAATATTTATGTTTCTCAACTTAAAGAACATGACAAGTGTTTGACATGTCTAAAAACATTCAACTTTTGTATACATATTTTATGCTAATTTTTAATGATATTACATATTTTTATTTTTTTATTGTTGGTAAATTAAGATTAAGCATTTGGAGCTAAAAGGATGCAAGAAGGAAGAAATTTGGAGTCAAAAATGCATTTTTTGGAATCTTTGGACTGACGCCTATGCACTAGGATTTGGCACCTAGCGCCAGCATCTAGAGGAGGCGCTTAGGTGCCAAATTTCGGCACCTAGGTGCCAGAGATGGTTATCTAGAATATTCACTGAACATGGACGAATTTTGAAAAGGTTCTTGAAGAAACTCTTGGAGATTTTGGGAGCTCTATTTTAAGAAACTTCTAGGCATTCAAAAAGGGGTTGTTGTTGGTTTTTGATGAGAGATTTGCAGAGTGTGTTAAGGGGAGATTTTTCTAAGATTTGTAAGAGCAGAGGCAAAGTGAGAGATTTCTTCTTCATTACATCTCTTAGAGAGAATTAAGTGATATTGTAAGGAGAGAAAGATATTTAAATGAACTTCAAGGGATTTGCTTGGGGAGAAAAGTACGATAAGTGTTTGTTCTTTACTTTATTTTGTTTTGTAAACTTATTTCCTTAAATATAAATCCATATCTTGTTGTATCTTCCTAATGAATTATGAGTGGTTTACTTTGTCCTCCTCCTTACATTGAGATATAGTCAAGAGAAAAATCTAAATTGCTTAGAAGTGTTTTTAGTTTCTTAAATTGTGATGATTCAAACTTTAATCTTAATTTACATATCGATCTAGTCAATTGATTTGTTAAAATTTGTTTTGAAACATAAGATCTGAGAGGATTATGCTTTCTTCAACTAAGTAAGAATCACGTTTGATTTCATAAATGGAATGAAGTTCATGTAATCAAGTGCAAATAAATAGAGAAATATTATGGGGCATAGAATTAGAGACTTTAGAGTGATAGACTAAAATCACTAATTCAGTCTAGAGGCTTGGAAACTAAAGTGAGATGTTAAACCCTAGATAAGGGGAACGTGGGAACTCCGGGTGGAGATGGTATCTTCCAAGCCAAACCACGAATTTAGGGACTAAACTCAGGATTAGTCAATGTTCTTTATTCCTCATAAAGTGGATAAAGAATATAACTGCTCCTATTTGGCACAATAATTTACAACAATTTGGATGATTCGAGGACTATAATGTCATTTTAAAGGGAATGGATACTTTCTAAAATTTGAAATCTTCTTCACCAAAAAATAATGTAGTGACATTAGAACTTACTTTGAATTCAACTATAAAAGTAGATAAGATAGTTAATGTAGTAGCTTAAAATGAAATCAACTTGATTTCTTACTGAAGTTTTATAGTATAGATATTGCGTTTTTCTTTCTTTTGATTATAACTATAAGAATTCCCACTTCTCTGTAGGATCGGTACTTAGGATTCAATTAGAGCCCTATATTACTTGTGTGATACATATACTTGCGTCAGCTTCCTAGTGATTATTTGGAAATTAAAATTATAATATTTAATTTACCTGAAGTTGACCTATATTAGTGTGTTTAACTAGGAAAGCATCCGTCTACCGTTGCACGGACAACATCATGTTTCAAAACTAGTTTTACTAAGAAAAGTTTGTGTTTTGCGAAAGTCTTTTTCCATTTACAATGAGATCATAATATGTGTTGGAATTGAATGTTTAAAGATTCAAAAAGTTTTTTTTGATAAATAAGAGCATGCCCATTCATTACCCTCTTCCAAGTGCATAAAGAACATTGTCTAACCTAGTGTTTGTTTCTTAAATCCTTAGTTATGCTGGATAGATTCTAGCCTCTCACTTCAAGAGTACCCACTGTGCCCTCTCTATAGGACTAACATCTAGCCTTAAGTTCCAAACTCTAGATCATATTGATTAAGAATCTAGCCTGTCACTCTAGAAACACTAATTTACACTCATCAAAACTTATCTCCCTATCTATTTACACTCCCCTGGACTAAGTCTCCTCCCATCCTAAGGGTTAATGTGGTATTCACTAGTTGTGTAAAATCATAGCCATCTCGGTTCATTATGTTGTTCAATATATTTTCAAATTATAAATGGCCAGATTTTAAAGTAAATTAAGAACTAGTGAAAATATCATCGCAATTTTGAATTAGAAGAAATCTTCAAAACATTCTAATCATACACATGATTAATTCTCATCACAAGGTGAAAGAAAGAAAACTATTAAGAATTCATGGAGATAACACAATAACAAATTAATTTTTCTATGTGATCAAGCTTACACAATCAAGTAAAAAAAGAACACAAAATACTTATCTCAAGCTTCTTCCCAAGAAAAGTCTGAAATTCCTTTGAAACAATCTCCAAACTCTTCTTACAAGACTCAAAATACTTAATACTCTGACAAAGAAAACTTAAAACAAAGACTTAAAACTTCACCTATCTTTCTCTTAAAACTCTCTAGAATTTTCTTTATATAATTACTGAAATCCACTAAGAGTCACATCATCCAAAGTCATTGAAACACAAAAAAAAAAACTGTCACTAGCACCTTGGCACCATATCTGGCACTTAGGAGTCGGGCTCTCTGTATTTTGGCACTTAGGCGCCACTTGCTCCATCACTTCGTTTTGCTCTATTTTTGCTCCTTTTTGCCCAAGTCTATAGTTTCTGTACCTGAAACAAAAAACATGCAAATACCTTACGTTAAAGTGCAATATCATAAAAAATGAGCATAAAATATATAAGAAAATGTAGCAAATTTTTAGGTAGATCAATCGTTTTCAAAGAAATATGGATCGAGTAACTAAATATATACATCTGAAATGTGATTACATGTATTTTGAGAAGATCCAACGAATCTCATGAAGAGAATAGCAAAAGTCTATGCAGTTCAATAACACCAGTTAGCCAAACTCTAGCAAGACTGAGTGTTAGTCTGACCAAACCAAAGAGCACCACACACTGGTACTGAAACAATCTAACCAACACAACATATTTGCAAGATTAACAATCATGTAACACTGACTCTTCCTGTATAGACTCGTCGACTGAAGTTGCTCATCATATTACGGTAATGTGCTCTCTATTTCATGGAAAAATTCTCCCAGAGAACAATGAGAGCACCATGGATTCCTCAGAAGAAGGTGACTGAAGATAGTTCAGTTAGCTAAATGACATTTTGGCCGACCAAATGAATACCGAACGAACAACCCAAGCAGTTACAAATACGAAATGGTGCCTAGGACAATTACAGATATGAAACAACGCTAACAGAGGTTGCAAGGTCAAAATATGCCCAATTCGGTTATAAAAATGTAATGATGTAAAGTTTAATAAATAATTGTAATCTTCGCATTAAATAAGGAACAATCATATAATTTATCAAACATTTTCCTATGACTTATAAATAAGAGGACCATTCCTATGGAAAAGTCGATTGGATCTATTTCCAGAGAATTTATACTATTTGTGCTTATCTACTCTTCTCTTTTCCTATTCCTCATATCTGGCGAACGCTTCATTCATTGGCGTGACTCGAAGGACATTTTGGGATTCAACACTAAACAAAGAAATTTTTAAAATAAAACTAAAAAATAAAAATAAAATAAAAAAACTATGAAGTGATCTTAAATAAGCCCTTAATTCCTTCATACTTTTAGTCTCCATATAGTATTTGATATTGATTTTAATCAAAGGAAGGTATGAAATGGTTTAAAATAACCAATTGACAATTTTTTATAAGTGGCTTGGTATAAATTTTATGACATTATAATTTAATTTGTAAGATATTAATCATAGAAGAAAGTCATTAAAATTATGTTTTTTTTTCATCCAAAAATATTATTCCCTTCAAAATAATAGCAGAAAAATATGCTTATTAATTCGATATAAGATTTAATATTAAAAGAATTTATAAATAATAATTTAAATAGATTTAAAAATCTAATATTTCTTATGAATTTTTTAAATTCTATGGCCATCCACATGGAAGTATAAAAAAAATTAGTAAATAAAAATTTTACAAAGAATAATTTAGAAAATACTAATTAATAAAAAAATTGTATATTAAAAGTACAAGACGCGAGAAAGTAAGATTTTAAATTCTTAAAAGCAGTAGTTTTTGATAACCTTTACTGGATGAAAAATAAATTTAATCTTTACCCACCTTTAATCTTCAGATCCAATTCATTACTTTAATGAATAAATGCGTAATGAATAAATGCGTATGAGATAGAGTGAGAGTGAGAGTGAGAGTGAGGGAGAGGGAGAGGGAGAGGGAGCAAGCGAAAAGCTGTAAAAACAAACGCCACTGCAAAAACATAAGCTCAGCAAGAAACACATATAAATGCAAAGCTAAGGCAGGAGCGAAAATGGAGGCTTAAGGGGGAGCAGTGCAAGGCTGTCCGTTGTAAGAGCCTTCACTAAGCAGCAGGAGAAATGACTAAACCAGAAGATTTCAAACTGCTCCAGATCCAGGTACCTCCAAAAGCCCTCGTCTTAACCAACCCTTCAGCTTTATTTTCCTGGTCTCCCATCCGAGAATGAGATTCAATAGTTTCTTTCTTTTTTCTTTTTTTTTTTTTTTGTTTGGGTGTGTCTCAGACCATTGTCCTTAAGGTGAACATCCACTGTGATGGCTGTAAGCACAAAGTGAGGAAACTTCTTCAGAAAATTGAAGGTAATCGATTTTTGTATCACTTGGTCATTCTTCTCGTTTTTTTGTTTATTTAGCTCGAAGCATTTTTTTATTGAAAAGATTGGCTTTCTCTTTTTGAATTCTATGCTTGAATCTTCCCATAGTCTCTTTGATGTAGTCTGTTTTTCTGTTCTATGCGTGGTTTGATGTTAATGGTGACAACTTGCTTAGAAGATTGTTCATCTGCTTCTTTGATCGATTATGAAGTCTTGTTTTAATTAATACTGATGACACATAGGTAGATCTTTTAGATCAGCAAAAATACTCTATTTTCCCATATTAGTCTCTTTTTTTGTACTGACCTTGCTTTATTTATTTATTTTTTTTCCATACCAAAGCAAGAAAGCAACTTTTGGGAAATTCTTCCCCAGAGCACATTTATACTTTTCCTCAACTCTACCAAAAGGCATTCTTTTGCAAAACTATATTGTAGGTTTTTAAATTTTGTTCATTTGAGATTTCATTGCAGTGCTGTGAGTGTGAGAGAGCACTTGTTTAATGTTTCCCCTTTTCTTCTCAACTTAAAAATTATTTCTTTACACTTATTTGCAATGAAAGCAGGGGTCTACACAGTAAACATAAATGTAGAAAACCAGAAGGTCACTGTCTCAGGAAATGTAGAATCTGCTACCTTGATCAGGAAGCTAGCTAGATCAGGTAAGCATGCAGAGCTTTGTTCTCAGAAGCAGAATATCCAAAACCAAAAGCACAAACAAAACTGGCAACCAAAAGCTTCTCCCTCCATCAAAGAAACCAACAAGAGCAACAAGGAACATGGAAAACCAGGGCTTATGCAAGGCCTCAAAGATTTAAGAAATCAACACAGCCTACCTGCAGTTTTCAGCTCTGATGATGATGATGATGATGATTTTGATGACGAAGACGATTTTTTTTATGATGACGAGGAGCAGGGAGACCTTTCTATTATGGAAAAGATAAATCAGCTTACTAAGCAAGCGAGCAATTCTGTAACTGCAAAAGCTACCGCAAAGAATAATGGAAATGGTGTTGGGAATGTGAATGGAAGCAATGGAGGTGGAAAGAAGAAAGGTGGAATGAATCCCAACCACAAAATCCCAAATGATCCACAACCCAAAGGATTTAATGCCCAGACTAACATTAATCCCAAGATGGGAATTCCTGCTGCCCGCTTCCTTAGTGGGAACCCAGGAGATGGGGATCTGAAGAAGATGGCCATGATCAACAACAACAATGGCATGATGGGCATGGGGTTTCAAGGCTTAGGCAACAAGATGCAAGTCAGAAACAGCAACATCAGTGGATTTGGCCTCAATCAGCATCAGCAGGCTTCCATGATGGGAGGAGGAATGCATGGCCATCAACCATCACAGCCCCCAATGATGATGAACATGAGAGGACCCTGCAACAACAATGGCCTGATGATGATGGGCCATGACAATCGATATTTTCAGCATCAGCAGCCTCAAACATTGTACAACAAGTCTCCACAGATCACTCCTTATACCGGATACTATTACCAGTGCTACCCGAGCCCATACTATCTCCAAAACCAGAAAGAGGCAAGTGATTTCGGTGTTAATCTCTTCAATGACGAGAACACCAACAGTTGTGCCATCATGTAATTAAGGATTTAAGGCCTTTCTTATGCTTTCTTTTTAAGGGTTTTTTATGTTAGGGCGCTTGCTGATATCCTTATCTATTCAACTTTTTTATGGTATTTAGTTTTGTTTGCTGTTGAGTGTGGTGATGCCTGTTATGTGAAGCAGTGATTAATATCAAAATTTTCATTGACTTCAACTTGTTATCTTTGTGATTTTTGGTGGGGAAGGACTATAATTATGAGTGCCCATGTGCTTCCAGTGCTTGAATAACTAAACTAATCTTTTGAAGGAGTCTTCTCTCTAAAATACTGAACTTGAACCTCGTTGGCAGATTTTGTCCCATGCTTTCAGTACATTGATTATTACTGGTGGGGCTGGGTGATAGCTACAACCTTGCTGGGCAGACTAGTATCCTATGTGAGTAATTATATCCTTGTTCGCGAATGGCTGATTATAAAATTGAAGCAAATGAGAAGATGACTTGCCAAATTGACACATTTTTTTATTAAATGTTTTGAAATTGATAATAATATGTTTTAAATAAAATTATCTTTGATCTCGTTTGTTTGAAAAGATTTTGGCCTAAAATGTGTGTAGGGAATGGAAAGAGGCAATTGTTGGATTTTTTGTTCCCTCACTTTATTTTTTATATATAATGTCTGTCACATAGAGCAGACAGTTCAGTAATCGACATCTTTAAATTAATTAACGTGCAGAATGGCCACTGGGAAGGTCCATAGGAAAAACCCTTCGAAGGAGCTTTATCCCCAAAGCTCATAGTTGAGAATCATATAATAAAATAACCGCAAAAACTTATAAAATTTATATAAATGGTTAAAGTATATCACGGTTCAGATCCAAGCTCCACATGCCTAAGCTCCCTCGGAATCAACCATAATATAGACAGTTTTATTTGTCTTACTGCTGTGTTTAAAATTTTAAATGCAGCAGCCCCGATCTCTTTTTATGGTCAGTTTTGCTCCAAAGGCCGAAATAACTGTGACCAGAGGCGGGATGCAATTACCAAAAAAAATTGATCGAGATAAAAAGACAAATTTATCCTTCAGAGCACAAATCTATTTGTCAGACGTTAAGCAAACTCTTTCGCTGTTTAATATCCTCTTTAATTATTATCTATTAAATATTAAAAATAATTACAGTTAGAAATTTTACTTTAGCAAATTAGAGTAGAAATGAAATTAAACTAAATTAAGTCTTTTAAATAAATAATTTGTACTAACTTATACTTCCCTCTATCTTCAACTCCCAGCTCTCCTACTAAAAACCTCTTGATAGCAACATTCTCTTTCATTTTTATCAAATTGTATATTATCCTCATTAATGTTATCCAAGTTATTTGAATTTTTTATGTGTTCTGGTTGCATGTTATCTCTGGTACTCATTCCTAATCAATTTGCATAAGCTTCTTCAAAATGTTTAGACATTAGTGATCTACCAGCAGCAGTGTCAATGATGGATCTAAGAGATCCTACTAATCCATTATAAAAAGTTTGAATAATTAATCAATCTGGTAGAGCATGATGTGGGCATCTTCTAAGAAGTTTAAATTTTTCCCAAGATTCATATATCGATTCTCCCTCATACTGACTGAAAGATGTGATATCGTTGCTAAGCTTAGCAGTCTTGGATGAAGGAAAATATTTCGATAAGAATTTTGGTGAAAGTTCCCCTAAGTTCTAATAGATCTAGGTGCTAACGAATTTAACCAAGCCTTAGTCTTATCCTTTAGTGAAAAAGGAAAAAGTCTAAGTCTGACAGCATCATCAGACACTCTGTCATATTTAAAAGTAGCACAAAGTTCTAGAAAACTCGTAAGATGTAAATTAGGATCTTCATTTGAAGTTCCACTGAATTGATTGTTTTGTACCATTTGTATAATTGCAGGTCTAAGCTTAATTGAATTAGCAACTACATCAGGATTTTGAATAGTTAAGTGAATTTCATCTAATGTAGGGTTAGTGTAATCTCTTAGTGGTCTAGATTGATGTTCATTTTCTATTCTTTGGTTGTTTACGTTGTTTTCCATTGTTTCAGAATTTCTACGTTCTTTTCTCAGTTTTCTAATTCTCATAATAGTGCGTTCTAATTCTGAATCGTAGGGTATTAGATTTTTAAAACCAAATTTATGCATACAATCGAAATTAGTTCACGGAAAAAATAGTTAACTAAATAAGTTGCAACTCTATTAAAAAGTTTTCTAACAGTCCTAAATTGTTCGTTACTCTAATTATGTTATATTCCCCGACAATGGCACCAAAAACTTGAACCACTCCGCACACTTAGCGTAATTTTAATTTTGTAACAAGTATATAATATATTCTTTAATCTCAAAGTTACCTTTAAACACAAGTATACGTATCACTCATGTAATACAGGGCTCTAATGGAGTCCTAGATATCGATCCCACAGGGAATATTTTAGAGGCTACAAACTAGAATTATATAAACCAATTCAGAATCACAACTTGAAGATCGAAATTGCCTATCTGTCACTAATATGCAATTGAAAATAAGATGAAGTTTTAATAAACTAGTTCTACTAACAGATAACTAATTCTACTAATCAAGTGAAGTTCAAATATATAATAAAGAATCCTTCTCCTTTGTTAAGAAATTTAAGTGAATGGATAATTAGAATTAGCTTAAAATTATTTTGTGCCAAATAGGAGCATACCTATTCTTTACCCTTTGGTCCAGGCATAAAGAACATTGATTAATCCTATGCTTGGTTACTGAATCTGCGGCTAAACTGGGAGGATACCAGCTCTCACTTTGGAGCTCCCACGTTCCCCTCACCTGAGGGTTAACATCTACACTTAAGCACTCAAACGATAGGACCGAATTGAGGATTTTAGTCTGTCACTCTAAAATCTCCAATTCTACGCCCGATGAATATTTTTTCCCTATTTATTTGCACCCTACCTTCAAGGACTTTTACCTCCCTGAATCTCGGATGTAATCTTTACTTTAGTTGTTAAACTCAACATATTTTAACTAATCAATTGGCTAGATTGAAAGCAAATTAAGATTTAAGTGAATGATTATCACAACTTCTTTAAAAATTTTTTTAGCACACTAATTCAAATTAACATTTCACAAAAATATCAAAACAAGGAGAAAGACAGAAAAACTACTCAGATTTCATGGAGAGGATACGATAAAACATGGATTTCATATATAAAAGCAAAGTTCTACAAACTAAAATAAGTACACACAACTTATCTTAAATTCCTCCCCAAATAAACTCCTTGAAGTTCCTCTGAATCTCTTCCATTCTTAACAGTACGCAGAATTCTCCTTCAAAATAGCAATGAGGAAGAAATCTCTCACTTCCCTTCCACACTTACAATCTCTTGAAGAATCCATCACAATTATCACTATCTGAACTCACTATCTAAAACTTTAAGGAAAACAAAACACTAACTAACACTCTTTAGACTCACTAGACACACACACTTGACTCTCTAGTGGACTAGATGGACACGTGGTGGACATAAATGGATGTTAGCGGGCCCTTTTTTGGTCCCAAATTGTTTCTTTTAAAGTAGTTAAAAAGTTTCCAAGAGTTTTCCAAACATCCCTTCAAAAATTGTCCACATTCAATGCATCTTGTGAGAGAACTGACTTTTCCGTCATCGGCGGTCTCGAGCTCGCCGTCGGCGGCCTTCTAGAATACTTAGCCTTGGACTCTCCTTCATAAGACCCGCTGTCGGCGGCCTCGATCTCACCGTCGGTGGGCTTCATTGTAATTATTTTCTGAACACTCAGGAAAAATCTGCCGTCGGCGCCCTAGATCAAATTTTCATATTTTTGTTCTTTTTGCTCCAAATTCGCTTCTTTTTGCATATTTTCGCTCCAATGTCAATAAATCATCATATTTGCAACAAATCATCATATTTGCAACAAATCATCATATTTGCAACAAATCATCAAAAATATCATTCTTTAAAGTGCAATTTCATCAAAATCAATATAAAATAAGCATGAAAAACTTAACATATTTTTAGTGGGTCAGTATCTTCCCTGCCTAACCCATCTACAAGATTTCATGACTTCAAATTAACATATGTTCTTTATAGAACTAAGTAAGGGTAAAGAATATAACTGCTCTTATTTGGCACAACACATTTAGATACTTCCATAACAAAATTTCATAGTTATTACTAATTCATTGAAGGAGGAAAAAGATATTTTATTCTCGTTTGCTTTCATGTCTAATTGTCTTGTTAATTTTAGTTGCTTACTTTATTTTTTCTAAAAACTAACAAAAGAATTTAAAAATTTTAATTGTAAAACATATCATGCAAAATCATTTTAAAAAGTAAAATGTTATTTTTCTGCTTTCCTTAAATTTTTAGACATTTCCTGTGTGTTCGATATCTCAGAGCTTAATCAGAATGTACTATATTACTTGATAAATGATATGTATAATTGCGTAGAATCCCATATTAAAAATAATTTAATTTAATTTCTTATTTGTTTCAGAATCAAGTTTTTGGTATCGCTATAAAGAAATAGATATTATCATTAAAAAGAAATATAAAGTGTAAAACGTAAGCATAAATGTTTGGGGATCACTCTCCTTCTCTCCGGATGATCAAGCTTTTTGTGATTGTGATGATTCATATTCCTATGCTGTGAGTAAGTTAATGGCTCCTTCCTTAGTGGACTTGCTGGAGCACTCTCCTCCATTTTCCATCAAAACCATGTATTGTATGTGAGGAGCTTCCCTTGGTAAGACTTCAAATATTTTTTCTTCCAACTTTCTCTTTTTCTCTCATACCTCTTCTTTTTTGCTTCTGAATCTGAGTACCAACTTTAAACCTTCCACCTCTTTTGAGCTCACCAGGTTCAATAGGGGCCCTACATATTTCGACTTCACTTGTTCAAATTCAAAGTTAAAGTCAATTATGGCTCCTTATGCCACCTTCTCCTCATCTATTGCGACATTTATGCCATTTTCAAAGAGAAAATTAGCCTTATGATCGGCATTTCACTGCAAAAAATAGGGGAAACATCAGTGTGCTAAATTTTAAATGAACATAAAAAATGAATAGTTAGTATTAATTATGTGATTTTTTTATTACACATGTTTTGTCTAAACTACTTTTACAACATTATAAATTCGAATAAATAAGATTCTTATTTTTAAAAATTTCATTTTATTTCATCAATTTTATTACTACTTTCTTTACTTCAACCCAGTCACTAATAGTTATAGTATTAGTACAACACAGGAATTGTGATAGGGTCCCTCAAAATTTCATGATGAGTAATACTTTTTCAAGTTCTTCCATTAAATGGAGGCATAGAACTTTCGACTGACAAACTACTAATTGGTAGGCTCCTCTGGAATAAACTTTCTCAACCACGTATTGTCCCTCCCAAGTTGCTCAAAAATTCCTCTTATCTTACGGTTGTAAGGCTTATTTTTAGGTTTGTTTGTTGTATTTAAAAAAAAGGGTCTCCTACAGAAATTGTCGGCGAATTTTAGACTTTAAATTTAATTTAAATATATATAATTTAGAAAGTAGTATTTGATTTTGAAAATAATTTTAAATTTGAAAATTTTAAGATATCAAATCAAACCGATCTCACATCTCAAATAGTTTATATAAATGAGCACCGCATCACAAACCGTGTATCTATCCCGAAGAATAGACACACTGCTTGATGATGGGGCTCGATTAAATAAATTAGGAGATTTGTGATATTCTTTTGGACTGCGAACCAATTTTATAAGCCGACAAGTTCTCCTACTTAATATAAATGAATTAAGCAAGGTTTATATTACTTGGGTTCCTAAAGTTCCATATAAGGGCAAGCCCCTATAGTTAATTACATCTTAAATGTCCGAAGACACTTAAGAAAACTCTCGATAATGATCAGTGATTTTGCTCTCAAGAATTTCAAAGTTTAAGGTTTTCAAAGGATTTGAGTTTTGGAAATTTCAATAGGGAATGAATCAAATTTGGAATAGTTTATTTTAAGAGTCCAAAGAAAGAGAAGTAGGAGAAGCTGAGGATCCAAGAAGAATCTTGACAACTTCTCAAACTATCCTATTGTTTGGTTTCAATTTGGGAGTTTATTTAATATTGCAATCCTGCCAATTTTAATTGATTAAGACTTATATTTGTATGACATGATCATACAAATAGCCTTGAAGATGTGAGGGTTTATGTCGTACCAAACAACTACCTCGAAATCCTAAGACCGGTTAGGGCTTAATTTGCATAATATGATTATGAAAATGCCTAAGAAAGAGTTGAGGAATTATGTTGCACTAGGCAAACTACCTCGAAGTCCTATGGCTTGGTTATTTAATTCTAAGAAAGTCTTGCTGAAGTAGACTCAGGTTTTGCTGATGACGATGGTCGAGCTGCCAACTGTGCTCCGAGCTCCTTGTTGTTGCAGAGGTTTAGTTTTGGAAGTCATAAATCAATAGATGAGAGAAGTGTTTTGGTTTAGAGAAAATCTTAAAATCCAAGTGTTTTTTTTAATATTTTAATTAAAACAATCTTAAAGTTGTTTAAACAGAACCGATTAAGATCCCACAGTTCCGTCATCCCGGCACCGTTATTTTCTTTGAATTCACTTAGTCCAGATGAATTTTCTAAACTCAACTGAATGAGTTCCACACTTTTATTTAGACCATGGGAAATCCCGTTAGCAACACGTGGGTTACATCATCCGAGGTATTCCCGATCATTCAACAAGACGTTTTATTTAGTTATAATTGTAGTTTTGTTGTTCTGTTTGTGATTAAATTTTGAGTTGCTTTTATATTTTGGAATGTTGTGGCGGTGAATTTTATCTTGCAATGACTTTTAATTTAGTTTTGGTTTCAATTTAGGGACTATCCTAAAGGTTTTGGTTTTCATGCAATGATCTAATTTATCATGCAAGAAAAGTAAAGTACAGTGCATGTAAGTAAATTGCAATAAAGTAAATTGCAATAAAATAAAAGCATACCTGGAGGGTCTTCCCGTCATCCCAAGCTGCACTTAAAACACATGTTAAGGCATTTAAATATTTTGCAAGAAATACCTAGGTAAAGCTAAGGGAAAGGGTTTTGATTGTCTACCAAATTCCTAACTCTATAACTAGTCATCTCCCATGACGTCTAGGTTCTTGGTTTGGTTTAAGGATGATTTTCTTCATCAAAGAACAACTAGATTCAATTGTTCTTCTAAAACACCGCGTCATATTGAGGAAGTGCTTAGGGCGAGTCCTAAACATCTTTTCGATATTTGCAGGATTGTTTTGAGTCCAAGTAAATTTAGTTGCACAGGTGAATTAATCATCCAGGGGTTTAAGTTTTGTTCTCTTGCTCAGTGAACTAGGACATTTGAATGTCCTATAAGTGAAGTAACACTTCACTTGATACTTTATTTAAGAGTAATAATAATAAGAGCTTTAAAAAGGGAAAAACAACTTATTAAGTATTTTAATGATTTAAACTTAATGATTTAATTTTAATTTTGACTTAATTATAAAAAAAGTTTAAGTTTGGAATATTGTTCAAGTCATTTTTTTTAGATTTAATTTAAATCTTTACGTTTTAAATGATGTTATATCTCAGATTTAACCTTTATGTTTTAATCCTACTTTAAGTGTTCGATTTAACTCTTAATGATTTCATTTAGGTTTGTTGTTAAATGATTTTAATTCAATTTAATTTTAATTTAATTTAAGTTTAATTTAATTTAATTAAATTTGATTTGATTTAATTTAATTTAAATTTTTTTAAAATTAAATTAAATTTAATTTGATTTAATTTTTTTATTTAATTTAATTTTAAATTTTAATTTAATTTCAATTTAATTTAATTTAGTTTAATTTTTTTTAATCTAATGTTTTAGATATGATTTAAATTAATTGTTAAAGTGTTAATTTAATTTAAATTTTGATTTAATTTAGTTTAAATTTAATTTAATTAAATAGTTAAGTCTTTTAGCACTTTAAATTTTAAATTGGGTTATCATTTAAATTGGGAATTAAATATTATTGCAGTGATTCATTTAGGGATTTTTAAATTAAAGAATAAATATCTTCTTAATAATATCCCTATTTTTAATAATTCAAATTTCCATTACTCTTCCAAAATTTTAATTAATTAATTAATTAAAGTTTAGTTTAATTATTCTTGAAATGATTAGTAGGTTTCTACCCTTCAATTATTTAAATTTCAATCATCCAAAATTAGTTTAGGATCAAATATTTTACCCTCCCCTTTTTGATTAATCCTAAAATTTTAATTAAAGGTTGAAATTTTTAATTACCCTTTTGCCCTTCAAGCTTAATAATTCTAAAACTCACTAAACTAAACTCAAATGAACTTAAAATTTTTATGTAACCTCACTCACATGTCAATTAAGACATTAGAGGAGAAAATGTGATTTTTCTGTATTTAATTTATTTATGTAATTATTTCTAATGGAAAAAAGGGGTTTTCAAGGAAAATTCAATAACATAACCAAGGAAATGTTTCTGTCCCTAAGAAAATTATGGGATGTCCCTAATGACCAGAGGACTACTTGGACCAATTTTGGTGATTTTTTGAATTATATTTTATTTATTAGAATTATTTTGATTTTTGGAGTATTAATTAATTTAAAAAAAAATTAAAAGTTGAAAAATGGATTTTATATTTTTAAAAAATCTCTCTGACCTTAGGAAGTTAGAGAACCAAATTTTATACTTTTCTAATTTTTCTTTGATTTGTTAGAATTATTTTAGAGGAAATGTTAAAAAAAAATCATTTTTTTTTAATTCCAAAGATTTTTTTAAGCCTTTAAAATTCAATATCTTACCCTAGAGACTTAGGAAAAATATTTGGTTTGTTCCTAGATGATTAGAATTCAAAATGTGTCATTTTAGAAATTTTTAATATTTTTATGATTTTTATTATTTTTTAATTATTAAAAATATTAAAATAATGATAAAAATTAACTTTTTTAGAAAATTACAATTTTAATTTTCCTAAGTTCCACTGATGTCAGAGAAGCTCCAAAACCATTTTTGTGAATTTTTTAAAAGTATTTTGTGAGTTATGAATTTTTAAAGTTTAATTTCGGTTATGTGACTTAATTAATCCATTTTGTGGGGTTAATTAAGTCCAATTGATTTCAAATTTTTATGTAATGTTCCTCTGATCCTAAAGATCAGTGGAGAATTATTTTCAAGTTAATTTGATGTGTAATTAAGCTTAATTAATTAAAGTTCAATTTTGGGTGTTTAGGCCAATTAGGGTTGTTCCATGTGAATTAACTCAAAACCTATTTTTCCTAGGTCTCTCTGGTCATAAGAAACATCACCAAATTTTCCCAGAATTTATTTCTTAGCATGCTAATTATTGGAATTAAAATACTCAAAACAGTAACATGAAGTTGGAAAATCAATAACTTCTCATAGGGATGGCCTCTAACCTTGGAAAATTCAGTGAATGTTCCCAAGTCCAGAGGCTTCAAAAGCCCTATGGTCTCATGCCATGGTGAATTGCCTATGCAAATAAAGAATTAAAAAAATGCAGAGAGTAAATAAGTCATTAAAAATAAAATACTTGATGAAATGACTTGATTTCTTTTCCACATTATTCTCCTCTGTTCACAGAGCAAGAGGGTATTTTTATTTTATTTTTGTGATTTTTCTATGCAAAGATATGGATTTTAGAAGTTCTGGTAATTAAATAAATAGAAAATAGCCCTAATTTCCTACTTATCCACGCGGCGCCACGCCATCCTTGGCAGCTCCGAAAGGCCATGCGGCGCGCTATGATTCGGCGCTGCCATCAGAGTCAGCGCTGCGGGGGCCCGTGGTTCACGTACCATTGCACCATCCGACTTGATCTCGACCGTCTGCCCAATACACATGCGATCCAACGGCAGCTGGTCATCGTCTACGACTGGTGTGCACCAGTGACCGTCCACACTAAAACCCTAAGATCTTACTCGATTCTCAATGGATTTTCATGTTCTTATGCTCCATGTATTCGTCATGAAGAGACAAACATATCCAGATGGTTTATGTGGCATGGAATTAACCCAACCAAAATAGAGAATGTTCAAAAGCTTGAGAAGAAGAGAGAGCTCATACCTTTGCTCAGAGAAGTGTGGCTTCGATCTGAGAGTTGTGTCACCTTCAATTGAGTCCAAGTAAGCTCCAGATGAAGTCTCTGGCTCTGGGGAATTGTCTAGACTTGAATTCGACCAGACCCGATTCTAAAGCTTGGAGGCTAGAGAAAATGGGTGGCCTGGAGAGGGGGCTTCCACTAGGGAACTCTTTCTCTTGATCTTGTGCAGGTGTGGGTGAGTTTAATTTGAGTTTGGTGGAGAATTGGAAAGTGTCCTGGTTTTGGGTGGAATTTTAGCTGAGAAATTGAGCTCTGTGGATGGGAATTAGGGCAAATTATCATTGGGGATCAATTGCTCTAAGTGTGGAGGATGGTCTGGAACAATTTTGGCAGAGTTTCTGTATGGTTTTGTGCAACTCTCCTCTTGGCCGAGAGGGGTGGGGTTTAAATAGAGTTGGCTTGGAGGGCCTTCCGGGGGAGTTAATGGGCGGGATCGAGCTTGCTGCTCTGGGCAAGGGAAGAACAGTTCCAATGACCATTGGGCTTGGGACAACTCAGCAAGAAATAATTTCAATGTTGGGCTCTCATGGTGCTCTCGGCCATGGCAATTTCCGGCAGCTGTGGTGGCTGGCCGGCCAGGCATGGGTCACCCACAGGGTCAGTCAGGTCAGAGCTTGATTCCTGTGAGTTCAATTGATGGTTGCCATGTGTAAAGGTGGTGAATTGAAATGGAATGGGAAAATGGTGATTTTGGCTTGGTTTGGGTCAACCCATGGTTTTAGGCTAGGTTCACCTCCCCAAGGCCTGCTTGGGCTGAAGAGAAAGCTATTTGGCTCTGCTTAATTAGTGGGGAGAAGTCACCATCCAAGTACATTTAGGCTTAAGCATGGTTTAGGGGAATCATGAGAGTGGTTAATCACTCTTAAGAGAATCATTAAAGGGTCCCCTCTTCTTTCCACTTTAGGTATGGTGAGGTGTCCAAGGCTTTCGTGGCTCCCATGTGGCTCATACATGGCTTCATGGCTCCATTTGGCTTGGGAAAAGTCAAGTCAACTTTCATGGAAACGGGTTTATGGAATTTTGAAAATTTTGGGGTTATTTGATGGGATTTGGCATAATACCATTTTGGTTTGATTTTCATGATGGATTTAGCACTTAGGGAGTGATATTAATTGAGGATGAGATGAGATTGTAATGTAAGCTTTAAGGTGGACTTTGGGCTTTTGGGTTTATTTTGTATGAGCTTTTAAAGTAGCTTGGGAAATGAGATTTTAAATTTTAAAATGGGTATTTTAGGATGAGGAGCCTTGTAGTGGTTGGGCCCAATGAGTGTTGAATGTTTCATGAGTTATTTTAAGTCAATGTGGTAAGGCTTGGGGTTGGACTGGGTTGAACTTGGGTCTCTTTGGTAAGGGGACAAAAATGGGTCAAATTGGGTTAGCATGGGCTAAGGTTGGGCTAATGTTGGTTTTGATGTAAAATTAATGTTGAGAAATGTTTATAGGTGTGTTACAAAGAGTTTTCAACTTTGGCTGGGGTTCAATTTTGGGATTTGGGCTAAGTTAAGGTTAAGCTTGGGTTTAGGCTAAATTGGGGATTTTGGGTTTGGGTTGAATTTGAGTGGGGTTTGGGTCCAAATTTTGGGCAAATTATGTTCGTTTTTTTGTTTATGGAGATATTAGGGAAGTTTTAGAAAAGGTTTGGGGTCAATTGGAGTTGAATTGGGTTGGTTTGGGCTAAGTTTGGGTTATGGGTCAAAATTGGGCTTTAAGCTTAAAAATGAAATTGGATTCAAATGTCAATCAAATTGGGCTTGGATTTGGTCTAGATTGATATTGGGGATATTGAATTGAAGTTTAGAATTGAATTGGACCAAAATTGAGGTCAATTGGTGTGATTTGGTTTGACATTGGGTTCACTTGGGTTTAAAATGGGCTAAATTGGGGGTTTTTGGCAAAAGTAGGGTAAATTAGCAAAATTGGCCCATGGTGTAGTTGAACAGAATGAAATTAGGAATATTTAGGATTTTCTGGAATTTTCTGGGAATTTTCTGAATTTTTGGATTTTTTGGTCAAGAGGGGCATTTTGGTAATTTGGAGGGTATTGGGGGTATTTTTGGAAATTTTGGTATTTTTGGTTGTAAATGATCAATTTAATTGGTGGGGAAATGTTCAAGGTTAATTTTGGAAAAGTTTTGGTTGATTTGGAAATTTTGGTGGTTTTGGGTAGTTTCAAGGGCTTTTAGTAGGTTTGGTGGGTCCGGGGCCCCGGGGGTCAAAAATTGAAATTTTGAAAAAATGAATATTGAGCAAGTGTGAGTGAAATGGAATCATTTTGGTTGAGCCATGAAGCCATATTAAGTCCATAGGAGCCATGAGAGGACTCATTTGAGGCATTCACTATGTTGTTCCTAACCCTCTTAGCCAAGGGCCTAGGGGTTAAGGTCCATCCATATGAATTATCTGCATGAGTCAGGAAGTCAAGCTAGGCATGAATAGTTTTAGGATTTGGAATGTGTGTGAAAGTGTAATGTTTGCAGGTGAACCCTCACCAGACCAGGCCACCCAGGGTGATCCTAAGGCCAAAGAGTCCTATAGGGAACTCATCCTTTAAACCTTCACATTTGATCTCAACTCTCTAGGTGATTAGAGATTTAAAATCAAGTTTGTGGGGTTTGCGGGGAGTTAAGAAGTGGTTGAGTTTCTATAGGGGTAGGTTCCATCTCTACTCCTCTAAGTACTAAAGAGAGAAGAGAAGACCTCATAAAAAATGAGATCAACAAATGGACCCCCAATAGGTGTGGTGTGCTAACCATGCACACCGCCTGTATTGGCGTTGACCGAAGAGATCAACAAAATCAACACAGATGTCCAAGTGACAAACATAGGACAAAGTAGAAAAATTTCCACTGGGTAGTATCAAGTATATCTCCAAGACTGGAGGTTCTTGAACTCTCGCTGGGGAAAGGAAAAGGAGGTGAATTCCAAACCACCAGATCTGGGAAGTTTTGATTTAGATTTCATTTCATTTCATGTTGAAATTTTGATGTGTGAGTTTAAATTTTTTTATTTGGAGTTCCAATTTAGATTGAAGTTTGATTTAAAATCAGTTTGAGGAAATCTGGATTTGAAATGAGAATTGAAACTCGAGTTTCAACCTCGGGATTGCGAAGAAAACTAGATTTTAGGTAGCAGCCTCGGAGTAAGCATCCGAGTTTAAGTGTCAATTGAAAAGGATGAGAATCAGAATTTAAGTACTGATCTCGAAAGAGAACTGGAATGTAGGTACCAGTCTCAGAAATTTTGAATTGAAATGCAGGTATCAATTCAGATGAGAATCGAAATGTAGGCATCAATCTCGAAATGAGAACTATAATGTAGCTACTAGTCTCAGAAATTTTGAATTGAAATGTAGGTATCAATTCGGACGAGAATCGAAATGTAAGTATCGATCTCAAAATGAGAACTGAAATGTATGTACCAGTCTCAAAAATTTTGAATTGAAATGTAGGTATCAATTTAGACGAGAATTGAAATGTAGGTATCGATCTCGAAATGAAAACTGGAATGTAGGTACCAGTCTCGGAAATTTTGAATTGAAATGTAGGTATCAATTTAGATGAGAATCGAAATGTAGGTATCGATCTCGAAATGAGAAGCTGGAATGTAGGTACCGGTCTCGAAATTTTGAATAGAAATGTAGGTATCAATTCAAATGAGAATCGAAATGTTGGTATCGATCTCAAAATGAGAACTGGAATGTAGGTACCAGTCTCGAAAATTTTGAATTGAAATGTCGGTATCAATTCAGACGAGAATCAAAATGTAGGTATCGATCTCGAAATGAGAACTGGAAAGTAGGTACCAGTCTCGGAAATTTTGAATTAAAATTTAGGTATCAATTCATATAAGAATCGAAATGTAGGTATCGATCTCGAAATGAGAACTAGAATGTAGGTACCAGTCTCGAAAATTTTGAATTGAAATATAGGTATCAATTCGGACGAGAATCGAAATGTAGGTATCGATCTCGAAATGAGAACTGAAATGTAGGTACCAGTCTCAGAAATTTTGAATTGAAATGTACTGTGGATATTTGGGATTTAGCGGGAGATTGAAATGAGATGTGAAAGTGTTCCACATCCCACGAGAATCAATCAAATCTTGAATATTTGGCGAAGGGTATGAATCCATGCCATTAGAACCAAATCAAAAATTTTTCGTGGTTCTGAAATCTTCCCGAGAGAGGGTTTCAAAGGAGGTTTGAAGTAGATCTTGATTTGAAGAAGAATTGGAGGATTTGAAAAGATGGATTTAGACTGGAATTCAATTTGAGATTTAGATTCGTTTTGTTTGTCCTTTAACGATCCCATTTTTTTTATTTGTTGTTTATTTAGTGTTCATGTGAATTTGAAGTTCATTTTACTATTTAGAATTTTAGGAAAAGTTCTCATTTATTTTCTTTTCTCTTCTGTTCTTCGTTCAAAGTTCATTTAATTCTAATGGCGTTTCCCAGTCAATTTGCACAAAAAAGGAGGTGAAGGCAAAATATGACGTAGTCGTTTTCATTCCAACTTGCTGAAAGTACATCATACAACTTGATCTAGTCATGATGACATTTTCCTTAGAAATTTAATGTCTCGTACAATCCATGTAAATCCAAAACGAACTGTGTAAACTTCTTGTTGATCCATCCAAAAGCGTCTGTCAAAAAATCTATGTCTGAATAGTAAGAAACATGAGTAATAACATCACCTTCCAAGCCACCCTTGGCAGGAATGTCGCATAGATGTGCATTGGAGGTGTGCTATTTCCCATGTAACTCACAGCTCGTAGGGCCGGAGACTCTCCAATTCTGGATCTGGCTGGAAGTGGTAAGGCGCCTTTCTGTCGTCCATCCTTCTAAAAGTAACGGAGATCCGCTCCACTGGCACTCCCGGTATACAATGTTTTGCGATGTCTGCTCCATTTCCTTTTAATATCATGACGGAACCTACCGAAGTGGTATCTCCACCGGCCCTCGGAACTTACCCGGGCTCGCTATCCGGAGGTCGGATCCGAACATGATATTGCATTGGTTGACGAACGAAGCCGTGCGAAAGGTCTGACAAAGTCGTGTTGGTCTATGTGTGGAGGTATGTGCTCACCCTTCTAGTAAATGTTAATGATGCAACTGTTGGGTATGCAGTCTGCTGGCAATACCCTCCATGTTATCATTCTTTTCACCATTCTTTTAATTATCCTCGGCATTGGATCCACCTCACTGCGATGGAGTATCCACGGTGGATTTCCTTTTCCGTCCTCTGCGAAGTTATAGCAACATCCGCATTGTATTGTGACTCTTCCTTTCCACCGGCATCCATCTTCGGGGTTCTGAATAAGTCTTTTCCCTCAGACGGCCTGCTCGGCCCATCTTCTGAAGCTCTAAGATGCAGTCCACAATCTGTTGCTGCTCGTACTCTGAGAATACATCTGTGTGTAACTCGAGGCCTTCCAAAATGTTGATTCTCTTGCCTCTAATCCTTTCAAAGTATTTGAAGGTCTTTTTCTCAATATTTTGCATTCTTTCTAGTTCATATTCTGGAATGATCTACAAGTGACAAGGTCTAGTAATGTATTGCGGGATGTATGGCTCAATCCCGTCACGTTCTCCTGCATACCTTGGTTCCTCGAGGATTGTCTCTGTCGGGACATCCTCCGGGGTTGCTTCCGCAACAAGGTTTCTTACCACCGGTGGCTCTGTCTGGCATCGTGGTAGTCTCTCTGCCTCTAATCTTCTTAGTGTTTCCCTTATCTTTTCTGTTGTTCTCGGAGCTGGTTTCCTCTTTTTAGGTTCCTGATGAACCGGTATCTTTGAAATGTGTGTGCCGGCGGTAGCGGCTGTCTCTTCGTGTTGATCTGCTGCTAGTTTATTCAACATCTTGCGAATGCGGCGATTCTTATTCCTTCTCTGGGTAGCAGTGAGAGTAGATTTCCTTACCCCTTGAATTTCTGCGGGCGCGGCGCTGATGAGCCTGCCTTCTGCCGTGGCAACTACTGACTTGATTTTCTTATTCTCCTCGGTGTTTGTCTTTCTCTTTTTGTTGTTGGATTGGTGGCTTTGGCCACCCATCTTCATCACTGTCTGGCTGTGAAGCTCTTCTCGATCAACTGGGATCCAATCATTTTCTTCGTACTGTAGGTCGGCTGGTGTGAAGTCAGAATCAATCTCTATCACTGCTCCATCCTTCACCCTCTTTTCATCAAGTGCTAGACTCACGCCATTTCTAAAGTTTAGAACTAACTGCCCGTTCGACATTTCCCTGCAAAAAAAATAAGGAAAGAATCAGGGGCTGAACTAAGAACAAGAACATGAAGAAAAAATTTATTAATGAAAAGTTTTTTTTTCGTATTTTCTTTTAAAATTTAAACAGGAGTAGGAAAAGGAGTGAAAAAAGATCAGGAACAAGATTTGACTCGAAGGGAAGGATTTGACATTTTATTATTATGGTTTCCCATATTCTCTTTTTAACATTTTTTTGTTGATGAGATTTTTTTTTATATCATCCATTTTATTTTGTTTTGGGTTCCGACCCAGTCGCAAAGTGCTTACTTCACCTGTGTTTCTAAGGATAAGATTCTATTTTAGAGGCCACCCTTTGAAACATCAGGTTGTGTGATACTTTTTTAAATATCGTCCATTTATTGGAAACATGGGTCATTCTCCACGGCAATTCACCAGTTGGTAGGAACCTCCTGAGTAGAGTGTCTCGACCACGAACGGCCCTTCCCATGTTGGTTCAAATTTACCACCTATCTTGCGATGTGCAAGAATAGGTCTTCTGAGAACCAAAACTAAGTCACCGACTTTGAATGTCCTGGGGCGGACTAGTTTATCATGGGCCTGGATCATCTTGGCTTGATACAGTTCCAAATTCTGTTGCGCGGAAAGTCTTTTCCCTTCCAAGCTTTCCAATTCTTCTAGTCGTAGTCTTACATTTTCCTGCGTAATGATTTTGTTCGCAACTGCAATTCTAAGTGATGGGAGCTGAACTTCCAAGGGTGGAACTGCCTCGGACCCGTACACTAAAGGGTAGGGTGTAGACTGAGTAGGAGTCCTAAAAGTTGTTCTGTAGGCCCATAAGGCTTCTAACAACTTCTCATGCCAATTTCTCTTGTTGTCGTCCAACGTTTTCTTTAAAATTTGAATGAGAGTTTTATTAAAAGCCTCGGCCAAGCAATTTGCTCTTGGATAGTAGATCGTTGAGTATCGCTAATCGATCTCGTATCTTCTAACAAAATTGTTGATCTTTATACTTTTGAATGCTAACCAATTATCTGAAATGATTCTGCATGGTACCCCAAAATGATAGACGACTTGGTTCTTGAAAAACTGTAACACGTGGTGTGCCTTCACTTCCCTGAGTGGTATAACTTCTGCCCATTTAGAAAACTAGTATGTAGCTGCAAGGGTGAAGCGATGTCCTCTTGAAGAAGGCGGTTCTATCGGACCCACTATATCTGTGCCCCAACACTCAAATGGCCACGACGCAATTGTCGGAGGAGGATGGTGTAGAACCACTCCATGCACTTGGCACTGGTGACAACTTTTGGCAACTTTCATACAGTCGGTCATCATTGAGGGCCAGTAGTACCCTAGTCTTTTAATCTTCATTTTCTTTTTCGGACTCGACTGATGAGCTCCACAAAGTCACGAATGTACTTCTTTAACGATTTCACGAGCCTCGGACCCGCTCGAAGCATCTTAGCCACATCGATCGAAAGACCTTCTGTATAATGTATTGTTTATTAATGCGTAAGATAGAGTTCTTTTCTTGATTTTATGAGCTAATGACTTATCGTCCGGTAGGTTTCCTGTCTGTAGGTAGTATATTAATGGCTGCCGCCATTCTTTTGTATTTTCTATCACTGCTGCAATTATTTCTTCTGCTTTTTTTGCTGATTTGTGTATTGTATCCATGTCGAGCTGTGATAAGACTTGTCATCCTTGAATTGACACTTCAACTGACTCATCCTGCAAGCAGGCAAATTCCTTTGCAAGGCGGGCTAACGCATCTACAAGAGCATTTTCTTTCCTGGGAATCTTGTAGATTGTTATGTTTGGAATTTGTTCCAACAATTTCATGGCAAACTGAAAGTACCGCTCAAATCTTGGTTTCAGAATCCTGTACTGTCCGGTGATCTGTTGAATTATCAACTGAGAATCTCCGTAGATGTTGATGTCCGTTATTCCCATTTGAATGGTTAGTTCCAGTCCTGTTATGAGGGCTTCCTATTCTACCTCGTTGTTTGTGCATGGTTCTATTAAGTGGTAGGAGTATCTTAACATCCCCCGCTCCGGTGTTATAAAGATTAGTCCGATTCCTGCCTTACCGGGCACTATCGTTTGCAATTCTTTGTTCTTACGTGCGAGGACGCTCGGTCGAAGTATAGTTCCCAACGTCGATCATCAGGGTCTTCTAGGCTCATTATCTGCTCATCAGGCAAATCATCGTCGAGAGGTGAATCTGCTGGTAAAGGGTGTGCTGCAAGGAAGTCTGCTAGGACTTGTGCCTTTACTGCTCGAAGAGGAACGAAAGTTACGTCGAATTGCAATAGTATCATCGACCACCTGGCAAGTCTGCCAGAAAGCGTCGGTCGGGTCATCAAGTATTGCAACAGATTAACTCTTGAAATAAGGTTGACCTTATGAGAAAGCATGCAATGTCTGAGCTTTTGAGCAATGAAGATCAGGGCCAAACAATGTTTCTCAATTGGAGGATACTTTACTTCCGTCGGAATTAGACGACGGCTTAAGTAGTAGAGAGCATTTTCTTTTCCCTCATCATTGACCTGGGCTAGCAGGGCTCCAAGGTAGTCATGTAAAGCCGCGGTATAAAGTATCAACGGTCTACCTGAGATTGGGGCTGCTAAGACAGGAGGTGTCATTAAATATTGTTTGATGTCATCGAAGGCATGTTGACATTTAGAGTCCCAAGTAAACTTGGCATCCTTCTTAACCAAAGCAGAAAGAGGCTGACACCTTCCTGACAAATTCGATATAAAGTGTCGAAGATATGCCAACTTTCCTTGAAAGTTCACAGCTGTTTCAAGGTTTTAGGAGGTGGCATTTCTAAGATAGCTTTAATCTTTTCCGGATTAATTTCAATCCCACGATGTCGGACAACAAATCCTAAGAATTTCCCGGAGTTGACACCCAAGGCGCATTTTAATGGATTCATCTTAAGGTTGTATTGTCTTAGTCATTCAAAAACAATTCTCAAATCATACAGGTGATCTTCTTTCATTTTGCTTTTGATGACCACATCATCCACATAGCACTCGACTTGGTTGTGAATGAGATCATCAAAAATCTTCATCATCGCTCTTTGGTATGTTGCTCATGCGTTCTTTAGTCCGAATGGTATTATTGTGTAGCAATACACTCCGATCGGCGTTCTGAATGCCATGAGTTTTTCGTCTTCTGGTGCCATCTTTATCTGATTGTATCCTGAAGATCCATCTATGAATGAAAATATTTGATGTGTTGAAGCAATGTCGATCATTAGTTCTGGGATTAGTAATGGAAATTCATCTTTTGTACATACTTTAGTTAAATCTCTGAAGTATACGCAGATTCTGATCTGACCATTCTTCTTTCTGACAGGTACCACATTGGCTAACCAAGTAGGGTATCGTTCTTCACGTACAAATTTAGCATCTATTAGCTTATTAACTTCGGCTATTACTTGTTGCTCAATTTCTAGACGCATTCTTCTGGGAGCTTGTCTGACTGGAACAGAAGTAAGATCTACTCCTAATTTGTGAACTACGACTTCTGGAGCTAATCCTGGCATTTCATCATAACTCCAAGCAAAACAATCCTTGAATTCCATTAGTAGCTTGATTATTTCCTCGGAATCTTCTTTATTAAGTAAGGAGCTAATAAAGGTAGGCCTAGGCTCTTCGCTAGTACCTAAGTTAACTTCCGTTAACTCGTCTATTGTAGATTTGAATTCTTCCATGAATTCTGGTGGAGCATCTCCGATTGGTAGATCTTCGAGATCTTCTGAAGCTTCCAAGCAGTCTTCATTAGGTTCGCAAGTGAAAACCAAGGAAAATCCCGTATCGTCAACTGATCCTACTGTGCCGAATCCGAGACAATGTTTTGAACTGGGAGGCCGATCGACATTATTCCATAAATTTTCAAAGTGTTGTGATCGGTCTTTTGTCCATTGTTGAGGTAAGACACCACGTTGAATTAAATTTTGAACACAGGGAGAGTACCACTCAAAAGGTAATTCCATTAATTCGGAAGAAGTAACATCTTCAAATTGTACATCTTTTTCATTATTGGAAGAAGAAGCACCATGGTAAAACTTGATTGGCTTAGTACCACCATCATGCACTTTCTTGACCACCATACCCTCGATCTTATTAGAATGGATTAGGGTCAGGGTCATAGTATGTACATGATGGTTAATCTTCTCGTACATTGATTTGTATTCTTCATTCTTTTCATCTTCGAGAGAGATCTTGAACTGAGGTTTCTTTTGACTTATTGTCACTGCTTCTTTCTTGATTTCTTCTCCTTCTTCGGAAGTGTTGTCCCAATCAACATCGATGACCGGTTTCTTCTGTCCAACTGTTCTAAAATTTCTTCCACATCCTCGTCCCCGGCCTTGACCTCGGGTGCGAGTTCTGGAGAAATTTTCACCATCTCACCGTAAGGGAGTGGTGAGTAATTGTTGAACTAGAACTTCAGGTTCTTCATCGTCTCGGATTTCTTTTGCTTCATTTGGTATGGTATTTCTGGAAAAGATTATTTTCTTCGGGGGTGCGTAGTAGGCCACATCTTCATGAATTCCAATCTCGTGTACGGAGAATGGTTGCAAGTCACCTTTGATACACTGTTCCCCTCCTTCGTAATACTTTATGCACTGGTGCAGAGACGACGGTACCATCCGGTGTTCATGGATCTACAGTCGACCCAGTAGAGCGTTGAACGATGTCTCAGAATCAATTATGTGGAATTTTGTGGTTGTCTTTGCTAAATCACTGGTCTTCATTAGTAGTGTTATCGATTCAAGAGCTCTTTCTCCTTTTTGATTGAAGCCACTTAATAGCATCTTGTTTGCTTCAAGATCGCGAGCATCAATTTCCAAATATGCTAGCGTCCAAAGATTCATTATGTTGATTGATGCTCCCGGATCAATCAACACTCTGGAGAGCGTAAACCTTCCAATAGTGACTAAAATGTATAACGGTCGGTTGTGATCTGCTGTTCCCAGTAATAGATCATTGTCCGTGAAGGTAACACATCGCTGTTCTTTTAATGAGCAAACCTCGTCAAAGGAATTACCGGCCATTTGAGCTAAACTGATCTCTGGATCAAGTAAAGCCTTGATCAGAGCCTCCCTCATCTCCTTTGACAGGATCAGAGCGTCGTATATGCTTAGTTTGGCTGGTAGCTTCCTGAGATGGGCTAGCACATTATAGTCCACTTTATTACCATTTTCCTCGGTTTCTTCCCGAATGCGCAATTCCTCTGTCGAGGTTGGCTATTCTGGAGCAACCACCTGCTTTCCTTTATCCTTTGGACCCATTCTCGGGGGTAGAATTTTTCCGCTTCTTAAATTTACTTCAGTTATCTCTTCTGAATTTGGTGTTGAATCTGCCGGTGTATCCTCTTGAATTGGAACAACTAGCTCTTCTGAAGTTGCTTCGGTGTCTGATGGTTCTAATTTTATCGTGATCGGAGCCCCTCGGAATTCACAAATGGACTCGTTGCTTGTTGAGCTTTGGTAGCCTCCTTTGTGAACACCTTCTTCATCGTGGTCATCGAGGTTCTGTATGATTTGAGAATCATTATTCGTATCAGAATCGAGATCTGGATTAAGTCGGTTGTCGCTAGTTACGTAATCGGTAGAAACAGTCAAAACGTAGCCAATGCCATAACCCTTATCATTATAAGATCCCGCCAGGGCGAGCAGATAATCATACAGAGTCAGGAGTTCGAGGGATTTCTCCCCCGAATCGGAAACAACCATCCTAGGGTAAGCAGCCCCTAGTCTACCCTTCAGAGCCTCAGTCTTCTTTTCTTCTATGATCTTCTCCTCCTTTTGGGGCGGTTCTTCAATTACAAGTGATAGTGCAGGCTCGACAGGTTTCAAACTCTGAGTTGAAGCACGTACCGAAGTGGCCTGGATGTGATCCAAAATTTTCTTCGATGATTTTGTCCAGACAGTACTCCATCCATCATCAGTCGTGTAAGGGTCTATCGAAACAATGGGATCCATTGAAACAACATTGACGGAACCTCCCTTCTAGGGTTCCTTCATGTATTCCTTTGGGATCGTTATGTTCCCTTTTAGGAGATTGTCATCAAGCCAACTCTTGAAAGTGATGCAATCCTCTATCTTATGTCCGAGCATCTGGTGGTAAGGGCAATAGTTCGGATGATCTTTCTTATTGACTTCTTCCGGCTTCTCGGGCTCTGGCAGCTAAAAATCCGATGTCTTCATTAAGCTGCGGAACATCTTTGCTATTGCTTCAGTTTTGAATGGATATTCTTTATTTAAGAGTTCTCTTAAGGTACACGATGAACGAGGCGGTTATTCGTAATGCTGAGGCGACTGATAGCCCGGACGAGGTTGCTGATAGCCTTGCTGAGGTTGTTGATAAGTCCTTTGTGGTGGTTGATAACTAGGCTGTGGCCGCTCTGACGGTATCTGCATTGGCTGCTTGCCCTTATCTACTGCTCTTTTCGAATGTTTTCACAAACTTCTGCTTATCGTTCTTGTCCGCAAAACTTAACTACTTTGCTTCTTCTTGCAAGCTCCCGGCCTTGCTAAGCAACTTCTCGAAAGTCTTGATTGTAAACCCTTTAAGGAGAAGTGCTATCGGGCCATGGATACTTTTAAGTAGGATGTCAACTGCATGTTGTTCTTGAAGCTGTGGTTCACACTTCATGCTTAGGTTTCTCCATCGAAGTATGTAATCCACTAAAGTCTCGTTCGGCTTTTGTTGCTTCACCACTAGATCGCCGATTGTGAAGTGGTGCTGAGCCCCGGCAAATTGTTTAACGAAGAGATTCTCCAATTTTGAAAAAGTCTTCACTGAGCCGTTCGGCAATTCTGTGTACCAGTCGAAGGCGATCCCTGAAAAACTGCTGATGAACTGGCGGAAGAGTAAAGTGTCGCTCCCACTGGCATTACAGCAACTAGCACAAAAATGTGCGACATGCTGCCGAGGGTTTCTTGTTCCATCACAAGTCTTAAACAGAGGTGGTACGAAGCCTTTCGGGTATTGGACTGCATCAAACTCCTCTGGGTAAGGTCTACCCGTCTGAATAGATGCTCCATTCTTGGATTGTGCTAAAGCATCTCACACTGCTGTTCTACCATGTTTTTAATATCCTTTTCTGAAATCATGCTTTGTGTAGAATCCTTCTTTAGTTGCTCGTCCCCATTGACGGATGTGATCTCTTTTCCTCCATCCGCAATATGGATGATCTCTGGGGGTGTCTCTTTCTGAGACTGGGCCTAACTCTGGAGAGTGGCTAAGGCAGCAGCCATCTCTTTCATCCTCTTTGCCATCTGGGAAATTGTGTCATATCTTTCCCGGAGCTGTGCTCTTAAAACTTCCAGTTCATCTCTTTCTGTAGCTGCTGGAGCACCTTGCGAAGCTGACGATGCTCGTGTTTCAACAATGTTGATCTCGGCATACTCCTAGTCCATGAACTCTGATGAGTCAACTTCATCTCCTAGTTCTTCTTCTCTTTCTTTTGCTAACCGTCGGATGTCGGTCCTTAACTTATCCATGACATCCTCCAGTGGCCCTTTTCGCATGGTCTCGCAGTTGTCTCGTGATGGTTGTTGAACTTCCTTTTCGGGAGTCCCCTTTATTGCAGTAGCACTATCTTCTGATTCGAGTCTCCTGATGAGACTTTTCTTCTCAGGGCATTGTTTTGGTCTTAACTTGCCAGATGTAGGTCACCATACCATCCTTCTTGCAGCCGGAAGCCTAGGACCGGATGGTCTGTCGGCTATATGCTGGAAGGTGGTATCCTCCCTAATCTGTAGACCCGATACAACAACGGGTGGACTGGCTTTTATCTTCTTCTTTGGTTTCTCTGTGGCAGCAACAGGTTCTATTCATGGTCCGAGGTGGGATTTAGCTGGCACCTGTCCTATCCTTCTTAAGATTTCTGATACAGGGCATCTTTCTTTCTTTGCCAATCTTTCTATAACAGCTTGCAGCCGAGCCAATGACATAGTCTTATCCCTTTTTCTCTTCTAATTGTTGTAGTATGTAGGTCGGGGTAATGCAGTGGCGATCCTACGAACATCCTCTTCATCTGATGTGGCAGAGAGGGGGTGAAACCTGCTCCCTTCCAACAGAGGTATATACTCAGGTAGTTCTTCTCTTTCCTCGGGAATTTCTTCTAGAAAAGCAACTTCAGCAGCTCTGGCTTTCTTGGCAATCTTTCTGCTTCTATTTCTCCTTTGAGTCCGAGTTAGGGGTGCAATTCTTGAACTGGACCCAATCTAAAAAACAGATGGTTTTGTAGCGAGATCTGTACCCTCCACGGTGACAGGCTCATCACAGACTTGGATTTCCTTCTCATTCAGTTTGGCGGAAGTCAGGGTAGGTGCAGAGATGACTAGACTGGTGGGGGTAGAGACAACAGTCATTCTACTAACAGTAGTACTCCTCTCAGTTGGAAGCCTTTGCGGGGAGGGAATTCTTGAGTCGACTTCGGGTTGAACTCGATCACGGGCTCTTCGGTTTCGACACTTTGTCCATTAGTGTGAAGAGAGTGACGTCAGTGAACTTGACATCTGTGTTGCCAAATCCTTGTCCGAAACGGATGATCCCATTGTCGGGCTGTTCATCCTTGTAAACGGCGAAGTCCATTCCATTGGTGAAGGAGAAGATTAGCTTTGGGGCAGTCATTATCTGTAGGGCAGATTCCGAGTATTAGTTTCGAATTATGCTTCCTTTTGTCACAAAGTTTAGGACAAAAAAAAGAAAGAGTCCAAACACATTTTCGTTTATCTTGGTGTATTTGTGATTTTAAAAGGATTTATTCATCAAAAGAGTCGTTTATTAGAGGATTTGTTTATTAGGAATGGAATGTTTAAATGTATAGAAAAGGTAAAGGATTCGATTCAGAATCAGAAAGGAAGAGAAAGTGTTATGCAAGACTTCTCGACTCGAAGGACCACTTCCTAAACTAACACCTATCGGGGGTCCACCCCACCTCAGAAAAGAGGTAAAAGGATCTCAGAACCTCTCTGTTTAAGGGTTTCTAAATAGTAGCTCCTAAATCTGAGAGGAGTTGGCTATACTCGTTTAAGACAGAAATGAACGGGGTATTCCAACGGAAGAATGGTAGTTTTGGTCCATTAGGGATACGGACTCACCACCGATTTATGAAAGCAAAACCATCTAATCAAAATGGAGAGAGAAACTATTCCCCAGCTTATTTTTAGGTTTGTGTGTTGTATTTTTAAAAAAATGGTCACCTACAGAAATTGTCAGCGAATTTTAGATTTTAAATTTAATTTAAATATATATAATTTAGAAAGTAGTATTTGATTTTGAAAATAATTTTAAATTTGAAAATTTAAATATATGAAATCAAACCGATCTTACATCTCAAATAGTTTATATAAACGAGCACCGCATCACAAATCGTGTATCAATCCCGAAGAATAGACACACTGCTTGATGATAGGGCTCATTAAATAAACTAGGAGATTTGTGACATCCGTTTGTTCTACGAACCAATTTTATAAGCCGACAAGTTCCCCCGCTTAATATAAATGAATTAAGCAAGGTTTATATTACCTGGGTTCCTAAAGTTCCCTATAAGGGCAAGCCCCTAAAGTTAATTACATCTTAAAAGTCCGAAGACACTTAAGAAAACTCTCGATAATGATCAGTGGTTTTGCTCTAAAGAATTTCAAAGTTTAAGGTTTTCAAAGGATTTGAGTTTTTGAAATTTCAATAGGGAATGGATCAAATTTGGAACAGTTTATTTTAAGAGTCCAAAGAAAGAGAAGTAGGAGAAGCTGAGGATCCAAGAAGAATCTTGACAACTTTTCAAACTATCCTATTGTTTGGTTTCAATTTGGGAGTTTATTTAATATCACAATCCTGCCAATTTTAATTGATTAGGACTTATATTTGTATGACATGATTATACAAATAGCCTTGAAGATGTGAGGGTTTATGTCGTACCAAACAACTTCCTCAGAATCCTAAGACCGGTTAGGGCTTAATTTGCATAATATGATTATGAAAATGCCTAACAAAGAGTTGAGGATTTATGTTGCACTAGGCAGACTACCTCGAAGTCCTATGGCTTGGTTATTTAATTCTAAAAAAGTCTTGCTGAAGTAGACTGAGGTTTTGCTGATGACGATGGCTGAGTTGCCCACTGTGCTCCGAACTCCTTGTTGTTGTAGAGGTTTAGTTTTGGAAGTCATAAATTAGGAGATGAGAGAAGTGTTTTGGTTTAGAGAAAATCTTAAAATCCAAGTGTTTTTTTTAATATTTTACTTAAAACAAATCATAAAGTTGTTTAAACAGAACCGATTAAGATCCCACAGTTTCGTCATCCCAGCACCATTATTTTCATTGAATTCACTTAGTCCAGATGAATTTGTTAAACTCAACTGGATGAGTTCCACACTTTCATTTAGACCGTGGGAAATCCCGTTAGCAACACGTGGGTTACATCATCCGAGGTATTCCCGATCATTCAACGAGATGTTTTATTTAGTTATAATTGTAGTTTTGTTGCTCTGTTTGTGATTAAATTTTTAGTTGCTTTTATATTTTGGAATGTTGTGGCGGTGAATTTTATCTTGCAATGACTTTTAATTTAGTTTTGATTTCAGTTTAGGGACTATCCTAAAGGTTTTGGTTTTCATGCAACAGTCTTATTTATCATGCAAGAAAAGTAAAGTACAGTGCATGTAAGTAAATTGTAATAAAGTAAATTGCAATAAAATTAAAGCGTACCTGGAGGGTCTTCCCGTCATCCCAAGCTACACTTAAAACACATGTTAAGGCATTTAAATATTTTGCAAGAAATACCTAGGTAAAGCTAAGGGAAAGGGTTTTGATTGTCTACCAAATTCCTAATCCTATAACTAGTCATTGCCTATGACGTCTAGGTTCTTGGTTTGGTTTAAGGATGATTTTCTTCATCAAAGAACAACTAGATTCAATTGTTCTTCTAAAACATCCCGTCATATTGAGGAAGTGCTTAGGGCGAGTCCTAAACATCTTTTCAATATTTCAGGATTGTTTTGAGTCCAAGTAAATTTAGTTGCACAGGTGAATTAATCATCCAGGGGTTTAAGTTTTGTTCTCTTGCTCAGTGAACTAGGACATTTGAATGTCCTATAAATGAAGTAACACTTCACTTGATACTTTATTTAAGAGTTATAATAATAAGAGCTTTAAAAAGGGCAAAACAACTTATTAAGTATTTTAATGATTTAAACTTAATGATTTAATTTTAATCTTGACTTAATTATAAAAAAAGTTTAAGTTTGGAATAGTGTTCAAGTCATTTTTTTAGATTTAATTTAAATCTTTAAGTTTTAAATGATGTTATATCTCAGATTTAACCTTTATATTTAAAACCTACTTTAAGTGTTTAGTTTAACTCTTAAAGATTTCTTTTAGGTGTGTTGTTAAATGATTTTAATTCAATTTAATTTTAATTTTATTTAAGTTTAATTTAATTTAATTTAATTTGATTTAATTTAATTAATTTATTTTTTTAATTTAATTTAATTTATTTATTTTTTTATTTAATTTAATTTTAAATTTAAATTTAATTTAATTTAGTTTAATTTTTTTTAATCTAATGTTTTAGATATGATTTAATTTAATTGTTAAAGTGTTAATTTAATTTAATTTTTGATTTAATTTAGTTTAAATTTAATTTAGTTTAATAGTTAAGTCTTTTAGCACTTTAAATTTTAAATTGGGTTATCATTTAAATTGGGAATTAAATATTATTGCAGTGATTGATTTAGGGATTTTTAAATTAAAGAATAAATATCTTCTTAATAATATCCCTATTTTTAATAATTCAAATTTCCATTACTCTTCCAAAATTTTAATTAATTAATTAATTAAAGTTTATTTTAATTATTCTTGAAATGATTAGTAGGTTTCTACCCATCAATTATTTAAATTTTAATCATCCAAAATCAGTTTAGGATCAAATATTTTACCCTCCCCTTTTTGATTAATCCTAAAATTTTAATTAAGGGTTGAAATTTTTAATTACCCTTTTTGCCCTTCAATCTTAATAATTCTATAACTCACTAAACTAAGCTCAAATGAACTTGAAATTTTTTTGTAACCTCACTCACATGTCAATTAAGACATTAGAGGAGAAAATGTGATTTTTCTGTTTTTAATTTATTTATGTAATTATTTCTAATGGAAAATAGGGGTTTTCAAGGAAAATTCAATAACATGACCAAGGAAATGTTTCCATCCTTAAGAAAATTATGGGATGTCCCTAATGACCAGAGGATCACTTGGACCAATTTTAGTGATTTTTTGAATTGTATTTTATTTATTAGAATTATTTTGAGTTTTGGAGTATTAATTAATTTAAAAAAAATAAAAGTTGAAAAATGGATTTTATATTTTTTAAAAATCTCTCTAACCTCAGGGAAATAAGAGAACTAAATTTTATATTTTTCTGATTTTTTTTTATTTGTTAGAATTATTTTAGTGGAAATGTTAAAAAAAAATCATTGTTTTTTATTCCAAAAATTCTTTTAAGACTTTAAAATTCAATATCTTACCCTAGAGACTTAGGAAAAATATTTGGTTTATTCCTAGGTGATTAGAATACAAAATGTGTCATTTTGGTAATTTTTAATATTTTTATGATTTTGATTATTTTTTAATTATTAAAAATATTAAAATAATGATAAAAATCAACTTTTTTAAAAAATTGCAATTTTAATTTTCCTAAGTTCCTCTAATGTCAGAGAAGCCCGAAAACTATTTTTGTGAATTTGTGAAAAGTATTTTGTGAGTTATGAATTTTTAAAGTTTAATTTTGGTTATGTGAGTTAATTAATCCATTTAGTGGGGTTAATTAAGTCCAATTGATTTCAAATTTTTATGTGATGTTCCTCTGATCCTAAAGATCAGTGGAGAATTATTTTCAAGTTAATTTGATATGTAATTAACCCTAATTAATTAAAGTTCAATTTTGGGTGTTTAGGCCAATTAGGGTTGTTCCATGTAAATTAACTCAAAACCTATTTTTCCTAGGTTCCTCTGGTCATAAGGAACATCACCAAATTTTCCTAGAATTTATTTCTCAGCATGCTAATTATTGAAATTAAAATACTCAAAATAGTAACATGAACTTGGAAAATCATTAACTTCTCGTAGGGATGGCCTCTGACCTTGGAAAATTCAGGGAATGTTCCCAAGTTCAGAAGCTTCAAAAGCCCTATGGTCTCAAGCCATGGTGGATTGCCTATGCAAATGAAGAATTAAAACAATGCAGAGAGTAAATAAGTCATTAAAAATAAATTACTTGATGAAATGACTTGATTTCTTTTCCACATTATTCTCCTCTGTTCACTGAGCAAGAGGGTATTTTTATTTTATTTTGGTGATTTTCCTATGCAAAGATATGGATTTTTGAAGTTCTAGAAATTAAATAAATAGAAAATAGCCCTAATTTCCTACTTATCCAGGCAGTGCCACATCATCCTCGGCAGCTCCGAAAGGCCATGCGACGCGCTGTGATTCAGCGCGGCCATCTGAGATAGCGCTGTGGGGGCCCGCAGTTCACGTACCATTGCGCCGTCCGACTTGATCTCGACCGTCCGCCCGATACACGCGTGATCCAACAGCTCCTGGTCATCGTCTACGACTGGTGTGCACCCGTGACCGTCCACACTAACACCCTAAGATCTCACTCGATTCTCAATGGATTTTCATGTTCTTATGCTTTATGGATTTGTCTTGAAGAAACGAACATATCCAGACAGTTTATGTGGCATGAAATTAACCCAATCAAAATAGAGAATGTTCAGAAGCTCGAGAAGAAGAGAGAGCTCATTCCTTTGCTCAGAGAAGTGTGGCTTTGATGTGAGAGTTGTGTCACCTTCGATTGAGTCCAAGTGAGCTTGAGATGAAGTCTCTGGCCCTGGGGAAATGTCTAGACTTGAATTCGACCAGACTCGATTCCAAAGCTTGGAGGCTAGAGCAAATGGGTGGCCTGGAGAGGGGGCTTCCACTGGGGAGCTCCTTCTCTTGATCTTGTGCAGGTGTGGGTGAGTTTAATTTGAGTTTGGTGGAGAAGTGGAAAGTTTCCTGGTTTTGAGTGGAATTTTGGCTGAGAAATTGAGCTTTGTGGATGGGGATTAAGGCAAATTACCACTGGGGATCAATTGTCCTAAGTGTGGAGGATGGTCTGGAACAATTTTGGCAAAGTTTCTGTATGGTTTTGTGCAACTCTCCTCTTAGCCGAGAGGGGTGGGGTTTAAATAGTGTTGGCTCGAGGGCCTTCCAGGGGGAGTTAATGGCTGGGATCAGCTGCTCTGGGTAAGGGATGAACAGCTCCAATGGCCATTGGGCATGGGGCAGCTCAACAAGAGAGAATTTCAATGTTGGGCTCTCATGGTGCTCTCGGCCATGGCAATTTCCAGTGGCTGTGGTGGCTGGCCGGCCAGGCATGGGTTACCCTCAGGGTCAGTGAGGTGAGAGCTTGATTCCTGTGAGTTCAATTGATGATTGCCATGTGTAAAGGTGGTAAATTGAAATGGAATGGGAAAAGGGTGATTTTGGTTTGGTTTGGGTCAACCCATGGTTTTGGGCTAGGTTCACCTCCTCATGGCCTGCTTGGGCTGAAGAGAAAGCTATTTGGCTCAGCTTAATTAGTGGGGAGAAGTCACCATCCAAGTACAATTAGGCTTAAGCATGGTTTAGGGGAATCATGGGAGTGGTTAATCACTCTTAAGAGAATCATTAAAGGGTCCCCTCTTCTTGCCACTTTGGGTATGGTGAGGTGTCCAAGGCTTTCATGGCTCCCATGTGGCTCATACATGGCTTCATGGCTCCATTTCGCTTAGGAAAAGTCAAGTCAACTTTCATGGAAAAGGGCTTATGGAATTTTGAAAATTTTGGGGTAATTTGATGCGATTTGGCATAATACCATTTTGGTTTGATTTTCATGATGGATTTAGCACTTAGGGAGTGATATTAATTGAGGATGAGATGAGATTGTAATGTGAGCTTTTAGGTGGACTTTGGGCTTTTGGGTTTGTTTTTTATGGGCTTTCAAAGTAGCTTGGGAAATGGGCTTTTAAATTTTAAAATGGGTTTTTTAGGATGAGGAGCCTTGCAGTGGTTGGACCCAATGAGTGTTGAATGTTTCATGAGTTATTTTAAGTCAATGTGGTAAGGCTTGGGGATGGATTGGGTTGAACTTGGGTGTCTTTGGCAAGGGGACAAAAATGGGTCAAATTGGGTTAGCTTGGGCTAAGGTTGTGCTAAAGTTAGTTTTGATGTAAAATTAATGTTGAGAAATGTTTATAGGTGTGTTACAAAGAGTTTTCAACTTTGGTTGGGGTTCAATTTTGGGATTTGGGCTAAGTTAAGGTTAAGCTTGGGTTTAGGCTAAATTGGGGATTTTGGGTTTGGGTTGAATTTGAGTGGGGTTTGGGTCCAAATTTTGGGCAAATTATGTTAGTGTTTTGTTTATGGAGATGTTAGGGAAGGTTTAGAAATGGTTTGGGGTTGAGTTATGGGTCAAAATTGGGCTTTAAGCTTAAAAATGAAATTGGATTCAAATGTTAATCAAATTGGGCTTGGATTTGGTCTAAATTGATATTGGGGATATTGAATTGAAGTTTAGAATTTAATTGGACCAAAATTGATGTCAATTGGGCTGATTTGGTTTGACATTGGGTTCACTTGGGTTTAAAATGGGCTAAATTGGGGGTTTTGGTAAAAGTGGGGTAAATTGGAAAAATTGGCCCATGGTGTAGTTGAAAAAAATGAAATTGGGAATATCTGAGATTTTTTGAAATTTTCTGGGAATTTTCTGAATTTTTGGATTTTTGGATTTTTGGGTCAAGAGGGGCATTTTGGTAATTTGGAAGGTATTGGGGGTATTTTTGGAAATTTTGGTATTTTTGGATGTAAATGATCAATTTGATTGGTGGGGAAATGTTCAAGTTTAATTTTGGAAAAGTTTTGGGTGATTTGGAAATTTTGGTGGTTTTGGGTAGTTTCAAGGGCTTTTAGTAGATTTGGTGGGTTCGGGGCCCCGGAGGTCAAAAATTGAAATTTTGGAAAAATGAAAATTGAGTAAGTGTGAGTGAAATGGAATCATTTTGGTTGAGCCATGAAGCCATATTAAGTCCATAGGAGCCATGAAGCCATATTAAGTCCATAGGAGCCATGAGAGGACTCATTTGAGGCATTCACTATGTTCATAACCCTCTTAGCCAAGGGCCTAGGGGTTAAGGTCCATCCATATGAATTATCTACATGAGTCAGGAAGTCAAGCTAGGCATGAATAGTTTTAGGATTTGGAATGTGTGTGAAAGTGTAATGTGTGCATGTGAACCCTCACCAGACCAGGCCACCCAGAGTGATCCTAAGGCCAAAGAGTCCTATAGGGATCTCATCCTTTAAACCTCCACATTTGATCTCAACTCTCTAGGTGATTAGGGGTTTACAATCAAGCT
The DNA here is from genome assembly GCA_022702705.1 of Papilionanthe hookeriana x Papilionanthe teres. NCBI lineage: Eukaryota > Viridiplantae > Streptophyta > Magnoliopsida > Asparagales > Orchidaceae > Papilionanthe > Papilionanthe hookeriana x Papilionanthe teres. The sequence continues at coordinate 156,418,936 of CM040424.1, forward strand.
TGTGAGGTTTGCTGGGAGTTAAGAAGTGGTTGAGTTTCTAAAGGGGTAGGTTCCATCTCTAGTCCTCTAAGATAGTCAAAGGAAAAGCCTAAGGCTAGATCCTAAGTACTAAAGAGAGAAGAGAAAACTTCATCAAAAATGAGGTCAACAACGGTGTACAAGAATATATATTTTGAGAACATAGACTGAGTCACCAAATTTTAATGTCCTTGGGCAGATCAATTTTTTGTGGGAATGCATCATTCCGTCTTGGCAGAGCTCAAATTTTCATTGTACTGGTAGTCATTCTTCTTCAAGGACTTCTAACTCTTCCAATCAAAGTAGCATTTTGTTCTGTTGTGATTTTATTGGCTACTGAAATTTTGAGAGACGGTAACTGCACCTCTATGGGAATAACAACATCTTACCTATAAACAATTGCATATGGTGTAGCTTGAGTTAATGTTCTGACCATCGTCTGGTATGCCCACAGGGCTTCCAACGACTGCTCGTGACATCCTTTTCTATTATCATCCAAAGTGATATTTAGAATATGTGCAAGAGTCTTGTTGAATGCTTCTACCAATCCATTTGCTCTAAGGTAGTAGTTGATAGAGTATCTCCCTTATATCCTATATCATTTGAAGAAATGATTGATCTTTGTGCTCTAGAAGGCTGAACCATTAACTGAAATAATTATGTGCAGAAAGCCAAAGCGCTACACAATGTGAGCTTTGAGAAATGAAGGGTGTGATGTACTATAACCTCTCTTAAAGGTGTTGCTTCTGTCCACATTGAGAAGTGATCGATTATAGCAAGAATAAATATGTGTCATTTTGACGATAGAGGGTCTATAAGACTCTACGGCTTATTTTTAGGTTGTGTTGTATTTTGAAAAGGAGATCGCCTACAGAAGTTGTCGGCGAATTTTTAATTAAATTTAAATATATAATTTGAAAAGTAGTATTTGATTTTTGAAAATAATTTTAAGTTTGAAAATTTTAAGATATGAAATCAAACCGATCTCACGTCCCAAATTGTTTATATAAACGAGCATCACATCACAAACCGTGTATCTATCCCGAAGAATAGACACTGCTTGACGATGGGGCTCGATTAAATAAACTAGAAGATTTGTGACATCCGTTTGGTCTGTAAACCAATTTTATAAGCCGACAAGTTCCCCTACTTAATATAAAAGAATTAAGTAGGGTTCATATTACTTGGGTTCTTAAAGTTCCCTTTAAGGGCAAGCCCCTATAGTTAATTACATCTTAAATGATGGGAATCATTTAAGAAAACTCTCGATAATGATCAGTGGTTTTGCTCTCAAGAATTTCAAATTTTAAGGTTTTCAAAAGATTGAATTTTGGAATTTCAAAAGGGGTTAGCTCAAATTTGGAACAGTTTATTTTGGAGTCTAATGGAAGAGAAGTAGGAGAAGCTGAGGATCCAAGAAGAATCTTGGCAACTTCTCAGACTATCCTATTGTTTGGCTTCAATTTGAGAGAATTATTTAATGTTGCAATCTTGCCAATTTTAATTAATTAGGACTTATATTTATATGACATGATCATATAAATAGCCTCGAAGATGTGAGGGTTTATGTCGTACCAAACAACTACCTCAAAATCCTAAGACCGGTTAGGACTTAATTTGCATAAAATGATTATACAAGTGCCTAACGAAAAGGTTGAGGATTTATGTTGCACTAGGCAAACTACCTAGAAATCTTATGGCTTTGTTATTTAATTCTAAGAAAGGTTTTGCTGAAGTAACCACATGTTTTGCTGATGACGATGGCCGTGCTGCCCACTATGCTCTAAGTTCCTTGTTGTTGCAGAGGTTGATGAAGGAAACGGTACAAAAAGGCCTTACAAAATCATGATGATCTGTGTGAGGTGGGATGTAGTCTCCTTCTGCATAGATGTCGACAATACAGTTGTTCGGTATGCAATCAGCGGGTAGAACTCGCCAAGCAACCATCATTTTTATCATTTTCTTAATTAAAACTGGCATTGGATCCACTTCATCGTAGCGGAGCAACCCTCTTTTCTATTTCTTTGGCTCGGAATAGGTCCTGCTACGTAATCGTCATGCACAACCTTGTTTCTTCAGCTCATTGACGTAGTCTACAATCTCACTCTGCTCGTAGTGAGAGAAAACATCTGTATGTAACTCTAGTCCTTCTAGGATGTTGACATATCTACCTCTGATTCTCTGAAAGTATTCAAAATTCTGCTTCCGCACCCTCTGGATCATCTCCAATTCATACTCTGAAATTATCTGCAGCTGTCGGGGTCTAGTGACGTACTGTGGGATATATGGCTCCACACCGTCACACTCTCCTAGGATTGTCACTATCTCAGGTGTAGGCTCTATAGTAACCTTCTCCAGAAAAACCTCTGCTATTGTGCTCCTGAGGACTGGCCTCCTTGGGGTAACTGTTACGGCCGTCGGGATTTCTTCCTTGTTCGCTCTCTTCTGTTAATTTCTTCAGCATCTTGGCAATACGACGATTCTTGTTTCTTCTCTGAGTTGGGGTCAGGGTGGCTCTCCTCTCTCCCTGAATCTCGGTAGATGTAGCACTGACAAGCTTTCCTCCTGCGGACGTTATCACTAATTTCATCTTGTTTTGCTCGATCATATTGATCTTCCTCTTCTTGTTTGCAGCTTGGGGAGCCTTCTTGTTGAGCCTCATCACTATCTTCCCACGGAACTGCTAGGGGTCCATAGTAGTCCAAGCAGTTTCCTCATATTCCAACTCCAGCTGTGCAAGGTCCGAGCCAACCTCTATCACAGCATCAGCTTTCAGCTCTTCTTTGTTAAGTGCAAGACTTACACCATCCTTAAAGTTTAGGAACAACAGCCCGTTCGACATTTCCCTGAAAAGAAAACAAGGAAAAAATCGGAGGCTGTACTCAGGACGAGAACAATAGGAAAATTTACTTATTAATGAAAAATTCTTATTTAATTATTTTAAATTTTATAAGAGTAAGAGAAGATAAGAAAAGATCAGGAGTGAGCTCGTCTCGAAAGGAAGAGTCAAAATTTTATCATTACTTCAATTTCATATGTTTTCCTTTAACACACATTATTTTTTTGATTTTTATCATTCATTTTATTTCGGGTTCGGACCCAGTTATAAGTGATCACTCTACCCATGCTTCTTGGAAACATAAATCGTTCTCCACGGCAATTCACAAGCTGGTAAGAACCTCCTGAGTAGACTGTCTCGACCACGAACGCCCCCTCCCAAGTCGGCTCAAAATTACCTCCTATCTTGCGGTGCGCAAGAATAGGCCTTCTGAGAACTAGGACCAAGTCACCGACTTTGAATGTCCTTGGGCGGACCAGTTTGTCGTGGGCCTAGATCGTCTTAGCTTGATACAGTTCCAGATTCTATTGCGCTGCAAGTCATTTTCCTTCAAAGTTTTCCAATTCTTCTAGCTGTAATTTGGCATTTTCTTCTGTAGTGATCCTGTTCGCAACTGCAATTCTGAGTGATGGGAGATGAACTTCCAAGGGTAGAACTGCCTCGAACCCGTACACTAGAGTGTAGGGCGTCGACTGAGTAGGAGTCCTGAAAGTCATTCTGTAGGCTCATAAGGCTTCTAACAACTTCTCGTGCCAATTCCTTTTGTTGTCATTCAAAGTTTTCTTTAAGATTTGGACAAGAGTTTTATTAAAAGCCTCAACCAAGCTGTTTGCTCTTGGGTAGTAGATCGTTGAATAGCGCCAATCGATCCTGTGTCTTCTGACAAAACTATTGATCTTCGTGCTTCTGAACACGGGCTCATTATCTAAAATGATTCTGCGTGGTACCCCGAAGCGATAGACGACCTGATTTTTGAAGAACTGTAGCACGTGATGTGCCTTCACTTCCCTAAGCGGTACTACTTCTGCCCACTTGGAAAAGTAGTCTGTAGCTGCGAGAATGAAGCAATGTCCTCTTGAAGAAGGCGGTTCTATTGGAACCATAATATCTGTGCCCCAACATTCAAATGGCCACGACGCGATTGTCGGATGTAGCACATTTGGAGGTTGATGTAGAATCACTCGATGTACTTGGCACTGGTGAAAACTCTTGGCGACCTTCATGCAATCGGTCATCATTGAGGGCCACTAGTACCCTAGTCTTTTAATCTTCATTTTCATCTTCGGACCTGACTGATAAGCGCCACAAAGTCCTGACTGTACATCTTTAACGATTTTACGAGCCTCGGACCCGCTCAGGCACCTTAGCCACATCTGGTCAAATGACCTTCTGTATAACGTATTGTTTATTAATGTGTAAGACAGAGTTCGTTTCTTGATTTGATGGGCTAATGACTTATCGTCCGGTAGATTTCCTGTTTGCAGGTAATCTACTAATGTCAATGCGCTCTTCTGCATTTTCTGCTGCTGTTGCAACTGATTCTTCTTCCTCTTTTGATCTGTGTATTGTATCCATGCCGAGCTGTGAGAGAACCTGACGTCCCTGAACTGACATTTAAACTAATTCATCCTGTAAGCAGGCAGACTCTTTAGTGAGGCGGGCTAACGCATCTGCAAGAGCATTTTCTTTTCTGGGAATCTTGTAGATTGTTACATTCGGAATTTGCTCCAATAGTTTCATGGCATACTGAAAGTACTGCTCGAGCCTCGGTTTCGAGTCTGTATCGTCCGACGATCTACCGAATGATCAACAGTGAATCTCCGTAGATGTTGATATCTGTTATACCCATCTGAATGGTTAATTCCAATCTTGTTATGAGGGCTTCGAATTCTGCTTCATTATTTGTACATGGTTCTGTTAGGTGGTAGGATTATCTCAACATCCCCCGCTCTGGTGTTATAAAGATTAGTCTGATTCCTGCCTTACCGAGCCTTATCATTTGTAATTCTTTGTCTCTTTTTGCTGAAGATGCTCCATCGAAGTACAATTCCCAACGCTGATCATCTAGGTCTTGTAAGCTCATTATCTGCTCGTCTAGCAAGTCGTCATTGAGAGGCGATTCTGCCGGCAAAGGATGTGCCGCGAGGAAGTCTGCTAGGACTTATCCTTTTACGGCACGAAGAAGAATGAAAGTTATATCAAATTGCAATAATATCATCTACCACCTGGCAAGTCTGCCGGAAAGCGTCGGGCGAGTCATCAAGTATTGCAACGGATTAACTTTCGAGATAAGGTTGACCTTATGAGAAAGTATGTAATGCCTGAGCTTTTGGGTGGCGAAGATCAGGGCCAAACAGTGCTTCTCAATCGGAGGATACTTTACTTTCGTCGGAATCAGATAAAGACTTAAGTAATAAAGAGCGTTTTCTTTTCCCTCGTCATTGACCTGGGGTAACAGGGCTCCAAGGGAGTCATCTAAAGCCGCGGTATAAAGTATCAACGGTCTACCCGAGACTGGGGCTGCTAAGATAGGAGGTGTCATTAGATATTGCTTAATATCCTCGAAGTCCCGCTGGCATGTCTCTTCCCAAATGAATTTGGCGTCCTTTTTAACCAATGCCGAGAAGGGCTAACACCTACTTGACAAGTTCGAGATAAAGCGTCGAAGATATGCCAATTTTCCTTGAAAGGATCATAATTGCTTCAAGGTTTTGGTAGGCGGCATTTCTAAGATAGCTTTAATCTTTTCTGGATCGATTTCATTTCTGCAATGTCGAACAACAAATCCTAGGAATTTCCCGGAGGTGATGCCGAAGGCGCATTTTAAGGGATTCATCTTAAGATTAAATTGTCTTAATCGCTCGAAAACAATTCTCAAATCATACAAATGATCTTCTTTTAGCTTGCTTTTAATGACCACATCATCCATGTAGCACTCTACTTGGTTGTGAATGAGATCATCAAAAATCCTCGTCATTGCTCTTTGGTAAGTTGCTCCTGCGTTCTTCAATCCGAAAGGCATTACTGTGTAGCAGTATATTCCGATTAGCATTCTGAAGGCTGTGAGCTTTTCGTCTTCTGGTGCCATCTTTATCTGGTTGTATCCTGAAGATCCAGCCATGAAAGAGAAGATTTCATGTGTTGACACGATGTCGATCATTAATTCTGGAATCAGTAGCGGAAACTTTTCCTTCGGGAATGCTTTATTCAAATCTCTGAAATCCACGCAAATTCTGATCTGACCATTCTTCTTTCGGACTGGTACCACGTTGGCTAACCAAGTAGGGTATTGTTCTTCACGGACAAATTTAGCATCTATTAGCTTCTTAACTTCAGCTATAACTTGTTGTTTAATCTCCAGACGCATCCTTCTTGGAGCTTGCCTGACTGGAACGACAGTGTGATCCCCTCCTAACTTGTGAACTGCGACCTCTGGAGCTAATCCTGGCATTTCGTCATAAATCCAAGCAAAACAGTCCTTCAATTGCATTAGTAGCTTGATTAACTCTTTGGAATCATCTTTATTGAGTAAGGAGCTAACAAAGGTCAACCTAGGCTCTTCGCTAGTACCTAAGTTAACTTCCATTAACTCGTCTATTGTAGATTTAATTTCTTCTTCAAATTCTGGCGGAGCATCTCCTATTGGAAGATCTTTAAGATTATCTGAGGTTTCCAAGCAGTCTTCATTAGGCTCACTAGCGACAACCAAGCAAAATCATGTATCATCAACAGATCCTACTGTGTCAAATCCAAGACCATGTTTTGAATTGGGACGCCAACTGGCATTGTTCCATAACTTTTCAAAGCGTTGTGATTGGCCTTTTGACCATTGCTTAGGCAAAATACCTAACCGAATTAAATTTTGAACACAGGGAGAATACCACTCAAACAACAATTCTATTAATTTAGAAGAAGTAACATCTTCAAATTGTACATCATTTTCAGTTTTGGAAGAAGAAGCACCAAGGTAGAACTTCATCGGTTTAGTACCGCCACCATGCACTTCCTTGACCACCATACCCTCGATCTTATTAGAATGGATCGGGGTCAGGTCATAGTATGCACATAGTGGTTAATCTTTTCGTACATTGCTTTGTATTCTTCATTCTTTTCGTCTTCGAGAAAGATCTTGAACTGGGGTATCCTTTGGTTTACTGTTGCTGCTTCTTTCTTGATTTCTCCTTCTTCTTCAGAGCTATTCTCCCAATCAACATCGATGACCGGTTTCTTTTGTTCAACTGTTCCATCATTTCTTCCTCGACCTCTTTCCCGGCCTCGACCTCGGGTGAGAGTTCTGGAGAAATGTTCACCATCTCGTCGTAAGGAAGTGGTGAGTAACTGTTGAACGAGGATTTCAGGTTCTTTGTCGTCTCGTGCTTCTTTTTCTTGATTTGGTATGACATTTCTGGAGAAGACAGTTTTCTTTGGGGGTGCGTAGTAAGCTGTATCTTTGTGGATTCTGATTTCATGCACGGAGAACGGTTGCAAATCACCTTTGATACACTGCTCTTGTCCTCCTTCATAGTACTTTATACACTGTTGTAGAGACGACAGTACCATCCGGTTCTCATGGATCCATGGCCGAACCAGTAGAGCATTGAATGACGTCTCAAAATCAATTATGTGGAACTTTGCGGTTGTCTTGGCTAATTCACTGATCTTCATTAACAGTGTTATCGATCCAAGAGCTCTTTCTCTTTTCTGGTTGAAGCCTCTTAGCATCATCTTATCTGCCTCGAGATCACAGGCATCAATCTCCAAATAGGCTAGCGTTCGAAGGTTCATTATATTAATTGACGCTCCTAGATCAACTAGCACCCTGGAGAGTGTGAACTTTCCAATACTGATTGCAATGTACAACGGTCAGTTGTGATCTGCTGTTCCAAGTAGTAAATCATCGTCCGTGAAGGTAACACCGCGTTGTCCTTTCAATGAGCAAACCTCATCGAAGGAATTACCAGCCATTTGAGCTAAGCAAATTTTTAGATCAAGCAAGGCCTTGACCAAAGATTCTCTCATCTCCTTTGATAGGATCAGAGCATCGTAGATGCTCAGTTTGGCCGGTAGCTTCCTAAGATGGGCTAGCACATTATAGTCCACTTTATTACCAGGCTGTTCAATTTCTTCCCGAACGGGCAATTCTTCCGCTGGTGTTGGCTCTTCCTGAGCAATAACCTGCTTTCCCTTATCCTTTGGACCCAATCTCGAAGGTAGGACCTTTCCGCTTCGCAGATTGACTTCAGTAATTTCCTCTGAATCTATCGGTGTCTCCTCTTGAATTGGAACGACTGGCTCTTCTAAAGTTGCCTCAGCGTCTGATAGTTCTAACTCTATCGTGATCGGAGCTCCTCGAAATTCACAAATAGACTCGTCACTTACTGAACTTTCGTAGCCATCCTTGTGAATGTCCTCCTCTTCTCCATTGTTATCTAGGTTTTGTATGATTTGGGAATCGTTATTCGTATTGAAATCTAGATTCGAATTAGGTTGGTTGTCATTAGTTACGTAATCATTAGAAACAGTGAAAACGTAGCCAACACCAAAACTCTTATCATTATAAGATCCCGCTGGGGCTAGCAAATAATCTTACAGAGTTAGAGGTTCGAGGGATTTCTCCCCCAAATCAGAAACAACCATCCTAGGATAAGCAGCCCCTAGTCTAGCCTTTGGAGCCTCGGTTTTCTTTTCTTCTACGATCTTCTCATTCTCCTGGGGCGGTTCTTCAATCACAAGTGATAGTGCCGGATCAACAGGTTTCAAACTTTGAGTTGAAGCACGCACCGAAGCGGTCTGCATGTGATCCAATATTCTCTTTGAAGACTTTGTCCAAACTGTATTCCATCCATCGTTGGTCCTGTACGGGTCGATCGGAACAATAGGCTTCGTCGAGATAACATTGACGGAACCTCCCTTTTGGAGTTCCTTCATGTATTCCTTTGGGATCATTATGTTCCCTCTCCGAAGATTACCTTCCAGCCAGTTCTTGAAGTTGAAGCAGTCTTCGATCTTATGTCCAAGCATCCTGTGGTAGGGATAGTAGTTCGGATGATCCTTCTTGTCGTCTTTCTCGGGCTTCCTGGGCTCTGGCAACTAAAAGTCGGGCGTCTTCATCAAACTGCAAAACATCTTAGCCACTGCCTCAGTCTTGAAGGGGTATTCTTTGTTTAAAAGTTTCAGCTGATTGTACTGTGGCGACTGATAACTCGGTCGAGGCTGAAAACTCTGCTGAGGCTGATAATTCTACTGTGGGTGTTGATAGGTCTGTTGTGGTGGTTGATAACTCGGCTGCTGTCGCTCTGGCCGTATTTGCACTGGTTGTTTACCTTTGTCCACTGCCGCGACGGTCCCGGATTTCTTCTCGAATGCTTTTACAGGCTTTTGCATATCGGTTTTATCGATGTAACTTACCTTTTTAGCCTCCTCTTGCAAGCTCCCGACCTTGCTAAGTAACTTCTCAAAATTCTTAATGGTGAATCCCTTAAGGATAAGTGCTATCGGGCGATGGATACTCTTAAGCAAGATACCAACCGCATGTTGTTACTGAAGCTGTGGTTCACACTTCATGTTCAGGTTCCTCCATCGAAGTATGTAATCCACCAAAGTTTCGTTCGGTTTCTGTCGCTCCACCACTAGATCACCGATAGTGAAGTGGTGCTGAGCTCCGGCAAACCGCTTAACAAAGAGATTTTCTAATTCTACAAAATTCTGACTGATCCATTCGACAATTCTGCATACCAGTTGAAGGCGATCCCTGACAAACTGTTGATGAACTGACGGAAGAGTAAGGCGTCACTCCCATCTGCTTTGTAGCAGTTGGCACGAAAATGTGTGACATGTTGCCAGGGGTTTCCCGTTCCATCGAAAGTCTTGAACAGAGGTGGTATGAAGTCTTTCGTGTATTGGACTGCATCAAATTCTTCGGGGTAAGGTCTACCAGTCTGAATAGATGCTCCGTTCTTGGACTGAGCTAAGGCTTCTTGCACCTGCTGTTCTACCATTCTCTTAATATCCTTTTCGAGAATCATATTCTTTGCAGAATCTTTCTTCAGCTGATCATCTCCGTTAACAGATGTAATCTCTTTTCCTCCATCTGTAATATGGATGACCTCCGAGGGTATCTCTTTCTGAGGCTGGGCCTGACTCTGGAGAGTGGCTAAGGCGGCTGCCATCTCTTCCATTCTTTTTTCCATCTGGGAAATCGTATCATCTCTTTCTCGAATCTGTGCTCTCATTAACTCTGGCTCATCTCTTTCTAAAGTTGGCGGAACTCCCTGCGAAGCTGAAGATGCTCGTGTTTCAAACATGTTGACCTCATCATACTCTTCATCCATGAATTCTGATGAAACCACTTCGTCCCTTAATTCTTCTCTTCTTTCTCTTGCTAGCCGTCGGATGTCCATTCTTAGTTGCCTTATGGCTTCCTCAAGTGGTCTTTTTTGAACGATCTCATGGTTGTCAGGAGACATTGTTGAACCTCACTTTCAGGAGTTTCTTTTACTGCGGTACTTTCTTCAGGTCTGGGATCTTCAGCGAGACTTCTCTTTCCAGAATGTTCTGTTGGTATTGGTTTGGAAATAATAGGTCGCCACACCATCCTTCTTGTAGAAGAAGGCCTAGGACCGACTGATCTGTTGGCGGTGCGTAAGTAGGTGGTGTCCTCCCTAATATGGAGACCCGATACCACAACGGGTGAGCCTCCCTTGCTAGCTTGCACCTTTTTGTTATGACTTTTAGGGACAGTAGCACGCTCTACTCGCGAACTGAGGCGAGACTTAACTGGCACTCGTCCCAGTCTTCTCAGAATCTCAAATACAGGACATCCTTCTTTTCTGGCTAATTTCTCGACTACCGCAAGCAATTGGGTAAGCGGTGTAGCCTTGCTCTTCTTCTTCTAGCTGTCACTGTAATATGCAGGCTGGGGTAAAGCAACGGCGATCTTTCTGGCATCTATTTCATCAGATGGAGCAAAGAAAGGGTGGAATCTATTTCCTTCCAACTGTGGTAAGTATTCTGGCAGTTCTTCCTCTTTCTCTTTGGGGATTTCTTCAAGACAGGCGGCTTCAGCTTCCCTGACCTTCTTGATCTTAGCAAACTTTCTATTTTTATTCCTCCTTTATGTCCGGGTTAAGGGCCTATACTTCAAACCGGACCTTATCTCTAAAATAGACGGTATTGCAGCAAAGTCTGAACCCTCCACGGAGACAGGCTCATAACTGACTTGTACTTCCTTTCCTTTCAGTCTGGCGGGAACCGGGGTAGGTGCAGTAATGACCAGATCGGTGGGCGTAGAGATGACAGTTCTGGGGGTAGCAGTCAACTTCCTGTGAACAACAGTGTTCCCTTCAACTAGGGCCCTCTGCAGGGGAGGGAACTCTTGAGTCGACTTCAGGTTAAACTCAATCAGAGGCTCTTCAATCTCATACACTTTGTTCATCAGTGCGAGAAGAGTAACATCGGCAAACTTAACGTCCGTATTGTCAAACCCTTGTCCAAAGTGGATGATTGCATCGCTAGGCAGTTCATCCTGGTAGACAGCTAAGTCAAGTCCATTGGTAAAGGAGAAAATCAGCTTCGGGGCAGACATCTTCTGCAAGGCAAGTTTCGATTATCAGTCCTGAATTATGCTTCCTTCGTCAGGATGAAAAGAAAGAAAAGAAATTGAAAAGAGTCCGAACACAATTTATTTAAGTTTTATTTATGCATTTGTGATTTAAAAAAGAGTTTGTTTGTTAGGAAGTTAGTTTATTCATTAAAAAATGAGAGGAGATTAGAGAGGGTTAAAGGACCCAATCCAGAGCTTGGAAAGGAAGGGAAAATCTCGTAGGATTTCTCAACTTGAAGGACCACTCCTAAACTAACACCTATTGGGGGTCTACCTCACCTCTTCAGAGAGGTATCAAAAGGAGGATTTCAGAATTTCTCTGTTTAGGAATGTCTAAACAGTGGCTCCAAAATCCAAGAAGAGTTGATCAAACTTGTTCAAGACAAAAATGAACAAGATATGTCAATGGAAGAATGGTAGTCTGATCCACTAGGGGCATGGAATTACTACCGATTTATGAAAGCAAAACCATCCGATCAAAATGGAGAGAGGAACTAGTCCCCAGCGGAGTTGCCAGAAAGTGTATGACTTATTTTTAGGTTGTGTTGTATTTTGAAAAGGAGGTCGCCTACAGAAGTTGTCTGTGAATTTTTAATTTAATTTAAATATATAATTTGAAAAGTAGTATTTGATTTTTGAAAATAATTTTAAGTTTGAAAATTTTAAGATACGAAATCAAACTGATCTCACATCCTGAATAGTTCATATAAATGAGCACCACACCAGAATCTATGTATCTATCCCGAAGAATAGACACACTGCTTGATGATGGGGCCCGATTAAATAAACTAGAAGATTTGTGACATCTGTTTGGCCTGCGAACCAATTTCATAAGTCGACAAGTTCCCGTGCTTAATATAAAGGAATTAAGTAGGGTTTATATTACCTGGGTTCTTCAAGTTCCCTATAAGGGCAAGCCCCTATAGTTAATTACATCTTAAATGACAGAAATCATTTAAGAAAACTCTCGATAATGATCAGTGGTTTTGCTCTCAAGAATTTCAAAGTTTAAGGTTTTCAAAGGATTGAATTTTGGAGATTTCAATAAGGATTAGCTCAAATTTGGAACAGTTTATTTTAAGGAGTCCAAAGGAAGAGAAGTAGGAGAAGCTGAGGATCCAATAAGAATCTTGGCAACTTCCCAGACTATCCTATTGTTTGGCTTCAACTTGAGAGAATTATTTAATGTTGCAATCTTGCCAATTTTAATTAATTAGGACTTATATTTATATGACATGATCATATAAATAGGCTCGAAGATGTGAGGGTTTATGTCGTACCAAACAACTACCTCGGAATCCTAAGACCGGTTAGGACTTAATTTGCATAAAATGATTATACAAGTGCCTAACGAAAAGTTTGAGGATTTATGTTGCACTAGGCAAACTACCTCGAAATCCTATGGCTTTGTTATTTATTTCTAAAAAAGGTTTTGCTGAAGTAGCCACATATTTTGCTGATGACGATGGTCTTGCTGCCCACTATGCTCCAAGCTCCTTGTTGTTGCAGAGGTTTAGTTTTAGAAGTCATAATTCAAAGGATGAGAGAAGTGTTTTGGTTTAGAGAAGTCTTAAAATCCAAATGTCTTTAATGTTTTATTAGGGAAATCTTAAAGTTGATTATAACAACACCGGTTAAGATCCCACGGTTCCATCCTTCCGGCATCGTTATTTTTATCGGATTCACTTAGTCCAGATGAATTTACTAAACTCAACTGAATGAGTTCCACACTTTCATTTAGACTGTGGGAAATCCCATTAGTAACACGTAGGTTACATCATCCGAGGTATTCCCGATCATCCAACAAGACGTTTTAATTTAGTTAAAGTTGTAGTTTTGTTGTTCTGTTTGTGATTAAATTTTGAGTTGTTTTATATTTTGAATATTGTGGAAGTGGATTTTATCTTGTAGTGACTTTTAATTTATTTTTGGTTTCAGTTCAGGGACTATCTTAAAGGTTTTGGTTTTCATGCAACAGTCTTGTTTAACATGCGAGAAGAGTAAAGCACAGTGTAGGTAAAGGAAATGCAATAAAGTAAATTGCAATAACATAAAAGCGTACCTGGAGGGTCTTCCCGTCATTCCAAGCTACACACATTAAATATTTCAAAAAGTACTTAGGTAAAGACTAAAGGAAAGGTTTTGGTTGTCCACCAGAATCCTAATCCTATAACTAGTCATTTCCTATGACGTCTAGGTTCTTAATTTTGGTTAAGGATGATTTTCTTCACCAAAGAACAATTAAGTTCAGTTGTTCTTTAAAACTACCCATCGTATTGAGGAAGTGCTTAGAACAAATTCTAAACATCTTTTCAATACCTCTGGGACAGTTTTGAGTCCAAATGAATTTAATTACACAGGTGAATTAATCATCCAAGGGTTTAGTTAAGTTTTGTTCCCTTGCTCAGTGAACTAGGATATTTGATTATCCTATGAGTGAAGTGACATTTCACTTAACACTTCATTTAATAGTTATAATAATTTAAAGCTTTCAGGGGCAAGTTAATTTGTTAAAGTTTTTATTGATTCGAAGTTAAAGTTGATGATTTACTTTAATGTGATTTAATTATGAAATTTTAATCATTGATTTTAAGTTTGGAATGAAGTTTGATTCATTTAAGTTGAACTTTTTATAAATGATATCAATATTTCATGTTAATTTAAATTTTTAAATTAACTTAGGTCAAAAGAGGTGTTCAAATTATTTATTAAATTTTGATTATTTAATTTGGATTAATTATATTAATTAATTTAATTTTTACATTATGTTTTAAGGTAAGTTGTCTTAAAATTATTTAAAAATTGTTATTTTGATTTAAGTTTGTTTTGAAATGATTTTAGATTAGTTTCAAATATTTTAATTTACTTTTTAATTATTTAACATTTTAGGTTTTAATCAATTGTTAAATTATTTAATGATGTAGGTTTTAATTAAGAATTATTTACTTTTAATCATTTAATTATTAGTTCCATTTATCCTCTTAAGTTTAAGAGTTTAATATTATTAAGTGATTTATTTAGGGATTTCTAAATTAAGTAATTAATTTCCTCTTAAGTTATATCCCCATTTCAATAATCTAATTTCAATTAATCTTCCAAAATTTAAATTATTTAATTAATCAAAGTTTCATTTTTGGTTTATTAAAGTGATTAATGGGTTCCTGCCCTTTGATTTCCCAAAGTTTCAATCATGTGAGAGAAAATTAAAATCAGGTATTTTACCCCCATTTTGATTAAACCAAAAGTTTTGTTAGGGGTTAAAATCTTTAAATTACCTCTAGCCCCTTTAAGCTTATTTATTTTATAACTTATTAAATTAAGCTTAAATGAACTTAAGATTTGTATGCTACTTCACTCACATGTCAATTAAGACATTAGAGGAGAAAATGTGATTTTTCTGAATTTAATTTTTTTTATATAATTATTTTTAATGGAAAATAGGGGTTTTTAAAGAAAATTCTCTAACATAACCAAGGTAAAGTTTCTGTCCTTAAGAAAATTATGGGATGTTCCAAATGACCAGGGGACCATTTGGACCAATTTTGGTAATTTTTTGCATTATATTTTATTTATTATAATTATTTTAAGTTTTGGAGTGTTAATTAATTATAAAATAAAATAAAAGTTCAAAAATGAATTTTATATTTTTAAAAAATCCCTCTAACCTCAAGAAAGTCGGAGAAATAAAGTTTACATTTTTTTGATTTTTCTTTGAATTATTAGAATTAATTTAGTGGGAAGACTAGAAAATAGATTTTTTAATTCAAAATTTGTTTTAAGGCTTTGAAATTAAATATCTTAACCTAGAGACTTAGGAAAAATATTTAATTGGTTCCTAAGAGATTAGAGGACCAAATACGACATTTTTATGATTTTTATTATTTTTGTGATTTTTATTATTTTTTAGTTATTAAAAATATTAAAATATTCTTGAAAATGAAAATTTTTTAGAAAATTCCAATTTTATTTTTCTTAGACTTCTCTAATATTAGAGAAGTCCCAAAATCAATTTGGTGAATTTTTGAAATGTATCTTTGAAGTTATGAATTTTTAAAATTTAATTTTGATTATGTGGTTTAATTAATCCATTTAGTGGGGTTGAACATTTCCAATTGACTTCAAATTTTTATGTGAGGTCCCTCTGATCCTAAAGATAGGTGGAGAGTTGATTTCAAGTTATTTTAATGTGTGAGTAATCCTAATTAATTAAAGTTCAATTTTGAGTATTTAGGCCAATTAGGGTTATTTTTAAGGAAATAATTCAAACCATAATTTTCCTAGGATCCTCTGGTCCTAAGATATTTTACCAAATTTTTCTGGAATTTTCTAAGCAACATACTAATTTTTGGAATTAAAATGTTAAAAACAGTGACATAAACTTCAAAAATACATAACTTGTCATAGGGTTAGCCTCTGACCTTGAAAAATTCAAAGAATGTTCCCCAAGTCAGAGGCTTCAAAAGCCCTATGGTCTCATGCCATGGTGAAATGTCTATCCAAATGGAGAATTGAAATACCAAAATAAATAAATAATTAATTAAAAATAAAATGCTTATCAAATTAACTTAATTCTTTTTTTACATTATTCTCCTCTGTTCACTGAGCAAGAGGGTATTTTTCTTTTATTTTTGTGATTTTTCTATGCAAAGATATGAATTTTTTAATTTCTGGCTATTTAATTAAATCAGAAAAATTCTATTTTCCTACTTATCCACGTCGGCGCCGCGTCAACCTACAGCGGATCGAACTCCACTCGTAGTCTTCTGGTTCGGCGCCGCCATCCGACTCAGCTGCCACGCGGCCCGTGGTTCACGTTCCATCTCCTCATCCGATGCCATCTGAGCCGTTCGTTCAATACATGCTCCATCCGACGGCGATCGATCATCGTCTCCAACTGGTGTACACCCGTGACCGTCGACCTTCTAACGATCTCCCTCAATTATCAATGAATTCTCGAGTTCTTATTTTTTATGGATTCGTCTTGAGAAGACGAACACATCCATACGATAAACACGCCATGAAATTAAGCCAAATTAAATGGAGGATTCACAGAAGCTCGAGAGGAAGGCAGAGTTCATCCCTTTGTTTTAAGAGGTGAAGCCTCAATCAGAGATGCTCAGCACGTTCGTTGGGGTCCAAGGAGGCTAGGGATGAAGCTTGGAGTTGTGGTGAAATGCCTGGACTTGACTTCCACCAGGCCCGATCTCAAAGCTTGGAGGCTGGAACAACTGGGTGGCCTGGAGAGGGGGCTTTCACTGGGGAACTCCTTCCCTACCTCTGGTGAAAGTGTGGGAAGAGTTAATTTGGATTTGGTGAAGTTTCAGAGAGTGTCCTGTTTTTTGGCCTGAGATTGAACTCAAAAATTGAGTTCAACCAGTGGGGGAGGAGGCAGGAAAGCAGTGGGGCTGAGCTTCTCTTTACTAGGAGGAGCTCTGAGAACAATTTGGAGGGCTTCTATTGAGAAAAATTTCAACACCTCTCTCATGGCCGAGAGGTGGGGTTTACATGGCTAGGGCCATTGGGTTGAGCTAGGGCTCAATTGAAGGGTGTATTCAGTTGCTTAGGGGAGGGCAGAGAGGCTCCAATGTTTAATTTGGCTGAGGTGGTCATTTGGTGGGGTTTGGGTGTCTTTGGGTAGATGGTGGCTCTCGGTTTTGACCCCCTTCGGCAGCTAGGCCGGCCGGGAAGGACAGGGGAGTTGGCCCCTAAGGTCAGGTGAGTCATGGAGAGGTTTAATGGTGATTAGCAGTTGTGGGGATGTTTTGGGGTAAGGTAAAAGAAGATTTATCCACTTAAGGGAAGAGATCCCTTAAAATGGGTAACCCTTGGTCCATGACTCACTTAGCTTGGACTAGGTGGATCTAGGGTGGTTCATATGGTTCACTTGGTGGCTGTAGAAAGGTTGGTTTAGCCACACTTGGTTCAATTTGGTTTGATTAGGCCATAGGTTCAAATTGGCTCACTTGGGTTTGGGTTAGGCTAACATGGGTTTGGGTTTGATTTAGGTCCAAGTGTCTTGAGAAACATTATATAAATGATTGCCATGAAAAACTTTCATGAAGACATGGAATGGTTTTGAGTTCAATTGGAAGGTCAATTTGGTGGAATTTGGTATTTTGGTTAATTTAGGCAAGGTTGAATCAACTTGGGTCCAAGTTAGGTTAAGGTGGGGTTTAGTCCTAATTGAAAGTTTCAAATGGTCTAGGGGAATGTATTAAAGTGTTCCCAACATCAATTGGGAAGAAATTTTAGTGTTTGGCTAATCAATTTGGTAGGTTTAAGGCATGGATTCACTTTAGGCTAAAAAGGGGGTATTTTTTGTTTTCAAATAGATTTAGGTTAAGATTAGGCTCAAATTGGGGCAATTGAAGGTTGCATAGGTTTTATGGGCATGTTATGGAAAGTTTAGGATTGAAATTTGGGGGAAAAAATGTTGGTATTAGGTTAATTGGGGTTTTGGATTAATTAGGAAAAATTGGGGATTTTTGATTTAAAATGGAATTGAACTCAAATATGAATCAAATTGGGCTTAGATTTGGTTTAGATTGATAGTAATGATGTTGAATTGAAGTTTATAATTGAAATTGGGAAAAATTGAGGTCAAATGGGTTGGCTTGGTGTGACATTGAGTCCATTTAGGTTAAAAATGGTTCAATTTGGGGATTTTAATAAAAGTGGGTTATTTTGGCAAAATTGGGCTATGGTGTAGTTGAATAAAATGAAATTGGGAATATTTGGGATTTTTTGGAATTTTCTAGGAATTTTTGGAATTTTGTGCCAAAAGGGTATTTTAGGGTATCAAGAGGTTATTTGGAGGGTATAGGGGTATTTTGGTGAATTTGAAAGGTGGGGGTTGTTTCAAAATGATCTTTAGGATTTTTTGGAATTTTGGGTAATTTTTGGAAGTTTTGGAAAATATGGAGCAATTAGGTAATTTTAGGTAGGTTTGAAGGACCTAATGTCAAAACTAGGCATTTTGGCAAAAGGTGAATTTTGATCATGATGAAGCTTAAAGTGAGCCATTGACCAAGACATGTCCACCCTGAACATCTCATGGGTTGTTCCCAACCCTCTTAGTCAAAGAGCTAGGGGTTTGGACTTAGCCACATGAGTGCTCCAATGAACTAGGGGGAAGAATTGGGTAAGGATGGTGTGTGTGAGAGTGTAGTGTGTGTAAGCTAAGCCAGACCTCACCAGAACCAGGCCACCCAGAGTAGTCCTAAGGCTTCAACAACCTTACAGAAGCTCACTATTGGTTCTCTATATGGTGATCTTAACCTTCTAAGGTGATTTAGAGGTTCGCAACCATCCAAGTGGGATCCCAAGTGAAGTCAAGAAGTAGCTGAATTGCTAAAGGGTGCGTCCCAATTCTAATCCTCTAGGATAGTCAAGGAGAAACCTTATGGCTAGATCCTTGTTGACCTCATTTTTGATGAGGTCTTCTCTTCTTCTCTTTAGTACTTAGGATCTAGCCTTAGGCTTTTCCTTTGACTATCTTAGAGGATTAGAATTGGGACCCACCACTTAGAAATTCAAACCACTTCTTAACTCCCTGCAAACTCCACGAACTTGACTATAAACCCCTAATCACCTAGAGGGTTGAAATAAAATGTGGAAGTTTAAACGATGGGTTCCTAAAGGACTCTTTGGCCTTAGGACTGCCCTGGGTGGCCTGGTCTGGTGAAAGGGCTGACTTACACACACACTACACTCATACACTACACTTGCACATACCTCCTAAAACCACACCCATACCCAACTTGACCTCCTGACTCATGTAGGTGATTCACATGGATGGTCCTAACCCCTAAGCCCTTGGCTAAGAGGGTTGGGAACAACATAGTGAATGCCTCAAATGAGTCCCTTCATGGCTCATGTGGGCTTGATATGGCTTCATAGCACAACCAAAATGATTTCATTCCACTTACATTTACCCAATCTTCAATTTTCCAAATTTTCAATTTTTTACCCCCGGGACCCTACACCCGCCTAGCCTACCCGAAGCCCTTGAAATTACCCAAATTTTTCAAAATTTCCAAATCACCCAAAATTCCTCAAAACCAATCCCAAACATTTCCACATTACTCAAATTGATCATCCATAGCCAAAAATACCAAAAATTCCAAAAATACCTCCCAATACCCTCCAAATACCCAAAATACCCCTCTTGACCCAAAAATCCAAAAATTCAGAAAATTATCAGAAAATTCCAGAAAATCCCAAATATTTCCAATTTCATTTTGTTCAACTACACCATGGGCCAATTTTGTCAATTTACCCTAGTTTTATCAAAACCCCCAATTTGACCCATTTTAACCCAAAGTGAACCCAATGTCAAACCAAGCCTACACAATTGACCCAAATTCTGGTCCAATTCAATTCTAAACTTCAATTAAACATTCCCAACACCAATCTAGAACAAATCCAAGTTCAATTTGATTGACATTTGGATCCAATTCCACTTTTGGCCTTAAAGCCCAATTTGGACCCATGACCCAAACCTAACCCAAACTCACCCAATTCAACTCCAATTGACCCCAAATCTTTTCTAAACCATCCTTAACATCCCTACAAACAAAACACTAACATGATTTTCCCAACATTTAGACCCAAACCCCACTCAAATCCAACCCAAAACCAATAAGCCCAATTTTGACCTAAACCCAAACCTAACCCAAATAAGCCTAAACCCCAAAATCAAAGCCCAACCAAAGCCAAAACCTCTTTGAAACAGCCCTATAAACATTTCCCAACATTAATTTTACACCAATTTCAACATTAGCTCAACATTGGCCCAAATTAGCCCAATTTGACCTACATTGGCCACTTTACCAAAAAGCCCAAATTCAACCCAATTCAAACCCAAATCACTCCAAACTTGTTTCAAATTACTCATGGCACATTCCTAAACCAAACCCAACAATTATTTGGTCCAAACTTTTACAAATTTCCCATCCACCAATTTATTTTCAAGCCTAAAGCCCACTTCCCTTAAACCTTTCTAAAAGCCCATCCAAGACAAATTCAAAAGCCCAAATTTCATGCTAAAGCCCATATGCCAAATTCTTCTCATCATACCCTTAATTAAAATCATTCCTAAAGTCCTAATTTATCATTAAATGATTCCAAATCATGCCTCATGACAATTCCCATCAAAATGCCAAAATTTACAAAATCTTTTTTTCATGAAATTGACCAAATCTTTTCCCAAGCCATATGAAGCCATGAAGCCACATGTAAGCCATTGGCAAGCCATGAGAATATCTAATTTGTCATCCCTTCTTAAATGGCAAAAGGTGGAGGTCCTTTAAGTACCTCCTAAAAGTCATTAACCTTAAACATGTTTTACCTTAACCCAAATTTAATCCAAATATATTTGGATAGGGACTTCTCCATGCCAAACCAGCTGATTCCTTTGGCTCCCCACAACACCTAAAGTCACCTTGGAGGGTGAACCAAGCCCAAAAGAATGGGTTGACCCATTTAGAGCCAAAATAGCCACACCCCCCATGCCACTTTGATCCAACTCCTTTACACATGTCCAAACCCAATTGACTTCACCATTGCCAAGCCCCGACCTCCCCGGTCAAGATGGTGACTCATGCCTCGCCGGCCGCCCGCCCGGGTCGCCGGAAAACACCACACTCGAGAGCTCACATGTGAGCCAACTTTGGAATTCCACCTTGCTCGAGCCGCTCCATGCCCAATGGCCACCATGGTCGTTCTTCCCATGACCGGAGCGGTCGATCCCGAGCTTGGCCATCCCCGTGAGGCTCTCTAGCCACCTCTATTTAAACACGACCCCCTCACGACCATGAGAGGAGAGTTGCACAAACCTTGCCGAAACTCTGCCAAAATTGTTCCAAACCCTTCTCCATCCTTAAAGCAGTTGATCCCCAGTGTCAATTTTCCCTAATCCCCACCAACGAATCCGATTTCTCAACCGAAATTTCACCCAAAACCAGGACACTTTGCCACGGTGAGGCAATCCTCAAATTGACCGGTCCTACACCTTCACTCGGACCAAGAGGAGAAGTTTCCCACCGAAAGCCCCATCTTCGAAGCCACCCGGTTGCTCCGACCTCCAAGCTTTGTGATCGGCCGTGGTCACTTTCATAGCTAGGCAATTCACCGGACCGGGAGACTTCATCCGGAGCTTCGCCGGGATCCAATCGAAGGTGACACAACCCTCAGATCGAAGCCACACTTCTCTGAGCAAAGGTATAGCCTCACTCTTCTTCCCGAGCTTCCGAACATTCTCCATTTCCATTGAGTCAATTTCATGCCACATAAATCGTATGGATGTGTTCGTCTTCTCGAGACGAATCCATAGAGCATAAGAACGTTAAATTTGGTCAAGTATCGAGTGAGATCATAGGCCTATAAGACGGACGGCTCTCGGGTAAAGACGCCTGGGGACGATGAACGGATGCCGTTCATTTAATACACGCGCGGACGGACGACCAGGATCGCGCCGGATCAGGAGATGGAACGACACAGCGGGCCCCCGGAGCGCTGAGTTAGATGACGGCATCAAATCGGAGAGCGCCACGCGGCGTTTCGGAGCTGCCGAGGTTGATGCGGCGCCGCGTGGATAAATAGAAAATTAGGGTATTTTCTGATTTATTTAATTCCCTAAACTTCAAAAATCCATAACTTTGTGTAGGAAAATCAGAAAAATAAAATAAAAATACCCTCTTGCTCAGTGAACAGAGTAGAATAATGTGGAAAAGAAATCATTTAATTTCATCAAGTATTTTATTTTTAATGATTTATTTCCCTTCTGGATTGTTTTAATTCTCCATGCATATAGGAAATTCACCATGGCATGAGACCATAGGGCTTTTGAAGCCTCTGAATTTGGGAACATTCTCTGAATTTTCCAATGTGAGAGGCCATCCCTATGAGAAGTTATTGATTTTTCAAATTCATGTTACTATTTTGAGTATTTTAAATCTAATAATTAGCATGTTGTGAAATAAATTCTAGGAAAATTTGGTGATGTCTCTTATGACCAGAGGACCCTAGGAAAAATAGATTTTGGATTAGTTTATTGAAAATAACCATAATTGGCTTAAAAACCCAAAATAGCTCCTTAATTAATTAGAGCTAACCATACATCAAATTGACTTGAAATCAATTATCCACTGACCTTTAGGATCAGAGGAACCCACCATAAAAATTTGAAGTCAATTGGACTTGGTTAGCTTCTACTAAATGGCTTGATTAAGCCATTTAGCCATTTTAAACTTTAAAAATTCATAACCTTCAAAATACCTTTCAAAAATTCACCAAATTGGTTTTGGAGCCTCTCTGATATCAGGGGAATTTAAGGAAATTAAAATTTCAATTTTCTAAAAAATTTATTTTTTTGCATTATTTTAATATTTTAATAATTAAAAAATAATAAAAATCATAAAAATAATAAAATTCACCAAAATGTCACATTTTGAATTTTAATCACTTAGGAACAAATCCCATATTTTTCTTAGGACTATTTGATGAGATATTAAATTTTAAAGCCCTAGGGTAATTTTAAAAAAAAATGTATTTTCTAGCATTTTCACTAAAATAATTATAATAAATCAAAAAAAAATCAAAAAATTGCAAAAATTGATTCTCTGATTTCCTTGATATCAGAGAGATTTTTGAAAAAAATATAAATTTCATTTTTCAACCTTTATTTTATTTTTAAATTAATTAATACTCCAAAACTTAAAATAACTATAATAAAAATAATATAACTTAAAAAATCACCAAAATTGGTCCAAGTGGTCCTCTCGGTCATTAGGAATGTCCCATAATTTTCTTAAGGACAGAAACTTTCCCTTGGTCATATTATTAAATTTTCCTTGGAAATTCCTATTTTCCACCAAAAATAATTACATAAATAAATTAAATACAGAAAAATGACATTTTCTCCTCTCATGTCTTTATTGGCATATAAGTGAAGTCACATGAAAATTTCAAGTTCATTTAAGCTCAATTTAGTGAGTTATGAAATTATTAAGCTTGAAGGGCAAAAATGGTAATTAAAAAATTTTAACCTTTAATTAAAACTTTAGGTTTAATAAAATTAATAAGTAAAATATTTGATCTTAATCTGATTTGGATGATTGAAATTTAAATAATTAAAGGGTAGAAACCTAATAAACAATTTAAAATAATTGAATTAAACCTTAATTAAATAATTGATTAAATTTGGAAGAATGATAAAGTTGGAATTATTAAAATAGGGATGTTATTAGGAAGAAATTTATTCTTTAATTAAAAAAAATCCCTAAATTAATCATCTCAATAATATTTAATTCCTAATTAAAATGATAATTCAAATTTAAGTTTTAAAATATTAAATGACTTAATCATTAAAATTAAATTAAAAAGTTAAATTATTAAACTCTTTTTAAATTTTAAATTAAATTAAAATTAAAAATAAAATTAAATTAAAGATTAAATTAAATTAATTTAAGTTAAATTAAATCAAAAAAATTAAATTAAATTAAATTGAACAAATTAAATTAAATTGAATTAAATTTAATTAAAATTAAATTAAATTAATTAAATAAAAAATTAAATTAATTAAAAAATGAATAATTAAATTAAATTAAATTAAATTAAATTAAATTAAAACATATTAAATTAAATTAAATTAAATTAAATTAAATTAAATTAAAATAAAATCAAATCAAATAAAATTAAAATTAAAATTAAAATTAAAATTAAAATTAAAATTAAAAATCAAAATTAAATTAAAATTAAAACTAAACCAAATTAAATTAAAGTTAAATTAAATTGAATTAAATAACATCACCTAAGACATAAAGAAATTAAATATAAAGCAACTTGAACACTATTCCAAATTTAAATCCGATAACTGAAATTAAACCAAATCACAAACTACTTGAACACTAATGCGCCTCGAAAACTTTGGTTATCATAACTCCTAAATAGAACATTAAATGAAATGTTACACCACTTATAGGATATTCGAATGTCCTAGTTCACTGAGCAAGATAACAAAACTTGAATCCTCGGACGATTACTTCACCTGATCAATTAAATTCATTTGGACTTAAAACAATCCTAGCAGTATTGAAAAGATGTTTAAGGTTCTTCTTAAGCACTTTCTCAATATGATAGGATATTTATAAAAACAATTGAAATTGATTGTTTTTTGATGAAGAAAATCATCCTCAAACCAAAACACAAGAACCTAGA